>JAQMRL010000001.1:99968994-102536494 GCA_035578175.1 Catonia carolina | reverse complement strand
CTTTTTTAATAACTAATAATATATATAACAGTGAAAATCCAGCACAGACTGGTAAAACAACAGATAAGTTTCGCAAACAGTATAAAAATGAAAGTTTACCAAATACATAATAGATTAAGAAAAGTTATACAACTTTTTATTTTTTTTTTAAGCAAGCTATCTTAATGTTCTTAATATAAATATAAAAATATAGATAGATAATAATAATTTGGACAATAAGTTTCACCATACTAGGTACATCTGCATGTAAAACGTTGATTATTCAGTTAGAACATGTTGGAGACTGAAAGTTTGACGCAATAGACTTTTCCAGAAGTTAAATTAATAAATAATTACATACCGTCGCTGTTGAAGTTTAGCAAATACCTCCTGTAAGTTAAACCAGGACGAACTCAGTAGCCTTTGCATTTTTACGTGTCTTGTTGTTTAACAGGTGAAGAATTCTCTCATAATAAAATTTAATAGGTATGGTTATTGAACGGGAGTCGAACCCTGATAATAGTAACAATGTTCATTTTAGAAAGACATAGTTCAAGTTTAATGAACACGCACAAACACTTTGTCACCAGTAACCCGTAAGAGTTCTCAGTTCCAGAATGCTATCAGCCAATTAACTTTCCAAAATTTAAATTGGGCAAAAACGAATTACAAAATTTATTTTCAAACTGATTTCAGAATCCAAAAAACTTTTAAAAATGAATACTGAAAACCGATAAATTTAATGCCGAAAACAGACTGTTCAATCATAATAAATAAAAGAAGATATAAAAGCAATAAAACTTTTTCACTAAAAAGAATAAAATAAAAAAAATAGGCCCGTAACATTACGCAGTCGTAATGCACGTCCTTACATTTTGACTATCGAAACACGGACTCTACTTGTAACAGGAAAGTATTTCAATAAATAATTAGAAATAGGCCACCGCAAGTACAAACAGCTGATGAGTAGTAAATAGAACAACCGCCGTAATACGAAATTTGATATTAAATAAGTAACGGCCTGAAAATCAGACGTTACATTTTAGATTCTACTAGATACTAGAATACAATAGTTCGGTACTTCACACGTTTCTAAAATACCACACACACACACACACAGTCGTGTTATAAAGTAAGTTAATTTCCTTAAATGACCGCCCATAATCAAGAAATACTCGATTTCCCAATAATTGTGAAAATGGTATTAGTTCATTAGTTTTTTCGGCAATTTTAGATTCTGCTAGATACTAGAATACAAAAATTTGGTACTTCACACGGTTCTAAAATACCAAACACACACACACACACTCGCGTTATAAAGTAAGTTAATTTCCTTAAGTGACTGCCCGTAATCAAGAAATACTCGATTTCCCCTTCATTGTGAAAATGGTATTAGTAGTCTACATTAGTTTTTTGGCAATTCTACATTCTACTAGATACTACAATACAATAATTCGGTACTTCACACGTTTCTAAAATACTACACACACACACACACACACACACACACACACACACACACACACACACACACACACACACACACACACACACACACACACACTCGCGTTATAAAGTGAGTAGATTTCCTTAAGTGGCTTCTACTCGTATTTATTAAAAATAAAATACTACTATAATTAATTTTTGTGGTTTCAATTTTAAAAATAAAATATTACTATAACTCGAACACAAAAACTGAAGAGGGCTTACGGACGAACACACAAACTTTATAACAGAAAGTGCATTTCCACAAATGCAAAAATCAGACACTACAACTCAGTCCTCAAACCCGAGGTGCTATATGCAGCAGAAATATTGTCACTTTACAATAAGACTCTGCAAACAAAACCTGAAAAAAGAATAACGTAAAATCATCAGGAAAATACTTGACCACGAAAAACTGACGATGGATACCGGCTACAAACCAACAGAACCACAGAGAAAATTTAAAACATTTCAGCAGACATTAGAAAAAGACAACTTAAATTCTATGAACACATACAACGACTTCCTGAACACAGACTTACCCACCAGATTCTTATTGCTACAGAAAATCTTAAAGGCATGACATGGGCCGAACAAATAAGAAGAGACTTTGACAACGCTGAACTCACTTCTAAAGACGCGACCGACCGCAATACGTGTAGAAAAAGAATAGACGAGTGGGAAGTGCAGCCAGAGGGAAGAGAGCCATGAGGGAAAAGATGCAGATGTCATGAAGAACCCGCAGGAAAAACCGTGGAAGCTTCACGTGATCCATAAGGGTCTACAACGTGTAAAATAATAATAATAATAATAATAATAATATATAGTAATATTTTATTTTTATAAGACAGGAGGGTGTTAAAGACAGGGAGTGAGCTAAGTTACCAAAACTTAATTCTGAGAAAATTGCATTTAAAGTTCCAGACCTGATATAAATTAACTGGAATGTTTAATGAAGCAATTACCTCTTACCGGTATTACATTTTTGCAGTAGCAAATTCAAACTGAAATAAACAAAAACGGAATATTTTTACGTGAAACATTACAAATTTTTATATTGGTCACCAGTCACTTAGTTCACCCCGACTGTCTTTTCTTTCGTGTTAGGTTACTGTGTTTGAACAATCTGGGAGTGAAATTAAAAGAATTTACACAAAACACACTGAGACAAGTAACTTGTCTTAACTGCTTTTCTTTTAATGAAAAATTCTTAAATACAAACATTACATACAATACAATACATTACAGTACAAAAATTCTTACAATACACAAACAAAGCATTGTAGTACATTTTTTTTATTAAATAAATTAAAATATGAAGTAAAAAAGTGTGCAGGATCAAACATTTTAAAAAGTAGGCTCTAACTACTGTACGCCTTCATAAAGGAAAAAGAAAAAAATCTGGTGTGAAACACTCACACGACTTTCTCTTGCAAATGCAAAATGAACAATATAACCTAACATTAGCAATAAAACGTTAGAAATAAACAAAAAAACAACCTCAAAAACCATAACCTTATTTTAGTCACGAGTGAAAGACGCAAAATGAAAATCAACCTGAGTTTGGCTTAAAAATACGGAAAATCACTCTTTCACGCTAAAATAAACTCTAGGCCTGTAGAAAAATGCTTGAAATAAAAGTCGTAACCTTTAATTTCCTATAAATTTAATTCTATCCTTTTTTCTCTTCAAATGCGTACTAAGGCTGAAATATTAAAATACCCGATTTTTTACACGTTTTCGTGAGAAAAAAACAGAAAATCGCTACTTACTGCAAATAAAGTGCTATATAAAAATATGTTTGAAATAAAAGTTGTAGGATTTTTAAATTCTCTACAACTTTTATTATAATACATACATTTTTGCGCTTTAATGCATATTAAAGCCGCAATCCTAAAAAAACAATTTTTTTACGAGAAAACTGCCTCCCCAAGAATTTCAGCTGACATGGCCCCTACCCTATCTTGTAGAGCATAAAATTTTTAGTAAATGAGGTGATTTTTAAAAAAAACGTAGGAGCTGTTTTTGAGAAAGTCGCAAAAAAGTAAAAATGACACGAATAGACTACCTACTACTTTCGGTTGACCGATTTTGATGAAAATGTTCAAGTCGGGTCCTTTAATGGTATCTAACTTAAGTAGTTTTAAGATCGTACAATGTTTTGTTCACACACACACACACGCGCGCGTACCAATCGCTAAAAACATTTTATTGGGTTAAGGGGCTCTTAAAACGTGTAGATTCGGTGAAAACTCGATTACGAAAAATCGACATAAAAACAATACTTACCTTCCTATGTATTTTATAGGCAAGAGAAATTAAAAAAATCTGGTGTGAAACACTCACACAACTTTCTCTTGCCAATGCAAATAATTAACAATATAACCTAACATTACTAATAAAACATTAGAAATAAACAAAAAACATAACTTTATTTTAATCATGAGTGAAAGACGCAAAATGAAAATCAACCTCAGTTTGGCTCAAAAATACGGAATATCACTCTTTCACGCTGAAGTAGGCTCGGTAGAGAAAAATGCTCTAAATAAAAGTTTTAATTAGATCTTTTAATTTCGTATAAATTTGATTGTATAAACTTTTGTCATAAAATGCATACTAAGGCTGAAATCTTTTAAAAAAAATCGATTTTGTACACTTTTTTGTGTGAAAAAAACAGAAAATCGCTAATTACCGCTAAACTAAGCGTTATGCAAAAAAAAATGTTGAAATAAAAGTTTAAGATTTTAAATTGTCTACAACTTTTATTATATACATCTTTGCGCTAAAATGCGTATTAAAGTCGCAATCTTAAGCGAAGAATGTTTTTACGAGAAAACAACCTTTCCTAGAATTTCACCAGACAAGGCACCTACCCTATCTTCTAAAGCATAAAAAATTTAGTAAATGCGGCGATTTAAAAAAAATCGTTGGAGCCGTTTTTGAGAAAATTGCAATCAAATGAAAAATTACACGAATAAACTACTACTTCCGGTTGACCGATTTTGATGAAAATGTTACTGTTGGGTCCGATAGTGGTACCTAACTAAAGTTTCAAGTTCGTACGATGATCCGTTCTTGAGATATTCTGTATCACACACACTATTCTATACATATTCTATACACACACACACACCCACACACCTACACACATACAGACCAATCGCTATCTTATACGCCGGCATCAATAGTTCACTTTGGGTGAATACCCAATCAAAAATAAGCAGGGTGCCACAACGAATATTTCCTTTCTTACAATAATAAAAACCGATATTTCAGTTGGTTCGCTACGGCTCACTATAATTCAAGAAAAATTTAATTTTTTAGTGTCATACTCAAACATCTGAAAATTGTTAGTTCACTTTGGCTTAACACCCTCCTTATGCAAAGAGAAAAAACTCACACACAAACAAATTAGCTGTCATTAATGTGCCTGGTAAATAAACAATATCCACCTAATTAAATTTTCAAACAAAGTAATGATGTCTACTGTAGGCCTACTATGCGTTATGTACTGTAATTGTTAGCTTGAAAGGTCGGTTAAGTTAGCCACAGTATTGCCGAATCGCGTATTCTTGTGTTACTTATACGATTATTTCATTCACAGATGCAAACGAACGTATTAAAACGACAGTATCAGTCGAAACATACGATACGTTAATAATGTATTATGTCCCATCGGTTTGGTCTAGAGCTTAAGTCGTCGCCGCGATTCAGCTGTTTAGCAGCTAATTTTTGGAGACGAAGGTTCCTGATTCAAATCCTAGTAACGGTGCTAGTTACTTTGATACGAATTTCAATACAAGACAGTGGTTACTGGTGTACTTTGATAGTTGGGGTTCAATTAACCATACTCTCTCAGGAATGATCAGCCTGGGTCTGTACAATACTACACCTCATTTACACGTATACACATCATTCTCATGTCATTGGGTCATAGGGTTGCTTATTGTTCTGAATTGAACAGATTGCAAAATACACACATTGGGGATAAAAAAATGTAATGTAACTTTTTTGGTCACCAGTTAATCATATAGTTTACTTCGTTTATGGATAGTATGACTTAACCTTACATCTCATTCACTTATATATATTTACGTGATAATGCTTGAAAGGTAGGGGCGAAGTGGAACTGGTAGTAATTCTAAACGTTGAAGCTCACAATGATGTAACGCGCATTTTAATAAGTGTGAAGTGTTACTAAAATATTAATTAACTCCAAATATAAGAAAAGGGGAATTTATCTGAATCGATTTTGATTACATAGTGTCGATAAATCATTATTTTACTTCCATGGAAAAATTCAAAAATTTTATGCAATATTGATGACAATATGGATTCCTAGCTACGGCTGAATACAATTATAAATTTATTGAAACATAAATTAACTAAGCGATTTATTATTCCATGCAATAAACTTAATAAATCATAGTAAGACCTACATTTACCTGGTCTTTAATAAAGAAACCACTTAAAAGTTTTAATTGTCTTTTCTAATGAAACATGTTTTAAGTCTTCCTTCACGATGTGCTAACGCATGTGTATCATACATATTAAGCGGAAAAGTTAAAACTTCTACGTGTGACAAAAAACCGGTGAAAGATGTTAATTATTCTACTATCTACACAGAAAGGTCGATTCACAATACCATCGTGCACTAATCGTTTCCGTATCGGATCGTTTATTACAATACAAATATTTTTCAAGCTTTGTAAATGAGAGCATTCACATTAAGCGTGGCGTATACGTTACACTGCGGCACGATCAGTCTTCGTACGAAATTGTCGGCGACAATATTTGCCGGAAACTGAACGTATCTGAACATGTCGGGACGCGTAATTACGCAAACAACACGCTCAGTATGAAGTCCTAACATTTTGAGCTATCGTTCAAGTTCAGATATGTTGTACTTTTTGTTACTACGATGGACAATGAAAAATTAATAGAATTAGTTCACGAGTTTTTCTTTTGGCTTTATTGCTTTAAAAACAGTGTCTTGTTTAGTTATCACCGGTTTTATTTTTAAATACAACTCACCAAATTGAAAGTATTGGGAAAACTTTTCTTTGTCATCCATCATTTTTTTAAATAGAGTCGAGTATTCTCCCTGCAATCTTCCTAGATTTGAACATTTTATGTGCGGAAAACCTCTTACGTTGATTGTTTTCTACGTCATCTTCTTCCAATGAAATTGATATCATACACAATTCTTTAGTAGTCAGTCCTAACATTTTGACGCTGATAAAAGAAACTTACAAATTTTCACGCTACGTTATTACTGGACCCTTTGGCTTCCAGTGCCGGATTATTGTCTGATGATATGAATGACAGCTCAGCTGTTGTGTAGGAAACGGTCCGTTACGGTGATGCATGATGATAATTACGAACCGGCCTCAAGGGTTACCGATACTACTTTTTCTTTTAATAGAAAGATCATGAGCGGGATTCACTGAGCTACTGTTTAACAAAGGTAGGCCTACAATTTTTTTTAACAAATACTAATCTTGTATTACAAATTTGGTGAAATTTATTACGTCCTCCTAGTTAAATACAAATTTATACTTTCTTGCCTGTCTGTACTAATAGGTACATAAGGACAAAACGTGTTTTTTGTGTAGGCTAATTTCCAAAACTACTGAACGGATTTTTATGAAGTTTTGACAGCATATTCATATGTATTTTCATAGAAAGATTTTTATAAATATGTATGTGTGTGTGTGTGTATACATGTGAGTACGTATTGCTGTTGAAGTATGTAGAGAGGTTTGATGTTGGTAAGAGGCGTACGCAAGGTAAATTATCAAAACGTAGTTTTGTGTGTGTGTGTGTGTGTGTGTGTGCGTGCTGCGCGCGCGCGCGTTTACTATTATTGAAGGCAGTACGTACGTATTAAGACTATCGAGAAACGTACGCGGGGGAATTCATCTAAACTTGTGTTTGTGTGTGTGTGTCTGTGTGTGTGTGAGCGCGCGCGCGTTTTGGAGTATATCGTCGACCTAGCAGCTACATTATTTCTGTTACATTTGTTTAAAAAAATTGATAACACATGTTTCGTGTCCGAAGCCGCGAGAGGCATGCTAGTAACGAATAAATAGGGAGGAAAGTATTGTTTTCTTGTCGATTTTTCTATATCTAGTGTTCACCAGATATACACGTTTTCAGACCCTCTGAACCCAAAAAACGTTTGTAGCGATTGTTCTGTGTGTCTGTTTGTGTGTGAACAAAATATCTCAAGAACGGAACATCGTTCGAAGTTGAAACTTGAAATTTAAGTTAGATACCACGCTACAGGACCCGACACGAACATTTTCATTAAAATTGGTCAATCGGAAGTAGTAGCTTAGGCTATTTACATTTTAGCGATTTTCTCAAAAAAGACTCTTACGATTGTTTTTGAAATCACCTCATATACAACATTTTTATGCTGTACAAGATAGTGTAGGTGCCATGTCTGCTGAAATTCTTGAGAAGGTTGTTCTATCGTAAAAAAATTGTTGTTTTACGATTGCAGCCTTAATATGCATTTGACAGCAAAAGTCTATATAATAAAAGTTTTACACAATTTGAAATTCTACAACTTTCATTTCAAACATTTTTATTTTATGACGCTTAGTTTAGCGGTAATTAGTGATTTTGTGTGTTTTTCTCATGAAAATATGTGAATAAATGAATTTTTTAAGATTTCAGCCTTAGTATGCTTTTTACGACAAAAGTGTATCAATAAAATTGACAGAAAATTAAAAGATATACTACTTTTATTTAAGAATTTTTCTCTACAGAGCCTAGTTTAGCAAAGCGTGAAGTCAAAGCGTGATTTTTCGTATTATTAAGCCAAACTTAGGTTGATTTTTATTTTCCATCATTCACTGATGATTAAAATGAAGTTATGTTTTTTGAGGATAATTTTTTTGTTTATTTTTAATGTTTTATTATTAATATTAGGTTATATTGTTAATTATTTGCATTGGCAAGAGAAAGTTGTGTGAGTGTTTTACACCAGATTTTTTAACTAATACTAATCTTGTATTATAAATTTGGTGAAATTTATTACGTCCTAGTTAATTATCAATTTTTTCTTTTAAAGTCATTAAAATCAGCTATCTATTCAACGATTAACCCAATGATTACTGTTATCTAGGAGCATTTTTGGGGCTGATGATGCCTACATAAGCCTTGGCTTGCGCGTAGGTAATGATGTAAGATTAATAGCTAAGATGCTAGAATTATTTTCTAATCTTCTTTGATATTCTGTCGAAAGTTTTTTTTATTTCGTCCTGGACTTAACGTTATGCGTCTCTATGAATTGTTTAGTTGTGTATATGCCAAGGAGCTTAAATGACAGATCGTAATAGTTTTGATTATAAACTTGGAATTATATTAACGTTAGAGTCGCTATTTGCTCCACACATCTGTATAACGTACATGCATATCGGTATTATAATACTCTTATCATAAATATGATGAATTTGTACCAAATAGCCAATAAACTTGCTTAAATTTCAAAAATGACGTTATATTTACACGGCAGGCTATTTTACAGTGAGAGCGTAAAATTTTTATCTGTCAAAAAACACGAACATCAACTTGTGGACTCTTGATTTATTTCCATACGAATGGTGTAGACTTACATAAAATATATGAGTATAACAAAAAGGTTACGTATACGTTACTAGAAATTACTAAAAATCCCGCTTGAATGTACCAATTTTTTTCTATTCAAAGTATTGTGAAAACATACAAGCAAAAACGTTATTGGTTTGGTATGGGTTATTATTGTTGGACTCCATCTCTTCTAAATGAAAAGCTCTCTGAGTAAAAAACATCTCCGTATTTGGGAGCTTGTTTGAGTCATTCCCATTGTAATGCAGGAACTTTTTTCAAGAACCATTTCATGAATAATAATGGTTAATGATTACACAGGAGTGTCGATTATCCGAACCACCACCGATGGAAAAATACATATTTTTTCACGCAGAGGTTTTTTCCGCCCCAGAAACTGCAATGCTATGTTGCGAACAACAGCCTGAATTTAGTACTGCTCAACCACTGTTACTAAAAAAATGAGAGATCTTGTTGCTACGAACAACATTTGAGAGCAACAAGAGCATTTGAAACAACAAGAGCAACAAGAGCATTTGAAACAACAGCATTTGAGAGATGTCAAGTTGAGGGGAATGGTCTGTCAAAAAGTAAATGAGAATTTGACAAGGATGAGAGAGGACAATGCAATTGAGAGGGAGCCTGAGTTTTTGTGGGAAAGCTTCAAATCGGCAGTGCTGGAACCATGTCAGGAGTACTTAAAGCCAAAGAAACAAGTGAAGCGACAGGACTGGATGACTGACGAAATACTCAGGGTCATGGAGGAGAGAAGGCTGATGAAGTCGAAGGATCAGAACAAGTATCGTGAGCTGAGGAGAAGAATAAGATGGGAATGTCGTCGGGCTAGAGAAGTGTGGGTGAGAGAGAGATGTGAGGAGGTTGAGGAACTGCAGAAACGACAGGATCTGTACAATCTCCACAAGAAGATCAAGGAGTTTAACGGTACAGGAAGGCAACAGAAAGCATATATACTAACGGATAAGGATGGACACATTGTGACGGACATGGCAGATCAGTTGCGACTTTGGGAAGATTATATAAGAGTTTTGTTTGAGGATGAAAGAGAGGAGACTATGGGCGAGAGAGAGGAAGAGGAGACTGGCCCACCAATTCTGAAAGTAGAGGTGCAGCGAGCAATTTATTCATCAAAAAATGGTAAAGCACTGGGTCCAGATCAGATTCCCGCAGATGTACTCAAGTTGATTGAGGAGGAACACCTTGACACAATCACAGCTTTGTTCAACAAAATATATTGCACGGGAATAATACCGACTGAGTGGCTCAAGTCAACCTTTGTTACTATCCCAAAAAAGCAGAATGCGAAAAAATGTGATGAGTACAGAACAATCAGCTTGATGAGTCACACACTGAAGATCTTTTTGAAAATTATACATCGAAGAACATTTTTAAAGCTGGAAGAAGATATCTCAGACACACAGTTTGGTTTCAGAAATGGATTCAGTACGCGAGATGCGCTGTTTGCTTACAATGTCCTCATGCAGCGTTGTATGGATGTTAACCAGGACATATATGCATGTTTTATTGATTATAATAAAGCATTTGATAAAGTCAGGCACAACCAACTGATAGAAGTGTTGAAACGTAAAAATATTGACTCGAGAGATATCCGAATAATTGTCAACCTGTACTTCAACCAGACAGCAACTGTTCGCGTGCAGGATGCCTTTACTAACCCAGTGGGCATCAAACGGGGTGTTAGGCAGGGCTGTGTGCTCTCTCCACTTCTCTTCAACATTTATTCTGAAGAAATTTTCAGACAAGCCCTTGACACGGAGGTTGGAGGAGTTCGGGTGAATGGCATACGTCTCAACAACTTACGTTATGCAGATGATACAGTCTTGCTGGCTGAAACAATGCAGGATCTCCAGGAACTCCTGAATAAGGTTGTTGAAGCCAGCCAACATTTTGGTCTCACCCTCAACACAAGGAAGACAAAGTGCATGGTCATCACCAAGAATGTGGTCCCACATGACGAACACCTGTATGTGGAGGGAGAGCAGTTGGAAAGAGTTATGAAGTACAGCTATCTTGGTATGACGGTGAACAGTAACCTTGATTACTGAGATTTGATCTACTGAGATCAAAATCCGCATAGAGAGAGCCCGGGCCGCATTTGTGAAAATGAAGAGGATGCTGTGCAACCACAATCTGAGTCTGGACTTGAGAATTCGTGTGCTGAGGTGTTACATCTTTCCGGTGCTGTACTATGGTGCAGAGGCCTGGACTACCAATAGGCAATGTGAACGAAGACTTGAGGCCTTTGAGATGTGGGTTTACAGAAGGATGCACAAAATATCTTGGACAGAGAGAGTCACAAACATGGAAGTCCTAAGGAGGATGCAGAAGGGAATGGAAGTGATGATCGAAATCAAGAAGAGAAAGCTGGTGTACCTCGGCCATGTCTTGAGAGGTCCAAAATATGAAATCCTTCATCTTGTCATCCAGGGAAAGATTATGGGCAAACGATCGGTTGGAAGAAGAAGAACCTCCTGGCTACGGAACCTGCGAGAGTGGTTTAATTTGTCATCCATCGACCTATTTAGAGCTACAGTTTCCAAGGTCAGGATTGCCATGATGCTAGCACACCTACGTAATGGAGATGCTACATGAAGAAGAAGAAGTTGCTACGAAAAATTCGATCTTAGTTAAAAAGAAATTTTACTTTTTTAAAAAAGTTACTGTATAGTATGTACAAGTGCGTTAAATATATTTAATAAAGAATTTTACCGTAGGTTTTTCGTTAATTTATTTAGTTTTGAAATTCTGTATTTTTCCGTTTGTTTGTAACGTCCGACGGAAAAAGAGGGACATTATAAGTTTAACTGTGTATCTATGCCATCGAAGCTCCAAAACGGATGAACCGATTTTAATTTAGCTTTTTTGTTGTTTCAAAAGGTGACTTGATAGATAGTGTTCTTACGTAGCTATAAAAAATTAAAAAAATAGAAAATTACTAATTACAGCTAAAATGAGCATTCTACAAACAAATATTTTAACTAAACGTAGGCCTATTAGGTTTTTAAAGTTCTACAACTTTAATGATATACACTTTTTCTCTAAAAAGCGTATTAAGGTCGCAACCTTAAAAAAACAAAATCACTAATTTGTGTCTGTCTGTGGCATCGTAGTTCCCAAACGGATGAACTGATTTTGATTTAGTTTTTTTTGAAAGGTGACTTGATCGAGAGTGTTTTTAGCTATGAAGATATTTAATTGTAATCTCTGCATTTATGTAGCCTACTCTGCATTTGCAATAAATGCAATATATTACAGTTTTTTTTATACTAAAGTTTATGTTAGCCTTTATTAACATATTAAACATTTAGGTTATAATATTACATTGTTACGGTACAGTGTATCAAATTAAAGTATTTGGCGCGTTTTATAGTCCGAACTATTTGGTTATCAGAACCGTTCTGGTCCCAATTAGTTGGATAACTGACGCTCCACTGTATTTATGATATATATAGTTCACCATACATATTCATACCAAAATGCGTGTATGTTATACTGTTTCATTAAGAAGATAAACTTGCTGCTTAATATATCATGTGTTACATATATACTAATAATGGTTGAAGAATTAGCAATTTTTTGTATTTAATTCTTTAGTAAGGTAATATTTTGTCGTACTAATAATAATAATAATAATAATAATAAATTGTCGTAATAATTCTCTGCTCATAAATAAAATAAAATTCATAAATTATTTTCTTTTCGTTTTAGATATGATAGCCTTTTTATTATCTGTAGAATAATTACTCTGTGCTTCATTCTGTAATGATAACAGCCGTTTACGATGTAATTATCCGTTATACAATGCTATAATATTGTCCATAAGTCTATCTAAAATAGGATTACAAAAATTTGTAATTTATTTTGTGATTATTAATAGAGTTGTATGTAATAATCGTCTATTCAAATTGTTGGTGGCCATGAACGTGGTTTACGCGGT
This sequence comes from Catonia carolina, assembly GCA_035578175.1. Classification (NCBI taxonomy): domain Eukaryota; kingdom Metazoa; phylum Arthropoda; class Insecta; order Hemiptera; family Achilidae; genus Catonia; species Catonia carolina. The sequence continues at coordinate 102,523,458 of JAQMRL010000001.1, read as the reverse complement.
CGTAATTCATATAATAAATCGTATTTATTATTCATGACGCACATCAAATCATGATAGACATTAATTTGATTTCTTTATATTATGTATTAATATGCTTAATAATCATATTCACCTGCTGAAAAGAGTTATAATCGTTATTGCCAGTATCATATATATTTATTATCACATAAAATGCGGTCTCTCTTGTTAATGTACCCTTCAACAAATTTCTTCTTTAATTTAAAATGCTATAATTCAAACCTTTTATTAACTTAGGAATATTAATAAATACAACTACGCGTAGGATTTCTTTAATAGGTTTTTAGAACTGACAGATTTTGGCAATTTCATTATTGTCCGACTTTCTTCAGCAGAAAATATGCAAGTTTTTTCTTCTTTTCTTTAAGTTCCTATCCGTTCCGAATGTTGGCCACCATATTAAAAATCTGAACCTTATTTTCCTACTGCTGCTCGAAACAGCTGTGTTGTCGTTTTCGAGTACCATATTCTCACTTTTTCGATCAGGAAACACGTTTTTTTCCCGCGCTACGTTTTCCAGCTATTCTTCCTTCAAACATAAATTGCAGCAACCCATATATTTTCTCGCTGCTTGGTATATGTCCCAAATACTCGAGCTTCCTAATCTTTTTCATGATCATGACTTCTCATTTCTGCATGCGTCTCAAGCAGGAGACTTTCAGCATCTTTGTGTAGAGCCACATTTCAAACGCTTTAAGTCTTTTACTCATGAAATTATTAAGCGTCCAAGACTCCGCGTCATAAAACAGAACCGAGAAAACATAGCATCGCAATTGTCGCATTTTTAAAAAAATATTCAGATCGTGTGTTTTGAATACTTTACTCACTCTATTAAATTTCCAACGAGCTATTTCAATGCGTATTCTAATCTCTTGAGATGTCGTCCCCAAATACTTATATGTGCTGACCCATTCAATATTTTGATTACTTATCGTAAGACTGTAATTTGGTCGTTAAATTTTACTAATAACAATCAGTTTGGTCTTACTTATAATATAGAATAATCTGTAATTGTTTTAAATTATATAAATTATTATAACTCTGCTACAATTTCTTTCCGATCATTAATAATCTAGTTTTTCTCATTATAATTATTTACGCATTTTGTTAAATTATACTGTGGTATTTACTCGTGCCGGTATGTTTTCTGGTATTACGTTCAGCACTGATTGTTTACTGAAGACTATTTTTTGAGGTATTTGTGATAAATGTTTGTCGTTTATAACAACATTCAGAAAATTTCTTAGTAATTCGTATTTTGAGATTCAAGATGTAAATTATGTAAACTGGTAAAATTTACGATATGGTTGATTTTTTTTCTCTAGAAATAAAGCCTCTTGGTTAACCAGAAGGGACCGCATTGAATTCATGAAAATACAACATTATAAGAAGATAAACTTTCTTATTAAACTAATAAGATTTTATTTCATATAATAAAATTATACAATAAAATTCACTAACCTTTTTAAGCTGCCTTGGTTTTTTCTATTTATTACTTACACGTGTTTCGGTGGATCCACCATTGTCAGAGTATATAATATCATTTGAAACTAAAAAAAAATTTAAATCTGTAGATACATCTCCTACAGGTTAAAAAAATTAGTTTCAGATGATTTTTTTTATATTCTGATGGTGGTGGATCCACCGGAACACGTGTAAGTAATAAATAGAAAAAAATCAAGGCAGGTTGAAAAGGTTAGTGAAATATATTGTATAAATTTATTATATGAAATATAATTAATTTCAAGCTGCAGGTTGCATTATAAGGATTTATTTTTCAATAAGATTTTATATTTATTATGAGTATGCATGTAACAAGCTTGAAAACTGTTTGGCTCAGTTGTCAAATCAGCGATCCTTTTACAATTATCTGTTTTAGGTTATTGTAAATATATAATATGTTGTTATGGCGAATAAGTATTGTAGTTAAATTACCAGAATAAAATGTCAGAGATATACAGAACTATCTAGCTAATATTTTGAAATATTAATGACTCAATTTTTTTATCGTGTAAAGCAATCTGAGATTTTACTATTTAGGAAGGGAAAGAATCAATCAAAACTTTTGAAACCATTTATCAACTTAATCAGACAGGTAGCAAAGTAAGTTTCAGTCCCCATGGAGAGAGAGAGAGAGAGAGACTTACATTGTAAGCAGTCTGTTGTTGACCGCAGCTTTTTTTATTGTTATTGACTTGCGTTTTGTAAGCTAAGAGTCGTAATATAATTTAAATCGTATCATGTTGCTTTATAATTTGATTTTTAATAAAATTTTAATGACTCACTTTCTGTCATTTGTGAACTAAATTGTAATTTAGATTTAGGATTGTATCTGATTTTATATAGTTTTGCAGGTAATGAAGTTTAAGTTTTACATTTTTGTCGGCGAATGTTGATGCACAATATTGCTACAATTGTTTCGCCAAGTGTTGTATAACTGACTTCTGTAATGAAAACGATATGCAGCATACTGGAATTACGTTTCAGTTAATGGTTTTAATATTGCATTAGAATAAATTAGTTCTTGGATGAGTTAACGTACGGAATAGCTGTCTATCCGAGATTACATTTTGCCTGATGGATACGGTACCGCCTAAAAATTTACCAGAAATCATTATGCACTGTATAAGAAGACCTCCCACTTAACAAAAGTATTACGATCTTAGTCTTGGACACCGTTCTAGCTGCTGAAGATAGAACGTCACTGATCTATGACCGTCTGCTTTTCTTAACCTATCCAAGGTTAAAACAAGATTTAACAGTCTTTTAAAACGGTGTGAACAGCTATTTGTACACATCTTTTCAAATAAAGTCGTTCGGCTACTGTTAGTAATTGTTCAAAGCTTTCTTCATTTTGTTGTAAATTGCTGAAAATATTTCCCATTCGGTTTATTACATGTATTTTAATGATCTCCGTCTGTAATTACCATTATTTTTTTTAATTTTCCCTTTTATGGTATCCTTTGTCAAAATCTTCGTCACGGAAACGTATCTGTAATATGATTTAGTTTTAGTAATAACTTAATAGGGCAATAATAATAACATGGTCTTCAAGTTCTACTTGTCAGACCTGTAGAAGTAACGGAAAATTAAATAATCATAAGTACTTTTATGATTTTAGGTGTTTTTTTTTATTTTAAAGGAAAGTTTTCCCTCATTTTAAACATTTCCTTAATAGGTTCAAACTTTATTTGTATTAGGTTTCTTGTAATTGGAAGTTTTTGTAAATCTTCAACAGAAGTAATTTTCTTTTCGAGGTTTTGTACATCATTTTCTCATTATGAATATATTATATATTTTATTCAATAATAATTTTTGAAATTTTTTCTACTAAAAGTTGTATTATCTGTTTTTATTCATCATTGACGCTGTAATATCGACGAAGCAAGCGGGAGGTATAATTGTGTAAGAGGTTCTGTGTAGTTGGAAACGGCGGTTGCCCACGTACTTCTATAATTCGTAATCAGAAAACGTGCGTCTGCGTATTATGTAGCCGATTTATACGATTATTAATACAAGAAAAATTTAAGTCCAAAATTTATTTAATGAAACAAATCACTTGCGCAGTAGTAAAAGCTTAACTATTACGTTTATTTATGTATATTTTCCTTGAAATATTTTTGTGACTAATTCAAATACTTCATATCAGTACCAATAAATTTATAGCCAGGCTATTCTACCGAAAGCGGGATTTTCTGATAAAGAAATAAAATTTTATAAACTTTTATTTATAAAGTTAAAATATATTTTGTCTAAATTATACATATATTTACTACTTATCTATAAAAGGGGGCCAATCTTTTTGTATTTTTAGCTGAATTATTCATACTTTTTCTGTCACACATTATTCAAAATCTCACGACCGTCACATCAATTTTTTAAAGCTTTTTATGAAAATTGTTTAAGTTATTATATTTTCAGGAAGCCAGTTTCTATTAATAAGCTTAAATGAAAATATATACGGGTGTTTTTTTAGAGGTATAAAACTTTAAGTTTGCAGTACTGATTTCCATGGCGGCCATTTTGAAAAACTGTTTTGTCATTTATGTTCAGTTTGGTTTGCCATTTTATAATGAGTAGACTGACGCCTGAACAACGCTTGCAAATTGTGCAGATTTATTTTGAAAATCATGTTTCGGTTCGTGAAACTTATCGCGCACTACGTCCGTTTTATGATCGACATAATCGTCCATCAGAGCAAATAATTCGCTCAACAATGAAACATTTTCGGTCAACATTTACTCTGAATGACAACACACATCCTTTGAGACGTCATACAGTGCGTACTGAAGAAGTTTTTGCTGCTGTAGAGCGTAGCATTAAGGAAGATCCGAATGAGTCCATCCGCCATCGTGCACAACACTTGGAGCTGTGTCCATCAACTTTATGGAAGATTTTGCGGACTGATCTTAATTTGCGTGCTTACAAAATCCAACTCGTTCAGAAATTGAAGCCGAACGACCACCTGGCACGGCGTGCATTTGGAGAATGGGCCCAGGACATGATTGCTGTTGATCCCGATTTTCACATGAAAATTTTGTTCAGTGATGAAGCCCATTTTTGGTTGAATGGCTACGCGAATAAACAAAACTACCGCATTTGGAGTGAAGGTAATCCTGGATATATTGCCGAGAAACCTTTACATCCAGAAAAAGTGACTGTTTGGTGTGCTTTATGGGCTGGTGGAGTCATTGGTCCTTACTTCTTCAAAAATGATGCCGGGCAGAATGTTACAATCAATGGTGACCGCTACAGAGCCATGATCAATGATTTTTTTGTTCCTGAATTGAATCGCCTTAATGTTGGAGAGCTGTGGTTTCAACAAGATGGTACAACATGTCACACAGCGTGTACCACAATCGATTTACTAAAGGAAACGTTTGGTGAACGCATAATTTCACGTTCTGGACCTGTAAATTGGCCTCCAAGGTCGTGCGATCTAACACCACTGGACTATTTTCTGTGGGGGTATGTGAAGTCGCTAGTCTATGCCAATAAGCCACAGACAATTGACGACTTGGAAGGCAACATTCGCCGCGTTATTACCAATATACGGTCCCAAATGCTACAAAAAGTGGTCACAAATTGGACGTCTCGATCGGACCACGTCCGAGCCAGCCGCGGCGGCCACATGCCGTAAATTATTTTTAAATAAAAATGGGAAATAATTATCTTTAAAATAAAACCAATTCCACGTTAATTGTTCAATTATTCTGTGTTTTATTTCATTTTAAAATTTTATACCTCTAAAAAAACACCCAAAAACACCCTTCAACAATTTTATGTTCAAAGAAAACTTCATTTTAGTTATTGGCTTTAATTTTGTATCCCTTTTTTTAAAAAAAAACACTTAAATGGATGTTAACATTAAAACTTTGAGAAAATTCTAAGATTGTACCTTTCATAGACATGTAGGGAAACCATATTCATAAAAATAGTTTTCCATTTAATTGCACCGATACTATTTTTTATAGTGTGACGGACGTGAGTTGCATGTGACGGTTGTGAGTAGGCTGTAAAGGCTGTGAACTTTGTGTGATAATTGTGAGTTTCAAACTGTGTAACACTTTTTAGGTGGAATATATTTAAAAAAATAAATAAGGTTTAAGAACTGAAACCAGTTTTAAGGAATTCAAACCATATATTTAAACTATTCTTAACTATATCTTATTACTGAAACCAATATTACTTAAAACGTTAATTCAAGTTGTTGAAAAAACTTAAAGTCATCACTAAACGTAAATATTCCCCTATGTTCTGATGGGTAATTTAAAACTTGAACAATTTCATTCTGGTGAACAGAAGAAATGTCTTCTACCAGCGGAAAAGTAAACTTTCCAGCCTCAATTTTCCTTAAAAATTTTATCTCCCAGTCCCCATCTTCATCTTTTTCTTAACATCTGTCCAATAAAGTGCTTGTAACTCTTTTTTTGCAGAACTTCACCACAACAAAATCCAAGCATGATAGTCGTTCGTCCATTTTATCACTAGATGAAGAAGAATCGGAGTGTACGTCACAGTATCGGACTTTAGTCATAAAGTTCCTCAAATCTGATTTACTCCTTAAGTAAAACAAAAACTGTTTCATAAAACAATCACTTTAAATATTCCTTTAACCTAAAGAAATATCAACAAAAAGAAACTAACGAATTTCATTTTATAAGAAGGATCGTTATTTTTTGGTGTAGAAGTCATTGCATTTATTTGAAGTACACGGCCTAAAGACTCTGGTGGTTGTTAGCTGCTTGAAAAGAAATTTGGCTTGGTTCACTAGAAAAATCTATTATTTTTTTTTAGTTAAGAAAAACGTAATATATGCATAAATAATAACTTGAAAAACAAATAGTAAAAATAAAATACTTAAAATTAAGCATACTTATTGTGAATTGAAAACAAGTTGAGAAAAAAAACTCTCGTTATCTTGACTTAAAGGCAAATGCTGTAGATGGCTCACAATATCATGCCAACCTGGTGTATTTCCATAATGTGAGCAAGTGGCATTATTTCTGCATTCTATGCATGATCGATGTCTGAAGTTGAGATTAACTGGTTTTTCAGATTCCCATACAATTTGATGTAATTTCATTGTTTCCGGCAAAGGAATGATATTTTGTTTTACCAAAAATTTTTCCACCTCAATAATTTCAGATTCATTTAGATCATTACTTCGGTTTTTAAATGTTGAACAATATTCATGAACTGATGTATATCTGATACGTCATTTCCTTTCTGTATTGCTGCATCTGCTGTCCGTTTAATAACGCCTCCAACACCATCAGCAATACTTTTGCCGTGCTTTTGCCGGGCTTCACTATAATTATAAGACGCTCTTTGAAACCCAAAATGTTCCATGAAATAACTAAATAAATATAAATTACTTTTATTTCTATATTGTTTCGTGGGTCCATCACTCACAACATGAACTGCCTTAGTATAGGGATAACGTTGGTTGATTTTTTTTTAAAAATTGGCTAAAGATGTGTTCAAATTGCTGATGCATCATGACGATTGCAGCTAGAAACGGTGAAAAATGTGGTAACTTTAATCAATGAATTTCCATCTTCACTATCATTTTTAAGAAATAAGCTCCCCTGGTCAGTGTAAGCTGTTCAATTGACGCGTTAAAATGTCGGCTTTGAATTTCATTAGAATACTTTAATTGATAGTTTTCCGAAAAATCCATTATAAGAAAAACTTCATGATCACACAAATTGTTTCTTATAAATTTAGAAAATGCAGATTGATGAGCTGCTCTAAACTTGTGCTTCATAAATAAAATAACTGATGAAGAAATCGTTTCTTTTAGTTGTTCTACGCTGCATGATACTTTACATTTTTTGGTGACTTTGATGTGTTTCATTTTGCCATTTTTAATTCTCTCCTCTTTTATTAAACGCCATTCAAAGTAATAGATCGATGAATTTGGCTGAATTTGAAAATTATTATCAAATCTAATACACAGTTTGTTGCATTCAAGACATTCTCTGTACATGCAAGTTTTTTATTTATGTCACAACAAAGGCTTTCAATTAAATTATGATAATTTTTGTGTTTCAAAAATTTTTATTGTTTGCATTTTTGAAATAAGAAAATAAAGTTTTCATGATACTTGCACAAGCATGTGTTTCGATTATTAAGGGGGCGATGAACAACCCAAAAAGGTTTAAATTTGCAGAAAAGAGCATAAGGCAATTTGATATTAGACTGATAAGAACTTTTTGTGAAAATTTAATAATGAATCGGACAAATACCGTTTCTGCATTTTAATCTTCCTTCTAGTGATAGTATCCTTGCGCCCTGGTGTACTATACGCGTTATCGTCATCTATTAGAAACCTACGAACTGTTTTCTTTAAGTGTAATGTATTTCTTTTCCATTTATTTTCAACATGTTTATCATTTTTATTTTTGAATAAATTTTTGCTCCTCCTCCAACCAAAAACTGTACGCATTTCATTTGCCAATTTAAATTTCTTAACATGTCCCTTTATTGTTTCATTAGATGCATTAGATGAAACACTAGAATTTAAACTAGTGGCTAAGAGCTCACCTAGAATTAGCTTACGGCGAACTGAAACACCACCTTCTCGAATTACTTTCTGTATTTTTGTATTCGGTAAAGGATCTTCCGATTTCCTTAATTCATTTCCTAATCGGTGATGGTTTTGTTTCCATATGTTTGCCTTTTTTTGACCTTATCGAGTTTGTCTTCGAGTTCTTTAATTTTCTTTTTGAACTGCTCCCTACTTTTTCGCAGTTCCTGTTTTCTTTTTATTTTCCTTTTACCTTCTCGTGCGACTCTTTCCACTTGATTAATTATATCATAATTTTGTTGTAAATTTATGTCAACAGGCGTATCTGGTGAAGATGGAGGTGAATATAAAAATGTCTCCAAATTTTTTTGGTTCTGTATTTTTTGTGCACGCTTATGGTACCGTTTTCTCCACTCAGCCCTCTGTTTTCTTTTACTTCTTTCGCTTAAATCATTAATACCTTTTATTTTTTTCCTCCGTTCTTTTCCTACTCCGTTCTCTCTCTGCTGCTTTTGTCTGTTCATGCTTAACCGGATCACTGCTTATTCTTTCGCGTTCCCTTCTTTTTCTTTCAGCTGCTGCCTTTCGTTGCTTTTCTCTGGCAGATGTATTCATAATGATTTTATCCGCAACGGTTTTTTTTTTAACTTTTTATTGCTACTTTTATTCATACTTTATACTTTTGAAACGAAAGCTGATCTGGGTCGATTGTGCCGCCAATAAGAGTGTTCTCAGAATGTTGGAGAAGGAAAAGGAGGTTGTAAGATCCATAAAATTGCAATACTAGGATCATGTTATGAGAAGGGTCAATTTTACAGCTTATATCACGTAATAATTGAGGGAAACTTTTAGGCAAAAGTGTTTGTGGTAGAAGGCGCATACCATGGCTAAACAACTTGAGAACGTAGTTCAAATGCAGTTTCACTGATTTATTTAGATCTGCAATACCTAAAGTTATTATTGCTAAGATGATTGCCAACCTTCTCGGGGGGCACGCCCCAGACCACACAGAGCGTGCCCATAGAACTGCGGTTTAGCTACCCAACCCTTGCCTGCTTTCGAGGTAACGGGCGCTGGCCGTAGCATCTCCGTGTGCTATTCGTAGTACACGGTTGTGCGCAGAACATCCACGTGTAATACAGCCACGTACAAAGCATTAGCTGCGTAACGAGCTCGACGGCGACAACGTTTACAAGAGTACTGAGGGGAGTGGGGCACCCTGCGGACGTGACCGCACCCACTCATTCGGGTTTCAGGGGTTGTGGGTTCCTAGGTTGCGCTTCAAAGCCACTAAGCTGCGAAAATTCCTTCGGAATGGGCGTGGTCGGCCGAGGAGTGAACAGATAAATACGCGTGCCAACCTTCTCGGAGGAGACCGCATGTAAGAAGATAACCTTGATGGTTATATTTCATGTATCGCAATTTTTACAAATTTACATACTTCTCATTTTCGGAAGACATCCATGCCAGTCCAGATTCAGTAGCCTTACATGTACTAAAGTTATTGTTACTAGCGCTTCAAAGGTTTTTTCAGCATGTCTTCTCCCCCGTATCCTTCTGTACAAAAAGGATCCTTCTGTACTTGTGAAAGGATTCTTCCTGGGCGTTATTCGTTCAATGCATTGCTGTCATGATTATATGTAGTTTGTCATTCGGGATTTAAATTTTTCCGTCCTCTAAAAACAAATTATAACATTAATAGATTAGATTTTGGTTCTTCTCTAACGTCTTATTTCAGAATCTGGCTAATTGTTTTATTTAAAACAATGGGTTCATCGACTAACACTCGTAATCGTATTTTGTACTTACATTTTCGTTTTTGTTGTATTCCGGACGTAAATTTTGACAGATTTCAGCCTAGTAGTAAATACACAATTAAATTCTTTATAGTTCCTAATATGAAGCAGTTTCAGATAATGTAATAGCCTAATTACTTTGGTGGTCGAATGAGACGCTTTGTAAATGCAAATATTTACGTAACATGTATTACTATGGGATGCCAATTCCTAAGGGGAAATGAAATCTTGATATTGCGTGGTACTACTAAGTTTGTTCAGCAGTTTGTAATCATAATTTAAAATACAAAGCTGTTTATATGAAAATTGTAAAGCAAATATTATAATAGGCTAAGTTTATTTCTGGAAAAAATTACTTGGAATTATTTCTGGAAAAATTAACGTTTGCAATAAATTTAATTATTATTTTAAATTTCGTCATTGACACTGAACAAACTAAAAGTATTGAGGTATAAATTGCTCTGATTTTTATTTTCTCCTGCCTATATGAAGATGTAGGAGGGAAATTATTGTTTCTAGCGATTGGTCTGTATGTGAGTGTGTAAAAAAAATATCACAAGAACGGGGTATTGTACGAAGTTAAACTTGAAACTTAAGTAGGTACCACTACAGGACCCGACACGAAAACTTTTAACAAAATCGGTTAATCGAAAGTAGTAGTTTATTCGTTTATTTTTATTTTTTTGCGATTTCCTCAAAAAAGACTCCTACGATGTTTCTAAAAATCACCTCATTTACTACATTTTTTATGCTCTATAAGATAGCGTAAGCGCCATGTTTGCTGAAATCTTTGGGGAAGCTGTGTTTTCGTAGAAAATAAATGGTTTTCTTTAAATTGCGGCCTTAATATGGATTTTTGGGCAAAAGTGTATACAATCAAAGTTGTAGACCATTTAAAAACGTACAACTGTTGTTTAAATATTTTTTTTATATAACGCTTAGTTCAGCGGTAATTAGTAATTTTTTTGTTTTTTTCATGTAAAACTGTAAAAAATTAATTTTTTTAAGATTTTGGCCTGAGTATTACGACAATAGTGTAAATTCAATCAAATTTATAGGAAATTAAAATTTCTACAACTTTTATAAAAATTTTTCTCTATAGACCCTAGTTTAGCGCCGAAGAGTGATTTTCCGTATTATTATTTCCGTATTATAAGCCAAACTGAGGTTTGTTTTCATTTTGCATCATTCACTCATGATTAAAATAAGGTTATGTGTTTTGTTTATTTAAAGTCGCATCAACAGCTTGATCATTAGCGCCTACTGTGGGTTAAAAAATTGTAAAGATGGGTTTTGGCAGGTAGTAATTTTCAGAGTCTAGCCGGGAATCGAACTCGGGACCTCCGCTTAGTAGGCTAGCGTGCAGTCCACTACGTCACGGAGGCGGCAATTTCTCAATTTTTTTACGTTGTTTACTAATGTTAGGTTATATTGTTCACATATAACGAACAATATAGATTTGAATTGGCAAGATAAAGTCGTGGAAATGTTTCATTCACACAAGATTTTTCGTTATGGAAATTTATGCAGGAATCTGTGTTGTAAAGATCTATGAACTATCTCAGTGGTGTCTCTGGTATTACCGATTGTACGTTATAATCGGAATGTTATCGTTGTCTCTTTCATATTCTATTAACATCATGCGTGGATAGTTGCAAAGTCTTTCCTGTGATCTAATATACTGTATGTTCATAAATTGCACCTTAATGAGTTTTTTGAAGTTATCACAATTTTTGTAAGGAGTATGCATTTTTATCTTCTTAAAAATTAAATATGTGACGCTTTATGTTAATTTATAAACACGAAGGGACATAAGTGGTATAGAATGTTGTTTACAGTCATGTACAATTGAAGTCATGACTCGAATGTTGAGACTTGAGGTTGGTCCCACTACCAGATGTGACCGATAAGCACTTGTTCTGTGCAGTCTGGCTGCTGTTCGTGCATTTATAAAAAAACAAACACAGATAAACTGAGTAATATTTTTATAGAAAAATGTGGAAATTGTTTTTTTCTTTTTGTATTTTAAACCTTTATTCTGAAAGGTTTTGTTAGTAAATCATCTGTATGAATGTACTTAATTTTAAATTTATTTAGAGTAACGATAATTTTTTCATTTTTTGATAATGCATTTACTGTATTCTTAAAGCTTCTAGAAATTTTGTTGCAGTAACTTTCTTCTTAATCGTTTTAGATGTGGCCGGATCTTCCTCAGAAAATCGAATGTTTTGTAAAAGGAATAGAGAAAACATGTTCATAACAACAGAATAATTGAAAATAAAAGCTGTAAACTGATACAAATTTTTTGCGTCTGGCATTTTAGTAAAATATTGCTAATAATAATTTGTGATCTGTTGCAGTGCCAGGGGTACTGACGTATTTTAAATGATTAGGGCTAAATTTGTCCCCATAACAGACAGACGGAGTGTTATTTACACTCAATCTGTTCGTTGCAGGGCTAAAATAAATAGTTCTGTTTTTTATCACATGGTCAGCCAAATAAATGACTGAATCATTTTAGAACACAAGAGGTGTAAAAGACACTAATCAGAGTTATCTCCTCTGAAAGTAATGAATTTCATTATACAGCCAGACCCTGTGGTGAATGAAGTGAAGGTGTCATATGCAGAGACGAAAAGATGTGCGTCTCAGAGGGCACGGCATGCTGATAAGCGTACTTTTCCTCTCAGTGAGAAAGACAATGGTAAACCACCTCACTCCTCGTTTTACTTAGTAAAACCTCTACAGCTTAAAATCAGTTTTCGGCTGATGACTTAAACAACAACAGGGCTAAATTATGAACACACAGTAATTACGAGCATAGTGGCCAAATGACTTAATTTTGTGACTTATTTTGAAACCACACAATTATTTACATCAAAAAGTTTGAAAAATAAATAAATTTTATTAAAGACTACTGGCCTATACCACTAGATAACTCTAAGATTGAACACAAAGAAAATTTATAAAAAAATTTACAAGAAATATTATAACAAGAATTCCATACTACACCACTGGATAATTCTAACACTGTAGCCTACGCAAAGAAAATTAATCAAAAATTGACAAGAAAGATTGAAGAAATACTATATACAAGAATTACTGAAAGTATTTTTTATCTTAAATATTTTAATTTACAACTGTAAAATCACAAAAAACAAATCTATTTATAAAAGATGGAAGCGTCATTAAATACATTAGTGACATTCAAGATTGTATGTTCAAGTGTGATAAATGGTACAATGGGCTATTATGGTTTATGGGCTATTGTTGTTTAGTTCAACAGCCGAAAGACTGATTTGAACCTCTAAAGGTTTTACTAAGTAAAAACGAGGAGTGAGGTGGTTTACTTTTGTCTTCCTCACTGAAAGAGTATGCTTATCAGCATGCCAGGCCCTCCGAAAAGCACCCACTTTGCACCCTGCAAATGGGACCTTCACTTCATTCACCACAGGGTCTGGCTGTATAGTGAAATTTATTTCTCTCAGAGGAGATAACTCTGACTAGTGTCTTTGGCACCTCTACCTCTTCTGTTCTTAAATAGTTCAGTCATATAATTGGCTGACTATGTGATAAGAAACGGAACTGTTTATGTAGCCCTGGAACCAACAGGTAGAGTGCAATTAATTTAACACTCCACCTGCCCGTAATGGGCAACAACGGGCAGTACTAATTGTGTACAATTTTGGGTTATGAATTACTAATTGAGTAAAATTTTGGGCTATGATACTAAATTCGGAAAACAAACAAGAAAAAAACGTATTTTTATTTTAAGTTTTTTAATTTACTTTTTTTAGTTTGTTGCGTCACATCAGGTCTCTTTCTGTTTTTATTATTACAGCTGAATTGAAGCTGTTTTAAAAATAAGTCTTTTTAGCGTTAAATGATTAGGAATACTGTATCTGGAACATTTTTTTAAAATTTCAAGTATTGGTACGGCAAGTTGAGTTAATAGATTAAACTGAACTTTTTAGCTTAATAAGAATGATTAAGTATTCACTTATTTTCCTTCAATAATGTATTTGCAGAAGAATTTAAACCATCCACCTCTTGACAGTAGTGTATTGCAGAAGTTCCCATTTTTTTTCCTTGTTTGTGTGTGCACCCATTCTATGTTAACTAGGCTTGGCAGAATAGCAAAAAATGTAAAAAAAACATGTAGGGCAATAGTCCCGGATCCAACCTTATCGTCATAACTGATTATGTTTCACTGGATAGCGTGCCACTGCGTCACGTAGCTACATTATTTCTGCTGAACGCTTATAAGTGTTCTGACTTGTAGCCAACTTGAAGCGGTCTCACGCATCTAGTTTAGTGCGTAAAATAATAGTTTCCATGTACTGACAAATTAAATTCACACTGTAAAACTCAGGCGATGTTATAGGTCTATTGTTCATGGAATTTACTTCCATAACTATTTGATTTTGTCTTTTTTAACGAAATTAAAATAGCAATAATAAAAGTTTGCTTATGCACTATTAGCAGGATGTATTTAAATTTATAGAATATTATTGTATTCTAGGGAACGTTTATGCACAATGAGATAAAAGTAAAATTAATGTAGCCTAGTATTTTATAAGCATGTATGCTCTACAAACTGACAGACAAGCACAAACACATACCGCACCATATTCATACTATTTTTATCGTTGGAAAAGGTTATCTTTAGCGTAATAATTCGATAAAACAAGAGATTTTCGAGCACAATTAAATATAATCCATTATCAATTCTTGTAATATCTACACATAAGAAAAGTACTTCCACTCGTTATTAAAAGTAACAATAATTAACACTTAAATGTATACGGGCTTCTGCAAATTGTTAAATATTAGAAGTAAAACTAACGTAGTGGATTAATAATTCTGCTTATTTACGAGTTTCTCAGCATCGTAAAAGTGGTTGACTTAATTGAATATGATTTTGAGAGCAATCTTTGAGAGTTTTTTAACAGTTATCGTTGTCCATCATGGATTAGGCTGTAATTAAGCCAGTTCCGGCGTCCATCTATATCTCGGTCTTACAAATCGTCTTTTACCCCTCGCTTCATAAAGCCATGCATTCAAACGTAGTCGGTCCTGTAATATTTTAATTTTGACAGTACCATTTACTTTTAGTTAGCTATTACTAGCTATTACTTACTAGCTGTTAGTTTAGGTAGGTTTCGCTACAGTTAAATTAGGACTTTCAAAGTTGAGTTATTTTTTAATAAAATGAAAACGTGTGAAGCATCTACATTTATGTAATGTCTTTTGCGACGCTAGGTATTAACTTCAGAAGTTAAAGATTGGATTTAAATTTTGAAAATCTTTGTTTAAAACATTTTTGCAATTTTTAGAATCTCCCCGTGTTTTTGTATTAGAACTTTCCATCAAATTATTTTTTCAAGATGTTTTAAAAGTTAACTCTGAATTTAAAGCCAAAAATGCTGATTTTATTTACTTCGATCTGTCTTTCCTACAACAAATTAGTCTCTATTTTGGCCTATGTATTGAATACTTGTATCATCCTTTCACTGACGTCATTTAAAAAGACTTGTGGATGAATTACTATTCTGAATTTTTAAATACTAGTTGCCCTGTAGTTCTGTCATCCTTTTTGTATTTGAGTGCAGAAACTCTGCTTTTTAAATTTATTTATTTAAAGTTGCATCAACTGCTTGGTCATTAGCGACTATAGTGGATTATGTAACATTAACTGTGGGATTTGACACGTGAAAATTTCCAGACGCTGGTCGGGAATCGAACCCGAGATCTCCGCATGGCAGGCCAATGCACTAACCACTATGCTACGGACGCGGCCAACTCTGTTTTTATATGCATGTATACACACAATTAGATTTTGTAAATTACATACCGATTCAATTTGTTTTTTAGATTATGTTCATATTATATCCACCTTCTATGCCACGGGTTTCTTTGTCAATTCTCGAACAGGTCTGTCATATTTTTACTATTCGTTTTCGTCTATCGTACTTCATTGTCTGCATTAGCATTAATGAGAGAAACACTTAAGCGTATAATAAAAATTTAAAAAAAAACCAAGATAGTACAAAAAATAGATAAAATTAAAATGTTTTGATCGCATCAGTGATGAAGTTGTACTCTAGATTTTAAAGACAAATGTCGATTTCTAGTACGAAAACTTCTGCTATCTGTCTCATGTAAAACCATTTCTGAATGTAGTATGTTGTAACTAAAGGCATAGATGTAGACGGAATTATAAAAAAACCCACCAGATTTTCAGAGAAAATAATTTATAGTTTATAGCTCTTATTTCAAATATTAGACTATTATTAAGTATTCACGATCAATCGCCCGAGTTTGTGACCGTTGGAATTGACCGTCTTTTGTAGAGCTAAATGAATATTTAGACGTACGATGTAGGTAGTATAAAACCAAACGAGCTCTGTAGGCACGCAATATAATATTGTTTATCCAAAAACGTTTTTATGCAAGGTCGTTAAAAATAGTAACTACCAACTGATTAGTTATAGCGACTTAAAACTACGTAATTATATTTAATGTGAAGTAACTGGGGAGCATGTAATATGATTTTTAGTTCAATTAAAAAAAGAACACTTAAAATCAGCTTTATTTATGTATTAATGTACTTCGTAAAAGAATCCATAAAAAAACTACGCTAATCCTATTTCATTGTTGTCTAGTCATTTCCAAATTTGGATTTGCTGTATTAATTTGTGAAAAGAAGGGAAGTTAAAATAGGAAAGCATTACACAAAAATCAGTTTGATCTTTTATACTGAAATATATAGTTTTATATTAATTTCAAAATCTATCACCATCATCATAAGACTACGACCGCCATATTACGTGAGTAACTGTGAAATGAAAAAAGTACTTTTATCAAAAATAATTTTGAATTCTCAAGGGTATAGTTTCATATTTTTGATTGATAACGACAGTTCGTTGTCCGAGTCAAAATGGATTTGGGATGAAGTATTTAAAATGTGTTCAGTTCAGCAAAGAGCTGTGCGCGGCCTGACACCGATCGCGTACGCCAATCGCCGTTCGATACCATGACTGCCCGAAGTTCCACCCCCTTCTCGCTCTGAATCATTGCTCCTATTCAACCTCTGTTCTACCGTCGCAAGGCCAACAAAAAACTCTACTCACGCCATTTCCCTCCCCTGTTTTACAAAATTTAGCAATGTGAACGACCTAATAAAACTTTTTTGTATATATATTTTTTTTGTAAATTAAAAATAGATGTCTTGAATTTCAATTTAGTTTCTATAATTATAAAATCTGATCTCAGATAATGTACTTTTATTGCTTTCGAGTGTTCGTTCTGTTTTGCGCAGAAGATTACTAAATGTTGTTAATACTGGCGTGATCTAATCAGATAAAATTAACATATTTAAGAAAACAAGTGAATCACACATTACTAGTTTGTGACAATGGCAGTTCAATTTTCTAACGAAATTAATTATGAAATTTCGAATTTTCAATTCAATTTCTCTTACTTGACAATCCACTAAATACCTTCTTCACATCAGAGAACACAGGCATAGTGTGGATCTAATTTGACATAACCTTAAAGTATTTGGGATAGTTCCTGAAGGCTGACTTGTTTATTTATTTTATTTTTATGCGTGATTTACACGTTTTTTTGACCATACCTTTTAAGTTGATGATGACGTTGGTAGCTGTAATTGCTGTAGAGGACTTTGTGAAAGTTATTTCATTAACTTAATTTTATGAACGTACTGAAGTCATTCTGCTGTAGAAGTACTAATAATGTAGTTTTTATGGGTATTATAATGAGTGACAAGTTAATTAAAAAAATTGTCAGTTATGATTAATTCATTATTTTCTTGTTACCCTTAAAAGAGTAAAACATTTAAGTGTGTAAACTGCATCCAAGTTCTACAGCCAGGACTGTCAAATATGTTTGTATAGTTTGGATGAGAGATTGCATTGAAATACACTGTTCGGATGCCAAAAACATAAATTTCTCCAACGTTTCTGAAATGAAGCGTACTGAAAACTAAGTGTGCTTTATTGCAGTCAATAAAATATAAAAAGTCCTGAGACAGACTAAATATTTTTTTATTTTTTTTATGGGCTCCACTCATCTCTTACAGCCATCCCACAACCTTACAGCCTCCATGAAAGAAACTATCAGGGAAGCGGAGAAGACCTCCTTGAGTTGAAGAAGTCCTGCAACAGATAGAAATCCTTGAAAACGCTGCTTTTGCCTATCGGGACGTAAAACATAGGGGACGCAAAAGAAAAGCACATAAATATACACGTAAACTTGCACAAGGATTGGCAGTGATACCTTACCTACAGCGTGGATAGATAACTCATAGAAACTCAAAGGAGAAAGAAAACAAACACTGCAACAAGAATACCAGCAACCTAACAGACAATTAAATTAACACTTTACCAAACGTGAGTTCAACATGACTTAAAAACGCTGGCAGGCTACTTAGTTCATCTACCGTCCTAGTCATACGGCTGTCCCAACTGGAACAACCTATCCAACATAAAATATTCCTCGTAAACGTTGAGCTATTCCTGTTGAATATATCAACCTCGCAACCATCAACAGTATTCATAATGCGAACGCATCTCGTCAAGGGAGATATCCGTGTTTTCACAACATGGTGCAAGAGCCTGTGCCCTCTAGAGTTAACATAATTATGAAACCCTGTACACTACGTGTGTAACATCGGCATCAATAACTCCAAATATTGCTTGAAATAAAAACATGGCGTCTGAACTATCCCGCCTCTTATCCGAAGCAATTATACCCAGTTGCGGACACTCCTCTTCTTACTGATCACCTGCATCACACAGACCATGACGGCGCAAGCGATGTAGCAACTTCTTCTGCACAGCTGCACAGCTTCAATACGCTACTCGGTGTATCTTCTGCGATAGTTCCAAACAACGGAACAATACTCCAACACTGACCTGACATACTCTTGATAAAGCCAAAGCAGCGTTTCAACACGCCGAAAACGACGTTCAACTTAGAGTCCTAAATTTCTCCTAGCTCTGGCAACTATTTTATTTACATGAGCCGTGAAGTAGAGCTTGCTAGCTAAGTGCACCCCTAAACTATATACACTTTCTACATGTAATATAGCCGTACCGTCAATGTTATAAGAGTATTTGATACTAAATGTCTTCCTCGAATAAGTCATTACGTTGATCTTTTTCAAATTAATTATAATAATGATAATAATAGTGTCTTCATTGAACAGAAACAAACAGTTCGAAAACAAGATAGTAATAACAAAATATAAAAAATGCATTTATAAACCCTTCGACACGTTATACCATGACCAATAGGTCATCTGCCAGAGTCGGTATTTTAATTAAACCTGTAGACCTACCCTACAATAAAAACTTAGCGAGTCCCGAGCAGATTTTCTCAAAATTTGTACTAAAAAATAAGATCAAATAATCCTTTCACTTAAATAGTACTAAATTGCCATAAAGTAAAATAACGTTATATAAAAATAAAATACTTTCTTGTAATCACTTGTATCTAAAATAACTGAATTTAAAATACGTATAAGACTTATTTCCAAATTAAAACATGCATGAATAAAATTTTCATTTCAATAAAAAATTTCTCGTTGTTTAAACAATTATTTTTCTCCATCTTTTAACATTCTTCATGCACACATTGTGTGTGCAAATTATGCTGTTTTTCTTTATTTTAGTTCACGTTACTTTATAGCCGGTCAATCTCAATCCCCAATTACCCAATCTAAAAATCCGAACCATATATGCAGTACTACCCCCCTTCTTCTTGGAGAACACCTTATTCTTATACAATTATAATATTTTACAAGGGTAAGTTGTTAACGAAAATTAATCTTTTGCACACATAATAAATTGTTGCCAACATTTCAGTGTAGTGGTCTGCACAAGTAGCTTCTATACCAGGGTTTCGTGTTCGATTCCCGGTTTTTTCATCACTCATCTTTTATTTTCTGCATTACCATAATGTACATAACAGTTCGATATAAAACAAAACAGACGTTTTTGAAAGAACAATGTAATAATGGGTTCTGCTGATGAGCTTGTTGAAAGACTCTCCCGTTGTCACGGAAATAGTTCCTGTTTATATCTCAGTCTTATGTTAGAATGCTTATATTTTCTATTTATGATTTTCTAGTGGATTCAGCATCATAAAGTATAAAATTAAATAATATTGACCGATTTTGATAATTGGTTAAAAACGTAAAATTTATATTTATGTAGTCTTAGTGAAAGATTTATGGAAAAGTAACTCTGGTTTGATGATCTGTTTTATTCGTTTATTTTTTATGTACAGCTTTTGACCGAAATACATTCAGTAGCTGATAATAACACTTAAATATGTTCAAAATCAACCTCATTCTTCGCTTCCGTGGAGCAGTTAGGTAGAGTACTCAACTATAAGGCTAAATGATAATGCTTTATATACTTTTGCTGAATATCTTGCTTAATACCTTAAGGGAATTTATTTTCAGTCTGTCTTTCTGATTTTGCATTGCAGAATGAAAGAAGTATAGAACTAATTATAGAATTTGATCCAACGGGTTGTGGTAAAGAGGTAAAGTCGTCGTCGCGAGTCAGCTATTTAACAATTGATTTTCGGACACGAAGGTTCCTGGTTCAAATCCTAGTAAAGGTAGTTACTTTTACACGGTTTTGAACACTATACAGTGGTAACCGGTGTACGTTTATGGTTGGGATTCAATTAACCATACTCTCTCAGGAATGGTCGGTCTGGGTCTGTACATGACTACACCTCATTTACACGTTATACATATCCTCATCTCATTGGGTCATGGGGTCTTTTATTGTTCTCTCTTTTATTGTTCTTATTGTTCTGAATTGAACAGATTGCAACGTACACACATTAGGGATAAAAACTATTATAAAATTTATAAGTTTAAGTTACTGTATGTTAATATTAATACTAAGTTACTAAGTATTGATTAAATTGATACAAGGGAATAACGAATTAAATTGGCGCAGCATTGAATAATTAATAACGAAAAACAATCTTTTCAAAATGTCCAGTACACTGGGAATTATAGAGTAAACAAATATTATTTTTAAAATTTACAAATAATAAGTAATATTGTTCATTGTAGTTCGCATCAAAATTTAAAAATATATTATCGTGTCGTCTTGTGGCCTGATTGGTATTATATAGTTTTTCCTAATCGTCCTTTTATACTTTAATCGAGTTCGTAAAATTTTGCATGGTTTAGTATTCAGAGCTTGCAAGACATGCAGAAAATCTGGAAATATTCCAATAAATTTAGGCTGTACGTAAAGGTCACTTTTGTTACTGCAGCAATGGGCGCATGAATATAAAAATCTTTTAAGAAAATATTTTTTGCTAATAATAAAAACAAGAACAACACAACAAATTTTTAATCTATAGACTGATGCCAGGGGGTTTTACTCATGACTCACACTCACAACACATCTACTTATTTTTCTGTAGAGCAGATCGTAGATTCACAGCCAAAAAAAAGAAGAAATCAGATTGGAACGTTATTTGAAAATTTGCAGCAAATGATGTTTATTGATTAATAACGATTACTTCTGGAATTGGAAATTATTTTTCTTTAAGCGAACTGACATGTTTGACAATTAACAAAATAATATTATTAAATAAATATAATTATTTTATGAACGCTTGAATTGTCTGATCTGGAAAGTAAATAAAATACAACCCTGTTGGAAAACTTGTAACAATTGTACATTGTTCTAATTGGTTCATCTGTCTACTAAGAAATGTTCTCTTCTGGTTATATGTGATTTTTCTTGTGTGAAAATTTACAAAGAAGTTTATACCGTTCTCATTTAAAGTAAAGAAGCTAAAGTAAATGTTTCTTAACAGAATTTTTTATCTTCAGCAAATCTTTAGTTGATTCTTTCTTAATGTCTACTAAATAAAATATTTTTCGGTTCTTTAAGGTGAGACTGTATGATGGTTTTCACTGAAAATTTCAATTTTCGGTTATTTGTGTTTTTCAATAGTTCTGACTTATATCTACAAGAAAAACATTAAATTACGTCTAAAAAACTATTTTAATGAAAAAATTAAGTTTTTAGCAAGCATATCCAGAAAAATGATAATTTCACCAAGAACCAATATTTTTCGTAATTTTATACCAATCGTTTTAGAGCAAAGGGAATTTTAGTTTTTTTTTAAATATCTGCGTTACTGTTATTGATATTTTCAGCTGGTGGTACACCTTTCTAACCAACTGTTGATGGGAAATTTACTTATTTGTGTACATTTTCTTTTTGGTTTTTGGCTGTTCCCGTAAATTTAGATTTTAAAATTTAGGTAGACTACATTTTTCTCGGAATCCATCAAACCTAGCTGGCTGAATTTTTTACCAGTTATTCATCTTGTACACGCACAAATACCGACATTTTTATGACTTTCTCAGATGCTCCTACAATTACTAATATACAAAAAACGTATAAAGAAATTTGTAAATGTTTTATCTTATTCGTTAATTTGTTTTTAATTTTATGGGCTCACAGATTAAATTGAAAAACTGTGAGTAGCTAGAGAAACCCGATAACTAAAAGTGTGTAAAATTTTATTTATCTATCTTCTACCAATCCTATGAAAAATGTACCTAAAATTAGCAAATTTAACATTGGCGTGATACAAGGTACAGTCTCCCCTTAAACTGCATGTTTAGGAAATGATTACTTACGTGACAGGTTTATTTTTAATAATATCATAAACGTTAAGTAAATTTAGCCATTTCTACGTGACGCTACTGGAAACTGTACTCAAATTTCAGCTAACCACAGTCCTTGTAAATTCAGTAGGTGGGTAATTAGTTAACTTTTGACTGTCCCTGTTTAATGCACTATCTCACAAATGCTCGCTTTTTGTATTAGTTGTGTGCTTTTGTCATACGAATAACTCTTGGCTCAAATTAAATGTCACTTGCTATTTTTTTTTTAGTTTGAAGTACAAGTTCGGTAATAATTGCCATTCACCTGTTTTAATTACGAAGACTATAACATTAAATTCTTAGGTAGGTAAAAATGAAAAAAGACGGGTACGTCTTTAGCACTCATTGGTTCTATTAATCGACTGCTAAGTCAAAGCTCGTGAATATTTTACCTAAAATATTGTCGTGGCCTGGATCTTTACCTATTTCAGTGACATTATGTTCTAAGTGCTTCAGACCTAGGTCTAATACTGTCGTCGCAAATAACTACAAAGGTCGATGCTAATTTTAACAAAAAAGTAATATTTTAATAGTTTTGGCCTACTCCTAATTCAAAAATTTTAATTCAGGAAGAAAATTTTTGATGTCTTGACTATGGTGGTAAGTTAATATTTAATCATTCGAATTACCTTTACAAATTTAATGCGAGATAGTATTAATAAAGTGATAAGTTTCTTTTATATCTGGAACTGCAAAGATTAATTTCAGTTTCTTTTTAGAGGAAACTTGTTTGGCTTAACATCTGTAAAGGAATACTTTCCCCTTCATGACTCAGTCGTTGTCATGTTAAACTGCAAAACAGAAGATCACGGATACGATTTTCGACTAGGGTCTGGAAAATCATTTCACATGTGAACACATTAATATTGTGCGTTAATCCACTGTAATTAGTCGCTTATTACCAAACTGTTGATGCGAAAATAAATAAACAGATAAAGTGCCACTCCCAAATGAATGTTACTAAGAGTTTTAATGTCTCGTAGAACAGTGAGAATAACTTAATAAATTATCAATATTGTTCTAAGAACTCGCCCTTTAGTTGGAATGTTCATCAGACTTTAGTAATTTTTGAGATATAACCGAATAAAATTATTTGCAGAATATCACTTGCATAACACAAGATCGTGTGTGTTAATCGATAAAAAAATTCTAGAAAAAATTTATTTTCTAGAAAATTTTTAAACTTTTCATGTATTTGTATTTATATTTCTTCTTCAGTCTTGTGTGGTGTGTTTAAAGTACTTGTTTTTGCGACAAATGTACAGCTGTATTTTGTTTGAATTACAGTTGTTTTCTTTACTGTCGCGTACAAATTCGTTATTAATACACCAATTTATAATAATATTTTTAGAAGAAAATGTAGGTATTGAACATTTTCCTTCGTTTTTTTAAGATACAATATTATCTACACAGTGCAGTATTCACTGCTTCTAAAAAAAGAGTTAACTGGTGACTGCTGAAAAGAAGTAGAGGAATTCATTTACCGAATTCTAGTAAACCAATTACGATGTGGTATTAAGGGCTGTAGTGAATAGAGAAATGTTGTTTTGTAATGGGATTGTATAGAATTCTTTTTCAATTATGTGTGTATTTTTAAGAGACATATAGGTCAACCTCCAACCCGTGGCAAGGTCGGCAATGCTGTCAAGTTTTGGGTACTACCGATCGATGGGGTCAACAGAGTTCAGAGTGCGACACGCAATTTCCACGTGCTTGCGCACTTCGACTACCATGTAGTTCCTCCCCTTCCATTGGTAGCAACTTCTACACGAATCCCCCGACCGTATTCGGTTCATTGCTCCAACTTGCGTATTTTATGACCAGGCCTTTAAACTGCAGCGATATTTTGCAACGGCCGGATAATGTGAACCTACCAATTTAGTGGGCTTAATTTAAACTATGAATAGTATTACACGGTGCCGCAAAGTAATAAATTAAGATAAGGCCTAGGTAGAAAATAATTTTATAATTTCGCCGTGCACAAATAATAACTAATTCGATTACAGCTTCTACAAAATTATTATTTATGACTTAAATGTTATTAAATGGCAAGGCCAGTCGATTATCAAAAGAATGGCAAGACAAAAGTAATTGCCCGTAAAATCGAAATTGATGTAATGAAATCGTATGGAATATTGAAGACAGGTTTCGTCGTTCATTTGAAACTTACATTCGATTAAACCTCGTTATTTATGACATGTTCAAGATTTATAACAAAACGGATTAATATTTAGCATCTGATTAAACAATACATCTTTTTGTTAAATTATGATTAACATAATGTAGTATTTTAATTTATACGGATATTTTCTTAGTAAAAAAAACCGAATAATATAAACATTAGGTTATAATGTACTTTGCGTGACTACCTCACAAGAACGATAATTAAATAAATAGCGACCCAAATCGCGCGTCTTTGCGATAAAATAAAAGTACATATGTGTATACCTTGTTACTGCATTTCGAGTGTTGATAACCTCTGTGAACTTTGATCTCACATCCTAATGAACTTAAATAAATAACAAAATACTCATGAATGAATGCATATCGTATTGAATATATGAATGAATATGTATGTTTAGATTATATTTCACTGTGCATTAAAATCTGTGTTATTTCACTTTGTACTGCAGTTGATGTCGTCACATAAAAAAATAATGTATTTTTATTCACGGAATTGGTAACAGTTAAGATAACTCAACACGTATATTAATAAAATAATACCTGTTTATTTATTTTCTTTGTTATTTTTCACGCTACTTCGTACGTTAAAAACACAACTAACTAAAATACATTTCTTAATATCTGAATAAGTTTCATTGTTTGTCTATACATCCATATATTCAAAATTCAAAGTTGTGGAAATTAAATGCTTAACCACTAAGGTTATATTAATGCTAATTTATCAGTTTTTGAATCTTTTGAGCAGTCCTTAAAGGTGCATCGAGTTGATCGCTTCTCGACCTCTGACGCTCTTCATATCAACATATAAATTTCATAAAAATGCATATTTTTATCTTATTCTGCTGTTTACAGGGTTACTTGTCTATCTGTGTCTATTCAGTGATTTCAGATGGGAAAATCAAAAGTAAGGCGAGGCGAGCCAGCTTGGTGCCGGTGGACTCTGAGCGGAAGTGCTGAGACGGTTTGACTCCTTCGGAGCCGCAAGGGAGCGATACCCGGAGCAAGGCGTTCCCCCCGAAGCAGATCGGTCTAAGGGGCGTTACGCTCGAAGAGAAGGAGAAGAAGAGGTTGCAGGTGCTAGCACGAGAGATAGAGCTTTGGTATGGCATCCTTCGGATCCTTTGGGAGGACAAGTGGAAGAAGTTGATCAGGAACGATTACGGGGCACCTCACGGTGCTGATCGCAGATTATAAGTGCGCTTTGGGTAACCTGCTTTTTGTTACAGGTCAGCTTGAAGCTGTGGAGAAGGCCAGTGTGCAGATGAGGGAACTTGTGGTGCGCAAAATGAGTAAAGAGGTGCACGTCCTGCGACTCGCCACAATCCACGAGATGTGTAAGAAGGTTGGACTAGGGAGGCCAAGAAAGAGGTAGCCGGTATGGTCAGGGAGGTGAAGTTTGAGCTAGCTAAGAGTGGAGCCGGGGTAAGTACGGTCGTCTCGGCGGATGTAGCTAAAGCAGTGGCGAGGGAAATAGTGAAGGAGGTATGGCAGGGGCTTACCCAGGTCCGTATTGCTAATCGCAGCGAAGGGAAGTCTTTTGTGGTAGTGACCAAAGCCGCTCCGCTATAGATGCCAGGGATCAGGGTGCTGGAGGCGCGGCGGCCGTCCCTCCGAGTTTGCCGCCGAGACTGAGGCGACTCCGACGAGGTTTCTCCTTCTGCCAAAGGGGACATTGTTCGCCGGAGGCGAGGGGGTAGCTAAAGTAAAAGAGATCGTAAAACCTGTGCTCTCGTAGTTACATGTCAAGAGTATGCGGGAGCTGAAGGATGGCCGAGGTGTTGTCAAGGAGTCCTTCGAGGAGCAGGCGGCACTAATTAGAGCGAGTGGAAGACCATAGGCGCCATGCGGCGGCCGACAATGGGAGACCCGCTGGTGTGGGTCTTGGACGTCCCGATAGAAGTCACCAGTGAGGAGTTGGTCCTGAACGAACTCCTCACTGGTGAAGTCTATCACCTGATGGTATATGACCAGAACTGTGGGGCTGGGTAGGGAGAAGTTCGTAGGGGTGGATTTAAGGTCCAGACCTCGCGATGTGGGCGGGAGAGCATTGCGGCGGTCGTGATGCAGTGTACTTCCTAGGTGCGAGAAACCCTGCGCAGACAGAACCGGTGTTTTTCAGGTTTGGCTGGTGTAGGCTGGTTGACTTCATGGCACCTGTGTACTATTTCAAGTGCACGGGTAGCTGTTCCCAGGGCGAACCGCCATGCGGCCTCTGTGGAGAGGCAGGTCACATTGGTTCCCAACGCAATTTTGATCGCCGTACGGCTTTGTGCGTGAACTGCCGGTGGGCAGACAGGAAGGTAGAAGAGTCCAGCACGGGGTATTCAGTGATGGATGCCCTGTGCGTCAGTGGGCTCTGCGCCGGGCATTAGAACGAGTCAATTATGGTTAGGCTCGGTCAGATAAACTTCGGTAGGATTACTGTCTTGTGTTGGCTGATCGGATGGGGTACAGATTCTATTGTTAATGCAGGAGTCATATTCCTAGCATGAGAAGGTGCCTGCACCTCGCGGGGTGAGATTATTCCACTTCCGTGATAATAATGGTGTTTGAACTGTTATATACTTGCGTAACCCGGGAGTGCAAGCTACAGTCATTACCCAGCACACCAGCTTGCACTGGGTGTGCTTGGAAGTGTGAGTTGGAACCTTCGTGGTCGTTATGCTCAACCTGTACTGCCAATTCCGTGACTAACCGGACAGGTATATTGACTACATCGACAGCATTGTTAGGGAATATCGAGGGGTTCCGTTGCTCTTCGCGAGCGGCTTTAATGGGTTCAATCGCGAATGTGTTTCAGATGCCACCCGGTAATAACAGATAGAGCTAAGGTAGTTGGGGCAGTTTTGGCGCGAGCAACCTCACTTTAATTAAGGGACCGTCGGGGTGCACAACGTACAGCGGGCCGCGTGGGTCCTCGTGTTGCTAAGAGGCGGTTGGCTCACCTGATTACAAGATGGACTGTGGAACCTGAGCTGTTTAGCGACCATGGGACTATAACGATGGAGATCCATGTAGCTAATCGGCCGGTCGAAATACCGGTTGTGTCGGGATGACGGTGACCAGAAAGGCTTCCTAGTTGCTTAGATAGCATTTTTTATAAATCACCAGGTTTACCTTAAGAAGTATTTTTGACACATTTCAATACAAATCTTTGTCAAAAATCGGTATTTATCCATCTAGCACTTTCTAAGCTACTTTATATGAAATAAGTTATTGAAATAAATAACCGTTTAGCGTTCTGAATTTAAATGCTAGACAACATGATGCCATTACAAATTGACGATAAATTTTTGTGAATACTGTAGTTAGATCGTAAAGGAGTTGCCGTTCGTCTGGATTTGTGTGTTTAGCGTGATGCATCTCAGACTTGCAACATGTGGCTGTAAATATTAAATAATATTTTATTTTGTCCGTAGTAAGTTCTTGTGTAGGCGAAGTAAATATTTCACTATCAACTTTGTAAGATTAATTTAATTTTATAATAGCTAGATGGATGTTTGCTTTGCATTGGTGATGCACTTTGCATCTTTGTAATTTGTTTTTGTATATACATGACGTAAAAGAAAGCGTAATGTGGCATGTAAAATAATTACAGCCACACTGTGGCAGCACTAGTAACAATAATAGAGTAGTGCATTATGCACCGTATAGCATTACCCAAGAATGATGTTTTATTACTGGTATATGAATCAGTTGAGGGCAGTGTAGGAATATAAAATGACAGACACATAACCATTTGAAACACTCACCTTATCCGCTAGCCGGTTAATGACTGAAACAATAGAACTTAGTATCATTTTATTACATACATTATACAGAACTACTGCACCTCTTGAACATCTCTTAAGTTATTCCATTAAGTACAGCATTTCGGAAGGTAACT
This sequence comes from Catonia carolina, assembly GCA_035578175.1. Classification (NCBI taxonomy): domain Eukaryota; kingdom Metazoa; phylum Arthropoda; class Insecta; order Hemiptera; family Achilidae; genus Catonia; species Catonia carolina. The sequence continues at coordinate 102,494,800 of JAQMRL010000001.1, read as the reverse complement.
AACGAAATTCGATATGCAATAGTTAGTACGATTCAATTAAAGTTTGTAAAGTCATTTCTTGTAAAAGTCTTCTCTTCCGGACTAGAAAATGATAGTATTCAGATTATGTTACTGGAGGAATAACTTGTAGATTTATTGACTTGTTCTTTGTATACCTTTCCTTTAAATCTATTAAATTTCAGATCACAACCACGAGTTGTAAAAATGAAAAAAAATAACATAATTCTTAAATATAAAAAGGGGAATTAGTTAATATTTTTGTTGGTAAAAAATAAAAAGTAATAAAAAGTTACTATTTGTATTTATTTATTAATTCATAAATATTATCCTCCAGAAGAGCATATCCCGTACTTGAAGGAAGATTAGGCCTCCATAAAATTACAAAACTACGCCGAGTACAAAGGTAGAAAATGCCCAAAGTACACATAAATAAATAGAAAACACTAGCAGTAAAGTATGGCCAAAATTATATAGAGTTAATAAATAATACAATAATAATAAAAATCTCTTTTAGTATTTTATGTTTATCACTGCACTCGTTCATCACCAGTAGCACGCCTCCACCAAAAACAATGATCACCTTCGAGGTGTTACTCTTCAATGTTTCCTTTATTTGTTCCTGGTTTTACGTTAGTCTGCGAGCACTTCCTTGGATCTCAGGAATAAACTCGTTAACAGAAAAAATATGTTAAGTTTAACGAAATTATTCAACTCATTGATTTATTTTTTATTCGAATCACATTCATGGTACGAAACCCAGTTTCATTACTCTTACTTCTCGGTAGCTGAAATACTGACGCAGCGTTCTTGATTTTGTGCTCTTGCTACTTCTGCTGCCAATTTCTCAACGCCATTCACCGAATTTTTTAGTTTTAGCTTCAACTCAGTTTTTTCGAATGTATTTCAACGTACCTGATCTCCGCTATGTTAATTATTAGCTACAATTTTATCTATATTTTGGTAAGTTCACCATATTCATTCCTGGCTAGTTTTTTTATTTCAAAGGTAGCTGGAAACTCATTTACACAAATCTTTGAAGATTTAAAAATTTACCAGATCGCTCTGTGGGTTCATTTTCCATGGTTTGCTTGCAGATCAAGCGTGTCCCTCTTGCTCAAATTCAGAAATAAATCGATTTGAAAGTTTGATAGACTCGAACATTTCCATTTTCTATTAAAAAAGTAATAATAATTTGACAGGAAAACACAAATTTAATAAAAAAATCAGTTAATAATCTAATAACTACTTAATTTTTGGAGTGACTACTTCTTTTGGCGCGCCTGAACTGTGTTTTATGCATATGAAAAATCTTTGGTTTGCTTTGGTTTTCAGCTACCTTTGAAATAAGAAACTAGTCTGGAATGAATATGGTGAACTTACCAAAATATACATAAAATTAAAGCTAATTATAAACAAAGCGGAGATCAGGTACGAGAATGTTGAAATACATTCGACAAAAACTGGAGTTGAAGTAAAAACTAAAAAAAAAAAAAAATGAAGTGACTTCTTCTTTTGTTGTGCCTGCACTGTGTTTTCTGCACAGGAAAAAGCTTTGGTTTGCCGTCGTGTTACGCTCGGCTTTGTGCCCCTAAACTAACCACAAATAATTTCTGCAATGAGTAGAACTATCTCACAGCAAATAAAAACACATTTGTTGTCTATTCTTTCAAAACAATAAATCAATTTTAATAGTAATAGGCCTGAAAGAAAAATGGAAACTACAAAGGTTGTTATCAAGATTGCAATAATCATATATAATAAACCGTCTTAATTACGCAAATGATTTTTCCTGTCGTTATTACTACGACCTGGAAACTTTTATTACAGGAAAGTATTGTCATGCTTTTGTATTTGTCCTCTTTGAAAAAGAATCCAGCTTGAAACTTTTCTTCCCATTTTTTAGTTTCCAGGTCTTTTTTTTGTCGGACGTTAAACAAAATAAAAAAACGCCCTGGAAACTAAAAAAAGGAAAGAAAAGTTTCAAGCTGGATTCTGTTTCGAAGAGGACAAATACAAAAGCATGACAGTATTTTCCTGTAATCGCTGCTTCAAGTATCTTTAAATATTAAAAACATAATCTTCTTCATAGGGAATTATAAAAAACACAAAAAGTATTAATATTTTTTTAAGATTAAAATGTTTTTTTTAGACAAAACATTATTTTTTTGAGCAGTTGCTTCACAATATTATTTAAAAAAACAAAGAAAGTAGTTAAATAGTTTTACTGACTAATTTATTATATTCAATATAATATCAGTTTCTTTAAAAAAAAACTTGAACACTATTTTAAAGTTTATTTTTAACGATAAGAAAACATGATATGAAATAATTTAGTTTTTGTCTTAATTAGCGGGATAACTGGAGTAGTTTCTTTCATGATTTAAGTTTTTGTAAAGTACACAGAACTCTGTCGGTAAAAAAGGAAGCAGGGACATTAATGTCCTCTAATTTATTGTTGGATATCGACACTGGACTTCTTGTTTCAAGCTGAATAGAAATGTAATATCACGCTTACGTTTCGTTTAAAATTTATTGTTTTAAAATCAGTTTCATCAAATTTGTCTAAAAATATAGTACACCTGTTACACTCTATCACACTTTCAAATGAACATTTTTTAAAATGACTCATTTATTCTTCAATACTCAAAAAGCTGCACTTTTGAACTGTAAAATGACTTATATATGTTCCATTATGCCTGTTTTTATGCCCATAACGGACAGGTGGATTGTCAATTATTTACACTCAATCTGTTCGTTGCAGGGCTAAAATAAATAGTTCTGTTTCTTATCACGTGGTCAGCCAATTAAATGACTGAATCATTTAAGAACAGAAGAGGTAGAGGTGCAAAAGACACTAATCGGAGTTGTCTCCTCTGAAAGTAATGAATTTCATTATACAGCCAGACCCTGTGGTGAATGAAGTGAAGGTGTCATTTGCAGAGTGGAAAATATGTGCTTTTCAGAGGGCCCGGCATGCTGATAAGCATACTTTTCCACTCAGTGAGGAAGGCAACGGTAAACCACTTCACTCCTCGTTTTACTTAGTAAAACCTCTACAGGTTCAAACCAGCCTTTTGGCTGATGACCTAAACAACAACATGCCTATTTACTGGAACATTGACGTAAGAACTGCTGCCAGTGCCAGAGTGTAAAACAGTCATATCTGGGAATTTGCTTTTTTTCAATCATATCATGCACCTCTTTGGCCTCCACATGGATGTGATCCATGGAGTAAAAATTGTCATTAATCACTTTAATGTCAGTGTAATTCTGTAAGATTCAAGAAAATGATAAAAGTACTTTATTTTTGTTTTAGCCAGCACAGTTGTCTGACCAGATAGTTATCTCTTCAACTAGGGAATTTATGATGACTTTGAGCCCATTTTAATGTACGTGAAGCTATGTTATTGCCACCTCGCGCTTCTTTGGTTTCGTTCCACTTCGTAAAATGGACATGGTGTCTTATGCCTCCCAGGTACAGAGTTATTACGAATTTTTTTCTGTTGTTGTTTATATCATCAGCCGAAGGGCTGGTTTGAACCTGTATGGGTTTTACTAAGTAAAACGAGGAGTAAGGTGATTTACCATTGCCTTCCTCCCTGAATGGAAAAGTACGCTTATCAGCGTGCCGTACCCTCTCATAAGCACATATTTTTCATTCTGCAAATGACACCTTCACATCATTCACCACAGGGTCTGGCTGTATAATGAAATTCATTACTTTCAGAGGAGATAACTCTGATTAGTTTCTTTTACACCTCTACCTCTTCTGTTCTTAAATGATTCAGTCATTTAATTGGCTTACCATGTGATAAAAAACAGAACTGTTTATTTTAGCCCTGTAATGAACAGATTGAGTGTAAATAATTTGACACTCCACCTGTCTGTTATGGGCAGCAATTTTTTTTATATAGACACCAATACGACTTATTGAAGTATCAGAGGTAGTAAAAAAGTGTTTGTCCTAAAATCTAAAGGCGTGAGGGTTTTTAATACACAGAAACAACAATCGCAAAAATTTTATGGTTTTACTGAAAGTTTATTATTTACTGATGTCGTAGGTAAGACTCGTTTTCGTATTCGTGTATATTTTTATTTCGTTATGCCTGATATTGCAGCCCTTGTAATTTACAGGGTGATTTCCTTTACAATGCTCCCATTTATCCGAGGGTATTTTCAGGCTTTTTGCAGTTTTTTGTCTCCATATTTAACGCACATGTAACGACGGTGACAGTAGGCCTGAGTGTGTCCGTACCTCTGATATCTCGTGCATTGAACTACATCTGTGTTTTTATTAGGAGGTTTGAAAGTAATTTTTGCATTTTAAAGATATAGTCAATTTTTTCGGGCCTATTCAAGGTCCACGAAAAATAATGAAAATGTCTTTCGTGACTCCCTGATTTATTTTAAATATAATTCGTACTTTTTTCTTTGGTTAAAAATTCAGTTGCTATTTCACCTCAATTAGCTGAGTGATGCACATGATGAAAGAAAACTCTGAACGACCTACTCGCACTCACTTTGTAACTGGAATTTATAGAAATTATTTTGGACGTGTTTACATTTTTAACAATTTGGCCATAGGCTCGTCTAGAATTTGGATTTATTTCATTTGGATACAACTGACGATTTAAAAAGAATGGCAATGTTTCGCCATTTTTATTTTGAATGCCTCATTGCCATACCTGTCTAACTCACACTTAACGAGTTTCTAAATACTTCAGGGTAAAGCTAATAACGAATAAAAGAATAACGTCTTAAGATACTTTATTAATATTTTATTCATATTGAAATACAAAATTAAAGGTAACTTCTAGTGTTAATAGTAAAAAAACGAACAGTTTTAAATAATACCTTTGCAGGGCTCTGTAGAAAAATTATAGCCAAGGCTGGTCCTGACATAAAATACACTTGCAGTACATATTGTTTATTAGACAGGTTGTAGGCAACTTTGGCTCAACATTATGGATATCACTCCAGTAACGCAGTGGCTGACCACGCTACTATGACCACAATTATTTTAACAACATATGGAATAACATAACATCATGGGGTTTTTCCATCGTAGCCTTGTCCTCAGGATCACAATTGCCTCCACAAAAGTATCATTGTCCTCTTTCAAAGAGTTGTAGAAATTGTGATGTTTAGAAGGAAGAAATTGAAATAGATCTGACAGATCTCTTTTCTTTTCCTTTGATGTGAATCTGCCATTTGGGTAAAGTAAAATCAAGTTTATTAATCAGATGAGTAGGCCGTCCTTTACGAAATGTTTTTGTGACTTCTTCCCGAAAATAAGTCTCAACTGAAACATTATACTTTTAAAATAAGGTCATTAGATTGTCCTTGCGGTGCTTCATCCGTCGCATTTTAAACCATTCTACGTTTAATTTATCGGTGGATAATTTTCTATCCACTGATGATTTATTTTCTCGTGTTTTAGAGTTGTAGAACGTTTCCTTGGGCATTTTATGTAGAACAAACATCGGTTTCTTCTTTGCTTTTTCAATGACACAAGAGCAAGTCATTAGGATGAAATATTTGACTGTGGTACCTCTTCTCCCGTTCAATAATTGCAAAATCCTGGTTGCATGTAGAAAAACTGTATCCCGGAATAAAAATTTTTGGTTTATTCTTATAAATATGGGAGGAGGCTTTGGTTCTGATTGTTCGGCGTCCGTTAAATTGGCTAATGGCGAAAATGAATTTGAAATGTTAGGCATATATCTTTTCGATTACCAATTTTCTTTTCTGCGATAAATTTGTGATTTAATTTTTCAGCCTTTCATTTCTTTGTCATTAAAACAGGTTGATTCAAAGAAACGGAATTTTAAAAATTTAAATAATTTTGTGATAATGATTTTTAAGTAAATTTGTCTATGTCAAAAAATGGTAAAAATAATGACATTTAGTAATAAATAGCGTACAATTTCTTTCTTGAAGATGACATATTGCAGGTGATCTCCATTTTTAAGCAAACATTCCTGTAGTCTCTTCGTTACATTGTGCATGGTTCGACGTAACATCTTAACAGGAATTCTGGCAATTGCTTCTCGGATTTCACTTTTTCCATTGTAGTAAGCAGGTCGACTAAGATACACTTTGTTTTTACGGTGACTTATTTATTGATATGGTAATAAAATTCATTATTTTATTATTATTATTTTTATATATATATACCCGTAGCCATCTTGAGGTATGACCTGTGAGAGATGGGGATATCCTTGTTGATTTGAATTTACGCTCAGAGCGAAAGAGACCGATCAACTTAAGACATCTTAATAAAAGTACTATGGAAGTTTAAACCTAAAATATTTTGGCTTTAAAAAGAGAATAATAATGATACAAAGTAACGATACATATTTAGTACTTTTTCAATAATTATTTTATCTAAGTACTGGAAAAAACACATGGAAGTGTGAAGGGTTATGAATGGAAGTGTGTACGTTGAAAATATTGGGAAGTACAGTTCCCAATAAAAATCCTTTGACGCTCTTCAGAAATCTCGTTCGCACTTCACGTTGTTTTAGTTCTATAGGCAGTAAATTTTAAAACTTAGATGCTAAGTATGAATAAAATTTCATGAAATGGCTACTATATTTGGCTTAGATATACTTACTTCCAATTTATTTCTTAGAATTGTTTTCTTTAAATTAGTGTTCTCGTAACTATTTTCACATTTTTTTTAATGTCTAAGGACTTTTTACTCGAATAGGTTTTTAAAAAGAAGGATAGACAATTGTTTAAAAAATAGGTGCAGAATGCTGTACCGAACCTTCCATGATATAATACGAATTAAATATTTTTGCAGTACAACTATAGGCTTCAGTGTCGTTGAATATGCACCTCCCCATAAGGCCAATCAGAATAAAATATTGAGTTTTTGTATTGCTGTTTTATTGTAGCCGTTTTTCAACCACTACACTGAAGTAGGTACTGAATATGCTATTATTACTTATCACACTGAAAATTTTACAATGGGTGTGATTTGTACTTGTCGCCGTATAATTCAGAATTGTTAATCTGGTAGCGCAATTGTCACTTGATAAACAACTTTACGTAGGTATTTAAACTGAAAAATAGCTGGTGGCCCCTTAAATATACGACATATGCAATCCTGTAATACAAGTTGTATGGCTTGTTGCATATTAAGTTGTATTTGTAGGTACTACTAGAAATATAGTAGCAACATTGAGGCCTGTGAGTTCACTGTTTCACTTAACAATGCTACTACATATAGAATGACTATTTGCAATGGTTTTGGCCTTCGTCATTATATTCATTTAATAGTGTGACATTATATTCATAGAGATATGATTTGATAGTGTTAAGATTGAGAAAACGATTTATTTACGAGATAAAAGTGCTGTGTCGTACGTAAGAACATTTATTTTTAGAATGAAGGAAAATATTTTCTGGTTGCTATATTGGGCCGCTATCATGAATTTGATATATGTTCATTCCATGTAAAATTGTATATCGCAGAAAAATGCTGGAGACAAAATCTACTTATTGATATTATATCCGATTTTAAGAATTTGCATAAGGAATCTAGTTAACACAGATTTCATCGCGTTAAATATTTAAGTATTCGACTAAATTTTTTTTTGTCTGAGGAACAACTAAAATGGGAATAGTTTTTATTACAGATTTAGAATCTTCAATTGCTGCTAAGCTTAGTAATAACCAAAAATTATTTTGCACTGTTGTGCCGTTTTCGTTATTTATTAGTACTACATACATTTGGGGTTTTCTACCGAAATATCATAGTTACGATTAGTGGCTATCCCATTTCTTGTGAAGCAAATTCGAAACAGACAAGTGAAATGGCCACCACCATCTCTTGACCTCACACCTTCAGACATTTTTCTGTGATATTGAATGAAGCTTGAAATGTACAATGGTACATTTCAAGCGGGTTGACACACAAGGCGATCTAAGGAATGAAAAAGTAGAAGATGCAGAAACTTTTAATAACACTCTTTTCGTTTTGATTGGCACTAGAAAAAAATGGATTCGTCAAGCAAAATCCAATATTCCATTTTGAGAGCCTTTTCGAGCAATTGTTTTTAATAAGCAACATTATATTGCTTAATTATGTAAAAAAAAGTTATTGTACGTTAAACGTAAAATGTATTATTTTCTACCTCTGGTTTTTGTGTTTTATGTCAGGTATCATAAAACTTTTGAGCTGCAATCTGTTTTATTTAACTTTTCAGGTCAGAAACCATAACGTACGTTAAAATTTGTCTCTTAATAAAGCCGTAAAAGTTTCAGTATTGTGCGATTTCATCGGGCCAACTGAATTATGGCCAAATTCTTTCGCCAGCAGTAGCTCGGTAACGAAGCATTTTCGAAATTATTTAGAGATTGTCTTTAAATTTTTAACCATTCTAGGTTATTAAGAAGTAACTGCCTGTGCAGTTACAAAGAATAAAGAGTTTCTGGGTAGTTTATCTCATTCACAGGCGACTCGAACTATGAAACAAGCTCTACATGGGTAATTGATATAGATATTTATGTAAAAGTAAATTATTAGACAGTTTAGGTGAGAAATTCTAGCAAATTATGTGATATTGATACCATGAGGCAAATTTTTATGTAAAACTTTTCCCACTAAACAATACTTAGAACTGGTTTCTTAGAGTAAATTGTTCCTAAAAGAATTGTATTTCTTTTTTTGTATTATTTACAGGAATATTCTTGTAAAATCCTGTAAAGATGAAGTTATTAAACCTAACACAACTTTGGCTTCTAATTAAAAAATATAACCTAATAATTGTCTGATCAAAAGTTTGTTTATATTTTAAAAGCGGTGGAGGTAAGTGAGAATTTTCAGCAGCTTTGTGTTGCAGTGTGTACGTAGTTGAGTATAATGAATGCATAGTTTATATTGTTTTCTATTTTTACAGTTGCATATCCTTAATTATTTATTCACAGAAAAAGGAAATTAAAACTCTTTTATGGTAATACTTTTTAAAGATAAGTACTAGAACATTAAAAGAATGTTTGGTAAGAACCATCTGGAGGAACAGTGAATCCTTTAAACTTATTTGTTTTACATGGTAGAATTTAATATCTTGTCATGTTAGTGACAAAATTGATGATTTAGCAGTAAACAGTGTAACTATTGTTTTCATTGCAGTTGTACCTGAAGACGGCAGGTTACGGAGTGTAACTATGTGTTATCCAGTCTAGACGAGAGAGAAGTCACGCTTTCTTGATTGACGCTGTGGTCTGCACGATCAGCTTACATAATTTTTGCGGTCGTGTCCACGATCAGGCCTGCGGTGCCGCCACGCAGTGCGTGCATGCTCTGCACTCTCTTTTTCTATATCTGATACGCTAAAACCACTAACACCAACACACTATTTTTGTACAATATTTATGTTAATTTTTTTGTTTTGTGTTTTTGTTATTCTACGACCATGAATTTCATGATGTCGTTCTCAAAATTGGTGGGAGTTTACGTCTGCTACTGAGTTATGATTAATAAGCTATTCTGTGCGATTGTAATGACTTGGTTCCCATCTAACGTTCAAGCTCCAGTTTTTTCAACCTTACCTTATATGGACTGTAATCGATGATGTAAATTACAGAGGTAAAACTAGGTTCAATGTAATGGGCCTTTCATTCTCAGGAAATGTGTCCTAATTGGACCATCTAAACGAAAGAATTATGATAGTCGTATTGTAAGATCCTGAAACTAACTCTGATACATCGGTTTGTATCACCAAGCAACTAAGTTTTGTTGCGTTGTACATGATTTTCTTGATGTGTCTTATTTTGCGTGAACCCAAATGTTTCACTAAAACTTAAAAGAAATCATCACAACATTTAATATTGTCAAGAAGAATAATGTCGGGGATTTTGTAAAGAATTTACATTTACATGTACTCGTTGAACGGAAATAACGTAAATTATGCTTTTAGTAATAATCAACTGTTCAGTCAATGAATCGGATGTGCTAAGATATATGAGTTAAGAATACTTTTAAAAAATCTAATTACTTAGCTCTAGGAACAGCAGAACGCTTTCTACGACAATGTATTTGAAATTAAAGACGAAAAAAATGTAGTAAAAAAACAGGCCCTTGATTGTCGTAATAAATCGGCGGTAAAAAAACTGTGATGTAAGATGATAATCACCATGGTAGTCAGCGTATCTGGTTTTTATGGCAAAGGCCCATGGTTAGGTTGCAAGTCAGCTCTGGCATTTCTTCATTTCTATATCACCTCATTTGTCAATATCACCTACGCGCAAGTCAATATTTATGTAGGCATAAATAATAAAATAGAATAATCAAAACAGTTCAGCCTAACTGCTGTACTGATTCTAAAATGTTTTAAAGCTTAAGTCGTCTTTTAAAGTTTAAAGTTATAAGAGCTATACATTGGAAATGAATTGTGTCTTATTTACTTTTAGCTATTACCAAAATACTTAAATCTGTGTATTATTTTATAACATCTCACGTGCAGGCCTGGAAGAACGTTAAGTAGAAAATTTCGTGAAGATTTACTTGTGAGCGTTTTTCTAACAAAAGTTCGTTCTTTTTCTCTCTTTACTTGCCCAAGAAATGATGGTAGTAGCAGTCAATTTATATTAGCATTAGTCGCAATGGCCGTTTATAGTCACAATTGACATTATATTAAATTTTAGAATTAAAACGATTATTTAAAAAAGTAATTTAAAAACTCAGGGTAAAAACTATTAACATCGTAATGTTTCAGTCAATATATATCCCGAAAATACTGTTCACTTTCTGCAAAAAGATTTTTGAGGATTCAGTGAAAAATACGAGGTGTGGCTATTAAATAACGAGACTGACGTTGTAAAAAATTTTATTTTTATTTTATACATAATCACTTATTGTTACCTTTAATATACACTCCTTCTCTATCCCTACAACGCTCCAAGCGAATTTGCCATTGTTGGAAACAGTGCTGGAAGTCATCTTCTGTCAGCTCCTGCAGGACACGCCGCTTTCTGTTTTACAGCTTTCACAGACTCAAATCTTGTCCCTTTTAATGCAGATTTCACCTTAAGGAACAGGTAGAAGTCACATGGTGCAAGATCTGGTGAATAAAGTGGATGTTCTAACACTGAGATGCTGTGCCTGGCTAGGAACCTCTTGGCAGATAACGCGGAATGAACTGGCGCATCATCTTTGTGGAGAACCCATGATTTGTCCTTCCACATTTCGGGGCGTTTTTTCCTTACTCTTTGACGTAGTTTACAAAGTACCTTAAGGTAGTAATATTAGCTAATTTTTTGACCTTCAGTAACCCAGTGAAGATACACAATCCCATGGATATAAAAAAAACAATCATCATTGCTTTAAATTTTGACTTGCTCATTCGAGCTTTTTTGGCTCTCGGTAAAGTTCGGCTCTTCCAGTGCATGGATTGGCGCTTCGTTTCCAGATCATAAGTAAAAAACCATGTTTCATAACATGTTATTATCGTTTCCAAAAAATTATTATTATATTATTATTTTTATTATTATTTTAAATCGCGTACAAAGTGTCAGTAAAAACATTTTTGCGAACTTCATTTCAAACATTTTTGAGCGGCACGTGTCCTGAAGAAGCTGACAGAAGATGACTTTCAGCACTGTTTCCAACTATGGAAAATTCGCATGGAGCGTTGTAGGGATGGAGAAAGAGTGTATATTGAAGGTGGCCTTAAGTGATTATGTATAAAATTAAAATAAAATTTTTTACGTCAGTCTCGTTATTTAATAGTCACACCTCGTATATGTTAAAACTTTAAGAAAGTATGCTTATAGGCAGTGGTGTTCATTTTCTTAAATTGAAACAGTCTAGTTTTTCGTTTTGTATCTGAAAATTTTATGTTTAAGATTTGTAGCTCTCGTAATCTGGTACTTTGAATAAATTTTATTCCAAGTAATAGGAGGTAATTTTGAAATAACAGAAGCCACATAATATACGTGGTTATCGGTACCTGTTCAGAATGAAGACATTGATTTAACTGAAGATGTGTATGAAGTTCGGATTGTTGCAGAATTTTAGCGTGCAACTAGTAATAATGATGTATAAGATTGTTCAAAATTTGGAAAACAGATGAGGAATTAATTAAAATTATTATATACCCGTGATAGCGTATAACATTTATGCCAATAATAGGAAAAATAATAAATGCGATTACTGGATTTACAAACCATTGGATTAATCAATAAGCAACTGTATATTATTATTATGTTTTACGATGTAGTTATATTGTAAGAACAGATTTCTATGCGAAATAAATTGGCAGAAACAATCTAAAACCGCACATTTGTAAGTGAGTAATCACTTGTCGTGACACAACACGTCAAACAACCGTGAATTTACTGAATTTATGACAATTGGTTGCGGATTCACGGCTTGGGAACCGGAATAACGTCTCTGTATCAACAACTGATTATCTTCTACTGCAGCTGGCCTGCCGTTACCTATGAATATTTTAATATTTCGCTGTACAAACATCGAACTCTGTTTTAGTTGACTTGGCACAAATCAGTTTGTTTTTTTGAAACCTAAAATATTTTCATATCAAATATTTTAATTACTTATTCAGTAAGTATATACTAAATTTTTTCTACATCAAACTGAATAAATGTATTGATTCTCCGAACGTAAATTATTGTGCGTGTAGTGATTTATTAACAAAGTTCTGTTATAAAAATCAATTGTTCAGTGATAAAATTATTGTGTTCAGTGGATTTCTGAGTTATTTGAGATAGGGTGGGTATTTTTTCCAATTGAACTATTTGCAATTTTTAAAATTGCTTTACTTATTAAGTACGAGTCATAAGCGTTATTAATAGCGACTGCATTAAACAAGTACAGGTATCCCTTAGAATTACGCGTTTTGATTTGCACGATTTTGAAGGTACACGGTCGTCAATTTAGCACACTTTCTTAAATACACGCGGCTCCCGTTTTAAAATAACGCGTAACTGAAACGTAAGGAAGGGAAAAAGATATTTACTGAAATTGATAAACAGCCTGCGTAATGACGAGCTCATAGCGGTGGAGGCAGAAGTTAATTTCTCACCATATGATGGCAGAACAGAAATTTATGAAATACAGATAGACAATGATTCAATACCTCGACCGTCTTGTTTTACACTTACGTTGCCGCCAGCCATAAAGGTTTACGTGTAGCTTGTACATCTAGAAAAGTTCTGTGAATCATTGAAAACGTAAAAGTTCTGTGATGCTCATAACAGGCAGGTGGAGTGTTAAATTAATTGCACTCGATCTGTTGGTTCCAGGGCTACAAAAAAAGTTTTGTTTCTTATCACATAGTTAGCCAATTATAGCACGAAACTATTTAAGAACAGAAGAGGTAGAGGTGTAAAAAACACTAATCAGAGCTATCTCCTCTAAGAGTAATGAATTTCACTATACAGCCAGACCCTGAGGTGAATGAAGTGAAGGTGTCATTTTCAGGGTGGAAAGAGGTTGCTTTTCGGAAAGCCTGGCATGCTGATAAGCCTACTCTATCAACTCAGTGAGGAAGACAATAGTAAACCACCTCACTCCTCGTTTTTACTTAGTAAAACCTCTAGAGGTTCAAATCAGCCTTTCGTCAGTTGACCTAAACAACAACTGTGAATACATGAAAGAAAAATATCCCGAAACTGAGAGAAGTGTTAAAGTGATCAACGGTATTAAAAGTGAGATTGAATTATTACCGAATGGCGCTTGACAAACTCAAGTTGTCTACTAACCAGACAAAGTTGGATGCTCTCTTTAAGAAACCAAGACTAGAATAAAGGTATGCGATGTAAATTTAAAAAAAATGATCGATACAAAATTTGTGCAGTACGTGATTTTTGTTAAAGTAATTAGAAACTGCATTTTATTATGTGTGCTTGATCTGTAATATTTTTGTCATTTTAGTTTAAATTACGTCATGTTAAAGCCAAATCAACGTTTTAAAATTATTTTTATCCTTGCTGTAGAACGAGTCACAACATATTAGGACCACAATGTAATCTTATGAAAAACGTAGTCTTGATTTACGCGGTTTTGAATTATGCGCCAATTTTTCGGAACGAATTAACCGCATAAATCAAGAAATACTTGTATAGTAAACCGTAAATCATGATTTTCACAGCGGTAAAACATGAAAAAATCTATCAATAAAATGAAGAGAATATTAGAAAAACAATTACAAAAAGTGATATTAACATAAAATACCATTTATAATTTATTACTTAGCCAAATTAAAGAAAAACTTAGTTAAGTTGACGTCAAAACAACAAAGTAAACTAAATCACCAGTGGAATATTAAATCACAACCAGCCGTTGTCATGTCTGTAATGTTCGTCTTTTTCATCTTATCACTCAAATGGACCCAGCAGGAGCTTTAAGTTTCTTTAACACAAGTCTCTCGTCTTTTCAGTCTTTTGGATGGGTAATGTAGTATGTTAGGTATGGGCAGTGACTGTAGCTGTGAATTTTTTCGATGTTAAAGCCGCTGTTCTTAATCATTGATTTATCCCGTACACTTGTGAAGATGTGTAATGTTTTGTTTTGGAAAATTTTTAATGGTGAAGTTTTAGTTGATTCGCAGGATACTGAGCCGTTGATCCAAGTTAGAAAAATGATTAGCTTGTAACATTTAGTTTCTAATGAATTGGCAGAATAGATTTATGTCGGACAAAAATGTGTCTATGTGTTTTAGTTGTGCGTTCAACGATTGTCTTAAATTATAATTTAAGCAACCTTTATATCTTTAGCTAATTAACATGTTTTTGAATTATTATTATTAAATAATTATGTATTTTGAGTCATGTATGTGGGTATATTTCGTATTTAAAATTTATTTATTGAAATCTTCTTAACAAAATCGGTATTTATTTTCTTAAACTTCAACGTCAATTTGTTACCAGTTAATTTTCTTAAATTCAAAACTGATTTTAATAGTTATAAATTATTACTAAAAACAATTTAAGATTAGATTACAGTTTTAGTTTGGTCTCGCAATATTTTTACTTTCTCTTGCCCCTGTATGAATTTGTGAGGATGGAAAGTATTGTGACAATATCTAAAGGGAATGTGGGTTCGAGAATTTTTGAGGAAAACCGAGAAATTAAAAATGTGAACGTAAATAATGAAAGTAATACATAGTGTTTACTGAGGAATAGTTAGAAATATTATGTGTAATATAAATGGACTTGTATTAAAGGTAGGCCAGGCTTTTGTTGTACAGATATTGTGAGAGCCGCTAGCCGAGTACATATTTAGATAATTGACCTTTTTTAACAACTTGTATTTAATCCTTATTTGTTTACAGTTGTTAAGATTTATCCAGAAGCCGTGAAAAGGATTTTGTATTTTATTATTATATCGAAAATCTCTGTCTTTTCTCAAACTCTGTAGTAGCCCATAAGCGACGCGATTTATTCAGTGAGTCAGTACTTGATCTATCTTCCACGAGTGTACAGTGTCTGTCAAAAGGTCTCCGCTACTTTTCACATTATGGGGTTTTGTCCTATAAAAATTAGCCAAACAACCCTTACAATTAATAGTATATTTCAGCACACATTTGACTTCTCTATCTTTTATATAACTAATTTTATTGTATTTTTCTGTTTAAAAAAAAGATTCAAATGTAGGCCAAATTTTAATTTTAAAAAATTATAACTTTCCAACTTTATCTGTAAATCCTGTTTGCAGATTAAAAACACCCCCGTTTTTCTAACCTTTCTCGTCCTTGTAATCGCTGCTATATTAATTTCAAAACGCCATTGCCATTCAATCAGGATCTGAGAAGCTGGTAGCATTGACAAAACAACTGATTCTCACCACTTGTCATTTATGCTGTTAAGTTTATTAATAGTGAGTGTTAGGTTAATTTCTCAACTTGAAAATCTAAAAATGGGCCGCAAGTCAGTGAATACCAATGTGAAATGGCAAATTGTGGGGATGGGGAAAAGTGGCTAAAGCTACAGGAAAAATTCTGTAAGAAAAATTAAATTTTGTATTTTTTTCATGGTGTCTAAACTTTTGACAGACACTGTATATTGCGTAGTGCTTAACGTTTACGTTTGGAGTCGGCCAGCGTACTGTGTCACTCTCTATTGTTTAACGTTTATTTACTCTGTATCATTTCTGTAAGTAGTATTAAGTAAATTAGTAAAGTTATTTATTGTACTAGTGTAGTTAATTGTAGCCTAATTAGTTTGTTATTTATTAAGTAATTCCATTGTAATATACTTGTAGATTGTAGTCACTTATTTAATTGTAATTCGTACTTGTAATAAATACTTGTAATTTTAAATTTTAGTGTGTTAATTATTTAATTTACTTAGATCCCGAAACGGACCTTAGATATAAGTGTCACAGTATGTTTTAACGATTGGTCTGTGTAAACAAAATATCTCCAGAACGGTATGTCGTACGAACTTGAAACTTGAAAATGAGATACCACTAGGCGACCCGACGCTAACAATTTCATCAAAATCGGTCAATTAGTAGTTTATTAATACAATTTTTCACTTTTTTGCAAATATCTCAAAAACGGCTACGATTTTTTTTAAAATATCCTCATTTAATTTTTTTGCCTAATTTTTTATGCTCTACAAGATAGAATAAGTGCAATGTCTGCTGAAATTCTTGGCGTACCTGTGCTCTCGTGATAAAAAGTGATTTTTTTTAAGATTGCGATCTTAATATACAGTTTAGGGCAAAAGTGTATATAATTAAAGTTATAGGACATTAAGAAATGTACAACTTTTATTTCATAATTATGTTGTTTTCTACAACGCTTAGTTTAGCGTCAATTAGTGATTTTTTGAAGTTTGTTCATTAAAATCTGTAAAAACGGTATTTTCCTATATTGCGGCCGTAGCGCATCTTACGACAAAAGTGTATATAATCAAAGTTATAGGAGATAAGAAACCTACAACTGTATTTCAATAATTGTCTTCCTCGGAGCTTAGTTTAGCGTCAATTAGTGATTCACCGTATTTTTAAGTTGTACAGAGGTTGATTTTCATTTTGCACCATTCACTCATGATTAAACATACATATGTAATATTATGTTTTATTATATTCTACATTATTATTATATTATAGAGCATGTCGTGTGAGTGTTTCACACCTGATTTTTTTAATAAGCTGCGATTTCTTATTATCAGCGTAACTAAAACGTCTTGAGCTTCAGCCTTTTTAAAGCATTTCCTTTAGTCAATGAAAATATTAATTGCTAGCCACATTACATGAATTCATAAGTGCAAATTAACTTTACAGTGTAATCTAATGCTAGCGGAAATTATATTGTATTTTATTAAATGTAATATTTCGTAAATAAGATGCATTTGTGTAAAGTGGAATAAATAAATAAATAAATATTATTATTATTATTATTTACATTTTTTATAAACAATAACAAAACATTATTTTAATGAAAATATTTTTGTAGCATTCTGTTTTAACAGTTTTCCAACGAAAAAAGAAAAGTGTAGTAATCAAAGATAAAAGGTAAATACAGTTACACAAAATTTTGTTTTCCTTTAAAAATATTTAGGTGTAGGCCTATATTAATTTGTAATTAAAGAAAATTTTAGGTGTACGTATATTTAATATTCGAATGGATTGCAATCGGTTTCATTAGTCGCATTCTTCTGAATATTAGAACTTGCAAATGGAGCGGTTTGCGTCACTAAACTATGGAATGCATAGAGGATTAACCATACCGAAGTGGAAGTTATTGACGTAGGAACTCAATTCACTTAAGCCTTTATTCTTCATTTAGAATGCAATTATTTCCGCAAGTATCTTAATAAAATCAAGTTTTAAAATATAAAAGTAACATTTATTTTAATTTTACACTTTGGTAACTCGTACAAAATAAACAAATGTGAATTTCATCAAGGGAGAGCTATAAAATTTATAATTAAATTTTGTCGTCGACTATGATTGTTTTGTAATTGCAGCAAAATATATTCTAAAGTAAAATAATAGGTATTTGAGACATTTTTATAAAACAAGCCGGTTATCGTCACTTTGTGGTTTTTGGCTTTTCTAAAATAGCCGTTGTACAGAGTGATTTTTTTTAGTCCTGTTACCCATTGTTAATGTCTGATAATTTTTTACTAAGAAAGGGAAATTTTTTTTGTGACATGAAGTTGGTAGGCCTACTCACCGTTATAGATACGGCAGTGTGAGTTCAATCTTCTTGAGCTGTGTAAAATTTTGTGCCGTTTCCGGTGGTGTTACGAACTGAATATCGTTTACCCTAGAACAATCGCTTGTGTAAATCTGGAGGCTGAAGCTCGTGGACTAATCGTATGTGATACAGATACAAATACAATTTTTTTAGCAGCTTTCGGATCACTCGAATATGACAAACCAACTTGCGAGGAATGTTTTCGTAACCTTTTCCGTGGAGAATTGAGCAGAATCGTTTTCACATTCTCTAAAACGTCATCCGTCAAGAGAGTTGGTCGACCACTACGTTTTCTGTCGCTAACGCTACCTGTCTCTCTAATTCGGTTTATTAGCCTAGAAACTGACATTTTTTCTAGTGGAGGAACACCAACAAATTTAATTTTTAAAGATTCTTTTACACTCGCGTACGATTTCGTAGCAAAATATTGTTCAAGAATGAAAATCCGTTGTTCTAGGGTAAAAGACTTTCTGTTCTTAATACGACCGGAAACGGCACAAAATTTTTGCACAGCTCAAGGAGAATCAACTCACACTGCCGTATTTATACCGGTTGAGTAGGGCTACCAACTTCGTGTCACAAAATAAAATTTCCTTTTCTTAGAAAAAAATTACCTGACATTATCAATTGGGTAACAGGACTTAAAAATCACTCTAAATTTTATCTTAGGTAAATTGTAATCGTTAGAAAGAGATTTTGTAGAAAAGGGCTTACAACGCTACCTTGAAGAGCACTTGGACAAATAAATGCAAGACCGATAATTCAACTTCAAAGTTTACTTGGAAACATACAATCAGTTAAGGATGATTTTAACGTAATGAAATTATTATTATATAGATAATAGTGGTATTCCATTGTGTTGATTTGAATTTGTCTTTTTGTATACGTGTTGAGAAAAATCAACTTAAACATAAATTTTCTTTCTACAATCTGATTCCAAAGCCTAACTAGTAAATTTTTGACTTCGTGTCGGTTAGCAAGACGATGGATTTACGATATAGTTCCGTACATTTAGTGGTTTTTGTTCCTGTTGGAGTCTTACAACAGTGCACATTCTTCTTCAGTCGATTTTTCTCATATCGTACTTCAATTATCATTACATTCATTGTTATTGTAGACGTTATAAATTTTAAATACAAATCTTTAAGAAAAGTTACTTCCGACAACAAAGTTTATCATTACCGAATGTAAACCACAGAAGAAATAAGTCATAAGAAATCGTTATCGGTAAATTAGGAAATTTGGCTGCGTAGTCTACGTATCACCTGACAAATAAATTGCTATTTTGTATTCTGATGTTCGGAGTTTATGTCCAAAGAAAGTGATACTCATTTTTCTTATCGTATCTGTGATGGGTTCTATTTCCTTGTAGATCTGCTTGTTCGTAATGCCCTGTCTCACTTTACTGAACACATATTGCCAATGAAAAATTATAATAAAATGAATATCACTGAAACATTAAATAAATTATAAGAAAGTGATACTCATTTTTCTTAGTCAGTTTTGGGTTGTCTTAACTTCCTTCTAGTTTTTCTTTAATTTTCCGCTCCCAGTATTTTTTCATTCATATCTTTTGCTGTATTTACTGTAAATAATTTCAGAAAACTTTGAGGAATAATTATTTTTGATCAGGTATGTCGTAATACAGTTAATAAATCGAACAACGAATGAATAATGTGCAATGTTAACGTTATTGTCAACCTTTAAACCTAGAATATTGTTACCCAGGATTTTATTGTGACCGTTACCACATCTAAAACGTTGCATTCATGTTTTATAAAGTATAAAAAGTACAATGCACTTTAATATAGGGTTACTAAATAATATATATTAATGCCTTAGTCATTGTATTAAGGATTGCAATTCATCACATGCAATGTTATAAATCGAGTTCGATCAATATCGTCTGCCCTGTCTCACTTTACTGAACACATATTGCCAATGAAAAATTATAATAAAATGAATATCACTGAAACATTAAATAAACCAATATCGTAATAACATTCCTATTTAATTATATTTATTCCAGTTATGTACTAAAAGGAAATAAATTATTTCTTCCGCTTTTATGATCACACTGGATTACTTTAGTCAGTTTTGGGTTGTCTTAACTTCCTTCTAGTTTTTCTTTAATTTTCCGCTCCCAGTATTTTTTCATTCATATCTTTTATGTGTTTCCTCATCTGAATAAACCCTAGTCAGTAGTTTTCTTGTTTTAATATGTAGCTGTTTATTTTTGTCGTTAATTACTAGCTTGTATTTTAAGGATTTTTTTAGGTCCTTTAATGTTAGTTCAAGTTCTGTTAAATGTTCTTTCTTTTTACTGGATGTTTATGTTTTTGGAGTTATACAGTTTTATTGTTCTTGCTATTTTGTATTCTGATGTTCGGAGTTTATGTCCAAAGAAAGTGATACTCATTTTTCTTATCGTATCTGTGATGGGTTCTATTTCCTTGTAGATCTGCTTGTTCGTAAGCAGCCTGTGTTGCCCATCAACAACGTTCGGTTTTATACAAGTTCTTAAGATTTTTCTCTTTATTTTTCTGATGTCTTCAGCTTTTCCTTGACCTCTGAGGTTGAAGATAGTTTCACCACTGTATAGTACTTGAGATCTAAGTGTAGTTTTGTAATGTTTTAACTTGGTGAGAATAGAAAGGGATTTCTTATTATACGAATGTTTTGCGATTTTTTTCCTGTAGAGAGTTTGGTTATTCTATTTTTCCACGTCTCTTTTTCATTTAAGCTATAATTTATGTTTGCGCCCAAATATTAAAAATTTTGTACCATGTCAATAAAGTTGTTACTTATCTTTATCTTATTTATGCAAAGTGGTTCTGTGACCATGAATTTTGTGTTAGGGTATGAAATTTGTAGTCCGATCTTTCCCGCAATACTTTGTAATGAAGTTATTTGCTGTCTGGCCTCTACCAATTATATCTCATCTAAGTCTAGTTACCTGTCAGGTTACTGTATAGTCTGATCAAACCTGTTACATACAACAAAATGAGTATCTGTTAAAATGTGTAAAATTATCAACTATATGTCTTTAGAATAATTATTATTTATAATAATTATAATAGAATAATTTAAGTAAGTATAATAACGTAAAGACTGTCAGGAAAATATTAAAGTACAAAATTTTTATTATGAATTTGGTAACTTGTTTTTGAAGTTTTTTGTAGGTCCGTTTATACAATACATAAATAGGGCTAACGGCGAAAACCATAAACCATATTTTCATATGATTATATTATAATGAATACATATCTGTGAATTATAGAAATACGCTTTCATATTCTTTGCTGCCGACTCCATCAATGAAGACTAACGATACAACTCTGCTAAATCGCTCTGTCATGAAGCGCCCTCAAAAATGTCCGTATTCAAGTTCCGTTTTTTACATTCTATAATATTCTTCAAATATAAGCATTTCCTTTGGCGAGATCTGCGCCTACTTTCAACTTTATCCTGAGCAAAAATTGCTGAAATCCTTGTCACCACTGTAAAGATGACAAAAGTAGGTCGTCTTCCTTCTTTCAATTACTCTTGTGATCTCACTGTCACGCCATGAGTCCCAAAATATCCATGTTGATAACACAACCAGTCGACATAATCCGGAGCATTCATCTGAATAACCACATCTTGAATCATAATAACGATTAATGGACTACATAATCAAGGTTGATGTTTCCACACCAAATACCGGAATAGACACGACACTACATTTTTGCGTTAAAATGCATATTAAAGTCGCAATCTGAATAAAACAATTTTTTTACCAGAAAACAACCTCCCTAAGAATTTCAGCAGACATGGCGCCTACCCTATCTTGTAAAGCATAAAAAATGTAGTAAATAAGGCGATTTTTAAAAAAATCGTAAGAGCCGTTTTTGAGAAAATCGCATATCTTAAAGTTAAAGTTGTTAAAATCGGTATATCTTAAAGTGAGTGAAATTGTATTAACAAGCATATTATGCTTCATGTTCAAAAACTTCAGCCTCACCGTTTCAATACGATCACTTCTTTCCACTGTTGGCTCCTGAACTGCTGTATTTATCTTCAATAATTAGGCATTTTCACTTTTTTGCGATTTTCTCAAAAACGGCTCTTACGAGTTTTTTAAAAATCGCCTTATTTACTACATTTTTTATGCTTTACAAGATAGGGTAGGCGCCATGTCTGCTAAAATTCTTAGGGAGGTTGTTTTCTGGTAAAAACAATTGTTTTATTCAGATTGCGACTTTAATATGCATTTTAGCGCAAAAATGTATGTAATAAAAGTAGTAGAGAATTAAAAATCCTACAAATTTAGTTCAAACTTATTTTGTATAACACTTAGTTTAGCGGTAATTAGCGATTTTCGGTTTTTTTCTCACGAAAACGTGTAAAATATCAATTTTTTTTAAAGATTTCGGCCATAGTATGCATTTTACGTCAAAAGCGTATATGATCAAATTTATAGGAAATTAAAAGATCTACAACTTTTATTTAGAGAATTTTTCTCTACAGAACCTAGTTTAGCGTGAAAGAGTGATTTTCCGTATTTTTAAGCCAAACTGAGGTTAATTTTAATATTGCGTTTTTCACTCATGATTAAAATAAGGTTATATTTATTGAAGTTAGTTTTTTGTTTATTTCTACTGTTGGTTATATTGTTCATTGTTTTCATTGGCAAGAGAAAGTCGTGTGAGTGTTTCACACCAGAATTTTTAGATATATTGCTATCGTCATGTATTTTTATGTATTGATGGATTATTTATTTATTTATACAATAATTTGTGTTCGGGTATATACCCATACAAATAGAGTTGCTACAAGACATTAAAATTTAAATTTCAATACATTAAAATTCCACAATTTAACACATAGTAAAGTATTCATAAAAATTAATTAATTTAAACATTAAGTTCATAAAAACAAAATTAAATCACATCAGTCCTGGCGCGACGGTATAGCAAATCAGTCTATCATTTCCGCCGCAAAAGCCCTCATATTCAACATTGACACCACGAAATAACACACCTCGTCAATTTTTTTCAATGAAAATCTACTCAACAGGAAAGCCAGCTTCGAATGTGTGTCCAATTCGCTCCCTATAAGTTCCTTAAAAATGCCTCCTCTAAATTCATTGTAAATGGGGCATTCAATCAATATGTGGTCCAGCGTTTCTAAAGCTTTCAAATTGCAACAGGGGCATTCCTTAGAGGGATCAATTACATGGCTCCTATTATACACGTATAAATAAATGCGCCGGTTAGAGCTCAATCTGAGCTGTGAAATACATCTCACCTTCCAGGGCGCTACTTTCATGCTGAGATACTCTCCCACAGCCAATTCAGGATTTATCCACCTAAAATTGGGGCAATTTGTAGAGTTAACGGCCCTTATTTTATCCCTATTTAAAAAATAGGTTTTGAATTTTTTAATATTTTGATTTACTATACTACTGTTAGCAAAGACCTCTGTTATATTTTCGATACCTGCACAACGAGCAGCTCTATCAATAACTGATATGATGTTGTACCTGTTATTTATATTTACATTCCCATTGTTGTATAACTCTAAGAGTTTAAAAAAAACAGAGCCTAGGATAACGTACCGAGTCCATTTGGTTTACCTTGACAAACCACTTAATACATTTTTTGAAAATATAAAATGCAACATGAACTCTACCCGTTTCCATTCGTACCGCCCACCCCGGGGAACATCTGTCCAAGTATAGCATATTTTTCATGAAAAATTGCTGCGCAGTCTCAACCATATCCACATAAAAAGGGCCCCATATCTCAGCACCGTATATTAAAGTAGGGAGAACTATCGCATCATACAGCCGCATTTTACTCTCCCACGTCCTAACCTTTGTCTTCTGTATAGTTTTCAGCACTGTACAACTTGAGAGTCTAGCCTTAGTTATAAAACTTTTACAGGTTTCACGAAAACTACCAGATGAAAAAAAAGGTACACCCAAATAATTGTATTTGTTACATACCTCCATTTTTTGGCTATCATAATAAAAGCTTAGTGTCGATTTTTGGCGGCCTCTATGAAAGGGTATGACCTTTGTTTTGGAAGTGTTAACTACTATACTCTTTTTCCTACAGTAGGTTTCCAGAATATTTATTTTATTTTTTAAGTCTATAACACTATCCCCAAATATAACCAAATCATCAGCAAAAAGAAGAAGCAATATATCGATATTTCCATTTAAAGGAACACCGTGCGCACCCCTTTCCCTAAAATAACTTTCCATGTCCGAAATATACAGGGAAAAAAGTGTAGACTTGCGGAGTCACCCTGTAATACTCCTCTGGTAATATCTACTTTATGTAGGCCAGTATTCTCGCTTTCTATTACTAAATTTGCTTGGTTGTAGAGGTCTCTAAATACATCAATAAACCCCTTACTAACTCCTATTTGGAATAAACTTTCCCAGAGTTTCCCATGAGGGATTAGGTCAAAGGCCGACTTGAAATCAACAAACAAGGCATACAGTGTTTTTTTCCTGTAAAATACTTGCAAGTAAATAATAGTGTGCAATGAAAATATGTTATCTACACATCCCCGATTCTTCCTGAAGCCGGATTGACATTCCGGGATAATCCCATAATCATAAAGAGTTTGGTAACATTATTAATCAATGCTATACCTCTATAATTATTAGGGTCACGAGGATCCCCCTTCTTGTATAACATGAACATCCTAACTGCCGCCCACTCCGCTGGTAGCTTTCCCACAGAAAACACTTTATTAAATAATTTTAGTAAGTAAATTTCCCCCTCCACCGGTAAGTTCTTATAAAATTCATAACTCAGCCCGTCCGATCCAGGCGCTTTGTTATTTTTAACCATCGTAAGGGCTTTTCTAAGCTCCGCAAGCGATATCACTTCATCTAATACCGGATTATGCGTATTATAAATTTGTGTTGTTAAAGAGCCTTCAATTAAATACCTATTTCTAAAAAAAGCTACCCAATTTTCTGTTTTTACTTCATTTATTAATGGAGGTTTGCTTTTAAAAATTCTTATCGCCGACCAAAAATCCTTAGTTATTTTTATGTTTTCGATTTTTTCCCTCACTTCATCAAAGTAATTATTTTTTACTTTCTTTAAATAATTTTTATAGTATTTTTTGCATTGTAAGTATTCATTAAGCCTACCCTCATCAAACCCCATTGATCTGCAGATTCTGTATGACTTCCTTAGTCGCATCTTAAGAGCCCTACATTCATGGTGAAACCATGGTTTATTACGGAACCCTGCATTTACAATCCCCCCACCACTCGACATCCCCAATTCAAACGCACTTTCCTTGATACATTGAATTAAATTATTATTAATAAATTCAACCTGTTCCTTATCTTTATTGTTATTTTCATCCGAACATCTATTATCTCTCCTACTTATTGCCTCATTATCAAATTTATAGTTATTTAATTTAAACGATGTTTTCTGATCACCTTCCTTTGGGTCTTATAATTTACGGCGTACGAATTCAGTGTAACAACCACGGGCAAGTGGTCAGAAGTCAGAATAAAATCGCCGACTTTAAGGTCACCTATCAAATCTAAAAAGTAAGCATTAGCCCATACCAAATCGACTGTGCTACTTCCGTTAGCATTATGAAAAGTAAATTGACCAGGATTGTCGCTGAGGCACCTACCATTCAAAACAAAAAAGGAATTTTCTTCCATTACATCCACGAACTTTGGGCCATATTTATCCACATATTTATCTAATACCTCTCTTCCGGAATTTACGTTAGAAAGATCAAATAAGTCCCTCGTGTCCAACTGATTTAGGTCCCCTATTCTGATGTTAAAGTCACCTCCTACTAAAACAGGAGCATTTCTAAATATCTGCTCATATTTCTGGAAACACTGAATAAGATCACCCAACCCTCTCTCCTTTTCATGGGGTTTAAAATACACGGTCCCTACAACAAACTCAACATTACCTAATTCCACAAATAAATTCTAACAAATATTCTAACAAATAAATAACTATCGCTATCTGCAATTAATCTTGGACATAATTCACTTCGAACGTACATACATATTCCCCCTCTTGCTCTCCCGTAAGTTTGGGACTTGATAGCCGGAACAGAGAATGACTTGTAACCCTTCAAAAACCCAGCACTATTATCATCAACGTGGGATTGGAACCAGGTTTCATTTAAACAAATTACTGAAAAGGTGCTACATACCAACTGCTGTTGAACATCACAACCCGAAAAATTTGTCATACCGTGCGAATTCCAGAACATCAGACTAAAACAATTGCCCACGTTATCGTTTTCACATTCATTTCCACTTGACACGTTTTTTCTCCCTCCAACCGAACTCAAATCACTTGAAAAACAGCCAATGCTTCCGTCCCGCTATATTTTAACCACCGCATCCTTTCCGCTGGAATTGGATTTAACCCTTATTTGGCTTCTCGTTACGACTCCCCGACTTAGCCACCTCCTCATACCACCAACCCTACTATCGAGGTTCTTTCCAAGCTCTCCACTAATACCACTTTTCCGCACTTCTATAACGCTGCCTTCCGGGGTCAAAACGACGCCCCGGGAAGTCGTTTCCGAAAACCCAGAAGCACATCCTCCAATGGGCCCGCTCGATAGATTATCAGCAACACTATCTCCTCGCCTCCCATTCTCCAGCCTCGGCACGTCCTCTCCCCCAGCAGGCATCATCCCTTCGTCCTCTTCCTCCGCCACCACCAACTTATCGGATTTCAGCTGTTCCATGGTAAATGTTCGACCATCAACTATTAGTTTATCATATCTTAGAACTGCGTGATGGTTCTGTTGTCTAGCATCCATCATGTATTGATAGAGTTCATTCCGAATCTGCTTAACCCGCTGCGTAAAGTCCTCAGCAACCGAAACCCTCGTTCCTTTCAAATTCGAAGAGGATTTAAGAATTTCCAATTTTTTCTTATAATGGCACAGTTTTATGATTATCGGTCTCGGTCGGTCACGTTTCCGGCCGAGCCTATGAGCCCGTTCTATGTCGTTCCTGCTAATTTCAACCTCCATCTTCTCCTTAATCACATTCAGAATGATCTCTTCGGTTTTTGCCCAATCCTCAAGCGCCAGTTCTTCCACATTAAAAAAAATAAGATTTGAGCGTCGTGAGAAACTTTCCAAGTTATCAATCTTAGCTTGCAAGCCCTTGTTCTCGCGCTCCAATTCACAACATTTATTTTTTATTTATTCATTCTCCAGCCTAACACTCTCGATTGCCAATTTGAGATCCGCAATTGAAGCCGCTATTACGGGAATATCCTTCACCAACGTGTTTATACCGTCCAGTACCTGCAGCACATCATCAACAGTCTTTGGACCAGGATTAGGTTCCACTCCGGCAATTATTAATAGAAGAGTGATCACAAATAACCAAAAAAATAACTTATTTTTTAATTGCATCACAAGAATACAGTCACAATATAAAGACATTTCGAACACTCGTAAAACAATTAACCAGCACGATCAGGAATTCCGAACACAGAATTATTCTAATTAATACAACAATTAAACAGATAACGGAGCGATACGATAAGACGTCCGTTCAACTTCGAATCTAAAACGCAATTCCGTATTGATGGATTATATGTAGACAAATATGATATTATGATATAATTAAAATTATAATAAATAGGTGTGATGAATCAGATGTAGTAATGCAAAACGCAACTTTTTGGATTGTAATAAAATGATGATGATGATGATTATGTTATTTTAATACATTAAACTAATTTAAATTGAAGATAATGTGGCAGTAAAGGTAAATAAATGTTGACTTACATGCGGATTAGTTTCCTCGGAGCTTAAAAGTAAAACAAGTAGAGAAACAAAAATTAAATTCTATAAACTGAGGTGATTCCAGTTTTGGATTTTGGGAGTGAGGCTCCACTTCTGGTTAGGACTTTAGATCCTAAGTATAAATTTTATAGTTTCACTTTTCTAACCGCTTTTTTGATTGTTAAAACCCGATATTCTAAATATACTGACAGGGGCCTTCAGGACCCCCAAGAGGCATCCCTTGACAAGAGAGCGAGCAGTTGCACACTCCCTAGGTCGGCCGACCTGGCTCCAACCCGCTCTCGAACTATAAATTTATTTTTAGTTAGTAAATTTAAGGTGATAGTTGCCGTCACAATTTGTGCTATAAGTGTTCTTAGGAACGGCTTCCGGGTCTATGCTTTCGTTGACCAATCTGAGCGGAGGTAGCGGGAGAAATACCAGAAAACTATTACCATTATGACAGTAGTGGTAATGAAGCTGCGAGTGGCTGCACTTTGAAAAACTTATTTCAGAAATGAAAATATTCTAAAGATATTTTAAATATATTTAAAAAAGAGACATTCAAACATATAATTTTTTATTGTAATCACTTGAATGAGAACAGAGAAAGGTGTGTTCGTGATGCAAGTGACTACATTCCCTTGGGATTCTGAAATGTTTGTTGCTCAAGACAAAAGTGATTTCCAGCTCAGGAAATTCTGCCTAATCCGTGATGAACTGAGGAAAATAATAATAATAATAATTAATAAAATAAAAAATTTTAGTTTTTGGCCATTAGCCGTGCAACTGATTTAAGAAATTCGTCAAATTTTTCTCTTTCCTCCATGCCGCTTCCTTTGTTTATAACTTTAAAAAAGTATCTCAGTCTAAAATTTTATCGTACCGTTCTGCTAGAAAATAAGTTTATTTTAAAAGGAAATATTTTCTTCTGACCATCTTACTTTACTTTTAGTTTCCCGAATTAGCCTAATGACTGCCGAATTTTTTACTTTACTTACTTAATTAATTTTTACTGTTACTTACGTAGTTCCTATAAATTAAGTCGTATTTTCAAACAGATTACGTAAGTAATTTAACACCAAGTATTTACTATAGCACAATCTAATTCTGCAGATTCTTCATACCCTACAGGGTACTGTAGAGTTATCGGATAATATTAAGTAATTTGATTAACTGTATTGTAATAGTGATTTCAGGTTGTAACTTAAACTTGCTAAATTTATGTTCAGTTAAAATACGATGTTTGAAAATTGTTTAAATACTGTTATTTAGCAGATTTTTTTTGTATTTTCCAAATTTTACAAGAGTAGACTTTTAGGTAGGTACACTTGATTGCCACTACGAGTGAAGATGTAATTGATGCATTTTTACAAGTTCACTTGTAATCTACGGAAAGAAATATAAAATTATGCTAAAGATGAAGGTTCTTCACACTCAGATAGTCTAATCTGAAATAGCAGGATCAACAGGTCGTGCTGCCTACGGACCGTTCTCACTGATGAAATATCCACAATAAACTGCTGATCAGAACATCTTAATGGCAAGGCGTAATAGTTTCTTTTTAATAAAACCGTACCCTTTTATCATAGCCATAATCAAATTTGTAACTGTATAAATTGCAAGAACAGAAGCATTTAAAACAAAGCCGTACAAAAAATGACGCGGCAGCGAGTTCGATTTCAATCGTATCTGCTAAGTGTTGCCGGTAGAATTAACATCGGCATTTAAAATTACAGCTTGCATAGTTTACAAGCCATTGTCTAGCGACGCACAATAGTAGTTACGTATCATAAACAACTGAAACTCGCATATTCAATTGAAATACAATTATTATTTATTTGATATTGAACATATTTTATACAATATTCTTTTAGCCGCTGGTGAGTTTATTATTTCATTTTACAATAATAAATCGCCCCTTAGTAAAAAAAATTACCAACCGAATAACTTTTCAACGTATTTATAATTTTTAATCATCAAGATTATTCTTTCGCAAAAATCCAATAAATAATACAAAAATTATAATTATGATTCATAAAATATATAGTATTCAATTAGCAGTAGATTAAATCTTATTAAACGACCAGTATATTTTTAAACCTACTTCTCATTTTATTAAAATAATTTTCCTTCTCTTTTTATGTCAGTTCGGCTTTATCTTAACACCATTATAGTGCAAGAAATCGAAGTAAAAATAGAAACTACTCGCGCAATAAATTTTTGTCTTTGTTTTTTGACACGGTAACGTACAGTAAGAGGAACATGTCTAAATATGTCATACTACAAAGTGGTTTAACGAGTGGTGGAGAGTTTAAAATTGTCCTAAGAAAAGGTAGCCTACTCAGAACAATTACGAGTGTTATTCGCTGCTCTGATCAAAAATCTCTGGGCCATTTCTGCTTTAGAAGTCATCGTAGGTTAGATAGTTCCATATGGTAGTTCATTGGCTAAACAATTTGGGCGGTTATTTAATTGGTATTGAAACATACTATAGAATGACGCGGTTAGTGCTTTTGCTGTTGAATCTAAATCGTCGTAGAGATATTGCTTGTATAAAAGGAAGCGACAAAACAAGTCTTTAAAATTCAAACTGAAAGTCCTATATCGACTTTAATTACTCTCTACTGCTGGTCCAAAGATACCATAGTTCAAATTTGTCGAAAACGAGTTTTATAAACTAAATTTTTGAGCGAAAGTTTAATTTAGACCAAGGGTTAATTAAGCAGAAGATTGGATTCTACCGATGGTTTAGTTCTTATCGTTTGACTACAGCTGTGTGATCTTTATGCGAGATTTTGTATACCATGTGTATACCATTATTATAGTTTTATTGGTTAATACTTTCAGGTGAGTCTTCAGTTACGTCGTTTATTCTTTAAATTAACTATTTTTTCATCGTTTTTGTCGATTTTATTTCAAAATTTTTTATTAATCGATAAGAAACAGTTAGTGACTTGTGAATGTGGCCATTTCGTGAAGAAAATCATTGATATAAAATATATCAAACTTTTAGTTATATTTAATAAGAAATGAATATGGCTGTCGTACATGCTCAGTTTCTTTTAACTACTCAAAGCGAATGCTTGGTCAGCTTCCTTTTGGGCTGTGCGCGGTAGCGTAACCAATCCCTAGCCCAAAAGTTAACATGTATATTATTTTAAATGACAGTACCAGTTTGTGGTTATTATTTTTTTATTTCGTACGTCAATGCTTCCAAGTAAGTTGTCAATTAAGCTGCAAGCCTAAGACAATGCAATACTCTAGCGTGGGCTTGCAAGCGTTATTCAGTATCACATCGAGACATTTGTCATTGTCAGTTGAATCCAGAATCCAGGTTGAGAGGGCCAAAAAGCCCTCTCTAGATTCACCTAAGTACGCCAGCGAGTTAGACAGTCTTCTATTAGCAAACGGTGTTGCCGCATAAATCAGGAATCGCCATCTGCAGTGTTCTTTTTTGCTAAAATATCTATGTTAACATATCTCGGGGTTACCGATGCGTTCAAAATAGGATACTCCAACTTACAATTTTGGCAGCGAAGAGTAAGCAGTACCGTACTAAATTTAAAAAATTCACATTTAAAAATTATTTTACTCTATCATACTTTACCAAATGGAGAACGGTTGTTTCTGGCAATTACCACATCTCTGGAGTCTCTCAAGACTCTAATGTGGAATATACAACTGGGTTCGATGATTGTCTTGTTGAGTATAAAGGTCGAAATCCAATGTGGTGAAACAGGATGATGTTAAGTTTTCACATCGTGACAGAAGGCATGTTATCTGTTAAGGGTTTTCAAAGCTTTTTGGAGATAGGTGACTAATGGTTGATGAAGTCATGTAAGATGGTTTTCCAGGTTTTAAGGAAAAATTTACGATGGGAAACATCGATGGCCAGGAATCGTACTCAAAGCTTAAAACTGCATTAAATATTAGATGTAGGAAACATAAACCGGGTCTTAGTTGTTACTAGAGTATTTCTGATATAATGAAATAAAATTCAGACAATTGTTGCTTTGGTAGCTGATTTACTACAATTTCGGCTAGCTCAATTACAATCTGTTGAGACGGGAACTGCGGTTGTCTTCCAGCACAACACAATATTCTTCAACAATCTATGACAACTCTTTCTACACAATTAACCTCAAGAGCTCTACCAGTACATACATATAAGTTTTGTACGTGAAGATTTTATGATGCTTATTAGTTAAGCCAGAAATTCCATGAGTTGTTTATAGAAAATAAAATAGGTTCTCAACCACCCTACTGACAAAAATTTATTTTTACTCCGTCATTTTGAGGATTCATTTGAAGTGTGCTGGTATTTTTCTTTCAAGGTAACCCCTAAACACTGACGTGACTATGCAGTACACTTGATCTTTATGTTAGCGTTGTAGTAGTCGTTAGATGAAATGACAACCCTTATAACCAAAATATCCATTCAAGATATGTGTACTAAATGAATAAAGTAAATTTATACTTTTTGTACAAGTTTCTTCGTGAAAATTTACCGCTTGAGAAATAAGTTTTCCGGTTTTTTTGAGTGGATATCGAGGGTGGCAGTCTTTTTACACTTTTGCTTTGTTGATTCGCCAGAATACCAATGGGATTTTCTGTGACTAAATTCAGCCAGTGTCTTATGTTTCTATTGCTGTTTGAGAAAATTTATTTATATTGTGTAGATTTTTGTTTTGAAGCAAGGTAAACCATATACAGAATATTTTCTGTTGTATATAAGGTTTATGTATTTATTTTACCAACAGTATAAGCTTTTAAAAAGAAAACAGAAAATACGTGAAACAATTGAAAACTATATTCCGTGTTAGTTCATGGAACAAAAAGTGAATTTCACCAACTGAAGTTACAAATTAATGCACGTTCAATAAACGATCGATGATGATTCAATTACCTGAATAAATCTAATTATTTATCAGAGTGTTCAGTGCCGCAACAGTACAACCAAAGTACAAAAAAAAATATATAAAAAAGGTTTTTTGTATTACTGCTGTTATTAACCCCCACGTACGGAAATAATTTTGTCTACATTTCAGAAAACTTTTTCATCAGTAAGTTAAACTATATTCTGTACAAAATTTATCTGGCCAAGACCACGATACAATCGACTTTACTTGTGTTTCTTCCACAAATTTTTGTTGTACGAAATTTTATTGTGCTACGATTCCGCTTTTTAAAAATTACTTAGTCTTACCCGAATTCTCTTTCTTTTTTAATGAAACATTAACAAAAATTCTCATTTTTTTCTGAAAATACCCTCTTCGTAATAAGTGAAATTGCTTTATTTCTTTAGCTGAATTGTTTTAATTTACTTGCATTTAATATCTAACACCATTTGTAATTTCAATTTGTAATAAAGGAATCGGCGGTTTTTTTTAATCTTCTAGACAATTTATAACCTATTTTAAGACACAATTCTTTGTTATCTAGACAGCAAAATTGCAATCTGTCTTTCACTCAAAAGCAAGAACAAGTACCTAATAGAGTTTACGCAGAAAACAAATTAAATCGAAAGTTTTGTCATAAAGTTCAAAGGTTAATCATTATCAAATCTGCTACTTAAGTCAGTCCATCGGATTAAGTTTTGTACAGTTGCTATTCTCCAGTAATTTTATAGCGAAATAATTCAAGATGTACGTTCAGTCTTTGTTTACGTGTGTTGTGCTAAATCGTGTAATTTCCTGTCTTACTGAGTTAAGCCCTATATTGTAAATATATATGTTTGTACGTACCATTGTAACCTAAGAGCTGTACGTAAAACTTTTGTCTGAAAATTTTCTATAATGTCAATATGTTTTTGATTAGCCCCACCGAGTCGTAACCAGTACGTCAATCAGGCTTCAAAATTGTCTAGTAAAGCATCAGTTGTAAGTCGGTTGATAGTTGTGAGCGTTTCCGAGTTAATCTGCTGATTGTGATACTGCAATGATATTCAGTATTACGGATGGACTCCTTTGTCTGCGAAGAGTGAATGTCAAACTGATTTAGTTTCATTCACTTTAATCCTCCACTTCTGTAACCATTCTTGGTAAGCAGTACCAGATACTAGAAAATCTTGCAAATACTGTAAAGCTACTGTAGGATCTTTATCCAAATCGGAATCGCCGTATCAACAGCAAAAGTTATTAAAAGTGTATTTTAAGATACAATTGAAGATGAGATTATGTTGCAAAATTGTTCAATGTAATTTTGCATTCTATTGGATTTGTCAGCTGTACATTGTTTTCTATTTCCACTCTAACTTCTTGGCCAAATTTCGTACTCTTACCACCCTTTTTGTTTCTTTTAATTATTTCTATGATTGATCTCGTTCTACAGATTAAATAATAATTAATAACCGTAACACTGTGATCGGTAATTCGTTCTGGACACCGTAAGAAGTTGGCTTTTTAAGTTTTATACCTTAATATTACGGCCTACCGATTCAGTTCGTCTAGTGAGATTAGAGTAGTAGTACGTTCCTTTTTACAATAAAATTCATTAATTTCAGTTTTTGGAATCGGTGTTTTAATTTGTTAATTTTTGGGCATGTTTAAACAAAATAATGAAAATAACTGTACGTTTTGTAGATATTTGTACTATTATGTACATTTTAAATATACAAATTTTCTGAGGGAGATTTTATATGGTGGTGCGTGTTTCAGGTAGTAGCAGTAAAGAAATTTGTATATCTTAACAGTTATTTGCATTTCTAAACGTAACGATTCTAAAGATCTGATGGTACTAGTTATATTGCTATTCTAGAATAGAACGCATTCTTTTACTTACTAATCTACTGAATTGCTATTTTCTACACATAAATATCCCTTTAAATAAGCGCGACGTTAAATACAAATATTCTAAATATTAACTACTACTCGATAAAAAGTATTCGTGATTGTGGTTCATAGAACTATAATCACGGACTTGATGAATTATTGATGCAGATTCCTATAGTACATAATATTAAGGCGTATTCTTAGATGGAATAAATTTGCAAAAACCATAAAAAAGTGTAATTTTTTTAAACGTAATATTTACATTGAAATATTTTTTATTAATATTGCCGGTTTTATTACACTGTATGTTTTGATGGAAAACGTAAAATAAACACTTAGATATCATTATTTTTTTTTAAATATTAAATTCGTGTATTGATAAACGTATATTTGGTTATAGTAATCTATTTTTTAGCCAAGCTTATTAAGTATTCTGATATATTTTGTAAACGCACTAAGTAAAATTCAAAGACTCCTAAAAACAATTCTCAACTAATCTAAATGTGGTAACCTTTAGATTTATTGCGAATTTAAATTTCTATTCAAATATAAATTAATGAAAGGAATAGAATAATAAACACAATGAAATTAATTAACACCTTCGTGTTTTCTTTCCGTTTTGTTAATCTTTATGATTATGCATCTCTTTTAACAAAGACTAAGTCTTTCTTTTATGTATCTACTTTTTAATATTGCCTTTACAACTTTAGTTGTCTCTTGACTACATTTATTTATATTACAATTTTTTAATGATAATACCTAATAATAATTAGATGTAAGAAATTGAACGGTTGTGACCAAGTTCATCTAATATTACAATATTGCAGCTCTGTAATCGAAAATTCTTCGAATTTAGACTTTCTACTCCTCTTGATACAATTTTAGGCAGATTACAATATATTTTGAGTGCTTGCCACAAGTAGAAAATTAAAAATTAACCTGATCGACTATCAGAGTTTTAAATTTTTTTAAGTTACACCAGTGAACATTATCTCCATCAAGATTCGTTTTCAGATGTTAAACCTTATAAAGGTTATTTAATCCAACTGTGAATTGCCTACCTAATTTTTAGTATTAAACTGGTAAATAAAATGCTTAAAATGGCTGGTTCTGGTTACTTTTACTATTAGTGATCCTGACATACTAGGTTCAAAAGACGTATTTGACTGGGATTACAAAAAGATAAGTGTCGAACTAACCATTCCCGTTGGTAGTAAGAACAAAATACTCTATTTATCCAAAAAATGTTTATTTTATTTTAACAGTATGAAGTAAAACTATTAAGAAATAATCAAAAACTTAACATTTATCTAGATATTACATTCCATGATAAATTTTCTACATTACTTTCTTTGACGTGTATACGTGTACTTTGACCAGTGCACCTATAGAATACGGACGAAATTCTTTTTTTTTTTGCTGTAGACTTGACACTTGTGAACGAAATCAACAAAGTGTACTCCTATATTTCTACTTTCTTTAAACGTGTCATTGATCAGACACTATTAAAATTAGGCTGTCGTGCATTTGCACCTTGTGATGACGGTTTATTTTTATTTTTAGTGTGCAACTTTCGTTTTCTGATCAGCACACCTTGAACAAAGTCAGTAATGTACATTTTTTTAAATTGTTTATAAGTTACATATGAAGTCACAATGGTGTATCAATAATTCTCGAAAACAACCTTTGTCACTAATTCTATAATTTTCTATTGTTATATGCTGTCGCAGCTAAGTCAGATTAACCCCAACCATGTATTAGTTTTAGTATTTCATTACGTCCGGGTCCCAAACGTCATTTATTTTTTCTTGCGGAAAAAGTGTCATCTTACGCAAAATTGTCATCAACCGGTAAATTTTCGGAAATTTTCAATATTTTTCTAAAATGCTGCAGATTCGTTATCAACCAAAAAAATATAACGTGCAACACGTTGGCCAGTTGCCAGATTGTACAAATGTATCAGCCTTACAAACATTACGCGCGCTTGCGTATAAGAGCCGCAGTAGTTCATTCGTGTCTTGCATCTCGTACTGACACATCGATTATATAGCGCGTTAACGTGCAATACTTTATAATATAATCAACTGGTTGTATGTTCATTGGTTATAAAATTGTTATTGAAAGGCCAAAAAATGGCTGACGAAATATGTAGTAGAGCTACGAGAGCAAGTATTGGCAAGTCATTGGCTAACTATGAAGTGGGTAGGGGGCAATGCGTACGTTCAGAGCTCATCAACTTTGAACAATAGTATAGTAAAAATTATATTTTGTCTGTAATGACAAAAAACCTAATGTTTAGTTGAATGAACTTTTAACATTTTAATTCAACCCACAGTGCTGATTATAATTATGCAGGAACGCATGATTTTCGATATTTAAAAAAAGACGAAAAAATGTTAAACAATACTGCAGTTACATATAAAATTTTTGTTTAGTAAAACGTAATGTGTTAATAAAGAAGATAAGGCATATTTTCTTATTTTACTTATAAAGATTCAGCAGTCCTATGACCTTTACTACTAGCACAATAGTGTTGTTTTAACTCTATAAGGTGAATAACTGTCCGATAATATCAACAATGCGTGTTAATACAACACTTTATTATAGCGTTTCTTGTAACATATATTCAACCTGAATGTGGTAAATTACATTTCATTATACAGGTAATTTTATGATCTTTAAAGAATAGCTTAGCCGCTTATGGCCGCAATTGTAATGCGTTTTACATTTCTGTATGGTACATAATAACAAAAGTATTACTGTAGTAGGTATATTTAATAAAACGTATAATTTACGTACGTTCGCGTAAAAGTTCATGTTCAATAAAAATGAACAAATAAATTATAAATTTGTGCTGTCCTGACGTATATGGTGACTAATGCTGATTTGTCATTAATAATTTAGCCTAATAAATTTAGTTAGTATATATAGATCTCATCTTAATTTAAAATCTTATTCTGAGATATACCACCAGTCTTTTTTCTATTGAGGTCTCCAGAAACAATCAGTTCCTTTAAGAAAGGTTTGTTCAAAATTTTAAAAAATACATGCTCGTATAATAATACTTACTTCTAAGTATTTCGTGTCCTTTCTTGAAAAATTTTAATTCTAAGAAATACAAACGAAATTTTTAATTTACTATTGTTGTATTCATTTCATCAGTTTAGTTTCAATGTAACCTTTCTTCCTTCTAACCAAAATAATCATTGATTTATCGAAGGTGAATTATTTTATAGAGGATATAACTATAAAGTTTTCTGTTAATCGAAGTGAGTACAAAAATAAAAATATTAAATATTTAAATGCCATTACAAGCGATGCGTTTTACCGACTTGATCCGTTTTGAATCTGGAAATTAAAGGGTATTCAACCTGGACACAGAAGAGTAACATACCTACAACAACTCAGAATTTGCAATAAAATTTTAATATTACAGCCACACTATTTTTAAAGTTAGGTACATAGGAAGACACTGGAGAAACTCAGAAAAGGTGAAAGCATTCTTGGACCAGCTGAAGGATTAACTACTGAAAACAAAATACTGACATCAGAATCTCAGATGGTGATATCGACGGACAAATTGGAAAAATAAAACAATTCCGATATATTGTCGACGACTAACCCGCTCTTAATTAACTAACAAAAACAAAGATAAATTAATCGAATTATGTAAAACATTTCATTTAATATATTTTTTTTACGAAAACAACTTTGTCCTCCAGTTTATCTGTATGGTGCGCCACTTCCTCAACATGGCAGAATAAAGTATCTTGGTCTCTAAATCGACAAAAAACTAACGTGGAACCAACATGTTAACGAAACGCGAAAAACTGTGAACGCTAGACATAAACAACTGTATTCGTTGATTTCCAAATCTTCTAAACTCCCACATCATCCCTTAACTCATCTCGAGGAGTGGTTTACTCTCGAGATATACAAGATATGTCTGAGGCTGAGTTATTGGAGGAGCTTACCTCCCAGAGAGTGACGCAAGTCAAAAGAGTTATGCGTCGGGAAAATGGAATTGATGTCGGTACCCCGACACTTATCATAACATTTTCCACCCCTCAACCTCCGGATCGCCTTAAGTTGGGTTACTTGTCTGTTCGAGTGAGACCGTATGTCCCAAACCCTCTGCGCTGTTTTCAGTGCCAGGAATACGGACATACGAAAACAAACTGCAAGAAACCTGCGATATGCGCAAAGTGCAGTTCACCTGACCACTTAGATAGCGAATGCACTTCTGAAAAAGAACTATGTGCAAACTGTAAAGGAAGTCATTCAGCAAGGTCTCGGGAATGCCCCAAGTATAAAGAAGAACGGGAAATTCAGAAAATTTCGTCTGAACAGAAGCTTTCCTTTCCCGCTGCCCGGAGTGAGTACAGAAAACTAAATAGCATTCGAAATGCAGTCCAGCCTGACATTTCGTTTGCAGCTGCAACTAGTGTTCAGTCTCGTGTGTCTGGTGAGTGCTCGTCATGCGTTGAGTTGAAGAGTGTTGTTGAGAACCTCACTAAACAGGTTGCTTCCCTAACTTCTGCACTTAAAGCGTTATTAAGCACCAAGCAAACAGAAATTGGTTCAAAGAGCTCAGTGTCTCAAGTGTGTAACCTTTCTGCGACGCAGAGTACAAAAGCTCAGCTGTCAAGTAAGACAGCCTCTACCTCAAAGGGAAAACCCCTTTCAGTATCCAAGACGCTTCCAGCGGAAGCGTCTAAATTTCTAAAATCTCCTCCGTCTGGGTCCAAGATCCACGATATGATAGGAGATTCATCGGCCCTAGAAAAGGGCTTTATACAAGTAAAAGGGAAAAAAGGGAAGGAGAAAATTGTG
Organism: Catonia carolina; assembly: GCA_035578175.1. NCBI lineage: Eukaryota > Metazoa > Arthropoda > Insecta > Hemiptera > Achilidae > Catonia > Catonia carolina. Next base: position 102,455,208 of record JAQMRL010000001.1, on the reverse strand, counting down.
TTTGAAACGTAACCCCTCCGTTGCGAAATACCCTTTAATAGTTTAATTCAATGGAATGTTCGCGGGATCCGGTCTAGGTATGAAGATATAAAGATATTGATCCGGGATAAGTGTCCGTTTGCTCTTTGCCTGCAAGAGACGATGTTACAACCTGATATCCGATTATCCTTTCGTGGATACGAAATGTTTAGGAAAGATTCCCTGCATGGTGGCCCTGGTGATGGGGTTGCAATATTACTTCACCAGTCAATGCAAGGGATAAGTCTGGATATCCAAACGGATATTCAGGCTGTAGCAATCAGGATAACTGTCCCGGTGTCGGTTTGCGTGTGTAATGTTTATTTACCACCAAACACAGACATTTCATACCTAGCCATGAGAGAATTGCTGGAACAGTTACCAGCTCCATATATCATCTTAGGAGATTTCAATGGTCACCATTATTCTTGGGGCTCCTCACTGTGCAATGGTAGAGGTCACATGGTGGAGAGGGTCCGGAGTGATTTAGACTTATGTCTATTGAACGATGGATCTGAAACATTCATGTCATCCTCAACAGGATCCTGGTCGTGCTTGGACCTTACTTTCTGTAGCCCGTCCATTGTTCCAAGGTTGATGTGGAGAGTACTGCCAGACCTGTATGGAGGTGATCACCGACCGGTGGTGGTCGAATTTTTTGACTACCAGCCTGTCGATGACCTTCCGAAACGATGGATTGAAAAGCTTGCACGGTGGGATGAGTTTTCAAGTTTAATGGAATCTGAATATGAAGATGATGATGATGCACGAAAGCTGTTGTCTTCCTTTGTAGAGAGGATGTCTGCAGCAGCTGCCCAGAGCATTCCTAAAACATCGGGAAAAGCACGGCGTCCGCCGGTACCTTGGTGGAATGATCGTTGTAAGGAGGCTCTTCGGGACCGCCGTAGGGCCCTGCGCATTTTTAGTCGCAGACCTACGGATGCAAACCTGGAAGCGTACCGAAGAGCTCGGGCCTGCTGTAGGCGTGTCTTTCTTGAGAGTAAGAGGGAGTCGTGGAGCCGTTACGTTGGAGATATTAGCAGGAGTACCCCTGTGACAACGGTATGGAGAAAACTGCGTTCGGTATGTGGAAGGACGTCTCCACATCGAATCGCAGGGTTGCAAGCTGACGGTTCTGTGATCACATCACAGTCCGACATCGCTAACGTGATTGGTTCCTTCTTTAAATCAGCTTCCCTCACGTCTTCATATTCAGTACAGTTTCAAAATTATAAGAAAACCATTGAATCTCTTCCTTTCTTTATAGCGGACTCGAATGATCCTCTAAACATTCCTTTTCATTGCCTGAGCTTAGAAAAGCGCTCAAAGTATCTCGAAATACCTCACCTGGAGGAGATGAAATTACACTTTCGATGATAGCGCATTTACCGGATTCTGGGTTAAGGCAACTCCTACATGTTTTTAATAAAATATACGCTTCTAGAATGCTTCCAAAAACTTGGAAAGAAGCAATTGTTGTTCCGATCCTCAAACGTGGTAAAGATAAAACATTGGCCTCCAACTACCGTCCCATTTCCTTGACAAGTGTTGTTTGTAAGGTCATGGAAAGAATGGTGAACAGTCGTCTCATGTGGTATCTGGAAAAGAATAACTTCCTCGCTCCTGAACAGAGCGGTTTTCGGAGAGGGAGGTCTTCGACAGACCACTTGGTGGCCCTTGAGACGGCTGTCTGCAATGCGTTTGCATTGCGGCAGCGCCTCGTTGCCGTATTCTTTGATTTAAAAAAAGCATATGATACAGCTTGGCGACGAGGTATCCTCAATACCTTGCGGGATTGGGGCATCGCTGGAAACATGTTGGCCTTCATCAAGGACTTTCTAGATGAACGATCGTTCCGTGTAAGGGTTGGTCAGTGTCTGTCCGACAGGTTTGACTTGGAAAATGGTATACCGCAAGGAAGTGTAATTAGTTGTACCCTATTTGCGGTTGCCATAAACAATATTGTGAAAAGTTGCGTATACCCTGTTAAATGTTCGTTGTTTGTTGATGATTTTGCAATATATGTTGCATCTAGAAATGTTGTCTCAGCTGAACGAGCTCTACAGCTAACTATATACCGTCTTGAAGAATGGTCACGGCAGACTGGCTTTAGTTTTTCTCCTGAGAAGACTAAATGCATTCAGTTTTGCCGAATACGGACTGATAATGTTCCAAGACTGTATTTAATGGGTCACCATATCGAAGTTAGCACTGAAATCAGGTTCTTAGGTGTTGTATTCGACAAGAGACTTACATGGGTTCCGCATATTAAAGACCTACGGGCTAGGTGCTTAAAGGTGGTTGATATTCTGCGTGTTCTTACAGGTACAGGTTGGGGTGCTGATAGATCATGTATGATAAGGTTCTACAAGGCTCTAGTGCGATCACGTATAGATTATGGCGCTGTAGCCTACTCATCTGCTACTTCCACTTCTCTGAGAATGCTTGACACAGTCCACAATTCATGTTTACGATTATCTACAGGTGCTTTCCGTTCCAGCCCTGTTGTCAGCATCTTAGTTGAAAGTGGAGAAATGTCGTTATTCAGACGTCGCCAGCAGCTTCTATTGACGTACTTTGCCAAGTTGAAAGCTAGACCTTACCATTTCTTGCATGACATCATTCTCAACAACCCGTGTCATGATTTGCATATGATGAACGCCCGACAACCTTCACCATTCGGTGTAAGAGCGTTGGAGATATGCAACAACCTTGATATTGCGATTCCTCGTGTCTACCCATGTAATTCTTGTCTATTTCCACCCTGGACCATCGCTCAGTTACACTTTAACTTTGAGATGAGTAAATACTCAAAGGCAGGCACAAGCTCTGTGGTGTTTAATAGCATTTTCAGTGAGTTAGTTGAAGCTATTAAACCATCTACGGTTGTATACACTGATGGATCAAAGTCGGATGTTGGAGTTGGTTGCTCGTTTGTTGCTAATGGGAGAACCTATTTGTTTGGATTACCTGCGGGAACCAGTATTTACACGGCTGAACTTTATGCTATCAGCAAAGCTCTTTCTGTAGTCTGTGTGCGTGGGCGTCGGGTGTTGGTGTGCACTGATTCGCTCAGTGCTCTCCAGTCGATTAGTGATGTGTATTCACGCCACCCGCTAGTTGTGGACGTCCTCGGCACTGTGAAGGAGCTGAATGATAGAGGAGTAAGCGTTGTTTTCTGCTGGGTTCCGGGTCATGCTGGAATCCCGGGAAATGAGGCTGCTGATTTGGCCGCTAAGGAGGCGGCTCATCAACCGGCTTTCACGCAATATCTGACTATGTCTGATTTTGTGAGTCTGGTGAAGCGGGTCATCACGGATTCCTGGCAGGTAGAATGGACTGGCTCTCATGGCAACAAACTACGAGAAATAAAACCTATTGTTAAGCCTTGGCCTACGTCACTGAGGACGAACAGAAGAGAAGAGGTTGTCATCGCGCGACTTAGAATTGGGCACACCAGATTAACCCATGCGTATCTCATGACGTCTGGTGATGCTCCAATTTGTGGCAGATGCGATTGTCCTTTGACAGTCAAACATGTTTTAGTAGATTGCATCTGCTACGCAGCTCTGCGTCGGCGATTCAAGATTCCCTCGGAATTAAGGTATATACTCGGTGACGAAAGCCCTATTTTGGACGTGGCTATAAAATTTTTACGATCGATTGGTGTATACAACAGTGTCTAATATATGTCCTATTAGTGTTACCCTATAGTTTATGTTTTATATTAGTTATAAGTTTATATTTATATTATGTCTGTGTTCATATTATGTGGCCCCTTTACAGCCTTTTGTGATGTCTGTGATATTTTCTTTTTTTAATGTAGTATTTTATTTATTTTTGGTTGTGATACTAGTTTTTAAGATTTTAATTACATATATGTTAATGTTGTTTCTGTGTTTATTTTTCTAGCTGTGATATTAATTTTAAGTTTATGTGTGTATTTCTTTTTTGTGTTTTTTAGCGTTTTTTTTTTAGCCTGTGATGTCTGTGATATTAGTCTATAAGATTTTTAACTATTATGTATGTATATGTATATATGTGTGTATATATATATAAAAGGCGTTCTGCACTCGGGCTTTTTACATCCTTGTGTAGAACAACAGGCGATGATAACCTCGCCGAGGTTTTTCGCCTTTAAAAAAAAAAAAAAAAAAAAAAAAAAATTAGACCCGTTTGGATGTATAGCAGCCAAATTTACTAATGTGCCAAACCGTCGGTCATTTTGAAAATACAACGCTTTCAGTTCAAATTGTTAAGACAGATAACTATTGCTCCCTTTTTCGTAACGAACGATACACTACACACGGACTTAAACATCCCATACATCAACGATGTGTTCTACGCACATACGCACGATTTAAAAAGAAATTATCCAAACCAGCTCATTGTTGACCTAAACACACCTGATTTACCAACTGCCCCTATACGAAGACTGAAACGACTCTGGAGTAGGGATATCATAAGACGTCAAAATTAAAGAAAAACAAAACAAAATAAAATAAATAATTAACAAATTAATGAACTAACTTAATGATTACGGTTGTCAATGGGCAGCGATCTCCTCAATGTCTTAAAATTTGTATCATTTTTTTATCAAATTTGCTTGTGGATAATTTTATACAGTTGCAAATAAAAAATATCTTGTATAGTCAGAAAAAAATATACATTTCGTGAAAACAAAAGAAATATTTGCAGCATACTGTGAAGACCAAGCTAAACTAGATCTAAAAACATTCAAAGTATTGAGTCAACCTTTGACAAAAACAACATAAGGAACGTGTACAGGACTTTCAAGCAACACTTGACTATCAACCTATTTATTTTTATTAAAGCTTATGCTTTCGTTTGAGATTCGTAGGCCTATACTAGCTGTAAACAATAAAGAAAACCAGAAGCTCATTGCCGAATATTTCGAGAAGTTGCTGAACTGTGATTAAAAAATAAATGAAACCGAATACGAAGAGAACCCAAATAATCTGGAGCAACATTTTGCTCAAACAGCTAAATCTGAATCCTTGAATCCCAGTGTTTTTATTCTTGTTTGTAGTTGAAAAATCTTTTGTTGAGATCACAGTAGTTTTTGAAGTTTCCTATTGTTATTTTTTTCGCATGTGCAAAAATCTGCATCTGCTTTTGATTACTGTTTTTTCTAGGAATTCACTAAGTAGAGAAAGCACTCTTCTTTCACTTGTTTCCGTGATTTTTGGATTGTCAATTTTTTAGAGGATTTTCTATTAACTCTAAAGTTCCACTTCGTGTTTCAGAGGTCATTATGGTTTCCATTCTATAAAGAGTTACCAGTTTTAGAACAGTGTTATAATTTTGGATTTTTGAACTTAATATAGATATTCTTGTAAATATTTTTAGAATTAAAATATTATTGCTCAGATTTACGAGTTCAGTTCAGGGCTAATTATACCTAAATTTTGTATTAAACGTTTATGTGGATTCAAAACAGCTATTCTGTAATGACTGTCAGAAACTTTAACGTATTCTTAGTTTGAAGTAACCATTTTTAACTAATGCTTTCTTACTTAAATTTTTGATAACAAAATTTACATTAAATTGCATCCAGAAAACACAGAATCAAGTACCATTCATAACTTTTTGCTAATATCTTTTTAGTGAAATCCATAGTTTTATGGTGACGGTCATTTGGACAGACATTCTCTTTTATATTTAGTGAAAGAAGTTGTCTGCAAAACCGTGTACTGTAATAATTACACCACATTCTATTTCATTTTGTGAACCTGAGTAAATAAATAAATACGAGTAGGCCTTTTTAATTTAAACAACTTTCATGAATGAGTATGTTAAGAGGATACGATTCATCAATATTCATTACAAAATAACCATATAACACTTTATTAATAATCTCAAGAGTAGCCTACTGGCCTCAGTGCAGTAATCAAACCAAGATTACCGTATTATTAAGATTTAATCAAAAAGAAAAACAATTTAAAAAAATCTGGTGTGAAACATTCATAAAACTTTCTCTTGCCAATACAAGTAATGAACAATACAACTTAAAATTAGTAATAAAACATTAAAAATAAACAAAAATCTAACCTCAAAAACATAACCTCATTTGAATCATGAGTGAATGATGCAAAATGAAAATCAATCTCAGTTTGGCTTAATAATACGGAAAATCACGCCTTCGATGCTAAACTTAGCTCTTTAGTAAAAAATGCTTAAAATAAAAGTTGTAGATCTTTTCATTTTCAATAGATTTTATTATACACTTTTGTCGTAAAAACTAAGGCCGAAATCTTTAAAAAATCAATTTATTTTACAGATTTTCATAAAGAAAAAACAGAAACTCACCAATTACCGCTAAACTAAGCGTTATACATAGAAATGTTTGAAATAAAAGTTGTAGATATTTTAAATTGTCTACAACTTTTATTATATACATTTTTGCCCTAAAATGTATATTAAAGCCGCAATCTAAAAAAACTTTTTTCTACGAGAGAACAGCCTCCCCAAGAATTTCAGCAAATATGGCGCCTACCCGATCTTGAAGAGCATAAAAAATGTAAAAAATGTAAATGAGGCGATTTTTAAAAAATCGCAAAAAGTGAAAAATGACACGAATAAACTACTACTTCCGGTTGACCGATTTTGATGAAATTGTTCGTGTCGGGTTGTCTAGTGGTACCTAACTTAAGTTTCAAGTTCAAACTTCATAAAATGTTTCGTTCTTCACACACACACACACACCCACACACACACACACACACACCCACACACGCACACGCACACGCACACACATACACACACACACAGAACTTTTGCTAAAAAGATGTATTTTTGGGTTCAGGGAGTCTGAAAACGTGTATATTGGGTGAAATTCGATTCCGAAAAATCGGCACAAAAACAATACTTTTCTTCCTATATTCATATAGGCAAGAGAAAGTAATAAACTAATTTTATGATCATAAAATACTATTTAAAAATGCTTTTTATTGTAATTTATATAAACGGAGGAAGTATGTGTAACTTTTCTTGACTGAATAATGAATGATTGTTTTTTTTATGCAGCCTTCGCCGAAATTCAAATGTGTGGTAATTCAGCACGGCTGTTTACTCTTCGAATGGAGAAAAATTTAAAAAAACTAATATATTTTAAATTGTAATTTTATTGTGAATTAAAAAATTATTCGTATTATATCTCTAAATTTTATGATTTTATTAGAAGTAAGCATTCACCCCTATCCAGTATTGAGCCAATATTATCTTACAAAAAAAATTGATGCAGCCTTATTTCTTTTGTCGTTATCTTGGTGTCTTCAGTTTTTGTCGTTGAACTGTCCACTACTTTTTCCGCAACACAATCCCTATTTATCCTTGCAGTTCGTGTCTAGAGGTTGTTCTACTTAATGTAATCGATACCATGTGATTATTCCATACTACTTCACAATAACATTTTTCGCTTACAGTACATGTTTTGGAAGGTTTCTGCATCAGGTAATTTTACTGCAATCTAATATTGGGTTGGAGGGAATAGATCTCCTACCAAGATTCTAGCTGTTACTAAAATAACACTGGTCTGCATCAAAAATTCCCCTTGAACTTTAATAGGTGATCTTTATGTATTTTGACCCCCTGAATCAGAATCTGACCTCCGTTTTGCTCCATCACCCACCATTTTTAGGGGGCGGACCACTCCCCCTTTTTCGGGAAAGTTCAATTTTTTATCAGTCTGATGTAGCTATGATATGATATTGTGCAGTTTTATTACGTTTTTATGGTCCTTCAGAGCCTACCTAACACTGAAAGAGTACAATAAGAGAGTATTGATGTACTGATACATTTTAAGCTTTTTTACTTACAATGTTTATGGTTCAAGATACTTGTCATCGGATCCACATACTTGAAGAGAGTGGTTTTACTTGGAGGTAGCTTTTCTCTTGTACTAATCTCTGGGAGTTTCACGTATGAGTGACCAGCAGTAGTCTGCTAACATAGTTGAGTTCCACTTCCCCGGGAAACCGTTTTTTAAAGCGTGCACTGTCTTGATGAAACCTTCATCAAGACATGAAGCTCAAGTTTCATCAAGTTTCCAATGAAGCTATTAAGCTTCATTGGAAACTGCTCCCAAGTTTTCTGGGAAAAAGGCCAAATGCGCGTGTAAATTGTCCAATTTTAATGACATGTTGCGACCCATCGACTCATATGCAGAAAGCAATTCTTCAATGTGTTCAACATAATTTTCACTTTTGTTATTTCCTAAAAGATTTTCACACACGTCCTTAAATGCAGCTCAAGCTCTTTTTTCATTTCGATTTAAGTGATCGACGAACACTGAATCAATAAAAAGCTCTCTAATATGTGGTCTGACCAAAATTCCCTCTTTAATTTTTGCTTCACTCAAACGTGGAAATTTGTTCTTCAAATACTGGAAACCGTCTACTGTTTTATCGATAGCTTTCACAAACTGTTTAATCAAACCGAGTTTGATATGCAAGGAGGCAAAAATATATTTTCACTTGGAACCAAAGGCTCATTGGTAACATTTTTTTGGCCGGGAACTAAACTTTCGCGCAAGTGCCAATTTCGAACGGTATAATGTTTATTGTTGGCTCGACTATCCCACTCACGCAGAAAGTAACAGTGTTTAGTGTATCCCGATTAAAGTCCGGTAAGTAAAGTCACAACCTTCAAATTAGCACAGGGTTTCCAGGGATGATCTTTGTAACCAATTTTTTCAAGGATACGGCTGATATTTTTGTTTGTCTCTTTCATGTTGACCGCGTATGAAACCGGAACTGAGGGCAAATCATCACCATTTGCCAACAGAACAGCTTTTAAACCGGTTTTAAATGAGTCGATGAAAAAGTGTCAATTTTCTGGATCATGTGGCGTGTTAAGTTCAATCACTAATCCATTTACATTATTGCAGTACACTGAGTCGCAGTCCTCCGAAAAAAATTGTTTACACGTAGCTTGCCGGGATCTATAAACAAAAATGTTCACTTCTTTTTCCAAGAGTTTCTATTGCTGAATCCGAGATCCGAGCAGTTGGGTTTAGTTTTTGGGAGATTTAAATCCCGGATGAGATCAAATAAGCTCCTCTTGTGTGACGAGATAGATGAGGCTCTGGGCGTAAAAAAATATACTGAAAACGTTTCATCATCGCTAAGCTTATCACTTGCTACGCCTCTAAACTAACCTCCCCTTCCCCTGCCCATTCGGTCTCCATGCATACAATGTGCACGTACTGAGACAATATTTCCTTTGCAAGATGGAGTACTTACAACCTTCCCCCGCCCCGCGTTTTATTAGGAATAACCACTTTGAGGTGTTTTTTCGAGAATTTCACGGGGGAGAGCGCCCCTCAAAAACGGTGGGTGATGGAGAGAAACGGAAGTCAGATTTGGATTCAGGGGGTCAAGATACATTACAATTACCCATCAAAGTCCAAGGGGAAAATATTTTATTTTTTTTGCAGACCAGTGTAATTTGTTTCTACAGTATATAAAATAAAATTCTTGTATGTTCATACACGTTTATTGATTTTTTTATGTTTAACCTCAGACTGTTTTGCAATTTCTGCTAATGCAGACGGTGAGAAGGGTGATAGATGAAAATGAGTGATGAAGAACTGCCAGACCTGACCGGGAATCGAACCCGGGACCCGGGCGTAGAAGCTAGTTGCGCTAACTGCTACCCCAACGGGCCGGCCACACACATGTTTATTGAGATCAAACCAAAAACTTCTTTTTTTTCTTCAAACATTTGAGATTATTTACAATCAGTTTAAAAACAAAGAAACTAAGTAAATAACATAAAAGTGTTCGCATGGCGAAGACAATACCCAATGGTATTGCTTTGAAAAGAAAAACAATATTATTTATAATCTTTGAAAACATTAACTAGATAAAACACAAAAAACAGTAATAGAAAAGGTAACAAAATTAATAGTGGTAATAGTAGAATGCGTAGAGGAAGATGATGTTGATAGAGATGATGATGACGATGTTGATGATGTTGATGTTGATATGGAATAAAATTACTCACAATGTACATAGGTTAGTCGGTAAATCTAAAAATGGGGTCAAGCAATTTTATTTATTTTAGTCGTGTTACGTCTTCGCTATTATCAAGTAAATTAAGCGCCAAAGAATTTGGGTGATCTGATAATTTTACTTGATATTTAAAACTTAGCTGCGTAATTTCTTTTTTCACGGTGTTGACACGTAAGTCCCTATGCAACGCATCATTTGTCACATACCATGGAGCATTTGTTATAATCCGTAAAACGTTCGACTGGAATCGTTGGATAATAGCAAGATTCGATTTCGCAGCTGATCCCCAAAGCGTAAACCCATAAGTCCACAGCGGTTTCAATATGACTTTGTACAGTTAGAGCTTGCTCTCTAATGACAGTTGTGAACCTTTGTTCATCATCCAATACAAATCTCTCAGCTGCAATCCTAGTCTTTTGCGTGGGTTCAAAATATGTTTGGACCAGGTAAGGCGTCGATCTGAGTGCATTCCCAAGTATTATACTTACTTATAAGTATTATACTTTACATCATCTGACTGAGGGAACTGGTCTTTCATTTATTCGTATCGGTGGACAAGTGTCTATCCTCAAAATTAAAATAAATTATGTTTTGTAAAATCGTTGCATAGAAACGCAAAAGATTTATGGTTTTCTTTTTATTTGAATTCATTTTTATAGATAAAAATAATAAATCATTTTGATTCTAAGTTTGTAATATCTACTGCATGTTAACTGGTTTCTAACTTGAAATAATAACCTCCACAAAAAAAATACAAATGTTAAGAACTCAGAACATTCTGTAGATTATCTACAGTTGTCACGGACTCACGGTGACGACTTTGCCTTCAGACTGTCTACGTTATTTACTTCTGTGGTTTTTTCGGGTATTTCACCCTTTACACCTTTCTCCTTGACTGAAACAATCTTTTTTAGGGGATTAATGGTGGATTTCTTCGTTTGACTTCTGTAAAATTGAAGAAAACTTATACATTATACTAATAACTATTATTAAGATTACTTTTAAAATTTTTAGGAGGAAACCTTAGGGAAAAGAAATCTACGTAGATAAACAAAAAAACTTTTTTAGAAAATTTTATTTATTTATTTTGGTTTTGAAAAAATGTTATAATAAAATTTGTAATTTGATTCCAATGTAGATAATGAGACACATAACTTTTGTCTAATCATAAAGTAGTAAACATCGTGAATTGAATAAAATAACATAATTTTTTTTAATAATTCAAAGTCGCATCTACTTGGTCATTAGTGATTACGGTGGAATATGTAACATTAACTGTGAAATTTGCAGGTAACAATTTCCAGACCCTGGCCAGGATCGAATCCGGGACCTACACGTGGCAGGCCAATACACTAACCACTACGCTACGGAGGCGACCAACCTAATTCTAATCATAAATTAATGATGCAAAATGAAAATCAACCATAGTTTGTCCAAACTTTGTCTAAACTAAGCTCTGTAGAGAATATATTCGAGATAAAAGTTGTAGATCTTTTAATTTCCTATAAAAGTGGTTGTTTGCAGACTGTCGTTAAATGCATACTACGGCTGAAATCTTAAACAATTAATTTATTTTTACAGATGTTCGTAAAAAAAACAAAAAATAACCGCTAAGCTATCCTTTATACAAAGAAATATTTGAAGTATTGAAGTGTTTTAATTTTTGACAACTTTAGTTAATTACACGTTTCCCTAAAATGCAAAATTAGGATGTAATCTTAAAAAAGCTTTGTTATTTTACGTGACAAATGCTCTACCCAGAATTTCTGTTGACATGGGCGCATAATCTATCGTGTAGAGTATAAAAAATGTAGTAAATGAGGCGTTTAAATAAATTGCGTTTAAATAGAGGCGTTTTATAAATCATAGTGTTTTTTTTAGAAAATCGAAAAAAGTATTAAATTACATAAAAAATTACTACTTCCGGTTAACCGATTTTGATAAAAATATTCGTGTACGGTCCTTCAGTTGTTGTTTAGGTCATCAGCCGAAAGGTTGGTTTGAACGTGTAGAGGTTTTACTAAGTAAAACGAGGAGTGAGGTCTTTTACCCTTGCCTTCCTCACTGAGTGGAAAAGTACGTTTATCAGCATGTCGGGCCGTCTGAAAAGCACATATTTTCCACTCTGCAAATGACACCTTCACTTCATTCACCACAGGGTCTGGCTGTAAAATGAAATTCATTACTTTCGGAGGAGATAAATGTGATTAGTGTCTTTTACACCTCTGCCTCTTCTGTTCTTAAATGATTCAGTCATTTAATTGGCTGAACATCTGATAAGACACAGAACTATTTATTTTAGCCCTCCAACTAACAGATTGAGTGTAAATAATTTGACACTCCACCTGTCTTATGGGCATGGTCCTCCAGTATTTAACTTAAGTTCCAAGTTTCAACTTCATACAGTTTTTGAGATATTTTCTTCATACGACGGGGAGTCGTATGTAGGAGTCGTAACGTATATTCGATGAAAACTCGATATTTCATATAAAGTTTTTTCATATTTCATATTTATTTTATATAATACTATTTCATACGAAATATGAAATATCAGCTCATTTTCATCGATCATCCTTCTCACCGTTTGCATTAGCAGTAATTGCAAAACGGTGGGACGTTAAACCAAAAAAAAAAAAAAAAAAATCGATAAAAGTACAATCAAGTTGATATAAAACTTCAATTTTTTTTTGAAAAATAACACTACGCCTGTTACATTACGCCATAAGCACAGTGCAACCTTTTCAGGCTCCTTTTCGGAAATTCCAAATGTTTAATACGTCCTCTATGAATGAACAAAAAAAGTTGAAAGCTGAAACTAAGTTATTCCTACTTAGATTTGTCTTTTTAATAATGAAAATAATGGGAAACTTCTAAAATTCAATAATTATTGTTCATTAGCGATTATTAGGCGAGTGAGTCGCTCAAGTTGACGCGTAAAACTTAGTTATAATACGAGTAATGAGTAGATTATTTAGAATTGTCGAATAAATGAAATTTTCTTATTGAATGTCTGTATTTTGGGGTGGTGGGGAAGGGTGTAAAGCCTTTGTGTTAATAATTAATAGTTTACAATGTTTTTTGCTAGTCGAAAGTAAGGATTTGTGGTTCCTCTCATTAAGGGACTACGCTACTTATTCTATTTGAGCTTGTTTTTAAAAGATGAAATGTTAAAAAAATAAATAGACAAAATGCAATTATTATTCCAATACACTTCATTAACATTATTATCTCCATCATGATAGTCATCGTCGTCTCCAGCTTCAACTACTTGGTGTTTCAAGATATTTATGCACAGTTCAGAGTTAAGTTTAGTTGTGTTTTTTGTTCAGAGTTTAGTTTATAAACACATTACTGAGTGTTTTATATATTCATTCAAAAAACAATTTTATTCAGACTTTCATCGGGCATTACTTTAAGTTTATATTTACATATAAAAAACTTATTCCGAAGGAATTACACCTGGTTAAAAAAAATTGTTGTTATGCAATGCTCCTCGTACAGTTAGTTAGCTGTAGGTGACATAGGCTGTTGAAACGTAATAGGGAGTACCTCTTTTACTTAAGTACAATGTACGTATAATTGGTGCTGTTAAAAAATGTAATTCTCGATAATTATAGTTTAAAAGAAGTAAAATCTGTTAATACATTATCGTTTTGAAAACATTTTGCAAAACTGACACGGCGTAGGAATTTAATAAAAAAAAGTTAGGTAATAAGTTTTAAAAATTAGATGTAAAAATTAATTTTCAGTAGGAAAAATAACAATTAATTGACACTTACTAACTGTATTGCTTGCGTTCAGTTTCAGTTTATCGTGTTCATTTTGAATTGTTTATACTTTCCTAGTCATAAAATACTGAAGAAAGAGGCCTCGAGGAAAATAAATTACTTTGTAGATGAGACTGTACAATTTGAATGAATTATAAATAAAAATAAAATTAATGATTTCAGCTTTAAACAATATGCAACAATTATGTTAGTATAACATTATTTTGCAATGACCTGCTCGGACAGACGTCTGGCGGGAAGGCATGTTGTGGATCTCACGCTTCAATGGCTGAGTGGAGCCCGCGATACCGCCATTCCGTCGAACATCACATTACGTTATTATTCCGAACATTATTATTTTCTCCCACCCCTTGTTCTCTTTGAAACAATGTTTTCGATGAAATGAACGGCATTATTTTTAACAGCCTACTTAAACCAGAGTTCTTTGTGCATCTCTGTTATTTTAAGCACATAAATGAAAGTAAGTCAATTTTTAAAATATCCACTCAGTACTTATATTACAAACGAAAAGAAAAAAAGAGTAAAAAAAATTGTATTTAAGCCAATTTGTACTTCCCGCCGTAAAACTTTGTAAGTAAATATGTAAATTCTTGTAGTGACCTTGTATCAAATTAAACTGAAGATTATTGAATTAATAATTCTGCTAGATAACCAATTCTTGTTGATCTTCTTTCAGTCAAATCTGGTGTTTTGCAAGAGTCGCTGTTGTTAGTATTGTATTCAGTGTTTCTGTAACAACTTCAAAATTCAGATGATATAACGACAACCATTTTATGAATTTCATACCGCTAACTTAGTCTCCGTCAATCAGTCATATTCACGCCATATGCTGGTTACAGATGTTCACAGCACCGTGAAGCAGCTGAACGATAGAGAAGTAAGCGTTGTTTTCTGCTGGGTTCCGGGTCATGCTGGAATCTCGGGAAATGAGGCCGCCGATCTAGCCGCTAAGGAGGCAGCACGCCAACCGGCCTTCACGCAGAATGTCTCTGTCGGATTTCGTGAGTCTGCCATCGTGAAGCATGTCATCATTGATTCCTGGCAGGTGTAATGGACTGAATCCCAAGGCGACAAGCTGCGGGAAGTAAAACATGACGTTAAGCCTTGGCCTACGTCGTTGAGGAAGAATAGAAGGGAAGAAGTTGTCATCGCGGGACTTAGAATTGGGCACACCAGATCATGACGTCTGGTGACGCTCCAATGTGTGGCAGATGCGATTGTCCTTTGACAATCAAACATGTTTTGGTTGATTGCGTCTGCTACGCAGCTCTGCGTCGGCGATTTAGGACACCGTTCGAGCCGTATTTTGGACTTACGATTTCTACGATCCATCGGTGTATATAACTGTGTCTGACAGTCTTGGGTGTCTGGAATGTTTTATTTATTTTAATTAGTTTCAAGTTTACATTTATGTGTGTATGTTTTTTTATTCTATATTTTTGTGGCTCCTGTACAGCCTTTTGTGATCCTTTATGTGTGTTATATTATTTTATTTTAAATGTAAATTGTATTTCTAAAGTTGTGATACTAGTTTTAAGATTTTAATAATACTATAACTTTCAATGTTGTAAGTGTTATTTATGCTAAATGTAATATTAGGTTTAAGTTTATGTTTGTGGCTCCTTTGCAGCCTTTTTTATCCTTTGTGGTATTACTTTTTATGTACATTCTATGTTTTTGCCTGTGGTACTAGTCAGTAAGAGTTTAAATATTATATGGAAAAAGTTTTCTGTATTGGGGCTTTCTATATCCTTGTGTGGAATAACAGGCGATGATTACCACAATGGTTTATCGCCTTAAAAAAATGTGATTAACTACAAGAAGCTTCTTTAAAATTATTGCAAAAGAAGTTGGATTTTGTTTGATTAAAGCTAGAACTAGTAACGCTTTGTAGCTTGACCTAGGATAAGTTATAAAAACTGACAATTTTATATTTTTTCTTTTTTCTACACTTTAAAGGATTTCATAATATTTTTTTTCATAATCTTTCAGTAATTTCTTGTATATTTTTCATAATCGGACTTATGTGTTCCTTCAGGAAAGAACAGTGTTCGGATATTCTAGGAATGCTGAAATTACCTACTACGGTATAAACTGAACTGCACATCTATTAATAAACTGAACTACACATCTATTACTTATACCGTATTTACATGATTCGCAAATGAATAAACTGTTAAACTTTTTGATGAAACAGGACGCTTATATGATATATAAATCATTAAGAACTAATGTATGACAAAAAATTATATTGATATGATTACCTTACAAGAGAACTACACCAGTAGGCCTAAATGATGTATAATATTATTAAAAATAAATTGTATGATATAAAAACTGTAGTTATTTGGTTGCATTATAAGAATACTAGATTTTACAACTGTACATTAAAAATTTACAGTTGTAAATAAAAAAAAAGTTGAAGCCAAAAAAAACATTTTAAAAATTCACGGAAAATTATTTTTCCATTTCTTGGTATTCTAAAAAGCAATTTTTACTTTCTCTTACCGTATATGAATATAGTAAGGAAAGTAAATATTTTTTTCATATTGAATTTTCGAAATCGAGTTTTCACCGAATATACACGTTTTCAGACCCCTGAACCAAAAAAGAAAAACATGTTTTAGCGATTGGTCTGCAATTTTTCACTCTTTTGCATTTTTGTTATGCTTTACAAGATAGGGTAATCGCCATGTCTGCTGAAATTCTTAATGAGGCTGTTCTCTCGTAGAATTTTTTTGATATTTTGCTCTTACTATGCATTTTAAAGATAACATGTACATAACTAAAGTTGTAGTTCATTTAAAACCTACAACTTTTATGTTATACAACCCTTAGTTTAGCAGCAAATAGTGGTTTTTCTTTATTTCATAGATATCTGTAATAAAATGGGATTATTTAAAATTGCGGTCTTAGTGTGCATTCTACGACAAAAATTTATACAATCAAAGGAAACAAAAAAAATCTACAACTTTTATTTCAGACCCTTTGTTGTACTACCCTTATTTTAACGACAATTAGTGATATTTCTGTTGTTTTTTCATCAAAGTCGGTAAGAAAGGGGGTTTTAAGACTGCGGCCTTATGACAAAAGTGTACGTAATGAAAGTTAGTGGAAACTAAAACCCTACAATTATTATTTTAAGCATTTTTCTACAGAGCCTAGTTTAGAGGCAATTGCTGATTTTCCGTATTTTTAAGTTCTACACAGGTTGATTTTCAGTTTTCATCTCATTCACTCTTGATTAACGTTATATTTTTCATTTTCGATTGTTTACTCAAGATTAAAGATAGATGACATTGCTCATTATCTTGACTGGCAAGAGAAAGCCGTATGAGTGTTCCATATCGGATTTGTTTTGTCATTACAACATAAATGTACTTTGCACAAACTACTTACGGAAGTTGGTTTGGACTCAATTTTATTATTAATGCACTGCTCGTATCTTCCTCATTTTCCTGAAAAGACAGGCCAGTCGACACCAAAGCTATCCAAACTGACGTCTTTAAGGACGCGATAACTGGACTTTCTTATTATTATATTTCTGGAGGGACCTCCTTCTTAATCCAAAGATTTTCTTTTCAGTCCCCTTTCCTTTTGAAAATTTTTTTGAAGTTACTATTCCTAATGCAACACTTCGTCTAATCTCTAAGACCGTACCTTTCCCAAAGATTTCAAAATAAACAACATATGCATTGACAAATGTGATATCTAACAGCCTAAAAAAAGTTCGGTGCCACCACTTTCTGGATTTTCTGTCCACACCATATTAAACTCTTTACCGGTCGGCTAAATCACTCCCCCTCCCCTGTTTTTATTGTGTCTGCAACAACTATAAGACGCTTAACATTTTTCTGTGTACTATCCATTTTTGTTCTCATTCCATCGTTTTTTCAGTTAATTGGTAACCTAAATAAATATAAAATGTATGACTTTATTATCGGGTCATAGATAGCGTATCAAGCAACGTAGAAAAGTCTTATCACGTTATATTTACTACGCTGCAAGTTAACTGCCAATCAGTTACCATTAGCGGTAACCAATCAGTTCATCTTGGTAGTGAAGTTATATATCTTTTACAAAGAGTGTGCCAAACATTTAGGTTTCGCAGTTGGATAGAAGCTTCTTGAGAGAAACACTTTAACATCAACATTAAGATTTGAACATAAGTTATCGGTGATGATTTGGTTACTATATTGAATATTTCCGTCTTAGATAATAAATTATTGTGATACAAATGTTTGTTGGAGCCTGTCAGGATGTATGGCGTCTGGATGCAGGGCCGTTGAAACGGCCCTGGTCTGGATGTAGTTTCGGGCACTGCTAGTAACAGTAACAAGATGATCCAAAGGTTTCAGAGCAAAGAAGAACTGTGTATCTCCAATTCTATCTGCTTTTAGAAGTGACGAAATTTATCAGTATTTATCTATATCTCTACTATGAGTGAGGAAATCAAATTAATCAGTAAGTATCTCAAACTTCTTGAAAGCCATTATTGTGGTTGATGTAGTGAATACATGAAACGTGTAAAGAGAATAGATATTTTAGAACTAGCAAATTTATCTAGATGGTAAAATTACCAAAGTAAAATTCTTTAGATAGTAAATAAAATTATTCTACAAATAAAAATTTAATTTAATCTGTAGGAAAACATCTAATATCTCCATTGAATATGGCCTACATGTCAATACTGAGTGACCCAACGTCACAAGTTTCTCTATACCTAAAATTAATTTTTTAGACTTTAGGCTGATCAGTATTTATATTTAATCATAAGAAGATAAACAGATTGAAAAACCATGCAAGAAAAATTATAAAGATTAATTTGTAGCTACCTACTTCTGTCGAGTAGGCTACACTGTTCGTAAAAGTATGTTTCATTGTTAATGAATATCATTCTAGTTTTATTCTGTTTCTCAGAAACTTATAATTACTAATTTGATCTTGAATAAGAAAATTGTTTATTAATAAATAAACCTGCAGGTTTTGTTAATCCAGGAAAACATCTTAAATTTTTCTCGTATATATGTGAGAACCATAAGGGTTGCAGAATATCTACATCTTATTCAATTTGATAATACACCTCCCAACGTATCTACGTCTTTTTTGCATTTAAAGTTTGCGATTGGTAAATGTATTTAATATCCGTGTATCGTTTCTCGGCGTTAAATTATTTTACGTGAGATTAAAACCGTTTACGTTAGATTAAATACGCGAGTTAAAATTAGTTTTGTTTGTAATACATTGAAAATTTAATAACTTCAGCATGTTCATATACTTTCCAGCTGAGGAAACCATAACTTTATAAATGATTTTAAGGTTGCTTTAGGTGTGTGATCTGAAATGAGAACAGTTTTCGTACTAAAAGCTTCTAATTAATTTTTTATTTCAGTTTATTAAAAAAAACAGCACACTAAACAACGAATTACTTTTACCATTCGTCACAGGCCTAGCAAAAGCCATTTATAATTTGATTCGCATTCAACTTTAAACACTCGCAAATTTTTACTTACTTTGTACTATACTTTCGTGATATGTAGCTACCAGTATTCCGCGGAGAAGGCTCAAGCGCCGATGGCCAAGAGACCTTCTCAGAAGGAACAAGTGCGAGGTGCTGCAGCGATATCAACACCAGCAAGTCTTTACAAGTAATTTATTTTTAAATTTACAATTTAAAATCATCTGATTTTTTTTTATTAACAGATTCTAAATAAACTATTTAAAGTAAGAAAAGTTTACATGAACATTTCAAAAACGAAAAGTAGTTATATAAATATTGTGGTATAAATCTACTGATATTGCGATCTGAGCTTTTCTATTACCTCTGAAGTTTTTATTTAAACTGAACTCTTTTAAATGAAACCTGTATGTATTGTATTGTTTACAAAATTTAAAATTCTATTAAATTATGTTCGTTGTTTTAGCCTACTGTAGGTCAAAAACACGATTTACACGGTTAAACGAAGTTTTTCCTTACTGGCCAGCAAATATAATCGTTTTTAATAGTTCGCATTTACATAAGAATTATGATGAGCAGTACAATTTATTATCTTAATAAATAATAATTTGTGTTGTTAGAAGTTCTCTAAATACATTTGCGTGTTATACGTTCCATTAATAGACTTAACTAGACCAGACTACAGATTAGAGATATTGTAGACTAGAAAAGGTAGTTGTCCTTTTGTAAAGGTAGTAATTTTACTAGGTAGTAATTTTTACCATTATTTGCTTTTCGTTGGTTATTTTATTAAATTCTAATGATCAAGGTTTTGCGATCAAGTGTTTAGTTATTACATTATATATGAGCTGTTCAACAATTTTTTGTCATTATTATTAAATAATTAAGCAGTGAAACAGTGTTCTTAACCAGGTGTGATTGATATCATTTTTCGATCAAGCTGTATTTACAGTTCATACATTATAGCAAGATTGATTATAGCATTGGAAATAAGAGCTCGTATTTAAATAGCGAGGTTGTAGTTTCACAACGTGAAGCATCTTCTTGTAAATACAATACCACTTCCTGAAAAATATAGGTTTGTAAAGTGTGTATTTTATCTGTCCCGCTTATATGGTTCAGAAACATAAACTTTGATTATGCAATCCATGAAACGTTTACAAGGTTTCGATATGTGGTTATTTAGAAGAATTCTGCAGATGTCGTGGTTTGGTTACGTTACTACCGTTATTTTAGATATATGGAGATGAGCCATGTGTTCATATCCATATAACAGCCTAATTGTTTTAATTAATACGGAGGTGATAAGCATGAGCTTTTCAGACTTATTCTTGAGAGCAAAGTTGAGGGTAGGCGCAAACGTGACGAAGGAAATCCTCATGGTTGCAGAATATACAGAGTCTGAAAGAACATTGAGTACCAGTTTGAGGGTTGTTCATGAAAGAGGACGATTTATCTCAGTTTTAGCCAAGTTTCATTGGTGGAATTGGCTTTCTTAGAAGATAAAACTAGCTATTAAAGAGAACTTGAATTACATAGTTGCTTTCGATCTAACAAGGAAATAGAAATTTGAAGAAAATAACGTTTCGTATACGAAACTCGTACTACTGATATTTTTCTTTCTTCTAAATTTTGTTTAGTGACAAAATTCGTTCCTTCACAATTTTTTTAGATGTTATCATTTAAATGCTGAACTAGATTTGTTACAAGTCCTTTGAGTCCTTGGACGCTTTTCAGAACTTGAACTTTTTGATTTCATGCCCTATGGTTTCTACGAGTTGCTAATTGAATCTGTGATACTGTAATTTGTGTAATTGTGTTGTGTCTTACACATTTCCTACCCTAAATGTGTTCTATGCACCGTTCTTGTTTTCTTTTGTTCAGTTAAGTAGATAACAGATTTCATCATAATATATTTCAGTTATTGAATATATAGTATTCTAATATAGTATACATTATTATAAAGGATTTATTTGATTGCTGGAATAAAAAATAAATATAAAAATTTTAAACAACTTAATAGCGCACTTAATAGCATAATTCTAAATGAACCCCGTGTTTATTCCGTGTTTGTTCCCGTGTTTATTCCTGGTCTCATATAATCCTCGTCTCATATAATCGAATCAATAAAAACAACTGTGATGTTGATGCGACCGAAAAAATTGAGATATTATAGTTCTTAATAAAATGGGGAATTTCCAATCTTGTAGCGGTATGTTTATAAATGTTATTGTTTAATTAATTCTCTTAAAAAAAAAATTGACATTAAATTTTGAAAAAATTATGATTTGAATATTATTGTTATAGATTGTTCTTACCAAATGTTTGATTAACTATTTCTCTTACAACTTATTGTCTTTCTTCTCGTTGATAAAAAATTCAAGATGGAGGCCTACCTATTATGATTGCAGCGCTCAATTATGAACTTAACGGTATGGTCTCTCCCAATCAACAAAGCAAGCAGCTGTTAAATAAATGTAGCCTAATATTTCCTACTACAATTAAATTTTAAATGTAAAAAAATTATTTTATAAAAAATAGCTTTATACTTTTAAAAAATTAAATAAATTATTTTAATTTGAACTTATAAGTAGGCTATTACGTTTTCAATATGAATTTGGAAAAAATTAAATTTTTTAAACATTATTTTATAATCAGATGTAGCAGAATGCTGACTGCTACAATCGATTATTTAATAAATCTAGTCGTAATAAATTTTATAAATGTGTGTAAAAGATTAGATCAGAATAGTTTGTAAAGTACAAAATAAACTGCCGTCAATAACGCCTGATATCGTAAAAAAATACCGATAAATTTGATTCCTTAATATATAATTTCATCGCTTGTTTGATGTAGTAAAATACTAGTTGTGAAATAGCTTCACCAACATACTTGAGATACATGAAAATTTAGTGGATTAGTATAAATTAATTTGTGCAATTTTACGCATCACTAAGTCTTGTTGTTGAAAACGATAAGCTGTGATCAAATTTCGTTATTTAAAAAGAACTTTATAAAGGCGTACGTTGTTAAACTTATTGCAATAGAGTACGATTGAACCAAATATTTCTGATATCTAGTTACTCCAAGACAAGGTAGTAGTCCACGTGGTTTTGAATATCCACAATTTTATTCTGCAGTAGGCTACTGTACCTTCATGAACAGTTCATAACTTGACTTCTTATTAATAATTCTTAATATAAATTTCAAAAAAATTATTACCTGAAACGTAGTAAACTCCATAAGTTTTATGAGTTTGAGTTTTGTTTAACCAAAAATATTCTTCTGTAATAAATAACGTTTTTTTTTATTTATTCAGAAGCAACTACAATTATAAGTTAATAAAACTAACAGTATTTATGTAAGTTTAATTGTGTAATTTAAAAGAAGGTAAATAGAGGAAGAAAACCAAGTTTAGAGTTATAAGTTCCACTCAGAAAAGAGGCTGATACAGTCAGGACATCTGATAAGTGCGGACAGATAGCATGGATAACAGAATGGATTCCAGTGAGAATAAGCACGAGAGGCAGACCTTGACGTTTCTTAACAGATGAGCTGGTCGAGGCCATGGAGAGGAGAGGGCATCGGGAGGAGAACTGGATGGATTGGGATAAATGAATTGTGCATTTCATAAACGTTGTAAGTGGCAAAAAAAAATGTTACAGGAGAGGTAATAAACACATTTGCGTTACAATGTTTAGACCTGCAACGATATTTCTCCAGTTCAAATTTTTGTCACTAGGATTTATAAGTAGGTAAACAATCTACTACCATTGGTAAACATAGCATTTATTTATAACGTGTTTTTGTAATAAAACGCATTTCACCTAAAATGGCACTTACAACGTTTTGGAAATGCACGATTCGTGGAGGCAGACGTTAAGAGTTCCCAACGTCAACCGTAGAGAACCCTTAAAAAACACGTGAAATGTCCTGTTTATGTCTTGATTAAGAATTATAATTGTAGTAAAAACCCCTCTTCGATATTTTATACAAATGCACAAACTTATACAAATAATATAATCAGTTTCGACGAATTATCTGCTAGGTATCAGACACTTTTGTTGGACAGACATTTTGATGGCATTCTTCGATAGTACATATTAATTCCCTTGGGGCTTACCTGCATGTTTTACCTTATGAATGTATCTTTTTTTGTTATTACCTAATTCCCTGTTACTTGTGCTTCCGTATTCTCAATTTTTATTAACAGATTTTTAAATGATTCTCAGAACTGTGTGATATTTGTTAATTTGAATAACTAAAAGATATTGCCAATCCGAAGTACGAACAACCAACCTTATTTTGCAAAACAGCTTTAAAAACTTTTACAACTATAGCTTGTTTAGTTAGTGGACAGTCGCCCGCTAACTAGATACGCGATGGTTGCTATCTTGTTTTATGCTTTTTTTGCTCTTCTATCCGTTCATATCCGCGATCGCTAAGGCTATACTTAAAAACCGCAATAATAATTTTCAATCGCTACACAGATTAACGTGATTCACGCGTCGCTACAAATTTACGCCCTGGAGACACTCATCGTTAAGCCACTGGTACAGCTGGTAAATTTCAGGACGTCTATGGTGAGTGGAATCGACTTTTTATTTTACCATCAATAAGCTGCCACATACGCTTCACCACTGAACCCTACCACATGTTTGGTAGGGTACTGGTTTTTATTACTGAAATATTCTTTAAAAAATATAGTAGTTATTTTTATTCTTGTTGAATGTTAGTGTTGTACTTTCGTTCATCCCTCCTGAAAACAACAGACTATTTATATTCTCTCTTAAGTATTGTAGGAATGATTTATTTTTTAGTTTTTTTTTAATTGTATCGCTGTGGAATACAATATAGTATTGGAAGTAGAATATTGATTTAATTTCATCGTAGAATCTGTTGCGAATATTTTTTTATTAACATAATAAAATCGCTTGATAGCAAATAAAAGATCAGTGAAAGCAAGCACTCTGCCCTTTCTCACAGAAAAAAGAAAGACAACCGATCGGATAAATCAACAGGACACATTGTAAATCAGACCTCGTGGTCCGAAGAAAAGAACATATTTGTGAGGTTAATCAATTGCTTTGGAAAGTGTATGAAGATGCCGACTTAGTCACGGTCCATGATCAACAATTCGTGACCTATTAGATGATGATTAGACATAATTAACACGAGGGTTATTAATCACCTGACACTGTATACTGTGTACTGTCTGATCGAGTAATATGTGTGGACGGAAGGTTTGCAGCGACGACCAACCTGATCGGCTTGCGGCGTGCGTGGAGCGATCGTGAACTATGACAGATTGTTGCTTTATTGCAATCGTTGGCTAGAATGAAAATATACATTTTGTTTTGTAAATTGATGTGATTATTATTTTACAGTAATGAAAACAGTAAAAATTTTATGAGAATTAATGATTAATTATTAATTAATTAATAATTATTTAAATTTAGTTTAATTGGAAAAAATAATTTTTTTGTACAATTCTTCCACGATAGTATAATACAACAAAAAATCTGGTGTGAAACACTCACACAACTTTCTCTTGCCAATGCAAATAATTAACAATAAACCTAACATTAGTAATAAAACATTAGAAATAAACAAAAATCTAACCTCACAACATAACCTTATTTTAATCATGAGTGAAAGACGCAAAATGAAAACCAACCTCAGTTGGGCTTAAAAATACAGAATTTCACTCTTTCACGCTAAACTAGGCTCTGTAGAGAAAAACACTTTAAATAAAAGTTGTAGATCGTTTAATTTTCTATAAGTTTTACTATGTACTCTTTTGTTGTAAAATGCATACCAAGGCCGAAATTTAAAAAAAATCGATTTTTCACACGTTTTCGTGAGAAAAATCAGAAAATCGCTAATTACTGCTAAACTAAGCGTTGCACAAAAAAATGTTTGAAATAAAAGTTATAGGTTTTTAAATTCTCTACAACTTTTATTATATAAATTTTTGCGCTAAATTACAATTTAAAGCTGTAATCTTTAAAAAACTATGTTTTTACGTAAAAACAGCGCCTCACCCAGAATTTCAGCAAACATGACGGCTACCCTATCTTGTAGAAAATAAAAAATTGAGTAAACCAGGCGATTTTTAAAAAAATCGTAGGACCAGTTTTTGAGAAAATCGCAAAAAAGTGAAAAATTACACGAATAAACTACTACTTCCGGTTGACCGATTTTGATGAAAATTTTCGTGTCGGGTCCGGTAGTGGTATGTAACTTAAGTTTCAAGTTTCAAGTTCGTACGATGTTCCGTTCTTGAGATATTCTGTTCACACACAGACAGACACACACATACACACACACACATACACACACACACACACACACACACACACACAGACCAATCGCTAAAAACATGTTTTTTGGGTCAGGGGGTTTGAAAACGTATAGATCCGGTGAAAAATCGACATGAAAACAATACTTTCCTTGCTATATATATTCATATAGGCAAGAGAAAGTAAAAGGTATATAAAATGTACTAGCTTTTTACTGTTGTTGTTTAAGTCATCAGCCGAAAGGCTGGTTTTAACCTCTAGAGGCTTTACTAAGTAAAACGAGGAGTAGGTTGTTCACCTTTGCCTTCCTCACTGAGTGAAAAAGTATGATTATCAGCATACCGGGCCCTCCAAAAAGCATCTGCTTTCCACCTTGTATAACACCTGCACTTCATTCACCACAGGGGCTGGCTGTATAATTCAATTCAATTCTTTCAGAGGAGATAACTGTGACTAGTGCCTTTTACATCTCTACCTCTTCTGTTCTTAAATAGTTCAGTCATATAATTGGTTGATCATGTGATAAGAAACAGAACTATTTATGTACCCCTGAAACTAGCAGATCGAGTGTTAATAATTTAACTTTCTACCTGTCTGTTATAGGCAAAGTTTTTCGCTATTAAATATATTCGCTATGCGAACCAGACCAATTCAAGTTAAGATTCATCATAAAAATCAGATTGGTCATTTCAGATCGGGAAATATTTCTACATACCAAACACGATAAGACCTGTTAACAAAAATCAAATAGGTGTTTTGAACTCAAACATGATATGTCAAAATGTAAATGATAGTCAAAACCCTATTAACTGCGGTATTAGTAGGTTCATGAGTTACGGTGTTACCCGTGAACAAATTATTTCAAAACCTACTAACGGGATTTAATTAGTACGTTTTTGGACATTACATGAACAATAGTGTATTTATTTTTGCATATCTTTTGCGAAAAAATAGTTAGGTAGACGTACTTTTTATTGATTTCAATCATCTCCTGAGTATACTGAACAAAAACACTTGCAAAACTCGCACATTTATTACAATAATATCAAATTATTTTTTATATTAAATTAAATTTTTAATATTAAATAGCATTGATTAATTTAAAAGTTTGAAAAATCGTGCAGCATTTTTATAATTGTTAAGTTACTGAAACCAAAAATATCCAGCCATAAGGATCTTCGGTGTGCTTTAGTGGGAAGGTTGGGGGTCATGACCATTTTTGTCATGACCAAGTGAGTTTTCAATTTTTTTGGCACAATGTCGTGGGTACAACAAAAAGAAGTATTAGATTACATTTTTGAAGACGCGTTATTTTTATGGATATAGTCAGGACACACACATATCTATGTGCAACTAAACCATTGACATTATATACAAGAAATAATGATAAATAATAATATAAATTTAAGAAACAATTTACTATTTTGTAAAGTTGGAAAATTGTTTGGAATATGCCACAGTTCATCCGACCCCGGGAAATTGGGTTTTGGCTTTACTTGCGATCATGCAGATCAGAATAGATATTACTGGATTATTTTCTAATATATTTTATAAAGAAAGTTGGTTTGGTATTAAATTGTAACGTAAAACGCTTAAGATTGTAAATAATCTTTTAGTAAAAGTTATAATGTTGAATGTCACGGTAAACGCAGAGATTTTTTCATGCCTGATTGAATCCGTGCACGAAAAATGCAGTTTTTTATTGTTGTTTTTATTTTAATCTGCTGTTTAACGTATCTGTTAAAACAATAACTAGATAACGGTAATTCTCTCTAGCTTTCGAGTAAAATATTTCTTTTTTCTGCTTTTAATAACAAATAAGGTTCTGTTGCAAATTATTCTTATACTTCTAATATGGAATAGATTTAAAAGTGTGATTTGTTTCTGTGCGTAAAGTATTTAGGTAATTTTTGAATAATGCACGTTAAAGAAATGCAGATTGCTGTTAATTCTCCCGTGATATCAATTCCGTTTTCTTTTCAAATTTCGCCATTTCTATTACATGAAGATGTTAATTTATCAAAATATGAAGAGATTTAAATTCGTATATTTACTTGTGGTAAGGGTTTTCAAATCTATCATCTATCAGTATTAAACTACCGTAGTAATTCATCTAAACCTATATGTCAATAGTAAAGAGGTCTTCATACCGAGCTGATTTTAGTAAACTTGTTGTAAACATCCAATATTTTTACTAATTACGGCATTAATAAAATTGTAATTTAATTATTCATGTCGTTTAAATATCTTCTCTATTTAAAAGTTATATTCAGGAGAAAGCTCGTAAGGAAATGAATAAAGAATATTATCCGGAGAAAAATTAACCGTAAAGGTGACTTAAGTAAACAGAAAAAAAATCTGGTGTGAACCACTCACACGACTTTCTCTTGCCACTGCAAATAATGAACAATATAACTTACTATTAGTAATAAAACATTAGAAATAAACAAAAAACTAATCTCAAAAAGCATAAACTAATTTTACATTAGTGAATGATGCAAAATGAAAACCAACCTAAGTTTGGTTTAATAATAAGGAAAATCACTGTTTCACGGTAAGCTAGGCTCTGTAGAGAGAGATACTTAAAGTAAATGCTAAAGTACACTTAAAGTGTAGATATTTTAATTTCCTTTGAATTTGATTATGTAGGCTACACTATTGTAAAATGCATACTAAGGCCGAAATCTTCAAAAATCCATTTGTTTTTACAGATTTTCATGAAAGAAAAACCAAAAAATCACTAATTACTGCTGAACTAAACGTTATACAAACAATTGTTCGATTAAAAGTTGTAGGTTTTTAAATTCTCTACAACTTTGATTAGATATACACTTTTACCCTAAAATGCATATTAAGGCCGCAAACTTAAAGAAACCATTTTTTCTACGAGAGAACAGCCTTGCAACGAATTTCAGCAGACATGGTGCCGACCCTGTTTTGTAGAGCATAAAGATATAGTAAATGAGACGATTTTATAAAAAATGGTAGAAACCGTTTTTGAGAAAATCGGAAAAATGACACTAACATTTTTTAGGTTCAGGGGGTCTGAAAAGATGTGAAAACTCGATTTGGAAAAATCGTCATGAATGAGATAGTATATAATAAAAGTTGTAGACAATTTAAAAATCTACAACTTTTATTTCAAACATTTCATTGTATAGTATAACCCCTAGTTTAGCGGTAGTTAGTGATTTTCTGTTTTTTTTTCCATGAAAATCTAAAAAATGAATTTTTTAAGATTTTAGTCTTAGTATGGCGTTTACGACAAAATTGTAATAATAAAATTTATAGGAAATTAAAATACCTCCAACTTTTATTTCGAGCATTTTTCTCTACAGACTAGTTTTTTGTGAAAGAGTGATTTTCCGTATTGTTAAGCCAAACTAAGTTTGGTTTTTTATTTTGCAGCTTTCAATCATGATTAAAATTAGGTTATGTTTTTGGGGGTTATTTTATTTATGTCTAATGTTTACTAATGTTAATTATATTGTTAATTATTTGCATTGACAAGAGAAAGTCGTGCGTTTCACACCAATTATTTTAAAATTTGAGTCGTCCAGAATCAAAACAGGCTAATTGCACAAAAGTTAGTTTTGAGAAAAATGCAAAAAACTTATTTTGATTAACTTAGCAGTTAAACCATGTCAAGTGAGGTTAGTTATTTTGTAAAATATCTTAGGGTATTACATTTTTGAACTTTCATGTATTTTTGTATTGAGTAAGCAGAGAAAAATATTAGTTTATTTTGCAATTGGATGGTTTTGCAACGGTATTATTCAACTAGGTAGTTTTGATTATGGAACTTTTGTAATTATAAAGTATTGCTACAGTAATAAAAAAATGAAGGGTAGGTTGAAAAGATTCAAGATCATAAAAAAATATTTTAAATTCTTATTTATTTAAAAAAAAATTAATCAAATTTACATAATTAATTATTACCATCTATTAGACTCGCAAGTTTTCTTCCTCCATTAAGTTGTCATCTAATTCTTCTCGGTCCTCCGCTTGTTCACAGGGGTTTAGTAGATTTTTTCCATTAAATCTTTATAATAGTTGAGTTCTTCTATCGTTTTCCAGTTTTCACCATAGTGTTTATTCAACAGCTTCTCAATGTCAACAATCTTTGCATTAATGACGGTAATGCCTACTGGCAGTTGTTGTGGATCTAAATCCGCAATTTTTTATCTTTTTTATTTATTGCACGTGGTTTAACAAAGTCACTACGGTAAAAATCTCACCTCTAACTAAAATATTGTTGTTCTTACTGCGAGTTAAAATAAACCTTTTACTTTTTGAAAAGTTAAAATGCCAAGACGAAGTAGGCTTGAAAACTTCTGAACAGCTCTCCTTCCAATCAAAACAGAAGTAGTCTTTCCCAAGCTGAAATACTGTTCCTCCTTTTTCAAACTCACTAACATACACTGATGGATTAACAATAGCCTCCATTTTTTTGAACTTTTTCTCTAAGCGACCAAATACGCGGTCGGGAGGCAAAAACGAATGCCCGGTTACTGGGAAAAATACAGTTAAAGTTTTCACATAACTTGGTATTATGTTTAATAGAACTTTACAAAGCATTCCTATTATTATTGAGTTTTTATTTTGCCCTGCGGCCCCATCTGCATATAGCTCGAGTGATGTTATTCCTTTCCATGTTGTATGTATTAGTCGGTGATACAAGGCCGACGCTATTTGGTTAGCACCTCGTTTATCGTCTGATTCTAACCAAGTGTAGATGAATGTGTTGTATTTATTTTGAGAATCTTTTGAAGAACCTTCGCAGATGGTAAAATTGTACTGATGTAACTGCCGAGAATAATAATTACTCTGATCAGGTAGTTTCGGTAAAGGTAGTTTTTTTTGGCAGTCAAATGAAAGTTTCTTTACGCCCTCTTTTGGCCTCTTGAGATTTTCATAGAATGCTTGTGAGCGAAGTTTGTGAATTCTGAGCTCTGTGATAAGCTTTACTTGTGCTTGTCCCCGGGACTTTCTTATCTTTCCTCTAAGCTGTAAGCACGTTGAGCAGGCATCTGTGGCTGGGGCCCGAAAAGATATGTTATACTTAGTCTGAAATATGTTCCTAAAGTATTCATATTGAACTTTCAGTTCTTCTGAAGCTAGATTGTTATGCTTTAACCATAATTTTCGTATTGTCAAGTCAGATGAAAGATACTGTCTGTAACACGTCTTTGCCCGACAATAGTGGGACTCAAGAGGGTTTAATGACTCTATAAAAGTTTGGACACTTTGAAGTTTTTCAGCGTATGTTAATGGTTTTCTATCCCCACCTCTTTTCTCCCGTGGACTTTCTCCTGTTTTTAAATGATTGCGGCTTACACGCTGAATCCTATTCCTAGATATGTTAAGAATATCTAAAAACTTTTTCTGGCATACCTGAACTGAATGTTTTCCTGTCTCCTTTCTAAACCTTTTCACATAATACTTGTTTGTGGCTGATCTTTCCTTTTCAATTCATTGGGCTCATTACCTAACCTAGATCTGGATGGTGTTTCACAACTAACATACTTCAATATGAAGGCATCCTGCGCTATTTTGTCTGAAGTAGCATAAAATGCCTGATGAAATTTACGTATATCCTGCATACTTAGACTATTACATTTAAAAATTGATTTCTTACCAGAATCATGATTGCAATGAGTCATCTTAGGTAACTGCTTCGAAACATGACGTTGTTTTTTGGCAATATTACGCTTCCATCCTTCAGGTTGCCTACCTTTTTTCTTACTTTGATATTTTCCTACACTTTTTATCACACCAGTAACCCTAACTTCTTCCTCTAAATGCAATCTAACATCCATTTTCACAGATAATATTAAGAAGAGTACTAACAAAACACAGCAACTTTTGAGAGGTTATTATTTAAACATGATCAGCTGGAATCTAAAAAATTACAGGTGTGCCAACCCTGAAAATATTCTATGAAAATATTTCTGTAGTTTTACATACTTTTATACTACAAAAAATTACTTAGAAACAGTAAAAATAAAAAAATAAAGGTGGTAATACATTGCATTAAACCGATCAACAACTAGCTAGTTTTGAAAATGGACTAATACTGACCACCAGGTTCCCAAACTTTTTTTCTCGTAGACCACTTTAAAATTTTACTGGTTTCGGTGGACCCCCTGCTGCTACATTTCTACTATATTCTCAAAACTCGTCAAAAAATGTGAAGATTAGATCTAACGATGGAAATTTGCGTCGCGGCTGAGTTCCTACCCTAAATTCGGAGTGGTAAAAATAAAAAGAAAAATAGTATATTTCTTGTGTTCTATTTATTAAAATAATATGATTACAGACTTAATAGAATTAAAATTAAACATTAATAACGTAACGTAACTTCAACAATACAAATCAACAATAAAAAAATAAAAAAGTAATAATTTAAAAAAAAAATAGTAATAATTTTAATGGGAGGGATGTACTTGATGGACTGACAGCAAATTATCAATATTTGGCTTCAGTTTTGAGAGGAATAATGGCAAATCTCCCCGTTCTGTGATGTTCAATCTGCTCCTTTTTTTTGTTAATAGGTTTGTAACAACACTAAAACTTTTTTCGACAAGGTATGACGAGGGAAACGCTACCAAAAGTTTTCTCGCAATTTCCCACAGCCCAGGATATTTTTCGGGTATTTCTGCTTGCAGCCAGAATGTTTGATAGCCTTTTTTAAATTTCACCTTCAGCTCCTCATTGGTGCTAAGCTCGAGTAGTTCCTCTTGTAATACCACATTCGCCACTTCCGTTTCATCAAATGGATTTATGATCCATGGTGGTATTTCCATCGTCAGAATATCTTCAAATCTATTTTTGAAGTCATCATGCAGGGCATGTAAATGTTGAACGTATGTCTGAATATCCTCATCAAGACATTCTGCCTGTGACAAGTTTGGAAACTGGGAGAATTCGCGCCGACTAATATTTTGCTTCATAAATTTCAATTTTCCAAGAAAAGCCGAAATTACACCCTTTGTTTTTATTAAATTTAGGCTGTCCCCTTGTAACTGTAAGTTAATGTCATTAAATTTTTTGTACAAATCTGTCAAATACGCGATGTCTGCTTTCAATTTGATCAGGTTTTCTTTTAAATCTGAATCTTTACTTTCCAGAAACTCTAAAACTGATTCAAAAAGTGAGTAAAATCTTGTTAAACATGCACCTTTCGACAACCAGCGTACTTCAGTATGTAAGAGCAATCGTTGGAAGTCTTCATCATTTTCGTCGCACAATTGTGCAAATAAACGGGTATTTAACGCATTGCTTCTTATTTTGTTAACTGCTTTAATTACAAATTGAAGCGATTGGTGCAATCTATTACTCAAATTTTTCGCTACCAGGTGTTGTCGGTGGATGACACAGTGAATTGCAGTTACTCCTGGTATAATTCTTTTAAGATGGCTTATAAACCCACGATATCGCCCGAATATGGCAGGAGCTCCATCTGCTGCCACCGAAATAATGTTTGTAAATGGAATCGATTTTTCTTTAAAAAAATCACTCAGGACATTAAATATTGATTCGCCTTTAGTGTCCGTCTCCAAAGTTTTCGCGAATAGCAGCTCTTCATGGATTTCTTCGTCCATAACAAATCGAACATACGCTAATAATAATGCTTCATTACCAGGTAAAGTTGACTCGTCTAGTTGAATAGAAAAATGAGTTGTTTGCAGATAATTACACAAGAAGCTTTCAATATCAGAGCTCATTTCATCAATACGTCTTTGTACAGTGTTGTTACTCAAAGGAATTCTTTTGAGTACGTCAAATGGAGGTTTGTGCAGATCAGTTTTTAAAACCTCTTCAACAGCGGGTAAAAATAACTGTTCTCCGATGGTGTACAGTTTTCCAGATTTTGCTATAAGCAATGAGATATTGTAAGATGCCCGCAAGCCATCATCGTTACTTTGAGACGTTGAAGCGAATATACTGTGCACGGTGGGTCTCTTTTCATATTTTTCCTTCAATGTTTGAAAATATTTTAAATCTTTACTTATTTTATCAGGATGACACCTTTTTAGATGATCTTCGAGCTTCGATGGTTTCATAGAGTCATTGCTCAAAACTTTGTTGCATAAAAGGCATATGGGCAATCGTTTGTCTGCCTTTGATGGAAGAAAACCAAATTTCAAATAATCAACACTGTACTGTCGACATTTCTTCTTAGATTCAGCCATGTTTCGTATCAGTTACTTACCTATAAAGAAAAAAATGTTTGTTTTAGTAATCATAAGGCGATTTTAACAGGATATGGCTATTTTAACAGAATAGAATAGGATTAATTAATTATTGCAATGAAAAAACCAAAATGCCGGCGGCAAAACTGATTTTAATTATTAAAAGCAATAAACCGCTAAAACCCATATAGAGGTTTTCACAAAACGGCTGAATCTATTGTAATGTAATATAAAATATTTTTTGATTAATTATATTGTGATATATTTCTGTAAATTGGAAAGAAAATACTTTTAAAGAATATTTTGACATCAAAACTCCGCAATTTTAATGATTTATTTATTACTTTGATGTACGTTACGAGTGGTACATAAAGACAAGTACAATTTATGAAAATATTTTTAGTCATTTAGCATCAGCAACTACTAGGGCACTGAAATATGTATAAACATGCAAGTCAATCATATATCTCTCCTTTAGTGAATCACTACAGTCGAGTAAATAAATAATTTTATAATAAAAAATACTAAAAGTTCAATCTTTCTCGGCTTTCTGTTCTTTTATAGAAGTATCGAATAATGGCCCTGTTCAGTATTTAATTTTTATTACGTGCCTACTACACGCAAACATAACAAATATAATATTATTACAATATAAAATAAAAGTATGTACTATAACAAATAGGCAGGTACTTACTTTTTTCGGCACTGGCAAACACTGACATCGATTCACTCACACTTTTCTTTTCAAAATTCCAGAAAATCATGAGTAACGTTTGTTCTTGGCGTTCGTATTTATATTGGTGAAGAATCAAACAAGTTCATGCAAGCACAGCACAAGTCGTCTTTCGTCCCTTTGCACGCCTGAACAAGCGCGAAGCGTTGCGGGCGGGCGGGCGGACGGACGGCGCTTTGCAAGTCTCGACACGCGTTGTACTGAATATTGAATATGCAAGTTTTTACAAGTAACAGTCGCTGACCTTCTTAAAATACACTACTCAAAAAAATTAAGGGAGGTTTTAAAAAAAGGAAATTAAAGCTAAATAAACAGGCTATCTGATCCATATGCCGGCCTAAATGAAAAAAAATTTTCAAGCCCGTGGACTAAAAAAAGCAAAAAATTTGCGAAATTATTTTTTCGCGCTATCAGTTAGGATTGCACGAGAACCGTAGCTCCTAAAAAGTTTTAGCCAAAAAATCTAAATTAGAATCTTAATGCTTCAAAATGCTTTTTTAAAGTTTCAATACAACCATTTTTCACCGAAATACAGCCTGTCAAAAATCACCGAAAAATTTGGAATTTTTTTTGCTCTTTTTTTGAGTAGTGTATTATATATGCCTACATTGATAGGTAAAGCTAAGCCAATATTTTTGTTCTTTACTATCGAAACCAGATAAATTTTCGTGGACCCCCACTTACAACTTGTGAACCCCCATTTTTTTTTCACGCCAACGTAGACCCCCGTCAAGTCTCCCGTGGACCCCTGGGGGTCCACCTGGACCACTTTGGGAATCCTGGATTTAGAGTAATACAAACTAGAGAGTTTTGCAACTAATTTTGACTCATTGTAATTAGAGTGTTTTGCTAATGTTTTTCTTTGCAATTAGCAATTTTTGCTGCTGTTTCACATTTTTAAGTTCAATTTTTTACTAGAATTAGGCAGTTTTGACAAACATTTTATATTTTTTTAAATGTGTTTCAAAATAAAGAAGAGTACAGCGTCTTTACCTCATTTTTTTAAAATTTGCAATTAGAAACTTTTGATTCTGGACGACTCATTTATACATTTTCCCTATGGTGAATGACTAAGTTGTCATTTACAGGGTGGAAAAGTAAATGCTTTTCAGAGGGCCTGGCATGATAACAAGCATACTTTTCCACTCAGTGAGGAAGGCAATTCGTAAACCACCTCACTCCTCGTTTTACGTAGTAAAGCTTCTAGAGGTTCAAACTAGCTTTTCGGCCGATGACCTAAACAACAACACAGCTTTCTTATGTTATGATTACATTTATTATACCTTTATTATCATCTTGACTTTTACAAAGTATTAGATTATTACTTATTACATATTATTTATATTATTCGATTATTACATAATTTATTATATTCGTTATCAGGTGAGATGTGTATCTAACCTGATATCGAATATTGATGTTTTTTTTTTACTCGGGTTTTATAATTTTGGGAACTAAACCGATGTTTTTGGTGTAATATATTCAAATTGTTTTAAGTGAAATGGTAAATTTCAATTGTTGTAAACAATATTTGATGGAGGCGCTATTCTTATTTTGCAGAAAATTGTTAATAAAGTAGTAATACTTGAGAATTAGTGCAAAAACTGCCTTCTCTGTCCTGTGTTCAAACAAGACTAAAGAATCCAACAATGCATTTGCACTCATAAGAAGAATATGACATTTGGAACTAAATTAAATAATTTTTTTTAAATACGAGTAAAATATTCTAATTTTGACTTCCTAAACATCTTTCTTCTAGAATTCAAAATTGAACTAGATTTTTTAAATTACCCAACACGCCTCTCAAATATACTAGATAAAATATACTATTTTTTTAAACTGTTGTTTTTTTTTAAATAAAAGCAGTTTACACGACGTGTGGTCACATCATCCATTACAGCTGATTTTTACTCGCCAGTTTTCAAACGATGACAATAAATATATTTTTTTTACAAGTCTGCCACATTAAAACCTGTTCACATGAAATAGAACAATCAGTAATTTTAATAAATGTTAATTAACATGATTACAATTTCATCTGCTAATGAAATTTAAATTAGTAAAAATTAATATTTGATAAATACAATAATGATCTTGAAAGAAAGAAATTATAGTACAATCAGTAATTTTGATAAATGTTTATTAACATGATTACAATATTTCATCTGTTAATGAAATTGGATTTAGTAATAATTAATATTTGAGATCCAATGATGATTTCGAAAGAAAGGAAGTATATCAGTTAGAAAAAAATGATAATAACTGTAACAATGTTCATTAAAACCTATAACCGAACTCGAAAACTCTATGTCTTCTCAGTCTTGAAAACCCGGTATCAATGTTGTTCAGCAAATTCAGAGCCAGGAAGTTTGGATGATGGTTCAGTCTTTCTTCATATTTACGGCTAAATTTTGATATAGTTTGTTTTACAGTATCTATATTAAGATTGGCATAGATTTTGCGGGCCAGCCGCAAGAATTTTGACTGAAAAGTTCGAATATGTTTATGTTTGAAGTGTTGGATGTACCCCTTAATTGAAGCCCATATGTCCACATGGGTTTTAAAAGGGATTTATATAAAATAGTTTTTGAATCGTTTGACAAAGGTGAGTTTTTACTAGTTAACTAGTGTAGTTTACCTACTGTCAGCTCAAGGTGTTTTTTTTTTGTTAAATGTGACGTTTCCATGTGAAGCAACGATCTAAATATAGTCCAAAGTATTTTACTGTTCTATTGTATGGTAATGTAATGCTGTTTAACGTTACTGATGGGCAGACATTTTTCCGTAGCTAAATGTGATATGTGTTGATTTGTTTTCGTTAACTTTCGTTCTCCACTTTATTAACCATTTCTCAAAAGATGTAAGGAATTCGTGTAAGAATTGTGACGCAGTTATTGGGTCTTCATGGATAGCGAGAACAGTCGTGTCGTCGGCAAAGGTCGCTATGGTCATGTGTGGAGTTGTAGGTAAGTCAGATCTGAACAATAGATATAAAAACGGACCAAGAACACTTCCTTGTGGTACACCTGATTTAATGTCGACAATATAATTCATAATATTTTGGGTGTTTTCTCTTATTCCTCCGCCAGCATATAACTTTTTACATTTTGTGGCTACGTATGTAATCTTATAGTATTTTTAACGATAAAAACTGGAAAATTTAAAAAAATCCGACTTTTTTATTTTACAAATTAATTATGTTACTAAATCGCCAATATGAATGGGGTTTCGTCATAGAATAGAATTTTCGCACACCTCGCGCATATAATTATTCCAGTCTGTAACAGCGTACTGTAACAACCCTAACTCATCTGCACAGAATTTCGTTGAGGTATATTCTTTACACCAACAGTAAATGATCTAAACAACTTTTTTCAGAAATAATCTACTAAATTCCATGTATCTACTCTTAATTCCTTTCAACACTACGCGCAGCTCTGATAACGCCATCGATCGTTTTTATCTGTAAGCGACAAAGTCATACCATGACCATTTCTACCGACGCACTGCTTGTGCAGAATATTTCGTTCTTGCAAATATCTCACAGCGTTTTCTGTAGAATTAAGCTATGAACTAAATCAAATAAATTCATCGCATAGTAGCGGTGGCAGCTTCTTACCGTACGGTGAGGAACAACAATAACTGAATACTAACCTATTTTCTATTCTGGTTTAATTTATGTAGGTAATTTAATATTTTATATTATGGAGTACTATACGTTAAGATAACATACTACAATTGAGTACGACAATTATTCAGATAAGATAAGACAGTAAAATTCAATAGTTCTACTGTGGCGGGAGAATAAGAGACAAGACCCGATATTTTAATAAGTTTGCCCTCCACAAGGACAGCATTCACGAATAACTGTTATTTCGGAAAACATAAACAATCTGGTCGATGAGGGCAATATCTCATCTGATAACGAATATTAGTGGTTTTTATAATTTGGGGAACTAAACGAACGTTTTTGGTAATATATTCAAGTTGTGTTAAGTGAAATGGTAAATTTCAATTGGTAGTAAACAATTTTTGATGGAGGCGCTATTCTTGGTATACAGAAAAATGTTACACAAGTAGTTATAGCAATAAAGCAGACAAACTCGAAAAGTGGGTATAAATTACATACCCTGACTAATCTATTATTTATTATAATGTGCGTCATAGTACTAACATATTTCATAATATTAATAGGTAACTACTTAAGCTGGTGACTTACAATTGCACAAAAACAAATGGAGTGGAAAGGATAACACGCATATCTCGGAAAGAAAGGCGGGAAGAAATAAGAACAGAAAATTTATGAAGCTGTTTGGCAAACAACAATCGTTGAATGTATAGCATAAAAGCATTCAACAAAATTTAAAAATATGGATTTATAAAATGAACTTCATTATGAAATAAATAGCTATAAATAAAAGTAGAATAATGTAAACTCCAGTTTACGCTACAATATAATGGATACGGATTGTTCCCTGTATTCTTAACTCTTCATTAAATATATAAAAATATTCTTAGGCATGTTGTCATTAAATTTAAGTATTGTAATTACATATAATTTTAATATAGTTTGTAAAGTATACTACTTCGAAACATTTATTAATTATTATTACAGGTACTCTCCTGCAAATGGCACCATTTTCTTTCGCATAGCACTTATTAGCATTATTATTACTTTCTCTTGCCTATATGAATATATGGGAAGGAAAGTATTGTTTTCATTTCGATTTTTCGAAATCGAGTTTTCACCGGATATACACTTTTTCAGACCCACTGAACCCAAAAAAAACATATTTTTTAGCGATGGGTCTGGGAGTGAACAAATATCTCAAGAATGGAACATTGTTCGAAGTTTAAACTTGAAACTTAAGCTACGTTCTACTAGAGGACCTGACCACAACATTTTCATCAAAATCGGTCGACCCGATGTAGTAGTTTATTCGTGTCATTTTTCACGTTTTTGCGATTTTCTCAAAAATGGTTCCTAAGATATTTTTTTTAAATCGCCTCATTTCCTACATTTTGTATGCTCTACATACAATAAAGGGTAGGCGCCGTGTCTGCTGAAATTCTTGGGGAGGCTGTGCTCTCGTAGATAAACAATGGTTTTTTTTAAAGATTTCAGCCTTAAAATGCATTTTACGACGTAAGTGCATAAAATCTAATTTTTAGGAAATTAGAAGATCTACAACTTTATTTATAGCATTTTTCTCTACAGATCCTAGTTTAGCGTCAAAGAGTGATTTTACGTATTATTAAACCAAATTAAGGTTGGTTCTCATTTTGCATTATTCAGTCATGATTATGTTTTTTGAGGTTAGTTTTTTGTTTATTTCTAATGTTTTACTATTCATGTTAGGCATTATTGGTCATTATTTTCATTGGCAAGAGAAAGTTGTGTGAGTGTTTTACTTCAGATTTTATTTATTAATCTCATGTTTCATTAATTATTTTTTATTTAATTAATTACTTCATTATTTTTCATTAATTTATTGTTTTGGGGTTGCTTATTGTTCTGAATTGAACAGATTGCAACGTACACATATTAGGAATAAAAAAAAATTATTGCTTTAGCACCACGGGTCGGGTTAATTACTTAACTGATTTTATTTTTATAAGAAGAATATTAACTTGAGTTTATGGTTTAATCTTTTAATTTAGGTTTAGAATTTGTAGGTTTTTACAATTTTCCTGAGTTAAAGTTTGCAGAGTGTTGATTGTAAAGAAAACATGTTTCTGCGCACTTATTTTTGAAACACACAAATTAAATTGTGCTGTGTTAGTTTTGGTATCCTGAGTTCTCATTAATATCTAGTACATTCTTGTCATCAATTACAAAATATTGAAGTGATAACAACACGTATTCACAAAACTGCCTAAGTCAGCGCCATATAAATCCACCTATTGGCATAGTTATAAACTGAGTGAGTGTTTCATACGAAACCGTCTACTCAAAACATTTTGTTCTGGATACTCTTAAATTCAAAATATTTGACTTAGCGGGCAAACATTTCTGCATATTACTTAAATGGCTTATTTTATATTACGGTAATCTGTAACGTGTATTTTAACTGATTCTTGACTTGATCACTTAATTTTATGTGGATTAAAACATTATACATAACCACTGTTTAATCTCGGACTTCTGAGGAATACTATTCTGAAACGTTTACTGTGTTATATTATACATGGTGTCATGGTTTTTAAAATAAAATAACCATTTTGAGCGCGTCTGTAGCACATTGGTCATGCGCATGGTTACAAACGGAGATTATGGATTCGATTCTGGCTAGATCTGTAAAATTTTCAATTCTTAAGAAAGTTCC
Organism: Catonia carolina; assembly: GCA_035578175.1. Lineage (NCBI taxonomy): Eukaryota > Metazoa > Arthropoda > Insecta > Hemiptera > Achilidae > Catonia > Catonia carolina. Next base: position 102,414,354 of record JAQMRL010000001.1, on the reverse strand, counting down.
TTGCGCATCTTATTTGCTAATAATGAAGAATTGACGCAACTTACAGTAATAAAAAAAATATTTGGCACAAACAGTCAGTCTGCAATACATGTAAGACGAATGCAAAATGCATTACCTAGAATTTGTTAATTTTTGACAAAAAAAAGTGGTCGTCATTCGTTAACTCTGTTGCGTACATTTCGGCGTAACAAAAAAATCTCACTATGTTATTTTTTTACCCGTTCAGAGTATACAAGTTAGTCTATTATATTTTTTGTAGGAATTCATGTTTACATTTATAAAATTAAATTTGAATTCGAATGAAATTCACGACTTGATTTTAATTTAATTTTACGAATTAATATGTAAATCTTTATAAAGTGTGCAGTATAATTTTGTTAACGATTTTAAGTACAAAGGAATAAGAATTAACAAGAAATCCAGCCGTCTGCCATACAAGCCTTCTGCTGAACAAGCAGAGGCAATGCCGCTTGCTAGCAGTCAGCTCGTATATATGGATCGGTCTCCGTTATCTGATCCGATATTGTTCCCATGGCGTGCCTTACCTGCCGAGATCGTGGGATCCAATAATTTACACAACTATTTTATTGTTTATCTATATTATATTGCTAGCAAATACCAATAATAGTAATTTGTGCTAACCATTAAAATTATTGTAGCTGTGTGTTTGTTATTAAATCATAACGATCTTCTTCCTTTTTCTTAGATTAATCGATGGGCACGTTTACCAGCCTGCTATTAGTCATTTAGAGTCCACAAGAATTATGAAATCGCTCTGTCACGCACACCAATTACACTTCCCATTTTGGATTTTTACTTTATTACCGAACGGTTAAAACGTATCGGTCACGTGGTACTTGCTGCGTTCATTAAAATTTACTGCATCATTATGGTTTAATTGATGCGTTTATGAGTTATTTGATCAACACCTGGTTACTATTTTTCAAACCGTTCGAAGAAAAACTTCGGAACTATTAAACGTATCTTTGCAATTTTAAATTATGTTAGTTAATTTTTTGCTGAATTTTAGAACTGAAAAGTACTGTTTTTTAGCTTTGAGTGTTCTAAGCATTATTATTGTGAGGATACTTCAGAGTTTAAAATGTACGCAGATGACCTCAAGATTTACAGATCGATAAAAAATGAGAATGACAGGCAGATGCTGCAGGAAGATATTGACCGTGTTGTTCAATGGTCATTTGATAATGCTATGCCGTTAAATGTTGAGAAAACTGCAGTCATTACGTACTCCAGAAAAAACATTAGTTAAAAAGTATGTATATTCTGCCCTTGGAAGTTCGCTTCAAAGGGTTGATACGATATCTGATCTAGGGGTAGTGATGGACTCAGGGTTGCACTTTAATAAGAACGTCGAGAAAGTTGTGGCGAAGGCTCGAAGAAATCTTGGCTTGGTGAAATGGATCAGCCGAAATTTTAGAAACCCTGAAAGTATCGTTAAACTTTATCAAGTTAACGTCCGCCCCATTTTAGAATACTGTTCAGTGGTTTGGGGCAACGATAAGATTACCACTACCAACCTTATTGAAAGTGTTCAAAAAAATTTCTTGAGGTACTTGGTGTACAGAAAATTTTCTGACAGACACTTATGAGGGTTTATGTAAAACATGGAAATTGCACCCTCTGAGTAAGCGTCGTGGATTGGCGGCGGCGTTGTACCTCTACAAGGTCTTGCATGGATATGTTGATGGCGATATTTCTAGACTGGGTCTAAAGGTTCCCCATGCAGGAGTGAGGAGATATAGGTTGTTTGCTACATCTAACGAGCTTAAAGATGCCTCACCTCTGGCCCGTTGTGCTAGTATTGCGAATGAATTTGGAAATGGAGTAGACTTTTTTAACTCGAAAATTGAAATTTTTAAGGCGGAATTACTGAAGAATGTGATTTGACGTAACTGACTGTGATAGTATAGTATGTTGATATAATTTATGTTTTTATGTTCAAGCCATTTGTACCTGCGTGTTATGTGTGTCTATGTTCATGTCTTCGTGTCTGCAGACGTTCTTCGTGAATACTTACGTTAATAAATATATGATTTGGTAAATTTTTAAATGATAATGAATAGGAGTGGTGAAATATGATATAATGAATCATTTTAGCAAGTATATTAAGGCTGTTTGCCGTTCTACTTGCTGACGGACTTCCGTACCTGGCTGCACACTGTTCTGTGGGAGGAGACGGCAGGGTGTAGGGGAGTGTGGGAGCCCTGAAAAAGAAGAAGAAAAAAATTAAATAAAGCTTGGCAGAAACAGTTCAATGACCAAGTTACATGAAATTTAGTTTCTAAACAAAACATATTACAAAATCAGTGTGGTATATTTTCATTACGTTTTTCTAAATCTCTTAGATTGAAATGCTTGAAAACCAACCTTTATTGAGTCGTGAAAGTCCAAAATTTTACGTCAGTGTAATTACAATGTAGAGCGGACGCCAAATAAGCTTGCCGGTTTTCTGAAGTGCGCAGAAGATTTACAGTATTCAGATGAACTAATGTCCCCTAGCTGTGGGAGTGAGAGAATGCATAACGCTCTCACTCGCACAAGCCATACACGCTGTTCCCATAACATTGTCTTTAATTTTACTCATTGTTGTGAGCAAGCGTATATCCATGCAGTAAACTAATAAACAAAATAACGACTGTAGTATGTTTTCAGGTTTGGATTATAACGGTAAAGACCTTTGAGCGCATGCGTAGTTATGCCACATATCTCCCTCTCACTCGCTCGGCTATGGGACATTAGTTCGTCTGATACCTATATTTGGGTAATGGTGCGGTTGGTGCCTCAGCGAGTGGTGGGGTTTAGTGCTTTAACAGCTGTAATCAGGGTCACATCGCTCTCGCCACGTTATTTATCAGCTGACCTGAAAACATTACTCTGTCATGTGTTCTATGTAGTACGCGTTAATTGTTGTATACAATGTTTACAGTTGAATGTTAACATCGCTAATAGATGATAATTTACATCGTTTGGAACATGTGATTTAATAGGCAGTTCGGTACTAATACAAAAAATCTACAGACTAAATTCGAACTGTTCGCGCAGTTACACCGGCATGCTTACGACCACTCTACGTTTCTTTCATTTGATTTCGTCTCACGTTATAACTCAAAAATTTATTATCTATTGAACCTTTTGCCACCCTAAACGGTCAAGTACACAACTGAGGGTAAAAATTCAATTTATGTTTACATATTATCTAATATAACTGTTCTATTTTTAGTTTATATAAAGTGGCATCAACAGATTGGTTATTAGGAAATTCATTAGGTTACGGGATGCTAGTTGTGAACACCCCCCCCCCTTTATAGCCTAGCACGTTGAGCACTAAACCAGATAGGCAATCATTACTGTTCCTTAAATCTCCGGCATTTGTTTCCCAAAAAATTTTTTTAATGTGAAAATTAGAATTTGACACTATCTTCTTATAAACTATGTAGATTCCACAAATTGACTCACGTGCAAAAATTAAGGAAAATATTTCTTTTTTCGTTAATGTGAAAATTTCAGCAAAAGATTATAGCGAAAGAAACTAAATGTAGTACATAGCATATCGAAGGAAACCAATGTCCATCTTCAAACAAGCAAACATTATTAAACTAGTAGAATATTTTACTTAAAAAAAGTAAAATATTTACGTTTTATAGACCTTTAACAGAAAATTGTTGTGATCAAAAATGTTCATGTGTTTTTCTATGTATTTTATTTTGCGTTAGTAACTTTAAAATTTTATAGTTACGTGATTGACTTACTTTCTTCTACACACTAAATTTTTTTGATAAATTAATTATAAACAACTTGTGAATTTGGCGAAGTTGATCTTTGCATTAGCAGCGTCTCCTATTATTATTAATTTTTTCTTCGTTAATTTATTATTTATTTCTGCTACATACTACTGAAATACACGGTACAGTATTTACAAGCCTGTAGTATACAGTACCTATATTTTTTTGTAAAATTTACGAGGAACACTTTTATTTATCTAAATAATTTTGTATCAAAATATTAAATTCCCATCATTAGGGCTTAAGCTGTTGTTAGATTAGCTCTAAGGGGCATACCGTACAAGCCAAGAAACAAGCATTCTAGCAGAATCTGGTGAGATGCTTCTTTCTCTAGAAGATAAAAACTGAGTGTATCTTTGTGTTAAAAAATGCCTCGTCTTTAGATAATCCTTCAAGAGATAATATTTCTATACAATATTTAGATAATATTTTTATTCGTTAGATAGTATTTTCACCGATCGGAACACAAATTTATACTAAAATCGCAAATCCTCACCAAAACCTCTACAAAAGAATATAGAAATATTTCGCAATCTATTCTTTACCTCAATCTGTTTATCCTAATAACATTAGTTTAGATCCACCGTAACAAAATACAAAGTTAGTTATACAAAATACAATTAGTTGTGCCTAAGCCTAACAAAATACAAAAAAACATTAAACAAACCCATTCATCTTTTATACTTTTTGTCTTGATACCTAAATAAATTTGAAAATTAAAAAAATACACTGATGGCTCAAAAACATCTTGTGGAAGTGGTTGTGCCGTGGTAATGTAAATAAAGAAAATTTATTCAAATTACAAAATTGTTCTTCAGTATTTTATTGTGCCGTGTGCGATAAAAGAATATTTTTTTCTCTCTCTCTAACATATGAGATTATTTACAATCAGTTTAAAAAGAAAAACTGTAAGTAAATAAGATGAAAGTGTTCACTTGACGTAGACAATACCCAATGGTACTGCTTCGAAAAGGAAAATATTATGTATAATTTTTGAGAACATTAACTAGATAAAAGATGAATAACAGTAATAGAAAAGGTAAATAAAATAATAACTATCATAGTAGAATGCGTAGAGGAAGAAGATGATGTTAATAGAGATGATGTTGATGTTGACATGGACTTCAATTATTTAAAATGTTGGTTAGTCGGTAAATCTAAACGGAAGGTCAAACAATTTTATTCGTTTTAGTCGTGTTACGTCTTCACTATTATCAAGTAAATTAAGTGCCAAACAATTCGGGTGATCTGCAAATTTTTTTCTTTCACGGTGTTGACACGCAAGTCCTTATGCAACGCATCATTTGTCACACACCATGTAGCATTTGTTATCATCTGTAAAACTTTTGACTGGAATTATTGGATGATAGCAAGATTCGATTTTGCAGCTGATCCCCAAAGCGGTAACCTAAGTCCACATCGGTTTCAATATAGCTTTGTACAGTAGGAGCTTGCTCTCTAATGACAGCTGTGAACGTTTGTTCATCATTCAATACAAATCTCTCAGCTTCAATCCTAGTGAAGTCTTTTGCGTGAGTTCCAAATATGTTTGGACCAGGTAAGGCGTCGATCTTCAAAAGAATCTTTTGAAGTTATAATTTTATTCAATTGTAAATAACTTTTAATCTTGACAGATTTAACAAGTGATTTGATTTCCTTAGACATATTAGCCATGATGAACCAATAGTTCAAGACATAATTAACGCCAATCACAAAAAAACTAACTACGGTAAAACGGAAATTCTTCTTGCTGTAAATCTCTTCCCAGTTAGGAATCAAAGGGAACAGAAAGCTACCAAGCAGTCAAACGTGCTACTTATACTTACTAAATGCTCCAGCAGAATAAATATATCTTCCCATCGAGAAGATAGCCTACTGATGATGTTCAGAAACAAGAAAAATTAATTTGCAATGAGAAGAAGAAGACTTTAACAACTAACCTACACATAGTATGGGCTGAGACTCCGAACTTACCACCAGAAATTTGACAACAGATAGACCAAGTGACACTCGGTAAACACATTGTAAAATACCATACCTTCAACACAACAGGGGGCAATTTTGTTTACCAGACATAACGGTAATTTTTTGGTATATTACTTGTTTTTGTTATGTAATGGGGTTGCTAAAACCTAATGTTAATGAGACCAAAATAAAACTAATTGTAAAAAAAAATCAATTTTTATATATAGTATTGGCACAAAATATTTGTAATATACTTGCATTTAATCCAAAATTTAGAACACAAAAATAGTCTCATTTTGAACGTTTTGTGACCTATACTCTTTTACCTGGCATTCTAGTAAATAACTGGTTAAATAAGTTTAATGTAATGAACTTATTAGAAACTACGGCTTGGAGAATCGCTTGTTTTTAATTTATTTAGTAATTTGACAAACAAGAGGCAGTAGAAACCCTTTTAATATTGTATAAAAAATTTGATACCCTAAGAAGCAGTATAAATTATAAAATAGTTAAGTAATTTATAATTTAAGACAAAATGGGAATAACGTGGTAGATGATACGTAACTGTGTATATCTTCTATATAGTGTTTTGTATGAAACTACATGAATCTGTAATTTAACAAATATAAACATACCTTGTTCATGTTTTCATTGATTTTTGTGTTTTTCAGTTTTGTTTGGATTATGAAATGACATGTCCCTGTTCAGAATGCATCACTATGTTACAACAGTAACAAGGTAAGAGAAATAACGTTATGGTTTTAGTCTGGTACAAGTAGACTAGTTCCTATTACTATAACATACATGTTTCACTTATTTTAATAGTATTATATTTTGATATTGTAAATTTTCGATAACACTGTTACAACACAGTTGAAATGTCAATTAATAAATTCAATAATACATAACGAAAATGCTTCCATATTTAATGAAAATTTAAGATGGATCGCCTTTCCACCGTGGACCATTCCAAGAAACTAATTCCATTTTTTCCGGAAGAAATAATGAAGAAGATTCCGGAAGTGATCACCCTGACTACTTCCAGAATCGGAATCAAACAGTATTTTTGGAAACTATAAATATTGTTATGGTTGGCTGGACTCTTTTAATCCCGCAGCGCTACCACTACCTAATCTGACACCTACCATTAATCGTGGAACTAAAAGCAAAGAGTTTCTGTGAAAATCAAATAGCGTTCGTCTTAAATAGTCGGTATTTAAATAATTTTTTGTGAAGAATGATATTGTGACACCTCGGCTGAACGGACAGTGGGGTTTTGACGATAGTGCTTTTAAGTGTGAGTTTGACGGGTGTAATAATTTACTACTTTTCAGACCAGCATCAACTTATTTATCTAATGCAGAGAGGAGACCCTTATTATGCTCTATACTCAACTGTTATTATTTTATTTATCGATTATTTTATTGCGTCTTTAGTGTATTTATTTATCTGGGATATTCTACGTCCTTCTAGTAGAATGATTGTTTTTAAATAAAGCCGGTAACCTTTTGTGGCTCGGCAGTGAGTATGTAAATAGTTTCTGAAGTAGATAGAATAGTTTCAGTGTTACTAGAGTGGTGTGTGAACTATTGTAAATTTAGGTTGAGTTAAATGAAGTGAAGTCGTTAAAAACAGGTTTCTGTGTCGCACATGGAAATATATTCTTTGTGACAGGCAAATAGTGTACTATTGTTATAACTGTGTGTAAGTAAGCATTAATTATTTGAGTATAAACCGTCATATTTTTGAGCTAAATTTGTTTTAAGTCTTGGTTAAGTTTTAAAATATTTTCTAATAAATTTAGCCTGTTGTTCAGTAAAATGTTTGTTTTGATTTTTTCGTTATTTTAACTGTAGGTAATTTATTTATAAATGAATATTTGTTATAAATTCCAAAGTGAGTTTTATAATATATAAATAATCAGGTACTGAAAATTTCCAGAATATACGTTACAATATTATTTCAATGAGTCTTAATAAAAACTTACATACTAATTATATTGGACCTAGAATGACGAATTATCCTCTATCATGACGAATAAATATTTTCTTATCTAGCATAATAAAAGATGGGTCTAATCACTAATAAACTTACTTGAATGAACCCTTATTATACATTATTTAATTCCTTCAAAACTTACAAGTGCTACTTACATAGCTGGGTTACTTATTAAGGCTACTGATTCTCAGAATACGAGACTGTACTTGGCTAAAGAATTATTGTCAGATATCTTTAAAACGTACTGTTAGTTGTTAATACGAGTAATTACATTCCTGTATTTGAAATCATTTCACGTCCTACGTGAGCTTCAAATAATCTGAAGAACAATTAAATTAAATTGGTAACTCAATATTGTTATACGATTACTTATGTACTTAGTGAATTATGTACTTAGTTTCCGAAACTAACTTAACATAACGCTTTCTTTTAAGTTATATAAATGAATGAATGTAACGGAAGGAAATACATAATAAAGTTTTCTTAACTTTTCTGAAAACTTATACGAAAAGTTGCTTCTTAATATACTCGTATATTTCATGTGGTTTTTTTTGGTAGGTTTTTTTACGTTTTGATCTCCTTTGGACCGCGTTGAACTTTTCGCGTGATGTTCTGTTCCCTCTTCCTTTCTTCCCAGAACCTCTTCATCCTTTCACTCATCATCTTCTTTCTTTCGTCTGACCACTTATATGCTGCTGATGTCTTAGAATCAGTGTTTTTGCTTTTAAAAACGTTGAAGTTGTCTACGGCCTTTCCAAATGTGTTTCTGTCCTGGATTGCGTTTTTCTGTATTCCCATTTCCTCGAGGTCTCTCTCCACTTCTTTAAACCTTCCAGTTGTTGTTTTAACCCCATTGAAAACGTGAATATTCTTTTAGTCAGCCTATTGTCATCCATTCTGTTGAGATGTCCGTAAAATTTCACCCTTTTTGTATTATATATTTGTATTTAATTTTTTAATATAATCAAGTACACGTTAAGTTTTACAGGTTGTCTTTAAAAGCGGTTACTTCACTTCGCTCTTAATTTTCACCCGTGACTGACATGTTTTTTATTACTGATTAGGAAGTGTGCGTTGTAACGAGGGAGAAGAGGATTATGAAAGATGGAGATTTATAAAGAAAGTTATTATTAATTGTATACCACAAGTGTCTAAATCTTCAGAGAATTAGTTTTTTGAATAAGAATCTTCCAATCATACTCCTAGCATTGTCTTTGATGTCCTCATTTTCTGCTCTAAACAAATTTTGACAGTAAAACTTGGTGTACATATTTGTATAAAACATCCACTTTGGTTTTTAGATACAATCATCTTAATCAGATTTTTAAATTTTGGTGTCATATATTTTCTGGAGTCGTGTTCCATCTATCGAAGGGGACATGCTTGTCTGCGGTTCCTGCTTTAAGTCGTTCCATAGATTGTAAAAAGCGAGTGGATGTGTGATCTGTAACAAACTCAACGTGTTTTGTTGTTTCAATCAGTGTTAACATTAGTGGAGTTGACCAACCGATCTTAGAAAAATAAAAACAGATTAATAATAATGTTATTAAAAAAATTAATTCGTTATACTCATGTGTCGCTACGGACAGGGGCACGAATCAGCTGTTTGTACCAAACAACCGAATGATCAGGTTGGTGCACCGCAGTGCACTAACTGAGAAAGTCAGCACCCGTACAACTACCGAGGATGTTCGGTCTATAAGCAGTTACAAAATTTACGACAACGCTCCATGGAAATTGACGCTAGACATAAGATCACTAACTCAGCATACAACAACACCATCACAGAACAGAATTACAAATATTTAGAACGATGATGGGTCTAAGCGATTAGAAAAATAAAGCGAGATAAATTCAAATAGTTGTAACCATCATACTAATTTTGTAAATAGAAATTTAAAATATTTTTATGTTATAAAGAACCAAATTTTAGAAATTCCATCCTCACTATTTTATCACAATCGCGTACCATTTCTTCATCTAATGATGATCACTCGTGAGACTATACCTATCACAACGCGCTTAACACAGTTGCAAAAGCTAATCCACCCACTAATAAGTCATGTCGGTATTATCATAAAATAAGCTCAAATACGTTAACAGTTGACTCTTTAACAATCTTATTGTGGGACGCTAACGAGCTTACGCAACAGAAAACAGAACCAGTGATAATGTCATGGCTATATAATCGACGTAGCATTCATTTCAAAAATACGACCTCTGAATCATGAATGCAGTTTTTAAAAATTATAATACATAAAAAACTGATTGCCTCAACGACACAACGCAAGTCACAGAAATGCTGATTAAGTCCAGGTTAAGAAGACAGACAACAGAAAACATAATTTTGATAATTTTTTTTATATGTATTTCTTAGTTTAGAATATCGTAAATAAAAGAATGCATTTATTTTGTATGTATGTTGATTGGAAGTTGAAACAATGTCTGTTTAAGTCACACGTGTTTTGTCTGCATCGCCAACAATCGTAATAAAAAAATAATTAATTTTTGAAAGTTATAACTCGATACCGAGTCGTTGTTTTTTCTCAATATTAGCCTTGTTTGAAACTTGAAATTTCCACTTTCTTGTTGTACCACTTTGAAAATTGTTTATCTGTTTTGTTCTCTAATGTGTAGATTTTTTTGTATCAATAATATATGTAAAATTGTAGTTTAATTTTTATAGTCACTAATAACATTTGAATCAGTCAGTTCAGAAAGCCCATAAGTCAAAATTTTACCTTTATTTTCTTTATTGCATTTTAGGACTAACTGGATGTTAGCACTCCATACCTACAAAAATCATATAAGTCTGGCTTTCCTTAACACTAAGCAAAACCTAATTCTTAAGGATATAAAGTGCTGCCTTTTAAAGATATGAAAGTGGACGATCTTTTGAAGCGTAAACTCTGCTTTCTAGTGAAAGAAGTTACAAAGTTTCTACCCAAAAATATTTTTAAGGGAGATAACTACTGTTTGTGATGATGACGAAGAACGTGAATATTCCTAAAAACCAACATTTTTTTCTCTTAAAGTTAAGAATTTAAATTTTTACCTATTTTTGCAAAAAACTTTTTTAAGTCAGGGCAAGGATCATCAGTTTCTGACTACCAAAATATAGGTGCAGGAGTTCCACAAGGTTCTATACTCTCACCACTACTGTATACAATTTACACTGCGGACTTACCATCTGATCCAAGAATAACGGTAGCAACATACGCTGACGATACTGCTATCTTGACTTCATCCCACGATTTAACGCAGGCCAGTACCAACTTACAACACTTTCTCAACACAATTGAAATTTGGCTGAAAAAGTGGAGATTAAAAATAAACACTAATAAGTCAGTACATATAAGATTCTCATTACGTAAAGGAGAAAGTCCTACGGTGTTCCTCAACAACGAACCCATTCCACAAAAGAACACAGTAAAATACCTAGGCATCACGATGGACAGACGACTAACCTGGCAAACACACATCCACAATACACGACTGACTTTGGATAAAAAAGTAAAACAATTATACCACCTCATAGGACGCCATTCCCGATTACCGTTACGTTCAAAATTACTCATTTATAAATCATTCATTCGGCCAATTTGGACTTATGGAATTGAAATCTACGGAACAGCAAAGCCAAGTAATATCAGAAAACTACAGGCATTTCAATCAAAATTATTACGACTCATCACCAATGCTCCATTCTACATTAACAACAGAATACTACATGACGACCTCAAAATAACACACATAAAAGATATGGCATACAGCTGCTACAGAAGATTCTTCGGAAAACTTCAAAACCATCAAAATCCATACATCAAAAACTTATCGTCTCGTACTCTTCCTGGAAATCCTCGCCGACGACTTCGCCGTTCATGGAATAGAGACCTGCTCTTATAAGACAATGACTCGTGGCACCTACAAAGATTAGCCACTGGGTCTAATCTTTGTTATTGTAAATTTTCCTATGTTAAAACCAGCTCATTTGCTTATTGTAAAATTTTACAGTTGCAAATAAATAATTAAAGAGAAAAAAAAAAAAGATCATTAGATAACAATTTATGTATTAGTCGGTAAGGATTGTGTTATCATTTTATCCTGAAGCAATTACAATCATAAGGAACTGTTCATTTACCTTTAGTGTTAGTAAATTATTTTGGAAAACGATGGTATTTACACAAAAGAGAACGTCTACAATTTATGTTAATGTTTGTTTATTTATATTATTTATTTTAATGTCTGAGTAACTACCATCAATATTGAGATCGTGTCATATGTTGAGATGTGCTTTGGAAAATATTGCTTAAATGTTTAATAAATTAAATATCTTATAATCGTAGGCACACTTCTTTCGTTTGAGAAATAGAACGGTAACATTTGTACGCTAATATGCGTATTGAATCTACGCACGTTAAAATTCCGTAGACCGTCGTACTGCTGAAATACGAAATCGATTTCATTTGTGATTGCGTCGTATGATACATGTAGACCATAAATTTACTACTTATAGGAGTAACATTAAATGGGTGTTCGAATTTCACATAAATTTATGGAGATATAAATTTCTCATTCAATTATAGCAGGCCTCAATAGTAATTATTAGTGCTTATATACGCACTATCTGTGGGGACACAGAATTATTCTGTGAAAGACATTAATTGACATTCTACAAATTCTTTGGGGTGCTTAATCAGATCAACATAAATTTATTTTTACTATATAAATATATTACTATTATTAGTAAAAATATGTAAATTTTAGTAAATCAACGTAAGTCTCTACTTTAACTTTATTTTGTGTATATTTTAATAAAAAAACATTTATTTCATTATTGGGAACTGTTTATTCTGTGAATTTCAGTACCGACACCTAGCGGTGTTTATATGTACGTATGTTGGACACTATACGAAATCGCTTGCCCACCCGGTGAAAAGTAATTTTGTTAAAAGAGATTTTCTACGAGTTGATTGACTGAGTTGGCCCTGGGTCAATTTCTTTTAATTACCTTAATTGCTTTGGGGGTATGAAATTTCGTCTAAAAAAGCTAGATTTTGCATTTTTCAGAATTTACGAGTTTAAATTCATAATATTGAATTGAAAATTATTGTGTTGATGAGTGCATCATAGAGAATACTTTTTCCATGCATTCATATTGCATTCAGATAAAATTTTATATAAATATATAAAGAACAGCAAAACGAAAATCATGTACAACACACCTCAGAGTATTTACATCAAGTTATCTTTCGTCTGACTCGGATACATCTGCAGGATGAAACATCTTCTCGTTATCACACATAAAACACAAATAACATAATATAACAGATAAGGTCGAAGACCACGTCAATAAATTGTCGCCGACTGCCCTACCAATATTAGCTCCAGCAGACGGTTCCAGTACTTGCCTGCCGCGCAGAGCGCTAAAGACGCGCAGAGCCAGCAGTACCTCCCCTCCACTATGAAGTGTACTCCCCGGAGGGGTATTTAAAAAGCCGCACTGAACTGCGAGTTAGAATAAGAGTAAGTAAGAATCTCCAATCAACTTTCAACCGGAGAAGAACAAGGCAGAAGAGCCCAGCCGAGACCAGACGCATGCAGGGATGCCCTGGCCTACGCTACATTCCCGCACCGGTCAGACACAGAACCGTCTCGGTCGTACTATTGGCAGACGGCCTACGTCAACCCGACACTGCGGGGCTCTAGGGGCCACGACTGTCACGCTGGAGTGGGGACCCAACTGCCGCTGAGGAAAGGCTAGGCTGAACCCGGTAGCCGAGCCGTCACTCTTCGGGCTCCGCTTCCAACACGCGGGCTCGCCACTTCCAAGCACCAATAACGGCCCTTTTCAGGGCCACCAACCCAATTAAACGGCCGTTTTCAGGGCCAACAACTTTACGAACAAGGTTTCGCCACGTGTCGTCAGCTCCGGTGGCGACAAAATACGAGGTGTGGCTATTAAATAACGAGACTGAAGTTGTAAAAAATTTTATTTTTATTTTATACATAATCACTTAAAAAAAAAAAAAATTATTGTCACCTTCAATATACACTCCTTCTCTATTCCTACAACTCTCCATGCGAATTTTCCATTGTTGGAAATAGTGCTGGAAGTCATCTTCTGTCAGCTTCTTCAGGACACGTGCCACTTTCTCTTTTACAGCTTCCACAGACTCAAATCTTGTTCCTTTTAATGCAGATTTCACTTTAGGGAACAGGTAGAAGTTACATGGTGCAAGATCTGGTGAATAAGGTGGATGTTCTAACACTGAGATGCTGTACTTGGCTAGGAATCTCTTGACAGATAACGCGGAATGAGCTGGCGCATTGTCTTGGTGGAGAACCCATGATTTGTCCTTCCAAATTTCGGGGCGATTTTTTCTTACTCTTTGACGTAGTTTAGAAGGAACCTCAAGGTAGAAATATTGATTAATTGTTTGACCTTCAGGAACCCAGTGAAATTAGACAATCTCATGGATATAAAAAAAAAACAATCATCATTGCTTGAAATTTTGACTTGCTCATTCGAGCTTTTTTCGCTCTCGGTGAAGTCGGCTCTTCCAGTGCATGGATTGGCGCTTCGTTTCCGGATCATAAGTAAAAACCACGTTTCATCACATGTAATTCTCTTCTACCTGTTCACTAAGGTGAAATCTACATTAAAATGGACAAGATGTAAAAGAGAAAGCGGCACGTGTCCCGAAGGAGCTGACAGAAGATGACTTCCAGCACTGTTCCAACTATGGAAAATTCGCATGGAGCGTTGTAGGGCTAGAGAAGGAGTGTATATTGAAGGTGACAATAAGTGATTATGTATAAAAATTAAAATTAAATTTTTTACACCGTCAGTCTCGTTATTTAATAGCCACACCTCGTACAATGTTAATAGCAACTTGATTACGCGTAACTATTTCGGCCTAATAGTCGCGCGTAATCAAGTACTACTAATATTGTATATATTGACGTGGTCCCGTGTTGACGTTGGTAACCTTATACTGTATGTTGTATTTTTATTGCTTGTCTTTTATGTGTGATAAAGAGAAAATGTTTCATCTGAAAATGTCTTCGAATGAAACGAAAGATATCTTGATGTTAATACTCGGAGGTGAGCGTTGTACATAATTTTTGTTTAGCTGTTCTTTATATCATTTATTACATAAAAACATAGGAAATAATGTTTAATGAAATTAAATTTTATGTATCTAAAGCAAATAATGTACGTAATAACTCTTGAGTTTTGAAGTCCCAAGTAAGAGAAATGATCCGAGTTATCTTTCGTTAACATTTTTTTAATGTCTTAATTATTTTTCATTTCTCGCTAGTATGGAATCTTTTTGGAATCTAATTATAGTAAACAAGTAAACACCTTGAGAGTTCCACTGTGAACAAGAAATAGACAGGCTCTTCTTTATTCACTAAGTATAACATCACTAGAATAACGTAACGGATGCTTTTCTAGTAACGGCCAACACTGCATATGTTGTAGAAAAGTACCTTGTAATCATTCTCAATCGACCTAGCACGACATATTGAGATAGCATTATCTAAATTATTGTAAAATATCAAAATATAAAATAAAAGTAAATATTTACTTGAAGACAGTTTGTCTAAACGATGAATTTGGGATGATAGTGTGAGCAGGGTATTTCTAATTGAGAGTAGTTCATAAATATTTGTCCGTTAAATCTAGTAGAATGTTTGTGAGTTCAAATAAGAAAAATCTTGTGTAACACTCACACGACTTTCTCTTGCCAATGCAAATAATGAACCATATAACCTAACCAACAATAAACCTAACCAATATAAAAACCAACTTATGCAGGTAGAAAATACATCAATAAATTGCCTCAAGGTTTAAAAAGATGTGACAATTTAAGTCATTTAAAAAAAAAGCTAAAACAATATTTGATTGATGAAACATTTTACAGTGTGCACGAATTCCTTTCTAAATAGTTTTTGTATTTAACTTTAATTAAACAAATATTGTGTACAATTTGATACAAAGGGGTTCATGACAAGCCTGCTGAGTTAAGCAGTGGCAGGAGGAAATTATTGGTAAGTGACGAATTTATCATTGTGTTTGATTTTTTTTATTATTTATTGTGTGTGATATTTAATTCAATAGGGTTCATGACAAGCCTACTGAAGTAAGCAGTAGCAAAAATAATTTTTGGTGGTAAGTGATAAATTTATCATAATAATAATTATTTAATTTTTATTTTTTATTTTTTTTCATAATAATTTTATCTTGACATGTCCTATGCTCCCTTTGGAGTCTCCAGGATAGGAAAAAAACCTTAGTAATAAAACATTAGAAATAAACAAAAATACTAACCTCAATAAACATAACCTAATTTTAATCATGAGTGAAAGACGAAAAATGAAAATCAACCTCAGTTTAGCCTATAAATACGGAAAATCACTGTTTCTCGCTAAACTAGGCTCTGTAGAGAAAAACGCTCTAAATAAGAATTGTAGATCTTTTAATTTCCTATAAATTTGATTATACTTTTTTGTCGTAAAATGCATACTAAGGCTGAAATTTTAAAAATTTTGATATTTTTTTGCACGTTTCCTTGTAAAAAAAAAAAAACAGAAAATCGCTGATTACCCCTAGACTAAGCGTATTCCAAAAAATGTTTGAAATTAAAGTTGTAAGATTTTAAATTCTCTACAACTTTTATAACATACGTTTTTGGTTAAAATGCATATTAATTCGCAATCTTAAAAAGCAACCTCTCCAAGAATTTCAGCAAACATGGCGCCTACTCTATCTTGTAGAGCATAAAAATTTAGTTGATGAGGCGATTGTTAAAAAAATCCTAGGAGCTGTTTTTGAGAAAATCGCAAAAAAGTAAAAAGTTACCCGAATAAACTAATATATCCTGCTGACCGATTTTGATGAAAACATTCATTTCGGGTCCTCTAGTGGTACCTAACTTAAGTTTTAAGTTTCAATTTCGTACGATGTTCCAATCTAGAGATATTTTGTTCACGATAAATTGCTAAAAACATGTGTTTTGGATTCAGGGGGTCTGAAAACGTGTAGATCCGGTAAAAACTCGATTTCGAAAAATACACATGAAAACAATACTTTCCTTCTTATATATTCATATAGGCAAGAGAATGTAAAAGGTATTTTTGAAATTTATTTTAAGTATACTAGCGAAAAGTATTGTTTGAGTGTACGATGACAAAGTATATATTACGAGTACATACTCGTACATTATAGCGGCCAATGCGAAAAACGCCGATACGCTTAGGCTACTTCTTTATATTCAGAAAAAAAGTGGAATGAAAAATCCTTTTATAAGTTAATAAACTGGTGTGCATACAGTAAAATCATTTCTCAAAATTTTCACCCGTGCTTATGTAAAAATTTTACTGGTGCGGTAGTGAATGAACGTAATATTGTATGTGTGCAGAAAACTAGAAATTATTTTTTAATCTTAAATGTGATCTAAATTGTAGTACCTACGTATTATTTGTAGAATTCAGAAGTAGAAAAACTAACTTTTAAGGTTTTATTGCAGTCTCTACAAACAAAAAAGAATTATATCAGCTCATTATGCCAAAGGATTACTACACTAAACATTCTAAATTCAAAATTTACTGAACAATACCTAAGTATATTTAATATTCTTTTGTCTTATGATAGTTAAAAGTTTTCTATTTAAAGATTTACAATAGTCTTATCGTAACAAATTACTACTATATACAGTTCAAAATATTTACCAAAATGACTTGATCTTGCAACTCATAGAAAAGAAAGTGCACTTTTGATATACTCGTATTCTCGTGAAAAGTTTCTCGAGAGTGATGCTATGTTATCTACTCCGACTAAAACTGATGTATAGATATTATAAATTATAATTAAATATAATATAATTATAATTAATTAAATAACATTCCTCTCGATTCACTTAGAAGCTTGTTTCTCTATATCGTGGATAGTATTAACTGTGTGAATGAATTACTAATTGTAAAAGAATGCAGTTGTATGTTTTACAATGGCTACAATAAGCAAAGAAAACTTCCGGAATAAGTTCAATTCATCTTGTCAACTCCACTTCATTCTAGTAAAATTATTGAATATTTCGTACTACGTCATAATAAACCTTATATTATTTATATCTAAATGATAATAGTTACTACACGTTTTCAAGCTGATTCAATAATTTTGAACAATTCCCTTGTCTTGTATATGCTGTGATTATAACATATGGTATCACATAATATTGCAACTAGATCATGTACAGAACAAGCATTTATCTAGCGTGCATGTTCACTAACTTGCAGAATAGAAAAATATAAGTACAACATTGATGATGAGTTAATGGAAGGAATAAAACTAAAATAGGGCCGCGAATAGGACGGTCTATTGAAAGGTCATAAAGCAGTCGAATGAATCTCTCAGTACATAGCTGAGCGGCGCGGCAAGCTAGTACATAACACAGTTCGTGTGGCGTGTCTACATCGCACGCAGTCAACTAATTGATCAATTACAGGTTATCACACCTGACTTAACCTCGGCTTCTACTTTTAAAACTCTTAGTCTATGCATTCCAGTTATATTCGAATATTTATTATCTCCATCTTTCGTTAAATGGACATAATTTCCGAATTCTTACGCATCAGACGAGTATATACTTGGAAAATGTTACCGTACACATATTTCCCAGCCCATTTTATAACATGGAAGAAAATATATCGGCAATAAAAAATTATATACCTTTTATTATTCAGAGGACGCATTTCAAAAGATTATACAATAATGTGAAAAATACATTATAACTCGTTTTGAATTGAGTGGTAATTTCTTTTCTCTCGCTAGGTAACTTTATAAAAGTGCACTTTACTGAGATATCCGTGGTGTAAAATATTCAAAATTATTTTTTATGAAGAACCTTGGTACCTAATTATTTAAGCTTACGTCCACTGCCCCAACGAATGTGTTTTGCACCAATGTCACCCCTACCTAAAATTAAAAACAATGAGTTAAACGTGGTGGAATTAATCAGGGAGGGCAGTTTACTGAACCTAATATTAATTTTACTGGCAAAAAAAGTAGGGTTGTGACTATGAACTGGAGGAAAGAATAAGCTGTGTAGAAATGTACTTAAACAGAACTTAATAAGCTTTACAGTGCCTCCTCGAACTTTGCTGTAGGGGTTATGTGTTCTGTATGCAGTGTAATTTAAAAAGTGGATTCGTGATTGAGAGGTCAGAGTGTTTCTAGAAGTGTTGCAATTCAATAATCGTGTAATAGTATTCCTAGTTATGTTTTGTGTCGCGGAGCCCGACAGTGGTTCATAATAAGATGGTTAACATGTCAACGGCCATTTGTGTCCACTTTGTGTTAATAGCGACTTGATTTTCGTTAATTATGTGAAAATTATCATTGGGTAAATTAATTCATGTTTTTGCTTTTACAAACGCTGGACAAAAGCGTCTTGGTGTCAAAAAACTTTTATTGTCCGGCATTCCAAATCAACGAAAGTAAGAGATAATTGTTTTGTACATGCAGAGCATGTTGTATACTAAAAATCGTTGGAATGTAGTCTAGTAGGACTTTGTGTTGGCCCTTTCCTTCGTTCAGACGGAATTTGGGGAATTCACATTTCTTCTCATTCGATAATTTGACAAATCTTCTATATGCTTCCATAATGGCGGGCGACTAGTTCCTCCGTTTTTCGTCAAGTTGCAAGAAAATGAATCAATGCTGCCAACAGCTGAAGTAAGACGCATGTTTCGAATTCTACAGAATTTCTGAAATTTAGGCAGTGGTTAAGGTGTTTTATTTCTTTATTTGTTGTGATTTTAGCTTTCATGTTTTTCTTAAGTTTGCACTTCAAAAGGATTCCTGACTGGAACGTTGTGGGTACCATCTAGGGACTGTAATGTGCGCCTTATTAGACATTACAATCTACGGAACAGCATAGTTCTGATATGCTTTTTAATTCTATATTCTTTTAGTTAACAAGATCTTAGTTGACTTGTTGACCAATGTATGAGACTACTTTGGTTTCCGTTCCGACCAAAATGTGAACTACAATTTGGTTAGAAAAATGGTTTTTAAGATACCAAAAATATAGTCTTACTTTAAAATAAAAAATAGCAACTTGCTTAAATTTTATTCATTATCACAGTTAATATGTTATTAACTATTTTTCGGAATTTTTATTTAGCTGTTTTCAATTCACTACAATAATGTGACATATACGCTTATAACAGGCAGGTGGAGTGTTAAATTATTTGCACTCGATCTGCTAGTTCCAGGGCTACAAAAAAAGTTCTGTTTCTTATCACGTGGCCAGCCAATTATATGACTCAACTATTTAAGAACAGAAGAGGTAGAGGTGTAAAAGACACTAGTCAGAGTTATCTCCTCTGAAAGTAATGAATTTCACTATACAGTCAGACCGTTTGGTGAATAAAGTGAAGGTGTCATTTACAGGGTACAGAGTAGATGGTTTTCAGAGGGCCTGGCATGCTGATAACCATAGACTACTTTTGTACTCAGTGAGGAATGTCTAGTAAACCACCTCACTCCTCGTATTACCTGGTAAAACCTCTAGAGGTTTAAACTAGCCTTTCGGTTGTTGACCTAAACTACAACAATGTGACAGAAATACATTTACATTTTTTGTATGTATGAAAACAATACGTTCTCAATGTAGCGGCGTTTATTTAATAGAGGTAACAATGTATTTTTGTGAAAAATCAGTGGGTTTGTCCTTCTGAGAGGCCTACCAAGAGTCAACTGTTTCACTGTATCATTCATAAATCAGTATCACAGTAGTACACGAATTTTATTGCGGCTTATCAACCAAATTGCAGAAAATATATTATTTCTCAAAGTAATAATATTTCTGAACACTGAGAATTTCTGAGGGATAGCATTACTTAATTTATGGTTTTATTAATTCTTTTCTTTAATAACATTACTTATAACATTTTCAATGACATTTCCTAACCAACTTATATTTACATTCTTAATAAACTCATAAATTTTGCTGAATTTCTTTGGTGCTATTCATGATTACATTTTCTAAACAATGAATTAAAAGAGTAACACTTCGAATAAGGTTTAGTTTAAAGACGGATTAGCAAATTTTTAATTTTAAACAACAGTGTCTCAAAGATACGCGTAATTACATACCGTGATTGTAAGATGTGCAAGTCTGTCTAGTTCATCCCATGCTGTGATTATCAACACGCAATGAATGAGTTTACACGGTCTGCCAATGTATTCTGGACCTACTCAACAAGGAGCCGCTTTTCTAACACTACGAGAGCTAATACCTACAACACTAAACGACACACATTCATGTGGTTCTCAAGCGTTCAGCATCTCTATTCTTACAACTTACAGCACATTTAAGTCAGCCTAAATACATAGGTTTTCTACAAAATGAACAAAAAGAAATTTACCCACGCGAGATAGGGTTTCAGTGATCTAACAAAAGTCTGCCTCAGTGAACGTCATTTAAATAAGCACTCTTAGAGTAACTTTTGGAATCGTAATTTTACGTAATATTTATTTTGTATTAACAAAATTAAATCTTAGTACTTAAAAGTATTGTATTAATTAAACTTGCTTGAATTTCTACATAAATGCTGTAACCAACGAAAGAACCAGTTTTTAAAGTGACTACTTTTGGCGCGCTGAACTGTGTTTTTTTGCACGGGAAAAATCTTTGGTTTGCCGTTACGTCACGCTCGGCTTTCAACAGTTACCATGGAAACAATTGTCATTAATTATTTTTTTTAAATCTTTTTAATTTGTTAATTAATTGTCACTTCTGTCGGTCAGTCCCGCGACTGGTGATTGTTTTTATTCTTTAGCCGAACCACCATGTGCTCTTTCATCCGGAGAATTTGTTTTGTGTGAATCAAATTTATGAATTTTTAATGTGTATTCTGTAAAGAGGGTTTCTGATATAAATGGTACCTCCAAGTTCTGTTCAATTGCAACGGCATGTAGTTTCTGTTTGTGCTGTATGAGTCCGTTGGCGATCCAATGTGCTATAAGAACACCTGCTGGATTCTGATAGTCTTCTAGTTTTTGTAAATGTTTTCGCTATGTTCTTAAATTTCTTCTTTCATGAAGGGCAGGTTTAGATCATTGTGTAATATGGGTTACGTACCATGGGGCTGCAGTGATTAGTCTCAGGAAGTTTGATTGAAAGCGTTGCAGTATTTCTGTATTTGATGAATTCGCTGTACCTCATAGCTCTAACCCATAAGTCCAAACTGGTTTGAGTATTCCTTTGTATACAAGTACTTTATTTTCAAGGGAGAGTTGAGACCTACCGCCTAAGAGCCAGAACAATTGACGTAACTTCAGCCCAAGTTACTTTCGTTTCGTCCATTTATATATGACTTCTCCACGTGAGTCTTCGATCGAAATGCAAACCCAGATACTAGTAAAGGCAGGTACTTTTTTTGGATTTGAATACTATACACTGGTTACTGGTGTATTTTAATTGTTCGGGTTCAGTTAACTGTATTCCCTCAGGAATGGTCAGTCAGAGTCTATTAAAGTCTACACCTTATTTACCTTTTCATACGTATCATCTTCATCTCATTGGGTCATGGGGTCGCGTATTGTTCTAAATTGATCAAATTGCGACGTACACACATTTAGGGATTAAAAAAATTAAACCCTCCGGGCTTGTCTAGTGGTAAAATTATCGTGAGTCAGCTGTTTAACAGCTAAATTTTGAAGACGCAGGTTCCTGGATAAAATCCTAGTATAGGTAGTACTAGGTACTTTTATACGGATTTGAATATTAGACAGTGGTTACCGGTGTACTTTGATATTTGAGGTTCAATAAACCATACTTTCTCAGGAATGGTTGGCCTAAGTCTGTACAAGACTACACCTCATTTACAAGTCACACAAATCATCCTCATCTCATTGGATCGTGGGGTGCGTACTGTTATTAGATTGAACAGATTGCAATGAACACACATTAGGGATTAAAAAAAGATTAAAGAAGAAAAACATAAAATAAGATGGATAAACAAAAGTGTAACTACTAGGTTAACCAGAATAACTTATTTTAATGAATTATTCTTTCCAATAGAAACATCAGTTACAATATTTGACTCACATAATCAAGGAAGCATAAAATCACATTTTTAATATCACAGTTTTCAATATACACAAGAAAAGTTCATATTTGCAGGAGCACAATAATGTAAATACAGTCGAACTTCTACAACTCGAATCCTCAATGGAAGGGGTAAAAATTCGAGTTACAGAAATTTCAATTTATGGAAAAATTACAACAAGGGAGGTGTACCTATTAAAAAATAACAAAATCAGAAAATTCCACATAGACTAATTTAGTAGTCTACAATATGTTAATTATGTAGGCCTAATGCACATGCGTAATTTAGTAATACTGTACTGTACGTTGCATTTAAAAATTTACAAAGACTTAAAATAACCTAACTAGAAAAGAAATGTTGGCCATTTACTATAAAATAATTTATTAATTCTAACTTAGCAATTGGCTACAGTGTTAAGTATTGTATACAGTTCCAAAATTACGCTATTTTAAGTACGCTGTACATGCTGAATATGGTACATTGTACCGACAGGCTATGGTTCTATTGTTCTGTGGTCAACCAAAGATTCGCCGATTCAAAAGTAATTCATTGTTATGGGGTACGACTGTTAGGCCTATACAAAGACAAACAGATCACTTTGAGGGTCTGTACCCTTTTATAGTCGAACATTTCCTCTTAAAATAAAAAAGCAGCAGCACTGTAACTATATTTTTCAAAAGACTAAAATCGCTATTTTGAGAACTATGTACATATTTTTGTCAAAAGAAACGAAATAAATAATTCGACTTAAGAGAATTAGCGGAATTCGAGTAATAGATGAATTTTTACATGGTAAATGCATGGAAGGTTTAAGGGAACTGAAATTAAAATTCGAGATATAAAAAATTCGAGTTACAAACTTTTAGTTAATTTATTAATGTTATTAGTTAATTATAATTAGTTGTTATTTATTAAGTAATTTATTGTAATTTACTTGTAGATTTTAGTCAGTTATTTAATTTTAATTTTTAGTTGTAATAAATACTTATAATTTTAAACTTAGTGCGTTAATTATTTAATTTACCCAGATCCTGAAATGGATCTTAGAGATAGCCTACGTGTCACAATATTTATATAAAATTACTTTGTAGTTATAGAAGTTCAACTCTAATAATATAAAAATGTGTTTTTCTACTTGTACAATAAAATACTGTAACAAAATAACTGTTATAGAAAATAATAATATTATTCAAACGTATGTATAATATAAAATAATAATAATAATAAAAACTAATGGAACAATTGAAAGTTTCAAGTTAGATCAGGTTAATGACGTTAGTCAATTCGAGAAATTTGGGTTATTTTACAACCTTTTAATTCATTGACATCTTTCATTCATTCATTGACAACGTCTTTTAATAATAGTTGACGATTTGCAACATTTACAAAGTGGTTGAAGGTCTTTACATTGTGAAATTTTGTGAGTGTTGCTGGTAAATCACAGTGTTTTGTTGGTGTTGATTTTGTAAATAGTTGTTGTGATACTGCTGAGTGGAAAATTTGTAGCCGTGTTATAATGCCTTGATCCCTTCGATTGTGAACTTTTCGTTGATGGTTTTCAAAGACTATCAAAACTGAAAAAGTTTTGTTGGTGGTTTTTGTGTCTATCTGTCGCTCCATAAATTAATTAACTTCTGATTGAGGTATCTTCTGACATCACGATGGGAAAAGAGATATATTTTGTATATGTCATTCAAATTTGACGAATCTACTCTACTAAATTTTCTGAAATAATACTAATATAAATGATTAATTTTTTTTGTTTCGTAATCTATTTGTACTAAGTTATACATTTTTATATATGTTTTTTGAGGTCTACGAATACTGCGGCGACGTGGAACAATAGAAGATCTTTGCTAGTTCATCACTTTTTACAGATACAGTGATCATTAAATATACATATACCTAACTACAGAAACTATAAAAGACGTAAGATTTCTTTATTGCCTTTTCAACAGGGATGTTCCTCATTGCAGATCTTCTCCTTAATTATACCCACTTACAAGGATAACCAGCAAAAACTGTTGCATTACGCAATTACTTAGCACAAAGATGCATAATATCTCTTTTCTTCAACAACAATAGACTAAACGAATAGGTTCTTTAAAAATAAAGATGTTCGTTTAAAATAGTGCAACGTAATTGCAGTTTGATTGGATTTTAAAGTGGGTACTCAACGTACACTTAAAACTACATAAAAATTATTGTTCTGCTTATACTTTACCTAAATTAATGTAGTTGCTTTTTAAACGTATTTTTCTTTGGACTTTAAGTTCAGCGAACTTACGGGTTCGCGGTACCTCTGCTATAAATTTCTGCTAGTATTACCTGTTTATTTGAGATCTCTCAGATAAACTCAATGGCTTCTCTGTGTTACTGCAAAAAATGATATTGTATATTTTAGATAATTATTTTTGTATACTAAAAATAATATACGTCTATAAAAATTGATTACATGACTGAAAATGAAACTATAGAGATACTTTTGGTTTTTAAATGCATGTTTGTGATGTGTTACTAAAAACCGCCGAAGTGTGGCAAAAATGATTAACCAATGACAGCAATCAAACCTTAGTTTCGCATTTTTTTCAATTAGGTGTACATAGTATGTATGTAGAATTTTAATTTTGTATTAACTTTGTGTTAAGTACGCATGCATATTAGATTCTAGAATACACTTCAAACAATAAATTATCAACTGTATAGAACAATTTTCAAACCAATTTGGGTGTATGGAATTCACTTGTGAGGCACAGTTAAACACTTAATTTAGATCATTTATAAACTTCTATTGAGAAGATCTCCTCTTCTTCTTCTCTATGGAGGAGATAGAGGAGAAGGAGGAGGAGGAGGAGAAGGAGAAACAGAAAAAGAACAAGAGGAAGAGGAAGAATCTTGCAACGGTTCAATCAAAAATTACTCAAAACATCTTCCCCTTGGTACGTAACAGAAAACACAACTTACTATGCAGGGTTTAACATTCCTACAATTAAAGGAAGAAATTAACAGTGGGTAAAAATGTAAAAGAATCCTCGAACCACATACAAATCATCGGTCATTTCACTTCTAAATAATTCGAATGGCACTCAACTAGATCGAGGGTAACAAATAAACCATTTTTAAAGTTTCAAGACTAGATGTAATATCTCACGAATTTCCTCTATTTGGGGGTCCTTAATCAAGACAAATATAATAAACAAACATATACGTATATTTACCAGATTAGATTTTTGTATGAAGATACTTTCTGCCAGAGTAGATTGCAGAGTTTCACTGTTATAAAAAAAAGTCGACCAGTTGAATTTATTATTAAGTCATAGTGATATTAAAAATTTAGTTCAAAGACTTACGGTTATGAGTACGATTATTTACTCTGTCTGTATTATAATTTAAAATTAACAAGACGATACACCTCAATGGCAGCACAGTTTAAAAAGCGAGACTGCACTACATCGTAAAGCTAGGTTTGGGCTCGATTTCCGTCAGGGCCTGAAAAATTCTAACCCTTTAAAACCCATCAATACTCTCTGTATCTACTGTAATCCTAAATGATCAAATAATTGGTGCGGGTTTATATTATCCTAAAATACTTGAATTCTATTTGAAAATGGTTTATTAAATGCATTTTTATTTGTATTGATGCAAACATATTTATAAGTTTTGTGCTTGTGAGCGACTAAAGTAAAATGACACAATTGGAAAGGCATATTTTTATGTTTAATAAAAATCGGTAAAACAGTTTTATTTAACACATTCGTATACAAGCTGATTAAAAATAAATATTATTGGCGTAATAATTATAGTCATCTAGACAAATTATTTGCAAATTTTACATTTGTTATTAATAAGTTCATAGTAAGGATCTCATCTTCTTGCCAACTTTTATTACTCAAATTTCTATCGATTTTTTATTTTGTTTTACCTATTTGTTTTATTTACACAGTCATTCCACACGCTTTACTTAAATGTAGAATATTAATGAAATTAGTTGATGAGTTATTTTGTATTGTCTCTTGAATGTAGCAACTTCCTGCAGAGACATGAATATTTATTTTGTTACAATTTTGTTGAATTAGTTATGTATTTTGAATTTGTTGATAGGTAGTGACGTGATAAATTTAATGTTACGTGTAAGTTTAGTGTGATGAATGTTTGCTTAATACAAGTTCGAATGATGTTTGCGCTTTAACCGCCTTGTTTCTGAGTTGACTAGTAAATTTATGGCAAGATAGTTGAAGCACGTTTCTAATTTTCTGTGATATTGAGTACCGTACCTGGACATTTCTTCGTTAAAATTGTTATTTTTATTTTAGGTAAAGATGTCTTTGGTAAGCACCAAGGTGCACCTGTGATTGAATGCAACACCTTGTTTTGAAACCGTTGCAGTATGTCTGTACTGGAATCTTTTGTGGCTCCCACAGCTATACTCCATGTGTCCATAATGGTTAAAATATAGCTTTATAGACAAGAAGCTTCTTGTACTGCAAAATTTTAATTTCGTCTAATCAATAAATAGTGCTGTTTAAATGTTATGTCTTGTTTTCTTTTAGAATCTGTTTGAAATTTCCATATCAAATGTTTGTCTAGATTTAATCCAAGATATTTAGTTACTGTTGTGTTGTTTAGGTCATCAGCCGAAAGGCTTGTTTGAACCTCTAGAGGTTTTACTAAGTAAAAACGAATAGTGAGGTGGTTTCCTAATGCCTTCCTCACCGAGTTGAAAAGTCAGCATGCCAGGCCCTCCGAAAAGCACTTCCTTTCCACCCTGCAAATGACACCTTAATTTCATTCACCATAGGGTCTGGCTGTATAGTGAAATTCATTACTCTCGGAGAAGATATCTCTAACTAGTGCCTTTTATACCTCTAAATCTTCTGTTCTTAAATAGTTCAGTCATATAATTGGCTGACTATGTGATAAGAAACAGAACTTTTTTTGTAACCCTGGAACCAACAGATCGAGTGCAATTAATTTAAGACTCCATCTGCCCGTTTTGAGCAATTAGTTGCTGTATGATTGAGGAATTTGTCTGCTCTTCAAAAAAACTGGAGATCAAGTGGTTTTTTATTAAACATAAATGTTAAATGAGTACTTTTTTTCATTAGTCTTCATCCTGACTTTCGTTTTCAGCCATGTATTGTGTTGAGTTGGTCTTGAAATATTTGTGTCACTGTTTCCGGATTTTAGTGTGTCGTTTGTGCTAATTAATCGTCAGCAAAAGCCGCTCCTAATCTGTGTGTACTATGTCTAAAAAACAGATGCAAATACACTACGTTGAGGTACTCCTGTAGAATTGGATGCAGACTAATTTTCTGCTGTTCTAAATTTGACTATAAAGTATCTGTTGGTTAAATACAATTTTAAGATCAAATGAAGTGGATGGAATAGCCCTTGTTTTAAAGTAAAGAGTATGTAACGTACAATGTCTAGGAATACTGTTGAGCAGATTCCTTTACCTTTAGAGCTTGGCTGATTTGTTAATAATTATGTTTATTTGTTCTACTGTTCCTGTACGTAATTCAAATTAATATTGCAGTATTAAGTTTCTTTTCTGTATTGAAGGACGCGAGATACTTAACGCACCTAAATTTTAAAATGTTTCGAGCTTTATCAGTAAAATTGGAAAACTTTAGATACTGTATATGATTTTATAATTGTACGTAACTTTATAACTGTAACAGTACATGATTTTCATTAATTGTGGGCCTAATAGTTAAATACCTATCGTTGCAACAATGATGTAGAATTATTTTTGCACATGTATGGGAAATGAAACTTTTCTATCATACGAGTATATGTTACTGACGAATCAATTGGTTTACTCTTGGAGAACAATGTTTTCTAAACATTGAGTTATTAAATAAAAATTTTATTTTGTTTTACGATACAACTATTACATAGTCTGTTAAAGATAAATAAAAGAGTGTACAATAACGAGTTATGTTTTACCACGGTTGTAGAATAAAATTGTAGCAATAACTTCTTCTGAACTAATTGTAAGTTACTAGCTATATGATTTGTTTTATGTTCAGTGTTTTGTATTCAGTAAAAGGTTTGAAATTATTTTGCAGGTTTAAATGCAAATTTTGTGTTTCTTTTATTTACATGCACTTGCTTTATTGTTACAAATTAAAAATAAGTAAAATAGATTTAATAGTTCCATACAATTTTATTAGCAGCTCTAATCCTCTCAACTACGAAATAGGAAATTTGCACTAATTTTTGCTTTACAATGTAAAGTGATTGTCTACGGTCAGGGCATAAGTATAATTGATCATTGTAAACACTGTAAACATTTGGCGAATATTTTTTTAAATCTTCAACATAACTGAAGGCGGACGTTGTCTTGAATGATCATTCAATGCAATTATAAGCCTGAAAAATATTAAGAGTTTTTAAAGACTTAATGCTACTTCGTTAATTTTAAACCGTGTTTTGAAGCAAAGATTGTTTTATAAACTTTAACGAGCCACATAATTTTTTCTTGTCGGCCAGTCTTTATCATTTTTATGGTTGTCTGTGAAACTGAACGTTTCACCCAATTGTGACAATCGTGCCATTTTTCACCAGATGTTGTTACTTGTTGTCTGCTTCAATTTGGTTGTACTGCTGAGATTCAGTCTTATGTAAGATTGTAGTTACAATAGACGAAATTTTTCCAACGAAAATGGAAAAATTTTCAAGTATCGGATAGCACATCGCTGAGGAGTTAGAATTGACAAATTCTTTGTAATTCGCAGAAAGAGGACCTTTACACTTTTTCTTGTAGCTGCAGTATCTTGTCTCTCCTTTTAAGCCTAATTTATGGTCTTGGCCGTATCGTATACATCAATTCAGCCAACGGTAGGAATAATAATATTATAACAAACTTATTTATTAGCCTAAGTTGAGATTAATTTATTTAATGATAAATAGATATTTGTGAAATATTTGGTGTCGCGTACGTTTAACAAACAAGTTATTGAAGTCAAGAAAACGAGGTATGTCGATTCTTTTTTCTGTTTAGAGTTTATTTAATTTTACCCTCGAAATTAATGATAATTTAGTTCCAATTAAATTTACTACGATTAATTAAAAAAATAAAGCTCACTAATAGAAATTTTGTCTCACCAAATGTAATTGTATGATTAATTTTACAGACTACCTGTGAAATTTTCAAAATAAATTTTATCGGGAAAGTATTTTTGATTTGTTCAATAATTATATCCTACATAAGCGTGACTAAATAACAATTTTTATTATATTTAAAAAAATAATAAATCAAAATAATATACCTGGCTAATTCTCCTTGTTAAATTATGATAAATTTTCATTTTTAAATGAGATAAGAACGTTAATAAATTTTATTTTACTTTTTTCTGTACCGCAAAGTTATAAATCATCTTTATTGTGTATGAAGAAACGAAAGGAAAAGTCAATCATAAATTTCAATCAAATGATCTGTGGAAGTATTGTACTAACAATAGAACAGAAGAAGAAATGAATAAACTGCAACTGCATACACAAAACGTTACTGTTGAAAACATGATAACTGACAAATATCTAAGAATTTATTGTACGAGAGATTTTAAATATATTTACAAGGTGACTAATTTAACTTATAATTGATTTATGTAAATACAGTTAATTCCATCTGGTGATATTATTCGGTTCATAAAATATTTTTTCTAATCCGATTTATTCTTAATACCTGTTGATATCAAAATTATGTATAAAAGAACCGAATATATAATATATACCAATTGTAGAATACAATTATATAATTGTAGAATACTAATTGTAGATTCCCTATTGACAACTGCTCTTACAAGTACCCAGATTCATTTCCACCAACACAAGAAGAGATTCACAGACACATACTCCACCTGAAAAACAATAAGGCATCAGGTGAAGATGGCATCATAGCAGAGCTACTAAAGAACTTCGGACCAAAATCATTACAGCAAATCACGGAAATCATCACAAACTTCTGGCAAACAGAAGTTCTACCAGAAGACTGGAAGTGTGCACTCATACACCCCTTACACAAAAAGGGAGATAGGACTAATGTAAGCAACTACAGAGGAATTTCCTTGCTACAAGTTACTTATAAAGTTTTCTCAGCATGCTTACTTCGAAGAACACAAGAACAATTAGAACAAAAAATTGGCGAATACCAGGCTTTCGGCCCGGACGTTCGTGTGCGGAACAAATCTTTAATCTCAAAACAATTCGGAAAATCAAAGCCATTTAGAACGCTCCAATCATTTGCACATTCGTGGATTTCAAAAAAGCATATGACTATTTTGACCGACAATCCTTTTTTAACATTCTAGAGGAAAAAGGACTTAACCACAAAACACTACGACTAATAAAAGAGACGCTAACTGACACAATATCAAAAGTGAAGTTCATGGGGGAAATATCTGAACCTTTCTTGATCAAAACAGGAGTGCGTCAGGGTGATGGGCTATCCCCATTGCTCTTCAACCTAGTCTTGGACAAAGTCATGAGGGAATGGGAAAAAGCACTGAAAATCCAAGGACACTGGATACCGATAAGACTCGGGCGGCCTAAAGATGGTACAAAAATCTCGTGCCTTGCTTTTGCTGATGACCTTGCCATACTTGCTGATGATGAAGAAACAGCAATCAAACAGATAGAGGTCCTTAAGGAATGTGCAGGGAAAGTAGGTTTACAAATCTCCTTCGAAAGACAAAATTTTTCTGCTCAAAATTAGATGTTCAAAACCTTAATACAAAATATGGAAAGATAATTAAAGTCAAACATTTTAAATACTCAGGCGAGATCCTCGAACCTACAGGTGGAGAGAAGATTGCACTGAAAACTCGACTGCAGAAAATAAAGGGGGCATTTGGCATGACGCATGACATTTACAATAAGAAATGTATGTCCATTGGGGTGAAGATTAAGCACTACAGTTCAGTCATTAAACCAGCAGCATTATATGCAAGTGAGACCCTTACTTATTCCAAAACAAAGGTGATATTGAAAACATACAGAAGGAAGAACGGAAGATCATGAGGAAAATTCCTGGTCCAAAATTAACAGAAGAAGGCTACAGGCTACACTCCAGAAAAACAATCGAGAAGATGTCTAACCTAGCGGCAGACATACGGAAAAGAAGGCTGCAATTCTATAGACACATCAGTAGACTCCCCCCAACACGACTCACTAACAAGATTCTTACTTACATACAAAAAGTTAAATCAACAACACCATGGATTACGCAAGTAAAAATAGACTTATATAAGGCACAAATAGAACAGGTATTGGAGACAGAAATACATTCAGAAACAGGATAAACGAGTGGAATGTGATTGCAGAGAATCAGGTCCTTAGGAAGACAGGGACAAAGTGGACAGAAGATAGGAAGCAAAAACATGGGGAAAGAATGAGAGAGGTATCGAAAATGAGAAAAAATTCCCAAAAATGAGTCGGAAAGCTTTGCGCGATCTATCAGGGTCCTTACGCACATAATAATAATAATATACTAATTGTAACACTTAAGCTAAGGGTCTTCTGGAATCTGAGTGTAATAAATTATAAATAAACTTCCTTTGAACTTATAACAATTTTATTTATTAACTGAATTATAAATTACAATTAATTAATATGCTTAAACTAACTTAACTATGATAATTATTTTACGCTTAATAATGGCCTTTGACTTATAAGTAATTACATTGTTTACACACAGTACACAAACCATTTTTTTTAATGTACAGAGTACACAATGTATTCACACTAGTTTAAAACTGTCTAATAGCACTCAGTCATGGCCGTATGGCATCTTAAACTGACTGAACTCGCAAAAGAAGCTAACTCTTTTTTCACCCTTTTAGGCTTCTAGAAAGGAAAAGAAAGACGAGGTAGTAAACACATAATAGAAATCCAAACGCTTTCTTTCGAATTTTGGAAGCAATAATAAAAAGGTAGATTGTCGAGAAAAGAAGAAATAAAAGGGTACACACAAATACGAAAATTAGAAAACACTAGAAGGTGTATAACACTTAATCGATAAAGAATACAAGAAATGACATGACAATATAAAAGCCCCTTAACTTAAATGATACACCAGCACTCTACCTTTCCCAGGTAACAATGCTAGTCATATAACAGTACACTTTTTCCATACAATAAACTATCTCACCTTAACTACTTTTAGCCTACCACAAACTACTTCTATTATTAATGTCACAAAATGTACTCCTTTGTAATTTGTCGTGGTTGATTTAGGAAGTTATCCAGTGACTAAATCACTACACAATCGACACATCGTTAATTATAACGATTTAATTTATTTTTACCTTTATTTTTATTTTTACAATTAATTAATATGCTTAAAACTAACTTAACTATGATGTTTATTTTACGCTTTTCTATAGTTGACCAACTTATGTTCGTAAAACAATGTTCCCAAAAATAATGGACTGTAAAGAAAGACTATTACTAAACTTTTGTTACCTGCTCTAGCTTGGGGTGAGGTAAGCAGTGGCCGTTTGGTGCGTATCGTACGCGTTCCAATGGCCGATAACAACAACAGGAAAGTCCGGACGACGACGACGAATGCACTCTGCTGCAGGTAGGCCGCAGCACTAGACGGAGTGCGAGGGAAGCCCGTGAGTTTTAAATTCTAACACTTTGATTAGTTAGTTAATTTAAATTTTTTTAATAAAATAATAAATCAGCAGATTTTAAATTGTATAAATATTCACTTGTGTAGACAAAACTCTTGGACACCGGCGCTTAAACCTTTTCCGCTTATTATCTGGTATGTTGTGCGAATGCTTCTACTAATGTGCGGATTTGTGTATGTTTGATATTTAATGTAAAGTAAACTACAAAATTCATTTGCTAAGTCGGTGATGTATGGTGAAATTAAGTGGTTGTGTTGTGTTCTGTTGGTGAGTACATAGTTAAGACAAAGTATTGTTTTACTTAGTATTTTGTTGTCCATTTCCTGGCTCGTTTTTTTGATGACATGTTAACAGAATCCTATAAGTCCAGACTGGTCTTATGATTTTTATATATTTTTACGAATGTAGTACTCTCTTAAGATAATTTTGAGCATCTGACCAATATTTTTTTCAGTAAATAAAATTCTCGTTTTGAAATTCTTGTGAATTTAAATAAAAATTATGGTTTTAACCAATAATAAATTGCATATACTTGTAAATTATCAAAAAAAATGTTCTAACAAATTATTTTAATACATATTTCACGAAAAAATGTTGTATTTAACTTACTAGAAGCTATTGCTTACATTTTATTAAATTAAAAATCCCCGCACCCTATTACGATGTTAATTACTCTTTTAACCTTACTACGTCCATTCACTTCTAGTTCAACTGCAAAAAAAAAATTATTTTTCCTGTTTTACTGTAAAGTTTGTAAATTATGTTCGCTAAAGCAGACGTAATCTCTGAAATTAGTTTTTCCTCACTATTCTCATGCTGGTGAACAAACCTACTGTAATTTGTGTTTGAGTATTTCAATTAAGAGATTGCTGGTGTTGCGTAGTAATGGAACATTTTTTTAAATATTTAGTATGAAAGTAGCTTCCATCCCTTTGCTGTGCCTTAACGAAACTGATTATCACAGAACTATCTATGCATTTAATCAGAATTTTAATCATCTACGATTATGCGTAGTGACTAAACGTCTAAGTGATAATCGAAAGATTGTTTGCATGATTTTTAAATTGAAAACATTTTGCAGTATCTTTTTTACGTTTATGTTTTTTGAAAAATTTATTAGAGGAAATGATCTTCATCGCTACTAAACCTACATCCTTCAAAATATTTTTGTGGATAAACAAATTCTTAGTGTGTCTAATTAATGGTTATATTGAAAGTTTAATATTCTGCTAAAACAAAATTAATAAATTTGTAAAAAAATAATTTCAAAAATAAAGCTTACCAAAAATATGTAATTCGTTATTACTTTCTCTTGCCTATATGAATATATAGGAAGGAAAGTATTGTTTTTATATCGATTTTTCGAAATCGAGTTTTCACCGGACTACACGTTTTCAGACCCCTTGAATGCAAGAACATGTTTTTAGCGATTGATCTGTGTGTGTGTGTGTGTGTGTGTGTGTGTGTGTGTGTTTGTGTGAACAGAATATCTCAAGAACGGAACATCGTACGAACTTAAAACTTGAAACTTAAGTTACATACCACTACCGGACCCGACACGAACATTTTCATCACACGAACATTTTCATCAAAATCGGTCAACCGGAAGTAGTAGTTTATTTGTGTAATTTTTCACTTTTTGCGATTTTCTCAAAAACGGGTCCTACGATTTTTTTAAAAACCGCCTGTTTTACTACATTTTTTATTCTCTACAAGATAGGGTAGGCACCATGACTGCTGAAATTCTTTGAGAGGCTGTTTTCACGTAAAAAAAT
Source organism: Catonia carolina (assembly GCA_035578175.1). Lineage (NCBI taxonomy): Eukaryota > Metazoa > Arthropoda > Insecta > Hemiptera > Achilidae > Catonia > Catonia carolina. The sequence goes on along the minus strand of JAQMRL010000001.1, from coordinate 102,379,050 downwards.
TGTTTTTTATGCTTGCAGCTTTAATATGCATTTTAGCGCAAAAATTTATATAATAAAAGTTGTAGACAGTTCAAAATTCTACAACTTTTATTTCAAAATTTGTTTGTATAACGCTTAGTTTAGCGGCAATTAGCAATTTTCTGTTTTTTTTCTCACGAAAACGTGTGAAAAATCGATTTTTTAAAGATTTCGGCCATAGTATGCATTTTACGAGAAAAATGTATAGTCTATAATCAAATTTATAGGAAATTAAAAGATCTACGACTTTTACTTAAAACATTTTTCTCTACAGAGCCTAGTTTAGCGTGAAAGAGTGATTTTCCGTATTTTAAAGTCAACTGAGGTTGATTAGTATTTTGCGTCATTCACTTATGATTTAAATTAGGTTGTGTTTTTTGAGGTTAGTTTTTGTTTATTTCTAATTTTTTATTACTAATATTAGGTTACATTGTTCATTATTTGCATTGGCAAGAGAAAGTTGTGTGAGTGTTTCACACCAAATTTTTTTCTTTTGATTTCTCCTACATTTTCTAATAAACTTGGAATTTTCTCCTCAGCTGTGTACAGATCAAACAAATTGTAAGGATTAAGAGAATATACTTATTTCTATTTTAATCACAGCTTAATAACTAGCGATAACTGTAGGTTGTGGAACTTTGGGTATTAAATAGTGTAAATTTCCGACTATAGTCGTTTGCACGTTCAGTTGACCCAACGGAGCAGTAATAGGACAGTGTATTTCTTAAGGGCCTCTGACTGCTACTAGCACATGCACAAACATCAGCTTTGTAGATCAGTCAATGCCAGCATAACCAATAACATTCCCTCTCCGCGCCCCTTCCATAACAAACCTTTATAATGTACAGTAGTCTATATGACTAATTACTTAATAATAAACACTGTAAGTTTATACTCAACTTCATATGCGGATTCCAAATGTGAAATATTTTTCGATATCTATATCTGTACTGGGAAAGATTTTTTTTAGATTTGTAATAACCGATGCATCATTTGTTTACATTTATCACGCAATGTTTAGAAAGTTTGGGGAGGGAGTGTGGAGAAGGCATTAGTATGTTTGCAGTAAAATAGATAAGATATTCTTTTTAACCCCCCCCCCCCCCAATAGAAGAAAATGTTTTACAGTTTTTTTATTTTTTACAATTCATTAAATATTCTGCATAATACATTTTTTCTGTTAAACAAAACTTGAATAATTGTAGTTCTACCTTATAAGTATACTTGTTCTATAGAAGTTTAAAAAATGTATTTATATACGTATCAAGATACCTTTAATTGATGTTTTAAGTTACGCTAATAGCAGTGACGATCCCATAAGGTCCATTATGTCGACTGAACGTGCAAACGACTATAGCTAAAAATCAAAGCCTTGGCCCTTACGTTTTGTAGTCTAGTACGCTAACCATTATATTATACGTTTAGTATTATACAAAATGGTTGTAATCGTGTCATGTCAAGTCAAAGTGTTTCAGTGTTTCGAGTTTGAAACGGAGGTTGTGGAGGAGACGAAAGAAGAGAAGTTGAAGGTCAAAATTATCCAAGCGATCGTGCTCGACACATGCCCATTTAATCGTTTTGAAATTTTAGACATCTTTGTCGTCTTTATATATTTATATAGTAGAGCTATAAATAGCTTCACTGAAAAATAATTTTATTTATCATTAACAATAACATTTTGAATAGGTTTTAGATTCGGACCTTCAGATATGATAGGGTATTCTGAAATTGTGAAACAAACAAGAACTCAGTCCTTAGGTTTTGTTTAAAACGTTGAATAGTTTGATCAGTAATTTTTTTGCTTTTTCTTTCTTTTAGTAGCTAGATGGTTCTATCAGTCACTTTATAGACATATATTATTTGTAAATTTATTATTTTGTTTGTGTAGAAAGTAAATTTTGGATTGTATAAAACGTAACATTAATTTGACTGATCTGACAGAAATAATTGAGTCTTTGATGATTCATAATTAATGCTTAAGTAGTTCTTAACAGTCAATGTTTAGTTAATATTTTGTCTAAAAAGTGTATATGTAACCCCACTACATGTAACTTTTATTGTACATCAATATCTTAATTTATGTAGCCTACTTCAGTCTACTTAACTTTTTCTATTATAATTTTTTAACTGGCAGTGTTTATCTATATTCGCAGAACCAGTACTAAAGACCAAGGTACGAGTTGAAATTTTATTTTATATTTTTTTTGTGTAGGCCTTTCTTAGGTCCGGATGCAATAGGTTTCTACTTAGTTGCTATGCATTCTGAACTTGATTTAGAAGTAGTTGAATTATTGAATGAAGATATAATTTTATATTAATAACATAAAAATACAAAACAAAGAATGAATTACATTTGAATTAGGTCACGTTGAGCATTGTTAATGAAAAGGAGCCAATGAAACACGCAGAAGGCGTGACCATCAAATCGTGCTGGCGTGAATCTTCGAGTAGAGAAATAATGGAATGAACAGAACACTAGTTAGTTTTATATCAAATATCTGATATTTATGAGTTACATTAATTTGCTAGCTCTATTTAAAGTACATCAAGCGTCTTTCTTTCTTTCTTTCTTTGTCCCTTTACTGGTTGGTTGTAAATGTAAAACAGGTACATATTATGATTATCTAAAAAGAAATTTAATTACATCTTTGAACTGATTTAAATAAGAGCGATAGAATTCATTACGAGCGTAAATTTCTGTCTTTGTTTTTATGGGATTGAACAGTTCTGTGAATTAATGAATTTGAATTATGTCATATGTAAAAAAGATAAAAGAATGGTTAAAAATTGTGAATTTTTTTATTTACTTGATCTTCTCATAGACTATACGCACCGAGTACAAATAAAAATATAATACAATGCAAAATTACACAAACAATATATTCTAATTACTAAAATAACTACAGATATGAGGTATTTTCTCTTAAAACTTTCAGGAACTATCTTGTTATACTATATTTCTAACATCTTTGACAGAGGATAAATTTTATAGCTCTACTGAAAAATAATTTTATTCATCATTAAAAATAAAATTTTGGATAGGTTTTAGATTCGGGAAACTTGGTACACAGTATATTGTAAGTATATTAAATATGTATAAATATTCTTTGACAAACTCCAGAATCATACAAACGATCGTGCTCGACATAAAATGCCCATTCAAGTTTTTTGAAATTTTAGACATCTTTGTCGTCTTTGGTGTAGGAATCTCCCCCAATAACGATCTTTTGCCATTTCATCATCTTTATTAACATCACCACTTCTTAAAATATATTCATCCATTCTAGTGACTGATTTATAGTGTAGCATAGTTCTAGATTAAAAGTAAAGGTAAAGTCTGATTGTATGAAAAAGTGGTGTGATGGATAATAAGCAAAATAAGTAACTCAGTTTCAATCAATTTTTATTACATTGTTATCTACTGCATAAGATATTTAATTTATTATTGGATAACACCCGGAATATGAAAAAATTTTAAATCAATTATGTTCTTCCTTTTATTGACACTGTATTGTGACCAACTGGCTTTTCTACGATTTAAGAGCGTACACGTACGTCTTTGGTATTTATGATAGTCCAATTCGCTAGGCATTTTAGATCCTGCCTGTCCTCACAATCTCTCTGAAACCTTTGCTGTGATTTTAACATCTTGCAATATACTGTATACCAAGTTTATCTCCAAAGTTATGACTTCTTAGTTTAGCTCTTACTTTCTTAATATTCCTCGGGTTAAATCAGGTTTTTCTCTATACGTGATGAATTAATATAAAGTTCTAAAATTTTCCATTAAAAAATATTATTGTTATGAAATTGTATGTACACCAAATTCGGTCTAAACAATTTGCATTGTTTAGAAAATACTTTAGGTTTAAGGGATACAGTGATAAAAATACATGAGTAAAGTTCGTCAATGTAATTTGCTGATTCATCTAGATCTATATGAAACATCATTGATAATACATTCATAAAACATTTGCTGCTCTTGATAAGAACAATTTGATTTATCAGCAAGACACAAAAATATTGTAAACTCTGTGATTTCTTTAATGTTTGTATAATTATTTAAGAATTCCATTGTAAACTGTTGGTAAACTTTAATTTTAGCGAATGCGCCTGAATCGCACACAGACACAGTCACCGAGACTGCAATCCACGTTAGGGTGTGCTCGTACCGGGCAGTTGCAATATGAAACGATGGGTGAATGAAACTGCTGTCTGTACAATTTACTTCAATTTAATCTGTACCATTAAATTAACTTTGTTATTTGAGTTTGTGATTCGGTTTTCTGCGCGCTATTGTATTAATTGATAAAGTATTGCAATGAGGGGAAATGTTTAAAACCCGAATTTCAACTGATAACACGTTTCATTAAGCAACTCCAGAGGGGTTTTAGAAGGACTGAGCTAAGTAACCCTAAAATTAAGGTTACTTTACTCGGGCACAATACTGTAAGAACCAATTTTCTGAAAAAACAACTAACTTATAATGATTTTGATTAAACTTCCATCATTTACTGCATTAGCCGGGTCATTTAAGAAGGCATTATAAATATGTCTGGAATATTGGTGGAGATTCTGCTCTCCTTCGAAAAATGGTTATTTCAAAATTTTAGCCCAACAGTCCATGTTAGGGTAGATATGGATTAAGCAATAATTTAAAGATTATACGATAATACTGTAAATATTATATTCAACATGTTCTTATTCGGGACTTAGTTTAGCCGCTATTTGTACTAAGCTTGCGTAAAATACCGCGTCGTTTGATTTGTTTTAAAATTTCTGGCTCATAATACAAATACAAAAAAATTCTAAAAATGTTGTATTTGGTTTAGTGTAGCGTCAATTCCAGAATGTTAACGAGAGGGTCAGTGTGGTTTTTCGGTATTATTCATTTTAAACCTTTATAGGTCTTTGGTATATAGGCTACTTACAACTGGCAATAAGGTCGAGTCATTTTAAGAATAAGCTATGCAGTTGAACCCTATTGACATTTCATGGTTTTATAGATGTTCTCTGGTAAGTAGGCTATCCACATTTTGAAATTAGTGCGCAGCGACCATTTGCTTCATGAGTTACACGAATGTGGTAAGAATTCATACCAGCGCACGCAACTGTGTTGTTTGTTGGTACTTTTGTACAGTGCTTAGAAATTCGAGTTTTTTCGAAAAAGCAAGCATTCATGCTTATAAAAAGTTGAGATAAGTTATTCAACATATTTTTCTGTTTTATAGGACTACAAGTTGTTTTAATAAGCATTCTTACCATCAAACATTATGTGATTTCCATTTCAATAAACGTTTCTTGTTAAGTATACTTACCAGGGCATAACATAAAAAAGAGATATCTTACTGTTCTGGCACTAGAAATACATTGTTCAAGTCCCTATAAAACAAAATTTAACATTTTATAACATATATATTTTTCCCCGTAGTAGGCCTACTGCCCTATAAAGGGTTAAAAGGTTTCCGATTTTCATCAATTTTGAAAATTGGTAGGATTTATTTGACTTCTGCCTTAAATATACTATGACAAAAGTATTTTTTCTTTACGTTAGATATTAAAAATTTGTTTAGCACGCTATCAAAAAGGAAAATACGAGGTATGGCTATTAAATAATGAGACTGACGTAAAAAAAAATTTATTTTTATTTTATACATATTCACTTATTGTCACCTTCAATATACACTCCTTCTCTATCCCTACAACGCTCCTTCAGGAAACGTGCCGCTTTCTCTTTTACAGCTTCTACAGACTCAAATCTTGTCCCTTTTAATGCAGATTTCACCTTAGGGAAAAGGTAGAATCACGTGGTGCAAGATCTGGTGAATAAGGTGGATGTTCTAACACTGAGATGCTGTACTTGGCTAGGAACCTCTTGATAGATAACGCGGAATGAGCTGGCGCATTGTCTTAGAGGAGAACCCATGATTTGTCCTTCCACATTTTGCAGCGTTTTTCCTTGCTCTTTGACGTAGTTTATAAAGTATCTCAAGGTAGTAATATTGATTAATTGTTTAACCTTCAGATACCCAGTGAAGGTACACAATCCCATGGATATAAAAAAAACAATCATCATTGCTTTAAATTTTGATTTGCTCATTCGAGCTTTTTTGGCTCTCGGTGAAGTTCGGCTCTTCCAGCGCATGGATTGGCACTTCGTTTCCGGATCATAAGTAAAAAAATCACGTTTTATCACATGTTATTAGCGTTTCCAAAAAATTTGAGTCATTTTCAATCGCATACAAAGTGTCAGTACAAACATTTTTGCGAGCTTTATTTCAAACATTTTTGAGCGGCACGTGTCCTGAAGGAGCTGACAAAAGATGACTTCCAGCACTGTTTCCAACTATGGAAAATTTGCTAGGAGAGTTGGAGAAGGAGTGTATATTGAAGGTAACAATAAGTGACTATGTATAAAATAAAAATAAAATTTTTTACGTCAGTCTCGTTATTTAATAGCCACACCTCGTATTTAGTACATTTTTTCAGTAAAACGGTCGGGTTGGCTTTTTACAGTATTTTGCAAAATTAATTTTTTACTTTTATTATTGAAATTTTCAGATATTAGAACACAAGTAATGAGAAAAAATTGGTGTAACGACTTTATAAAGAACACTTTCCAAAGGAGCTACTCCAATTAACGGTTTTGAATACCATCCTGCTTTATTGTTGATAATAATCATCAGCTTTTATATCTCTTCTCTAATGTCGTTTCTTCGCCTGATTGGTTTTCCAAATTGTAAAAATTGTAACTTTTCCTTTAATAAGGTTACCTTAGTTAACTCAACTTATTTTCTCTTTTATCAAATTCATCGAAATTTGGTGTAACGTGTTTCGGCTTCTGAGAGGGCATGCTCAGTGAGACAAAACTATAAATAACACTAATCCCATTAGAAGTAGATTAGTCTGAGTTTTTCTTAGTTATAACTACATAATATCTTATTTTTAGTTTAACAAAATTGATGAAAAACTATTTCTAATAAGACTAGTGCTAGTTTCTGATGTCTCTTAGAAAATGGCTTATTAGGGGCCGATAATTGTTAGGAAAATTTTGATGTGTTGGTTAAAGGGGAAATTAATTTCAACCAATTGATTAATACCAACAGGATCGAAATAAATATTTTGTATGGTAGGCTATCTTAAATATTTTAAACGTATTGCCCGGGTGTTTTATACGTTTAAGCAATTGTGCCAAAATTTATCGAACTTATATTACTTTTGTTAATTAAAATATAATCCCCTTTAACAGTATGTTTAAAATTTTATGACTAAATATTCTAGTTAGTTTGAAGAAGACCACTGACATTTAATCAATTTGAATAATTATTTAGAGAATTCATCCTAGAGAAAATGACTTGGAACATTTTACAATCATTGAAAATTAAATTGGTCACGAACATGGACGCGCATGCATATAAAACAAACAAATACGCCAGCAAACACTCAAAACAAACACGCACATACACAGACACACAAGTAAGTACTTTGTATCGAACATTGAATATAAAACTATCCTTCATTACATCTGCTGTGATTTCCTACACGTGCAGATGGCTCTTAGTTACAATGTGATGGTGGTGGACACTGCGCACCCCGGGTGGCCCCTTTGTCGACGGCCTCGTCACTCCTCTTCCATATTACCATACTATAACTAACTGGTCTAGAAATACACTGATAAAACACAATGCAACAATACTGTCACTAATCGATACGCGTACTTGTTTAGCGTGAAGTATTCAAACAGTTTTTTTGCAAACGAATCGTTGCATTGATATGTGATAGAATGTGGAATATGTACCGGCAAAGTATATCTTAATAGGAAAATACACAATTTAAATTAATTTTCATCTGCTGCTTACACTTCTGTCTTTCTGAATAACTAGTATTTATTGTTGTGATAGTAAGGTAGTAATGAATATAAAAACCTATATACTACAGAATGATAATATACACTGAATTCTATCGAACAATAGAATCTGCTATAAGACAATTTCGTAAATGCTTTATAAAAGAATTCATTGCCTTTTCAAATTTCTTTTTGTCGTACAAGTTTTTATTCATCATTACAATTATTAAATTTTTTTATGCTGTACTATTATAGCATTTGAAAATTTTTTTATCGGGATTGTACGCTATTGTAAACCATCCAATTTCATCGCGGCTTTTTCTGGATGTTCGACTTCAGTAGACATGAATCTGAACTGGGACTCCCAGAAGGTTTGTTCATGTGTGCGTATCCGCTGGTCACTTTTCAAAGACCTTCGCCCAACAGTATTCACTTAACATTTAATAGTGACTTTTTGCTAGTTGACGGACTGGTCTGACCCGAAGGCAATACAGATAGGCCTATTTAAATCGAGCTTTTCACCTTGACTTACCAAAATTCAGTTACAAATACATTATTAGACCTGCACTACAATTTTTTTCATATGTTGAACCAATGTGAAAGTGAAATACCGATCATAAGCAAAGAGTATAGTGACAGCAAACGTATACCATTATGTTACACCATTAAATACATTAAGTACACATTAAAAACGGAGAATATCGCTAAAAGTCAATGAAAAAATTTTGAAGCAACAGCGACTTCTTGGGTTCGAATCCCATTCAGGCACGGCATATTTTCATACGTTACAAAAAAATCATTTCATCCTTCACCGTCTGCATTAGCAGTAATTGCAAAACAGTCGGACGTTAAACCAAAAAAAAGACTTCAAAATTTAGTCCACTTTGTTTGGTCAAATGCTAAGAAAAAATGAAGAAAAATATATTGTAATTTGCTTTATAACACCAAGAGCTTATAATGAAATTTTCAAAAACGACAGGTCTAAAATAATATCCTTGGTATAACAGATTCTTCTCATTGTTTTGGTAGAAGAAAACTATAGAAAGAAAATTGACGAGTTAATTGATTCTAAGCAAGTCAATCAAATAAAATAAGAGTGCTCGGAGAAGACTGAGGCGATCTTTGATGCAGCGAAACAAGATGAAAAGAGGGAAGATATCAACATTTTGAATTTAGAAAAGTAAAAACAAAAGGTAAAGTGAATGTGTTTTCTAATCGTGTGATTATGATTTGATCTATTCACAAAAATAAACAAAACAAAAAACACCACCAACTATAATATCTTTGTAAATAAATGCAGGTAATAGATCTTAGTTAGACGGTTCATATACGTTAGAAATTTTAATTTCAAAGAACATGTTTTAATTAAGTAATGCCATTCTTTCAGAATATCACTCCTGATAACCCAATTTTTGTTATCTAAATATTGTAAAAAAACTGCCTGATTTAAAAAAAATTAATTCATTATTTTTTTGAATGAGCTATTTCTCATGCATTAGTTACCGTAGTTTGCCAATATCCATAAATAGTATAATATAAAATAAATTATTTATATGGAGTAAATAAAGATAGAGTTTACAGCTAAATTATTACTAAGTGTCTTGCATTTAATATCAGAATGGACACACTACAAAGGGACTGGTCAGGTAAACTAGATGGGTAAATGAACAAAACTGATACTAGTTTCATTTGCTGTACCCAAATGGGCGCTTTAAATTAAACTCTGCAATATCAATTTACCTGTCATTGTATCAAAGTACAATCAATACTGAAATATGGATAAATAATAATGTAAATATCTGCTACATTACTCATGGGTCAGAACACCGTTTAAAAACTACATCAGTTAAAAATTAAGATTAACAATGTTTGAATGTAAGCAATAATGAAGCCAATAAGCAACAGAACGAATGATTACAAACTAAAAAAAAGAGATTTGTAATTGAGAGTTTGCTATTGAAATTAGGCATGACCGACTATATACAGACTGAACTTAACAATATAAAATACGGACACAAAAATGTAACGGTTGCCATTAAATCGCTTCACTGAATTGTAATAACACAACAAAGAGTTGCAGCCCATGATTGTTGTTCCTTCACGTAGTGTTTTTATCGAGTAGCAATTTGCGGTAGGTCAAGCATTTAGGTATCGATGTTCTTGGATACCTCTAAAAAAAGTGTCAAAAACACGGTTCACGAGTTTTTAAATTACGGTGACATTTGTTATTCAGTTGTTTTGATTTCGGTGTCAAAGTAAAGAATCGGTTATATCACTTCTTTTTTTGCTAAGATCTTCTATTTATAAACGCTGGAATTTCTTTGCGATTATTTTACAGGAGAATTAGTAAATTTAAACTAGGTAATGTTCCAAATTAACCTTTTTCAGTTAACTCTTAACCAATGAATTGAAAAAAATCTGGATGAAACACTCACACAACTCTCTCTTGCCAATGCAAATAATGAAAAATATAACCTAATATTAGTAATAGAACATTAGAAATAAACAAAAAACTAACCTCAATAAACATAACCAAATTTTAATCATGAGTGAAAGACGCAAAATGAAAATCAACCTCAGTTGACTTTAAAATACGGAAAATCACTCTTTCACGCTAAACTAGGCTCTGTAGAGAAAAATACTTTAAATAAAAGTCATAGATCTTTTAATTTTCTATAAATTTTCTTAAAACTATACATTTTTGTCGTGAAATGCATACTAAGGCTGAAATCTTTAAGAAATCGATTTTTCACACGTTTTCGAGAGAAAAAACCAGAAAATTGGTAATTACCGCTAAACTAAGCATTATACAAAAAAATGTTTAAAAAAAGTTGTAGTTAACAAAAAGAAGATGTAGGATTTTAAATTCTCTACAACTTTTATTATATAGATTTTTGCGCTAAAATTCTTATTAAAGTTGCAATCGTAAAAAAACAATTTCTTTACGAAAAAAACAGCCTCAACAAGAATTTCAGCAGACATGGCGCCTACCCTATCTTGTAGGGAATAAAAATGTTTCATTGAGGCGATTTTTAAAAAATCGTAGGAACCGTTTTCGAGAAAATCGCAAAAAAGTGAAAAAATGAAACGAATAAATTACTACTTCCGGTTGACCGATTTTGATGAAAATGTTCTTGTCGGGTCCTCTAGTAGTACCTAACTTAAGTTTCAAGTTTCAACTTCGTACGATGTTCCGTTCTTGAGATATTTTCACACACACACACACACACACACACACACACACACACACACACACACACACGCACGCACACACACACACATACCAATCGCTAAAAACATGTTTTTTGGGTACAGGGGGTCTGAAAACGTGTAGATCCGGTGGAAACTCTTATTTCGAAAAATCGACATGAAAACAATACTTTCCTTCCTATATATTCATATAGGCAAGAGAAAGTAAAAATTATTACAGTTAAAAGTGATGATGATGGGTGTAGGCCTATATTAGTTGCAATGATTTATAATTTGTGGTATGTGTTAGCGTTACGTTCGTTAAGGAAACATCTAAAAAATTTGTTAAATGATCAGGTTATATTTTTGTAGAATGTTTTATTAACTCCGCGAACAAAATTAAGAGAAAAATCAAAAATACTATACATACTGAGAATTCTTGGTGTTTATAGCTACTTTAAAATGATGTTGAATTGGTTCGAATTATGCGTCGATAATAGTTTTACAGTATTTTGTAATTTAAAAATGGTTTACCAAGACTTCGTTTGTAGAATTTTACAAAAGATTTATATTAAGTATATATGGAAGTGATACTCTGGTCTCATCAATCATTTTGTAAGTGAAACGATTTTCCGTATTGTTGTAAATTACTTTGTTTAAGAAACGAATATAACGATGGATATGAGTCATATATAAAGAAACTCTTAAACATTTAAAGTATTGTACCTTCATGAATACATATTCAAAAAGAGTAAAATTTTGAAATACGTATTTGTAAATTTGAGTTTTAAAATTTCTGGGTTTGACATTGATGACCTCGTAAATTTAACAAATATAGCCTACTACACGACAGGATTTCTGTGGAAGTAGTATAAGAAATTCTACCTGTTGTATTACTCATTTGTTTTATATATCGATATGTAGAAGCAGCCTTATTAATTTTTGAACATTTTTGTTTAATTATTTCAATTCTGAATCTTATCTTAATATTGACTCCAAAATATTTCCCTCTGTGAAACCTCCATTATCAATACACCTCGGAGTGTTAAAACAGCCTATTCTTGGTTATTTTCTCAAACAACACGCTTTAGAAATTTTTGGGAATTTGTTTACGTAGTTAGGTAAACTGCCCATAACAATGGTAGAGTGTCAAATTATTTACGGTCAATCCGTTCGTTGCAGGGCTAAAATAAATATTTATGTTTCTTATCACATGGTCAGCCAATTAAATGACTGAATCACTTCAGAATAGAAGAGGTAGAGGTGCAAAAGATACTAATCAGAGTTGTCCTCTGAAAGTAATCAATTTCATTATACAGCCAGATCCTATGGTGAATGAAGTGAAGGTGTCATTTGCAGAGTGGAAAATATGTGCTTTTCAGAGGGCCAGGTATGCTGATAAGCGTACTTTTCCACTAGTGTGGAAGGCAATGGTAAACCACCGCCCTCTTCGTTTTACTTAGTAAAACCTCTACAGGTTCAAACCAGCCTTTCGCCTGATGACCTAAACAACAACAGTTAGGTAAAATTAAAATTAATGGCGCGTTTTGCTTAATATTTTAACAACCATATTTTGTCCCTATTCTGCCCGTATAGTATAGGCTAATTTTATTATATATTCATAAATTTTGTACAGAAAGTTTAGGGCCGCCTTATTTGCACAGAACTAACGTGACTTAACTGCACAATGGAAGATCTCGTAGAAGATTTCTGACTAGGGTCTGGGAATTTTTTTACAACTCTAAACTGACAGTTACTGTTCGATACCCTATGTGTTTGATGATAACGATGTTTTTAGACTATTTTGATAAAAAAAAAATCGTTGGTATTTAATAAAATAGTGTTCTTAAAATTCTAATTGCGCTATATACAGGAGCGTCGATTATCCGAACGTCAGTCATCCGAGCCGTCAATTATTCGAACCACCGTCCGTCGATGGTGAAAAAATAAATATTTACTCACGCAGAGGCCTTTACTGCCCTAAAACCTACAATGCTACGGTGTGAACGACAACCTGAATTTGGTGTTGCTGAAGCATTGTTACCAAACAGAATAAGAGATGCCGCTGCTTGTAGCAGACTAAGTTCAGTCTTAGTTCAAAAAAAATCGTTGATATTTTAAAAAAAATTGCTGTATAGTATGTAGAAATGCGTTAAAAAATATTTCATAAAGGATTTTACCACAGTTTATTTCGTTTATTCATTGAGTTTTGAGGTTCTATATTTTTCCGTTAATTTTTACAATCTTTAGAAGGCCTTCTCTACATTTTCAATAAATTAGTGTTTTGTTATACAAATGTTTATGTTAGCCTTTAACAACCCATTAAACACTGATCCAACGAGAAATTATATGGGTTGCTGCAATCTATACTGCAAGGAAAAATAGCCGGACAACGTAGCGTGGGGTGAGACGTATTTTCTGTTTGAAAATTCTGGGTAATCTTGGGTTATAATACATTGTTACAGTACAGTGTATCAAATTACAGTATTTAGCTTATTTGATTATCAGAACGGCCCCGGCCCCAATTAGTTCGGATAACTGACGCTCCACTGTATATGGTTTCGCTCTGAATTATTAATGCTAACGAGTAATTGAATAATTATTTCAGTCTCGAATTTGCGAGAAATGTATTACGGGACTCGATCCAGTTGCGTTCGTAGTATTTAACGGAAATTCAGTTACGAAGAAATACCTTTGGCAGTTGAAAGAGAGAAGTTTACTGTATTTCTAATGCCCTTGAAACTAGATGAGTTTTCAAGTGTCACCAAGGATTTCAATAGTAGAATTTTCCGATCTAGGGGTATATTGTCTGTATATGCTTTTAGTAAAGTACTCTTAAATTTGCTACCGTCCGCAAATTTAAAATTTTACCAGCGTTCATTATTAATGCCGACAATTAAAAGTAAATAAAAATATTTTAAACCCAGGTAAAATAATGTTTGAGAATTTTATAAATGTAAAAATATCTAATGTATTGATTAGATATAGGACTATTTAAATATTTATTAGACATATATTACGTGGGAGACTATTTTAATGTCGTCTTGGGCAAGAGTAGGCCAAATGTACAATATATCATTTGACTTCATTCAGAGAGTGTAGCTACGGTAGAACAACAAATAAGTGAGTATACATTCAGAAGCAATGAGTGTTATGATTAGAGTCAAAGGTGGGCAAGAAATTACAGGCAGGAGCCTTATTGCATTGAAGTAATTGCATCGGCCAGACATTGCAAATCCGGCTTTTCACAAATGAAAGAATCAAATAATGACAGCACGTAAGTAAGCCACGCGTTTCCCCCATCACCGGGTGTAATTGAAGAGGTACGAGTAGGTAGATAACAGGAGATGGGGAATGCATAGCTTTCAGTTCTATCTGTTATTCCTCGGTTGAAATTGCTGGACAATATTCGTACGATACGAATAACAGCCAGGCGGCTTTTGACTTCCATCCAATTTACTGTTTTAATACAGGAATTATTGAACTTAATTGCTTCTTAAATGAATATCGGAATTAAAATTTAAAAACTGCAACTTAAGTGCATTCTACTGCATTCAAAGTTCACTGCACCGAGTTTACTCAATTGTTATTTTGTTCACAAAACCGCAATCCGCTAGTTTTCTATTTTCTCTTTAAACATTTGTTATACGCTGTGCTGTGTAAATTCTAATTTTATAAATATGTAAATGAAAGTCGGTATCATTTTCAAACAATTATGTTTTTATTATTTGTGTTTTTGAAAAACACTAATATTTTTTTTATAGTTTGTAATAGTTAAACTTATACTTAAACTTTTGAGCTTAGTCCGTAAGAATTGATGTCAGTTATAAGCTGAAGAACATACGTATTCAAAAATTCTATTAACTGATTTAAAAAAAGTGTTTTATTCTTTTAAAAAATAAACGAATTACTTATAAATGAACCCTCTTTAGGAAGGAAATGGAATAGGTTTTTGCTCTTTCATTTTTTGGGTTTTCCGATGAATTGTTCCATTTATAGCTACAATGTATAACACAACTTTTTCAATGGAGGTACGTAATTTTAATTTTTCACAAACAGAATCTGTTTTTTCAAAAACTTGTCGTGAGAAACCAGTTTCTTCCTGGTAAAACACATTTTTTATATTCAAATTGTGGTTTATACTTTCTTCACTTGGAACAATCCAAATAAAGTCAATAAAATATAAATTTTTACTTTCTCTTGCCTATATGAATATATAGGAAGGACAGTATTGTTTTCATGTCGATTTTTCGAAATCGAGTTTTCACCGGATCTAGGCCTATAGGTTTTCAGACCCCCTGAACCCAAAAAACATGTTTTTAGCGATTGGTCTGTGTGTGTGTGTGTTGTGTGTGTGTGTGTGTGTGTGTGTGTGTGTGTGTGTGTGTGTGTGTGTGTGTGTGTGTGTGTGTGTGTGTGAACAGAATATCTCAAGAACGGAACATCGTACGAACTTGAAACTTGAAACTTAAGTTACATACCACTACCGGACGCGACACGAACATTTTCATCAAAATCGGTCAACCGGAAGTAGTAGTTTATTCGTATAATTTTTCAGTTTTTTGCGATTTTCTCAAAAACTGGTCCTACGATTTTTTTTAAAATCGCGTATTTTACTCAATTTTTTATTCTCTACAAGATAGGGTAGGCGCCATGTTTGCTGAAATTCTCGGTGAGGCTGTTTTTTACGTAAAAACGTTGTTTTTTTAAGATTACGGCTTTAATATAAATTTTAGCGCAAAACTTATAAATAAAAGTTGTAGAGAATTTAAAAACCTACAACTTCTGTTTCAAACATTTTTTTGTATGACGCTTAGTTTAGCAGTAATTAGCGATTTTCTGATTTTTTCTCACGAAAACGTGTGAAAAATCGATTTTTTTAAGATTTTGGCCTTAGTATGCATTTTACGATAAAAGTGTATATAACCAAATTTATAGGAAATTTAAAGATCTACAACTTTTATTTAACGTATTTTTCTCTACAGAGCCTAGTTTAGCGTGAAATAGTGATTTTCCGTATTTTTAAGCCAGACTGAGGTTGATTTTCATTTTGAGTGTTTCACTCATGATTAAAATAAGGTTATGTTTATTGAGGTTAGTTTTTTGTTTATTTCTAATATTTTATTACTAATGTTAAATTATATTGTAAATTATTTGCATTGGCAAGAGAAAGTTGTGTGAGTGTTTCACACCAGATTTTTATAAGTTATTTTTGATCGATGTATTGTTCGTAAGATTCATAAGAAGAATCTTCAGGTAGTAGCAGTATTTGGTGTAGTCTTTTTTCAGTTATAGAGTATATTTTCCTTGCATAAAAAGGAAAGCACAACTAGATGTGAAAACTACAGAGCCATATGTCTTTCATCTGTGATATTTAAGTTGTACACCAGGGTACTGGAAGGTAGGTTGAGGAGAGAAGTAGAGGGAAAACTCGAGGATGAACAGGCGGCATACAGGCCGGGCAAACAGACTCAAGATCATATATACGTGTTGAGAACAGCTATGACAAGGGCCAACAATAGGGGAAAAACAATGTTTTTGGCTTTCCTTGATTTGGCGGCAGCCTTTGACTCTGTTCCAAAAAAGGAGGTATGGAGGGCATTGGAGGAATTAGAGACTCCACAGAAGTTGTTGAGGGTGATAAAGAGTGTGTATCGGAATGTGTATGGAATGATCAGAATGGAAGGGAAGGAAAGTGGAAGATTTCTTATGGAGAGGGGAATGAAGCAGGGAGACAGTCTGAGCCCACTTTTATTCATCGTTTTCATGGACTCCATTGCTAAAATCTGCAAGAGACGAACAAAAAGATATAAGGTAGGGAACTGGAATCTCCGGCCAGTGTACCTGCAATCATTGATATACGCAGATGATATAGTCTTGATAAACTCTAAAGCAGAGGATTTGCAAGAAGCAATAACGGAGTGGTGCAGTACTCTGCAGGAGAGAGGAATGAGGGTGAACGTTAAAAAGAGTAAAGTGATGAAGGTTGGAGGTGAGAAGGAGGAGCTGAGAATGAGGTGGGATGGGGTGGAGTTGGAGCAGGTGAGGAGTTTTGAGTATCTGGGAACAGTGATTGATGAGAGTGGGGGAATGGAGGAAGAGATGAACAACCGAATCAGAAAGGCCAACCAAATATTCTATAGTTTAAATAACACACTTATTGGAAAAAGAGAGGTGAGCAGAGACGCCAAACTCAGAATATATAAGTCAGTATATTTACCAACATTACTGTATGGGTCAGAAACATGGACCATGAAAGATAAACTGGACAGTAGAGTTACAGCTCAGGAAATGAAGTATCTAAGGAGAGTGATAGGAAAGACAAGACGGGACAGAGTTCGTAATGTGAATGTACGGGAGGAGTTAGGCTTAAAAACAGCAGTAACAGAACTGATTGAAAGAAGGGCATTGGGTTGGTATGGTCATGTGGTGAGAAGAGATAGGGAGGACAGACTGAGGCGAATTTTTGAGGCGAGACCGGAGGGAACCAGAAGACGGGGAAGACCAAGGATGGAGTGGGAGGAGTATGTTGAGGGTGTGGGGGGGCGAAGGGGAGAGAGCAAAGGACGGCTGAGAGCATTGGCTTTGGACAGAGTGGAGTATAAGAAGTTTATAGAAGGCCCGACGCTGAGAGGCAGAAGGGAGAGATAAAGAAGAAGAAGAAGAGTATATTTTAACATTGAATGCTTACAGAATTTATATTTTGCTCGTACATCTTCGTAATGACAATATTTACAGTACACGTACGTTTTATGAAATGGTTTTTTGTATTTCCGTGGCAGATGCGACAAATAATGTGGTACCGTTTGGAAAACTGATGCATTATCAATCTCTAATTTAATTGTTTAAGTCGAGTCGCATTATCAGCTTGATCATCGGCGAATATTGTGGTTCATGGTAAATAACGTGTAACTGTTTCCAGATCCCAGCCGAAAATCGAACCCGTGACTTTCCGCTTTGTAGTCACGCTAAACACTAAGCTACGAAGACGTACAGTTTAGTTAATAGTTTACAACTGATAATTATAAGGAAATATGAAAACGAAGCATTATATTTACCTTAAATATTGTTAACCTTTATTAACATTTCTTGTGTAGAGTAAATTATTACGGAATATCTGGGCCAATAGAACATTTTCTGATCTTCGTGCGTAAAATAAAAGTGTATAGATAGGTCTAGTATTGCCTAGATCAATGACGCAGAAAATCTTACCATAAAATATTTACTTCTCCTCCTCACTGAGTGGAAAAGTATCCTTATCAGCATGCCATGCCCTCCGAAAAGTACTCACTTTCCACCCTCCAAATGACACCTTCACTTCACCACAGGGTCTGGCTGTATAGTGAAATTCATTACTCTCAGAGGAGCTAGCTCTGACTAGTGTCTTTTACACCTCTACCTCGTCTGTTCTTAAATAGTTCAGTCATATCATTGGCTGACCATGTGATGAGAAACAGAACTATTTTTTGTAGCCCTGGAACCAACCGATCGAGTGCAATTAATTTAACACTCCACCTGGCCGTTGTGGCTAGGTGAATAGAAGTGAATGGTATTTTAACATTGCGAACACTTGTCAAACGGAAATTTTCAAATAAATGTGGAAGTTGTTGCTAGTGATTTTTCGCTACACTGCTTTGGTCTATTGAAGAAATAAAATATTTATTGCCAAATAGCCCTTCCATTTAGAAAGAACTGGTTGACCAAAATTTTCTCCGGCTATTAGATCTATTTATCAGTTCTATTATTAACTATTGTACAGGAATTTTTGCGTCTTAAATCCTGTACGGTATATTACAATATAAAAAAAATATTGTAACAATTTATTTAAAAGATACCACGTACCGATGATTACGGCTTACCACATTATCATTTTACTGTACTTTCATAGTTTAATTAAATTTGAAATTCTTGGAGCTTAATAAGAAATTATTTCTACTTTTTCCTACCGAATTGCGAGTGTTTTGTCGTGTAGGCATTATCTTGTAGTCGTGATTGTAACTAAATGGCTTTCAACTCACTAACGGACTCTATTAACTTTAAGATACGGTTACACATCCATGTTTCGTGCGCTTGTGAAGCACAAGTTTTCTCACCGTGGCAATTCTTTGTAGAATTTACGTTGTAATAATTCTATTCATTAATTTATTCATTTATTTATTTTTAGTTGTTTAATTACTGTTTTGGTGATGATTGACGGGTACTTCCAAATAATAAAGGAATACCGAAAAAGACTAGACTAAACTCACTGTAGGATTCTCTTTGTAAATATGCGTGCACGCGTAAATATAAAAAGAGTAAATAGAATGAATAACCAAATACATGTCATAATTTTGCATTTGTGTATCTTAATATGCGCTGTATGTAAGAATTATTTAGTTAGTTTAAAGAGTTCAATTAATTTAAACTTACACAAGAGAATTTCAATCTTTTTATAACAGGTCTATGGAGTAAACCAATCAACAGTTTATTTATTTATTTTTCCTATATTAGAAATATTATAAGTAGGCCCTAATTGATAGTAAAAAGTATAAATTAATTTCTAACTCTGTAAACTCATTATGCTATTGTTTTTAAAAATTTATACTTTTTAATCAGCAAAAGCAAAACTTGTGAGCCGATGACAGCTTGTGTACGTACCCAAGAGCTGTTCGTTTATGTTACAATAATTTCAGTTAGTATGAATCTTTCCTAAACTTTGGGTATACTGACGCTTACTTGTTCATGTATTCAACTTTCATGAGTTTGTTCAGTCGGAAATCCTATTCTTTTTTCTTCTTCTTCTACTTATTCAGGTATCTATCCATTCCGAATGTTGGCGACCATCAAAGGAATTTTAATCTTGTTCGTTACACTGCGAAATAGCTCTTCTGAGCTTTTCCTTAACTACATTCTCAGATTTCGAAGCCACGATACCCTTCTTCTGCTGGGTTCTCGTTTACCATATATATTTCCCCAGCAGAATATCTAGCGGTAACGAATTGCCCATATGTCCCAAATGTTGTAGCTCCCTACAACTTGATGGTGAAAATGATTTCCACGTCTTTCTTCATTCTCATGAGAACCTGTATATTTGGCATCCGAACAGTCCATGGGACACTCAACATTCATCTGTAGCCTACTAATTTTATTTACTTTCCGTAATATTGAAAAACTATATCCTGTGTTTTATAGGTATGTTATATCATAATGAGTACGGTGAAGAATATGTTCATTTTTGTGCTAATTGTGCGTACAATACTGTAGGCTAATGTGAAAACGCTGCGGAAACAGAATTCTACCTTATAAATAATTATAATACTCACGGCTTTGCATGCGGCAGCGTAGTACTATCGTAGTAGACCCAAAAATGGACCTAAATTCACTATGGATTTGCATTTACTTTTGTCATTTGGTTGCTAAAACATTTTCAGTAACTTATTACTTCAGCTACATAGAACAAAGCGGTTGGATATGGAAGAACCGTTGTATTTTGTCTGCGCAGTTTAGCTTTTAAAACCTCAAATTGGTTAATTGTTAATTAATGGTCATTTAATTTTTGTTTCCAAAATTATCATGTTATTTTTGCCGATTTTTTTATTTGCAAAAATAACAAAACAGAGTGCACAAGACAAATGAAATGATTAGAATGAATTAATAAGAAGCGAATTCGGAATAGATTGTTTGATCGAAAGAATAAAAGTTAATCATGGTAGGTGGAAACAGGATCTGGAGAGAATCCCCGAAGAGAGAATACTCTTAAAAGTGAAAAACTCTAAACCACATGAACTCAGAGATATTGGAAGGCCACGGAGAAGATGGCAGTAGTTAAATTATGCCAAGTGTGATACATCTATAAAAACTGAGTTAATCAAAGTAAACAGCTAATCACTGAACATAGTATACTATGTAAAAGTGAGGTGAGTTCGGAACAGGTAGAAGGCTAATCCTTGATGGCAAGAAGGAGAAGGAGAAGGAGAAAAAGAAGAAGATAGTTCTAAGTATAAAATAAAAAAAACCTTTAAGCCTTTAAGGTACTAGTGTTAAACAGTTCTCTGGAAGATAAGAAAGTATGAAGAGCTGTAGGTAATTTAAACCACTTTAGTGTAGTATTGGTCTAGAAAATTTTCATAAATTGTTCTAGTTACTGGTTGAACTAGTTTTCTCGTTACCTATTTTAGTCAAAGTATTATATCACCAAATTTTTATTTTAAATTTCTTGAAAGCCATTTCGTATGCACAAACTAAATGTTTGTTAAATGGTATTTTTTCTTATGATGAACTATACAGTGCGTATTCCTCTATATAGCTTCTAAAGTGCGTAATCTCTCTATTATGTACTTTTTACTTTTTTGTATTTTATTGTACTTCTAAATGATAAAAAATATTATTAAATAGATCTGTTTATTTATTTTCTGTTGTACTGCATGGTAATCATATTTTCGTGACACGCGTATCTTTCTTTCCACGCAATGCAGCTAACTTTTATATTTCGTCTGCTGATACTGTGAATCCTTGCATGTCTAACAATATTCAAGAAACCAAGATTCAGAAGGCCGTGCTTAATATTATTGAACGTTCAAGAAAATAAAAGAATAGTAAAATTTTGATACAATTGTAAGTATTTTTATGAAATTTTAATCGTGAAGTTTTAAAACCTCTTGCCTTAAACATTTTTATTTTAGTTACAAAATTCTGTCAAACCATGTATTACATTGTTTTAAGCGAATTACATAGTTTTTATTACAGTTTTTATTAGTTTTTAGTTGTTTCTATTACATAGTTTATAACATATGTAGTAATTTCTTCACATGTCTAATCCTAAAGGCCTGTTTTTACTGAGATTTATTAATGATTTTTATAGAAACAGTACAAATGTTCCAAATGAGAAAACTAGTTTTTTTGAATTGAACCTATGGTTTCTTAAATTGGATCAGCATAATGATTTGAATAAAGGTAATCCAAATATCAAGTAGTAAACATTGTTCTATTTCAATTATTAATTTTTAACCAGGAATATACAGTATAAATCTAACATAATTGAAATTAAAATTATAAAGTATAGATACTCATAGCCTAAAAGAAAAATACCTATTTGCAACTGAATTACGAACAATTAAGTCTATTATTTGTTGAACAGGTAACTTACAATAATACACTGTTCGTGTTTCACAATAACTAGTAAAATTAATTAACCATTACAGGAATCTAAATTACAAAAAGAGTAATTGTAAAAATATAAAAAATATAAATATTTAAAGAAAAGTAAGTGAAAGTTATTCAAATTCATTTATAATTTCCATTTACCAAGACGATACTGCACATCTAAAACTACAATTAGACTTTTTATATAAAAAGTATTAAAATTAAAAACAACCATTAATTATGTAATTTCATATTTTATACATTGAAAAATTTAGATATAATAATATAGCTAGGCCTGCATATTCTAAGTTTCTTAATACAATTAAAAGTTCATAATCTAATTTTTTTCAGCCTGGAACAAAGTACTTTTTAAAACTTTGGGAACCCCATAAACCGTAGCGGACTTATTTAGACAACAATCTTCATATTTATGAGCGTACAATACCCTCTCAGGTCATTCTCTGTCTACTGCCCATAATTTCCTCTTTTCGTCATATTTTATCTCAGATATATTTTGAAGTATTTTTGAAATTGGACCGGTACAGTTTAAGAATCGTCAAGAGGTTAAATTTGGGTAACATGTAGAAGATAGAGAAATCATGTCAGCCTACTTTAAAGAAAATATATTTTTTGTGCATTATTACTTTTAGTTGTAGGGTAAAAAAATACTGTTACAAATGAAATAATGCAAAAATAGTGTACAAACTGTGAAGAAATTTAGATGTTTTGATTTTAGTATTGAAATATTGTAGCATATTTACAAAAAACACACAAGAGACACTGCTTACGCAAAACGTCTTCTGACTCAATGTAAAGTTCCTCAGGCTCTTCTTGTGACGCCTATCCCACGAACCTAAAACTGGAAATATCCCTTGGATGGGGGGGGGTAATTCTAAGGTAGTCCAATACAAGTAACCCTCCTTTACTTAGCTAATACTTTAAATTCTGTTTTTTTTAAATATTAATAAATTCTTATTAAATGTATTAAATTCTTATTAATATTATTAAGTGTCTTAGTTATCAATAGACCTTGATAATCGCTTGTGATTGAAAATTTATACTTAAATTATTTATTTTTGCTGTTCGTTGACATATAGCCCTATCAATCTTGTGACAATCTTGTTTCTAGGATTAGCTTTTCGATTGTCTATGATTGCAATGTAGTCGGTATATACAATGCCTATACTTATACATACTTAATACATCATAAATAATTTCTTTGTATTCGGGTTGTAGTTGGGTTTTGTATCCACTATAACCGAGATTTCACTACAGTGTTGTAAACAATGTTCAGTCCGATTATAGTGAACTTCTGGTAATCGGTATAGGCCTATTTGGTTTACTGATAACGAAATTCATTATTACCGGAAAGTATCTTATACCGGGAAACAAGTCGTATAAAATGAAATGCAGACTTTAGTTTCAAATAATTCGTATAGTAAGACAGTATTCTATAATAAGTAAACAAATCTTATATTAATCTGAAAAGTATTTTAAAAATTTCCGTATTAAGTCCGATCTTAAAAAAGACATTTTTTACTGCATGAGCACAGCCGCCAAGAATATCAGAAACATGGCGCTTACCATATCTTGTAGAGAATTGTAAATTTAATAAATAAAATTATTTAAAAAAAATATTGTTGAAGCCATTTCGAGAAAGTTGCAAAAAGTGAAAAATCGCATGAATAAATTACTACTTCCAATCGACCGACTTTGGTGAAAACGTTCGTGTCGGGTCCGTTAGCGGTACCTAACGTAATTTTCAAGTTTGAACTTCGTACGTTTTTCCATTCTTGAGATATTTTGTTCACACACATACACACAGAACAATCGCTTTCCGGTGAAAACCCATATTCGAAAAATCAACATGATTTTAATACTTTTCTTCTATATATAAATATATTATATATGTTAATAAGGGCATCAGAAAGTAAAAACCGACTTGTTCAGTTATCTTTAGTGACTGGGCGTCTTCTTTTTAAAACTCATTGAAAATGCATCTTCAAACTAAAAGGATGGACATTATTTACGTGAACGCCTGTTGGAGTTTAATGTAATTACAGTTATTTTTAATGAAAATTAAGGTTTAATGAATGAACGGTAGAGTGCTTCAAGAAATTCGAAATCAAGTAAATTCTATTGAAATCAATGAGCAGTAATTTCCATCCGCTTTGAAATGGTATTTTAGCAGATGAGTTATTAATAGGTACCTAACTAAGATCTTAAACAGAATACAATTTACTCAAATTTAAGTTACTGAATTTATTATATATGTACATTATGTTAGGTATTCTAATCCTTGGGTTAATTAGGTTCAGTTGAACTTTTTATGTTATCATACTTTAAATATACAACTTATATGTTATGAAACTTTCAAAACTGACTGTTTTTTTTCAAACCGGCTACCTCCTGAAATAAACGGTATTGTTGGGGACCTGAAAAATTACTATAGTTATCTTTACATTTTTCCACCTCAAAGCGTTTACCCTGTAATGCGTACACAACCACTAAAATCGAACCTAAGTGACTTGCTTCTACGAACAGAAACACGATGTTCAGAAAGATAACTTTATTTTAAAAAATCTGGTGTGAAACACTCACACAACTTTCTCTTACCAGTGCAAATAAGTAACAATAAAACTAACATTAGTAATAAAACATTAGAAATAAACAAAAAAAACTAACCTTATTTCAATCATGAGAGAAACACGCAAAATGAAAATCAACCTCAGTTTGGCCTAAAAATACCGAAAATCACTCATTCACGCTCAACTAGGCTCTGTAGAGAAAAATGCTCTGAATAAAAGTTGTAGAGCTTTTAATTTTCTATAAATTTGATTATATACTTTTTTGTCATAAAATGAATACTAAAGCCGAAATCTTTACATAATCAATTTTTCACACGTTTTCGTGAGAAAAAAACAGAAAATCGCTAATTACCGCTAAACTAAGCGTTATACAAAAAATCGTTTGAAATAAAAGTTGCAGAATTTTAAATTCTCTTCATTTTTTATTATATACATTTTTGCGCTATAATACATATTTAAGCCGTAGTCTTAAAAAAACACGGTTTTTACGTGAAAACACCCTCACCAAGAATTTCAGCAAACATGGCGCCTACCCTATCTTGTAGAGAATAAAAAACTGAGTAATTGAGGTGAATTTAAAAAAAAACGTAGGACCAGTTTTTGAGAAAATCGCAAAAAATGAAAAATTGTACGAATAAACTACTACTTCCGGTTGACCGATTTTGATGAAAATGTTCGTGTCGGGTCCGGTAGTGGTATGTAACTTAAGTTTCAAGTTTCAAGTTCGTACAATGTTCCGTTCTTGAGATATTTTGTATTCACACACACACACACACACACACACACACACACACACACACACACACACACACACACACACACACACACACACACACACACACACACACACACACACACACACACACATACACACACACACACGCGCGCGCGCACACACACACACACACACACACACACACACACACACAGACCAATCGCTAAAAACATGTTTTTTGGGTTCAGGGGGTCTGAAAACGTATAGATCCGGTGAAACCTCGATTTCGAACAATCGACATGAAAACAATACTTTCCTTCCTATATATTCATATAGGCAAGAGAAAGTAAAAAAAAATCTGGTGTGAAACACTCACACAACTTTCTCTTGCCAATGCAAATATTTAACAATATAACCTAACATTAGTAATAAAACATTAGAAATAAACAAAAAAATAACCTCAATAAACATAACCTAATTTTAATCATGAGTGAAAGACGCAAAATGAAAATCAACCTCAGTTTGGCTTAGAAATACGGAAAATCACTCTTTCTCTCTAAACTAGGCTCTGTAGAGAAAAATGCTTTAAATAAAAGTTCTAGATCTTTTAATTTTCTATAAATTTAATTATAAACACTTTTGTCGTAAAATGCATACTAAGGCCGAAATCTTAAAAAAATCAAATTTTCACACATTTTCGTGAGAAAAAAACAGAAAATCGCAAATTACCGCTAAACTAAGCGTTATACAAAAAATTGTTTGAAATAAAAGTTGTAGGATTTTCAATTCTCTACAATTTTTATACAAATAAAGTTTTGCGCTAAAATGAATATTAAAGCCGCAATCTTAAAAAACAACGTTTTTACGAGAAAACACCCTCACCAAGAATTTCAGCACACATGGCGTCTACCCTATCTTGTAGAGAATATAAAATTGAGTAAACCAGGCGATTTTAAAAAAAATCGTAGGACCAGTTTTTGAGAAAATGACAAACAAGTGAAAAATTACACGAATAAACTACTACTTCCGGTTGACCGATAATGATGAAAATGTTCGTGTCGGGTCCGGTAGTGGTATGTAACTTAGGTTTCAAGTTTTAAGTTCGTACGACCTTCCGTTCTTGAGATATTTTGTACACACACACACAGACACACACACAGACCAATCGCTAAAAACATGTTTTTTGGGTTCAGGGGGTCTGAAAACGTATAGATCCGATGAAAAATTGACATGAAAACAATACTTTCCTTCCTATATATTCATATAGGCAAAAGAAAGTAATATACACTTTTTACACATAAAATTTCAATTAATCATAAAGTAAACTTTTGTAGAAGACGCTTCTCTCCATTTTCATGGCATTGGATGAGAGTTCACAGTTTTTCTCCTCCAAAAGCGATCACATTTCAGCTCATCATCAGTGATTACTTTGGAAAAATTTATGCTATGACATGGAGAAGCAGTATAAAATTATTATTCTTCAATAAAGTTGAAGGATACAGAAAAGTTACTGTTTGAAAAATTAAAGTAGTTTCTCTAATAACATCATTTCAAGTTAATTGTTTATTTGATAGGTACGTCTTAGAAAAATTTTGCAATTAAATACCTAACAGAATAATTTAAATTGTGGGCTGTGTGATTTATGCAACTGAAATTCATGGAAATTTCCGATTATTTAAGTAATTTCTATAATTACTTTGTACTTTAAAGGTTACGTAACGCATTGAAATTGCAAACTATTAAAATTAATTTTTCTTGGAATTTGATTTTTACTTTCTCTTGCCTTTATGAATATATAGGAAGGAAAGTATTGTTTTCATGTCGATTTTTCGAAATCGAGTTTTCACCGGATCTATACGTTTTCAGACCCCCTGAACCCAAAAACATGTTTTTAGCGATTGGTCTGTGTGTGTGTGTGTGTGTGTGTGCGCGCGCGCGTGTGTGCGCGCGTGTGTGCGTGTGTGTGTGTGGGTGCGTGTGTGTGTGTGTGTGTGTGTGTGTGTGTGTGTGTGTGTGTGTGTGTGCAGAATATCTCAAGAACGAAACATCGTACGAACTTGAAACTTGAAACTTAAGTTACATACCACTACCGGACCTGACACGAACATTTTAATCAAAATCGGTCAACCGGAAGTAGTAGTTTATTCGTGTAATTTTTCACTTTTTTGCGATTTTCTCAAAAACTGGTCCTATGATTTTTTTAAAAATCGCCTAGTTTACTACATTTTTTATGCTCTACAAGATAGGGTAGGCGCCATGTTTGCTGAAATTCTGCGCGAGGCTGTTTTTACGTAAAAACATTTTCTTTTTAAGATTGCGGCTTTAATATGCATTTTAGCGCAACACGTTATATAATAAAAGTTGTAGAGAATGTAAAATTCTACAACTTTCATTTCAAACATTTTTTTGTATAATTCTTAGTTTAGCGGTAATTTGCGATTTTCTGTTTTTTCTCACGAAAACGTGTAAAAAATCGATTTTTTAAAGATTTCGGCCTTAGAATGCATTTTACGACAAAAATGTATATAATAAAATTTATAGGAAATTAAAAGACCTACAACTTTTATTTACAGCATTTTTCTCCACAGAGCCTAGTTGAGCGTGAAAGATTGATTTTCCGTATTTTTAGGCCAAACTGAGGTTGATTTTCATTTTGCGTCTTTCACTCATGATTAAAATAAGGTTATGTTTTTGAGGTTAGTTTTTTGTTTATTTCTAATGTTTTATTACTAATATTAGGTTTTTTGTTAATTATTTGCACTGGCAAAAGAAAGTCGTGTGAGTGTTTCACACCAGATTTTTTTTTTATGAAAACAATAATATAATTATTATCTTAGTACAAACTATCAAACAACAAAATCAGATGAGTCAACCTATAAGTAAATGAAATTGTATTTAGAAAAAATATTTAATTCACTACGGGACAATACATTACATTATTTAGTAGAAATTCATATTATAGACTATATTTAAGATCACAATGTACTTCATACGAAACTGAGTCTAATACATTGGTTAAACAGTTGTATGTAAAAACATGCATATTCCAGTATCGCAATAAAAACACTGGACGTTTCAGTATCTACGAGAGTGGTAACATATCGATAAAGTTTTAAAATGAATACATGTGTAGACTGCGTTTATACTTGTATACATAAATGTACTTTTGTAATTTAAGACGCGTTTCACGTTTTCTTTCATTTTCCGTCACTTTTTACTTTCTCTTGCCTATATGAAAATATAGGAAGGAAAGTATTGTTTTCATGTCGATTTTTCGAAATCGAGTTTTCACCGGATCTACACGTTTTCAGACCCCCTGAACCCAAAAAACATGTTTTTAGCGATTGGTCTGTGTGTGTGAACAAAATATCTCAAGAACCGAACATCGTACGAAGTTGAAACTTGAAACTTAAGTTACATACCACTACCGGACCCGACACGAACATTTTCATTAAAATCGGTCAACCGGAGGTAGTATTTTATTTGTGTAATTTTTCACTTTTTTGCGATTTTCTCAAAAACTGGTCCTACGATTTTTTTAAAAATCACCTGGTTTACTGAATTTTTTATTCTCTACAAGATAGGGTAGGCGCCATGTTTGCTGAAATTCTTGGTGAGGCTGTTTTTAAGATTTTTTTTAAGATTACGGCTTAAATATGTATTATAGCGCAAAAATGTTTATAATAAAAAATGTAGAGAATTTAAAATTCTACAACTTTTATTTCAAACACTTTTTTGTATAACGCTTAGTTTAGCAGTAATTAGCAATCTTCTGTTTTTTCTCACGAAAACGTGTGAAAAATCGATTTTTTTAAGATTTCGGCCTTAGTATGCATTTTATGACAAAAGTAAATATATTTGAATTTATAGAAAATTAAAAGATCCACAACTTTTATTCAGAGCATTTTTCTCTACAGAGCCTAGTTTAGCGTGAAAGAGTGATTTTCCGTATTTTTAAGGCAAACTGAGATCGATTTTCATTTTGCGTCTTTCACATATGATTAAAACTAGGTTATGTTTGTTGAGG
This sequence comes from Catonia carolina, assembly GCA_035578175.1. NCBI lineage: Eukaryota > Metazoa > Arthropoda > Insecta > Hemiptera > Achilidae > Catonia > Catonia carolina. Next base: position 102,349,546 of record JAQMRL010000001.1, on the reverse strand, counting down.
TTAGTTGTTTTGTTTATTTCTAATGTTTTATTACTAATGTTAGGTTTATTGTTAATTATTTGCATTGGCAAGAGAAAGTTTTGTGAGTGTTTCACACCAGATTTTTAAATTTAGTTACAATTGGACAAAGATTGGTTTGGATCTGTTTTCATGGATTAAATAACAAATTGGTAATGGTATTTTAGGGTGTAGAGAAAAGAAGTATTTGTTAATCCAACTTTTTATTAGGTACCGCATCAAAGTTAAAAACTAAAATATTGTATTCTGTGTCAAGTTTTATCGGTGTGTGTGTGTATATAAGAAAGCCCATCCGTCATTTCCTCACCCACTCATCACAAATTTTTTAACTTTCATATCACCTACATAACTGAAAAAGGGCACATTTTTAGTTAGAAATTTTTCAGGAAAACTGAAGCAATAGATATGATCTCTGTGTACCTTCCCGAAAAGCTGTAGTTTTAAAAATTGGCATGGGTATCGTGTATGCGGTATCTAGAGAAAGTAAAGCTTTTAAATTTCGACCATTTTCCTCTGATAAGTTAATATGCTGTAACTTTCCTGAAGCAATAGAAGTGTGGAGTGAAACGGAAAAAATAATTATGTTCTTTAGTGCACTCCTCTGAAGATAGCAATAAGTCCGCCTGCAAAATTTCAAAAAGGACATAATTTCTAGCTCCTAGTATAAAGCTATGTTTTATGGAGTTTTCTAAGTAACCTTTTTCTTAGAAAAATAATTCAGTTCAGTTAACGTAATTTTAATTCCGGAAATTTTACTTTTGTTTAATAGGATTGAAATCTTAGCCCTGAACCGTACGCAGAATTTCTGTCTTAAGTCAAGTAAAATAGTGTTGAGCCTGCTTACAACTATTTTAGACAATTACATTTGTCAGAGACACTGGTGGACATCTCACGTAGCGGAAAACACGAATCACTGTTTGAAAAGGCGTTGGAATTTCGAAGGAAAACTAGAGCAGAACATGTACTGCACTACAAAGACCTTTCTGAGGACTGGAGATAATTGCATCAAGTTTCAGTACCTTGTTGCCGACCAGTGGTGCGTGCCGAAATGCTTTTCATCTCTCTCAGTAGCTAGTCTGTAGTCAACTGTCTACTGAATCAAACTCTGCGGACTACTAGTATTCAATTATTTCAAAGTTTGATAAAGATCAAGATATTTTTAAAAATATACCTTTTTAAAATCAAACTTTAAAACCAATAGAAACTACAATAAAATTCTGTAACATTTTTCGTTTATACTTAACAAATATTTTAAATTAATTATTGAAAACTTACGATTCTTTACTAAGTAGTAAGTCTTGTTCTTAAAGAAAAACGTTTTTTAAAGCTAAGAACAATGACCCACACGTTCGTGTGGATCATATTATTTTATCTCCAGTCTTAGTTACGAATTAGTCGAGTGTTTATTGTTGCGCGCTGAAAAGAATAGTATTTTTAAAGTATCTGAATATTGTTTCAATTTCAGGTTTTCAGGGAAAAGTAAATTTCATTGATGGGCGCCTTCGTAGCGTAGTGGTAGCGCACTAGCTTACAACGTGGAGGTCTCGCGTTCGATTCCCGTTTAGGGTCTGAAAATTTTTACAAGTCAAAACCCTCTGTTCTAGTTAAATAATCTACCGTAGTCGCTAATAACCATGCTGTTGTGTGACTTTAAATAAACTTAAAAAACTATTATTACATTTTTACCCATATACGTATATTATGCGTTTAGTTTAGTTTGTTACAATTTCTGTTACAATTTTTTTTAAATATTTTTTTCGTAACTTGCTAATAAATCTATGTTCTTATATTTTTTATTGAAAAATAACAATATGTCAGTTACTGCAGACTAATGACCCTGGCTCTGTAATCCGTTTTAGTATGTGTCTTTGGGTTTTTTTATATTATTATGCCTATATTCACAAAACCTCAACTAGTAGATTTTACTACGTGAAAATTTATTTAAGTCTGTCATGGTTTGGTTAATTTCATTATTTCCGATTGAATATCAATGAACCTTGCAGGTGAATTTCCTGTCATTTCATCTTGCATTTTTTCTTACTTTTTCCTTTTATTTCTATCTTCTCTTTCCTCTGCCTGCAGTTGTTTTTATACTTTATGTTAGTGAAATGCAACTTTGTAGGTGATTCTCCTAAAGTGCAGGTTTTAAAAGAATGGATGTAATCTATACTTTACTTATATAAACGTTTTTCATTTACGTTTTATCTATTTCTATTGAAACAAATTTCCTGACAAAAAATATTCTACACTTCTGTAGTTTTTATATGATACTTTATTCCTAATAATATGCAAACGTAAAATAAAATTCTGAAGATTTGCCAGAAAATTTTATTTCTTTACTGTATACTAATGACGGTAACATGAAATATCTAGACAAATAACTCTAGTATGTAAAAACAAAGGTGAAATGATATCATGAAGTGAAGTATGTTGTTTTAGGAGACTTGAAAAAGATGTACGTGTACTTTTTGAGTGATGTTAACTTTTCCTTTTTACGAAAATTTAAATCCTGGACCTTCCGTACAATTTCTCTTTTCTAATTTCATTGTTTTTAAAATCGTTTGTATCTCGGTTGGTTGCAGTAAATTTACTTTGATCATTCATTATAATTAATGTGATAAATTTTTTTGATGAGTGTCATATGAAAATAGATTTATATATTTGTATTTGAATACTTTATTTAATACCATTGTTGATTGAATACATGCGTATTTATCTTTAAATCTTTAGCCTACCACCCCCAATCAAAAGGATTTTAATCAGTTTAGTAGCCGCAGAAAGCTTGTTTATTGAATACAGTGATTCTAAATTATGGTAAAATAATTTTGTACATGATTGTAGAGCTAAATATAAGAAAAAAGTGCATATAAACTATGTCCGCAAATGCTTCATCAGCGAGTTACAGCTAGCAAAAAATGTCGCCCCGATTTCAGTTCCCCTGGTGAAATACAGTGATACTGAATTTTTCGGAGCTCATTTTGCGACAAATATGGTGGATTCATATGGAAAATCGAATAAACTAGTCTGGCAGCTGTAGTGCTCGCAGTTTTTGATAAAAAGGATGAAATATGCAAAAAATCTTAGTAGAAAACCCAGTCTTCTACGTTTGATGCCCAATAACTTTGTTAAATGACCTATAAATAAATTATTTTTCCTAATAAAAATTGTAGAGAATTTAATTCTGAAAGCAGTTATGTAAGCAATGTAATAAACTAAATGTAAATAAAAGTTTAATAAAATAAACTTATGTAACACTACATACCGATACTTAGCTTTTTTATGAGTTACAGAAATACAGAGATGAATTTCTGTATTTCTCGTATACTGTGGGAGTGTTCGTGTCTCTGTGTATTATAGTGTTGGATATGTACCTAGGGGAGTCTGTGATATTACGAAGTATTTTGGACTGAAAACTTTGAATTATTTCAATTGTACTGTGACTTGTTGTACCCCAGAGTTGTATCCTGTAAGTCCATACAGGTTTGAGTACTGTTTTATGAATTAATAATTTTGTTTGAGCCGATAATTTGAATTTTCTGTTAAGCATCCAATACATCTGTTCGCATCTAACATTTAACTACTTTCTTTTGCTCCATATGTGAGTCCTCCACATGAGACGCCTTTTCACGTGGAGGCCAAGATACTTTGCTGTATTGAATTGTGGAATTTGTTCGTTGTTCAAAATCACTGGTGGACAGGTTTTCCGTTTTAGTGTAAGTGTGCAGACTCTTTTGTTCATTTGTTTTCATACGCCACTTTTTTGTTGATTTTGTACGCTGTGTAAATGTTGCTGTAAGTGTTGAGATCTTTTTGAATTGCTTGAATGATTGCGTCATCGGCAAATGTTGCTACTGCAGTTTGTAATTTAGTGGAAAATCAGAAGTGTATTTAGGTGTAAAAAAAATAGAAGACAGTACGCTCCCTTGTGAAACACCAGCTTGGATTACTTTTAAAGATGATTGTTCGTCTTTATAGTTCACTGTGAAGCATCGGTCCTCTAAATAAGATTTAATAATTAAATAATACTGATCGGAAAGATTCCGGTTGGTTTTAAAAAGAAGACCTTTGTGTCACACTTTATCAAAGGCTTACATGATGTCAAGGAAGGTTTTAGAGCAATATTTCTTCTCTTCAAGTGCTTTGTAGATGTTGTCAACTCTGAATTTGCTCAATCGTGTCATGTTCTTCCTTGAAACCATAGTTCTAAGCCGTAAGTTTAAACTGGTTAGAGTATTACTTTAAACAAGAAAACTTTATTCCCAAGAGAAAGTTGAAACTTACTACCTAAAAGCCAGAAAAATTGACACACTTCAGCCCAAGTTGTTTTCGTCCGTCCATATGCTTGACTTCTCCACGTGAGTCTTCGATCCACATGTAATCCCACATATTTAAACTCTTTTTGTGGGATTACTGTACAATTCATAATGACCCCTGGAAATGTTCATTTCTTTAATTTGAGCTAACATGTGATACTTTGCTTTGTTTTTAAATGTTTTTTTTTGTAACATATATGTAAATTTTGTAAGTTTAATACTCTTTAGTGTTAATAAAGTTAAGTTAATAATGATTTTGGTGAAAAACGAGAGAAATGTTAAGATCTACAAACGTTTATAAAAAGTTATTTACTATTTAAGTGCGAATTGATAAATTATTGGTAAACGAAGGGTAAGTAAAAATTGTTTTTTCTATTTCATTATTTAATTTTTTCTAATCAGGTTGGCGTGAGGGAATAATAGAAGAGTAGAGTATGGCTTAGATGATATTGGTATGAGATGTTAATCCAGCTTTATAGAGAGAAAGGAGTCACCAGAAGTATGTTGGGTGCGTTCATGCGCGTAATGGCTGCTTTTGTCTGGAGAATAATTGACGGTGGTCGTGATGCACTCGTCATTGTCTGTCTGAACATCCATAGCTCCTCCTCAGCTTCTCAACGCATCGCCTCCCGCCAAATTACCTGCGCGTCACCTCCTTGCAAAATACTTGTGGCGGGAAGGGCGGAGTGGGCGAAGTTTCCTTCTCTACTCTTCTCTCCTACCTTTGCTGCGATGATTATTGTGATTCTCATCGCAATCATTATCATCAACGGTGCATCGGGATACAATACAGCCTGTGTAATAACTACAGATGAAATATTATTCCATCTTTTGTGATTTTAAAAATAATTTAATACGTTAAACAGTGTTGTACTCCTATTAATTTTTTAATATTTTAATACATTATCAAACTATATTTGGCGTATGCCATTTTCCTATTTAAAGAATGTTCATCTGATAATCTTTTTGCTGATGAAAAACTGTTTAAACGACTTCCTTTCCAATAAATTCTACTTATTCTATATCCTTAGGCTACTCCTAATTTTTAGTTTAATAATCAATTTACGCCCACTCCAGACAATTGTATTTTTTAAAATACGTAGTAAGTCTAAGTTCAAGAAAATTATCAAAAACCGCCTTTGTGGAGTAGTGGTTAGTGTAGTAGATTACAAAACGGATCATCCCGGGTTATATTCTCGCCTCGGGTCAGGGAATTTTAATACCACCATAAAACGTTAAGTTTTGCAACCTACAATAGTTGCTTATGATGAAGCTGTTGAAGTGTCACTAAAGAAATTTTAAATTAAAAAAATAGTTCTGTTTCATGTAAATTTTAGGACTACCGGCTTACAGTAAAATTCTGAAGAGACAAAATAACATATTATTTTTTATACATTTGAATTAATTACAATAATTTTCAGTATTTTTCCATTTCATCAATATACGGCAGTTATTATAATATCAAGTTTGTCGTAACTTTTGATTCTACTTACTGACAGAAATTATACTTTCGCTTACATTTTGTACAATCATGCACCATTGCGTTTGGTCAGAATAAATTTTACAGACAAAATATTGGTCTATTGTCGTTTATTGTAGTAAGACCATTCATAGAGTTCGCAACGCCATGGGCAGTCGTCGTTGCAACAAATATGTCATGGATGTCATGAAAAATCTGTTGTTCATTCATTCCATTCATTGATTGACGATTTTCACTCCACTGTATTTTGTACTTTACGATATTACATTGGTTTGAAAATTACAATTTTTACTAATATTAGTTTTTTTGTATGATAATAATTTAAGAGATAATATGTCTACTGAAAGCAACTAAATTTTAATCAAGCCGAAAAAATTTAGCCTGTACTTAATTCTGATTAAATCATGATGTCACTTAAACATAGTTCTTGTGCAACTATATGACAGTTAGTTTAATCAAAGAATAAATTTTTATTTTAATAATTTTCTTCTAATATGTGTGTTACAATTTTACTTATTTATTAAACGCTTCCTTAACTTATGACTTAGATCATATAAGGCATAAAACCAGTACTCAAGAACTATTAATAATATTGCATGAGTTACCACAAACAGTACATGTATTTGAGACAGAGCTGATGGAATTAACATGTTTTGTACTTTTGTATGAGATGAACGTTGAGTAGCGGTAAAAGTCTATTCCCACGACGCTAGTTTACTAGCTGCTAGTATCAGCAGGATCTACTAGCGCGTCGGTGACGGTTCCCACAGAGCTAGTTAATTATTGCCAGTGCTCTGAAAACAAGTGTGAGTCGTGTTGTGTACTGCTGTACGAAATACAGCTTACTAGCAATTAGCAACGTTTTCATCATCATCATCATCATCATTATCATCACCATCATCATCCATCATGGATTAGGCTTCTAGTGCCTGTTCTGGTGTCCATTGTTTCCTCGGCCTTCCAACGTATCTTCTTCCATCCTGCCTCAATTTCCATACCTGCAGAGGAAGACGATCTGGAGACATACGGAGCAGGTGATTCGTCCATCTCATCCTACAGGGCCTACTGCTTGATCACATCGACAAGTGGTTGAATATTACCTTGCCTCCGAATGACCTCTTTCCTTTTGTGATCCAGCCGCGTATATACCTGATCGCTGCGTAAAAATCTCATTTCTGCAGCTTGAATGCACGAGTCATCGTTTTTTGTTTAAATCCATGCCTCACTTCCATAATTCAGTAAAGGAATAACCATCACCTTGTAGAGTTTTATCTCCGTTTCCCTTCTGGCTTTACCTTCAAAGCACGGTGGATAATGCCAAAAATTATGCTGAATTTAGTTATCTTATGAGGTATGTCACATTCTTGATGAAAGGACACTTCACAACCAAGATATTTGAAGCTATTCACCTGCTCCATAATGACGTTGTTGATTACTATTTTGGAACGTAAGGGCCATTTGCCCAGGAATGCCATCACCTTTGACTTCGTACCCGAAATTTTCATGTTGAAGTCTTCACTTACAAGTTGTAATTGTAAATGGATGATTGTAGTTTGTCTTCTTTTTCCTGTTTTATTATTACTGTTCATATCGAGCTAGTTTACGTACGCTAGTCAATCACATGACTTTTCGTCCCCTTCTAGCGCTAGTCAAACAACGTTTCCAAACGTTCACACCAAGCTAGTTTACTAGAGCTAGTCAATCAAGTGACTTTTTCTCCCCTACTAGCCCTAGTAAAATCAAACATGTTTAAAGACATTAGCACGCTAGTGAATAAACTAGCTGCTAGTTATTCGTTCACACGACGCTAGTCTACTAGCGTCGTGAGAATAGGCTTTAAGTGTTTCCTGAAAAAAAATTAAACGTTGGTCTAACGTGCATATAATTTTGAAGTTTACTTATCCTCGAATTCCTGATTATTTATAAGCTACATCTGTACAGTTTCAATAATCTCCAGATTAGTATTGTTGTTGCTTATTCGGTATACTTTGTGTGTTTGTATTGTTGCTAGCGCCCGGTTTGTTGAAGGAAATTTCAACTTTAAGCGCATTAGTTGGGATTAGATTGTTCCCAATATCTGATTGGTCAGACTTAATGGATAATTTAAATATATAATTTTATTGATTAAAGATTAGTTGTTTGAATATCTGTGTCACGAAATATTGAATTCACTCCTTAGGAAAGTAAGAATCTATTTGAAAACTTCGGTTACTCATTCTTATATAAAATACACAAGCAATCGGCCGTAACTGATTACATCGGAATCTTACTTGGAGATCTCTCTTACGAATATGTAGTGATCACTGCTACAGATCATTATCTTACTAGCTTTAAACCGGGTTTAATTGATTTCAGAACTCTTGGCAGATCGAGATTTAATATCGCGCGTTAAAGAAATCTTTAAAGCTCCTTAGTGTAACCATGTACGATAAAACTCGGCATAATAGAAACCCACAATTCTAACGCTGATCGGTCTAATTTCCCTGGATACATGTGATAACTTGTTTATAGAAAGTTTGTAGTAAGAAGAGGTATGTGTGGCAGCAATCCAAACACTAGGTTTAGCGGATATGGTAAGTACGCATGTTGGCTGTATCTTAAAACTCCTTTTAAAGAAAGAAAAACTTTATTGGGGTGGGTCAAAAACTAAAAGAAGTAATTTCAATACTATGTCTCGGTTCTTGTTCAGCCAATTAATATCAGTTAGAACCAAAAAATGTTACGTTCGTTTTAATATGTTTCTAAGTTCCACTATTTTAAATTGAAGCGCGCTTTATAAAACAATTGGAGCTGGACAATAAAAATATTTCTTTTTACAATTTCCAAAAAAAGGAATGTTGGATTGTTGTAGAAGTTTAATTTCAAATCCACTATTACTTTCAAACGTACAGTTAAAAAAATACAATTGTGTAGATTTCTTTTGTAATTTTATTTTATCAATAAGAATGCAGTTAACACAATGATATCATATATATGTATATATGATAATATATATATATATATATATATATATATATCATATCATATCATATCAATGATATTATATGATATGTAGTCATAAGCATTAACTAAATTAAGTGCTTAAAATATCAAAGTTTGTAACAAAAATGTTTCGCACGATACATCTTATTCCTTTAATATTTGTAAAATATATTTCACGACGAATAACTTTATTCCATATTGTACGGCCAACCATTAAAAATATTTACCAGCTGTATCTAACACAAAGCTTGTAATATAACGGCAAGAAAATTGTGGCTAAGATCTAAAGCTTATAATGATAATCTTGTGTAATAATGGGATATTACAGGAAGATCTTAGCGTTACTGACATCGCTTCGTTTAACTGTGATTTTTACGATGCATACTAGGATTTTTATATCTTCATAACAGCGAATAAAATAAGAAAGAAAATTGTACTATCATTTTTAAAAGTTTACAAGTAATTTATATACAAACTGAGTTGTTAGTTCATGTGAATACACATAAATATAGCTTAGAATCACAACTTTTTTTACCGAACAGTTTTCTTTTATAGTTTTTATAAAATAAAGACATCAATAATTAACATTTTAGTCATCTTCAGATCAATTTCTCAAGAACATTCTATTTAGCCATAATTAATATATTAAATTATCACATCAATGTAATTCAAATAATATTGCTCTGATCTGACAAGTACAATTTATTTTTCAATATTTCTTGGATTATACAAACAATTTTTTTTTACTTGCTCTATTTTATTTTGTAATTGTATAAAAAATAAAACCAGCAAAAATATTTACAATAAAAAAAAACGAACCGCGTTAATGGCTTTAAGGAGGACATCGCCCAGTGATAGCTCTCCAGAAAACGATAATTTTGTTCAGTTTTAATTTATATTTTTGTACACATAGGCCTAATAGAGTTGCATTTATGTATCATGTCTCTATTCTATCTGCGTTTTAGTTTTTTTTTGTGATATCTGGAAGGTCTACAGAATTCGTGTTGTATATTAATGGAATATTATTATTTTAAAGTTTGTCTCTGAATCTTCGGTACAATTTTAAAAAGGCCTATGTGTCGTTGACATAAAAGAACGCGTAAGTCATCGTGTAGTGACAAAAATTTATTTGAGCTTTTCATGCAACATAAATAAAGAAAACACAAGTTATTGAATCGCCAAAAGTTGAATACAGTTAATGAAGCACACAGCCGTTGGGAAAATAACATAAATGCGCTGAGAATCTTCGTAGTTAAATTGAAAATCTTTTGACGAATGACGAGAACGGTTTAATTTTCTAAACGGTCTAAATGACTACTGCATCTTAAACTTATTATTTATAAAACTTATCTCCGGCCTGTTTGGATGTATGCCTGCCAAATCTATGGGACTGCTAAAACATCCGTAATTTCAAAAATCCAACGATTTCAGTCAAAAGACTGACATGTCTTTAACTTTTGACTGTTTAACTTTTGACTGTCACTGGCTTAATAAATTCTAAGGACAAATTACAAATGCTCCCTTTTACGTTACCAATGACTCTTTCCACAATGACCTTAAAATTTCGTAAACGACTAGTTCGTAAAATTTACACAAAATTCCGTAAGAAATTATTTCATCATAGAAATGAACTTGTACGCAACCTATAGCTACCATACCTTCCCGTAAATCCCGACAGACGTCTATGCCAACGAGGAAGTAGGAACATTATTTAGTAATAAGTGATTTCCGATAGTACACACAACTATGTCAACCGTTCACAGAAAATTTTCAACTGGGGCCCACTTTTGACTGTTCTCCTCTAAGTCTTAAATCAAATTTTATCTCATTTCATTCTCTCGTTGTTTTTATGTACGGTTGTAAATTTTTTTTAATAGTCACATAAAAATGTTTTTAATCTAACATAAAAACTATTGGTCTAATATTTGTTTAAGCGACTTGTGATTTTCATTTATCAGTTTTTCATACATATTTAAATAAGTTTTTGTAATTTATTTTTGGACTGTTTTAAAAATCATTGATAAACCTTAAAATTCAAGAGCCGGCCGCGTTGGCGATGTTGGTAACGTGCTCGCCTCTCATCACGCGGTCTTGGGTTCGAATCCCACTCGGGCATGGCATTTTCTCATACGTTACAAAAAATTCATTTCATCCTTCACCGTCTGCATTAGCAGCAATTTGCAGAACAGTCGGACGTTAAAACAAAAAAAAAAAAATTAAAATTCAAGAATTTTCATAGCGACTATCATTGGATGATATCTCCTTACTAGCCATTACTTTCTAACTATCTACTCATAGTATTTACACTAATTGTAAATAATAAATATTACTTTTTGTTTAAGTTGTCATTTTTATTATGTTGCTATGAATTATCTGTGACAGAGTTAAGTAAAGAATTAATTTATCTCTGTTGTGTATGTATTCATCTAAAGGGAACAGGGCCCTGTTACTAGGGCCTGTGATATTAGTATGTAAGAAGATGTGCATTTTAGTATCCAGATAAACTGGATGTTATTTGAATAAAATTTTGTTGAAAACATCAAACTAGAGAGCAGTCCGTGTTGGAGCCCTTTACGCCCTAATATGTGTTGTCGGATGACAATCCGATTAAATTTTTGGCTTGGTTATAATGAAGACTGGTAGTCTGCTCATTTCCAAGCTTATTATTACCGTAAAAAACCAGTTATTGATACGAAAACTTTGAGCTTCGATGAACTGTCAAAAATGGCGTCACTTAAAAAAGTATCTTTGGTAGGCCTAATGTTTAATTTTTAGATCACTAGGATAAGTTTGCGAAATATCTTGTAAAAGTAAATTGGTTAAACAGAACAATGTTATTCTTTAGCTTTTAAGAAAAATATATCGAAAACTAATAATAACAAAAACCCTTCAGACGCTTAATTTTTTTAAGAAGATACTAAATAAATCTACATAAATAGATGTCGGGATCCCTTAAATAACTCTTTAGTCTCGCAGAAACTTATAAAACTAAAATTGACCTTAGCCCCTTTGTAGAAACGATGTGTCTTCCAGTATCATAAAGCTGCCTTCATGATATTTTTGTAGCTCTATAAAGTTTTAAAATTATATTAAGAGTTTTAAAAGAGAAGGTATGGCAATTACATGCCATTTCAAAGGGCATGAAACGAGAAAAAATTAGTTATAGACACTGAAATGCGATAATAACCCTATCAAGTGTGGCAAGTGATTTTATTTATCTTATTACAAAAAGCTATTATGGGGTATTACAAATATCTAAATTGCTACCGTTTTGTGTAGGATCAACGTGTTTCAAAGTATCTAGGGATTTTACTCTTTAATGAAAAAGAAAGAAAATTTGACTGTGAAGACTGGACTTTGTTAATTTGCTCTTCTAAGGTTGCATGGAAATATCGTTTTAACCGGGTTCAAGAATTATTATATAATTTCTGTTCATTAATATTGTTCCAACGGCAAGAGTAAATTGACAAAGTATTATAAATTTTTAATTTAAAGAATTCGTTTATTAAGTAAAACAACCAATCCCTTCAACGGTCATCAACTGGCTAGAAGACATTGTCGACGTTTATGGCATGTAGAAATATTAAAAAATTTGTTTATCATCATCATCTGTCAAGCATTAGGCACAATAGCCTGTTGCAGCACCATCTCTTCTTAGGTCTTCCCAAACCTCGCTTCCCTCTGGTTTATATTTCCATGGTAGTAGAAGAAGTCTATTTGTTGGCATGATAAGTAAATGGTTGGACCAGTTTTTCTTATATATTGTTAATCTCTCACAGAGTGACTGAACATTTAATTTTATAAGAAATTTGGTTTTGTGGTTTTTTCTGTTTTTATTTTGTGTAAATTGTTATTGAAAATATAGTTTCGAAATAAAAAAAATATTATTATTATTATTATTATTATTATTATTATTATTATTATTATTATTATTGATGTTGTATCAACTCTACTCTTCCAATTTTGAATTTTCTAGTTTATCCCGCGAGTGCCACTCCCGGGTTGGGAGGCGATTGTACTGTATCTAAAGACATATAACTTTAATGTGTGGGTGTATCCTCAATTTCATGTTTCTACTACGAGAAGGTAAAAGGTAATTTAAGGGCCCACTACTATAGTAACATCATTTGCTTATAACGCTACTGCATTCAAATCCAAACACATAATTTAAAAATAATACAGAGCTGTGTTGTAATATTGAATTTCTTGATAAGAGAACCTAAAAAATGCTCTTTTATAGATTATCACAACATTAAAGCGTTTTTGAATTATTGGCAATAAAACGCCGTTTGTAATGGACGAAGTAACTTGTATGCCTCGTGCGGGATGTCATTCAAACAACAGATTAGCCACGTATCTGAAGGTCATAGAAACACGTGTGGCTCACAATTAGACTACTTATACGCACACTCGTAACATTTCTTTTTAAAATTATTATCCCGTGAAGTAAAATAATAACACCGTCAGTCGCTATATTTAGTTCCGTTGTCACACGCGGCAAAGTCGTAAAAACCATTACACATATTACCAAAGCGCCTTGCATTTGCTTGTAAGCAACCCACTTTACATTTTACCAGCTTGTGTAAAGGACTATATACAGGACTCACACACGCATTATTTCACTTTTTTGTTTTACGTATATATCATACTTTATTCCATTGTAATGACACTATCTACGCATTCAGTATTTTACTGTTTTGTTGCTGAGAGTCATATTTTCTTGATTTATTTACAGAGTATTTAGGCTACATACAACTATATTTTATGCGCTGAAATAAATTTCTGGAAACTTGATTCAACCGTCTCGATTGACTGTACATGTTCATTGAGTAAGATTGTGGTAGTGAAATATTTTCTATCTAATGAAATAAAAATCAACTGATCATGTTCTTTTTTAAAATTTCTGTATTATTCCTTATTTCCTTACTGTTATCTTTTAATTTTAAATCAAAAATTTATTTTAATGGATAGTAAAGTAGTTTTTACAGATCTACCACATAATTATTTCTTTGTTTTATTTTCGTTACTTAGTTTTTCTTAGTTTTAATATAATATTTGGCTGTCCTGGTCAAGGTTTTCGCATAGTTTACCTTGGCCAAGTCGAGCGAAAGCCTGGTCAGTCTCCTATTTGCATTCTGTGTTCTAGAAATTCATTTTGTGCTTCACATTTCTACTCCAAATGTTTTGACTTGTCATGTAGGCTATAACATGTGTACATGTGTATACATGTTTATGGTCCTTAAACTCTAAAGTAATAACTTCGAACATATGCCTAAAGACAGAAGAATGGCGGTGTATAAATTTATTTGAAAGAATTTTTGTCACATAAATTGAAAATTTTCACAGAAAACACGCACTACTTTAGACAGACACCGCAAAGTGCCTTATATTAGACAGAGACTGGCATGGAACTACCACACACGACAAAATATATTTCATTGAATCACACATTAAAGTCGTCGTACTCTCTACACAACCGTAGACCACATTAACCTGTTAAACAAAAAATAAATTGTTACAACTACCTGCTTTGGTCGATGTGAGTGAACTGCATGTACGTTATTTTATTTTGTTAAAATAGTTAAACTGATAAAGTTTCGTAATTAGGTTCAAGTGATGGGATTGAAAAGGGAGTATACTTATTTAATTGAACATTTTAAAATTTCAGCTTTTATGTATGGTGCACGAAAAAATCTAATTAAACAGGATACAAGTTTATCAAAAAAATCGTTACTTTTAATCACTTGTAATTCCTACTACGTATAAAATTCTGCCATACTTTGTGACATCACCTTACAGCATAGACACAACCATTAAAAAATTATACACTCGTTTTCATTCAAAATTAATTAATCACACAACTCTAGTGATACGAAGATTGTCACATCCACACCCATCACAAATTCTACAAAGCTGCTTAAAATAATGCTCAAGTAGATTTCTAATAAAATACTGACTAGGTCGTTCACAAAATGATTTCCGGAGTCAAAACGAAAATAAGACATGGTTGTATTATTAGAGTTGTAGTGTTTCTAAATAAACTTAAAAATATGTTAATTTTGTAAGCCAAGCTCATTCTAATCATTTGTACTCTATAATTATATTGACACTTCCTTTTGTAATTGCTAGCAAAAGTACGCACTTGTCTTGTCAGAATTAAAAAGTGTATTTGGTAGGATTCCAAATCAAGAATTTTTTTTAAAGCTTTCAACAATGTCAAAATTGATGCGATTTGCTGAACAGCCAAAACTTAAATTGCACAACTTACCTGCCAAAAATGTGTGTCACGGAGTCCAAATTACAAATAGTAATTGCGTTATAAGTATGTTAAATGTTAGGTGAACTGTACGAGATGTGGCTATTAAACAACGAGACTGACGTAAAAAATTTAATTTTACTTTTATACATAATCACTTATTGTCACATTCAATATACAATCTTTTTCTATCCCTACAACGCTCCATGCGAATTTTCCATTCTTGGAAAAAGTACTGGAAGTCATCTTCTCTCAGCTTCTTCAAGACACGTGCCGCTTCTCTTTTACAGCTTCCACAGACTCAAGTCTTGTCCTTTTAATGCAGATTTCACCATAGGGAACAGGTAGAAGACAATAACTTGTGATGAAACGTGATGTTTTACTTATGATCCGGAAACGAAGCGCCAATCCATGCACTGGAAGAGCCGAGCTTTACCGAGAGCCAAAAAAGCTCGAATGAGCAGGCGAAAATTTAAAGCAATGATGATTGTTTTTTTTATATCCATGGGATTGTGTACCTTCACTGGGTTCCTGAAGGTCAAACAATTAATCAATATTACTACCTTGAGGTACTTTCTAAACTACGTCAAAGAGTAAGGAAAAACGCTGTGAAATGTGGAAGAACAAATTATGGGTTCTCCACCAAGACAATGCGCCAGCTCATTCCGTGTTATCTGTCAAGAGGTTCCTAGCCAAGTACAGCATCTCAGTGTTAGAACATCCACCTTATTCACCAGTTCTTGCACCATGTGACTTCTACCTGTTCTCTAAGGTGAAATCTACATTAAAAAGGACAATATTTGAGTCTGTGGAAGCTAAAAGATAAAGCGGCATATGTTCTGAAGTAGCTGACAGAAGATGACTTCCAGCACTGTTTCCAACAATGGAAAATTTGCATGGAGCGTTGTAGGGATAGAGAAGGAGTGTATATTGAAGGTGACAATAAGTGAATATGTATAAAATTAAAATTAAACTTTTTACGTCAGTCTCGTTATTTAATAGCCACACCTCGTATGTATGTTATTTTATTTTGTAAAAATAGTTAAATTAATAAAGTTGAAAAATTAGACTCAAATGATACGATTAAAAATGAAGTATACTTATTTATTTGAGCATTAAAAAAATTTGTAATTCAAAATTGAAAATCTTGTGTGAAAATTTTTGAACGAAAACCAAATTAATTAAAATTATTAAACAATAAACATATGTTAACAGTTTTACTGAATTTCCAAACACTGATTATTGCTATATAATTTCTATTTTTTTTAATTGCAGAGCAAACGGTTTCAAGAACTCTGGACTAATTAGGTTAATGGCTAAGAGCAAAATCCTTGTCATGTAACCAGGGAAGACGTATCAGGAGTGAGCAGTCAGCAATCATACACTAGAGGGCATCCTCTCGTTAATTAGTTCTAACTCGCACACAAAGCAATCTCGTAATGGAACACAAGAATGTATTTCTTCATTTAAAAAATGTTTGTTTTACTTTGATGAAATAATAGTTACCTGTAGCCTTAAAGGTTGTAACTATTTCGTTGTGATAAAAAAATCAATGTACGTACTGTACTTTATATCTAAGATAATATGCTGGTATTTTTCTACTCCTCATTCCTTGGAGATGTACTAAATTGAATACAGGTATTATTAAAAAGAAATATAATGTCTGAATTTTTAGTTACAATAACTTGGATATGGTTGTAAGATTTTCATAATTTTTTAATATTAATTTATATTAATCACGTACGCTAATCTCCTGTGCCTACGTAATCTTCTATTTGTTTGCTAAGCGTCCGAACAATTGAGGCCTACTTTTTTCTGAACTACATTTATTCGTGAAAAAATTAAAGCTATTCAATAAATTTAATTGAATAGAGTAGAGACCTGCTAATTATTGAAATCAAGTTTATTCGGAATTCTGAAGATTTTTAATTACAAATCTTGGGGAGGCAGCAAAGTGATCCCAATATCCCTGTCATGCATCATCATATAATTTTAACACAATTATTTTATCATCATCGCATACAGAGTGTGGCTATTAAATAATAAGACTGACGTTGTAAAAAATGTTATTTTTATTTTATACATAATCACTTACTGTCACCTTCAATATACCCTCCTTCTCTATCCCTACAACGCTTCATGCAAATTTTCCATTCTTGGAAAAAGTGCTGGAAGTCATCTTCTGTCAGCTCCTTCAGGACACGTGCCGCTTTCTCTTTTATAGCTTTCACAGACTCAAATCTTGTCCTTTTTAATGTAGATTTCACCTTAGGGAAGAAGTAGAAGATAACAACATGTGATGAAACGTGGTTTTTACTTATGATCCGCAAACGAAGCGCCAATCCATACACTGGAAGAGCTGAACTTCACCGAGAGCCAAAAAAGCTCGAATGAGCAGGCGAAAATTTAAAGCAATGATGACTGTTTTTTTTATATCCATGGGATTGTGTACCTTCACTGGGTTCCTGAAGGTCAAACAATTAATCAATATTACTACCTTGAGGTACTTTCTAAACTACGTCAAAGAGTAAGGAAAAACGCTGTGAAATGTGGAAGAACAAATTATGGGTTCTCCACCAAGACAATGCGCCAACTCATTCCGCGTTATCTATCAAGAGGTTCCTAGCGAAGTACAGCATCTCAGTGTTAGAACATCCACCTTATTCACCACATCTTGCACCAGGTGATTCTACCTGTTCCCTAAGGTGAAATCTGCATTAATAGGGACAAGATTTGAGTCTGTGGAAGCTGTAAAAGATAAAGCGGCATATGTTCTGAAGTAGCTGACAGAAGATGACTTCGAGCACTGTTTCCAACAATGGAAACTTCGCATAGAGCGTTGTAAGGATAGAGAAGGAGTGCATATTGAAGGTGACAATAAGTGATTATGTATGAAATAAATATAAAATTTTTACAACCACTCATTATTTAATAGCCACACCTCGTATACTAGTAGTATAATTTTGAAAGTCGTAAAAACGCATCGAAAAAATAAACAGAGATAAATCTGAATAAACAAAGGTGAGTCTAATCAGAACAGCATTACTATCAAAAATACAATGGTGGAAAGAGTCTTAAACGAAATATACCTGAGACACAGAGTTACAGTTAAGAAACAAAACAACCTAAGGTTTTTTGTCTGTATGACTTGAAATATTTGCAGCAAGATGCTACTTAATTATTAGTCAAATACTAGCCACAGTTACGGTTATATGTAAATATTTATATTAGAGTTTGTCTTATTTTGTTATTGCGCAGTTATATCATATTCAATATGTATTGTATTCGTATGATTAAGTATTTAATAAAAATGTATTTGTATTGTATGATTAAGAAGTATTAGTTAAATTTAAAAGTAGTTAAGGTTAAATTTTGTTTTCATTTTTTACTTTTTTCTTTTCTAAAATAATGTAAAATAAATTGGTAGAGTTTTGTTTTTGTTATATAGGGTGTTTATAAAAGAACTCTTCGATTTCAATAATAAAAATAAAAATAACCTAACCAGTTAAAAGCATTTGGTTTTCATAGTTCTGTCAGGCATGTCGTAAAGTTTCAATTTGTTGCATTGGCCAACCTATTGGTTAACTTGTATGACCTTCACGCGGTGTCAGTCTGCCAGTAATGGCGTCACCGCAGCAGAAAGGACAGTGCGTGATTTGGTTTACAGAGACGCGTTCAGTTAATACAGTTCAGCGTAATTTTCGGCGCGAATACGGCCATACTGCGCCTACGAATAAAACGATTCTGGAGTGGTTTAACCATTTAAGGCAACAGGCAGAGTCTTGAAACGGACATCTCCAGGCAGGCCATCTGACCGCGTCGTTGACGGTTCATATTTGCCGAAAAAACAATTAACGGAACTCATTACTGTGATATGTTAAAGCAGTACGCCTTTCCACAGATTGACGATATTGAAGGAAAAAAGAATTAATTTTCTTTCAGCAAGACGGCGCTCCACCGCATTACAACAACTGTGTCCGTGCTGCATTAAACATTCGTTTTCCAGGCCGGTGGATTGGAAGAAAAGGTCCAATCCCATGGCCACCAAGGAGCCCAGACATTACACCCCTAGATTTCTTTTTTTGGGGGCATGTTAAAAACATTGTTTACTCGGAGAAAATCTGTGACATTGAACACCTACGGGAGAGGATTGTTGCAATTTTAGCATCAATGACACCTGATATGCGACAAGTACATGGAAAAAATAGTGGATTACTGTTTGGACGTATGCAGGGCAACGAATGGTGCACATATCGAAGTTTATTAAATATAAAAAAAAAAACTTGAAAAATTTTTCATCCAGTACTTATTATCACGTAAGTTTTTCTTTTAATTAAAGCTATTTTAATAACACTTGAAATCAAGGAATTCTTTTATAAACACCCTATTTTATTAATGCTACTATTGTAATTTTGCTAATATTCGGTTTCTGTTTAATGTAATTTTTTAATAATTTGTTTTTTATACTTATGTGATCATTTTCTATTTTTTTGATATGTTTATGTAATAAGTGATGTATTAGTGTTAATTGTTTTTTTTAGCAGTGCTATAATTGTAGTATTCTAACTATTATTGTGGTTTATGTTGTTTTCACGTAATTTAAGTAATCCTCCTCCAAGCACGGGATTTGCTCTTTTGGAGGAGTTATAAACAAAATAAATAAATGAATAAATTGAAAATATATGACAGTCTTCTTTGGATGTGAAAGTTTTAGAGTGGTTTATAAGATAAATAATGTAAGAGAATCGGATTCTAAACAATTCAGCCTTTAAATGTGAAAAATTATAGTATTATTATTTTCTTTTTTATACTCACTTGTTTAAAATTTAATTGTAAACATAGGGGACCCTATAAACCAGATTCATTATTCGAAATCAGTAATTCCCAGAGTACAGATTATCCGAGTTGAAGCTATTGTAATTTTTGTTTCTTTCTTGTTTTATAGTGCCCGTAGAAATAAATTGTTACCGCAAAGTTTGTAACATACAATTTTCGTGGTAACAATTTTGGTCTAGTCGGCCTGGACTTGTTGCCTTCATTATAAATGGAGAGATACTCCGTTCACTACGCAAGTATAGCTGGCAAATCTACAGAAATATGTAACGCAACAATTTTATGATTTGATATAATAGTAGTAAATTTACTCATGTATAACCGATTGTGAATCACTACAACCTAGCGGTAAAAGATCTAAATAATTTAAGAAGACACGAATTCAAGTCCCAATTAGAAAGCCAACCAATTTTTTTTTACCATCAAAATTGTTTGAAAAATATGGCTGTTATTTTTTCGTATTCACTGTTACTGAGTAGCAGTGTATACTGTAATTACTAATATTAATTCAACTATAAAAATTTGTTTTGTGACAATGGAAAGTCAACGATACGAAATTTTAACGTCGACTCAGAACTTTTTGCCATGGTTGTTCCATAAAACTTCAAACTAGATTATGATAAGAAAAACAAACTTGCTCATTGAGTACTGAAAAGTCTTAGAAGCACGTTACACCTTTAAAATTTTTAATGATGGATAGTTAAATAGTAACTTTCTTATCTAGTCCACATGATTACCTTTTATTTACAAAAAAAAACTTTTCCATGCTTACAAGAATTCTTGTTGCGTGAATAAATTTATTATGTGA
Organism: Catonia carolina; assembly: GCA_035578175.1. Taxonomy (NCBI): domain Eukaryota; kingdom Metazoa; phylum Arthropoda; class Insecta; order Hemiptera; family Achilidae; genus Catonia; species Catonia carolina. The sequence goes on along the minus strand of JAQMRL010000001.1, from coordinate 102,328,856 downwards.
TATCAAAATCATTTAAATATGATTTAATGTTAAAAGATGGTACACTCATTGTCTATCCTTATTTAACATTTCTTGAACAGAATTATAAATATACTGCTTTAGCCACTTCCGTGGCGTACAAGTTAGCATGCTAACCTTAAAGCGCAACGTCCAGAATTCTATTCCCGACTATAGTCTGGAAATTATTAAAAGACAAAACCTACCTTCCAGTTTCCAGTTCATAACCAGTTTCAGTTTCATGACCCACCGTAGTCGTTAATGACAGGCGTTGATGTGATTTAAAAAAAATCCGGTGCGAAACACTCACTTGCCTTTCTCTTGCCATTGCAAATAATAAACAATATAACCTTATATTAGTAAAAAAAACATTAGAAATAAACAAAAAAAACATAAGCTAATTTTAATCATGAGTGAAAGACGCAAAATGAAAATTAACCTCTGTTTGGCTAAAAAATACGGAAAATCACTCTTTTATGCTAAACTAGCCCCTGTAGAGACAAATGCTTTAAATAAAAGTTGTAGATCTTTTAATTTCCTATAAATTTGATTATACACTTGTGTCATAAAATGCATACTAAGACTGAAATCTTTAAAAAAATTGCATTTTTTACACATTTTCGTGAAAAAAAAACAGAAAATTGGTAATTACCGATAAACTAAGCGTTATACAAAAAAAATGTTTGAAATAAAAGTGGTAGGATTTTTAATTCTGTACAACGTTTATTACATATATTTTTGCGCTAAAATGCATATTAAGGCCGCAATCTTAAAAAGAACAATTTTTATACGAGAGCACAGCCTCTCTACGAATTTCAGCAGACACGGCGCCTAACCTATCTTGTAGAGCATAAAAAATGTAGTAACTGAGGCGATTTTTAAAAAAATCGTTGGAGCCTTTTTTGAGAAAATCGCAAAAAATGAAAAAATAACAATATAAAATAATAGTAAAGTGGCACGAATAAACTCTACTTCCGGTTGACCAATTTTGATGAAAATGTTCTTGTCGGGTCCTCTAGTAGTACTTAATTTAAGTTTCAAGTTTCAACTTCGTACGATGTTCCGTTCTTGAAACATTTTGTTCACACACACACGCGCCAATCGCTAAAAACATATTTTTGGGTTCAGGGTGTCTGAAAACGTATAGATCCGGTAAAAACTCGATTTCGAAAAATCGACATGAAAACAATACTTTCCTTTCTATATATTCATATAGACAAGAGAAAGTAAAGATAAATAAAGAAAAATATTAAACAATTTTTGGAATTGTAAAATTTTAAACAATTAAACTTTATTTTTAATATATAAGATTCAGAAATTGAGAATTGGTGTGTTATTACAATATTATAACAATTTCTAAATATGATGCTAAAGGTTCTTGAAACTTGAAATACTTGCTAGAGCTTGCAGTCATTACTAGACCTATATTTGGCTAAGAAGACTCCTTGGCCAGAGACGGTTGAAACATCTGTGCTAAGTACCGGTATTGCCCTAGTGTACATGTTTTGTATGAAGGAGTTTTCATATAATTCAAAATTGTCGTGCATCGCCTTGTAAACTGATATAAAATATCCCGAAATTATTTATTTTAACTTACAAAAATTACAAAATTACTGAATAAATTTACAGCATGAAAATTTGGAAGTTAGGTAGTATGACATACCCCTCTAAAATGGAAAAAAAGATTTGTAAGAAAAATAATTTTATTTTTCTATAAAAGAGGTTATCATCATATTATTTTCAACCCAGATATCATCTGGTTAATAAATTATTGCAGTTTTTTCTTCTGCAGAATAAACTGGTTCATTGCTCAGTGAAAATTGCTGTTAGGGTCTTTAGATGTACAAGGAAAACAAGTAAATACATACACTTTTATTGTCACGTAAAATGATGTATAGTTTATAAAATATAACTGGGTACATTTTGGGAAAAGGAGTGGGAAGTTTATGCTACTGCGCAAACATAAAAGATGGGTTGATTAGGGCAGTCATAATCTTTACTTAATAAAGTAATTCAATTAAGTATTTGATTAATTTTTCATCAATGATATTCTTATGAAATGTTTACATTCATAAAACACTCTTTCTTATTGACTAATTAACAATGGAACAAAAACAAGTTTAAAGAAAAAACTATATAAAGAAATACAAAACTGTAAACATTAACCAATAATATAATTAAATGAAGAATATAAACAAAATACAAAAAAAAAGTTTTAAATTTTTTCAAATCTTAGTTAAGGTAGTTAGTTTTATAGGGATCTGAATACTAGATGGTGGTTACCGGTGTACTTTGATGGTTGGGTTTTAATTAACCATACTCTTTCAGGAATGGTCAATCTGAGTCTGTATAAGACTACACCTCATTTACGTCATACTTATGATCCTCATCTCATTGGGTCATGGGGTTGCTTATTGTTCTCAGTTGAACAGATTTCAACGTAGCACAGATTCTACACACGTTTGGGATAAAAAACATTAAAATTTGTGATAACGTTAACGTTAAAAAAATGTATGTGAATTGTTCTAATATGTAAATTTATAATTTAAAACTATTACCTTAGGACGAATATTTTATATTTTTCAAGCATTGAACACCGATTGATTGTGCAGCAGCGTGTCAATAAGATAAGTGAAGTTAGCACAACTGCTACTAAACGCACAGTTCACGGTTAAAATACTGAGGAACTCAGAGCTGATACAAGGTTACTGGACAATAGTCCACGACATCTCGGTGTTGACTATTACAACGTGGCAAGAGAAGCCGTGCCGATGCTACTGCTACAAGAGTGACAGGCCTACTTGGTTTTGCACCTACTTCGAATTCATACCTAAACAGTCTGAAGTTAAAGCGGGGGCGACTCTTAATTCTGTCAGAAGCGCCTTCTGTAACGAGCGAGTTATTTGACGCTAAAATTGTAAAAATAAACCATAAGATTACCCTTGCTGTATTTTTGCGAGTGCTTTACTCTAGTTAAGTTATTGTAATCCATAATATGCTCGACTCAGTAGTGTATAATATCAATATCAACTTTTTTAGTAATAATACACTACTGAGTCAACTCACTACTGAGTATAACTCAGTAGTGAGTTGACTCAGTAGTGTATTATTACAATATCAACCTTTTTACATTCAAACCTTACTGAAAATTTGAATTTTCAAACTTGCCCAACAGGTGTATTCCACGAATAATTATTGCTTATTTTATGTAAATCCAAACCAACCAATACTTTTTTGTTTTTTATTAACTTCAGATCCTCTCGCCTACTTCAAATATACTGTATTTTATGGGAAAAAACTTGTCAAAACTTACAGGTGTAACGTTAATATACTGTTAAAACCAAACAATACAATTGCTATCCTTATTTTACCTTCAACTACACTCTTGTCGATAAAATTTTACGTTAGTAACAATCTGAAAAAAAATGTTCACAGACAAGGCTTGCTAATATACATTATAGAGTTTAACTCGCCAGACATCACAGTTAATCATGCGTGCCCAATGCGTAGAAGAACGATGACTGACCTTTCTTCTGGTGTTTCGTTTTGAGGAGTTACAAGGCTACAATCTCCACTTGTATAAACTGTATCGTGCTATAATTTTCTATAATAAAACTGTAATCATAGCAATTTTTCATAGCCAAGCGATTAAGTTTGTTGTGCAAGGTTATTACTGTATTGTGTGGAACATTGTGTTCAATAAAGTTTATCTTCGAAACCTAAGTCGGGTAATATTAAAATATTTATGTTTTTTCAAATTTGTATGATCTTCAAATTTGGCTGATATTTTATTAACTTTATTCTAGTTTTACTGTATGTATTAATTAATACGGTACAGTAGTCCTACAATTTTATTTAAAGTTTTAATTTAAAGCATAAACATACTGCTATTATTGTTGCATTTTTGTTTCCACCTATGTAGTACCAAATTCTACTTCTAACATCAGAATTAGTCTACCGTTAGCAAGCAATGATGAATGTATAACGTGTCACTAAGGAGGTTGTAATTTATCTCTGATTTAATAAATTTTGAAGCCGCTACGAGTTAAGAATGTCGTATTCTTCAGGTACATTCTCTAGGTCCTTGTTTGGTCATATCAAGAGGCATTGGAAACCACCCTGTTAGGAAAGTTCCGGTGAACCACCATGGGCTATCTGTCTATAAAGTTGAATAGTATATTTTCATTTGACCATTGTATAAACCTTTACTTGCTTATTTAGGAACTACTAAAGTTTAAAAATTTGTCGTTTTTGTTTTAAAAAAACCTTTCTCTCGGTTTTCTCGTTTCTGACTTACAATAACGATAAGAAAATTGTTCATGATGCTTTCTTGACTGATATCCGATTTCAGTTAAAAGGGAAACCAACAAGTTATTTTGAGCCACCAACGGTCGCTGGTGTTTACCAAATAGCTTAATTGTAAGATAATAGGTAGTGGCTGTCAAAGTTGCAGAGACGAAATTATAAAAATATACAAGGGCTATATTTTTCACAAACTTTGGTATGACAGAAATTAAGTTTAGGTTTTATGTATATACTTATTTGTTTAAATCTGTTTTAACTGATAGAATACGCGTTGTTAAAACTTTTTTAATTTACTTAGTGTACTAAGTAAATTGCTAAGTTTTAAGCAATTTTATGGAATATATCTATGAAACTTAACGTAAGCTGTTTATCGAACAGTTTTTTTGTTGTAATACTGATTTATGTAACATCATCTACTGAGAATTAATTTTGAAATGGAAGCTTTCTCAATTCTTTGAAGTTATTGCTTTAATCATTGTTTAACCCTTTATTGGGCCTACTACGCGGAAAAATATTATGTTGTAAAATGTTAAATTTTGCTTTACAGGGACTTGATAATGTATTTCTAGTTCCAGAACAATAAGATATTTCTTTATTTATGATAAGCCCTGGTTAAGTATATTTACCAAGGAACGTTTATTGAAATACGAACCACATAATGTTTAATGGTAAGAATGCTTATTAAAACAACTTTTAGTACCGTATAACAAAAACATGTGTAGAATAACTTATATTACTTTTATATTAGCATGAGTACTTGCTTTCCCGTAAAAAACTTGGATTTTCTAAGCACAACACGGTAGCGTACATTGGTAAGGATTAATCCTTACCAAATTCGTGCAACTCACGAAAGAAATGGTCTTCGCGTGCTATTTCAAAATGTGGATAACCTACGTACTAGAGAATGTCTATAACACCATAAAATGCCAATAAGGTTCAACTGCATAGCTTATTCTTAAAAATAAAATAAAATCGACTTTATTGCCAGTGGTAAGTATACTTACCAAAGACCTATATAAAGGGTTAATAGGTAAATGTAAAATTAAAATTAAATTCAACCTATGTAAAACTATCGAGGACTCTTAAACTTCGTCGTCATCAGAATAACTCCAATATTCTTCTATGATGCTTTCTTTAGTGAAAAAGCTTCCTTTAATTTTTTTTAAACTTTTAGAACGAAATTGTGCGCAGCTGAATTTGACATCATAATACATATATTTAAAGCGGATGCTCGTGAGTTAAGAAACATCGGAATTGTTTTATCTTATTTTTATTGTGACCGCTATACTCAAGAAGTAGAAAGAAATTACTGAACAGCAGCAATTTTAATTATTTTTATCATCATTAGAATTTGAAGTGAATATCAATATAGAACATCGCAAAACCTATTCATATGAACGTGTCAACTAAAGTGTGACATAATACGAGCAGAACCTGCGTGCGTGCGAAAATATTGCGTGCTGCAGGTGCGTGTTCGGTATGCGTTTTATACTCGGCCTCAAGGACGACCGAGCCCTTAGCTGCGATCCTGTTCAGACACGCTAATGTCTCTCACACTGCTCAACATAAAATCCACCTTTTAGCAAAATTAACTTTCAAGGCGCCAATGAAATATTTTCATAGGATTCGATACTTAAATTCCCGCATTACAGGCGTTTGTATCGCCAGTAATGCCCATGAATCACGTATGCATTCCCTGTCGACGACTTTTCCCTTTAAAATTATAATTTCCAATCGTAGGTAGTGACCTGTAAAGTGATTTTATATTACACAGATTAAGGTTAATAAAACGACTTACATAAATATTGAATTTGCATAAGACGTTTATATTAAGTTCGAATTATAGCCTATACCCTATAAAATAGTCAATCCTAACAAATTTCTCTTCGCTGTCTTTTGTAAACTGAATTTATTAAAGTTATAAACTGTAATAGATGGTAAAGTTTATTCTAAAATATAATGAAGTTTTTCCCACTTATTTATAGTGTATTAATATAAATAATTACTGCCTCCTTAGCGCAGTGGTTAGCGTGATACGTTGCAAAGCAGAAGATCCCGGGTTTCCGCCTTGAAATAAAAATTAAACAAATTCACCATTACTCGGCATTAACGAGCTGAAGCATATTTACTACACACGTTTTTTTTTATTAAAACTCTGTAAATGTTTGAAATTACAATATTTCTCAGATTTAGAAACGTGTTTTTTCTTTGAGATCAGTATGATATAAGCTTCAAGTTCGTGAAAATATTGTTTAGCAAAAATAAAAATTGTTACACATTTCCTTTCTGTTTCACATTTTGTCCTTCATTAATTGATATCTTTAATTAGAGATATACCAAGCCCTCTTTGCCTTTCAATAACTGAGTTGGTTATTTGGCCGTTTAGAGTATTTACTCCTTTCCAATTTATCAGTTTTTATTATAGAATTTAGTAGTTAAAAGACAACACTTTTTACACTTTAAGATACGCATCAAATCACTACGATAATTTTGCCTAATTGGAATATTTAGGTACACTTTAACATAAGTAAAATACTACTTCTGGTAATAACGGTTCTTTTTATTGAGCAGGTTAAGTTAATATAATTTCCGTTGACGGTTTACATACAATCTTGTCGAAGAGAATGTTTACTCAATTTTTACTACAATCGTAGCTTATTTATTCAATTTATACATTCGAACAATTGTAAAATCTAGTTTTAAAATATAGGCTGTAGATAATAAACATTTACGATCCTTTTGTCGGTTTGATCAAAGTATTGTAAGAAAAAAAGAGTACGGCTCGATTATTAGATATGTTGTCTTATAATCCCGCCGTTGGGGATTTATTGAGGCCTGGGTTGAGTGTAAGTCCGCGTCGTGGCGTTGTGGGAGGATGAACTACGATCTCCCGGCCGACACACGCGGAGTTGGTCTCTATCGGTACTCGACACGCCACCCCTTGTCACACTTACCTGCCTTCCCCCACCCCAAGGTCAATATCTTTTTAATAGCTTTGACCAGGCAACCCCTCATTCCACCTCAGTGTCATGATCTTCGTATTCCAAACGACGGGCGAATGTAAAATTCTCTAGTAATTAGCATACAATCCTCATAAATGATCGGTAACTACAATTTTTAACAACATACATACCATGACTTTAATTTAAATCATATAACAACTTGTTAACGACGTATTTTAGCGGGGTGATAATTACAATTGAAACTTGGAATTCATAGTTTCACATTCTTGTTTATTACAAAGATTAAAAAAGCAACCGTTATGGGAATGGACGACGTTTAGTTTTCTTGAGTGTTCAGTATTTCCACTAAAAGAATATTAAAAGTTTACTTTTGGGTATACACGTTAGTTGCCTTCCCGGCGGGACTAAAATAGAAATTAATGGAAACATTTTGGAGCAGGTTTCCAATTTCAATTCTTCGGTGTGTGACGCGCGTTTCTCAAACAAGTAGGAGTTAACTAAGTAACTTTATGAATATTTGCGGGACGTTACATAAAACGTTAAAGCACAAGACTAGAAAATACACGTTTAAAGCTTTATAAGATTATGGTGCTATATAGAAGGATGTGTGGACACTTTACAAGTCGGAACGATGTAGGTTGCAGTGGCCGGAAATGAAGTTTCTGAGAGCAGTGAAGGGCTACACCGGGGAGGATAGGCTAAGGAATGCGAATATACCGGAAATGACCGTATTGGACTAGGTGAGAGAATGAAAATTCATGAGAGGATCTAGTGCAGTCATTTCGAACAGATGGGGGAGGACCGTTTGTCCTCTTTAGCCCAAGAGTACAAACTCACGGTTAAGAAGAGTGTTGGACGCCCAAGAACGAGATGGTTTCGGGAACAGGTCCAGCTGCCTAATCCATGAAGTGAAGAAGAAAACGTTACTTGCTATAACTGCTTGTGATATGCTCGTCTGATGATGACGTGACTTGTTACCGTTCCACCGTATTTCAGTTTTCAACCCCCTTCAACACCTATCTGACTAAGTAAATGCTTTACGGTTCTCACTTTTTACAAGAAACTTTTTCAGATACTTTTTCCGCACTGGTGATTCAAAAGTTTTGAAACTAACTATTTTGAGCAACAACAACAATATATTGAGGTGCAGTAGTCAACGCAACTGGTTACTATACCAGGAGTCCTGGGTTCGATTCAATTCTCATCGTCTGTTTTAGCATTAAAGCTTTAAAATTCAGAAAAATAATAATAATAAACTTTTTTGTGTATGAATTTTATGATAATAGATTTAAGAAGAAGTAGCAATGCCCGTCTCTTCAAATGTTCTCCAATGCCACGTTACCCTGTTAGCTCGTAAGTAAACACCTGTTTCGATATTCGATCATGTAGCATCCGCAATAAATGACTCTACCACTCTCACCTCTATTTCCGAATAATTGATATAAACCCTGGCACATTAAGTTCATGCCGAATATCTTCATTTTTTTATGGTCCGGGAAACGATACCCTGCTAAAAGTTTTAATGATCTCAACTCAGCAGTCGGTATTTACTCTGAATCTAACATCAAAACTGGAAACTTTTAAATTGGTCTCCTTCTACAGTTTACCGACCAGCGTTTTCCTCAAAGTGTATATAAACCTTAACTCTTTTCCAATTTGATATCTGCATCTCGTGATCACACATAAGATTGGCAATAACTTTACGATATGTCTCCGATCTAAGGCAATTATTTTTTTAAAATTTAACTTTTTTTATGAAGGTAATATTTGTATTGTACTTCTTTGATCAAACAAAAATGACTTACAGGGTTTGCTATATACTACATTTAATGATGTTACAGTACAATTTGAATATTTTCTGTAAACAAAAAAATTAAAGTGTTTTTTTAAAGCTGTGAACTTATTTAAATTTTTCCGAAAAAATTTAAAGTTCAGAAAATTACTCAACAATTTTAAAACCTGTTAAAACTTGCATAATTTTTGATTGGTATCTTAAATTTCTGCAGTACTAATAAGACAGTAAGTTTTTGTACTTAAATTTATTTAGATACTCAATTTACTTTACAAGGAAGTCGTAATTACCAATCCACCTCTTCTAAAATAAATGTTACATATGCGGGTAGGTCAGAAAAAATCCACTTCGTGTGGAAAAAGAAAGTAGTATATTAGCAACGTATTTCTTTAACTCCGGTAAATAATCAGAGAAATTTTTTAACTAAAGCTGTTATACTTTAGCTACATTTGAGCTTAGGAAAGTTCAAAATATATTACACGTTCATTGTAAATACGTACGTATTCTATTGATTGTTGAATGGACAAAATTACGTGTTAAATATTGATAGTAAGCTGTGTTTCTAAATAGCAGTACCTCATACGTTTTGTATTCAGACTTTTTTGCCTACAGTTACGTCGGAACAAAGATTTAAAACGTGTTAATTATTTTACGTGGACGACAGGCAGTGTGTTGACCTGAATTCAGTATTAATATGGTACTAATGGTAAGACAAGAAGGAGAAGTTTCTATGTAAGGACTCGAGCGCCAGCTGAAGCTGAAAAATGAACAGTGATTTCTATACATTCTTATGCAGTGTGAGTGTGTGCCTGTCTTCTTTGAATGACTTCATTAGCTGCAAAGACGATGCGGCACCTCTCTACAGGCCACGTCTCCTTCTAGTTGCACTTCACTCGCAGCAATTCAAGTATTTACAAGTGGTCTCTTTCTGTTCTCGCATCCTCCATATCCCTACATATCAACGGCGAATTGTTTCGACGCCTTCCTTTCTTAATCCTAAAACTATTTCATCCCTTAGACCTATTCAGCTTTTAAACACCGTTCTCAGTGCAATGTAATTACCATAATGTGTGGTAATTAATACACATTGCATCGTTATGAGAAAAAGAAATTTAAAAACCATTTTTTCTATACAATAATTTTTATGTTCGCTTATAATTAAAAAGTAAATTGTATTTAGAATTTTCTCACTTTTATCTTCTTAGCTATGAAAGTACTTTGTATAATTGTAATTTCTCTGTATTTTTGTTATCTACCTAAATTTCTGTAATGGTAATTTCTTTACGTTTGTTATACATTTTTTTGTTCCCTTATAAGTTTCTTCCCCTACTGCACATCATTCTTTTATCTCCTTAATCTATCCTTCTTTAATCTCCTTACACTATCACATTGTTCAATATGATACTTCAAAGAAAATTTTAATTTTTTATTCATCCGTTATAATCTTTGGATCCCTACAGTTAATGTAACATATTACAGGCTTAAGATTTTGTTTTGTTTGAGTTCTCTAAATCTTTGAATTTTTATTTGTATTTCTACGGATTAAATTCAATCAACTTGTTTATTTGTTTTAATTTTCTTAGTTTTAACCTTCGTTAAAACCAATGCGTTTTATGCACGCATTGGTTTTAACCATGTTTCGATTTTTGCTCTCGAACTATTTGGTACCAGTTGTATACTCCGAAGGATAGAAGGTTGCTCTGAATTTTTCTGTTTAAAAATTTTATTTAGTGATCATGCTTTTATTGGTATCAACAAATCTACAATCTGTCCCAGTTTGAGAACAATGAGCAGGTGTATTATTAATGAATGATGGCAAGATATAAGTAACCGCAAAATCTGGATACTTAACTGTTTTTGGTGTCCTAGTTATAGTTATCTCGTCGTGTACCACTATGGGACTGAGTTAATGATTCTGATGTACTGGTTCATGTGTAATTTTCTGCATGTAATATGCCTGTTTTATGTGCTGGTTTAGGCATCGTGCGTTTTTAGAGTAATCCAAAAGTGGAATATACTACGTATATTTTTGATAATGTACCGTGGTGAGACCGTTACAGATTTTAATAGTTTTGACTAAAACCTTTAAGAAATTTCGATAATCTAGTTGCTTGCTCTTTCTAAGAGCTGAGCTCGTTAAGTCCAGATTGTTTTAGTATTGCTTTATACACCAATATTTTATTGTGCTATGTTGAAGTTGGTTCAATAAGCTAGTAAAGTTATTTACTGCTTAAAGATCAAAGTTTTGTTTAGTGAACTGCAAAGTTCAGTTGTTCATATTTTGTTTGTGTATCGTTCAGTTTTATCTAGTTGTGGCCCAAAATACTCGTACTTAACCGAATCATATTGGGGATTTGTGAGTTATTTAAAAAGGCTACGGGGCACTTGCATATAAATAGGCAGTATTTTAATGCGCAAGTAATATGTGTATCTATTGGGATGAATTATTTGACTTTCTAAACTTTTTTTGGGGCGAGGATCTTCAAAAGTAATTATTTAGTCAAGAAATGTGCAGCTGAGGATATTTACTGTGAATAATAATGTGTTACATTTACTATGAGTCAAAACAATTTTTACTACTTCAACGTGCAATAACCAAAATGTTATCCGTACAAGGGAGATGACAAATTTTATGCAACGGCCAAGAACTTATCTCGGTGCACAACTTCTTTCAGTCAGTTAAGAATAATAATGTAATTGATAAGCTAATAACTTCGTTTTGAAATTTACCGGATAATTAAAAACTTGTAGGCTACAGTACATATATAAATAAAAAATTAAAGAAAACACGTAGCCTTTTTATTTTGTTTCATTATTATTAAATTATATACGTGTAATGTAGGTTGCAAAATAATAGCTAATTGAATACTGTGTGTTTTAAGAACTCTCTTGTTGCGCGTTAAGACAACACTCCCGGTTCTTAAGTGCTTAATTATGATGGCAGATTTAGCATTACAATAACTGTCACGTTTCAGTCGTTCTAAATAACCTATGAATTTTGTTAATTAGAAGATTTTCTGCATTTGCATTACAAGTGTAAAAGTAATACATTTCAAAGAAAGAACACACGCAAACACATACACAAATAGGCCTACGTCTACTGATTTATGTTGTGTGTTTAAAACCTGACTTAAAAGTGATCCTTCCATCGTACACCAGTAGAATGTTTGCAATGTGTACCTAATTTAGACTATTTTGTTTTAAAAATACATTGTAAATTTATATTTATTATAAAAGCTCAACGCACTAAAAATATGGTCTAGTCGAAAAACTTTTAAATTGTTCAATCAGAATAAACTAACTGAATGTTTTATACTTTTTTACGTAAAAGTAAAATGTGTAAGACCAATTAAGTGTCAAACAGCACTTTGATCCCGCATTCATTAAAAACAATGGCAAACGCATAATCTGTAAATAGGTGTGTATATAGGCTACGCTATTTTTTTTTTAATTTTGCTTTGCCAACTTTAAACTTGTAATGTCGCCTTAAAAAATCATGAGAGAAAGATTGATTTGTATTTCTTGATTCTTTAACTGGGATAATATTATGAACAGGGATTATCTGATATTTTCGTATTGTATTTTTTGCTTTTTTTGTGGATTGTTTAATTATTTAGGTTTTTCCATCATTCTATTTACTAAAAGACTTTATTCAAAAAAAGATTTTCTGATATGAAGTAACAATTAAACATTTAACTACATGTTTTAGGTGCTCAGAAATCGCAAATTCTGTAAAAAAATTAAAATAAATTATCTAATAATTTTTAAATTATGGAGTTATTTAATGAAACGAAAGGGCTATTACAGAGTTATTTATTAGTCCTGTTACCCAATTGTTAATGCCTGGTAAATTTTTTCTAAGAAAGGGAAATTTTGTTTCTGACACGAAGTTGGTAGCCCTACTCAACTGGATAGATACGGCAGTGTGAGTTGATTCTCCTTTAGCTGGGTAAAATTGTGTTCCATTTCCGGTCGTGTTACAAACAGAATGTCTTGTACCCTAGAACAACGGGTTTTTGTCTTAAACAATATTTGCTACGAAATCGTGCGTTAGTGTAAAATAATCATTTCGAATTAAATTTATTGGTGTTCCTCCGCCAGAATAAATGTCAGTTTCTAGGCCAACAAATCGATTTCGAGACACAGGTACTAGTGTTGCGACAGAAAACGTAGTGGTCAACCAACTCTCTTGACAGATGACGTTTTAGGAATGTGAAAACAAGATTGCTCAATTCTCCACGAAAACTTTCCTCGCAAGTTGGTTTATCATATTCGAGTGTTCAGAAAGCTGCTAAAAAATTAAAATTGTATCCGTATTGTGTGCGATTAGTCCAAAAGCTTCTCCTCCAGATGTAAACAAACGATTGTTCTAGGGTAAAATACATTCTGTTCGTAACACCACCGGAAACTGCACAAAATTTTACACAGCTCAAGGAGAATCAACTTACACTGCCGTATATATACCGGTTGAGTAGGGCTACCAACTTCGTGTCTCAAAAAAAAATTTCCCGTTCCCAGAAAAAAATTACCAGCTATTAACAATTGGGTAACAGGACTAAAAAATCACTCTGTATAATACGATAGCTGTAGCAGATTTAGTAGAGTTCTAAGAAGTTCAATCGATATGTGAGTAGTGGAAATCAAGGTGTACAGTACTGTTACACCGACGACAAATATTTTCCTTTACATCTGCTAGCTTTTTTTTAAAATGAAAAACTGAAGGGGTTATCATTGCCTGCAGATAACGCTTCTCTTTCGTTTTTCTGCTACAATGGAGACCTATTATGCGATTTTCGCAAATTATTTTCATCGATGCACTTAAAAATAAACGACTGAATTGGAATCCGAAGCTCTTCTCCATAAAATTTGAGTAATGCTGAAAGAACACTACCTAATATGTTTTTGATCATCCGTTTTTTTTTTTTTTTTTAATTAGGTACGTTCTAACAAACATGTGTACATTCTAAAAATGTGTACATTGGATTTACTAAGATCCAAGAAATAAGCCAGGAAAATTTGATTGTCTTTCTATACAAATTCAAGTCTATAATCTCGAAATAATATCGGAAATACCAGTAGATTTTCTCTAATTCAGGAAATAGCATTCATAGGAAAATAAAAGTCATCGTGTAAGAAATCGATCAAAACCCATCGACGTTACAAATACAGTATCAGCTTTGTAGCATCTTGTCTTGAATAAAAAAAGGAACCAACACAAAATCAGTTCTTCCTTGCCAGTTTAGTTATTTATAAATTACGTTGTACATTTTTGCATTTATAGTACAACCGCTTTTTAATGTAAAGAACTAAGGAGTCCATCAATGGTTTGAATATGAGCTCAACAAAGGTTTACTAACGGATAATTATGTTTATTAGTTTTCAAAACTGTAAATATTAGTTAATTATTAATTTCATATTAATTTTTACTACCTACATCTTAAAAGAAAATAAATAGTTCCTTAAGTTATTACATTTTAAATTGTACAAATCAGTGCAACCTCTGGATGTTTACAAAATCTCTAATTAAAAGAAACATCAAAATTTAAATAAAGTCTATAAAAATACAGTTTATTGTGTTTTTAAAAACTGTTGACATAATGATGAAAATCTTTTCTTTCTAACTTAAATAATAATAGTAGTAATATTAATAAAAACTAGATACGAATATTATCTCGGAAGAAAAGTTTATAATATTTTACATTACGTCACCATTTAGCCTACTACAATAAGAGATTACCTACTTATTTTTATTCTTGTTAACATCTGTTATGATGAATCTACAGAATACTTGAATTGATATTACCGGCTCAAAAGGAACTCTGTAAATGAATTATTATAATATGACGGCAGATATTTTGTGGTTTTATTGTTAGCGTGTGCTGACTATACCGTATATAACAATAACTAAAGTGTTATTAGTTAAACTGGCATAAAGCCGGTGAGGTAGCTGTCACATGACTATCGAGATGTCCGGCAGGGACTACTAGTATTATAGCCTGGTCTCTAGTAGTCGCTGGTATGCAAATGACACTGAATGTTGGCTGCCGCCTCAAAAAACCAGCAGACTGGTTTTTGCTACTACTTTTGAAATTTTATTGCCAATGTGAATCCTCTCAGCTCAGTATTTGTTTATTTTCAAGAGTTTCAATGATCACCATTTTTAAATAAAAGTGAATTTAAAGCTGTGAGTTTGTTTCACGCACTGACGAATCAACCATTTGACCTTTTTGAAAAGGGTTAAAACACTCTAATGTTTAATTTAAAAAAGCGTAAAAGTTATCTTCACTTTTTATCGATTTAAAATTATTTTTATCGAAAAGAAGTAAACCAACCCGTCTGGTTAATTATACTCCCTTGTTTTTAATTATTCAATAATATTTTGCTTCAATAAAATATCGTAATTAAATTATAAACGCCTTTAGTTTTTTGAAAAACAACACTATACATGTAATATAATTTAATTATCTCAGAGAATGTTATTTCATTAACACAAAAATGATTTAGTACCGTCTGAGAAAATGTATTGAGATGAAAAATATTACTACCTATTGCAATGTAAAATTTAAGTCGATGAATGACCATTCGTCTTCGATACTTGAATTTATTTATTGATTGATTTCATTCTCTTGGATTCTTCATAAGGTCTGTCTATAAAACTAAATTCGCTTCCATTAAAGAAAAAAAATGTTCTGGTAATTTATTCCATTCTCCTTTCTTGCTTATTTTTTGCCATTCAGTAGTTAGTACAACAGAGAACAGAACTATCTCCATAAAATTAGACAGTATCTAGAAACATCTGAAGATTTGCACAACTTATTAAACCTAACTTGTACAATTTGAGCGATTAGTAAATATGCGTTGATTCTAAGATACGGAATATACGCTTAGTATGACTGAACTATCTTTTCCTTAACTAAGGTATCTAATTTTTTAGAAAATAATTAACTCCTTTTATTTGAATGATGTTTCGATGGCTATAACTTGTTTTTTTACTGAAAATAAATTAAATACTTGGCAAACCGCATTAATTTTCTCGCTGATCTTCAAACAGAAGGCATTTTACTCACTGTACATATATTCTATTTTTATCCTGTAACTATAACTGTTATAATTTCATTTTATCAACAATATTGAACGACTCATTACGGTAAGGAACAATGTGGTTTTTTTACAGAAAATTTTTTTTTTTTATTGCGAAAAAGTATTACGTACCAGAAAGTCAGCGTTTTAGATTATCTTTAAATTTTGTATGTGGAATTTTACCGTACAGTTCATTTTAAGCTTGTCATTTCAGAACAAACCGATTACTATGATGCTGTTTTTTGCATAAAATTATGAAGAACGGGTAAATTAAGAGTTTATCAGAAAACTTTAGGTACAGTAGGTATTAGTAGCATTTTTTTTATAAAAATAAATAATAATAGTGAACAATTATTATTATTCTCGGACACATGAAAACCGTTTAAACAAATATATTTTCAGACCGCCTCCATGGTTCTGTGGTTAGCGTTCTACACTGCAAAGTGTTGGTACCGGATTCCATTCCCGGCCAGGTTCTGCAAATTCTTACAAGTTCAAACCCACCGTTCCTTAACCCATGACAGCCGCTAATAACCAAGATGTTGATGCAACTTTTAGTATTAGCAACGAAAAAATAACTTAAACCACAAACAATCAGCAACTGGAAATGGACAACTAGAGTTTAATGAAACTGAATATTTCAATAAAACAAAGTTCAGAAGCAAATTGTATGAATTAGTAATTTCGTGCGGATATCAGAAAATCACCAAAGAGAAACTCCCGATTCTAGAATGTGTGAGAAAGTTCAGATCAGAAACGATGAAAAATATATTGGGAAGAAAGGAGATCAAGAGAAAGAAAAACACCAAAGAAAAAGACAGAGCTTTTGGAAACAACTGTATTTTTACAACATTACCGTGTTTAGACCAGGAGTATTTGTTCTACACACATTCCAAAAATCACACATGTATGCGCATACTGATGGACATTCTTACAAAAATCAATTTTTTGACTTCAGGGAATCTTGCTGCTATACTGCCTCGCTCTGTACTGTAGATAGAATACGAGAAAGTAAAAATACTTCAGCTGTTAGTTGAATTAAGGACTACTCAGCCTAGAAGCCAATTTCAAACCATCAGACACATTTCGGTCACCTAAATGTTTTGTTTAGGCTACATGTTGTTTTATCGTTGCTAATGAATTGTTTAATATTTCACACTTATTTAATAACTCATGTATACTTTCCAGTTTCCTTATTTGAAACAAATATTAAACGGTTATTAGTTAGTTATGTTCTAATAAAATATTAAGACCACTGCCAAATTTAAGTGTTAATAAATGTTTATCATTATACATAGCAAATATAAAACTAAATTGTACAGTTCCAATTTCGTTTCACATGATTGGATGCACTTATGGTTATAAGAACGAACTACTGCCTGCATCTAGTTTATAGTCTTGCTTTACTTGTAAGACATGTTTATATGCTTGTATCGAAATGTTTTAAATAATTTAAAATAATATTTTAATGTCTTTAAGAACAATATAGTGCTACAGTATGCATTCATGCGTACAATTGTCAGTGCTATTACGTTCTCGACGGGACTTATACGTTTTATAATCAACTAGACCAAGATATTATAGTGTTATATTATTTACGGCATCTACACTTCAGGGTACACTTGCGAATAGAATACAGTTAACAGTCCATCACTTACAGAATTGTAGTGGAATATAGTTGTTATTTTATATGAACATCTTTATTACAATTTTACAATGATTTACTTAAGCCTTTATCTCAATTCGGTTCTTTGTAAGTTGTGATCTAAATTATGTCTTAGGAAATATGAATACGTAAGTGGTGATTATTTCTACATGCAGTCATTCAATTGTGTACAAAGCCTTTAAGTTATATAGTACTACTTTTTATATACAGATTTGTACAGATGAAATATAAAACACAGTTTTAAGGATAAAATAGCTAAACCTCTTTTTGTAAATTTTAAATTTGTAAAAAGAACGACTCAAAAAACCCTAAAGAAAAATAATGAAGTGTTTTTGTAGTTACAAAATGCAATCACTATATAAAAATTCGAAAGGTCTTACTGAGTGACTCATTTGCTCTCTCACTCATCGATAATAATTCTCTAAATTCCCGATAATCTAGATAGTTGAAGTTTGAAAAGGGTTTTCCACAGGTGTTAAATAAATCTTTAAGGAAAATTTGAGGTTTGTCGTCGACCTGGATGAAAGAAAACGCTCATGTTAAAAAAAATGTTAGTCGAATTTACCAGAGTTGACAAAAATGTTCAATGGAGGAATCGGTACTCTAAAAAGAAGAAGGGGAGGGCGGGAGAAGGAGGAGAAAAGAAGAAGGGGTTGAACGGAAAAGTTAAAGCATCTGCATTTCGACCACTTCAGCGTGAGTGCTAAAAGGGGGTGACAACCCTAAATCAATTGATATTATTTCTAGAACTTTTAGAGGAGCTACAGTGCTGGGAATCGGTAAGCCTATCCTATAAGAGATATTTAGTGAAAATTGCATTTTACTTAATTACAACCTCTTGCTCCTAATGTATAAAAAGTGTTGATAATCCAACCCAATAGAGTTTAAAAATTATTTCTACTTTATTCCTAATTAATGAAAAAGTTATCAAACTAAGCATTTATATTTTAATACTTTTGCAAATAACAAGCAGGTGGAGTGTTAAATTATTTGCACTCGATCTGATAGTTCAAGGGCAACAAAAAATAGTTATGTTTCTTATCACTTGGTCAGCCAATTATATGACTGAAGCATTTAAAAACGGAAGAGGTAGTGGTATAAAAGACACTAGTCAGAGTTATCTCCTCTGAGAATAATGAATTTCATTACACAGCCCTTTGGTGACTTCTGGTGAATGAACTGAAGGTGTCATTTGCAGGGTGGAAAGTCGGTGGTTTTTAAAGGACTTGGTATTCTGATAAGCATACTTTTCCACTCAGCAAGGAAGGCAAAAATAAATAACCTCACTCCCCGTTTTAGTAATAAAAAGCATGTGTAATTATTTTTATTATCGTTATATTAATACAGAAAATAAAGAGCAGTGTATAGTTTTACAAGCAAAATATTTATTGTAAAATAAATCTTTGATTATGTACACTTTTCTCATAAAATGCATACTAAGGCCTCAATCTTGAAAAATCCTATTTTTACAGATTTTTATGAAAAAAAAACAGAAAATCACTTATTGCCGCTAAACTAAGCGTTGTACAAAAAAATGTTTGAAATGAAAGTTGTAGGGTTTTTAATGTTCATTAGTTTTGATGATACTTTTTTGCTCTAAAATGCATATTAAGGCCGCAATCTTAAAAAAACATTTTCTACGAGCACAGCCTCCTCAAGAACTTCAGCAGACGAAGATCGTGTCTTGTAGAGAATAAAAAGTTTAGTACATGAGAGGATTTTTAAAAAATCGCTGGAGCAGTTTTTGAGAAAATCGCAAAGAAGTAAAAAATCACACGAATAAACTACTACTTCCGGTTGACTGATTTTGAAGGAAATGTTCGTGTCGAGTCCAGTAATGATACGTAACTTAAGTTTCAACTTCAAGTTTCAACTTCGTACGTTATTCCGTTCTTGAAATATTTTGTTCACACACAGATCAATCGCTAAAAACATGTTTTTTGGGGTTCAGGGGGCCTGAAAACGAGTATATCTGGTGAAAACGCGATTTCGAAAATCGAGTGAAAACATGACTTTCCTTCCTTATTTATATCAAAGTAAGGCAAGAGAAAGTAGAAAAGAGTCTAATAAAAATCTTTTAACATGTTTTTAATTTTGAGAAAAATGTTTTAACTTTTTTAGAGATTTTAATATATATATAGTAAGCATATCCTAAGACTTTTGATGCTTTTTGGTTGACACAACCATCGTATTGGAGAATGTTGAAAATTAATATCTTAGGTTTGAACTATACAAGATAATGCATGATAAATTTGAAGTACATGACAACCCCTCATATAAAACATCTACACTATACCTTAACGAATTAGAAACTGCAGATGAAGGCGGAGCATAGTGACCTAGATCACAGCACAGAGCCAATTGACTTTCGTTAATCATTTCCTGCGTTGTCACGTTGTGGTCCCGCAGTGGATGACAGCCTAACAAAAAGGTCAGCTGGAGTTCGATGGAACAGAGTGTGACTTAGCAAAGGGGCAACCTCACATCCGAACTTGGCTGTTATTGGCTAGATCTCAGCTGCAGTTTTTAGTTCCTTGGGGTATAGGGCGATACCGGTTACTCAGCGCAGACGTTTGAAACGCCTCTGGCCAAGGAATCTTCTTGGCCAATTGTAGGACTGTGGTGATGAGTGCACGCTTTTTCAAGTAAATCAAGTTTTGGAACATTAGCTTCACATTTAGAAATCGTTGTAATAATATAATAACAGATACTAAATTTCAATTGGCAGTGTCAAAAAAAAGGTTTGAACTCAATAGTGTTATAACTAATTGCTCTGGGTTGACTAATAACACACCCAAGTATGGGCGCATACCTAATGGTTCTGAAAATTAATTTTTATCATTTAGGGTCACTCAGAACTTTAATAAAATATAATTTTGGTTGAGTATTCAAAGAAAGTAACGCTATTTGCTGTACCGCTTGTGTAGTTAATTGATTAATTGAAACATACTTTTGTTTGATTTGTACTGACCTACTAACTCGAGGCAAGGCCGTTACTCTAAACTAATTAATAAGAAATTTTTTACTATACACCCTTTTAGCGAATTATTTGTTTTCATAAATATGAAGCAAACGGTTTCTTCTTCTTCTTCATGTACCATCTCCATTTCGGAGGTTGGCTATCATCATTGCTATTTTAACTTTGGAAGCCACAGCCCTGAAGAGAACAGATGACCCGACATTAAACCACTTTTAACGGTTTAGTAGTAGTCAAATTGAGTTTGTTTAAACTTAGAAATTTCTGGACACATTATTTTTGGCATAACTGATTTTTTCCAAATAGTTAAGTATAAAAATAATGGTGGTGAATTATATCTAATGGTTACTATTATTGTTTACCACTAAAAATGATAAAAAATAAAAAATGAATAAAAATGTTTCTAATGTAGGCCTACATTTAGTATTTTAATTTTCACATCGCTAATTGTTTTTATTAAAATCTTGTCAAGTGACATCATTCATTTCCCACCTGGAACAAAACCACTCGATTGAGTTTTGAAATCTAGTGTCATTGTTACCACTATCGCCTCTCATGACCTCGCCCTCTAATTTAGTTCTACTCGTTCTTTAGTGCTTTTCTTTATTCGTTCTTAAACGATTTTCTTTCTCTGGTCTACTTCATCGTCTGGAAAGTAATGCAGGCTTGAACCAGTGCTACAGTGATTTAGCGTATTTTTCATCAGTTTACTCTTTCTCGTTGCACTTAATAGTGGGTGAAGTCAGATAGTAAGAAACAACCAATAGGCATGTCCCTAACTGACCTAACCAATGACTATACATAAATATAACACATCAGTCAACGTCTTTATAACCAGGACAGAGATATAAAGTTATACGAGTATTATATATTGATTATTCTATTTTAAATTTGAACACTGTAAACTATCTATTTTGAATTAAGATATTTCTAATTTTACATTGGGAAATGATTTTTTTTAAATAATTATAGACTATTATAATATTAATATAAAATTATATTATAATATTAAAAATTGGTGTTCACCAGTCAGGAAAGAATATTAAATGAAATTTATTACTCACCCTTAGGAAATATTAATTGATTTTTTTCTTTGATCGTTAACAACATAAAAACGTCAAACCATTGAACTTAACTAAAATATTATGAGTTCCTCAATGTTCCCCTAAGACCTGCTACGTTAAAAACAAAAAAAAGGCCAGCTGGTTTTGAACTGTTCTTGGCGTAACAACACCTTCATATAAATTTTCACTAATTAATAGAACTACTGACGTACAAACAAACGGTAACTCAATATATTATTAAACTAAATCTTGTAAGTTAAGACAAAAAAAAAATCTGGTATGAACACTCACACGAATTTCTCTTGCCAATGCAAATAATGAACAATATAAGCTAATATTAGTAATAATACATTAGAAATAAACAAAAAACATAACCTTATTTTAATCATGAGTGAATGATGCAAAATGAAAATCAACCTTAGTTTGGTTTAATTATACGGAAATCACTTTTTCACGCTAAACTAGGCTTTGTAGAGAAAAATGCTTAACAAAAGTTGTAGATCTTTTAATATTCTATAAATTGTATTATTACACTTTTGTCGTAAAATGCATACTAAGGCCGAAATCCTTAAAAATCCATTTGTTTACAGATTTTCGTGAAAAAAATAATAAAATCACAAATTATCGCTAAACTAAGCGTTACACAAAGAAATGTTTGAAATAAAAGTTGTAGATTTTTAAATTGTCTATAACATTTTTTTATTTATTTATACACTTAATTTCTTATTTTACACGTATTACACTTACTTACTAATTACTTATTACACACTTACTTATTACTTATTTTTTACACTTTATTTTTTTATTTATACATTTTTGCGCAAAAATGCATATTTAGGCCGCAATCTTAAAAAACTATGTTTTTCTACGAGAGAATAGCCTCCCCAAGAATTTTAGCAGTCATGGCGACTGCCCTGTCTTGTGGAACATAAAAATTGTAGTAAATAAGGCGATTTTTAAAAAAATCCTTGGAGCTGTTTTTGAGAAAATCGCAAAAAGTAAAAAATGACACGAATAAACTACTACTTCCGGTTGACCGATTTTGATGAAAATGTTCGTGTCCGGTTCTTTAGTAGTACCAAGTGTCACCGGATGGCGACGTTAAGTGGCTAACCTTATAATTTTGGTGGGCCTGAAATGGGCCGTTTAAGCGTGTGTGTCGTCTTGATGGGGAGCGTCGGTCGTAGTCGTCGTGGCGGACGAGGAGCTGGGCGACTCGGCGTGTCGTCGTCCAGCGGAGACATCATCTTCTTCCCTCGCAGTAGTGCGTCGATGGCTGCTTCGTCGGGTCCGGTGAGCGTAAGGCTCGGTCGAGGGACCGCTGTGGGCATCGCTCGCGTCAGCGGGCGATGACGGTCCGGTCGACGGCTTACGGTGACGGGTCGGCGAGCGGAAGCATCATCTTCTCTCTTGCAGGGTCGTCGACTAGTCCTCGCTGCAGTCCGGCAGCCGTGTGCCGTGGTGGACGTCTTGTCTGCTGTCTGGTTCGAAGTGAAGCTCTCGGTGTCTTGATTGGAATTGATTCGACTCAGCTCAGTGCAGCGCTCTTTATATAGCTGCCGAGAGTGCTGTTGTAGAGAGCGGCTACTGGCTTGGCCTTGATGACAAAGGCCTTTGCGGTGGGGAGCCGAAAGCTTTGTCGCTATGCCGTCAAAGGCCGAGAGAACTATTGAAGCCGGCATCACAGTAAATGATTAATTAGAAGGGGTGGCGGTGACACTAGCTTAAGTTTCAAGTTTTAACTTCCTACAATGTTCTGTTCTTGAGATATTTTATTCACACACAGACCAATGGCTAAAAACACGTTTTTTTGTGGGTTCAGGGGGTCTGAAAACGTGTATATACGGTGAAACTCGATTTCGAAAATTGACATGAAACCAATACTGTTTATATTCATGTAGGCAAAAGAAGAAAGTAAAGTAAAAAGGAGAAAGTAAAAATTTATAGCTGAATTACAGAAATGGCTTTTTAGCATGGATAGACAGTACTCGGAAATAATTACTCCCTTAAATCTGTGAGCTTGCATCCTAATGTTCGATTCTAGAAGACCTGTTTTTTTTATAGAGGTACTAAATTGACTTATCCTAGGACTTGTGAAACCATTGTTTGATGGGTTCATTTCTTACCTCCTTCATAAATTTAGTAGTAGAGGTAGGGTATGTATAATATGACGTATTGTGAAGTTATTAATAAGTAAAAACAATTATTGTTTTGGGAAAGAAATTATTATTACTGTTACTGTAAGGTAATATAAAGAGTAATATATAAGTAATATACTGAGGAGAGAAAGCAAGGTGTGTTTCTTCATAGACTCCATTGAAACACAAGGAACACTTAGTTTCATTACTGTATTATTGCATTGATAAGTGTAGCCATGGTGGAAACAACTTCTAACTGTAGAACATGTGTAGAATTAGTTCTACAATATTGTTAATTTCATTTTTTTTAAATAATGACTCTAAATCACCAACTATTTTTCCATCGCGTCGTTCCACTGAAAATATTGCTGTGATCGAATCATATTATATAAATAAAACAAACACGTGACACTATTTTTTACTTTCGCTGAAGATAGTTAATAATTATTGATGACATGAATGTAGTTGATCAACGATTAGTCTGTTGCACCTAAGAAAGTGCAATTGCCTCAGAGTTAAAAGTAACGAAGACGTTTTCATTTCTTTTAGTTTACTTACAAAGGACTCTTACCTAGCGCACTTGTTAAATTATATAAACGGATAACAGTTTTCACTCCCGAGCGTATTCCTTTTATTCTCCCAGATTGTTCATTTTTCTCGTATGTACTACTACAAATACAGTTGTCCTGAATTACACGAAAAATTTCGGGTACTAGTCCCTTTAAGAAAAATAAGGTAAAGAGTTCCAATATTTCTGTCTGGTCGCCGTTTTGTGATTTAAAAAAAATTGTTTCTATCAGTGGTTGAAGATACCTTTATGAAATTTAGCACACACCTAACAATGTACATACTTAAATTATTTTTGATGTAACGATTATTTAAATGAATAATCTTTTAAGTACCGATAATTTCAACATAACAATTTTAAGTAACGCATGAAAAATTGTATCCCAACAGTGTAATTAACAAAATATTATACAGTTCGTAAGTTAGTTTCAATAAATTAAATAAACACAGTAAAGCATATTTAAATAAATTTTCTTTATTGAGGACTTCATCTGCATCGTCGCCTCACATGGAACATCACATAACAAAAAAGAAACAATGCTTTGACATTACACAAATTACAGTGGATTACAGTGGTTATATAAATCAAGCGAATCAAAAATTATTTTAAACAAACGACTTTATATCCATGCGTCCAATAATATTTTTATATAAATACTGTATGTATCAAATATGGACCTATAGGATTTAACTGAGTAGTACATTCAGCACTTAAAATATAATCATACTTTAACGTTTCAAGTATTCGAGCCCTACGATTTCCATGGTTTATCAAACACACCTGTATCTATGTTGATTTTAACACCGAGATTGTCAAACAAGTAATACAAAAATTAATCTTTTAACACGAAGAAAGACTCAACCTACATCCGAATATCCTGGCTCTGATTCTGCTCAACAATACTTTAAACAGTTTTACAAGATCGAAAAGACAGTGTGTTGGATTTAAATTATCGATTTTAACGAGCATTCTTATTGTTTTAAAATTTTTCTTCTTCCTACAGGACAACATTGATGTTTTCATTGACGAATGAAATGACGAGTACGTAATAAATTAACATTTATTATAATTTTTAATTTGTTTAATTAAATGTGAACAAATTGTTTTTCTTCAACATTTTCTTCTTCTTCCTGATACGGATTAGGCCTTCGACTTCACTGCTCATCATTTTCCTGGCCTACGCACATCTCTTTGTCCATCAACACTAGTTTCGCGCATCGGTTTTTATTTATTTGTATCCGGTGCTCCTCCCATTTTTCTCTGTATTTACCAACAGTTTCTAAGAGAGAGGAGACATTTTTGATAGGCACGTATTTCTTCGTTTTTAATGTCATTTATATTAGACTACACCCTTGAACTCTTCTCAAGAACCGCATTTTCACCGCCTGGATGTGGCTTTCATTTTTCCTCCAAAGTTCCCAGGACTCACTACTGTACAGTAATAATGGAACAGCCATTGTCCTGTACAGATTGCAATGTTGATAATTTGAAAAAAATTGTTCTCAACAGTCACACTCGAACACGTTAATTAAGTACAATGAGAATTGCTATGGCAGGTCTTGTATGCTAACAAGTTTTAGTCTATTGACAATTCTACTATTGACCAAAAGATTTAACGCTACATGACTACGCGGTAATTTAGGCGGTTGATATACGAGTTAAATCGTATCTGCAACTGTAACTACTTATAACTTCACGAACCGTTTGCACATTCAAATATCGATGTATATCACCATTGGTAATATACTACAGCACATTTAATATGATCCGCAGAGCTTTCAATTAAAACCGTTGCAAAATCTCGATGTTCGAAATTGATGCTGTGCTTCATAATTGTACCCCTTAGGTCCAATTTGGCTTCAACTTGGATTTGTAAATCAGTACCTTGTTTCGATAAAAAGCTGGGAAAGCCTATCAATAAGCCAAAACATCTTTTTTAAACCCACCTGTATCCTTTTTATTTGAATGTTCTTACGCTATGTAAGAAAATAAAAGTTAAAGATATAATTTATTTTGTTGTTGCTTAGATCAGCCGAAAGGCTGGTTTGAACCTGTAGAGGTTTTACTAAGGAAAACGAGGAGTGAGGTGGTTTACCATTGCCTTCCTCACTGAGTGGAAAAGTACGCTTATCAACATGCCGGGCCCTCTGAAAAGCACATATTTTTCACTCTGTAAATGACACCTTCACTTCATTCACCACAGGGTCTGGCTGTGTAATGAAATAATTCATTACTTTCAGAGGAGATAACTCTGATTAGTGTCCTACCTCATCTGTTCTTAAATGATTCAGTCATTTAATTGGCTGACCATGTGATAAGAAACGGAACTATTTATTTTAGCCCTGCAACGAACAGATTGAGTGTAAATAAAATTTATTTTATTAGAATGAAATGTTGTTAGGCATGTGTATATCAAATTTGATAAAGGTCATCATACCGAGATGTAAAGCATTTTTTTAAAGTGGAGGCCAGATAGGAAAAGAAACGTTTTTAGACCTATATCAACTAGACTTTATTAGTTTTATTAGATTTCTGTATAAGGAACAAGTATGTTACCCGGATTTCAGCAATACTTTGTATACGTGCACAATATGGTACACAGGCTTACGCTTGGTAAACTAATATTAAGAATACCGTAATAAACAAACTGCAATAACTATTAATATTTATTCTACAAAAAAAATAGTTGTAGGATTGGTGTAGCACTTCAAGCAATTTTATCCGCCAGATCTCAGCACGTGTTTCTTTTATTCTAGCTGTATTACCGGGTGATTCACAGAAACGGGAAATTTTTAAAATTAAATAATTTTATGAAAAAAAAATTTTTAATATATTTATCTGTCATTAAATAGTAAAAATAATGTCATTTAAGAATACATGCAGTTCAATTTTTTTCTCAAAGATGATATCCTGCTGGTGACCTCCATTTTATATTTTAAAATAATGGCGGAATTCTTTACGTGCCACCTCCACACCATCCTTGTTCTTGTAAAAAGCTTTAATCGTAAAAGCACGTTGCGCACTTACAAGTATAACTAAGTGATAAGGTGTCGTCGACAGGCTGTCGTAAATTATCCATTGCTAACAATCGCCCACGGCTACCAACACAAATTTCAAAAATTTCCATTTCTCTGAATCACCCGGTACAAGAAATCAGATGTCACAAATCTCAATCTTTTGCGTTAAAATATTATTCATATATATTTTTTATGCATATACTTGAGTGTTTTTAATTTTTAAAAGTTATTTATGATGAATAGTCCTGAGAAATAAATCCAAAAACAGAAACCAGAAATTAGACCATAAGTGATCAATAGCTTAATATGTGATTGAATGTTTTTCTTTATCGGTTGATTGCTGCAAAAGTCAATCTAAAATTACATTACTTAAAGAAATGACTACGCTTTCAGGGTGTAAAACTCATGTAATACATTCACACGCGCTTCGTGAATAAAACATTTAAAGATTTAACTTAAGTAGCCTATTGTATACTTGTAATTGAATTGTCTTCAAAACATTTTAATATTCTTATTCATTATGTTACAGTGTGTTAGAACAGCATATTAAACCATTCTATTTATTAAAAAGGTATTTGTAGAAAGTTGGAACATTAATAAAAATGAAATCCCACACAATAGTTAAATAACAGTAATTATTTTTCTTAGTCGTGTTTATTTATGCATCGCCGTAACAGTTTTTTTTATGATTCGTAACATTATTGTGAATCCATTCTTCTCTTTATCAAATCTTTTATAACATTTGAAAACGTAAATGCATATTTTTATTATATGATTATCTTGATACATTAAAAAAAATGCTGCAATGTTGTAATTTTTAAATCGAACATCGAAGGCTATGGTTATTTGCAAACGGTAAAACATGCAATATGGTACAACTGTGTTGTTTGAATAGCAGGGCTGTTATCGTGCGATGGATATAGTTGTGGCCTTAGGGATGCTCGATCAAGCACAGCGTAGTAGAGAAGAGCTATCGGTTTACTTGCAATATACATGATGGAGAATAGCGAGATGGTAGTAAAAGTAATTGGTAACTATCTGCAGCGCACAAAGGAAAGTTATGTGCAGTAATGGTGTACATTATATCAAGCGTAAATCAGTGCGTGACCACAATGCGTGAACCAGGGTCGTGCGTCACAATGCTCGGTCGACTCGACTTGACTCGCCCTCCACCAATCAATTTGAAAATCAACATTACTCTTTCAACATTTAATTCCATAATAACTCACCATTATTATCGGCCCATTCTATAAAGTTCAGCTCGATTCCACAACCCTTGCCAACTATACTGGTCCCAGTTGAACTCAGCCTTCTTTCACAGCAAATTGACGGGGAGAAAAACTACAAGAGGTAGAAAAATGTGACTATTTGAGCCATATGAATAAAGCAAAGGAACTATTTATGGTTAAAATGCAAATCTTCGTGCCCTAAAAAGAAGGTAAAAATAAGGGCATGTAATTTATCAGCTGTTTTATTTTATATTTGTTTTATTTTAATTACGGCAAAATCTACAAGCTATTATTAAGTAGAATAAAGAGTAGGCGAGTTTTATTTGTTATATATTACGACCAAACTCACCGGGTTCATGTAGTGGTAAAGTCGTCGCTACAAGTCAACTGATGTACGGAGACGATGGTTACCGGTATATTTGATGGTTGGGGTTCAATTAACTACTTTTGCAGGAATGGTCAGCTTGAGTCTGCACAAGGCTACACCTCATTTACACGTCACACATGCTGATGCCATTGGGTCATGGGATTGTTTATTATTATAAATTGAACAGATAGCAACGTACACACATTAGGGTTTTAAAAAAATATGTCACGACCATACCCCCCCCCCCAAGGGAGAACTTCGTGGATGTAAGTCATGTTTTGTCTTGTCGCTTTAAAATAAGTCCGAAGTTCGTCTTTGTTTCAGTTGGCGAGTGTCGTTTGAATTGTCTAAGAATGAGATGGCGAGATGATTTGGAAACGTTTGGATGATTATGTGAACTTGTGAAATGTTAGCAATCGACTAACTGGTCTCCTGAAGTATATCTTACAGTTTGTGAGTGTAGATTGTGACTTGGTGCAGATTGTTTGACTTTTTAAGCGTATATTAGAAGTGAATAAGACATGTTCTGAATGCAAGGATCCTTAGATGAAATACTTGCTTGAATGAAGGGATACTTTTAACTACCTCTTTGAGTATGATTGATGGGTACCGTATCTGTATTTCTTTATAGAATTTACACCCACGATAATTTTGCTGGACGTGGTCCTTGACAAAATAAACATTTAGTCGAAGTGTAGCCTGTTTTCGGACAATCTGCAGTTGAGTTATTCATAGCACACTTGCCGCTACGAAATGGATGCCGACAGTTCGTTTTTGAGTGCCATACCTATGGCACCTTTGACATTGAATAATTTCTTTTTAGTGTTCGAATCCAATTTTAGCATTTAATAAATATCGTAGGTTTAAAGTATCTTTGTTGTTGGCACGATGTCTAATATTGTAAATTCCGACAACTTTATGGCCTTTCTTTTCTATTTCAGTTTTCACGTCATCGAGGCAATCAATGCAATGCACGTTTCTAAGGATCTTGCGAAAACATCTATTTTGAGTAAACTGAGAAGTATGGAACCCGATGTTGTGGACCAATTTAGTAATAATTGAATACATTTTTGTTGTTTTCGGCATAAGCTTTAATTGGTTTTTACTTTGTAATTTATAAGCGTAATAGTCTCGTGCAACTGTATCTGAAAGAATTAATCAACTATTGTATCTTGTGACAATGAAAATTTGCTCAGGTCTGTCTTCACCGGTGAGATTATTTCAGTGATTTTCAGAATTATCTTATATAGGTTTCTAGAAAACCTAGAAGTTTACATCGTTAGGTTCAGTTTGTCAGTTGTGAACTGGAAAGAAATTCTCGGATTTAAATATGTACACCAGACCTTTCTAAAAGTATTTATTTGACATCTTCATTATTTTTGTTGAATAAAACATCGAATTTATTTGCAGTATCGATGTACTGCTCGCAAAGCAATTTTTGTGTTTTGCCTATTAATACTATTAATGTTACTATTACTACTAATATAACTCGAGGCCGTTGAAGCTCATTTGTTTTTTTTATTGTAGGACTCCCATTTTGAAGTCGTAAATACAGCTTCATATGCTACAGGTGTTTCCATATCTTTAGTAAAAACTGATCGGACGTTTTCGAGAATCGCAATTTACATAATGTTATTGTTGAAAATTCAAGAATTCATTCAGGTTTTCAAGTTGGTGTACAATATTATTTTATGATTTTTATTATGAAGATAATCATGAGACGAATGTAAATTCGAATTATACTAGTACATTTAGGCCAAACTGTTTATTTACAAAGTTGGTGTGATTATAAATAACTTAAGCTGCCGAAAATTATTTTACAGAATTTGTAGGCCTACTGTAATATAAATCTTGTTTTGGCTACATAGACAAAACTTTTTCTTTTCCTGCACACTTGTGCAACCACTATTAACAGCTGACTGCTCATCAACCATTAATAGTTAAGGGTTTTATTGAAAACAATAGTTTTATAAATTTAAAAAATAATATCAAATAAAATAGTTATTCACAAATAGTTACAGGCTGTTACCCAGTGCGGCTTTTTTATAAGAATTAGTAATCGCAGTCTAGTTAAATAGTATGGTTCATAACAGTTAAACTCGGTCAAAATAAAATTGTTGATCTTGCAATCCGCCATAATGTAATCTTTTCCCAGCTGTCTTGTAAGTTTTTTTTAGTGCGCTCACTTTTTTGAATCTTTTCATTAAACTATGAACGTTTTCTTCGATTTTATTCGTAAAAAAGGATAAATGTATTTTCTCTGAACCGATGCTTTTGAGCAGCCACACGTGGTTACCTTCTGGTTTTTTTCAATAGGTACGTTTTGAACGATATGCGAAGACTTTTTTTTGCAAAGACTAGTAAATCAGCCAGATCTATAGTTATTCCTATCGAAATAACAGTCTGTAGTACCCTGCTACTAAAAGAGCACTGTTTAACTTCCCTGGTGATTTTATGTAGGAAACCTAGACGTTCCATGGTTTAGATTGTTCGCCCTATCTTCAGTTTGTTAGTTGCGGACTGGAAAGAAATATTAATATTAAATAGTATGTATATCAGACCGATCTGATAATACTTATTTGGCATCTTCACTTTGTTACAAAAGGGTGTGGCTGTGCAGCGAAATTCGTTACTTTTGTATTAGATCTGTTTGAGCGTCGCTTACACTTCTTATAAATACTGAAGTCACGAGATTGCCTTTTGCATATAGATGGGCTGTGAGGAAGGAAAGTGAAAATTTGACAGTGCTGCCAACCTCAAGAATGAGACACTTCTCGTACATTTCACTACCGTGCAGTTTCTACGTACATTTTGTAAGCTGTGGTTTATTCCGAGAAAATGTTTTCTTCATAAACCTTATACGAAATAAATTTGACCTATAATATTGCCTATAGTTTAATTACGTGACCGGAAATGTTTGATTTACTGTAATTACCAGCTACCTTATTCCACTGAAACCTTATTTCACTGAAACGAAATTTTCTACGAAAGAATCGCTTCTTAACTATTGCTGGCTTCACTATCAGTCTTACTAGCATCTACCTAATCTTACCTTCCTTTTTTACCAGTTGTTAACAAAACTGTTGAAGAATAGCTTCTTCACGTCTTTAATTTCCGTCTTTGGTATTTTTTCGAATTGTGGAAAGAGAAACATCACAGTAGTTAGCCACTCGCTCATGGCTTTTGATAAAAGGCAGGGAAGGGCATTTTTGTTAAGCTTCATCCTCACAGCATTTTATTACACTGCTTATTAGATTTCGTTCAGCACTGTGAGTAGTCTGCCTACGTTTTCAAGAAATTAACATTTCTGTTTACGGTAACAAACAGTTATATTCGTACAGTTAACCTACAAAAGGTTCCGTAATATACTGTACACGCTAAGGGTATAGTACAAGTTGTTGTGTTTGTTGCACTGAAATTAAAGCAGTCACGCATTCGCACTGATGCTTTTTCCCCTTTACCCCTCGTTGCAAACAAGGGCAAACTCGTGACTCAAGTAACTTTACTCTCTTCTTTTCTTAAATATCAATGGTTTGTTTCACTAAACACGAGAAAAGAAACAGAAGTATGGTTTCATTCTGAAACTTGCAGATATATTAAGGTATTACGTGATGAAACATAACAATTTTTGTAACAAAACCGTATTGTAATTAGTATACAGATGCGAAATCTGCTCAGTGACTAACTCACTCACTCATCGCACTGGCCAGCCCATAAATACTCCGTACTTCAGCAAATAGGGTCTTAAATAGTAATTTAATTTTAAGTTAAAAATTTAAAGGACATTTATGAAATTAATGTCAGATTTTCACGTAAATTAAAAATACTGTAAAAGTAGAACAAATTGTTGGAATAAAAAAGAATTTTAGCTAAATATGGATTAGAAAATGTTATTTTTCTATTAATAGATAGTAAATTGTCTTCAATGCTAAATAATTTATAAGTAGGCCAATAATAACCACGGTAAGCTGAAATAGAAATTTCATTTGTGAGTTTTCTTGCACAGTTATTAATAATCGTATTTTACAGTGGAGAAATTGTAGTTCAGACGTCGTACTATAATCAACTAAAACTATATAATTCAAGTAGCGTTGTAATTATAAAGATTTATTATAATAAAAATGCAAAAAACTACTAAGTACTTCTATTTTTAAAGTTTTCAGAGTTAAATGTTACATTTTTTTAATTTTTTTGAAATAATAACATATAATAAGACAAAGTGGTACTAATAAAAGTCCATAGGTGAATTAAATTAGAATGCGAGTACCTTTGTTTTTTTTCTAAATTAAGTTACCTATTTCTGAAGCTTAAGATTTTGTTTTCTAGAGTTCCAAACGTTATTATTTTCGAACTTAAGAAATTACTTACATTTTATTTTTTTCAAATGATTATTAATGACTGCATAAAAAAAGTAAAGATAAATTGGTTAACTTGAAGACGAGTAGTGTGATATGTTTATTCATTATTAATTTCAAAATATTCAATCAACGTGGAATTTCTAATGTAGTAATTAAAACATAAAAGCTACAGATTCTAAATATTGTAATAAAAGTTTAACCTAATACTTACAATAAATGATATGGTTGTTAAGTTTTTTTGTTTGAATTCGCAACAACAACTTAGCAATTAGCAACTATGAGTATATTCGGTTATGGGACAGTAACAGCGGATCTAGACGTTTTAAGGGAGACTGTACTTTGTTTTCCGCCAATGTTAAATTTGCAATTTTTAGGTACATTTTTCACAGGATTAGTTAAAAATTGGGAAATTAAACTTTACACACTTTTATTTCTAAAGTTTCTCTAGCTTCTGACATTTTTCAATTTAATCTGTTTGACCATAAATTAAAAACAAAAACGAATAACTTAAAAAATCTACGATTTGTTTTCTACGTTTTTGCATATTACTAATTTTTGGAGCAACTGAAGAAGTCATAAAAATGTCGGCATGTACAAGATGAATAAATAATACAAATTTCAGCCTGATATATAAAATGGATTCTGAGAAAAAATGTACCTAAGTGTTAAAAATATATATTTACGGGAAAAGGCAAAAAACAAAATGTACACAAGTAAATTTTCCATCTACAGTTGGTTAACGCCGGCCCGTTGGCGTAGTGGTTGGCGTAACTGGGTTCTACGCCGGGGTCCCGGGTTCGATTCCCGGTCAGGTCTGGCATTTTTTTATCACTCATTTTCATTATCATTATTATCCACCGTCTGCATTAGCAGAAATTGCAGAATAGTCAGACGTAAAACACAAAAAAAAGATCGACAGTTGGTTAGAAAACTGAATCAACAGCTGAGAATATTAAAAACAGTGATGCAAATATTTAAAAAAAACTAATATTCCATTTGCACTAAAACGAGCAGTATAAAATTATGAAAAATATTCGTTCTTGGTGACATGATAATTTTTATATAGTTTTATATAGTTATAGGTTCAAAAGATGTATATATGTATCGTATATTATAACCAGATCCCGAAAGAATATGGAATAATTGATACGCTATATTATTTGCTCAGTAATAATAATATACGCTATATTACTCAGGATAATGAGGCCTCAACTTGTGATTTGTAAATTCAAAAGATTTGTTTATAGTTTGTTTTCAAAAAACTGATTGCAAATAATGTAACTTATAAAAAAAAAAAATTTATTTCTACGAGAAACCTATAGAGGACAAGAATTTCAATGGTTGGTGATTTCCCAACCAGCTGTTCTTTCTTTTGATCTCTTTACTATCCTAACATCTTTGTTTCACACATGCATTAATATTATCATGTAAATCAACCATTTTACTTGTATGTTATTGACATTTTCGGTGTTAAAAGTTTCTAGACTTCAGCCTACAATTTAACAGAGCCTTCTACTTACACTCCTGCACTTTACCACTGACTGTGTTAAGGATTCTGACAAAATTATTATTAGTTTTCTCAATATTCGTGATTTCCGATTTGTTTTAAGGTACAACGGAATTTCCCGCCGTTATTTTTAACAGTAACGGTTAAAGGTTACTGACAAATTAGATACAGTACATACTCATTATTAATTCAATAAAATATTGTTATTTTAACGTAGAAGTTTTAAGCCTTATACCCTATTAACTAAAATATAAAAATAGATCCAGTAAAGTTATTTTTGCCGTAAAATTAACTTAATGTAGGTCTAGTTGTTCAAAGAACGATTGTTCTATTATTAAAAGCGATCCATTAAATTCCTAAAATTGTGTTTGGAAAAACCTGCGTGTAGGCCTACACTGCGTTGAATTCAACAGATCCATACAGAATGTTTGCGTGTCGTCATGGACAAATAGCTTCCTTCCAAGGGCAGATAGTTGAACGGGTTAATTAATAATAACTACGTTTCAAGGCAGAACACGTAAGTGTCGCTTTTATCAATGATATTTTACCCCTCATTCGCACAATTTGTTCATGCGGTAAATGGTGGTTTATTTTATTGGTTTTATCTCTGCGTAAAATAAACACAGACAGTAATATCAGACTGTATTAAATAATACCAAAAGCAATACACTTGTGCAATCTGATTTATTGTTTCACATGTGTGATAGATCCAGAAAATAGTTTTATAACTAATGATCTTTCGTCGTATAATAAACATTAGTAAAATTTAAGTGAATAATGTTTGTGAATAAATTTGATTCACTTGGATTGAATACATCCATTTAAAAAATATATTGTTATGAAACTTGTCAGTTAATGTAGTTTTGATAGATAGTATCGATTGTATTTTGAACTTCTGAAGTAATTCGTGCATCAGATACTTCCACTAATTATAATAATTCGTTTTCTAATACTTGACGTTATTTAAAATTAGAACTTCAAAATATTCCTATAATATCTTGTTATTTAATTTGTTGTCTCATTTAGCGCAAAGGTGACTTCTTTTGGTTCAGTAATTCAAATTTCAGTATATAATAACGGTGGATTCTATACAGACTCTAGCTTAAAATTGACCCGGGAACTTCACATTTGTTTCCCAAACACTACACTACGGTGTTTTGAGAAGTTATACAATTTTTTTCAAAGCTTTTCAAAGTCATTTTCTTTTCTCGTCCTGAAAAATATCGTATTTTTAATAATTCATAACAAGTAGAATTTCGCTTCTAAAAAACAGATTTAGTTTTCCATCTGACAGTGCTCTTTTTTAAACATCATTTTATATTTACAGTTATACTACATTATGTAAAAAGAGAAATGGACAAGAAATTGGTTGGTTTTTTGGTTTGGTTGTTTTGTTTTGAGATTTTTTAAATTTATTATTTTTGTTTTAAGGTTTGGCTCATTACGGGCAGGTGGAGTATTAAATTAATTGCACTCGATTTGTTGGTACCAGGTCTACAAAAAAATAGTTCTGTTTCTTATCACATAGTCAGCCAATTAATTAGATAACTGAACTATTTAAGAACAGAAGAGTTGGAGGTCTAAAAGACACTAGTCAGAGTTATCTCCTCTGAGAGTAATGAATTTCACTATACAGCCAGACCCTGTGGTGAATGAAGAGAAGGTGTCATTTGCAGGGTGGAAAGTAGATGATTTTCGGAAGGCCTGGCATGCTAATAAGCATACTCTTTCAACTCAGTGAGGAAGGCATTAGTAAACCACTTCACTCCTCGTTTTTACTTAGTAAAACCTCTAAAGGTTCAAACCAGCCTTCCAGCTGTTGACCTAAACAACAACAACAACAACGCTTAGAGTAGAAGTAATTGCGTTGACCACCTAGGCTGGCCAGTGCGATGAGTGAGTGAGTTAGTCACTGAGTAGATTTCGCATCTGTATACTAATTACAAAACGATTTTGTTACAAAAATTATTATGTTTCATTACGTAATACCTGAATATATCTGCTATTTTTCAGAATGAAACTATGCTTCTGTTTCTTTTCCATATGGTGAATAAAGTGAAGGTGTCATTTGGAGGGTGGAATATGAATGCTTTTCGGAGGGCCTGGCATGCTGATAAGCGCACTCTTTCAACTCAGTGAGGAAGGCAATAGTAAACCACCTCATCCTCATTTTTACTGAGTAAAACTTCTAGAGGTTCAAACCAGCCTTTCGGCTGTTGACCTAAACAACCAAACAACATTTTAAGGTTGTATTAACATCTAGGTTATTAACAGTCACGTTGTATGAGTATTAAAAATTACGTAAACATACAAGAATGTTACATTATGACAAGTACTGCAGTTTTGTTAAATATTTAATTTTTATATTATTAGATTTGAAGTATTGTAGAAATTTAAAAACTGTATTGTGTTTTAACTGTTTCTTTACCTCTCAATTTGTTCTTGAATCTCTATCAATACTGAATAATTTTGCTAAATCAAATTTACCAATCATTTTATTCCTATTGATAATTAACCTAAGAATAATTTTTGAAATTTCAGCTTTAATATGTATTTAATGCAAAAACGTCCTAAACAAAAGTTAAAGAACTATAACTTTTGTATTTGATGTTTCCTCACCCAATGGCCAGTTTAGCTGGAATCCTTTTTTGAACAAAACGACGTTAAAATCGGTTTTCCAAAATTGCAATCTTGAATATATTTTTATTTCTTTCATGGTGTTTTTAGAACTTTAAAAATCGTACAAAAAGTAAATGTATAGTGTATGTGTTGAAAGGACATGATAGGCATTAGAGAGTTTTGGCCCCTTGTGCTGCCTCCCCAAGGATTGTAATTAGCAATCTTTTGAATTAGTAATGTTTCAATTTCATTTAATTGGCTTTTCTCTATGCCAGGGCCCTTTTAAGCATTTTGCGCGATTTCCAGGTCGATGTAAGATGGAAAGTGAACTTGCGACTCGTGTGAAAGCGTGAGTTTAGGTTTTTGATACAATTTTTGTCAAAAGGTATTTTGAACCTCGTGTGTAAGCTTTTGTTACTAACGTGAATCGGTACTTATACTAAAACGCGTAGGCTTAATGTTTTTGATTGAAACGCGTTGTAAATTAGAAAGTTTAGTTGAACTGTAAATTTGGGAGCTTAAATCCATTTGGGTATTAAAAGACATGAATATATGGAAAGTTTTTAAGCTAATTGTAATTTTGAGCGTTTATTAAGTAGGGAAGATAATTTGACGTAATAAATGTATAAAATCAAAAGCAGAAAATAAAAATGTTGAGTTTTGTTTATTTTGTTTATGACCGGTGCTTAGTTTAGCAAAAATAAAACGTTTTATTTTAAAATATTATTAAAATCGTTTCATTCTTTAGTCCGATATAATAATATTGTAGATACTTTGTGCTCAAGAAATACGTAGGAAAAAATGTTTTTGATTGTACTGTAAAAGGTAAGTGAAAATATTAGGTTGTCCGAAATATTTATATCTACAGTGTTGTAGAATCAGTAGAGGAAATATTTTGTACCTAAGAAGTAAAGGAAATTAACTCCGTTTTTGTAATTTTTCAGAAGAACTATAAACATGAAGTTTCTTTTTGAAAAAATTTCTGAAGGTGTTAAAATTTTTAAAAACATTTGTACCAATCATAGCTTCTGATACGGACACTTAAATGACTAAACAATTTTCTTAACTTATACACCCCTCTGACAACCCACAGAACTTGAGTTAACCAAACGAAAACAAAATTTAGACAAAATATATTGTGCTAACTCTATTCTGATAAAGAAACCGCATTTTATTCACAGTAATGTTTGAAAAAATTGTAGAATTCAAGCAAGTTTTTGAGGCCTATCAGTAAGACAATAAAAACAAAATAATTCAAAGTAAAATAAGTCATTATCAACAAACGAGTATAAATTCAATTAGTGTTAAAAATAGTAGTGATTTTAAAAATGAAAAAAAATTTAATTTAAAAGAAAAACATTTTAATGTACAAAAGTGGAGTTAATGCAACTTTTAAAAAATGTAAGACAGATACGAGTTAATACTGTAAAGCATTAGACAGAGCATTTCTTGCTGATTTTCAAACCTAATTTTGCCAAAAATGGAATTAACACCCTTTACCACTAGGGTAAAGATTTATTTATGAATGCGAAGCGACGCCAGGGGCGGTTGCTAGTATTGAAGTGATTATGTAATTGACCGGCATATATTTTATGAATGCCCATAACGGGCAGATGGAGTGTTAAATTAATTGCACTCTATCGGTTGGTTCCAGGGCTAC
Source organism: Catonia carolina (assembly GCA_035578175.1). NCBI lineage: Eukaryota > Metazoa > Arthropoda > Insecta > Hemiptera > Achilidae > Catonia > Catonia carolina. The sequence goes on along the minus strand of JAQMRL010000001.1, from coordinate 102,289,549 downwards.
AAAATATAGTTCTCTTTCTTATCACATAGTCAGCTAATTAATTAGATGACTGAACTATTTAAGCACAGAAGAGGAAGGTGTAAAAGACACTAGTCAGAGTTACCTCCTCTGAGAGTAAGAATTTCAGTATACAGCCAGACCCTATGGTGAATGAAGTGAATGTGTCACTTGCAGGGTGGGTGCTTTTCGGAGGGTCTGGCATGCTGATAACCATACTCTTTTAACTCAATGAGGAAGGCAGTAGTAAACCACCTCACTTCTCGTATTTACTTAGTAAAACCTCTAGAGGTTCAAACCAGCCTTTCGGCTGTTCCCCTAAATAACACATATTTTATGTACTAAAAGAGAATATTCACCTAAAATATTAGATTAAATGTAACTGTAACATTTTACTAGAAAAGAATATAATGAAAACAAGCAGTGGGTAATGTTTGTGTTTTAAATGAAATAGCAAATATCAATATTATGATGGACGTTTGTGATTCGTTCATTGCGTGTCGATTTTCCGATGACCCATCTAGATTGTTTTGGCAGTTTTCACCAAGAGAGAGTATGAAACTATTCGTGGAAAGCAATTATGGAATATGGTTTGTGTTTGTACGCTCTTCTATATATTTCTTGACGGAACGTGTTTAGCTAACTGTAGAACACGTGCCTACACGCGCTAACTTAATGTTTTAAGCGATCATTTATAAGTAAACTGTTTTACTAAGTTGTAATAGCATAATGTATACTTTTACTACGCTAGTATAATGCGAGTATTAATTTATTTTTTGGCAAATATATTATTTATTTTTTATAACAATCATTTAGCTAAAAAATGTTGGCACCCCGACCGGAAATTGGACCAAAGTCGTCGGCATAAATAGAATTCAGTTGGAACTACGATCAATCCAGCCCTAAATCCTTAATTCAGAACAGTCCAAGATAGATTCCCTGTCAAATATGTTTAATTTTCTTTAAAAGAAAAAATTCAAAAATTGTAATTAAAAATAAGAAATATCCATACAAATGAGTTTAACTAACGAGGCCAATCGACTCGAATAATCTTCATTACACATAATATATCTCTTCTAGTTGACTTTGAAAATACTACTTGCGTATATTAATGCATTATAATTTTTCATTTCATAATAATATTAGAATAAGTTGAAGCTAAATTAAATGATTATTATTATTATCTAGCCACCCTCGGTCGTTTCGCTTCGCTCTCGATGTTCTATGGCTCATAAAATGAATGTACCTGTTAAAAATTTGAATAGGTAATTTTAATTTTCTCGCTAATTTTTACTTTCTCTTGTCTTATATGAATATATAGTGAAAGAGAGTGGTATCTTGTTTTCAAAAACAAACAAAAATTGGATTTTTAAGATTGCAGACTTAGTATGCAATTTACAACAAAAGTGTGTATTATTAAAGTTAAAGGAAATAAAAATCCTACAACTTTTAATTCAAGCATTTATTTTCTAAAGAGCTTCGTTTAGCGTCAATTGGTGATTTTCCGTATTTTTAAGTTCTACAAAATTGTTGATTTTCATTTTGCATCAATCACTTATGATTAAAGTTTGGTTGTGTTTTTCAGTTTACATTGTTTACCAATGATTAGGCTAAATATAAGTTTTATGGTTTATTAATTACCTTGGCAAGATAACTACGGGTGAGTGTTTCACACAAGATTTTTTTATTTGAATTATTATTAGATAAAGTAACCGACTATAATCGAACATTTAAAACTCTTGATTGTAAGTTTTCGGAATTTTACTAGCAAGTAATTTCAGTGAACTTGTATTAGCAGCTTGTTTTTACTTTTATAAGTTTAATTTACCTATTATAATTATGAAACCTCGAAATTACAGTACGCAGTAACATTGTTTCGTATTCTAAATTAATTTTATGTAAGTTTTTCATACTCATCATCCTACAAAGTTGATTTCTCATTAAGGTGGGTACAGATTGCTCTATATTATGTATTCGCAGATAAAGTGCGGTAAATATTTCCGTACTAAGTTTTCATTCACTATCACTGGTTGTAATTTTTATTTTCCGACTAAACATAGAAAACTGTTAATATAATGTAATCGTGTTTTAAATTTCTATGAAACTTAAACTGTAATTTTTTTAAATTGAGAAATGATACTCCTTATGTTGCACAAATTGTAACTGTAAATATAAAATAATCAAGAGAAGATAATAAGAAAAGAATGCCGTTTGATTAATGTTATTACTATTCTGTACACACCTGATAGTCATTAGAGGTTGAAAGTTATTTAAAGAAAATTTTATTGTGCTCTTCATTTTAAATCTCGGTTGTTATTAAAACTGGGTTAATAAGTAAAAATGTTACGTAATACAGTTAAACTTCTCTGAACGACTACCCCTCTCTCTGACCGAATATTTGCGGAACCGATTTTATTACTCATAAAATCAATGTATTCTTTACCCCTATTAAGGGACCACCCCTCACTCTGACCAACGACCGCCGGGTAAAAAGGTATTTTCGTTTTCGGGTGACCGTACATTTTACAGCCACAAGGTTTAGGGAATTGTTAATACTGTAGATGGACACCAATTGAGGAGGTCTATGTAAAAAAAGGGCGTATACTGATATACCCCATTTTTAGGGAAATGGGTTTTGAACTGTTCCCAATTTTTTCTATAGGCCTGAAAAAGTTGATTTCAATGTCTTTGGATTTGAATTCGAAACGTTGAAATAAAGAAGGCAAAGCACTGAACACTTGTTGGTTGTGAATGAGGTTAAAAAAAGTTAAAAAGGCTCTTTTACCGCATTACGCATAACGTTTACTCTTATTTACTCTTAAAATTGTGGTAGTCGCTTCAGGGAAGTTTAACTGTACTATCCGAATGTTTAGAAGTGACGATGGCACATGCATTTTTCAGATAATGGATATTCCCACTGAGTGACCCGTCACACTTTGCTACAAAATTTAAAAATCCAAATACAATATCTTGGTACGTAATATTATTGCTAAACTAATGTTTGATACGTCATCTCGTATATAAATTCATAAACTGAAGGTCTGAAATCGATTCTCAGATGAAATAAAATGGTAAAAGATAAAAATAATGAAATTTAAAAAATTCTAAATTCAGTAAACTTGGATCTGTAACTGAAAGGTTTAGGATTCATCCAGATACGATTGAAAAATTCATTGTATGTTGGCGTATTAAAAATCAGGTTTATTTTTTAATAAAAAGATTCCAGTTTTTTATTATATAAGGTGCCCAGTCAAAATATCGTGTTAAAAATGGTAGGCCTGTTTAACAATTTATTTTACCGATATATTTATGAGTAGGTAGTTCAGGTGTTACAAGCCTAATGATCGGTTTTGTTGACGTTTGCAGTAATTTTTGACAAGTGAATTATTTATTACAGAAGAAATTTCTTATTAATTAAATCGGTGTAAAAAGGAAGTTTATAAAAGTGTCATGCTGTCTCGTATCGTATTAATAGGACTAATCAGATATGGTGGGTGGGCCCCAACAGTGTGCGTGTCAATGACTCGGCCGGGTTGGCAGATTCCGGTTGTGCGAATCGCTCGCCAAACCTGTAATTGCGCCCGCTTGATCGACACACTCACGCACAGACCCGACTGGGCCCCCTCACTGTAGGCCCAGGGCAAGTTAAGTAAGCGGCCGCACGCCTGGTTTCGTCTACGACGGACATCGGTTCTAGTTTCTTTATAAGTAGGCCCGGCAACCCACCAAAAACCGCCTGCAAGTTTGTAGGCCTACACAAGAAATATTTTAATACGTACTCTTTGTAGAACAGCCGTGTGCGTCTAAATGTATTATCTTATAAGATATTCGTGCGGCAACTAATACTTAAAAATCCATATACATAAATACTACAACCAATAAGTACATCGTACCCAGATTCACAACCAAGTGATGCTTCCATTTATAAAATCATGATACCGAATAGAAAGCGTTGTAGACTACAACTATTGTACTAAAACGCTACAACTACGTCTGCGTAGGTATATGAATTCAATTTGAATTAAATTTCTCGGTAGCAATTAGCTTGTAATAAATTTACTAAGACCATTGGAAACGGAACTAAACATTCTCTTAGTGAATTTTAAAGTAATTATTTTTGGTAATCATCACGAAACGATTTGTTTCATTTCATATTGTTTGTTTTTATTTTAAGTTTATAGTTAATTTTTGTCTAATTTTATTTCAGAAACTTTTAAAAAATTCTAAATCAATATTTTGAATGCGGGAAATAATAATAGTTGGTTCAATATTTTACACTAGTTTTAGCAAGCTAATACATTATGCATATGAATCCAAATGCAACTTTAAATAGGCAAATTCTTGTACATTAGGTACATTGGGAATCACTAAAAACAGGTAACAGAACTAATTTGTAATATACACCACTGTACTACACACAAAACGAAAATGCACTATTCCGATGAGTTATTCGGTAGGCCTGCATAACATATGGATATGATGAAGGTCTGGTGTTGGATTCCTGGTTAGTTCCAAAAAATATTTTGATGCAGCCAAACACAATTAATTTCATTACCAAATATATTTGTAGAAATGAAAAAACCCCTGTTGAGTTTTTCTTGTTTTTTAAAGGTGTACGATGCCAAGTATTGTCTTACTCTAAAATTCGCAGTTCTTCTTCTTCTTCCACTACGGACAGCCAAATGTACTTGTTCCGATCCAAACCGATCAGGAAACACTCAGACTATCTCCTCAAAGGCCTATCCACATGCATATTTTCCTCAGGTCAGTACGTCGAGGGGATTCTTCCTGGACGGAATCATCTGGTGAACAGGATTCCTTCTCCAATTACTTCTACTCTCACTGATTTTAAGTAATCAGTACTTGGACTCTCAGCTTTGCTCGAATAATTTCATTCTGAGGTCTGTATAATCTAGAGCAACTGTGATAGCCCGAAGGAACCTCAATTCTGCTACCTGCATTCGATTTCTCTTTTGAACTTTTGGTTAAGATTTCACTTCCAAAACCCAACGTGAAACAGCGAATGTCTTATAAAATTTTATCCTTTTTATTCGTATCTTTCTTTTTCTTCCGTTTTAGATTTCAGTGTATAGTTTCACCTTAAAACCTAAAAAAAAAAAAAAAAAATAATAAATAAATAATAAATAAATAATAATAAATAATAAAATAAAATAAATAAAATAAAAATAAGATAAAAACTGTTTATCTTAATCCAATACCGAATCTGTAACCACTATCTTGGATCTAACTAGCCACTTCCCTTCAAAAGCCATTTACTTTGTTTTTGTACTGGATATCCAAAATCCAAACTAACTACATACTCGTGTATTATCCTGCTGAAAGATACAGAACTATAGATTATTCTCGGTAGTAGACATTTTCAATTAATCATGTACAAACAAAAGCGTGCTTCCTTGCCTTAATCTGTTCCCTTACATCTATTTTTATCCATCCAGGGGTTGATTATCTTATTCATATTAGATAATTCTGAACAGGGTCGGGGGCCAGTTGTATCCCCTATCTTAATCGCTTGTTTACCTGAATCTCATCTGAAATTTTATTCATCATTTTGATGACAATCCTACTGTCAAGACACAGACTTTCGATAGCACTGACTAATCATTCAGGATTATCAATTCTCTTCAAAGACTTCTAATTAACTTTTCAAAACCTTTAATTAAATCCAAAAAGGCAGTGTACATTTTCAAGTTATATTCCTTCCCAAATCTCTACTCTCTTTTGTCTTGCTGTTACACAAAACCTACCGCGTTACTGCTTCCTGTAAAAAATGAAAGAAAATAACAAATTCGTTGAAATAATTAGTTTCTACAGTTTATTTTTGTAGGAAAATGAGATCTGTTTAATGAAATTTAATATTATGTCTCTCTATTTGCTCATTAAGTAAACTCTTAAATGCTTATTTTAATTGTAAATTTAAATTATTATGAAAGAAAAGTAAAGGCTGTGTCTGTCAACAACACTGTTTAAACTTACTTTAGCGTACTAAATATTGTAGGCGTACAAGTTATCATAGTCATATTAATATGGATATTTTTAAGTAGGTGGATGACTAGTGAAACCATATTAAAAAGCTATACATGTGGAACACTCTCAGTATAGCATTAGAAAATTTTTCTGTATCTACTACTAATAAATCGAATTTTTATCTACGTTTTCATTTACTTTTTGATTTGTTCATTTTTAAGAGGACGAGTGAGTATTTTTAATGCATTCTTTCTGTTCTCTGATTTCTTGTCCAGTTACCGGTTACTGTTTGCTCCCACCTTCGTACAAGGCTGGGTTAATTTTCATTAAATTTTTATGCGAATCAGGCTTTTTCCCACAGAATACCTCATAAGAGAGCACGGTAAACTGCTAATTAAAAACAAATAAAGAAAATTGAAAAGATTTATCAGCCTTACGTACTGAATTTTATATTAACCCAATGCGTATATTACAATGTGTACCTTTTCAAACCGTTATTTTTAGATTTAGAGATAGTCACCTCGTTTAGATTTACACGTTGGTTTTAAATGATTGGATTGCAGGAACTTAACCTAGGCTTCATAAGAGCTTCCATTGAATTTCACAAAGATATCTGCTCGTATTTAAGAAAGTTAGGAAATGTCTTTTACTTTTGTATTTAATTTAATGATTTTTATAAATTTACTTTTTTTCTGAACTCTGTTGTTGGTCAACGATGCGTGACTTTGTTTCTAGAAGCAACGGAAAATCTAATGGATTAAACGTATTACCTCAAATATTCCTGATCTATAATCGTTTAATGTGATTATTTTGTTTTCAATAAATAAATAAAGAATAATTTTCAATTATTTTATTATTTATTGTATACCAGAAGTAAATTTTAGTTCCGGAGGAATACAAATTTATTAGTTTTTTAATTTGCCAAATACTTTGAAATTTAATATACAGCAGAAGGTTAATGTGGGTCTAATTGACCTTGCAAAATGGAAAAAATTGAAGATATGTTTTCAGAAAATAGGTTAGCTTTCAAAATTTTTGGATACCCGTCAGCTACAAATGCAAGTCACCGTGATTTTCATTGTGACGCCTGATGATTTACTAAATGCTCTTAAAAAATGAAAAATAATAAGTTAGTTGGTCCTGGAAAAGTTCCAATTACCAGAAAAATACCCAAACAGACAATGGAGTGCGTGAGTACAAAAACCTTTGCACTATTTTAACGTCAGATGGTACACCAGAAAATAATATTTTGGTAAAAGCAAAGGTAGGGCCATCCCGAGAGTTTTACATCCTGTTTTTTTCTCTTTTTTGAGTGATCATTTATCTTGTGGCACTGAGAAGAGAATCTTCTAATCTTTTGTTGAACGCTTCTTCACTTATGGCTCAAAAGTTTGGATCTCCAACTAAGATTTACGAGCAGAATAACAGCTACGGAAATGAGTTTTAGGAATGAAGAGATTTTAAAGCAAGTTGACCAGCAGATATAATTAATTGACAAGCTCGAAGAAAAGCAACTAATCTGGTACGGTAACCTACGAAGAATGGAGGAGGACCGGTTGCCACAGAAGATTTGGATATGGATTCCTGCTAGACGGAGGAAGCGAGGACGACCCAAAAAGGAATGGATGAATGGTGTTAAAAAGAGCTATGGAAATGACGGGTCTAAGGAATGAAGACTATTGTACAGTAGAAATGAAAGGCGTTTTGGGTTGTGGTAAACGGCTTAATACTGTTAAACAACCGCTATCGTAAAATAATAATAAATTTTCCAAATGTCCAGTGGATATCAAACAACTAATTCAGTGTTTTCCAGTTTTGATCAAAGAAATTTACCAGTGATGATTCTACTCTTTGTTTTGATACTTATTTATGTTGTTTTTATTAAAAATTAATTTTCAAATAAAGAATATTTAAAAAATGGTGTCAGTTAAGTCTTCTGTTTAAGATATCAATACTTTGATGGCGAAATGATTATAGAAATGTTTTAATCTGGTGTGATGCTTTCTACATACACGTATTTCTTCTACAACTTCTGGTAACTTTCGTTCATAGAGATCCGAGTGCGCAAAATCGTTTAAATTAAGCATATCTTAGGATATGCCTATAAACTAGATCAATTTTTTGTTCATGGTGAGTTTATTTTTTATTTGAAATGTACCATGAGTACATTCAGAATGCTTTAAAGTGATTTTGATAAAAGACATTAGAGGATTTTGATATTGAATTTACGTGTCGATCTCTACAGTTGTATGTCATACATCCAAACAATTTACGAGGAGCCTTATGCTTTAATAATTTTTTCTTGTGGTCAGCTGTGAATTTCTGCCAATTAGCCAGTACAGTTCAGAAAATGTATGGCACAGCAATACAGTGCAAATTTTATATAATAGTAATTTTTTATAATTTTTAAAAATCGGTTGAACCATTTAATGATTTATTTTGACATAAAGAGGTAATCGATAAAAATATATAGTTGTTTATAACTCGTATTCTGATTTTTCGTTACTACCTTGATCCATTCTGATACTAATTTTCTTTGGTGTACATTTTTGATTATTTGCTGGAAAACCGATGTTATACAACAATAATGAAAATGGGTATGACTACTCTTCTCGTTCAATTCATAAAAGCAAATAAAAAAGAAAGACATGGATGTAGGTAGAAAAGTACTCAGTTTTGAGTTTTCAATTCAAAGACATGTCTTTAAAATTTACAAAGAAATACCATGTCGATTTAACGACAACATTCTGCAAGTTAAGTTTTGGTGATATTTTGATAAATTTATATAGCTTCTTTTTTTTAAATTTAAGTGAATAAATTGGTAAACGAATTATGAAGATTGGGTTAGCTGTTCCTTAGATCTTAGCAAAAATGAAGTAACCATACAACATACACGGAACACAAAAATGTATTTACTCCGTAGTAAAAGAAACAAATATATTTCTTTTATGGAATTATTATCAAACCAATAATATGAGTGTTAAGTATAATAAAATGTTGTAATGTGCAACAAAATGTGTATTTACAGATATTTGTTTAAAAGTATGAATATACGAGACTTAAAAGTATAGTCGTTTTTGAACAAGATACCTTTATAGTTGCTTTCTTGTACCCTTCCGAACTTACAAGTAAAGTATAAAATAATTTCGCTTTTTAAGGATTAAAGGAAAATTATTTTCTTATAGTTTAATATTTCAAGGCAATAAAATTTCACTTCTGTTACCCCAAAATATAACTCAGAAAGTACATAATTAATTTGAAATCTTTTAATCTGTAGATTTGTGCGTGTTGCAGGGAATACAATTTTCTTTTATTCACACGTTATACACACGCTTTTATCACACTTTATCTTTTATACACACGCTTTTCTTAAAATTTTTACTTAAAATTTAGTAATTTATTCACCGTCAGTATTAATTTAATATAATAATTTTTAATTTGTGTTAAAAAATAAAATTATCTCGTATTGTATAATGCGTAGTTCACAGCACATATTTTATTAACAGTATTTTTCAGTAAATGATTTTAAAATAAGACTGTACCTTACCTACTTTTTACTGCTGATGTGTTACCAACTATATTTTTAAGCCTACGCACCTTACATTAGCCGTTGTACCTTAAATGCAGCCAACGCAGGTGTAACACACTAATGAATTTACCTACCTCACACTAAAAGCGTAACTTTACGACGGCATAGAATATAAAACTTAACTAATCTGAGCTAAATTTCTTGGTTATATGCCTCCTATTTTATACAATGTAAAAGTACCACAGAGTATCTCGTACCGTACTCGGTACGTTACATCCATTTATTAAAGGTGTAAGCAATACACATACTAATGTTATTAACTCAATTATTACTACTAATGTTCGAATTTATATATTGTGTTGTTTATGCCTTTAAGGACCTAATTAACTTTAAACAATTTTAGAAGTTTTTTCTAATCATTATTTCCATGAAGGTTTTCTTCTATCTTCTATTTATCCACTTTTCTGCTGTTACGTTTAATATAAGCCCTTAAATTCAGCAGTTTGTACTTGGTTTGATTCAACATTTTGTCTCTGTCCAGTTTACTTTTTTCAGGTCTTTTCTGGCTGTTTTTAACCTTTTATCAGACGCTTTATGTGTGTTGTTTAATGTCCAAAAAATTTGTTTTGTTAGACTATTGTAACATATTCTACACAATGTCCGTTGAATTTTCAGCCTTCGTTTTCTTATTGACTCTACTAATCGTTTGAATACTTTGTACTGTTCTTTTATTTGTAACTTGTATGGTCCGGCCACTGTCTTGGAACCCACTGGTGTGTTTTATTAGACGATGCTAGGACATTTGTTTGGGAGGAACCACCGGCGGATACGGATCTGAGCGTCCTCCCTTATACAATATAATATAGACTTATTTTTAACATTTTTAGAATTTGATCTTTTTAGAACTGGAGTTTTCATACAACTTGAGCCTGTTTAAAGAGTAAATATTAATAATGAATAGTAAACAATAATTATTAAAGTAAGAAACGGTTTATGTAATTATTCACAAAAGAAACATTTGTTAGCTTGGAATTTTAAAAAAATATGACACATGTTCACATGATTTTTACTTTCTTATTGTTTTTATAGTTATTAGGATCTATATTTCTAACAACATTTTCATGTCCCTAGGAAAATTAGAACTTTAAACTCCAGAGTAACTGGTATATTGTTGAGCGATTAAGTGGTGCCGGTAATGTACCGGCGCCACCCGTGTGCACCCAATCTTTGGGTTGATTACTTTTGATTAAATAACGAAAATATGATAATTATGATTTAATATTGAAAATACTAAACCTGTAATTCTAAATTACATCTTAAGATATTTTCCTTCCTGAGCTGAAGTCTGTAGTATCACTGATTTTCAATTTTACTATTATAACTTATGATTTTTTCAGTTATTAATGTTTTAATAGAATTATACAATTTTGTTATTTGGGTTAATCAATGTATTTGGTAAGTAATTTTGTATTAAATTTCATTTTTTATATTATTTTATTCACTGAAATATAAATCAGAGGAAAGTATAAATTTAGTTAAAAAAATTGTCCAGACTTAAAATTTTAAATTAGTTTTCTATATTTTATTTTTTTTAGCCTAGAAACGTCAATGAATGTAGACAAGCACTAATTTCATAAAGGTTTTCGTGTTTTAGCTGCTAAAAATTTATTTACACGATATAATTTAGACGAATTTAAGAGGATTCAAACTTATTTATTCTAGTTAAAGCTTATCTAAAAGTATGAAGTAGTTATAAAGAACGTCACGAATGCAAAGAAACAAAAATTTATATTTTAATATTTCATTAGTAATAAATTGGATAATCCTTTTAAATTGCTTCCAAATTTAAGCATTCTGATTTTCATTTTAATCGCCACTTTAGCCTGCATTGCCTATTTCCATCACTGACAACACGTAGTTTTTTTGTTGAATTTAAAATTTACTTTAAATATTGTGAAATGATTAATTAACTATTAGTTTTTAACAAAAGTGAAAGCCTTAACATTTTAACCGATGTTAAATAACAGTGTCTCAATTCGTGGTGTACTCGTATAGTTTCTTTTGCACTGATAAAATCAACATTTGAAAATGACTTTACACTCTTGGATATTTGAAACACTACATAAAATGTTAGTAAATACATAAAAAATTGATATTACAAAATGGAGGACTTGCATGTTTCTAAATTGTCAAGTCTTTTGACTTCTTCGGCCGTTGAAGGTAGACCGCGTTATGTCTTTTGTAATAAGATTGTTGCTGTACATAATAAGACCGTGGTTTATGGCGGAAAATATTTTTTCAAGCAAAAATGTGAGTAATAGAAAGTTTTTATTTGATGATTTTTAAGTTAACAGGGTTATATTGTTTTATTGTTACCAGTTTAGACCTGGGCTGGACACAGCATCCTGGCTCCAAACGTAAGCACTTTCTCTTGTCGTAACCTGTATGGAGGACTATAACCTGGAACGCTTTCTAGGATTTCTATCTTAAATGTTTCATTCAATTTTTTATTGTGAGTTCTAGCTTAGGATGAAACTGGTAAGGGGAGTTTGGTTTTGCATCAGAAAATTCTGTGTTAATTTGTATAGCCTACGTTTAGTTTCTTTTAATATATGCACACCGATGTACAACCTATACATCCAAAGATGCTTTTTCAAGTTTTTGTTTTTTATTTTTTATTTTCAAAAAACCATTTCAATAGTAACGCTATTTATATCATAATTTTAAATTACATTTATGTTTTGAACTTGTTGTTGGAAGGCTAAATGTAATTTAAGTAGAAGTTCCCTCACCTGCAAACTTCAGAACCATCAAATTCAATTGTAACGTTACTACGACAATTTGAGATATTAGGCGGCGCGTAAAGAAAGAACAGAGAGTGGTTTTCTGAAATCAATCGAATAATTTTAACAGAAAACAAGTTGGCCAAAAATTTCTCGGAATTCATTCTCGTGAAACGTAAAGTGCGTAGGTAATATCACTTTTGAAGTTTTAATGAGCACTCTTTATAAAAAGTATAGAAGGGTGTTCAATTCTTTATTTTTGAAAAATTGAAAAAAGAGCAATATTCTCGCACTGGTTAATAAAAAAGGATGTAATATTAACAAAGATAAATTTGAGCTGTTCTTAAATGTAGACAAAGCGTCTGACATTTACTACTAGCAGAAGTTTAAGGTATTGACGTTAATGACGATTAGATTCATATAAGGTAATTGCAGCTGACAATTTGAGGCAATGGTGGTATGATATATATTCTCATATTTTCTTGATATTTTTGGTCGTATATTGAAATTTCATCTCTTATTTACAAAAATTTTAAATTAAGAATCTTGAACTCTGTTAATTTGAACTTAGTCAGCTCATTACTGAAATGCGTATTAATTAAGATACTGCCTAATTATACTAATCTAGTCGAATGTGGAATGGAAATCAATTTGCGTAATCAACTATAATAGCAGTTATAGTTCTATTACTTGCTGCCATGCTAAGAATCTGATCTACGTAAATGGGTATGTAGACAGATGAAGCTGTATGAGATATGAGATGGTTTGTTTCTAATTATCAGAAATGGAAATGTTAAACTGTAGGATTTGATGTGTATTGCGAATACAAACGGTTTTAGTTGGTACAACCGATGTAGACATTCTTAGAAAGAATACGTTTATACAATTTAACGATTTGCATTAAGTTGGCATTTAAAAATTCAATGCTGTAAACTCACTTGCTGATTATGAGTTACTCTATCGATCTGTAAAGGACAGAAAATACCTGCAGTTTGAATTATGTAATTGTAATACTTTCTAAAGAGTCCACTATTTTTTTAGAAGTAAGTGGGGAGTTTAACATCTCAGTTAGGCATATATCTCTTTGAACTTAATATGTTTGGCACAAACTAGAGTCAAGGACAGTAAAATCAATAGCCTATGCTGTCGCTCTGTTTGGGAAAATATTTTCTGTGCTATTTCAAACACTCTGAACTTTCCATCCTGATATCAACTTTGGTAGGCCTACTTCATTTCAGCTACACAATGTTGACGTCTTGAATTTCCTAAGATTTTTAACCCTTCAATTATATTCATAGAGGAAGCGTTTTCATAGCGTCCTGCTTTTCATTTTTGGTTCTTCATAAAATATTATTCGTTGTTTAAAATAACTACTTTGCTCGTTTGCCACACTAAAATCAGCTACCTGCGGATGTTTCTGTAATGTATGATTTATCAAGCGACAAACATATAACAATTGGACAAATTTAGGAAAGTAGGTAACTAGATTGGATTTTGCATCATCAGCCAGACTGATTGATTTGTTGGTACAGCGTATGAAATAAGTTCGTCAGCCGGAAGTGAGATTATTTAATGTCATCGCTAAATAATGCAGTGAACCGTTAAATCTGTTTAGTCGGCCTCACCCATCGTATCATCAGCTGATCAATTCCATTGCACACTCGTATACCTAACAACTGAGGTTTATGATGGAATTAGTGCCTCAATCTCCAAATATATTAACAGTAATTATAACTGACCCAATAGTAAAAATCTTCTAAAACGAGTATTTTTTGTTTCAGGTAAAGATAGTAAAACATTTAAAGAAATCAAGGGCATGCAAAATTCCTCAATGAAAGGAGCATGTTTATAAAAGTGAGATAAAATACAGTTTACCTGGAAAGAAACGCATTTTACATAGGGTGCTGTGCTTCATATTATTCCTACATGGATTATTGATAGATATATCTGCTAAAACAATTTTTCCCGTAGTCCTTTTGCAGATATATTCGCATATGGTTTTGAATGGTTGTGGTAATTTAATGGATATATCCGAAAATTCACTAATTCAATTAAAAAATATTTTGTCTAAAGTTTTCTAAGTAGTCATCAATAGTATACCAAAATATCTAAATATTCCAGGAAATTGCCCCTGGAGAAGCTACGTTGACAGCACTGCCCGTCAGTGTTTCCTGGCTGCCATGAGGTCAGTGTTCCATTATCAGTCATCCTTCCTCTGTTCGTTAATACTTATGTATATTACGTTTGCCTATTTAATCATAATATTCTTTAAACATCTGTGTTTTTTCCTTTTATTCTGCAATTCAACGTACAAATAATTTATTTTAGTCAGTTCTATTTACGGGTATATCTGCATAAGTCTTCACTCAGGACTAAAAACGAATATGTTGTTTAGGTCATCAGCCGAAAGGCTGGTTTGAACCTGTAGAGGTTTTACTAAATAACACGAGGAGTGAGGTGGTTTACAGTTGCCTTCCTCACAGAGTGGAAAAGTACGCTTATCAGCATGCCGGGCTCTCTGAAAAGCATATATTTTCCACTCTGCAAATGACATCTTTACTTCATTCACCACAGGGTCTGGCTCTATAATGAAATTCATTTCTTTCAGAGGAGATAACGCTTTTTAGTGTCTTTTATACCTCTACCTCTTCTGTTCTTAAATGATTCAGTCATTGAATTGGCCGACCATGTGATAAGAAACAGAACTATTTATTTTAGCCCTGGAACGAACAGATTGAGTGTAAATAATTTGACACTTCACCTGTCTGTTATGGCCATAAAAACGAATATAAGTTAATAAACGAGTAGGTGCAAAATTAGATTACAGCTAATGTATTTTTCAGTCTTATTTTCTAGTGTTAACAGAAGATCTATGCTGCATAAAAACTGATGTCAAGTGTAATTACTGCCGCACCTATAACTTTTAGATATTTTATTACACAGTACTAGAAGGATTGACTTAAATGAATTATCATAATTGTAAAAATAGCAACATTAGCGGAATATATTGAATAATTATACAAAGACCATTATTAAACTAATTTTCTTTATCACAACTGAATTGACAACGTGGTTCAACATGTTTCAAATAGTGTAATATATTAAATATTTATTTTCGCTTTATTTACATTGTCAAAGTTTTACTATTTTAATAAATAAATTTTAAGCAATAAATTGTACAGCCAGACCCTGTGGTGAATGAAGTGAAGGTGTCATTTACAGAGTGGAAAATATGTGCTTGTCAGAGGGCCCGGCATGCTGATAAGCGTACTTTTCCACTCAGTGAGGAAGGCAATGGTAAACCACCTCACTCCTCGTTTTACTTAGTAAAACCTCTAGAGGTTCAAACCAGCCTTTCGGCTGTTGACCTAAACAACAACAACAAGGAGAAAGAATGATTGAATTTTCTTTAACGGAAGAAAAATCTATTTTAGAGCACCTATATTTTCTAGAAATATGATTTGACTTTTATCTTAAGAAATAACTTTGCTATTGGATTAAGATAATTCTTATATGTTTGTGTGTAGTTAGTTAGGTGTTTCATAGCCGAAGCACCGTGAATAGGCCAACAGGCTAAACTTAAATCAAAGGAATCGCGGTAGTATGTTATCAGAAAAACGAATTGTGATTACTGTTATTACATTAAATTTTAGACTAGTCCTTACAAAAATGTTAAATGTTCTATCTAGTACAATCCAACCGATATCTGGAAAATGTGTAAGCAGAATTGTGTTTTCTTCGTATTATAACATAATTCATTACTACGCTACGTTAATGCATTTGTCCAAAGTGTTATTTAGACCGCCATTAAGCTGGTAAACTGAAATTAATGAACTTGATTTGCGACTACGCTCTGACACATTAGCGTAAAAATGACAAAAAATATTATTTCCACCTTTCCATTAAGCAATGTTGTTAGTCTACTAATGTTTAAAGTTTAATGAATCAAATTTTCCGGACCCTAGTCAGAATTCAACTATAAGAAAGTATCAAATACGTCGATTCGCTCAAATTTCAGAATACGATTTACGATCTCTTAAAACTCTGGTACCTTCCGTTTTTCAGCCCAGTGCAATGTAACGTTTAGAACAATGTTTTGTTTGTTTTATTTACAACTGTTATTCATATTAAGGCTTATGTGTTAACTGTGAAGGGTAATAGATGAAAAGTCCTAGAACTGACCGGGAATTGAACTCGGGACTCACGGCTTAGAAGCCAACAGCCCTGACCACTACACCGACGCCCGGCCACTTTAAATAACTGCACGATTAGCGGCCACTAAGATTTCTATGCAACTTAAAACTGAAATACAAAAGTATATTTCTTTTGAATAATAAGTAAGCAGACTAAAATTTTCTGTAAAATTTTCCTTGAATTTTGGTACTTACGGTAAGTCAAAGAGAAACATTGATGAAGTTGTTAGCATTTTTAGGTTATTTTATAGTTATTCTACCAAAAATATTAAAATACTTAAATTCTTAAGACTGTCCTTGTCTCATGATGTCTTATCTTCAGTCAGCAGAAAACGGTAAGTCTTTGCTGTTTTCTGCCGAGTAATCAAGTAAGATGATGAGTTACAAAAGTTACTTACACACTTTAGTCTTTATTATATTTTTGTAGCTATATTTTGTTATCAGGAATTGTTCTTCTTTATGGCGAGAATTTGAGTTGGGGCACCCAATGGTGCATATTAATTTAATTGGTGTCAGCAGGTTACGATACATACCTCTTCGCCCAACCGGTGTTACTTAACAAATTGGGAACGACTTTCTGTTAGCTAATTGACTGGTCTGACCTGAACGTTATATAAAAGTTAAAAATAATTTTTAAAATTTGTTTTTCTTTCAATACAAAACTCTTTAGTAGCCTACCCGGAAATTTGTTTCTACGTAACAAAAATGTGTGATGAATGTAGTATACAAATTCATGATTTTTTTTTAATCTGGTGGAATTTCAAAAATCAATAATTGTTTTTTTCTGGGACGTTAAATGGAAAAAAATTAAGTAATAATTAAGTAAAAAAAATGAATTTTTCAAGGCCTTAAATAATAGACCTAGTTTTTGTTTTTCATGCAATATTTGTAAATGACATTTCGTTACTGTTTTAAGACAAGGCTAGAGGACTATATAGACGAACTGATAGTTTCTTTTGTGTGCTGAGGAGGTGCTGAGGTACTATACTACGTTATTGATCTAGCAGTGCAGGGCCGGCCTAGTCCCAGTTCGATGAAACTGGGGCACGGCCATCCCCATCAATCAGCTTACCCCTTCACCCAATCGGAATAAGCCATAGAGTGCACTGCAACCGGAAGTAAACATTTTAGCAATGTTTTTCCTAATATTTTTAAACAAATTGAAATAACGCAGTGCATGTAATAGCAACGTAAATTTTGTCTTACTTCCGGGTTCGAGATGCATTCAAATACTTACCTAAATAAACAGAAATTCAGGGCGTTCTAATAATATTACGCAATACTTATAACATATGTTTAGTATGTTGTAATTTTGACCGTTAAAAACACATGATTCATAAACATCCGACGATAATATGTTGGATCAGGCGAAATGAAAATTAAGTTACATTAAAAATATATTAAATGCATTTCGGAACTTAAATTTTAACCACCTAAAACTAACAACTGGCACACTGCAATTACTACCTTGCTAATTTTTAGGAAGCTCTATTTTTAACTTCTGTAATTTTGATACTGTTCCCAAAACACTATACCGATAGTCAACAATGTATAACTCAACATGGAATGAATAAGTTTCTATGTAAAATGTTTTTATTTTATACAAAAGTTGTAGCATTTTTTTATCTTTTATTTTTGTTGTTAGCTTTTTCGCCGTGTAAAAACGAAAACATTTTTCTTGTTTGTGTTCTTTTGCTACTGGAGTGTGTAATTTAAAAAAGAAAACAATTTTGACACAAAATTTCATACAAAGTTCCGATTAGCGGCTAAACTAAGTGTCGCGTCGGACAAAAATTGTTGAATACAAATATTTTAGCCGTTTTAATTAGGTATCATTAATTGATTGGTGTAGTGGTTAACGCAACTGGTTTCTAAGCCAGGAGTCCCGGTCAGGTCTGGCATTTTTACATCACTAATTTTTGTCAATCATCCTTCACCGTCTGCATTAATATGTATTACTATCGAAGGTAGAAAAAAGTCTTTAATTTTTGGTCTGTACACATTTTTTCTGAAATATTCCATAACTCTGCAAACAAAATTTTAGGACAGCAGAGACCTCACGAATTTTCCTAAGAGTACCACTTACGCTCCTTAATGATCCTAGAAAAAAGTAGTATCTTAAAGTAAAAGTAGTATAATAAAGGAAGTAGCCTATAATAAAGAACTTTTTTTTGAGAAAAATTAGGTTTTTCCTATTAACGTACCGGACTAAATCAGCTTGGTTCTACACAGCTGTATTTCATTCACCCAGAGATGAAAGCAATGCACACGGCGTAAGAAAGAGAGTACCGGTTTACAGACAGCTATTAAAAACAAACTTTTGTAGCACATACTTCATGGGTCAAATGTCTACAATAATCTACATGTAAACTGGTATGTTAGCAGTCGGTCTATTACATGAATTGACTGAAACATTGACTGAAAGTCATTGACTGAAACATTTTTTCTCATGAACTGCTTACTCCCAACACTCAATGAATATAGTATAATTTTCAGATATTCCTCTAGATTTGTTTAACAGAACTATAGTTTTCAAATTTCAGTTAAATCGGTTCAGAAGGTTAAGCTCCAACCCAAATACTAGTAAATACAGTTACGACTCGGAACAAGAATAGGCGGTGTTTTTGTAAAAACGCTACATCAATTTTCAAATCGTTAAGTTATTAGGGCCTAAGTGGTTTATTTATCGCTATCAGCTCGATGACCACATTTTCAGAAATTACTTGAAATATTAACAGTGCAAGTGGCTATCGTTTTTACTCGTTTAATTTGTCTAATTTTAACTTTCTTTTACCCTATATAAAATATAGGAAATTGTTTTCATGTTAATTTTTTGAAATCAAGTTTTTCGGACCGGAAATACACGTTTTTAGGTTTCCTGAACCCGAAATACATATTTCTACCAATTGGTGTGCGAAAAAATATCTCAAGGATGAAATATGGCACGAAGTTGAAATTTGGGACTTTTTTTTTGTAATCCCTAATTTGTGTACGTTGCAATCTGTTCAATTCAGAACAATAAGCAACCCCATGACCCAATGAGATGAGGATGATGTGTATGACGTGTAAATGAGGTGTAGTCTTGTACAGACTCAGGTCGACCATTCCTGAGAGAGTATGGTTAATTAAACCCCAACCATCAAAGTACACCTTTGGGACAAATTTGGGACTTAATGCTATATATATTATATACTAAATACCATATATGACAGTATACTAATTACTGTCCCAATACAGCCAACCTACTGGAAGGTAAATCCAGAAAAAAGTTCTGTTCTCAGCTTCTAAGCTAGTGAGCTAAACTAGGTACCACAAGGGGACCGACCCTAACAGTCTCATCAAAATTGGTCAACCGTAAGTAGTTTTATTCATGAAATTTTTTACTTTTTTCGATTTTCTAAAAAAAACTCCTACGATTTTTTCAGAAATTGCCTTATTCACTAAATTTTTTGTGCTCTACAAGATAGAATAAGCGACTTATCAACTGAAATTCGTGGGGAGGGGCTGTAATCTTGTAGCAAAAAAGTCTCTTATAGATTGCGACCTTAATATGCATAATTAGGGTAAAAGCGTATTTAATTAAAGTTGTAGAATATTAAAAAGCCTAAAACTTTAAGCATTCCTTTCTACAGCGCTTAGTTTAGCGGCAATTAGTGATTTTCCGTATTTTCTCAATGAAATCGGTTTTTTAAGATTGTTGTCTTAATACAGTATTATATTTTACGAAAAATATATAAATATGTATTTTTTAAATAAGTATGAATACCGTTGCATTTGAACAATTCACAGAAGTTTGGCGTAAACAACCGCATTTAAACATTTTTAAACGTTCCTTCTCTTTCAACACAATAATAATATCGTATTTACCTTTTTACTTCGTTCACTATGAACACCTATTTTAGAGTTATAGTCGGAAAGTGAGGGAAAACATCAATAAAATCAGGAAACTGTACTTGATTCATTTAAAAAACAAAGTTTGTAAAATCAAAACTAAATGAATAATTGTAAATTATTTATTAAAATATCACTGACCGGTTTCAGAATTTATATTCCAATTCAAATAAAATTGTTATTAAAAGTTTTTCCGTTGGAGAAAATAAACTATTCCTTTTCTACTGAGATTTACTTGATTCAAAGTAAGCTCCAGTTCACCTTTACCATTGTTTTAGAATACATCTTTGTTAATGTTTTGTATGTAATAATGAGAAGTGGTTTAATGTCAAACCACTCGTTGAAGTTATATTGCAGTTAAAGTAAGGGTTCTTGTGGTATACACTGTGTTATAGTTCCTGAACTTACAAAGGATAAAGGTATGAAAATTCCGTATGTTGAATAATACCCTTTGTACTGAAGACTTACAGGAGCTACGAAGATAAAACGACTTCATTTTCTTAATCAACTTTCAAACATTGATTAAATTTTATACTGTAATACCGTCTATTCAGATGACAGCTTTGTTTGTTTTTCATTCTAATCTAAATTTGTAGATCTGCTAGTCTATATGAAGTTATTATCATTTCTTTTAAGTAAAATAACACATTGAAATTTGTTTTGATTTAAAATTCTTTTTCAACCCGGTAAAAGCGAATTTATGTGACTCAGGACGAGGATTCCAAGTTTATATTACATTATTACTTGCTATCCAATATTTCAAACTTTTAAGTCAATAAAGAATTCCATACACTTATTGCAAGTAAATTTTTTTGTTCGGTCATAGCAGATACGTGGGTTATAAAATAGGCCTAATAACGATAGTTTCGAACGCGTTAAAACATTTTCAGATCATACCCGGGATTGAATATTCAGCTTAGAAATCCAGAAGTTTTACAAACTGAGCAGAAAACAACGAAGAAGTTAATCCTGCTTTTATTTTGTTTATTGTTACTGATTCTACGTAAGTGAGGCATGAACAACAACAAAAACTCAAGAGTGGAGAATCCAGACAGTAGAGATGAGATTTCTGTGAAGGACTAAGGGGTGTACACGCTTGGACAGATAGCGAATAAGGAAATAAGGTCAGATTGGGTATTTACAACTAGAACGAAAAGATAAAGGATTGTCGCCAAAGTTGAAGACAGCACATGGAAAGAATGTCAGATCACAGGATACCTAGGAGACTGGTATGCTCCAGAAGGTAAAAGGGATGTCGGTAGACCTAGGAAATACATGATAGAGTGTGTGAGTTTGGAAAGGCTGCGGCCTAATTCTTGTTTGGAAGAAGAAGAAGAAGAAGATTATTAATTCTTGAAAGTAATTAAGTTATATTATATTGTTTATTATCTGTGTATGAAAGACCTCACTGACTGATTAACTCACTCATCGCTAATTTTCAACCCCATGATTACATAGAGAGCTGAAATTTGGTATATCTCGTTTTAGCGATGAATAGGAATACTAAATCATATGAATTTTTAACCATTTGCGCCTTAGGGATAAAGGGGGATAAATACATTGCAGTAATTAATATTATTTCTATTATTTCCCGAAGAACTGTTCTAAAGATCTATTTGCGTAATCTGTACGTGAGAGTATGAAAAGTAAAACATTGTAATTTCTTCCAATTCCTCCTAAGGAGTAGAAAGAGGCGCTATTGTAAAGAAATACTATTAATTCTGTATCTACCGAAATACATTCTGGAAAATGGCATGAGTATTCTTTAAGTGATACCCAGAAAAAATAGTTTAGTGTAAAAAGTTACAATTCTGTAGGTAGATAACTCACCCCTCTAAAGTTAGAAATAACCCTATGCTGCGCGCGGGTAGTGGCTATTAATTTTATTTTATTGGGTAAAAGTTATGTCCCTAAGTAAACAAACCAGTTATATACTGACAAGAATTAAATCAGACACTTCTTGTCAGCTGGGATTTTCCTTTCATAATTTATTTTTTAATGTTGGTTTTTATTATGTATTAATAATTATTGTTTTTTATGGTGTATTTTTTGTATGGCGTGTTAGGTCGCGAGTCCTCGCTACCTCTACACTTAAAAGTCATCCTCTATAAATCACGAGTACCGCCGATTTGGCTATATGGTGGACCAATTTTTAGAGTCTGTCACAATACAACACTGAATATTCTTCTAAGACACCAGTCAAAAGCACTTAGAGCAATAACAAACGCACCTCTTTACGTAACTAATCATACCCTTCACAAAGACCTGAAAATACCAACGGTTCGAGGCTTTGTCAACGCAACATACGACTCATTACACACAAAGACAATTGACCCCATAAATCCAAATGTCCAGTCTCTATCAACTAACGATCTCCCTGTTAACAGACGACTGAAACGAAGGTGGAATAGGGATACCTACCACCATAAAAAAATCAACTTAATCTGTCATGCCTGTGTGATTTAATAAAAACAAAACATCATTTCATATTAAAAAAAATCATCCATCATAGTTTATAAATCATTATCATTGAAAAATATTGGCACCACATTCCTTGCAAAATTTCACACCGAAATCGGTCACTGGATCGATTCACATTCACGTCACATTCCCGCCATTCCTCATTCATTCCATCTCATTTACTAGTTGTGCTTTAAAAAAAATATCTACAGTGTTGTAAATGAAAATAAAGTTGAAGCCAAAAAATGGTGTTTTTACTATACTAATATCTCATTTTTTTTACTTTCTCTTGCCTACATGAATAGGCTATTCAAGAAGGAAAGTACTGTTTTATGTCGATTTTTCGAAATCGAGTTTTCACCGAATCTACACTTTTCAGACCCCCTGAACCCAAAAAACATGTTGTTAGCATTGGTCTGAGTGCGTCGTGCGCGCGCGCGTGTGTGTGAACAGAATATCTCAAGAACGGAACATTTTCATCAAAGTCGGTCAACCGGAAGTAGTAGTTTATTCGTGTCATTTTTCACTTTTTTGCGATTTTCTCAAAAACGGATCCTACGATTTTTTTAAAATCGCCTCATTTACTAAATTTTTTATGCTCTACGAGAAAGGGAGGCGGCATGTTTGCTGAAATTCTTGGGAAGGCTGTTATCTCGTAAAAAAATGCTTTTTTTTAAGATTGCTGCTTCAATATGCATTTAAATGCAAAAATGTATGTAACAAAAGTTGTAGAGAATTTAAACACCTACAACTTTTCATTCAAACATTTTTTTGTATAATGCTTAGTTTAGCGGTAATTAGCAATTTTTTGTTTTTTCTCACGAAAACGTGTAAAAATTCGATTTTTTAAGATTTCAGTCTTAGCATACATTTTACGACAAAAAAGTATGTAATCAAATTTATAGGAAATTAAAAGATCTACAACTTTTATTTAGAGGATTTTTCTTTACAGAGCCTAGTTTAGCGTGAAATAGTGATTTTCCGTATTTCTAAGCCAAACAGGTTGATTTTCATTTTGCGTCTTTCACTCATGATTAAAATTAGGTTATGTTTATTAAGGTTCGTTCTTTTGTTTATTTCTTATGTTTTATTACTAATGTTAGGTTATATTGTTAATTATTTGCATTGGCAAAAGAAAGTTGTGTGAGTGTTTCACACCAGATTTTTAAGGTTAAAAAGCTGTATTCCAAAATAAAATTATGTTTGGAATATTATTGTATCCCATATATATTATGTCACCGCTCTTTATGTATTGTTAATAGGGTTTATTTTTTACTGAAGACAGTAGTAGGCCTACCCTCTGTTAATGTTAAGAACTTTATTTCATATTTTACGTATTACTAAGGTAAAAAATTACTAATTTTAAAATTATTTGTGTCTTATTGTTCGTAACAATAATTTGTAATTATGGGTTAGGGCAAATTGGGATTATTTTTTACTTTTATCACTTGTCGATGTGAAGGATTCAGCTGGATTTTGTTTTGTGTCAGTGAACATTAAAGCGTTTTCAAGATTCGAATACCATACCCAGGTACAGAATTCTAAGGCTAGCGAAAATCAATACACCGAATTTATAATTTAAGATAAGGATTGGCTGCTAGCCCATCTGAAATACGGTATCGCAGTTCTTGTTCAGACAATTGAAGTTCAGGCAAAAATTGCTTTCATGAGAAAATTAGTTCCTGTGAACTTTCCATTGTTAATTCATTGGTAAATAGCAGCCACTATCAGAACACAGGGATGGTAGAACATTCTGAGATTTAAAACATTTTTGTGTCAACTATTGACTACATTTCATAATACCCTCCTAATATATTTTGAAGAAGTAACTGAAACGCAAGCCTTTTACGAAAGCGGTAGTTTTGTGTATGGATTTTAACGAATTATTTTCTATTAGGATGAATTCAAAATATTTGTTACGTAGTTGATCAAAATACGAATAGCCATTTAATCATGTAGTACAAGTGTTTGTGATCGCAATTAATATAATCAGAAAAGCTACTACTAAACAAAATCAATGCTTTTAATAAATGAATACTTATCAGGTTATATTTGGTAACTTTATTGGGAGACCAATAATTTTACTGTTATTGGTGGAATCAATTTTACATTCCTATTACCTTTCCAGCATCTGGGATAGATATTCATTTCGTAGGTTTGTAATGTAGGTGATAAAAACTGGTCTTACTTTGTAAACCACAGTAATTTGTGTGCGTGTGAGTGTGTAAACAGTGTAGTTAGTTGGTTTCATAAATAAGTTAAAAAATATTGTAAGTTTTTTGCATTTTAGAGGCTATGCTCTCGTAGAAAAACGTTTTTTTTACATTGCAGCCTTAATATGGATTTTAGAGTAAGGTGTATGAAATCAGAGCTGTAGAAAATTTCAAAACCTACACCTTTTGTTCAAAACATTTCTTTGTATAACACATAGTTTAGCGGTAATTAGAGTTTTTTTTTTCATGAAAATCTGTAAAACAATGTATTTTTTAAGATTTCGGTTGTAGCTATGAGTTTTATTTATAGGAAATTAAAAATCTACAATTTTTATTTAAACATTTTTCTCTACAGAGCCTAGGTTAGCGTCAAAGAATGATTTTCCGTATTATTAAGGTTGGTTTTCATTTTGCATCATTCACTCATAATTAAAATTAGGTTATGTTTTTTGAGATTAGTTTTTTTGTTTATTTCTAATGTTAGGTTATATAGTTCATTATTTGCATTAGCAAGAGAAAGTCGTGTGAGTGTTTCACACCAGATTTTTTTGATATTTACTTAGATAACTCATTACAATTGACCATTAATTCAGTTCTGCGATTAAAACTATTTAGAGTATTCATGATCATGTTAGCTAGATGACTTTTTAACTTGTATAAAAAAACAAACTGAATGCCAGTAGACTTATTTTCAGTCAGACCCGGAACTCCTGTTTGAAATGTCATTCACCGGCCAGGTCCTTGATAATAGTATAATTAAAAAAAAGGTTGGTGTGAAAATGCGTGTCGATGTAATGTCCAGGGGAATTCCAAGGTAGACTTTTAGACGATTATTACGGTCTCCTTAAATTAATCTCTTTGTAACTCCTCCTATAAAAATATAAGAGCAGAGTAAAATTTATCACTACTTATTAGTAATAAATTAACCGTTACGCTAAAATTAATAGCAGTCTTGTCTAATTAATAGTAGTCACAGTCTTTAGATAATTTTCATGGGTAAATAACGAATAACAATTATATCATGTAAAACTAAGTAACTCTACTTTTTTTTTAATGTGATACAAAATAATAAATAGATTCAGTGTGAGTTCCATCTCTATACATAAAAAACTAAAGTTTTTGTACTCATATGAACTCCAGGGGCTACAAAAATTCTTTGTCACCCAAATAAAGTAGGATGTAACTGTTTCCGTGGAGCTTCTGATATTTCTTCATAAATTTGATTGATTTTGCACTAAAAAAGACATGAATTTTATTTCAAACGGGAATTTTAAAGAATTTCGAACAATAACTGTAATTATAAACCCTTAACCTAAAACTTCCTTAACTTAAAACTAAGAATCAAACGGCTGTTTTGAGAATGAGGGGTACGAAAAAGAGGCTGCTGTAAGAAAAGGTGTACGACAAGGATGTTCATTATCACCTCTACTTTTTAACTTGTATATAGAAGAGGCTATAAATGAAGTGAAGGAAAACTTTAACGCAGGAATAAAAATTCAAGGAGAAACAATAAAAGTGCTGAGATTCGCTGATGATATTAGTATTTGCCGAGACAAAGAAAGAACTAGAGGATATCTTAAATGGAATGGATAAGATCATGAGAAAGGATTACTTCATGAAAATGAATAAGAACAAAACGAAAGTGTTGTGCAGCAGCAAGATTGGTTTAGAAGAGGTGGGAAATTCAAAATTAGGCAACGAAAACGTACAGGAATTTGAAGAATTCTGCTATCTAGGGAATAAAATAACAAAGGATGGTAGAAGCACAAATGATACCAAAAGTAGAATTGCTCAAGCTAGCCTTTGAAATGAAAAAACAGCTTACTGACTACAAACATTAACTTACAGATTAGGAACAATCTCTTAAAACACTATGTTTGGAGTGTAGCATTAAACAGGAGTGAAACATGGGTGATAGGGGCTGTAGAAAGGAAGAGGATAGAAGCTTTTGAAATGTGGTGTTACAGGAAAATGTTAAAGATTAGGTGGTGGACAAAATAAGTAATTTAGAGTTTCTTAGGCGAGTGAATGAAAAAAGAAGTATAATGGAAGCATCTTACCAGAAGAAGGGATAGGCTAGTGGGGCATATCTTAAGACATCCAGGTATTGATCTATCAATAATGGAGGGTAATATTGAGGGAGTGAATTGTAGGGGAAGACAAAGGTTAGAATATATTAAGCAAATTACAAAAGATATAGGGTGTTACAGGTACGTAGATATGAAACGACTTGCACAAGATAGAACAGCTTGGGGAACTGCATCAAACCAGACAAAAACCCTTAAAACCCTCAAAACCTAAAACAAAGTTTATGTGTTATTTACTTCGTAGAAAGATAATAGAAACTAGATCATTGTGGGTGTGGGTTTGTAGCATTCTACATAAGACACAGTACAACTTACACTCAAATATGACAATATTTTAAAATCTTTTGTATTCATTTCGAGTTTTTAACCAAAATGGAAGTAGTAGACCTACCTAATTCTACTAATACATCATGCGTCTTAAAATGTTGAGTAAAAATTGATACTAAGTACTCATATAGCCTACTTTTGGTTTTATTTTGCGCAAAGGCAGATTAACTGCTTGTTCATTAGCTACTTCAGTGAGCCGCAGAACATTTTTGATGGTTTTAATGGGTTGGCATTTTCCAGGCAGTGGCCGGGAGTCAAACCCAGCCTTCCACTTTGTAGTTCAGCTTAATTTAGAACTAAGCCACTGCATAAATTTGTAACCTGAGATTCTGATGATTAGCGCAACATATTATCGGAAGGCATTAAGGCAATTAAGGCAGAAGCTTATTATTATTATGGTATTGTGTATTTACGAATGCAATTAAAGAAATCCAGCGTTTCGCTATGATGAAATTTTTTAAGTTAAAAAATAATTTATAGATAGCTTAATGTTACAATATTGATTAATAAATTAATCCCGTAACGAATGTATATTTACACTGAAGTATTTTATAAAATATCGTATTATTCTGAAACAAACTAATATTTTTTCGTTAAGTTTGTATACCGAAACTTAAAATCGGTAGTACTGATTATTTAGCTACAGTGTTTTAGCTGACTGGTTGATGATAGAATCAGTTTTGCAGTAAGGTAGATTTTATGATAAGGGATGATTCTAGCGGGAACTATTAAAAAAAAATTAGGTCTAAAGATAATGCGGGACGCTTTTTGGTCATCGATTTCTGTAAGAGAAAGGACCGTAGTTTACTAGGCTTGTGGACTACAGCATTTATAAAATTAGGTCATGAGTAGCCAGGAATACTCGTAAAATTTTGTTGCAGAAAAAAATAAAAATATAATCAAATTTAAAGGAAATTAAAAGATCTACAACTTTTATTTAGAGAATTTTTCTCAACAGAGCCTAGTTTAGCGTGAAAGAGTGATTTTCCGTATTTTTAAGCCTAACTGAGGTTGATTTTCATTTTGCATCGTTCACTCATGATTAAAATTAGGTTATGTTTATTGAGGTTAGTTTTTTGTTTACTTCTAATGTTTTATTACTAATGTTAGGTTATATTGTTAATTATTCGCATTGGCAAGAGAAAGTTGAGTGAGTGTTTCACGCCAGATTTTTTATTTGATTGCCTGTGTAAGCTTATACTTTTGGGTAGGTAAATAATATGAGGTGATTTACAGATACCAAATATGACAAGGAATTGAACCTGGGAACTGTAATTTATTTTAAAACTATTATTAAATTGACTTTTTTAGTATTTTACTATGATTTGTTTCGTTTGACTACCTGTAGCCCGTGCAACAGTTACAGTGGCGATTAATAATTTTTTTTTTAATAGAGTAAGAAAATTTTCAGATAAACATAGAGAAAACTCCATTGACAGAATTATACAAATTGTTTTATCAGAGATATTTGTTTATTCATAATTGTCGCGCGAATATTTATTTTTGTATAATTGCAGGTCGTCCATTAGACTTTATGACTGTGATACGATAATAGATTAACGTTCATAAAATATCTTGGAATTGTTAAATAATTTTTCCTTTTGCAATTAAAGTTGTACTATATTGAAAAACCCGATGATAAGCTGGAGTGTTGTCTACTTTGCGGTTCGTTCGTATTGTGATAGACGTGTTATCTTGTGTGGCGTGTGCTCGTACAATAGTACAGGTTTGAGAAAGCTGTTTCGGTAATAAATACAGTGTTTATGTTACACATGTATTCTTTGAGGTGTTAATCAATGTACGAGTAACTTATGAATTTATAAACAAATAAGTATTTGTGGTGATAGTTGGCTGAGAATCGCGATTCAATTGCCGTAGGCTCTTGATCAACCATAACTTCTTATGGCGGGAAGGCTCGGATCCAAGGCCATTTTTTTACCTTGAGGCCTTTTAGAACGTGTAATCAAGCGTACTGATATACTATGGCCTAGGTGTGTAGGTAAGTTTGCGAAGTGCATGTCCTGTTTCTAACGAATAAGTATTGAGAACCAGTTTATGTGATGCGCAGTCAACTCAACGAAGGGGACACGGATAGGCGGGATAAGGCCTGAGGCGTTGAGAAAGGTCTTTAGCCTTGTTTGATTTTCGGCAGACAGGGGCAACAGAAAATATATTGGTTGCAATGCGGTTGCTCGGAGCAGCGGCAGCGACTCGCGCAAAAACGTGCGTGAGCGACGGTTCCCTCTCTCTCTCGCACTCACGCCCCACCCCCGCGATCATCACACTTGCTTGACCACTAGACCTAGTCAAGCTCAGTACTGAACAAACTGTTCCTTCGTCAACATGCAAATAAATTTACAAAACTTTGTTAACATGCTTCTAAAATAATAAAATGAATTTTCAAAGCATTATATTTTAAATCTAGTAACTTTTAAACAATATTTAAAAAGTAGTGGATAGTTTCTGATTTGAGCTGCCATACTGCGCGGCTGACAGTCGACCGGCGACGTCACACCGGGCCGGGTGAGCCTCCGTTTTGTCTGATGTGGGAGGCATTATTCCTTTACATGTAGCAAGGTAATTTTATATTAATTTAGACGGTTATTTTAAATGTGATGTGTATGTAGATTTTACTAAATAAATAGTTTTTCTTTTGTACGGTGTACCACTATTAACTTGTGATTTGTGTTTGTGTTATATCATTGCCGTTTCGGCGAGAGATGAGGAAGGTCAGGATGTTCCATGGGTAGGGCCTACCGAAATTTATAACAGCCTAAGTTATTTTTACCTTGGCCTGCGGTATGTGCGACTCACAACTGTAACGATTTTCAGCTTTGTGAATGTATGTGTTAATCTCTTTGAAAATTATTTTTTTTCAACATTAAATTTTACTTTTAAAACAATTTTTTAAATTTGGTTAAGTTTCTGCCTAACGAAATAACTCTTTAATTTATAGTATTTATTCATTTATAATTGACTTGATTATTAATTTAATTTAGTTTTTTAATCTTTTTAAACATTAAATTGTAATTTTTGATGATAATACGGTCGTACATAATTTTGTAACAAAGTTTAATAACTTGTCAAAAGTGCGAGCATTATTGCAAAGTTGAGCAGTCAGCTGTTTTGTAGTTGAAAAATTTGATTCAAGCAGTACGCAGCGTTACGTACGTTTCCAATATAGGTTAGGATTCCTTTGATTCATTCTCTGTTGAACCGAATGAATTATTCTTCGTATTTTTATGTAAAATGTGTTGTTTTTGAATAATATATTATAAATATTGTAATAGTAACGTTCTGTTATTTAATAGCATACCTTAAATTATAAATTCGTTATTAAATTGTCGCAAGGTATTGATTTAAGGTTCAGTTAAACGTACATAACCAAATATAAAGGTTACCGGTAAATTTTATGATTGGTTTCATTCAAAATTATGTCATTTTACATTACGCACTTCCAATACATATTTTATTATTAATCTATTTTAAGAAATAATACTTGATATCTTGTTTAATTTAAATTTGTGTATTAATTTTTGGTAATTTTTACCGTCAGGTCCGTTTTCTGTGTCGTTATAACGTTGATGTTGAATTTAGGTTACCTTTGATTGTGACTTACTTAGGTACAATAAAGTATTCTCGACAAACCTTGTATTGCTTAATATTTTAGTAGTTGTTAAATATAAGGTATTAATTTTTTCTCTTCGTTGTTGGGCAAGCTGATTTGGCAAATGCGTTCGATCGTAGAAGTGTTCTCACTCGTTTAGTTTTACTCAGTAATCTTGTCATGTGCTTTTTAAGATAATACCTAGGTTATTAGAAATTGTGATACGTAAAATAATAATAATCAGTGGGGCTTATTATTTATCAGCTGTCAAAAATGTTGCTAATATTGACAAGTAAGCAGAAAATTATTAGGTTAGTTAATTAGTAAACGTATTTTTATAGGATTTTAAAAATTCACATGATAAACAATTTATTTAAAGAATTATTATAACAAATTATAATAATTACAAAAAAATCATCTAACATTATTTATGTTCTTTTAACCTTGAATACCAGATGTTTGTCAGGGTCAATGTGACTGACACTAAGACATTGAAATATTGTGCTTATCTTTTTAATGATTTAATTATGTTACATAATATTAATTTTTTACTTTTGCTCGCCCCTTTTGTTATATAAATTTGGTTTAAAATGGTTGTACCGAAGGAAACCAATTCCAGGCCTATATTGTGAACATACTTTTTGAAATTTACTTTATAATGAATAATTTTTTCTGTCTTGATAGTACCTGGTAATTCAGACTTATCAGATGTGTAACTTATTTCTAATTACATCAAGTGCTTTTATTGTTCTGATTATCACTGCATTATAAAGTTTTATTATTATTTTACTTAAATCATTGTTTTTTATTTTATTGTTGATGCAGTCAATTTAATTTTCGGGATTAGTTGTTTTTTTATATGTTATTGCGGTTAATTTTATAGGTACAGGTTATAATATCTGGTAATTTGTTTATTTAATCCAATGGATTGCTCCATTAATACATTAATTAAGGATTCACTGTACCGATGCACCTACAAAAAATGTCCAAGCAATGTAAACAACAGTAACCACTACATGCACAATATACAAAAATATATTTTAGTATTGTGGCGGGATAGGATGTATATTAAACATATTAAGTCCAAGTAATTTTATAAGAAATTATCAATATCTGTATTCAAATAGATTGTATTTGATTTTGTTTCTTTTTACTAAAGACTGCGATTGAATTTAGTAAAATTGAATCTTTGTATACCAAAATAAAACTACATGCATTAAAACGCGTGTACATAGCTGTTACTACAGGATTTGGTATTATCTGTAAGATGCTTTTTTTTTGTTTTAACATTTCTTTATAAAATCTTTTACTTTATGTATTATGCTGTTGCTGCTAACATTATTATTATTATTATTATTATTAAATACAGATTTTCTAACAATATATTTCTGGATAAATTTTCAATTAATTGTTTAAATATTAGTTTTGTTGTACATAACCTACAAAGTATTTTAATCATGCTATTTAGAATAATACATTTTCTGTGTACAAGATGTTGTATACAAGCTCAGACCAATTTATGAAAGTGTTTGTACTCAAACTCTATCATGGTGAACGACAGTAACAAAAAGTTAATTGAAAACCAAATGAATACCTAACTTAACTTTATTCGAACGATGGTTCTGAATATCAAAGAACAAACAACTGTCTATATTTTGAATAAAGATAATTTCACTGTTTCCAGTACTACAATTATAAATATTATAAAAATTTGTATCGATATAGACCAAACCTCGTTTACTTCTTAACACCAAACTAAATGGTTTTTTTCACTTTCTTGATGAGTCTAATTTGGTCTACCTATTTTTAACAATAAACCATTGAACTACTGATTAGAGTCTGTTATTTCTTTTGACTGATTTTATTAGCAATAATAAACTTTCTTTATACTTTTTTATTAAATATTTTCTCAAAAGTGTATTGTTCATCATGTGGTCTTGGGTTCGAATCCTATTCAGGCACGGCATATTTTCATATGTTACAAAAAAATCATTTCATCCTTCACCGTCTGCATTAGCAGTAATTGCAGAACAGTCTGACATTAAACAAAAATAAAAAAGTGTATTGTATATATAACATTTATATTCATTTTTTAAGGTAATATATTTAATGTTCTTAAAGGTACAAGTCTATAGCGAATGATATTTCTTTTTTATTCAACTTTTTGTTGTATTGCAAATTTACTTATTGCTGATTAATTTCATGTGTCATTGGCTTTGTGCAGTAGGCCTAGTTTTAGATAATAATTTTGAACAGTAGGCTGTTAAAAAAGTTGAAATTTTTGTATATGATTAATCAATAGGCCTTTGTGATTCATTTTGCAATGTTTGGTATGGTGTTATTATGTAATATATAAATGTTTTTAATAAAACAAAGGACAATCATTCTATTTAAATGGGGTTTTAATTGATTAAGTCTATTGTAATTGTTTAAAAATATTTTATCAGCAGCGTAACTCTTAACAAAGTTATTAGTATGAAATAATTGATTGTGCTGCTGTTCTATCTAGTAATTTTTTTTTTTTTTAATGGAGTAACTAATACAGATAGATTATTTTGTAATGACCTATCTTGGACTCTATGCTAGGGTTATTAAAAGGCTCATATAAAAAATATTTTCAGTAATTTTTTGTTTAAATTGTAAGTTCCTCTTCTTGCTGGACATTTGTTTGACTGAAATAAAGTTACTTTAGTAATGTAGGCATCTTTTTTTATCAAATTAAATTGAAAAAAAATTCTCTTCTGAGTTTAATGTAAGCCTAAATAAAGACTAATAAACAACCCTTAGATTTCTAATTACAAAAATTTGTTTACATTGTACATAAAAGTAATTTATTGTCAAATTAATATTTTATTTCTGTAATAATTGTACAATTTTTGGGTCTTTTCTGTTATTCTCCCCTCCCGCCAGTACAATTTGTCATATTTTGTGGATATTTTGTACGCAATCTTACAGTAGTTTTATCGATAAAAACGGGAAAAATATTTTTTTAAATCCTACACAAATATTCTTCAAGTTAAGGTTAAATATAGGTAGGGTTGAAGCACATGAGATCATTAAATAAAATATTATTACATAATTTAATAACTTTCAATACAGTAAATAGTTGAGAAAGGAAAAACTTTACCGTTAACTTAAAAAATTTAGATGTGTGATTTTTTAATATTTCCTGTTTTTTTCGTTAAAAATCTTGTTAGTTTATATCTACATAGGAAAGTTTCACAAAATGTGACTATGTTGTGGTGGCGAGGGGGTATAACAGAAAAGACACCAATTATTGATGATTTTAAGTGAACTTGACATATTATTTACATAAAAAGATTTTATTTATTACTTAAAACATTCTGATCAACCATAGCTCATTATCAAAACTGAAATAAATATCCACTGTAGTTTTATCTAATGCAGTCTTAGTAATCAAAAATATTGTTCTATTCATTTCAAAAGTATGTATTAATTGAAAAGATTCTTGTTGGTTTTTCAATCTGGTGTACACCATAGCATCAATTAGGTGACTTTAACAAAGGGAAAATGTGAAAATGTGGTATTGAATTTTATAATTTGATCAAGTTTTTAAAGACAATATAGAATTATCTAAGAAAAATAAGTTATGATATTACACAGTTCAAACCGATTTGATTCAACTACAAGCTGAATCTAAATTTTGGTAAGATCTTAATCATTAAATAAAAAGAAAAATATTAGCCTACCTAAATTTGCTATTGTTTAATATTGCTTTGCTTTAGAAATATTTAGTTTATCATCCTTTAGAGCTTCGTTCTTTTTAAGGTAGAAGATCCTTTTGTTGATATTTGTCTATTGTTAATAGAGAGAGCAGATACCATACTTTTAATTATACTTTTGTAACAATATTTTTTTAAATACAGCATTTAAATAACAGGCAATCTTTTGGACTTCACGCTTCCCTTCCCTGACTGCTGATTTTATATTTGAATTTTTCAATTCATTGTACAGTTAGTCCAATTCGAATTGGCGCATGTAGCTATAGAGCTGTGATTATACTTCTCTTTGCCCTTTGCCTACATGTAGAAGATAACTTAAAACAACATGACAGGAAATGAGTGAATTGTTTTTTTATTTTTCTCGATAAGAAGGATAAAATGTTTAAAACATCAGTGGTCTTAGGAAACACTCTGTACTTATAAAGCTATTTGAGTTGATGCGCCGATTCAGTTTGGTCGTACTAATTGTTATTTATACATTGAAATTAGTTGATTATCTAAAGAAAATTGTTAATGGTGACTTCTATGTAGCCCTACCTTGAGCTATTGCACCACAGTTTGTGCACGCTTTTTCTAGCATTAAGTAATTACAATATAAGCATTGCATGTCTCCAGCATGATAAAACAGTCATGTGGGTATACATACATGTAAATAATATAGAATTGCATTTTAGACTTTGAAGCAGATGGACTAAGGTGTTATCAAGTAAGCTGATAGTTTGTTATTGAGCTTCACATAAATATAACAATCGGATAAACGCATATTGAGTTTCCTGCGTCTGTACATACATGTATTTAGTCATGTCATTAGAAAATGAAGTGTGGATTAATTTTTTTTTTTTTTTTTAGCTTTTTTTTGTTATTGGGAACTATACATTGTTGACAACTACCCAATTTGATTGCTGCTTTTTGCTGTATTTTTATTTTTGACATGGATTAGACATTAGTTTGAACAGGGACCCCCAGTAGAGTTTGTTCTTGAATGGCTGTCAACTAGTCACTATACAAAGTCGCTTGCCCAACCGGTGTTACTTAACAAATAATGTGACTTTCTACCAGCTGACTGACTGGGATGGCCCAAAGGTCCAGTGTGGTATAATTAAATTTCAAACTGAGCTATTCTTTTAACCTTACTAATTTATTACGGTATTGTTTATAATTTTTAATCATCCTTTCATGGACGATTTTTGTAATGTGTATTTTCTTTGCGAAGTTAACCATTTGATTCAAATTATTTAATCAGTGTGATCTAAATCCCAATCCTTATTCCTCATGGTTTTTTAATCATCCATCAATCTGAAAACAAACTGAGGAAGTTAGTGTATTAATGAATGATTATTTTTGGTCTTTTAAATTTGCATTTCTACTACTAAAGGAAGTGAATTGTTTCTCTTTAGTGCCTAAACGTACTGTTGTTTATTCATTAACAAATAATAGTTGATTATACAATTTAATAAGTTGAATTGAAGTTATTTGCTACGACATAAGTAGTACAGTTGAGTAGTAGTGTTTGTAAACCAATTTTACAGGGTTTGAAGACTGTTGAAAAACTTTTTTTTTAATCAAAGTAGATATTCTTAATGTGTAATAAATAATTTTTCAGATCCTAGCCGGGAATTGAACCCGGGATCTTCGCTTTACAGTATAGTTTGTTAACCACTAGTCCACGAACGAAGCTATTTTCTACTTTTATTATTGAAAAATTTTGCAGAAATGTGATAAGATTGCTGTTAAGTTTTACATGGGAAATCTGTAGCCTAGTCATGGTACTGGATCTGAAGGGAAGAAAAAACAATAGTGAGGCACCGTTTGATATTTTTTTTATGTTATGAAAAAACTACTATATTTGTAACTACTACTGTATTTGTTAGGCCTATGTTCGTTGTATGTACGATGCTCAAAAATTTAATAAATTTCTAATTTTTAAAAAATTTAAAAGAAAATTTTTTAAAAGAAAGATTTCAAAAATAATTTTCTTTTCTGTAAGATATTTCTTTGATCAGCACTTCATCAATGAGGAAGATCTGGAGGCGTATAGGCCACAACTAAGTTCACCATAATTGGGAACTCGCCACTCTTCAGTACTACAATGAAAATAAATTTTGCGGAACTTGTTGAAATATCTTCGTAGCAAATATTTTACAAAATCTACGTTTATTTATGTTCGGCCGATTTTAATACTTCACCTCAGCTAATTCGAAAAGGCGTTTCATTAAATTTCAGTCATGACAGCGATTATTGACGATTAAAGTAGAGAATCACAAGAAAATTTTTATTCAAAATTTTGAGCGCCTTATTTAATTTTTGTTACGCACACTTCTTCCGTTAAACAAGTGTAACTAATTATTTTTGGCACAATAACCGAGTCCTCTGGTTTTTACCGGTCATACTACTTAAAACGTTAGTAAGAAACAGGTGAGAAAGGTGTTCTCATCAAATGGTTTTAATATTTTTCGAGAAATTTCTGTTATAATTTAAATGTTACTCGTTTTTGGTTTCATCTAATTAAAACTATGAATCTGCTGTTGTTGTTTTTTTTTATCTTGAACTGAAAGCAAAGTTTCAACTGAAATGCTAAGCCTTCAGGCAATATTGTACGTAGGTTGTGGTTGCCTACGTTTTGATGTAGCTGATAAAAGAGAAATTTTCTTTGATTTTTTTTGAATTGCATTTTTGCTACAATACTTATTATGTCCATGTTTCTTTTTAATTTTGTCCGATGTTTCCGTTCGGAAACAGAATATTGTAGGCCTTCTACAACAAACAAGAATCCCGAAACTAAGTTCTTTGAGGTTATAAAGAATAGTGTACAACTATTTAGTTAACAGCGACCACAGTGTGTATGGAATAACGTCTAGGATACTTTTGATTCTGAGAAAATGATCTTGACTTTAGCCGGGATTCGCCACCTAGGCTTTCTGCATTGTACCGTATTTACTCGTTTACGAGGCGCACCCGCATAAGACGCGCACTTCGAAAACGGGAGTAAGTTTTAAAGAAATAATAAAATCTAGGTAATTAAAACTCATATTAGAACCACCACTCAATTACTCAACCAAATTTAATTACTGAATTATGAATATAATATTTTTTTCGCCTTTTAAGTTGCCATATCCGTTGATATTGCCAACCCTTCTTGATGACGGCCTTCAGTGTAGGACAATAGCTGTTCTTCTACTTATGAAAATTTTCGTTTTCCTCCGCATAATGCTCTTGTGTTTTTATCGGAATCTTGAAGTTTCTCGTTTTTCCTTCTCTGATCTCTTGCACAGGATTCTGGATGTCATACTTCGGCCCGCTGCATGGTTACCAATTTCTTCTGCTTCAAGATGAACCAAATACGCACCTGATCTTGACTGGGCTGTTAACTGAAATGTAAGAGTTGTACGTAAACGATCTGTCTACCGTAGGCTACATACGAAAATCCCCGAAGACGACAAATTCAACAGCCACTTTTCTTGTGAAGCCTTACATCGGATGTGACTCACGACTGCTTGTTATTTAACAGAATGCCATAGTCGTTGTTAAATCCAAAGAAATTGGATCTGTTTAAACAAACATTACTTCTATCCGAAATGCCATAAAAAAAATTAGCTTACCACTGGACAGTATTTGGCGATTTAGATTATCGTACAACCACATACCGGTATTATCTACCAGAAAACCCCACATATGACGCGCACCTACGAATTTTGCGTTAGTTAGATAAAAGGTGCGCGTCGTACGCGAGTAAATACGGTATTATCTACCTCTGCGCCATTGAGGCAGCCTTTTTTTTTATAAGGCTATTCAACTTGGTATTTAATTTTGGTAATTTATTTAATTTTTGGTAATGTATTTAATTTGGTAAGGGAGCGTAGGCCGAGAATGTAGGTAGTACAGTACACAAGTTTGGAGGAAAACATTTTTTGATAACGAAAGACCTGTTCGAGTTATCTTTAAGTGTAGGTCGCTTTTTAAATTTACATTGTGCCAATGGAACCTATTTAATAAACCACAATTACAAAACATGTTATATTTTTAGTTCTTCTTTGTTAGGTCTGTAATGAGTTATGTCTCTGGCATATTGGGTGCTATAAGTTATTTCTATTCAATAAAAAAAAACTTCGTTATGCACTAATATATACTTTACAGTTACTGCATTAATTACTTGAGTTTAGATGGTTGTAAAAAAACAGTCGGTACAATATCAGTATTTTGCTCAGAGAATGGAAATGAAATTTTTAATTGTTATAGCCAGTACACTTTGTTAAAAAACAAACGGAAAATTTTTAGAATTCTTAGGCGTGTAGGAATTCAGTTTGACCAAATCCATTAAAATTTTGTTCAAGATTGTGGTTCTATGATTGAAATAGATGATTTAAATTGTATTTCTTAGCAAAAACAATTTTGCAAAGGAATTGGTTTCCGCAGTCTTATTTTTGTTTTTTATTAGGCTAATTTATTTTCTTTATAAGTGTGTGTTTCAATTATAAGTTAATTTCTGACTGATAGGACACGTCATTAACTGTCAGACCACTTTTTTAAAGAATGAGTTTGTTAAGTATCTTCGTTTGGTAATGATTGTAGATGTTTGTAATGCTCAATTTAAAGGTAAATTGTTTTTTTTAGAGTTTTAATATATTTATTGCCAAAACCTAAAAGTATATTTTGGTACTCTGAATTCTTATCAGTTATAGTTGTTAGCCAGAATTTAAAAATTAGATTTTTTTGGATTCCGAACGCTGAGAAAGCGATTAAAAACTTGGTATCCCTTCCAAAGCTGATGCATAAATATTTTCGCTTAAAATGTGTACGCTTTTTCATAAACCTGGTGTATATATATATATATATTTTGTTTATTTAAAGTCGCATCAACAGCTTAGTAATTAACGACTACAGTGGGTTAAGCAACTGTAACGATGGGGTTTGCTTCGTTTGACAGCTGATTTTCGGAGACTAAGGTTCCTGGTTCAAATACTAGTGAAGGTAGTTACTTTTATACGGATTTAAACCCTACACAGTAATGGACTAGTAACCGGTGTACTTTGATGGTTGGGATTCAATTTACTATACTCTCTCTGCAATGGTCAGTCTTGGTCTGTAAAAGACTACAACACCTTATTTACAAGTCATACACATCATCCTCGTCTCATTGGATATTTGGTTGCTATTGTTCTTAAATTGAACAGTTTACAACGTATAGTCTACGCATTGGGATTAAAAAATAATTATTTACCTAATGCATTTAGTAATTTAGTTCGATAGTGCTCGCCACGAAAGAAGTCCGCTGTGAAGACTAGTTGCCAATTTAACAAAAACTCAACAAATTTCATAAAAATTTTCTATTTACATCACAAGTCCATTTCAGTTTTATTTGTAATTATAAATGCAAGATTCTACTATACGTGGCACAATACTGTTGTAA
Organism: Catonia carolina; assembly: GCA_035578175.1. Lineage (NCBI taxonomy): Eukaryota > Metazoa > Arthropoda > Insecta > Hemiptera > Achilidae > Catonia > Catonia carolina. Next base: position 102,249,327 of record JAQMRL010000001.1, on the reverse strand, counting down.
AAATGTGTAGTTCAGTTGTAAAATAATTTTGCAATCTTGTGGAACCAAAATAGCACTTTTTTAAATGGCTGCCATACTAAAACGGAATATTAAATTTTACTTTTTATTCACATTGTAGAAATAACTGTGATCTTTAACATACTTAAAAGCCGATTTTTTTAAGTAAACCCTGGATAAAGAAACAGACGTTTAAAACGCACATTAACAGAAAACCGGCTAAGAACTGGATAATTTTCATTCGTAAATTGCTGTATCTCCGAGAAATTTTCATATTAAAAATATTAAGTTGAACGAATTATGCAGGAAATAACAGGCTGTAATTTGCTGAAGCGTTAAAAATTTTTCGTTCGGTCGTTTTTGAAATAGAACTCTTTAAACACAACGAACTTCTTTCGTAGCGGGCACTAAAAAGCGAGATTGAAATGACTTGTAAAAATCGTGTAAATTTTTAGTAGTCCGGGGTTTCGTGTATTTTAATGGGTATTTTGTATTTAGTACGACTTTTTAAGTCTTATATCACGAATTTCAGTTTTATGCGTTGAGAAGTTATTTAACACAGAATTTGCAAAGGTCATCGTTGCAGTAAATTTGTATTGTTTCGATAGTTATTAGTATAGCTCGGACAAGCCAGGTCTATTGTTTTATTTTTATCGATGAAATAATCGTAGGCTACACTAAAACGTTTTTACCAGTCTTTACTATTGGCAAAAAGAATAATAAATTAATTTGGTTTAATCTTTATTGAGAATTATTTTTGATGAGAAGGAAACATATTACAAATTATAGCTAACAGTTCATTGCTTTCAAAGCCTAACATAAATATTCTTTCAATTTTTTTTTTGGAAGATATTTCTATCTTTTGGTATATATTGTTAATTTCACCTATTGTTAAAAATTTACTGGGTTAACCAAATTATTTTTTAAATGGTCAATTTTAGTAGTGAATTTTTATAGTTTATTATTATTCTTTTTTAGCGGTTTTTTTGGTGATATTTTTCTTTGTCAATTAGTTTTGAACTTTTTTTTGCATTACTATAGGCGTTTAGATTTTATTCAGGTATATGCAGAAATTTTATAATTATTATTCAATTAAATTCCATTTTGAAATATTTTTCGAAAATATTCACCGAAAATTAGTTTAAACTATCGTATCTATTAAACAATATTTGATTTATGTACATATTACTTTGTGTTTAAATATTCCTTCTGCAATATTTAAATTGCTTACTATTTTATGTCGGTAAAATTGCCCACCAATTTAGCGTAGTACGACATAACATGACGCAACACACCTTTAATATTACGTCATCGTTTTCATAGTGAAAATTACTTCCACGTAGGTTTTGCATGCGCTATCGAAGTACGAATATGCCGCCTTCGGTTTGAACAAACAAGTAAGCCTCCTTTCGGTTCTTTAAATTACTGTTCATAATAACATATATTAAAAAAAGTAATAACAAATAATATAATACTTGTAGTAATAATAAAAAATGATTCTTTAAAAAATGTTGAGGAGTAAACCAATTCTAATATGATTGCGTACTATATATTATAGAAAAAGATCAGTTTGCTCGTGGTATTTACCCTGCAGAAACATTTTACCGATTATAAAATTTACTGGTATCATTCATAAAAAGATATTACTGCTTACATAAGCTTTGATTATAGTCGCATATCGTTCAGAGATCAAACTATTTTTGGCAGGGCAAAATTCTTAATTAGAATTCCGGATTTTTTTTCTCATGGTGCTTATCCATTCCGGATGTTAGCGATCACCACAGACAGCTATTCCTTCTTTGCTGGATGCAATCCTAAAACATCGGTTGGATATTTTTTCATACCACGCCCTCAGGTTCTACAACCAAGATATTATTCAACGTCTTGGACCATGTTTCTCTTGTATCTTGTCTTGTTCGATGGATGGGAGTTAGACATATTTGCTTTCATTTCTCATTATATGTCCAAAGTATTGGAGCTTGCAGATTTTATTGGTGTTCATGATTTTTTTGCTTTTTCCCATTCTTTACCAGTTAGCGTTTATTGTGTGTAAAATTGATGACTTCGATGTAGTTATACGGTCCTTCAATGATATTCGCAACCTTCTCCTGTGTAATCATATCTCAAAACTAATTAGAATGATTGCAAAAACCTCCCTATCCTTACATACCCTTCTTCACCCTTATTTAGGTAGAAAGCACTTAAGTATCTGTTTTTTATATCGAGTGATGGGTATAGACCTCCCTTGTTTGTCCCCACAATTCCCTATTCTCCGTCTTTTCTCCCCACTTTCAAGTCATCTCTTCACCATGTTTATAGACAACCTCTATCTTTCTTTCCCAGTCAGGTCCTCCACGACTGAATCTCCTTTTCCATCGATCATCCGTCTTGTATTTTTGTCAGTGCTCAAAATATATTTTTATAAAAGGCTCACGATTTCGAACTAATTTCAGATTAAGAAATAGTTCGTAGATGCAAAATATCTCTATGTAGGTCCTGATGTATTTGGAACTTTGTTCTCTTATCAAAAATATAACACAATAAATATTTTCAAGATTAAAATTTATAAATGGCTTATTGAAATAGATGATATTGAAAAATTATTTTTGAGTACGATTTAATAATTCCGTAGTGTGCAGGAGGTATATCTAAACCTTTTTTATTGTTAATGATTCGACTAGTTTATACTAAAAAAATATAAAATAAATTTTGAGTTAAACAGTAAAGTAATACCTCGTAGTAATTTCAGTTTAACGTAACAAACAACATGAAAGTAATGACAGACCTTAACTATAGAATGAAATAAAACAACTTTGTTTGATTTTTAGGATCTTTATTAAAAGTTAGTATCTCTTTTATAGGTAAAATTCGGGAGTAAACATTTAAAAAAACCGGTAAAAATTTGTTTTTTTTATCTGTTTATCATAAATAAACGATGTGATCATGATACGATGATACTAATTTCGAGTATACACCCAGTAAACTAGATTTAGATTAGTTTGTATTCCTAATTGTTTTTCGTTAAACTTAGAAAAAACTTTATATTGGTATTTCATTTAAAACGTATGGTCAGTCATTTTCTTTTAAACGTAATGTAAAATAGATGAATGAAATAAAAATAAGAAATGAGGACGTGTTAAATTTAGAAAAAGAGAATAATATTACAAGGCGTACAGTATTTCAAATAATTTTGTCAGGAGGAACATTTAAAAGGTTTTTTTTGTAATCAATGTCTAAAAAGTAATTATTATTTAAACTTTGAGCTTGAAATTGTTTTTTTTCTTACCGAATGTTGAACTTATTCTTACATTACGGATTTTGTTAAAAAAATAAATTTGTTAGAATATCTAATTGTAGGTTTTATATTTAAGAACTTTTAATATATTTTTTTACTGTATTTAAAATCTTTGAATTTAAAAATATATAATTTTTGGCAATATTTGCTCTTAGATATTTTATGAGTTATTTTATATTATTTAAATCCTTAATTTTACTTCTCTGTGGTTTGCTGAAAGATAAAGTTTGCTGTTTAAACTGCCACGCACGATTGAAAACTGCCCTTTCTTTCGGGGTTCGGACTTAATTAGATCTAAACTTTATCTTGTCAGGTTTTTTCTTTATTAGTTCTTGAAAGATTGATCTCTCCATCGAATTAAGATGTCTCTGATTCATTGCAATGTATTTGGTGTTCCTTTTTGTATAAATAATCTGAAATTTTCTTATTTTTATATTATGAAAGAATCTTATTTTGATATAAGTATTTTTTTAAATTTTACCCATTCTTTCAACTTCTTTATGCAGTTTTAAAAAGGATAGGTTTGGAGAATATTATTTTACTATTTTATTGTCGCGTTGGTGAAAAATACTTGAAATTTCAAAATGCTTTAAAATTTAAAAAACGTGAAATTGTAGGCCTAATAATGATGCGCACGTGTTATGTTTACTTCACTTCGTTAACATAAGGATATCTACAAACTATTATATATAAGAATCCACATTTTACAGGCTGCCCTAGTTGTTTTTCCTGACAAAATTAGTGCTGAAGATTTACTTTATTTAGTGATTTGGACGGACTTGCATATTCATCATGTCTGTACCACAGGGGTAAAGCTTATTAAACCCAATTTTGGCGAAATTGAGTTAAATCTTTAAAATCAGAAATAAATGCTCTAAAGGTGTAAAATATTAACTCCTTACTGCCTAACTTGCAATTTTAGAGCTTGTAATAACCGTATTAAATTCAATTTTGTAGTTGATGTACAAGATTTCTGGGGAAATCACTATTGATTGTGTTTACTGATAATCCTCAGGGTTTGCTTGAATTTTTGTTGTATTTTGGCATTTTATTCATCGGTCACTAAACAGTACTAAGTAACTTTTGAAATTTTTTTTAACGTTGTGTATAAAAATTTTGCTTCTTTACTAATGTGTTTTACAAAGTAGTGTTAGCACGCTAGGTTTTTCGCTAAAGTTTTTTTTTATAAAATCGCCTTACATTAGAGTTAACATTAATGTAGAACGTTAGCAATTGACAAACACAGAAAGCGGTTAAGGTATTAGGTCCTGTTTAGGTGGGAAGGAGTATAGAAGTTGACTAAGTTATGAAATAATAAATCTGTTGATAAGAAGCATTTTCGGTAGAATTTGGGTGTAAATTTCAAGTTTTTAACATCTAACTTACTAAAATTTTCTTACAATAATGGAAAGAAAATATTTCTACTTTTTGGGTCTCCTGAAAAATTGCCTAAATGGAGTTAACACCTTTTGCTTCTTAGGTACAGATATGTACTCGTTATGGTTAGTCGGCTCAAAATATTCTCTGCTCGTCTGATATAGGCCTACGTAGGCCGATTAAACAAGAGTGCAGCGCTTGCTCGTCAGAACATCTGCGTACTCGGATATATCATTACTGTTTTATCAGTTTTATTTTTATGTAGGCCTGCGGAATAACATATCTGTAAATGTGAGTCTCTCAAATCGCAAATGAATTGCATTAGATCTACAGAATTGCTTTAATAGAAATCGTTTACTGGCTTTTTAGCTATGAATCGCCTCTTTACGGTATATTTGACTCCGTTCAGCTGACTGTAAACTGATTATATGAACGGACGTTATTTAGTTGATATTAGGATTTTATTGATTGTATGGAGTAACACATTCTAAGTAAGTGGTATCCAATACATGTATAAAATACAAACAAGTAAGTAAATTAGCCGTGACACTGAAGATGGTTGAAATAAAGTTAGATTCGATTTACAAACCCGGCCAGGCAGTAATATAACCCTAACTCTGAAATTTATTAGTGTTTCACTTTTTATTCAAACCCAGTTATGCTTAAAAAGTTTTATATAATCGTAAAAGAAGAACATGACGCTGCTAAAATTATACTGAACTGTTAATTTTTTGCCCAGCGTTGTGTGAGAAAATGCTTATTGACTGATTGCCTTGTGGTTAACCCTGGGTATGAAATGTAGGTTTTTAATTTGGTTTGAAATTTAGGGATCGGAGTAATAATTTAAGGATGCGTGTTGCTATATTGATAATACATAATAACACCGGTTTTAGTAGTCGGCTCAATTGGTTTGTGCTCATATGCTAAAAAACTCTGGGTTCGAATGACTGTCAGGTTTGGCATTATTTCAGCTATATATCACTTCATATCATTCACCTAGTGTCTGTTTGCAACTTGATGGCCTCCGGCAGAGGGGAGCCATATGCAAAGTGTAAAACTATTTCAGAAAACATACATCTAATTTTTTTTTAGTAACTGAAACTTGTCGGAAATGACGTATTTTTATAGACGAAGTATTTCGCATGTTTTTTGTTCTAAAAATTATTTTAAAATATACACGCTTAATGAGATAATGTATAATTTAGTAAATTTTCTTTTTGTAGAGAAAACCGTATTATTTTCAAATTAATCGTCTTTGTTCTACAACTATTTCACGGATTAACATAATATTTGGCAGGTTTGTTGTGTAATAATTTTGGAAAACCAAGATGCAATAACATTTAACAAAAAATCATTACTTTTTAAGTTACTAGGTATTTTCATAAATAAATTTTGTAAAATCGCGAAACACGGCATAAAATAATCAGCATGCGAGAAACTTTTCGGTCTTTAAAGATAACTGTACACTTGTAGGAAACGAAAGAAAGGAGAACATTTTCAATTAAGTTTTAGTGAAAGAATTATTGAAGTTGGACCAAGTAAAAAAATTAGAAATGTTTTCTGAGATGGTTTTACAATCCGTATCGTATATTGCTCCCCTCTGCTGGAGGCCATCAAGTTATAGGCAAACAGTATGCACTAGCCAAGACTTAAGTAGGGATCTTCACCCAAAGAGAAATACCTGTAGCTTCTTAAAATACGTTTTAAAAGAAAGCTCTCTACAACAGAAAATTCATTGACTTTTCACATTAGTTGTACATTGTGAGCATCAGAACTTGAAATTTTTATTGTTATGAAGTCATTTTTTTATTTTCTTTATTGTAGCGTAAAGCATACGTCAAAACTTAAGCTAAAATAATTAGTGAGCTCCGAGAAATTTATAATTTCTGGTAAACTAGACTTGTAAATAAATGTATGACGATTTAAATAATATTTATAAAAGAATGAATGAAGTGATAATACGATAATTCTGAAAGACTTTTTTACAGTTACAGTATTCTACATTTCTGGTCTTACTTCGCTCGTTTTATCAAGTGCTAGTTCTCCGTCACAACTAAACGAAATTGTATTGGCTTTATATTTATTACTGGACTGGCCCTATTGTTTTTATTTTGTTTAGTTTTACTGTTTGTCTCTTAAAAAGACTAATAAATTTAGAAGGTCATCATCGCCAATTCGACCTGAATATTGAAGGACTTTTGCGAATTTACTTTAATTATTTATAAAACAAAAAACTATCAGTCAGTATGATTTAAAAAAATAAAATAGAAATCTCTTAAGATTGATGTCACTTTAGTTATTTGCACATTTTGCGTAACCTTTTCAGGTATTATTACTACCGTGGTATAGATCGATGTATATTTATTTTTTTAGATAGCAATTTTTGAAGTTCTGTCAGTTGTACTCCTAAAGGCTATGTGCATAAACGGAGTACTATATATATTGTGGTGATACTATTCTGTGTTTTAATGTAGGCCTACGTATTTGTCAATTCGATACGTTTTATAACGCCTTTAACCTTGAAAAATAAAAATGATGTACACGAGAGTTCATTTCCTTTCAGTGTTAATGATAAATGCGTGAGCCTTGAATACTCACAACTAAAGCCACGTGCATATTTATTTATTACGGTTTTTTATGATTAAGTAAACTACTGAAGCCTTATTAAGTAATACTTTATCAAACTGTCTAATAGTTTCATATAATTATTATTTAGTAGAAAATCGTAAGTGGCTCTTAAATATGAATTTCTCACCCGATTTCTGCACTTTGTATAAACCATTATACGAATAAATATTAATTGTAATTTATAAAATGTTATCTTTTTCAACAATATACCTTTGACCCCGTATAAAAAAACAAATTAGTCAAATAATTAAGTTTTGTCCAAAACATTTTACATTGTATAGTTCCACGTGCCCAGCCCGAGTCCTTCAATAATTTATAATAATTCAGTTTTCCGTGTTATAGTTGACCGTCACCATTGCCGCTAATCTACGTTAAAGTTGTTCGTAATAATTTTTCGCATGAAATTTACTAATTAGTTATTTATTATCGTAAGGCTTTGTGCAACAAAAATACTTACGGGCCCCAACTATTGAGCCCAGTTAATTATCACGTTTAGTGACTTTGATTTTTGTCAATATAAAACAAAATTTAGGTTCTGAGGTAGTATTAAAATCTGTTTGAAAATCTTCATGTGAAATTTAATTTAATATGTACTTACTAATTACAATTCAACGTTTATTAAAAATATGAGAATAATTTATATATATTTGCTCCAGAATGATAGAAGGTTAATTTAAAAAGTTATTATTATTGTAATAGCGGCTGTTCTACAGCACTAGAAAATTTACTGCAGCCCAATACACCACTTTTATTTCTATTAAACACGACTTCATCCCTTGTACCCCTCTTCTCTATAGCTCTCATTACACTATCCGTCCATTTTTTACTACTGTCTGTCTATAACTTGATGGCCTTCCGCAGAGAGGAGCAATATGCGGTTTGTAAAACCATTTCAGAAAATATACCTAATTTTTTTTTTAAGTAAATGAAACTTGTCGGAAATTACGTACTTTTATAGAACAAAGTATTTCGCATGTTTTTTGTTCTATGAAATTATTTCGAAAAACACACGTTTAATGAGATAATGTATAATTTAGTAAAAGTTTTGTTTTTTCAAGAAAAAAACGCATTTTTCAAATACATCGTCATTATTCAACAACTATTTCACGGATTAACGTATATGTGGCTGGTTTGTTCTGTAATAAATTATGAAAAACAATGATGCAATAAAATTTAACAGAAAATCATTATTTATTAAATTAACGAGGACAGTTTTTTCTTCAAAAACAAATCGTTTACTAAATTATACATTATCTCATTAGGCGTGCGTTTTTCAAAATAATTTTTATAGAACAAAAAACATGCGAAATAATTTGTTTTATAAAAATACGTAATTTCCGACAAGTTTCAGTTACTTAAAAATATTTGGTATGTTTTACAATCCGCATATTGCTCTCCTCTGCAAAAGGCCATCAAGTATAGACAGACAGTAGGTCGTCTTCCTTCTAGATGGAACCCATATTGTCAAATCTTCTACGGCAAAATGTCCTCCATTCTTCGTAGATGACTGTACCAGATGAGATGTCTTTCTTCAGTTTTGTCTATTAATAAAAACCCCTTGTCAACCTTATCTAAAAAGTCAACTGGCAACTAATTGGACAAGCAAACAGCGTGGTATGATCAGTTGATTGCGTATATACGTACTCACCATTGGGTGTTCATGTTCAAATTGAGGCCGTCTGGAACAAAACAAAATACGGTACGTAGGCCTATTGTATTTTTGCTAAGTACTACAAAGTAACTAATATAGCGAACATTACAATTGTAATTCCCAGAGTAACGAAAGAACGCGTGTGCAATTGTTAGCCTTAGTGGGGTTACAATAATATTGGGGTTGCAAATTTCAAATAAGGCAATTGTAGGACCAATCGTTGCAATAGAAAACCAAACTATCATAAATAATAAGAAGTGTGTTTGTCAGTAACTCAGTTGGTGGGTGGGCTTAAATAGGAGGAAAAATATATGAAATCAATGTCAGTTGAAAACCTGCCATAAAGGTAAATATGAACAAAAATCACACAGATGTGTTAATGAACATTCCAACAGCAATGTAGAAAATAGTAATAAAATAAACAAAATGAATAATAACGAAAAAATTAAAGCCACTTCCTCTCTCATTTTTGACGTTTATTCTGAAAGTGAGGTCACCGATAGAATGTACCTGTGAACTAATATAGCGATTTAATTTTTCTAGTATTTTTTACGGTAAGGACTCGAAACACGTGGTCAGTGCGACATTTTGTTTTTTTACGGCTATGCAGCTGTAACTAACCCAATTATCCGATTGGATCAGCTAACAGTGAAGATTTCCCGATTTTTCAATAGGGCATAGTTTCATACGAAACAAAAAATTTCCGCAAATCAGCACCACTTCTTGGAAACCACAGAGTGAATAGGTATGGAATCGGTCAGTAAATCTTCAAACTCTACGGGTTATATAAAAAAATATATTTTGTTTTCTTACGTTAATCGGGAATTTGGAAGTAATGATAAGTGATTAGATGCCTGAACAGTGGAGAGTTAATCAGTGTACATGGAGAGTTAATTAAAAAAAAAACTGCTGAAGGAATCAGTCCAGTGGGAGATCTGACCAAATTGGGCAAAGAAACCTCATCCTTTTAAATGCATGGATAAAGAAAAGCAAGATCTGTGTTAGCATTAATAAACGTTTTTTAAACTCAATTTCAGTATTTATTTAAATCCTACAATTCCCTTGCCTGTTAACTGCAAGATGTAGCTTAATAATATTTGATATTATTAATTAAAAAGTAAGTCTAATTTTGTTCCTTTGTGATAGAGAACTTGTTAATTTATGAACCCTCAAAAATGATTGTTAAAACTTATACTCTGAAGAATTTACGGACACTAGGTTTGTTCGATAAAGCTTTTGATCATAATAAATGTAGCTCGACACAAATTCTCTCTAGTGAGTGTACACAGTTGAGGCACGCGTGAGTGTGTTATGTTTATGTGTAGGCCTACACTCACAAATATTACATTGAGCCAGTGCTTCTCCACTTTATGTGACCTTTGGGAATCAACCTTGTTCCCATGTTTAGGCCTTTATACCTGCGATGCAGGTAATTCTACCCGTTTTTAATTTTCAGCTTGTGAAAACATAGTCATGTTCCATTCTCTTTGTATCGAATTTTGCTTAAAATATTGAAATTTTATTTTCGAATTCCGTTCGAACATTATCTCAATCTGAATTCTGTCTTTTCCCGTAGTACTATAAAAAAATACTTGCTAATCGTTTCTTTTGAGCTAAAATAAACTATTTTAAATAGTAAAATTAACACAGAGTTTAAGTATCTGGTTATTAATACTTTAAAAATCTGGTGTGAAACACTCACACAACTTTCTCTTGCCTATGCAAATAACAAACAATAATCCTAACATTAGTAATAAAACATTAGAAATAAACAAAAAACTAACGTCAATAAACATAACCTTATTTTAATCATGAGTGAAAGACCCAAAATGAAAATCGACCTCAGTTTTACTTAAAAATTCGGAAAATCACTCTTTCTCACTAAACTAGGCTCCGTGGAGAAAAATGCTCTCAATAAAAGTTGTAGATCTTTTAATTTTCTATAAATTTAATTATATACACTTTTGTCGTAAAATGCATAGGCCTACTAAGGCCGAAATCTTAAAAAAATCAAATTTTCACACATTTTCGTGAGAAAAAAAACAGAAAATCGCAAATTACCGCTAAACCAAGCGTTATACAAAAAATTGTTTAAAATAAAAGTTGTAGGATTTTAAATTCTCAAAAATTTTATTATATAAATTGTTGCGCTAAAATACATATTAAAGCCGTAATCTTAAAAAAACAACGTTTTTACGAGAAAACACCCTCGCCAAGAATTTCAGCACACATGACGCCTACCCTATCTTGTAGAGAATAAAAAATTTAGTAAACCAGGCGATTTTTAAAAAAATCGTAAGACCAGTTTTTGAGAAAATCACAAAAAAGTGAAAAATTACACGAATAAACTACTACTTCCGGTTGACCGATTTTGATGAAAATGTTCGTGTCGAGTCCGGTAAGGGTATGTAACTTAAGTTTCAAGTTCGTACGACGTTCCGTTCTTGAGATATTTTGCATACACACACACACACGCGCGCGCGCGCGCGCACACACACACACACACACACACACACACACACACACACACACACACAGATACACACACAGACCAATCGCTAAAAACATGTTTTTTGGGTTCAGGGGGTCTTAAAACGTATAGATCCGGTGAAAACTCGATTTCGAAAAATCGACATGAAAACAATACTTTGCTTCCTATATATTCATATAGGCAAGAGAAAGTAAAAATATAGCCGGCTTACTTACAGTGTCAGATTAAAGAATTATTAAGTAGACTGAAGTATGGAATCCGTGAACTTAAGAGCTCTTATTGTCATCTATGATCGCTCTAACAAACGTCTAGCTAATTTAGGAAAAATATTACTTCTTTATCAGTTTGTTTTTTTAGTTTATTTAACGTCGTATCGATATGTTTGCCGTTAGCATTACTGTCGGTTAATAATGGGTTCTCATATGTAAAAAGTTCAGCTGTAGCCGAGAATTGAACCTGGGATCTTCTGCTTTGTTGGCTGGCGTGGTAAACGCTACGTTAAGCAGGCGGTCAGTATTTTTATTTTAAATTAAAATGTTATCCTAATTAAACTTTGGTAATATTCTAATTAAAATGACCTCTTTAAATAAGTTCTTTTTACTTTCTCTTGCCTATATGAATGAAAGAAAAACAATGTTGTTTGTTTTGTATTGGAAGGCAAGTATTGTTTTCATGTTGATTTTTCGAAATCGCGTTTTTACCGGATATACACGTTTTCAGAGTTCCTGATCCCAATAAACATGTTTTTTTAGCGATTGGTGTGTGTGTGTGTGTCTGTTTGTCTGTGTGTGAACAGAATATTTCAAGAACGGAACATCGTACGAAGTTGAAACTTGAAACTTAAGTTAGATACCACTAGAAGGACCCGACACGAACATTTTTATCAAAATTGGTCTACTGATAGTAATAGTTTATTCGTGTCATTTTTCCGTTTTTTGCGATTTTCTCAAAAACGGCTCCTACGGCTATTTTTAAAATCGCCTTATTTACTACAGTTTTTTATGCTCTACAGGATAAGGTAGGCGCCATGTCTGCCGAAATTTTTGGGGAGGCTGTTCTCTTGTAGAAATTTTTTTTATTTTAAGATTGCGGCCTTAATATGCATTTTTAGGGCACAAGAGTTTAATAAAAGTTGTAGATAATTTTAAAAGCTACAACTTTTATTTCAAACATTGTTTTGTATAACGCTTAGTTTGGCAGTAATTAGTAATGTTTTGGTTTTTTTTTCATGAAAATGTGTAAAAAATGAATTGTTTTAGATATCGGCCTTAGTATGCATTTTACGACAAAAGTGTATACAATAACGGTCAGAAAATTAAAAGATCTACAACTTTTATTTCAAGCATTTTTTTCTACAGAGCCGTGGTATGCATTTTTTTCTACAGAGCCTTAGTATGCATTTTACGACAAAAGTGTATACAATAACAGTCAGAAAATTAAAAGATCTACAACTTTTATTTCAAGCATTTCTTTTACAGAGCCTTGTTTAGCGTCGAAGAGTGATTTTCCTTATTATTAAGCCAAACTAAGGTTTGGTTTCATTTTTTATCATTCACTCATGATTAAAATTAGGTTATGTTTTTTGAGGTTAGTTTTTTTATTTATAGTGTTTTATTACTAATATTAGGTTATATTTTTCATTATTTGCATTGGCAAGAGAAAGTTGTGTGAGTGTTTCACCCAGATTTTTCTTTTATTTGTAAGCGAATAAGGTAGTGCATTAGTTAACTAACTCTGCGATTGGTACAAGTTAATCTTTAATATCCATCTCTGTATAGTACTAGTAATTAATAAGACGTGTAAACAGGTAGTTTTATTAAACCCTTATTAAATTCAAACATGTTAATGATATATTGCGTATGCACGTTCATGCGTGTTTCACAGTTTGTAGATTTTTTAACAGTACTATTGTTTTAGGCTTGTCGTTTTAACTTGCTTACTTAATGGGAGAAAGGCTCTGATCTCATTATGTGTTGATAGAATAATTCCATCTGTAAATTGCAGGCATGTACAGTTTATTCAGTTGTTAATAATAAAAAAATTGTGTGTTCCAATCGGTAGGAAATTTGTGAGCAGCCCTAGTTGGGCGGTTTTTTTTATTTAGGTCTCTTGTCTGTTTGGCAGATGTTGCAGCTTTATTCAACATGTTTAAGTTGTGTGTAATGTATTAGTCATTTTGTTATTTAAGTACAATTTTTGGAAGCGGTACGTTGATGGCAAAAGATGTAGTTATGTTTATATTTATTCCACTTTTGCCTAATATATAGGTACGTAAGAAAAATTTTGACAAGTATATAAGTTGGATAAAAATTCTGTACTGATAACTTTTTGTTGTTAAATATCATTATAAATGTCTAGACATTTATTTAAATAATTTTGTATTCTACTAAGATAAATGAAGCTCTCTCTTGCGTTGACAAAATATTTGTATAAATTGTTTTAACATCAAGTTGGGTTTATCAAACAGTACCTGGGACTGTACTCTATTGTATCGTTTAGTAAACTAAAGGACAATGTTTTTAATAAACGACTTGTCATTTCCTTACCTCGTAAATCGCTTACAATGGTGAACAGACTATACGTACTTTGTATTGGCTAAATCTGTACCTAAGAAGTAAAAGGTGTTACTCCATTTTCGTGATTTTTCAGGACAGCCAAAAAGTAAAAATATTTTCTTTTCATTATTGTAAGAAAATTTCAGTAAGTTAGATGTTAGAAACTTGACATTTACACCCAAATTTTACAGAAAACGCTTGTTATCAACAGATTTATTATTTCATAACTTTGTCAACTTCTGTACTCCTTCCCACCTTAACAGGACTTAATACTTTAACCGCTTTTTGTGTTTTGTCAAATTTTAACGTTCTGCATTAATTTTAACTTTAATGTAAGGGGATTTTATAAAATAAGAACTTAAGTGAAATACTTAGTGCTAACACTACTTTTATAAAGAAACAACATTTTATATATAACTTTAAAAAAAAATTCAAAAGTTACTCAATACTGTCAAGTGACCGATGAATAGAATATTAAATACAAATAAAATCCAAGCAAAACTTGGGGACTATCAGTAAAACACATTCAATAGTGATTTCCCCAAAAATTTGTACATCAACTACAAAATTGAATTTAATGCGGTTTTTAAAAGCTCTAAAATTGCAACTTAGGGAGGAAGGAGTTAACATTGTACATACACCTTTCTGATTTTAAAGGTAGTTTTAACTAAATTTCGCCAAAATTGGGTTTAACACCCTTTACTTCTGTGGTACAGAAATTCTAAGTGCAATACAAATACGACGGGGCTTTAGTAAAGGATGTATAACTGTTTTTTCAGTTATATTGATCAGTTCTAAGGGAATCGTTGTTTTTGGTTTTCACAAAATTTTTACCTATGCAAGTAAACGGTATTGGAAAAATTTTGTGATTGTGAATTTTATTACAATTGGAGTAGTTTTCAATATTTTTATGTGGTGTAACGTTTCAAAAAAATGCAATTTTTGATTTTGTTTAAAAAAATACGCCTGTAAATGTTTTTTTTTGTTAATTTATAAATTTGAAAATGAAAATGCAATCTCGTCTTCGTGTTGTTAGTTTGACAAAACAATCGATATCTTTTTTATCCCTAATGTGTGTACCTTGCAGTCTGTTCAGTTCAGAACTATAAGCAACTAACTCTATGAACTGATGAGATGAGGATGATTTGTATGACGTGTAAATGAAGTGTAGTCTTTTACAGACTCAGGCCGCCTATTCCTGAGTAGACAACTAAAAGTTGATTACAAAATATTTCAAAGAATCGTAGCTTATATGCATCTTTTTGATTTAACAGACGCTTAGCGACCGTGGCTCGTTTTTCATTCGTAAATATTGCGTTTTACAGAAAAATATACATAGCCTACATAATTTTTTAATCCCTAATGTGTGTATGTTGCAATCTGTTCAATTTAAGAACAATTAGCAACCCAATGACTCAATGAGATGAGGATGATATGTAAGACGTGGAAATGAAGTGTAGTCTTGTTCAGACCCAGGCCGACCATTCCTGAGAGAGTATGGTTAATTGAACCCCAACCATCAAAGTACATCGGTAACCAGTGTCTAGTATTCAGATCCGTATAAAAGCCACTACTTTTACCAGGAGTTGAACCAGGAATCTTCGTCTGTGAAAACGAGCTCTTAAATAGCTGACTCGCGGCGACGACTTTACCTCTAGACCAACCCGGTGGGTCAATCGATATCTAATTTTGGAATTAACGTTAATTTTATTTACAATTCACGTTTCACGTAAAATTAGTATTGTTTGACTTTTCTAAATACTGTTTAATGCAATTTTTTACGTTATTTGTTGTATTTTGGTTATTTCTTAAATAAGATTCACCATGAATTCACCCAGAATGAAATATATTGAGATAAATTCCAGTGTACTGTATGTTGCAAAAATTCGTTAATTTGATAAAACTAATTTGTTCTGCTTGTCCGAGTAGAGATTCCTTTCTTTCGGTATGCTTCTGGCAGCGGTTCGTGAACTGGTTTTTGTAAGAGTGATAAAAGTGTATTGTCAGTGAAAATATTTTGTGTTACAAAGTTGAGTTATATTATTTTGTTAACTGGAAGGTGTTATTGCTCCAAAACTTTCTACAGTGTCTGTGGTACAATTCTATTTTAGGAATAACTTGAAGATCACTGCTATCTGAATATGATGTGTATCTTCGCTGCCTTTTATATTTTATATCATCATCATCTTGAGTCGAAATAGTTCTATGAATGGAGCACATATAGCAATGAATTAGATTGGTAGAAAATAAACACTAAAAAACATTGAGCCTCTAAATGTGTTAGTCTCTGGTGCGTAAAAGTTTTTTATAACATTTGCTTCTATGCAAGATTTTTCTGTGGTTTCACTGTTTTGCAAACGTCTTTTCTATTTTTAGTTGCGTTAGGGTAGTGTAAACTTCTTTGGTTTTGCTTCAGTGGACTATTTATTATTTTTAGTATGTTTTCTTAACATAGGTAGTATTTGGTACTGTATGAAGAACGTTAAGTTGATAAATTTTGAATTTATAATCAAGACTGACTATAGAATTTGTTTGTGTGCGGTTTCTGTGCTAAGGAAGGAAATTTTTAGTTTGTAAATCTAAAATAGGTATCGTTTTCTATTTATTTACTAGATTATAATATGACAATTTTCTTGACCTATAGTTTGTTAAAGTCAAGTAATAGATCTGATTTTACTTTATTTGTTTTCCCATTCGTTTTGAGTTCTTGAGTTCAGGATTGAATGAGACTCAATGTTTTCCAATTTTTTTTCAATTTCTTTTTACGATTCTTTATTAATTATTGTACGATTTCTAAAGAAACCCAATCTGTTTAATTATATATCGACTAATTAGTAAGGATATACTAAAAATTTAAAATAATAATTAAAACAAAAAATTAAATAACTTTTATATAAATACAACCGGTTTACTCATTTTATTTTCTAATTATTGTGTTCTTATAGTCCTGTAAATTGTTATAACTAACTTAAGGTTCAAGCAGCGATATAATTATTGTAATTCTTAGAAATTGGTAAATTTTAATCTCAATGTCGGGTTTTATTCAGTGATTTAATTAGTTATTGTCGATTGTAGTAATGTTAAAAGTGTTTTTATATTCTTATATGATGACGTTATTTATAAACAGAAAATCCTCATTTTGAAAATTAAATTAAAAGGCCAACAACCGTTGCTGTGAGGAGGAGTATATGTATGATAATACCTTGATGCAGAAATAATGGAACATCTCTGAAACCAAAAATACTTTATACGAATAAATAAATAAAATTTAATTACTTATGAAAAATTATTAAAAATTTTGTATATTTTATTGTACCTCTACAATGTTTGTTTACTTCTAATTTTCCTCCGTATCCTATACCAGGGTAGCTGTGGATGTCATGGAAAAACCGAGAACCGCTGGTCGCAAGGAGGCCTTATGTCTTGTGGCACACTGACCCACAATGCAGGTATTTTTTTTCATAGAATTTTATTTAAAAACAATTATTTGTATTTTAAATAATTTTATTTTCGCTTTCCTTGAGTGATAATTTCGGCAAGATTTGTTCAACTTAAATAAGTTCATGAAGTATTAAGTGTTGTACAGATAACTAAATAAATTTTATAAATTAAATTAATATTCTTGTTACTGTATTGCTTATTCCTTATCCGTAAAATTTATTCTTAGTGAATTTTTTTGTAGATTTTGTTACTGTGCTAACAAAATCCACAGACATAATTTTTATAAAATTCTATTCGGGTTTGATTAATTTGATTCATGCTACGAGAGTGGTTGATATGTATCTCGTACAGATCAGGATGTGAACTTTTGTGACCCCGAGTGCTATTGCTAATAAACAGATGGGAAATGTTCTGCATCGGAGTCGTTTAATCAGTAAGTTATTGTATTATTTATGTTTAATAGAGTTATTTCCACGAATATAGAAAGATTAACCTCATGGTTCATGCATTAAAAAAGAAAACAAAATCTTTTGTTTACTAAAGTATCGTGAAATTTATCTTCCCTCTGTGTTTATATTCCTTGTTTACATTTACTTTTATATTTTTATATCTGTTCTCGTGATCTTCTGTTACCTACTTCACTAACATTTGAAGTATTTAAAGGCACTTAATAAATATGGTGGCTAAGAATGCTAAGTGTACTTTCCTTCAAATGACAATTACTTATTTTACTTTGCATGTAGTTTATCTGTAATCTGTTTAATGATTCGTTGATATCGTGGGGTAGCCACTATGTAAACATGTCTGAATTATCTTCTGTAGTGTCGGAGAATGTAAGCTGGAAGAAGTTTTAGTTTTTACTACTAATGAATTTGGTACGAATTCACTTTTTGGTAATGAATTGGCTACGTTATCTTTAAAATTATGATTTCATATTTGTCTAAACTGAAACTATAAACTAAGTAGAGTGAAACTGTGAAGTAAATACAGTTTTGTAGCTGGCAAATGATGGTTAATATGTCGTTAATTTGTAAAAGTAAAGAAGCAACATGTTAAAAATGTTTTACCACAATGGTATCGTTGTTTATCTCGATTAGTGTTAAAAATTGTAGAATTTACCTGAAACGTCTTTCAAATTCTACCAGGAGTTGAATCCAGAATCTACGATTCAGCAGTCGACTCACGTACCGACTAACAACTCATCAAAAAATGTTTCTTTGTATTATAATAATCGCGAAAATACGTAGTTTTATTGAAATAACGCATCCACTGTAACTGGATTTGGTGATGCATAAATTGCATTAGGCTCATTTTTTCTAACAATAGTATATTTTGGGATAGGTTGTGTTGCCAAATACCAGTTCCTTGACTAATTTAGTCATTTTGGCAAATGAGTTTCGCTACCTTTGAACATACTTAAAGTTGTGTGGGGTATCAGCTACGTATACTCATTACATTTGCGCACAAAAAAAGTTGAAATGGTCTGCAGATCGTACTGAACAGTTGTTGGCGGTCCGGTAAACGACTTTGATTAATTTGAAGTTTTAGTGAAAATCACGTGACCAAGTTTATCATCCATGACATTATTTGGATATCTTAGTTAACAAATGCATTCGAATAAAGTTGTTGCATTTAACTAAATTTTGTTATTGATTGTCGACTCTGACAACTGAAACTGTTTCTTTGTGGTCGAACTTTGGCAAAAATTCGTATTTGAAAGAGGTCGTTTCGAACATAAAAAAAACACCCACTAGAGAACCAAGTGACATTTTATAAATTTTCGAACTTTTTGAGATACCCGTGTGTATAGCTCGTCAAAAATAATTTTTGATACATTAGTGTTACGAGTTAATTACTGCTACAGAATGTTAAAATAATGTAATTTATCATTCGTTTTTGCGGCTTTATTGACCTGCACTTTGAATCAGTACTTTAGTACTCTTAGCCACTGATAATAATTTTTATTAAAATTAATTGAATTATTTGCACTTTCGTGATTAATTTTGTGTGATAAATACATTTAATTTTAATTATTTTCTAATGGTCATTACAACTGTATTGTTATAGTGTGTTTAATTCGGTGCGTGGACATTTTTTAAGTAATAATTTGCACGTTACAGACATTATTTTTTTAAAGTGATAAGATAACTTTTAAAGAAAAATTTTCACTTAAATTATTGTTGTCAAGGGGTGGTTATTTAAATGTCTTTTTATGTTGCCTTTTGACCTCGCATTTTTATCTTAAGATCTGATGAACTTCTAACTCAAAGTTAGACTCGTTCTAACTTTAGATTGTGTGTACAAATACGGAAGGTCATTTGTGTTGTTGATTACAAGAAATTTTTGTGCTGTGTAGGAATTTTTATGAGACTCCTTCAAAATGTACAGGAATTCTCTTGTTAGAATTATTTAGATTCTTTTTTAACCTATTCAATTTCGGGTCTAGGCCTTGTGTTGTCCAACTTATCACTAATTTATGAAACATTAATTTATCCTTTTGTAGAAATGTGTTAGAAATTGTAGTATCAGTACCATTAGAAATTGTTTTTCATATTATATGGAAAAATCTGGTGTAAAACACTCACACCACTTTCCCTTGCCAATGCAAATAATGAACAATATAACCTAACATTAGTAGTAAAATATTAGAAAAAAATAAAAAACTAACCTCAAAAAACATAACCTTATTGTAATCATGAGTGAATGATGCAAAATGAAAATCAACCTCAGTTTGGTTTTAAAATACGGAAAATCACTCTTTCACGCTAAACTAGGCTCTGTAGAGAAATATGCTGTAAATAAAAGTTGTAGATCTTTGAATTTCCTCTAAATTCGATTGAATATATTTGTGTCGTACAATTTTTTTACGAGAAAACAGCCTTCCCAAGAATTTCAGCAGACATGGCGCCTACCCTATCTTGTAAAGCATATAAAATGTAGTAAAAGAGGCGATTTTTAAAGAAATCGTAGGAGCCGTTTTTGAGAAATTGCAAAAAAGTGAAAAATGAGACGAATAAACTACTTCTTCTGGTTGACCGATTTTGATGAAAATGTTCGTGTCGGGTCCTCTAGTGGTATCTAACTTAAGTTTCAAGTTCATACGATCTTCCGTTCTTGAGATATTCTGTACACACGCGCGCGCGCGCGCACACACACACACACACTCAGGCCAATCGCTAAAAATATGTTTTTTGGGTTCAGGGGGTCTGAAAACGTGTAGATCCGGTGAAAACTCGATTTCGAACTATCGACATGAAACTAATACTTTCCTTCCTATATATTTATGTAGGCAAGAGAAAGTAAAAATTTAATAAATTGAGAATGAATACCAGTACTTATTGTAAGAACTAACTGTAAGATCTAAAAAATTGATAAAGATTTGGAGATAATGTAGGTCCTCTGCTATTACATTGTTAAAACTATTATTCTCCTCAACTTAATGAAATTCTGCTAATTATTTCTGAAAATATAAAGTTTGGCGTTGACCGTTTATAAGAGTGGTCCTTTGCGTAGTACTAAATAGTCCTAAATTTTTGTAAAACTACCACTTTTTTTAAACCTACGCTTAACTTGTACGCCTTAGGTCTTGTACGTATATGACACTGTACATACACTGTAGGTTACATTGTGTGCACTTTAACGTTACATTTTCATGTTACAGTTCTGTGTACACAGTATGTTTTCGAGTGTTTTATTACCTTATTTGTCATATTTTTATCCTATTACTCTCACTCAATTTGTTCAGTTAAGTTGTATTATACACGTACCATTTAATACTGTTATATCAGAATTCACTTCGACTGTTTATATTCTCTCTTAAAATTTTGTCCGAAGTTTCAGAATTTAAGAATGAGAGTAAATCGTCTTCAGATCTCGCAATTTTTCCGAGTAAATATTCAATTCCTGTTCTAAGTTAAACCAGTACAGGAACGGATTATTGCTCATAATATATTAAATAATATCCCTAACATTTATTTTTAGGATATATTCTTAAGGAATTGAACCTTTGTACAAGACAAAAACCTCATACCCAGCGTACACGGTTAAGCATGTTGGTGAAATTAGGTACGGAGGCTCGGCGAACATGTTCTTCTAGAATGTCTGGAAGTTGGCATATTGGATTCACCAGTAGCACATTTTTTTTAGCAATGACAGATTCTTTCTCCTAGGTGGTTTACTTTGTAACGATACTAGAAACCTCATTTAGTAGTTTTAAAACACTGTTCATTCATTATCCAGGTTCGTTGATAGTTAACTCAGAATATGTCCTCTCATGACTGTATTTGTTGCGCTGGTGAAGACAGATTTTAGACATGAAATATCCTCTGCTCTTTTCTTTTGTTTAACCTAAACAAATAAAATCTACAGCAATACCTAATTTTTTTCAAAATCCACGGTTGCTGACGATAATCAGGCTCAAACTGATATTTGGAAGATTGTCGTATGTTTGTTGAACACAGCGAGCATAGTAATGGATTAGGAGGTACCTTTTCGCGATTGACGTGCTCGCCAACTTGTTTTAGTTTGAGGGGATCAAGGAGCAGCCGAATATCTAGGTTGCAGCATTTGTAGAAAATTATTATGAGTTATAATAATGTGAAAATTTCAGGAGGCTAATAATTAAGTTCAATTAAAAGAGTGATGTGATGACAAGAAATTCCAGTATTGGTAAACAAGTATGGTCATCCGTGGTTTTAAATCTCTAAGGAAACTTAACTAAAACAACTTTAAAGTGGTTGCATTAACGTGGAAACTCTAAATTGTATTTTTTTTTTAATTTGGAATACTAATTACAATAATCATTGCATGAAATCTTGAAAATAAGTTTTTTTTGGGTTTTCTAGTTGAATGAGTTTTATAGTAGGCCTATTTGTGTTTTACGTATGATTGCTTTGCACATTATTGCTGATGTACAAAATGAAGTGTGATGAATAAAAATGAGGGATGAAAAAATTTCAGAATGACCAGGAATCGAACCCAAGACCCGTAGTCTAGAAGCTAGTTGCGCTGACCATTGGGTTTCATATCAGGCTTTAATAGTACATAAATGTATGATGTAGTAAATTTGCTTTTTTTAGTTTATCATAAGTCGCTTCTAGATCTTGGCCAACTACTTTGGGTTGTATAGAACGGTGGTTTTAAACGTGTAATAATTTTCCACACCCTGGTCTGGAATCAAACCCGGAATCTCCTCTTTGCAGCGTAGCACGCTAACCACTGGACCACGGAGGCGGCCTCAATTCACCTTTATTCTGTTGTTTGGCCTGCGTAGGCCAATTAATTCGTCTGTAAAACGTATTTTGGTGTTTTATTTGCTTTTTTGACTATAATGATGTGTTTCCATTTGACAGTTCAGACGTTAACTTTTATATATAATTAAATTACTGGTTTTTTTCATTTAACATTTCCGTAAACTTATTTATGAATTATGATTTTTTGCCACGCCCACCTGTAAGCATTTGATGCCTTTGGTTAAAACGAATTGAATTCATTTCGGGCGTATTAGAAAGTCCTGAAATATGATCGATTCTAAAGTTCGTATTTCTGATGTAACCTAAATATGTAGTCTTTGAGTGATCCACTAAAGAAAGAAAAGAAATGAGTGGCCTCAACGTCAAATACATTGTATTCCGATTGAGTGAGTGAACCTAGTGACTAGTGAACACGCAGTTAAGCGCTGTAAAGCAAATTGTTGCCGGATTTGAGGCGTCCTTGACTCTGCTAGCTTACTAGCTCGCGGAGATAGTTTATCCAATTAGAACACGAGCCGAGTACAGAGCAAATATTGTACGCTATCAGCATCACTATGACTGAATGTGTAGTGGGCTTATACTTGAACTACACAATCCGGTCCTGCCTGCCACGCATGCGTTCGTTTTTAACTAGTAGGCTACTCTGTTGATGTGCAAATTATTTGTTTACAATTTATATTTGCATTTTATTTTTAAATAAATATATCCCCGTTTTATTTCTGCGAACAGAGTCTTATCGATGGACACTAAACTTACATGTAGACCACCTATTGACTGACCTTTCGTAGTTTCAATGGTTTAAATTATTTGGAGGCCATTATTACTGATGTGGTTGCTTGGATCAACTGCTAAAATATATGTTTGTTTTCAAACTCGGAGAGAAAATCTGTAATATCAATAGGCGAGTCACCATCATGTGGCCAAATTGCCCCTTAAGTTAAAGAGCACCTGGTAAAGGAAATTTAATCTGTATTAAGCATTACTTTTTATGCCCTATGACTTATTTGTACTCCAGGAAACAAAACATTATGGTGTAGTGCGCCAACCAGCCAGTGAACAATACGCTCACTCACGTATTGAATTTATAAGGATTATAACTAATCACTTTCTTTTACTTGTAACACCTACGGATTTAAAAGGTTTTTTGACCTTGTTTCCTCCAATTGCGCATTTGAAGGCAATAATAATGTGTTAATTTTTATCAGCAATATTATAACATTTAATCGCCTATTTATTTTTTTCTATTTTTGTTTTTGGAGTAGGCCTACCACACTAATAGTATACCAGGGACGTCTCAGGCTACTTGGCGACGGTCTTAATTAGCGTAGCCGTAAATCCATTGGCAACTTTGGAATTTTCAGCGTAGAAAAATAAATCAATGTACTCAATCAGGACCTGTTTAGGTCATCAGCCGAAAGGCTGGTTTGAACCTGTAGAGGTTTTACGAAGTAAAACGAGGAGTGAGGTGGTTTACCTTTGCCTTCCTTACTGAGTGTAAAAGTATGCTTATCAACATGCCGGGCCCTCTAAAAAGCACATATTTACCACTCTGCGTATGACACCTTCACTTCATTCACCACAGGGTCTGGCAGTATAATAAAATTCATTACTTTCAGAGGAGATAACTCTGATTAGTGTCTTTTACACATTTGCCTCTTCTGTTCTTAAATGATTCAATCATTTAATTGGGTGACCATGTGATAAAAAACAACTATTTATTTTAACCCTGCAAGTAACAGATTGAGTGTAAATAATTTGACACTCCACCTGTCTGTTATGGGCAAATGTAAAGTGTATGGAATGTAATTCAGTAAATATTTATGTTTTAAATTAATTATTGTGAAAAATATGTGCAATACGTATTGGTGATTACAAAATAATAATCCTTACATAAAAAAATAAATTCCACCAAAACTAAACTTTTTACATCATTTGATAATAAAAGAACTTACTTTAACAACCTAAAACTTTACAATAGAATACATACATAATACTTGGATTATAACTACCTAAAATTGTGGCCTCATCTGCGAAAAGGAATTCTAGACCTCAGAGTAAGAATGTTCATATTTACAATATTTGACAGAGGTTACGTAATTCCAAGTCAATAATCTGATAGCAACAAAGATGAAAAGATATCCTATGGGTTAATCATGATAATTATTATAAGGATCATTCTCAAATGATGATGATGTTTTTTACTCGTCGTAGAATTGAATGAAGTTGAAGTAATAACAATTATTACTATTATTATGTGAAGAAGCTAATTCAAAAATAACAACTGGAAAAAATTGAATCGCTGAAAATTAAAATAATATCTAATTTAGCTACTGTTAATGTACTAATAGTTCTGTTTCAAAATATTTTAAAATTTTCATGATAAAATGTCATTGCTTACGGCTGTTAGTAGCTAAATATTTCAGTTTTTTTAAATTTTCATTTCTTTATAATTGTCTTTCATGAATGTATTTTTAATCACTTAAAAACATCTACGGAGCTTTTCAAACATTATTTAATTAATATGTAAAATAAAAATTACTTTTACCGATGAAATTACTTATTACTTTTTACCGCCCTTCATGAATTAGTGGCTAGCGAACAGTAGCTACTAAGTCCTGGGTTCTATTCCCGACGAGGATCATAAAATTTTCGCTAATTGAACCCCACTAATTCGTAATTTACAGCAGACCGTCACTACAACAATGTTTATTTATTTTACCATTAACCTAAGCTGGAGGGGAATAAACCATCCTGTTCTATGAAATACAGGACGTTCTAAATGAACGCTGGGAGAGATGTGTAAAACAATGCACTCTGTGGTAAATTCTAATTACTACCCCCAACAATTTCACTATTATATAATTAAAAATCGTATTAAGAGTAATCTACTCTGAACACTACAGTATTATTTGTTAGAATTTTACTGATATTCAGTAACAGTAGTTATTCAGTAACTGAAGTTTAAAATAGTAGGCCTACGACAAATTAGGACGATAAATCAATCATGTGGTCACACCTCCTTGATCATTGGTTTTATAAAAATGAACGATTAAATGTTTTTGGTTTAAAATCTAATTCAATTAATCGTAATTTTATTAAATTTTACATTTAAATTACTGTTTTGAAGTATATTTTAAGTACATCCATAAAAAGAGATTTTAAACTGTTACCTGCAACTTTTGTATTTAATGTTTTTTACACGTGGGACTTAACTTACCGGCAATTTACAGTCTTTCACAAAAATTTAATTAAAATCGGTTCTTTAAACTTGCAATTTCCTGTGTATTTTAGGTCAAATACGAAATACACAATAAAAATTAAAGACAGCTAAAATTATATAATTATTGTTTTACGTATTTATTGTTTAAAGTAAAGCTACTTTAGAGTAGGCCTACAGGCTACTTTTTTTAGAAAAATGATTTTTTTGTACAACTTTCAAAAGTTAAGAAATAAAATTAGTACCGCCTCCATAGTCTAGTGGGTTAGCGTGCTACGCTGCAAAGCAAAGTTCGATCCTCGGCTTGGGTCTGGAAAACTATTAAACGTTCAAATTACGGGTCCTTAACCTAAAGAAGTCGCTAATGACAAAGATGTTGATACGACTTAAAGTAAACTTAAAAAAGTACAATTTTTGTTTTAATATTTTTCTGAACCCATCGGGTTGGTCTAGAGGTGAATTCGTCGTCGCGAATCAGCTTTTTAAGAACTGATTTTCAGAAAAAAAGGTTCCTGGTTCAAATCCTAGTGAAGGTAGTTACTTTTGTACGGGTTTAAATACTAGACGGTGGTTACCGGTGTACTTAAGTGTTTAGAGTTCAATTAACCATACTCTCTCAGGAATGGTCGGCATGAGTCTGTACAAAATTACGCCTCACTTACACGTCATACACATCATTCTCATCTAATTGTGTTGCTTATTCTTAAATTGAACAGATTGCAATGTACACACATTAGGGATTGAAAGAAGCCATATATATGTTTCTATAAAAGGTAATATTTAGGAATGAAAAACGAGCCACGGTCGCTAATCTTCTGTTTAATCGAAACGAAGCATATGAGGCACGATTCTTTGAAATATTTTGTAATCTACCTTTAGTAGTCGTTTATGTTTTGGATATTAACGATTTTGCTACAACACATATTTATTTTTACGATAAACGTTTCTACTTGGTTATACAGTATATTTATTTTTTATTTTGTTTTTAGAAAATGTAGCAACGATTCTATTTATTCTTAGAGTTGTGTGGTTAAACTAGAAATAACAATTGATGTTTCTTGTAAATTATATATCGTTAAGTTGTCCTTTTGCTTAATTATTTCATTAGGCCTACACTGTAGTCTATTTTTAATTACGGGTAAAGCCTAAATCGATTAAGTTGGGTTAAGGTCTTACAGAATAGGTTAACGTTACGATTTCAGTAGTGCTTTTAATTTAGTGCAGTCTGTTTTTTAATTACTTTTATTCTGAATCCGATTCAGTTTTATCATGCAGTTCATTAAAAACTGCGTAAAATTTACACCCGAAGATGACAGTAAATTAGAGCATGAGTTTTTTGAACAGTTTTTTACGGGGTCGCTGCTGTATCAGTTTATATAAACTGCCTAAGCAATTATATAATACAGTTTCAAATTTATTGTTAGTAGGAGAATAGACGTTTTAATTTATGAGTTACGTAGTTTAATTACAGGCATAAGTGTTTAGGAAGAACGATCGTCCATGAGAAAACCTATTATTATGTTAGGACCTAGTAAAGGCCTAATTATTGTTAATGTTAAAAATTTATTGGTATTTTCAAATTATAATGGCCTCAATAACTTCACGGTTTTTTTTCCATTGGACCCAAGTCGAAAGAATATGTAATCGAACTTGATTAACATCCTATTGGACTATATTTAATAATAGGTCTATTCATATGATCATACGTTGAGATTCGTTCTTCCAAAGGCCTATTAACCATTAATTGGGATTTTTTTTAAACTATCTAATTGATTAAAATAAAATAATTATCGTAGTTTCGGAAAAATACTAACTGTTATAATAATTTAAAATGTTTTGTACATATTCTTTGTTTATTTGTATTATTTTTGTTTTAAATAAATAAATTAATGTTAATTATGATTAACATAATTAGTCATAAGATAGCTTCAAGACTTATCTCCATTAAAATGTCAAATAGTCACAAAATCCGTTCAACTCAATTTCTTGAATTTGTTAGCAATTTCAATCCATCGGAGAAAAGATTTTCTAAAAAGCAATAAAACAGACAATGTGAATAAAATAAAATTGTATTGGGAACTGTGAATCGAGAGTTAGTAGGCCTATATGAAGCAATTTTACATGCCTTTTGAAATACAAAATTTTCTTACATCATTATTTACTGTTTTTAAATCTGTATGCAATGGATATGTAGGCTATTTTTTTTAAATTTTTGTTACGGTACTGTACAATTAGCTGCACAATTCCGTATATGATGCTTAATTAATTTAATTGGCGTTGAAGGATTTTTACTTACCGAGGAAGAGATACCCAGTGGTACATTCTCCTTTTAGAACTGTCGATGTTGTCCGTTATTTAGACCAAGAGGCCTCTTTTCCATGTTAGCTTTAGATGTCGTACAATTGGGAAGTTCCTTGTAGCTAGGTCACATGTTAGTTGGTTGGGATCGTTATCTAGTCGTTCGCGAAATTTACTACAGAAAGTCGCGGTTAGTTCATTTACTGTCGGAATTTACTTCTGCAATAAAAACATTATTATTTGTGACAGAAGTTGAAAATATAAATCTGTGCCCCAGAGGTAAAGGGTGTTAACTCCAATTTCGGCAAAATTAAGTTTTAAAATCAGCAAGAAAGCTCTATAAAAGTTGCAGTAACCACATTAATTCCACATTTGTATCATTATATAAACGTGGAATTAAAATTAAGATTTTTAAAATTACTACTATTTTTTACTCTAATTGAATATAAACTCGTTATTGATAATAAGTTATTTTATTTTGAATTATGTTGTGTTTTTTGTATTGCTGACAGGCCTCAATTTGCTTGAATTCTGTAATTTTTTCAAACATTGTTGTGAATAAAATGCTGTTTCTTTATTAGAATAGAGTTAGTACAATAGTATTTTGTCCAAGTTTTGTTTTGATTTGATTAACTCATGTTACATTGGGGGTTAACACTAATGTCATTTAAACGCCGAAAGACATAAAGAGTATGAAGTCCTGTGGGTGGTCAGGGGGTAGTAGAAGTTAAGAAATTGTTTAGTCATTTAAATCTTTGTATCAGAAGCTATTTTATTTGGTACAAATTTAAAAAAAAATTCACACCAGAAATTTTTTACAAAATAAAACTTCATGTTTTGGTTCTTCTAAAAAATTACAAAAATGGAGTTAACTTCTTTTACGTCTTAGGTACAGAAATATTGTTGAAAATAACAATAGGGCATAAAGAAAATTAAATATAAAAAACTGAATTTCTATCAGTGGGATGCTATGGACAAGTTAGGCTACTTGCTGTAGATTGATCAGTAGTATAGACTTTTTAAATAAATTATAGTCATAATTTACACTTTTACAGTGTGTCAATACACCAGTGTATAGTACTGATTGTACTCGTTACATTGTGTACATCGATATCTTTTTCAGATTTACCATATTTTTGGCGATATGTCTGGAAAAATCCTCTTCTCTGCTGAACTGATAAAACCTCCTGAAGTATTTTATTGCAAATTTTAAATTAGTTTTTTTTAAGTGAAATTAAATGATGTTTTTGAAATTAAAGCTATTGTTTAGCCTACAGTTATCAAACTGTATAGACGAATAAATGCGGAAACCCTTAGTGATTCACTCATCAGTAATTTTCTAACTTCCCAATCGCCTAGCCGAGTAGGCTTTTCTCTCATGTTTGTTTGACTGTTATAATAATTATTGAGTTTTACCTTTTTTTATAATTAGTTTCTGTTAGTTCTGAAGGGGCCCCTTTACGTCCCAGAACTTCGTGGTTTATTTTATAATTTAATCATGTGATATTAGTTTTAAGTTCATGTTTATTTGTTACTTTTCTGTGATATCGCCATTTTGTTCTACCTGTAATATTTTATTTTTAACCCTCCTTCCCCAGGGCCTCTATACCTCAACTCGGGGAGGATCAGGTGTTGATTATCAATACGGTTTTTCGTCGAGAAAGCCCTAGAGAGCTGGAATTCAAGCAAATTTGTTTCCTAGTGATTAGAGTTTGAAAAAATGCTAAAACATGTGTATGTCAACCATTTGCTCTCAAGGGACAGGAAGGGTTAACTGTTCTAAAGCAATAAATATTATTTTTATACCGTCTCAAAGAGCTGTAACCTAATTTTGAAAATTGACTTTAGTATTCTTTAAGTGATACCTAGAAAAAGTAAAGTGTAGAATAAAACCGGGAAGAACTATTGTTTTCCCCGGTTTTACTTAATGGTTTTACTATTGCTGGTAGAGTAATAAACGAGAAATGGTATTGTTGATCTTCAAGGGTAGGCTGTGACTACAGTGACTAAAAATGAGTAATTACTCACAGTAGTAGCCTACTGATACTACACAGAACAATTTTAGTTCTGTCTACAGATATTACCGAGTGTCTTTAAAATGATAGTTGTGCGTATGGAGTGTACCTTATTGAAATACTTTTCTTTCGAAGGTTATAACTAATATAACTAAAACTAGTAAGCTAATTTTATTATTATCACGCGCTGGTATAAAGTACAGAAGTAAGTGTACAGTAATTTTCTACGTTCATGAACTTGAAATTTGTAGGCGTATATTACAGTATAGGTGTTATTTATCTATACCGTTATAATATTACATATTCTAACTTTGATTTAAACTAGATACTGCAAACTACATAATTCAAGGTCTGATATTGGAGGAAATTCTAAAATTTTCATTGGTAAATCACTGCTCCGATAACCTGACTACGGTTGTAGTCTAATGGAAAACTGTGAAAGAAAACGTTCATAGGTTTTTAAGCATCAGTAAATTCCCAATTATTACATAAGTAATTTTTTTTTGAGACAAATGTTTGAATTTTCATGATTTTTACTTTCTCTTGCCTATATGAATGTATAAGAAGGAAAGTATTGTTTTCATGTCGACTTTTCGAAATAGAGTGTTCACCGGATCTACACGTTTTCAGACCCCCTGAACACAAAAAACATGTTTTTAGCGATTTAGCAATCGCTAATATCGTGCGTGCGTGCGTGTGTGTGTGAACAGAATATCTCAAGAACGGAACATCGTACGAACTTGAAACTTGAAACTTAAGTTAGATACCACTACCGGACCCGACACGATGATGAACATTTTCATAAAAATCGGTCAACGGAAAAAAGTAGTTTATTCGTGTCATTTTCATTTTTGCGATTTTTACAAAAACGGCTCCTACGATTTTTTAAATCGGCTAAGTTACCTACTACATTTTGTATCCACTACAATTTAGGGTAGGCGCCATGTCTGCTGAAATTCTTGGGGAGGCTGTTCTCTCATAGAAAAAAATTATTTTTTTAAGATTGCGGCCTTGAAATTCATTTTAGGGCATAAGTGTAGATAAAATTTATAGACAATTTAAAAATCTACAACTTTTAAACATTTTTTTGTGTAACACTTAGTTTAACAGTAATTAGTGATTTTATGTTTCTTTTTTTCATGAAAATCTGTAAAACAATCAATTTTTTTTAAATTTCGGCCGTAGTACCATTTTACGACAAAAATGCATATAATCTAATTAATAAAAAACAAAAAGATCTACATCTTTCACGGTTTTTTTGTTTCAAGCATTTTTGGCTACAGAGCCTAGTTTAGCGTCAAAAAGTGATTTTCCTTATTATCAAGCCAAAATAAGATTGGTTTTGATTTTGCATCATTCACTCTCGATTAAAATAAGGTTATGTTTATTGTGGTTAGGTTTTTTGTTTATTCCTAATTGTTACTAATGTTAGGTTATTTGTTCATTATTTGCATTGGCAAGAGAAAGTCGGGTTAGTGACACCTACACCTGGTTTTTTTAATGATAATTACAGCAAAGGAAACTAAATATACTTAATTAAGCTAGAATTTATTAAAAATTACTTGACTTTTTAACATAACTTAGTATAAAAAATAGCCTACTTGCATGAAACGCAGGAGGTATTTAATAAATCATTATTATTGTTTTTAGTTTATTTAGTCACATGAACAGACCAGTAATTCCTGGCTTTTGTGGATTGTGGAACTCTGGAGATTTCACGTGTTTCAATTCCCTAACCCTTCTCAGAATCCGAACCCCCGACGTTGAGTTTTGTAAACTAGCACCCTACAACTACGCCAACGAGGTTAAACAACGAGGCAAATTATAGAGTATTGTTTTGATTACATCCCATGTGTATTTCATGATTGGATACTAAAGAAAATTACATGGAAGGGTCGATAAACGAAAAAACTTTTAAGCCTTAAGAAAGAGGACCAAGGGGTGGAAAATGACTCATCATAAGTGATGCATTGACATACATTTATTTTAAAACCGTTTGCCAAAAACTCTTCTACTTGCCGGCTATTTTTATAAAATGTGTTAATGTTCAACAGAATCCAGTCAACTGTTCTATTGCCATATTATATTTTTATTGATGTAGTCCTCTACTTGCATATAAAATACTAGATTTCTTAACTTTATTATAATTAGTAATTTCTTTTGTTGAAAACTAACAAATTAATAAACTCTTTAGGAAGAAATTGAATTACCGGAAATGAATCTGGTTTAGAATTCGAGACGTTAGTCACTGCTTTTCGTTCAATAGTACTAATTACTTTTTCAATATTTCGTAATTTTAATGCAAAAATATTTTAAATGTCTATTAACCTTTTATAACTGCTATGAATTTTTTCTATGAATGTATTTTCCTTAATTTACATTTTTGGTGGGTCCATCATCATGAGAGTATTCAGTCAGATGAGTTCTATATATATTTTTTTGATACGAATGTCGTATTAATCTCAATTGTTATATTTAATTTAAATGTTATGCAAAACTCTTTTTATGCCAGTGACTGAAGAAGCAGCATCTTGTAAAGAGATTTTTTGACAAAATTAGTTTCAAGATTTATATTGGATAAAAGCTACAGTGAGATGGTGGATACTTACGGTGTTTTTTTTTTGTTTTACGTGTGACTGTTTTGCAATTTCTGCTAATGCAGACGGTGGATAGCGATGATATATGAAAATGAGTGATGAAAAAATCCCAGACCGACCGGGAATCGAACCCGGGACTTCGGCGTAAAAGCCGGTTGCGAAACAGTTAGGAAAATAAATTAATAGAAAGCAATGGAAAAATTATAGTAGCTTTGAAAGGTTTGTAAAAATTTGAAGTATTTTTACATTGTTGTTGTTTAGGTCATCAGCCGAAATGCTGGTTTGAACCTTAAGAAGCTTTACATAGTAAAACGAGGAGTAGGGTGTTTTACCATTGTCTTCCTCATTGAGTGGAAAAATGTGCTTATTAGCGTCCCAGGCCCTCTAAAACAATATCTACTCTCCACCCTGCAAATGACACCTTCACTTCATTTACCCCAGGGTCTGGCTGTATAATGAAATTCATCACTCTCAGAAGAGAATAACTCTGATCTAGTGTATTTTGCACCTCTACCTCTTCTGTTCTTGAATGGCTTCAGTCATATAATTGACCACGTGATAAGAAACATAATTATATTTTGTAGCTCTAAAACTAGCATATGAAGTGCAAATAATTTAACACTCCACCTGCCTGTAATGGACAAATTTTTACATTATGTCAACTTAGACTGCAGGATTCATTATGAAGACTTAGTTTGTTTTTTTTGTCTGACCCATTAAGAGCGCACTAGTATGAAGCCAATTATTTCTGCTTCTTCTAGATGTTTCGCTGAGTTTTCGTAGGGCATGGATTTCCTTCATTCTCACGCTGAACGCCCTCTTACGTTCCTCACTACAGGCTTGCCTTTTTCTTTCGCACTTTCCAACCAAAGAGTTTCCAAAAGCTTTAATTTTGCTTCTATAAAGATCTATCTAAGATATTTTCATTTGTAATTTGTGACGTTTTGAGGTCGGTTTCTTTTTCCATTTAATCTATTTGTCTCTTGCTTTGAGATTTTCTTGAGTTTTAATTAATTTGTAGGTCTCGTTCTTGTTTTATCGCAGCCTGATTATGTGTCCACAGTACTGCAGTCTCCTTTTCTTAAATTTAGTTATTAAGGTCTCTTCTATGTATTTTTCCACCGCTTCGTTGGAAATATAAAGATTTTTTTTTAAATAATATTTTACTTTTTCAAAAAGAAATTGTTTATAAATTTATTGATATAAAAATAGTACAATTTTGTTAATTTAAAAAAAATTAAGTTCGAATTCTTTTTGAACTCTTTTTGAAGTGAACAACCATCGCATTTTTTAAGGTGGCAAGAGATATAAATACGCATAAAGAAAATGATAATCTCTTTATTTCATCTACCCCTCCCCCTCATTGTTCTTTCAAAAATATCTTGTGATTGTCAGCCACACTTTATGCTAATTATTCTTTATCTTAAAACATTTTATATATTCGCAATAGTAATTATTAACATTTATAAGCGTACGGTGTTAATTTATCGTCTCTTTCAACAGCTGAATAATTAAATTGAGTAATTTTTGTCAACCGTATTCAGATAATTAAACCGAATGACCGAACACTATTGTGAGTTACACATTGTTACTACTATATAAATTAAAATCTATTAAATTTTAATACAAGTGTCATTGACATCTAGCATCTTAAACTGTACACGCCTATCGCGAACGTTGAATGCAGAAACATTTTTCACAATAGGATTGTTAACGTCGACTAAAGTCATTTACTAATTTTTGACAGTTTTTTTAAAAGTTACTCATGTGTTACATATCTGTTTTTTAGTCTTGATCAGTGTACAGTACACAACGCAGTCAGTCTTTAGAAGGTTTCATTGTTTAGGCTACTGTGAATACCTGAAACTGTCTGTTTAGCCTACTAGACATTTTAATAAGGTCAGTTACCTTGTTTTGTAATCTACCGATCGGTTTAAAAAAATTCATCTTGTCTTAATGGAAAGCATATTATAAGTGTGTAGATAATAACATATACGTAATATTTTATTATAACTACTTAGCTTGTAAATACTGTAGTTTATTGAAGCTGCGTGATAATTGATATATTAAAATTATGACAAGGCGGTGACCTTCAGACTTGCGTTTTTGCTGTTGTCAAGTGATGATAACCATTTTATAATTCAAAATTTGCAACTATTCCTCAACTGAAATAGTTTGTATATAATATTTTTTTTGTTTTTATTCTTTTTGAATCTATTCTTTTACAGAATTATGCATTGAATTGTGGTTTTTAAATTAAATACACCCTGTAATACTTGATAACCGATAATCTTTGAATTATTAAACAACTAAAATAATTTTCTCGATATTTAGATCAATTAAGTCGAAACGTATCACCATACATAATTATTTAACAATGATTTAAAATGTAATTATTTTATATCCAAAAACTGTTCATTAATTAACCTTTTTTTGTGCAATTTAATTTTTGTTGTTGTTTATTGCGCCTAGGAGACAACCAAACAAAGTATATGACATGTTACGAACTTATTTTTACCTAATACGTACCTTACGTAAATATACAATAGTAAATATATTACTTTAATTTGTAAATTAACCAACATGCTACATGCTTGCTTACTAAGTGTGCTATCTTCTAATGTTTACCTAATATTATTTTCTTCAGCATTCGTTTGATTTTTTTGTTTTAATTTACTTATTTTTAAAAATAAAACATTATTTAGAAAATAATTCTTGTACACTGTAACATGTTTCATCGATCAGGTAACATTTTGCTAATAATTTTTAAATGAATGAAAATTAGCATAAATTTTTAAAAATTGACATAATTTATTGATATAGTTTCTCCCTGCTTAAGTAGGTTTTTTCAAACAGTCTAGTGTTTTTTGTTAGCAACTTGTTTAACATCTGAACTTTTGTAAAATCAGTTTAAGATAACCATGTGTAAATATGATATTTAATTATTTATATGACGAAGACAATAGCCAATGGTATTGCTTTTGAAAGAAAACAAATTTATTTAGTTTTTTTTTAATCCCTAAAGTAGTGTGTACGTTGCAATCTGTTCAATTAAGAACAATAAGCAACCCCATGACCCAATGATATGAAGATGACGTGTAAATGAGGTGTAGTCTTGTACAGACCCAGGCCGACTATTCCTGAGAGAGTGTAGTTAATTGAACCCCAACCATCAAAGTACACCGGTAACCACTGTCTGGTATTCAAATCAGTATAAAAGTAACTACCTTTACTAGGATTAGAAACAGGAACAGGTTTTTAAAACATTAAATTGATTCAAAAGTTGGAGAAATTTAATCGTTAAAGAGAAGAAAAATAAGAAATAATACAAAGTAACAAAAGAATGGTTATCAAAATAGTAATAATTTCTGTTTCATTTTTGTGATTGTGGGCATTAAAATTTTGTATAAAAGGTATTTCTTCTATCATATAATATACAAGATAAAAACTAAAACCCTCGCCCATCAAGAAGTCTCTGGAAGCACAAGTTCTAGAAACTGTAAATTTAATGTTTAAGATCCGTTTAAGTTGTAGGTGCTTGATGTCCGAAGAAATAAAATGGAAAATTAGTGAAAAAGTCTGCTTTTTAAAAATTTAACAACATTTTAGGCCGAAATGAAAATAAAGATAGTTTACTGAAATTAAAAATGATGCAAATTTTATATTTTATGTTTTCGTATCCGGAAGTAAGTGCAGCTGTAATTCACAAATTTTGCAAAAGAACGCAATGAAAATCGGTTCTTACAAAATCACTGAGCTAAGGTGTATTTGAGAAAAAGACCGGCTCGTGGTGTTGTGGTTTGCTCACCTGATTTCTGCGCCTGGGATCCCGGTTTCGATTTTTTGGTAAGGTCTGACATTTTTTGCCAATCTTGATTTTATGCCTAAGGCTTTGAACATAACCTAATTAAAGTATTTACTACGGAATAATTAATTTCATGGTAGTGAAAATTTTGAATGTAAGTATATAAATTACACTCGGTAAGAACCTTTTTAAGTTTTTTCCCTTATACCTCAACACCATGTTATAACTGTCTTTAAAAAATTAAATATAAATTAAAGTTGGTAAATCACTTCATTTCAATGTCACTTTTTGTTCGTAAATCGGTTAAGCTCTTGTACTTTATTTTATTTGATAAAATAGACTTCTCTCGACCCACCCTTGGGTTAAACCACACCCGGTTGTACTTGTGTACTTCAATTATAAAATCGGAAACGCGCACGTAAAGCATTTATATATTTCCGGTAGAAGTCTCTTTGTGTCAGTAGTGTACATTAAATCTGCGTTGTACTGTACAAGGCAAAAGGATATCTGAAAGATTTTAAAAACTTGTGAAGAAACAAATTAGTCGTTTTGATGCAGCTATTATCGATTCAGGTTACATTTTATAATTTAATGAACAACATGTTTCGTTTTATAATCGTTACGTTTTGTCTGTAACAATATTTACTTTGTGTGAAACACTCTTCCTGAGTGCAGTAGTAAAACACTGGCGTGACCACATTAAATGGTCTAATTTTATTTCCTATGTCATCGATTTTTTCAAATCCAGTGATTGGAGTAAGTAAACCCGTAGCTTCTATTTGGGGATGATATTTTTGTGAGGACGTAAACAACGCATTTGAAACTTATCACTGAAATCTAGAGTGCACTTTCTTATAAATATTTTTTGGCATTGTTCAACTGTCGCAATTATTGATCTGCAAGATGTTACAGTTTTTAATTTTTTGTCGATTATATTGCATTGATTTTTTTTAACGATAGGAAACCGAATTTACCGGTACCCAGGTAGCTGAACCTAGAGGTCCCTAGAACCTCCCTCTTCGGCATCCATCTTCTGCAGTTGAAAATCACATGTTCTGCTTCTTCCTTTTTTGCCTCACAATCCAGACAAGTTGCTCCATCTGACCGTCTGAACCGGTGGAGATATGCCCAAATGCTGCCATGTCCCGTCAATGTCTGCGTGAGGTAAAAACAAATCTCGCCGTACCCCCTACTCAGCCATTTCTTTAGATCTGGAATCAATGTACGTATATGTGCATCAACCGGACACCTCTTCATTCCATCTCTCCTGCCACTTCCTGAAAAATCTATCTCTGGCCGCTCTCGTTATCTGATCCATTGTAACCTCTCAAGCTTTCAGTCCCTCATATATCATTGAATCCGGAATATACATTGAATACATTGGAATATTCTTCGGAATATATATTGAATCGATTAAAAAATATTTAAAACGTGGTATCGTTTATAAGACGATAAACCTGGTTGAAATAGGAAGTTATTAAATTGTGCTCTAACTAGGGAAGAAAAATTGATGAAAAGTAACAAATACATTACTTACTGTCAGTATTTGTTACATTTGATGCAGAAGAGGCATTTCCTCGGGTACTAGATAACTTGAGAGCTTATTAATATGATAAAATGATAAGTTTATAAACCTATTATTTTAAGAAGATGAAAGCAATTCTAACGGACTGTACTTACAAACTAAAGTTTCGTCGTGTGTGCTACAATTTCAAATTATTTTGTGAATGAAGCGTTATTTTGCTCAGACGAAATTTTTACAACAAAATTGTTGTTGTTTGTTAGAAATTGTTTGTTTTTCCAATGTGAGAAAATGTTCTTTTGACGGTTTTACTTCGAAATAAGATCTGACAGTGAACATCTCTTTGCTTGCATGAAACTTGCGATGAATTGTCTGTATTCTTGTGCGTTGCCTCCTTCTGTTATTTTTGGTTTAGGTCTTTTGAGTTCCAGTTTCTTCGGTTAGTAAACTTTCATTTTATTATACAACTATCTCGAATTCTATTGCGTATCTAAATTAACTTTTGTATTTCTTACAGTTTTAATTACCTCTACCTTTTTAAATTTTGTGAATATAAAATTTCCTAATGTAGTTATGTTTCGGGTTATTATTATAAAAATCTGGTGTAAAACACTGACACTACTCTCTCTTTCCAATGTAAACAATGAATAATATAACCTAACTTATGTTTAATCATGAGTAAATGAAGAAAAATGAAAATCTATCTCTGTTCGATCTAACAATACGGAAAATCAGTAATTGCCTCTAAACTAGGCTCTGTAGAAAGAAATGCTTAAAATTAGAGTTGTAGATTTTTTCAGTTTC
The DNA here is from genome assembly GCA_035578175.1 of Catonia carolina. Classification (NCBI taxonomy): domain Eukaryota; kingdom Metazoa; phylum Arthropoda; class Insecta; order Hemiptera; family Achilidae; genus Catonia; species Catonia carolina. The sequence continues at coordinate 102,210,382 of JAQMRL010000001.1, read as the reverse complement.
CTATAACTTCGATTATGTGCACTTTTCTCATAAAATGTATAGCCTACCAAGGCCGCAATCTTAAAAAAAAATCCATTTTTAACGATTTTGATGGAAAAAACCAGAAAATTACTAATTGTCGCTAAACTAAGCTCTACAGAAGAAAATGCATGAAATAAAAGTTGTAGTCTCATCATGCGGTCCTGGGTTCGAATCCCACTCAGGCATGGCATATTTTCATACGTTACAAAAAATCATTTCATCCTCATTACGAACAGTTACACCCCCAACGTCGTCGCTAATGACCTTGCAGTTGATGCGACGTTAAATAGGTAAATAAATTTAAAAAAAAATTGTAGTTTTTTTTTATTTCTTATAACTTTAATTGTATACATTTTTGTCGTAAATACATAGGGTACTAAGGTCGAAATCTTAAAAAAATCCTACTTTTTACAGTTTTTCATGAAAAAAAAAACAGAAAATCTCAAATTGTTGCGAAACTAAGCGTTGTATAAAAAATTGTTTGAAATAAAGTTTGTATTTTGTTAAATGTTCTGCAACTTTGGTTATAAACACTTTTGCTCTAAAATGCATATTAAGCCCGCAATCTTAAATAACAATTTTTTTTTGCGAAAGCACATCCTCCCAAGAATTTCAACAGACCATTCAGTGTCTGTTGGGTTGTTGAATTTTAACGCTTGCTCTATCTTGTAGAGCATAAACAATTTAGTAAATGAGGCGATTTAAAAAATAATGTAGCAGCCGTTTTTGAGAAAACTGCAAAAGAGTGAAAAATTGCATGAATAAACTACTATTTCCGGTTGACCGATTTTGATGAAAATGTTCGGGTCGCATGAGGATCTTTTTAACTGTAGCTCTTCGTGAAGGTATAGAAATAATATAAATTACCTAAATTCTTATCCCAATTTATACTCACTCCTTAGGCAGGAGTGGTTGATGCAAATACTTTAGTTTTCTGTTCACGTCTATACAAAATTAAAGCATTGGCTTATTGAATTGCAAATGTTACCTGTAACTTATTTTTTAAAGATTAATTAATTAATCGTTGTGTAAAAAAATTAGACTATAATGTCATGATATCTTCAGCTGTCCGTTTATTAGAGAAATCTGGTGCGAAACGCTCACACAACTTTTTCTTGCCAATGAAAATAATTAACAATATTTAACCTAACATTAGAAATAAAACAAAAACTAAGTATTAGTAATAAACAAAAAACCAACCTTAAATCATGAGTGAAAGACACAAAATAAAAATCAACCTCAATTTAGCTTAAAAATACAGAAAATCGCTGTTTCACGCTAAACTAGGCTCTGCAGAGAAAAAATTTCAAACAAAATTTGTAGATCTTTTAATTTACTGCAAATTTGATTATATAGGCCTACACTTTTGTCGTAAAATGCACACAAAGGTTGAAATCTTGAAAAAAATCAATTTTTTACACAACTTTGTGAGAAAAAAAACAGAAAATCGCTAATTACCTACCGTTAAACTAAGATAACTTATATGAAAAAATACTAAAAAAATGTATAAAATAAAAGTTTTAGAATTTTACATTCTCTACAACTTTTATTGTTTACATTTTTGCGATAAAATACATATTAAAGTCGCAATCTTAAAAAAACAATTTGTTTACGCAAAAACGTCTCCCCAAGAATTTCAGCAGACATGGCGCCTACCCTATATTGTAGAACATGAAACATTTAGTAAAAGAGGCGAATTTTAATAAAATCGTAGGAGCCGTTTTTGAGAAAACTGCTAAAAAGTGAAAAATGACACGAATAAACTACTACTTCTGGTTGACCGATTTTGATGAAAATGTTCGGGTCGGGTCCTCTCGTGGTATCTAAATTAAGTTTCAAGTTTTAAATTCGTACGATATTTCGCTCTTGAGATATTCTGTTCACATACTCACACACACACAAACGCAGACATACAGTAGACACAGACCAATCGCTAAAAACATGTTTTTTGGGTTCAGGGGGTCTGAAAAAGTGTAGTTCCGGTGAAAACTCGATTTCGAAATATCGACATGAAAACAATACATTACGTTCCTTCCTATATATTCATATAGGCAAGAGAAAGTAAAAAAGAATAGCCATACTTGTCAAAACTGGCAATATATTTGTTATAAAAAAAAAAATTGCCAAAACGGCCATACTTGTCAATGCCCAAAACTGGCAGCTGGAGTGTTATTTTAATTGCACTCTATCTGTTTGGTCCAGGGCTAAAAAAAAAATAGTTCTGTTTCTTATTACATAGTCAGCCACTTATATGACTGAACTATTTAAGAACAGAAGAGGTAGAGGTGTAAAAGACACTAGTCAGAGTTATCTCCTCTTAGAGTAATGAATTTCACTATGCAGCCAGACCCTGTGGTGAATGAAGTGAAGGTGTCATTTGCAGGGTGGAAAGTGAGTGCTTTTCGGAGGGCCTGGCATGCTGATAAGCATACTCTTTCAACTCAGTGAGGAAGGCAAAGGTAAACCAACTTACTCCTTGTTTTTACTTAGTAAAACCTCTAGAGGTTTAAACCAGCCTGTCGGCTGTTGACCTAAACAACAACAACATACTTGTCAAAACGTTGTAATTGAGATTAAAAATTTTAAGTCCCTGTGCCCAAGTTGTTATTTTACTGAATTTGGTATTTTATTAATGAGAACGCTTGGGATAATATTTGTTTTATTTTTTTGGATTTGCATATTTATACTTGCGATTGTTAATTAACTCCATGCCTGTAGTGTTGTATTTTATATAAGAAAAATAATTTGATCTTAAGTTGTACTATTTCTTTACTATTTTCCATAATATTCTTTTTCGTTTAGTGACAAAATTACTGCATTAACTGCAATTGTCTTAAAATTTTCGAGTGGGATTTTTCTCTTCTAATTACATTGAATCTATGTTATTAACTATAATGATAGTTTTGGTAGTGTTGTTAAGTAATCAGTATATTTTCTTGTCTCCTTCACTCTGACTTGTATAATACTGGCAATCGCATCAGAGATTTTAAATCGTAAATTCTGGCAAATTGTAGCTGATCATAATCATCTAGTTTAGGTTTTTTGGTGGCACTTCAATTTGTCTCCGTTTTTACAAAAGCAGTAGACAACTTAGTCCACAGTTAGTTTGTGTAAAGTTACACTTTAAGCGCTGATACATCTACGGGCATTTTTAAATTTGTTATCTGTACCTAGAGGGGTGAAATTACTGTTCAGTGAAATACTGTTTGTTGAGCATTTTTCGGGTAGTCACGTATAACCATTTCAGTATAGACCTATTCTTTTTCTTCTTCTGCTTTTCAAGGGTTAGGCATCTCTGTCTGTTCCGAGCCTCTCAAATCTGCTCATCTCTTTCTCGAGCGTTCTCGTTCTCTCCTGCCCTTCTGCTTATAGCCCAGTGTCTGCTTAAGTATCGTATCCTCCCTCATTTTGTTCACATGCTCTAACCACTGCATTCTGTTCTGAGATACCTCGTCGTTTGTAGAGAAGATGTTGAGTTCTTTCCTTATCTTGCTATTCCTATAACGATCTTCTTTATTTCACCCGAATGTATGTCAAAGAAATTTCATCTCGTCTATTCTGTTCAACAGATTTATTCTATTCTTCAAAATCTGAAACTGTATTTTCATCAAATATGATATTTTACTTAACATTTTTTAAATTAAATATAGTTGTGCCTTAAAATATAGGCGTACTGTTCAAATTTTCCGAATCAAACTTACTTTGCCGTATGTAGTTATATAGGAAATTGTATTGTAGCCTTTAGTAATCTTCAAAGTACAATAAAAATGTAAAATTAATGTCCTGATTACCGTAAATTCTTAGTCAGCTGATTATTTTTTAATATTTGCAAAGTAGGCCTGTGTAGTATGTGCGATTGACCTAGTTATTAGTATAGCGTATGTACTATATTGTGTGTACACATATAATAAACTTGTTTATAAAACGATTTTATTTCATTTGTGACTTGGTACAAGCTAAAGTTTGTTGCGCATGTATTTATGTATATAATTAATGTGTAAACATTGCACGGATATGATCATGCATGCATTTTGCATTTATACATACGTGCGTGCGTCACTTGTGCGTGTTCTTCTACATGTTTCATGTTATTGCTTTAGTTCAGGCCACGTAAGAATTCATAATAGTGCGGTTAAAACAATGAAGGAAGATTTAGTTTTATATGTTACTGCCTTCTTTTTCAATTTTTTAATAGGTCTTGCTTTACTTTTTATAATGGGTTTAAAAATAAATAATCGATGTGTTAGTGGTTTTTCGAGTTTTTGAAAATTCATAATTCATATCTTGTGATGAACTTGGTGAGAAAAATTTCGTATAATTAATGTTACTTAGAATGCGTAAGTGTAACCAATTCGTTGTTAATAACAATTAATATTATTTAATAGAAATAACCGATACCGTGATGTTAAATTACAATAAATTAAGAACTATTTCAAATAACTTAACGAACGTGCACTACTAGAAATAAAGATAATTCTGAAAATTAAATGTACCTACTTTATAAGCTCTGTTAATACGATGATTTGAATTGCTTTAAGATAGCTTAACAGAATATCTAAGATTATGAATTTCTTGTGTACGTAACCATAGATTTTTTTGTATTCTCTTGCCTATATGAATATAAAGCTAGCAAAGTATTGTTTTCATGTCGATTTTTCGAAATCGAGTTTTCACCGGATATACACGTTTTCAGACCCCCTAACCCTAAAAACAAGTTTTTTTGCGATTGGTCTGTGTGTATGTGAACAAAATATCTCAAGAACGGAACATCGTACGAATTTGAAACTTAAAACTTAAGTTGGGTACTACTACCGGACCCGACACGAATATTTTCATGAAAATCGGTCAACCGGAAATAGTAGTTTATTCGTGTCATTTTTCACTTTTTGCGAATTTCTCAAAAACCGCTCCTACGTTTTTTTTAAATCGGGTGTGCTTTCATAAAAAAAATTGTTTTTTTAAGATTGCGGTAATATGCATTTTAGCGCAAAAATGTAATAAAAGTAGTTGAGAATTTAAAAACCTATGACTTTTGTTCCCAACATTTTTTTTGCATAACGTTTAGTTTAGCATTTATTAGCGATTTTCTGGTTTTTTTCGCGAAGGGTTAAGAAAATCGATTTTTATAACGATTTCAGCCTTAGTATGCATTTTACGACAAAAGTGTACATGATAAAATTTATAGGAAATTTAAAGATTTACGACTTTTATTCAGCGCATTTTTCTCTACAGAGCCTAGTTTAGCGTGAAAGAGTGATTTTCCGTATTTTTAAGCCAAACTGAGGTTGATTTTCGTTTTGCATCATTCACTCATGATTACAATTAGGTTACTTTGTTGGGGTTAGTTTTTTGTTTATTTCTAATATTTTATTACCAATATTAGATAACATTGTTCATTATTTTCTATAACATAACGGTAAGTGGTTTATATATATTTTATAAACTTTACAAATACGTATGTGGGTACTTACTGTACAGTTTTTATAGAGTTACAACTGAAACCCTTAAACTAATAATAAGAGTATATTCAAAATGTGTTCACTGTGCGTACTGAAATTGGGTGGGATTATACTAAGCTTGGATATTATTTATTGTAATAACCAATACAGTGTGCTCAGTTACAACCAGCTAGCCCCTTTAAATCCAGTAAAAGAATTTTAAATTCGTTTGATACCCACGGAATTATTAAGTTTATGATTAAAAAATTGTTATTTGACAAATGATAATTTTTTTACGAACCTACTGTTCATTGACACGTTATGTCGGTAGTAAAAATGTTTAAAATAATAAAAGTTCGTTTGTTGGGTGTGATTACTTTCTTTGGCTTTTCCTTCAGATTTTCTACGCAAAGGTGATTCTCAATGTAAAGGTGAGACTGTAGAATCTCATAAATTTATGCTACTAAAACATTATGTAATATCTATGTGATAGACCGTACGACACTGATCATCTGAGAGTAATCTAGAAACTCTGTTCAACCTTTGTGCGTACGTTTTGTTTGTCTTTTCTGTTATTCCCCCCTCCCCCAGCATAATTTTTCACATTTTGTGGATATTTCGTATGTAGGTATTCTTACAGTATTTTTAACGATAAAAACGGGAAAAATATTTAATAAAATCACATATCAATATTTTTCAAGTTAACGTTAAGTGTTTTTCCTTTTTCAAGTTAATCTTAAACTATTTATTGACAATCAATAAATTATTTTATAATATTTAATATAATTATGTTAAATTAATTTAATGATAATTTTTTTTTAAATGATGTCATGTACTCAATGAGTTTATATTTCATTATTACATACAGTAACAATATTGAGAAAAAGCAATGTATTTACCCTACCTATATTTAACCTTAACTTGAAGAATATTGGTGTAGGTTTTTTAAAATATTTTTTCCGTTTCTATCTTTAAAAATACTATAAGATTGCATACAAAATATTCACAAAATGTAAAAAATTATGTTGTGGGGGGGGGGAATAACAGAAAAGACCCTGTTTTTTTGTTATCCATTGTAAAACAGCGCGAACATGTTCATTTAATTTTATGTATAAGTATGAAACCTCATTAATTCTCTAACTTCCCTGTCATCCAGTGAGCTGATTTAGAATTTAGTACATCTGTTCTATAGGGGCTGAAAAGAAAAACTAAAACTCTATCTTTTCGATGACTTGGGCCAACTATTGTAAAGAAATGTACAACTATACTATTTATTTATTTATTTTTCTATACTCTCTCAAAGAGTTACAGTTCCAATAATAATCAGCATACATATTTTTGTAAGTAACGCTTAAAAAATGTAAAGTGTGGAGTCAAACGAGAGAAACTAATTAAGTAATTTATTTAATGCATCTTTTTTTAATAAGCTCGCAAAATTCTTATCGTAACATAAGTGCGCGACTCTTTAGTAAGCTCAGTAGACAAAGTGGGATCCGTTTACTTCCGTTTTTTGTACGTCTCTCGTACGATGCAATTCCGTAGCAGTTATTATCATGAAAAATTCCGTTGGTAAAATTATTTAATTTTCTAAATGTTCAGAAAAAATTGCATCCACTCAAAAAATCCCCTTGGTGAGCTAGTACCGGAAAAAACTTTTTAAGTGTCAATACTTTGCAATTTCCACGAGTAAGGTACGGGGCTAATACGTTAGATGTTTGCACTTTTAATTACTGCAGCAGTATGCTATATTTGTTTCAGTTTAAATGGAAGTAGTTAAGAAATTATGTGTGTTACTGTTATTTATTGGGGGGGGGGGGGTCCTACCTAGTATTTGGCTATTAGTATTTGAGTTGATAAAAATCTGGAGATAATTCGGAGCTGTAGTAATAATTAGACGTAAGATAAATATATTGAATCATGTGTAATGCTTGTGCATCTAACGGTAATATAAGTCGGGAACATTTTTCAATTGCGGCAATTAAAAATGTTTTTGTTTTATTGTTAGTTTTATTTAAAGTCATATCGACAGATTAGTCATTAGCGATTATTGTGGGTTTTAGTACTGTAACAGTGGGTTTTAACGTGTTAAATTTTTCAGACTCTTGCCGGGAATTGAACCGGGGATCTTTCGCTTAGTCGCGCAATAGTCACTACGTTACGGGGTGGTAAATTAAAAATTTATTAATTATAAAATTAAAGATAAAATTAGGTTTAATCTTAAGTTAAAATTAGTACGGCCAATTTGGCTATATGGTGGACCAAAATTTTTGAAGCCTGTCACAATACAGCACTGAATATTCTTCAAAGAAATGAGTCAAAAGCACTTAGAGCAATAACAAACGCACTTTTTACGTAACCAATCATACCCTTCACAAAGACCTGAAAATACCAACGGTTCGAGACGTTGTAAACGCAACATACAACTCATTACACACGAAGACAATTGACCACATAAATCCAAATGTCCAATCTCTTTCAACTAACGATCTTCCTGTTAACAGAGACGACTGAAACGAAGGTGGAATAGGAATCTTCTCAAACCACCATAAAAAAACCATTTCAATTTAACTGGTCATGCCTGTTTCATTTCGTAAAAACAAAAAATCATCCATCATAGTTTATAAATCATTATCATTGAAAAATATTGGCACCACATTTATTGCAAAATTTCATGCCGAAATCGGTCGGTTACTAGATCGATTCTCATTCACGTCACATTCCCGCCATTCCTCATTCATTCCATCTCATTTACTAGTTGTGCTTTAAAAAAATTGTGCAATGTAAATGAAAATAATGTTAAAGCAAAAAAAAAAAAAAATAGGTGTATTGAAACGACTATTACACTTGAAGTTGGAAATTTAAAATTTATCACGAGAGGATGGAAAATAAATAAAAGAAATGCGTTAGGCTGGTAGATAGTTAGTTATATTTTAAGAAAGAATTGTTTTATGCTTAACAAATTCCGCTGTCTAGAAACTAGATCATTTTTTAATTATTTTCATAGCTGTTCCTGTACAGCTTTTCTTAATCTTAAGGATGTTTTATATTAGACCTAAGGTCTATATGGTAAGCTTTCCCTAATATACTATTCAAGCTTAATTGGACCGGGTAGTTTCTGCCAAAAGCATATATTTGCAAATTTATTTTTTGCGTCAGGTTATTTATTTCTGTGTTAGTATTTTAAAATGAAACTACATAGTATCTTTTCCTGTAAGTAACTGATGTTGAGCAAGCAAATTATGAGCCTATTTTTGATTAATAGAATGTATTCTGGTTTTTAAATTTAATTTTAAATAACATAATGATACAGTGTATGCAGAACTATAAAGAAGTGATAATAATGTGCAGTAAGAAAACCTATAAATTTATGAAGCCACTTTTAAGAGACTTCTGACAGCTTCCTACCTCGTATTCGATTATTATCTTTCAACATCGGGCTATGAAAGTTAAATGTGGACCCCTATGGGTACTTAGCTTGGGCTTCTCTTTAGGTGTTCCCGAAAATAAATTAAGTTACCATGAGTAACAATTTTCTGTGCTTCATAAAATCAATGTAAATAAATTTAATTTTGTTTATTGCCGATAATTTTATAATAAATTTAAAACTTTAAAATTGTACGGTAGGAATATGGTAAGAAGTTACACGGACTGGCAAAAATTTATTTGAATTCAATTTTAATTTTAGTTCCAAATAACGTACTATGAATAATTTGGTCTGTAGAATAATTGCAGAACTGATCTGACACAGGTAGGATTACTTCAATTAGAATCGTTGCAGTTGTAGTCTTAATGTATTGCTGTGGTTGTAGCCTAATTAGTATTGTAATTAGTGTTTTCTTTGTGATTCTAGTCGGAGGGCACTGTATACATTCAGTTACCATCTTTCTACGAATATGCCTTTTTTTGTCATTAGTCTCTCGACTGGTTTGATGCAGTTCTCCAAGCTGTTCTATCTTTCGCAAGTCGTTTCATATCTACATACCTGTAACACCCTATATCTTTTGTAATTTGCTTTGTATATTCTAACCTTTGCCTCCCTCTATAATTCACACCCTCAATATTACCCTCCATTATTGATAGACTAATACGTGGATGTCTTAAGATATGCCCCACTAGCCTATCTCTTCTTCTGGTAAGATGCTTCCATATACTTCTTTTTTCATCCACTCATCTAAGAACCTCTAAATTACTTATTTTGTTTACCCATGTAATCTTTAACATTTTTCTATAACACCACATTTCAAAAGCTTCTATCCTCTTCCTTTCTACAGCCCGTGGGTGACCGGGGCTGTAGAATATGCCTTATGAAACGAAATTATACGAGTACTCTGAATTTTTTACTAATATATCTGTGTTTAATACTGAAAGAATATTGTGTATTTGAACTCCTTCTTGCCGATTATTAATTGGTCCCTAAATGTTACGATTGGCCTGCTGATTGATGATTGGCTAGTTTAAAGTTTCCATTATTTAGAAAGCCTAGTTTCAAAACAGAGACCATTTTGTTTTGAATTTTTTGGAAAGTACACTTTTTAAAGAACACTTTGGTGTAAATTTTCGGTTATATTACTGTACCCACATCATGTTAACGTTTCACAGTTTTTTTTCAAGTGTATAGTACCATCTCGTATTGTAGGTTATCCATATTTAAGTACAGCTGAAGAAGGACATGTAGGTTTTTATTTCTTATCAAAACCAATTATTGTTTTAATTGGTATATATTTATAAAGTTTTAACAGAATTTTAGCTCACACCTCTAAAAAAAAATTGCTGTTTTAATTTAGCTAAAACCGCATTTTCTAAGCGTATCTGAGCTGGCTAATAAGCAATTGATTTTTAATTTTCATGACATAAAATAAGATAATATATGTAGGAGTAACTATAGTTGACGATTGCTTCGGTACATGTAAAAAATTGAGTAAATGGTAATCAAGTTCTAAAACGGAACATAATCTATGCTGTAATCAAGCATTACTGCACAAGAGTGCAATTGGTACGTTTTTTAAACAATGTAGACAATGTACAATAAACACGGATTATGTGACACTTACAAAGTTATAGCTACGTAAGTTAATACATTACCTAATATTATACAAACACGCGCTATTATTACGTTTCGTTATCATTAACTTTATCACTTTTTGTGTTATTTTTATTGGTCGTAGAAAATAAAACGTTTTTCTGATCATCAAAAACGTGTGCCTTAACTGTAAAAAATTAATTGTTAAAAGCCTAAGTAGGCGTACGTTTCTTTAGTTACTATGTTACGCAGACTGAACTAAATCTACAAGGAAATTAGAAATCTACTCTTTGGTGTTTAATGTGATAAAATAAAATTCTCTGAGTTATATTTCATGTTTATCATTCAGAATTGTAATCAATATTTAAGTAATAAATCAACGGTTCGTGGTCTAAAAGTAAGTTTTTTAATTTTTATGTTTTTTGGGATTATTCTTGGCTATTTTTTGACTCGTTTCTTGAATTGTTAACGTTTTAATTATTTTCATACAGTGTATTTTAATATTTATTAGTAAATGTTTCAACGTTATGAGTTGTTTTTAAAGGTAAACATTCCAGTACCATAAATATCGATACGCCTTCCTAGATTCGGAAAGCCTAATGGAGAGTTTGAAATTTATTTAAATTAAGGAGTTTGAATGAAAATTATAATTCCTAAACCGTAAACAGTATATTACAAATAGCGGGCTAGTTGAATATCTTGTTGCAGATGATTAAACGATTGTTGATTAGACTGAAATGATCTGCAGAACAGTTTCTATTTTACAAAAGTTCTGGTTGAAATGAAAATATCTGATCTGTCATTCAGCTTAAAATTATGGCCTTTAACAGCAATTACGTATCTTGTAAGGTCAAAAATAGTCATCGACGATAATTACTAGAAAAGTTTTCACGTGTAATTATTTGGGATGTGATTTATTGTTTTTTAAAAGCGATAATGTTTTAAATAAAGTAAAGCGATGTAGGGCAAGTGTGGAACTGATTATAGGACCTCTAGAATGTAACAAGAAAAAAGTCAATTTTTTACAATTATGTGGATTCTGTAAAAAAAAAGGATAGACAACTGATATTGTCAGCTGAAATAACAATATCAGGTGTCATTTGCCGGCCGCATTGGCGTAGTTAATAACGTGCTCGCCTCTCATCATGCGGTCTTGGGTTCGAATCCCATTCAGCCACGGCATATTTTCATACGTTACAAAAAAATCATTTCATCCTTCACCGTCTGCATTAGCAGTAATTGCACAACAGTCGGACGTTAAACCAAAAAAAGCTGAAATGAGATTCCTGAGAGCTACGGATTGGTCCATCAGATGGATTTGGAAGGATATTAAAATGTGAGAAAGAAACCTCATGTTTTGCAAAACATACATTAGTGAAAGTACAACTGGCGTGCTCACATACAAAGAATACAGGTTGAATTAGTGCCAGCCAGGGTATTACAATATAGATCAGGTGATCGAAGGCACTGAGGAAAGCCTTTGTGCATACTGCTTTTGTTGAAGATTTGCCCCTGGCGAGCTGTAATATCTAACGTACTATTCATTAAAATAACAAAGGTCCGTTAACTACTCGACGCACGACAACTCAGGTAAATACGGTTGTGCCTTCTCATTAATAGTTACATTATACAGGCTGGATTTATGGTATCAGCTATAGTAGTACAAACATTTTTTTACTCCACGCTTCGCATCTCTTCTAAGCCATCCGTCCATTCAGTCCTCCTTCAGGAGCAAACCATCGACAAAAACAATGTACTACATGGTTGTTGAAGAGAATAAAATAATATTTACGTGAGGTAAGTTTCGTAGACGTACTTAGATTGTTCATAGATCTATTATAGTTTGCGATTCATTTAATTTACATTTACTAATCGATAATTCTTGTAAATTGAATAGGTAGCTGAGCTTACAGATTCTGGTACTCTATCCAATCACTTCTTAATTTTTGGAGTATTTATGTAGAATTTTTCGCAAAAATGGTTTTCCATATTTTTTTTAAGTGTCATTTTTTCAGTTGCTTTTTTACTTTCTCTTGCCTATATGATTAGGAAAGAAAGTATTGTCTTCATGTCGATTTTTCGAAATTGTGTTTTCATCAGATATACACGTTTTCAGATCTCCTGAACCCCAAAAAACATGTTTTTAGCGATTGGTCTTTCTGTGTGTATGAAAAAAATATCTCAAGAACGGAACATTGTACGAAATTGAAACTTGAAACTTAAGTACTACTAGAGTACCCGACACGAAAATTTTCATAAAAATCGGTCAACCAGAAGTAGGTGTTTATTCGTGTCATTTTTCACTTTTTTGCGATTTTCTCAAAAACGGCTTCTACGATTTTTTTTTAAAAATCCCCTCATTTTCTAAATTTTTTATGCTCTACAAGATAAGGTAGGCGCCATGTTTGCTGAAATTCTTGGGGTTGCTGTTCTCTCGTAGAAATTGTTTTTTAAGATTGCGGCTTTAATATGCATTTTAGCGCAGAAGTGTATGTTATCACAGTTGTAGACAATTTAAAAATCTACAAGTTTTATTTCCAACATTTCTTTGTATAACGCTTAGTTTAGCGGTAATTAGTGATTTTCTGTTTTTTCCCATGAAAATGTGTAAAAAATCGATTTTTTAAAGATTTCAGCCTTAGTATCCATTTTACGACAAAAGTGTATATAATCAAATTTATAGGAAATTGAAAGGTCGACAACTTTTATTTAGCGCCTTTTTCTCAACAGAGCGTAGTTTAGCGCGAAAGAGTGATTTTTCGTATTATTAAGCCAAATTGAGGTTGATTTTCATTTTGCTTCATTCACTCATAATTAAATGAGGTTATGTTTTTTGAGATTAATTGTTTGTGTATTTATAATGTTTTATTACTAATATTAAGTTATATTGTTCATTATTTGCATTGGCAAGAGAAAGTTGGTGTATCACACCAGATTTGGTCGACTTATGTAGCAGTTTGAAATGGTCTACCGCCTATTGATATTACGTAGAGTATATTATAGATTTAGGCGTAGAATTGTTGATAATACATAATCTGCTCATTAAACTGGTAGTTAATTTAATGACTAGCGTCACTCACGTTATATTTTTATGAAATAACATATTAGAAGTGGCTGAAGTTCAAATTAAGGATGCGAATTCGCATTGAACTTGAACTTCATCTTCAGTTTACTGTGATTATAATTGATTATTATCAATCGATCGCTTGTATTGATTGCCGTTAAATTTTCTCCCGGTTATTAAGATAAACATATTAAATCTTTGCTTGTATTTTTACAAATTTTAACCACTCATGTAACATACAAATAACCATTATAAATTATTTATAAACTTGCACAAAAAGATGACTTTCAAACATTACACGTGCATTTTGCGAGTTTATATACGCGCACACTTACTTGATGCTCGTAAAAAAGTGTCTATTGATAAACACAATATACACGTGTAAACGTATTACTGTGTCTGTTCGGTTAGCAAACCGTGAAAATTATTGTTCATTTTTTATGTGTTGTTCAGCTTAATTTTATGTCATACAATAATCGTTTGAAATTTCCACGTAAAGTAATTACTATACACATACAAACACTAACAAACACATGCCGTTTTAAAGCACGCACACCTACTTTATTTGTAAAATTAAAATACGTAACTTTATTTCAATATTGTGTTTTAAAGCTATTTTATGTTTGTTAAAATGATTTATGTATTAGCTACGTGTAGCCTATACTCTCGTGTCTTCTTACCCACCATTGCAAAAATGATACGGAAAAGTGAACATTATTATGGCGCATATTTTTACTTCTGTAATAGGTAAATGTATGCATAAATGCTTATTAGTATTGGACATCAGTTGTGTTTATATTACTAAAACATTAGTTCAAATTTTATTATTTACTGTTGGTTTTAAGGTAAGGGTTATTTACCATATATTGTATTAGTACCTTAAAAATGAGTAATAAAAAATTAATTTTATCGGTAAAAATTAAATAGTTAATATTCTAATTTGTGTCATATTTCATTTGGTGTTTTTATCTGGTTATCTGGTATACTTATCAGTTTGTGGACATAAAAACCGTATAATAATATAATAAAAAAAATTGTACGTCATGCTTGAATCAATTTCTACTTTTCAGTCGGAAAACTGCTTGTTGACACATTTCTTACTCGTAGGCTTTGTTGGTTTTAAAAATTATACCAATGTTAGATCTGCGCGGGTGAGCTATTTCTAAAACTTCTAAATTTTCATTACTACATTTTTTAAGTTGAGAGGCAATTTTCTTTATTTAAAAATATATACTTAATGAAATGAAGTTCATAATTTGAAATGTTACTTCTCACTTTCAGTTCTTTTGGAGCTTTTTGCAACTTGTTTGTGTTTCTTTACTAAAAGCTTATTTACGGTTTGCGGAAATGAACGCAAGTGAGTCGTCGAATTTTAAATTAATAAGTTTTTGTAATGTCTTTGTGTAATGGAAATCACAAATTTCCTTAATCAAAAATTTAGTTTGAACTGTTTCCTAAAAAAAAAAAAAAAAAAAAAAAAATAGTGCGTTGTGAACGTTTTAGTGAAAATTTTGATAATAATTGGTTTGTTCAGTGATTTCTTGTATGTGATTTACGTTAATCTGTAGTCCGTGATTTTCTCTTATTTTTAGATTGGCAAGTAAAAATTTAGCTATTTCTTGAATAACTTATCTTAGTTACATAAAGAAATTTGCTATTCAGTGCTTATTTTTATCGTTGACTGTATTTTTTAATTAAATTAGTGTATTTGAATTAGCGTATTATTAAAAATATGTGTTTTAATATTTTTTATTTACGCCAATACAGTCTTAAGTTCTTTAAACATTAATATTTCGTGTTAAGCCGCCTCCGTGGCCCAATGGTTAGAGTGCAACGCTGCAAATTAGAGGTTCGTTTACCGGCTAGGGTTTGGAAAATTATTACACGTTCAGATCCACTTTACAATCCTTAAACCAAAATAATATGTAATTACAAAAATGTTGATGCGACTTTAAATAAACAAAATTACCGCATTTAACTTTTAATTGGGTTAAAGTGTTTTTGAATAGTTTTATAAAATTGTTTTTAAAACGCAAAATTTCCGTTTGAAGGTAGTTACTATTTGCACATTGACTTCCATCCAATCATCCTCCTTGTATATTTGTATAAGGAACGAAAACTTGCTTCAATCTAAAGAACAATAAATGTGAGTGGTTGGAAGCATGGCAGGCTCTGGCAGCATGGACGTGTGCGTGTTTATTGACCATTCAACCGGGACATATCCCTTGCACGCTTCTAGCAGCCACAAGCGAAATTTAAAAATAAATACTTACACTAGTATTGATTATTTTAGTTCATTTCAAATAAGTTAGTGGTTATAACTTATATTAACTTATGGTGGTATTGTTTATCGTTTAAAAATCCTTTCGGTAGATGTAAAAAATAACTTCTGTATTAAAATAGGCTTAGCACAGTAGTAAAATTATTTTTAGATATTATTCAATTTTTGCTGTAAAGAACTCTGCTTCGTTTTTATTGAGTATGACTTCTTGTAATAATGTTTCTAAGCCAAAACTGTTTTATTGAATATTTATGTTTTGTTATTTTTTAAAGTTTACGTTCCATGAAAATTAAAATGTTCTCGTTTTGATTGCTAACAAGTACACTTCGTGTATGTCATTAAAAATATCGTTGCCTTTTCAGCCTATGGCAACTTAATAATTTTTTGGGTTCTCCATTGGTGTATTCTAAATTCACTGTACCATTAATTATAAAAGTTTTAACTATTTTTTTTTACGAGTATGGTCTCAGTTCCCATTGATTGATTCTGATCAACCTTTCTAGTCAATTTGTGGCCTTCATAAAGACCTAACTGTTCAGTTCTACGGAAGTAAGTTTTCTTTGTTTCAGATGAAATTATATTGTCTTGAAGAATCTGAAAATCGTCGTCTATTCGCTGACCCATTCGGATATTCTAGGCTTTTATACAATTTGTAGGCATAGAAGCCAAAAATGTCCCTGCCGAGCCAAACGGTTTCAAATTTTGAATTCAACTGAGTAGTCTATCGTTTGACGGCCTAATTTTCAGAATCTACGTCAAAAATTAATGGAGAAAATTTTTCACTTTTTTGTTTCACACATTTAGGTTAGTCTAATTTGTTACTTGTTACGGATTGGTTGGATTTTTTTTTTAACATATTGTGTGTGTGATTTCATGTTCTATATATTATTCGTCATCTAATGTGTGCCTAACTGCCTTTTTGGTTGCTGACAAGCATCCTTTTGATTAGTGCATTTATGATATTTTGGTCTTTTTTTTAATTATTAGCCTTTTTACTGTAATATTTATAAACCTTGCTTTAATAAGTACAATGGTCCTTTGATATTCGTAACCCCAAACTTATTTAACCCCTTGTGGTTAGCAACAAGCTCGCGCATAGCGCGGGTGCAATTTCTAGTAATATTTAAATAATTTTGGGTTTACTACAGCTTACTAATGAAAGATATTTGAGATTTTACAGACAAGTAGGTAGTGTTTTTGAGTTATAAATGTTACTGTATAGTGTAAACATATTTTTTTACGGTAAAGATTTTATCCTAATCACCATAGATTTTGCTTCAACTGTCGAGGTACAAATGTGTACAATAATTTTAATGATAAAATTATCATTTGGAAAAGTAGGGCATCCCTTTCATGAAGTAGTACGAAGATCGTTGTCGATGTAATAATTTGGAAAGGATGTATTTTTGTTAGTTTCTTATAGTTTTTGTTTTGAATTGTAAGTACACCGAAGGACTACAATACTTGGTATAGTTTATAAATGTAGATAATCATTGTCTTTGTTTTCATTAGTTAAAACTATTAAGATCAGGTAATTCTGATTGAATTCATATTCTCCGCTTTGTTATATGGTGCGGAGAGCTGGACGCTGACAACTACTTTAATGAGGAGGCTGGAGGCTTTTGAAATGTGGGTCTACAGAAGAATTCTCCGAATAAGTTGGGTGGACCGAGTAAGAAATGAAGAGGTCCTACAGAGAATGAAAAAGAGCACAGAAATAATCAGAACAATAAAAACACGTAAGCTCGAATATTTTGGCCACGTGATGAGACACCCAGGAAAATATAGCCTTCTGCATCTAGTGATACAGGGTAAAATTGCCGGAGGGAGAGGACCGGGACGAAGAAGGACGTCTTGGCTACGAAACCTCCGTGAGTGGTACCATAAAACATCCACTGAGCTATTCCGAGTTGCAGTGAATAAAGTGATGGTAGCCAATTTGATTGCCAACGTCCGATAGTCGGGCATGGTACTTAAAGAAGAAGAAGAAGAATTCTGATTGATTGACACAAAATTATTTAACATTGTAAAGAAAAAAATAATTGTTCAGGCGGTTCTATGTTGTGTCCTTTTTACTAATTGTGAAAATACGAACACTATGTAGTCTGCTACTGCCCACCTGATTTACGTTATCAATTATGCGTTATCCATAAACACACTGCAGTTCATGCTGGCATATAGACTAATTGCCTAATTAACTCTGTTTAATCGACCAAGCACAGATTTACCAGCAAATTTGATCAAGTACATATACTTAAAGATAAACACCTACTCTATACCCAATCCAAAAACCGTATTTCCCAATTTTAAACGGAACATAGTGAAGAAATGAGTGATTTAAAAACTATTGATATTGAAAAATAGGAAAAACCTGCTGCGGCGTAAATTTAATTGATAACTCTTAAAATTATTTATAACCTCTGTTTTTCAATAAAAATTGTACCTATCAAACGCATCCTTCGATGGTGTTTTTTTTTTTAATTTATGTTCTTTGTTGGTTTCGTTTCACTTTTCGCTGTATTCTGTTGTTGTGTTTAGGTCATTTGCCAAAAGGCTGGTTTGTACCTCTAGAGGTTTTACTAAGTAAAATGAGGAGTGAGGTGGTTTACTTTGCATTCCTCACTGAGTTGAAAAGTATGCTTATCAGCTTGCCAGGCCTTCTGAAAAGTATCTACCTTCCACCCTGCAGATGACACCTTCACTTCATTCACCACAATGAAATTCATTACTCTCAGAGGAGATAACTCTGATTAGTGTTTTTTACCTCTGCTTCAAACCTATTTCGTTCATCATCTTTTATAAGCTGGATTTAATCGATATTATACAGTACTATGTTCAAATTTTATAATCGTCCTGAGTCAATATCGAAGATTAAATGAAGGTCATTTTCGAATCCTGACCTAAATTTAACATTGTGGCCTGAAATTTTATAGTTCTTACCAAATATACATAAACTCATAAACGTAAAATGTAACGTTTTTGTATAATTGAGTGTTTCAGAGGTAAACATGAATATTATTTTTTATGTTTTTGCCAAAAACGACCCAGACTAATCTGGTAAATTAGTACACTTCAGTAGCCATATATAACAATATAAATTTATGACGTACGATTTTCTGTCTTATATTATCGAACATTATGAACTTTTTAGGAATCGTTTTGAAATAATTTTTCCAGATTGGCTACACTGTGATCTGTAAACGTAGATGTGTGTGAAGAACAATTATATTTGAAGTGACCTACGCAACCTTTCTGTGTGTGTCTGTGTGGCAAGTGTTCAGAATTTCGTATACAGATTACTTGGCATGCCGTTAGAAAAAGTTTGCTAATAAAATTTTATTTTATTTTTATTTATTTCTAAAAGTACGCAAATGAATTTCATAGTTTTAATAGTAGGCTTATGTTCAGTGCAGTGAATATAAATGCAGTTTCTGCTTCTAAAATTATTTGTAGGCTAACTATAAACATTAGAACGTTTAATTGGTTTTCAGCCAAACTGTTAGCGGAGATTTTTGGCAGTTATATAAATAGTAACAACAATAATAATCTTTTTTAACGCGTGTGTTGCACACATATGCGTAGTCAAGCGCAAATCCACAAAATTAACTTTTATTTCTGCGATCCTTCTTCTGGAAAATTGTTTTGTTTACCTAAAATACGCGTAACTTGCATAGACTATTTCACGTATATCTGCACACAGGTACTTCAGTTTAGTATTTTAACCGTTATTTTTTCATTAACTTAAATTAAGTAAATTTTTCATTAACTCCACCTCTTTACTCTATGTATCAAGTATACTTTCGGACACTTGGGAAGTTACGTTTAAGTTTTTTTTGGGAATCGAATCTCGCTTTGATAATACCTTTTCGAGAACATTATCAATATCCGTCGTATCTGGATAAACTAATGATATTATGTCGATATTTTTTTTTTTTTTGGTTTAACGTCCGACTGTTCTGCAATTACTGCTAATGCAGACGGTGATTGTATATTGCTTATTGCGTAATTTTCTAGAAATTTTTCTCGATTGAAATTAGTTTTTTTTTACAAAGCTTTTGTCCGCGTTGTATGACAAAATACACAGTTGTTCCTTTTCTGTTTCCTAAAAAGGTATCAAGGAAAGTAATGTTTTAAAACGAAATTAGGTAATAACTAGAAATATTTTAATTGTATGTGTCCATCGTGGACTTAAAAATTAAGCAGAATTAGTGTCATAATTTATAGTCTAATAAACAAGGACTGCGTCAGATTGAAATCCTGCAAAATTATTGATATTCAATTCTTGAAAAAGGAATTAATTATTTATGCCTTTCTTAAAGGTTCTAGAAGGTAAAACACAGACTTACAGACGTTTAAATACTCGCCCTGTTTCTCATGTTAACTATTTAACAGGAACCGAACAAATTATTTTTTTGCAAGTTGAAATTCTAGTGCACTATTAATAAAACGTTTTTTTAGTTTAGGTTCTTTAAAGTCGCATCAGCATTTGGGTCATTAGCGATTACTCAGGGTTAAGAAACAGTGGGTTTGAATGTGCAATAATTTTCTAGACTAATCGAAGCCGGGACCTACGCTTTGCAGTATAGTACGCTAACCACAAGGTCACGAAGGCAGCCTACAATGTAAACATTGTTAATTAAGATAATTTGGAATTAAAATTGAAATTGAACGACATCCCATTTAATTTTTTTGTTAGGAATTGCATACTAAAAAATTGAATCCTAACTTCGTCCTAATTAATTGTAATTAAAATGTGTTTTTTCGGTAGGACGTGTTACAGTTATGATAGAAAAACGAAATAAAACTGACTTTGTAATCTTTTAAGTAAGGAATTGACAATTTTGTGAAATTTATCTATATTTAAGTTTAACTTGCTTAATTAATTCATACATTAAATTTAAAAAAATAAATCCTGTTTTCGATTCACTTATGAATCGGAAGAAGTGTTAAAAATTTAGTGAATTTTTATATAAAGTTTTGAAGATGTGTACGAGAAGAGTAGGCATAGCACGTATTGCAATTCCCTTTCATCCTAATGAGTTTCTCTTTCTCTGTTCCTGTTTCAGGTCTTCCAAGATCTGATAAGAACTGAAGTGGGAATACGTAATATCGTTCTATTCCCACTATTGATAACTTTTCGTATCTTATCTTTTGTTAATTGTGTTATTTTAATTAAAGATTCTAAAATATGTCTTATATGAATCAAATAGTTTTTCAAGTGACACCAAAATAAATTTTTGGGGAAGAGAATAGCATTGAAACTAAGGTTTTGTACTCTTGTCTTAATTTACTCAAAATCAGCACTACATTTTTTATGTGAATCTAGTGGTTACTTTATTTTACAATTTGGCATGCTAATGATCGTTTTAAGTAATGTAATTTTTGTTCCATAAATAAATGTGTTAGTGGAATTGTAATAATGTATTAGAGAAAATGAGGTGTATCATTTGTTTTTACCGTAATTCATCCCTATAAAAAAAGTTTTTATAGGAGTTTTCGTTCGTAATTTTTTAAACGAATTATTACAGATCTTTATTCTAATCGAACAGTGTCAAGTGATTAATTTAATTAATACACAATTTTACGTATGCAACAGGCGTAACGACTTATTCGGCATAATAGGAAAACTGTAAATTTATATAATCTCATTAAACAATTGTGTAACTTTAATTGTCCAAAAAATTCTGACAAAAATATTTTCCTGCTCTTCCTTCTCTAAATTATTGTTAATAATTTTAATACAATTTATAAAAAGAAAAATCTGGTGTGAACACTAACACGAATTTCTCTTGTCAATGTGAATAAAGAAACACAT
This sequence comes from Catonia carolina, assembly GCA_035578175.1. Classification (NCBI taxonomy): domain Eukaryota; kingdom Metazoa; phylum Arthropoda; class Insecta; order Hemiptera; family Achilidae; genus Catonia; species Catonia carolina. The sequence goes on along the minus strand of JAQMRL010000001.1, from coordinate 102,188,743 downwards.
AACCTATGTTTAATAATAAGTGGATGACCTGCCCATAACGGACAGGTGGAGTGTCAAATTATTTACACTCACTCTGTTCGTTGCAGGGCTAAAATAAATAGTTCTGTTTCTTATCACATGGTCAGCCAATTAAATGACTGAATCATTTAAGAACAGAAGAGGTAGAGGTGCAAAAGACACTAATCAGAGTTATCTCCTCTGAAAGTAATGAATTTCATTATACAGCCAGACCCTGTGGTGAATGAAGTGAAGTTGTCGTTTGCAGAGTGGAAAATATGTGCTTTTCAGAGGGCCCGGCATGCTGATAAGCGTACTTTTCCACTCAGTGAGGAAGGCAATGGTAAACCACCTCACTCCTCGTTTTACTTAGTAAAACCTCTAGAGGTTCAAACCAGCCTTTCGGCTGTTGACCTAAACAACAACAAGTGGATGACGCTAAAAGAAAATCAATCAGATTTTGATGACCATAATTTGGAAAATTACTAACTGATTGGTAAACGAAGCTTTGTAGAAATAAAATTTGAAATAAATGTTGAAGGTTCTTAATTTTCCATAGCTTTGATTACATGCACTTTAGTCCTAAAATACATATTAAGGCGGCAATTCTAAAAAAAAATCCATCTTTTATACCACGAGTGCACATTTTCCTCGAATTTAAACAGTTAACCCATTTTAAAGAGAAAAAAATTTAATAAACGAGGCGATTTTAAATGAAATTGTAGGAGCCATTTTTGAGGAAATTGTAGGGAAAATAAAAGAGTAAATTACTACTTCCAGTTGATGATTTTTGATGAAAATTTTCGTTTCCGGTTCCCTGATGGTACAGTTCACACACAACAGTTGGTAAAAAAAATTTTTTATTTTGGTCCGAGGGAACTGAAATCCTGTATTTCCAGTGAAAAGACGACTTCAAAAAATCTACATGAAACAGGCCAAATTTCCATCCTTATATTTCATATAGAGGTAGAGAAAGTAAAAATTTATATGCATTCGTTTCTGTATAATCAAAAAGCATCTCTTATTTATCAATAACATTTTTAGTGTTATAATAATATTTCTATATATTTGTTTATATTGTATTTCTATATTTATTTAAAATACAACAACTTTGGTAGCGCGTGCAGTTTCTAATTCGCAATAATACTTGTAGTTTAATTATTGCAACAATTTATATAACTGCTACTTTAATGATTTAAAGTAGATTTTAATTATTATATTTTGTATTAATAATAGGTAGTTCGTTCCACGTGCGTACAATGAAGGCTTAGTTTCTCATTAAAACAAAAGACTAGATAAGCGCACTAGTAGCTCCGTGATTACATATTAATTTTTCGCGACTGTTTTATTATGATTATTTTATTTATGATTGTGCAAATCTGAAAATTATTGTGATCGACTTTATTAAATAAAATTTTGTAGACTGCGTTTGTCCAACTTCTCATTTTCGTAAAATTAAAACATAATTCTACGATTCTTTTAAAAGTATTTATGTACTTTGAAAATGTAGGCCTGAATTTTATGTTGAAAAGAAAACGGAATTTTCTTGATAATTGATGATTGTTTTTATTGTACTAAAAGTACGAGTCTATTGTAATGACAAAAGAAACTCATAAAAAATGTATGGCCCAGAATTTATTACTTCTTGACAGTGGCTTCTACAGCCTGCCAATGTTTTATTGGAAAGAATTAGATTGACAAAACAGAAGGAAAAATGTTCGGAATTATTTATGTAGGCTTCTCGTGTAGTAGCCAATTTGTGGTTTTCAAACCACAGTGCCTTTAAAGATCACCAAACCTTATAAAAACTAATGATACAAAATTTTTACTCTTTAAAAAACAACGAAATAAAGATAATTTCATCTTTTTATTCACATTTATATTTGTATCGTTCGTTGTTTTAGAGTCACTACAAGCCTTCAAGCTGAAGACGTTTCTTTCTCGTCACTGACATGTATGTACATTCCTTAATGATATTTGTCGTTGTTTTATGTACATCTTGTATGTTATAGACATTTATTTAAATAAAAAAGTTATTTATTAATTTATTTATACTTGTAATTTTATATTAAATGTTGAAAAGTTTTTTTGTTTATTCGAAATGTTTTTAGTTTTCGCCTACTTATTCATTATTTAAAATCTGTTACGTTCTGTTATACGTTCCAAGATAATTGTATTTTCAAGCCCAGAGCTGATTTCTAAACTTTAAAGAATGTGCGTTTTTGCAATTGAAATTAAATTTAATAAAATTCGGGTTGTCTGCAGGGCCGAATTTCTAAATAGACTGAGTAGACCGCAGTTTTAAGGGGTGAATTTTTAGAAAGAAAACCTTTCGTACCGATCGGTCCTTTAAAATATATACGATAATATTCCTTCGTCTACTTTTGCGATAACACTTTTTTAGATATTTTTTTATTATTTAATAATAAGATCTAGCATTTCTCAGGATAATTTTAACTCCTTACTTTCCTGTGTAAAAAATAAGCACGGCACAAAAACTTTTACACGAAGACATCAATGAGTTTTCCATTAAGGAATCTGTTAGAAGAGTTATTTGAACATACAAGTTTAAACCGTAATTAACTTGTTGGCTTGGTTTAGAGAAAGGGTTACCTTTAGTTTCTTTACGAAGAATTCATCCAAGAAAACGTATTTCAGGTCGAATATTTTTCATGGTAGGCTTATTATACTATTGTAATATAATAAATACAATCTTAAATTGATTTATTTCGTTAATTTTAACAATAGAAACACATTTTATTTATGCAATGTAAATTTAAGGCTAGAGGCGGGAAATAGACAACTTACAGGCAACAAAACCCTAAGTTACCCTAAACCCTAAACCCTTGTTATTTATGAATAGTGATGCATTCTGAACTATAAAAATATTTTTAATAAATTTTAGTGTTTATGATTCAACTCGATGTGGTTTTCAACTTCTAATTTATCATTTATCTACAAAATTAACGAAACCTTTTCTATAACAGAATTATAATGGAAGTGTGTTATAAATAAATTGTCCAAATAATAAAGTACATACTTAAATTTTTGTGTAAAAGTTTAGATCACGCATTATTGTGTAATTATGGTAGTACGAGTATATTGATGCTTCCGTGAAATGAGTAGTTTTTGCAACTGTGAAAAAAATGTTGCGCTTTACGTTTTATGTTTAGGAATTGCTCTTCTGAAATCCTATTAAAATAACCCACCCGCAGATATATTGTCGTAAATAGTTTATTGCAATTTAAGTTAACCTTGGTGACGTAGGAGTGGTTCTTTTGTAGAAATCGTTCCTAAAATTTTTTTGTAGACGTACCTATAAAAATGACCTGAATTTTAAACTGTATGAACTTTCCTTTCTTTAAGGTGTCCAATTTTAAAACATCGTGTTTTCCTGCAATAGTTATTTGTACGATTCGAATGCCAATATTGAACATAAAAATAGCCTTGTGTGACTTGCAGACACATTACGGGAAAGATGATAGCTTTGAGTGCAGTAGGGAGATAATACAACCGAAGTTCAGCGAAAAGGTAGCGAACAACAACAGCATGCAAAATTAACCGCTAAACCACGAAGAACTAACAATTCGTATAAGAAAAAGGCATTCTCGAGACAGGCAAAATCAAATATTATACGTATTACTGTATTAAAACTGCGTGTTTGTACGCGTGTGAACGTCTTAGAAAGACTGAGAAGGCTGGTCTTATATAAGCAGAGAATTTTGGGAGAAAGATCCTCCGCAAAAAAGTAGAAGATTGTAAACGGATTTTACAAGTTACGAGAAAGAGAAGAACTGTATAAGAAAAATGAACGGATCAGAAAGTGAAGTCTGCAATTCTGTAAAAAATGACGAACACATTTACAAGACACTAAAATATAAACCTAAGGTGTCTGATAAGTGGTTAAAGAAGTCAGAAAGGATACTGAGAAACCTGGAATAAACCAAGAAAACCATGACCAAACGTAATTCAGACTACTAATTACTAACTTCAAGGGGTTCCATGGAGAACAAAAGCATTACCTAGGTTAACGGAAGAAAAGAAAAAAGCCTCCATCGAAAAGGCAGCGAACAACAGCAAGCGAAATTGACCGCTACACTCCGAAGAACCAACAATTCGTATAAGAAGTCATTCTCGAGACAAGCCAAATAAAATATTATACGTAGGCCTACTACTGTATTAAAACTGCGTGTTTGTACGCGTGTGAATGTCTTAGAATGACTGAGAAGGCTGGTCTTAGAGAAGCAGAAAATTTTGGGAGAATCCTCCGAAAAATAGTAGAAGAGAGTAGACGGATTTTACAAGTTACGAGAAAGAGAAGAACTGTATAAGAAAAATGAACAGATCAGAAAATGAAGACTACAATTCTGTATAGAATGACTGACACATATTCGAGACACTAAACTATAGACCTAAGGTGTCTGATAAGTAGTTAAAGAAGTCAGAAAGGATAATGAGAAACCTGTAATGAACCAAGAAAACCATGATCAAACGTAATATAGACCACTGATTACTAACTTCAAGGGCTTCCACGGAGAACAAAAGCTAATTCTTTTGTTGCCTAGGTGAACGGAAGAAAATAAAAAAGCCTCCATTAAGAGAATGGTGAGAGTATGAGCTGTATATAAAAAATGCTCAGAAATTTTTAAAATCACTCAACGTCGTTTAAAATAGCCCTATACGGAAAAATCGAAATGTTAATACCTGTATTTTGTGTATAGTATTTTTCTTTGATAAATCAATGTGATTTATCTAATGATAAATTATTTTTTGGCAAGTTGTTTTTGCTCGATTATGTTTGCTGTAAAAATTACGTGTATTACATACTGGTTGAATGTGCCAAGAAAACAATGTACTCTACCGTAATCGGATTACAAAGCATAAGTTACACGGTTGAAATGATTCTCTGCAAAACGGATAACGCATACTTGTTTCATTATATATGTATTCATTCATATTTTAAATTAAATATTCACGTTTTATTCACACGTCTGCACTTTCTTATTTCTATTTATAATATATCTATAATTGTATTACATAATCGGAATATAATCTCTATATAGAAACTGCCTACTTATTGCCAGTTAGCCTACTAAATAGAAAATTATACGTTAATTTTCGGTTTAAATCCCTACTGATGTTACCTAAAAATACATTTTTGAACGGAAATAAAAAAATTGGTGTGAAACACTCACACGTCTTTATCTTTCCAATGTAGATAATGAACAATTTAAACTATGTTTAATCATGAGTGAAAAATTTAAAAAAAACAACCTAATTTTAATCATGACGAATGATTGAAACTAACCTTTGTTTGGCTAATACGGAAAATCACTCTTTGACGCTAAACTAGGTTCTGTAATGAAAAATGCTTAAAATAAAAGTTTTAGGTTTTTTTTAATTTCCTATAACTTAGATTATATACACTTTTGTCGTAAAATGCATGCTAAAGGCTAGAATTTTAAAAATTCAATTTTTTGCCGATTGTGATGAGCAGTGTACAGAAAAACACTGATTGACGCTAAATTAAGCTCTGTAGAAAAAAATGCTTTAAATAAAACTTGTAGTTCTTTAAATTTCCTATAATTTTAATTGTATACATTTTTATTGTAAAATGCTAAGGCCCGAATCTTAAAAAAATTCATTTTTTACTGACTTTGATGAACAAAAACTGAAAAGCGCTAATTCCCAGTAAACTAAGCGTTATACAAACATTTTTAAATTAGAAGTTGTAGGTTTTTTAATATTTTACAACTTAGATTATATACACTTTTGCCCTAGAATGCATTAAGGCCCCAATCTTAAAAACCCCATTTTTTCTACAAGACTGCCTTCTCAAGAATTTTAGCAGTCATGGCGCTTACCCTATCTTGTAGAGCATAAAAAAATTTATGAAATTAGGTGATTTAAAAAAAAATCGTAGCAGGCGTTTTTGAGAAAATCGCAAAAGAGTAAAAAATTAGACTAATGCACTACTACTTCCCGTTGACCGATTTCGATGAAAATGTTCTTGTTTGGTATTCTTATAGTACCTATTTGAAGTTCCAATTTTCAACTTTGTACGTTATTCCGGTCTTGAGATGTTTTGTTCACACACGCACGCATCATCATCACATGGTTTTTGGGTTCAGGGGGCTTGAAAACTTGTATATCCGGTGAAAACTCGATTTCGAAACAATGGTTTTCTTTCCCTATATAATCATTTAGGTCAAGAGAATGTAAAAATACGTTGTAAAATATAACTCGCTCGTATTTACTTTTATGTAAAATGTATTATTAATGATTTGTTTTTTTATACAAATATTTTTTACCATGAGCTTAATGTCTAGTTTGAATGTTAACTATTTTATTCATTTTTCTTTTATTAAATAAATTGCACGATTTTTTCACATTCCCATATTCACAAAATTATGAATCGTTACTAATTATTACTCTTATCTTATTGAAATGAACGAGTCTCTTCTCTTTGTAAATCACATTCATTTCGTTCATTGTAGCGTTTAATGGGGTAAGTAAAATTCATTACTTTCAACGAAAGCATTTTGATAATGGTCATCAGTTTAATTGCGCACTAAAATGGAGAAACATATATTTATTATGCCTAGTAAATCTGACGAATTCACCTGGCTTAGTTTATTGAAAACTACGATTATACAAGATTTTGTTATTTAAATTATATTAACTATATGTACACTATGTAATTTCAATAGGTGGATGACCATTGCCTGTTTTCTTCATAAATGTATAACAGAGCAACTAACAACCGACATTTAATTTATGGCAACTGTTATTGGTATGCAAAAACAATGGTAGATTTATATTCCAGAAATATTAAAAATCTGGCGTGAAGCACTCACAAGACTTTCTTTTGCAAATGCAAATAATGAACAATGTAACCTAATATTAGTAATTAAACATTAAAAATAAACAAAAAAAATCTAACCTCAAAAAATATAACCTTACGTTAATTATGAGTGAATGATGCAAAACGAAAATCAACCTTAGTTTGGCTTAATAATACGAAAAATCTCTCATTGACTCTAAACAAGGCTCTGTAGGGAAAAATGTTTAAAACAAAATTTGTAGATCTTTTAATTTTAACTTTCATTGTATAAACTTTTGTCGTGAAATCCCTACTAAGGCCAAAATCTTAAAAAATCCATGTATTTACTGATTTTCATGAAAAGAAAAACAGAAAATCACTAATAACCGCTAAACTAAGCGTTATACAAAAAATGTTTGAAATGAAAGTTGTAGGTTTTAAAATTGTCTACAACTTTGATTATACTCTTGTGCCCTAAAATGCATATTAAGGCCGCAATCTTAAATAAAAATTTTTTTTCTACAAGAGAACAGCCTCCCCAAGAATTTCAGCAGACATTGCGCCTACCTTATCCTGTACAGCATAAAAAATGTAGTAAATAACGCGATTTTAAAAAAGTCGTAGGAGCCGTTTTTGAGAAAATCGCAAAAAGGGAAAAATGGCACGAATAAACTACTACTTCCAGTTGTCAGATTTTGATGAAAATGTTCGTGTCGGGTCATCTAGTGATATCTAACTTAAGTTTCAAGTGTGAATTTCGGACGATGTTTTGTTCGTGAGATATTTTGTTCACACGCACAGACCAACCGCTAAAAACATGTTTTTTTGGGGTTAAAACATTACTTTATTTTAATCATAAGTGAATGATGCAAAATAAAAATCAACTTAAGTTTGGCTTAATAATACGGAAAATCATTCTTTCACGCTTCTCTGTGGAGAAAAATGCTCCATATAAAAGTTGTAGATCATTAAATTCCCTATAAATTTAATTTTATGCACTTTTGTCGTAAAATGCGTATTAAGGCTAAAATTTAAGAAAAACCATTTTTTAAAGATTTTCATGAAAAAAATCGCTAATAATCGCTAAACTAAGCATTATACAAAGAAATGTTTGATAGGAAGTAAAAATTTGTAATATTTTTTATTTTAAATGTGTAGTTACTTTTACAAAAATTCGACAGAAAATTAATATTTTTCATGAACAGTTTCTTCTTTTTACAGCTTAACGTAAAAGTTATATCTTAAGTGTATGTATGTCGTTAGGCGTGTACTTATTTTCATTTAAACGTTGGCTTAAGTGTGTTGTACTTATTTTAATTTGATTGTTCGCTACTGATCTGCATAAACCTATTCAAATATGTGACACCACCAAATGTGCAACACGTGTAAATCCATTTCGTATCTATTAAGTATTACACAGGTACGTAGTTTAACGTTAGCCTATCTTACTTGTATAGGCAATGTCAAACGCACTGATAACTTATCTTTCGCTTTTCCACACGTACTTAATAGCATTGTTCTTTTTTAGTACCATAAAAAAATTAAAAATTATTTTTATTATAATCAATACAGTTGCTAGATATTAATATTTATGTAGTAGTGCGTTTGTGCGCTGGTTTTGCTGTTTATGCGGTATTTTGTGTAGATAACCCTGTCAGGATTTCTTTTGTGTATTTGAGTATAAATGGTTTTTCTATAATTACAATTGAATGTACCCGTTGGTTTTAGTTAAAAAATTATGAAATGTTGCATTGATGACCAATGTATTTATTCTCATTTATTTCCTATTTAATTTTTCACCTCAAAATTTTAAACCAATATGAAAAATCTGGTGTGAAACACTCACACTACTTTCTCTTGCAAATTCAAATAATGAACAATATAACCTTACATTAGTAATAAAACATTAAAAATAAACAAAAAAATTACCTCAAAAAACATAACCTTATTTTAATCATGAGTGAAAGAAGCAAAATGAAAATCAACCTCAGTTTGGCTTAAAACTAAGAGAAATTACTATTTTACGCTAAACTAGGCTCTGTAGAGAAAACTGCTCTAAAAGAAAGTTGTAGACCTTTAATTTCCTATAAATTTTATTATATGTATACACTTTTGTCGTGAAATGCATACTAAGGCTGAATTATTTTAAAAAATCGATTTTTTTACACGTTTTTGTGAAAAAAACAGAAAATCGCTAATTACCGCTAAGCCAAGCATTATACAAAAAAAAAATGTTTGAAATAAAAGTTGTAGGATTTTAAATTACTACAATAATAACTATTAATAATCTACAACTTTTATTGCAGGCCTATACATTTTTGCGCTAAAATGCATACTAAAGTCGCAATCTTAAAAAAACAATTTTTTTACGCAAAAACAACCTCCCCAAGAATTTCAGCAGACATGGCACCTACCCTATCTTGTAGAGCATAAAACATTTAGTAAATAAGGCGATATTAAAAAAAAAAAAATGTAGTAGGAGCCGTTTTTGAGAAAATCGCAAAAAAGTGAAAAATGACTCGAATAAAAAACTTCCGGTTGACCGATTTTGATGAAGATGTTCGTTTTGGGTCCTCTAGTGGTATCTAACTTAAGTTTTAAGTTCGTACGATGTTCCGTTCTTGAGATATTCTGTTCACACACACACACACACACACACACACACACACCCACACACACAGACCAATCGCTAAAAACATGTTTTTTGGATTTAGGGGGTCTGAAAACGTGTAGATCCGGTGGAAACTCAATTTCGAAAAATCGACATGAAAACAATACTTTCCTTCCTACATATTCATGTAGGCAAGAGGAAGTAAAAAAATTAATCGAAGCGAGTTCGAATTATTAAAACCTGTAAAATATTTTCGTTAGTAATTGATTTGGTTGCTGGTTTCAATAGAAAATGATCCATAGCTGATAGTTTACCCAATTTTCTAGTTTACATTACCCGCTGTTTTAATTGTAAAATTACTTTTGTAATTGTTCTGATTTTATTGAAAAATTAATGGTACAAGGTATTGTTATAAACATTTTATTTTTTATTTAAATGCTTATTAACTAGGTATAGAATTTAGGGGAAATTCAACGCTGATACGTATTCATCCAAAGATGGGTATTTACAAAAATGTTCATTTTTTTAAAAGTCTACTGAAATTTCAGTACTTTTCTCCCATGTTTCACGTTTGGTTTTTTTATTAGCTAAAAGACGAGGATTATTTGTAACCATTTTGTAAAATCTTTCCTTACTTCTGTTTGACTTTGTTTGAATGCCTTGCGGCGGCTCGTCTTTCCATAATGAAAAGTTTTGTTTTGTAAATTTATAAAATTTAGTAGTAACGAATTTTGAAAAACCTAAAGCCAAAATTATAGCCGTTGTTATAAACTGAGATTTTAAACTGTTTTTGGAATCTTTTCCTAATAAATATTTATATTTGTTGTTATCTTAACTAGTTATCACACGGTTGATGGATGTGCTCAAATGCAAGTTTTTAAAAATATCCATTTTTCAAGTTTAAGAAAAACATACAAATGTATGTATAACATAAGTATTTCAGTAGTTAAAATTGAAAATCAAGTCTTTTTTAAACTTTACCAAAATAATTTACTTAGGCTGTCAAACTTTTTATTATTGTTTTACAGGATGACATTTAATTTTCATGTACCTATCTCATTTGTTTATTTTTAATAAATTTGCTTTGAAATTTATTTGACTATAAGATTTTTTATGTTCATTTTTTAACTTCTTTTCTCTGGAAATTCTAATAAATAATAGATGAATAACATGCGTGAAGACGTTGTAGTTAAATTTATCGGTTATGCAACTTTTTCAAGGTCAGAGAACAATAAAAATAGTGTAATTGCAATTTACTTTATTTTGAATAGCTTTTGGGCGTTGTTAAGGTAATCTAAGTTTTTGTATTCACTGCAAGCCGGTAAGTTCTTATGATAATGAAACGTTTTATCTGTTTGCTATAAATAAATGAAGCAGTTGTATCTAATTACCTGTCTTCTAGCTACTATTTTGTTCAGTTTGTAGTAATTTTAAAATTTGATTTATCTCACTGAGTTATAAGTAGGGTTTCATTTACGAATGAAGTTCTAGGACTTCCATCAAGCATTTTTCTGCTATGTTACTGAATTTAAATAAAATGTTAATACCGGTACGGTGTTACAAGTGTGAAGCGAATAATTTATGGAGATTTAATTACGGATTTAGATTATTTGTTAGTTTCAATTAGAAAAATAATTATTTTCATACTTAATTTTTATCATTGATACTTGAATAGTACGTTACAGAACCTGAGCATTGTTTATAAAGCGTTAAATAATATTTTGTTTAAAATTTAAACATTTGTTTTTGCAAGTAGACTTCTTCGTTCTTGGAACAGAAATCTACTAAACTGATTATTTTGTAATTTTTGTTTACTATCATTAATAATCACCATTATCTATATTAATAACGCCATCATCATCATTAATAGTTTTTCTTTTTTAATTTTCTCACAATTTAAAAAAATCTTATAATTTTTTCCTGTGTGCACGTTGAAATCTGTTCAATACAGAACAATAAGTAACCCCATGACCCAATGAGATTGAGGATGATATGAGTGACATGTAAGTGAGGTGTAGTCTTGTACATACCCAGGCCGACCATTCCTGAGTGAGTTTGGTTAATTGAACCCCAATAATCAAACTACACCGGTAACCACTATCTAGTATTCAAATACGCTTAAAAGTAACTTTACTAGGATTTGAACCAGGAGCCTTCGTCTCCGAAAATCACAGCTGACTCGCAGCGATGACTTTACCTCTGAACAACCCGGTGGGTCAGTTTTGTAATTCGAAAATTTTTTGTGCAATTGAACTAGTTATTTAAAATTTACATAACTTTTTTTATAATTGTTCTTTTCCGTAACTGTACAGTCTTGCCATTGGAACGATCTTCTTTCTTTCAAACAAAACGTTTAACAAAAAAAATCTTTCTTTCAAGTATTTCTTTTCACTGTTCTGTTTGTACTTAAGTTGTAATATTTGATAATTTCATATGTTTTTTATAGTTCAAAATAAAAAATTAGAGATACAGAAAACGGTTTTAGGTTCAAATGAAAGAAGTTACAGATTCTTTCAACTCGAAATATATAGTACTTGGTGTATATTTACATAGTTCCCTAAGACAATACTTACTGATTTTATTAATTTGTCTACTTTTTATTTAATTTATTTAAATCTTATATAGACTATAGTCCTACCGTTTTATGTGTGCAGAGTACTCTGTTTAAAACTGCGTATTTTCGACCCCACTTAATCTTTCAGTATGAGCGTAAGGTAATAATGGAAGCGTTTATGTCATGTTTCCCCTTCTTTACTTATCTCTGTTGGCTTTTTGTAAAAATAATTTTTCAGTTTTCACTTTATGTTTGAAATTTTACTTACGATGTACGTGTAATTGCTACAGTAAATCTATTTAATTTTATGTGAATCTTCAGTTGTTACCTAGTGTATTTTTGTTTGCGTAGGATGAATATTAGACATAATTTTAAGCGTAATTGCATAATTTAAAATATTTTCTACTCCATGTAATTTCGTTTTGTGAGTCTCAGGCTTTTTCTAATGAGAATACTGTTTGATATGTATATATTTTAATTCAAGATCCTACTCTATAATATTTTTATTAGATTTTTAAATTATTTATTGCCCATAACAGGCAGGTGGAGTGTTAAATTATTTGTACTCGATCTGCTAGTTCCTCGGCAACAAAAAATAGTTCTGTTTCTTATCACATGGTCAGTCAATTATATGACTGAAATAATTAAGAACAGAAGAGGTTTCAATAACATTTGAAGAGAACGAATCTTAATGCGATGGATTCTGATCGCTTTCTAGTAAATATGCCCCAACTACAGATAGATCCATTTTTCACTAGCATTATGAAGTGATTACCAAATTTCCATAATTGATTTTAATTCATTGGCATGCACATGCTATTACTTTCTCTTGCCTAAATGAATATATAGGAAGGAAAAAAGTATTGTTTTCATGTCGGTTTTTCGAAATTGAGTTTTCACCGGATATACACATTTTTAGACCCCCTAAACCAAAAAATCATAATTTTAGCCGTTGGTGCGCGCGTGTGTAATTAAATTATCTCAAGAACGGAACATAGTACGAACTTGAAACTTAAGTTAAGTACTGCTAGAGGACCCACACGAACATTTTCATCAAAATCAATGAACCGGAAGTAGTAGTTTATTCGTGTAATTTATTAATATTAGTAATTCTTTATTTAGTAATATAGTTTAATTAGTAATTCTTCACTTTTTTGTATATTTCTCTCAAAAACGGCTTCTACATTTTTTTACAATCGCCTCATTTACTACATTTTTTATGCTCTACAAGATAGGGTAGGCGACATGTCTGCTGAAATTCTTGAGAAGGTTGTGCCTTTAGAAAAAATTGTTTTTTTTTAATTTTACGGCCTTAATGCATTTTAGGGAAAAAGTAAGTATAAAGAAAGTTGTAGAAAATTTAAAAACTTACAACTTTTATTTATTACATTTCTTTGTATAACGCTTAGTTTAGCGGTAATTAGTATTTTTCTGGTTTTTTTGCATGAAAATCTGTAAAAAAGTGAATTTAAGCAATTTTCTCTGCAGAGCCTAATTAAGCGCCAAAGAGTGATTTTCCGTTATATTAAGCCAAACTGAGGTTGGTTTTCATTTTGCATCATTCACTCATGATTAAAATGAAGTTATGTTTTTTAGGTTAGTTTTTTTGTTTATTTCTAATGTTAGATTATATTATTCATTATTTGTATTGGCTAGAGAAAGTTGTGTGAGTGTTTCGCACCAGATGTTTGTCCACCTTCCGAGGAGAATCCTCAGAAGTGTTCGGGTTCGAGGATTCTGTCCGGGAAATCGTTGAAAAGTAAGGCTTAAAAACGGTATTTAAACTAGTGTTGAACCTGTTTTAGGCTATAAATAAAAAAAGTAAAAAGTTCGAAATATAACAAGGTAAATGTCTAGAGCAGGACAAACGGTTTGAGTAATTGTTAACAAAAAGTGTCTTGGTTTGACATTACGAAAAAATAAAACACATGTGCTCATGATTAATATACGCATGATTTAATTAACTGTGTTAAATCAAACTAATAGGGTCTTTACTTATATACTTTTCTGTTTTCACGAATAAGAAATTGAAACTGTTAACGAACTGTTAATATTTTGAGCCACTAAGTGCTGCCGGCGGTGAACCAACATCAACTGTACGTTCGCAAGTGATCCTTGTATAGAATATATTGCCTGTATAGTAATTAGATTATTTAAAGTCGCATCGACAGCTTGGTCATTAGCGACTACTGTGGGTTTTGGTACCTTAACGGTGGTTTTAACGTGTTAAAAATTTCCAGACCCTAGCTGGGAATCGAACACGAGACCTTTTGATTTGCAGGCTAGCCCGCTAGTCGCTACGCCACGGAGGCAGTCTCAAAATACTTTTATTCAATCCTTGTTTAAAAGTTTTTTTTTGTAAACGTTCGGTTATCCGGACGTTGACACTTTATGCATAACTAACGGACGTCCGGTAAACCGGATTATGTCATCATGTAAAATATATCGACGTCCCGTTTTCCGGACGTTGGTACTAAAAGGGTTAATATAGGCCTATAAGCAAAGGGTGGCAAATTTAGAATTCAATTTTAGAATTTGTAGCCTACTGGCGGCTAAATCCTAAATTTAGTCTAGACTGTCAATAGGATTTTGCTTGTCTGTCGTTAGTTAAGTTTATTTTAATTTTTTTCTAGATGAATACGTCCAAAGAAATCTCACGAATTTTGATTAATTTAAGGTTTTTGTTATTAAAAAGTTTGATGAACAATGTATAAACTAATTTAGGATTAAAGAAAGAACTTTTGGTATGAAGTGTCTAAATTAGTGTAGATTTTTAAGTACGATGGTGTAGGCTAACTAATGAAAGCATGGTCGAATAGAATATTTAGTATTTAATTAAAAAGAAACCTCTTATATTTTGCTGTCCGACGTGAGCACGTTGTATTCCAAAAACAGTTTAACATTATTTTCTTTAAGTTTGTTGTTTTTTTTAAACAATCCGGAGTATTTCTTCTTTTATACATCGCACTACTAAAATAAAAAGTACGTAGCACGGAATAAATTGTGCAGTGATACGAGTGGAAATGTTCTAACATTTCTGGTAGTTTAGTGTTTAGAAATTCTCTATTGCACTTGTCTGCTAAGCAGTCGTCAGTGATTCTTTCAGTTGCATCCTGATACCGCCTTCTCTTTCCTCATTCATTTCTCTCTTTCTCATAGCCTTCGTACTTCTTTTACAACTCATTTACACACCGTCAATCTCTTGCAACTTTAACATTACCGTCAGATTGCATACTGCATAGGTTAAACAACAACCTATTGTAAACAGTGTAATGCCGCAGTTCTGTTTCGCCCACTTTAAACTGTTTTATTACAGCTTCTTTAATAGTGAATGCATCTGCACAACGTACACTGATTCAGGCTCATGTCTTGATCATTTACATATTCTTACTGGCTATTATTTAATTCGACAGAGCTTTATTTGCATCAATTTGTATTGTTTTAAAAACTACGTATCGTTTTTTTTAATTCGCAGTTTTTCAACTCGTGCTTTCATCGAAAATTATAGACTAAC
This sequence comes from Catonia carolina, assembly GCA_035578175.1. NCBI lineage: Eukaryota > Metazoa > Arthropoda > Insecta > Hemiptera > Achilidae > Catonia > Catonia carolina. The sequence continues at coordinate 102,173,244 of JAQMRL010000001.1, read as the reverse complement.
TACATTTATTGTGCGACAGTTTTATTGTATCTGTTATCACTTACTAATAAAGTGTAAGTACAAAAACATAATCATCAATTTTCTGTTAAAAGGTTTACGTATTTTGTATAGTTTTGTTAAAGCTATACTTTAACCTAGCTGTCGTAATGTTATCCTCATAATTAGTGTCTGTAATTTTTAGATGCTATCAAATTTTATTATTAAAAATAATTTAAAGTCGCATCAACAGTTTGCTCATTATCGACTACTGTAGTTTATGAAAAGTTGCATTGGGTTTTAGCATGTTGAAATTTCCAGTCCCTAGCCAGGAATCGATTCGAGGACCGTACGCTTTGTTGTCTATGCTAACCACTACGCCGTGGATGCAGCCTACAAATATTTCGGGCATTTTAAATGCATTCAACTGCTATAAAAAGCCTTAATTTTTTGAAAATTATATATTTTATTTTTATTTTAGACAAGAATAAAGATTCTTTCGTGTATTATTGTTTTCTTAAATTAGCAGACTACGTACTGTTTGTCTGCAACTTGATGGCCTCCGGCAGAGGGAAGCAATATGCAAATTGTAAAACCATTCTAGAAAACATATAGGGCCTATGTAATTTTTTTTACGTAACTGAAACTTGTCGGAAATGACGTATTTTTATAAACAAAGTATTTCGCTTGTTATTTGTTTCATAAAATTATTTCGAAAAATACACGCTTAATGAGATAATGTATAATTTAATAAAAGTTTTGATTTTGAAGAAAAAACGTATTATTTTCAAATAAATCGGTCATTCTTCGACAACAATTTCACGGATTAATATAATATTTAGCAGGTTTGTTCTGTAATAATTATGGAAAATGATGATGCCATAAAATTTAACAGAAAATCATTACTTTTTAAGTTACTAGGTATTTTCATATCAGTTTTAAAATCGCGAAATACGACATAAAAGAGTCAGCATGCGAGAAACTTTTTGATCTTTAAAGATAACTGTACACTTGTAGGAATCGAAATAAAGAAAAAAAATTTCAATTTATTTTTAGTGAAAGAATTATTTAAATTGGACGAAATTGTAGAGGCTGGTTTTTGTACTATTGATCAAAACGGGAGACTGAGCAGCCTCGACTGGTTATCCTTTCAGGTGGCTGAAAAGGTGATTTAGAAGTAGTAGTCGAAATTTACCCCACTCATATTATGGGGGCTTAGCGAAGAGTGCGACTCTGACGTGAAAATAAGAGAAAAATGATTTTTGCCGCAAATGATCTTGTTATTTCACAGTGACTAGACCCTGTATTGCCTTGTCGCTTTTATAAATCATTCGTTTGGCCTACGAATTAAATTTAGAGTAATAAGTAAATATGTGTTGATTGAAGTATGCGTATTAATTTAGTAAACGTGTCTAAATTAGTGTTTGTATTTTTATTTAACTTCGTATTAGAACATGGTAATTTTGTGGAATTAAATTTTTGTATTCGACTAAATAGTGCTTGCCTTCGATCATTTCCGTGTTATATTTTTAAGCTGTTTCCAAACTCCTCGCAAATCTTTTCATTATGTATCATCAAAATCGATCCAGAAAAAACACTTGGCTAAATAATATTAGCTATCTATATTTCCAGAAGTTTTCAATCATAAAATTCGGCAGAAAATATTTCGGTTGTAATTATATTACTAACTTGGCCGGCCCAAGTTGGCGTAGTGGTTAGCGTAACTGGCTTCTACGCCCGGGTCACGGGTTCGATTCCCGGTCAGGTGTGGTATTTTTTCACCGTTCATCCTTATCTATCATCCTTCTCACCGTCTGCATTAGCAGTAATTCCTAATCAGTTGGATGTAAAACAAAACAAAAAAATATATACATATTTTACTAACTTGTTTTTGTGTTACTACAGTATTTTGTGTGAACAGTTACTTTAAAAAAACCAAAATATTTTTATTGAAAATATAATTTAGTGTATTCTTAAATCTGCAGAAGTGGCGGCTCAAAATTTGTTTTGGTTTCTCAAACCATTTAAATACAAGCAGGGCGTGAACAGTCGGACGGTCTGACGCCCAAGGGAAATTATAAAGTTCCTTGACTTCGCCTGCGGACTCTAATTAATAAGTCAGCCCAAATTACAGTAGAATATAATTCACTGTTATTAACAAGGGATGGTAAAGTATGCTATAATATGATAATTATTATTACCCCAAGTTTATATGCGCCTAACTGTGGTCATACGACTCTTAATTCTGAGTAAATTTTACTACACAACTAAGGTTCCAGTTCTGTAATATATTTTAATTACATTTTTTTAAATTTTTCGCGCTCTGTCTATAGTATAGAGTAAAGAGTTATTGCAGTGGGTAAAATTTTCAACTGATCTTCACGTTTCAAAATCCTTTGAAGCCATAAACGTGGTCTTAGAAGGGTATGTAGTCTACGTATTTGTGTTTTTTTTCGTTCTGACACAAAAACTACCGCACCGATTAGATTAAATGTAAAACTGAGTTTTTTCTCAACAAGTTAATAGGTAGTGGTTTTTTAATAAACTATACGAGTGTATTCCCAAATAAGGTATTCGATGCAGAAATACAAAAATAAAATATTCTCAGAAACTGTTTTCATTAAACTTCTCTCGTTTACTACATTTGCTGGGTTGATTAAGGTGATTTAGGCATAAGTGACATCTATGCAATTTGTATCCTTTGTTTAAAAATATTGTTTTAATTCATTCTTTACGTTACATTATTTCTTTGACGCTTAGTTTAACCGTATTCATAATTTTTTTGAAAAATTACATTTGTAATATTTGTCTAAAACCACTCCACTGGCTGTAAATTATAATGCACGGCAAAAATATTAATAAAAATTGAAAACGTTTAATTTTTGAAATTTTTCTTGTTAGTTTAACTAGGCCTAAACCAAAAACTTTTTTTAGGCCTTCTACCTAATTTTACGTTTACACAAGAAAAACCCCTATGGCTACTTTAATTTTCTAACGATTACAAATGTTATTTATAATAAAACCCTCAAACTACTCTTTTTTTTATTTAATTTATTTATTTAACGTCGCATCAACTACAACGGTCATTAGCGATGACGTTGGGGTGGAACTATTGTACAATGAAAAATAAAATGATTTTTTGTAACGTATGAAAATATGCCGTGCCTGAGTGGGATTCGAACCCAGAACCGCATGATGAGAGGCGAGCACGTTACTAACTGCGCTAATTTTTAACTACTCTTACTATTTTTAACTTTTAATATTTCCCTATTGCTACTCTTATTTTATAACATTTAATTTAACTAGGTGCAGTAACTGTAGCTTCTAGTACTTCTAATGTTCACATGAAACACTTAAAAAATTAATTAAATAATTAGGAATTCATAAAATCTACTAGGAAACTACATTACGGCTATACTTATTTCCTAAATCAAACCAAATTGAAGGTTTTCGTGTGCTTCAGTCTTTTTTTGATGTTTGACTTATCGAAAAGTTGCAGCCTCAACATTCTCATGATAAAAATATTACAGCTTTTGCTAGTAATATTTTTTGATCAACGCTTAGTTTAGCGGCTATTATAGATTTTCTGTATTATATTTAATATTTTTAATATTTAATTTTTACTATAAGTTATTAATTTTAATATTGTTGCTATTTTTGATTGGAACTTTTTCAGAAATATTACTTAAATGTTGGTTGATTCCATATTGAATTGTTTCACATTGTCGGCCATGTGAACTTTGAACAGGTATGCTCTTCTTTTTCTGTTTCTTCTTCTTAAGGTGCCCATCCATTCCAAATGTTGGCGATCATCAGCAATTTTCACTTGTTTTACTCTGAAATAGTTCTGGGCTTTCTCCATACAAAGTTCTCAGATTTCAAAGCCACGACACCCTTCTTTTGCCAGGTCTTCTTTTTTCGTATATTTTCCCTGCATGGATACGTGGTTACATGGATACATATATATTCCCTTGTTATGAATAAAGCAAGAAATACAATTTAGTGTTACTTGATGACGATTAGCGAGAATGTTAGTGCGATTTGCTGACCATCTATTATTCGGTGTTTTATACTCTAACAACACGAAGAATGTTTCATTCGAGTTGCCTTATACTTGTTTAGTAAATTTTTTCTTAGATGCCTCAACAAGCCGTCACATTTGCACGTCTTATGTTGGCCTGTTTATTGCCAATTGCATTATTTTCTTTTATTCTTACTTCTTTGTGCTAGTTGTACTACATATTTCCACGCAACAATCACTGTTCTACACCGAGGTGAATATTGAGTTAAAAATATTTCTATCGCTAAATTCCTGAATTTATTTGTTGTGTATAAACTCTGTTGAGTTCGTTTTTATTTTATTCAAAGGAAAAATTTTGGAAGTATTGAATAATAGAACTTTTATTAAAAAGTTTTTATCTAGTAGGCTATTGATTTTAGGAGTACAGTATTTTAAGGTAGTTTATTTTTAATATTCGTTGTTATCAAAATTTCTTTGCGTGTCTTAATGCGTTTAAAATTTACTTTAATTTTATTGTGTTTTGTTTAAGGCCATTTAAGGTCACAATAAGTAAATTTAAACATATCTGGAAGCTCTTTTTTCAGCCCCACATTCTTTCGTAGTAGGCTTTTCTCATTTCTTCCGCCCATCCGGTGTTTTTCGTGAAAACCTTTGGAAGTTAGCAATGTTTTCTATAAGGTATAAACTTGGTTCGATTTATTATGTTTTCTCGGTTTATTCCAATTTTTCAATATCCATTCCGTCTTCTTTATATACGTATCTGACACATTAGATAAATTGTTTAGTGTCTAAGAATTATTTTTGTCAACCGTTTTTCATCCTTTTATACAGGTGTCGGTTGACTTTTACTTTTCGTCTTCATTAATCGCTCGTCTATTTTCTGAAGTTCTTATTTTTCTTATTGTATACTGTGCATGTGCTATCCTCAGACCACTACTATCTTAGGGATGATATTTCTCTGGAATTTCCCTGGTTTTGTGTTTCTCGCCATTTTGAGGCAGTCATTTGCCTTCGCTGACACGCTGGTTTTAGCACAGTAGACCTATTATAGTGCTGATTTAGATTACCTGGCGAGTACATTCTTCTTATAAAAGTTGAGGGGTTTTCCGAGTGTAGCAACTTTATATTTATGTAAAACCATTCAGCTTTAACATTTATTTTAAGCGGATTTTAGGTTTAAAACACAATTCGATTAGTCATCTCTCGGATAATTTTGTTCGTTTCTTTTTTTCTGGTCTTCGCTCGTATTATCTCTCGGTGGTATTTGAAGCTATTATCCAATTTGTCCGTTGATTTTCTTCAGGTGAAGTGGGACTGTTTTGAATGGTCCATATTTATTTAGTTTCTTCGAGAGACGTCTGTAGTACCGCTTTTTTTAAAATATCTTACTTCAGTTATTTTATGAACTTAAAGCCATAAAATGAAGTACGAACATTTTTAATGTGGTAATATATTTTTAGTAACGATAATGAGCAAATGCTAAAATTTTTTTCATTGATCCTTCATAAAGCTCTTTTTGATTTGTTCGGTCATGAAAGGTTGATTCTCTATTCCATATAAGTAACTATTGCAGTTCTTTGTCTAGGAAGTTGATCAGCGAGATCAAAAATTCTAGGGAGCAGAATTGACAGTGATTGACTTAAGAATGTGTCACCAATTTACTGGGAGGCTTGTTTGTGTGTATATGGATAGAAAGAAGATAGTGTAAATTATTCAGTAGCAAGAGTGGTTGTGTATAAAAGAACTCTGTTGATAGGGTGGATCCCACTCCTACTAACATTTTGACATTATTTAAAGATTTTTTAACAGTCTCTTGATAATATCGGAAGGTTAATGCTTCATTTATTATTTATTTAACATATTAAAAAAGTTTGTCTTTGAAATACAGTAATCAGAAAACTTTTTAGTTATTGCTTTAAAATTTCATCAAATTTACCCGGAATTTCAAACAACAATACTATTACTCATTTTACTTAAAACCGTAGATCTATAGATTGTAAAGTTTTTTTTTGAAAAAAATAAATGTTTTCTTGGTTTATCTGGGATTTAAAGTAAAATAAGTTGACTGTATTGAACTTAAAGATTTGCACCATGATGCAGTTCAGTAAAAGAAGAATCATCAGTTTATTAACACACTTGACCTTCTCCTGGCCTTTCTGTACATTGATTTTCGATTGCCTGACCAGCTGAACAATTATTTGCCGATAGAAGAGTTCTTGTCACGTAATATGTGAAAACCACGCCATTATATATTATTTAAAACTTTAAAAAATATAAGGAGGAGCACATAACAACCTGAGAATAACTGGCTATGTTTGTTGTAGTTCGGTACTTTCTGTTGAATGTTCGAGTTTGACAAAGAATTCTGACTTTTTAAAGTATGTAGGTGTGACGTTTAAGGTGAGAAGTAAGTACGCTAATTATGAAAATATTGATTGGAGTCTTACTTCATTGTAACTTAGAAACATTAATACATATTTCACTGAAGATTTTTTGTTTCACGAGATAAAAAACCAGTAGTTTTTCAATGTATTTCAACTCTAATGGTATAAAAAAGTAACTTTTAATTTAATTTAGTTAAAGGCTACTAAAAGCGGATCGAATTCAATAAACAACACAGAAAAATTAAACTTTGTTAAGTCAGTTAACACCCTCAATAGTATTTGTGCATGAATGTGTTTTTAAGGATTTTTGTATGTAAACAAGTACAATTTTTCTGTTTCAATTTATCGCATGATAGTAAAAAATTGTCACCATAATTTTAATCAAGTTTTTTCATTTTGTAACATCGTGAATGAATAAAACTCTCTCACCCTCACTCCAATAAAGTATGTTAAATACTTGTGCTGGCCGTCTTTTGCATGCTTGTACAGGCGGTGAAGTACTGCAACATGTAAATTATATTATAACAGTAACGCCTATTCTATAATTAAGGCGATGATATCCGCCACGGTTTTCCGCCTATAAAGAAATCTTCTGTAGTTATTTTTAGCGCTATCATTAAGTTAAAAAACGTTTTTCTAATTTGTCTGTACTACCTTGATGCTGCCTCCGTCACTTGCGTAGTTACAGTATTTTTTCGTAGCAACTTCGATTTTTTTATTTTAAAGTTACATCAGCTGCTTTGGTTATTAAAGGCTACTACTACGGATTACATTGGTATTACTACAGATTACTGTATAAAATCGTTTGGTTTTAATGTGTAAACTTAAACACCAACTAATACTAAGTTTCAACACAACAACCAATATCTATCAATTGGTATTAATATTTGTACAAATTTAATTTTTCAATTTTTTTGTATAAGTTGTTTTTTAACCTTTATATATTTTTGTAAGAATAATATTTTTTGTGATCGCTTAACTTAGGTGTGTTTTTGTCCAATTTTTTTGTAGTTCCCTGATTTATGTGTTGTATGTATGTCTAATGTTTGTTGAATTGTCTAATGTTTTTATAAAAAAGCATTTCAAACAACAATTACTAATACTCATTTTACTTAAAACCGTATATCTATAGATTGTAAAGTTTTGTAAAGATTGTCCAGTATAAACTGGACGCTAATAAGATCGGCAGTTGAACTCGGGACTTTTCGTTGTGTAATTTACGCAGATAAGCGTAGATTAATTTAACAACAGTGTGAAGTACCGTATTTAATATGTAGTTTTATTATACTTGGGTATTATGTCGTTCGTGGGTCTGGATTAGTTTGAAGTTCCGGAAGTCAAGAAATTAAGATTGGAATTTGGAAACAAAAATAGTGTCATTCGATTTTTCTTAAAGAGTTGATACAGAAATCACTAATAGTATTTGCCACAGCTCAGAGGTAAACCTTTTTCTTTCTTACAGAAACCAAACGGGCTTGAGCTCGTACAATTCTTTAGAAAAAATTGCCACGAGCCATGAGACTGGTCTCATGAAAGGGGTTTTTTTAAATTCAATTTTAAATATTTTGTTTTAAATTTAATCACGTAAACATTGTATCTGTGATGAACTGATTTTTTTCTGTATTTTGTGTACATTGTGTGTTATTCCGTGTGCGGAACTTTTCGCTGTGCTTTGAGCTACACAGTCTACTACTTTAACCACTGGACCATCGAGTCAGTCAATTTTGTTATTACGTTAAATTTTTTCAGTATTAGTAGCTTACTACTGTTTAGGATGTGACCGGATATTTGCGATTGGACAACTATAAGAAAGGCGTCTCGTATATTGAGTGTTTACTCGGAAGTTGACTTTCCGTTAAAAGTAACTTCGTCCACCTATTAAAAATATTTTTGCACAACCAAAAATTCAGCATTATTCAAATTGAATTCAAATTTAGTTTATTTTATTGTTAAACCGTTCTGAATTTTTGGCCCTATTCAGGATCTAATCAATCTAATGTATTTGTATATGATGTTTAAATTTATTTATTACGTTTACAAAAAATTAAGTAATTGTTTTTAAAAAACTGTTTTGAAATATACAAATTATTTCTATAGAACCTAACAAAAATGTTTTAATTATTGCACACAGTATTTAACTTAAAATACTCATCTGTAAAATATTAGACAATAACTCTTGAAATATAAGAAAACAAATTTGAACTAGAATAAAATGGGATTATTAAACTAGTTCGCGCGATTGTATCGCTTAACCTTCGTTGATACTAGAGTGTTACGGTTTCATTGGGGAGAGTTCGAGCGTCATCGACCGACATCGTTTGTAGGCCTCTATTTAGGTCTAGTATAAATAGATTCGTACGTTTAAACGAAACAAATTCTTGGTTCCCTTTATTTTTAACGATATTATGATAGGAGTTTGCTGAAAATTTACATTAAGTTAATTTCGTTGAATTTAGTGAAACAAGAAAATATAAAAATGTTTAATTGAATTGAATCATTGTAATGATTTACACAGTACTGTATTATAATTTTCAATTATTATCTAATACTGATTTATGATTTCTTATTCTTAGAAAATTTTTAAGAGAATAGTAATTTTTAATCGAGAGAATAGTAAACATTTTTTTGCGAATTTTTACTTATTGTGCTATAGAGTGATAAAGTATTGTAATCCGGTTTTCAGTTGATCTTTATGTTCGTAACCCCTTGAAGCCAAAAAAGTTTTTAGGAGGATTTTTATATATTCTTCTGCGTGCGTGTGTGGGGGGAGTTGGTGGGTGTGTATTACTTTCTGGAGGAAAACCTTTTACTAAACAATCCCAAATGGTTTTGTACTAGCTACAGTATGTACCCCAAAATTACGGGTACTCTGGTGCAGAAATACTGTTTTTTTAAAGCAACTAACAATTTGATTCAAATTCTTCCATTTAAGATTTCTGTATTAAGGGAATTCGCATGGTTATATCTTGTCAATGTTATTCACTGATCTTGGTATACACTCTTCTAAGAAACAATATATAAATAGTAAGTTACACACTAATGGATATAATTTTCCTTTTGCTGTTTTAGTTGAAGTAGGCCTACTTCATTATAAGCAGATGTTTTTATTTTAAATATTTAATGTGTTTGTTATAAGTTTATTTATTATAAGTGTACCTGCTGATAAAAAAAATTAAAAATGCTAAAACTTTTGTACTAAACATTTTTTGTCCGACGTTTGTGGCTCTTAATTAGTAGCTAATTTTATTTGAAAAAAATCGCATCAAAATTAGTTATTTTGAAAACTACAACTTTATGGCTCATTTACAACTAAAATTCAAATAACGATATTCACAAAATAATTTTTAAAAAATCCTACAATTTTCCATATAATGTTATTTCGACCAACGCTTTGTTTAATGATTTTTTTTATTCAGTACAATATACATTAAGATTGGTCTATTACGTATTGAATCGACCGTATTGAATCATTATTTACAAGATAAAGTAGTAATTCTTATGCATACAACATCAAAACTAGATGTATTGTGTGTAAAATTTGTATTGCTTGGATGTTAGCGAGAAAAATCATGGGACTTACCGAGATTTATTTTGCTAAGAAAGAATTATTCACAATTAGGTGTGTATTATACTAGTAATTGCTTGTAGTGAAAACTACATACAGTTCTGTCGGTACATTTTATAAATACTTAAAAGAGCCGTACACCAGCTTAAAAGAAATGCAGGTGCTATTATGTCTTACCGATTATTCCTTATCTGGAAATCCTTCTAGTAGTTACGTTTGTGTTTTTACATAGGTGAACTACTTTACTTAGATACGAGTATAGTGCTACTCGGTAATTGTATTACAAAACACAAAGCACACAACTCCATATCCCGTGCATCTTTTTAATACCTATTTTGTATTAATATGAATAGGCCTATTAAATAACCCACGCATTCTTCATCTCCTTCTTCCCTTTTAAGAATCACTTCATTTTTCGCCTTCTAGAGTGTTTAAGTGGCTTTATGTTTAGTAAAATTAGGTTATAATGTATTCAAGGGTGCGACATTATTTGTTCGTTGTATCTGAGTAGTCGTTGTAACCGAATGACCCTATACACCGCAATATTTATGTAGTACTCTTATTATCTTACATAACGAGCCAATTACCGGAATAATGAATATTAGTCTTAAGTATTTAGTTTAATTAAAAATCATGATTAAAAATCTTTTACACCACCTTCGCGGCCGAATGGTTAGCGACATTTAGTCGTCAGCTGTTCTAGGCATACAAAATGTTGTAGGTTCGATTCCCAGTAGGTCTGGGCTGAGGCAATAAGGTTAATACTGCAGTTTACTGATAACTCCCCAACGTTAGTCTTTTTACCGTAGAAGTACGTAAACAGAAATATTTTTCACAGTATTGATATGTGTATCGGAAAACTGTTTGTTCCTCATTTACCAGAGAATATATTTGTCTATTATTATTATTATTATTATTGGACTCCTTATTACGTATTACATTGGACTCCCAATTGTTAATTAATGTATTAAATTAATTGCACTCGATCTGCTGGTTCCAGGGCTACAAAAAATAGTTATGTTTCTTATCTCGTAGTCAGCCAGTTATATGGCTGAACTATTTAAGAACAGACGAGGTAGAGGTGTAAAAGACACTAGTCAGATTTATCTCCTCTGAAATTAATGAATTTCACTTTACAGCCAGACCCTGTGGTGAATGAAGTGAAGGTGTCATTTGCAGGGTGGAAAGTAGGTACTTTTCGGAGGGCCTGGCATGCTGATAAGCGTACTCTTTCAATTCAGTGAAAAAGGCAATAGTAAACTACCTCAATCCTCGTTTTTACTTGGTAAAACCTCTAGCGGTTCAAACCTGCCTTTCGGCTGTTGACCTAACCAACAACAGATATTTTTTTATAGTTTTTGTTACTGTAGTCACGATGTGAATTAGGTGCCGCATTTGGTACTTAACATTAGTTAATTTAGGTGTTTTTCTTTTGTGTCTGTTTTGACTTCCGTTAGTCCACGACAGGGTGTGCAGAAAATTAAGGACTTCGTTCTGTTCTGCCGCCTTTCTTCCACTAAGTAGGTCCGTCCCGCTTCCCTGTTTGTATTTAATTGCTTCTCGGAGGCTAAGGATGACTATAAGGGTGATGTGGAGGCCATAAAAAAAATTATTTCAAGGAAGGAAGGTGATTCATTCGTTACGACCGGATTCCATTTTCGTTTTATCCGACTTTACAATGTGTTAATACCATCTAAAACTAACCAGATTTTCTATTTTCATACGTTGTTACCGGATTTTTTCGTTACAACTGACGTTATAACAGAATTTTATTGTATTTTACTTACAGTCCCCGATTTATTTGCTTTTAATTCATAATTATTATATATTTTAAAAAGTATTGTATTTGATGATGTCTACGTAAGGCTTGGCATGTGCGTAGGTAATTATATTAGATAAAATACATAGATGAAGAATTGTCAGATCTTACGGGGATTCAAACCCCGAGACCCTTGGATATAGAAGCCAGTTGCACTGACCACTGCTCCCGCGGGCTGAAGAAAGAACAGATTAAAAATAACTGTATGAAGTGATTTTTTTTACTGATCCTACAATACTTTCTGATTCTGCAAAACGTGTTTATGGAATATTTCGGAGTTTATTTTTGTTGACAGGGTATAAACTTTTACAGTGTTAAGTAAACAACTACGTATAACTTACATCTACTGATTTCTTGAGTAATCAGTACTTGCAAAAATATATCGTTGCAGTGAATGGACTGATTTTGAAGCAGTTTTGAAAGAAAATTACAAATTATCGCTAAACAACGTGTCAGACGGAAAAATATTAAAAAAAAGTTATATCACTTTACATATTCTCTTTACTTATTAGTTTTATGAATTTGTTACTTTAAATTCACTCCTGTATTTGGATAAATCAATTTTAACGGGGGTTTTCAGAAAATAAAAAATTTCAAAAATTAAGCATTGGGTAAGAAAACTTTTAATACAAAAGGCACTTTGAATTTTTTTAATTTCTGTAGTGTAGGGCCTACCTACATTTTTGGCCTAAAATACTTATAAAACTGTAATTCTTAACACATCTATTTTTCATTTTCTCCCTTTAAAAATATAACCTTTTAAAATCAATTCTTAACTTTTACTTAGGCCTACGACCTAAATTGAACTTAGAAATTTCAGATTGATAAGCCATGTGTTTCTGGAAATTTCGTGATGAATGGGTAAATTTGTAATTGGAATTTGCTTTTCTATATTGGTCTATACAAATTTTTGGAATCATTTGTTATACGATAAAATGTGTTAATCAAAAATTGGTTCGGGTTAATCAAATCGGGTTAATAGCATTGATCTGAATAAGAATCTTGTTTTTTTCTAATAAGGTATGAAACGCCTTTGAGCAAATAGCCTACCTTTGTTCTAAGAATCACAGTTTTACGGTGAATAAACATTTTATAAATTAGTGTAATTTTTAGTTTTTTTTATAACCATAAGGACTGCAGGTCTACGTGGTAGTTTTTGTTTTTTTATTAATAACCGTTAAAATAAACATTAGTACCGTGATATAATTGTATTCAGTGCCACTGATTTTAAACATTTACTTCTACGAAAGAATTAAATATTATAAGTCACGTCTTTTTTATTACTCTTAGTTTTTTGTTTGGTTCGTAGTCGCATCAGATGCTGGGTCATTAGCGACTACTGTAGTTTATGGAACGGTTACGGTGGGTTTTAATTCGTATATGTTAATTTCCAGATTCTAACCGGGATTTGAATCCGGAACCTTCCGCTTTATAATATATTATCTCAAGAATGTGGCTACCCCTACTAATTTTTTTAAAAGTTTAGTTTTAAATAATCTTCTATTTAAGTTTGCTTCATATACTGTATAAGAACAATAACCTGTTACTTCTATTATACTGCCATTGTAATGTTGAAATTTGTGTTATTCATAAAATTTTTTTAGTAGACGCCCTTTGGTCTTGGTGTAAAGAACTATTTTTTTCAGGGTATTGAGCGATATAGGTTTGGAAAAATCATTCCTGTCTATAGTCTTTGTAAATTCAGTGGGTGTGTGAGCGAGGTTAACTAACCTTGGCTGTTTCTGTTTGGCGCATCATCTCATAATTTTTGATATTTTTTTAGTTAGGATGTGTCATATGTCATAAAAATAATGCTTGCCAAAAATTCAATGTCGCTACCTAATAATATTGTTATAGATTTTTGAAGCAGTTTGGCAATTGTTACTCGCCTATTGATATTACAAAGATTATAGTACGCAGTGCCAACCTTTAACTAGAGATTTTAGTTCTAATTTTTTCGGATATTTATAAAATATTGTTTTATCAAATATATTGAAATTTATAGTTAAGAGAAACAAAACGAAACCGAGTGTGTACGTCTGAATTTTCCATTGTAAGTAGTTAATGATAGAGAACGTGTAACAGGAATGTATTGCTATAATTTTGGTGGTTTAAATAATTTCATAGAATTCCGTAGACTATCTTTTGAAGGTTTTCAGGTATCTTAACAAATTCCTAAAATATGATATTTTTAGAATATAAGTTAATTTTTAAGGATATTTTGTGCCTCTAAACATCCAAAATTTAGTGATTTTTCGGTTTAACATTATACTTTAATGGTTTCTAAGCCTACTTACGCTCTGACAGTAAGAAATTTGAATTGTTAATTACACTGGTTATAGGCAAGCGATTTGGTATTCTGTCACTTTTTACTGGTGACTCCGTATTCTATCTCGTTTCTACTCATGCCAGAAACACAATTAACACAAAATTATCGGATAAGAAATAGGTGAAATTTTTAATAATAAAAATAGTTCCGTTTTTTTCATATTATTAGTTATTTAAATGATTGAAGCATTTTAGAACAGAAAAGGTAGAGATTTAACACTAATCAGATTTATTCTTTCTAAAAGTAATGAATTTAAATGTACAGCCAGACCCTGTAGTGAATGAAGTAATGGTCTCATTTGCAGGGAGAATAGTAGATGCTTCTAAGAAGGCTTTACATTCTGATGAGCAGTCAAGCTTTTCAATCCATTGAGGAAGGCAAAAGTAAAACAGTTCATTCCTGATTTTACGAAGTAAAAACTTTAGAGGTACAAACCATAGTATGTTTGTTGACCTAAACAACGTCAATAATAATGTTGTATCAATTGACATCGTTGTATAAATTTTTTATTTCAGTAATAATTAATATTGTATATGTTCTTTGTTTTGTGTTACTCATTTTAAGCCCATAATGATTATTTACATACACTACAAAATACATGTTTAAGGTTTATCGGAGTCAGCGAAAAATCTATATAATGGGTAAAACAATAACAAAATAATTGTACATTTTATTTTATTTTTTATACAAATTTTCCTTATGAGTATTTATTTTTATTTTCAATTTAGAATTGTTGTATTTTAAGTACTACATTAATATTAGCAGGTAGCACACAATAATAGTAGGCTATGTATGTTACTGTTGTGAAGATGGCACAAAAGAGTTGCACATTATTACTAATTTTTGTCTTCGATTGTTTTGCAATTGGCTTATCTTTTAAATAATTTGATGCGTGTACACGAATTGCATACGTTACTCAATTATTAGTTTGCGTTTACAATATCGATTAGGTGTATATTAAAAATTTACGTGTGTACGTATATTACTCGCGTATCATGTAAAGTTGTATTAGTTAGAAATCATACCGGCGTTTTCTTTAGATATGTTTTTCAAATTTGTTTAACAGTTATACAGTACTTTTCTTTTTCTTTTTTATATATTTTATTATACTAAAATATTTGAAAATGAAAATTGAAAAGTTTATGCACGGTTTATTTTTAAATTTAGTATTACACTAGCAAAACAGTGGAGTTAAAAGTTAAACCCATTAACGTGTCTAATTTACCTACGTAAATAATGGTAAGTAGCTCAATAAACTGAAAAATCTCATTCTTAAGTGTGATTTCTTTAATTATTTTTTAAAATCTTAGGCTAATATTATAAAATACATTTATCTTTTCAGTTAATCAGAACATATATTGTGAATGCCCGATATTACCAATGGAGTTTGTAAAATAAATACCTCTCAAATTTTGATTTCTGTTTTGTGTGTAAATTATTCATACATTTGGGGATAATCGAGTATAATAAATATTTTTGGTACAGTTAGTTCTACGTTTACGTAAACGAAATTATTTATTATACATAATGTTTGGTATACTGAATTATTTCATAAATTTGAATCTCGAATTCACTTTTCTATTATCCTCAACTTTTCCAAGTGATTGACTCCTCTATTTAATTGTATATTGCTCATAATAAAGCTGATGCCATTTTAGTGAAAAAATATTTTGGTAATTATTCGAGGACGTTTATTACTTAGTATTTACGGCTCAATCTTTTTAAACCAATAGGATTTTTATTGTCACATTTAATTCTGACAACGTACTGTTTTTAGTTATATCTTTTACTTTAATTTCTCCTAAAACTGTAAGACGTAGAATAGTTTGTAGGCGAATAACTTTGAGCATGTTTTATGTACTATGTTTCGGTTATTACACTTTTCGGGAAGTTAAATTTTGAACAGAAGTATTGAAAAAATATTTTTTATAGTTCAGGGTAGCAAATCCTTTAAACGGATTGACTGAGTTTGCTTTAAAACAATAATTTTATATTTCGTCTAATGACTGTTTGTTTGATAACTTCAAAGAAATTGAGACAGTTTTAATTTCCTCATTTTTTAGTAAATCGGGTGATAAACTTTAATGTAGTCTTGTCTGAATAAGAAATAGTGTTCGAAAGTAAGAACCGTTTTTAAGGAAGCAATAGAGCATGATTGAATGGTATTAGAGGTCATTACGGCCGTTTCCGTGGCTCAGTCGTCAATGTGGTCACCTGATTAATATTAGAAATAGCGGGTTCCTGTGCAACTTCTTAAATGTCTTGCCTGAAAAATTTTTACAACTTAAAAAAATTTCAGATTTCATTTCAAATAAGAGTAGCTAGCAGCCAATTCTACGTCTTTCGTGTTACGTTAAAAATTCAGTAAGTTAGTCTAAGAATGTATCATTTCAAAACAGAATTTGCATTTTATATTTTTCCAACGACTGTATTTTGCTCATAATTGAACGAGAGATCATATGAACTGATAACTTTTCTAAATTATGACCATTAATATTTCTACCAAATGTGTGAAGCTGTAAATCTATCTGTTGATCCTTTTTTGCCAGAAGTAGATAGATAAAGTATAATTTGTTTTGTAATATAATAGTCATGTAATAATTTACGTCTGCTTAATGCAAATAATAAATTAAAAATTTAGTAAAAACAGTGTATCGGTCTTAGTGTGTCGATTGAGTTTAAATTAATTACAGATAGTTGTTAATAATGGTAAAAATGTTTAAGGTTTTTCGATGTTTTAATCGTTCTGTTTAATACAGTTCAATAGAAATTAAAAGTCCGTAGTTTATTTTACGCCGTGGTTTATTTTTACAAATTATGGATTTACTCCGGTATTTAACATAGTAATCCATTTATGTTTTCTTCAATATTTAAAATGCATTTGTTACTTTCATACTGTACGCATTAATTACTTTTCATCATTGGAAAGTCGTGTTGTTTGGTTTAAATATAACGTATAACAACTTGGTTTAAATTTTTAGGTTTTATTTTTACATGTTTACGATTAAAAAGTTAACAAAAATGGATCAAACTACTCCATGTTTTTAATATTAATTACATTAGTTTTTATCTAAAATCTATTCAGCACTTACTGTGGTTTCGATAACATTGATCGATGGAGCTATTACACTATGTGTTATACTTAGTAAACACGAAAAGATTTGAATACGAAAGAAGTTGTTATGGAAAACGAATTTAACGCGCGGAGGCATTAAAGGTTTAAACAATTCAACTCATTAAAAATCCTAGTCATACTATAATATTTATTAATGGTGTGTATCAATAGGCCTAACGTTTCTTTATTAAACAGATACAAAGAATTGATCGATGACCATAAAGAGATATAGGCCCGGACAGGTTAGGAAACCGGCCTGTAAATATAGTTGGCCTACCTGCAGCGTATAGGATACCTTATATTATAACTTATAGGTGGGTATAAGTAGTTATTATTAATTTTTATTCCAATACAAAGACCCGTCGTCAATTAGAATGCCTACGCACACGCACATCCACCCACAATTTATTACTGCTATAACTAATAGGCATAATATTACTTTAGTCTGTTCATTCGTATACTAGGCCTATATATTAACCGTAATTGATAATAGATGGTAATTTTATGGTATCAAACAAAGAAGAAAAATTAAAAAAAATTATAAAATAAAAGGCTCCAGTATCATGATTTATCAAGGCTAATCAAAATAGGTAGCATGCAATAAAGAGGTAAGTTAAATGATAGAAAAAAACATTACGAATTAGTTGAATTCTATATTACTTTAGTTGTTGCTAAGAAAGCCCACTTTGTAACTATACGAATCTGTAATGATGTAATACTTACAGTATTATCCTATAATGACTATTTTGATCAAATAATAAAAATATGCTATTTTGACTTTTTAAATTTATTATGCATCTTTAAGTAATTTAGCTTTAAGAAGTGTAGTCATGTATTTTACCACTTGGGTTTATAAATAGCTTCAGTATGGTATATATATATATATATATATATATATATATATATATATATATATATATATATATATATATATGTGTGTGTATTTTTCCTTTTCTAAGTAGTCTTACAAATTCAAGATTACTAATGCCGATTTTCATAAAATAGGTTACAGATCTTTGATATTCATGAAAGTTCATAAATAATGTTTATTGCTTCGAAGTAATTACACTATTTCTACTCCTTAGGATCAAATGGTTGGAATTAAAATGTCTTACTTTTCATACAGATTACTTAGAGAATACTCATACCAATTTTCAGAAGTATAACTTTTCGGGAAGTTATAGAAGTAATACACATGTGTATTTAGTGCTTCAGGGTAGTCTACTCGTTTTTGCTCATATGGTGAAAATGGTCGATTTGCAAACGGTTTTAGTTTTTTATATTCAATCCCTAAGAAACCAATGTGCCAAACTTTAGTTTTTTAAGTGATCAGAAAGTAAGTGAGTGGATCAATCAATCAGTCAAATACTGTTGAATATCCTTGGAAACTCCTTTTTAATTGTTTTTAGCTTTTTTATTATTTTTTTATGTTCTAAACATTTTTGGGAATCAAGGGGTTAACCTGTATTTATTTTAATTAAGCTTGCTATTTTTTAGATACGTATATTTTATTCCACTGATTGTTGTTACATCAATGATTTTCATGAAATCTTAACATTGATATGTTAAACTCATAAAGAACTATTGCATATGTTTACATAGACCTGAAGTTTTTTATAGAATATTTACGTCCTTTAATTACTAAATTGGATTGTCTCTTTCTATAACGCTACACGCAGTTACCAATTTTTATAAGTATTCATCATTAGTAACGTTGTTTAGTGAAAACATAAAATTAATTATTTCTTCGTACATATCTCTTGCTTCACAAATAAATCGTTTAGTTAATTTTGTGGCCTATTATAATAACTCCTAATGTACAAATACTGTGAATTTTAGTTAACTTTTTGCAGTTGCTATACTTGTTTTCTATCGTTTTGTTTCCTTACTAAACTGTGCAAATTGGGACAAAGAAAAACAAATTTTTCAAGAAACTATGCTTTTATTCACTCTATGCTTTTGATATGCCCTTGATAAATACCTGTTATTACGAAGTATGTATTCTTTTAGCAGAAATTACCTCTTGAAGATGTTTTAGCATTGACTCTATTAGGCTATATTAGTGCGCATTTTCTTGACTTCATCATCGTGAACGACACTTTATAGCATTAATCATCATGTGTTCTTTTGCTGTATTCCATATTACTTGAACGTCTCTTCAGAATATTCCACGAGTTCTCAATGGGATTTAAGTCGAGTGAATTTTCAGACCAATCAACCACATCAGTTTGATTTTCCAGCATGAAAGTCTTGACCATCTTTGAATGATGGCAAAGAGCCAAGTAATGTTGAAATGTGTCTCCAAAGGTTTCTACGAATGGAATTATTTTACGACGTAATATTTCTAAGTAATTGGTTTAATTTATCATGCCTGGAACAAGATCTAAGCTGCCACGGCTATTTGTCTTGAAAAAACTCCAGAACATCCATTTCAGAGGGTGTTTTGCAGTTTACATTTACTGAATGGAAAAAAATTGCAAGTTCGTATTAATTTTCACACCAAAGTAAGATATATATATTTGTAAAAGTTACACTTCTGCGCTAAAATTCATATAACAGCCGCAATTTTAAAAAACATATTTTCCTATGAGAGGACAGCCTCCCCAAGAATTTCAGCTGACATGGCACCTTCCCTATCTTGTAGACTGTAGAGTATAAAAAACATAGTAAATGAGGTGATTTTTAAAAGCATTGTAGGAGTCGTTTTTAAGAAAATCGCAAAAAAGTGAACAATGACACGAATAAACTACTACTTCCGGTTGACCGATTTTGATAAAAATGTTCCTGACGGGTCCTCTCGTGGTATCTAGTTTAAATTTCAAGTTTAAACTTCGTACGATGTGAGATATTTTACACATACCCACGCACGCGCGCGCGCGCGCACACACACACACACACACACACAAACACACACACACACGCACAGACCAATCTCTAAAAACATGTTTTTTGGGTTCAGGGGGTATAAAAACGTGTAGATCCGGTGAAAACTCGATTTCGAAAATCGACATAAAACAACAGTTTCCTTCCTGCATATTCATATAGGCAAGAGAAACTAAAAATATATGTCTTTATATTGGGGGTTTTTGTCAAATGTTATCACCAGTAAATTTGTCTTAGTTAAATTGTTCCGTGTACCCTTTCTCTTATTAAGTAGCTAAGTATTATATGATTGAAATACGTACGAATTGAGTCCGTACAATCAAACTTTTTACCATCATACGAATTAAAACTAATTTCGTTACTTGTTTCGCTGTTCTAAATCTAAAGTGCTGTTTTTCCCAGTACTAAGTAAACCCAATTGTATAAATTTTAGAGGTATATGGTATTCACCAAGATAATTGCTGATGAGTTAAGATGAACATGTTTCGTAAAATAATTACATAATAGTTTACAAATTTTTTACAACATTTTGGAGTATTACTGTTACAAAAGAAAAAGAATAATAATTACGTTTTTTTTTTAAACGTGGATAGAATTTATGTTGAGAGATTATTACTAGATAGTACATGCAGTTTGAATAGATAAAATTAAGAAGATGCAATCATCTATACACAACCAAATTTGCACGCAGTAAAAACTTCCTTCCAATGAAGGCCACATTTAACAACAGCATATTTTTTTTATTTTTTAGGGGGAAAAATTATACTGGTTCGCCAAACTGTTACTGCTTGAAGAGAGGATGGTGGTTAGCAATGCCTTGTGCTAAAAATACCGCGAATACGATAACCAACAGCCATTCGCAATTTTATAGTCTGTTAAATTAGTCCAAAACACAGCAAGAACACACGTTATTCATGTTTAGAAGGAAAAATTACTATAATCGTGTTAACTTATGGAAAGTGTGTCGCGACTTAACCTAATAAAATTGAAGGTATTTTAAAACAATGGCTATTTTGATCTCCTACGTAATATTACAGTTATTACCTATTTCACTTACGAGTGTAGTTATAGGCTTAGTGTTAAACAGTGTGTTAATTGTTTTTTTTAATTGCACTTGTTTTAAATACCGTCTGTACAAGAAAGTATTCTACTCTATCTGGTTAGTTCTTGTGAACAACTTATGGTTTATTATATTTTCTATTAACTACTAATGTTAAAATCTGGTGTGAAACACTCACACAACTTTCTCTTGCCAATGCAAATAAATAACAGTATAACCTAACATTAGAAATAAACAAAAAACTAACCTCAATAAACTTAACCTAATTTTTAATCATGATTGGAAGACGTAAAATTAAGATCAACCTCAGTTTAGCTTCATAATACGGTAAATCACTGTTTCACGCTAAACTAGGCTCTGTAGTGAAAAATTTTCTAAATAAAAGTTGTAGATCTTTTAATTTTCCTACAAATTTCATTATATACACTTTTGTCGTAAAATTCATACTAAGGCTGAAATCTTAAAAAATAGATTTCTTACAATATTTCGTGAGAAAAAAACTGAAAATCGCTAATTACCGTTAATCTAAGCGTTATACAAAAAAATGTATGAAATAAAAGTTGTAGGATTTTAAATTCTCTACAACTTTTATTATATACATTTTTGCGACAAAATGCATATTAAAGTCGCAATCTTAAAAAAAACAATTTTTTTACGCGAAAACGCCTCTTCAAGAATTTTAGCAGACATGGCGCCTACCCTATTTTGTAGAGCTTACAAAATTTTGTAAATGAGGCGATTTAAAAAAAATCGTAGGAGCCGTTTTTGAGAAAATTGCAAAAAAGTGAAAAATGACACGAATAAACTACTACTTCCGGTTGACCGATTTTGATGAAAATGTTCGTATCGGGTCCGTTAGTAGTATCTAATTTAAGTTTCAAGTTCGTACGATGTTCCGTTCGTGAGATATTCCGTTCCCAAACGCACGCGCGCGCGCACACACACACACACACACACACACACACAAGAGAAGAGAAATTAAAATATGCGATTGGTTCCACTTAGATATACAAACGGTTTTTCATTTGTTTTAACAAAGCTCAAGTTATTTTAAAATTAGCTTTAAAAAGAATGTTACATACCTGTTAATAAAAAATTGGTTTATCTAAACCAATATTCAAATTAGTAAATTATATTACATAAGAGCGACGATAATTTGGACTAACTGGGGATTGACGTCGTATGTATTTTCAGTTTATCCGGATTTTCGAATTTTTAGAAAACAGCTTAAGTACTTAAGTTAGAAACTGAGTAATTGATTAAAATTCAATTATATTTTATCTTAAATTGTTGTTTTTCACCAGGTACAGATTTTTTACTTGAATATAGCCTACAAGTTCATGACATGGTTTTGTTGATTGCGTGGGCTGCTCTTCTAGTCAGTTCATTTAAGTGTCTAACGCAATGAAAGCCTCGGCGTTAATTTTATTGTTCTAGCGCATTCCTTGTTTTTGAAGTTTCATCATAAGCGAAGGGGTATTTCTTCTTCTACTCTTTCCCCATCCAATACTGGATATAAGCTTCTTTCAATTTCCTCCATGATTCCCTTTTTTCAGCTGTTCCCAACCACAATTACCCTGCCATCCCGCAGACATCATTCGCCAATTTCATCTGTGGTGTTTCAATAACTCAGGTAGTTCTTCGATATCTCATTGGAACACCCTGTGTGCCCATTTGCACTCCTCTACCTCACTGCATGTCCAACTAATCTCCTGTTGTGACCCGCAATACGTTCCACGACATGAGTTACCTTTTAACTTGTCTCGGATTAGCCTACTTTATTTTTCATTCTGTTTCGTAAAGAAATTCATAACAAGGCTCTTTCCATCATCGAGCATCTCAAGAGTTGCACAGAGGTCGTTTACATTACTAATAACTTATTTGTCATTAAGGATTAATACGGGTAATTTTGGTCGTTTTGCAAATCAACTTGTTTTTCTTCGGCTGAAATGTATGTTTCTTGTTGATTTTCTTCCGTTGTTTTTGTTTTGAGGCCTTAACTTACATCCGTTTTCAAAATTGACCTTATTAAAAATCTTCCTGCTATGCAATTCGTATTTTCAACGCTCCGAATTTTTGACTCCCGGATTATAAACGATCTACTTTAATTAATTGATTGTTTTGGAAATAAATTTGGATGGTTCCTTATTAGTTACCAACAACACGAGTATTATTTCAGCTCATTGTAAATAAAACGTATTGTGTAAAATCTTTACGTAAATTTGCGCTGCTGATGCTACGTATTGCACTAATTATTGGTTTACGCAATGCAAAAATGAATTATTAATTACTAAAGTCTAAATGATGCCAATGGGTGGATGACGTTTGACTAACTCCTACATAAATCTACAAAATATCAACTGGCAATCGATATTTAGTTTGTGTCGTTATATCTATGACAAAATGACACACAAGTACCCCAAAATAGTGAAAGAAAAAATTAAGATAGTACTGCAAATAATTGCGCTCAAAGTTACTCAAACACTGGTCCACCTATTGCATTTACAAGGACTATAATTGCATATTTATGTCATAATACAGTACAAACTCGCTAATCCAAACTAATAAAAAACCGCGACTATTCGGATTAGAAAATGTTTGTCTCAAAGGCAATATTCACGTTTAAAATGAGTAAAATACAGTTGGTAATGTTGGAATAAACTAATTTAATAATAATATACGTACAATAAACTAACGTACTGTTTTTCCCAAAAAAAATCATATTAAATGAAATAAATTAACAATAAAAAAGAATTGTAAATTCAGTACATACAGTATTAAAATATGTACAGTCGTTTATGTTGCAATAACTTAATCCAATAATAAAATACGTACTTTTCACTAATCTATTTTTCCACAAAGAAGTCATTAATTTTCTTCTGTTTCTTGGAAGCCAAACTTTGTTTGAATGGTTCGTCTCAAAGCTGCATAAGCAATAATATTTTATGAAACGGCTTTGGTTTCCTTAGTTCACTCTAAACACTTATTAAAACTTGCAACAGCCGCTTCATGGTTTTTGTTCTTATTTTCCGGTAGTTTTGCGTCATCGTCATCATCATTTTTACGACTTCAACCTCTGATTACCGTATTAAGACATTCAAAAAATAATCGAACCATAGAAAATCATTATAGTTACTTAAAAACAAACGTTTTTTGACCGTTCAGATTAGCGAGCTTGTACTGTTTATTAATATTTATGAAACTTAGCAAATTTAGTACATGGTGTAAATTTAAGCTATCAAAAACAATATCAGTTTGGAACTGTTTATTATACGTGCTAATACTCTTTCAGGTAAACATAAAGGAACTACCGTACTGTTCATTGAGTTATACCTGAAATTCAATTTTACAGATTTCTTGATGAAACTATCTGTGCGTGAATACCAAATACCGAACATATCACGGATGAGATAATACGTTTTACCTTACAGGATGATCTAAACATTGTACCATTGTATTTTATTGGTTGCATAATTATAATTTTATAGATAGTTGTTGAATGCAGATTACATACATATTTAAGTTGATATTATTTTATATAAAAAGTTACTAAATTTTGTGTAAATATTTACATTTTTATTTTAAACTGCATAAAGATCAGATCTACACCATGCCTTGTTGACTTAAAGAGAACGGATCTCTTTGTGCTTTCTCTGTCTGATAACGATTATTTTTTGGCAAAGATAGGTTTCCCGGAAACTACGTTGACAATTTTGTCGCGACGGTTAGCGCCTTATGGGTGTGTAATTGTTTGTATGTTATATTAAAGTAAATATTTTACATTGTAAGAAATATATGCCTATGGAAATGCAGTTTTGTTGTAATCGTATTGTATTATACTTACGCATCGGATCTTTATGGATTGTTACGTCATTTCTTTGATTTTTTTTAGATTTTTTAATTGGTTCTGAAATGTTGCTATTGAAACTGTGTATTCGATTTATATCCAATGTAGTTTTCTACCCATCCAAGTTAGGGCCTCACTGAATACGAATCTGAAATGTTACAAATTCTTTTTAGCAGTTCATAATTTATTTATATTGCATGCAGGATAGAATCTTAAAGTACCTTGAGTAAGTTATCGAAGTATGCGACTGTTTCACTGATATCCTCGCAATTTTCCGTTTGTTTCAGGGCAGGATCACAGACATGGGAAGTGAGCATTACTGCCTCAGGTGGAACAATCATCAAAGCAACTTGTTAGGTGTGTTTAGTCAGCTCTTACAAGACGAAAGCTTGGTGGACGTCACTCTTGCCTGTTCTGAAGGACATTCGATCCGTGCCCATAAAGTTGTCCTGTCAGCGTGTTCGTCCTATTTTCAGTCGCTTTTTGTCGATCACCCAAACCGGCATCCGATAGTTATTTTAAAGGACGTGTGTTTTTCTGAACTACGAACACTAGTGGAGTTTATGTACAGAGGTGAAGTGAACGTAGAGTACTGCCAATTGTCCGCCTTGTTGAAGACTGCAGAAAGTTTAAAAGTGAAAGGACTCGCCGAAATGACGCACCTAAGGTCGACCAGCGGAAAGTCCGCCCGCGAAGAGACAGACACTGAACCCCCTCGATCTCAAGAACCGCCTATTACACCGTCTCCACCGCCTGCCAAGCGACCTCCTCCCACAGACACGGAGACTCCGCCCCCACTACGACCACCGCCAACACCTCCGACTGCAACGGAAACGTTGTGCGAAAACACAGATACACAAAGCAGGTCTCCGGAGCCCGAGGATGACATGTCCTCTATACACAGTGGTCCTAGTGACATGACAATTGGACTGAGTTCTACGAGCCGTATACCCTCCCCACATTCGGGCGAACCTGTGCCTGGTCCGTCCGGAATGCCACCAGTCCAGCAAGTTCCGCTGGTCAGTATATTTTACTTCTTTTTATTAAATTTTATTATTCGTATTTTAAGGGATCTAGTATTTGTAATCTACTTCTCTTATGACTAATATTATTTTACTATTGTGCTTGGACCTAACAATACATCCATATCGTATAAAATTACAAAAATATAGTGTGCTGTTATTATACCAAATTTTAGTGAGGCTGAAAATTTTATAACTACTACCAAAACATCTGTGTTGACCAATGCCATCTCCATTTTGTAAAATTAATTAACAAAATTACTTGACAGCACTACTTCCAGGAATACAACCGAAAATTTTCTGGTATAAAATTTAAGAATGACTCATATTGTGCAATTGTACTTGTAATTGCAACTTTTTGTACTTTAATTTGTGTCCTAAGTTGATTTTTTCTATTGCAAAATTATTGCATTGAAAGTTGAATATATCACATTAAAAATATTTATGGAATCTGAAGCTAAACAGAATACAAATTGTTAATAGTTCTAAAAAAGTGGTAGATCAAATATATTATGAGATGCAGTTGACTTAATAAAGAAAGATCTCTCAATTTTAGGAACTTCTTCTTGTGAGATCAACAGTTGTTGGGCGGATGTGCTAAATTTACTGGTTGGGTATTTAAAAAAAATCAATTTTTTATGTTTATTTATTTTAAATTATTATAAATGAAATACATTTAATTAAATAGTAAAATCATGTTTTTGGAAACTTGTTTGTGTACATCTTGTAGTTCAAATAGGCTGAAAATAATTAATTATGTCGCATTGCTTTTCAATTGAGATAGATTTGCAGATTTACTAAGACTAAATTTTAATCTATCCAAGCAGATTTATTATAGTAATGACATATCTGATTAAATAAATGGTTACTAATTCTTTTGTTAAATCTTTAAGACAATAGTTGAATGAACATTGCTGAAATATTTATTAGCATTTTTTTTAAATCCATCATCTTACTTGCAAGTGGAAGGTTTTTCTTATGAAAACTTTGTGGACCCATTCACTTAGTACTGGAATCTTCTGTTACATTTGTTCATTGTAATCAATTAAATTACTTTTGGAACTTCATTTAGACACTGTTTTAAATGGTGTGTTTAATATTCATATCTCAATTTATTGCTAAGATTCCTGTAGTGTATTAAATAGAATTGTCTAATTCTTTTGAGATTTAATTAATTTGTCACTGCAATAGTGTTTTAGGTTTTTATGCTTGAAAACTTATTTGTTTATTTACAATACATTTTTTACAATAGGCCAAAGTGGCCCAATGATAGAAACAATATTACACACAAAATAACAGTATTATAAACTAAATATTGATTGTACATGTAAATTAATATATATACTTTAATCATAAACAATGGTCTAAACCACAAGCAATAGTATTAAGAGAAAAAGTAACTAACTCAATTTGATAGAGAGAGTGTTAAAATAAAACTTCAGTTTGAAAGTAGTGAATGGTTCCAAGAGATGAATCTTAATTCATAAAAAATACTAAAAAAAATTCTTAGTACATAAAAAATACCATGTAAATGAAATACATTTAAAAATTAAATCATTTCTAAAGCCTTGGGGCTTGTCACCCTAAACAAGGCTCAACTGATGAATTGGATCTAACAAAATAATTTCATCAATTGAATTAAAATTTAATAGCATGGTATTTTATTATTATTATTATTATTATAACTTATGTATAATATAACAAGATTAGAAATTAGTTAAGCAGGCATATGAAGAAAAAGTACAGTTTTTCATTTATGAATTAGTGTTTAAGTAACAAGATGTATAAAAAGCAGAATAAAGCAAGATTAGAAGAGATGGAAATGCAATTATGGAGGAAAATGCACACGATATGCTGGACTGAGAGAAAGGTGATTAATGAAGCTTTACTGATAATAGGATAACAGAGGACTCATTGCAAGGAAAATAAATATATTAGATATAATAAGAATAATGATTTGTGAATATTTTGAATATTGTGAATATTTTTGATGGTTAGATGCTAGCAAGAGAAGAAAGGTAAGACTGAGGAACCAACTTTTAAAAGGGTTGTGTTGTTTAGGTCATCAGCCAAAAGGCTGGTTTGAACCTGTAGAGGTTTTACTAAGTAAAACGCGGAGTGAGTTGGATTACCATTGCCTTCCTCACTGCATGGAAAAGTACACTTATCAGCATGCCGGGCCCTCTGAAAAGCACATATTTTCCACTCTGCTAATGACACTTTCACTTCATTCACCACAGGGTCTGGCTGTATAATGAAATTCATTACTTTCAGAGGAGATAACTCTGATTAGTGTCTTTTACACCTCTACCTCTTCTGTTCTTAAATGATTCAGTCATTTAATTGGCTGACCTTGTGATAAGAAACAGAACTATTTATTTTAGCCCTGCAACGAACAGATTGAGTGTTAAAAGGGTTAATGAAAGATATGAAATTTCAGTAAGTACATAGACGTGAAAAGAATGGTTACTGAAAGTAACCTATGGTTGCAGCGTGCAGAATATGAATGAATGAAATTCCATCCAGTAGCTCATTTAGTAATTTTAATTATACTGTAATGTATATTTTTACCCCTTGTAAGTCAACATGGTTCAAAAGGAAGTAAAAATAATAAGTGGTTTAGTAGGTAAATAAATATATTAGTTTATTAAAATTCTATTCAGGATCGATTTGAAATGTACTGTGCCTAATGATAAAAGTATACTACTGAATTGCCTGTTCTTCATTGTTTACTTTGTTAACAAATTGATAAATTGGATCTCAAGAAATTTAGTACTTTATTTCTAATATTATTAGTTAAGTTACATGCATACATAAAAAGTATATAATTTTTACTACAAGACTAAATGATAGTTTTACAAAACTGAGGTTTAAAAGTGTATGATTTTGAATTATGAATCAATAATTTTCAAAATTGTACTGTTTATGTATTCCGTGAACTTCCTTTCAGCTGAACACAATATTGTGCATAAATAGAAAGAATTAATTGTTAATTTTTTGTAAATTATATAATTTTGTAAATGATAATTCAGTATTACTTTATTTTCTTAAATAGTTGGTACTGACATGACCTACTAATAATAATTGGGCAGTTTAATTAAAATAAAATAAAATATTTTATTGAGCGCATTAATAAAAAAATTGTAAAATCTTCATTTTAGATTAAATACTTTAATTATTTTCCTGCATTTCATGTATTAATTGGCTTGCCTACAGTGTAGTTAGCAAGTCTATAATGTAAAAAGAAACTACATGAGCCTAAATTTAAATAAAAAATGCTTAAATGTTAAATTAAGAACTTTCTTTTTCAAAGCTAGTTAAACTGATCATGAATTGTAATTTAACTCAGGTGAAAGGAATGTCTTTCCTGAGGAGCTTGAGGGATCTTTCCTGTGTGAATAAAATAAGAAATGAGGACATTTGGGTGAACCTAGAAGTTTCTTGAGTCCATAATTTTTTAAATTATTACCGACAAACACCTAGAATATTAGACTGAACAAAGAAATCTGAAGCAAGCATTTATGTATGTGGCTTTTAGTAAATGGGACAAAATGTCCAAGGAAACACTGGAAAAAAGCCGGAACAGGCCAAGGACATACTGTCTATATTGATGTGGAAAGAAGTGAGAAGAGAATTTTTTCTTTCATGGGGTTTAACTATTCCCTGAATGTTTGTAAAATTTAATGAAATAATGTAGAGCAGTCTTCATAACTCGTCATCTTATCATACTATTTTACAAGCATAATTCAGTCTTAATTTTACTGGCTACTACCATTATAGATAGACCAACCTGTGGAAGGAAGGGATCTCGAGGAAGGGAGTTGGAATGACAGAAAGACTAGACTACTTAAGAAAGACTAGGAAGTGACTGCTCTAAAATCCTAATTATATATAAAAATTTATGAAATTATAATTGATTTTACAATTTTTAAAAATTGTAACTTTATAAAGAAATAACTATCTTATTCAACAAAGCTAATTTATAAAAAAATAAAACCATAATTTTGTTGATCCAGTTTCAAAAGTAACTGACTTCAGCACAAAAGTTCTTATTGTGAGAATTGTAATGTAACAAAAAAAAACATACAAATCATGCATAATAAGGCTGTTCAGTCAATTTATCAACAATGTTATTTATCGCTTTGCAGTTATATTCTTGATGGATGTGTACTTCACTTTCACTGCTTTAGCGAATTTATGACACTGATTATCTTTATTATTTTGGTATTATATTTAGTATTAAATTTCATTACAAGTTTTTTTTGTTCAAATACAATTTTCAAGTAGGTTGTAAGTATTAGTGCAACTTTAAGTATTATAATATAAAGTATTATACTCACAGTTTAACTTATTTTAATCTGCTGATAATTTTTTTGGGTCTTTTATGTTATTCCCCCCCTCAAAATTTTTCACATTTGTTTAATATTTCGTATGTAGGTGATTTTGTAGTATTTTTAACAAAAAAAAAAAAACAGGAAAAATATTTAAAGAAATCATATATCAATATTTTTCAAGTTAACATTAAAGTTTTTTTCCTTTTTAAAGTTAATCTTAACCTATTTGTAGAAATCTTTAAATTTTTTAATAATATTTTTAATGTAATTTTGTTAAATTAATTAATTTAATGATGTCATATACTCAATAAGTTTATATTATTCATTATTACATACAGTAACAATATTGAGAAAAGCAATGGATTTAACCTACCTATATTTAAACTTGACTTGAAAAATATTGGTTTCGGATTTTTTTAAATTATTTTTCCCGTTTTTATCATTAAAAATACTGTAAGGATGCATACAAAATATAAAAAAAATGTGAAAAATTTTGTTGGGGGGGGGGGGAATAACATAAAAGATCCATTTTTTTGCTTTACATAATGGTTGATTAAAAGGTTTTCCTTTTTATCTAATTCAAAACCACATTGATAGCTTGGTCAGAAGTGGCTACTGTGATTATAATACCTTTGATTTAATTCATATTTACTGGCTTCTGTCCTGGTAATACTCTGTTACAGTCTATCAAGCTAATTGCTGTGCACAATATTGTTATTTTTAATGTGTGTCTTAAATTTAATTATTAAGTATTAGTAAACTAAAAAGGGTCAAAATTTATGTAAATTCTCATAATTTAACTAATAAGAAGTAGTAATTAATTTTTAGACTATTTTTTTTAAATTTTATTATCTAGTTTGCATTAATATCTAGTGATCACTGAAATGTTAGTAGTGCAGTGTTAGTGAGGGCTTAAATGCAAAGAAAATTACCCTGTTTGATTCCTGGCTGGGATTTTCAAATTTTAACTCATTAAAACCCACTGTTGTCACTAATTACCAAGCTGTTGATGTGAATTTTTAACATACTAAGAATATTATAGTGAGGTTTCTTGTAACATTGTAAAATGTATTACATGAACAATAGTTTATATAATAACACTATTGTGTTTTTTTATGTTAAGGATCTAATGAAATTTTTTTTAATTATAAGATGATTGGCCAAAAAATTGCACAGTATGCTGGAGTTACAGTAAATTTTAAAAGGTATTTTGTATACTGTATTAGGACATCCAATCAGAAAAACAGTGATGTAAATAATTTTAAATATTGTCATATTGAAAACATTGATGAATGTGACCTAATTCAAAAAAAAAATTGGGTGTTTTGAAAATTTGTTGATGTTTGACGCAGGACAGTTTTTATATTTGTTTTGGTCTCCAGACTAGCCCAGTCAGTCTGTTGAAATTAAGTTGCTTTGAATTGTTATGTTACATAGGGTGGGCTAACGATTTAGTATGGTGAACAGCTGATAAGTAGTTAACATGCACTTCTTTATGTTAATGTTGAAGACACATATGTGTGTATCTTCAACATTCTAAAAGGTTCACTGAAGTACCAAAAGTAATCATATTGGTTGTTTAAAAAATGGTTAACAATATTTAAATAAAAGCTTAAAAATTGAGTTATTTTAATTCATGTGTATTAAAAACGAGTTTATTTTTGTATTTAAAAATTACATAATTTAGAATTTCCTATAAGTAATTAACATTACTTAATTTTGTATGGTATTAAAAAATAAAATTATACTGTAATATCTTTTTACAAGTCATTATACTAGGAATTATTATTGTTTTACAAGAAATTTCTGTGTAATTCAACTGAATTTTCTTGTGGTTGCCTGTGCACTCAGTATTGGCCTGCTCAAAATTTAAATATTTTTAAAAATTATTTTAATCACGACTAATACACTATATAACCAGTCTAAAGAGACAGTTCTAAAGAGACATTAATTAAAATTTCCAAAGCTAAACTATATAGTAATAATAATCATAGTCATAACTGAGATAGCCTTACTCTGAAAAATAGATCTTACAGAAGGAGTATGGTGACAAAATTAGGCGTTCCTAAGGTTTAAGAAAACCAGATTAGGTTTTACAATTATTTAAGATTTACTAAGGTTAAAATTTATGGCACTTTTCAGGATTATGAGAAAAGAAGAAACCAGTGAAATTAGGCCAAACATTAGGATGTATAATCTATACAAAAAATAATAATTTTCAACAAAAGCATACCTGAATATTTCTTTATTTTATTAGGAGAAGAAATAATTAAATAAGTATTCAAATTTTGTATGTAGAATAACCATAATTTAAGTTCTTTTTCAGAATCATTTAAATTGGGGAAGATTTTACTTTTTGGTCAATTGATTAAAATTATTTATTAGTGGCCTAGAAACTTTTTTTTAAATTATTTTATTTTTATTCAGATCATTATATTACTGTATAGAAGCAACATGGTTGTCATGCTGTGAGCTGTACCTATATTGCATTATCACACAGTATTGCTTCTGTTCATTGTACAATCGATGTAACGTATATTGCCTTTGCAAAGTGTGTATTCACTACTTATGATTGGCGTTGGGTGTAGTAATAGACGCGACTTTACAATCAGACATGTTATTGCAGGAAGTAGGATGTAGCATTGCCCCGACCTTGACACAAATAATACTTCGAAATTGAGGAAAACATTATGAATGTGATGTATTTAGATTGGAATTATAAAAGACTTTTCAATACAATTTATTTCGTTACACTTGGACATTACACAAAAAAAATTATGTCACTACTGAGTTGTAGTGAATTGACTAATAAATTATTAGTATATAATGATCATTTATTAGGTGCTACATCTGTAGTTACCTGTTGTAATTATCTGATTACGTAGTAAATGTACAAAGATTTTCCTAATTGAGTCTATTGCGTGATAAGCCTTCTGGTAATATTTTCTGCGGTTACCACAACCTTTACTTCTCTCACTTCTCTCATTGTGTTGAGCCTGTAATAGCAAAATCATTCGTAATTTGAATAAGAGAAAGAACTTAAACAATACTTACAATCAGGGTTCAGGAAAAGCACACTCAATGCGTTTCATTTTCTGAATACTACCAAGTGATGTTATATTCCAATTTGATACTGAGTTACAAGACTTCACAGTAGTGTTAATATACAAGATGTTTGTAGCCTACTGATCAGCCCAGGTAATCAGGTGGTATGAAGTCAGTTGAATGAGCAACTTACTGTAGGCATCACCTAACATAAACACCACTAAGTTTCCCCATTCAAGTTAAGCAAAAAGAAAAATTCAAAATAATACAGCAGTCAGATTGGGTTGTTGTTTAAAAATTTAGTAGTTCCTGATGTTTAGATCAACAGCCGAAAAACTGGCTTTAACCTCTAGAGATTTTACTTAGTAAAAAAGAGGAGTGAGGTGGTTTACTATTGCCTTCCTCACAGAGTTGAAAGAGTATGC
This sequence comes from Catonia carolina, assembly GCA_035578175.1. Taxonomy (NCBI): domain Eukaryota; kingdom Metazoa; phylum Arthropoda; class Insecta; order Hemiptera; family Achilidae; genus Catonia; species Catonia carolina. Next base: position 102,139,419 of record JAQMRL010000001.1, on the reverse strand, counting down.
ATATCAGCATGCCAGGCCCTTCAAAAAGCGCCTACTTTCCACCCTATAAATGACACCTTCACTTCATTCATCTCAGAGTCTGGTTGCATAGTGAAATTCATTACTCTCAGAGGAGATAACTCTGTCTGGTGTCTTTTACGCTTCTACCTCTTCTGTTTTTAAATAGTTCAGTTATATAATTGGCTGGGTATGTGACAAGAAACAGAACTCTTTTTTGTTGCCCTGGAACCAGCAGATCAAGTGCAATTAATTTAACACTCCGCCTGCCCATTATGGGCGGAATTCTTGATAAAATTAAATTAAACTTAAAATACAAATGCTGATGAAGTTGTGCTACAACCATAGTAATAATTGCAACTTTTTACTATTTGTTGATTTTATTAATAAAGGGTAGTTACTTTCACACAAATTTGAATACTAGACAGTGGTTACCAGTGTACTTTAATGGTTGGGGTTCAATTAATCACAATCTCTCAGGAATGGTTGGCCGGAGTTTGTACAGGCTACACCTCATTTACATGTCATAAATATCATTGTCATCTGATTGGGTCATGGGTTACTTATTTTTCTTAAATTGAACAGATTGCAATATACGTAAGGATTGTTGTTTAAGTCATCAGCTGAAAAGCTGGTTTGAACCTCCAGAGGTTTTACTAAGTAAAACGAGGAGTGAGTTGGATTACCATTGCCTTCTTCCTCACTGCGTGGAAAAGTACGCTTATCAGCATACTGGGCCCTCTGAAAAGCACATATTTTCCACTCTGCTAATGACACCTTCACTTCATTCACCACAGGGTCTGGCTGTATAATGAAATTCATTACTTTCAGAAGAGATAACTCTGATTAGTGTCTTTTACACCTCTACCTCTTCTGTTCTTAAATGATTGAGTCATTTAATTGGCTGATTTTGTGATAAGAAACAGAACTATTTATTTTAGCCTTGCAACGTAAATAATGTAAATAATTTGACACTCCACCTGTTTGTTATGGGCAGATGTAAGGATTAATAAAAAAGATTATTGAATGTCACATCAACAGTGATCATTACTTCATTCTGTGGTTAGGTTATGATAACCCAGAATAGAACTCAGGATTTTCTCCTTTGTAACCTAGCACTCTACAGTATGCCATGGAGGTGATAACAAGACAAAATATCTATATTGTTTTGTAATTCACTGGCTATTCTTTTTACCTAGAAATGGTTTGTGTATTTGTTTGATTTCAGTAAATTTGAGGAATATTGATGCTGTATTACAGTCCATTTATTATTATTTAGTTAAAACTTTATCTGCATCTATTATGTACGTAGCTTATATCTACATTGCATTTAAATCTACTTACGTATATTTCATGTCATGTATTTGAATCTACTTTGTCTCATTAAGTGTGTTTAATTATACACTAAGTGCATTCCTTTAGTTCCATTTAAGTTGTAGAAAAACTTTCTAGGATGCTGAGTTGTATAATAAATCAATTCTTGATATTAAATCATTCACATTTTATCGATGAAAGGTGTAATAAATAAATAATATTTATGATGAAAAATATATAACGATTACCTTTATTTTTAAATGAAATCATCTAAATTTAGATCTTAACTTTTGAGTCTCCAAGATTAAAGTAGACTAGTTTTTGAAATTACTTTTAGGGTTAATTAGTAAAAAATAATAAAATTATTGAGATTATTAACACAGCTTTGAATAAAATCTGCTTGTTGCCAATATTTAGTACTACATTTATCGTGTAATTTATTCTTTAATCTGTGTGCATAATTTATGAATGGCATGTTAATGTGTTCATTATAATAATATTTTGTATTAATAAAGCGTCTTGTCTATAAAATGAGATTGGTTTCACAAGTAGTGATCTTGTTAACGTTTTCATTTTTGTATTTTTATTTTTAAAATAATTTTTTATGTAGGTATTCACTTCATTGGCTAAACTTCTTAAGTACTGTTGTTTGAATTAATCAACTATTAAAATTATGTCGCCAATATTATTTGATATTTTTAAAATTAAGCCCTAATTGTGATTGATATTTTTTTTTTTAATTATGGTATGCCAATTATCTGCTATTTCTTTTTTCTCATTAAAATTTGCTTATAGGAGTTATTAATACTGAAATATTGTCATATAAGTTTTACGATTGATATTTATAACCTAATTTAAATTTGTTTTATTTCTGGCAGTATAAAAGTTGTATAATTGATTTGGTATTGTGTCTTTTGAATTTCTCGGTAAATCGGTTGGAATGGAGGTAATGAAATGGATTCTAGCCTACCGACTAAAAAAAGAAGAAAAAATGGGAGCAAAATGTTGCATGTCACATGGCAGTTTAGAAATTGTAAAAGAAATGGGCGAGTGATACGAATGGAACTCCATTCCTCAACTTTAGAGACAGAATCAATAGTCACCTTGCCTACCTAACCTGAACATTTTAACCTTTCAATTACAACATTAGCACCTTACTGCAAATCAGGAATTTTATTATTTGATGAATTTTTTTTAAATTTTAATTTATTGTAAATATATCCAGGATGACCAGAGAAGATTGTAAATTATATGTTTCAAATTGGCTCATTACTATATTTCCCAAACTAAAATATCGATAATTAAATAACTAAAATATGATTGATAGAATTCTCATAATTTTGTCAATTTCAATAGAAAAATGTCGTTAAATTGTAAAAGTAGTCAAGTAGAAATTTTTCCTATCAATAACTACCTTAATAATTCTAAGTTTTATCAAATTAATGGCATTACTTAATTAAATAACCGATCCATATTCTACTAATGTTCGAAGAATCAAAAGTTAGGTTTAACTCATTTTGTAAACATTTTTACCAGAGCATTTTGATACGCTTCCATTTTATTTAATGATGTAGTTTCGTGATGATGATTATTTTGGCAACTGAAACTTTTAAGTCATTGTCACAGATTGTTTTATTTTTAAATTCATGAGTAGGCTGAAAATGTTTATTATTTTAGATTTGCCTTAGAAAAAGTGTTAGAGATTAAACATTCCTGGTAAAAGAAGTTTTAGCTTTATTACTATTATAATACTTTCTTTATTAGCTTAAAAAGCTTTTTAAATGTATTTGAATTTGTAACAAAATGTGTTACTCTTGTAACAATTCAATTTCAGAACATTGTTAGAGTAAACATTTAGCATCATCAAATGAATTGCCGAATTAAATGATAAAAAATTACTAACGACAGCTTATCATTGTTTAATTCTGTCTTATACCCAATTTGCTACAGTGAAGGGTAATTCTTCTATGAGTAATAAGGAAAAGTTTTTAAATTTTAGGATAAAGCTATTATGTTTACTGAGGGAGCTAACCATCTCGTCTCGTGCAGACCACTATTTAAGAAGCTTAAATTTCCTTATAGTTCCTTCACTTCACATTTTTTGGTGATGATGTATGTAAAGTTTTTACAAAATACCTTTATTTATAATTTTAATGCCTACAATCACAGTATGAGAAACAGAAACGTTTACTATGTTGCTAGTCACTGCACTAGTTTGAACAAAAACCTGCTTATGCAGGAAGAAAATACATCAATAAATTAACCCAGTAGTAAGTAAAAATTTCTGCTCATCTGCATAAATATACTGAAAAAAATTGATTGATAAGACATTTTACAATGTACAAAATTCCATTTTAAGTAATTTTTGTTTAAAAAAATAAAAATAAATAAATATCCAAGCGAATGTTGAAAAAACCTCTACCATTGGGTAAATATTGTAAGATGACACACTTAATGTAGTAAACTAGTAAGTAAACTATTAATGTAAGTTGGTTAATGTGTAATTAAGTAATATAGTTGCTTATTAGTTCTTAATTTATATTATTTTCTTTTTGGGAGTCTACTGAACATAATTTTTAAAAAAATCACGTCTATCCTTCTTCCAAGTTTCCTTGGGTCAGGCCCAACATAACTCCTTACTACTTCTCGCTATTACCAAACCATATCTCCTCCATTGCTTGGTGTTACAACTCTTGGTGTTACATCTTTTTCCAAATTCATCTGTTTCTGAATCCATCCTCTTTACTTCTAATCTGCCTTGTGTCTTTTTTCCACTAGCTCTGAGTACAGCATCCTTTTAGGCAGTCTACCCTATGCCATCCTAATGACATGACCAAACTAATCGTAGCTTTGTCTGTTCAACTATCCGTGACATCCCAGATTTTTTCCTAATTATATCAATTTTTATTCTATCTCTTCTTGTATTTCCTAGGATACTTAAACAAAATATGCATCATAAATAACTTTTTTACAATATATAGGAATGTCTTCCTAGACTAAGCTTGTCATGTACTGAAGAAAACCACTTGCTTTCTGCAACCTTGTACTTCTTAATTCTTTTCTAATTTTCCATCTGATGAGAGGACAGAAACAAAAAAAATCATGCAAAACCAGAAAAATCTAATCTTGCACATACCATCCTGGATTAGGAATTTTTTGGGGTTTCATTCATCCTTATATACTTGATTTACCACTTTCAGGAAATTTATGAGTTTACTATACCTTGAAGTTTGTTGGTTCTATCAAGTTTTTTCTACATATTTAACACCTATTTATTTTAGATATGTACATGTTAACCTAAAGTATACATACTTTTAAACCACATATTTCAAACATCCTTGCAATAGTGAAAAATCCAATTTGTTGTTTTTTTTTTCAGTCACTAAAAAAAGAGGTGGACTGGGATAGGAGTGATGACAAAAGTACAACCGGTGGTGAGAGTTCTTCAGATTACAGGCATCCTCATGACCCGGTGAGTTAGTAGTTTTATGTTCTTCACATAATTCAAAAATTTGTATTATTATTACTATTGTTGTTTTACATTACAATTTTAATACATTATTATTATTATTATTATTGGTGTTGTTTCAATTGTCTATATTTTAATTATTATGGTAAATACTGTTATAGTTAATGTATTACAAAAAAATGCATGTTGTGTCATGGTAATACATTGTGTTATTTTCATTTAAAATTGTGAGTAGATCTAGAAATATATCATGAAGCATTTGATTCAGTATTGTGTAGTATTGACTTTTTTGCGTGTAAAATAAATTGTAGTTTTTAATTATTTAGAATCCAAATGTTATACAGAACTCACTATATTGAAATTCAAAATGATTATTATTTATCTTTTATTTTTGCCACTTTCCTAATTTAATGTAATAATATTTTTTGTTTTTAATTAAATAGATGTTTTATGAAATGCACACATACATAGAATATTATCAAGAGACATTTTATACATTTTTATAAAAATTCTGTAGATATGAAAACAGGTGAAAATGTAGCATGATGATCTTCGTTTTACAAAATGTTTTGTACATACTCAGTACTATAAAAGCATACCAGTTTTGATGGCTAATAATTTTTTTTTATGATTTATTGCTTGAAAATTAAAGTATTATGTCTGGATACATTTTTATAAGAATAATCGACCTTTAAGAAAGATCCTTGTACAACCATTAATTATGTAATAAAGTTGTGATAATTTTTAAAAGTTCATAATGTTATTCTATTACATTTGTACCATATTATAAGTAAGATGGTTGAAAATATTTTGAAATTATTTTTCAAGAAAATTACGTTGATTATCACCATTGCTAGAGTTCCTTCTGGTAATTTATATACTGGATGTACATGATTAAAAATTGGGCAGTCAAGAAGCTATTGAGCCTGGTTTTCTGTTATACATAATGAAGATATCTAAGTAGTTTGCTCAATTGATGTTCGAGACATTTTAAAAAAGTGACTTACGAGTTCTTTTCAAAGTGGTGAATGTAAACTTTACATTATTTTTAATAGAAATTCAGAATGAATTCAACAAACCTATATACGCAGTTTTGCAATAATGACTGCATCTATATGACAAGTGATTTGTTGTTGAAATAAGCTCTGAGCTTATAGGACAGTAAAAAAGTAAGGTACAAATATATGTTGATTAAAGAACGTAATCTCATTTCCATCTGAATACTGTGAAACTACTTCTAAATCACTGAAAAAGAATGTAAAATCTGTAAAACGGGAAGTAACTGCAGTTGGTGTCAGAAGAGAGATGTAGATTCCACATAGGCCTTGTATTGTTGCAGTTCCATTCAAGGTTATGCGTTTTATTAAATACAAATGAATCTGATGAATAGACAGCTATGAAAATTATTTTTAACTGTGGGAAATAGCATATGTTTGTAGAAATCTGTATGAAACAACATTAAATATTAGCCGGCCGCATTGGCGCAGTTGGTAACGTGCTCGCCTCTCATCATGCGGTCTTGGGTTCGAATCCCATTCAGGCATGGCATTTTTTCATACGTTACAAAATATCATTTCATCCTTCACCGTCTGCATTAGCAGTAATTGCAGAACAGTTGGACGTTAAACCAAAAAAAAAAAAAAACATTAAATATTATATCAAATTTGTCAAAGTGCTGTAATCTGATAGCTTAATCAACGAGAAAAATGGTGATAAGATTTTTTAAAAAAGACTATGTCTTATCCATGTACTATTGTCTTATACTACAGTGAATGCAATTAAAACTCTTGTCTATCAGAAGTTGAAAAACATAATGCTAATTATTTTTACAGTTTTCAATAGAAAAATGTACATTTGAGTGAAGTTCTTGTATCAAAAATTGTTATAGTTTGTCAGTGTATTTTTATAAAAGACCCGTCAAAATTTCTGTTGTCTATAAAATTTTATTCTCTTATGTTATAATGTATTGATTTATAATGTATTTATTATTTTTGATTAGTTGAAATTGATTAAATTATTAAATCTTGAATTGCATGATCTATTGTATTTCTTTTGCATGATTTGAATTTATTAATATTGCTAGTGGTTTTTGTGTTATTTTTCATTAAATTTAATAATTATAATTTATATTGTTGACACATTTAATTTGCATGATATTCTCTTTTACCCTAATTTGTATTATAGCATAAAATGTGATGGTCCTTAAACTATTACTACATTAGGATATTTATGCTAATATTAATACCAAAATTATCTTAGCTTTAGTAATTTGTGCAGAAATTTCTGTAAATATCATGTAAATCTATTTTTTATTAATGTCAACTATATAATTTTTAAATAAGATTTGGTTCTAGTGATAAAATTCCAAGGGTTGTTTAAATTTATTAAATAGGAAGGATTAAACAATATTTCGTATGAATAGATTAACGTAAAGAAATCCTGAATTTATTTTTTATTTGTATTGATTTTACAAATTCATTTTACGTTTAGCTCAGTGAGTTAACTGTAATTTTATAAAATTTATGTTGCGCTCAACTAATTTGATATGATAATCTATAGAAAAGATACGGGGACAAATATCTAGTTCCGGTGTAACTATAATATACTTAATGGACGCCTTTGCATAAGTGGACTCTTTATTGGTGAAATATTTAGTTTTTGAAGGGTAAGCGCAGCTTATACTGATTTTTTTCTTTTTTTAAATTAGTTACTTGGTCAGTTTTGGCTATTACTTAATTCAGATAAATTGATTGTTAAAATCAGCCGTTGATAGTTTAACCGAATAACAGCACTTATAAAATTAAATAATAGCCCTACTATAAAATTTTAAAATTTGTAACGTGCTCGCCTCTCATCATGCGGTCCTGGGTTCGAATCCCACTCAGGCACGGCATATTTTCATATGATACAAAAAATCATTTCATCCTCCATTGTACAATAGTTACACCCCAACGTCGTCACTAATGACCGTTGTAGTTGATGCGACGTTAAATAAATAAATAAAAATAAACAAAATTTAAATATTTGAACTCGTGTAATTGTAAGTTAAAATTGTAGTTTAAATGGTATAGTTTAATAAATAAGGAAAATCATGATCATCAGTATTTTTAGGAACCCTTCTTAAAAAATTTTGATGTTTTAGTAAATATTTAAAAATAAAACGTCTAGTATTTTGCACCTAAAATAAATTATATTGAAGAAACATTTATTCAAAAAATATGTCAGACCTTTGTAAAAATTTATTGGAAAATTTGAATGTATTAAAAGTCATTTTACCATGCTTGGTAATCAGAATTAATTGAAATATCCAAGCCTTCTGAGATGAACTGAAAATATTAGAATACCAGAATTTAGTAAAAAATATAAATTTGTGTTTAATTAACCTTGATTGATCTTGGCATAACCGAGTAAAAAATATTATTATAACTAACCCCATTAAAGAGTTACTGTAATATAGAAGTGAAAGAGTGCAAAAATAGAAAATTTAGTGTTATGAAATTAAAATGAATGAAAATTAATTGGAAGTTAAATTTTAAGTTACAAAAAAAAGTCATAAAATGTTACAGACATATTAACCAACTATAAACAATAAATAATTGTTAACTCAGTAAGCCTGAAGATGGAGTATCTGTTTAATTTTTCGATTGGATGTTTTAAGTTTTGTCCATTTCAAGTTAACCGTGAGATAGAGATTACAATTCTGGTATTTTTAAATCCAATATTTTGTTAATGGCAGAACAACCTTAAACTTTCTTAAAACTTTCAGACTTGATTTTATTCAATGTTGTTATTAATTCATTCTCTGCAATCTTTAACAAATTGAATCTGCATGTCGTGTTTTTATGTTGAGGAATACGCTCCACATGACATCTTTCTTGTCTTAGTACTCCTTTAATGTCAATTTTTCCACATGTATGTTTTTTCAAACAGTGCTTTTAGGATTACATTTTTATTGGGCATTATATTACAGATGTTTTAAATATTTTGTCTTTTGACATTTTACCAATTGAATTTATAAGGAATTAATTTCAAGTGGACTTTTTTGTCTGTTAAACCATAACATCTCTTTGACATCATTAGATGTGTCTTCTAGTGATCACTGCCTTACCTTTCAGGACCCTTTCAGTGTTGTTCTCTATTGTTCATCCTGTTTAAACAAAAAATTAAAAATTTTTATTTACCATTTTTCGTATAAATTTTAAAGCAATGTACTAAGTTAAAATTCAGGTTACTTTACAACTGCAGATGCTCAGATATTTTAAAAATTTGTCTAGGAATGAATTTTTAAATTTGAAGGTGAAATTAATAAATGTCATAAAAATGGTTTCATTTTATGTTTGGGTTTGTATTTCCTAGAGGATACTTTAACTTTCCGAGTTTTATGGAAAACTTCTTGGAAGTGTGACATTACATGACAAGAAAATCTTTTTATAATGTTTTTTGAAATTTATTTTACCAAATTTATAAAATTTAATATTGCCCAGAAAGAGGCTAATATAATCCATTAGTATATTTTTTATTGAGCACTAACTATTAGTGTGTGCTTAAACTATGCCTTGAACTATAAATGCCATATACATGATTGTCTTCATAGTCTCATACGGATTACTGTTGTTCAGTTATAGGGAATATTCTCAATTGAAACTCAAAAGACTAAATAACAAAACTTGTATAAGTATTGTACAGATGAAAATAAATGTATCTTTCTTACTCTAAGATATGAAGCAGCTTTCTGCAACGTCAACACTGGTGTGTTAACAGATCATTGCAATGGTAATTATTAACCTAAATAGCAAGTACTTCTTATTAGAAAATGTATTCTGAGAAAACGCTATTTTGTTTGTCTTCATTTAAGGATAAGAGTATTTATTTCAACATTAGATGATATTGTTAAAAATTTTATGTAAATGTAAAAAAAATAACTTGTCCATCTATACTTCATTTGATTTGGTATTCGCTATCATATTGAAAACTATTCTTTTGTATTCTTTGAGTATTTAAAACTAAGGCTATTTTAACAAATGGTAAAACATTGTACTTAGCTAGTTTATCCTTTTCTTAAATCTTGGAATTGTGTCAACTAAAGAATTTTTTCATGTATGTCTGGGATTGTCCTTTGTAGAAAGCAAGTATTCTTTTTTTTCTGAGCCGTATTGTTAATAGTTAATTAATCTGCAAGCATTGTTTTTATCACAATAAACATTCTATAAAACTCTACCATTTTAGAACTGAATTGATTCAAATTGAATTACCTACTGGTTTTATTTTGATCACTAAAGAAAATTGAGTCATGCACATTGATAAGCGTTCCAATGTTACATTCTACAAACTAAGATCTTTTGAAATTATTACTCATAAATATTACAAATTAAACTGATAAATACTACAGCCTACGAATGGTTTCCTATATCACAGAGATTTATTTCTAGGGAAATATAATTCTTGGGTATTTTTACTCAGTTGTATTCCTTACTTTCATTAATCAGTTATGAGATAACTTTTGGAAGGTTAAAGAAAGTTGATAGAGATTTTCTAGTTATGATAGTTTTAGTTTATTACATTTTTAACACATTTTTTAGAAGTAAGCTATTGGACCTGGAATTAGTTATGTTAGTGTAGATATAAAAAAAACATAATTACAAGGAATGAAGGTACAATATCTCATCGGTATTCTTATTTCAGTGAAGAATGTCCACAATAACAAAACAAATGTATATTGTTTCAACTTCAAAATCTTGATAGTTAATGTTAATGTTTCATACTGAAATAACAGGTAGATAATTTACAATTTCTTTGATGCATTAAAAATCCCTAGAAACAAAGGTATGACATAACTTTCCAAATTGTGTGTTGAATAATTATTTTAATATCAATGAATTAAGTAAATAATTATTATACATAAGTATTTGAAGGATAGTTATTCCAAGCATTTAAACTGGCATCGCTGTTTGAAATAGAATTTCTAACAAATAAAAAAAAAAGAAATTATTTAAAAAAATATAAATGTTTAATACTGAATTAAATATATATCATAAAATTGTTTGATTTTTAATTTTTTTTAATTTGCTTCATTGAAATATTAATAATTTTACTTTTGTATTTAGCAGCTTTGAAAGCAATGGCTTGAAACTTTGTTGCATTAAGTACAGTGATATCATAGTTGATTTATAAAAATGACTTAAAATACATTTTGAGAAGCTTTGATGTAATGTATGTATGATTGTTTTTAATAACTGCTGAGACATTAAAGATGATAGTTATTTCTAACGTAAAATAATTTTACGTTACATGCTGATAATGATTTTGTTCCACATGAAGTGATTTTGACCACGTTGCAGCAGAAGAAAGTAAATTAAAATTATTTTATAATTTTTGGATAAATATTATTGTATTTATTATAAATCACACGAATGCAAAATGAAAACAGTCTGTATTATAAATCAAGTGCTCATTGAGTATACATAATACATCACTGCTTGATTTGTTTATGTCAATGTTCGGTGTGTTTAAGAATTTTTTGTAAGTATTATGAGGTTGATAGTAAGTAGCATTTTGTATCCTTAATCTATGTTTAATTACTCAATTATCATACATTAGTATAATTATTTTCATGTATTTAACTAATTAATAATTTATGGTACTTTTTGTAATTGTTATATTTTAATTTGCTTTATTTTTGCTGATTCCGTCTTAATTTTGAAGAGCCCTCCTCTGTCTTTACCTGTATGTGTTTGCATGTATGTTTTTAAGTGTATTTATTATCTTTTATACTGTCTTGCTGTCGAGAAGTTGACCTTCATTTTTGGCCAATTTTTGATTGTGCGTTTTTTTCTCATAATAAATATTTATCTCCCTCCTATCTTCTTGATGTTCTAATTAAAGGAGGTTTTAATATGATGTTCAAAATTATTAATAGTTCTGTAGTATATGGTGGTTATTATTATGATGATTATTATGCCGATATGTTGATGTCGATGACGATGTTGATGATTGATGATGATGATGACGATGTAACTTAATTAGTCTGGAAGAAAGAAATGCGGTTCTCCGGTAACACTATGTACATCAGGTATAAATTTTACTTTGTAAAATTGTATCTCTGCAGCCAAACAAAATGAGCGTCAACTTCTTGTGATGAGTTTTTACCTTTCCTTCCTTTATTCAAAATTGTTCAATTATCAGCAGGATTGTTTTTCCTTCTGTAAAAGGGACTATGAAATTTAGTGTAATCAGTAATTATATCTATAAAATTGGTGAAAGATAGAAATCCTGCACCTCTATATTACGTAAATAAATTAAAATATAACACATACATAAAGTAAACGAATGAAATGAATTAAAGTTAATTAAATGAAATCTGTTGTAGAATGGTTTAAAGAAAGAAAGAAGTTGATGGTCTTATTTTGGTTTGGTTTGCAGGAGAGTATGGAGGGTGAGGGTCGAGCTGTTTATTCGTGTATGTATTGTGGTGCAGCGTTTCCTCACCAAAGTAAGTTGACCCGGCACATCTTGTCGCACAGTTTGGAGACTTTGAAATATCGGGAACAAGTTCATCAGTTACAGCAGCAGCATCCGCTCGTCACTATGGCCGGGCTCGTAGAACCTTTGAATTTAATGGAAAGCCACCTGATAGGACGACCTCCACCCCCTCTTGATGTTCCTCCAGATCCTACCTTGGATACAGATCCTTCTTCAGCGCTTTGCAAGTTTTGTGGTAAATCGTTTCCTGATGTTGGCTCATTGATCGGTCACCTGCCGGTCCACACTGGTGACCGTCCATTTAAGTGTGAGTTTTGTGGCAAAGCATTTAAGTTACGTCATCACATGAAGGACCACTGTAGAGTTCACACTGGTGAACGCCCGTTTAGGTGTTCGCTTTGTGGAAAGACATTTTCTCGTTCGACGATCCTTAAGGCTCATGAGAAAACGCATTATCCAAAGTATGTACGCAAGTTCCTCTCATCTCCTTCACCTGAAGAGGAACGACGGCCTCCAGATCTTTCTCTTCCTTGTGATCTCTCAACAACAGAGCCTCTCTACCTCCCAAGACCTCAGCATGAGACATCCTCACCTTAACAGCTACCAAATATATTCCTAATAGAGGAGCTGCGATTCAAAAATCGATCCTCTATTTAATTTTAGGAAATTAAATAAGAGTTTTGTCAACTCTTTAATATAGACTATGTTATTCTATTAGAGCAAATTATTATTTTTTATAGCTTTACAAACTTTTTCAAAGACTATATTTATCGTAAAAAAATATTAGGTATCAAATTTGTTGTCTGTTATGAAAAAATTATAATATATTTTTTGTTATTTAAAAAGTGTTTATTTAACTTTATCGCGATTTAACAAAATTTAGAAGAATATTGATAACTCTTGTTTGTTTTATTTCTTTCAGTTGTGGTTATTTTTAAATAGCAAATTTAGTCGATAGAAAATTAATTAGAGAGTTTATAATGATTGTGCTTTTTAGCAGCGGTTTTCTTTTCGTGAGTGCTTTTAATATTAAAAGTAGCACTATAAAGTATTCTGATTGATCAAATCAGTCATTGTACTATATAAATGCATCCGTATTATTATAATTATTATATTTATTTATAACAATAGAACTGTTTTGATAACAATCTCATGAGAAAGTACTAAAAGTACTAGGTGCTTCACATTAAAGTACTTCGGTAATAGCAATCTATTTATTTCGCCCTCATAATGATGTTTGTTTTTAAAATTATTATAAATTTATATTTAAAAAAAATACTTAGTAGGTGTATTTATTTTTAGAAATTAAATCTTATCAGTTTAAGTTTTTCTAGTCTATAATTAGATATGAAATGTTTATAGTTTATTTGTTATTTATGTTTTGTGATTAATGTGTGATATAGTAATTATTGGTTGTAAAAAATAAACTATTAGTTGTAATAATAATAATAATAAATAATAATAAATCTATTCATTATATATAATTATTTAAATTATTTTATGGATTTCTTTAAAAAAGTATATATTTATTAAAAAAATATAAATTAAATGATAAATTGACTGTGTTGTGTGTTACATTTTTGTTTCTTTATTTATTATTATTTTAAAGACACTATTTTTTGTAGTTTCTTTATCGATGACTTAAAAAGTCAAATTTTTGTAGAGTAGGTGTTGCATATAATGTAAGAAATTAAATACCTGTACAATCGATAGAATATTTGTAGGGGGCTAGAGAAAAAGAGTACTAGTAGTCAAAAAATTAATAAAAACTAAAACTGTTTTATATATTCATTTTATTGATTTTGGAGGGTCTACACTTATATCTGACATAAATTAATGATTTTCATCTGGATTTGAAATATAAATACAGGGCGTTTCAAAATGTTCTTCAGGGTTACGAAAATTCACTACAAAAAAACTATTCCACTTACCTAAATGAAAGTTGTACGTGCAGATGCAGGGATTCAAACAGTTTTTTTTAACATCTATAAATGTTCAATGTGTGCTCCTTTGGTGACACGGCATACGTCAACACGAAAGTCTAGCTCTTGCCAAACACGCCCTAACATGTCTCTTTCGATAGAGTTGACCGCATTGATTATGCGATCCTTCAGCTCAGCGATATCGTTCGGCATTGGTGGCTTGAAGACCTTGTCTTTCACATAGCCCCAGAAAAAGAAGTCACATGGCGTGAGGTCTGGTGATCTTGGTGGCCACAGCAAAAGTTGTTGGTCTTCCTTAGACGCGCGTCCTATCCAGCGTCGAGGCAGTGTTGTGTTAAAGTACCGTCGAACCTCGTTATGAAAATGGGCAGGACAACCGTCTTGCTGGAAAATGAAGTCATTTAATAGCTGAGGCATAAGCCATAATTGCAACATGTCCAGGTACGTCATGCCGTTTACTGTCGTTTCTGCAAAAAAGAACGGCCCATACACTGCCTCACGAGAGATCGCGCAAAAAACGTTTACTTTCGGAGAATCCCTAACGTGTTCCACATAAGCGTGTGGGTTTTCACTTCCCCAAACTCGCACGTTATGACGATTTACTTTGCCGCTGATATGAAACGTAGCTTCATCGCTGAAAATTATCTTCTCTAGAAAACCTTCATCCAATGACACCTTTTGCTGTAACTCTTAAACAAAAATGGAGCCTACGTGTTTTATCTCCATCAGATAGATGCTGCAGTAATTGAAGATGGTACGGTTTGAATAATAAACGTTTACGGAGAACTCGCCACACTGTTGTTTTCGGAATTCCTAACTCTCTGCCTGCAGACGCAGTCGATTTTGACGGGCTGCGAATAAAACTTGCACGCACACTGTCAACACTGGCATCTGAGGTTGATGGACGACCAGTTGATTTCCGCTTGCACAAGCAACCAGTTTCGCTGAATTGTTTGTACCATGCACGAATTGAATTGTCACTTGGTGGATCCTTATGAAATTTCAACCGAAACGCACGTTGCACAGTAATTACCGACTTTGACGAGTGAAATTCTAAGACACAAAACGACTTCTCGCTTCCCGTGGCAGCCATTTTCTCTACTGTCTACACCTAGCGGGCAGACGGTCAACTAACTGCCCAGTACCCGTGGAAAAAAACTGTTTGAATTGCTCTTTCGTACAGTACTTGTTTCATTCTTGTAAGTGGAATAGTTTTTTTGTAATGAATTTTCGTAACCCCGAAGAACATTTTGAAACGCCCTGTATTTATATAATATCATTTTATTTGTTCATGTAGGACCTATTTAGACCATGTAAAGTAACTTAAGACATTTCTGGAAGATCTTTTTGTAGCCCACATTCTCAGCATTCTTTCATTATAGGCTTTTCTTCTCCTTTCTTCCGTCCATCCATTGTTTGTACTCTTCACATTGTTTATTTGGCTTCCAGAAGGCTCTGATTCCTTTGTGAGTGTTGGTACAGGCTCCTGAGAATCAGATGGCCTGTGTGCACCTCGTGAAGTGACAATGGATTCCCATCTGTGTTGATGGTTACCACCATGGTAGTTCTATTTAAGAGATATTTCATTATGCTTGTTAAAGTTACTTTAAGTAACTGAGGTGGGACAGATTACTCTATATGATTTCTGAACTATGGTTGTAAGCCTAGAGCTCTCCTCATCAGTTAAGTAGAGCACATACTCCACCTGTTCATGGCCATCATGTGAAGGATGCACTTCAAAATCTGGACCTTACTGACCATGTCTGGGGAAAGCTAGTACAAGTTCTAATTGTTCCAAACTCATTTAATTGCAGGAGAACAAGCCTTACATCTGTATTATACTTAAGAAAAAAAAACTTCCACTTTCAGATTGCTGAATTATCTAATTTTGACCATTTTGTGACTTATACTCTTTTTTTCTGACACCATAGATTTGTACTAAATCGAAAATATTTTGCCATCATTAAACTAACTAACTAATAGCGACCGATATTTTAAAAAAATTATCTATCAGTGTAATATATGGAAATATTTAATATTCATTAATAATATCAGGCCACTAAATAGATTGCTTACACCGTTATAAAGACTATCTAGTATTCACTATGTGAAATTTAACATTGATCGAGGAGAGTGGAAAATGTTATAAAACTAAGTAATGTGCTTAACGTGATAAATTATTTACATATTACATTTATATTGCAAATTTTAGAAATAGTTTATAGGTATAGAAGTGATATATAAATTATAAAGAAAATTATATATATACATATAAATAATTGTAAATAATTTAATGTAGTTTTTAAGGTGGAGTATAAAAGTTTAATGTGTGTTTCGAAAGGAGAGAATTAGCAGAGTGTTATATATATAATACATAAATAAATATATGTAGAACTACAGTATTTAATACTGTTCACTTAAGTGTTGTTTTAATATGTCACAATATAGCAATCACAATCGGTAGTCTATAATAATAATGTTATAAAATTAAGTAAAGTAATTAAGTAAATATATTGATAATTTTTATATAATTACAAGAGCCGTATTTGCTCATATTCAAGATAATTGTTTTATTAACGTAAGTCGTATATAATTATGTACCATTGTCATAAAAAATACAGAATTATAATATTATATACATTTAATAATAATAATAATAATCATACGTTGCGTGGATATTTTTTTTAAAGAAATGTTTTCTTTTTTATTATCAATATTACATTTGAATTTAAAGCAATAAAATATGCCTCAATGTTTTGTGTATTTTAATTTAATATTTTTCAAATTTTTTTACAATGTAACAGAGTTTGTGCGGAAATTGTTTAAATGGTTATAATAAAATATTTCTGTCAGTTTTTTATTATATAATTAAACGTTTATGATTAAAATGAATAATTGTGTTTGTAATAGAGTCAAATAAATATTAAGAATTATTCATGGCAGAATTAATTTCTATTGTAAGTAATTATGATAGCTCTTTATAAACAATTTGATTTTCAGTATTCTTTGCTATCGGAAGTATATATTTTCCCACTTTTGGTTTTTTGTTTTTAATATTCTGTTCATTAATTTTCTTATTTGTACAAAAACTTGGCCTTGTTTTTAGTTTTGTATGTTGTTTCTATATATGCAGGGCCAGATTTCTGAATAGGCTGCAGTGTATAGCAGCAAAATTCAAGAAACATCATTTACATGTTCCTCAAGAATTAAAAATATTATTACTGCCATTGTCTTTTGTGTTACACAACTTTTCATAAATTTCTTCCTTTTCTTAGAAGTTAAACTCCCTTGCTTCACTAAGTATTGAGTCAAATAAGACAAAAAAAACTTTGATTTGAAGATATCATAATTGAATTTTCTATCAATATGTCTCTCATAGAAATTTATTTTAACATATAAATTTAAACTACTGTTGATTTGTTAGTCTGCTTTATTGAAAGGAATAATATTAGTTTTATTATTAAAAATTCAACAGTTGTGCTGTTACTGTTTATGTGTTTGCATTAGCAGATTCTGTAACAAAACCAACCTGAAATTTGTTAAGTTAATATTTTTTGATGTGTGATGATGCCTACATAAGCCTTTGCTTGTGCGTCGGTAATGATATGAGGTGATATAAAGATGGAAAAAGTCACACCTGAATGGGAATTGAACCCAGGAACTCAGGCATAGAAACCAGTTGTGCTGACTACTACACCAATGGGCCAGCTATGTTACAGCTAACAATTTGAATAACTTTTTGTAACCACTTTGAATATATATACTTGAGAGCCAGGGTTGGCCAGTTACCTTAAATCCATTCCTGCTTCTTTGATCTTCAGACTGTCCGGTTAAAATTGTGAATATAAACCGTTTTACTTTATTTTATAATTTTCTATGCCATTAATCTATAACATATATGATAAATTTTGTATGTTAGTGAGTGCCCAGAAACACCATTGGTCATAATTTCTCACCAGAAATTGTATGTGATACCAGACAATGGAATTGATGTTCTGTTTGTTACACTGTTCAGAAATAAATTATGTAACTTTTTAAATAATTTATATGCACTGTTTTAAACCTGTTTATTTATGAAAGGTTGTTTATACCTGTTTTATAAATGTATGATATATATGAAAATGATGTGATTGTTTATTAAAATAAATATATAATTAAATATTAAATAAATATATATATAAATAAAATATTGTATAATGTACGGTATATATTTAGTTAATAGGGTTAGTCTAGGGCTGTGATAGTATTATGTATAATGTTAGCATAAGGTTTTTGAGAAAATAACAAAAAACAGGGTGGTATGTATTGAATATTGCACAATCTAATTTTAATTGACATTTATTACACAACCATTTTGTTTTATTTTTATAAAAATAATCTTATGCATCCTGAGGATAACCTTATAATTGATGTTATTTTCAAAATCTAATCCTTTAATTCTACATTTTTATTGTCTTAACAATCATTATACAGTAACAGCTTATTTATCTGACCATCCCTTAATCCAGACACATGGCATAATAAAACAATATGGAGTTCTCTTTTTTGTTTGTTTTACATCTGACTGGGAGTTCTCTTGTAATTTATTGTGTTTGACATTTGTTTATTTTGTAACATATGATCTGAGTGGACATTTCAGTTACAGACTTAAGTGATTATACTGATACAACTCTGTGTACTAGAAGTGCACCCAATCATAAACAGGACACATCCTATTTGTATTGAAAATATGTCACTATGATTTGAAGCAAAAATGCAACAATGTTGCCTGTTTGTTATTAAACATTGTTTGAATATTAACTTTAGTAAAAACAAAAACATATATTTGGCAGTAACATGGAATTAACAATAATTTGATGCTTGATGTAATTACTGTCAATAATTTTGTTATGAATTTTGATATTACCGTCTTTTATTTAAAGAAATATTTGTGAATATCTATCTTCTTTTAATGCAAGCATTTCTTGTCGATGCAATATTATAACACTAGGTAATATTATATACTTTGCAACTATACATAATTTCATCATAGGTAGGGAATGTATACATAGAAACAAATCGCAAACATTTTTCTTTGGGCACTAAGAATCAGCGGTTTTTAATATTCATGTGTTTATCAATTTTTTATTTATAAAAATGTGTCAAATACTTTTTACCTGAGGATCAAGGTATGTATTAAAAATGCATAAAAAATTAAGGTAATTATATTTTCAAATTGTCATTTCAGTTGGTCAGATTAAGAAATTCAGGTTTTTTCAAAATTGTTTGGTATCAGCCTTTAATATTTTTTATTTTTTATATTTTATGTCTGTTTTGAAATTTCTGCTACATTCTTTAAAAGAGTTACAAACTAATTTTATCAAAAAAGCTACTTTATTATGTTTGGTAAATTCCATTGTTCAAATTATCAATGATTACAAATGACTGAAATGAAGTAATATTTATTTTACATTTTAATACGTAAAACTTAAAATACAGTAAATTGGGGTGGTTGCCACCTCTCCACTGCTTTACCAACCTACACCATTAATGTTATGTTAGAGCGGACGCCAAATAAGCTTGCCGGTGTAGCTGCACAAATAGTTTGGGTTCAGTTGGTAGACTTCATGTCTTAGTACCGAACTGCCTATTAAATCACAGCGCTGAACAATGTAAATTATCATCTATTAGCAATATTAAAAACATTCAATTGTAAATATTGTACACAACAGTTATGCCTACTACATACAACACATTATAGACTAATGTTTTCAGGTTAGCTGATGTATAACGTTGCAAGAGCAACGTAATTCTAATCACAGCTAGTACAGCACTGACCCCCACCTCTCGCTGAGGCAACCGAGCGTGCCATTACTAAAATAAACCTAATGCGCACTTCAGAAAACCAGCAAGCTTGTTTGGTGTTCGCTCTATCTTGACAACATCCAGTCAATTAATATGAGTACTTAAATCTTTTAAAAAAGTATACCTTTCTTCTTATTCTACAAAAGTCTTTCTTTTTTGTTTCCTCCTTGATGTGATCACTTAATTTTTCTGATAACTTCTGCTTATTTTTCCAAAATTTAGTGTATTTAAAATTCTGTAGTTATAAAAATTAAGATAAAAAATTTGTCATAATATAAATTCCTTGTCGAGCTGTTAAGTAGTTAACTTTGCTAATTCATGAGTTAAACTTGTTAACTGTAGTAAGTAGATTTGTTGAATGTACACTCTTAAAAGTGAATCTCAACTAGCCTGCAGTAAATTAGAAAAAGATAATTTAAAAAGCAAATGTTATTGCCTACTTTGTTACAGTTTAACAATGTTACAAAGTTCCTAATTGATTTAGTGATAATTTTTTTAGCAATCTTTATTTACCATTAGCGCAGCACATAGAAAGTAATCTTCTTCTTCTCTTCATGGCTTAGACTGTTGCAACATAAACATATTTCATTAAATATCTAATTAAACTATTTTCATTGTTGTAGAGGTCTTCCCAGGCTTCCTCATTATTTAAAAATGTTTCACCCATTTATTACAATTATACTTATTGTCTACAACGCTTGCCTCACTTTACAATTACAAAGTCTTTTTTCCCACATACAACCCTTGGACACCCATAGAAAACATATCTCTGCAGCTTCCAATATTTGTTTCCTTCTCCCTGTATGAGCTTAAGTTTTGCTGCCATGGAAAAGAGTCAGAACTGCCACTGTTACATTATAAAATTTCAACAGTATGTTAGTAACCCATGTTCCTTAGTGTAGTTGCAATCATATTTTTAATTCATCATTCTTCTAATAGATACCCAATTTCAGTATTCTAATGACATGATACTGGTAAATAATATCTGTTATAATATAGACTGTATTTAAAGTCTCCACAAAGTTTTACTGAAAATTCATCCTATATAACCAATACAGTTTTTTAAATACACTGGTTGTGTTTCAAAATATTGTGGTGTTTTGTCCTGTAAAATGGTTTGTTTATTTTTGTTTTCAGTGGTTAGTTTGTAAGGAGAAGGTGTACAATGAACTGTAGCAATTTTTATGATTCTCTTTAATACCAATCACTTCAGGAGGTGTTAGTTTTGTAGAACTGATCTTAGCTTCTGGAGGTTATTCAAATGTAGAAAAATGTTTGCTATTAGTTTTGTAATGTTCCATCTATTCAGTTACACTATTATTTTAATGTGCCTAAAATACTATCGGATAAAATAAATTAGTTATCATATGGTAAAAATTGGAGTTAACATTTTATTTGAATAAAAATAAACAGTTAAAAAGTACATTAAAATATAAGAAGAAAGATTCTTTATGGTGAATTATGCTTTCTAAATTTTAGTTAGATTCATTATGTATTGCAATAAGTCTGGATAAAAGGATGTCCACTGATTTTGATGTTTGATTTTATATTTATTGTCTCTGAAATTCTGTTACGGTTTATTTTACTTTTACCATATACATTACAATATTAATGTATTGGATGTATTTATTTGTTTCTTGTATATGAGTAAATGCGGTATGAAATAGGGTTTTAAATTGTTTATAATGTGAATATCAAAATATATAAGTAATAAGAAAATAGAACTGATCTTCCAATAACTGAATGATAGATTGATGTGATTGAATATTTGTTTGTAATAGTGTACATAGTATTTATTTTAAACAGTGTGGAATTAATGGAACATTTTTTTGTAGGTATTTAAAGAAGGCATTCCACTTCTATTTCATTATTTTCACTCAATTGAAAATCTTTAGATTGTAATGCTGTGGCATATTTTATTAAATGAGAAAGAAAATAAGGATTCTGGTGTACTATTTTTAAATGAGAAGAGGAAATGTATTTTTTGTTTGTTTGGCATTATTTTTTTATTAGTTTGTTATCAGTTAATTAACAGAAAATTAAATTTCAGATTAATTAAATTTAAATTCAATAATTAATTCTTTATTCAGTTGTAATTATTTTTATGTAGTTACGTTAATTTATCCTACTTTTATTTCACTGTTGTGTTCTTATTCGTTTTTTAATTTTTATTCTATTAAATTTTGTTGTTGTATGTTCTAATTTTGTCTTCCTGGTTTTTTTTATTTTTTATATTTTGTTTAAATATTTTGTCAGTATACATTATTTCATGACCTGTGTGTCTTTATCATTGTATCATATTTATTTGAGTGGCTTGTAAAATAACTTTTTAACATCTTTTTACAGCAATTATTGCCGTTTTCAAATCCCAAATACCAAGCCTTTCTATCCATACAATCACCTTCTGGTAATCACCTTCTGTCATTGCCACTCATTCCTTCTCTCTTGGGGTCCCGTTCCATATTCTGTTTGGCCACCTGTCTTCATTCATCCGATGCAGTTATTCATATCACAACAGTGTCTTCGTTCAATTTCATCTAGTTTGTTGGCTTTCCTACCTTTCCCCACATCGCTTCAATCCTCGTGTGATAAAACCCTTAGAAGGGACAACTTATTTTACAGGAGTCTATCTGCACAGCACCAATCATTCTCTTTTCTCTATCAATTCCCATGATTCTAAACCATACGCTAGTATGTTTGTATTCTATTCCTCTTCTAATTCTCTCCTCTGATCTGAAATTCCTTTGACCACAAAACAGAATTTAGCATCCACGTAAGAATTATTGTAAAGTAACTTAACTGCTCTTATTCCGGAATCAGTAGAGTTGACATAGTTTAACTAAAAAATTAAAGATAACGAAAAGTGCATGAAGCTGATATACCAATTTGCCAATATCTTTGAGTTTTGTTTATTTTTTTAATAGGCCTGTATAGTAACGTTTTCTGAAATTCTGAGCAGTTTTAAATGAACGCCTGGTTTTTGTAATTGAATAAAATGTATTCAAACTGCCAAAATTCCATCAGGGAATGTTTTTATGAGGCTTAAAAATTAATTTATTTGGTTAAATTATTTATCTTATGGGTTTGCTCATGTGATATTCAGTAATATTTGTACACTGACAGTTGCTAATTATGAGTACTTAAAATACCATTGTTAATTTGTTACAAAAAGTGATAAGTTAATTTTTGAACTGAACAATCTATCTCATTTTATTGAACATATACACACCACACAGTGTAATATAATGACAAATGAATGCCAACAGAATAGTTAAATTTTTGTGAAAAGTTTTTCATAATTAGTTGTGTCTATTCAGATATTTAAATTCAAAACATTACGTATTTTTATTTTGTTGAGAAATGTTGTATGAATTGTTGTTTAAAGACTGATTGATAGTTACCCACAGCATTTTATTGAATTGATTTGTTTTTATTTATTATTTTTAATAGTGTGATGTAATGTACCAAGTACTAAACAGTTTTAAATAATAATTACAAAAAGCTTATGAAATTATTATTATTGTTAGTATTAGTAAATTTAATAAAGCACAAATTATTTTGTCTTTTAATTGCACAAAAGAAAGTTGTAATGATTTTAAAAAATAAACTGTTATTTAGTATCTTGATTAATGTTTGTGTTAAAGTGTGCGGTCGTTGCTATTGCGATCTGAAATTAAATTTCACAAACCCTTTTTTCTGTGTAAAGTATTTTATTTATAGGAGAATACATTTAAACAAAGAATATGATTTGTATTAAATAATTTCTTTTGCATTAAAAATTGTGTTAATAGGCTATGTTCTAAAGGACAATCAATTATATATCTCAAATGTTTGAACCGATACAAGTAATAAATACAGGCTATAAAATGTTCAGTTTACTGAATCCTGTGTATCACAGTACATTCAGTGATAATTTAATTTCTACTCAACAAAAATTTAAGCCTCTTCTACTACAAGCAGTTATGTATCGATTTTTCTTTTTTGACTTTTAGCAGTATGTATATCTAATTTTATTGTTTACATGTATATGAGGGTTATTCCATAAAAAGTAAAATAGTAATACCCTTTAGTGGTACCGAATTTGAGAGTCATTTGGTAATAAAAGTTAGTCCCTCTCCCAAAACTGATTTATCAGCATATTTTGATTATTTGAAGAAAAAAAATTGTAACACACTGCAATATTTCAACAGTAAACTAAACATACATGTTTGTGAAAGATTGGTATTGCATAATTATGTGGCAAGTAAAATGGTTTTTTTTAAACTTATATTTGAAATGATCACATTTCCTTAATGTTGAGAGAGATATTCTGGTTCATAAACTAATAAAATTTTTATTTGTTTTACACACTTATCCTATAAAATTTTATTTAAGATAACATGAATATTTTAGAAAACATTTTTGATAAATAATTTCTGTCACTGGTTATATAATTTTTTAAGTATTCCATTTTCTTCTTATCTTATAGACTGGTAAAATGAAGAGATCCGTTTTCAACATTTTAAGTAATGTAAAGAAATTTGTTAATCAAAATTCACTTTGTTTTTTTTTCTATTTTTTAAGTTGGTAAGACTGAATTTGGTATATGTTACTTAAATTTTTTCAGAACTTTTAATAGTCTGTTACAAGGTAATACAAAACACTTGTAGATCCACATTATGGTTTGAGCCAGGCTAGAAATTTGAACATGTTAGAGCAGTTTCGAAAACTAGTTAACAGTACTTCCTTCTGTATTATTGTCTTGTAATTTTACACTATTTGTTTTCTATTCCACTAATTTTATTGTCAATGATGGAATTGATATCACCATCAGCTGATGTATTTTAGTGTAGTTAGGAATTTGTAATGCTTCTGACGAACTTGCAATGCTGATAATAATTATTATGGTATTGAAACTGCTCTTTCAAGTGCGCAACTTTTGTGGATTCATGTTTTGTGTTACCATTATATTATGGAAAAAATTAAAAGTTTTTGGTGTAAACCTGTAATAGAAGCCGAAAACTAAAAACTAAATTTAAATTAAAAATTTTACATATAGTTGGTTAGTTACGATCGTTTATTGTTGGTGATTAAAATACTTTGTTTTGTTGTATTTTGTTTTTTATTTACACATTGTATTGGTCTCAGTGAAACTTAAATAAAGTGTTAGTAAAAAGTTGTTTTACCTCTTAAATTTATTATAATATTAAGACACTTGAAAAAACACACTTGGTGCACTGTTTACGATATTGTGAAATTAAAAAATTGTTTTTTTTTGGCTTGTTTTATTCCGTTACTTTTCCTCTGAAATTAAGTTTAAAAAATATTAAGAGAAGTAATAGTTTAGGTTGAGGTTGTTCTCAATTCTATTTTGAATTAGAATTTTTACTTTATTAGTAAAATATTGGTAACTGTTAATAAAACAAGTGATTGAGTTGATGATAACGTACATATACTTGAAGACTTAGAGATCACTACTCTGCAGCTAGCTCCAGGGGTTTATTTAACTTTTTGTATCAACAGAAATTACTGTTAAGACAATGATATCCCTATTCCATTGTCGATGTAGATATCTGTAAAGATTTCCAGGAAGATCTAATTGGTATTCATTGCATACCAGCTCATTACTAGGGTGAGATAGTTTCTTACTAAATCTTGTATAGATTTAATGAAACAATTTCTTTACGTATAGGATTCTGAAGTCATTAGTGGTGTAAAAGGAAGCATGAGCAATTTGCAGCTGAATCCTATTCTGAATTTAAATTGATGGTTTTTTTCTAAGTTAAAATTTATTAAATCAATTTTAAAGCAATAATGCTAGAGATGTTACAATATTAATTTTTGTGTAGTCATAAATATAAAATAAAGTAATGCCTTTTATATGCTGTAAACTCTCAAGATTACATTATGCTGGTAACACAGTTCACCTACTCAAAAACAGTAAGCTGGCCAGATAGTAAAAAACAGTAGGCTGGCTATGTTCCATTTGGACCATTGCAGGATAAGTATGCAAATCTGTCTTGCACTGCTGATGTAAAGACGTTAATATTAGATTGTGCAGTAAGTGTGTTTTATTAAAATGTCTTAAATTGATGACTTATGTATCTTCCACTGCTTGTTTCAGCCTTAAAATGCTCCTTTGCAGTGCTATAAATTCAAAAAGTTTTCTAAATTCTGTAAAATTGTGGCTTACAGTGTATAACATTATATTTCAGCTTCAGAAAATTTGAAAATGCCATTGAGCCTTTTATTTGTTACTGTGATAACAAAATGGAAATTTGTGCGTATCATATTTAAAATACTTTGTCGTAATTAAAGTTTGTCTGTTAATGTTTGACTTTTATTCATCTTACATCTTTTGTAAAAGAATTCTGTAACAGTTAAATTGAGCAAATTTATTTCTTGTTTATAAAAACAGTTTATTTCACTTATTGATTTGATATAATATAGACTGTTAAGTAACTTTGTTGTATCATGAAAGTTTATTGAAAATTTATGTGGCTTAGAGTAAGCAATCCTATTATACGTGTTAGTTATAAGTGGAAATAAACTTGAAGATTATGGTTAAATGATTTTCAGAATTGTGGCTCATTTTTTGTAAAATAATAATCACAGTAAATTTATAATTATCTTCCTTCATTTGTTGCTAGTTTGATTAAAAATTATTCAGTTATACTTTCGGGTTCTCTCTTAATTTTATGCTTAAATGAAAAAATTAAGTACACGTATATACTTTTGAGCCCTGTGTATTCATTATTTTAAGAACGAAACGCTTTTACATGGGCTTTTATTATTGAGCATCAGTCACTCTCTGGCCAAAGGAACAATTTAATTGTTTTGTAGCAATAAAATCCAAATATTCTTTTCATTTAAATTCACTTTTTCATATAATAGTTTGCATTTGATGTTCTCTAAGTTACTACCTATTTTGCATAAGTAATGATAAAAAATGCCCATAACAGGCAGGCGGAGTGTTAAATTAATTGCACTCTATCTGTTGGTTCCATGGCTATAAAAAATAGTTCTGTTTCTTATCACATAGGTAGCCAATTATATGACTGAACTATTTAAGAAGAGGTAGATTTTTTTTTTTTTTTTTTTTTTTTTTTTTTTTTTTTTTTTTGGTTTAACGTCCGACTGTTCTGCAATTACTGCTAATGCAGACGGTGAAGGGTGAAATGATATTTTGTAACGTATGAAAAAATGCCATGCCTGAATGGGATTCGAACCCAAGACCGCATGATGAGAGGCGAGCACGTTACCAACTGCGCCAAAAGAAGAGGTAGAGGTGTAAAAGACACTAGAGTTATCTCCTCTGAGAGTAATGAATTTCACCATACAGCCAGACCCTGTGGTGAATGAACGTGTCATTTGCAGGGTGGAAAGTGGGTGCTTTTCAGAGGTCCTGGCATGCTTATAAGCATACTTTTTCAACTCAGTAAGGAAAGCAATAGTAAACAACAACAATGATATAAAATGATGGCGTTGCCATAAATATCATAAACATATAACTCATAAATATGTGAAAACAATGAATTATTATTTCATACAGATTGTTAGTCTATAATCATGGTTGTCTCTGGTGTATTATCAGACTCGACAATTATTGGGTATCGTTTGTAATTTGTTTCATCTGATTCAAATTTAAATGTTTTTTAACTATCAACTTAACTTTTGGAACCCTGGCAGTTGGTCGTTGTATTCAAATTATCAGCAAATGGAGGGTCTTAAATTCATAATTGCAGCATCAAATAAATAATATCAATATCAATTTTAAATTTATTAATTATAAATTAATAATATAAACCACCAAAATATAATAAAAAATAGTTAGAACATTTACTAAAAAACTCATGTTCATATTACCACTATGTTACCCTATTTATCAGTATCATAATTTACATTTCAAACTGTAGCTGGTAGATGTGAATAAACTCACGTAAATTATTGTGACATCATTACAGAACACATTTTTACTGTTCATATGACTTTGTTCAGTCAATAAACTCTAAACATTAAATATTCTATAGTTCAACTATAACAAAACAACATAGTAAAATAATTCCTATGTGCATGCCCCAATTGAAGACTGGGGAAGAGTTCCCCCCTGACTGCCTCTTTCTGATAGTGGGACCAGCGTCAACAGTAGGTAAATAATATCGATGCACAGGAGTGACAGAGGCAAAAACAGTACAAACAGAGCAAGCCACATCTTCCTAGTTTTTTTCAAAATTGTTAAATAATAGAATGAAATTTTAAGGGTCATTGGTTTTGGGGAGGAGTGGTCACTTAAGGGGGTTGAAAAATAATATGTGGGCCTCATGCAAAAAAAATCAGTTCTTAAAAAAAATGGTAGTAGACAAGGCTGATCACTGGATAAAGGTGGTCATTACAAACAGTTTGACTGTAATTGGGTTAGATGTAGGCTGTTTAGCAGAAGTAGGAAAAGGTTGTTTGGAAAATATAACCTTGCAACATTGCTACTAGAGTAGCAGCACAATAAAATCTATTATTCAATTATTCAAACTTTGTTCTTAAAACATTTAATAAGCTGCCCAGATTTAATTTAACATTTTTTGGCAAATCAGCCTAGTATAATGTACTTATAATGTAATAATAACTTCACCACAAGAATTGTAAAAATTGACTGATAGAACTACAGAAATAACCATGTTAAGATCGCTTATATCAATTCAAATATAAGGAGTACTTTTACTGATAAAATTCTTGTATTTATTTCACAGAATCTCATTATAGTTTTTACAAATTTTTATTTTTGGATTTATTTGTAGAATTCTGAAAGCATTCGCTTTACAACCATGTGAAAATTATTTAAATCCATTCAGTATAACTCTGTATTTAAGGGTTAACACTATCTCCATTTAAAACACAGTGGATAACAATTTGTATTTTATATACAATTATGATTTTTTAATACTTCTTTAATTATTTTCAATCTTTTTTTGCTTGTTATGACTAGTACAGGAATCTTTGTGTAATTCTGTTGAATTTTGTATTGGCCATGTCTAGTGAAGGATGTTTGAAAATAACTGACTAAAGTATTTGTAAATGTAATTTAAAGCGTAAATTATCATTTTATTAAATAGGCTGTCGAGGTGGTAAAAAGCTATGACTGTACTACCTGTGATTTTTTTATCAGTTTGCTTACTATATTTTATCATAATCAGGTGGTTTATTTTATTAACTTACAATTATTAAATTTAGAATCTTATACAGTGATACAGACTTGTGTCTTTTGTCCCAGACTATGCCTTCAAAAAATGAAATACTGGTGTAATTTGAATGAAACTTGAAGATACAGAATTATATTTTACAAAAATTGTAGTTAAATTCTGAAAAGGGTATACTAACTGCAAATATTGATATAAATTAAATATTTGCCAGTAAGATTATGGAAAAGTAGATGTGACAGAACTCCATAAAAATTGTTAATGGTGTAATAATTGCTTATTTTCTTAATTAAATTTTTAGTGTTTTGATTGATGTAAATATTTTATTAACATTGATTGTTACATTCTACTGTATGGTGTGTTATAAATATTTTAAAAATATTAAGTTAAGAATATTTTTTTATTTGATAAATTGAAACAAGTGGTTGTGATTAGAATGATATATTTAATGGTTAAGATCATGTAAATGTTTTGTCTGTACTTGTTCTGTTATTAATTACATATTTGTAATTAATATTCGTTGTTCAGAGATGAGTCAGTAAATTTTTGGAATTTTACAGTTGTATTTGAACCAACATTGTAATTGTGATTTTAGAACAAGTTTTTCAAATATATGTATAGTAACGTTATTTAAAAAAATTTTCAACATTTTTTTGACAATGTAATAGTTTGTTTATTTGACATTAATTTATATTATGTACTTTCTCATTTTATAGTAAAAGACGATTTGATTCAGAAAATAGTATTTTTAATTCAATCTTTTAAGACATAAATAGCATTTCACTATTTTAAACAAAATTACTAAAACTAAATTTGTTTTGTAAAAAGTAATAGTAATGGTAATGAACTGCTTATAAGTGTGTACAACATTATTCAGCAGCTAAGGATTTTTAAACGTTCTGTTATTAATTTTTAATCTTAATATTTTTGGGATATAATCCCTTGACAGCCATCTATCGATGGAGTACACAACTCTCACCTTGATCCAGATTTTGTAATTTAAGGTCCTTTAGCATTTTTAAGTATTCTTACTTCTATTTATTATACTCCTTTCATCCTCAATTTCTACTCCTTTTTACAAGTTTTATAAATACTTTATCCAGAAGTTGCTAATTTAATCAGGCAAACTAAAAGATTTCTTTGTTCTCTCAAAAAAATCACTGTACTCTGTAGTGGTCAATAATTATTAAACTTTTTGTTTCCGTTGTTTCCTGATTTCTCTAAATGACTGCACTCCTTTCCTAAAATATATTTTCTGTATGTCCTCTGCAATATCCTTCATCCAATTCCTCTACTTTTTTATATTAAAGGATTATTTCATTCTTAATTATCTTTTTATGATGGTCTACTTTTTTATAATTTTCATCAAGGATTTCTGAAAGTAACTTATTGTTGCAATGACAAGGTGAATCCTTTAGAATATGAATGCAAATAAATGCTCTCTAAATTTTGAAAATTTTAGTTGACTTTTTAAATGAAAAAGTAAATTTTGCAGTATATTATTAATCTGTCAGGTGATCTGCTGATTATTTATTTACTTTGAAAAAAATTAATTTTGGGATAAAGTGGAATTTTCTTTGAAAATTTCTTGATTCTAAATATTTGAAAATAATCGTTTCTTGAACTACTTTCATCTTTTATAATATTATCATCAATCATAATTTAATGTTTCATTACTAATTTAAGCTGAATATTTGAAAAACAAAAGTATATACTTAAAAAAATCATTAATGTACTATATTTTTTTTTTATTGCTGAAGTAAAAGTAAAGATTTCTTCTTGCGGTTTTTTCAAAGTGTTTCCATTTGTCTTTTCAGGTCTTAAAGGATTAGTTGATTTCAAATATATCTATAAATTTGATGAATTGTACTGTAATAATATAAATGGATTGTAGTACTCATAAACCTTTTTTATTGATGAAGTACCATGATTGTTATTTTGTTAGAGATGATTTAAAATTTTCCACCTGACCATCTTAGTGGATCTCTCAAGTGAATCTCTGGGTTCGATTCCAGGATAGTGTCTTAAAATTATAAACATTTTTTAAATCCCAGTGTTGTCATTAATTACCAAATACTTGATGTGACTATAAATAAATGTTTTTGAAGCCTAATAAATAAGGAAAATCGTTTTTATCCAGTGTTTGAGAAAAAAATCTGAATTGATATTTCAGATAATATATTTTGAAATGTCCATTCCAGAATCGTATACCAGATTTTGAAGTAACTTAATTTTTAAATAAAGTATTATTTATTAACTATATGAAATAAGTTTAATCTGTATTTTTGTTTTATTCATTGAAAGGAGTATGATGTTGAGTCAAATAAGCTGGTACTTTAAAAGCATACCTAGACTTATTTTAGTAAGTATTCATATTAAATTCCAAAACCATTGGTGAAGCCCATTTTGTAAAGTAAGAGGAGATAATTATTTTCCCATCCATAAAAATGCCTCGTTCAATAAAAAAAACCATTTTTTAACTTGTAAAAATTGGAATTAATAATTATTGATACACAGATGTTTAATAATAATTTAAGTAGTTATAGCCCAATTAAATGTCCAGTTAATTTTAATTTTTGATACGTGTTCATCATGAACAAAATGCCTTCTTAAAAATGTAATATGTATTGAGAGTTTTATTGTTAGGTAATGAATGTTAAGGAAGAGTTAGAAAGTTATGATTGTAAGAAAATAATAAAATTTGTTGGCAATATGGCGTGTCTGGGGCTATCCTTAAGTTAATTGATGATAGTTAGGAAAGGCGGTGTTATATTGAGTAAATATTCATAAAAAGTGCTTTATTTAGAGATGCGGTTAACAATAAAGAAATATTATCATTTAATTTAAGGATAGCCATTCTATATTTTTGTTTTACATAATTTTTTCAGATTATTGAAATTTATCGTTCCCATTTTATTCTGATATTTTATTAATTAACTATACTGATATTCATTTAAATAAAATTAAATGTATTATTTTTTGCTAATTGGAATGATATCTGCGTAGCACTGCCATATTTGATTGCTAGTGACTTATGTCAAGTTGTTCGGCTGTGGTTTGCCTTGTTTCATTTGTTCCGTAAACAATAATTGAGACATGACAAGTGAGATTTTGTATTTTTGTAAAATTGCACTGCAATTATTTAACAGTGAAGAATGATTAAAAGTACTAATGTTATGTATTAAACCGAGGCTGGTTTTAAAGCTTTGGACTGTTAGTGTTATTAAAATTATTGTTTATGTTGTAGTAGTGATTGCAGAAAGTCTGTGATAGCCTGTGATGATGATTCTAATTTACAGCTAATTATTAATTAATAGAAATGATTATTATTATTATTCTTATTATTATTAAACATATACATATTGATTATAATAAAGAAACCTAACTTTGTTGTAATAACATTATGGAAAGTTAATCTAATTTAATTTATGTTGTTACATAAGAATTGTTACGTAGTATTAATGTACAGGAATGTACTTTTGATATTTTCTTTGTGTTGTTGCTTATTGTTTGTTTGTATTATCCATTCTGTTCTTTTTGTAAGTGGGTCCAGAAAATGCTCTTACTTTAAATATAATTTTGATGTTAAATAAAAATTAAAATGAATCCATAACTTAAAATATTTTTTTAAATAATTTAAATTTTTCTGCTGAGTTCATAACCATGAATCACATCACAATTAATTTCTTGTGATGTTTTTAATCCTTCGATAGCAAATGATTATTATTTCAGAGTGTGCTTTTTTCCTTTTTAAAGTCTTTGGGACGCCAGATTTTTTGTCTTTGTTATCTAAAATTCCTTTTCCCCCACTATTTTTCTTTTAGATTTATTTACATCTTTAATATAATTTTTCCTAAATGACTATCTTCCAAGTCTTTCTATGTGTCTTGTTACCATGTAGTTTGGTTTTTCTTGTTTTTAAGAAGTTGAGGACACTTTTGGTGAACCTTCTCTGATTCATTCCAGAAATTTGTCCATAAAACTTCTTCCAGGAAGTTAAGAGAGTCTCCTGATAAGCGTACAGTTCTTCGCCTGGTTTCAATGTCCATTCTCACTCCTCATACCTATTAGCTTCAATAATCTTCAGAATTCTTCTTTCGACTTTTTTCAGACTCTAACAAATTTGTGTTATTCAAGTTAGGGTTTCATATCTATAGAATACCTGAGGTTTGATGATGGTATTACAATGTTTTTGTACTACAATTACTATTTATTATTCCCTTTTTTATTTTAATGAGTTTTATGAACAACCAAAAATAATTTAGTCTAACTATAATATTATTAGACTATTATTACTAATATTAGACAATTTTTTCATTATAAAACATCATTAGTGTGTTAATTTTTTAAATATATTTAATCAGAAACCGATCCAGTCTGCTTAACAGCTGATCTTTGAGCCGGGAGTCTACCTTAAAGAAATAATTTTGTTCTTGTAAAAGAAATTCACTATTTTTGAAATTCACTATTTTTGTAGAGTAAATTATTGTATTAATTTTATTAATAACATTTTACCTCAATAAATAAAAAAATTAAAACAATGATATTGCAAAATAAACAAAATTTTATTTTGTGAAAATTATATGTCCTAAAATTGGGATTTTTTCAAAAATCATATTTTTTGACCTACTCAACAATTTCCAAGATTTGATATTTTTAATTACTCAGAATTTTATTCTGTAGGGCACTTTGTGTGTAGAAAGTAATTCCGTATATTAAATAATTTTAAAAATTATTTTGTTTCTCTGTTGTTCAAAATTGTTGCTGTTAAAGAAGTTTTTGTAAAAAACTTGGAATATATGGGTGAAGAGCACTGTAGCCATAGTGCTCTGTAGTAGGAACCACAAATTTAGAGACTTTTTAGGCTTCTACTTATTGTACCTCTATCATGACTTGCCCATCCCACCACATTAGTTATAGTTGATTTTGACCCTCTCCTTAAGGCTAGGAGCCCACTTGAAATTTTGTTGCACTACAGATAAATCACAAAAATGTAACATGCTATTTAAATTAATGTGCCCACAGATGTGATAGAGAAATCACTGCAATTTCTCAGATGCACGTGTGCACATTTTAATTTAAAACTGCACATTTCATTTTTTGCAACTTTTCTGCCAAGAGACAAAATTTCTGGTGGGTGCCTAGCATAACACACATGCATAAAAAGTAATACATACTCAAACTTGCATAGCCATGCATTGATACATATTGTATCACTTCATACACATTGATCAGCGTTTACTATTTATTCCAAAACAAAAATAATTGTTTGATGATTCATTATTTATTTTAACTATACTATCAAAATGTAATGTGTGTGACACTGGAGGAGAACTATTCAGATATGGTTAGTGGATGATGAGGATGTACGTTCGTTTACCAAAACGTGACTATTACTTGCCGCTTGTTATAGAATGTGATATCTTCCTCAATTTGACATTAATTGCATTAAATTGGCGAAGATACGCCCAAGTTATGGTTTCAGAAATTTGTAGCTGTTTTCCAACCCCACCTTGATTTTAGTTAATGGTGGTAAGGTGTTGAATTAATTTTTTCAAAATTAAAAAAAAATAGCTCCATTTCTGAAAACAAAATTTTCATCGATTTCCAGCACAAAAACATTCTGCAGAAGGTAGACTTCTCTCTTAATTATCAACATATTGTTGCATATCTGGTCCCACATTATCTAAAATCTGTTAACTGTAAAGTTTATAAATAGTAACATGAAATTTATATTTGGATTTATATATTTATATATATAATGTAATATGATGACATCTGAGTTAGGTAATTTTATTGTGTTGTGTTTAATTTTCTTATTCTGTATGTTGTTATTGTTACTGTATTTATGTTATTTTAATCATTCCGCATAATTGGGATCAACAGTGTGAATGGTGTGCAATTTACTGGAAGCTACTATTTATATATCGGTTATTAAAGTTTTAATAATATTATAATGAGAGACCTGTATAAGTAATTAAAAAAAGCATCGCAATAACAGAGTGCCCATTGCCAGACATACATTTTTATCAGTGTGCTGGTGTTTTGACAAATCAAAAGAACACCAAAGTTGTTTTCTACAATAGAACAATAATAATTTTTTATATGTGTATTTTAATCTTTTTAATGCACAATCAACCGTATTAATAAATAATCGAATTAACAAAATTATTAGCAATTTTTAAGTAACTGAATGTTGTAACACTTTTTTCCTTATTTCGTTTTAGTTTCCAGTGAATGCAGTTTCATTCAGTGTATATTTATTATATAAATAATTAAATAAATGTTAGTTTATAGCTGACATGTATATGCTTAATTATTTCATGTCCATGTAACATATATTTACATAAATATAATTAACTATAAAAAGCAATTAAGTTACGTTATGGGTTTTATCGGGAAGTATACAGATTGACTGATGTAAACAGTGATTTCTTGAACAATTGTGTAGTGGTGAAGAAAAACCTACTGCATCAATCATCTTGCATATTGTTAAAATCGCATCATACTATGTACAGCAGTTAATACTGATGTAAATTAATTTTTAGGTTATCCCTTATTGTTATTATTATGTCTAATAGATAATACACAAGTTCCTTATTTCCTTGCCCCAAATAACTTATCTTTTTGCAGCCAATACCTCAAATGGATTTATTTAATGAAAAAATTAACCTTGTAGTTGTTCCTGTTCAGTGATAAACCTATTAAAATGTGCCCTTATTTTAATGAGTTAAATAATCATAAAATTATTTTTTTTATGATGAGCTTTCTTAAAAATAAAAACGAAGTTTTGTTTTCACTGGCATCAGTGGTTCAATTTCTCGTTTCTGGATTTTCATAAAAATATCTACTATTGAAGTAGTTAAATCAATGGTAGTGTTTAAATAGATTGTTAACAGCTGTAAAAGTATCTAAATAACTTTATTACTGATGGCTGGTGAAAATAAGTTAATCAGATAACCATTTTACATTTCTGAGAAAGCCCATCTTTAGTAAAAAATTATAGTTTAAGAAATTATGTTTAATGTTCTATGTGCTTGGTATTTCAGATTTGTCTTACTAAATAATTTATAATGTGATAACTTCTTTCCTTGTTAAATGAAAATGATTAAATACGGTTTTTAAGTTATAATTTAGTTATGATTATAATTTATTATATTAATTACTATTATTAAAATGTTATTTGTTGTATTATAAAGATTATTAAATTTCCCTTTGCCAGTTTAATGCTTTTTCGAGTTATTAATATAATATGAAAAATGCATATCATAGTTGTAAAGCGATTTTGGAAAATAAAATGCTTAAAAACACATCTTGTTAGAACATTTATTTTAAAAACATCATAATTATATCTGTTGTATATTTATACAATGCAGAATTGACGTTGTATTAACATTCTGAGTTTCTGTTTATCTGATAAACTTTGATCAGAGTATCTAAAATGTAATGAAAAATTACATTACATTTTATGTCATGAAATTTATTAATCGTACTTCACATGCATTGTGGAACAAGAGTCCACAAAGCTGCATATTTATTAGTGGGCCCATAAAGGCATTCCAAAAGCCACAGTGTGCTATAGCTTCTTGTTTTTTCCTTTTTCAAAAAACACACTGCTAGCCAAGTTTCTCACTCTTTGGCTGATTTTTATCAGTGAGCCTTTGTAATAGATTGTGTACTGTTCCTCTGCATGCATTCTGTTTTGACTATCATACTAGGACTCAAACTGAGTACATATCCATCTGTTTATGTTTTGGATATCAAAATTTTAGTGATTCAGATAAGAGTATAGTAGATGGTGCCATTTCATACGGTTTGTGGTGAGTGGGAATTTTATATAGTCGTTGCACGTTACTATAAACCACAATGTTGCAGCAAAAAAAAAACAGTCTGAAGAAATATGTCAAACAAATCACAGTTTTACTGGTGAATAGTCAATAATTGAAATTGGAACAATACCAAATGAATGGTTGCTATCAACGTTTATAACCCTCCCTAAAAAGAAAAATGCAAAGTACTGTTCTGACTACCGTACAATAAGCTTGATGGGACATGCATTGAAAATCCTGTTGAAGGTAATCCATAATAGAATATTTAGGAAGTTAGACGTAGATATCAGTGACACACAATTTGGGTTTCGTAATGGCCTAGGAACAAGAGAGGCGCTGTTTGCTCTCAATGTACTATCTCAACGGTGTCTGGACATGAACCAAGAACTACATGTGTGCTTCATAGACTATAACAAAGCCTTTGATAAAGTTAGGCATGATCAACTCATTGAAACATTAATAAAGAGAAGAATAGATCTCAGAGACATAAGAATAATATCGAACCTATACTATGGCCAAAAAGCGGCAGTGCGGATAGAAGACATGACATCCGAGGAAATAGAAATACAGAGAGGTGTTAGACAGGGGTGCATACTTTCACCTATCCTATTTAATGTATACTTGGAAGATATAGTAAATAAGGCACTTAATGAGCTGGACACAGGCATTAAAATCAATGGCATGACGATAAATAATTTGAGATATGCTGATGATACAGTTCTTATAGCTGGAACACGTGAAGACCTTCAGATGCTAATAAACAGAGTGGCCACAGTTAGTGAAGAGTACGGTCTTTCACTTAATATTAATAAAACAAAGTATATGTTAATAGCTAAAGCATATCAGAACGTTGGTAGGATATATGTAGGGAACCAATGCATTGAAAGAGTCCATGCTTACAAGTACCTAGGCACAACTGTTAATGAAAACAATGACAGCTCTCAAGAAATTCGCATCAGAATAGAACAGGCCAGAAAAACATTTATAAAGATGAAGAAACTGTTCTGCTGCCGAGATTTAAGCCTTGAATTAAAAACACGTCTCCTAAGATGCTATGTCCTATCCGTATTGTACTATGGGATGGAGGCTTGGACAATGAGGAAGATTAATGAAAAGAGACTGGATGCATTTGAAATGTGGCTGTACCGGCGAATTCTGAGGATTTCATGGGTGGAAAAGATGACGAATGTGAAGGTGTTGAGATGTATGCATAAA
Source organism: Catonia carolina (assembly GCA_035578175.1). Taxonomy (NCBI): domain Eukaryota; kingdom Metazoa; phylum Arthropoda; class Insecta; order Hemiptera; family Achilidae; genus Catonia; species Catonia carolina. Next base: position 102,101,159 of record JAQMRL010000001.1, on the reverse strand, counting down.
GAAAGAGAAGTACTATTAACAGTGAAGAAAAAAAAATTAATGTATATGGGACATGTCATGAGGGGAGAAAAATATAAAATATTACAAGTGATTGTCCAGGGGAAAATCCAAGGAAAGAGATCCTTGGGAAGAAGACGATAATCCTGGCTGAAAAACCTAAGAGATTGGTATGGTTGCAGCAACAACGAATTGTTTAGGGCTGCGACATCAAAGATAAAAATCGCTCTGATGATTGCCAACCTTCGAAGCGGAGATGGCACCTGAAGAAGAAGAAGTCATTAATTGATTATTTCTATGTTAATTAATTTGTCTTTATATATGTTTAACCATACAATAAATAGAAATCCATACATAAATATAATTACAAATAATAATTTCTGTTGATTAAATCATTAATGAATACAGTATAATAGGTAAATAAATTAATATTCAATTTGAGTAATATGTTTTTTTTGTGATAAATCTAATGAGGGGACAGCAGGTGACTCATTTTCATAGATAAATTATACAAAAGTTAGCCAATAAACGTACTGTACATTCAAGGAGGGGCAAGTTCATAGTCGTATGAAATGGCACTATCTATCTTATCATAACCATTTAAGAGAATTTTTGATTTCATAAATTAGAAGACAATTTTTTTATCAAAGCATATTTTGATTGGCAGTTTTTGAACTGACTGCATGAAATTTTTCTTCGATTGACCCTGATGTTATTTACATTATTTAGACTTTCTATTTGTTCATATTTTTTATGTGAATATTTAAGTCTAAATGATATTGACATAATGTGTGTGTACTGCACAGGACAATAAATTATTTGTTATAAGAATTGTAACAAAACTAAAAAGCCAAATAATTTCAAAAACAAAAATCTGGTGTGAAACACTCACACAACTTTCTCTTGCCAAAACAAATAATTTAAACAATATAACCTAACATTAGAAATAAACAAAAAATATAACCTTATTTTAATCATGAGTGAATGACGCAAAATGAAAATCTACCTGTTTGGCTTAAAAATACAGAAAATCACTCTTCACGCTAAACTAGGCTTTGTAGAGAAAAATGCTTTAAATAAAAGTTGTAGATCTTTTAATTTCCTAAAAATGTGATTATACACTTTTGTCGTAAAATGCATACTAAGGCCGAAATCTTAAAAAAATCGATTTTTCACACGTTTTCGTGAGAAAAAAAAACAGAAAATTGCTAATTACCGCTAAACTAAACGTTATACAAAAAATGTTTGAAATAAAAGTTGTAGAATTTTAAATTCTCTACAACTTTTATTATGTGAATTTTTGCCCTAAAATGCATATTAAAGCTGTAATCTTAAAAAAACAATTTCTTTACGTGAAAACAGCCTCATCGAGAATTTCAGCAAACATGGCGCCTACCCTATCTTGTAGAGCATAAAAAAATTAGTAAATCAGGCGATTTTTAAAAAAATTGTAGGACCCGTTTTTGAGAAAATCGCAAAAAAGTGAAAAATTACACGAATATACTACTTCCGGTTGACCGATTTTGATGAAAATGTTCCTGTCGGGTCCGGTAGTGGTATGTAACTTAGGTTTCAAGTTCGTACGATGTTCCGTTCTTGAGATATTTTGTATACACACACACACACACACACACACACACACACACACACACGCGCGCGCGCGCGCGCGCACACACACACACACACACACACACACACAGACCGATCGCTAAAAACATGTTTTTTGGGTTCAGGGGGTTGAACACGTGTAGATCCGGTGAAAACTCGATTTCGAAAAATCGACATGAAAACAATACTTTCCTTCCTATATATTCATATAGGCAAGAGAAAGTAAAAATGAAGATATCATTTATTATACAAAGATATAAGATAACAAAAATGAAACCGTGGTCTCAGAGCTCGTGGTTCATGCTCATATGATACCATTTTAAGTTCAGTATGTAAAGAGCTGGAGGATTAATCTGAGATGAATCGGTTGAGATTACCCAAATAAAACAGCCTATGTTGAGTTAAAAGTTATCTTATCTGTACAGAAATGTAATTTTGTAATTGAACAAGGTGAAATAAGAAGGTTAAGTATTAGATAGTGTTTCGTTATATTTTATAAAAGAAAAATGGTAATCTTTAGCAGCAAAACCAATGTGTGCTGCTCAAATGTCATTGAAATATAGAACTTAATCACTCTCTGCAGCTGTTAAAAATTTATCACATTATTTTAAAACCTCATTAATATCTGCCTTTGCTTTTTAATACTAACTATAAAAGGATTGGTTTCATAATTCTTATTCATTAACAGTTTTCCAATTTAAAATATTGACTTAACATTACTTATTATAAAATAATAATAGGTACCTTAAATCTACCTATGTACCTTAAATATGAAATATAACCTTAAATCTATGATAAGTACCTTAAATCTAGAAAGTGCTTATAAAATACTAACATCACTGCTATTGGTGTTAACCACATTTATTATGAGAAATGGTCATTCACAGGCATTTCTGTTGTGCAGCTATTTGAGAATGCTGCATACTTGAAATAGGAAATTTTACCTTTGACTTGCATTTTGTCTCTGTGCATACATTTCAAGTTTATTATTATTATTAAAAACTATTACTTAAAAAAGTAAGTTTCATGATTGGGATTCAGAACATGGATTCCTCCAGTTGTTAATTCCAGCCTACGGTAATGAAATCCTTCAGCCTCCAATTCCAGCTAGAATTGTCATCGTTTTCATTGCGTATGTGTGTGTAAACCAAATGGTAACTTATTTTATTATAGCTTTTTGCAAGTCTGGGCCTTCAACAGTTTAAGAGTTGTTTTAACACTTCAGTTTGACAGCTATCATTATAAACACAGAATATTATTTTGGTATTCTTACAGTTTTACTTATTACTACATTTAAAATTTTAAAATATGATATTGTTTTTAATGTCACTGGATCAAATCCTAAGGGATTAAATATTTTTTGCTTTCTTGTAGGAACCATTTGAGGCACTTTTTGTGTGATTATGCTGCAGTGAAAACTGCTGTTTATGAGCTTGAGTGTTGTAAGTACTAAATAATGAGTAAGAAGTAGTAGAATCCCTTGCTCAGTTTTTTTCTCCAAATGAATTAAAAAACTAGTGAAATTTGCATTCAGGAATAAATATTTGAATACTTATACAGTACTCTGTAATTCATGTTTAACAGGTGGTTTATAAATTAAAGTAAACATTAGAGAGTGTTCACAAGTACTTGAAATAAAACAGTACAACATGAAGGTAGGCAGATATTTCAAATCTTCCCTCCGAGTTTTTGTAGTGCCCTGCTATTGGTCTTGGTCGAAGGGGAAACCGTTCAGTACAAACTTAACACATGAAGACAACCGGTGAACTAATGTACAAAATTAATTACCAGGATTATATTTCTGAAACAAAAGTGACCAGAGAAACAAAGATTATATAAATATTTTAAAATAAAAAGACGTACGTATTCGCCGGACACAAAAAGCTACAGCAGAATATCACCGGTGACGTAACTTCTCCAACGCCCTTTTGCAAGTCGATCGGTTTATTCGATTAGATTGTATCGATATACTAAACAATATTTAGTTATTAATTTCAAGTATAACTTAAAACATTACTTATCAAAACAAATGTGCCTGGAATGGAACTTCTTAAATATTGAAGAAATTTAGCTTAATGGTTATGGTAAAAGTATTATTTTGAAAAAATAATGAACTTCGATGTATCGATTGATGATACTTGGACTCTGTCGACTATCGTTCGTATGAGGTTATGTTATTGTTTAGTAAGCATTATCAAAATGGTGTATAGTATATTACTTTAGTTTTTAGTTGGAAAGCCCTGGAGTTGTTCATTACTTTCTTAAGTGTTGATTTAATCTGTTAGTATTCAATACACATTTTTGAATCATGCTTACTAATTTACTAACAACGTATATTGATATGTGCTTTTGTATTAACAAAAAATAGCCGATATTAATATTGATGGCTCTAAGCCTTAATCTAATGATCTCAGTAATACAATATACGTGACTTGTCTTTAAAAATGGGAAAAAAGAAAGAATATATGTTTTTTATTGTTATTTCCTACGGTTTAAAACGCGCGGACCGATATAATTTAGATAATTTGGTGTTCCTGCGTTCTTTTTTTGTTGAGTCTCGGCAGGTGGTGCGAAGTTGATAGGCCGAAATCGTTTACTGCGTTGGTAGTATAGTTTAATAGAATTTGAATGTTTTAATTAAGCAATTGAAAAGTTAATTTATTCGGGAAACAAAGAAGCTGAGTTTTATTTCTCAAGATGTAATGTTAACAATACGTTATACGATTCATGGTTTTGTGCATAGGAAAATGATTACTGTGCCTGTAATGTTTTTGAAAATAAGGTAACAGAAAGTCGAAACCCAACCTGTGTTTAATGTGAAAATTTGTTGTGTCCTTGCTTGTGCTGTGCTGCTTGTTGGTTCAGTCATTGTTAAATTATTCAAGAGTAGTTTGAACTTGATGTATTTGTTGTGTGCATTTTTTGTTGTGAGATTGTTTACTTGTTTCAAAAACAGTGTATAATTACCTCTTCTTCTTCACGTGCCATCTCCATGACGGAGGTCGGCTATCATAATGGCGATACGAATTTTGTTGACCGCTGCTTTAAAAAGTTCGTTTGAGGAACACCTGAACCACCTTCTCAAATTACACAGCCAGGATATCCTTCTCCTGCCCACCGATCTTTTTCCTAATATTTTGCCTTGAATAATTACCTACTCCTTTCTAATCTTTATCTTAAAACTGATTTTGTACTATTAATTTCCAAAAAGGATCTGCCTCTGTGCCTCTTATTCTCTCCCGGAGTCCTTTGATTACTCTTGTATGATAGAAAAGAATATTGTCTAAAAAAACTGTACTTGGAACATTTAACAAATTAATTTTACTTTTATTAATAAAACACTAGTAAATAATCAAAATTTATTTTTTTAAATACAATTAAGTGTAATATTTAAAACTGAATCACTAATACTAGAGAATTACTACATAAAATGGACTTAGTGATTGATCTATGAAATAGTACTTACACTGAAAACTTTTTTGTTGAAAATTGTAAAACTGACTTCTGTAATAAAGACCCTGTAAAACTTTTTTTACATAAAATTTGTTGTATAAAAATGTATTACAAAAGTAGTTATTAGATGTTCTTGTTGTTATTGCATACTGTTGGTTGGTTGGCATGTTGTTTTTTATAATAAAGTCTTTGTTTTTGTTTGTTTTGGTATATAATACTTAGTAGGTAAGTAAGTTTGTTAAAATAATATCAGTATTGTTTTATCTGTCATTTGTGTAAATTGGTGTCTAGGTAAATATGGCCATCATTTAAGTAATACAGTAATGTTAGCATTTTATTTTATAGAAGAGGGCAACCTGCTCTCATTATGGTACCTACATAACATGTATTGGAAACAAAATGTTTTCCATTTGTTTTCTTCATTGTCCACATTGAGTATGAAACCGTTTGACATTACAATTATAACAACCTTATTACATGAATCGTGTCATATTTTTAACAATCTTGGCATACAACCAAAATGCAGTAGTTTGCTTACAATTTTATCAAAAAATTATTTTGGTTTGAATCAATTTTGGCCAGTTTGAGTATTTTTCATAATTAAACAATGATATATATTATGTATAAATTTGTCTATATTGATTCTCAGGAAAAAATAAAAAGATTGAATCTCCGATTTATACAGTTATTGAACTTTGTAACACCTGCCAAATTAGTGCAAGACGTAAAAATTATGAATACATAATCTGCTGAAAAGAATCTCGAAATGTTATTATTTTCTATAAGGATGAAAGATAAATATTTATAATTTTGTCTTCGTAAAGTTATCGAAAAAAGCCCAGTTAAATAATTATGAAGGTACCAGTGGTGTGGATTCCAGAAACAGAATTTTCTGTTGAAATTTATACACAAGTTTTGTTGTGCAATTTTTTATTTACCTTTTTTTTAAGATTTTGCTTTGTTTTTAGTGCAAATTTTGAATAAATTTTATGAAAATTACTTAGTGAATTTGAATTCAAAATATTAAACATTATACAAACCAGTTTCTTAAGTAATAAAGACCAATTTGGATCAAAGTCATTTTTGCGTGTTACTTAAATTCATGTACAATTATAGTAATAATTATTTAATTACAGAATTTTTACAGTATTCATGCAGTTTGTTGAAATTAAGCATAAATTATAAAAACGTATAAAATATCTTTACACTACAAAAATTGTTTTTTTTTTTTTTTTTTTGTAAACTGCATCAGGAGACTTCAAGAAAAATACAGGAGAAGTTAGATAAAACTTATTGACTTCATCTTTTAGGTCGGCTGCTTTCATTTTTGAACACTATTTATAAGAAAATTTAAATGATAATGAACCTAAAAAGGTGAATTACGAAGAAACACGATAGTGTAATAGATTTTATTAAGAGCAATTATATGTTAGTGACAATCTAGCAAATTATACTAACTTACACCTTTTCTATCTAAAAAAAAGTTAAATCCTCCCTATTAAAAACTGCCTTATACAGTCATCTTTTACTCTAAATACCCCGTCACTATTGAACATCTGTGGGTAAGTTTGTAATGTCTTATCAGATTTCATTTTAAGTATGATTTTGAATGTAATACAGATATGTGTATTTAAAGTAGGTTGTACCCAGTACATTCAAAAAGTTCCAAGACCGGTTTTATACAAAATTTGCAAACTGCACTATTTATGTTTTGTCGGTGGAATCATGTTTTGTTCTTTCTATAGCCACTATAAAAATGTTAACACAATAACTTGATTTAGTAGCCAACAGTATTTGTTTTATCATGTCATGCTTCTTTACTATAGAACAAAGAGTTACCATTAAATTGGCTAAAACATCATGGAAAAGTTTCAAATATTGAAAACTGTATATTAATGAGTCAAGCAAGGTATTTGAATGTTTTAGAAATAGTTGCCAGTCATTGGAAAACAACCCATCTAATACCATTATGAAAAGGAATGTTGCCAGAAGTACTGAATATTAGTGAAGAAACCATTAACATTATTTTACAATAGAAAGATCTGTGTGAAATTTGTTCAAAACTTGCTAACACAGAATTAGAAACTACAATGTGTGTCAATGTTGTGGGTTTTTAGTTAAAAATCAGTTTGTGTGATCAATTGCCCACTATACTCGCTGGATCTGGCCCCAGCTGATTTTTTTTTGTATTACCTAAGCTCTTCAGCTTTAGGTCTATGATCCATGAAAGAAGAGCTTTTGATGACTGAGGCTATTTAACAAAATGTTGGATCTATGACTAGTCTAAAATTTGTATTGGCTGGGTATTTGTTGAAAAATTGAATAAAAATGTTTGTCCTTGCTTGTTTTTTGTTTTTTAAAATAAATCAGACCTGGAACTTTTTGAATATAGTGTATGTTTTCAAAAAATCATCTGTGTGAAATGTAATTTTTTGTAATAGTACATGGCGTGTTTTTAAAGTTAGAATTCTTTTGAAATAAAAGAAACAAGTTTACTATTCATAACAATTTTATTTTTACATGAAAGCTTGTACCTTAATCTTCTATTCTACATAATTCCCACTAATACTAAGGCACGTATTGTATCGTACAACCAACCAGCTTTTGAATTCCATCCTCGTAGAAGTCTGGCGCCTGATTTTACAACCCAGCATGAACATGACTTCCAATAATTGAAATGTTCGATCACAATTTTGTATTGAAGTCTTCTTGACACTTAAGGAAACTCATCAGATAATGATGAAATTGTAAAGCATCGGTTCTATTCCATTTTTTTGTCAACTATCTGCACCAAATCTTCAGTTTTGACTGAAGGTCCCCCACTTAGTTTCTCATCAGGAACATTTGTGCGGCCATCTTTAAACCCTCTTAACACACTTCAATACCAATCCATTGCTCACCATGTTTTGTCCTTTAACTTTACAGATCTCATGATGAATTTCATGCCTTTATCACAAAGAAAACTAATCACAGCATGCATTTTACAGTCAGTTTGATTCTCAGTTGGTAGAGGCATTTTAGATACTCACAAACAAAGCTAACATGATCGAATGTTTCTGTGGGTTCCCAACAGATCTAGGTACCCAGTGCACATGTGCCAAATGCCGACTGGAGCACTGCAAAGGCTGAATTTCAAAACGGTACTTATTTTAAAAACATGCCTAGTACATGTACAGTTTGTATTTGAATAAAGTATAATTTTATCTGACTACTGTTGCAGGAAGTTTGTCTGGTTGAAGGAGTTTATGGTCCACCCACTCCTTCTCACCATCGTTGTACTCCATTTGACCAATTAAGTAGCAGCAGTCGATCGTCTACTCCTTTTCAGTATCCTCCATGGAGTTTTCATACAGGTGAATCAAATGCAATATCCATTTTTGGACTGTTGCAACAACAGGGTCTTTTACCTCCTCACATTGTTCCATCTACAAATGAAGATAATGGAACAATTAGATACCGGTAAATATATTTTTTTCCACTTCTTTATTTACCAATAGAAAATTGTCTTAAGTTTATTCTGAACCATCTGCCAAGCAAGTTGTAACTTTTATTTACTCATTATTTATTTATTTATTGTATTTAATAAATTTTGAAAATTTAAGTGGCAGTGAAATTTTAGTTGTTCCCAAGATACTTTTAATAGCTACTTTGTAATTTTCATTATTTCCTCATTCATTTCTGCTCTTCTTTCCTACAATACCACTGTTAAACTTCATTTTTGTCCTCTGCATTCTACTCTCCACCTTCCTTCTACTTGTCCATGATTTTGCTGCATAAGTCAGTATTGACACAAAATATGCATAACACATAATTTTTTTAAAAAGTATCTCGGGAGTTAAAATTAAATCACAAACTAATTAAATATTATAGTTTTAATAATTATATTATTTTAAATGTAATCTTTAAGGTGTGATGGCACCAAATCATGGTTCAGTTAAAGAATTACTTTTAAGCGTTAAGTCCTTGTTGCTTCATGGTTGGGTGAGCAGTAATTAAAAAAAAACTCAGGAGGTGAGTGATGTATGTCACATAATTTACACTGCTTTTAATAAAACAATGCAGGATTACTACTTTTAATTGCTAGGGCTTCTCTTTGATTTTGCAATTTCCAACATTAGTTGATTATTTGTACTGGAACCACATGTATCTGAAATTTGGTGGTTGTACAGCAATGTAGTTTGTAGCATTACAGTTTTTTTTTTAATTGGAGGACTGAACGTTATCTTTTATTGTTTCTTTTAATGTATTTGAAACTTGAAGTCCTTGAATATGCATTCAGGAAGTTTCTTACGCTGAAAATTTGTTACTAAACTAAATTTAAAAAAATGTTTTGTGTGTTAAAACGTCTTGATTGGTTTATCTATTCAGAAAAACCACTTATCTCCTTGTATTGTCAGTTATTGTGGAGGTTGTTTTGTATAACAGAATATAGTGTGCTGCACAGGCATTATAAACAAGATATTTTTTAGATAGTTGTATTACTAATGTGGTTTGTGGTTGTTGCAGCGGAGCTATAAAATAGTATAATTTTTGATTATCAGATGTTTGTACATAGGTGGATTTTTTATGTTACAGGTGTCCTTTATGCTTGGCCGGATTCCCGTCCCATTGGTTGCTAGAGCAACATACTGCACTTCAGCATGCTGGCCAAGTCCCTCGTGCCATGACTCTTAGTCCAGCTTCTGGCATCTCATCAGAGATGAGTGAAGAAAAACCATTTCGGTGTGATCAGTGTGGTCAGAGCTACCGTTATCGTTCCGCATATCTAAAGCATAGGGAACAAAATCACCGTGCTCGATTACCAGCTGACAAATTGTTTACATGTGATGTCTGTGGTATGCAGTTTCGTTATTTAAAGTCATTTAAGAAACACCGATTGAATCATGCTTTAGAGAGGTTGCACAACCCATTTCACCGTCCAGGATCGGCTGCATCAGATTACGGACGAACAGGAACAGGAGAAGCTGCTAGTGGTGGAAGCGGTGGAAGTGGGAGTGGTCGAACTGATGAAGTAACTAGCTCCAATGAAGCTGTCAGGGGTCCGTCAACTCTGACTCCCTACTTTCCTCCAGAGCAAGACGATACTGTTGATTCACTGGCTCTGACGCTGGGGAACAACGAAGCTTCCCTTCTTGGTCTTCTCAGGTTGGGTGCTGATGCAGATCGCCAGCGGGAAAGGAGGTCCTTTGCATGTCCGTTTTGTGGAAAATGTGTGCGATCCAAGGAAAACCTTAAATTACACGTCCGGAAGCATACTGGAGAGCGTCCTTTTGCGTGTCTATTCTGTGGCAGAGCTTTTGGAGGTAAAAGTGATTTGACTCGTCACCTGCGAATCCACACCGGTGAGAGGCCTTATCACTGTGAGATGTGCGGCAAGTGTTTTGCTCGAGCCGATTACCTTTCGAAGCACTTAACGACTCATATACACAATTCACACTCTCACCATCAACGTTAACTTAAATGAATATTAGCTTTAATAATTATTAACTAATTGAATTTTAATGATATCACATTTACAGTGCATATTTATTATGAGTACATACGGTAGTTGAAATACATTATTCGATTGTATATAATATTTGATATTATATATATGTATAAACATAGATGAAAACAAGAACTTTAAATATTGTCGTAAAATATTTAAGTTTTTATATCCGTGGCAGCCGACAAGAAATGAATTATATAAGATGTAAAGAGACGTATTGTAAATCGATTTTGTCCTGTTGCCGCCACACTTGTATTATTGTGTACAGTATTTAATAAATTTACCTGCAACTTTAATATAGATGATATTTAAATGGTATACCTCAAGAAAAAGTTTTATCTCAAAAAAAAACATTCTAATTTAATAAATAAAATTGTCTCGATCAAAGAACTGACGATATTAAAATATTTTAACGATATATAACGGTATTGATTTGCTCATGTGCTTGAGTATTGATTTAGCTCATTTAATTAAAAGTGTTATCTGATGAGTAAATTATTTGATTGTTGATTCATAATAGCTTTTAGGTGAATAAGCGTCATGTACTGGATTGCATCCGACATTGGCTACCTACCCTATATACAGACAATCGACTGTGTCAATCAAACTCCAAGATTAATAGTTTATAAATCTACCTCTACTAACACACAAATATATAAAATATTATATTATATGATAATATAATACATTCAGCTCTACCTCTTAATTATGTTTTAACATTCATTTACAGTAATAATAATAATATTTAATTATGTCGACAAACGTATTAAAATAGTCAGGGCAATATCCTTAAGTAATTCTTAAGATGTTTGACTTAATTGTGACACAATATTATCGAATACTGAAAAGAAACAAAATCAATAGTACAAAGAAGTAATTATTTTAGTTTATTTTCAAGCAGTTGAAAAGAAAAATTGCGTGTAAAAATTTTCGCTGAAATCAACAAATCTGTTAATGCTACTGTAATGTTTTTATAAAAACAATTCAACTAAAATAAAAAACTGCTAATTTTATATTTTTAAAAATTCAATCTGTACAACATACGAGACCTCATTTGAAAATTACTGTGTAAGTGCATAATTTAATTTTATTGTAAAGTATTATTTAAATATTTATTGTCGATGCATTTTTTGAGTACGCATCGTAACATAATTCTAGTTTTGTATACTGTCTATTGTATATTAATTTGTTGATTTACTATAACATGTTAATACTGATTAGTAATAGATAATAAAACCACATATATACTTCCTAACAAAAAAAATTAATTACAGTTTAAATTTTTAATTTGTTCATACTGCCAGAAAAATTTATTTATTTGAATATTATAAAAATTTTTAAATAGTATAATTTGTAACGGTATTAATATTCTACCTCATCATTTTCATAATTTGGTCTATTCTGTGTTGGGTTTGGTAATTTATTTTTTACTTTTTTTTCTTGCAAAGTACATTTGCAACTATCTAGATTATTGCTTATGTCTATAAAATTCTTGCCTGAAAAGTTTAAAATTTTCTGTGGTAGTTCATCTTTCATTTATATTTAGTTCTGTGTTCTTTTGTTTTAGTTCTACTAAATTTGTAGCATTATAAGTTTCAGTTTGATAGTAATGCTTAGTGATCATTTTGGTGTATTGGTTGTGAGTTGATCACCTTACCATTAAAGTGTTGTACAGTTAGGAAATATCATGATTTTGGATTAAGGATATAGAACTACTTCTATTATAACAAACAAGAAGAATTAAAGAATGAGCTTACATATAATATAATTTAGATTTCAGAGCAGGATCCTGTTCCACTAATTTATTGCAGTATTTTCAGAGTGCAGAAGTGTATATTTGTAAAGCGTTTCTTATAATTTTCTTCCACAAATGATAAGTCTGAAGCAAAAAAATAAAGATTCTTCAATAAAACTAAATGAAGTACATAATTAATGTAACTGATTTTTACTGTTTATTGTTTGGCAGAAGTATTCTATACTTTTTTCCCCTTTATTGTTTTTAATACGTGTTATGAATGATTTGGTTTTGATGGGTGTGAGAGGATGTAGAACACTAGCTACTCGAAAGAGGATTGTGGAAGAAGCCAAAGCCTATCAAGGGCTGTACAAGATGATGATGATTATGTTTACAATTTTTTTTGTGAAGATTCAAGTGATGAACAAAAAATCCAATAAGGATCTATAAAAATAAAGAATTAATTACAGCAGTACGAGCAACTTAGGTCTTCAAAACTTTTTACAATATCTAAAGGCTAAATTGAATATGTTATAGATTTGTCATTCATGAGAATTAATTTTAATTGTTTTCTTGTTGGTATTCTTAAGGATTAGATAAAGATGCCCATATACTAAATTAATGTATAATACATTTATTCATAATTTTATCTTTTATTATTTTTTGAACAGCTGTTTTTTTATGTTGCATTCTGTAACTCTTCAATCCATTGTCATTAAAAATAATTGTGAAACATGTTTGTTCTACACTTTGCAAAGTTTTCAGACTTTAAAATAAAAAGTACAGAATTTAAGCATAGATTGATGAAACAGGCCCCTGGTTTTACCAGCTTTCTCATTGAAAAATAAAATATTTTTGTTTATGAAATTTCAATAGGTTATGTTTTTACAAATTTTATTGTCAGAAGTCAGTAGTTGTTTTTGTTAATTATATATTTTATCAGCAAGTTTATTGTTTGATTAATACTACTCATGCAGGAGAGAATTTCTGATTTAGATTTGGTTGGTATTCTGTGTGAGTATGTTTGTATGAATTTATGTTTCCCTCATTTTTCTCTTTAATTTTTCTTGATGGTACACACTATAAAGCTTGCCTAGCTAAGTTACATAATAAGTTCACTGCCTGCAGTCAAGATATTCTTTGTCGGTAAGGTAATATTTTTTTTATAATGAACAAATGGACTCAGCGTAGTATGAAAGAGACAATGAGAATTTACTGCCAATGTGGTTGAATTGGTGCAAAAAATTTGTTTTGTTTTTGGTGAAAAAGTATCTTTATGCGGAGGATTAAGAAGAGGGTTGTAGGAATCTGCAGGTTCGTAAAATTTCTTGTAGAAAATGTCCTTTGTCACCAGCTCACAGGTTTACAGATGTTTATGTGTGATGGGCTTAAAGTCTGTTGCCCAATAGTTTGTTGTACGTTTGTGCCCAATGGTTTTTCTAATGGTTTAGATTTTTTTTAAACCTTGGCTGTATTAGGAGGGATATTAAAAACTTGTTCTGGCTTCCAGGTAGTACACCTGTATTTATTTATTTGTTTTACTCTACTGTGTATCACATCCATGTTAGGCCACTATTCTGTATCTTAACTAAAGTTTTGTTGTGATATGATTTGTAAGTGTTTCACTCCTATTTTAAAAATAACGCTGTTATGCTTCTTTCAACCTGCCAGCCCTCCATCCCTTTGCATCAGCTTGTGTTGGAACAGATTGGCTAAAACGGGAGATATGGGGACCAATTTGAAAAGATATTATTGAAGGAAAATTAATACATAATTATTATTTTATATTATTTTGTTAATTACATTTTGGTATTAATTTACACAAGAAGTTCTTGAATAACATTTGTTCATAATGTAGTATTGTTTTTGTGTGAACTCAACCTATACCGTCTTCTAATATTTCTTTCTTTCTTTTTGTATTGTTGATATTATCAAGTTATTGTACAATATCTAAGTCCAAAATCAAGATTTTTCCTCAAATAATTGTGTTATAATTTTTAGATATTTTTGAATAAAAGAAATTGAACTTTTTTTTCATGTGTTGATCTATTAATTTTTTAAAGAAATCTTTATTGAATCTCTGTGTATAGAATTATTTTTACCTTTAACAGTATAACAAATTACTGTTATTGAGTTAAATGTTTTATGATTTTTAAAATTGTTAAATTTTTTATTTGTATTTTATAAAAATAAAAACTGTCAAATAATCAGAAATTTTTTTAAATGTTATTTTTGTACAAAAAATTTGAAGAGCAACAACTTTTTTTCATGTTTTGAAATATATATGTGGTTTCAAAATTGTATAAATTTTTACTAATAAAAATCATAATTATTAAGTATTTAATTTAAAGTAATTATTAGTTTAATAAATTGTATTATTTATTTTAATTTTAATGAATTTAATAACTAATAATGAATTACCGTACAATATTTCCATTAAAGGTTTTTTTTAAGTAGGTAATGTAATGAGTAAGGCAAAGGCAGATTATTTTAAACGTGGCTTTTGTATAACAGAACTGCCCAGTTACTGCCAGACATTAATACGTGATAATAATGTAATAATTTCTACCTCTAATATAAATTCAGTCTTAACATTAAAAGTTTTTTAAATCCTTTCATTTGATCGCTTGTTTTTCAAAGTAAAATTATTGACATATTATTATTATTACTACTAATGATTAATTTAGAATGTAGTTTAACCCTGAGAAATTCTTTCTAAATGTTTGTGTGGACAGTTATTTATTTTTTAATGTTATGTATGTTGATTGTTTTAGATATTTATTATTTTTCTTACTAATATTTTTTTATTTTAATCTATATTTGCAGTCCTGGTATGACCATTGTTATGAGAAAAATTTGATTTTGAAAACAAGTGTAATTTTATTTTTTTTATTTGTGGAACAGTTAAACTTTATAGTTTATTTTATTTTATACAGTAAAACCTTTCTAATTTGTCATTTTCGTACCATAGGAATGGCAAAATAGAGAAAATTATGAATTAAAGAATTAGTGTATGCATAACAGAAATAATACATGTAGTGTCATGTATTATTTCAATCCAATAAACCGTACTAAAATCAATGATTAGGTTATTAGTGACTACTTTGGGTTAAGGAGCATGTAATAATTTTCTAGAGTTTGGTTGGAAATCAAACCAACGACCTTGCAAACTATATCATGGAGGATTCAGAAATTTGTTTTTATTTAATGAAAAATACACCAACAATTTCTTTTCTTTTTTTTACAACCAGTGAATTTTTTCATTGTACTGTTAATGTGTTTTGGTAGAATCAAAGGAAATGTGTATTATATCTTTGAAAAAAATTAAAACTGTATAGTATACTATACAGGTATATGGATTTCGAATTATAGATGATAAATTTTGAAGGTTTTACTGTATTTTAATTTTGTTTTAAGCTATTTGTTTGATTGGGTCATCTTACCATAGATGTTATATTTTATTATAAAAAGTGTAAGTAGAAATTTATTTATTATTTCTGTTCTTTTAGTTTTTTCTTGGAAAAAATCAATAAAACAAATTTAAAATTTTATGCTGATTTTCAAGACAATTTTCATAAGTAATTGGAGATTTGTAAATTGTTTTTTTTTAAGTTATATTTATAAAATACAAATAAATAACATGCTATTATTAAAAGCTCCCAGAACTTTGATTTTTATGAAATTATATTGTTCTGCATTAACAATTTTCAATAGTCTTTAATGGGTACGTCTGCCAGGATTACATTTTTTTATTTTTTGGTAATGTATAGAGTTATTTATTGAAGTGTTTTTGTGCATGCATGTTCCTGTATGTATGTGTGTATGTGTTGCTTTTATGAGTGTGTGGAAGTTTGTAATATTAACAAATTCTAAACATAAACAAAGTTATGGAATTCTTACTGTTAAAAATACTACCTCAATAGGCATGTTTTTATCATGAAACAAATGTAAAATCATGAAATTCTTGCATGTATTAGCAAAAATTATTTTATATACATATAATTTAAAGATCTCACTAATAAAATATAAAAATCTTTAGAGTATTTAATTACAGTGATGTTAATTTTATATTATGGCCTATTAAAGTAACAATATGTTATGGTTGCTGATGTATTTTGTGTTGCACACTAACGAATTATGTTTAATTTTCACTCTTCTGAAATTCAGTAATTAAAAGTGATTTGGGAAAATGTAAAACAAATAATTCTCAGATTTTAACAGTTGTATGTATTTTTAGAATGTTACACTTCCAATAGTACCAAAATCATGTTTCTATGACAACTAAAATAATTTGTATTTTATTTTTAAAAATTGCTAAAATTCTGCTGGTTTTGGTCAACAAGTCCTAATTAATTTTATAATTAAGAAAGCATTGATAAAAAAATGATAGTGTCACCAAAAATTTCAGGGGTTGTTTACCATGTTAAATACTAGTTCTTTACTGAAGGAAATTACAATATGTGCTTTACATTTTGAAAAAATAATTTTTACTTGTGGATTTTTGATACTTTGAGGGAATTTTTTTAAAACCTGGTTTCATTTTAATAAAAAAAGATATGAAGAACTAAAAAGAAGACATCTAGAATAAAAAAAATTAAAATTTGTTTAACTTAAAATTTTATAGGTCTTGATAAATATGGCAAAAAGTTAACATTGAGTTATTTAGGAAGTTGGACTCCCCCAAGTCAGTTTGGAAAACTTATGATAATGGTCTGTTGTGCTCACAATAAGAAAAGATTAATTCACAAATTACAGTTAGTGTTTTATTATTACTGTGTTAACTTGAATTTTTTTTTTTTTTTTTTTTGGTTTAACGTCCGACTGTTCTGCAATTACTGCTAATGCAGATGGTGAAGGATGAAATGATTTTTTTGTAACTTATGAAAATATGCTGTGTCTGAATGGGATTAGAACCCAAGACCGCATAATGAGATGCGAGGACGTTACCTACTACGCCAATGCAGCCGGCGATATCTTGAAAAAGCAATTACCATTTCAATAACAAAACTAATTTGTTTTGAAATAATGTCTATTTAACTCTTAAACAAGATTTTAAAGTTCACTTTTATGCTACAGATCAAAATTGGATTTTCATTTTCTTTTTTGCTTAAGTAGGTTATTTAACTTTCTTTTCAAATTTTTATTTGAAAAATAGGGATTGCACATTGCAGTCTATTCAATTTAAGAACAATAAGCAACCCCACTACCCAATGAGATGAGGATGATAAGTATGACATGTAAATGAGATTTAGTCTTGTGCAGACTCAGGCCAACCATTCCCGAGAGAGTATAGTTAATTGAACCCCAACTATCAAAGTACACCACTAACCACTGTCTAGTATTTAAATCTGTATAGAAGTAACCGATACTAAGATTTGAGCCACGGAACCTTCGTCTTCGAAAATCAGCTGTGATGACTATCACTAGACCAAACCCGGTAGGTTAATTAAAAAATTAAAACATATTTTTTTTTGTATGGTTAGCTGAAGTATTTGACTTTAAAATAAATATTTTTGAATAAATCAGTGGAAAGACATAAAACAAAACGTAGTCTTTTCATTTTGTTTCCAAATATTTTTGACTCAGTGTTTTGAAGATTACTCTGATTAGTAACTCATCTGTTAGACAAATGGCGTCTTTATTTGATTGAACTATTAATTAAAGATACTAAAATTTGAAAGAAAATGTAGGTTTTGTTTACTCCTGTTTTCTTAAATGTTTCTGAGTCATTAGTCACACTTTTATCGTTACAGTTATTTATAATAATATTATAATGAAGTAGCATTTATTTGTTCGTATACAGTAATCTGAGAAACTACCCAATCAATTTCAAGCTCTATTACTGTTGAAAACCTTACCGCTTTGGAGTATCATTGGCACTATGTGAATTTAAATTTTGAAAAAAATTGTGATTGGTAAAATAAAGTCATCGTTTATTTGAATTCTTTTGTCATTTGGAATGGTTAGTTTTTTCATATACTTATTCTATTGCGTACAATGTTTGTATTATGCAGTCAGCTGTTATTTATGGGACAGATATCCAAAAAAAAGTCATCCGATTTCTGCATAGAAAGTAATGTAAATCTCTAAAAATCACAGAGATTATACAATAGTGTTTTAAGAAATAGATTTTACCTAATTTTTTTTTCTTATAATACATACTCAGTTATTCTCTGATCATGTTTTTCTTTTTCCACTGGTATGATACACCATTCTCATACTGGTGTCAACAAATTTCTGTTTCTGGTACTAATTGATTCTATATATATAGTTATGATTTTGTTTTCAATGTATAATGTTGTGTGAAAATTTAAATGCTTTTCAAGTGTAATCTTGCCTTGAAGTGAAGTATTTAAGTTGGGGGGGGGGGATGTATTGCTAGAATCCAATAAACCATACTAAAATAACTTGATTTAGTCACTTCAAAGTTTTTGCTGCACCTTTAAATAGTTATTTAGTTTGGTCATTAATGACTTTAATGGGACCTTTATTATACATTTCACTAAATGTACTTCTGTACAATTCAACGTCAGTACTCACAATGTACTAAAATCAAACAAAGTGAACAGTTAGTGTGGTAGTTTGGGAAAAAAAGATGCTGATAACAAAATAAAACAAAAAAAATTATTTTCCGAAAATAGGACACACCTTGAAAGCCTTACAATTTACTTATCTTACAAATTTAAAAAACCGGTTTTGTTTACTGGATTTTTCTGTAATGTAAAAGTTGTGATCAAAATTTTATTCCATTATTTAAATATTAACATCAGTATAATTAAATATTATATATATTTTTATAATTGATGGTAATGATTAATGCTTTAAAACACTGTCCACATAAACAAATTATTTTTTTACTGTTTCACTATTTATTTTTGCACTATTCATATGTTTTCTAATAGGTTTATAAAATAACTATTTACATTTATGTAGTATTTTGTAAGTTACACCCCTCTAAGTCCTCAATAATTTTTACATAAAGAATTAAGAATTTGGTAATTTTGTATAACATAAAATTATTTTGTAACAAAAATAGTGGAAACCTTGTGGTTTATTTTTTAGTTTCGCAATAATCATTCGTGTATATATGATATATGTTTTTTTAATGTATTTTAATTTAATTTAATATAAATATTTTACTAATTGATATTTGCTTACTACAAGATAATTCCTCATGAAATGTATGATTAATCAGAACATTTGAACTAATAATATCAGATTAAAAATTTTGAAATGTTTCACCTGCTGAAGTTATCTGTTTGTGGGATCGAAATGAAGTGTATTTTTGGTAAATTATAAGTATAATTATTTAATACCAGCTTTTTTGTAATTTTATAAAATTGATTACACAAATTACTTATTTTTTTCTAAGTGTAATTGCAGTTGATCAGTAGTTTTATTTGTGATGTTCCTACTTTTTCAGTTATTTAATTTAAAATAGTAAATAAATCTGTGGTTCTCAAATAGTATTTTTTTAAGCTGGGAAAAGTTTTCCCAATTTTTTTGTACTACATGTAAAGGTAATTTTTTAATTTTATTTTTTGTGAAATGTTCTTAAATTATTGCAGTCTATGTACCCTATTTAAAATTATGTGTAGTGAGTGATATTATGTGGTTTTGTTAAGAAAACTTTTAACACTTTCTTGTAAAATATTTCCCCTATTTTTCTTGCGTCATGAATGCAGCCTATTTTTATTGTGTATTGATTGATCATATTAAGATAAGCGCAAATTTAGAGATTTGAACAAAATAGGAATTGAAAGAATAAATTGTGCAACAATACTTAATTAAGTACCATTAAGGTAAAGTGGATCGATCCTCTAGTTTGGGTGATTTACTTTTGTTGGATCAACTTATTATGCCCAAGGAAATTGATTGGTATAATTCACTAAGCTTACAGTTTGTACCTTCCTTTTGTATAATGTTAATAGTATGACTAATCTATCTAGAAATAAAAACCAATTCTGTATGGTATAGTGGACTAAACTTGTAGCATTTCAGAGAAAGTGGCCTATGCTCTTCCATAACTTGACTATTTCAATATCATAATGAAGAAAGTTATCAAAACTTAATTCAGTTCAATACCCATTGGTTTAGTGGTCAGTGTAACTGGCTTCTATTCTTGATCAGGTCTGGCATTTGTTCATCTTTCTGTCACCTCATGTCATTACCTACGCATAAATCAAGGCGCACATGTAGGCGTCATCACAAAACAAATTAACCAATCAGAGTAACTCTATAAACTTCAATAGATATATTGTACTGAATTATTTTATCTTCTGTCATTGGCGGCTGTTTATTTTTTTTACTTATCTCATGAGCATGTAATTTGACATTAATCACTTCCCAAATACCTTGTAAATGCGTTGTAATTGCCTTGTGATCTTAAATATCTATTTTTGTACACTGGACTAATCTTTCATTGTTATAAAGTGTTGATGTGAACCAAATCACGGATTAAGTGAACTGATCTTATTGAACATTTATAGCGAACAAGTTTTACAGCTTTCTCAAATAAAATTAGCGGTTTCCTGATTTTTTGAAAAGATCTAGATTTTATTTTGTTTCCAAAAACTTAGTTAGTCCACTTTACCTTAATATAATCCATTTATAAATTGTATATTTTTTATATTCCTTTTTATAAATTCTTAGTTAGCAGCTGAATGACAGGTTCATTGTTAATATTGTGGTCTATATACTTTTAAAATTTAATTACGCAATTCTCATATGTTAACCTAACTCATCTTGTGGTAAATTTATAAGAGGAAACCACCATTTAGTTTAATGTGTATCAAAACTAGTTTAGGTATTGTCTGTTACTTTCTGTCTTCCATATATATTTGTATACTGCTTGTTTTATTTTTAAAATTACTCAGATTAATAGATTTTCAAAACTTCACTGAGTACATGTGTCTTTTGTTATACATTGTACTGAACTTAATTCTTCTAAATGTCTATTTTAGGTTTATTTTGTATGCAGCTGTTCTTTTTTTATTTGTGTGAATTAGTGATTTTCTTTTTATATTCTGTGTTTTAAAATCACTCGTTTTATTTTTTTTATAGTTTGTGGAGTGTCTTTTTAATTTTGTTATATCGAGGCATTTACATTTTTTAAATAAATGCATAAACTATATCATAACCCATTACATTATGGTATATTTATTTTGTACAATTCATGACAGCTTTTTTCTAAATTTCTGATCAATTTTCTGCCAGTGTGTAATCAAGTTCAATTTAGTTTGTGTTATAAACTCCACTATTTAATATTTCAACAGTAAATGTTTCTTATGCATTTGTTTGTTAGCCTTTCTTATTTTTTCTTGGTGAAACTTACAAAATTACATGAATCTTATTCAGCCGTTATTGTATTTACTTCCTAGTAGTAGAGAAAAGTACCTTTCTCCCAATGATCAGCACTGTGGGTGCTGAGAATTGAAATATACATAAATCTGGACTATATTACAAGTACTAGTAGTATAAATAAAGAAATATGTAACCTATACTTTTTTTCAAATGGATGAGCTCTGAACATACACTTTGCCCCTACCTGTTTCATCGCTAGCCAATGAATTGCCAGCAGCATTTCCAATACTCGCTCTTGTAGCTCTACTATATATTTTGTCAGCCATTATTTTTTGGTCTTTCAATAACAATTATAACCTATGAACATACAACCAGCTGATTATAAAGTATTGCATATTAACACGCTCTGTAATCAACGTGTTCAGTACGGTTTGCAAGATACAGGTGAACTACTTTGGCTCTTATATGTAATGTTTGTCAGGCTGATACATTCTTACAATCTGACAACGCTGGCAAACATTCTGATTAGTCTAAACGCATGGAACAGTGAAAAGCATTATAAATCTTAAACAACTTCTTTTTTCCTAATGTGTGCTCGTTGTAATCTGTTTAATTTAAGAACAATAAGCAACCCATGACCCAATGAGATGAGGGTGTTACGTATGACATGTTAATGAGGTGTAGACGTCCACAGATTCAGACTGACAATTCCTCAAAAAGTTTGGTTAATTAAACCCTAACCATCAAAGTTCACCAGAACCACTTTTTAGTACACAAATGTGTATAAAACCTTCACTAGGGTTTGAACCACGGAAACTTAGTCTCCAAAAAAATAAACATTAACAAAGAAGGTTACTTTTTTATTATAAGTAAAGAAATCATTTACTTTGTATGCCCTTTTTAATAACGTAGTAAATAAAGGTCCCATGTTATATTATGTATTACATTAAATCCCTTACAACATACAATTCTTACAAACTCACAGCTCTGTGTTCTAATACATTTTTTGTACATATTGTGAAGATAGGCTTTGTGATTGTGTACTTTCTAACTTTTTTGGAATAATTTTTCAAGTTTGCTTTTTTCTTTACTTTTAAAACATTTTGTTTTTACTTGAGAATGAAGCTTATTTATTTGTCCCACATGAGCGATTTATTCTTGACTCTCTAGGTAGTCCAACAAAGTGTCAGCATAAACAGACTATCGAATCTGTACAGGGTTGAGGGCACCCTCTTACTAAAATGACTTCCAAAACAATATTCTTCTTTAGACTGTCTGTGATACAATACGGTAGAGTATTGTGTCCGGTTTTTTTTATCTATTAGAAATTGAGCCTTACTTGTTCAGCATTCAACATTTGTTTATAGAATAGTTTATGCCGGAAGATATTTTCCCACACTACTGCCAATAATCAGCATCGCCATTAATCAGGAGTCTCTTGTATTACAGTTTTTGTTTTTTACTAAAAATCTGCAGTAAAGGGCTTTTTGTAATAAAAAACAACATTGCCTTAAAATACTTCATTACCAAAATTTAAGTGATGTCAGCTAAATTAACTGCTCTGATTGATTACTAAGAAAATGTGTGTTAAAATGTTTATCTAATGTTATTAAATAATTTTCTCTAACTTCCCATTTGTACACTGAAAAATAATTCTGAAGTACAATAATAATTGGATTGTTCATCTTGTGAAGTTTCCTGTTGATGTTCTTGACAAGGGATTCAATAATTAGACTGTGTTGTAGCTGTATCCGGGCTTTGTTGTGCGTGAGATGTGCTGTGTGAAATGCATTAGTCATTTAGGATAAAACATTTAGGTACAAGTGATGGTGCCCTAGCTACGTCCGGGCATCGCACTGCAATACCCGGATGCAGCTACGACACTATCACTTGTACCTACATATTTTATCCTGAACGACTAAATGCATTTCACGCACCACAAAGCCTGGATGCAGCTGGGAAATGGCCTTAAGGTATTCAGTGAAGTACACCATATTTTTCTAATTCCAATTTTTTTTTGTCTTTGTTGTATACTGTAATTATGTCTTCATAATTTTCATTTTTCTGACCATTGTTTTCTTAATTTTTACTTTGTTTTTGTAGTAGGTAATGAAACATAATAACATCTTATTGTAAATCATAGTTTTGGATGGTTTTTAGCTTTTCTTGGTAGACAGACATAATTGGTAACAAAAACTATAATTGTTTGGAAGTTTATTTTATAACTCTAATTTATGTTTTTATTTTATTTGTGGAGAATTTTCAAATTTAATTCTAGTTTTACGAGTAGATGATAAATATCACTTGATTGTTGCAGCAGTGAATAAGTATGGACTTCGTCTTGTTGCTAGTAGTTTACAGTATTCTTTCATCATAGTTTTTCAACTTTGTTTATTTTTTATAATTCTAACCATGATGTGTTAAACAGTTTTAATATTGATACCTTGGTTTTGTCAGTTTAAGACCTTGTTTTCTTTGAATTGTTTATTTGGACATTTTAGTACAAGTTGTTATCTAGAATTGTGAATAGGAACAGACCAAACTGTTGATATTGGAAAACTAAACTATTTTTGTTACTATGAATTAAAATTTTATGTGAAATATAAAGTATATAAATCTGTTTGCAATATTGTAATATATTTTATCTATAGTTCATCAATGCTGTGATTAAAATATTTTTAAATGGTTTACAAGACTTGGAAGGTCTTGTAGCTATTTGCATAATGAGATTTATGTAGATCTTTGTATAACTCCCCAATTTTATATTCCTGGACTAGTCTTATTTACATCTAAAACCACTTCTTAAAAAACCAACAAGACAGGAAGGTATTTACCTTAATTATTTATGATTTCATGTATACGAGGCGTATTTTTAAAGTAATTACTGTTTTGAAATTAAAATAAAACAAGTAGACTTTTCTTAATAATTATATTTTTACATGAAAGCCTGTCTTTTAATCTACTTTTCTACATATTCCCACCAATATTAGGCATTTATTGTGTTGTACAACCAGCTTTTAAATACAATCCTCATAGAAATCTGCCACCTGATTAGACAACCACTGCCACCCAACATGAGCATAACTTTCAATAATTTAAATGTTCTGTCACAATAATTTTGTTAAGGTCACTTCTTGACACTACAGGAAATTCAATAGATAATGATAAAATCGTAAAGCTTCTGTTCTCTGTTATTTTTCATCATGCACATTCATACAGCCGTCGTTAAAAGTTCTCACCCATTTTTCCGTACCATCCCATCGCTCATAATGTTTTCTCCATACACTTTACTGATCTGACAATGGATTTCAGTCGCTTTCATGTCTTTAGCACTAAGAACGCTTCACAGTCAGCGGTATTCTCAATCGGAGAAAACATTTCAAATGTAAACGCGGTCAAATGAAACTGTAATGGTGTCCGTGGCTTGCCAATAGATCGTGGTACACAGTGACCATGCGGCAAATACCAGCCACGGTGCTGCAACAGCGAAATTTTTAAACAGTACTTACTTTAAAAATATGCCTCGTAGTTAACTTTTGATGATTTAAATTTAATTTTTTGTAGGATTGAGTCATTGAATATTCTTGCTGTGTTGAATTGTTTTTTCATCAGCTGTTGGGTTCTTTACTTTTATGGTTCTTTTCTTAAATGTTCATGTCTACTTGTCTCAAATTTCTCTTCCTGGGTAGAGAAATCTTTGGTCATGTATGTCGAAAGTTCGCTTTAGTCAAAGTTGTTATACTTCAATAAAATATCTGTTCATGCTTTTAAATTGTGTTGTTATAAGGAAATATATAATTAATTAATAATTACAATTTATCCCTTTATGTGTACCTGATGAAAATTTTGTTAAATTAAATAACTTGTGCATTTTATGCCAGAAGGTAGCTAGGAATTACAATTTCGCATGCTTGTCTGAGTGTATGTGGAATCTTCTTTAGATAAATTAAGATAATTTGTTGTCTTCGTTATTGTATTTTTTCGATTTATGTATTCATAAATTAGTTTGTCTATCAGTTTTTTATGTGATAATACTCTTTTTTTGTGTCAGGATGATCATATTATTTCTTAAGAATGTAGTT
The DNA here is from genome assembly GCA_035578175.1 of Catonia carolina. Lineage (NCBI taxonomy): Eukaryota > Metazoa > Arthropoda > Insecta > Hemiptera > Achilidae > Catonia > Catonia carolina. The sequence goes on along the minus strand of JAQMRL010000001.1, from coordinate 102,075,493 downwards.
CTGTCACCCCTCAGCTAGAAATGAGATGGAGATTTTGGGTCTTCTGATGCATTGAATCTATCAGTTGATGTGACCAACCAAGTTGTATATAATCTTACTTGTCTATATTTATAAAAATAACCATTGTTGATTCTTGAAACATGTTTTGTCTATGACAATCCAAATTATTATTATTTGGGTATGGCCGAATCTCATTGTTTTCTTTTGGTTTTCTTAACAAACACTAATTTATAAGTTTGTTTTTTAGATTTATGTATTATAATATCACCAATAAAATGTGTTTAGTTTACTTGAGTATTTTTAATTTTTTTTTCTATAGAGACTGCAGTGGTAATCATTTTTGAAGTTGGTTAAACAGTTTAAAATAATTCTGTTGAAGAATGTTAGTAGATTCTCAGAGCTCAGGTTGTTTACTATCTTAAACCTTCAGATTTTTATTATTATTACAATGAATTAAAGTAATTATCAATGATCTGAATACATTGTCTAGTCTCAGTTAAACTATTTTTCTTAGAAAACAATTTTGAAGAACAAAAATTCTGATATATGATCAAAACGATGAATAAATAATCATTGAATTTAATTTTGTTTCTAAGAAAGTATAGTTTTAAACATGAATTCACTACACATTAGTTAATAGTTTTTCAAACTGTTAAATAGGGTTTTGTTTTAATGTAATATGTATTTAGTGGCGTAAATTAATGATACTCTATTTTAAATAATGTATTACCAAACTTATTACTGTAATAGTTTGTTTTTAAACGAAAAGTATTTTTATTTAAAGATATTATTATCAAAAGTATTATTATTTATAGTTTTATTTAAATTTATTTATATTATTTATTATTTATATTAGAAGACTTTATTTTAATAATTATATTCATCTGATTTTTAATTTTATGTAAAAGACTTTAAGTAAAAGATTTTATACGATTGTATTTTTATATTTTTTAATTGTATAGTGTAATTTAATAAAATAAAAGAAGAAATATTGTTGTAATATAAATTTATTTATACTATGTAGGTAAAACGAGTTAAAGATTAGTGAACGTTTATTGTTTTAGATGGCAGAAATCAGTAATGAAAAGTAATGATATTGTAAGCAAGCGCTTTTCATCTTTTATGAAATCAGAGATAACGGGTGATATTTTTCTATGGAATAGTAATTTAAGGTTCACCTGTATTAGTTTCAGTTAATGTTAGGTAGGGTATATTACTGTTTAAGTAATGTGGTGTGTTTTTCACCTCACGTCAATAAGTGCTTCCTTCAATTCAATTAAAACTGGGAGTATTATCTGAATACGGTAGATGTTTGAAATTTACTATTAAATAAATAAATTAATAAACATACAATACAATATTTGTGATATTAAGAACATAATAATGGAAAGGATTTTTATTATGACTGCTTTAGCGATATTAATAAATAAATAAATATATAAATTTATTGGTATTTGTAGATATCATGTGATAAGATGTAAGTAAATTGCCATATTAAAATGTTGCCATAATTAAATAAAATATGATGAACACTGAAATTTTAATGGATGTGTTTTAGTGTGTTTGTGTATATGTTTATGTATATATACACACATCAGTGATTTGTTGTATGTGTACGTAACACATATACTAATTATTTAGTGTTGTTGAGACTGTGTTGGAAGACTGAATATGAAGTAATATTCACATAACATGAGTTGCTGATTTGTTTGCTTGTTTTATTTATTATTATTTTTATTGTTTGATAATGTAAATTATTTTCTTTATTACCTGATTAATTTTATTTTAAATTTATATATTATTTGTACAGTAAAATCTTGGTTATTTGAGTTGTTAAATTAAAAATAGTACTTTACAAAGAGATTTATTATAGAGATAAGAGTTTGATTTTTACAATTTTTAAGTAGTGCAGCTTTAAATGCTGATGTTTAATTTTTTTATTACAATCAATTTTAAAGATTTTTTTTTAGTAGTTGTGAATTAACATAAATTGATGAAGTGTAATTGGAAGTATCATCATTACTTTTAAGGTATATGAAGTTAAAATTCCATTAAACCAACTTGTGTTTTGCATATGAAATTTTGGGCCAACAACTTTAGCAATCTGTTACTAAGAATTTTAATAAGTGTATTTTTCTTTATTTTTAATGTTGTAATATCTAAAAGATACAATACTTGTTACTGTTTAAATTTGTTAAAACTCTACCCATGTGTTTATTTCAATCAAAACATGTAATTCTGTTCAAATCGATTTCATTTTCTTTAAAAAAACCATTCATAAATCCATTATGTACAATATTTTTTTATTAGTCTTCTTTTTAATGAAAGTCCAAAAAAAATTTTCTTCTTAGTTGATACGGTTGATATTACCAAATAAATTTACGGATAAACCGTTTAGATGACAACCAACCAAAGGAATCGCTGCTTTTACTGTATCTTTGCCTTTGAATGGAATTAAATTTGAACACCCACTGGACTGTTCTCCATGTGGGGCTATCAGATAATCACCATACTAAGTCACTTGCCCAACTGCTGTTACGTAATAAGTAATTACAACTTTTTTCGATTTGGTCTGTAAGCCTACAAAGTGTTTTTTTTTTTAGGTTTTCATCAACTTAACTGGGTCATTAGTGACTACTATGGTTTATGAATTGATAGGTTTTAATAAATAATAATTTCTAGACCCTAGTCAGGAATGGAATCTGGGATCTTCTGCTTTGTAATATAGCATGCTGACACACGTTATACTACACATTGACACACTACACCACAATGGTGTCCGTTCAATTATCTAAAGCTTCTCTTCTTTGAGTTCATTCTCCTTAATGAAAGGTGTTTATCAAAATTTAATTATAACCTTGGACACTGCTCTGAATTGATCTATAGAGAAGCAGCTGTCAGTACCGCTCTCATAAATTTTCTTTTATGAGGCTCGTTATATTCCTGGTTTTTTTTTAAATTTTACCCTGTATAATTAATTGGAGCAGATTATATCATTCTCCTCGCATAAAATGTTTGACATATTGCAGTTCTCTTGTGTTTATAGACTCAATACGTTCCCTTTCTTTATTCATGAGACGCAGAACTTCTTTGTTTGTTCGTATCTCTCTCCATGCTACTCTCAACATACAGCAATACTACCAAATTTCAAAATCCTGGATTTTTTCAATATCTCATTTTCTGCGCATCCATGCCTCCATTCCAAACAAGAGAATTTTCAAGACATAGCATTTCACAAGTTTGCTTTGAATTTCCAAATTTACATCCTTGTTAACAACTAGATGTAAACCTTCACCATATACCATAAAATACCATGGTATATATAAAATGACCTTTAACATCTTATTGAAACATTTGAATTAATTAATCTCCAAGTTTAGAATCAGATTTGAGTGTACCTTATTATAACACCTTCTGTAATAATGAACTTTATACTGAATATTTAACAATTTTTAGATAAGATATATTAATGTAAAGTCAAATAATCTTTGTATATCTAAAATTTTCTCTGAATTATTGTTGGAATTATGCAGGTATTAATTTTTTTAAACTTAGTATTTTTTCACTCTAATTTCAGCACTAGTTCTACAAGCTCTCTACAATACAACTTTATAGTGAATAAATAAATAAAAAATAATATTGCGTTAAAGAATGTAAATTATATAATACGCTAAATTGTGGGATTGGGAACAGAATTATTTTACTACCGCACAGAATTCACTTAAGACAGTACAGGCATTTGTTTGGAATGGCCCAGGATAACTATACCATAAACTTTCATTCTAACCAGTTTTTCTTAAATACAATACAAATAAGGTATCATTAGTTATTACTATTATTCCAATACATTTGTAAATATTTTATGAGTGTCCAATTTCTCAAATCAAATAAAATTATTAATTACTTATGGAATAATTCACCATTTCAGATATAATAAAAAAAACCAATAGATACTTAACAATTTGAACACAAAAATGTTTAAATAAATGAATGTCATAAGTAAAGAATAATGAGAAACCTTAAAAAATTTATTACTGTGCTTTAGAACAGATTTATCTATATAGAATAATTTTTCTAAATTTTACCATGTATTTATTTTTTTATCTTTGTTAAGGAAAATTTAAAGTTATTGAATATGTACTATGTTTAAAGAAAGATGTGAATTACAAAACTAATGTTTCTCAAAAAATGGAAATTACAAACAAGAAGATTAATCGGTACAATTGACTTTTTTCGTCTACTCATATTATTGTATAGATTTTTTAATTTTAAAATTTTTCATAGATTTTGTTTGTTACAAGGCATATTAATAAAGTAAGAGCTGTTTGGTCATAACAACAAAAATATTTGTTATAAAATTTTTTATTGGTGTTTTTAATTTCCTTTAAACCTGCAAATCCATGCATTTTCAAGCACTTTTCGTAACATTGCACCAGGTTCTTTCACCTCTCTGCATAGAACTTCACTACCGGGGAATTAAACCAGTTGACAACATCAGTCTTGGGTTCCTTGTCAGCTTCAAACTGTTGTCCATTAGCCACTGTTTTAAGTGCAAGAAGAGGAAATAGTCACTAGGTGTAAGGTCAGGACTATAGGGAGGGTGATCAAAAAGTTCCCTACCAAAATCTTGAATTTTCTGTATGGTTCGGGCAACGTTGTCAGGACGCCATGTCTTGGCAATGAGCTAATCCATACGACAATTTTCCCTGCTGTCGATTTTGTATCGTATATCTCAGTTTGGTGACCGTTTCACAGTACACATCAGCTATAATGTTGTTCCACATTCCACTAAGTCAACCAAAAGAACATCTTTTTTTCCAGAAAACAATAGCCAACATTTTCCGACTCGAAAAAAGTGATTGCTAAAAATATTTTGGTTTAGGTGAAGTTGAATGTCAACATTACTTTGACTGTTGTTTTGGTTTTGCATTGGTGTAGGATATCCATGTCTTGTCACCTGTAACAAAGTGGGAAAACAAGTGGGAGGAACTTAAAACTGCTGTTTTTATCTGTTTCAATCCCCAGGCAGCAAACTTCTATGCAGAGGGGTTAAAAAAGTTAGTGCAGCATTATGACAATTGCTGAGAAGTGAATGATGATAAAGTAGAAAAGTGAAGTAGGTTTATAGGAAACTAAAGCCATTAATTAAAAAATACTTTTTTGGCAAAATGGCTTTTACTTTATGACTATGCCTCGTTCTTGTAATTTATAAAATTGTTAATATTATTTCAGGTAATCAAAATTTTACTGTACAATATATTTTTATGTATTATAAATGAATACAATATTAGACCTACTGTTTAAAATACACAAATGATTTATAAACTTATTAAAGTAATTATTATTGCTGTATATTATAGATCAGTACAATCCTGGTTATTTTCAAATACAATATTTCAGATGCTGCAGACATACTACTGGCATTTGATGGTGCTAATGGATACAGGGATTAAATACTTGGGGAAATTCAATTTGTGAATTTTCAACTGTTACTTTTTATACTCAAATGTTAGTAAATGTTAAATATTATCTATTTATAACTTCTGTTTGTATTTTATATATATAATTGTACTATAACAAATGTTTTAGAATCTACCAGTACAGTTTCTTTAAGGTATGTTTTGTAAATTAACATATAATGTATATATTTTTGTGTGAACATATTAATTGAATTTCTCCAATAACAAAATAATATGAGATTATTATTATTATTATTATTTTTATTATTCTTATAAAATTTGTGACATAATTTTATTTTCAGTTTGATTTGTATTATGCAATGAGATTGTAATCAACATTTGAAGAAAGACTGGTATTTGCAATTAAGATGTTTTATCATTTGGATAAACATTGGTTAGCATTTATTTTTAATATGCTTCTTAAATTACAAAAAGAAATGTTTTTAAATATATTACTGTAATAAAATTATATTATTTCTTTTACTGTTATGTTATTCAAAATTTATTAAAATAGTCTTTAAAAATTTATTAAAATGTTGTTGAGATGTGATAAACTTGGTTGTTAAAAATTGATTAATATTATTCTTGTAAATATAAAAATTGTTATTACTTCTCTTAAATATTGTTTTGTTTTTTAATTCAAATACCTTCTATTGTTGGAATATTGTGATGGTTAGTTTTAAACTAAAGTGCAATATTTACAAAAAAAAAGAAATATAAAGATGTAAATAATATTAACTTTTGTATCTTATGCCTTAATTTTTTTTCTTTTAAAAATTAAAATGTGTAATACTTTTATTTACTCGTAGATTAATCCTGATGTACACAAAACTGAAAGAAGTTTCATTCTAATTGGCCAAATAACTGCATTTTGGCGAAGGTGAGAAACTGTTAATGTAGATGGTAAAGGGTGTTAGATGAAAATGTAGCGATGAAAAAATGGTAGACCTGTCAGTGAATCAAACCTGGAACCCCTGGCATAGAAGCCAGTTGTGTTGACCGCCACACAATTGAGCCAGTCTTGTGACTTTTGTATGTCATAAGAACTGTCCCTAAACAAACCTGAAACCTTCATTATTGAAAGGTAATCTATACCTTTGATGCACCATTTTCATATGTATTTGATTTTATCTTACATAGTTCTATTTGTTTACATGGGGATTATTCTTTTAGTAAATCATTTATAATCATGTTACGAAATAAATTTTAAACATTGTTAACTAAATAATATGATTTAATTAAAATTACTGAATGATGCTCCAGTTTTATAATGTTTATGTTTTGAGATGTACTTAGTTTATACTTGTGTATTCTTAAACTATTGTAACAGATTTCTATATGTTTTCATTTTTATGTAATTCCCTTCTTTGTGAGTACATATTTACAGGAATAATTTGAAATAAAGATTTAATAATTATGTATAAAATATGTAACATATTTTAAGCACTATAAATATTTCAAATTTTTAACACCTAGTAATTAAATTATTCTGTTGCAATATATATATATATGTATATTAATATGTATGTATATGATAAAATTTAATCTCTACAACGAATTATGTATTATAATGTTAATATATTATCAAAATTATTTTATTGGTTTTTCTATTTTTCTTTTGTTGCATAATTTTAAACTGCAAGGCAGTATTGGGTGCAATAATATTTGGTAGTTTGTGTATTTATGTACAAAAAACCGTGTTTCTTTCCTTATTATTATTTATTTTTATAAACTGTAATATTTCTGTATGTAGCAAACAAATAATATTTGCATCGATGTTTATAAACGTTTAATTTTTTACATGTTACAATGAATTATAATTTATTTATGTGTTAAACGATGTTATCCTGTAGTATTTACGATAATTGTGGATAAATATATATAAAACAAACAGATTTTAACATTTACATGCAATAAAGTACATTATGCATAGAGTTTCTTATTTATTTTTTAAAGCTGTAGGATGTTCTCTATACATACATACAGTGTGCACATTGTAATGCAATTCGTTGTGATATAACTATGTTTAATAAATTAATAATTAATTATAATATATTTATTTATCGATGTTAGTAACAAATTTAACTGTTAGTTGAAATTTTATTATTATATATGTGTATCTTATTAAAAATAATAATAATAATAATAAAACTCCATTTTATTATTAAATTTTAGCTTTACGGTAATAACTCTGTTTTAGGTATTAGTATTAATTATTATTATTATTATGATTATTATTATTATTATTAATGACTAACTGTTTTAAAAGTTTTATTATCAATTAACAATAATAATATTATTGTAGTTTTAAATATAATGAAAGTTTAATATAATAATTATAATAAAAATAAGCCCCGTGATGTGTATGGAGCTGACTGTCGCAGTATGGAACATAATTTTAAGGGAGATATAATGCAACTGGGAGTTGTGACCACTTTGTCTTTCAAATCAATCGTTTTTAATTTAATAATTATTGTGCAAGTGGAAGGTGCTGTGAATATACTGTTGTTTAGTAGACTCCCGTTTCATTGTCTTTCTCTAGTTCTGTTCCATTGTGCTCCGTTGTGATTTATCTGGCCTTGTAGTGGGAGGAGGTTTAGAGATAACATTTTTTACTATCCAGATTTTAGAGAAAACAATGATGATGATTTGTATGAGTGAATGAAATAGTATTTAGTGTGAGATGATTTATTAATGTCGTGTCAAGAAGGCAATAAGTTGTTGACAACAGTTTTTTTCTGCTACCTCATTAAAATGAAAATTAAACATTTCTTGTATTAACAATCTAAATTATATTTTATTTTATTCTGAAAGTAATTAAAGTGACTTAAACATAATTAACCTGTACCCTATCGATGTTTTTTATGGATTATAATTTTATGTTAATTGTTGAGTATGTAATATTGATATATAACATGGTATGTAATTGTTTTTGTGATACTAAATTATGATTAATAATAATAATTACACTATTATTCTTTTTTTGTTATTGTTTTATCTTTTTTTGAATCTTAGAAGTACAAACTAACCTATATTTATAAGGAAAACAGAGTTTTGATCTTGAAAATGTGTCATTATAGTCTAAATATTCTTATTTTATTTCACATTTTTTTATATGAATTGATCTGATTAGAAATCTATTGTAAAATTGTGCATGAAGCAATTTTTTCTTTTGTCTACCTATTTTTATTAATTCAAACATTAATCATTAATTTATTCCAACTCCTTATTTTAATTTTTAATTTTTTGTGGAAAGTAATGCTGCAAATAAATTTCATATCTTGTGGAAGATTATCTTTAAAATCTTAATTTTATCAAAGTTTTACTTTGCTTAGTCTATATGTATTTAGTTTTATTACAATGCAATTTTTACTTCTAGATAATAACAGAAATAATAATTGTAAAATTAATGCAAATTCTGTTGGGTTAGTTTCCATTGGAACTAAGTTTTATCCTTTGACTCCCTTGTGCCAATCTATTGACTTACTAAAAAACATGTTTTTATTTCATGTTATTTCTCATGTAAGGTACCATTAGATATTTCAATAGTTCTACATTATTTCTTTAATAATTCATAGACTACAAATTGATGTATAGTTTTTATTGCGGGCAAAAAAATAAATTGAAAAGCACATCCAAGTGCGTTACACCTATAGATATGTATGTTGTCTTCTGCATGCTCATCGTGTTACTATATTAGAATCTTTGAATATTAAAATAAAAGATAATATAGAATATTAAAATCTTTTTACAATTAGCAATAATTTGGGTCTATTGGGAGTATTTTTATTCCATTTTTTATTTAAATAATGCTAGATCAAATATTAGTAACAGTTTATATACTCACTCTATTTTCTTAGTTTATTTTAAGTCGCATCAACATCTTAGCTATTAGTGGCTACTTTGAGCTATGTAACACATAATAATTGCCAGACTCTAACCAGGAACTGAACCCGGGACCTACCTTTTATTGATCCAGTAAAATGGCTACTGTGCCATGGAGATGGTCACATTCATTTATTGTTTTTGTACTTTTTAAAATTTGATAAGTCATTTATATCTTGCTTTTAATTTAGTGTTTATATGAAGTAAAATTATTGAATTTTTTCTTTGTATACCTGTTTTTATAGATAGGCTATTTTATAATGAACTGATTCTCTCTGGTAGACCCTTATCAAACATAATTGGAATTCAAAGTAACTTTTATCTTGTTTTACCAACAAAACACCTTTTTTTAGTTTAAAACAGTGCTAGTATGATAAAATATTGTACGGAAACAAGCTAACTAGAATTAGACTCTAATTTTGAAGAACTTATGAAAATGTTAGGATTTTTTTATGACAAGTTATAATTGTTGTGTTATAGAACTAGTGTAATAAAATCTAAATTGTATTTATAACCATCATACCACCCTCTAGGCAGTTTTTTGCATTTGTGCAGTCAAGAATTTAAAAGTAACAGTAGTATAGAAAGAAAATTGTAGATATAAATAAATTTTTTTGTTTATCTACCTATGACAAATACATAGAGAACATGGAAAATTTAGTACATAAACCCAGCCAATAGGCTGAAAGTCAAAGGGTTGAAATATGTATTTTCAACTGCCTCGATGATAGCTAAAATTAAGTATTGGTTAGTGTCTAGAAATATTAATACATTTAAAGATTCTCCATATGTGAACATTGATTTTAACTACTAAAATTTTAATTCCGCTTCAAATGAACAAAAAGAAAGTTTATTGTAATATTTAGAAGTTTTAAAATTTGTTTTACATATTTTAGTAAAAGGTGGTTCCGAATTAATGCTAAATTAAGCTAAAGATCTTAGCTGTTGATGCACTAAAACTCGGAACTTGAATCCAATTAGTGGTAGTAATAATTAATTTTTATCTTATAGCAGTGTTTTTTTTCTAATTAGAGTAGGGGCCTATGTGATTTTTGGGTCGATTGGGAAAAGTGATTATTAACTGATGTTATGTCATATTTTTAAAAAAATTAATGAGTAGATCAAGTTATCTTTATAATCCATTTTGTCTGTTCCTTTTTAAAAAAAATTTAATTTTTAGAACCGACTCAAAATTTTACTTTGAGTCCTGAATCTCATTATGATATGTGTTTAATATTTTTAAATCATTAATTATTTCTAATCATTTGAAAAAAAAATAAATTGAATTTGTTTGAATAGTTTGAACGAAGTACCTGTAATTAGCATTATGGTATACGTAATGTTTGTTAAGTTAAAATATTTACCGAGATCAAAACTCTGTTGCAGCTTTAATCTACTTAATTTTATATTTAACCATTAAGAAACAAATGTTTTATCTACCTATTTAATTTATCTTTTTAAAGAAAATTATTCTTCCATGATATTTTTGTTTGGTTTTTATCAGAAATCTCCTTTATATTATTTTTTTATATAGAGTGTTTTAACATTGTGTTTTAAATTTAAGAATGGATCTGAACAGTAAATTTGTATTTTGAAATCGGAATAGGAAATTTTATTGAATTTCTTATGTGATATATTGTGGCATTGCCATTACTTTCATTTTAAAATTATTAATAATAATTTAGTCATATATTGATAATATGTAATGAATATTGAATGTCGACTAATTTTAATAAACAAAATTATTTGTTTGAAATTAATAACAGTGTGTGTTTCTTAATTTTTGATAGCAATAATAATCATATTAGGATGATCCGAGTAACCTAAATCCTTTTTTTTAATATTCTGTATAAGAATAACGTCTTCACCTTTATAGCACAGTCGGTGTTTTTAGGTGTGAAATCAGAGGATTTAGGTTCAAGTCTGAGCAATATAGAAACTGAATGTATTGAATGCTTTCATTGATTACATTTCCATAAATCAACCAAACCTTTATGAAGGTATAACTTGTTAAAGCTTTGCCCCTGGTGAGCTGTAGTGCTTAATGTACTAGCCATTGAAATAATATTGGTTCGTTAATTAAAAAATATACGACAGCTCAGATCCCATATATTCGTAATATTCTGATTAATTCTTAGTACATAGCTGGAATGATGTCATTAACTACAATATGTATGAATTCATATGACATAGACAGTATGATTTTTGACTTTGATGCCTTGTCTTTCCTAAGCCTACTAACTATTCAATACTCAATGCTTTAACAAAAGCATTGTACTTTTTAAGATTCAAGTGGTAGAGACTCCACCTTTAACAGCCTAAACCTGAGTTGTGAGCTTTCTTTTTTTAGAAATATAGTAGTGCAGAAGATATCCTGCTCTACTATATTTCTAAAAAAACTTAAGTTACATAATTAAATAAAATTGCCATGGTGTGAATTTTTATCAACCCTAATGTGTCAACTTTGCAATCTGTTCAATTGAGAAAAATAAGCAACTCCGTGGACCCAATGAGATGAGGACGATACATATGACATATAAATAAGATGTAGTCTTATTCAGACTCAGGCCGACCATTCTTGAGAAACATATGACAGACTATATGATGTATTCAAAAATAAATCTTTATAATGCATCCTGCAGTTTGAAATGATTTCTATTTCATATAATGAATTAATATAATAATTTCACTAACCTTCTTTTTAAACTGCGTCACCTTTATTTTAATTTATACTTACTTTGTGTTTCGGTCGATCCACCATCATCAGAGTAAATGAAAAATTGAAACTAAAAAATTTTTTCTCATTTATTTAAAATTTACAGAAGATGGTACATCTTCAGTCACTTGTATAAAACTTGTATGAAGATGTACCATCTTCTGTAAATTTTAAATAAATGAGAAAAAATTTTTTAGTTTCAATTTTTCATTTACTCTGATGATGGTGGATCCACCGAAACATGTGTAAGTAGAAATTAAAATAAAGGTGACGCAGTTTAAAAAGAAGGTTAGTGAAATTATTATATTAATTCATTATATGATATATGGTTAATTGACCCCAACCATCAAAGTACACTGGTAACCAGTGTCTAGTATTCAAATTTGTATAAAAATAACTACCGTTACTAGGATTTGAACCTCAGAACCTTCATTTGCGAACATTACCTGACTCATGGTGACGACTTTACCACTAGACCAACTCAGTGGGTTTGATGTGTATTAAACTGTTATTTAAAATTTGATATTGTAAACTAACGTACATATTTAATATAATTAACTATTTACATAAAATCAACCAATTTTATATAAAATAACAAAATTTTATACATAAAATAAAATAAACCTGCAAATCGCACTAAATGTTTTTAATGTTTTTAAAAAGACACTGGAAAATTAAAAAAAAATTTGGATTAATGCTAGATAATCTAGTTTATGCTAGATAATCACTTCATTTGGTTTTAAGTGATCTCAAATAATAGAAAAGTCTGAGACCTTAGTTTGAACTCTCTCTTTGTCTATGTTTTTGTGTAGTACAGAAATTTACCGTAATATCAAAAAAATAAGTAAGCCATACTGATAAAATGAAATATTAGTATAATTTCAAAATCTACAAAACAATTACTATGTTTAAGTGGTATGAGAATGCTGAAATTATATATTTTAAATTGATTATTTCCGATGGGTTTCCTGTAATGGTAGTTTAATATGAGCCAGATGGCACATGAGATGTTGGATCTCTCAGGAAATGAGTACCAGAACAGGTAAATAATCCAGTTATTTACTTGGTTCAGTCATATCGCAATGTGTGGCACAATAAATTCCTCAATTTTTGGAGGAGTGGTAAGTATCGAGCAGGTAATGTAACAATACATGAAATTGTATTTAATAAAAATCAAAGTTTAAAAATACTGTAACACCTATTCTGTTTTCTTGGGGTGTCTGGCCCCCTGATTTTCCCACTGATTTGTATGTATTCTGAATGCTCTGTTGTTTAATTTTCCTATTGATAAATGTTACTTCATTTTCAGGGTAGAATTTTGTTTGAATTACTTTATTTTTCTAATTAAAAATGATTCTTGTCATTTTATTTGTGGTAACTACAGCTACAAAAAATCATTTTAAAACTTCGGCCTTTGAGCCAGCTCAATCTGAAATTTGTTACCCACTTATTAATTGTTAGATACATCGGTCGAAATTTTTATGGTGACCAATTTTTTGGAGCCAAAATTGAAAAAACTTTTCTGGGGTCACTTTTTATATTCCATTCAAATCCAAAAATGCAGGAGAAGCAGCAATCAAATTGGATGGACTTGTCAGTAATTTACAGTTACCGATAACAAAAATATAAGTTAAATAAAAATTCTAAAAACGAGTGGAGGTTTTCTGTAGCCGGGAAGCGAACGCTTCCGTTCACATTGACACACAATAATCACATTGTACTTGTTAGTAATTTACAGTTACCGATAACAAAATACAAGCTAAAAAAAATTCTAAAAAGGAGTGGAGGTTTTCTGTAGCCGGGAATCGAACGCTTCCGTTTTGCAGCCTCGTACGCTAACCACTGCGCCACGGAGGCGGCCAGAATTTTCATTCGCAATCTTAAGGATGCTTTTACATCAGAGAGAAAGAAATTAGACCTTAAGAAACTAGGTTAAATTAAGCTTAACTAACTCAGAGTCCAAAACACTAAAAAACTAAAATTGACTAACAGTAGGCCTATTAACATATTTGTAAAACAGAGTTAAGGCGCGGTATTCAAACAGTAATTTAAAATTATTTTAGATTCGGTAAGAATTGAATAAAATCGGTTAAGCTTTTTGACGCATGTGGTAACATTACTCACGATACCGACAATGGAGGGGATTTAGTAGTTTCTATGAGGAAAAAGAATAAAGAGTAGGTTGCCTACTACTGTACAAAAGTACGTTCGTTGCCCAGGTTTTAGGCGGTTCTCAACCCACGATTAACGTTTACGAGTTTGAATTCTAATTATCATTAGTCAAACACGGAAAATCTGTATTGTATTTTGTTTGCATAGTATTGTGAAATCATGTACCTTAATGAACTTTACAATAAGAATCAAGATTCCCTGCGCCCGTTAAAATCCATTTTTTTTTTAATTTTTGGTTTATTGAAAGTTGCATTACCTGCTTTATTTATTAGCAACTACTCTGGGTTATGGTTCAGAATCAGTGAGGTTTAACGTGTGATAGTTTCCAGACTAAAGTAGGGATTCGAACGTGGGTCCTTCCGATAGCTGGTGCTGTGTGCAGCGCATTCTAGCAGTTTATTTCTTAACTGAATACTTTTTTTTAGTTTATTTAAAGTCATGTCAACTGCTTGATATTAGCAACTACAGTAGGCTGAATGGTTCATTTTCGGTGAATTTGAACATGTAATTTTCCAGGTGGTAGCCGGGAATCGAACGCTTCCACTTTGCAGCCTAGTACGCTAACCACTGCGCCATGGCGGCGGGCGGCCAGAGCACTTTCATTTGAAATCTAAAGCATGCTTTTTCAGCGGGGAGAAAGAAATCGCACCTTAAACTACTAGGTTAATTTAGGCTAAACTAAAAGTCTGCTAAATTATATTTTTTCTTACGTCGATACGTACTGGTTAGTAAACAGGGTTTGTCTCAATGGCATCGTTAAAATGTTACGGGTATAAAATACGTTCATGCTATTTTGACAAAGGTTTCCTATTAAGTAATCTATTATTTTGGGGGAAACGCAATTGAGGAAACCCTTTTTGAAAGAATTCTGGTACGTTTTCTTAATAAACGCTATTGTAACGGGTCTGTAACACTGGCTGTTGAATTAAAATTGTTAACGGTGTCCTCTACGGTTAGAAAACTGGATTGTTTTATATCACTGATCTTACATTAAAAGAAATACGAGTATTTTATCCATCTCAAATTTGTTATCTACAGATTTATCT
The DNA here is from genome assembly GCA_035578175.1 of Catonia carolina. Taxonomy (NCBI): domain Eukaryota; kingdom Metazoa; phylum Arthropoda; class Insecta; order Hemiptera; family Achilidae; genus Catonia; species Catonia carolina. Next base: position 102,060,215 of record JAQMRL010000001.1, on the reverse strand, counting down.
CGGATCTCGATTTAAAATTGTAAGGGGTTTTTGCTTTGCTTACTTGAAATCTGGGATGCTCTGTAGTATTAACTTTATAATATTCCTTTCTGTATTTTTTTTATTGGCATTTAGTGGCTATTTTATAATATTTACCAAGATAAAGATCTTACTGTTATTTAAAATTTAGTAGTGGTGCGTTGTTTGACTATAAGAAGGACAAATTTATGATTGTGAAGTATGAAACCTAATTATTTCATTGTTTGCAGGTAGATAATTTTTTTCATTTTTAGACTTCGTCGTAAATTTTTTCCATTATTTGATAGTACTTGTCAGAGAACTTAAAAGTTTTACATAGGTAGTATTTGTACGATTTAAACCTGATATAAGTCATCTGTAGAAATTATAGAAACTACTTTTCTTTTTATAACTACCTATCAATATTCTCGCTGTAATTGCTTTATCTCAAGAATTCCCGATTATAACTTTATTTAGTAGCGCTAAATAATAAATAAAACATATCTGCAACATTTTAGGTCATTTTAAAGTTTGCAAATCATGTCTGTAAGTGGTTGATCGATTTGACAAAAGTTTTATGTTTTTCTGTAATTCGTTTGGTCAACCCGCTTGGCATGTTTGATCCTTTTTCTATTAACGCAAAACTATTATGACATTACTATTCTCAGATTTCTGAGTAGGTTAACTTTATTGAATTCTAAAATTCAGGTGAAACGTTTTAAAAATATGAAAATAATCTAAATTTACTCGTAAAGTATTTAAATGTATTACTCTTTAAGTAGTACGATAACAAAATATTGAGTTGATCAGGTTCGACCTATTTAACAAAAGTATATATCCAGAATAAATGAACGTTCTACTCGTGGTGTACATAGTAGCCACTAAAATCATATTTCGTGAAATATTTGTGTTTATTTGAATAGTTAAAATTGCTACTCCTAATGTGAAGCTATAAAACCGAAATAAATATTGCTACTTTATTAAAGCAATGATATTGCTGTAATATACTTCTGTATTTTCCGAAATGAAGTGGGTGTATTAATTGTGTGCGGGCGTTCGTGTTAAAATGCACGCACAGTGCTGTGTTATTTGTATTATGACGCTAAAGTCAGTTTTGGAAGCTGTGAGGGCGCGGACCAGTGGTGGGAGAAAAGAAATAGAGGACGCAGAGAGACTTCGTTACAGTCACAGAAACTGTCAAGATGGGAAAACAACCTGCAGTCGGAATCGATCTCGGCACAACATACTCCTGTGTCGGAGTGTGGCAACATGGTAAAGTGGAAATTATTGCCAATGATCAGGGAAACCGTACCACGCCTTCCTATGTGGCATTTACGGATACAGAACGGCTGATCGGTGATGCCGCCAAAAGTCAGGTAATTTGAATCAGAGTAGCCTAGTCTATTTAATTCAGACATTCAAAAGATTTTTAAAGGCAAACATTCGAAACAAAAATGGTACTGTAAATGTAACTGAATATTTTGAAATTAACCACAGTAGATAGTTAGATTAAACAAGCAATAAAACTAGTTATACCTCTTTATAAATATGACTAAATTTATAACCTCTTTAAAAAAATCCAGTGTTGTTTATTTTTTCGATAAACTTCATAGATATGTAAACGATATGACCAGTCGAGATATCTGTGGGGTATAGAAGAGTGTTTTTTATTTAAAAAAATTATTTCCTAAATATTATTAGTCTATACATTCTTAATTGATTACATCTCAACCGAGAATCAAACCCAAAATTCTCAGATTGGTTGTGAGCAACATTACGGTATAACATGAACGCTGTGTACAAAAACAAGTCTGAACAAACTTATTTGGTTGTAAATTGTTGACAACCAATCAACGTAATTACTACTTATTGCAAAATATCTTTTGTAGTGTATCTTCACTCTTCATTTAAAGTTTGTGATCGATTTTTATTTTATTTTGTAATACTGAATTATGAATTCTAACAGATCGAAAGTATATCAAGTAAATACTTAATTTTTTTATCATTCTGACTTAGGTTACTTAGGCAATTATTTTTACGGTCAAGTAGAAACCTATTTCAAAAATTATGCTTTAGTTTTTTCTAACTGCACCAAACATCCATGTGATAGATAATAAAATAGGCCTATACTATTTATTATGTTGTATTTATGATTTTACTTATAATCACTGAATTTTACGGAATCCCATTATAGAAGAATCAGACCATTTTACTTCTAAATGAAAGTAAAAAAATCTAGTCGTAAAATTTTGAATTACCTAGTCAATTTAGTAAATAAATTTTTCAGTCATAAGAAAATGGTGATATTTTATTATTAAGTTGGGCCGCCTCCGGGGCTCAGTAGTTAGAGCGCTTGATTGCACTGCACATTGCAAAATGGAAGGTCTTGGGTTCGATTCCCGGTTAGGATCTGAAATTATTACGCTTTGAAACCAACCGATTCTATACCATAACCCTTCTCTAATAACCAAACCAGACTTCGAATCAAAAACGGCTATGGTTATAACTAGAATTATCATTCTACCTCAGAGGATTCTATAAAAAAAATTATTTATAAATTTTGTGGTTACTCCGGTTTCACTTCTTTCTTTACTTTTTTCAAGTTATCACTTCCAGAAGAGTCATGCCAGTTTTCAGAAATGTAGAATATTTGAAAGGTATAGAAATATGTAATATGAATTTATTCAGAGTAACCTTTTCACCTCTTAGGTGTCATTTATTAAAATTCAATTCTTTAGTTTCCTGTTCAACCACTTAGAAATAAATTTGTCGAATTTCGTCTGTTTATGTAACCTGGAAGAAAGACAATTAATGACAGCGAATGAGGGCTTTCATATATAACATACACATATACAGACCTATTTCTGAAACATACAAGTGTATTAGAGTTACTGGATTTATTGGTGTTTCAATTATGTTGAAGAACATGGGCAACTGAGGATTACATCATTTAATGAACCCTTTTTGTGAATAATCTGTTAAATAAGGTTCATATTTTAACATAATAAGTACTTTTTTATCTTATACGCGATCCTGATTATGATTAGTTGTAGAAAAAATGTATTTCTTGTTTTTTTTTTGAAGTAGCATCAACGTCAACGTTGCTGGCTATCAACTAAATCCATACCCTAAACAGTAAATGAATTACTGATCTTCGACTTTATGTGAAAACACTCGACAACTATGTCACCTTTTTTTTATCATAATACAATTCACGCCCGAATTTTGTACTGATACAAATTTTAGCACTTAACAATAGTTATGTGTTTATTTATATATTTTTTAGCCAAACAGTGCTGAAAATTTGTTTTCCATCAATAAAAGGTTCACTACAATGTTTAACAGAACTACTAAACAGACAGATACACTCTAGATAATTGCAGGTGTCTATGTTACAATAAAACTGAAAAAACAAAAACAAATAACTGTTGACGTTGCCTGTTAATATTTACTACCGTAAACAGGGTTACTTGAGCCTTATTTTGTTAAGTTCTAGCAAATTTGTATATAAACTTATAAAATAATAACAAATTGTTATACACAGATTATTGTCTTTAACTTATGATGTATTTCGGTTGTTTCAGTAAGAAAATTATTATTTTGGATTTTTATCTTAAAAAAAAACTTTGATTGGCCTAACAGGCGTTTTTTGAGAAATTATTGTCAAGATTCGTTTCCTACCTTCTTTTGTTTAACAATTGATCTATCTTTGTTTAAACATTTGAATTTATTGGGAAGAAAATATGAATAAAAAACCCCTACTGTTCGTCAACGATAGAAAGTATTTTAAGTAACTACACCTAATATTAGCTAGTACTATGAGATAATTCTCCGCGTACGCAAGTAGGCTACATTTAAAAAAATTCTTAACATTAAATCTTTCAAAGTTACCTATCTTTAACAAATTTGAACACGTCATATAAAATAGACACAAGAACACGTTGCCCAGTACCAGAAATGTCCATGTCAGTATAGTTTAAATAATAATAATAACCACAAAGAAATAGATGTACAGGAAAAACTATTTACATACTCGGATACAAATTTAGGGAAAATTCTTTGTTAACCCTATTAACCAAGTATGAAAATAGTGATTTCATTAGATTGGCTGGAATGATTTGGTAATAATATGTTGTAAAATTAATAATTATCATTCCTAGGTTGATTATGACTTGCAGACAAGGTTTAAAACTCTGATAAATAAAAAATGTAAACAGGTTTAGCGTGAAAATTTCATGATAATATTGAATGCCTGGCGATGTCGTATAGCCACGATATTACTACCCATATTTGGTAAATGTTCGTACTATTTTTGACCGTAATTTGTTTTAATGATAAAACTGACGGCGGTTATCATCGCCTGTTACTCCACACAAAAATGTAGAGGGTCTTGGCCTATGTATGTTTTCTAAAATGAACATATGTTACAGTCTTTGTTTGTAACACTATGATCTTACGCACTAGCATCACAGGGAAAGGAAATAAAAATTTCCCAGAAAAATGTCAGTAACATCACAGATATAGGAATAATAAACATCTAACTGGTGATTTTGTTTATTCATAATTGAATTGGTCATTTCAGATAGCACATAAGTCAAAATACTAACTTTTGAATTTTCTTGTTCCTAAACTAAAAAAAGAGTAAAATGCTGACTTACGTTGTTCCTGTACAAAATGCTATCTTAAATAACCACAAGACCACTGTGTTATGCAATAATATTTATTTATTTATCACACTAGTGACTTGAGAAATCTTTTAACTACAATAAATTTTAAATTCTTGACTTTCAAAAAAAAAAATTGGTTGTCTAAAATATTCACTTTTTCTTGTAATCATCATCAATTTATAGTAGTTTTCTCCTGAACACAGATTTTTGGGCAGAAACTTTGTATTTTCTAAAGTGTAGGGCTTCAGCTTGAAAATATCACCAATTTTATTTTCAACCGGAAAAAGCCTTGTAACATAAGGATAAGCTCTGAGCATTATATTAGTGAAGAAAAACATGTTTCGGTGATTTCTGTACGGAATAGTGTGTTTACATTCCATCAATCCGGAAATGTAGCCTATGTACTAAAGCAAAAAAGGCAAAATTTTACTTATTGGCTTTCTGAAATGATTGATTCAATTAATAAATTTAAAACTATTTAACAGTTGTTCGTATGCTAAATGAATTAATATAGGCTAACAAAATTAATAACCAGGACTCAAACCAGGATCTTATGTGTTGTAACCAAATGCACCACTTATAGTATTGGCGTTTTATTTTTTTCTGCTGTTTTAGAAATTTCCGGCTTACTAAAAATGAAAAACGTATAAAGTTAATGTTGGGATATCTGAACAGCGAACACGTCAGTATAAACGAGTTGATTCATTCTCTGTCGGTACACACAGCAATCGTCCAGAAGATGTGTAAACAAAATGTATTTGTAGCTTGTTTAATCTCAAAGTTGTACTTGATTGAAAACGTCTCTGAAATATTCAGTACGAAAATAAGAAATAAAGACAGATCAGAAATTATGATCTAAAGGTTATTTTAGAATTGAATCTATATCAGTAATTTAAAAACAAATCTAATCTTAGTGCAATCCGTTTAGTACAGTCATTACTGGAGAAACATGATGATAGTTTGATAGCTGTTAGTAATTTGTGAAAACGAAACAATCAGAAAATAATTATTTTGGTCTCGTCTCGAAGCATAAGATTTCATTTCTAGAACAAACACATGGAAATTCATTTTGGCAAGCGCTCTTAATATGACGATAGAAACGTGCCTGTTTCGTATTAAAGATTACTGTAATTTTAAATAAGTTATTTTAGCGAGTCGTTGACATAACCAAATAATTGGAACACAAATTTTGTTTTTAGAGGAATTTTTTTAGTTTCGTCCAAAAATAACATTGCAACCTATTTTACGATATAATATATTAATATGCGTTTCTAAAAACGATTAATAAGGTGCTATGACACTTAACATATTTACACAGACCGGTATAAAAATAAAGTTTAGTTGCTAAAAGCGGTTGGTTTGTGGAATGACAATCTGGTCAACTTATCAGTAGCAAATAAGTCTGTTGATGTAGTAGTAAGCACAACTGGATTCCCATGTAAAAGGTTTTGGGTTCGATTTGCGGTCAGATGTGTTACTTTTTCATCAGTTATTTTAATCTTTCTCGATTAGAACGTAACATTAACGTGAATACCTAATAATAATAGAAATGTGATAATGATTGTGTTAATAATAATCATTTCGTAGTTTTCGAATGCAAACCAAAAACGTGAATGATTGTACTTCTTGCCGCTAAGCTGAGTGTTGACATAAAATATTACATAAATAAAAGTTGTAGTATATAATAATCTTAATTTTTGTTATAAGTATTTTGGCATGCATTGCATTTTGAACCTTTAATTTGAGAACAAGTGGGTGTTGATTCATTTGTTACATAAAATTAAAAATATCGGCTAAACTAAGCACCAGAAAAAAAACGTGTTGAATACAATGAATTATCTTTACATCTCATGATGGCCACATCTGCACTAAAAGGCATTGTAAGACTATGAATTTGTATAACATCGATTTGTCAAAGAAAGCCGAGTTCCTCACGAATTATCCAGGGATAACACTTATGCCTAAATACACGAAAAATTTAGTAAATAAGAAATTGTAAATAAAATCGTTTGGGCCGTCTTTGAGAAAATTGAATTTTAGTAATTGTGTAAACTTAGTTAAATAAGATACCCTTAATTTTGGGGCTACATATCTAATCTCAAAGACCTTCTGGGTTACTAAGGAACATTAGTTTCTGAATTTCAGCTTAATCGGCCCAAGATTTCCGCTCCAGTACAAATAGCATACAAGAAGGTAAATGTACTTCTAAAAAGTTTTTTAAAGATACGTTAAGATCAGTTGAAATCCGGGTATCGAAAACTTTACTCGATCGCAATATTTACCCAATATATTATGGATAGAGCGCGACTAAAAAATCTACAATAGATCATTAATGCACACAAAAAGTTCTGCTGTTATTTATTTTACAGTAATAATTTCCCTTGGTTATCCTGCTTAGGATTAATGAATGCAGGATTATAATGTTGAAGTCATCAGAAATCCTAACGTAATTTGTAAGTTTCTATACCAAGTTTTATTATTACTAATAGGATATAGAATCCAATAAGTTTCGTTTTAACTACTGCAGATTCACTTATACACATTCTTACGACTCATTAAAGTAAATAAATAAGTAACAATTCAAAATTCCTTTGATTACTTAATTTATTTAATTATTTTGCTTTAAAATTACATCGGTTGATCTTCAATGCAGGCTAAGTCTATTTACTACAGCACGTAACCGCAAGTGTTAACTTCATGTTACGTCATTCTTGAATGTAGAATGTTAAGTAATTTTGGCACGTTAAAATAGTATCTGTTTCCCTCATCCCTATTATTGTAATAACTAAACAAAAATATACGAGTACTAAAGTAGATTTACTAAATAAAAATTGCCTATTTTCTTTTTATTTACCTTAACCAATTACTCACAGAAACTGAATTGAATATTTTTGGAATCTTTCCTGTTGTTATTTGTTTAAATTTTGTTGTATTAAAAATTGAATGAGACCGTTTTTGAAACAGTGGATATCGTACTAGACTGCAATCCAGTAGATCGCGGGTTCAATTCCCTGTTATTCTGGTAAAAAAGCTAGTTGAATCGTTCAAAATACTCAGAGATTATTTTTTATTATTTTAAGGAATAAACAGTTATTTTAAATAATAATATTATTTCAATTTATTATTTTGTTCATTAATAAACGAAGGGTTCACGGGAAGAACGATCAGTCTCACAAAACAAAACTTTTTCACCAGAAGCATTTTAAAGTTTCAAGACTCAGAACAAAAAATCAAAGCTGTATACATAAGTGTTTTATTTTTTATTAACATTGCTATATTGTATTTTATAATTTCACCTAGAATAGGAAGTCTAGCATTTACCCTTTTTATTTGAAAAATGTTTTTCCAAGTACGTGTTTGGAGTTCGATCACTCTTTCTGTGAATTTGAATTACTTAAGACTACTGATTATTATTACTACTGATTATTACTGAGATCTGATTACTTTAACTCTTTTAAATTTAACACTTTAACACTTTTAAATCATACATATATTTTTCTAATAACTCTTTGGGTTACTTAAGATTACTGACTATTATTACTACTGATCGTTACTTAGATCTGATAACTTATATTACTGATAACTTCGATCTGATCATTTTCCATTAATTTATCTTTAGTTAATTGCTACCAAATAATAACTGATGCTATTTAATTTTTTAATTTAATTTGTAAGAATACACTCTATCAATTTATTGATTTTGAATCCTGGAAAAAACAAAACAAGCTAATTTCAATAATTTGCAAATCGTAAGTTAATTGTTGAAAGTAAAGAGGAATGAGACAATGGCAGATAAAATTTTTTACCAAATTACACCATAACCTGCAACACTTCAATAACTAAATAAGCCACAGCCTCCTGTGTCGCTAACGTAAATATTATATTCTTTGAACGTAAAAATATCACGGCTAATCGGAGTCTGATCGTTCTTCCGATGTTTTACTGGAGACTGATCTTTTTTCCCGTATAACAGTTTTGAAAAAGTCTCAATAACTGTGACAACTATTATATTACCGTGTATAAAATTGATGGTGAAATAACTGCAGGAAACTACACTATATGGCACGAAAAACTCAATTTTCGAATTTTGTGAGATTGATCGTTTTTCCCTTGGACCCTTCAACGTAATTGGTTCAAAGTTTATTATTATTTTTTTATTTATATTAAAGCCTCATAGGACTACATAAGTTCTTCAAGTCTGGAAAATCTTTAATTCCGTCTTATGGATGTTATCCATTTTCTTGATGTTCTTATTCTTGATTTTTTTTCAGTAATTATTTTTCAGAATCCCTAAATGGGAAAAAATTTCCGAATTACAACTCATTAATGTAATCTAGAGAGGTGATTGTGAGAGATGAGGGTGATTCAAGTAAATTTTTGGGTTGGTGATTTCGATTCAGCTTACTCAGGAAATTGTAACGCTAGTTTTCTGAATGGTCGGCCTGAGTCTGTACAAGACTACACCTCATTTACACGTCATACACATCATCCTCATCTCATTGGGTCATGGGGTTGCTTATTGGTTTCAATTGAACAGATTGCAACGTACACAAAATTACGATTAAAAAAAAAAAAAAAGTTTTCTGAGAGATCCCGCTCCACCCGAATCCCTTAGGATTCTTCTTGGAGGCGCGAAATCTTTAGATTTTCCGATTTTGTCGGAAGATGTTCAATTTCGTTAGTGCTAAATATATATGAAACTTAATACGGACCCTAAAGGTTATTATTGTATTGTCATAATATTTTTTTTATAGGCACATAATATTTGAATAGTTTTTATATTTTTAAATATAATTTTCTCTTCCATGTGCCAGCGTTAGGTCCCCCTAACGCTGGTTTTCACCTCGCTGGTTATGCTTTACTAGACGGACCAACAAAATTAAATGTTACTACAAAAGTATAACATTTTTACCACATAGTATAATAATTTCTATTAAAATGTATTCATCTATGAAATACATAATTCAGCGATGTCTAAAACTCGATTCGTTTTATTTTCCAATCGCGTAACTCTATACACACATTGTAAAGTATTAAGTAATGTATTCTCGATAACCCATAATTATTGATAATCCGACATCCTTTTAGTCCCGTAACAGTCATTGTCACTATCACTCACTCTCGAACTAACACGGTTCGACTATAGTTATTAAGGATCAAGCTGTTGATAGGATTGTAAATTTAGAAAAAATAAAGGTAAGCTTAAATAGGAGGTTCTATTTAATAACAACAGTACTTTGGATTTGTCTTTGATCTTTGAAAAGTGAATGTAGGTAAAAATTATTGTAGTCTATTTATTCTTAAACCAGGATGTATTTTTTCATTTATAATGCCTAATTATTATTTTCCGTTATTTCTTTTTCCGTGTTACGTGAGGTCGGTTGAATAAATTTCATCCTTACTTGAAATAAAGATCTACCCTGAAACTAATTTGTTAAAACTAAACATTACGCTGAAACTAATAAAACGTTAAACTCTAATGTATACCGATTTACAAGAAAGTTACTCCCGATACGATAAATAATAATAATCAGTTAATTGTCATAATTTTTTTTTTTTTTTTTTTTGGGTGTGGGGAGGAGGTTGTACTATTACGAGCTATGATATCTTGTAATGAAATATAGCGATTTGATACTGCGTTCTTGTCAACAAAAGCTCGGGCATGATATTTCTGAAAATTAAATCAAACATCAATGCAAGAAAATTAAAAATAAGGCCGGTTCTGTGACTTAGTGGTTAGCGTGCTTCACTGCAAAGTGGAGGTTCAATTCCGCCCAGGGTTTTGGAAATAATCACTCGTCACCATTCCTTAACCCATAGTATTCGCTAATAACCAAGATGTTGATGCGAATTTAAATAAAATAAATGAAAAAATTACAAAAATATACTTCCGCGACAATTGGTAATAAAACCATAAGTTTATGGATTGGTGTAATCGGAATGGAGCTTCATGTAATTGGGTTTTTGGAGTTTAAATTATTTATACCAAGTGTCTCGTACTCGTAATACTCGTCAGTGTCTCGTACTGATAAATATTTGTGTATCGAAAATTACTTCAACCTTATCGAAACTTAAAAATTATTTAATCTTACATTCTTCTAATGTAAGTAAATAATTCGTTTTATGAAATCAGTTAATGTTTAACTGTAAAGAGTCTCTAAAACTATTATTCATAGATCAATGTATCTCACTGGGATGATTGATAAAACTAATTTTTTACAAATCTCTGTAGAATAATAATGTAACAGCATGTACGTGTTAGTTTTCAGTAAATGAACTGACTTGCTACTGTTAATTCCTTATCATGTATTACACCGGTGTTGATACGAAGGTATAGCTCACCGAGTAGTTTAAAGTCTTAATATTCATTAAATTAATTTCATTGACGTTTATTTATTGAATCTCAATAACCTACGCTGAAAGAATAAAATATAACCTACTTATAAGTCGATATACGTATTAGCGACAATATATGATGCAGTACTGTAACAAATGATCTTGTAAACTAGATGTATACCGATGTACAAGAAAGTTACGGTTGTCAAGAAAGTTAGCAAATCCCGACAATACCAGATAAGGACCTAAACACGAGTACTTCACCAAGTTGAGTCAACATTAGTGATTGAGACACTCATTCAACTTCACGACGGCGAGACTTGTAAGGCAATGACTTGGTTGTATGGCCTTCAGAGCTTGTACGTGTATACGTTCAGTAAAGGTCCTGCCCTCCTCACCTTACAAGTTTATAGTAGGTACGCTTACTGAAGCCTAATTGTAATCGAACAACATTATCACCAATTCATGAATACTCTTAACATTAATTTAGAACTATTTTTTTCATATTTTTTACCATATTTGTCCAACTAACAAACGACCTTTTCTTATAAAGTTATTGAACAATCCTCAATAACAATAATATTAAACTTTTTTCTTGTATGATAGTTTTAATGTCGACGGATTTAGTAAATAAATTAGTAAGAATACAATAATTCTGATTCCTTGTATATTTATATACTCTCCACAGGTATTTAAATAGTATTTTTTATTAAAACCTAAACAAATTCTTGTTTAAGAGGGTGGACATAACCTTGTAGTGATACTTGACGCGTAATGCCTATGATCAGTTCATCAACAGCAGATTTATGTCTGTACGTACGGAATTACTGTCTTAAACCCATATTTCAGTAAACGTATAAATTGATTTTTAAATATAATTGTTAATAATAACTGGGATGTCGGGTAAGCCAAGAAGTAGCCTAATGTGGTTTTCGTTCCGCGGCCTCGACATAGTTTAGCTTTTTGTGAACATGTATGGCTTTGTTTAATTAGACTGTTTGCTCTAGCTCCTTGTGGGACTTTTATGTCTACCTAAGGAACAATTGGTGACTCTCCAGTTGTACTTAATAAACAGACTTAAAAACTTTAGTAGTAACAACTTCTTCAAGAGGCTGAATTGCCCCAAGAAGTATCAGTAACTATAAGGTACCCTTCCTCACGCTTAGAAAGAGTACTGTTATGGAATAAAACAGTTAAAAAATATGGCAAAAAATATTTCATCCCCCGAATGCAGCGAAGTTACCTTCTTCTCCCGCATTGGTTCGAGAAAACTTACCATTCAGCGAAAATGCTATTCAAGAATGCGAACTATTCAAAACTCGCTAATTATAGTCATCAAAATTTCACCTATTATAAAACAAGGAGGCACTGTTATAGACTCGGGACTAGGTGAAGCCACTTCTGAAAAGTAATAACGTTCGTTGAAACATTTATACGAGATCCATGTTGGCAGCATCAGCGAACGGATGATACGGATGTGGTTAACATAGGTAGGAGACCAAAAGTGAAGGAAATGTACCTAATAGGATGTATGAATGAGTGGCCTGCAAGAATTCGAAGGTAACCTAGGAAGATTCCTAAATCATCCCGCAGCCCGATGGTCGACCAGACCCAGAAGGATCCCACTCACAGAGTACGATGTAAAAATCATCAGATAAGAGCATGAAAGAGACAGTTCAGGACCGGCAGCTCCATCGCGAATGCAATAAACCGCTCTTTTAAAACAATGAACAGGCTACGATTGACAACAAACTCCGGCTTTTATCGAATTCTACCTTTTCCTTGAATTCCCAGTAATTTATCACAGCAAAACTTGTAAACAAAGAAAAAAGATTAAAATTCTAAAATTAGATAAAAAATAATTTTTTTTAAGTTTTTAAGTTAAAAACATCGTATTTTATTTGTGGTGGATGGGTTCATTAAATTAATACGCAGACCTAGTGGTGAAATAAATATGGACATTTTATAATTATTCTCTATCGTCACATTTTAAATATTCAAATTCATTACACGAATTATGTGCTTAGTTTAATATTTTGCTTACGTTCAGAAAAATACGCTACCGGCAAATATCGACTGTAGTAAAGCAAACAAAAAAGTTAAAGTGGGTGGAACGAAGCCACTCTCTAAAAATATCTGGAATGATCTAATATATAAACTCACTGTTAACTTATTCTGGAGTTACATGCCGACATTGTAAATCAACATTTTTTTTATTTTAAATTTAACTGCTGTGTAATTTGACAGTGACAACTTGTTCTGTCCTCTTTTCAAGTAGTGAAGAAAAATAATAAGCATCTTCGTTTATCTTTTTCTTAAGTTTATCTAAAGTTGAGGCCAAAATCTATTTTCTCTGAGCATAGGTAATTTGGAACGAGTTCTATTATTTTTAATCCCCATTCACAAATTGACTATTATTTTGCAATGCCCTTCAATATCAGAAATACCTCATCTTTATTACTGTTTTAATTTGCTTTGTAGTTCGGCTGTCAAAACTGGTAAACCTCATTTAATTAAATTTAATGTAGGTTTCTGTTTTGTCAATAATAAATTTTATTATAAACACAGTTATTAAAAAAAACAAGTTTAGTTTTTAATTTTCAGATAGAAAACAGGCAGTTTACCTCTTTCTCAGTAAATTTAGAATTGAATGTTTTTAGTACTTCTAATTTATTAATACCATTGTAATTACCTTATACAATTTTTTTTTTTAGTTTTATTTCAATTAAGTCGCATCAAAATCTTAGTCATTAGCCACTACGTTGTTTTAAGAAATGTGGGTTTGAACGTGTAATAATTTTTCTGTCACTGGCGGGGAATCAAACCCGGGACCTCAATTTTGCAGCATAGCTTGCTAACCACTGGAGCACGTAGGCGGCCTAAGATATAATTTTAGTTAAATGATATTAAGTTTTATTTGGTTACTCCATGGCACAATTGCTTACAGAAAGTTATTTCAGGCTAAACTGTGAAGCAGAAGGTCTTGGGTTCGATTCTTTGCCAGGTTCTGAAAACCGTTTTATAGGTACCTTAAAACATGAATACTATTTAACCAAGCATTTGATTCGACTTTAAATAAACTGGAAGAATTTTTGTACCTATTTGTTTAAAACACAATAAAAAAGTTAAACAATAAAATTAACAAATCTTACCTACACTGTTAAACTATGTAAGTATATTGATTGTTTTTCAATAAACCTTATACTGACTTATTAACAGTTTTACATTAAATAGAGACGTAAAAAAATATTTTTTAAAAGATTTTTGGAGTCTAAGACCAAAATTACCTTTGTTTATTCTTTTTAGGCTTGCAACCAATGTACAGAAAATTTTAAGATACCTATTATATACAAAGAATAGAACTACAGGAATAACACAGCACTCGTCTTGGGAAAAAGGTACATCACTAAACATCAATGGACTGTAAAGTGGAAGGTCCCTGATTTGATTTCAAACTAGAAAAGCCTGGAAAATTTTATCGTTCAAAAATCACTGATACTAACTTATTCCTTAACACGCTGCATTCACTTATGACTAAGCCGTTGTTTATAATCTAAAAAAGTATTACTTAATTGTTCATTGTAAATTTTAAATACAGTTTTGAAAAAAACCTCTTCATTCTCATGGGATAGATGTTATTACAGGGCTGCCTTCGTGGCATAACAGTTGCATACTAGACGACAAAATGGAAGATTCCAATTTTAATTTCCAGATAGGGTCTAGGGATTTTAACGCATTAAAATCCACTGTCCCATAATTGGTCACTGATGAATAAGTTTGTGATATAACGTTAAATAAAAAAAAACAAATTATAATGCTTTTGTATTTTTTTAGGTAGCAATGAATCCCAAAAATACGGTTTTCGATGCAAAAAGATTGATTGGTAGAAAATTTGATGATCCGAAAATCCAAGAAGATATGAAGCATTGGCCATTCACAGTGGTTAATAGTGGAGGTAAACCGAAAATCCAAGTAGAATACAAAGGAGAAGTCAAAGTATTTGCACCAGAGGAAGTAAGCTCTATGGTATTAACAAAAATGAAAGAAATATCAGAAACTTATTTGGGTGGCAAAGTAATGGATGCAGTTATTACAGTGCCAGCATATTTCAATGATTCCCAGCGACAAGCCACAAAAGATGCTGGAGCTATAGCCGGGCTAAATGTTCTCCGTATTATCAATGAACCCACTGCGGCTGCCCTTGCTTATGGATTGGATAAGAACCTTAAGGGTGAAAAGAATGTTCTTATATTCGATCTTGGTGGTGGTACATTCGATGTTTCTATTCTTGCTATTGATGAAGGGTCACTTTTCCAAGTAAAATCTACAGCTGGTGACACACATTTGGGTAAGTTTGATGTGTCATATTTTATATAGGCTATAACTACACTCATACACTTTAATATTTAGCCTATGTTATTGTTTGTATTGTATTAAATATTTGAAAGATTCTGGAATATTCTGTTTGGAACCTTCTGTAAGGCTAGCTTAGGAACCTACATAAATAGGAGTGC
This sequence comes from Catonia carolina, assembly GCA_035578175.1. NCBI lineage: Eukaryota > Metazoa > Arthropoda > Insecta > Hemiptera > Achilidae > Catonia > Catonia carolina. The sequence continues at coordinate 102,044,701 of JAQMRL010000001.1, read as the reverse complement.
ATTAGTGAAACGATGAAGAGTCTTAGATTATGTACTATGAAGTTGAATAAAGTTTTGTTGGTGTTTGGAGTTTGATAGCTTGTTATTTTACATGAATCTTACTGCTGAGATGTTAGGTTTACGTCTTGTATTTTAGCCTAATATTTAGTAATAATGAAAATGTGTTTCTTATTCAAAAATTTACATTTAAACTCTCAATATTTGAGATTCATTAAACATTTTTGATGTATTCTATTTCAAAAATGGGTTGCGGTTTCTTCAGATTAGAATTAACTGTTGTTTTGTTATCGTGTAGGCATATTAGGGATAGGCATATTAGGGCAAATACTGCGTTATCAACTTTTTAACTTTTGCGTTTTATCCAAACACGAAAAATTTTCACTAAGCATTCAGATACGTTATTTTGTAACTGATTGTTCTACTACGGTGATAAATACACTACTTAAAGATTAAACTGAAATTTTTTAGTGACCAAGAAATAAAATTAAACTTTTTAGTTCCTGGCTCAGCAACAAAGACAATTGAAATGTGCATATTTTCTTATTACAAGGAAATATTAAATATTTATGTTTAATTGTGTTATGGAATAATCAAACTCTTAATTACTTATATTTTAGTATCCATTTTGGAAATATCAATAGAAATAAAAATATGTTTCACACTGGACTATCCTTTTCACAATAATTGACTAACTTTTTAAAAAACATACTATCAATAAAATGAAAATTTAAAAATGATACTATTTTGAAAAACTATTAGGAAACAAAGAAAAATAGAAAAGTATTTTCACGGAAATGATAAAACAATAGTTTTGTTGATTTCTTAACAAGAATAGTAGATTTATAATGAAGAGTTTAATAGTCATTAAAAAGTGTACAATTTTGTTATTACTTTCTTTTACAAAAGGTGGTGAGGACTTTGATAACAGATTAGTTAAACATTTCTCAGAAGAATTTCAAAGAAAATTTAAAAAGGATTTACGTGGAAACGTAAGAGCTTTACGAAGATTGAGGACAGCCTGTGAAAGAGCAAAACGTACTCTTTCTTCCAGTACAGAAGCTAGCATTGAGATAGACGCTCTTCATGAAGGAGTTGATTTTTATTCCAAAATCACTCGAGCAAGATTTGAAGAGCTGTGCATGGATCTTTTCCGTTCCACTTTAGCACCCGTTGAACGTTCTCTGCAGGATGCCAAATTAGATAAAGGAGCAATCCATGATGTCGTACTAGTTGGAGGATCTACAAGAATTCCAAAAGTACAGAAAATGCTTCAGGTGAATATTCGATGTATTTTTACTTTCTCTTGCGTATATGAATATATAGGAAGGAAAGTATTGTTTTCATGTCGATTTTTCGACATCGAGTTTTCACCGGATCTACACGTTTTCAGACCCCCTGAACCCATAAAACATGTTTTTAGCGATTGGTCTGTGTGTATGTGTGTATGTGTGTGAACAGAATATCTCAAGAACGGAACATCGTACAAACTTGAAACTTGAAGCTTAAGTTAGATACTACTACCGGACCCGACACGAACATTTTCATCAAAATCGGTCAACCGGAAGTAGTAGTTTGTTAGTGTCATTTTTCACTTTTTTGCGATTTTCTCAAACGGCTCCGACTTTTTTTAAAATCGCCTCATTTACGAAATTTTTATGTTCTACAAGATAGGGTAGGCGCCATGTCTGCTGAAATTCTTGGAGAGGCTGTTTTTGCGTAAAAAATTGTTTTTTTAAGATTGTGACTTTATTATGCATTTTAGCGTAAAAATGTATGTAATAAAAGTTGTAGAGAATTTAAAATCCTACAACTTTCATTTCAAACATTTGTTTGTATAACACTTAGTTTAGCGATAATAATGAGCGATTTTCTATATAATATGCGATAATTAGCGATTTGTGCTACAACTTGTTATAGTCATTTCATGTCATTCAATAAAACATATGAATATGTTTAGATTTTTGTCTTCATGAAAGCTTGTTAATTCTGTTATAAAAATAAAATAATGTTATAAGTAGGTAACAAAAATTCTGTTATTCTGTGGATGCTTCATTTTAAATATTTTCAGATGGAATTTGAATCATTTCAGTCTTTACATGTGCAAGAATTATTTTTTATTGAAAAATAGTTAAGTAGACTTAGTAGTAACTCATTCATAAAAATTATTACAATTTATTCTGTATTACAGTTGTGTAAACAATTGTTTATTTCCTAGTTCTTAAGTCTATCTATGAAACATGATGTAACTACTGAACCCTGGAGGACAATCTTCCACGGAAAGACTTGGTAAGCAGTCTCCATAAACTTGTACAAGGGAGTCGTCTGTTTGCTGTATGAGTTAAAAAGAATAGAATAGTATAATAGGCTCTCTAGATCTGTAACATTAAGGGACTGAAAGGACTGCATCATCCCACTTATACAATCCATCAATCAACTTCTGAAAAGTAGTTTCTTAAACTAAACATGTTGTTGTTAGGTTGTTCAAAATGACACCTTCACTTCATTCACCAGTGGGTCTGGCTGTACAATGGAATTCATTACTCTTAGAAGAGATAACTCTGACTAGTGTCTTTTACACCTCTACCTCTTCTGTTCTTAAATGCTTGATATAGTTGGCTGACCATGTGATAAGAAATAAAACTATTTTTGTAGACCTAAAACTAGCAGATCAAATGCAAATAATTTAACATTCCACCTGCCTGTTAAGGCCAAAACTAAATATATGAACTAAAATCTTGTTTGGACAAACGAGAGAAATTTCTTCCAAAGTGATTCATGGATGAAAGTATGACTCTTTAAACTATAACTTTATAATTTATATTTTGATTATCATATTCAGTTTGGCAACTATGATCATTAGTTATATTGGTACCTATTAGAAGTTGAACTATTTTTTTTTTGTTCTAGGATTTCTTTTGTGGTAAGTCGTTGAACTTATCAATAAATCCTGATGAAGCTGTTGCCTATGGTGCAGCAGTCCAAGCAGCTATCCTAAGTGGTGATACAAGCTCAGCCATACAAGATGTTTTACTAGTTGATGTTGCTCCTTTATCGCTAGGTATTGAAACCGCTGGTGGTGTTATGACCAAATTAGTCGAACGCAATTCACGCATACCTTGCAAACAACAACAAACATTTACAACATATACAGATAATCAATCTGCGGTCACTATTCAGGTACTGGCATTAATATTTAAAGTTTTAGATTAATTAACTATATGGGTTTATTAATTGTTGTTTGATATGTAATTGTAATCATGAAAATGTTTAAGTTGTGAAATGCAAATACATTTCATATGAATTGTTATCATCAGAAGAGTGAAACAAAATTTTTCTTTCAGTACTATTATTCAAAAAACTTTAATGTAGAATAAGTTATTGAAAGGTTTGAGGGGGCTACCTTGAAAAATACAAAACCTAATTTTTTTTTAATAAATTTTATCTTTTGGTTAAACACATAGTCCAAATTGTTCTGAATAAAATGGTATACATATTTTGTTCCTCTGGCATCAAGAAGTATTTAAAAAAAATTAATAGGTTAAGTGTTACCTCGGTAACTTAGATGCCCCTTAAAACTTCACTACTGTTTCCTATAAATTATGAATAGTGTGTATTGAAACTCAAGGAACAAACATCATTTCAGTTCTATGATAACTTAAGTTCTAGAGTCATAATTTTTTAAACTAAGTGTTTGCAATTAGATAATTGTACCATTTTGTGCCGGAAGTCTTTTTCATAAAATATTATTCATCTACTTTTATTTACTTTGAATAGTAATTAGTTAGTCACAAAATTTAATTATTTATTTAAAATATCTTTTACAGTAAAATTTTTGAAAGAAAGTTTAAAAACGGGTATAACAATTTGTAGAGGTTAATTTAATCTCTAATTTGATTCAAAATTCAAGTTTGTAAGTTTAAAGCTCTGAGAGATATGATTTTTCTATGAAAATTATATATCTTCCGCCTGCATAGGGTAATGGAAGCGCACTAGCCTACAATGAAGAGGCCCGGGTTTGATTTCTGACTAGGGTTTGGAAATTTTAACATGTTAAAACCCACCATTACAACCGAAACCCACAGTAGTTGCTAGTGACCAAGCTGTTGATACAACTTTATATTTTATATTTATTTAAATTTCAGTTTAGCCGTTGACCCAGCAGCACATTGTCATTTATTTTAATTAAATAAGTTAACTTTGTCCTTTCAGAGTATTGATATTAAACACTGTAATATGTATATTTTAAAGATATTGATATATGTAAAACGTTTTATGGTAGGTTTTACTACACCAGACTTACATAAACATTGTGAATACAAATAATAATTTTATAGTCATAGTAGTTGCTTAATTACTTTATATTTTGATAAAAGCACACTAAATAGGCTATACTGTTTCAGGTCTTTGAAGGGGAGAGAGCAATGACTAAAGATAACAATCTTCTTGGCACATTCAATTTAACTGGAATTCCTCCTGCACCACGAGGGGTACCTAAAATTGAAGTTACATTTGATCTGGATGCCAATGGTATTTTAAATGTTTCTGCTAAAGATAACAGTACAGGGAAATCTGAAAAGATAACAATTCAGAATGATAAAGGACGTCTGTCTAAAGAAGACATTGAGAAAATGTTAGCTGAAGCTGAAAAGTATCGCAATGAAGATGAAAAAACACGTGAACGTGTTACAGCTAGAAATCAGTTGGAAAGTTATGCATTCAGTGTAAAGCAGGCTGTTGAAGAAGCAGGCTCAAAATTATCTGATGGTGAAAAGAAAGAAGTGCAAGATAAATGCGCAGCAGCTTTGTCATGGCTTGATGGAAACACTCAAGCTGAGAAAGATGAATATGAATATAAACTGAAAGAATTACAAAAAGATTGTTCACCTATCATGGTCAAATTACACCAAGGTTCCAACTCAAAAGGTCCAACTGTTGAAGAGGTCGATTAAAAATAATATAAAAATGCAAATATATCTTTTAAATTTAATAAAACTTTTATTCTTTTACCCAATTTAATAAACAATACCTAGCTAATTTGATCCTTGTTTTAACATAAGTGATGAGAAAATGTAATAAAAGCTCTGTATTGGTTGTTTTTCTTTTCATTCATTTCCTAAAATTACTTATTTTCTTATACCTACTGTGAAAACAGTGCTCATTTTATTCTCTAAAAATAATACTCCCCTTATTATTATAAATTCCAGAAAATTATACAATGCATAAAATCAGGTTAAAAAAGCTTTTCTGAAATTATTAAAAGTAGAATCAATTATAATTAGTTAATTAAATAATATTTAAGTGCTAATTAAATTACCTTCTGCAGGAATACCAACTTAATTTACAGTCAATGTGTATAAGCTATGCCTCACAAAGCTAGGCTACAATTCCAGGTAAGGGTCTGGAAAATTATTACACGTTCAAACCCACCTTTCCTTAACTCGCTTCCTTTCCTTAAGTAGTCGCTAATAACCAAGATGTTGATACGATTTAAATAAACCAAAAAGATATCCAAACATATATTTTGATTAATTTAGTAATTTTGAAATTAAGATATTTGATAAAATTTAATTAGATATACTGTATATAATTAACACCCCTTCTTAGAAAGCTACAATTTATTTTGATTGTTGTTCTTAGCTTACTTTTTGGTTTTTAAAGAATTTTAATTTAATTTTATATAGTATTTTTTATCTGTGACCCTTCAAGATCTGAATTAAAATTAGTGGGAAGTACAGTCAAACATAAAACAAAAAGTCCACCTTTTAATATTTTAATTTACATTGTTTAATATTTATTAAACTCCATCGCCATTCATATACGACAAAACTTTAATTCAATAAATGATATGATCAGGAGAGATGACGAAGAATATACTTACCATTGATAATTAACAATATTATTACTCCAATAATATCAAGGAAACATACCTAAAAATAGATTCATTAATGTCATATTTATTAAATTTCAGGATAAAAATATAACCTACTGTTCTATATTTAAACTCTTTTATTATCTTTTTCATCTTACTTGTTCTCTGGAACTGTTACGTTTTTTTAACAGTGCTTCATCTCTTCATGGTTTCATACATATTTTTGATGTCAAGACTAGAACTGGATGAGATCACCTGGTGGTGTGTGTGTGTTTATGGAGTATCATCACTGTACAAGTCACTTGCCCTGCCAACAAGACATAATCTCTTGAAGTACACTTTTTGACTGAATGAGCTGTCCTTGAACCCAATGCATCTTATGTGAATAAAACAATTTAAAAAATTGTTTCTTTAAGTTTAATGAACTTGTTTATTATTGCATTAAAGTGATATATTGTCTTTTATTCATAACTCAATGTTATAATATGAATATGAATTGCCATTAATTTTAATACTCTTTCTTATATTCATAATAAAAATAATTCAGGAATTACTATTATGCTAATCAATGTTAATTAATGTGCATTATCAAACTGGAAAGTAAACAAGCATGGAAATTAAGCAAAACAAAGAAAACTCTTCTATGCTCATGAATATTTTTCTGTGTGTGTAAAGTAATGCTGTTCTTTTTTTAATCATGGGTTCTGTAAGCAAGCATTTATTTAAAACGGTTTCTCACACAAGTTGTTGTCACATATCTCACCCATGGAGTAAAAGTTGTATTGAAGGTTATATGTACATGTTAACATCTTCTTTTAAAGGAACGGCAAAATTTTATCTTACTCTTTATGTTGTAAGTGTATTACTACATATTTTATTCAAGTGATCATATCGTCCCTGCAATGGTAAACTCGCGAATGTGCAAATTTTGCGAATATGAGTTTGTTAGTGGATGCTGATGTATACAACCCAACGCATGTTGTAGTAAACTCGCGAATATGTATCTTGTTCGGTTAGGGAGATACAGCCTTTGTAAAGTTACAAAAATACACGAAGTGTGTTAAAGAAGAAAGCATGAATTTGGTTTTTGCTCTCCTGTAAAACTGAGAATTTGCACATTCGCGAGTTTACCATTGGATGGACGATATCTGTTAGCTTATGGTCTTTTTAGTTTAATATTTTCTTAGTTATTTATGTCAGTAATCTTTGTGATGAAATGTTTATTACTAAAGAAGAAGGTATTTTCTGATAGTAGTAATTTTTTAGTGATCTAGAAATGAAATTACCTAAAGATTATTTGGTACATAAATTAAACTACTGAATTTTACACCAGTGCTTTCTTTGGTAAGTCATTTGCAGTAACTAACTTAGCTGCAAAAGTGCTGGAATTATTTTCATAATAATTACCAGTTCTAAGATTTCTGTTTTTGTGAAAATTGTTATTTTTATACAAACTGATGAATAAGTTTCTTTTAAAGCTTGCTTTTTTACAGCAGTAAGAAAAAAGTTTGTTTTAAACCAAACCAATGTTTTTTGTGCTTAATGAACAGCCATACCTTTTTGAGATCTGATGTGATGCTTCAGTTTTATGTGGTTTATGATGTTTCTCATTACTTGGACATTTTGTTCAATTTGTATGTACTTACAAAGATATTTAGTGAATTATTAACGTGATGCAGAAATTTAATTCCTGTAAATTAATGATTCATTATTTTATAATTGTTCTGGTTAGGCTCCACAAAGAGAAATTTTTTTCATGTTTTCTTTAAAAAAAATATAATGGCTACCTCATTGGTTCAGTTAGCAAGTTACTTGATAGCACAAACTAGACTTCTCAGTTCAATTCCTGGTCAGCATATGAACATGTTTCACACTCTTCCACGCACACAGTTTTGTGTATAAGTCATGTAGTTATGAAGCAGCTGATACAACTTTAAACTCATTAACTAAAACATTGTATGTAATTACAATTGGGTGTAAAAGATTTTAGTTTATTTTATAAATATTTTAGAGTTCAGTTAAAATGGAAATTATTTACAAAAATCTTAAAATGCACAATATTAAATACAGAAATAGTGATTTCAAAGAAATTTTTGCCATATTGTAGCAAACTGTGTTATACTAATATGATAGATTGTGGGTACTCAGAATTTCTGGTACCAACAGCAGTTGGCCCAGTCTGAGGTTGACCCACATCACATGAAAATAAAAATACCTGATCCAAGTTCAAAATACTGAAACAGGTTCCACCATTCAGGGCCGTAGAAAAAGGTTACTTGAATTCAACGTAAACTAACTGAATTGTTTTCCTTGCAGAATATTAAGACATTGGTCAAGTCTTGCTATGTACATCAGCAATGATCTTGCAGTAGTGTTAGAAGTGAATTGTTATAGTGGCTTATTTCTGGATAATGTTTATAAATCAATGTTGTGTCTAATGTAAGCAGATTTAGTTAAGAAACTGTTTGATTGGAAGTTGGCTAAATGAAAAGCGTCAAAATAAATTTTATCTCCTACCTGCTTAAATATGGATTGTGTCTTGAAAACTGTTTCTATGTGAATTTGCAATGGTGAAGTGTTACTAGAACAGGAAATGAAGGTTGCCCCTTTTAGTGAATTAACTAGTTTCTGGCAGTTGAGCAATAAACAACTCTGAGGGAAACCACCTTAATATTTTTATGTCTATAAACAGCTACAGTAGTCTGGTTAATTATGATAGTGTGGTGTTTAAATTTTTATCTTATCTTCCCATCAACACATGTTTCAACCTACTGATAAAGTTATAGTACAGTCTGTATAAGAGTGGCAAAATAATCTATTTTATAACGATTTAAACATTTTGGGATTTCATTACATTCATGGTTTACCAAAAATGTAATGTAGATTTTATGCAAAATGCATAATTAGTGATTCATGCCTTTCATTTTGTAGAACCAGCATTTACAAAATCTGCCACAGTTTCAGCTGTTTGTCTCCTCAAAACTGAAGAAATTAATGACAAAATTACATAAAAAAGATTTTCATCTGAACACTTCCAAATTCATTCTGTATGCTTGCCACAACATTAGTGATAGATGTCTTGGGATAACAGGATCAGATTAGTTCTTTGGTCACCAGAAGTCCACTTCTTGACCACTTTGACATCTTCACAAATACCATGAAACACAAGGTAGTAGAATTTAAAACATTGTTGGCAGTGGATTAACTAGTTATCACTGCTGTAACTACCAAAGTTCATGAAGTTTTTCACCAGTGCTTCATGGAAATAGTAAAGCTATGATACATGCTGAGTGACCAATTAATCTTATTTTGAGATCTATTATTAAGGTAGAATATAGTGACTGGAAATTTTCTGAATAATTTACAAGGAAAATCATTTACTTTTATCAAGTTGCTTCATAAGATATATCCCGTAATCAGACAATCAGACCAGCTATTTAACCTTTATGCAATACAGTACCAGTAGGCCTATTTCATATTAAAGTATATTAATATCATATGCAAATAATTAAACTATTTTACAGATTCAATACTTTATTAAGAATAAAACATTTTCATTTGATGCTTTAAAAGAAACAATAATATGCTTCATACGAGAATCATGTTTTGGTGCTTTAATGGGTTCTGGATTTGTAGGAGCTATGTGTTTGTTCCGGTAAGTGCTTATAAATACACATTTAATTTAAATGCAGAATTATTTTTGAGAAACGGACAACATAATAATTAACAAAAATTACTGTTTTAACTTCAGTAGTTAATGTGCTTAGTATGCATTAGATTATGATTGTTGAATAATAGAAATCACCTAAAACTTCAAATAGATACAACATTTTTACAAAGTAACTTCAACAGTTGATAAGTGATCAAACAACAGTGATCAAAGTTGAAAATCAGTGGTCAGTTGAAAAACAAGTGATCAAAGTAACAGTTGACAGTTGATGAGAAGGAAGGCTGGCTAACTTGGTTATTTATACGGGGGTAATAAGTATGAGTTTCTCAGACTTAGTTTTGAGGGCCAAATTGAGAATGTGCACAAACCTAGATGAAGGAGATGCTCATGGTAAAAAATATTAGACACAGGAAAAAACGTGAGTATGCATACTCTTTTTAGGGTGGTTCATCCCAGAACTTTAGGGTGGTGGCTACCAGAACTGTAGCCAATCTACAATGATGAAGTCAACACTCTAAGAGAAGAACTGCAAAAGTAAATTTTTTCTTCTAATAATTTTCAATTAAATCAAATATTTTGGAAATTTTCAAGGTTATTAAAATTTTGTATTTATATTTTGGTGGATATTTGGTTTCAGAAATGTTTATTTTCAGTTTTTAAATCAATCTCTTGATTGTTAAACCCATAATGACTGCATTCAATACTTTAAACCCACAATGACTTCATTGACTGGCTCAGTAATGTGCTAAACTGAAAGTTTCATGTTATAAAGCCAAAGATTTCATATTCAATTTCCATATAAGGCTTATAGTTATAACCAGGCCTTTGTTTCATATATAATGTATTAAAATATAAATTTAAACATCCATAAAACCTATATTTTTTGCTGATAATACTGCAGTTTAAAATTAATATTGCATAAATTTAGATACATAATTTTTAAATTTGAGCAGAATAAAGAAGTAAATGAAAAATCGTTAGTTTAGGACCTTCAGTAATCAACGTCATGAAAATTAAAAAAATTAATATCATGAGCAATGAATCTCATGGTTTAGTTAACTAAATTTGATGACAATAATATTGACTGAATAATTATTAACAAATTTGTTTTAATTTAGACACACACTCAAAAGGTTTCGCTATTACACAATAGCTTTGGTACCAGGAACAATTGGTGGCACTGCAGTATTTCTTATAGATCCTACAAGAAGAGGATTTGCTATTACTACCTTCCAATACTTGGTAATACAAATTAATATTAATTTTATGTTTAAAAATACATATTTTTGTAACCTTTTACTTTTATATAAAAAAACCATCTAAAAATAAAATTGCTTCCATGAAAGCTCAGCAGATAGAAAGCCTTTATGAAGTGATAAGTAACAACGGTTGAATAAGAAAAATTGTGTGAAACTGAAAACATTGAGTAAATATCTTGTTGTTTTTAGGTTTGGAGAAACAAACAACTTCGTTAAATCACTTAGACAAAATTATTAGACAGTTTAATCGGAGAAAACCTATATAAAGTAAAGTTAACAAAAATGTCTATATAGATAAAGTCAACAAAAATGAATAACATTTCAGAAATTTTATATAATATGTCAAATACGAACAGGTGAGAAGTTGGCAGAAAGGAATATCTTTCTTCTAAGATATTGTTTGTTCTGTGTAATAACATAAATAACCTTAAATGAAGTGAAACGTATTCTTGATAATAATGAAGTTACTGTAGGAAAAAGAATGCTCACTCTAACTTTTTATCTAAAAGTAAGAAGGGTGCATCACTGCTTATGACTAAACTTCTTTAGGCTTATCAACAATTAATAATTGAAAATTCCAACATTGTGATTCATTTTCTTTTTGACTTAGTATTTTAAATTATGTTTTAAGAGTTTTTCTTATGTATTATGAACTTCGTAAACCAAATGGAGTTCAATTCCAAGCAGATATTATTATAATCTTAGTCTATATTTCCTATCTTCCCAACCATATAGGCCTACCGTATTGTTCCGAATACAAGCCGCAGTTTTTTCCTAAAAATCGGTTCCATAATTTGACCTGCGGCTTGCATTCGCGCTTTTATAATAATAATCGTTTCTTATTAAGCATAACTAGGTATGAATAGAGAGAGGGCGAGAAAGAGCGGCGGGAGGGCAGGTAGAGAAGGGGTGGGAGGGGGAGGGAGGGGAGAGAGACGCACTCCTTACGTACTACGTGTACAGTCATTTTTATCAGTTTGGTGTTACAGTATAAAGTTTGCTAGCAGTTTTCTTATATTTCATTTTATTTTTTAGCCGATCATTTGTTTTTTGTTGTATTTTATACATCGCCATGAGTGATGTTATAGGTTAAGCGTACTTTGTCTATACAAGTACCCAAAAAGTAGCGCAGCACTTGCGATACCAATTTCGAATTATTGGTATCGCAAGTCCTGCGCTACTTTTTGGGTAAAAACGCGGAAAAGACATCCACCAAAGAAGCCGGAAGAAAACACAAATAATGTAGATGAATCCTTGTGTTCGGCATTGAACAAAAAATAAACAAAAACTTCTAAATGCTAATTAAGTAGTAAGTGTATTTTGTTTGTACGGTATTTTCTTCTTAAAAAATAAAATACTTTCAAAAACATACAAGTACTGTACTTGAAATTTATTTCCTAGTTTTCATCGTAATTTTTCCGATGCGGCTTAAATTCGGGTGCGGCTTGTTTTCGGAATAATACGGTAATTACAATTAATGACATAACATTTTAATTTCAAATCTTCCTGTTGTAGTTTTAAAGTTTGAAGACAAGTAATAAATAGATTTTAGACATTAGTACTCCTTCAAATCAAAGAGGAAAGCTGCTCTATTCAGTATTTTTATGTTTGTATAAATTGTGCATTAAAGTTGAAAACCTCTTATGTGAAGTCAATGCTAAGTCCTAACTCATGCTTAAGTTAACAATACCTATTACAAAATTTGAAACTGGTGCCTTATCATTACATAAAAAAAACATAAAAATTGTTTTTTTTATTCCTAATGTGTGTACGTTGCAATCTGTTCAATTTAGAACAATAAGCAACCCCATGACCCAATGAAATGAGGATGATGTGTATAACGTGTTAATGAGGTGTAGTCTTGTACATACTCAGGCTGACCATTCCTGAGAGAGTATGGTTAATTGAAACCCAACCATCAAAGTACACCGGTAACCACTGTCTAGTATTGAAATCCTAGACCAACCCGGTGGGTTAAAAATCATTTTAATTTAAGTTTTTTTATTTTTATTTACAGGTACTTGAAATAATTTATAACACATTGCAAGAAAAGGGAGTTTTCAAGAAAACAATCACATTTGAAACTCTATTTTTCATGATATGCAGTTCTGGACTTCTATACCTACTGCGTCACAGAAAAACCAGTAATACGTTTTTATGGTACTGAATTTGCGTACAATATTAGTATTTACAGAAGATACCTGTCTGAGAAACCTTTCAAAACCATGTACTAACAACTTATTGTGAGCTTGTTATTTTATAAAAGGTGTTTCAACTTCTTCAGTTCTTGCACGTTGTGTAAAAACCATCTTTATTTTTTAATCCTTAATGTGTGTACATTGCAATCTGTTCAATTGAAGAACAGTAAGCAACTGACCCATTGAGATGAGGATGAGAAGTATTATGTGTAAATGAGGTGTAGTCTTGTACAGACTCAGGACAACCATTCCTGAGAGAGTGTGGTTAATTTAACCACAAACATCAAATACACTGGTAACCACTGTCTAGTATTCAAATATGGATAAAATCTGTACACAAACCATAAGCGTGTAATTTCAGTACTACTTCCTTAATTTTTTATCTTGCTTTATCTTTGATCTTAACTTAAAATTTGCACCGTCTGTTATGAGTAACATTCTAAAAATATTTGTATCCTTCTTTAATGACATTGTTATATCAAAATGACATTTAAACTAAGTTACCTAAAAATCTACCTGTAGTGCTACTGTACAGTAGTTAATGTCTGCTATCTTCTTTAGTCAGTGAAAGTTTGAGGTCAATTCCAGTGCTTGTTGGTAGTAACATGACTGTCATGTTATTGGTAAAGTTTAAACTGTCCAGATAAGTTAAAAGTGTGAACATTTTAATGAAAATCCATTAGAAAGCGTAAAGGTAAGTGTTGATTCAAAAATGTGTTAATTTTTTTGTAAAAAATTACATTTCAGTGTAAACTTTATTTAGAAAATCAACATGAAAACACAATTTTCCTTTCTATTATTTCATGTTGGGTAAGAGCAGGAAATGAAACAATTTTTTTAATAGATTGATACAATATACAAACCCACAAAATATTAACAGTGTGTGGTACAGAGTACAGCATCAGTACACAATTTAATTTAATTAATACAACTAAGTCCTATGTTAGAAAAACGTTAATCCTATCTAACTTTTTAACTACTAATTGCAGTGAAATAATTATACACTAAATAATAATTACTTTATCCTCTGGACAATAAAAAATAATTTTAGTTTTAACAAACCTTCAGTCATTGTCTTCTTTTTCCCTCTTCCAAGTTTCCTCAGATCGGGTCCAACACAACTCCTCTCTACCTCTATCTATCAATGAAAAATCTCTCCTCCATTGTATTTTGATATTGCATCTTTTTCCCAATTCAACCATAACTGAACCCATTCTCTTCACTTTTGGTCTACCTTTTGGTCTTTTTCTTATTTCTTATTAAAATATTTCTTATTCTACCCTTCTTGTTTTGTCCAGCATACTTCTCTTGAACTTCATTTCTGCTGCCTAGATTCTACTTTCTATCTTCTTTCCCCCAGACCATGTCTCGGCTGCATAATCAAAATTGGCACAAAGTATGCTTTATACATAATTTTCTTACAATGCATAGGAACTTCTTGATCCCAGACTAAGGTCCTCACTCTTTGGAAGAAGCCACTTGCTTTCTGTACCCTTTTACTTAACTCTTTTTCCAATCTTTCATCTGATGGGAAAACAGTTCCTAAGTATATGAATGCTTTAACTTTCTCTAGCACTTTAACATCTAGCCTTATTCCATGTCTCTGCCCTACCTCCTCACATTTCTTCTGTACTAGCACTTTGCTTTTTTCTTGTGAATTCTTTTCTTCTCATTGTGAATTCCAACCACAATTAACAATCTCTTTGTTACACAAATCCAGTGCCTTTTCTTCCTCCTCTATCTTTCTTCATATGGCTAGATCATCTCTGCAAACAACAAGTTCCCAGTATTTTCCTTGGTTTTCTTTTTCACTCTCTTATGTATTCCATCTTTTGTTATTATGAACAGGAGGGGGATACACTTCCATGTCTCAGACCGCTCTCTATTGCAAACCACTCTGACCGACCACACTTGTCTTCACACAGCTCTTACTTTCCTCAGACATACCCTTTCCCACACCCTCTTCAAGCTCACTCCATATGAGTCATGTGATATGACCCTTCTATCTATGCTGCGGTATGCCTTCACTATATCTACAAATACCATGGCCAACCTTTTATTGAATTCCCAGTTCTTTTCACAAAATTACTTCAGCGTAAATATTGCATCTGTCATTGCTCTCCCAAATATAAATCCCATTTGCTCCTCTTCTAAACCTGTTTCTGTTTTCTCTCTAATGTGCCAGTTCAAACAAATTTTCAGTACAATTGCATAGCACTTGTGTACTTACATTCATTTTACACAAATTATTGGTAACACTACTTACGTAAACAAAACAGTTTTTCTAGTTAAAACTATAATTAAGAGTATAGCTTAAATAATGATAGCATAGATAGTGATTTACGTACATACAACTAACTATCACTATCATATAACTACAGACTACTCACGAATAGTACACATTTTACAAAAATTCTCAATAATTTTCATGTTCACAAAAATTCAATTGAAAATAACTATCATAGAACTACAGAACACATACATTAAATATTTACTGAGAAAAATATATACATAAGTAACACTGCACATCATTTTTACTATTCTGGAGTTCAGATTTTATGACTATAACAGAAAAATATACTAATATGTGTAGCCTGGTAAATAAAATGGTACCCGAATAGGAGCAGCAAAAATATGTACTTATCTCACATACATTGAAATTAATTACCTATTTGTAAAATTTACACAAATTTGTTTAGGTTCTTTTCACCATCCAAAGTTCAACAAGCTAATGAAAAGCACAAAGGACCTTGTTCTCATTCTGGTCAATGTTGGAAGGGTATCATCCAAGTAAGTGTAATTATAATATTACTTTTACATCATCACTGATAAATGTATGCAGCATTAGATCCAATATATAAAAATGCAATATAGGAAAATGCAATATAGATGTAATGTAGGAAAATAATTAATTTCAAAATTCAGGAAGACTGACTCAAATACAACCTACAGATGTGTAAATTATTTAAACAAGTCTAAATCCAGTTTTATTTGTGAAAGAAAGTTTGTGTCAGGTAGTCCTTTGTTTGCATCATTATTATGTGCTAAAAAAACGAAGTCATATAATATACTTTGGTTGCCTGGTGACTCTGAAATATGCAAAATAATACTTGATAAAAATGTTTATTTTCCATTTTACCATTTTTGCTGTTCCTTTGAATAATATTAAGTATGCAGAGATTTAGTTGTTTGTTGATTATTCCTTCTTTTTTCTTGTTTTATTGGTTTTCTGTTTATTTTAAGTTGCATCAACATCTTGATTAGTGTAAGGGGTGTTTTTCTAATACACCACAATACATTCGCAAACACATACAATTAATTACTTGTCAAGGATGACGAAGATCAAAGCAATGAAACACTGGTATATATATTAACTAAATTTATTAATAATCTCAAATACTTAACACCGCATACACACACATCATAACCTTTCGCAAACACGAGGCGCACTCCCCTCCTTTACCGCTGTTACTCAAAAAAAAAAACAACCCTACATACTACCAACATAAAACATTAAATTTACAGAATTTATTAATAGCATAATACGGTAAAAATTATTTCTAACATTAGAGACTACTTTGGGTTAAAAAATTGTGGGTTTGAACTTGTAATAATTTTGCAAACCCTGGCCGGGAATCAAATCCAGGATCTCAGTTTGCAGGATAGGGTGCTGTGTTTGTTCTTGTTACTATTGTTATCACTTGTCATCATTATCATCTATAAACTAAAATAACATAAACATCATTTAATTTTTTTTAATTTATGATTAATATTTTGTTGTACAGGATACACTGAAATACTTTTTATTTGGACTTATTCTACAATTAGGAAGAAATATATTTGTCTCAGTTAAAACGCATCAAAGCTTAAGCTTTTCTAAACTACTCTTTTCATCTGATACATATTTACTTGGAATGTTTACAGGCAGTTATGTTCTCATTTACAAGGTAAATACAAACTTTATAGGCCTAATTGTATTTTTTAAATAAAAAATTATATTAATAAAAATTTTATTGCAAAAATCACAATCTTGGAACCTGAGATCCTAGGGTAGGATCATTACAAAATAGTTAGTTTACAATAGATATGGTTTTGTTTTTACTTCTGCAGTATTATTTAAGATGTATTAGCTAACAAAATAAAATGTTAATCATCTGTGAGTAGAATGTTGAAGTGAAAACACGTGACTAGTTAGTGAAAGGATGTAGAAAATCGCTCTGTTTCTTCTTCATGCTTAGTGAAATAATAAACCGAAGTATTTAAGAACAGAAGATGCAGATGTGTTAATACTACTAAAGTTATCTCTTCTGAAAGCTGTGGATTTTTGTACGCAAAAAGCATCTAAGGTAAATGAAATGAAGTTGTTTAATATCATTAATTGCTAAGAAACTTCAACCTGATTTAAACTTGGCTTTGTCAATTGTGAAAGAAAAGATTGTTTACTTCATCAGCGATACTATTACTCCGTCCTCTGAGAACATACTACAAGAAATCTATGTACTTCATGTTTTTAGAGTTTTTGAATTAATTCTTTTCTGTACTAGTAATATTTTACTAATCTTATAAAAATAAATTGCTTATGACCCAGAACACATCTCTGTAAATGGTCATTCCAATACGTGTTACTCCCAAAGTAGTAACTATTTAATTCCAAAAAGTTTATGGGTTCACAAAAAATGTGTGTAAGTTGCCAAATTTCAAATTTGAACTCTTTCCATAATGAAAATCACAAATATTTTGAATCCATTAAGATTTTGTTATGGGCATTTTGTAATGCCCATAACAGGCAGGTGGAGTGTTAAATTAATTGCACTCGATCTGTTGGTTCCAGGGCTACAAAAAATAGTTCTATTTCCTATTACGTAGTCAGCCAATTATATGACTGAACTATTTAAGAACAGAAGAGGTAGAGGTTTAAAAGACACTAGTCAGAGTTATCTCCTCTGAGAGGAATGAATTTCTCTATACAGCCAGAACCTGTGGTGAATGCAGTGAAGGTGTCATTTGCAGGGTGAAAAGTAGGTACTTTTTGGAGGGTCTGGCATGCTGATAAGCATACTCTTTCAACTCAGTGAGGAAGGCATGGTAAGCCACCTCACTTCTCGTTTCACTTAGTAAAACCTCTAGAGGTTCAAACCAGCCTTTTGGCTGTTGACCTAAACAACAACATGATTTTGTTGGCTTTTCTGATTTTTTTTTATCAATAATGTTTTAATATTTACATAACTTTTTTTACAGATAATATTATGCTCTTTGTGTCAGTGGTTCAAGTATGACTCAGCCTTTTTTGCGTTACCTGCAGGTTTCATTGCCGGTGCTGCTTATTCCATCCAACCAAATATAACTATTGCTCTTATAGCGCTTACAAATTTGTTAAAGGTAAACATACAAAAAAAAAAATATGTCAACTAAAGTTAATTTTGGTTTGTAAATTAAATATCTATAATAACTGAAATCTGATATTAAAACTTCAGGGAAATCTTGGTTATGTAATGGAGTTTCTTCTTTAATAATTTGTGGTATCTTTCTTTAAAAGTTTGTAGTATCTTTCTTGCGTTGGAATGTAGTTTGTGTTTTTATTCCGAAATTAGTGTTCTTGCAACTGTCAAAAGTTATATTTATAACCATGGCTTTAAATATTGCTAATTCCAAATAATGTTATAATTCATTCATCCCGAGATGAGAGTAATGCACATTGTTAGAACAAGAGTACTGGTTCACAAGAGAGTGTGTTTAACAAACAATCTAAAAAAAAATATGTCAACTAAAGTTAATTTTGGTTTGTAAATTTAAACATCTATAATAACTGAAATCTGATATTAAAACTTCAGGGAAATCTTGGTTATGTAATGGAGTTTCTTCTTTAATAATTTGTGGTATCTTTCTTTTGTAGCTCATGATTTATAGGCATACTATATAAACTACATACTGTAAGTGAACTGGTTTGCTGGCAGTAGTTGATCATGTGAACAGTGCCAAAATCAATGGCTAACCAATTGTTCATATGAACTGCTTACTCTCTACATTCAATGAATACATTATAAATATTTATGTTTTTATGTATAATGCCAGCAAAACCCTTATACTAAGCTAGTCCAACCCATACAATTACACATGGCAGCAGTCTTGGAAGGGAGGTAGTAAAGGGAGCATCAAGAATGACTTGCACAGGGTGGCAAAATACTGTATTTAGCACCAGCCTGAGTGTAGATCCTGAGTGTACTTTCCATCGAGAAAGGTATCTTTAACTCAGTAGTCTCATTTTTATTATTGTTTATGAGAAAATTTTATTTAACTAATACATACTTTTTTTGAAATAAGACTTGACAATAACTGCGCCATGATGTTGCTGTAAAATCATATACTGTAGGCTAGGGCATTCAAGTTAAATTTTATGAATTTTGAAAATATTTTTTAAAATAGCAAATAGGACTCAAAATTTTAGAGATACGTAAAAAATGTAGTATCTACTCAACAGATTGAGAATTCTGTTTGAGACATTATTTCATGTTAAGTTTATATAAATTGTTTATAATCATGAAATATGTATATTATATATATTTTCTTTTTTGGTTTTACATCTGACTGTTTTGCAATTGCTGCTAATGCAGACGGTGAGAAGAATGATAGATGAAGATGAGTGATGAAAAATGCTAGACCTGACTGGGAATTAAACCCAGGACTGCGGCGTAGAAGCCAGTTACGCTAACCACTACACCAACAGGCTGGCCTTCATGGTACACTGAGGAGATATTACTACAAGTTTAGAAATATTTGTGGTACACTCTCATTTAAGTTCGAATTCAGATAAATTAAAATAAAAATTGTACTAATAGGAATCAGAGAGCTATAATTGGTATTTTTCACTAGATGAAAGATATCACTAGATATCACATTATAATATTAAAATGGGTTGAGATAATAATTTAATATAATATTGTAGGGTGGTGTATATTAAATATTATACTCGTATTATGAAATGACAGTAAGTTTACAACCAACATTTACACCAATTTTTTTGTATTTTTGTAAATTTTTCAGATTAGTATGGGTTACTTTATAGAAACTGGTTTCATACCAAATCTTCCGTGGCAGGAAATTTCTTTTATTGTGAATAGTGGAATAATACTTCACACTCGAACTATGCACCCGCAAATCTGCCCAAAAGATGCAAGGAATCTGATAAATACAATGACAGGAATGAGGTATAATTTTTTCAGTTTAAATAAAATATTGAACTACTAAGTAGATCCACACTTCTAACGAATGGAACAAGTGAATAGAATGTATTGAATACATTTTCAAGTCTAATAAGACTAGATGACAGTAACTACACTATAACCAAAAATTTTATAGAGCATAATGTTATCTATTGTTTGTTTAGGAAAAAGCTGCTAGTAATTACTGATCACTGAAGTACACACAAAAATTATTATTGTTCAAGGTGATTAAGTATAAGATTTTCCTGGATCTAGTTGGTCTCGTATATTTTAGCCAAAACTTGTCTTCAAACAATGTTGTTTAATGTCTAAAAATCTAATGTTGTTTTGTGTTATGATTAATAATACTTTATTTCTAACTGTTAAGCGGATGGTCTACAAGGAATAAAAAAATGATTGTTTTCCTGAATCACACAAGGAATATGTATGTGTATGTATGTGTGAGTATGTGTGTCTAATTCTGCATTATAGAACTGTTCATCATGTAGATAGATTTCTGTCAATGGAGTGGGAAGTAGTATGCAGATAAAATAAAGGTGTGCAATGAAAACTTTCTCCAAAAACAAAAGAAAGAATCTATTCCTCTTTTTAGTATATAGTTCTGCAATGTATACATATTAAAACCCCAAAAATCATTTTTAATTTCTTTGAACAAGAAAGGAAAATAATATTAAAAGTTATCAATAGTTATGGTAAACAAGTCAGTTACGATAGAATATGACTACATACACTGTAAAGGTTTCATCTATTTCTCTGAACTGGAACCTTATCTTATACTTCAATTCATAGTCTATATAAAACCTTATTTTCAAAATATTGTTTCAGAGCTGATGAAATATATCATGCATTCAAATCACATATTGATCAAACAAAGCTAATCTGAGAAGATCTAAACTTTCTGTTGGCTCGAAATTGAAAGTAAATAATCAGCTCATACTTTTTTGACAAGTAAAGAATTTAAACTGCTTTGAAATGAAATAAAGAAACATTTGATGTAATATAAAGTGTAATTTCATCAATATTTATGAAAATCTTCATTAGAAAAAGTATACAGTTTATAAAAAGACAAGAAGAATAACAATTAACTTGTCTTTTGTTATTGTAGAAATCTAATTAATGGAATTGTTTAGATTAATGAAACTGATGCACTGTACATATCACCATAATAAAAATAAAAGTAATTATAGTGTGTATGTGTTTGTTATATCCTTTCGTATAATTTCTTAGTGAAAATAAAATTGTGTCAAAACTACTGAACCAATTTCAATGCATAATGTTTGGCCAGAAAAAATGTTTTGTGCTTTGAACTTAAGGATTTCAGGGAGTTAAATAATTCAGACATTTTTGAAGATCAAACTAAAACCTTAACTCAAAAATAATATCCTAGCTCATTTGTTATTCGATATATGCACAATTTTTTTATGCAAGTTCTCTGAAACATTGTGAAAACAAACAGATACTAATATTTTTCTTGTAACCCTGCTTTTTTTGAATAGACTGTTATATTTTATACATTTGTACCTTTGTACCTCATTTCACTATTAAGAAATGTTAGATTAAGAAAATCCCTGCCAGAGGTAACATCCATAGAAGAAACATCCACCCTAAAAATGTTTTATACACATTGTTATTATAGCTGAGAGTATCATATAAAAACATACCCCATAAAGGAGACAGAAGAATAATGGTGAAACTTCTGCTTCTCCAAATAAGAATAAAAACACTGAATACTGAAAACCAATGTTTGAAATTGCCTGCTTCTGGTCTGCTGAAAATATCGATAATTTGTAATATTAGAAACATTCTTCTTTGTTTCTCTACCCTGAAAACTGACAGGTAAATGTCAAAACTAATTTCTTCAAATGTTTTCAATGATTTGAAAAATTAAGTTTGTAATTAACCTTTTATCAAGTTATCAAACAATTATAGAAACTGTTTATTTCAGTAGATGTTAATTTAGGTGTACCAAAATTCTTCCAAAATTTGGCGCCTATTAACTGGTTGATTTCCTGTAAGGTTAAAGTGTTTAACTTTTCACACAACCTTACTTGCTAAATGTTGATCATGACTGTACAAATAAATCGATATTGGTTTAGGAAACAGAAATTTTGTTGATATCAGTATGAGTTACCAATGGAAGTGAAGAAATATGACTTGTAAGGGAAGGAAAAGTAAAGGAATAATCCTTCACTTTTTTCAAACTGGTACAATACCAGAATACAGTACCAGAGTTTTTTCTGGTACAGTACCAGAATATACTATGACTAACTGTGTTATACAGTATATTTTGTACATTTGATGGTATAATAGAATCGAATTAAATTTATGTATAAAACAGATGGTGGAACCAACTCTCCCAAATGATAAATAAAATAAAAGATGACTTAATTTTACCAATCACAATTTTTTTTAAATTTAAAAATTCAATATTAATTTTTTTCAATTTTCATGTAGTACCGTCTAGCCTATTTTACTCAAGAATCTCTAGCTTTCCAACAGTGAAAGAATTTTTGGAATTAGAAGGTAGGTTCTGAGATTCATTGTACAAACAAACACTCTTTTCTTAGTTTATTTAAAGTTACTTCAACAGCTCGGTTATTAGTGACTGAGGTGGGTTATGTAACATAACTTGTGAAATTTCCAGACCCTAGCTGGGAATCGAACCCAGAACCTCTGTGTTGTAGGCTAGCATGCTACCTTTACACTATAGTGGTGGTCGAACAAAAACTACAATATTTCTTTATAATATTCATTAAGATTTGTTGTGCAAAGTAACTGACTCAAAGTGAAAGTTAACTGAAGAAGTTATGAAATGATATGGAGTTTGAAACAGTGGTACAAATAATTTGAATATTGTGAGAACATTCATTGTTAATATGCCTAATTCTTAAACACAAATATCAATTATGATTTCTTTTAATACCATGTAAATTTATTTGCATCTAATATGTAACTCTTTTATTTCAATTGTCTTTTGTTGTCGACAATAATGTAATTTATATTGTGGCAAGTTTCCATTTTATTTCAGTTCTTTCTTAATTATAAATTAGTTTCATATCTACAAGCCAGTAACAGTTACTTATTACATTTTTAAAAATTGTGAGTTCTGTGTTTTTAATAATTTGAAATGGTTTTTTGTGAGTGTTAAAATAATTCTTATTTTTAATCTGTATAAAGTTTATACATATAACATTAACATGACTACTTGCAGTAAAGAATTATTTTATAAAACTTTTGAATATGTGGATTGTAGAACATTTGTGCATCCTTCAGATTATTCATGTGTTGAATCGTTCTTGAAACTTTTCATTGAAGGAATTAAGGGAACTGGAAAATTCTATTTCCTTATTTATCTGGTATGTAATAGTGACTTAACAAAAATGCAAATTTTCAAATTCAGAGAGAGAAGAATTAATTTAATAGCTCATTGGAACTGATGTTCTTGCAGACTACTTTGATGTGAAAGTCAGAATTATAGATAGACAACGATTGAAGACACCAGTCACTGTGTTTTTGTTTTATTAAATATTTCCTATTATTGCTGTTAATAAAATTGAGGGTGATATGGTGGCACTGAGGGTCATCTGTTCAGACTAAGACATACTATTACCACATAAGCAAAATGGTGAATGAAATATGTTTTAACTTGATGCTAAACCCACCAGTCTGAAGGTGAACCCGAGGCAGTCTAGAGGTAAAATTGTCATCACAAGTCAGCTGTTTAAAAGCTGATTTTTGGAGACGTTTGTTCCTGGTTCAAATCCTAGTAAATGTAGTTACTTTGTATGGATTTGAGTACTAGATAGTGGTTACCGCCGTACTTTGATGGTCAGGCCGGGTGTGTACAAGGCTACACCTCATTTACATGACATACACATCATCCTCATCTTATTGGGTCATGGGGTTGCTTATTGTTCTGAATTGAACAGATTGCAACTACACTCATTAACGATAAAAAAATGATGCTAGCATATCCAGTCTCTTTGTAATCTTTATTTTTGATGCTGAACTTCAGAGTTTGTTGAAGAATGTTGTTCTTGTGCCCTATTCTATCATCGGTTGAAAGAATTTTAAATGGCAGTGTTTATAAACAGCATTCTACGGGAAAATTATTACATCTATTTTACTAAGTTTAGCTGCTAGAAAAACTAGAATAAACATATTGTTAATACACTAGGTTTCATTTAAATGAATGCACTTCAGTTATGTAAACCAACTGAAGTATTTACGACTAAAATTACTCATAAAAATGATCATCAAATTCTTTCAGTTGAGAACAAGAGATGAAAATTCATCATCTACAAGTTCATGCTAAAGTTTAAACATTCACCTCATTACTAAAATGTTCCTACGATAAAGTTCAGGGATCAGTCAATCTGTTTTTTGAGTCAGAGCTTGTGAAAACATCCTTGTTTCAAATAGTGTTTTACATTTGAAGAACTTAGTGGAAGAAGGTGTTATGTAATACAAAAATATAGTTTTGAGAAAAATGAAATCAAAATTCTAAGGCTCCCATCTTTTTATGTATTGGCTAATTTCTTTCATTTTTTAACTACTACATATTATTACCTACCTCTTTATGCAATTAAAATTTGTTTGAACATTTTCAGTACCTACCACTTTTCTCACATTTTTCTTATGCATTTGACACCTTCGTCCTCTAAAAATCTGTATCGTAAACTATATTTTCTGTGGGTGGATAAACGGTATTTCAAAAATAGAAGAAAAAATGTTTCATAAAAGAATTTTGTTAATAAGTACCAAATAACAGCTTTTACTGGTGAAGTTATTATATAATACCACAGTCAACTGTTATTCTTCCAAAAAGGTGTCTCTAAGACTGCAGTTCATTCTGGTAGAAGACAGGCATCAAGGTAATCTTGACACTTTAATGCACTTCTTCTTCTTCTTATTGCGCCATCTCCCTTCGAAGGTTGGCGATCCAATTGGCTGTAATCACTCGAGATGTGACGGCTCTGAAGATCTCGGATGACGTTCTGCCGAGCCATCGACGTAAGTCCCTGAGCCAAGAATTCTGTCTCCTCCCCACTGATCTGCTCCCCTGAATCTTCCCCTCAATGATCAGCCGAAGCATCTCATACCTACCGCCTCTCATCAGGTGTCCGATGTACGCCAATTTACGCTCCTTAACAGTTAATAGCAGCTCCTTGTTCTTCGCAATTCTGTTGAGGACTTCACAATTTGTCACTCTATGCATCCAGGAAATGCGTAGCATTCTCCTGTAGAGGTACATTTCGAATGCCTCTATACGTCTTTCCAATGAGGGATTGAGGGTCCAGCTCTCGCAACCATAGAGAACGATGGGAAACACGTAGCAGCGTAGCATTCGAATTCTAAGACTTAAATCTAGATCCTTCTTGCTGAATAAGTTCCTCATACTGATAAATACCTTCCTAGCGTGTTCAATTCTTGACAATACTTCCCTCTTTGAAATGCAATCGCTACTTAGGAACGCTCCCAAATATCTGAAGGACGACACTTGCTCTATGATGTTATTATGTACTCGGAGGACAGCTTGTGTACTCACTTTCGAAAAAACCATAAGTTTTGTCTTGTCGATGTTCACACTTAGACCATAGCGCTCGCTACAATCCACAATATCGTCTACCATTTTCTGGAGCTCGGGTAGGCTGCTGGCAATAACGACTGTGTCATCGGCATATCTTATGTTATTAATTGTCTTCCCGTTGATTTTGATTCCAGCATCAATGTCATTAAGTGCTTCCATGAAGATGCTCTGCGAGTATAGATTAAACAGGAGCGGTGACAAAACACATCCCTGTCGCACACCCCTTCTTATGGCTATTTCCTCTGACAAGCTGCCCTCTGCCCTAACTTGCGCCGTTTGATGCCAGTACAGCTCTGTAACAATTCGCAAGTCACCCTCGTCTACCCCCGTTGCTCTAAGGATCTCTGATAACTTCTGGTGCTGGACGCAATCGAAGGCTTTACGGTAATCTATAAAACATGCATATGTTTCCACATTCATGTCCCGGGCTCTTTGTGTAAGCACATTAATCGCGAATAAAGCCTCACGAGTTCCCAATCCATTTCTAAATCCAAATTGAGTGTCATCGATTTGCTGTTCGCACTTCTTGTATATTCGTGAGTGTATAACTCTCAGGAACGCTTTTAACACATGGGACATCAAACTGATCATGCGGTAGTCATCAGGATTTGAAGCCTTAGCTTTTTTGGGTAAGGTAACAAAAGTTGACCTCAGCCAGTCTTTGGGTATTTTCCCACTTCTGTAGACAGCGTTGAACAGATCCGTCAAAAAGCTTAACCCTAACCCATCTTCATGGATTAATAGTTTCAGGGTTTCAGCGTACACTTCATCGGGCCCCACGGCTTTACCCTCTTTCACTTTTAATGCACTACAGAACACTAAATTAAGCAGTTGGCTACAATCGTATACCACTACCACTTATCCGCTAGTATTCCCTTAAAATGTAAAGACATAGTTTAAATCTTCATCAATCACAAAAACTAAGTTTTTAAATTTTTGAAAAAATGTTACATAACATCTTCATCCACTAAGCTCTTCATTTTATAATGCAGGTTTTAGGACACATCAAGATTCATGTTTTAAGATTCATGGTATATCAAGGACATTATTTGGTTTGGTTATTACAACTGGTCAGTGATGAAATTCATAACTTTTACATTAACCTATCAATGTACTAATGCACGAACTGGAATCCCTCAAATTTTTTTGTGTACAAATGATGTGTAAAGACATTGTAATTTTACAGATTTACATCATTATTTTTTGACAGTAGTGTTTTATCTTTCCAGACCTGATGATTTATTAATTTTATCTATTAAAAAACACAATCTTTTGCTGCTCTGCCATTCAGTCTCTAATAATTGCTTAATTTGTAGAATTTTCTAGTCAGCTTTACTTTTGCTTTGGTTAACTCTTTCAATTACAATTAATAATTCGTCGGCTGAGAACCAGAGGAACGTATCTGCATTTTACTGATTTTACAGGAGAGCAAAAAGAAAGTGCACAAAGGTGGATTTCATCATTTTTTGGGAAAACCGTTATATTTTTTCAAAAACCTTTATTAATAGAAAGTTATTTAAACTCTTTACTAATGCTTCTTAATTAATGTAAAAATTAATTTTTGAAATTGCCCTTGATATTGCGACTTTTTTTAGTGATTACACAGATACGTTTCTCTGGTTCTGAACTATAAAGTAAGTTAGAGTGAGAATGGTATTCATACGTTTCAACACACATGTTTATCATATGGCTTTATAAATTAAAAACACCGTTTTATGAGTATTTTTATTTAGCTACAGATGGAATTAACCCAAAAAATATTAAGTATAAATTTTTGATAGATATTTTCAAAATAACTAAGAATACTTTTAAATAAACAATTTAAAAATTAAGAAATTTCTCAAAATATTTAAAATATGAAATGTAATAATTAGGATACGAAAACTTTAAAAATTTTGAAAATAATAAACTTGAAAATATTGAAAATATGAAAACTTTTTTTTTTTTCAAAATAACATTATTTGCAATCAGTTTTTTAAAAATAAATTATAAGCAAATCTTTTGAATGTACAAATCACAAGTTGAGGCGTCATTACCCTGAGTACCTCTCATTACATCAATTATTCATGTGTTCAAAGATAAAATTACTATGTACAAAGATATTTACATTTTACAATATAGAATACTTTTCACTAAAATTTTATATACATTTAAACTCTTTCCAAAACATGGTAACGTTTCAGGCGCCTAACTTCTTCTGCATTATTTAGAAGATTTATGGCTAATTCGTTTTCGTGGCTTTCAAGTCTTGCCTGATATTTTCTATTAAAACGCCTGACCTCGTCCATTACATCAGGAAGGTTGCAATAATGTTGTATTTCTGCATTCCTTGCAAACCATGGTGCCCTTGTTATAGCCCGAAGAACCTTATTTTGGAACCTTTGAATTATCTCTATGTTACTTCTGCTGGTAGTTCCCCAAAGTTGAACGCCGTACAACCAGACTGGTTTTAGTAACATTTTGTAAAGCAGCAACTTATTCTCAAGAGAGAGTGAAGAGTTCCCACCAATCAGCCAGTACATCCTTTTGTATTTCAGATTTAATTCGTTCCTCTTCATTCTCACATGGGTTTTCCAAGTTAACCGCCTGTCAAGATGCATACCCAGGTACTTTACAACTTCACTTTGTGGTAAATCAACACCTCCAAGTTTTACTGGTGGACAAGTATTCCTCCGCATTGCAAATGTAACATGCTGCGATTTTGCAGTATTGATCTTTACTCTCCATTTGAAAAATTAAAATTTTTTTTTAGCGGCCACCGACTTCTCGGTCAATAGAATGACTACTTTTTACAATCAAACGCATAAAGTAATTACAAATTAAAACAGTTTAAACAAAAAAGCCTTACAATTAACATATTTTCAATACAAAAAATTATACATTAGAGACAAGAAAATATTTAAAAATTAAAGTTTTTTATGACCAATCTGAAATTGAAACAAAATTATTTACTGCCGGCCGCATTGGCGCAGTTGGTAACGTGCTCGCCTCTCATCATGCGGTCCTGGGTTCGAATCCCACTCAGGCACGGCATATTTTCATACGTTACAAATAATCATTTCATCCTCATTACACACAGTTACACCCCAACGTCGTCGCTAATGACCTTTGATGTTGATGCGACGTTAAATAAATTAAAAAAAAAAAAAATTATTTACTGTCAGTTTTCGAAAAAATTAGGGCAAAAATTTTTTGTTTACTTTAAATATTTAGTTTTTTACTTTTCTTGGTATTTTTGCAAGAATTATATTACCGATTTCCTCAATGTTCCTATTTTTGTTTTTTTTTTGTCGCCTTCTTTATTTCTGGAATTACATTGCTATTTTCGAACACGTTATAAAAGTTAACGTAGTGGTTTTTTAATATTCGAGAATCGCAAAGATCAAACAAGTCTTTCATTTTTTCTTCAACAATTTTCAATGGTCCGCTGTACAAGGGTTTGAATTCAAAACGTTCATTTAATTTTGATTGCGATATCCTTCAGCGAGTAGCAAATTTTACGAATTTATTAGCTCCATGAATATACGGAAAATAAATAATTACAGTCACTTTTAAGGTATTTAAAATTAACAATGCTAACCACTGGATCTGATTTTTACTAACGTTTCTTGTTTTTTAACTTTTCTTTCTTCAATTTAGAAACATCTAGGAAATCTTGTTGGCAGATTTCAACAACTTCATATTGTCCAGTTTTTTGAAGCTGTTCGGACAACTGTGTACCAACCAGTGGGATCTTAATATCGATGTTCTTTGAACACTTCTTAATGCTCGCATGAACAGAATCGCACGAATGTCGAGGTTCAATACAACAGTTCTCTATTATAGGAATGTTAAAATATTTAACAATATGACGCAGCATTGTAGAGACATTACTGTTTCTGATTTGTCCGCCACAAGTATCGGAAATAAACCGGCAGCCCATCAGCAATTTTTTCTAGTTCTTTGAAAAGGGATTAAGCTACCTCTGCTGAACCTCTCCCAGCTAAACCTTTATGCCACATGTAATATGTTGCTCTTTTTGAAAAACACTAAAAACAGTTAAATTATATAGATACAACCAATCTACGTTTATAAAAAATTGCTTTTGCATTAACTGATGGACAGTATCTAACTGCTTCTAAATAAAATTCTAGAAGGTGGCATTTTGCAGCAATTGCGTCTTCTTTAATTTTGTTTTTAAAATCTCTAGCCGAATTCTTTCGGGCTAAATGCTCCTCGTACATTATTCTCTCAGCCTCTTGTTCGTTAGGTGTCAAATTGCGAAAATTAAAACAATGATCACATTCGTATTTTTGCGGGATATGGAGTGATAAATTGAATCACCAATTTAGGTAACCGTGTTGTCGGAATCTCCTTTATAAGAAGTGACAAATATTGTCATTGTTTGTCAGTGTTTTTAACCCCAAAAATTTTCTTAATATATTCATGCCTTGTGTCTCGGTTATTTTTTAAAATGCCGTTACCGTTGGCGCAAACTACAGTACAAACAATTACTTCATTGCATTGGTGCTACTAGTTGTGAATTTTTCGTAATTTAAATTACGGTTTTTTTTATCTAAAATCTTGGACGGAATTTTCTTGTAAAGAATATTCAATTACAAAAAATTAACACAAAAACCACTTATTCACGAAGGAAGCTTAAAGCCGAATGAAAACAACTAAAATACATTTGAAAACGTGGTACGTTGATGCACACTGGATTACTCATATTGCTAAAGAATGAGTCATAGATTACTTTTCGTGTACACAATAATTATTTTGTAGTTTGTTTATTGTTTGTGTAAAAACACACATCATGAATGGAAATATTAATGCCTTATTAAAGTAATATAACCCAGACATCGGCTCCCTGGTTTTAAAAACAATACTTTATCAGAACCAGACAAGCATAAGTGACAGATACGTCTCTCAGGTTCTGAAGCGCAATGCGAGACACGGAACGTATCTACCAATACGTTTCTCTGGTCCTGAGCTAACAGAGTTTTTTCGAAAAACGTAACTACCAAATATCAGTTAAATTAGGAGATAGAGAAATATCATTAATACCATGTTGTGCAGCATAAAAAGTTGTGTAGGAATAGTGAAAAAACAAAAAAACCGATTTTTGCAGTTACGTTCCTCTGGTTCTCAGCCGTCGAATTGTTCTCTAATAGTATTGGGTCACATTTTAATATTGTTTCCCTGTTAGACTCCATAACGTTAATTTCGTGGATTTGTGAAAGACACCAGAATGAGATATCTGCAAGATATTTACATATGATACTGATTAACACTAGAACAGAGTTAGACAACCAAATTAATGATTACTGAAACTAATCAGATTTAATATTGAGGTGGCACATAAGCTAAAAAAAATAAAAAATATTATGAACCATGTCACTACATGTGGTAAATATAAATCAGTGTTTTTTTAAGGCCCGGGGGAAAACTTTAAGTCCTTTCATTTTTTTTCTGTAGCCTAACCAGCAAATACCAAGAATAAAATAGAATTATGAAAAAACAAAGAATTTCATGTTTACTTAAACCTTACAAATTCAATTAGACATGCAATAATTACGAACTACAAAACTTTTCAATAGTATACATAACAACATAATTCCAATAGCATCTCCAGTTAGTTTTATCTCAAAACTTTCTAGTCTGTTTATCATAATTGTATTCTTCAGGTATCTTGGCCAAATTACCAACCTAATAAAATGATAGCCTTAAGGTACTGTAAAAATGTGTGCAACAAAATCTTCTTCTTCTTGTCGTGCCTAACCAGTTCAGATGTTGGTGATCATCATGGCTATTTTGACCTTATTAGTCACAATCTGGAATGATTCTGTGGAGCTCTTATTGAACCAGATCCTCAGGGAACAAAATCTACAGAATGTTTTTTATTTTGTCATATAATTCTTTATCTAAGTTTAGCACAGATTGTGAAAGGTTTTTTGACACATGAATATATGCATAGTCATCTATGGGGTGAGTCATTAGCTTTTAATATTTTCAGTCAAAGTAAGTGGAAAGACAGTTTTCAGAAAATACTGTAATTGCAAAACCAGTTTCCGATTGCTTAATTAGTTAATCATCATGGAATGGTTTCTTTTTGATTGAGTTTTTACTGTATCAGCTTCAATACTACAATTTTCATTGCTCTGCAGTAATTGTAATACAGTGATATACACACACAGATTTGCAATGGGACTTGCCTTCATGTTTGTGCCTTATATCAGAACATAATTGAAGCAAGTATATGCTCTCACAGGGTAAAGCAAAAGAAGAATCAATATTCATACCCTGAAGACCTATAATTCCAGTCAATTATACTTTCCAGTTTAAACCCCTTCAATTCCCCATCAGCATCTATTTTTTTATTACCAACAATATATCTCAAGGACAAACACTTGCTGGACTTGAACTCAGTGGGTGGTTTAAACATAGTGAATTTGTGTTGAGTTCGGTCATCTGATTACCTGAACATTTTCTGTAGGAAGCCTTCCTCTAGCCAAATTAATCAAATTTGTAAAAAATTGATTTCCTAACAAAAGAGTACGTATAGTATATGAGTATATACTTTATCTGACTCTTTAGTTGTATAGTCATGGATTTCAACACCCAAGCACCTGAACTCAGTCTGGAAAAATCATACAATTTTTGTCCACTGTTCCTTAAAAAAAGGTACAGTTCCTCCATAGCGGCTGATCTCTAAAGATGCCGATAACATAAAAGAAGTATACTTATACTAACTTATATAGGTAAGCCTACTCAATTTTTTTCACACTCGCATATTCACATTTTTTGAAATAAAAAAATTACTGCTTAGCTTATATTGATATAGCATCTAGCATCTATATTGATTACTGCTTAGCATATTGATAGGCTACACAAGATGTAGCCTATCTGATCTGTAAAGCATCAAGTAGTTCGTCCAAAGAATAAGTATTTCAGCTAGTAGGCGTACCCCAGCAGAGACGTAAGAGACAACCTGGGCAAGAATTGCTCAAAAAACAACCTTGATGAACTGTATTTAAATTCCCAGCAAAGGAAAATGCCTTGTCCACTGGATTAAAAATACTAAATTATTTGTATGAAATATTATTTTGCCTAGGACAAGATCAGCAGCAATTTATGAATTTCTGTTAAAACCCTTAGGTATTACAATCAGTCCAATCCTTTTCAGTCAATTCTGCATGCTAATCACATGGAATTGTAAATGCTGAGATACTACAGCAAAAATGGGTACTAGATACAGAAAATTCCCTAGCACTGCAATGTTCAGTTTTATCATTGTAGTATGTACTCTTTGTAACCCTAGATACAACCTGAAAATCAGTCAAAAAAAATATGTAGGCCTATAATAAAATGTTCCTACTGATAAGAGGTTTACAAGGCAGTTAGCGGGTGTGACGAATTTATTACTATACAACTTAAATTTTTCTCTTTTCTTCAGTTTAAAATGTTAAGCAAATTACATTTTTGAGTAAATAAAAGACAGCCTCCTAAGAAATATATTTTTTCTTTTGTTGTAATAGGTTCAGCTTTTAATTAAACCAAAAAGTATTACAAAACAAACACTTCAACAATCATTAAAATGCTTCATTTTATCATCATTATTTGGAGGCGTAAACTGTTGTTTTTCTCTTGGATCAATATGCTTCTTGAGGTCAGTAATTTAACCTAGTTAAAATTAATGTTTTCTCTCATTTGTAAATTTCTTAGGGTGCGCTTAAATTTTAGGCAACTGATTTACCTTTCAGCTTCTGTTACAAATTGTTGATCAACTGAAAAAATATTCTTATCAAAATTGGATTTTAGTTCTTACTGCACTTGTTTGTAGATAAGCGTAGAAAATTTACGAGAATGCTTGCTATTAATAGGCACTGTATAATTGAACAATAAATAAATTGTATATAGGTAACATTTGTGTTTCAAAATGCGTTTGTGATAAATTTAGTTGTTTTTACTTAAAATACATTTAACAGTCCTCGACAGCTTACTACTGTTGTAATTTCAGATTGATCTAATGATTATACAGCCTTCAGATAAAGAAGATAAAACATGAGCATGAAAGAAAAATTATTTAATGTGTAAGTAGACTAAAATAACAAAAGAAAAAAAATAAATTATAAAAAAATTGAGGTACTTAAAGGTATTAATTGTTCCAACTTTTCTGTTTTCTCTTCAAGCCAAGTGGGGCAGTTTGTTACATTTTTTTAAGAGAAATCTGTAGCGCAACCTTTTTGTTTCTTTATACAATGGTTTTTTCTATCACAATTTTTGTTTTCCTAGAAAAAAATGCAAGGTCATTGGCAAAACAAAGGGAGTTGGATGTCGATTCTGTTTTCTGATCACTGACTATGTATATAAGTGTGTACTACATTGAAAAACCCTTTACTGGCAAGTTCCATTTTAAATCCCTTGTAACCACCTACAACACACAGTTGAATAAATAAGGTGATAGTAACCCCCTGTTAATTGTAATTATGAACTCATCAGAGAATTCTCTGAGAAATTATACTTTAGATTGCAAGTGTTTCCTTATGGAAACTTATGTCTGTAATCTTGATGCCTGTTTTTAATGATTTTAGGGTGGTATATAGCCAAGGAGTGGGCATGAGGGGCTTCAGCTACCCCTCTGAATGGAAAATGAAAATTTCATACCAGACTAATAAGGTGTGGGTCCCTTTTTGATTTCCGGTTAGGTCTGGCTTTTTTCCAATTCTTATCTGTACTCTGTTTTCATCTATTAATTTTCAAACCACTAATGTGCATAACAGTAAAAGCAAAATAAACATCTCTAAACTCAGGCTGTCTGAACCAAATTCTGGCTTCATGCCTGCTTTTAGGATGTCAGTGCAGTCGGTTTTACAATTCATTGTGGATCATATTGTTTCTTGAAGTCCACAAGGAGATTTAACTTTCTAGTACTCTGTTGCTAACTTTAATTAAATTTATTTGATTGCTAATCTGTGGTGTTCTAAAATTCATGTATTCTACGTGTCAGTATTTTAGGTATTAAATTTAGAATTTTTATCTACTATCAAAAAATTGGGATTATTCCTATTTCAGAATAGTCCCTAGGATTTGCCTCTATTTCCAACCCTGGGTTCAATTCCAGATCAGATCTAGCATGTTTTTGTCACTTATTTTTAACTATTACCCTTCTGTCTCCATAAGGCTTAATTTGTGTAACAGTTGGATTATAACAATTAATTAAATGAGATCTATTGCGGAACATAAAAGAAGAAGAAAATCTTTCGGTATTACTGCATTATAGCTTTTCAAAAATACAGCTGTTATTTTTTAAATTTATTTCTTTACGGATGAGTACTGAAAACAATTTCTTACAGAGGTGTCAATTATTGAAAACGGGTAAAACGAAGTTCCTTCTGCTCCATGCCTTATTCCCTCAATTGTACCACATCATTTAAATTTTGCTTTGTTATTAACGTTCTTATTTCTTTTTTATTTCAGGAATCTACTGGGAAAATTTAATTACTACTGTCTTTGTATCGTACCAGGCACTATAGGAGGTTTAAGTGTTTTTATAGACCATCCTTCACGGCGTGGTTTTGATATTGTCACATATTTATATCTGGTAAATGAAACTTTCATTAATGAATTCAAGCATCATTAAAACTTTCATAAGCTTTAATAAAATACCAATAATGATTCTTTCTACATTTATTTGCTAATGGGAACAACTATTCAAAGAAGAAAGTATTGGTCAGTCAGTAACAGCCTGATTTTCATCAACACTGATTAAGAGCATAAAACTTAATTTATGACTTTTCTTTCAGTAATTGGAAATTACTGTGTTTATCACAAATTCAA
This sequence comes from Catonia carolina, assembly GCA_035578175.1. Classification (NCBI taxonomy): domain Eukaryota; kingdom Metazoa; phylum Arthropoda; class Insecta; order Hemiptera; family Achilidae; genus Catonia; species Catonia carolina. The sequence goes on along the minus strand of JAQMRL010000001.1, from coordinate 102,009,076 downwards.
ATATCTGAAAGTGTAAAAATGAAAAAAATACTAAAAATATGAAAACAATGAAAATGAGTGTTGGTAACGTTTTCTACTCCTAAAAGTCTCTACTCTTTGTAAATTATTTAGTTAAATAAATATCAAACAGCCCTGAAGCAACTTTTATGAATTAAAATATTTTGACTTACTTTTGAACAAAATTTGTGATTAAAAATATATTTTCTCAACACATCTGTAAGACAATTTCGATTCAAATGTCCAATAAATCATTGTCATTAAACGATTCTTGTTTAAGATAAATTTTTTATGGTTAATATTTTTTTATGGTGCCTTGTATCACTTCACAGGAGCCTTATGAGTATTATTCACAATAAAAAGCAAAATAAGTGAGTAGGCCTACGATAAATACTGTACCAAAAGATTGTATAGTTTGTATAATTTTTAAAAGAGTTGTGCTTTAATATCAAAGGGTTCTCTGTTTAGATTTTACATTGAGTTGTAGCATTTAAGGAAATTGTATTTTTTTAAATTTGTTTTTGTTAATTGCGTTCATTCTCTTTGGCTACCACAGCTTTTAACCCCACTGAATTATTAAGCTACCTGCAATTATTAGTAATGTAACTACAATTATTAACAACTTTAAAAGAAAATCTATTTTTGCAGATTGATTAGAAAAAATCCCTGTTCCGTTTTAGTAAGGTAGTCAATATTTTCATCAATCATTTTACTTTGTAAAAAACCACCATCTTGTTATCATTTATTACCCAATTCTAACAACTGTATTCCATTAAAACTAGAGGAACCCATCAGTTTTATGACCTTTGTAACATTTATAACCCTCAGGATTTACTGAGTTTCAATATTTTAAAACATCCCCCACCTGCTCAGTAATAGAATAACAGTTTTTAATTACAGGCATTAGATATAATATTTCGTACCTTGGAAGCAAAAGGATACATAAGAAAAACTTTGATATTTCAAACAGCACTTTTCTCAGTAATTAACGCAATCCTCTTGTACATGTTAAGAATTGTGAAACAACAAACAACATATCTGTGGTAAGTACTTCTAAATTATGATACTACTGTAACTTAATTATATTATTCACAAGCCTGCTTTAGAGATGGATGATTTGTTTTCATTAATTTTTGTGCATTGGATAGTGACAAAGTGAAATTTCCAAATGTGTACATAGATTTTTGTTTTTGGCTTCATATTTATGTAGAGAATTGTGGAGAAGAACCTTTCAGGTAGCATGATGAAAATGTCAAAATGATTTTATCCAAATCAACTGCCAAATCCAAAAAAATTTTACTCACATAAATATTCTGAGATAAAAATAAAACACAAAAAAAAGTTTGATAAAGTTTCTGATTTTATTGTATTGGTTGTTAAATAGTAAATTTAAAGCAACTAAGTAATGTACCCAATCTACAGGACCTACAGTGCTTTGAACACTTCCCAAATACAGGTTTTGGGTGACGAATGGCTAATTAAAAAATCTGTCAGTAAGACAGAATTCAATTATAAGACTTGAATGTCATTACAATAATTAAACTTCCAATTTTTAATTACTGATCAGCTAGTAGCCCTGCCGATTTACACAACAGTCTGGTTTATGACGATCACAGAAGAGAATGGCATCTTAAATTCTTTTAGAAATAACACAGTACTAAGTTTGAAGTTGGAACATACTACTCTAAACTAACGTGATATTAGTTAATCCAAAATAGCTACAGTTTTAAAAATCGGAGCGTGCATTCTAATAGAGATGGCGTATTTGTTTTCATTATTTTATATGTACCGTATAGTGAAAAAGTGTATTTCCAAATATACATGTAGCCTACGTTTTTGTTTAAAGTATTTAAGTGACACTCAGGAAGAACATTCAAATTTTGACCACTTGCTCTTAGTGGGTAAAAAGGATGTAACTACCCTAAGCAATAATATTATTTGTTTACCTTCTCAATGAATTGTTATTCTAAAAATCAACATCAGTATTCCTTAAAAAAAGTAAAGCATGGAGTAAATCTGGGAAAAGTAACAAACTAACGGGTGATTCAAAAAGAGCGCCGGTTTTTAAACAGCTGGTAAATTTTTGTTTATCGGTTGGCAACATTGTTGGACCTCATTTCTATTTCGGAGAACATTCCGATTGACGATTCAGTTGTAGTTTCTCTTGTTCGCAGTGTAGTACTCTCGCAGTCTGTGTCTAACCATGGAGAAGTTTACTATTGCACAACAAGTGTTAATCGTCAAAACATTTTACCAGAGTGGAGAGAGTTATGCGGCTACTGTCAGGCGACTTCGCGGTACTCTAGGACGTAATGAAGCACCGAATGAATCAACAGTTCGCAGGCTCATGAAAAAGTTTTTTGAGACGGGTTCAACAGTCGACCTTAAAAGTTCTGGACGTCGTCGTTCTGGCCAGAGCAGAACGTTGCGTTGGTTCGTGACAGTGTGGCTGTTAGCCCAGCAAAATCAATACGTCGCCGTTCTCAACAATTGGGTTTAAGATGTTCTTCTGCACGGAGAATTCTTCGGTACGATCTCCAATATCACCCGTATAAAATTCAGTTGACGCAACATTTGAAAGTGGCAGACCACCAGAAGAGACGACAGTTTGTTGACTGGGTATTGAGAAAACGGCAGGATGATGACACCTTCGCAAACAAAATCATTTTCAGTGATGAGGCGCACTTCCACTTAAACGGTTTTGTTAATAAACAGAACTGCCGTATGTGGGGTTTTGAAAACCCTCGCGTGGTTAATGAAAGGGAAATGTATGCACAGCGAGTGACAGTTTGGTGCGGCTTTTGGTCGGGCGGTGTCATCGGCCCTTACTTTTTTGAAAATCAAGAAGGACAAGCCGTGACAGTAAATAGAGACCGATACCGTACGATGATTAGGGAGTTTTTGTGGCGTCATTTGGATGGAATGGACATTGACGAGTTGTGGTTTCAGCAGGATGGTGCCACCTGTCACGCTGCACGAGAAACAATGTTGTTGCTCCGTGAACGGTTCCAGGATCGCATCATTTCTCGTAATTCCGACCATCAATGGCCACCAAGGTCGTGTGACTTGACGCCTTGTGACTTTCATCTTTGGGGTCATCTGAAGTCATTGGTGTATGCCAATAAACCCCGAAACATCAATGACTTGAAGGAGGAAATTCGACGGGTTATCGGGCAAATGGAAGTCGAAACTTGTCGTGCAGTAATATCCAATTTCATGGACAGAGTTGATGCGTGCCAGCGCAGTAGAGGAGGACACATGCATGACATCATTTTTCATACATGAAATCGGAAGGTAAGATGAACTTGTTGATGTATTTATTTTCAGTTTTTCAATAAAATAAATCTCTTAATTTGATATATCAAAACCGGCGCTCTTTTTGAATCACCCTAAAGATTGTTTAGTTATTTATTTAATGAACACATGGTCGCAATTGCTAGTTGTATATTACAGGTTTTTAGAGTATGCGACACATATCATTGCATTTGCATCTTTATAATTAAATTTTTTACTGGAGTTTGTAGCAGTAAATATCTGACAACAATCTGACAGAATTCTGAGACTGTTATGGAATGTGCAAAGCAAAATAGTAAAACATTTGAAAGTTTTCATAAGTTTAAATAGATAATGTACTAATTGGTTGCTTTAGTTAAAGTTGCTTTTGGTATGCTATTGTGTCATTGGAAAATAAATACAGGTGAATAAAAATTTTCAATTTTGTGGATTGGAGTTTGTGTTATCTACTAAAGAACCAATGATTTTCATAGCAACTAAATAACGTACCCAATCTACAGGACCTACAGTACTTTGAACACTTCCCAAATACAGGTTTTGGGTGATAATGTGTATTTGACGGTTGATTATATAATTACCTTACTATACAAAAAACCATACATAAAAATTTTATTATAGTTTTCATGTTGCAGGTTATTTACACCTTCTAAGTGTAAGCTAACTCAAAAAGGAGAGGGAACTAAATGTTCCCATAATGGATCTTGTAGAAGAGAGATTGTTTTGGTAAAAATAATGTTTTAAGTTTGTTCAGTGTTTGAGTCAACTATAATTTAATATACAAATTTGGAGTACATTTTTTTAATTTCATTAAGAACTGCCATAATAAATACGTGTGTAATATAATTTGGAAAGTCAATTGTATTTGGGAAAGGTGTTGCTTTCATTTTCATGCCAAATTCTTTTTTTTTTTTTTTTTTTTTTTTTAAAGCCACATAGGACTACATAAGTTCATCAAACTAAAAAGAGCTCATTTCAATTTTTGCGGTTCAATTTTTCAGTTTTTAGAGTCCTTTCCTGATGTTTCCTTCCTTGAACTTTCTCCAGTATTCCCTCAATCCATCCGATCTTCTCTGCCGTTCCTTGTCAGAATACACAACTTTCTGTTGTTTCGTCGGTTTTTGCTGTTCAAGTCTTGTGGTTTTCAGCCTGTGGTAATTTCCGGCTTTTGTTTTGAGGTCCGCAAGTGAGATTTGGAGCCCGTCCATATCCTCCTTAATTTCCCTGATCCAGTGGGGCTGAGTTTTTCTGTTAAGGAAAAAGTTGATGATTTTTTTTGAGATTCTGGAAGAGTCGGTCCTCAAGAGATGTCCAAAGAAGGAAATTCTCTTTTCCTCATTTGGTCTGCTAGAGGTTCTGTATTTCTGTATACTTCTTCTTTCGAGACGGGTTTCCATATCCCATCAGAGAAATATCTTTTGTTCAGGCATCTTCTGATGATCCGACGCTCCAATTTTGAGATTCTGTGCTCCGTGTTTATCTTCCTGAGACTGAAGATTGTTTCGCTGCTGTATGTGATCTCCAGTAGAATTACGGTGTTGTAATGCCGGAGTTTTGAATTTATTTTATTAGTTATTTATTTATCATTTTTTCTTTATATTATTAACATTTATTATTTTTAATATGTTACATATAGTTTTATTATTTATAACTTCGTGTAGCTAGAATAGCTACATAAAACATGAGTACAGTATTTAATGTATTATGAAGTATCTAGTGTCATATGAATAAAATTTATTGTGTATTTTTTTAGTTTTTTAGTACGTATTCTATATTGAAAGTAATTGTAAGTAAACTTTAGAATAATAACCTAAATTATGTAATAAATATAGCCTATTCCCAATAAAAAAGGGTCAACGGCCGAATAAATAATTAATATTACTTTGATTTAAGTACATGTTGTTTCATTACGTTTTACTATGACATAAATAGCAAAGAAATTTTCATTACAAAAACACATTCTTTCATGCTCATTAATATTGATTCTAAACTCAATAATCTTCTTCTACTACCGCTTACATATATATATATATATTTGGTTTTACAACTGACTGTTACAGATTACGCATTATGCCTGTTCCAGTTTCACAGTTCTCCAGCTTTCTTGGTCTACCCAAGTTTCTTCTGATTGGGCAATATCGTAATAATTGGACTGTAACCCTTTCACTTGTCATTCATAAGTTATGATATTCTCATCTATTCCTGAATCGGGTCATTTTCTCCAGGAAGATTTCATCTCTATCCAGTTCTCTCCTTATCACACTGCTGCAGATTTGATCTCTCAAAGAGCACCCTTTTACAGATCTCATAAATCTCATTTCAGCAGCTTCTTCTTTTTTTAATTGAGCTGTTCTTAGTACCCATGACTTACAGTCGTATAGTAGCAGGGGTACATCACATCATACATATATGTCTGTGTGACCTTTCTAGTTTTCCTCCTATAGGTCTTATTAATGTAGTCGAAAACTGTCTGAAACTTACTGACCCTTCCCACAATTTCTTTATCATCTTTGTATGTGACATCATAACCCAGGTGTGTGAAATGCGAAACTTATTACGAATAACATCCAACCATCAAGAACTATTTATGAGCGGACTGGATCTTTCCCTGCAAAAGCCATTACCTTTGTATTTCTTCCTGCTATTTCCACCTTATACTCTTTGCTGATATTCTTGAGAAGGAACACCGATCTCTGTAGTCATCTTCTGGATTCTGACAAAGCTTAAAGAAGCCTCGGTAAACTTAATAATAACTAATAAAAATTGGATTTAATTGCTAGAAAAATATTTTACAGTTATTTTAAAATTGCTTGCACCAGTTAAGTAGTAAAGGGTCAAAGGTTAGGCCTTGATTCTTATACCAATGAAATTTGTAACTAGAATGATGTGACAGAAAACTAAAGCAATAAATATGCAATTTGACCTGCCATCTTTTGACAGTAGCTTTATTAAGTTCTTTGGAGAGTCACAAGGTTTATGAATAGAGTGGGGGTCTAAGAGGCAGAGCTAGCTGGCTAGACGAGAAAGACGAGCTAGGTAAGCCCTAACCAGTTGGTATATACATATAATTAGGCTTACATAATAATGACAATGTACTTTCATAATTCTACAATAATACATTCATAAAAGTAGAACATACAATCTTTCAAATTTGTTTTTTTTATCGCCTCTCAGCTTCTTAGATAAGATCTAAGTGTATGCTCTTATGAATAAATGTAGGCCTATACTAAGTTTACATAAATAGGTTATAACTTTCAAATACAAGTTTAATATATTAAGAAACTATGCATAAGTAATCTAAATTTCTGTTAACAGAGTGGTATAAAATATTTTTCATTTGGGGTGGCAATACAGTGGATTCGTTCATTACTTCCACTACTTCAAAATTTTAGACGTAGTTCATTAAAATTACTTAAACTACAGTCACACCACATTAGAATGGGACTTTTCACTGGCTTATACGTTACTACATATAAGGTAAGTTATAATTTATTCAAAGTTACACTGTTCAGTAATTATTCATTTTATTATTCCTAACCACAAGAAAATTTTCAGGTAGCCTACTGTAAAAATTGTTTTAAAAATTCATGAAATATTGATGTAGCCTAATTGACTGTTTCAAAAGTTTATGAAAGAATAGTAATTCATTGAAGCCTAATTGTAACTAGCTATAGATGCCTATAAAATATTGTGTTTTCAAATATCGAAAACCATTCAGACAATGTTTACTACTAGTGGTGTACCTGTGCTTACATTTATGATGATGTCCCATTGTGGATTAAACATATTTTGTTTGTTGTTAGTTTTTCCAATACTATTTTATTGGTGGGTTTCCTCCCCATACTTACATTAAGAAGACCCACCCACTAAATTTTTCAAAAAGACCAGGATTTCAAATTAACTGTCAGCTACCTGCCAATACAAGTACCTAAGTATTTTCTTGGCCACTTATTTATTTTTTAATAATTGAAGAGCTGAGTGGATAAAGGTGCTATGTAACATTTTTCAAAAATTTATTTTTTGTGATTGTAAAGGTGTTATGTGCATACTTAGTTATGCATGTAGATGACATAAAACGGTGTGTGTCTATAGTTTATGGAAATACTAGGGGATGAACACACTAAGTACAGCTTATAAGGTTTGTAGAGGATTAAGATGTTAAGATTATTTGACACCTTCTTCTACCAGAATTCACTACAATCTAATAGACATCTTTTTAGAGTAATAACAGTTAAATCTAGTAATGAACACCTATCATCATTAATATGCATTGTGTGTTCCTTTAAAAAGTCTTTACGGGTATTTTATATTATTAAATTACCGTTTATCCATTTATAGATGATACAGTGTACAATAAAGACTTTGAGAAAGTGATGTAAAGTTAAATGAAGTTAAGTTGATGAAAGTGTTGTATGCGTAAGAATAAGTGTTGTAAGGTGTTATATGACAATAGTAGTCGATGCTCAATAAATCTAATAAAAAAGTGATAACGAAAAGTAAAGTTTTAAGAACTTTTAATTGCATAAGCAAAATTTTTCATGAAGGGATAAGTCTTAGTACTTTCATAGCAATTTCCATTAAACTAGGTATATATTTGTTACATAGCACCTTCATCCACTAAGCTCTTCAATTATTTCTTTTTTTGTAAATTAAACACGGTAATGTTCAAGGTTCTTTATATTTTTTTCAGGTGATAAGTTGTTCCCTGTGCCAGCTTTTAGGATACGATTCACCATCATTTGCCATTCCAGCTGGATTAGCTGCAGGACTGACTTATCTACTGAAACCAGATTTCAGTATAACTTTAATAGCACTCTCCAACTTAGTACTGGTAACAATTATTTTTCAGAAATTTTTGGATGAGTAAATCTTACAAAATCCATTAGATTATTTTGTTAAGAAGAGATATGAGTGATATTTAAATGACCAGGTGTACAAAGAACAGGATAGTCCTGGTTTGCACCACTGTTATAATCTTGATGAAACTATTTATGCACCTGTCTTCCAGCTAATTAAACTATATGAACAAACCCATGTATAATATTTTATTTCAAAACACTGGGACTAAATATAATTGGTTTGATCAACCCTAGTCCATTATTTCCACTCCAGCCATCTCCCATCACCAAAGTACCTACTAAGTATTCCATATACACAGCCTTAAGGTGTATTTTCATTTAGAGGCGCATGTAAATAAAGAATTAAGGAATGCAATTTTTTTTTTGTAATCTCTAATTTGTGTACGTTGCAATCTGTTCAATTCAGAACAATAAGCAACCCCATGACCCAATGAGATGAGGATGATGTGTATGGCGTGAAAGAGAGGTGTAGTCTTGTAAAGACTCAGGTTGACCATTCCTGAGAGAGTATGGTTAATTAAACTCCAACCATCAAAGTACACCGGTAATCACTGTCTAGTATTCAAATCCGTATAAAAGTAACTATCTTTACTAGGATTTGAACCAGGAACCTTTGTCTCCGAAAATCAGCTGTTAAACAGCTGATTTTGGTGACGACTTTACCTCTAGACCAACCCAATTTTATGGTATTTTTTTTAATGTCTCCACTAGGTATGAAATTTTCAATTACCAGTTTAAACTACATGAAAATCAGGCAATAAAGGACTTGAGAAAGGAGCACACTTTCTCATCAAAAACTTATCAAGTTAATGTTGTCATTTCTGTTAAATTTGATCTATTTTTTTGTAAATGCTGCATGTATGCTGAGTCGGCTGTGTGTGTGTGTGTACATATTTTTTTATTAAACATTATTTCCTATGTTTGTATGTATAAATAATAGAATGAACAGCAAAACAAAAATTTTTTATATATATAATACTCACCTCAGAGTATATTACATCATCGAGATATCTTTCATCTCACACAGAGACGTCACACATAATCACACTAAACTTATAATACAAATAAAACACATAATGTCGAAGATCATGTCAATAAATTTAATGTAATTGTTTGAAACTATATCACGCGCCTGGCCAAATGACGAGATGATCATTTTGTACCCGTTGTATTTCTTATTGCAGTTGTACCGACTTATTGGTGATAACAATGTGAAATAATTTATTATTTTCAAAACCTGTCTGGCTGTTCATCAAGTTTTCCTTATTATTACTTTCTCTTGCCTATATGAATATATAGAAAGGAAAGTATTGTTTTCATGTCGATTTTTTGAAATTGAGTTTTCACCGGATCTACACGTTTTCGGACCCCCTCAACCCAAAAAACATGTTTTCAGTGATTGGTCTGTGTGTGTGTGAACAGAATATCTCAAGAACCGAACGTCGTATGAACTTGAAACTTGAAACTTAAGTTACATACCACTACCGGACCCGACACGAACATTTTCATCAAAATCGGTCAACCGGAAGTAGTAGTTTATTCGTATAAATTTTCACTTTTTGCGATTTTCTCAAAAACTGGTCCTACCATTTTTTTAAAAATCGCCTGGTTTACTCAATTTTTTATTCTCTACAAGATAGGATAGGCGCCATGTTTGCTGAAATTCTTGGTGAGGGTGTTTTCTCGTAAAAACGTTTTTTTAAGATTACGGCTTTAATATGCGTTTTAGCGCAACAATTTATATAATAAAAATTGTAGAGAATTTAAAATCCTACAACTTTTATTTCAAACAATTTTTTGTATAATGCTTAGTTTAGCGGTAATTTGAAATTTCCTGTTTTTTTTCTCACGAAAATGTGTGAAAAATTGATTTTTTTAAGATTTCGGCCTTAGTATGCATTTTACGACAAAAGTGTAAATAATTAAATTTATAGAAAATTAAAAGATCTACAACTTTTATTGAGAGCATTTTTCTCCACGGAGCCTAGTTTAGTGAGAAAGAGTGATTTTCCGTATTTTTAAGTCAAACTGAGGTCGATTTTCATTTTGGGTCTTTCACTCATGATTAAAATTACGTTATGCTTATTGACGTTAGTTTTGTTGTTTATTTCTAATGTTTTATTACTAATGTTAGGATTATTGTTTATTATTTGCATAGGCAAGAGAAAGTTGTGTGAGTGTTTCACACCAGATTTTATTTTTAAATTTATAAATATAATATTTTTTCAGAAGACTCAATTTATTATTGTTCAAATATATTTTAAATATATTTTAATTATTTACATAACTGCTTTTTTTTATGCCCATTATTATTCATATAATATATGTATTCATACATGAATAGGCTACACTAGCTACATTGGGGCCTGTAAAAAAGCAACTGCTGTAGCCTGAACAAGATTTATTCTAACAATACTGTTTATGCTAATGGTCTACTACTATTTATGCTAACAATATTGGGGTTTTACTTGCAGGTTTTAGAACGGCACCTGAAGAAAAACGGAGTGATTCCTTCATGGCCATTCGGTGAAATTATTTTTGCACTCTGTGGAGGATTTCTACCTCATTCAAGAACATACACACCTTCATGTACTCCTAAGGACGTCCCTAAATTGATGAGTGCATTCACAAATGAAAGGTTTGTTATTGCAGATACTGATTTATTTATCAAATGACTCATTAGTCTATACCATCAGTTCCCTATCTTTTCACACTTGCACATAGGTACTGTTTAAACCCGTTTGTGTAAAAATGAAACCACTTATTTTTGTAAAATACTTAATATTACTGAATAGTGTTTCTAATTCTTTTCATTGATGAGGTTAATGCATAATAGCAGCATGGGGTAAATTGACACAAATTAAGCTCCTAAAATATTTTAATGGAGGCTAATAAGAAAATTTTAATAAAATAGTAAGGAATATTAAAAAAAAGTATTGCCTGGTGTGGTAGATGAGATGACAAAAAGTAGTAGAAAATTAACAACCTACTGAGTCGGTTGTTTTTGTCAGTTAGCAAACTGGCAAAACAACCAAAAACAAAAATCGTAACAAAAATTGTGAAGAAGGATAAAAAATTTACATTAGAAATTATGAGCTATCTGCACTTGCTATAATAGAGTTCCTTGTAGATAAAAGCTAGTCACTTCAAACCTCAGAAAAATTTGTTATTGTAGATAAAATAACTTTATTTGCATTATTTTGCAGGGTACTTGGGGACTGATCTAACTTTATAATTTTTGTTATCTGTAACAACCTGTTCTTTAAATTAATGGTACAAATTGCTGATTAATCAATAGTAATTTTAGTTTCAATCAAATATCCTTCAATAAAACATCCTTTGCCCTATTGCAGGATGGCTACTTATTTAAACGCTGGTTTTAGAAGATTAAATGTAATTAGCAAATAATAAATTTTGATGTTTACTTTAACTCAGGATGTAATTGTAGTTACTGAAGAATTTGTATTTTTTGAGATTCACTGTATTCACGTCTTCCATTAAATATTTATTTATTGGATTACATTCTTCATTTGATACATTACCATTTATGAAAATAATAGCTTTAATTTTGTTTTCTTAGGACTGATCAAATGTACAAAACGTTTTTGTCAATAATCAGCAAAAGTCAGTGATATGTTTAAAGAATCTGTAAGTATAAATTGGAATTAACAAATACCTGGTTGTATGTGTAACATAAAAAATAATAAAGAAATTTTGAAATAGTTTACAAGTGGAAAAGCAATATTTTAAGTACTTGCGTATTTATTTAATAAATCATCATCATCATCATCATTTTGTAGCTCATCAGCCCTTAGTTGGGCGTTGACTTCCTTCACAATTTTCTCCCAATCCTCCCTGCTAGTACTCTCCATTTTCTCACACCCATCAGAACCAAATCATCTGCTACACGATATCCAACACTTTATATCTTTGAGCCGTTTGGTTGTTTTCAATCTGTATTTCCTTTTCCCCAATCAAGACCATTTAACATCACAGAAAGTCGACTTGTAGTTATAAAATAACAATTATATTAAAACTCTTATGGCAAAAGATTTTATTCAATATTTTATTGAACATCAAAAATTCTCGAACAAAATTGATCAAATATTCACTAGTTCTCACCTAAGGTTTCAAAGACGTTGTTTTAGAACCTTCCAAACACTTGGGGCACTTGGGTTTCCTCTATAAATTATCTATGATCTTTCCTCCTCCTATTGTAAGATAATTCCACTCCCATCTCAGGTAGAACTTTCCTGGTCGCTTCCCCATCTTGTTACTTCAATACTGGCTCATCCTCTAAAAATCCTATCTTGGCAGAAGTCTCTCAAGGATCAGTCCTTGGTCCTATCCTTTTATTAATTAATTCCAGTAACTTTCCTCTCATTCCCTCAATCCGAGCCGGAATTCGTACTGACAGCATAATCCTCTACCGCCGTAATCACACTTTACGCCTTAATCAACCCCGATTCCAAGAACAACTCCTTCTCATCACCGAATGGTGTAACTCCTGGAAACTCTCCCTCAATCCCCTGAAATGCGAGGCAATTAATTTCACAAAAAAATCGACCAACCTAGGCCGCTCCAGATCAACGACCACCAACTTAAATCGGTCATTAGTAATCGTAACAGGTCTAAAACCACGGGTGACTACTTCAAAAAGTATAATTTAGTCTCAGAAAATAATTTATAAGTTAAGATAATATAAGTCTAAACAAAGAAAAAACATTGGATGACCTCCAAGACATTAAGAACATACTTAAGATTCGAAGAACAACATTTGCGTAAAATTCTAAAATCTGTTAAACGCAACTTAATGAATGAAAAACAGATGAATTCATTATTTACTAGTCCTGAATATTGAAATTTTTGATCTACTGCACTGGGTTTACCACCGATTGTGAAGAAAGATAAAAAATTTTCGTTAGAAATTATGAGCTATCTGCACTTAATATGCGGGTGATTCTAGAGAGTTACTGATAAAAAAAAAACAATTTCGATTATGAAGCAGGAGCTAAATATAAGTATCAGTGATACTGTATGATACAGATGTTGCCTAAATGACCAAGAGTTTCCTTATCCGCCTATGTTTTGCTATCGTACTCTTTTCATATCAGTGTACTTAAGTATTTAATAACAAATTAAGGGATTTTAGAGAAAAAACGTATGTTTAAAAAATGAATAATACCAAAATTTTTGGACTAAATATTTTACTACTGTACTGCCCTACTAAGAAAGAAGGTAGTAAGTGCAAAAAGCTGAAGGTGGGAAAATGGCTTAAGAGTATTTTCGACAGCCGTAGCACAATTATTAATGTAAAATTATGATTTTGAGATACCTATATGGTAAAAAGGGAAGTTTTTAAATATTTTTAAGTTAAAAATTAAAAAAAGTTAGTTACAATTAAAAGAGCAGATACTGCTTTAATATTAAGCAGCAGTAATTATATAAACACTAAGGAAAAAGCAGATACTACTTTTTTTGCTCAGTAAACATAGCCTACCTGGTTGGTTGAACGGGGCTAGTAGGAGAGGGAAGTTTGTCAACCCGAGGTTTCCTGATTACGGATATCGGAGACCGAAATCTGTTTCATTGGGCATTCAGCATGGAACAGTTCGTTAAGAAAGAGAAATTATTTGATGAGGGGTGACCAGGAGAACGAGGAGAAGAAGAAGAAAGAGGAGAGATATTTAGTTTGAGGTTTTTAAGTATTTTGTTTTATTAAAGTCGCAGCAGAAAAAGGTTGATTATATTTTTAAAATAGGTTAGGGTAATTTAACGAAAAGTTTATTAGTAATTGACGCTAGAATGTTTTAGGTAGTTGATTGCAAAGAAACATAGTTTTATTTATTTAATTTTCTCTTGCTCTACTGCTAGAGCTGGCGCCCAATATTTTTTTATTATTTTTTTTTAAACTCCATATTCGAAAATTTGACCACAGGTTAATATTTAAGGTGGTGCAACCTTCAACTCTTAAAACTGATGAGCTTTTATGACTAATCGACAATGATATACAAAGCAGTATCAAATTCTACTAAGTAAAAAAGCAGTATCTGTAGCATACTAAGAAAGAAGGCAGTAACTACAGTGTAGATACTTCCTTTTCCCTTAGAATCTATATATACAGTAATCCCTCAGTATCGGCGGGGGTTACATTCCGGAGAGTTACCGCGGTTCGTAAAACCGCAGATAATGATACCTTATTTGATCGAAAAGATGGGGGTTAGGTTCTGAAGGAAAAGTCCTGCAGTCTTAAGTTTTAAGTGTTTAATAGTTTTAGGAACATTTTACCGTTATTATAACCTATGAATATTTAATAAATACAGTACTGTACGCATAAAAAATGCAAGTTGCTTTAAAATAGTTAGTTATGGCTGTTAGCTTCTTCTTTTCAAACTCCTTGTGGACTTCTTCATATGGTATCATCAGCTCCTGGAGTCCTCTTTTGAATTGAAGGGCTATGACAGGATCAGCGACTGCGTTGCCATTCTGAGGATCTCGTAGATGGTTTGTGGAGAAATGCTTGGCTTCATTTCAGGATCATTAAACAAACAAAGAATCAAGTTTGATTCTTTTATTTCTTTATCTTTATATTTCTTTTAATTTCAAACAAGAATTTAAATAGGGTGACACATATTTTCGGAATTGTATGACTTCCCCACCTCCCGCCAAGTACGATGTACACAAGGTGAAATTACGTAGGGTGAAGTAAGGTATTTTGGTGATAATTTTTGAAAATTGGTTAAAACTTTTTATTAACCAACTGCAGTAATTTTTTTACTATGTATCATGCATTGCTGGATATTTTTACTGTGAAGGCAGGTAAAAAGAACAAGAAAAACATGTTTTAAATACAAGAAAATTATCATATTTTAACCTTCTAAGTAGGGAGGTAACTTGGTGAACAGATATTTAATTTGGTGATAGTGGTTAGGTAATTTGGTGACTACATTTAATATGTTTTGTTTTCAAGTGTTTTGTACCAGAATACTGATATAAATCAAATAATTATTTAATATGGACTGGTTGATATTAAAATGTGATAATACTACATGATCAAGAAAGTTTCCAACATACCTTTAAAACTAATAATTTATTTCCTCTTGATAACACATTGATGACATCTTGATAACACAATAACACTAAACACTAAATGGACACATAACAAAAAACTTTTAATTTGTAGACTACTGTCCCAATTGAGTCAATTTATTGTTGAATAAAATAATCATGTTTAAGTCATTTGTTATTGAATAAGAAATCATTAGGCATAAAAAACTCAAAAAGCTATAAAAGTCTGTTTTAAAAAGATGAAAAAAAACTTAGGCTACATCATTTTACCACCTTATTCAGTGTTAATCAGTTTCTTTGGTTTCACAATCATCACACATAAATAGATTAATGAACTCAGTTGGATTTGAAAAGTCATAGTTTTGGCACATTTCATGATATGGTTTCAAGCAGAAGCTGCATTGAATCCATTTTTTCCCTGTTTTTTTGTGAACATCATGGTAGTACTATTCTTTGCACACACCACATGACCAGTCATCAGCATAGTTACGCCTGCCTTTATTATTTCTTTTACCTGTAGGATTACCAGCTACTGCATCTGTAGGATTACCGGTTACTGCACCTGCAGGATTATTGTTTTCATTTTTCTTTTTTGGTGATTCGGTCAGACATTTTGCAGCAGGATTATAATTTTTCCTGTGTTTTTTCCTAGTCTTAGGTGTTGTTGGGCACTTTAAATGTCCTTCATAAGTTCACTTTCACAATGTGGGTCATTTGGTCTAATTATGAAAGATACAGATGTATCACGGCTAGTACTAGGCAAAGAAGGATCTATGGTGTTAGATAGTGATTGTTCAGTACCCGTTTGTACAGATTCTAAAGGATTTACTGATTCTGTGACTGCATTGTCAGTTAAACGGGATGGTGCTATTGCTTCTTTTGGAATGACGATTGGGTTATAAGGATGAATACCAGATTTCTTGAAAGCATTTATAATATTTTTAAAAGAAAAGCTATTAATATATGCATCATTAAAAATTTCATGGAAATATGTTCTGTTTGGTTTATCATGAGGATGTTGTGCCATGTATTTGTCAAGTGATTTTTGCCATTCTATTTTTAATGATCTGTACACACCAACATCCAGTGGTTGCAACAAGTGCGAACAATGAGAAGGATAGGTTATCAGACTGATCTTGTTTTCCTTAGCTAGTTTAATAGCCTCTAAGCTGACATGGGACCCATGCGAATCCATAAATAAAATTACAGGTCTCTCAGGTGGGATTGATTCAATAAAAAAATCCAACCACTCCACAAATAATGTGTCATTTATCCACCCCTTTGGAGACAATCGCACTTGTACATTTGGTAACGCATTCAATTTTAAAGAATCATTCCATCGCTCCCCTTTCATCATAATAAATGGTGGAATCCAATGCCCAGATACATCCAAGCAATGTATGAATCTGATCTTTTTCAGCATAAGTTCGACGGTAAACATATTTCTTGCCTACTTGGGTGACAATTTTCCCAGATTTAACGACATACGTCAAACCAGTTTCATCACAATTCGACAATAAATGTGGTTTGTCAGCAACCTTCAATGTAGTCAGCAAATTTTTCAATTTTTTAAAATAATCGTCAATTAAAACTTCATTAGCACATGATGCCCTGTATGCTGAGAGATTTTCAGGTGTTCTTTAACTAACATTGTACCTTTCTTTGAAACTCTTCCACCACCACTTGCTGGCAGCACTCTTATTTTCATCTTTACTTAACAAATGTGCACGACCCATAGCTTTAGCTAATTTATAAGCAATTTCTCTTACTTTCATTACGGTTAATCCAAACCCAATCTCCTGCATGTCGCATATATACTTAACAAGTTGCTGTTCATCAACTGGAGGAAGAACAAATGGCCTGCCTAATTTTGGAAATAGATTTGGGTGGGCTGCATATTCTGCTGTCATTTGCTTCTTGATAAATCTCTTAAGAGAAGAACAAGGTACATTGAAATCTTTTGCTGCTCTGTATACTGATATATTTTCATTTTTAACTTTTTCTGCTGCTGTTAATAAAGTTTTGTGGGAATATTCCCTGTATTTTGACTTTTTGTCTTTATCTTCAGAAGCCATGACACAAATCAAAATGAAATATATGACAATACATTCGCATTAAATTGTTCAATAAAAACGGCCAGTTAATAAAACAGTCACTTACCAAGCAAATAATTCTTCAAAATACTGGGTAGGCAATTTGGTGATTTTTTTTTCACTAAATAATAATTATGACTTGAAAATATACACCTTATTACACATAAATTTAAAATAAAAGAGGTGGATAGTCACCCGAATAATTATACATTAATATTTAAAGTAAACACTTTTTACAATGTCACAAATTGCACACTGAAACTTAGTCGGAATTCCTAAGGACCATTTTCCAATTCATTTCATTTTCCATTTTCCTAAGGACCTACGAATAGTAAAACAGAACCAATAATGTTGTTACACATATAGCTGTAATCTTCGTTTTAAACTGACGAATACTATATAAAATACACCTAGAGTAGTTAATCTGTATTTAAACAATTAATTAAATAACGTACATTCACTGAATATAACCTCAAAATACGTTGGCACGTGTACCGGTCACTGTAAAAGTTTTTGTTTACCTACATGCGTTGTAAGAACAGGTTAGGAACTATATCTACGCGTAACAGAGAACACACGCTCTCTGTTGACTTATTTACCAACTACATAGGGGGTTAGGTATATTAGTTATAAGGAAAATAAGAAGTATCACCAATTTACCTCTATCACCAAAATACCTTACTTCACCCTACGTATTTTAAGGTTTTAGGCCCGCGGATGTCCGAAACCCGCGGATACCGAGGGATTTCTGTACTGCTCTTTTCCTTTGTAAGCCAGGCAAAAACACGTAGATACTGCCTCGAAATACCTTGATATCTAAGTAACCGTTGTAGATACGGCTTTTTTAGTTAGTTCACTAGATAGTAGATTCCTCGTGGTCCAAAACATATGAATACATATAAAATTAAAAATCGAGAAATTTGCAGTTACTGCCTTTTTTCTTAGCAGGGACAGTACAAAAAAAAATGAGAATGAATAAAATACACATTTACATGCACACACAAACACCGAATTATTCAAAAGCGCTCTCTAGTAATGACCCAGTAAGTATAGTAAAAGTGAAAAGTCATTAAAGCTCTTCTTGAGAGAACTGGATTTTCTCTAAGACATCGATACGCACACATCTGGACATTTTATCAAAAACGACTGTCTCGGCTCAGGCGGTCTTGCAACGTAGATATCAGTTCCGGGTATGGAAAATTCATGGTTGTGGCAATTTCTCACTGTCTACACATATTTGATAGAAGATAAATGGCTAGAAAGTACAATATTGATTTGCAATTATTGATTTAGTATTGTAATAAACTATTTCTGTGGCGAATAGAAATAAATTCCTTTTAATAAACAATATACTAGTACGTGTAATTTTTAATTTGACATGCAAGTACAGTTTAGTAACGTGGTCGTAGGTTAACATTGCACTACGTAAATAATTGTGTAAATTATGCAATTTATTAAACAATACTATGTGTTAATTTCTATGTGATTAATATTAAAGCGTTACTGCACGCTTTATCTAATATTGCTGAAAAATTAATATTAATTTTTTAATTAAATCTAAAAGTGCACTTTTCCTCTTTTATAATTTATTAAAGCAGACCCATAAATATTAAATACATTTTTTTTAGAACGTTCTTGTTTTCTTTGCAGTTAATAAATTCGTTTTTCAGTAGTATCATTTAAAGTTTAAAATTGTGCTGATAATTTTTATTAGGCTAGAAGAGGAATAAAAGTGAAAACCGGGTTAAGTATCGAATAGTTTTGAGACAAAATTATGTTTTTTTTCAAATCATAAGTAAACAATGTAAAATGAAAGAAATGACCTAATTTTAATCATGAGTGAATGACGCAAAATTAAAATCGACCTATATACGACGTAAAAATACGGAAAATCACTAATCAACGCTAAACTAAGGACTTCGGAAAAAAATGGTGAATTAAAAGTTGTAGGTTAATTTTCTATAACTTTAGTTTTTATGTATTTTTGTCGTAAAATGCTAAAGCCGCAATTTTAAAAAGCCCTTTTTACCGATTTCAATGATGAAATACCTACAAAAAATCACTAATTGACGCTAAACTAAGTCCTCTAAATAAACGTGAAATAAAAGTTGTAGGTTTTTAAAGTTTCTACAACTTTGGTTACGTATACTTTGGTTATGAAATGTATATAACTTATTAAGAGCGCAATCCTAAAAAACCCCATTTTTATCATGAGAGCACACACCTTCCCAAAAATTTCAGCAGACATATGTTCCGCTTACCTTAATTTGTAGAACACAAAAAATGTATTAAATAAAGCAACTTTTTAACAATTCGTAGGAGCCGTTTTTGAGAAAATTGCAAAAGAGCGAAAAATTTCACGAATAAACTACTACTTCCGGTTGACCGATTTTAATGAAAATTTTCATGTCGGGTTCCCTTGTGGTACCTAACTTTCTAATTTTCAACTTCATGTACGTGTGCACGCACGCACATGGACAGACACACGCACAGACTAATCGGTAAAAACATGATTTTTGGTTCATGGGGGTCCTTAAAACGTGTATTTTCGGTGAAAACTCAATTTCAATAATCGACATGAAACAATAATTTTCTTCCCTATATTTTATGTAGAGCAAGAGAAAGTAAAAAAAAATATTTTGAAACAATTTTTTATGAACAACGTAAAATAAACATAAGATTATGAAAATCAACATACGTTCATATAGGCCTAGTTGTTGTTTTTTTTTATAATAAACGTTAAATAAGAAATAATGAAACAGATTTTTATGATGTTCAAGTAAAAAATGATGTCAGTCCACCTGACTTGAATGTGATCTGTTATTATATTTATAAACTGTCAACTGTTCTATAAAATTATAAAACAAATTTTTTTTTTTAGTTAATTAGGCCTACTTTAAATTTTTTTTAAATGTTTTTTTTGCTTTAAAATATGGATTGCCTTTCTTAAGGTCATCTTTCTTAATTTTAAACAGGGCTGGAAAGACGTAAAATACTTAATACGGTCTACTACCTACACAAAAATGGCCCAAATGACACTACAGAATAAGCATCTCCATACAAAAGAATTTTTGGTTTATTTTGTGAGATTTTCTGAGAAATGGCAAGAAAATCTTTTTTGAGTTAATGATTCGTTAACCAATTATTGTTCATTCAAAGAAAGTCTTCCAAAGCTTCATTGTGAGAGATTCTTTCATGTAACCAACAAAAAATAGCCGATACAAAATAGTGATTTTTGTAGTGATCTAATGTATCCAAGAATTTTTTTTATTCAGGTAAAAAATTCAGGGTGATTATTCAACTGACGTGATATTATTACATGGGAGTATGAATGACTGTAAATATGCGCATTTATTTTCCTTGCCCTTGATTATGGATATGCATCAGACAGAGTTTTATTCCTACCGTTTATAAATGACTGAATAATTAAACAAAAATAACAATCGATGTTTATTTGTATTTATGCATCTGAATTGATAGGTCTTATTAACACAAATGTGTTCCTCATTATGGGAAGATACAGTGATAAGGCTACTGTGCTTTGAAAGGTTCGGAATATTTTAAAACTGTAAAATTAATTTGTTGCTTTTTTAAAAATAGTATTGTCTAAAAAAAATTTATGTTGAGGTAAATAATGTGTGTTCTTTAAATTGCGACAAAAATAATATTCTCAAAGTTTTGTATTTCGTGTCACTTGAAATTGCTTTTCAAACATTTTATAAAAATTTCAATTCTGGGCATTAAAAAGGAATCTAACACTTTTTTAGTTAAAAAACTACCTTAAGAACATGGAATAATGATTTAAAAAATTTGAACATCTACCAGTTGTGTCAAGAGATCACTCACGATTGTGGAACTTTGGTTAATACCAAGGAGTTATTTATATATCTGCAAATAAGGTGGGTTCGTTGATTTAGTTTCATGTAATTGAGTGTAATACGAAGCGTATTGCGTAAGTGTAATATGACCATAATATGTATTAGATAAAAATAATTATTAAATGCAGTTTACATTTTTAGCATAATACTCATCATATTATTATTTTGTAATAAAATAATACTTCGGAATATTATGTTCCCTTGCTTCTTTATTATTAATATGCTTCATTCTCATTACTATCTATGGCAATTTTTGTGTGGTTCTGAAATTAAAATAGCATGGACTATATTTCTCATGATTATTGGCTTCAGCAAACTTTTACGTAGGTTCGTTTAGAAAATCCTTACTGGATTCTAATTTTTAAATTTTTTGGGATTTTAAAAATTGAGTCATCGTTTTTCGAAATATATGTATATATATTTTTATGGGTTTTTCTTGAAATAATGAACTTATTTCAAAAATAAAGTTAAATATACCGCAGTCGGTAATCTGTGGTAAACTAAAAGCAGTAGGAAAATATAAGTTCTGAAATTTCAGTATTCTATATTTTCATACGTTTCTTTTCTGAAATACATTCAAGTGCACTGATATCAAAGTAACATGTCAGTAGAGCATAGGCGGGGAGAGAAACTTTTAGTAATTTTAATAATTATTTGTGTCGTGCAATATATCACCTGCTATTCGTTTTTACGTTTAGTTTCATTACCAGAACTGTTTCATTTTTAGTAGCCACTCGGTTTGAATGCTGCTTTATTCTGGATTTGGTTCGAACACGGACACCGTGTGATGCTTGTTTATGTATAATCTCTTTGTATCACCTTAATTCCTTATATGCTAGTTCATGTATAATCTCCTTATACCTTCGCTAATATGCCTGAATCCTATGTTATATCTCATATGTAAATATATTACATATTTCTTGCACTAATTAATTAATAATACCAAAACCTTTAAATTAGTCGCTGGAATCATTTATAAATCATTTATAAATTCTTTATGTTTAGTGATAATATTATCGTAGAACTATTGCAGTGATTATAGAAGTGAAGATATGAAATTACAAAAAAAATATCTTTTTGCGGTAAAAAGTTAACCCAAAAACAGTGTACATCCGCAAGTTTGACTTATTTTTTACATCTGTATCTTGGTTATTCGCGATCTTTTGTACAACTTTACGTAAATTACACTGTACTGTAATGAAAAGTACACTACACAACCATGCTAAATGCAATAATATTGTACCGTGTATTGAAAAATGATCTTGTAGCAGCTTGAAATGTTCTATAAGAACATCAACCAATTACATTAAAAACAAAGGTTATATTCCACCCATAAATTAGTCGCTGGAACCACCTACTAATCACATAAATAATAATAATCACGTAAATAATAAGTATTCAGAAAATAAATAATTTATAATGCAAAATTCTTCATGTTTAGTGAAGATATGAAATTACAATAAAAAATATCTTTAATTGTCCTATTACTATTTCAATGATAATAGAAGTGAAAATATAAAGTGATATTAAAAATATTTTTTGCTGTATAAAGTTAACCCCCAAAAATCCGCAAGTTTAACTTTTTTTTACATCTGCGACAAGTGGAATTATATTCAACCTTAATGTGATAAAATTATTTTTATAAACGGCTGGAACATTTACCAGGTGAATACCTCCCAACGCTACCAAAATTCAATGGCAAAGTCATCGGCCTATTTATTTTAATAATAACATCGTGTTAAATAGAGAAGAGAGCCATTGATCAAGACCCAGACATGCAGGAGAGTTTTATTTTCAAAAAATAATCGAAGTGGCTATACTTAAAAATAAAATTATTAATTATAATCGAATTATACAAAAAAAGAAGCTGAAGGTTTTTACGGACCTTTATTTGGCATCACTCTCTTCTTCAACAACTTGCGCAGAAGTATCAATGGACACAAGTAAGTAGAACAATATGTTTCTATTGTTACAGTGGTGTTTTGTTTCAGTTCTTAACTTAAAAATTTCATTTTGTAATGTTTTCATCGCACACATACAATATACTATTCCGCAGTACTATTCCCTTACAATTCCCATACAGTACTATTAAGTTTTTATCACGACTATGTTCGTTTTTATAGCTCTGTAGGATATAGGATATTAATCGTATTATTACAAACTTATCTCAATAAAATTACAATACAAGAATAGAAATTTTAAAACTTCTTTATCTCTATTACCTTCCTACATAATACTCTTGAGAAACATTACCTCCTGTTTTCTCTTAGCATTGTAACCTCAATATTCTTGAGAATTTCAAGAACGTATATATAGCAAATGTTAAGGGTTGACTATATTCTCTACCGCGCCAAGCACTGATTACAATTTTTCAATATAATTATTTATTTATTGAATTAGGTTGGTTATTTCAGATAAAAATTTAAAATGGTGGAATGGAAAAACTACGTGAGTTAAACATTCAGTTACATTGGTCTTTTTTATATCAATATTTAAATAAAAATACTGGTTAAGAAAAAAAGCTGGTGAATCTCGAACTCAATTATGCAAGTAACAGGTGTTTTCTTTCAAAATAACAGAATTGAAACAATAAATTTTCCGCCTCCATGGCGCACTGATTAGGGTATTACACTGCGAAGTGTATAGTCCAAATTTCATCCCGGCTAGGGTCTTAAACTTTTTACACGTTAAAACTCACTGTTCTATAACGACGGTAGTCTCTAATGACTCAGCTCTGTTGATATGACTGAAAAAAGAGCAAACAAAATTATAAAGTATTAAGAGAACGTAAATAGGTACGCTTAAGTTCAGCTGTATCACAAAATCACAATATTGATGATTTTTAAACGCTTTTATTTAACTTACTCTTGGATCCATCAAATCTTGCAACTTAAAATTTTAATACTTCTACCGTATCAATATGAATCAAACTTTGCACACTTGTTTATCTTCGATGACAATACGCTGTAGAGGTGTTTGTAAAAAACAATTTTAAAATTAAAAAAAAAAAATTTAAAAAACGCTTTTATTTAACAATTACTTAAAAAATTAACTAAAAAGAAAAAAATAAAAAAAATTTACAAAAAAATCACAGAAAAAAAATTACAAAAAATAAAAAATAAAAAAATTTAAAAAAAACAAATTTTTAAGAAACGCTATTATTTAACAATTAACTAAAAAAAAAAAAAAATGAACTAAAAAGAAAAAAAGAAAAAAATTTACAAAAAAAAAATCACAGACATTACAGTTAAAAATAAAAGCGTGGCGCATTAATATATATAATATTTTACAACGAATATTTTACAATAAATATTATATAAAATTAATGCGCCACGCTCTTATTTTTAACTTTAATGTCTGTGATTTTTTTTTTGTAAATTTTTTTATTTTTTTATTTTTAGTTCATTTTTTTATCTATAAAATTAAACTTAATGAAATCCGTTAATTATATATTTTTTTTTTTTTTTAGTAATAGCAGTCGAAAAAGAACATTTTCTTTTAAAACAAGGTTAATCATTTAGCGAAAACCCTTCTTTTTATACAAGTATAAAGCTACAACAAATAAAAACCGAAAAACAAATCATATTAGTAAAATATTCAAACTACAAAAACAATAACATAATAAGTATAAATAATTTGCTGACTACATGAGGAATAGTTTGGTTAGTCTTTCTATTTTAAGCAATTCAGCAGTGTGTTCTGAAATGCTCATTATAGTATATTAGCCTACGTCCGCACACGCACACTGTGGTGAAGTGTAAGTTTACTGGTGTTTCTAGAGGATATCATTGACATTTTATGTAAGTTCAGTACGAGACAAAATATTGGCCTAACGTTTTCATTCTATGTACTTACTTCTATTGTATCAAAGTATTTCAATATACAGCCTGCTCAAGGTTAATAAGTTTTCGGGGGAGTCTACTTTATTAGTTTTTTTACTGTTTTACAAAAATATTGAGTTCATTATTACAATAAATATAACGTACAAAAATCCATCTTTTTAATAAAACAATTTGAAAATATGAGGCTAAAAAAACAAATGTTGGTTTCTATCATCTTCTAAATCTAAAACAAGGGAATATGTGGGAAACAATGTTTTTATAACAAAATCAGGTCTTTATTACTAACTAGAGGATTTTTTTCAGAAAACTCATTTAAAGAGAGAGTTAGCTTTGTAGTCTGTAAAAAGTTAATTTTTAAATACCGATTAAAAGAAAAGCATTTTTTTAGATTTTTGTTTTAAAAAATACAGAAAATATTACGGTTAAGGTTATTTTAAAAATGATGCGTGATTGAAATACTAAAATTAGTTCTATGATATATTAGTGAAATTTTGTGATCATTTAAAAAAAATATGATGACACTATATTTTATAGCGTCATTTAGATCAAATTTTGTGATCGTTTTAGCTTTACATTACATACTGTAAAAGTTTACGAGAAAACTAATTATTTTTACTTAAAAAAATTACCTACTTTGTTCAATGAAGTCTATTTTGTAATTCATTATTTATTGTTGCTTTGATACAACGAATAAGAAAAAATGTATACAACTTTTTCGAAATACAGTCAAGAATAATAGAACTTAAAATTTTTTAAAAAAATATTTATTTCACAGTTTCAAGGTAGACTTAAATATTTTACTCAACTTTTGTATTAATTACAAGTAAATAAATTTTAGTATCGCATGGGTCGCATGAGCATGCAGTCTACTATAAGCACTATGTTAATATAGTTATAGTAATACGATTGTGTATGAATTTTGTGTACACGTCTGAGTCGTTTTTTAAAAATAATAATAATTCATGTTCATTATTTATAGTTAAATCACACATGTAGGTGTGAAGGCTTTCCTAAGTAGAAAACTTCAAAATAATCTTTACTAAGAGCAAAAACAAATTCTCGCTCTAATAGTTACCTCAACAACTCGGAGATGCAGTTCATCGGAAATTTCATTTCCTTTAGGTATATGTTTAGAGCTTTCCGTTTACAATTGCTCAACAAAAAGTGTTTTTGACAGTATTATAATGTTCTCTTGTGTAGTTTTCTTTAAATCTGCATAATGTTTCTGTATTCCTTACTGTAGTTTTTTTTTTTAATATTAATGACAGTATAGTAAATAGATTATAATAACTACAAGCTACGTCTCAAAATTCCATCGGAGAACATTCTCTGCTGATGGAACAAAATCATGGATTCCTAATGAAATGATTGTGTAAATTATTATTATTATTATTATTATTATTATTATTATTATTACTATGATTTTTATTTCATTATTTATGGCCGGCCCGAGGTGTAATTGGCAGCGCAACTGGCTTCTATGCCAGGGGTCCCAGGTTCGACTTTGAGGTCAGTTCTGGCATTTTTTCATCACTCATTTTCATCTATCACCATTAGCAGTCTCCATTAGCAGTAATTGCAAGTCGGTTAGGCGTAAAAGCCAACAAAACATTATTTATGCTGGAAAATCTAATAAGTAGGGCTAATCTAATGAAAGAGGACACTCTTGGAGAAAATCGAACAAAGCTTCAGTACAAAGTTCAATACACACAGAATAAAAATTATTTTTAATACACTTAATATTCATATATCTGATTGCTGGCGAGATAATTTTATGTTAATATTTTAAGGTAAACGGATTCCAGAATGACTATCAACAGCAAAGATCTACTTCCGCTTCTTAGCTCAAAATGCTGTTCAGAAGTTTTTCATCCATGGAATAAAAACTGTTATTATGGTGCATTCGCGATGTTACTGGATGGTTTCTGGAATTCAACAAAGTTCTTCTCTCTTCTTCATTTGGTTTGTTTTATTATGTAGTACTTCCTATATAATTAAGATTACAATGTATATTAAATCAAAATAAATATTAGGCTATGTTCTTTAAACCACCAGTAATACGGTAAACAGTAAACACTTACCAATTACAGCGCTTTCTCTATACTATTTATAATTTAAAATACCATGGTGGAAGTAGGATGTTTTCAATTATAAATAGTGTAGAGAATTACAGAAGTGTGTATTTTATTCACAAAAGCGCTATAATTGGTAAATGTTTACTGTTTACCGTATTACTGGTGGTTTAGAGAATACAATATATTTTGATTATCAATAAAATACGGCAGTTTAAAATACCTGTTTAGGGTGTTTGATAAGATACAATGTATATATGTATGTATTATAATATTGTAATTATATTGAAAGTTCCAATGGTCTTTTAGTTAATTTTTAAAAACTGAATCTACAAACCTAAGTATGTGTTTAGAAGGTACCAAAATCAATTCTTGATAGTTCCGCAGAGGCACAGTACGTTAGCAAAAAAGACTTTATCGTAACGATAATGGCTCATCTACAGTTATTCAGGTTGTTCTTGCAGTAGGCCAACGGTTTCTTTTATCAGCGTAGCGTCCAGTTAATATACTCATCTGATCCCAGTATCCTATAAACTTGTAGCCTGCTTATAGGTTTTTATAAGTTTCGTTAACCCATCGTTACACTTGATTTTCTAGTTCAGGGCTATAAAAATAGTTATGTTTCTTTTAAAATGAGCAGTCTATAAAACAACTGAATTATTAAAAACCGAAAGAAATGAAGGTATGAATGGCACTAAACGGAATTATCTTCGAATAACTATTATGAATTTTATTTTACTAACAGAGACTGTGTTGAATTAAATGTATATTGAATTAATTGAATTAAAAGTATAACTTTCAGTAAGGAAAGCAAGTTTTTTCAGTAGACTTGGCATACTGGTAAGCTGTCGTACTTTTCAGTGCAGTGATAAAAGCTGTTGTCAAAGAAGGTGTTGTTTCAGCCCAAGTAAGAACCGCTAAGACAGTTTCATGCAAGCGATTTGTGTCAATGTATAAACATGCGACAAGAAAATGTTCTGGTAAAATAGTTATAACGCGACTACTTTTGCCGCTCTGACAAAGATTTACAGTAGTCGTAACAGTGAGTTTGGAGAAGAAGCGTTTAAACTTTACTAAAGTAGTACCAACATAAATAGTGACTTTATGATGAATCCCAATAGCTACGTCCGCACTCGTGCGATGTCACATGCTGTTAGAGGCATGCCATTTCACCTCTCCGCACTCGTTTGAAGAGCTTTATCCAAAAAAAATTATAACGAATATTTTTGAACACTGCACTAAATTAAAGCCTGTTCTTTCCTGCGTTGATTGATTTGACTTTTATATTGATTGATTATTTTATTTTGAAACTAGTCGGAGATGCAGCAATTTACGCATAACGAGTACTCAGATTTTCGCTGGTTTTCCGTTAATGTAGTTTTTAAACGTCCGTTACTCTGTCCAGGCTTTTTATAAAAGAACGGCGTTTAAGTACGTTGAAGATCAGAGGTTTCTCTACATGAACATTTTAAAATAGAAGGCTGATGTTCTATTTTAAAATGCCGGCCATTTTTTTTAAAAAAGTATATTTTGGCTTCACTTAAAGATAGGGAAATGATTTTTGGACTGAACGATGAATTTTTACAGCAGTATTATGCCATGTATCGTATTTTGCATTTTTAATCAGAAATAGATATGTGGTGGTCAATGGCAAAATAGATACTTCTGATCGCTTTTCATCCCAGTCACAATAAAGTGATTTATGTACGTACTCATATGTACGTGGCGATTTTACTAAATCACGTAACTAATACGTGACGTTTTATTCTTGTAGTTACAATATGCACTACATCGAAAAAAGGAATTACACCAACTAGTTCGTTCATTTGTTGGCGGAGTTCTTCATGGGACGTTTACAGGATTTATATTCATCATCAGCAACTGTTTTTTCAGGTATAACTTCTTTAAAGTAGCTTAAAAACTATGAAATATTATCCTTATGGTATTTTTTCATTAAAATTTTATGGAAAATTACATCAAAAGTTTGGTAGTTAGCGAATACTGTGGGCTAAGTAATGATGCATAGTAGACTGCAAAGCGAAGGTCTCAGTTTGATTATCGGCTAGAAATTTTAACATGTTAAAATATAGTTATATTTTTTACACTACCAACTGTAATAGCTAAAGACAAGTTGATGTAACCTAAGCAGAAAGAAGTGGAGCATTACAGCGTGAACTTAATACAGTAGTAGTAGCAACACTGTCTGTCTTTTTAAAGGAAGTTTAATTTTTTAGAGATACTGAACATTTTGGAAAAAGTACGTTTAGGAGAAACTATTGTATTTTTACTTTTTTTACTTACTTAAGCTCAAAATAATGCTTTGACCTCCTTCAGATACAACGTGTAAGAACTTGAAGAGAAACGGTGGTACAAAACTTTTACTCCTGCATATGCGTACTCATTGTGTGCTACTTGTACTGCTTGTTTTTACGATGCACTTCTCAAAACGTATATGTTCGACCAAACAAATAACATGAGGTATAGTTATATATGTATAGTTTCGACACGATTTGTAAGTAGATTCCAGCAAAATACTTTTCGGACTGGACTTGAAATTGTTTCCTTTTTTTGTATAGCTGTAAGCAGGTTCAGTGATAAAAACAGATAAACATTGTAAGTAAAGCTCTAACAACCAGATACTAGAGAAAACGCAAATACAGCGTTGATGCAAGTTGATAGGCCTACTGATCGAGTTCAGTGGGCAGAATGTGCAGCGAAAGTAAACTGAAAAGATACAAGAATGGAAAGGAGAAAGTGATTGAACTTTGAAAAATAATAGGACCTATATTAAATATATTATAGCCCAAGATCATTCTAAGAATAATTCTTAGAATAATCTTATAACATAAATAAAATAATAATTATTATTGTTATATTTAAGTTAATTTTAAGTAATTTAGGTACTTTTTCTTTATTTTTTAAAAATAAAAAACCCCAAGATGTCAGTATCCAATTGAACGGTTGAATTGAAATTGTAGTTTCTCCTTCACGTACGTACTCATTTTCTGCTACCTGTACTGTTTGTGTTTACACAAAACTTCTCAAAAGGCTTACTTTCTTTAGCTAGCTATAACAAAGATGATGCACAAATATTATTCGCATTAATGGAAAAAACTAATTTTTATATAAAACAATTTATTTTAACAAATTATCTATTTTTAGAAAATTTATTTGATTTTTATTACAAACTTTTTGGATAAAAATGGGTAAATTTTAAAATAAGTCGTTAAATATTCATTCATTTGTCAACTTAATAAATAATGAATAAGTTATTTTTAATGAATAAGTTATACTTAATGAATAAGTTATTCATAAAATTTGTGTCAGTTTTTGATAAAAAATTGTGTATCAGGTAAAGGTTTCATTCAGTATCTATGAAGTAAGAAAAATGTAACTGCCTAAAAATTAATTAATTTAATATTGCTATTAATTAGAACACATAACATTTTGTTTTAGTTTTGAAACACCTAGAATACACAGTAAAAATATAGTTCTTACATAATAAGTTCTTACATAAAGGGTCTTAAAAATTATTAATCGAAAATAGTTAAGATAGGACCGTAAAAGTAATCCATTGTGTTCCGACTACGGAGTAGTGATCTAATAGCATAGAAACTTCTATCTAATAGCATAGGCTACTAATAATTATTGTATAATATTTTACCGGTAATTATTGTTTAATGGTATGTAATTTATATTGTCCTATGTCAAATCAAACTCCATTTTTATTACGTATTGCAAATAAATGAGATCTACTTACAAACGAAAGAAATTTTGGAAATCAAAAAAATATGAACAATCTATAATTTCAAATGTATTTGTTGTAAATTGTAGCTTAATAGTTATACTCTTAATTCTTATACATATATGTTAACAAGGCTTAAGCCTTGTTAACTATATGTATAAATATTTCACGAGAAGTAGGCTAACAGAAACGCTGTAATTGTAACAAAAAAAGATAATCTTAGATCGGAAATATTTTTCAGGAACGTATTCAAGAGTTATAAGTACTATCTGGTCGGTTTTGGTAGCGGTGTTTGTGCTGCACTTCCAGTGTTTTTGGAACATCCATCGCGTCGCAACATTTTATTTCTCGCCTATTTGAATATGGTAAGCTTTATTTGATTAATTTATAAAGTGGTTAAACATTGAGTTTTTATTTAACAGTAGTATTTAAATAAAAATACCGGGTGGCCCATATGTCGGTTTCCCCATGAGATGGGTCATTTTTGATAAGTTGTTAATAGTGTAATGTTGGCAGCATCACGTACAACATTCATTAGTTGTCTGTAACAGTTGCTATTGTGAGGTACGTATCCGTGAAGTTACTATTTTTTTCTTTCGTAACGGTACTTTTAAAATGTTTACAACTGAACAACGAGTTTATATGCTTCAATTGTGGTGGAAGCACCATAAAAATACTGCTAAAGTACTGGAAAATTTAGTGATCTCACTTATTGAAACATAATTTTATAGGCTTTGACTTGTGTTGCTTTGTAGCCTACTTTAATATTTTGTACAATTGCAGGTGTTGGAAGTAGGAGCACGACAGTTGGAACAAAAAGGAGTAGCTTTCTTCACGAAATCTTTAAGCGGAAAACTGATGTTATTTATGGCAATAAATAGTCTTTTGATGTATAAATTACGATCCAATGATCGTAACCGTACCTCATCATTCTGGTAATGTAAGAAATAATTTAAAAATTAATTAGGGATAGATTTGAAGTCTAACAATATAGTCTAAATAAATAAATAAATGAAAATCAGTGATCAATTTAAACTAGTGAAAAGGGGTAAACACATTTTGGATATGTTTTTAATCCATGACCTCAGGCTTAGGCATTGGTTCGGTACCACATAACCAGAAAATTGAATCTTAACTATCACGAACAATTAAAATACAAGTATCATGAACAGCGCACTTATGAGTATAGTATGATTAATAATAATAGTAACAGAGTAACAAATTAATAAGTATAGTAGTAGAATTTCATAAATAATGAGTAACTACATGGGCATCCGCTTTTGTGATTATGATTTGATCTAGATCAAAAACAATCGAATGCTATTTGGTTCATAAACATTGTTACCCTTAGAAGGTTTTGAGGAAAGTACAATGATCGTAACCAATTCAAGTAGAACACAACAATATAACAATCTATAATATAATATAATATTATATTACCTATTTTTTTACCTATTTTTTTATAAAAAAAATGTCTGAAAAAATATTCGTTCTTGGTAACATGATAATTTTTTGAGCAAACATGATAAAAACTTAATTTTTTTCATAAATTTTTTTTTGGCGTAATGTAATTTTTTTCTGGCAGATCTAAACCTTAACTATTGAAAAACATATAACACTGAAAATCGAAATTTTCAGTCAAAACCCTCATGCAATCTCCCCTTAACGGTGAAAAAAATAATTTTTTAAATGTAAAACCAATGTGTAAGCCTAAAAAACTAAGAAGAAAGTAAAATATAGTACTAAATAACACCGACAGGTCGTTATCTGTCATCGTAAAAATATTTACTTACTTTTACTTACATGATGAATTCATGCTGATGTTACACGTAACCAAGTTATAAATTAGTGGAGCACCTTCTCTGTGTATCTAAATTCAAAAACCATCACTGACTCACTCACTCGTCACTAATTATCTAACTTTCTGCAGTCAGAGAGCTAAAATGTAATTTATTTTCTCCTTAGGGGTCCTACCCCAAAACTGAAGCGTTTCGATTTCCACCAAGTAAGCCTAATAGGTAAAAAGGAGGAGCTATTCTAAATCAATACGTATTATTTCTATGCCTTCTCACAGACATAATTAGGCATTCATAGCCTACAATTCCGAAAATCGGCATGTGTCTACAAGTTACTTCTAGTAAAGTAAAAATTTTAAATTTCAATCACTAACCTCGAAAGAACTAAAAATAAATATAAATGTCTTAAAATAATAATTTTTTTTTGCATACATCATAAGTACCTGGCCGGCCCTTTGGCGTAGTGGTTAGAGCAACTTGCTTCTATGCCGGGGTCCCGGGTTCGATTCCCGGTCATGTCTGGTATATTTTCATCACTCATCTTCATGTGTCATCCTTCTCACCGTCTGCATTAACAGTAACTGCAAAATAGTCAAACGTAAAAAAAAAGTAAGTAGGTACCTGGAAAAAGTTAAGTATTGCGTAGAACAGGGAAAATTGATAAACCAGTCTAATAAATCCATACATCCAAGACTAACAATTTATATTTTTACTTAGTATAACATTGTTATAAATTTTAAACAGCTTCATTGGGTTTATTAAACATAATACAGTTACATGGTGTGACGTGTGGCCTGCAAAATCTTAGTGAATATTTATTGTACGACTCATTTTAGTGGTAATTTATAATTTTTTTGTACAATTCACATCAAAATGTAACATAATTTCAGTCCAATGCTCTAAAAAGTAAATTACCTAAAACATTACTACTACTACTACTACTACTACTACTTCTACTACTACTACTACTACTACTACTACTACTACTACTACTACTACTACTACTACTACTACTACTACTACTACTACTACTACTAGAGAAAATAACCTCTTATAAATCGTTTTGCTAAGATTCGATTCAATTTCTGTTGAGTTCAGTACATTATGTTTTTACTAATATAAGATTAACTATAAATGGTGGTCAAATTATTGTCAGTATAGCGTAATGAATAATAAGACTATAAGCAGATATATCGGATCCTATCAGATTAAATCAAATACTTAGTTCTGATTAATATTTCCAGTCCGAAAGATTCATGCACTGGACACTGTATGATTAATGCAGTATTATTAAGTATGTTAATCAGTAACTGTTTCAAAAGTACTCAGTGCTAAATTCAGTGATATTGGTTCATTTAAAATAATGATCCGTGATAATTCTCCATTCTGGTTGGCCAGCACTTTTCTTCAAGTACCTACATTTTAATTACTGAAATCTAGCATATTCCTGTTTAACAAAAGTAAACGCCGTTCTATAGTGGACATTTCGCTAACTGGTCATCTGTGTAATTCTACCTTAAAAGTCGAAAATTCAAGCTTCGTAACTTTCAAAAAATACCAGGTTTCGATTGATAATTGATATTATTAACATAATACCACCAACTTAAGTGTATTGAACTGTAACGTTTTGTATGTTTAATTAGGTTATTTACACCCCAAAACAACAAAAAACAAATTCCAGAGAAAAACAGTTTGCCGACCATCTGCCAACATTTTGAGCCATGCTGGAAGTACATACTAAAGGTAGGTTTCTTGTTATTTTAAACATTCTTACTTAATACTATTGCAGTAACGTACGCAATTTGTTTTGAAAGAGAAACTGAATAAGATTTTTAAAAATCTGCTGTAAATCACTCACACGACTTTCTCTTACCAATGTAAATAATTAAAAATATCACCTTTGTTTAATCATGAGTGAAATGAAAAAGGAAACCTAATTTTAATCTTTACTGAATTTTACTAAATGAAAATCTACTACGTTTAAAAGTACAGAAAATCACCAATTTTTCGCTAAACTAATCTCTGTAGAAAAACATGCTTGAAATAAACGTTGTAGGTTTTTTAATTTTCTAAAACTTACTATAGGCCTATGCATTCTTGCTTTAAATGCTTATTAAGATCGTAATCTTAAAAAACTATTTTTTACCCTGAGAGCACAGCCCCCACGAATTTCAGCAATCATGCCGCTTCCCTAACTTGAAGAGCATAACAAATTTAGTGAATAAGGCGATTTAAAAAAAATTGTAGGAGCCGTTTTTTGAGAAGATTGCACGAAGTGAAAAATTGTGAAAAAGTGAAAAATTAAGTGAAAATTTTCACGAATAAACTACTGCTTCCGGTTGACCGATTTTGATAGAAATTTTCGTGTCGGGTTCCTTTAAAGTGCCTCAGTCCAAGTTTTAACTTAACACCATATTCCGTATGTGTAATTCCCGATTTAATTTGTAAACACTTCAATACTAATTCCTTCCGATTCGGTCGTTGTATTCTTATAATATATATATAGTAATGGCCGCTATCCGCTTTCAAGTAAAACGTTCTTTTTTCAGATTTTAATTGATATCTTCATAATTCTTGAATCATACATGTTTAACATTTTCTTTGACAGTTTTCGGCTTAATGATTTATACTGAACGCAAATATTACAACTTAAATCAATTATATCTTTTAAAATTCCATCTGCAGAATTAAAACACAATTAGACTATATTATTCTAGGGCCGCTGTACGACCACAAGATCAAAAAATCTTAGTATTAAATTTTTCAACGGGTGTTTTTAAAAATTCATACATAAGTTAAATAATGTTTTTGTTTCAGTGATCTTATTAATTTTAAACTTCAACAATAGTTTATTTTATTTTATTTTTATTTAGGTAATCGTTTTTCACTATTATTTATTTCGGGTTCAAGATTAAATACGTTCAGAAATCACGTCATTTAAAAACTTAAGTTACAGAATAATTAATTTTTACACGATAATTTATAAATCTTGATATTACTGTAAAATTTCTTTATAACATGTTCTTTTGACATACCCAAAAATGTAGCAGTGAATTACAACAAACATTTTAGATTTTCTAAATCGTCTTACGAACGTCGCATTCAGTCCATTTTCATCAACGATGGATACATAATGTACTGTAGATTTAGACTATGACACTACAACTTCTCCCCTCTCATCACAATTAAAATTTTTGCATGTTTATAGTTCTTACAAAATTCTCCTTCTCTATCATTCTGAGAACACTCTCGGTTGTGACATGATTTACCCAGCTCAATCTCAAACTCTTCGATACGACCACATTCTGAACACCTCCAATTTCAGTAATGGACTTTTTCAATGGTCTTTATTGTAATAAAAACCAAATAATTTTAATTAACTTTTATACACCTAATATTAGATAATTATGTTGCTTTTCTGAAAGAAAATACTAATAATTTCTTTAAATGCAACCAAGAGAATATAGAAATAACAAATAAGACACAATAAAACACAGTTTCTCATTTTTTGTTGCCAGATAATACCTATTTAAGTACTTATAGACATTACTGTGGTTCGTACAAAAACTAATTGTACTCATAATTGTAATAAACTTATTGTACTTAATCTTCTTCTTCTTCATCTTCCAAACAAGGATTAAGCCGCAGCCTGTCCCAAACTCATACACTATATTATCTATCTTCATCTTTTCCTAGGTCTACCAACTCCCTTTTACCTTCTGGAGCATACCAGTACGTCTACTTAGGTACTCTCTGACATCCTTTCCATGTTCTGTCTCCAACTTCGGCGATAATCCTGTGTCTTCAAGTTGTAAGTACCGAATTCTGACCTTATTTCTTCATTCCTT
The DNA here is from genome assembly GCA_035578175.1 of Catonia carolina. Classification (NCBI taxonomy): domain Eukaryota; kingdom Metazoa; phylum Arthropoda; class Insecta; order Hemiptera; family Achilidae; genus Catonia; species Catonia carolina. Next base: position 101,972,587 of record JAQMRL010000001.1, on the reverse strand, counting down.
ATTCTGCCCAACCATGTACACCCCTTAGTCCGCAGAAATTTCATCTCTGCCGTCTAATTCTTCGCTCTTGGGTTTTTGTTGTTGCCCGTGCCTCCCTTCCGTACAGGGTTACTCCCGTAAGGGCAAACATCCCATTCGTTCAAAAATAGTTGTGGATAATACCGGTATTGAGACAGAGTGTTGTACTTAATTGTGTTTAAAAACTTGTAATTGCTCCACAGTCTTGGTTTCTTTGTTCTTAGTGTCATTATAGATCTATGATCCAAATGCTTTTCCTTTTTAAGGAATAATATTTCTCAAAAATAATATTTGATAATATTAGTGTTTAAAAATAGTAATACATGCAAATTAGTTTTAAGCCTTGTTATCCATTATACCTTATAAACTTGTGTAAATTGACTGCAGTAAACTTAGCTAATTTCTTTTTGTTAGAGGGCTAGCTGTTACTTTGCTTTTGGATGTGCTCTCCAAGGCGCAAGAATGATTATGTTTTCCAATAAATTAAGACTGCCTAGCAGGAAGGACACACTTATACCAATTTTTACGACGACGTATGTTACTTTATATGAGGTAAATATAATTAGAATTAAAATTAATGTTTTTCCATTTGTCACTTGAGTATAAATGCAATTCCAAAAAGTAGGGGAACGATGAAAAAATCGCTAATTACAAAACATTTTTTTTCTTAAACCTAATTCATATAGTTCTGAAGTTTGCCGTACACATCTATACATGTATTTTGATTATAATACAACTAATCATTTGTCACACCATTTCTTAAAATAGTTTTGTTTTTTGGAAAATTTTTGAGTTAAATACCCATTGTGGCGCTAGTAGCTAAAGCAACATTAAGTAAAAACAAAAAGTGGTTAGAGTACTAAACTGTGTTGCACACTGCCAAAGTGGAAAGTCCCGGGTTCGATTCCTGACTAGGATGATGAACATTATTATGTTATTGAACATTATGTTATTCCAATCTTTTTGTAATTTTGTGAAATTTTGCTGTGATATTTCACAATGTATAAAAATGTGTCAAAAGTTTAATTCTTAAACAGAATCTTGTTATGAGGATTACATCATTTCTCTAGCCTGGTTTAACTTGGTTTGGTTAAACCTAGTATCATAGTTCCACTCCGGCCATCTGCCATCAACCTGCAATCCAATGCCAAGAAGAAAGAAGAACGAAGATTACCTCCAGGATGGACATTGGCATTGGAGAGAAGAGTGTGAGGTCATGAGAGAAGAGGGTGGAAATGATACTAGTGTTGACAATAAATCCAGTGGTTTTATTCCAGGAGGGAGATGATGTTACCTTCTAGCAAGATTCTATCAAAAACAATTAGCTAAATTATTGCAAATGCTAAATTATTAGCATTATTATAAATGTGATGAAGTGAAAATAAAACAAATAATATAACATTGACCAACTATTCTAAATTTTTAATAATACTAATTTCTAATCACTATTTCTAATTTGTATTAGCCATAAATTTTCTAAACAATGCAGAAGAAGTTAAGCCACCTGAAACATTGCCATGTTTTGGACTTGTCTGATAGAGTTAAAATGTACAAAAAAATTATAGTGGAAAGTATTCCATATTATAAAATGTAAATATCTTTGTATTGTAACGGCGTAAAAGATTGCACTTGTTTATGCAACCCACAGAACGTGTGTAATACAATACCTAAAAACATCAAAATTAAAGGAAACATCTGATATAAATTTAGATAATGTCATAGTTGTTACTGACAGTGTGATGACGTGTAAAAAATCAGCTGTCAGCATTACTATACTAGTATATACTATGTTATTAGAAAGGCATGACTATTGCACCGCGTACCTCACCTGGCCAGCACTATCTCTAGCAGAAATGCAATCTTATACGCCGGCAATAATACATAGTAATTTTCTCTTTTTAACATAATTATGAACAATATTTATAAAATAAGAGGTACTCAGGGTAATGAGACCTCAACTTTTCAATAATACATAGTAGTGCCTACATATATACAATACTAATAGAATAGTAATAGTAATAGTAATACTAATAGAATAGAATAGACTACTAATAGTATTTTAGAAAATTTATGGCTAATACAAATTAGAAATAGTGATTAGAAATTAGTATTATTAAAAATTTAGAATAGTTGGTCGATGTTATATTATTTGTTTTATTTTCACTTCATCACATTTATACATAGTAACTTGGTAAATTTATACATAGTAGCCTAGTGCATAGTAGTGCCGGCAATAATACATAGTAATTTTCTCTTTTTAACATAATTATGAACAATATTTATAAAATAAGAGGTACTCAGGGTAATGAGACCTCAACTTTTCATTTAAAAATTCAAAAGATTTCTTTAGTATAGTTAATTTTTCAAACTGATGGCAAAAATATTGTTATTACAAAAAAAAAATATTTTAATTTTTGTACTTCTACATGAGAGTTGCTGGAAGTACTGCACCTTGAAATCTGTGCTCCCAAAAAGATCGTAACTTGGCCCAAAAATGAGCTGATTTTCCTCGACAATAAAGCATGGATTTTTGTTAAAATGATTCCTCTATCCTTAAAAATCTTAAATTACAGCGTTCATAGCGTTTTCTGTTGACAATACACGGAATCATAATTTTTTGTCGAATTAGCACACTTTTTAAACCTCAGATGCCGTATTGTTGAAACTCTACTGTATACCCGGACTACGTGTGCACTATTCACGGCCTGCGATGGAGAACAAAAGTTTAAAAAAACTATAAATCTAAAGCTACCATTTAGGCTAAATACCCACTGTAAAAATAAAAGTGAAATTAAACTATAAAATGAATTTATAGAAATAGTATATTGATAGACAGGATAAAAAATTATTCTTAGAGAAAAATATGTGCATGAAGAATAATGTAACGGAAGAAATTTTCTCTTATTAAAAATCTAGCGTGGAAGACTTTCACACATTTTCTTGCCAGTGTAAAAAGGACCATTTTGATAAACAGTATTATGTAAAATTTAATGACTGTCAGAAAACGAAGTGCCATAAAAGAATTATATTGAAACAATAGATGTAGTTTTAATTTTCGAAAACGTTTTTTATCTGTGTCTTTACCAAATTCGTAACATTGAACGATATATTTCTTGATCTAGTTTTTAAAAAAATATTTAGCCATTGTTTAAAATGTTTTCATTTTGAAACCCGATTTTTACACATTTCAATTAAGAAAAATTTGGAAAATCACTAATTGACGCCAGACTAAAACCACTGCAGAAAAAACGCTTCAAACAAACTTTCACGTTTTAAAAATGTCTATTTCTTTGATTATTGCGCTTTTGCCCTAAAATGTATATTACGGCCGAAATCTTCTGAAAACTGTTTTAGTAATTCTACCACGAGAGCACAACCCCCCCCCCACGAATTTCTTCACATATAACGCTTACCCCGTCTGTAGAATAAAGAAAATTCAGTAAATGAGAAAGTTGGATCAAAATCGTAGAAACCATATTTCGAAAATTTCAAAAAACCGCACAAATAAACTGATACTTCCGGTTGAACGAATTTGACGAATATTTGTCAGCTCTACCGTAGTACCTAACTTAAGTTCCAAGTTTCAACTTTGTTCTTGAGTTATTCTGTTCAAACTCATAGACACAATACACAAAGCACATACACCCCCCCCCACACACACACACACACACTCACTCACACGCGCGCGCGCGCGCGCACACACACACACACATGTATATATGTATATACCAATCGGTAAAAACATATTTTTTTGTCTCAGGGGTCTAGAAAACATGTATTTTCAGTGAAAACTCGATTTCAAAAATTTGATATTCGCCTAAAAAATCCAAATAACGGGTGTTTCAAAAAGGACGCACTTCGAAGTTTGAGAACGCTAATTTATTACATTAAGTAATTACAAATTATACAAATTATACGGTATGAAATTATTACCTTTATAACATTCAGATTACCTTTAAAACTTCACAATAAATGTTCAAAATGACTTCCTCCGCTTGTAATGCAAGTTCGGACACGTTTCATAACATTTGCAGCCACTTTTCGTAGTGTTTGCTCAATAATGTTTGTAATCTCACTTTCAATATTAGCCTTTGATTCTTCAATTGTATGAGGATTGTTTTTAAAAACCTTACTCTTTAAATTCCCCCAAAGAAAAAAATCCGCAGGAGTAAGATCTGGGGATCTTGGTGGCCACAATCCTTTTGATATCACACGATGGCCAAAAAATTCTCGTAACATATTCAGCGCTTCAGTAGAAGTATGGCACGTTGCGTTATCCTGCTGAAACCAACAATCTCGATCGTGTAATTCTAACAACGCTATAAATTTTTCAATTAAGTTGCGGTACACTACACCATCTACAATTGTGTCAAAAAATAAAGGCCCAACAATACGACGCCGGGAGATCGCACACCAAACACCAATTTTACGTGCGTGTAGTAGACGTTCATGAAATGTGTGAGGATTATGAGCGCTCCATATTCGGCAGTTTTGGCTGTTGATGTAACCATCCAAGTGGAACCATGCTTCGTCACTGAAATAAACACGATCCAATATTTCAACACCATTGTCATTAACAAGAGAACGTATCCAACGACAATACTGTATACGTTTCCCATGGTCAACTTCTTTCAGTTCATGAACGACACCGATGCGGTAAGGATGCAGATTTAATTTTTTTGTAGCCCTTAAAGCGGAAGATAGTGATAATCCAGCCTGTGAAGATAACTTTCTAAGTGATTTGCCAGGTGAGGTAGTCAAACGTTGTTTCACATCGTCCAGAACTTGTTCTGTAAACACTGATGGTCGACCTGTGCTTTTCCGATCCTGTACACTGCCAGTCTCACGAAATTTATTAATCAGACGCGATATTGTGGTGTTATTAGGTACTTCAAAATTGGGAAATTTTAACTGGAACTCGTCTTTCACTCGTTCGTAAGATTTATATGCGCAATAACTTTCAATAATAAAAACACGTTCATCCTTTGAAAAAACCATGTTTGAACTTATACAGACACTACAGACACAAATGAATACTGGGATAGCACTAGTAAATGTCAGTAATACACAATGGGTCAACAATGAGTTCGGTAGTGCCAACTGTTATTTGGGGGGAAAAAATATTCCCTATGCAGAAAATATTAACCCTTAAACTACGAAGTGCGTCCTTTTTGAAACACCCGTTACTTTAAAAAACGGTAAAGTACCACAGTTTGATAAACGACTGATGTGGAGCAATTAACATATAATTCAGACGTCTGGAATAGAATGAGCGTCTTAAAATGTTACATGCTTCATTATCAGGAAATTTTTAATTAAGTATTAATATGAAAATTAAAATACACAATAATACTACAATTATTAAAACCTATATGGTTGTACGGAATCCAACCCTTTTGTGCAGCAGCAAAAAGTAATATTTTAAAACTCCATGCTTTTCAATTTAAATTTTTAAAGACAAAGTTTTCAAAAATGTTTTTCAAAAATGTTGGTTGCGTTTATGTGAACCTGTTTTCATTTTCAACAGTAGAATCAGCTCCCGAGAAATTACGTGGTGTATCGAAACATCCCGTGTATATACTCGTATTATTTAATGCTCATTTTAATAGTTCTGGGAGTTTATATTTGCGAAATCTTTTATTAAAAAAGCTTATCCTCCAAAAATTTCATTGTAGGAATTGCAATCTTTGTATTTCATCGTAGTTTGTAAAACAATTCATTTAAGAAGCGTTTTATAACTACAAAAATCTGTAATTTCTCAGAAGCATTTCAATCTTGATTTATTATATTCTTTAACAGCTAATAAACTGTACGCTCTGTACACTAAGAAAATGCGATTCTCCTATCCATGCGATTCCAGCTGGACTTATATCAGGAACTGCAATCTGGCTCTATCCAAATCGATCTATTTTATTGGCGGCTTTAGGAAATCTTATTCAGGTAAACTATGCATTATGCTACTTTTGAAATTTTCGAAAACTCTTCCATTAATTGTAAAATATACGATTTTTGGTAATTTCTAATGATATTTTTATTTGCGTGTCAAAAATGAATTCTTAACAGTCTTCTGCGTTAGCTCTTCCTGTCTTCTGATTCGAACTCTTGTAATCCAGATAATGTAACCTGTGTAAAAATTATTTTACGGAACGACTGTTGTCTAAAGTAAACAGCTTCAATCCTTCATAAAAAAATTAACAACTGCATCAGCGCTCCAAGCGGATATATTTGTGAGCATCAGAGTTATGATAATTATTATAACAGTTTATTTGTGGCAAATTATAACGATGAAAATAGAAAAAATTTCGCTTCATAAGCTTTATTAATCAACTCTTGAAAAGAAAATTTAGGTGGTTAACACTTGAATTTGATCTCTTGTCAGTAAAGCCACTAAATTAAAATTTTTACAGAAAAATATCCAATTCCGTAATCATTGGCTTGAACTTTGAGCAGTGGTAACGTGAGGCCTCCGAGATGTGGTGCTACAGAAGAATGTTAAACGTGTCTTAGATGGTGAAAGTCTTCATGATGGAGTAACTTTAGAATACTCCATCATTTCGATTAGAGCATTGAAATCTTTGACTCCATTGAAAAAAGGAAATTGGAATACTTTGGACACGCGATGAGAGATCAGAAATATGGATTATTGCAGAATATCATAAAAGGGGAAAACCCAGGTAAGCTTGGCCCAGTTCGAGGAAACATCATGGCTTAATCCTACCGAGCTGATATGGTGGGGATACGAGTGTGATTATGATCCTAACTGCCAATAAAGTGAACATTGCTGTCATGGTTACCAACGTTCTGAAAGGATATGATGGTACATGACGATCTTACAGTTGTTGGGATGTCCTTTAAAAAACACCATGTTTATCTCAAAATTAGTCCCTTACGTCACATTTTCGTATAAAATTTATAAGCAGTTAAAAAAATTAAAAGAAATCTACCTCAGTAGATATAATACTTTTCCCGGTTTTACTTCATGCTTTACCTTTTTTGGTATCATTTAAAAAAATACTTATGCTGATCTTCTGAATTAGCCTACTGTGGGAAGATGCAGGGATAATATTTATTGTTTTAAGGTAGTTATAATCTTTTTTACCTCATTGGAGCAAGTACTTGGAATTCAAGTACATTAATTTTCCTAAGTATGACGGGTTTTTTTACTTAGGCCTAGTGAATTTATTAGTCAAAGAAAACTACAATATCGGATAAACCGATTGAATGCTTTATCTGAGTCAATGTTTGCTTAATAAATTATTTTTTAAACTAGATTTTCGGGGCGGATATTAAAGAAATGTACCGACTTCCAGATTATCCGTATAAAGAACTTGCATTTATTATATTTAATGGCCTGCTTCACCACAATAGGATTTTCAACGATGGAACTTGTCCTAACTTCTTCATATTTTTGTCAAACACCTTTTCTAACAACAGGTAAGTATTATTTGATTTAAGTAAGTACCAGTTGTTTGAAGAAGAGGAAAGATAAAACTCGTTTATAGAATGTAGCCTAATCTTTTCAGACTAATAATTGAATTTCAAGTTGCATAAATCTACTCGTATAACAGGACCATTTCATTCTTATCTAATCTTTAAATTGTTTAGTCGAAGGTTTCTATTTCTTCATCGCGTTATATATCACATTAGCTAATACCTGTCAGTAGATTATCTCTCTGAGGTTATTTTTTACTGATTCTCGAGGAACACACTAATTAGTTTTAGACACAATACTATTAAATCATCACAGAGTTCCAATTTCTGATCATACGAATTGAAGCAAATCTGGTAACTTAATCAAGATCCGTACTTGGAATTCAAGTACATGATTTGATCAACGATCCGTAAGCCCTAACACAAATTTCTTAGCATTCGACTATTCCCTTCATCGTCCAAAAAAATTATTTTTCTCACAGACCCACTTTCTAAAGAAATCTGAAGGTGACAACCAATTAATTACTAATTTTCTCTGCAGTTACATCACTAACTCATGCTTAACTCAGTTGATCCGAAACATATTTCCTTTGTAAAAATAGATCCATCCAAGTGGTCTGGAATATTAATCAGTGTCCATTGAACATCACAGCGTAGGGAAATTGATTTAAATTGCCTTTATCTGGCTGTTTAGTTCACTACCTATCACCTTATATGGCCAGGCGAAAGTTGTGAGTGTAGTGATGAGACAACTGGCGTTAATACCGGGTTCCTGGATTCGATTCCCGATCATGTCTGGTATTTTATTAATACTTATTGTCATATGTCACCCTTCACCGTTTGCATTAAAAGTAACGTAGGCCTACATTTATAAAAGTCAGGCATAAAACAAAACAAAAATATCTCTTTATATTATCGCGAAAAACTTTGGACGCTAGACGTAAACAACTGTATTCGTTGATTTCCAGAACTTCTTAACTCCCATTTCATCTAAAACTACTAGTTTATAAGTGTTACCTTAGACCCGTTTGGATGTATAGCAGCCACATTTACTGTTGTGCCAAACCGTTGGTCATTTTGAAAATACGACGCTTTCAGTCCAAACTGTTAAGACAGATCTAGTGCTCCTTTATACGAAACGAACGATACACTACACACAAACTTAAACGTCCCATACATCAATGATGTGTTCCTGCGCAAATACACAGGATTTAAAAGAAATTACACAATAATCCGAACCAGCTCATCGTTGACCCAGACACACCAGATTTACCAACTGCCCCTATACGAAGATTGAAACGACTCTAGAGTAGGGATATCATGAGGCGTCAAAATTGAAGAAAAGAAAAAAAAATTAAAAATAATGAACTAACTTAATGATTACGGTAGAAGTAGGGCCACTATCAATGGGCAGCGATCTCCCAATGTCTTAAAATTTTCAATATTTGTATCTTTTTTTTATCAAATTTGCTTGTTAACTTTATACAGTCGCAAATAAAAATATCTTGTATAGTCAATAGAAAAATTAATGCAAACATCCACTAATAATATAATGGAAACTGGGTTACTGCCCACTGCTGTAGCGTTCGCTGTTGGATCAAGATCTTGCCCAGTCTAGGTATATAAAATGAGCACTGAGGTATTTTCAAACTAACTAAACTCCTATCACAATGCACTTAATGCAGACCGGGAACACTTTTCTACTTTTCAATTTTTCTTATCATCTGGGTTATTGTCATTTGTGTTGGATTATTTAACAGCGGGTTAATTTCCTGATTTTCATGGGATATCAATACGTGAACCTTTGGGTTAGCATTTGTTCGCGTGCCTACTGAGGCGGCCAAAAGTTTTTTCTTGAAACCCACACATCTGCACGAATCTCAATTGGCAAGTTTTGTTTCAAATTTGGGGCATAAATGTAAATATTTTTATATAGTAGCTTATGAATTTCCTACTACAGTGCTACAGTAGCCTACCAATGCATTCGCGATTGTTAAACAATGCAGGGATTTTCTTTTCGTTTTTCTCGTAAGGTAAGTTGATAAAAGAAAATATTTTTAAACAACTGAAACCAACACTGCTAATTGTAGCAGGCACGTACCCAGGATTTTGGTTCGGCGAGGGGCTGAATACGAATTTTCTTTTATGCACATTAAGGCTAGTAAAGATGAAAACGAGCTATAAAAAAAACTGCCAGACCTAACCGAAAATCTAACCAGGGACCAACGGCGAATTAATTTGGTATAAAATTTGGATTTTCTTTTCGGGAGTGGCTGAAGCCCCTCAAGCACCCCCTCCCTGTACAACGTGCCCGAGTCGCAGTTTAATTTAGAAGATGGTTTTGAATTGTTATTAATATACAGTATTTTCTAAATTTAGCCTATAATATAATTTTTTTTATTTTATTCTGTTTCAGGGCTAACATACTCTTTACATCTTTCAAAAGAAATTTAGAAAAAATTATGGCAGAAGAAATTAAAAAAATCAATAATTGCCAGTAAGAAATTTGTCCTTCCTTTTTTGCATTTTTCATCTTGTAGGTAAAAAGCTTGCATAAAACTTCCGATTTTTTGTGTATATAGTGTAATCAGTCGACCAAGTAACACAATTTTCAGAAAGAAAGAAATACAGTAATGAAATTCGTAAACTTACTTACTTCTGATTGAATTTAAAATTTTCATATAATATACTGTTGTTTTTCGTGCATTTTTATATTATAAGAAAAGATTTTTTTGTAACTTTTTGTTGATTATTTTGTATCGTCTAAAATATATTTTTGCAATTGCTATGTGTGTGTCATGTTTTTAAAACTTAATTTACTTGTTGGAGCTTACAGTCTCCAATGCAATCCTATAACTGTCTCCAAAAAGAGTTCTTGGCCAGAGACGTTTGAAACGTATGTGCTGAATACCCCGTGTTATGATTGTGTATTTGTTTTGCATGAAAGGTTTTGCATAAATCGTCTTGCATTGTCTTCGGATGTTGCGTGCATCGTCTCGTATACTGTTTTAAGACATCAGTTACATTTGGTATTTGTGCTGCGTCCTTGTGCGCAGCGTTACGTTTGAGACGTAAAATGGCGTTGCTTCATCGTCCGTAGAATATTAAAAATAACAGTTAAACAGGTTTAGTTTACACAAGAATAATTAATACTTTAAACGGTATTTAGCTTTAACGTTTTAGTAGACCTTTCATGAACCTTTTTTTAATCCAGTATTTCATAGGTTTTTCGTGGCCAGGCACGTCGGAGGGGACTTGAGAAGCTTCAACCCCTCCCTCCAAACGGATAATGTAAATTTTCGTAGGCCTACATCGTAAATCGACTCCGAACAGCGACCGTCGTTATTGAAGAAAGACCTTAGAAAGCAAAGCAAAGAAATAATCAGTAATGTTTATAAGTTTTTTCAAAATGTGGCTAACAATCCTGAATGAAGAACAAAATTAATTTTCAATTTTATGATAATAAGATAGTGATAAAAGATAAAAAGTTCGTTCCCTCTCTGCTAAATACGGCAACACTGCATTACTGTCTATCTAGATCCAGGCTCGCCATTTCATGGGTACTGGTATAGTCACTTCCTTCTTTGGCGACTTTGCCACTGGCAGCTCTCGGCGACGACTTTACCTCTAGACCAACCCGGTTGGTAAAATTTCATTTCTAATAGCATTATAGATACTGTGATAGTTGATTTGTACAGACTACCTATCTTTAACCGTAGGAAAATAATAAAGACTAAAACAAAAATGCATACTAATAAACCCATAATAAAATTAATCGCATTTCTTTTTCTACTTTAAACTGAAATTTTCTAAAAACCTGGAATAAATTTTATGTTGTTCTTTTTCTCTATTTGTTTTTGTAATATCAGAGGTAGTTATTTTAGTAAATAAAAATGGTGGAAATATGATAGGTTTGTTTTTATTGTTGTCATAACCTTGGAACATGGACTATAATTTTTTATCAACCCGTAAGGAAACTCAAAATATTACAAAATATACCTATTTAGTAAATAGATAAACCTTCTATAAAATTTGACAATTGGTTTTACACAAATTTATAAAAAGACAATAGCAGCTGTTTATTTGGTTTAGTTTTATATTTTTATTGATGGAGATCCAAGATGAAGAGGTTAGTAGACGACAGTTTTTTTTTGTAATTGTCTTTCAAATATTTCATCACTATTTTCTTCTTAGAATAAAATTATAGGTACCAAATTATATTTTAGAATTAAGTGAAACTTTTCAACTGGTAATTACTTCTGAGATTTCACTTTCAGTTGAGAAAAAAGTTTATCTTTTTGTTAAAGAAATGATTATTGATAAACGTTAGACCTTTTTTAAAATACATTGATAAACCATTAACATGTTTACAATAGTTTTTTTGTCTTATATTTTATTACTACAAGCCATGTTCAATATTATGCCTATTCATTTAGATTTAAATAACTGATTTTAATTATCATTTTCGAAAGTTTTTCTGTAAATGTACTTAACCAATTTACACGTTTGAGATAGTTCCACCTAAGTACAACCAATTTTAAGCTTGGCAATATAAAATATTTTTGTGTATAGACAAGTAATAATGCAAGCGAGCGAGCTTACAAAAAATAATGATGTGTGTGTCAGAAAAAATCCACTTAATCTTTTCATGCAACACTGACAGTTGTTCACCTGTAAGTTGACTTTCCAACCGGTGTAGAAAAACTGTAAGTAAAATTAACGGCGACTGATCACCAGCTTAACTGAGCTGCCTAGGTGAAAAGCTTTTTAAAACGTATTTTTTACCTGACTAGAACGGAAAAATTCTTAACTCACTGAATTTTAGTTGTGCGTTTCAGACATGTAGCCTATGTTATAACTATACCAAAATATTTTTTTGAGTCTGGTAATTCAGCGTGTCTCAGTGGATTTAACGTATTCGGACTGACAAGTAAATGTCCGGTACTTAGTGAAACCCACAAAAATAATATTCCTTATAATGAAATATTAATATTCGTAATATTTATGGGTGAGTCACAAGAAAATATTTTTTCTTGTTGTGTTGCGATCTGTTATTTGAAAAAAAAACAAATATTTTTTGGGGATTGAAGGATTTATCATCAGAGAGAATCTAGAGATAATTTTCTTTTCATGCAAGACTGACAGTTGGTCAACCTCATCGTGGAAAAGTACTGTCAGAGTGGCAGACTAAATAATTTTGTCATAATGTACTATAGTACTACTGTTCTATAATGAACTAATAGTGTTTAGTGTAGTTACAAGGAATCGCATGGTACCGGTCGCAAAATTTGTGAAATACCGTGCCACGCTGCTCATACGCCACTCTAGCTACTCTACTCTAGAGGATACAACTGGCTTCTACGCCGGGGATCCCGGGCTCGATTCTCGAGGGAATCGAACCCGGGACCTTCTACCCGGGGCTTCGACACCGGGGGATTCAGGTCTGGCATTTTTTCATCAGTTATCTTCATGTACATCCTTCCCACCGTATGCATTAGCAGCAATATTGCAAAACAGTCTTACGTAAAACCAAAGGTACTCTAGAGGATACTATTACACTTTTACTATCACTTTACTATTAATTTTTCAGTATTCAAAAACCTGTTCTAGCAATGACAATACCTGATATTCGTTGTTAACTTATCATTGCCTTTTGGTTTCTTTTAAATTGTACTTTAGACCTATGCTGCATAAGTTCTACAATACCTATTAAACTATACGTAATTGTTTAGGTTTCAACTGAAGAGCCTCAACTTAGGTACTGGAATCCATGGAGGCGTGGTCGCAGTGTCTTCACCGCAACTCCTACGCGACCGGCTCCCGCAGTCAGTCCAATTCATATTGTAAAAATGGGGGCACAATCAAACGCTTATTGTGATGACACGCAGTATACTTGTTTACCATCATCTGTATTTGACAACCAACAACCTCTTAACCAGGTAAATGATACTCATTTAAGGCAATAGTCCTAAATCTGTAAGTTTTTAATAAAATTTATATTGCATTTGCAAATTTCTATTTCAGGATCTTTTTCAAAGTAATGGTGAATCGTCAACACAGGATTTGTCTTCTGCGGGCAATGAACCAAATTCTTCGGGATTAAATATATACATTCCATTAGAAACGGTGACGCCTGAAACAACATCCTTGCTATTAACAGACCAGGTAAAAGTAAAACTTTCTTCACAACGTTTTTAGTCTAACTTTCGATAGGATAATTTTCTGTTTCGCACGTTTGAATGAAGGCAAATTACACGAAATTTCAGAACAAAATTATTGTCTATTTCTGATCAGCAGGAAAATCATTAAAATTTATTTCCTGGCCCACGACGCTAGTACTAGCTACTAGTTGACTAGCAGCTAGCAAAATACCGTAATGGGAACGAACAACTAGCAGCTAGTTTAGTTAAAGCGCGAGTATTCACTAGCGCTAGTAGGAAACACAGCGCTCTTATTCACTAAGCTAGTGAATTTGAACATATTTGATTTTACTAGGCTAGTAAGGAAGAAAAGGTCACGTGATTGACTAGTGCTAGTAAACTACCTCGGTGTGAACGTTTGGAAATGTCCCTAGTAAGCTTTTGTTCCTGCTCTACTGTAGGCCTATTGTAAAATATGCTGAATTGACCAGTTTTGGATGCTTTCCATGAGGCTAATGAAATAAAGTGTAGGCTACAAAATATTACTCAAAAACTTTCTCGACACTATATAGATAGGCCTAATCCTTCTACATACATTACAGGTAAATAATTTTTTAACAATTCAACTTAGAAACTTTCTGTACTCAATGAAGTTGCCCATAACAGACAGGTGGAGTGTCAAATTATTTACACTCAATCTGTTAGTTGCAGGGCTAAAATATATAGTTCTGTTTCTGATCACATGGTCAGCCAATTAAATGACTGAATCATTTAAGAACAGAAGAGGTAGAGGAGTAAAAGACGCTAACCAGAGTTATCTCGTCTGAAAGTAATGGATTTCATTATACAGCCAGACCCTGTGGTGAATGAAGTGAAAGTGTCATTTGCAGAGTGGAAAATATATGCTTTTCAGAGGGCATGGCATGCTGATAAGTGCACTTTTCCACTCAGTGAGGAAGGCAGTGGTAAACCACCTCACTCCTCCATTTACTTAGTAAAACCTCTACAGGTTCAAACCAGCCTTTTGGCTGATGACCTAAACACACAACAACAACTCAATGAAGAACAATTTAGAATTACTTCACAGTATTTTTTAAACCGTAGGCCTACTAAATAATAAGCTAGACCTACAAAATTTAAAGTACCTAAGCTAAGTTGTGAAATTTTATTGCATACCCGGTTTTGAAATGGGGAAAATATATCTAATGTTGTGCTTTGTAGGTAGAAGATTTAAAAGAAAATACAATAAAACTGGAGCCTGAGGAATTTGATGATAGATTCGGACCAGACCCTAAGGATGATATATTAACATTCAACAGTATTGATGAAGCACTCGACTCAATTGATTCACCATCTACTCCAGATTCTAACTTTTCAGCGCTTTCATTGGTCAGTACTCCAAAATGTAACCAAATTAAATGACTCTAAATTTATTTACAAGTGAACTCATTCAAATTTACTTACTCAAATTTATATTTGTGTTAAGTTATTATGACTACATATACCGGTAAACGACTGTCCTTGACGAGTGAAAAACAAGAAGTAGTAACAGCAACAAAATAATTTGTCAGTAAACGAACTCACACTCGTTTTCATCAAAAAGCAACTCATTGATGAATTGACTAATAATTTTCATTAGAAATTCGTTTCGAGTACTTGTCTGTTCATGTAGTGCTTCTCTTGAAATGCAATAAAATGATTTTCAGGATATTCATATGTAGGCTATCTATGATCTAAGGCCCATCTATGATCATATTACTAAGAAATACCGTCTGTTTGTTTGTTTGTATGAGACAATCTCAAAAACAACCCAATCAATTTCAAAAATTCTTTACCGTTGGAAAGCTTGGTATGTCCTAAATAACATATGCTATAGGCCTCTGTCATAAAATTTTTTATTGATAAAGTGAAGTAATATTTTGGTTATTTCTTTTAATTAGTTCTTTCATATTTCTATTTCATTCTACACAATGTTTATTTGTAGTATGCATGTTTGTTTCTGTTGTATATAATGTTGTATTGTATTATGCAGGTATCAGGTTCAGTACATTACTACTTTACAATGATGCCATCCTGAAATCTTTCCTTTTACACAAGTCAGGTACCAAAAATAACTTCAAATCCAATTTCTGCATAGAACATGATGCAGACCTTCCAAAAATCAAAAAGATTGTCTAATTTTTTAAATTATAATTTACTTACTTTTTCTTATAATACTAACACATTTTCAGTTATTCTTAGTGAACATATTTCTTCCCTTCCACTGGTTTGTCATACTGATGACAAATTTCTGTTTCCAATAATAATTTGTTTTATTTTTACAGTCATAATTTGGCTTTCAATGTGTCAGATTTTTAGTTTAATTGATTTTATTAGAAGCTGGGAAGCACAGCAAGAGGAAGCTGCTAGAATGAATATAATCTCTTCTTGAAGTGCCTATCCTCTATGGATGTTGGCCATCACATTGGTCCACATTACTCTATTCACTGCCGTTCTGAACAGTGCTGTTGACGTCATCCCAGTCCACGCCCGCAAATTCCGCAGCCACGATATCCGTCTTCGCCCTACTGATCGTTGCCCCTCTATCTTCCCCTGTAGGATGAGTTGAAGAAGGTGATATTTTTCGTTTCGCATGATGTGCCCGAAGTACTCCAATTTTCTACGCTTGACAAGTTGTAAGAATTCTAGTTGTCCATCAATGCGTTGTAGTACCGCATCGTTTGACACGTGGTGTGTCCATGAGATTCTGAGCATGCGGCGATAGCACCACATCTCAAATGCATCTATGCGATTACATGAGGCATCAGTAAGGGTCCACGCTTCCGCCCCATACAGAAGGGTTGAGAGTACATAACATTTCAAAATTCTCATTCTAGTATAGATGTTGAGGGACAGGTTGCATAGTGTGCTACGCATCCTGTTAAATACACCTCTTGCTTTCTCGATTCGGCACTTCACCTCTCGAGAGTGATCCCAGTTCCTGTTCAAGTTACAGCCCAGGTATGTGACTGTCTCGGCTATTGTGAGAGCTACATTGTTAGTGGTGAATTGTAGGTTGTCGATGACGGTTTTACTAATAACCAGTACGTGTGTCTTTTTACAGTTAATTTTCATACCATATTCGCTGCATACAGTCTCTACTCGATCTATTAGTCTTTGAAGTCCTTCAGCAGTATCTGCTATAAGGACGGTGTCATCAGCGTATCTTAGGTTATGAATATTATAACGTTATGAATATAATACACACCAATAATGATCAGTTTTAATATTATAACGTTATGAATATAATACACACCAATATTGATCAGTTTTTTTATCAATTTGCTCTGTAATGTTCAGGTAAAGGCCCCATATTTCTCTTGGAGAAATTACTACTTTCCCGAAGGATTTAAACTTCTGGAAAAATTGCTATTACTATTACTAGATAAAAAAATAAAAAATGGTTTTGTAGGTCTGTTATTCACCAACCACAAAATTAGAAATTAAGATTAAATTAAGAAATGTCTTCCTCAGATAGATTCAGCTAAACGGCTGAGTATTTATTTCAGTTTACTTGAGTAATACCTCATTATAAAATGCATTTAGCTAAAATTCACATTGTAGAACACTTTGGTTTAATTGAGCTAGATAAGATTTGGGTAAAATTTAATATTTTCATTTAATAAATATTCAAAATATTTTCAGCAACCAAGTGGCAATAGAATGTCCTTGACAAATGAAAAACAAGAAGAAGTAGTGAAAGCAGCAAAATCACTTTTCAGTAAACGAACCCGCACCCTCTATCATTGGCTGTTTCCAGATACATCCAAAAACAAATTAAAAGCAACTGTTTCTGCAGCCTGGGAAACTCTTTCTGAAGGAGAAAAACATTTTTATATATCACAGGTAGAAAAACATTATTCTTAAAGAAAAATTGTGTTAAATTTACCAAATGCATTGACATTAACTAGGGTATGTAATGATTATGCAAAAAGTTAATGCATTGAAAAAAAGGATCAATCATTGGTTGTTGTTTACTTATAGTAAAGACATATCAAGGCCCAAGCATATAAAAAAGCCAACACTCTTTAAGGGTAATGGGTATCCCATGACTAGGATGAGCATGTATCAGTCTTACAGAAAAAGGAAGGCAACTAGAAAATGTACTTACAGTTATAAATTTTGTTGTGTCACCTCCAAAAACATATACTACAAATATAGTCACATACAGATAACTGAAGATATTACTGCAGCTATTTCAGAAAAGTAACTTTGATTCTGATCTTTACTTTCAAGAGTTGCTGCTAAGTTGATACTTATTAAGTCCTGCAACTTTGGAACCTAATAAACAGACTAGTTTTGTGTTTTTAATTTCTAGGATGCTAAGTTTTGAGTCAAAATGAATAGCCTTTCTGAGTAGGTCGGCCTGTTGGCGTAGTGGTAAGCACAACTGGCTTCTATGCCCGGGTCCCAGATCCAATTCATGGTCAGGTCTGACATTTTTTCATCACTCATTTTTGTATATATCTTCATTCTCCACTGTGCATTAGCAGAAATTGCAAAATGTCAGATGTAAAACAAAAAAAAAACAATAGCCATTGCAAGACACTATACAAACAAATCTTTGTTGAAAGTAGCTGGCAATCTTTTTGTTAAGTAAGAAAAAGAATACTTTTACTGAATTAGTGCAAATAGTTTTTGAAATAATTCAAAACACATAAGAGCAGAAAATAACAACTTTTTATTTTAATAGGTATTAGGAAGATTTGGCCTGCAAGCATCAAGTTTAATGGTGAACCCACAACTTGGAGGAATGAAATGTATTCCAAATGAAATTGAAAATAAAAATGAGAAGAAGAAAAATAGTCCAATAGAGGATCAACGAGCTGTTGATTCTTTGTTTGATTCCTGTGAAGATGCAGGTAACTGGGCATCATTTTCCGAGCCAAAAGAACAGAAACCTATCATTAAAGTAAAACCAGAAAGACGACACAGACGGAAACGGCAGAAATCACAAAAGGATGTAGATGTTGGCACCCCAGATGCAGTTCCATCTACAAAAGAAGAAAAAGCCACGAAGAATCAAAAGAAACAAAAAAAGGTCCATGAAGAAGTACAGGATTTTGAAGAAGATCCAGAATTGACAAGAGAACTTGAAAAATTCAGATTGATTACTGAAGCTGCAGAAGAGGACATTTGGGGTGATATACCAGATCCTGAAGAACTTTTTGCAGATATTAATTTTTAAAATAGAAGATGCTATTAAATAGTACAACTACTAAAAACAGTAATTTTAAAATTAATAGAATTTTCTCATCGAATCGTAACATGTTCATTACTGACCAAAAAACATTTTGTTACACAAATATATGAATGGTGGATGGAAGTTAAGTAAAGCAACACAACAGTAGTTAAAACACAAATTTGTAACTTCGAAAAACAAATTGGTTTAGTTACTTTAGTAATGTTTGTAAGCAAATGAATGAAATGACTGGAAAGTTTTGTCATTTTACCAGAATTTTTTTGGTGGTTACTTAGGTACTGATAAAGAGTGTTAGATTTTATCTGTATTAAGTTATTACAGATATTTTAATTAAATTTTATTTTATTTTATTGTAGATATATTAATTAAATTTTACAGAATTTTGTGTCATTTTTTATTATTTTTCTTACTATTGGTGAGCTTACTTAGCACATTTAGCTTCTGTGCTAGCATCCCAGGTTTAATGACCATTCAGGTGTGACATGTTTTCATCACTAACTTTCATCTGTCACTCTTCGCTGCCTACATTAGCATAAACATACAAAACAGCTGGTCATAAAATTAGAATACCCCAACAGATGTAGCCACAGATGACCAGTGTAGTTACCTAAGAGTTGATTTTCAAATAATGTAATTGGAAAATGAGAACTTCATTTTTGTGAGGATAGGCTGATAGCTAATGCACACATGCTTGTAGAACGCGAACACAATTAACTTTAGAAGCACACCTGGTGGCATTTGGAAGTACTATTCTCCATTGTATGCTTGCACATTTTGAAAACGTTCATCCAGTTTGAGTGGTGAAAGTATTGCGTTGTGTTCTGGTGCTATGTCAACCCGAGTTAAACAACGTGCTGTTATCAAATTATTAACTGCAAAGAAAGTGACTCCTAGTGAGATTCATCGTCGTTTAAAGGCTGTTTATTGTGACGATACTGTTGATAGGTCTACTGTAAATCGATGATAATCAAATTTTGTGATTGCCAACCTGAAAAAGTTCAGAACACTACCATCCCGCAAAAAAACTTTTGTGACTGTGTTTTTGGATGCTCGCCGAGTTTATGTGACTGATTACCTGGAACGAAGGGCAATAGTAAATTCTACTCGGTACATACAGAGTCTAAAACACCTCTGACGTCGAGTTTGTCATGTTAGAGATAGCCTGGCGCCAATAATCTTGCAACAAGATAATGCTCGTTCACACACTTCGCGTGCAACTGAAGAGGCTCTGAGAAAATTGAAGTTTGAACCGATTCCACACCCTCCTTATTACCCTGACCTCACACCTTGTGATTTTTATTTTTTTCCTCTATCTAGAGAGACTTAAGGGTAATCATTACAGCTCGGACAATGAGGTGAAGGCAGCTGTTGCATCCTGGGTTCAAGGAAAGTCGGAAGAATTTTGGAGTGACAGAATGAAAAAACTTGTTTTACGCTGAAAGAAATGTGTAATGCGTAGAGGTGACTATGTTGAAAAATAAATATATGATTTTGAAGGAATTTTACTTTAATTTGTTTTTTACCAGATCTTGCTGTTTGTTTTTGTTTGTGTTATACAAGCATGTGTGCATTAATTATCAGCTCACCCTCGTATTTTTACATCTAATCTCACATATCATAGCTCTACACACTAAAATATTTCCTCCCAATAATTATGTTGTGACTGGGTATACTATCTGTCATTTATACCTATACTTACTATATATACTTATTATAATGGATATACCTAATTTATATTTCTCTGCTTTGTTTTAAAGAAAAAATGTTTGGTTATTTACCAAAACTTATGTTAATACAGTGGTTTAGGCAACTTGTTGACCGTAGCAATACACATTCTACTGGCATCATTGACGATCCCAATAAAACCAAAATCGATACACTTCAGTTACTACCATAATTTATGAATCGCACTTATTAGTCCTATCAACTAAGAGTTTAGGCATTTCTAAACATTAGGTAATGTAAGTTAGATTTACTGAGTTTAGGCATTCGATCATATAGAATTCAACATAAATGGCTATACCATTCTTGTCTATATCTCCAAACAGTTAAAATCATTACTGGCACATTAAGTTCATAACTAATGTCTTTATATCTTTTGTGGTCCAGCACTCAATGCCCTACCAATAGAACAACTCATCAGCAGTCTCCATTTCTGACATGTCAAGGTCTAACATTAAAAACCATATATGAAAACAGCCATACATTAAAACCAAGTGCGGAAAAACTGTAAATGTTAGCATCCAAGATTGAAAACGACATCACATTCACTTGTAAATACATGCACCTGTTCCAAAGCTTTGTTATTCAAAACTGCTTTGATTCTACACTAACGATCATTTTCTCAAATGGACTAAAATCTGGGAATTAATTGAGAACTGTTGTTGATGGAAACCATGTGATTTTATAAAAAAGGAACATAGTTCTTTTCTCAGTGACATTTAAGAGAATGTTTTAAATCTGCTCACAATTTTTTTAACAGACTTTGAAAATGTATTCTCATTAAGTAGCTTACTTTCCACAGGATAAAGTACTATGCAGTAACGTGGTAAGTCAAAAATGAAGAATGAGGTTGCAGAGCAAATAAAATTCAGCATAAGAGCCATATCATACTGTTTGACATATCAATCTATTTTTCGTTGATTTATTACAAAACAAAAAGTGTATTTAATAATTTTGGCAGTATTGTTTTGTTTTGGTCCATGGGTGTTACAAAGAGATTGTAATATAGCAGTAGTCTACACTGCACTTGTTACTATAGATATGTATTGATACCTGACACAGCTGCTACTTTTGTAGTACGGTTGCACCATGACATAGTTCCTAATTCTGCCAGTTATATAATATTTCACTTGGTTTAGTTGTAAATTACAATTATAGTATTGCTATATATTAATTGTAGTATAATTATTTTGAAGGTCAATTTTTTACTCTCATACTAAACATTTGACAGACTCAGACATTTTTAGGATTTGATTTGGGGAGAATTTTGAGTCAGGAGAATTTTTTGTTTTATGTCTGACTTATTCAAATTAAGACTAGTGTAGGGGGATAAGATTAAAACAAGGACTGAAAAAATGCCAGACCTGACCAGGAATCGAACCTAAGATCCGTGGAATATTAGTTTGGTACAAAATTTGCATTTTCCATCCATGGGAGCTGAAGCCCCTAGCCCTGGCTATGTGCCTGGACTGCATGGCTACTCATTTCACTGTATAATGTTTTTATCTTTAATATTTTCAATCAATAATGAAAACAATATTATTTAAATAGCCAATTAATTTTATTCACGAGTACATTGTAGTTATAATGTAGTATTATATCAACAATCTGCTAAAAACCTTTTACCCATTGTCGCAATGAATGAAGATGGTTGCAAATGGCTGTGTTTTCCTGAAGTTTGTCTGAAACAAAAATTTGTTTACTGAATTTAAAAGTAAATCAATTAAAATTAACTAATTTTTCCATTGGCTAAATAAATGTTGGTACAGCAAGCCTCAGTAAAAGTAAAAGCTGTATTTTTATTAAACTGAAAAATTAATAAAATTGTGAGTTAAATGAATTAAAATTGTGCATCAACGAACACTTCCTAAACTCTGTCAATGATTGTACAAGTACTCAAAAACTAGTAAAAATAATTTTCGGTATCAACTGTAGACTCTAGAAACAAAAGTCCATAAAATAATCAAACTACTAATCATTCCATAAAAAAATATTAACCATGAAAACCTGTTAAGTACATACTAGTACTAAGATTCACAAATACTTAGTTAATTAATAATATTATTCAGCCCATTACATGCAAATGGAGGGTAAATAATTACTGTAAATCTGTGAGGACTACAAAAAGTAGTTCTGTTTCTTCTCACATTCTTTTTCTTCTTAATTTTTAATGACTCAAATGTCTGAAGTATTTAAATACAGAAGCAGTTACAGATTTAGATGACATTGATCAGTTATTTCCCCTAAATGTACTGATTTCCATTAGACAAAGACTATGGTAAATCAATATTGAAGATGTTATTTATGAAATGGAAAGCATATTCAAGGAGGTTACCATAAAATGAGCTGTCAAACCAGTAAGGTAATGTTAAAACACCTCTTTCTGCCTTTTAAGTAGGATTTCAAACCAGCCATTTTGCTGATGACCTAAAGAACAGCAGCAAACATGTTGATAAATAGCACACATACATAATTACTTACATATCGGTAAAATTTAGTCCAAACTGATTTAAGTTTATTGTGAAAATACGTAACTTGCCTGATATCAGCTCTTGGATTTGGTCTGGAGGATGCTAAATGTAGTGCCAAAACTGATCCTGGTAGTCTTTTGTAATAATGATAGTAATCATCTTTACAAAATTGTCCACATTCAGCTAAAAACATTTAGAAAATAAATTTATTGAAATACGTACGTAAAACCTTATCTTTCACAAAAAATATGCCGTGCAAATAGATTATCGCATATAAAGTTGACAAAAAAAAAAACATTAAAAGTTTACATTACAATTTCTTTCTAGGTACCATTAGTGTTATCATAAGAACTGATTTCTGAGCTTTCTAATTTTCTACCACAAAAAATCATCTTTACGTAGTTCATCTCTAACGAAATGCAAACTTACAAATTACTCTCTTTTTAGAAAATTAAGATCATCAATTCAAGCCAAGCTTGACTTTTAAGATACTTAAAACCTTTTAAGATAACTGTTCTGCAATAGGACTGATCCACTAAGTTAACCTTATCACTTTATTGATGGTAATTCTAGATAATCAGCACTTTGCAACAGATAAACAACTCAGTAAGTTAGTTACCATTAGAGCAACCATTCTTTATGTTCAGTATTGCATACATTTGAATTTGAATTCTGCGCCAGTTATTAGCGCGCCGTTTCCCCAATCTCTTTGCAACCTGTTACAACGTCATCCTTGCTTCCTTCCGCCTTCTTCACACTTGCTTCTGGTCTTCGATCATGGCCGCTCCGATGTAACAAACCGTTACCTTTCATCCGTTGTAATCCAAGCTGTTTCCCGCAAAATGACTAACTTGTGATTAGTATAGTGTTGTATGTACATTGTGTGTTGTTGTTAAATATGTTGCCGATTATTTCAAGCCGTTTTCTGCATACTACAAGTCGTTTACCGCCAACCTGTTGTTAAGCACGTTTCTTAGCTGGTCGCCGCATGGACTCATCAAGTCTTCTGATGTTTGTACAGTTTTCACAATAAACGTAAGGACATTTCAATGCTGTATTGTCATTTGTTGGTTCATTTTCTCTGTTATCAATCCTTATGTTGTGTCCTTCCTCTATTTCATCGATTTAAGTTAGGGTTGTTACGTCGAAAACAACTTCGGGCTTAACTGTCCACAAAAGTAATTTAAAGACCGAACTGAAAGTCTTAGTTACATTCCGGTTACCGCTAACACTTTAGAAAGGGAATATAAATATTTCAGAAGCAATTTGGAGGTTAAGAATATTTATTATACCATTTCTTTGGACTTTTTTTGGTTTAATGGCAGACTGTTCTGCAATTACTGCTAATGCAGACAGTGAAGGATGAAATGATTTTTTGTAATGTATGAAAATATGCCGTGCCTGAATAGGATTCAAACCCAAGACCGCATGATGAGAGGCGAGCACATTACCAACTACGCCAATGCGGCCGACATTTTTTTTTTTTTTGGACTTGGGTTGTTTAACCTGTCAGAAGTTTATTTATCATTAGTCCTTTGTGTTATTAATAAATTAGACCTACCATATTCTTGAATAAACTGAGTTTTTCTTTTTTACTTATTTCACAGCATCAGCTTGTTATTAGTGGCAACACAGGTTATGAATCTTTTTACAGTTATGGTAAGTCATGAAAATTTTAAAATCAGCATAGCTATTACAAAATAGCTACGCTATAGTATAATATTATACTACAAAGCATAATGTTACAGATTTTATTCAGAAAAGAAAAATGTGCATAATGTGCCATGATTGTAAAAAAAATTCACACACTACCTTTAGCTGGTAATAATCATAAAGTTATACTAAAATATTAACTAAAAATGAAATTAATGAGATAAACCAAACTACATAGTTGAAATTATTTAAAACTAATAACTAACTAGTTATAAATAAACCAGATAAACAAGTTGCAAACTTTAAAACTTTAATTTTGGTAAATTTCAAGAACATCCTTCAGTCATATTCTCTTATAAAATAATCGTACACAAAATTCCTGACAATATGAGAATAGATTTACTGAATTGACATACTAATAGAACATATATTATACCTGATTTTTTATCGACTGGTTGTAAAGCAAAATTTTTTGTAAAACGAGGAGTAGTTATTCTAGACTCAGGTTGAAGTATCACTGAAAAAAAAACAGAATATTCAGTTAATAAAAAAACACAACACCGCTTAAATAGTATGTGCAGCATTGTAAAAGGTACTACCCTATAGAATTTTTTATACTTGTTCAAAATAAGCTTCAGCTAAATATCAATTTTATTCTGTAATGTCATTAGGCCTGCTGCAGTATTAATGCTACATTTCCATCTAGGCAACAGTTGCATTCCCTGCCAATAATTTTTGTTAGATGTAACAGTATATTCTCTGTTCTGAACCTATGTATTGGATCCGAGTCAGTTAGGTGTAAGCAAAGCATAATAATGTTTCTGAATAATTGCCACAGCTATAGTAATTACCTCTGATCAATTATTAAGCATACTGACTATTACCAAAAATATTTTAATTGAAACTCCTTATACAACAAAAAAGTTCTCAGAAGATTTAAAATTTAAAATTAAATTAAATTACAGGTATAATACGACAGTAATAAGCCTATATGTAATTTAAAAAAACTTATCGTTAGAAACAGTACAGTTCTTATATTTACGACTTACTAGAATAAAGAGGATCCACTAAGAAATCTCCAAACGTTTCTGAACCAGGAAATTCTCTTGTCAGCATTAAATCTAAAAGAAAAATGAAAGTGTTATATATTTAACAATTTTGAGCTACAAAAGGTGCCAACTTTTTATTAACCCAAGTAAGATGAGTTCTGTAGTTAATTGTTTTTTTTGGGGGGCTCCCAAACTCCCCTACACCCCGCCATCTCCACCCACTACTATGGCTGGTCGCAAGGATGCGAGGTGGTACAGTAGAACAACAATAGAATATCGCCTCAGTATACCGCACCATTATAACTTAACGTAGTCATTCTTTCTTCACTAAAAAACAGTCAGTCGCCGAGCTTAACATACACCACATAGACATAAATAACATAAAGATCATGCAGTATTTACAGCCTTAGTCTATACCTAATACAGGATACAGGAATTGTTGCACTAGTGTCAAAACTTACCCAGGAGCAGATATACAGTCAAACCATGTCCCATTAATAGGTACTTTCAGGGTTAAAATGAAAAGAATGTCACCTAAAAAACAGCAGACTTATGACATGAGAAAACTTAAAGACGAAAATATCAGACTAGAAATAGGATCAGCCCTAAAGGACAAAATGGTCAACAGTATGCAAACGGGTAACATAGAGTCGGCACTGGCTAATTTTCAAAAAGCGACAACCGAGATTAAAGAGGAATATCTGAAGCCTGATCAAAGAATGAGAAAATCGTGGATGACAATGAGATCTTGGAACTGACGGAACAGCGAAGAAGGCAGAGGGGCAACATTACGCAGTATAAAGTGTTGCATAATACCATCAGAAGGAAAATCAGGGAAGCAAAGGAGAGGGAAAGACAGGAACAATGCATGGAAGTTGAGCATTATCAGAGCCGATATGACGATTTCAATGTGCACCGAAAAGTCAGGGAAATAACTGGGAAACTTGGTAAAAAGAGATGGGGAAAACTGATGGATGAAGACGGTAACTTAGTGGTCAGTAAAGATGAGCAAAAGGATGTTTGGAGAAAATATCTAGAAAAGCTGTTCTATGATGCTAGAGAGAGGCAAGAACCCATCATAACAGATAATGAAGGACCACGTATCTTAAAGGAGGAAATTGAACTGGCAATTAGGCAGTTAAAGGAGGGGAAAAAAGCTGGATTAGACCAAATACAAGCTGAATTTTTCAAAATGCTTGATGTAGAACAACTGCAATGGCTCACAGCAATATTCAGTTCCATCTATGAATCGGGTCAAATTCCCTCCGAATGGTTGAAGTCGGAATTCGTAGCCTTACCAAAGAAACCAGGGGCAAAAGTATGCGAAGATTATCGTACCATAAGTTTAATGAGTCACATGTTGAAGCTCTTCCTCAAAGTTATTCACAGAAGAATATACCGTTTGTGCGAAAGAGAAATAGCCCCGAATCAGTTTGGGTTTCACAATGCAGTCGGAACACGAGAGGCGCTATTTAGTGTTCAGGTCCTGTTTCAAAATTGCAGGGATGTCAGTTGTGATGTGTTTGCATGTTTAATTGATTACCAGAAGGCCTTTGACCATGTCAAACATGGGAAAATGATTGAAATATTGAAACAGACAGGAATCGATGGGAGAGATCTCAAAATAATATCACATCTGTACTGGAATCAAACGGCCATATTGAGGGTTGATGGCGAGCATACAGATGAAGTGGAAATCCTGCAAGGGGTTAGACAGGGGTGCATATTATCACCAATATTATTCAACCTGTACTCCGAACACATCTTTCGAGAGGCTCTACAAAACTTAGAGGAGGGCATTTTAGTTAATGGACTCAGGCTTAACAACCTGCGGTATGCGGATGATACAATTGTTTTTGCGGATTCAATAGAAGGACTGCAGACGCTCATGAACAGAATCCAAGAAACAAGCAGCATATATGGACTTGACATAAACACCTCCAAAACTAAATTCATGGTAGTTAGCAAAAAACAAATTAGGGGTGCTAACCTGTACATAAATCAAGAAATAATAGTAAGAGTCTCTAAGTACGAATACCTCGGAACAGTCATTAATGAGGCATGGGATAACTCACAGGAGATCAAGAGTCCCATTGGTAGGGCTGGGAACATCTTTAGCTCTATGGGTGCGGCTTTCAAAAGTCATGATCTTACTTTGGGGACCGAACTGAGACTTCTGAGGTGCTATGTTTTTCTGTCTTGCTGTATGGAGTGGAGTCCTGGACTCTAACAAAAGAAACGACCAACCGACTAGAAGCCTTCGAACTCTGGCTCTACAGAAGGATTCTGAAAATACCATGGACCCATAAGGTGACCGACATTGAAGTTCTGCAAAGAATGAAGAAAACCACAGAACTTGTTAATATTGTGAAAGCAAGGAAGCTGTAATATTTGGGTCATATCATGAGGAATTTGCAATGTTATGAACTGTTACAACGCATCCTGCAGGGAAAGATAGATAACAAGAGGAAGCCCGGTAGGAGAAGAATATCCTGGCTTGGGAACTTGCGAACCTGGTTTGGTAGGAGCTCCATGCAATTGTTCCGGTTGGCAGCGGATAAAGTCAAAATAGCCATGATGGTCGCCCACATCCGTAGCGGATAGGCACTCAAAGAAGAAGAAGAAGTCTATACCTTCACAGTATCCGGTACAGTTTTTCTTTAATTTTATCATCTCTGTGAAACAGATCTACCTCTCCATTTATTTCATTGGCTGTTGCTATACATCTATTGATTGGAGCTATTTCACTTTTTGTGGCTCCAGCAAACAGCCTGAAACTTCTTAAAGCTGTGCAAGGCACCCTCAGAAAAATCTTCGAGAAATGCTCATATATTTAATAAAGAAGTAGTCATATATATTTTCCTCCTGTACCTCTAATTTGTAGTCTCATATATTTTTATTCATATGTATGAGTATCTATGGTTGTAGGTATTTGAGTGTACTCGAACAGTTGAACTATCAAAACCACAAGTTTTTGGTAGATTTCAAAAACCAGTCAGAATTTAATAAAACAGAAATGCAAAACCAGCTCTAGTTAATAAATATAAATTAACTAGTACAGAGGGTTAAAATTTGTGATTGTATTGAAAAAAATCAACCACCTGTTTTATTCAATCTGACATTGATACCATACAATAATTTGCCAAGTTCTTTGTACTTTTCCCTGTTACTTCCTGTTATTAGTCTTTTTATAATTTTGTCTTCACCCCTTTTTTATACTGGTGAATACTCCTTCCAGTTACAGTAATAAAAATAATGGAGTGATTCTTTACAAGCATTACATTCAATTTTTCCAGCATTAACTCTCTAGGCTACATCAGATTGTGTAAAGCTATAACTGAAATTTACTCATTTCAAAAGAATTTCATTTTGATTTTTCTATTTCTGAAAACTTTTTACTTACTTCTAAATTTGCTGTTCCTTTTTGAGGTATCATCAATGTTTACCTTTGCAGCCAAAGATGGTACTGAAACATTATATCATTTCGTTTATAAATGTATTTATTTCAACACAACAAAAAATTGATAAAACTGAATATGTATAGAATATCTCAAATCAAATTAGGGTTGACCAAATAAAATTCTCATGTTCCAAGAACAGAAAAGTAGAATACACAATAAAACCACTAAAAGTGACAAAGCATACATTTTGTTGTTTGCTGCTGAACGAATCTTTTGTGTTTTAGAAAAGGTTCATATCATATTGTAAATGATGAATCAAGAAGCAAGTTTCTTATACTTTCGTAATTTTTCAGTGTAATCCCACATAGCGTAAGATAAAATTACAGCAGTAATTGCAGTCTAGAAACATTATTGTAACTGTTATAATTGAGGCTTCTGATAAAAAAGAGTTCCTTTTGACCTTTCAAAATTTTCAGTTTTGAATTTTATTTTTAATTAAGGTTGTATATAGAATGCGGGAAGCGTAGAAATCCTTTCAACTTTCATAAAAAATTACAATGTAGGTAAGTATTAAAAATAAGAGTATGTTGATATTTTTTAAGTAATTCACTGTCCTTTGTTACGGCTACCACTTATTAAGAGCAATCATAAATGTTTTAATTTGAGAAATGGTCTTACGTATAGCGGATATTTCAATCATTTATTTATGATAAACAGTGAGAAAGCAGAATAGAAAATAGTTTTGTTAAAATAAATTTCAGTCATCGGTACTTACAGACAAGTTCATCTTTATTTAAAATTTCTTTTGCATCGCCATCCTTTAGAATGTCATTACTTTTACCAATCTGGATATCTGGTAAAAGATAAGAAAAATTAAAATAAAGCAACAAGTTTGCAACAGTGTTTATTTAATTTTATAGGTTATAAGATGGTTGAGATAATGCCACTGTGATCAAAACAAATCTTTTGTGATTATTTCAGTTTGAGATGATTCGAAATTAGAATTATCTCAATTTGAATTGAGATTATCATTTGGGGAATTGTGTTTGATGATATGGGTTGGGGACCACCATCTGCATTCTTTGAAATGAACACAATCTGCATGAGAGTTGCATCGCAACCTGAAAAAATTATCACTGTTGAGGCTGTTCAGCCTATTTTTGTTAAGTACATTGGGAAAAATACCAGCCTCAGTAGATAATATTCCTCGAACAAACATATAACTCCTACAAGGAGCTAATGAGCATGCATTCCTTCCAGGCAGAATCATACATTACCAAATAAAGGTAATACCAATGAATACTACCAGTAGGTCACCTAAAGGTTTTAAAGTATTATCTCATCCAGTATCTACAAGCACTTTTGGTATGGAAACAAACACACTTTACCTTTATTTCTTAAGGGGTGTTGACTGACAAGAGCCAATGAAAGCTGACAACAATAGTAACAGCAATTTTTTTTAAACCAATATTTTTTGTCAATTAAAATAGATATCTCACTTACTTTGTTGTTGAATGGATATAAAGTATGAATGTCAAAAAGATTATAATTTTCAACAATATTTTTACTGTACACTAAAAGCAAAAAACAAACTAAGACATTATAACACCAACTTCCAAGCTGAGGTAATCTACAAATGCAAAGTCCTACAATAGAAAAACAGATGTTCGTCTTAGGATCTTGACAAAGTTGAAAGAAGAATTTTGAGAAATTTAAGAGAGCTAATAGCAATGAAAAGGGATGGTGGAGTTTGAACATCTTTTAAACCCATGAGGAAAAGAAGATATTTTGTTTCATGGAAAAATTTAAAGAATTAATGAATCCAGCACGTCCAAATAATTAACTATTATGATCTTTATTTAGCACACAGATTTAAATAACAATGTAAAGATTCATAAAAACAATAGGACCACCTCCATGGCATAGCAGTGAGCATACTGCTACAAAGCAGATGTCCGGAGTTCAATTGCCAGATAGGGTCCAGATTTTAAAAAGTTAAAACCCGTAGTTCATAACCCACAGTAATCACTTGTGAGCAAGCTGTTGATTCACTATAAATAAACTAAAAACAATAGAAAAATCAAGTTACTCCTTTTTGTTTCAAGTAATTTAAAATCTATCAACTTCTTGGTGGCTTTTAACATTACAAATTGTCCAAACTTGTTTTGCAGTAGACAACTGAACCACCAATTTATTACTTCAACCAAAGATACTTATTAACCATATTATAATAAAATATAGTTCCAAGGCTACAAAAACTAGTTCTGTTTCTTATCACATCGTCAGCCAATTAAATGATTGACTCATTAAGAACACAAGAGGTAGAGGTGTAAAAGACACTAGTCAGAGTTATCTCCTCCGAAAGTAATGCATTTCATTAAACAGCCAGACCCTGTGTTGAATGAAGAGGTGTCATTTGCAGGGTGGAAAGTAGGTGCTTTTCAGAGGGCCTGGCGTGCTGATAACTATACTCTTTCAATTCAGTGAGGAAGGCAATAGTAAATCACCTTACTCCTCATTTTTACTTAGTAAAACCTCTTGAGGTTCAGACCAGCCTTTTGGCTGTTGACCTAAACAACATCGTAAAATAGTTATATGGTAATAAAACATTAACTTTATATACTCATATAAGAATTTATATCTATCTGTATTGAAGCTTTTTGTTTAAAATTAGTTTTTGTTGATATAAATAGACACATTAGATTGTAAGATTTCATTTTCCATTACCTTTGTATATATTGAAGCCGTCATTAAGTTGTTGTGCATTACAAAACTTTAAAAATAAGTATGAGATAAAACAAACACTTGCAGAACATAACAGTCTAGCCATACTGGAAAAAATAATATATTATCTAAAGTTCACTGTATTTATAAGCAGATCATTCTCTGATGAATACAACTTTTTTGTAAGAGGGGTAAATATTATTTCAATGAAAAACAATAGATATTGTATAGAAGAGAATGTAGTCTGTCTCAAAACAATAAGAATCTATTAAAAAATGTATAATGAATGCCTGGATTTGACAGATAATTTACAAATTTTAAATAACTATTAAAAAGTTGTACTGAAACATAATTATGTTTTATTTTAATACTCCTGACAAGATTTTAAAACAAATTGGAAAAATAAGATATTAAAATTACTTGGTTTAACAACTTCTCAGTTGCACAAAACTGATGAATGCAAGTACAAACACTGAAATCACAAAAAAAGAATTTAACGAGTAACATAGTTTTCATCATAGTTAAAAGATTTTTTTTTAATATCTTAAGCAATTAGCAGTTAATGCAGATGTGTTGTTTAGGTCAACAGCCGAAAGGCTGGTTTGAACCTCTAGAGGTTTTACTAAGTAAAAACGAGGAGTAAGGTGGTTTACCATTGCCTTCCTCACTGAGTTGAAAGAGTATGCTTATCAGCATGCCAGGCCCTCCAAAAAGCACTCACTTTCCACCCTGCAAATGACACCTTCACTTCATTCACCACAGGGTCTGGCTGCATAGTGAAATTCATTACTCTCAGAGGAGATAACTCTGACTAGTGTCTTTTACACCTCTACCTCTTCTGTTCTTAAATAGTTCAGTCATAAAAGTGGCTGACTATGTGATAAGCAACGGAACTATTTTTTTTAGCCCTGGACCAAACAGATAGAGTGCAATTAAAATAACACTCCACCTGCCCGTTTTGGGCATTAATGCAGATGGTGAAGGGTAAAAACACAATGACAGATGAACGAATTCCAGAACTGACCAGGAATCATACATAGGATCCATGGCATAGAGGCCATTAACATATATTTCTATTGTGCGATAATGCCTACATAAGCCTTAGTTTGCATGTAGGTAATGATGCGATAGATCATTCCAGAAATGACTGGCATCAAACTTCGGACTCATGGCACAGAAGCCAGTTACACTGACCACTTTTTTTCTATATCCTTTCCTGACGTCTTTAAACCATTTATTTGTTTAGCCAACCATTTGTTATCAGTTCTACAGGTGCCTGCAGAATTTTAGCCTTAATTTTCTAATCGTTTCCGTAACTGTTTGTTTTTCTTGTACAGTTATTCTCAATTTTTCAACCTGTACTGTCCATCTACTATCTCATTACCCATTATCTTGCTAAGGATTTTTCTTTCAAATTCCTCTGCTTCTCTTAAACCAGCCTTCCCAATCATTCACTCGCATACATACACGCAGGTCGTATCATGGTATTTTACTACCTGATTATTTTACTACCAATAGTCTACTTGGACAGACTGGATGTCTGTATATAGACTTAAGCATGTTTTTAGAATTACGTACTGTATGTACATATTTAGACAGATAGATTAGACAGAGGGTCATATTTGATCCCAATATATAACAATTATGATGCTGATTTTTTAAATGTCTTGAAAAGCCATACGCTAAATAAATAAATACTACCTGATTTTGCTTATCTTAAGAGCGCGTTTGTCTTACACACATGGTGAGTTTGTTGGAGTGCAGTGGCCATCTTTTCTTGCCTCTTTTGCTTCTTTTTCACTGGTATTCAGTTGCATTATCTCCCCAAGCTATCAAATTTTTCATATTGTGTCTTCAAATGATGCAAGATTATTTTCATGTCAGTTATACGGGGCGTCCATAAATGAATATCCCAGTTTCAATTGCATATTATAACAGTTTAATTTTGAGTATTTTCAACAAATCATACATCAAATTAAAGGCAAACTTACCTAGTTTTCTCATATATGTTCAATATGTGCACGTTTAGTTATGCAGCAAGCTTCCAATCTAAAATCCAATTCTTCCCACACTTTGGTTAACACACCCGGAGTAATGGAAGCAATAGTCTGTTTAATTCTTTGTCTCAACTCTGGCAAATCATTAGGTAACAGCGGAACGAAAACATTATTTGTAACAAAGTTCCACGGAAAAAATCGCTTGGTGTGATGTAAGGTGAATGTGGAGGCCAGCAGAAAAGAGCTCTATAGTTTTGACCATTACGACCAATCAAACGATCAGGGACCTGGACATTCAACCACTCTCGTACAAAGAGATGCCAGTGTGGAGGGGCTCCCCACTTGCCAAATGAGGTCTTGTAGCCAAATGAAATTTTCGGGTTCACCTAATTAAGGAAAGAGCCATTTTTGCAACATCCAGACAAGCCAAACCTGTTAGGATAGCTTTCGTGAAAAAAATGGTCCATACACATGACGTCAGGACACAGCGCAAAAAACGTTAAATTTGGGGGAATCTCTTTGATACTGAACAATATTATAAATATTTATAAATATTATAAATATAATATTAATAATATTAATATAATATTAATATTATAATATAATATTTTATTATAAATATTATAAATATTTTTTAATATTATAAATATTATAATATTTTATAAATATTTTGGTTTTTTATGAGGATGTCCTGTCCCTTATATTAAAACATTATGGGTATTTACTGTCCCACTTAGAAGAAAAGTTGATTCATCACTGAATACCATACGATCAAGAAAGTCATGTGTCAAGAAAGCTATGTGGTCAGGGGTCGCCATTTTGTGAACCTAGCGCTGCAAGTGGGAAAACAATAAAGAACAACTTGCGCATGCCCTTTTCTAAAATTGTTTGAGTTACTCTTTAATTTGATATATGATTTGTAGTAAATAGTCAAAATTAAACAGTTATAATACACAATTAAAACTGGGACATTCATGTACAGACACCTGGTATATTTAGTTTCTTTGAAATAAATTTGTATTGCCATTTTTTTTTTTGCTTAACTTCAGATACAGGACTTATGAAAGAAATCATTAAAAAATAAGACAAACATAAATATATTATTTTATTTTTATACATTAAAAAAAAATACTAGATTCACAGGATTTGTACTAGAATTACAAAATTATTATGCCTACTTTTAATTTACTGTTAACTTAAAATAGTACATCAATTGAATCACAAATCACTGTGTGACTTCAAAATATCTTTAAAATCATTACAATAATAGGAAATAGAGAAATCTGAAAATTCTGCATGACTAATATCATGTCATATCTAACATCAGTCAGAAATTGTATTAAAAATCAACGTTCATGTAAAGTAAATTCTGTAGCAAGATTCCAAACAACCAAACACAATTAATTCTAAAACTACATTAAATTAATAATTATTAGGAAATTAATTTACTAAAATCTTCATTGAATTGTTACCTAACTACAGGTTTTAACAGTTCTCTTTACAACTTGAAATAACATCATTCAATGACAAAAAATTTTACTTATAACAGATAAATAACACAGTAGGCTATTTCTTGGTAGTTTTTCTGCATATGACATCCGAGAAAAATATCCTTACATAACCTGAAATAAATGAAAACTACAGACTGAGTTTTTTAATACAATGAATACGTAAACACTTACGAGGTCTGTTCAAAAAGTTCCCGAACTTTGTTTATAAAAAAAAGTACTTGACTTACAGCTTAGGGGTCTGAATCCCCATCAAAGTAATCTCCTTCCCCAACATACACACTTATCCCATTGGTGTTTTCACTTTCTAAAGCAATCCAGGAACACTTCTTCTGGAATGACCTTCAGCTGTTCTGTCGCATTCTTCTGAATCTCAGGTATCATTGCAAATTTTTTTCTTTTGCAGGGGTTTTTTGAGTTTGAGGAACAAGAAGTTACAGGGTACTAAATCAGGTAAGTAAGGTGGGTGAGCAAGCACGGTAATCGAATTTCTGGCCAAAAACTTACTAGTTCTGAGGGCTAAGGAAGAACCAGGCGCCACTCGCCCGAAGTTTGGGACGTTTATGTCTGATATTTTATTGTAGGCATTTCAGAACCTCAATGTAGTAAGACTGGTAAATTGTAGAGCCTAGAGAAAATTACTCGTGATGGACAGCCCCTCTGGATCGAAAAAACCAGTCAGCATGACTTTTGACCTCCAAGAATGAACATCAACATCCACTGATCGCTGATCATTTTTAAATTATTTGAACAGTAAGTCACTCTTTTCATGGCTTATCAGTGAAACCCTTGACAAGCAATTCATGTGTTTCAGTGAAAGATTTTCAAAGTTCATCCAAAGTTTCACACACACAACACTGTTCACACAAGCCACTCATTTTCAACTTTGACAAACGTGTCACAAACACCTTCCCTAAAACAGCTGTTTCTCCGCAACTAAATAAAGATATCAACAAACTATAAAATGGAGGTTACTTGTGATGTTTCGATGAACACAATGAACCCTGGTGGATCTCTGTGGAACTAACTGTAGGAGCCCTATAAAATAAACATCAGGAACTTTTTGAACAGACCTCGTACTGTAACAGTTCGGTAAAAATACCCAAAAAAGTGATTTGGAAAATGGGCTAACCACAATTTTGTAAACATATATTTTACACGTAAGTACAAAATTATTAAATTATTAACCTTTTATTAATGTTCGACAGTTCAACAGGGTTGCTGTTTATCTCCCACTCTTTATAAATTATACGTGCAGGAGGCACTCAGGATATGGAAAAGGAAGTGTCAAGGGATGGGAATAGACACAGGAGAGGATAATTTGTACACCCTCTTCTTTGCAGATGATCAGGTGGTGTAGGCAAATGATGAGGAGGATATGGCTTACATGTTTAGGAAGTTAAAGGAGGAGTATATTAAGTGGGGAATGAAGATAAATATTAATAAGACAGCTTATGTGGTAATAGGAGAGCGGGGAGGAGATTTAGTACTTGAGGCAGAGGTAGTGAGGAAATATGACAAGTTCAAGTACTTAGGAACACTCTTTTCTGAAGATGGAGGATGTGAGGAGGACATCAGATCTAGGGTCGGTCAGGGAAGGGCGGCAATTCGAAAGCTGAATTGTATATTGTGGTCTCCAAAAATAAGTTTAAGAACAAAAAAAGTTATGTATAATGCAGTGGTTGAGCCAATTACAACTTATGGAGCAGAGTGTTGGCAAATCAGCAGCCGAAATGTTCATTATTTGGAGGCTTTGGAGATGGATTTTTTCCGCAGAGCTTGTCGGCTTTCAAGAATGGACCGAGTTAGGAATGAGGTAATAAGGGACAGAGTTGGAAGACCTCATTCTATTGTGGACAGGATTGAAGGAAGGCAACTGGAGTGGTATGGGCATGTACAACGCATGAGTGGGGAGAGGTGGCCAAAAAAGATTTTGGAGTACTGTCCAGCAGCAAGACGGAGGAGAGGTAGGCGAAGGGGAAGAAAGAGATTTAGGAGAACGGGACTGGATGGACAGGAGGAGGTGGAGATCGAGATGCGGGATGCGGAGTAATCTGTAGGAACCCCGCATAAAGTAAAGTAAGTATTAATGTTCGATATTCTTAGAGTAATAAAATAGATAAAACACTAAAAATAGAAAAACCTTTCAATAAGAGATGTAAATATTAAAAAAACATCTTTTATGATGTTTTTTCTTTGTTCT
The DNA here is from genome assembly GCA_035578175.1 of Catonia carolina. Classification (NCBI taxonomy): domain Eukaryota; kingdom Metazoa; phylum Arthropoda; class Insecta; order Hemiptera; family Achilidae; genus Catonia; species Catonia carolina. The sequence continues at coordinate 101,935,028 of JAQMRL010000001.1, read as the reverse complement.
CATAATTTGTACGATTCAAACTGGCCACATTATACCAGGGCCGTTGAATAAGAGAATTTTCAGATTTCTCTATTCAACGGCCCTGCCATTAAAAATATTTTTTCAATATTATATAATATTTTTTCAATGTTCATGTTTAGTTTAAAAAATGTAAAGGTGGACAACATCATGTAACTTCAAGAGCTAGACTGGGGCAATAATGGAAGTAAGAAAGTTTCTATAGACACATATCCAGAAACCTTCAATTTACGTTTAATTTAATTTACAGCTAGCAAAAATTATACCTTTCTTTCATCAAGCTATAACTGAGACACAAATCATGAGGAATATATTATGAATTTACACACTTTATCAGAAAATTTGATAACTAAAACTGAAAATAATTTTTGAGGAACAAATTCATTTAGAAACTTTTGATACAGTTCTTGTACTAATTGAATTATACAATTTTAGAATACCTTTAAAAAAAGAAAAGATGGTTAAATTTTTCTCTTAGATAAATCTCAGCCTTTAAGTATAAAATATATTACTGCAGGAACTTGTTAAAATGTATTAATGCTCAAAATCAGCTCCCAAAGTTATGCCAAGCAATACAGAATATAAAATTAAAAATACACAAATATTTTTGAGGAAAACTAAATACTGAATTTGGGTTAATTGTGTAAAAATTGCAAGACTAAACTATAACAGAAAATACATGCACAATGTAATCATTATAAATGTGTCACCCTGAGGATTTCTAACACTACACTAAAAGCTACTTCCTAAAACTGTACTAAAAGCTACAACTTCCCACAAAAAGGAACTTCACAAAATTTTCTGTAAGTATTCAAATTATGTTACCAAGGCCAGGCGTATACTAGAGTACAGGCACAGTGCGTTTGAGACAGCCACGTGCGGAGCAGACATTTCTCCCAGCGTATACTGTAGACGCAGGACAGTCAAATATTTTGTCATGTTCAAAAATTAGTTCATGTTCGGCCATTCAGCAGGATGGATCATTTTAATGAGAGTGATAAGTTAGTATCGAATTCATCCAATTCCAGTACAGGAGAATTAATTTTACTGTTTTGTATTTCAAAGCGAAGGGAGGAAAGTTTGTGGCCAAAGTGATTTTATGAAAAAACGTAAAACGCATGGCGAGTTCAAGTTAACACAAGAGTTTGAAAATATTACATTCAAGAATTACACTAGGTATGCAGAAGTTCAATTAACTTGTCTTAGACTGACACATTTGAACACCACAACTTGTGGTTGCTTAACACAGATATGTTGCTGTGCTTCCCAATATACGGTACGCTACAGGCAACAATGGCTGCACAGTTTTCGATCCTACCCTGCCTCTCCTAAACTACACCACCTGCACTCCAGTATATGCCCAGCCAAAGCTAAATAATTTTTTCCAATACGGTGGTCAACTTTATTTTCTTTGAATATTAACAACCAATTTTTAAGTGAGTTTAAAAAAGTCTAATTTTAAGACTTCTTTGCATATTTTTTACAAAAGCAACAAATCATGAGTGACAGACTCTCAAAGGTGAAAACCTGTACAGTTACAGCATTTATACACTTTTTTCAGCTCGAGTATATGTAAATCTCCACCTGAACCAATGACACAAAATCGTTCTACAACATTATACTCTTACTCGCAAAATTACATTCAAATAAGAGGCATATTGACTGAAAAAATTATTTTAATTCCTTACTGAGAGCCTGTAGCTCCTAAACATAGACAAAAAAAATCTAAATAACTGTGTAAAAATTTATACTGGATAACACATCAGGTTCAACGTCGTAGCATTCAGAAAAACATAACATTAAAATCCGCAATGTTTCCTTTTAGAAAAATAAGGGTTACACAGAGAAAATCTCATTTTTAATGATGATTTCCAACATAAAGCATCATAAAGTAGAATCTCCAATATTTATAACAAATACAAAATAGCCAGGTGCTTCTGTTCCTAATTATCCTATTTAATAACATTTTATTATTTTTAAAATATAATACTTTATTTACATGTCACATAATATAATACAATTTGATCTATAATAATAAAATACTTAAGTCAATAACAAAGATATTGTTAAAATAGTTTAAGTTATTAATATCAATGTTTCTAACAACCTATGACTAAATGTATGTTATTCTTGTGCTAAAATTTCTACTGAACTTTTATAACAAACTACAGAAAACTAAGAAAATATCAATGCTGACTACATACAAAATACTTCTTTGATACAGATACTGTTGAATATGAAGCTTAATTATTACTGGAAAGACATAATTATTGTAATCATAAATATACGGTAATCCTAATTTTAATTCTACAGTAAAATATACTTGACGTTAAAATTTTATTCATAAAACCCACATCATTAAATAGTTTAATAATTTATTAGATATTTAAATGATCAATATAATTTATATTATAGTGATTATATTACATAATTAACCATATTTTAAAGTGTTCTTAAAGTTTTAAACTACTGTAAAAAATTTTGCATTTAGAGTCTAGAAGTACCCTTGCACATTTAAAATAGATACTTAAAAAAATAACACAATATTTGTGCAGTAAATTTTATTTAGAGTAATTGTGTACCACATTTTCATGAATAAGATATTTTAACACTAATCGTCTATCCACTCATGAGTAGAAAAATAAAAGTGGTGACTGTTTAAAAAATAATTTGAACTTTTAATGAATATCATGTTTATCTAATAAAAGGTCTTCACATTTTCTATACCTACAAAACATTCAAATTGTGTAATAATCAATAAACTAAAAAAAAATCCATCCACAGGAATAAACTAGGCATATTTCACAGACATTTCACAAAAAAAAAATATTTTTACTTATATTTTACAATACAGGAAGGATTTAACAAATATTTTTTAAATGCACATGATTTCACTATTTAAGCAACACATAGTAAAATTTAGATGACATGACAGCATTAGTTAAGCACAGAATTGTACATACAGGAATTTTATTTGGTGACATTCTATCAGTATGAAATGCTTTCAGTACACATGCAAAACAAAATCATTTAATTTATAACACAAAAATCTGGACCACGTACTTTAAATAGAGATTTTTTGTTTTAAATACAGAGTTCTACCGAACAGATTTAAATTTTTTTACGTGGTTGTAAAGGACACTATGGGATTCTGAAAAAAATCAAAACATTGAAAATTGGTAAAAGCCGCAGTGAAGTTTTGCTAAGTAAGTAAGAAAATAATTTAATTTAAGTTTGAATGGTACTACTATTCTGGTGGTGACATTGCATAGTTTAGTTTGTTCTGAAGGGTCGTTATGATGACAGGAATAACACTGATACAAAACACTACAAGTTATATGAAATCGAGACATTGGTTATTAGGATTCAATTAATAAAATTGTGTGAATTAATTTTCAGTTAGTACAATTAATACTTTAAAAAATAACAGCCAATTTACCACGAATTTATATATACAAAACATGTGCATATATTTATGAAATAATCTTAATTAAAAACAAAAAAATAAACCCTCTGGGTTGTCGTCTAAGGTTAATCGCTGTGAGTCAGAGTCAGCTGATATACAAAGACATAGGTTCTGTGGTTCAAATCCCAGTAAAACTAGCTACTTTTGTACGGATTTCAATACCAGACAGTAGTTACCTTTGATGGTAACTGATTGTAAGGGTTCAATTAACCACACTTCTCAGGAATGTTCGGCATGAGTCTGTACGAGACTACATCTCATTTACACGTCATACATAAATTATCCTCATTTCATTGGGTCATGGGGTTGCTTATTGTTCTAAATTGAACAAATTGCAATGTACACACATTAGGGTTAAAAAAAATTGGTAATTTTAAAATTATTTTAGTACAATACAGTTTAATAATTCCCTCATAGCTACAAATGCACATCAACAATGTATGAAAACATTATAAAAAAAATTAGAAGAAAAATAAAAATTTCAAAAGGAAAATTTTCTTGCTACAATGCCCCAGATTTTCTTCACATAGGATTTACTTTCCATGTAATTTTTACATAAGTATAGCAATGCAATTCATCATAAGAAAAAGTACCCACTAATATCAAATACATAAATAGTCACAATAAACATTTCTTACTTTAAATCAAGAACAGAAACTCGATTTTAATTTCTAGCAAACTAGAAAAAAACTTAAGAAACATATTTGCAAATGTAATTTGTATCAAATTACAATAATATCTAAAATATCATAATTTATGAACAAATGACAATTTCTACAGAATATCAGACTTAAGTCTGTATATGTATAATAATCTATATATTATTAGTCTATATAATAATATAAAGTCTAAAGACCTCGTAATATAACGTTTGTTAGGTTATCCAAAGTAAACTCTTTTAGACCATAAAAAACTAATAAAAATCTGGTGTGAAACACACGACTTTCTCTTGCCAATGCCAATAATGAACAATATAAGGTTATATTGTTCATAATGTTTAATTAGTAATAAAACATTAGAAAAAAAAGAAATAACGAACCAACATCAAAAAACATAACCTAATTTTAATCGTGAGTGAATGATTCAAAATAAAACGCAACCTTAATTTGGCTTAATAATACGGAAAATCTCTCTTTCACGCTAAACTAGGCTCTGTAGAAAAAAATGCTCAAAATAAAAGTATTAGATATTTAATTCCCTATAAATTTGATTATATGCATTTTTGTTGTAAAATGGATATACTACAGCTGAAATCTTAAAAAATTGATTTTTTCTTACAAAAAAACAGAAAATCACTAATTACCGCTAAACTAAGCTTTATACAAAAAAATGTTTGAAATAAAAGTTGTAGATTTTTAAATTGTCAACAACTTTCATAATATACACTTTTGGGCTAAAATGCATATTAAGGCTAAAATCTTTAAAAAAAAATGTGTTCTAGAAGAAAATAGCCTCCCCAAGAATTTCAGCAGACATGGGACCTAACCTATCTTGTAGAGGATAAAAAATATAGCAAACAAGGTGATTTTTAAAAAAATCATAGGAGCCATTTTTGAGAAAATTGCAAAAAGTGAAAAATGACACGAATAAACTACTACTTTCGGTTGGCCGATTTTGATGAAAATTTGTGTCAGGTCCTCTAGTGGTACTTAAATTAAGTTTCAAGTTTCAACTTCGTACAATGTTCCGTTCTTGAGATATGTTGTTCATACACACAAACCAATTGCTAAAAACATGTTTTTTGTGTTCAGGGTCTGAAAACATGTAGATCTGGTGAAAACTCAATTTCAAAAAATTGACATTAAAACAATACTTTCCTTCATATATACTCATATAGGCAAGAGAAAGTAAAAAAGTATGATTCAAGGCAAGAACATAAATTTTAAATGTTAATGTTTTATTTTCAATTTATATTTTACCATGCTTATTAATTAAAAATCTCCAAAAATGTTGATATACTGTATAAATATTTTATTGGTCTTGTAAATTAACTAAAAACTGAAGTACTTATGAAATAATGCAGACCAATTATATGTATCTGTGATACTACAAATAAAAAATCATCATCTCGTTATGAGATTCCTTAACTAATACTGTTTTCTTTATTATAAAATTAACATAAAAATAATACTCAATAGGTGTGCAATAGATCAACACTTTACATACATAAATTATTAATTAGATTGAATTATTAGACAATGGCCATAAAATACTTTTGATTATTATTCTCCGTTAACATAAGAAATTACCAACAAACCGAAAACAGATTTATTTTCATGAGAATAAAAAGAAAGTCCAAATTACGGAACGTTAATATCAATAGAGTGGTTAAGCTAAGGTTACTTTCACAGCTTTTTTTAAAAAAACAAATTTATGAATTTTACATATTTGTGTCAATGAAAATTTATATTTTCATTACATAAAGTATAAACTAACATACATATATTATAAACTAACATACAACACTATTTGTTTAACAGTCAGATGTTTCAACACGTTGGCTGCCAAGGTATATTTTTGGGATGAATTTCTCGGAGAACATAAAACTATTGTATATTGTTAAATAAGCAGATCAAAATGAAAATTGACTTCAAATGATGAAAATAAATCAGTGGTAAGTTATTCTTCTCACTGTATCTAAAGAATGATCGTTTAATCTGTCTGCCATAAGGAAAGTCGGTGATCCTCACAAATATTTATTATTTGGATGTTTTGTAATTGAATTGGTCATTTCAGAAAGCCCATACGTCAAAATTTTAATTTTTTTCTTTAGTATATTTTAGGACTAACTGAATATTAACACAGCATCCCTACAAAAATTACATAAGTTTGGCTCTCCTCAAGTAATTTAACACTAAGAAAAGGCTTATCTTTAAGGATATTAGGTGCTTCCTTCTAATTAAAATAAAAAAAAGTGAATGATCTTTTGAAGCTTGAGCTCTACTTTCTAGTGAAAGAGGCTGTACAAAATTTCTATGCAAAAATATTTTTTAAGTAGGTAACTACTATTTATGACGATGAAGAAAGTGAATAGTCCTGGAAACCAACTTTTTTTTCTTAAAGTTAAGAATTTCAATTTGTATAATTGCAGAAAGCTATTTAAATCATTAATGTAAACTAGTGAAATAATAAATAAATGAACACTTGTACAACACACTTTTCTTCTGGCCTAACAACATAAGCTTTAGTCTTTCTAACATAGAACAGCTTTAGTCTAAATTTTACTGTCTACATTAGCAGCAATTGCAAAACAGTCAGATGTAAAACAAAAAAACAAAAATTGTCTAAATTTTCAATATAGGTAACAAGTGGCTTATTTTTGAAAAGATAAAAGTGTACTTACATTTAATATTAAAGGGGACAATCCTTATACAAATTTATATTTTTTAATGTTGTATTTTATTGAAACAAAGTAAATTACCAGTTTTTTAAATTTTTCCTAGTTATTTTTTTTTAACTAAGGGCTTTCTGAAATGAACGATTCAATTTGTTCTTTGGTTCAGAATTTATTGCATTTTTTTACATTAAAAAATAATATAATAAGAATGTTTATTGTGGAAATAAATAAAAAATATCAGTGTGATGTATAAATTGTTGTACTCATTTTTATCAGTATATTATATAATTTTTTCCACATATTTATTTATTACAAGGACCCATAAAAGAAACCAAGACATGAACTGCAATGCAGTTGCTGGTTTGGGGTTCTGCATGATAACATTCTTAAGAGCATTTTCAGATTCCAGGTGGAATGTACACTTGTATTTTGTTCATTATGGGCAGTACCAAGGTAATATAACATTTTGAACGAGTAAAGATCAGATTCAGTTAGAATCATGTTGTCTGAGAAACTACCATCGTCATCACACAGTGCATGGGGTATCCATTATTGAGAATTTTTGGCAACCCTCATGGCAACCAATGTGTTCTCATGCATACTTAACATTTGAAAACAATTACATATTCCACATCATCTTGCATACAAAGTAATTACATCAGTAATGGTCAATAAATGTATACATTAGCTCTCTAAAAACTGATTCCAAAAACAAATATTTCTTGATTAATATAACAATTAAATCAGGCCATTCAATTACTTTTAAAATATCCTTACTACCTTACTGAGTAACATTAATTAAAACACTATTATAGGCAAAAATCTTGCAAAAGAACCTGCGCTGTAACGAGGCAATGAGATGTTGTCTGGTGCATTAGTACGCAACAGAAGTGCAATAGGAGAGGTGGAAAGTAAGTGATGGAGGGGATTAGTCTGCTGTCTACTATCACTCAGTAAACATTGTTCGGGTTCAATATTTTTGTATATCATATGGTAATAAGCCAAATGGTGTAGTGTGCGTTTGTACAAATGGTACATACTTTATAAATTCAAATTAGTATTTTAATTATTTAAATACTATAAATAAAAGAAAATATTTAAAAAATATGAAATAAATTAAGTTAAATGTAGTTACTGCAAATATTCCACAATTAAATACAGTATGTGGGGGGCTTTATAATTATTACAAACAAGCCGTAACTGTAAAATTTTTAAATAAGTCTCGCATCGTTTTTTATTGCGTTGTTTTGTTTATAGTGTCTTCTACGTCTATAACAGGTACGTTATTATTTCATTTACAAAGCCTACCGCCTTACACAGTAGAGTACAATAAAATAGCATTTACATTTTCAAAAATTACTGTATTGCACACGTTCTATATTGTATTCAATTCAAAGCGTAAGTGTCTGTCCCCATTCTTCACTGTAGTGCGTGCTTGTTTTAGGCTCAACACAAAAGTGGGAGGCAGGTTTTAATGTCTGATTTTTTTGCAATTTCTGCTAATGCAGACGGTGAAGAATAATGATAAATAAAAATGAATGATGAAAAATTGCCAGGCCTGACCAGGAATCGAACCTGGTAGGTAAGGAGGTAGGTGGGAGTGCTTGACACTGATAGCTGCGCAGACTAAAAATGAGGAAGGTTCTTTTGTAAGATTTATGCCTATAGGTGCGAATATTGAGGAGTAAATCTGAATACTTTAGAAACTAATAATTCCCAAAATGAATACTCACTAAACATGACTAACTGTATCAGGAACACTAAATGACTTTCTGATGGGATAATGCACTGACAACCGAATTGATTAACTAAAACACAAAACTTGCTATAAAAATACTTATCTAATCTACATTTCTTTAACTCTATGTTCTTTGGAATGATGGCTCAACTGCGATTTAAACAGGAAATGTTTTTTACACGTAGAACACTTATAAGGACGGTAGAGTGAATGTTCTCTAATTTTGTGACCTCTTAACTTTCTTGATGAATTGAACATTTGCTGACAAAGACTGCATTTATAAACAGTAGGTAAACGAGCTGAATGAACTTGTGAATGAATTTCTAAATTAGATTTAGAATTAAATCGCTTGTGACAAACCCTGCAATTGAATGGTTTCACACCTTTATGGAATTCTTGAACGTGTTCAACAAAATGACATTGCCGAATAAATGTTTTGTCACATATATCACAGACATATGGATCATTGCCAGTGCATTTTGAAACGTGTGTCATAAAACTCCCTTTTCGCCTATAAAGTTTTTTACAAACATTACAACAAAAAGGCCAATCTGTTGAATGCATTCTTTGATGTATCTTCAATTCAATGTGAATTGGAAATGTTGCTGAACAAATTTTGCATATATGGATTTTCTTTTTTAAATTACCTGTTTTATGGATGCGTTTATGATTTTTTAAACATTCATTTGTCGAAAAAGACTCCTTGCAAATTCTGCAATTGAACTGATCAACGTGTGTTTTTAACATGTGATTTTTTAATCTGTATCTTGAAACACATGTTTTATCACATGTATCACATGGAAAAACTTCATTTTTATGAAATGCTCTATGAGACTCTAAAATATGATAGAAAAGGAAACCTTTGTGGCAAATGTGACATGTAAATGGCCATCCTCCAATGTGAATTTCTTTATGTTTCTCAAAAGTATTTATGTCTTCAAATTTCTTTTGGCAAAAAGGACAAGTAAGGGTAATCTTGCTATTCAAATTGTCTAAACTTCCCATATCAGCACTACACTTTACTTTACTTTCTACAGAAATCTGTTGTTTAACACTCTTATATGTTTTAGTACCACCAAGGAGTTCACCATGTTCAACAAATAAATCACATTTTTTCTTCATAGTTTCTACGTTACACTTTTCTCGGAGGATATCAGCCTGAAAAAAAAAAAAAAATATATAATATTTTTATTAAAAGAAGTAGTCATTAAAAAATTGAGAGTCATCCACAAATTGTACTGCATCTGCGTGTGATTCTGTTTTATTTATTCCATTTTGTACATTCATAATGGGTTGTTATAAAAACAATTTGAATAAAATATAAAAACGGATTACATGCTGAATGCTCTATACAAAAAATTAGGTCTAATTTTTATTGTTTTGTGCAGAACTTAATGTAAAATAGAGCAGGCACAGGACAGATAATAATTATATTATAATGATTAAATAAACTGAAAGTGACAAAAAAATTTTCAATATATTCTTTATTGCCATAAAACAATTTTTTCAAACTGTTAATTAAAAATTTTGAAAAACTGACACTGTGCATTGGATTCCTGCTATACATTTAAGAAAAATGCAAAAGTTCAACTCTATATGATGCAGGGTTAATTAGTTGTGGAAATAAATCCTGATGCATGTTGTGAATGACAAAGAAGAGATTAGCTCTTTAGGCAGGCTTCCCATGAAATGGCCTGGAACTAAGAGTTAACACCTACCTACAGAATAGGCATTTGTTTTGTTTATTTAAATGTGCCCAGTTTATAAAAATATTTGCATACATTCTGATTCTTGCCATTTAATGTAATTTTATTCGTTTAAAAATGTTAGTTATAGAAAACTTTTTCAGAATTTCTTCTTTAGAATGAATTGTCTATTTAATATTTTTGGTAGCAATTTTTTAAATTGTCATCTATCATTTTGTTTTGTCCGTCTGTCCGTCTATCACAAACAGATGTCAGAAACCACACAAGATGGCTACAAACAGTTTTCGGATTCGTAATCTATACTAAAAGTTAGTGCACCTAAATTGGGTTTAAAGTTACGGTTTTGACCAGAAGTGACCCAAAACTGGAAGTCAATCATCAAAGTTGGAATCTGGAAACAGAAATATTGTCATTCAATTCCTCTTAAAGAGTACATACAGAAATAATTGGGTTTTAAATTCCGGTTTCGACTAGAAGTGGCCCAAAACTGGAAGTTAAGAAATCAAAATCGGATTTTGGAAACAAAAAATAATGTCATTCCATTCCTCTTAAAGAGTAAACACCGAAATCACTAAGGTTTTTGCCATCGGTCAAAGGTAAGCCGTTTTATTGCTACCAGCCATGAGATTAATAATCTCATGAAAGGGATTTTTACTACTAAAAATTACTAGCTGTCTAAAGAAACTGATATTTATCCTGGGTCTGTATAATTTCCACTATCCCTTTTCATACACAAATTATGTATATATATTCTTAACTCAGTTCAAACTGTTGATCTAATTTTAGGCCATGCACAATTGATGGTGGGGGAGGCAACAAAACGTGCTCCAGCTAGTTTTGTATAAGTTGGAAACCAGTAAATATTGTTCTTTTCTAGTAGAGAATTCTCTAACGCATCTAATAGTGTTTACAGAAATAGAATATCATAAAAGGGGAAATTTTTATTCCCTCTATAGTGTGCAGGCAGCACTGATGGTTTGGGAATTGTTTGTTTTGAATGGAAGTCCATCCAGCTCGCATGTAAGTCAACATACATGCTTGTTCTTTAGTTTGTGTTGAAGCTATGACATTTCTATAACAGAATTCGCCCTTGAAAAGGAAAGACGAATCCATTTTACTGTTCAGGATGGGGTTTACCATCACGTCCTTTGCAATTGCAAAAGACGTGTAATGGCTTCCTTCTAACCCCACCTACAGAATTTTTCAATACACGTGGTTTTAGGGAAAAGAATTTTCTACATTGCTTTGCTTACAGCTATAACCTAAATATAATAGTGGCTCTGTGACATTACCGTAAAGAATGTAAAAATACCATCCCTTCATGCTTCCCTGTGATGTGAAAATGGACTCATGTTGAATATTTACTCATTTTGTAACTTTGTCAAATATTTACGGAAATTTAAATAAAAAATAACATTTATTCCCGTAAACTCTTGTCTACAAAACACGTTTTATAAATTTTTTTGCTAAACTGAAATTTAAGCCCGTTATAGTAAAAAATCTAAAGTAAACACAAAAATTTTCGCAGATGAAAATTTCGCTCGCCTAAACGCAAAGAATTATGAAGCGATTTTCTTGTAATTATACTCAAAAAGCGCGTATGTATTATATGAATCAACTGTATTTTTTTCAGAATTTTTCATCAGTAATGACGTTAGATAAAACAGTTGTTTTGAGAGCACGTTTTGTTTTTGCAATTCTTCTGTTTTACAAGAAACAGTCCGTTTCATAAGGGTTAAATTCCATTTTAGGTTATACACTGAAAACTTTGATTTCCTAATCTATTATTATATCTGAAACACGGAAGGTTATGCAAAAAATTACTAATAATTGCAGTGAAGGATGACAAACAAACCTCACAAAATGTAATTTTGATGGTATCATAAATAAATAGCAGAAACTTTATTCCTTAACAAAGAAAATGCGACCTACCAAAGGAAAAATACATTCACAGAGAACTTTTTCCTATCAAGAAACAGTAGCAATATAACAACAAACACTAAATAAGCTAACTGAAAAGTAGCCTTTGTAATATTATTACTGTCATAAGTGTTACGACTTCATCCATTGTAATATTGGAAGCCGCAAAGCAAAGTTGTTAAAATATTGGGGAAAAAATAGCCAAAACACTCACAACTGAAACAGCCACTATAACTGGGGTGCAAATTTAAATTAAAGTACCTCCTTCTTGGTTAGCAAATAAGAACTACTCACCACAGCAGATTTGACTTCCTCGTTTGCAACTTCTGCAACATTTTCTTTTTGTGTTTGAATTATCCTAAAAAAATTAGTTTGATTAGTTCTTAAATAAAATTACAACCAGTAATTGACAAATTTCATAAGTCTCGCCAAAATATAGGCTTTTATCAATTTAAAGATTTAATACAGGTAAATATATTTTTCTAAGGACTAATGAAGAACATCTGAAGTCTGAATAATAGTATTTATGGTTTACATTCAACTGTTTTGTATATAAATGCTAATGCAGATGAAGAAGGATGACAGATAAAAATGCCAGACTTGACCGAGAATCAAACTCGAAACCCCTAGTATAAGAACCAATTGTGCTGACCACAAGACAAAGGGACCGGCTTAAATAATAATAATTATATGAATCACATTGAATACTGCAGTAAAGAAGCCTATCTCCCTCCTCTCAATCAAAATCATCACTTCCTTTACACAAAACAAAATTACTATCAATTCTGCAAAAGGTTATTGAAAGGAACATACTACTGTTATAAAAACAAGTAAGTCTGAGGCTAGAGTCAAACCAAATTGCAATGGTAACACAAAAATATAAATTGTAGCTTATAGAAACTTCGAAAAGCCTGTTAATCTTACTGAATAGCCCCCATTACGACCATAATAGCCTATTATTCAATTTTATATAGCTATCAAAATTTACTGTAACATTACATATTACATATGTCATTCAGTTTGCTGATACCATGGAACGACTCGGAGGTTAAAATTACAAAAGTAACCAAACAGTATGGGCTGGACACCAACACCACCAAGACTAAATTTATGATCATCAACAGAGAGGACATGCCATGCATGTCTCTGTACGTGAAAGGGAAAAGAATAGAGTGGGTTTTGCAGTATTCATACCTGGGTATGGTTATTAATGAGGCATGGGACAACTCACATGAGATACAATGTCATATTGGAAAGGCCACAGAGGTTTTCAATGTAATGAGTTCAAAGTTGCGGAGCCAAGACCTGAAATTGGGCATCAAATTACGGTTCTTCAGATGTCTGTTCTTCTGTATGGTGTTAAGACTTGGGCCTTGAACAGGGCGACTGCATGCCGGCTTGAGGCTTTTGAACTGCGATTGTATAGAAGAATATTGAGAATTTCGTGCGTGGATGCAGAAGGTCACTAATGTTAAAGTTTTGTTGAGAATGAACAAGGGTCTGGAATTGGTCAAAATTATTAAGTGCCGTAAGCTGCAGTACCTCAGTCATATAATGAGAAATCAAAAAAGATATGATCTACTGCAACAAGTTCTGCAGGGGAAGATAGAGGGAAAGAGGAATCCTGGTAGAAGATGAATTTCCTGGTTCGCCAATTTAAGTAGCTGGTTTAGTAAGAGCTCCACGGAATTGTTCCGTATTGCAACTAATAAGGTCAAAATGTTGTAATGATCACTAACATCAGAACCAGAAAGGCACGACAAGAAGAAGAAAACATATTTTATAAAAAGTGACTGAACAAGTTATTAAATTACTTTCACAATAAAGGGTTCAAACTATGATACCATTTTTCTTAAATTTAAAGTAGACAAAATTCTAAGACATGTTACTTCTGTCTTAGGTGGAAATACAATAGAGCAGAGCTACAAATTATTATGACTGAAGTAATTATTATTACTTAGTTCATTAGCATCGACATTAATTTTTGGTGGAAATTTTCAAGTATCATATTGAGTTCAAAATAATTTTAAAAATACAAAAAGCTCAAAATTTAAGATTTACTGAGACTAATAAAACAAATGAGACAATAAGCTAATATTCTACAGGCTGCGTAAAAGAATCTAAAGGTTAAAGGTTAGTATAAAAACTTAGGGAGGTGGACTTAAATTTCCAGCTATCATATTTACAGAACAACACTGTCACTATATGATAAAGTTTGGGTACAATTCAATAAATAACAATCAGAAGTACAACCTACTTCTCTTACAACCTACTGTATCTAATTATTATTTCTTTTCCATCAAATAAACACCAACAATGCATAAATACATTATCATTACAGGAACCTACCAAATCAGTTTAAAATATTTAAATTCATAAATTTCATGTGGAGTGGTTGCGAGTTCATCATAAACAAGAGGCCTAAAACTCCAATAATCCAGACTAGTGCAATTAAAACAAAGACTAGATATACAGAAATATAGATAATTATAAAAAAAATATAATGTTGTAGAAAACATCACTACTGTTTATTCGGGGTCCATTCAACAGCACAGGAAACACTTCTTAATTAAATCTGCATGTAATCTCCAATCAGGCAACAATTTTTTTCAGTGATGATGCCAACATAAGCCTTGGTTTATATAAAGGTAATATGAAGTTAGAAATGTAATAGGTGAATTTATATTCACATTCTTTTTAAAAATTAAAGGTGACTAAATCCCCTTCATTTTTCAGTACATTTTTTATTTCCTGCCATTCACCCAAATATTTGTTCTACAGTTAGAATAAATGTTCATCTACTGAATATTGTTACGAAGTAACTAAATATCTAAATGTGTTGATCATATCTAATAAATTAATAGCAAACTAGAAAACTATATAAGACTAAAATAATATTTAAAGTACTGAGACATGCTTACAAACAATTTGTAGAACAATCCAGTGTTGATTCATTATTACATTCTTCTTTAATAAATGGTAGTTGAATAATATCAGTCATGACAATATCTAAAAAGAAAAAAACTAAGATGTAATAAAGTTTCAGTTCTGCATAATTTTATGAGTAAAACCGACACCCAAACAGCAAAGAACAAGAACACCTACTTACATTACATGTCAGTCATATATATAAACACACATACAAAATCATGATAATCAGAGTATAGGATAGCATAGTTTATTTAAATTTTAGATTCAAACTAACTTTAGAATGATCTCACTTTTCTCCATTGTTTTCTGGCTGTAGAATAATATGTAAGTTAACAATAATAGTGCAGATATGTGACCAATTTACTAAGATATTGGATGTAAATTTCATACAGACTCCAGAACATGTTGGAACGACGATATAAAAATGCCTTGACTACAGCATAACATAAAAAAAGCTTATCCATGACCTGACCCAACTTAAAGAAAATGAGAGATGTCAAGATGATCACTGTTGTATACAATATTTTATAGCTTATGACTTGTTCAAGATGTACGGAAGGAATTACCTTAATAAAACAATTTTACATTACGTAACTCTCTAGGATCTTAGACTTTTGGCTCATTTCTAAGTCAAGCTTGTTCTAATGTGCACTTACTAATTACCTAAAAAACATTTCTAGGTTCAACCAAATACTGTTTTTTTTTCAAAATTAAAGTAACAGTAGCAATAAAATTACAGCAATGTACTTTCTCAGCTGTGAGCATTGTACACAAAAAATAAGTAAGGAAGCAACCTGACAAAAGTCTCATCCTTGCGTAACAAATAAAACACATTTAGATCAGAAATATCCAATCTGTATTTCATAGGAGACCTAAAGAAATAAGAACTGCCATAGTAGGTAAGTTAGTATTTTAATATCCTTAAACTATACAATTACTAGTGGACTAACCTTGAGCCATAGACAGGTAATCTACAATAGCAATTACAAAGCCGTGACTTAAAAAAGTAAACTATATGAGAGGTATTTTAAAAAATAATTTATAATAATTACAATTATAGGTTCAAGTTACTTTGATAAGTTAAAACTGTCATTTTGATGGTCTCCGGAGTTTTCAATTACCACTACATAGTCTTCAAGGATAAATAAACAAGATAATTAAAAATTAATTCGGTAAAAATAATTTAAATGGGGGAATTACATCTATAATATAATTATAACACAAAATAAACTAACATTTAAAGAAAGAATAATAGTTAGTCAACCTTAAAGATCATAAACAATGAACATTTACATTATTATTCATTAAACAGATACCCGCCGATCTTGTTTTACGAGCATCTCTATTAGTAAACAAAAAAATATTTGATAATTTACTGCGTATTATGATCTAATTGTAGTATAAATAAGTTCTTGTTTCATACCGCCTACAAACAAACACATAAATCTTTCCGTAAAAATCTATGTTGACAAAACCCATCAAACAAAACTACCCACCCCATGAGTAGGCACTAAAGAGCCGGTACTAATGATGTCCCAAAAAATCTATAATTAATGAGTAAATATTGTGGTGAGATAAATGCACAAAATACTTACATTATTAATACATAAAATTAATTTTCAAACAATGAAATGTCAAATTATTTTTATAAACAAAAACAATAACAAGATAAGAACCTAACTTTGACCTCCAACGGATTACCAACTTAAATATAGGAGCTAAATTAAAAAAAAGGATATTTACGACGGAAAAATAAAACAAAACATACTGATTAATTTTATTGTTTCTGAAATTACTAATTACGTAGGCCTATTATGTGCCGTAAAATTAATAAAAATATTTTTCCACCGCGTGTTAAAAATTTCTAAAATTCCTTTCCTTAATGATTATATCGAAACCGCCGAAAGACCAATGCAGAAACCAACTATAAAATGTGCTATCGCCTTTAAGTATACTATAATGAACAGTATAGTATACTAAGGTGTGTAGAATACTCAAAGGCTATCACTTCCAATACGCTTAATTTTCTGATTTCAGTAGTAGGATGAAAACCTTGGTAGGATATAATAAGAAATAACGTTTGTCTCTTTTCAGAAAGAAGTACCGTTGCAGAAATATCTATAATTTACAAGTTTATCTATAATATTTATACTTATATATAAAATATCTATAATTCACGAGATCGATAAGGGATCCCTTAATCAACGACCCTGAGATCGTATACTTATTTACTTAAACAGTATTGCACTGTTGGTAACACTGAAACGTTGTTGCCGGCTTAATTATGTTCACAAGTCTAATACACGGAGTATTAGTAAGTAAATATAATTATGGTATAATATTAAACAATCCAGAAGCTTTAGGCACACTTTAGTCACAATCTTATAATGCAAAGTCCCGAAGTTTGAGGCACATTTTATGGACAATGCGAGTGCATCGGCCAGCTAGCTCACACATTATTCCATGATTGTTTCTTCATAATTTAACAGATTAGTCGGTACAGGCTTTGAAGGTTTACTTATGTTTTTAAAATGAAATTGTCATGTTTTAAGTTGATTTATAACTTAATATTAAGCAGGAAAATAATTAATTTTTTTTAATCAGAGATGTACAAAGTCTTGTAACTGAGGTTCCTTGGAGCACTTTCATCCTATTTGCATTTTTTACTACCATTAACAGCTTCATGACTAAACATTCACCTGTCATTTCGTCATAATTTATTCACAATATTGGAAACTGCACAGCATCATCAAAAACTGTTTACCATCATGCAAATAAATTTATATTAATTACTGTACAAATAAAGTGCACAAAAATTTCAGCTCCATTGGAACACCAACTTTTTGAACAGTATTATTTCCTGAAAAAGGCCCCAGCCTTTTCCTGAAAAAGGCTTGATTTATTTGGTCAATTTATTATAATTCTATCTAATTCAAATCTGCTTTGAGTTCAAAAAAAGATCAGATATCATCTGATTTCATACTATGAAGAATAAAACTAATTTATTTTTTTATTAATTATTATCAGTGCACATGCTAACAACATTCTCCCAACACATCAAACCAAGATTAATACTTCATTTCAACCAACCAGAGTACTTCTGCTGCATTCCACATTAGACCATACCATCAGTACTTTCCAAATATCCCCACACTGTCATGCTATAATGGTTCCTTGCATTCAACTGTCTTGAATATTAATGTACTAATTATTGTAAATGTATTTTTGCACCATGCTAACCTATTCAACAACCATAATTTAATATTCTGGTTTAAACAACAATATATTATTTGTTAAGCTTCTCCCCTTTGAAGTAATACCAGGTGGTAGTCCCAAAGGAATGGGGGAGGGGCCGAAGAGTTTATTTGGTAGGGCCTAGGCGACTCCAACATTGTGAAGTTACACCTGTGTGTTATTTCTGGGTGAAATCGAAATTTTTACTCATAAAATTTCAGCCATGGGCTGAATTTTTCTTCTTTTATCAAGTAAAAAAAAAGAAAATTTTTAACCCAGAATGTAAGTGGTGCTAAAAATCCCAAAGGATTGAATATTTTGGCAAGATATGAAAGAACTGTGCGTTTAGTTGGGGTTTCAGAAAATGGAATAACGCGGTATGAAAAAGTGTCTTCCTTAGGCGACCACTGAAGACCGAGAATTTTGATGGATGATGAATTGTCAGAGAAAGTTACCGGGATTTCAAGATGATCGATAGGAAATTGTTGCAAGAGACTTGGTTGATTGGATGACCATTTACGAAGTTCAAAATGACCGAGTGAAAATAACTGGATAAGTTGTTGAATTAAATCACTGCTTCCTCCATGGATTGAGCGCCTGTGAGAATGTCGTCAACATAAGTATGTTGCCGAACCGCGTGAGAAGCTAGTGGGAATGAATCACCTTCATCTTCTGCGAGACGAAGTAAGGTATGCTGAGCCAAGTAAGCTGATGGTGTTAATCCGTAGGTAATAGTATTAAGCTCAAACTCTTGAATAGGTGAGTCTGGTGAAGTGCGATGGAAGATGTGTTGAAGACTGCGATCTTCAGGCTGAAAGTTCTGGCTTGTGCATAGGTTTACTTAAAATTTATTCATGTAAATAATTTTGAAAAGAACTTTTGTATACCATAAAATTTTTAATCTGTTAAATATTCTTTTAGCTTTTTTTACAGCCACTGTTATCATAAATTTTTTAAAATTTTGGTAACTTACTGATGTAATTTCTCCCTGCATATAAGTAGGTTTTTGTTTGAACAATTTAGTGTTAAGGTTAGTAACATAACAATCAAATCTATTTCTCATGTGTGTGAATGTAGACACCTAAACTCTGTGGAAAAGTATTTCGCTGTACATTCATGATCAGTTGAAAAAATGTGTAGTGAAGGAACTCGTAAGCAACTGATGCTTCTTAAATAATAGATTTGTGATAGAATTACACTGCAAGCCTAGAATATTACTCTACAGATTTGATCGGTATAAAAATCCCTAGACAAATATCTGTCTAGTGACACTCCTACAAACTTTACTGTTTGTGTATATATTCTAGGATATTATGAATAAAGACTCTGCTTCTCTATCTTCTCTTACATTATATGTTTGTTTTAAAACTGTAAATACCGACACTTTTTACCATATTAACATTATTTCTTTAAAGAACTACATTATAGACCCTATGCCAATTTATGAATTTTCATTGGATGAGAGTATCTATCAGTAAACTTTTGTTGATTTTTTAAGTATAATTTGCAAACAATAAAGCTCTGCAATTAGGCATGATTTCTGAACCTTTTCAAACATATATATAGAACAAGATGGGACTAAAACTAAAATTTGTGTAATGCCAGTTTGACTTCAAGCTTTCCAGATAGAACCTTAGGGAAATTTATCCAATACAAATATATTTAACTCCACACACTGTTCACTTCAGTTGCATTAAGGGCTCTGCTGTTTTGGAAATAAATACCAGAACTCTGATTTGCTCATTTAGAAGTGCAACCGTGTTGCAAACTCTTAGGAATTCCATTTTTACAAAACCACTTATCTATTATTAAACAATTTTTAACTTATTTTCACTCATCCTGTTTGTAATTTCACATTGAATGCCATATCCACATTTATACAGAGAGCTATCAAAGCACTGTTTCTTTTCATTTTTAATGTTCAATTAACATCATTTTTCTTTCTGCCTTAATTGCTTTTTCTTAATTTCATTTACACTCTTTGCATTGTGATTCACTAACACTTTCAACTGTAATTTACTAACATTATTTAGAACCCACACTGAACACTTAAAAATATTCAGAAAAAATTCACTCAAAAATTTTGAGAACATAAAAAACACTCAAATTATTAATTTTTGAACGATGTATATCATTGTACATTACATAATTAAAAAATTTAATTGTAAACAGTTCTGTTTATATAAAAATCAGGTATCATTTTTCTTATCTATAGTTTTTATACAGGGTCATCATTTAAACAAACGGAGGGGGTTTGAACGTGTGTTAAATGAAAACAAAATTGTTGACAATTGATTTTTTGAATCATTAAATTTATCACATCAATTTTTTCATTAATGGTACATTTCAATATGTGTAACATTAGCAGCTTAGCATATGTTCAATTTATCCTCAATTTCTGTCCATACCTGAAGTATTATAGCTGTAATACAAATTACAGCTGCAATTGCTTCAGTAATCCTTTCTTTTACATGACTCAGGTTATGTGTACTTGGAAAGAAACAATGTTTTTAATATAACTTCATTAAAGAAAATCAATAGGGGTCAGGTACAAACTTTTTGAAGGCCAGGGTACAGGGCTTTCTCAACCTATCCATTGATCTGTAAAGTTTTTGTTCAAAGCCTGGCTGACAATAAGTTAAAGTGTGACGGCGCACCATCTGGTTGTACATTAATTCATTTGCATTTTGTTAAGGAATTCAGCGCACCAAGACATAGATTTCCATTACGTACTTAAGTTTTCTCAGAAAAGAAAAAAGGTGTTATGATATAATTTTTTTATTATCATTATCATTATTCTATTTACGTGTAACATTCTCTCTCAAAAACTGTGTGAGGGTTTCATCCTCATAATTGGGAATTGGGTCTGTTACAAAATCTGTTAATGTGAAAAGTGGCTTAATCTGTAAAGATTGCATTGTCAAAAAATGAACTGGTTTTACTAATTTTCGAAAATTTTAACAGCAAAATTAAACTATCACATGGTTTTACATTCTGCAGTAGCTAGATTCTGTATGCATGTAATCGGAATTTTTATACTGAATTTTACAAATTTTTCAGAATGTTTAATTCTAAGCTTCATTAAGCAATGAAACTGTTACAACTTCAAATTACAGATTGCCTAATCTGTTCAACAATTAACTCTGATAAAGACAGTCTTCTAGTTGATCTTTACTTGAGAACAGATTCCGTTTTTCAAAACTAATTAAACCAGTTGATCATTGTTCTTATATGGTGGTTCCTTTTCATATTTACATCGAAATGCATGCTGAACTGAAATTATTACAAATTTCAATTCAGTAGACAGCAAAACACACTGCTTTATCTTACATAGAAAATATAATGTAATCACACCTCAGCAACAATACAAAAACAGAAATGGGGTTAATTTACACTGCTGCTACATAAACTTTCGGGTTGAAGGCTTTCAGTGCTACCAACATTAAGTCCCTGCTGCCTTGATTAAAATTACAGAAACTCCATCATTCTTTTATGATGTTTGAATTTTGATCCAACACTCAATTAACTAACTTTTGTTTTTCCATAAAGACCTTTACTATTAAAGGGCAACAGAAGTATTTAATTATTCTTTCTCATAGATGACTATCAGGTCTGCCTGGGCAAACTGGATTGCTTAATTTACATTATTAGCTGTTGTTTAGGTCAACAACTTTAGATTGACTGGACTACTATTGATTTTACTAAGTAAAACAAGGATTGAGGGGTTTTTCAATTACTTTACCCAGAGGGATGAAGAATATAACAGCTCAATAGTATGCTAGACATCTTAAAAAGCATACTCTACAGTCTGCACTTCATTCACAATAGATTGTTTTGTGTACACATACTGAAATTTTTCACTTTCAGAGAAGTAACCGATTAGTATAACTACACCTCTACTACTTTTTTTGACAATACTTTAGTGATTTAACTGACTGATAAGAAAAAAACAACTGTTTTTTTCAGTCATGGAAGTAATGCATCTAGCACAGTAATTTAACATTTCACCTGTCTGTTATAGAAGTCGTAGTTGCTTAACTTCCTAATAATACCTTCACTACTCAATTTAACATAATAACAACAATGGTGGTCTGCACTCTTAATAGGTATAAGCCTACAGTGCATTATCCATACTGCTTTCTAGGAGGCTGCATCATCTCTATGTTGATTATTATACTGCAGGGAAAACTTGGGTTTAATTTAGAAATTTTTCAAGAAATTGAACACATCAGAAGTAGACATTACAATAAATCTGTTTTTATCAAGTACTTTACCTAGATTCATTTTACAATTTTGTTACAAAAACACAAAATATGAGCACAATGTAATAATGTAGTAGTGTAATGATAGATGTATTTCTAATTCTGGCAGCCAATAAATAAATATGTCCACTTACTACCAATGCAACGTTGATTATCATGCTACCTTGCCAACTAAATTGCCCGATTAATGTTACTTGTTGTTTTAGGTCACATAACAAGCACTTATGAACACATAATGGTTCTCAAGAACAATTACCCTGAAGAAAATTTGTTGATAACTAATGTCTTGACCCAAAAATTTGTTCTTCAGTAAGTAAGTTTATGCATTTTTAATTACCAAACATAAGTTTTTAGAGTATTCAAAATGGATCACTTATAAATAGTATTAAATGTATTCAAAGCGGTGGACAAGTTACTGCAATCATCGACAATAAATGTTTATTGTACAAGCAGAATCATTAAGGGAACAGTATAGTAGCAAAGCGTTGGCTCATTGTTAAAACTGTGGGAGCCATACCTAACATCTGTCTTCCATTCACAAGATAAATGAAGGGTTTAAGAATACCTACACAGCTCAATACCCAGAAAGTACATGCTTTTTTGAGACTCTAGACTGTTTGTGGTAACTATGTAGTAAGCAAATGCAAACTGTACCTACAAGTAATAAACTCTACATCTGCAATGAACGGATAAAAAATATCTAGGAAAAAGATTTGGGGATAGTAACCACATTGTACAAAGCAGCCAATTTATTTCTCTTTCAATGAAACTAAAATTTAATAAAATTATTTTTAATAACAAACTTAAAACAATAATTTACAATAAAACTAGTAAAATATCAAATATTCAATAATTTAACAATGCTGTTACAGTAATACATTTGACGTTAAAATAATATTATCACAAGTGAAAAATAAACACAATTAAGATAGATCAACTTCGAACCAACAACAACCGCTTAGCACACTTCATTCCAACCAACGAAGCATATTGTTTTACAAGATCTTCTTCGTCATCATCATCCACACGCCGTTTTTTACTTCTGTACGTTCTGAAATCCATGCATACATTATGAAATAAAACGAGAACCTGAAACCAGAAAATTACTTTAGAGAACATGGACAGCTGTTGTTGAAACAAACTACACAAACTTAACTTATAAACCACATTAATATTAGAATATTACGAGGGCCATCCGGAAAGTAGTACCCGTTTCCGCCGCATGAGGCGCTGACGAGGCGAGCAGCCGCCGGTCAAGGTCAGATCGCTTCAGTGGCTTGTCTGCCTTCTCTGTTGTAAGTTCCGCGACGCTAGCATTGCCTGTCTTGTTTCTGTGACCGTTCATAATGTTTAAAAAAATGAAGAACGCCGCCAGTTGTGAAGTGAGGGCTGTAATAAAATTTCTCAATGCAAGAAACGTTCGACCTTGTGATATTCATCGCCAATTAAAGGAAGTGTATGGAGACGATGTGATGGATGAGTCATCTGTTCGGCGCTGGTGTCGTAATTTTAACTTGGGGAGGGGGAACACACACGACGATGAGCGTTCAGGGAGACCATCTGTCATTACAGATCAACTGCTGAGGTCAGTAGACGAATTCGTGAGGCACGATCGGCGCGTTACAATTGATGACATCTGTGAACATTTCCCTAATGTTTCTCGCACAATTCTTCATGAAATTGTCAAAGACCATCTGCATTATTCAAAAATTTGCGCAAGGTGGGTCCCTCGCATGCTTACAGATGAGCACAAAACCAAGCGTATGGCTGCTGCATTAACATTTTTGGAACGTTATTCTGATGAAGCAGACGCGTTCTTGAATCGCATAGTTACTGGTGATGAAACGTGGGTTTGTTATGCTTCACCTGAGAGTAAACGACAGTCAATGGAGTGGCATCATCCTCATTCACCAAAGAAACCAAAAAAATTCAAGACTGTTCTGTCCACCAGGAAACTTATGGCAACCATTTTCTGGGATCGACGTGGTATACTGCTTATTGATTTTATGGCCCGTGGAGACACTATTAACGCTAATGCGTATTGTGAAACATTAAAGAAATTACGGCGGGCAATACAAAATCGACGGAGAGGTCTATTGTCTGATGGCGTCATTCTCCTCCATGACAATGCCAGGCCTCATGCAGCGGGGATAACACAACAACTTCTGCAGCAATTCAATTGGGAAATTTTCGACCATCCACCGTATAGCCCGGACTTGGCCCCTTCAGATTTTCATCTCTTTACAAAACTTAAAGAGTTTTTGGCGGGAAAAAGATTTGACAGCGATGAAGAACTTAAAGAAGGTGTGACTACGTATTTCGATCGGCTGGCGGCGGAGGAATATGATGCTGGAATACAAAAACTCGTCACACGTTATGACAAATGCTTAAATTTGCTTGGAGATTATGTGGAGAAGTAGTTTAAGGTATGCTCTTTTCAATAAAAATGTTTACATTTGTTAATATTTACTTCTGTGTCTTTATTTCACAAACGGGTACTACTTTCCGGATGGCCCTCGTATTTTGGAATTTCTCTTACTTGTAAATCATTTTTACTTAAGTTTATGGAAACCATACAAAATCAATACTTATTGATTTTTATATTACCTGATGAGGGAAACCCACTGCAGAGTTAATTAAATAAATAAATGGTAAAGGCAATTAGTTGTCAAAAAATTCCTTTGCTCATTTCCAAAAAGTTAAGGAAGCAAAATTTACTAAAGTTATCCATACTAATCATAATTCTCTTTATAGCTTTTCCAAGTTTCCTTGGGTCAGGCCCAACCTTCCCATATCTTTCTATCACTGAACCATCCCTCCACCATTACACTCTTTAAATTATTTTTTTCCGGCAATTTGTCAATAACTGATACCATCAATCACTTCTAGTCTACCCCTTGATCTCCATAAGAATAGCATCTTTTTAGGCAGTCTACCTTCCTCCATCCAATGACAAGATTAAACCATGGTTTGGTTGGCCACAAAATTTCAATGATCATGCCTGTCTTTAAGATTACCTTCTCATTCTCAACTTTCTGAATACCATATTATTACAACACAAAATTATTAATAACATAAAAACTTAATTTTTTAATTAAACTTTAGGAACTAACCGCATTGACATTTACACAGCCTTCTGGATCGGATGCACTGACATCATCATTTAATCTGCTGTACTTGGATTTTTTCAGTTTGACCAAAGCATCCTCAATTGGATGCCAAGTATAAGTTTCAGGACACAATAAATAAGAAGGTTTTAATCTTCCTTTGTACCTCATTTTTGGACAAGAATCTATGTAAAAACCCATGTAGTAATATTTAATACCAGGATCATGATAATGTAGAGATCGAGTAAATGCTGTTTCCCTATAAAAGAATACGATAACAAAAATAATAATAAAATTTAACTTTAGTAAAACCAACATTGAAAATTTTTAACAATTTTTAAAAATTGTCATGGATGTATCTTTATGAACACATAGATCAATAAAATATTATCTTATCTATACTAATATACAAAGAAGTAACATTTGTTTATTTGTACGAGGTAATATCAGAAACTACTAAAACTGGACCAAAACTTTTCACTACTTGGAAGCTTACAACTTTGTGAGTGACATAAGAGTGTCACATAATTTTTAAAAATTATGTGAGATTAAATGAAGTCATTGACCAGAATTTAATTTCAGGATTGAAATTAACTTTTCTCCAAATTAAAATTCTTTTAATTTTTGATTCACCCCTCCATATGTCTGGCTGGATACCTTAAAGAAGTGGAGAACTTCTGTAAGTGAACTAAATCAGAATTCCTCTATTGATAACACCCATAGTTGTAACTGCCCCACTCAAGGCTGACTGCCTTCAACAGTCAAATATGTCAAGGTCTTTTGGAAATATTACACCATCTAGTTCTACGAGAGAGTGAGTCAAGGTTACATTGGATTCAGTGGGTAACCAACCAAGAGATAACAACGAATCGGAGCACTTGGAAACACCCTTACACAGTAAGGGTGTTTCAGACGAGAAAAGCTAAGTAAGATCTGATAGAATGACAAAATACTGGGAACACAAACTTCAAAAGAGATTCAAGAAGTAATTGACTAAAGTAATCTAATGTGGTCAAACAAGAAAAACATTGAAGTCATCTTTTATTTATTAGTTGTTTTCTGTGAAAGTTTTTTGAAAAATTTAGTTGTTTTACTGATCAGTATGATATCATCCTTCACTCTTCTTTTTACCAAATTTCTGAAAATTATTTAAACATTTCAAAAATTAAAGCGACAGTAGGCCTACAATTTTTTTTAAACCGAATTCAACAACTTTTTCTTTTAACACATGTTCAGTTATTCCAAGATTTATTTCTCCCTTTCCACTGGTGATTCACTTATATATCAATAAAATTCCTGTTTCTACCACTAATTGGTTTAATTTGTAGTCAAGGATTTTGATTACAGCATGTAAAGTTGTGTGGGAAGTTACAAATTAAGTAGTTTTTATGGTGAGCACAGAATGCAGGGGATTGCTAGTACCATCTGTATATTAACAATAATGCATCATTTTTAAATTATGCTCACCTGCAAGCTACACAACAAACATTGGCAAAAAAAAACACAATAAAAATCAATAAGGATAATTTCTTCACATAATCAGTTTTAAAAACCCTTACTAAAAATAATACAATGTAGTCAAGTGCTCAATTGTACAGCTAAAATGTTCTACCATTCTAATAAGTTTTAGTATAAAACAATCACAAAGTACCTTAATGACGCATATGTTCCTAGAGATAGGTCACTATAATCTGGATCATAATAAAAATACACTGAAGAGATACAGCTTGGTAAAATATCTATAACTCCAACAGCAATCAGCTGATTATCCAACCAGTACTGTTGATGAAAAGAACCATATCCTGATGGAGGTCCACTTTTTTCTAACTGCAACAAGTGTCAAATGCATTCTTCATAATTAATACGAATTAACTGCTAAATTATAAGAAACTACAAACGATCTCAAAAATAAAATTTACACAAAACAAGATTCATTCATTTATCTTCTTCTTCAAGTGCCGTCTCCGCGTCGGAGGTTGGCGATCATCATTGCTATTCTAACTTTCGAAACAGCTGCTCGGAACAGTGACGTGGAGTTGAGACCAAACCAATCTCTCAAATTCTTCAGCCAGGACGCTTTCCTTCTGCCCGGCCGGCGCTTTCCTGCTATCTTTCCTTCCATTATCAGCTGAAGAAGTCTGTATTTCCCGTTTCGAAGAACATGGCCGAAGTACTGTCATTCATTTATATGATACTTCAAAGTGAAGGAGCAAAATTTCAACAAAAATCTGTTTTATTTTTCTGACCAGTTACTAATTTCAGCCAAATAGGCTTAAATTGACAGAACTGTGTACGCCTATACTGAGAACTAAAATCTTTCCAATGATTTTGTATCATGGTTATTTAAATCTTATGTTTTCAATTTACAAATACATTGTAAATACATTGTGTGTTCAACATTTATCATACATAGCAGAAACACTATTATCTGGACTAATCAAAGTCAGTCAAACTGGCATATCTATAAAAAGTAAAATACAAATAATTGTGTTTGAATACTTGCAAGTGTTCATCCAGAGCAGCTGCTTCTGTAATGTCGGCAGTACTGAATACTCAGTTGTACAGAGTTTACAACAGAAGGCACTCATTTGATACCAAAAGTCAGTTTCTTTTGACCTTGAGTGGCACACCTACATATACTTGTGTCTGCTCCAATGCATATACCAGAGCAAGGACATACACATTCATTTTTAAATCTGCTAGTATTATTCAGATCATATAATGTGTAGTAAGGTGTTGCTACATTAGGAAAATATTTTTAACACTTATGCTAAGACAGCAGGACCAAATAACTTCAAACTCATGTTTTGTCGATTTATAAACTGACCTAGGAACTGTATGTGTTCTCATTATTTACATTAAAAAAATTATTAATTAAATGTATTTAGAATAATTAACAAAAGCAAGTAATTGCTGATAAAATATTGTAAATAATTCATGAATGGTTATGAATATCTAATGTACACATTTATTATTATCCCTAGAGTGTACGTTGAAATCTGGTCAATTTAACAACAATAAGCAACCGCATGACCCAATGAGATGACAATTATATGTAAACGAATAAGAGATGTAGTCTTGCACAGACTCAGGCTGGCCATGCCTGAAAGTATGGCTAATTAAAGCCCAACAATCAAAATACACCGGTAATCACCATATAGTATTCAAATCCATACAAAAGTAATCTTTTACTAGAATTTGAACCAAAGAACCTAAGGTCGCTCTCTCACCAGTGAAACTTGATCTCGACTCGACGTCTGATATGAGTCGTATCCTTATATTTATATGTTTGCCCTCTCACCAGTACGACCTCAATTGAACCGATCGCATACAACTCAGCTTGTCCAACATTTGCTCGACCAGTCGCGTATAATCATGGCAGACGAAGCAGCCAACGTAGCCTTTGTGCTTCAAGTTGAAAAATATCCATGTCTGTACAATTTTCATTTGACAGAATATTCTAGACGAGACATTACCTTTCTTTTGGCATCTGATAAAAAGACTTTAATTTGTTCATATCACAGGAGAGTTCCTAGGCACACACATCCGCTCCTCTATTGCCATTATTACTTATATATGGTGATATCCAACAGCTGTGGTTTTTTTTGTTTTCTTCTTAAATAATAATAAGCAACGACTACGTCTTCTTCACAATATGAAACGGTTCTTAAAATGTCACTTGACATTTTGTCAACTGCAGGTGGATTCGAAGAAAAGGTTGAACAGTTGTGTCGAGGTAGAGTCTCCTCGATGTACGAACATGCACAGCGCGACTCATTTTTTGGTCGAGTTATTTTAATTACTTCAAGGTCGAGTTTCACCAGTGTGAGAGTGACCTTAGTCTCTGAAAATCAGCTGTTAAACAGCTGACTTGCAGTGACAACTTTACCACTAGACCAACCCAGTGGGTTAATGAATACAAGTTCATTATTTTTTTTGGGGTATGCCAGGCCAGAGAATTCAGGGTGCTGGATTATCAGAGTTCTAATGAACCATGAATACTTAGTATTTAATAATTAACATAATTTGGCAAACAACGTACCTCCAAAGGAGTGCGTACAAGAAAATCAAGGTAAGTTGAATAACTGCACTCATCAGGTGTTTCTTTATGTATTCTTGTTTGGTATTTGACATACAAGGCCCAGCTGGCACCAAGATTCAGCCTCATTGAAGGTGATCCACAAGCTACCAATACTATCTGCCAACATAATAGCAGTGACATAATTCCAAAATTTGTGAACTTAATTTAAATTCAGCATTAATATATTTACTGGCTTGTATTCATAAATAATTTATCAACACTTTAAAAATAATACAATTTTATCTATCTACAAAAACCAATATTTTTGCGTGTATAATGTGTATTTGGTTCTTTCACGGAAATATTTCTGGAAAAACAAGCTTCTGTAAATATCAGCTTTTAGTGATGGTCATCTCATTGTGACAAGAAACATTTACATGAAAAGCCTAACAATTTGTAGTTCAAATACTTCAGGTGAAAAATATTACTTGGTGATATTCTTCCTAAATAAATGGAAAATACAATCTGGTTACACGGCATAAAATACATTATAATAACTTCTTCAGTAAAATGTGGCTACAGAACATGATCAACTACATTTATACCACGATACAATAATCTGTGGGAATGGGAACTAGTTTTGGTCATACTTCACTTGAAATACACTGCATGAAAGCTCCATCCCACACCCTCTATTTAAATTACTGTGTGTGTGTGTGTGTGTGTGTGTGTGTATGAACTGAAATACTCATCTATAATACGCACCCACTATATTGTTTTGAAAATTTTAAGTAAAATAGATGTTATACAAGCCTAATATGATAGTACTACAAATTACTATCATGACCAGCACAGACAGTTGCAAGTGATTTTGATATTAAAAGTTTATAAAAATGTTTACACCACAACTGCATGTACAACAATATATGATTAAAATCTTCTTAACAATATTAATAAATTAGTTAAAAATTTACTGGTGTTTTTCCCACTTCCAGAATGAGAAATTAATTTTTCTAAGATATACACACACTGAATAAATAAAAAAGCTAAATTATTGACAGATTAGATAACCTATTTATAAATTTCAGGTTTTTATCTGAGATGCTGAAAAGTTATCTCTCGCTGACCAGCCAGTTTGTTAACTGCTTTTTAGGGCGTGCTTGTACTGGATTAATGCTTTAATTAAATTTTAAAAAAACAATTTTTCTGTATTTTAGAGAATAATTTAAGTGATAGCATTTTTTTTCACATTGCAAGAGTGCTTTTTTAGATACGCGTTCCTTACTTCCCGACTTAAAACAGATAACTGAACTATAAATTAAAATATTTTTGATACTTCCACGAACTACTGAATTTAATGGTGAACATTATGATAATATTTCTACTGATATTAATTAATAAGTAAATATAATTACATACAAGCCAGTAAATAAATAAATTAAAACCTTTCTTTAATTAGGAAATTTATGAGAAAACTTATTATTTAATACAAAATTAAAAGCTTTCCTAAACTTGATTCATATCTTTCAAATGATTTCAGTTTGGAAAATGTGTTACACTGAATGAGAACAATAACATCAAAATTCCTCCTTTGAGTGTAGTTGTTTGCCCAAAATTTACTAATAGTTTATACCTGAAGTGGAGAATTAACAAGAAATCTGGTGTATTGTCTCTTTGAACATTTAGTCGGAGGATCACCATGAATCGCCATTTGATATTTCTTATAGATTTCATACTCAGTTTCAAATGTTTCTTGAAACTCTTTATTTGATGGATTAGAATTAACCAACCTGATCTAATAGGTACATCACATATATGTAAAAATTAGAAAATATATTCAACACACAAAAAGTACTTTTAATAATCTAATAAAATATTGAAATACTGGCATTAAAACTAGAACTAAATTTTGTACATTTTAGTTACTGGAGCATATGTTCCTAGCTGAGCAGAAGCATAGCTTACCTTTATAATCACTGCCCAAGGTTGACTTGGGCAATGGTTAAGTGGTGGGATGATATGGTATAGAACTACTTCTTCTTCTGCCTTTCAAGGATTAGGCATCTCTGCCTGTTCCAAACCTCTCAAATCTTCCCATCTCTTTCTCAGGCGTCCTCGTTCTCTCCTGCCCTCCGGCTAATAGCCCAGTATCTGCTTAGGTATCCTATCGTCCCTCATTCTGTTTACATGCTCTAACCACTGCATTCTGTTCTGAGATACCTTGTCATTCATAGAGAAGATGCTGAGTTCTTACCTTATCTCGGTATTCCTGTAATGATCTTCTCTACTACACCCATACGTATGTCGAAGAAATTTCATTTCAGATGCTTGCAATCTACTCTCTTCTCGCTTTGATAGCACCCAAGTTTCACTACCATAGAGTAGGGTCGGCACTGCTAATGTTTTATAAAATCTCACCCTTGTGTTTTTGCTGGTGCTGTTTTTTAAAGTGCGGTGGATAGTTCCGCATATTTGGTGAAATCGGTGCATCTTATTGTAAGCATCTTTATCCTGTTGGTATGTAATGTTGCAACCTAGATACTGACAGTGGGATATCTGTTCCAAAATATTATTATCTATAACAATTTTGCTTCTTACTGGCTCCTTCCCCCTGAATGCTATTACCTTTGTCTTCTTCGTCGAAACTGTCAACTTATATCCTTTGCAGAGTTTGTTCAGCATGAAAAGTGCTCTCTGCAGGTCATCCTCATTCTCCTGTAGCACTATCATGTCATCGGCAAATAATAGGCAGTTTACAACCCTATCTTCTCCTATGAGAATACCAGTGTGTATTTGAGACTTCCACCTTCTGATCACGTCATCCAAATAAATATTAAACAAAGTGGGTGATAGACCACCCCCTTGTCTTACTCCTCTATATATAGTTTATATATAGAGTTTATATATTAATAATTACACAATAATTATAAAACTACTAATACAGTAAAATTTGCTCAATACGGTTTTTTAAGGGACAGCCCCACATTACCATATTAAATAAAAAAGTGTCTTGTTGGGAAACAAAAAGAATAGGTTCATCTAATGAGAAGTGGTTTTTACATAATTACCATACTAATTATATAAGTAGACAGTTTATAAACCAGCATTTTATTTAGCATTAATTTTTAAAAAAATGCTGAACTCATTTGCATTAAAAACATCCCTCCATAATCTTTTAACAGTTGTGGGTAAAACATTACTTTTTCTACAATTTAATGGCGTCTTCATTAAATGGTTCAACACATCTGATTATAAAAAATTCCACCTTATAGTGAATTATCTTTTATCTCCTTCAGCTCTTCTAAAATTGTTCTTGATGTAGGCCTAATAATTTTTAGATCTGCAGTAATTTATTTTTAGTTATTTAAATTTACAATGTTCATCGTAGGTTTGTAAATGTGTAATTTATCTTTTATGGATAAAGTGTTTCTTTTTATTTTAACTCATAATGCCAAATAATAGAATTCACTTACATGGAAATCAACTCGTTTAGACTAAAAATAAAATGTATACATGCACAGCTCAAAATTCTATTAAATTGTTAAACTACTATGTGGCTGTAAGAATTGACTGACTTTTAATGTTGAGAGAAATGCAGTGACCAATTTTTCTTTTAATACCTGATACTAAATGGAAAACTAATGTATTACAATATTTTTCTTCAGATATTTATTGAACAGAAACACAGCATAATAAACAGGAATCAGCACATATTAAAATGGTATACCTGCATAATTTTTTCATACTTAATGTTAAAGACCTCATAAAAACCGCTTATTAGACAGAAAATCATATTAAATAAATTTTACTTTTATTACCTTAATCACAAATTTATTATTGCAACTGGGTTTTTTAATTTGTATTTGCATTTTTGTTTTACTGCATCTTTTTCTTTTAAAATATTTTGGATCTGAGTTTTACTGCACTCATACTTTTCTGCTAAGTGTCTGTGATAAACCTGAGGCAACATTTTCAATGAATTCAAAACACGTTTATAAATTAAAAATTTTTAGTTTGTAAGTTTTAAACGATTAGAAACAAATTCACGACTGCAGGAATGGACGGAAGGATAAATTCACAATTTGATTTGATGTGAACAAGGAAATTCAGTAGTAAACAGTTTAGAAGTTTGTATAAACATGGTAGGGTCTATGACAAATTACCCTACACATGCTTATTGGTTTTTTACATTCTCTAGCCCTATACAAAGTACAGAAACGGAAAAGTATTGTTTTCATGTTAATTTTTTAAAATTTGAATTTTTGCCGGAAACACACTTTCAGGTAACCTGAACCCAAAAAACATGCTTTTACCGACAGCTCTGGAGTGGATGAAATATCTCAAAAATGGAATACTGTATGAAGTTCAAACTGGAAGTAGTAGTCGATTAATGCAATTTTTCACTTTTTTGTAATTTTCTCAAAAACTGCTCCTACCATTTTGTTTAGTCACCTCATTTACTACATTTTTTGTACTCTACAAATTAGGGTAAGTGGCATATCTGCTGAAATTTGTGGGGGCCTGTGCTCCAGTAGTAACAAAGACAATTTTTATCACTGCAGCCATAATACGCACTTTACAACAAAAGCATACATAATAAAAGCTGTAGAAAATTTTAAAAAACCTAGATCTTTTATTTCAAACTTTTTTTCTACAGAGCTTAGCTTAGCCTCAATTACTGATTTTATGTATTTTTCTAATCAAAATATCCGTAATTCAACAAAGGTTGATTTTATATTTCACATGTCACTCTATTAAAATTAGGTTGTTTTTCATTATTTACACAGACATGAAAGTCGTGTGTTCAAACCAGATTTTTATTATTATAAACGAAAATAGGTTCAGCTCTAACAACCTTTTATCCTTTCATGAACTAAATGTTTCACTCAAAGTTTTCATCCTTAGTCGCCTTGATTTATGGAACTGGCAGTAGCAGTTGGGTTAGATAATAGTCATCTTAGGGAATAAAATTTCAATAGCCAATGATTAGAGTTTTTTACATTCTCATAATTACTGGTCATTTCTAGAGATTCCACAGTACTTGTTTACCATGGGTTAAACCTTCTACTGCTAAATCTTGGAGGAGAAAGTTGCCGTCAGAATATCTAATCAAAATACGGATTAATAACACCCTTATTATACCTCCAGTCGATGTGCAGGATTTGTTGGCAATGGTTCATTAATGAAATCTTCAACGGTTTTCTCAGCTGGAGCTGTTTTCTCATTAAGTTTACTGGCTACTTCATCATTGTTAAGTCCTTTGCTTAATAATTTCTGTTTCTTTCTTTCTAATCTTAAGAGCTTAGCTTTCTTACAAGCAGGTTTAGATGCATCAGCTCCCACCCCTACAAATAAAACAAATAACTCATTACGCACGCTTGTAGGCTACAAATATTTGAGTCAATACTCAAACCATTTAAAATTAATTTTATCAAAAGTATACTATTTTAAAATATTTATTTTTTCGGAAAAAACATTAAAATAGTCACAAAAACACTTCATGCTTACAACATGTTGACCTTAGAATTATTTCTCAGTGCTATAAAAAAACATGTGGATTACCTCTGGGTGTTCTAAAAACTATATCGTCAGAGATTACACAAATGCCATGAAAAGATTCAATCCATTTGTAGCAATGATTGGTTCTTTTATAATTACTATTTCTTCTTTCATCAAGCCATCTGATGTCAGTCAGTATTGTTTTATTTACATTTTTCTTAAGTTTCTTTAAACTGAACACATTGGTGGGAAACAAACCACCTAACTTCATGCAGACCCATTATTTACAGAAAATTCAATAGCATTCAATTTCTACTTGATACGTTTTTGAAGTTGTATGTATAAACCTGATCACATAGTTATAATTTCTACTCAATATAATTTTTGGTTTTGTCATGATTAACTGACAAGCAAGTGCATTGATGTATTTATAATGCAACTGATGATAGATACATGATATCCTAAAGGACCTACTGACTTTTTCAGTCTGGTTAAGGCATCTGTTGTGCATTTGGTGATTTTTTCTACATTAAAAAATTTTAAACAATACACAACAAAAGTGTTTAACAAAATGACGATACACACATACTATATACTATATATACACACAATTAACAGGTTTTTAAAAATCTAATACACATTAAAGCTCAAAATTATTCCACAGAAATGATTGTAAAATAAAAACTACCGACCTGGTTTACTTGCAGATTTGTTACTAACGGAAGGATTATCACTACCAATACTGCTTTGAGATTTAACACACTCGGAAGAATATGAGCTGAGATTCGTTGTGGCTTCAACACTAACTGTACTTTCAGAAATATTTTCTCCACTAGCCAATGCCTCTAACAACAATTAAAAATTATTAATTTCCTATTATTAATTTAATGGAACTAAACAGCAGACTTTACATAACAAAGTAATAAGAATAAAATACAAAATTATCTTAAATTAATTATTTATGAAACAGCATCCCAGCTACAACTTAAAATTACTCAAAGAAACACTGTTAATTGCACCTACTGTTACCAGCTGAACAAAAATTATTATAAATCAGTGTCTGTATACTTAAAACCCCATATTTCTGTTACAGTAAGGTTACAAACAGCAACAAAATTATGAAAGAAAAAATATGACAATAAAATTATGAAAGATACAGTAATACCAAAATTCTTATTCTAACAGAAATATTTCTATGGTTCTTCTTGAAGAAGGATAAGTGCATTTAAATGACATTATGAAAGGAAATACATTATCAAAAAAATTGAACGGAATAAGAGATTTAAAGATGATTTCACACACTGATTAATTACTAAATACTTACACAAAAATAATAGAAAACAAATCAAAAACTAATAATAAAAAAACATAATCTCGTACAATAGCATATAAACCTCAATTTCCTATAAACTTTATTTTAATAAGTTATTATATTGGTAATGTGAATAATAAAGGGAAAACAACAAATATAATAATTCATGTGGAATTTATAAATTTACTTGTAATGAATGTCCAAAAATATATAAATATATAGGTAAAACCGTGGTTAGGTCATCAGCCAAAAGGCTGGTTTGAACCTGTAGAGGTATTACTAAGTAAAACGAGGAGTGAGGTGGTTTACCATTGCCTTCCTCAAAAAAGGTAAAACCATCAGTGCTCAAAAAAGGTTTTCGGACACTTTTTAAAAAATAAAAGATGAAATAAAAAATTGTCCAATGTAACCGAACAAGTGGATAAAAATAAAAATAAATAACAGATATAAAAAAATAATTTAGAAATATAAGAGATAAATAACAAACACAATGAAATTGGTATTTCGGAGAAATATTATATCTATAGATAAGGAGATAGTCAACAGTTACATTTTTAATAATAAATTGTAATATGACGGTTAGAAATACCTGCATAAAATGTTTAATAAAAAATTAAATGACATTAAGTATCTATTTATATGTAATAACAGTTACAATATTTTTATCACTCATCATTATCATTGTTAACAGGAAATTATTAAAAAAAGAAAGTAAATATATCTAACAAATAAAATAATAAAATAAACTGGTGTTAAACTGACGTGTACACAATATTGCTGATGTCAATTAAAGCAGGAAAAAGAAATTGATAAATTTCAGATATCTGTTCAACTAATGTTGCTTCTGACCAATTAGGTCATTGAACTGCCTAATATTTTTGTAACATCATCTTCTTCAGACAATGAATAAATAACCAAATTTTTGTTATCAATAGCCACACAAATTGTAGATAGTTTTGGTTTCTTAGTAATTTAATTTTTAACTCCATATAATCCGAATAACTACAGGTACTGTCATATTTTGAAAGAATTTTTTCTTTGTCTTTATTGTCCATAATTTAAAAAAATCCGGATCAGAGTTTTCCTAGCCAATGTCACATATCATCTACCATGATTTTTTTTTTGCCTATTCTTTACAAAACTTTATTAAACTGTCAAAGATCATGAAGTACGGTAGAAAAATCTGTGCACTATACACTGCTACATGACACGACATCAAGAGTGAAACACACCAATGCCGCAATTCATTAAATTGAAAATCCAATTAATTGAACTTCAATAAATCATGAAAGGACTGAAATTTTATTAACATAAATTAACAATCTTAGGTGCATTCATTTCACTCCCAGTTTTCATATAAAACAGATCCAATAGCAAACTATCACAACCCAGACTGTATTTTTATTAAGAATAAGCAGTAGAATAAAAAGAATTCTGTGTTGTTTTATTACTGTTAAACCTTTAAGAGCAAAGAATCAATTTTTTCCACTTTTAGTAAAATTTATTTTAATATAACAAATTACATCACATTCCTTATACATTAATAA
Source organism: Catonia carolina (assembly GCA_035578175.1). Classification (NCBI taxonomy): domain Eukaryota; kingdom Metazoa; phylum Arthropoda; class Insecta; order Hemiptera; family Achilidae; genus Catonia; species Catonia carolina. The sequence goes on along the minus strand of JAQMRL010000001.1, from coordinate 101,896,930 downwards.
AATTGTCTATAATATTCTAGACCAACTGGCACCCTTCATTCTGGGTGGCACAACATGTCACATTCCCGAAAGTGGGCTAGGGCCCCATCTTGCTGCCACATAAAAAGTATGGAGTAAAGGTGGACAATATGGCTTAAATTCAAAATCCTGTAGAATTTTTTGTAAACATCTTCATGACATCACTAGTTCAGAAGAAGCTTTCAGAATCAATTCACCGGGACTAGCTACAATAGCTCCCCTTATTTTTGCAGGGTTTAGGTTTAACTAAACTAAAAACCGTAAACCAACTGGTTTACCCTAACTTTTTTAGGGTCATTACAAATCAATTATGGTCAACCAGACTTTAGCGCTTCCTGTTATTTGAAATTTCTCGCTAAGTTTCGTAAATATTGTCAAATCAGTAACTGCACGCTTGGAAACTTAGCACTGAACTCATTATAAACTTCAGTGGTAATTTTATGATGCTACTACCACAACTGAAGCTTGTGAACTCACTGTTTTTAATGAACATTTTAAGACACTACAGAGTTTAACAACAGACTACCCTTACAAACCTGAACCCATATAGTACACAAAAAATTTTTACACGTGCTGTGGCCAACTTATCAAAAGAATTATCTCTGCATGGGGAAAGTGACATTATGTACCATCTAGCATTAGGCAGTCTTGTATTCTGAAACACATCTAAGTAACATCCCGTAAAATATACTTAATACAAAAAACTGTATCGTTCTGAATATAAAACTGTAACAGGCATAGTTATTACAAACACATAATCTCTAACCCTAATCACATAATATAATAATATTATTTTATTAAACATCCTATGTAGGATTTTTAAACAGCCGTATTATTTAAAATTGAAATATATATTTTCTAACCACCAGAATGGATTGATGATTCCTTATCTACCATGGTAGGAGCAGGAAGTTTTAAATTTTGACTTGTAATAAATGTTAATTTACTGAAGATGTGTACAAGATACACGAAAGCGCTATAAACATTGGTAAGTGTTTTATGTTACCGTATTCTGGTGGTTAGAAAATATATATTTCAATATAATAATAGTATATCCAAACTGAATTAGAGCATCAACTTGAATAGCTATAAAAGTACACAGTGTTTCCTAAGACCACAGACCGTTTACACATTTTATCCTTCTAAATGAGAAGAACAAAAATAAACAATTCACTCATTTTCTATCACGTTTGTTAGTTATCTTGATCACGTAGGCGAAGGAAGAAGAGAGGTATGATCACAACTCTATAGCTACACGCGCCAATTCGAATTGGACAAACTGTACATTCTTTCTGTTTTGGAAAAAAGATAAATAATACTATAATACATAATTAACATCACTAACAGTAAAAGAAAACTCGAGGTTATACCTGATGTAGCAGTCACTACTTCTTTTGCAGTCAAGCTACTCGAATCACCACTATGTGCACTACCAGAAGAAAGAAAACTAGTATCTATAATCGCTCTTTTAGATGCATTATCAGCCTTTGGTTTGTTTTTGCACACTTCCTCTCTTATACCGGCTATATCTAAAAATAACAAGCAATTCATTGTAAGAAATTTTATCATAATTTTTGCAATCTGTTCAATTCAGAACAATAAATAACCCCACGACCCAATGAGATGAGGATGATGTGTATCACATGTAAATGAGGCGTAGTCTTGTACAGACCCAGGCCGACCACTAGGTAACCACTGTCTAGTATTCAAATGCGTATAAAATTAACTACCTTTACTAGGGTTTGAACAAGGAACCTTCGTCTCCGAAAATTAGCTGTTAAACAGTTGACTTGTAGTGACGACTTTACCTCTAGACCAACCCGGTGGGTCGTAAGAAATTAAAACAAAAACTGTATGATTTTAAATTTTTATAATGTCTGTAATGACACTGTTGCTGAAAGTAAGTATGCATGTCATAAGTATAGTATGTCTATAAAGATGGAAATAAATACAGCAACAGACATTGTTCATAAAATTATCAAATTCTATCTTATTGCTTTAATTTTTCTCTGATATGTGTTATTTTCACTAAAAAATGAAATCATGCGACAACCATTAGAAATAAGCATTTTGGCTACACAACATTTATGTAGAGCATTATTTTGTTGAGTAATTTAGCTTTAGAATCATTTCTCTACCATTAACCGGTTCAAGATTGAAACGTGCTCCCTTTGCATCTTCCCCCATTCCACTGATGTTGGGCACCACCTAGGAAGGTGATATCATTTTTTTCATTTACTAGGTGCCCATAACAAGAATCAAAAGTCAAACTGTCTCAGACTTTAAGTGCATACTCAACCCCCTTCAGATCCACAGCTATTTTTTAAACTCAGTTTTATAATAAAACCAAATTAAAAAATTCAAATTTCAAATTTTATTTTAACTTAAAAAAGAGATAATAATACTAACACTAACTGGAGCGATGGAAACTAAACTGACATGTAGTGTGATTTATTGAAAAAAAATATGTGAAAAGGGATGAAATAGAGCTTTTGCAACAAGTAGTCACCCATTGTCACCAATCTTCTCCTTAGCCTTCCACTTTCCTCAAAGACATGCATCAAACTCCAATTAAAGATCAGAGTCTGGGTTATTCAAAGGTCTATCCTATACACGAGTAAGGCTATGAATTTAAAGGAAAATGAACTTTACAGTTTTTAACAGAAAATAATTTTCTGACATGTTGTCATTTAGGTTATCAGCCGAAAGGCTGGTTTAAACCTCTAGAGGTTTTAATAAGTAAAATGAGGAGTGAGGTGGTTTACCATTGTCTTCATCAATGAGTGGAAAAGTATGCTTATCATTGTTGCAGGCCCTCTGAAAAGCATCTACTTTCCATCCTTCAAATGACACCTTCACTTCATTCACCACACGGTGTGGTTGTATAATGATATTCATTACTCTCAAAGGAGATAACTGTGATAAATGTCTTTTACACCTCTACCTCTTCGTTCTTAAATGCTTCAACCATATAATTGGCTGACCATGTGATAAGAAACATGACAATTTTTTGTAGCCCTAGAACTAGCAGATCAAGTGCAAATAATTTAACACTCTACCTACCTATTATGGACAATTTCTAATATATTAAATTTAAGCTAACTGCATTAGCTTAAATGTGCATTGCAGTTGGACACGAAACAAAACCAAACAATCTATCAGTTATAAGATGGAATTTGAGTCAAATTCTAGTAACTTAAAATAAAAGTATGAAGATATGTGAAGGAATTATTATATTAAAGCTTTTAATTGAAATATATATTTATAACCATCAGAATACAGTAATATATTCCTTATCTACCATGGTAGGGGAGTAGGAAGTTTTAAATTTTGATGTCGAAAATATTTTTAAAAAATTTTAATTTACTGAAGACGTGTACATGATACACTTAAGTGCTATAAACATATTGGTACGTGTTTTCTGTTACAGTATTCTGGTGGTTAAAAATATATATTTCAATTTTAAATACAACAGTTGATATTCCTACATAGGATATTTGATGAAATAATAAAGCTTTGAAATGTCTTTCTCACCATCAATTTCCATGTCTGATGACTGTGAAGTGTTATCATCTTTTTCAGATCTTCTTTCACCACTTGCAAGAAAGCGGTTAACTCTTTTTATTATCTTCTTCTGAGATTTAGTTAATTTAAAATCTAAAGCAAAACACCTACAAAACCATTAAACAACACTTATAATACCTATAATACAAAATTCATGGTACAAAATTTAGTATTATACAGAGTGTAGTTCAGTAAGACAGGGGTATTTTCAATTCCCCCTGTCTTAACTGATAGCACGGTTACCTTACTAGACATGAAATTGGACTGAAGTGATCCTATGAGGTTGTAAATGCAAAAAAATGCAAATTAGTACATTTTGAAAATTGTGATAATTTATTGATATATTTTATCCCTGCAGGAGTAGGTTTTTGTTCAAAAAATGTAATGTTGTGGCTAGCCAAATAATATTCATTTCCATTTCTCGTGCTATGATACTGGATATTGAAATTTTTCAGAAAAGTATTTTTCCTAACATGCATTATCACCTCAAAAATAAAGAATAAGGAACAGTAAGCAATTTACACCCCTTAAATAGAGGTTTACATGAAGTGAGGTAGCTTACTTTTGAATTTTAAAACCCTATACATGTTACCCATACTACAATTAACCCACACTTAAATACCGTAACAGATAAAACACAAAACAGACCATGATAAGCTCCTATAAGTATTTTTTTCATTTAATCTGGCAATTGATTTTAATGCAAATATCCCAGATGATATTTTACTATAAACTTTATCGGTACACAAATCCCACAACTAATATCTATTTACTGACAGTCCTAGGAACTTCGCTGTTTTTACTCGCTCTAGGCTATTATTATAAATAAATATATCCACTTCTCTACTTTATTTAACATTATGTTTGTGTTTGTACTGCAGTATTTGTAATTAAGTGATAGCTGGTGAAATATTCATGTGGGCTAGCCTGTAGCTGTTCCTGCTGAATGTAATGGGGACAGCTGTATCAAGGTGTTGATCCTAGTGAAACAACAGGAACTCCCTGACTCAGTGGTCATTCCCTCTGTTGTGTCTTATGTGAACCACTTGGTGGTACTCAGAACCCGTGTCATATGGAAAATATACTTTATGTCTTTTCTGGACATTACAGTGGTGGAAGGGCAGTTGTGTTGTGTGAGTTTCTGAGAGCTAGCTCTTGGAGGCATGCATGGGTGATAATTCAAAATTGGGTCCAACTATAGAGAGACCAAAGCTCAGGGGAAAGTGGCAATGTCTTCATGCCTCAAGGGGGATCCAGTGCCCATGGTCAGCGGTGGGGAGAAGTTTTAGTTTGAGTTAAAGAGTCCCAGTTATATGGGCACCCAGCACCACGATATTTCCTCTCCTCCAACATAAAAAAAAAACTAAACTATCAGTAGTACGAAATCTGTGATGTTACAAATTCCCACATAAGAAACAATAATTAGAAATTAATTTAGAATTTTGTTATAGACATAAAGAATGAGTAACCTGAAATTAGGCTTTAATACACAAAAGAATTCTACTGATAAATGTACTAATACAATAATGGTTGTCAATGTATAAACAAATCATAAACATACAAAAACAAAAGTACATTATAAACAGCTGTATGAGATTGTTCACATGTAAAGGAGAAGTAGTTAATTATTTTAGTACATTCTTCCCCTCCTAGGTAACATAAACACAAACCGATCTGTTGTGTTTACGCAATCCACAGAAATAACATTTTTCATTAATTGACGATACAACAAATTTCATGTGACACAACCAGCCAAATTGTTGTGATTTATTGTAATAAATCAAATAAGTAACAAAACTTTTAAATTTTACCTGATTGTATACATCGGACAACATGTTAGGTGCATTGTAGGCTTATAAATATACTGGCCACTTCTTCTCCAACCCCTATCCATTAAATATTGATAATCTTGCACTGTTAGACTGTCCGCCCACATTCCTAAAACACACAATATATTACATTTACATAGTACTTGCAGAACAGAATTTTTAATCCTTGTAATTTTACACGATAAAAATTGTATTCGGCTGCCAAACCCACCTTGGGTTCCTTAACCCAAAGTACTCAATAAGAATTAACCAAGATACTGTGCAATGTTAAATAAACTAAAAATGAGTTCTTTCTTTGCCAAACTAAATAAATTAAAATAAAATTGGTGTCTACATCAGCATATAAATCTAAATGGGTACAAATCGCAAGGCATGTATAATATGCAAGTATCATGGCACAATTTCTATTTGACAGTTAAACAAGAGGCAATGTACCAAGATAATTTGACTACACATGTCACTTGAAAAGCAAACAGTCATTCCCCATCAATTCAACCCAAAAAGGTTATTTTCTCACCCAACATCTCAGATTTTGATGAAACTTGGTTTTTTCATTTTCCCTACCAAGACAACAAATCAAGCAAAGTTTAGCCCTTCATTTTACCCTATATTCATTTAATAGACTTTCTAAGATTACAATTTTAGGTTTTTGACAACCAAATGTCATAAAAAAAGAAATGCCAGTCTTTGGAAAATAATTTGTAACTTTTTTTATTTATTAACCAATCTTAAAAAAAAATTTTCAGTTACTTGCTATAAATGAAAATAATTCTAAAAACAAATGTTTATCTGTTAAGTAAATCACTGCGACTGCAAATCACTCTTATCTTTGTAGGTTTTTTTGTAAAGAGAAATGTGGTTTCGTGTTAAAACTGAATATCACAAAAAGAGAAAGAGATAACAAAAAAATTTTCTTCAGAATAATCCTGAATACATAAACCATCGTATAAAGAATTAAATAAATGGGGTTACATTCCTTAATTGTTTTCTTCTGTTAAGAATTTCTAGCCAGTGCTAGTGATGCATTAAATTAATATCTAATTAACTTTAATTTTCCTAGTACCATTTATTAGCGCCCATTGTAACAGGCAGGTGGAGTGTTAAATCATTTACAACACTCGATCTACTAGTTTTAGGCTACAAAAAATAGTTCCATTTCTTATTATATGGTCAGCCATATGTTGAGAGCTCTTGTAATTGACTGACACTTGAGACCCATTTCCTAAGACAATGCTAAGTTGGATTTTCTGTCTAGCTAGCGATGTGCTATTGCTGGCTCAAGATGATATCATCTTACATACTAAATCCTTTAAGAGTACTGGCTGTAATATGCGGACTGCCTTATGGAACATGGATAGTGCACTGATATTAGTTGTAGCTGAAACACCCACATAGGGCATGTCAGATATACTTAAACTAACTAACCCTATTACTGATGTGGGAGTATGAACAAGAACTAAGATAGTGGTGGAGAATAACAGTCTGTACTAACATGGCAAGGAACGGGTCCCACATTTGTTCTGCACAAGACATACTGTTTTTTCCTTGAATTTAATAAGTTTGAATTACATTTAACATGCCCCTCAGGACATGTCGGTATGCAACTAATACATCAATACTACCAAAAGAGATGTTTGTGGACTATCCATGCTCTTATGACATATGCTGCATATTGTAACACCCTTTTTCAATTTCCTAAAAAGGAATTTTTACGAGCAAAAACTAACTGAACCCGGTCGATAACACCAAGCACAACTCATCATGGGTTTAACATAATTTACATTAAAAGTGATAAGTTATAAATTTTGTAACATATTCGATTTACCCTTAAGGCAGTTGCCTAAACCCTTTTTTAAAATTCCAGTCGCTCATTCTATCGTAATGAAATCGGCACCATTAATTCTTTAGAGATAAATTTTTATGGGATTTATTTACAATAAGAAAAAAAATAGTAAAAGTTTTTCGCAAAAGTAAATTTTCGAGTAACTAAGTAAACTGAGTAGCTTCACAGAACGGGCCCCGCACTCGGCAAATCCAGAAATCGTTGGTGGAACGCAAACAAGATACAAAGCTTTGTGGAACTGGCCCCTGGTCACCAAACGAAGTCACTAACCCGACTGGTGTTACCAAACGATATAACGTGACTTTTTACCAACTAACTGCCTAGACGCTAGTAAATATAAATATATATTTGAAATTTCTCGTCACAATAACAAATTTTAACACACACGAAAAATAAACAAACAGGTTTATTTACACAAAAATTATATACAGATTTCTTTTAAATTTCCAACAACACTGAAAAATCAGAATATATACATACCATGACTAAAATTCGTACTTGTTGACTTACAATATCCACACCTGTAACCATCATTTTCACCAAAATATTCTACGATACTATACGACGTTCTGCCAGTTGCTGCCATTTTTTTATTTTTCCTTTCTTTCACAAGCAATGCGGGTAACATTTGAACAGTAAAATATTGCAGTTCAATAAATCTGACTAAGAACTTGGCTGAATATATAGATCTGCACAATAACTAAACTAATATATTTTATTTACATTTTAAAATAAAAGTTTTTTATAAGACATATAAACTATACATAAAAAAACAGTTCAATAAGTTAAAAATTTTCAATTACATGTTAATTTTAATGGGCTGTCATCTTTGTATGCTCAAAAGCTGTCATGTAAAAGTAAAAAACATTTAAATCTCCTCTTCATCCCTTACATTACCATAAATATAATAGAAAATTCAATAGCATTACGCGTTAGTGTAACATTGCTAAATATTAATGATTTTCTTTATACTGTATAAATGTTTTCTAGCGACAGCAAACACTAGGGTATTTTGAGGGTTGATAATTTGCTTTCTAGTGACTTAGCAAACACTTACTACACTTAACAAGTTTGTTTTTGTTTTTAGGTCTATTTTTGTGAAAGGCAGTTAATACACGCAGCTGCTAAGTAATCAGGGAAGTGACAAAGCGTAATATCTGACATGGGGACATTATAACCCTACGTCAGGTATTTCTAGCTATGATAAAATTCCTATAGTATTGGAAAATGTTATTTTCTAAAATTCATTTTATTGTAAACTTTTGAACCATAGACATTGTTACAAATTTGCATTTATGTATAACATTTTGTAAGAGTACCCTTTCATGATCAACAGTACTCTGTAGTACATTCATACGCATCAAATATGTTTTCCTTTTACTTTTAAACCTGTAATTGTTTATTCTGTTAAGGTTGTAACAACCGCTGGGTGGTAAGCAATTTCTGTGGGTTATTTATGGATGTATTACTGGGTTATTATGTGATAAAATTTCCCGCCCTATCAAGAAACAGATCACTTTCCGCTTTGCAGTACAAAAGTTATCAGTGTCTGCGCGATCAACGGATAGTTTGCATAATTTACAGAAATACGAAATTGATTTCGTATAAAAATCCATACTCCATCAAAAAACAAAATATATCGAAAGCCTATTTTATTCGGTTACCGAAGGATTAAGGCAGGTAATGTTTGTCTTTTATAAGAACACACATTTTCTTTCAAAATATTCATCGGCGTATCATCAATAAAGTACCAACATAATTCCATGCATAGTTCTATCTATTTTATGATAAGAGATTTACGATTCCATGAAAATGTTGTATTTTCGAGATGTTCAGGGCGGGATTTTACCACTCACCATGCGATTCTAGCGCTACGTTGTCCCCGTGTCAACTACATTTTTCCCTTGTGGAGAGCTGCCGCCAGAACTTTTGTGTATATAAGTGCAGTCCATCAATTGGTTAGATTGGAGGTGAGGTTGTAGTTAGTGTGTAATCCGGAGCACGCGTGTGCTTTCGGGCAAGTTGTTTTTATTGTGGTGTTAGCGGGTTTGGTCGTATGGTTACACTAGCTGGATAATTGTTTTCATTGTTAATACTAGAATGAGTGTAGTAAGAAGAGTGTTAGACGCGTTTTGGAACCCAGATGTTTGGTTACCTCCAAATATTACTTGGGCGGATCTAGAGCCTAATGATAAGATACAGTATGCAGACTTTCGGCATTTGTGGTACCCGGTTCCGATGGCAGTACTGGTACTGGGTCTTCGGTATTTGATGGAGAAGTAAGTTCAATTAATATGTAACAAATTAAAATAGGGTTTTGCGAAAACGTTATAGTATAATTCGTGATTTCTTTCTACATAACCTGTCTTGTCATTATGGATTAATGAATGGGTGCCTACCGTTATACCCAACAAATTTTATTGGGCTTTTCTCTTTTAACTAAAATTTTGTTGTAAGTTTAATTAAATCCGGGGATCCGGTTAGTCCATACTTTTGCTTTAGCATAAATGTTCTGAAACTGGCCAGTATTTGTGTTGCAGTTGTGATATGACAGTGTATCTAGACAAATTTAATTACCTAAATACTGTAGAGTATGAAATCTAAATTTATGTGATTTAAAATACCAAAAAATCAGCCGGGCTGAAATGGTTTGCACATATCTTTTTGACTTGGATATGTTTACAGTAGTAATCAAACACTTGTTGAACCTTCCAACTTTGGCTTCTGAAACAGTTTAATTTGATTTGGTTTTGTTAAAAAATGATATATAGGCCTTTATTCTGTGTCTTAATCCCTATAGGGATTTATAGGGAACCCTATAAATCCCTATAGTAGATGCCAGTAGAAGACTCGACAACATGCTGCAATCGTGAACATTCTTGCCTGCTGATTGCTTTTACCTGCTAATTTGATCTAAAATTTCTTAGCCAATTGATGTTGTCTGATATTTCTGGTGAAATTTACAGTATTTTGCAGTAAACTGCTTTAGGTAACTGATGTTCATTTATCATGACTGTAGGGAAACCGAGAGACTCTCTTTATTTAGGTAAATAAGATAACTATTTTTCAACTGTTCATTATAAGCTACTGCCTCTGCTTACAAATGCAGATTACTTTTACTTTCTTGTGGTACTTTTGAGAAGAATATAGTGTTATAATTATGACCATTTTATGTATTACTATTTATAACCGTAAAATTAATACCTCAAATTTAACTAAGTTATTTTTTTCGTGGCATCTATTAGCCATACACTTTCACTTTTACTTTCTTGCAACTGCATGTGAAATTGTATTGTAGTCACAAAAGTTATCAAAGTTAAGTTTCATGAGCCTTGGTAGCCTAAAGTAATACTTTTTACGTATTGATAATTCTATAGCCTATGATTTTGAAGAAAAAATTGTTACTATAAAAAATTAATACATCAGGTTTGCCTAGAAAATCGTACATAACAGGATTTTGTAAAGCTGGGTAGGCTAGTAAATTTTCTGTAGTAAGTTAATCAGGGTGTAAATTATGTACCAATTTTTACTGCTCTTCATGTATAGTTAATCGTAAAAGCTAAATAACTAAATTATGTAGCACTTACTGACATTAAATTTCTAGAGAAGTTTTGGTGAAAATTACTTTTCAATATATTTGATGATATACTAAAAATTCCATTTTTTTGAATTAAAAATAGCTTACTCACTATTATAACAATTAACTGGGCATGAAGTGTTTTATTGCTGTAGCAATTTGTGTTCTTATGTGGAGAATTTGTCAATTTATGCTGGATCAACCAATTAGTGTAATGGTCAATACAACTGGCCCATATCCCACGAGTCTAGGGTTTGATTCCCAGGTCAGGTGTCTAGAATTTTTCATTTCTCTTTGTCAGTTATAATTTTTAATCCTCTGCAGTAGCATTAAAGTGCCTAAACATACGAGGTAGGGTCAAAAAGTTCCCAGAGTGGTCACATGCAGCCAAGCATTTGTTTGCTGGAAAGGAAATCTTTGTTTAGGAGGTTGGTATCACTACCAGGTAAGGTGCTGTGCCATTCAGCAGGCAATTAGATTTGGTTTCCTGTGTGCGGTATATGATATTTTAGACGTAGTTTTTTTCTTTTGTCGGATTGTAAAATGTCATCATCAGAGAAACGTGCCAATATCAAATTCTATGTGTTGCTGGAGAAATCACCCTTGGAGACTCTTGAGGTGCTGCAGAAAGCATACAGAAATGATGCAATGAAGAAAACAGCACTTAACGAGTGGCACAAGCTTTTTGTGACAGTCACACAACAATTAAAGATGACATTCGGACTGAGAGGCCTTCCACTTCTACCACAGATGAGAATGTTGAGCATGTTCGACAACGTGTCTGTGCAAACAAGGATAAGAATCAACAAAGAATTGTTCACAGAGATCTTAAAATGTTTACGAGATGCAATTCGATGAAAACGGCCTGAAAAATGGGCAGGGTATGATTCATTTTTGTTGCATGACAATGCCCTGTCACATCGATCCCATCATATTGATGGTGGATCGATTGGTCATATCGATGGTGAAACAATACCTTGTAAAGAACAATGTCACCACTTTGGAACACCCTCCAATATTATTCTGATCTTGCACCACCGGATTTTTACCTGTTTCCACAACTGAAATTGACATTGAGGGACATCCTTTTGTTGATTCATCAGAGGTGATGGAAAACACGATGAAACAGCTGATAGAACTTTAGAAAATTGGCTTTTAGGAATGTTTCCAACGATTGTATGAACGATGGAATAAGTGCGTAGATGCAGGAGGGTAGTATTTTGAAGGAAAATAGGATAAAAATGTTGTATATACTTTCAATCAATTTCTATTAACCAATTCTAGGAACTTTTTGACCTTACCTCGTATAATCAGTTAACAAATGATAAAATGTTATGTATTTTTTTAAGCCATTCAGTTAGCCTAAAAATTAAATCTGAAGTGTACTGAGAAGTAATTTCAATATTAATTTTAAAAAATGTGTTATAAAACACCTAATACTCATGAGTGAGTGGGGAATGCTAAATGAAAATAAATTTCTGTTTGACTTCGCTATCAAAGAGTAAAATATAGAAAGTCACTAATTGACACTAACTAAGCTATGTAGAAAGAGTGCTTGAAATAAAGGTGGTAGGTTTTCTAATTTTCAATATTTTTTATTTTATTCAATTTTTCAATAAAATGCGTATTAAGACTGCTATCTTAAAAACCCTATTTTGTAAGCACAGCCCTCTTCCATGAATTCCAGCAGACATGCAGCTTACCCCATCTATTGTAGAGAACATAAAGTGTAGTAAATGAGGTGATCTTAAACAAAATTGCGGGTGCCGTTTTTGAGAAAATCGCCAAAAGTGAAAAATTGTACAAATAAATTGCTACTTCCTAATGAGCGATTTTAATTAAAATATTTGTCAGGTCCCCTCATGGTACCTAATGTAAATTTTAACTTCGTACAATTTTCCATTTTCAGCTTTTTTGTTCTCACTCACACACATGTACCGATCAGTAAAAACATGTTTTTGGGCTCACAGGGTCTAAAAATATGAATTTCATGTGGAATCACGATTTCAAAAAATTGATAAGAAAACATTTTTTCCCTCTATATAGGTATTTCACATAGAGCAGGAGAAAATAACTAGTAATAACCTCCTAGTTAGTTTTTTTTATTTGATTGAAAGAAAAAGTACATTTGTTTGGCCTATAACTTTTTATGTGTAAAAAGTAACTTTTATGCATGTAGAAGTTAATTTTATATAATCGTTCACAATTTAATTAAGTAAAACAATAAAATTATTAATTACATTGCAATTTGAATTTAAGCCATTGTTTAAGATTTATTGCTCTCAGCCTTTAAATCATTATTTAAATTAATGATCTTCATTAAACTTTTTTAAAAAAGCAAATAATTTCTTATTCTAAGATTTGACAAAATATGAGTAAATTGACAAATACTATAAAGAGTATGAATGTGACAAGATTGTAGTTATTAAATGGTTTTTTTTGTCCAAGTACCAGCATTGTGGTACTTACGGTATTATACATTGGGTTTAATCGGACTTTAGGTCTTTTACATCATGTAAATTTTTCAGACCTTAATCAAGAATAATTGAAACAAAAAATTAAGAGCTGGTGCATTCGTCATTTATCCACCTATGAAGTTTCTTCCTAGCTTCAGCCTTCGAGTATGTTTAAGTTAAAACTGCCAAGAAACAGATCTGTTGTGCTTCTAGAGTTAGCATTTGTATACATATACAGTGGAAATTGTAGTACAAACCAATTCAATAGAGACTTTTGAAGTAACTAATTATTGTACCCCTTCCCTGCTTCACCCATTTCACCAAATCATTTGTAATTATTGACTGAAACCTCATTTGTGTGAATGGGTGCGTGAGCTTGTGTGTGTTGTGGATGTGTCTAATGAAATATAATATTGATGTCCTCATGAAGGGGATCTATTTAGACTCTGCTAATCGGGAGGGGATGTAGAGTGGACGCCAAATAAGCTTGCCGGTGTAGCTGTGCGAACAGTTCGGATTCGGTTGGTAGATTTCATGTCTTGATACCAAACTGCCTATTAAATCATATGTTCTAAACGTTGTAAATTATCATCTGTTAGGGATGTTAAAACCATTCAATTGTAAACATTGTATACAACAATTAAAACACTTTGAACGCCATGTGTATCAATATAATACACGCTAGACATATCGTTGACGCCATGTGTATCGTATATGAACACGGACAAAGACTTAGTAAAACCTTGCGTGTATAAATATGCTACTCACTTACGTTTATTGCTTATGGGGATTACTTTCATATGGCCTGTAACTAATGTTTTTTGTCCTTAGCCCGTAGGTTGGCACTACTGACAACTAGATGTTTTGTTTCGCTAACAAGTGACTGTATTTTGAGGTTTTGTTTAGTGACTGTGGCCCAAATGAAAAATTTTCAAATCCAGGCTTGGCACTCAAAGTGTTAATGCCTGTCATATACAACACATTACAGGCTAATGTTTTCAGGTTAGCGATATATAACGTTGCGAGAGCGACGTGACTGATGACAGCTGGTACAGCACTGACCCCCACCACTCGCTGAGGCAACCGAGCACGCCATTACCAAAATAAACCTTCTGTGCACTTCAGAAAACCAGCAGGCTTATTTGCCGTCCGCTTTACCATAGCTGAAATTCTTTATAGAAATGGTTCTTATAATAACAGTTGTTTCACTTGTTCAGAACAATCAGCACTGTCCAGCAGAAATTTCTGATGTTAAGTAGATGAAAAAATAATTTACAGTATGAGTAGTGTGTCTGAAAATGCTATTCACAATTAAGACTTTTCTTGCATGACTGACTTTTGAATAGGCTATAATACATTTTGCTGACATTGGTAGTTTCTTTTTTGTAATACTTGTTGCTTAACTGTGTTATCTTTATTCGATGTGTGAAATTGTTATGGTATATGCGTTTTCTATTTAAAAATTCAACAAACAGTAAACTGGAACTTTTTGTAATTTTTTTGTTTTGTAAAATGTAGTGGAATGAATAATATTATTTATAATTTTTCTACACAAAAAAATTATTCCGAAATTATCTATTAAATGGTTAGTAAAAACAGACTTAGCCTGTTTACTTATTTTACAATTTATATCCGAAAAGTAAATAACAATAACAAAATGAGTATGGATATAGACTAACTGTTTATTGGAAAATGAGCTACAATTCGTACTCAATCCTTCCATATAGTTCTCACCATTTTGGAGGCATTTTTTATAGCATGGCACAATTTTGTATGCCTTTTTTAGACAACGTTTTCGACTGTGTTGTCAACGATCTGGTAACATATCCTTGAGCTGATCATCATTGTTGAATTTTTGTCCACCAAGGAACGTTTTCAGATGCAAAAAGACATAAAAGTCGCAAGGTCAGAGCGTGTGGCCTAATTGGCTCCAGAATTAGACGAATTTGAAGAGCTTTTATAGCATATTCACAGTGTGAGGTCTGGCTTTACCATGAATGAAAACAATACCGTTTATAAGCTTTCCTTGGCGCTAATACTTTTTGGGCAGCACAGTTTCCTAAGCATCTCACAGTAAACAATTGCATTAATTGTTTAAACCCGCGGTAAATAGAACCAACTCTGTGTGTGATTCCATTCCATCAATTGTAGTTTCAATTTAAGGGTTTCAAATGCGACCCAAGTCTCATTCCCGATCACAATCTTGCTTAGAAAAATGTGTCTAAAAGTCAAGTGCACAAGTCTAATACTGATTTTGTGTTGTTTTTGGGTGCAAAAATTTTTGCACTCAATGTGAACATAGTTTTTGGAAGTTCTGATTTTTAAAAACTATTTCATGAAGAAGTGATTTTTAAATTTGCAGAAAGTGCTTAGAAAGATCAGACTGTGTAAACTTATGATTTTCAACTGCTTGAACTGACTCTTCGTTTACCAATGATGGACACTTACTCTGTTCATCATCATGCACCAGCTCACATCCTTCATTTAAATGTCAGACCTATCTCCTTACTATTGTATCACTCATCGTATTTTCTCCATACACCTCGTAAATCTGTCAGAAGAATTTTGACTGGTTCAGTGTTCTTCGCATTTATAAAATGAATGACAGATCTAATCTCACATGCGGCAGGATTTTTAATTAACTTCACCATTCTAACTAAGCACTATTAAGCATAACCAACAGACAGCAAACTCAAAATGGTGTCATCTCCTTCTCTGTGACTCAGAGCAACCAAAGCGCATACAACGAACGGCGATGACAGCAGTACCGAGGCAGAGAATAAAAAACTGACTTAAGCTTGCTTTCTGGATGTACCTCGTATTATGTAATATTATTATGTAAATATTCTTCTTGGGGTGTGTATCTGTTAGGTATGTTGGCGATCATCATGGCTATTCTGATTTAGTTGGCTGCTATGTGGAACAATTCTGTGGAGCTTTTACCAAACCAGACTCTTCTCTATAGAATTCCATTTCTTCTAGTTGTTCTTTGTTCATCGTGTTATTCGCCAAAATTAGTAGGCCTAAAAATTAGCTCCATCGCCAATTAGTACATATTATGTTTTCTCCTTTTGCTGATCTTAGAAGACCTTAGTAACTCTGCCTTAATCAATATTCTAAATTATATGTCCACGTTGCACTTACTGCCCTCATATATTTGTATTTGTGCCAGTACCTTACAGTTTCCTCTAGCAACCATCATATTTTCCCAGTTGACCGAATACACAGTCGTATTCATTCTAGATTTCCTGCCTCAATGCCTCTTAATTTTCTCAGCATTAATGTCATAACTTCTTCTGTATTACTACCTACTATCACGCCCTATTATTAGCTATCACTACCTGGTCACTGGAAAAGAGTAAACGAACAGTCATCTTTTATATCCAAGCCCGGTTTCCTCATCCACAACATATTTATATTTTAATATATATTTTTCTTTATCAACTATACTTTCTCTCTCTGTATTAAATAATCAAGATTAAGTTTTAAGCATTTGAATTATGTGGGTTTGTTTATGTTTTTGTGATCACAATATGTGATAAGTTATTTCCCGGGAATAAGAGAATAATAAGTTGAACTGGTGAAGTGATAAGGTTATTTTCCCTAGACTATTTAATTTGATCTAGAACTAATAAAATACAAAACGAGTTAAGAATAAAATGAGTCCATAATGAACATACTTCTGAATATAGGCTTTTATTTGTTCTAAATTTTATACAGAATATACTGGACCATGATGAGTAAATTATTTGTATTGTGTTAGCAAATGTCACTTAGATTTTAACTGATAAGAACCTGTTATTGTGTTCAGTGATACAAAACCATTTCATAATACTTCCTTTATGTTATAAATTTGTTATTATTTGCAATAGTACTTGTAACGTAAAATACTACAATATTGTTGTTAAAATATTTCACATTCTTTTGATAATATTAATTGGTATGGTCTGTTCACTTTATTCTGTATATTCATTATGTGAAGTGCCAAGATAGCTTATTGTGCCTGATTTTTAACTACAGTATTGTCCCTGCTCCATTAATCATTAAATAAATTTGTAAAAGCTTTCTTTATTGAAAAATGACCATTATAATTTTTTGACCCTTGATAGGGGTAATAACACACTCCCATGAATAGGCAACTATTTGTTCATGGTGGTGCATTAACATATACTACCCTTATCTAAACATTCAATTTGATGAGGACCTGCTCATAATCACTTATTAAAGCTGATTGAAATTTCATTGTTGCTAGTGTATTCTAGTGTAAAAACAGTTAAAATTCTTGTTTCAAATATGTTTTAATATGTTTCCGTTCTTATTTCAATCTTTATAAAATTGATATTTCACACAGTATGAATATCTTTTAGATTATTTCAAAAGTAACTTCCCAGTTTGCTACTGATCTGAAATTTTTTGTGTTATCAGAAATTTCATCAACTTACATCATTATTACGTAATTTTTGACCCTTGGAGTATATACAAAAATAAAATGTGTTTTAAAGTTTCAAAAACCAAGCAAGAAATCAGACCAGGGACCTTTAAGTATCTTATCCACTGAGCTACTGAAGGACCAAATTATTATTTTTATTACGGTTATAATTGTTGTTCTATCCTGTTATTTGTTTAATTTCTTCTAAGTTATAAAATTGAAAAAAAAAGTTCAAGATATTTAGAAGGCCCAGATTTTTATCGATATTTGTATCTAATGTATTCACTACTGGGTATGTTAGAGAAGAGGTAGTTGAGGTGTTATAGCAGTGTTACTCGATTGCATGATGAAAGGCTACCAAAAAAGTTTTGGTGGAAAGACTTAAGGGAAAGAGGAATATTGGTACGCCCAAATCTGACTATAAAAATGATCTAATAGAATTAAGTTGGGAAGAGAGAGAAGAAACTGTTGGATGTGAAAAGAATTACTATGTACAGGAGAGATTTTGGTACTTGGCTAGATACTACAATTGCAAGGAACATGAGGAGTAAAGACATAAAGAAAGAGAAGTTACCAACATTTTTAAACATATTCAGCAAGAGAACAACATTCCAAAGCATCCAACACTACTGTTTACATAAAAACATATTTGAAACAGAAAAATCTGTGACTTAAAAAATCATGGACTTTAAATTTTTTAAATAAAAACTTTAATAAATTAGTAGTTTATTTTACACATTAAAATAAAGCAGTTACATATTTGAACTTTGCAAGCTCATTTCAATCGTAGCATAATTTGAATTTTTTGTAATCTGAACAGCTATGTTTTATAAATGTTTGGTTTTTATCCAGGATGTTTTGTTGAACCTGCATTATTTGATTACAAAGATATGAGATGAGAGTATATATCACTTTTAGCTTTACTTAACAAAAATAGATCCAATTTTTTTAAAATGTAGCCTATATTTTTTATAAATGTATGTATGTAATTTTATAAATACATTTTTTTAGGCTGTCAATTTAAAAAAAAAAATGATTTCTTTATCAATAGTAGTCGTTATGGAATGAATTTTATCTAATTATTAAAGAGTCGTATGTTTCTTTCTGTTAATGAAGGCCTATTTTGTAGATTTTTTCATGAATTTAGGTGTAACATTACTTTTTACTTAAAAGATTTAATTACAAAGTAAATTAATTAAATTAACTGAAATTATACAATATCTAATTAAGTTCTGTGTCAAATGATGTGTGAAAGCATTGTATTTGTTGAGTTTTATAACATCTGTTGTTTTAAATTTGGTCTTGTAATCCAATGGTTTGAAATAATGATTTTTTTCTTCTTAAATAAATAAATGGCTCTTAAGTGCAATGTAAATTATAGATTGTCTTATAAATGTATTTTTAAATTATTTAGGTCAGGATCAGAGTTTGATCATAACTAAAAATAAAAGGAAGTTATTATTTCAACTGACATTAATGTATAGATATTGTTCTGTGTCTATTTGAATTAGTTAAGTACAGCAGGCTTGATGTTATTTTTAAGTGCTGTATTTTATGCTATACTTATTTGTTTAGGATACAAGTAAAAACAGTTTATAAATGTAAAATAATTACACAAAAATATTCATTCTATTTTTTACAGCATTAATTTCGGTTCAAACTGTTTTGTAACTTTTGAAATTTTTGATTGATGTATCAGATTCAACTTTATTGTGGAGATACTGAGAGAAAGATGGTGGTATCTTACCTGTTTTTAAGGTTGTGTAGTTATGGATTTAATAATATTAGTTTGTCATTTTTTGTTCAATAAATAAAGAAAAAGACATGTCTTAATCTTCAATTATGTATTAAAGGAGTTAAAACGAAGAATTGATTAGAATTTTATAATAACAAATGAATCTGAATTACAGAAGTAAACAAACACTGATTTAGGTTTCTAATTCCCATTCACATCTAAAATTTAGCTTGACTTTTTCTAAATAACCAGTAGCTAGTTTTTGATTTAAGATTGTACTATCTTAGAGGAAGTTTTAACTAATTGCCACAAGCTGATATGTTATTAAGTAGTTAAGTTTTATGTTGGTATTGCATAGAGTTATAATTTTCTTAAAAACTAAAAAATGTGGAAACAAACTAAAATGTAAAAACTTCAGAAAAAATTCTGTAGACACTAGTAATTATTAATTTTTTCTTTCTTGTCTTTTATTTTATAATTTTTAATTCAGGAGTATTTTTAGTGTTTGATAAAAAGTCTATAAATAGTCAAAAAATCAAAATTTTCAGTATTTACATTGGATTGATTCTAATTTTTTCAAACAACACTTAATTAAATACTCTCTTATTGTTATTATTATTATTATTATTAATAATAAACATCAAATTTAATGAAAGTATTGTTTAAAAAAAGAGCATTTCAAAATGTGTCTCGTAAAAATTATGGTTTTTTGATTACTCTCTTTACGAAATGCTCCAGATTTCTAACTCCTGAACATTTACCTTAATGGAAAATTGCTGTTAATGAATTTTTTAATAAAATTACTTTATATTGTTATTAATTACTTAGTGTTTCTATTAGCGTATTCAAATAGATTTATCACAATTTTGCATTTGCATCAAACATTCAAGGAGGAAATATCTTGCTTCTAATGAAAAAATAAATAATATTAAATTTGAGCTAAACTGTCGTCAGTTAAAATAGTGGCTACTTTAATTTTGCAATGTTGAATGTAGTTTATTACACCTGTGTAAATTATTATTCTTCTACACTTTTATCATTTTTAATGACTGTAATCACTCCCACTGGCTGATATGTTATTAAGTATATCAAGTTTAAGTTTATTTACGTTTATTTAACTTTCTTTGATGTATGAAAATTGTTGTGAGGTCTTTTTTGTTTTCTCTTGCCCTATGGTAATCATTCACATTGATTTTTTGAAATATAGTTTTCACCAGAAATACATGTTTTAAGGCCCACTGAACCCCCAAAAAACATATTTTTAGCGATTGGTCTGTATATTTGTGTGTGCGTATGTGCGTGAACAAAATATTGAAGAATAGAATAGTGCATGAAGTTGAAACTTGGAATTTTAGTTACGTAGCACAAGGGGACCCATCGCAAATATTTTTTATCAAAATTGATCTACTGGAAGCAGCAGTAGTTTATTTATTTATTTCAAGCTTTATTCCACGGGGCTTAGTTTAGCATCAATTAGTGACTTTCCATATTTTATCATTGAAATCTGTAAAAAAGTTTTTTTTTAATTTCAGCCTTAGCATGCATTTTATGACAAAAATATGTGAAACGAAAGCAGAAAATTAAGATGCTTACAATTTTTAATTCAAGCACTTAGTTGATTTTATAGTGCTTAGTTTAGCATCAATCAGTGATTTTAGCAGTGGTTGATGCTCATTTAGCGTTATTGTACATGATTAAAATTAGGTTATATTTTACATTGTTTGTTGATGAGATTAAACATAGGTTATATATTTCATTATTTACATAGGCCAGAGATCGTGTAAGTGTTTTACACCAGATGTTTTCAATTGTTAAACTTATATTATACTAGCAGACTAAACTTAAAATGTAATCTTACAGTTTGAAAGCTAAATAATGATTGTACAAATAAAACCAATAAGTCTTCTTCTTCATCTTCTTCTTCTTCACTACAGGGTTTTGGCGAATCGCCTGTTCCGGTCTCAAAGTTTTTTTTTAAATTTTCTTAAGGACAGCTACCATCTTTTCCTGGGTCTTCCAATATCTCTTCGGCCAACCGGCCTATATCTCCACGCTTCCTTAGGTATACACCCATCAGGCATTCTTTCCAAATGTGCCAGCCATCTCTGCCTGTTTTCTATTATTCGGTCTTCCAACTTGAAGATGTTCAATTCCTTATGCACATCTTCATTATATAATCTATCCACTCTTGTACAGCCCTTTACTGACCTTAAAAATTCATTTCCCAATGCCTGAATTTTCCTTAATTGTTTCCGACTCTTCACCCATGTTTCTGAACCATACAGTAATGTTGGTATTGCCATCACCTTATAAAATTTTAATCGCGTCTCCTTCCTAGTTTTCTTGGAGAGCACTCGTCGATTGGTTCCACACACCGACTGGAACTTACTAAGTTTGTAGTCAATGTCTGTATCTATGTCATAAGAGATGTCGCAACCAAGATATCGGAAATGGGACACTTGTTCAATATTTTTATTGTGAACAGATATTTTCGTATGTACTGGGAATTTACCCCAGAAGGCCATGGATTTTGTTTTTTCTAAGGAAATCTGCATAGTGTAGGCTGCACAAACCTTTTCTAGTTGGAATATCGATCTCTGCAGAGCTTCCTCACCAATTAGTACTGTACTAATAAAACTAATCAGTTTACATCTCCTGTGAAAGGGGAAAAATATGACCTGACACTGAAAATGTAAGAAAAATTAGTTAAATCTGTTCCTTAAAATAATAGTTCAGTCTCTTTGATTTTTAAAAAGATTATGTTGGTGAACCTTCTAAGCAGAAATTACGTGTGAGATTATTTTTTGTATATCAGTCAGGTAAAAAATGTTCAAAAGTTTTGAACGAAGAAAAGAGTAAAGTACCGCAGAAAAAGTATTAGCTTAAGTTTTGAAATACTTGGGTTTGTAATTTTTGTGGCTGTCAAGAAAAATAAAGCAAAATTATGTATTACTATTGTCTAGTTAAGTGGATGCAGAAGGTACACTTTTGTAAATATTTTAAAATGTAATCTTTTCTTTCTAGGTACTGGTTTACACCCTTAGCTGTATCACTAGGGATTAGAAGTTCAAGACCAAAAAAAGCAACTTCAAATGATGCGCTGGAGAAAGCGTATCAACAAAATAATAAAATGAAGCATAAAGAAGTAGCTGGATTAGCAAAACAATTAGATATGTCAGAAAGACAGGTCGAAAGGTGGCTTAGGTTAAGGAAATTACAAGATAAACCCTCAACTCTAGTTAAATTTTGCGAAAGCAGGTAATACAAAAAAATTGTTTAATTTAAATTATTATTTTTATTTCAGAGTTTCAAGTGGTAAGTAATGTCATGATACAAACCATTAATCTAAATTAACTTTTTTAATTTGGTTTTACAAAATCATGTTTTCCGGAATTTGGTAATAGATCATTCTATAGAAGTGTTTATAAGTGAAAATAATCATCAACATTGGGGATGTTTATTCTTAATTTACTTTTTACATTACCATTTTATTTCGTGTATTTAAAAAAATTTAAATAAAATGTACAATAGATTTGTTTTTGATGATAAAAAGTAGTTCGTAAAGTAATAAAAATTCATTTTATTCTGATTTTGTCTCTCGACCTATCAAGATCTCTTAGTAGAATCACTATTTTTCTTGAGTTTACTTTCAAATTAAAAACTTGATAGGAGAATTTATGACATCATTTCCCTATTCCTGTGTTAGGTTCCCTGCGTTCTTTTGTGTAATTAGGTTCCAATTCCATATTCTGATCGCTTTTCTGTTTCCTGTATGTATTCCAATATCAATCATAGTTTTATCCAAAACTTTTGTTTTCATAATGTTAATTCTAGAGTTTCAGATTTGCATATTGTGATCTACAATAATAGATGGCTATTGTGTTGTGTTTTGTAAAACCAAAGTTGTTTTTACAACAAAGTTCTGTCGAGTGTGGTCTTATTATCTATTGGTGGCTGCATTAGCCTTTGTTTAATTGTTGATTTCTTTCTAATACTTATGGAAAGTCTATTATTTTTTTGTGTTATTTGTTCGTTCTAAAACAAAGGTTCGATTATTATTTATTCTTTCTTTATTTTTCTGGAATAAACTATTTTTTCACTTGTAAAAGGCAAGCCGCTTGATGTCTTGACAGTTCAGTGTTTGTAAAGGTATGGAGTAGAATCAGATGTGAACAGTTAACCATGTGCTGGAAACATATTTGCCCGTTACTAGGAAATGTGTGATATTTGTTATCTTTAAGTACAACTATAGTACGTAAAGGTTCATTCATAATTTATTTCATTTTTAATTAAGTAAATATAATTGTAAAATAATAATAACAAAAATTAACACAGAATACATACATAATAGGGAAATTTTTAGACAAAAAAGCGTGAGTGATCTTCAGTGTGAGAAGATACAATGTAAAAGAATGTAAAAATTGTGGGAAAGAAGGCGAACAAAACATGAAAAAATGAGTAATTAAAATATTGATGTGGTGTGTGTCTCTAAACGGCTATTTGAAAAAAGGGTGATTGTATTTTCTATTAGTAATTCTATTTAATTGGTATTTTTATTTGTATTTATCTAAAAAAACAACATTTTAACGAAGTTGTTCACATGAAAAAACTTGTTTTTATTTTTTAGTTGGAAATCAAGTTATTATACATATTCTTTTATCTATGGTGTATTATGCTTATGGAATAAACCTTGGTTATGGAATATAAATGAATGTTGGACAAATTATCCGCACCAGGTAAGAAATGTTTTAACAATATTAATGTATAAATGTTTTTAGTATTTATATATAGCCTATAACTTCTAATTCTGCGTGAAGTAAATGAGTTTTTTTAAGGAATGTGTTTGTTCACCACTGACTAGCAGGAATTTTGTGTAGAATATTTTAGTAAAATTGTTTATTAGTACCAATAGTAGATAGCATCTTACAAGTGTTAATTTCCCTACAGATAAATAAGCATATGGAAATATTATAAATCAATAATTTTAATGAAAGTGGGTTTGTTTTAAAAGTTGAAGTACAGTGATAGAAGGAGTTGTATTTTTGAATTTAATTCAGTTCTGGTAAATTGTGACTACTGTAATTATTGTTTAAAAAATGAGTTAATTTTTTAAATCTCTTGATATCATGTCACTATGCTCTTACACAGTATACTTATGGAGCGTTTCTTGCAGTTATAAGACTGTCTAAAGATTTATTAATTATGCTGACTGTACCATCCATTACTTTTCTCTGTTTTTAACACATTCGTGCCTGGTCTAAAACCAAATTATTTTCTTGGCTAAATGGATTTTTTTTTCATTTTTGTTTTAAAAATATGCTTATTTATTAATAATAAGCATAAAATTTGGTAAACACTTAAACAATACCGTTTTTATTTGAAAAAAAATTAACTTGTTCTTGTGTTAAGTTGGTCGATCGGCAAAGGGACTCTTCTTGTTAATATGAAAAGTATTGCTGTGTATTTTTATTCTGTGCTGTTTTTATTATTTATTATAAAAAAACATGATTAATATTTTATTTTAATTTGGCAGAAGTGGGGTTTTTGGGCCTATTTAAACAAAAAAATATTGATAATTGCAAAAAATTACAAAAAATTATTACTGATATGTGAATACAATTTATTCTAACAATAAGATTTATTCCTCCTAAATCGATACAATAAAAGTAAACTGGTTTTTAATAATGATGTACAAAATTAAATATTAATGTTTTATTTAAATTTACAGAAAGTTATTGAATTTGCACTGGCTTAAAATAATCTAAAATAGAAAAGAAATCTTTGTAGATAAGCAAGGTTGTTGCATTTATCAAAATAACTCTGTACTGAGCCTGTATAAGATGTATAGACATAAAAATTAGTCTGTTGCCTACTCCCGACCAGTAAAACCACAATGTCAATGATGCGTTGTCAAGTCATAGCAGCTCTTTGGCATAGGTAACATGATGCATTGTCATATCGTTGCAAAAATGGTGAATTAGCAAAACTGCAAAAGGTATTATTTTTCAGGAGACAAAAAACAAGTTTTGCCAGTCTGTGTAAAATCTGATTTTAATATAATCTTTTATGTTTTTGTAGAAATTGCATTTACATTTTATGTTTTACACAATGATTTTGTTTTAAAAAATGATAAAAATAGTGTTGTGAAGTAGCATATCCACCAGATTCACTATTCTACCACAGTGAATCTGAAATGAGCGTAGAAAGCCTAATAATATAGTGCAGTAGCGTATGTGCAGATTCGTTACTCCATCAGTGAATTTTGGGACAGTGAACATAACGCGCATTAGAGTAGTAACGAATGACCAAATTCAACAGTTCACTATGTTGAAACTATTATCTCTTGCACATTCATTAAAAACACATGGCATTTTCTTGGATACGGAATATAATACAGATTCAATACATCACCACAGTGAATGTAGGTCCAAGTAGACTGCAATAATAATGGTAATAACTGAGATTTGCAAAAAAGCAGATTCGCTACTACACTATTGTTGCAACGATGTCATTTCACCTCAATGTGATAACAGAACTCAAACATGTTTTTGTCATGCCTGGGTTCAGGTTAATAAAAATTGTATGCAAGGCAATTTTTTTGACACTGTAATTGCCCATTGAAAAAAGTCACATTATCTAATAATTAGGTGTATTAGGTTAAATTGAATTTCAGAGTAACCTCTCTTTTTATTTGTAACAAACCACACATAATTGCTCAGATTTTAGAAAATTAGCAGTCATTTTAGAGTTATATGAAAATATTGGTAAAGTGTAATATTTTGAGTTTGTTTAGTTCAGAAATTTTACAGAATTTGTATCTGAAAATAACATTTTTGTTTTCCTGTTTGATTTTCAGAGTATATCAAATGATGTATGGTGGTATTACATGGTTTCATTAGCATTTTATTGGTCATTGACTGTTTCACAGTTTGTTGACGTGATTCGCAAAGATTTTTGGCAAATGTTTATACATCACATAGCTACTGTTTTGTTGATTATGTTTTCATGGGTCTGTAATCTTCATCGTGCAGGCTCACTTGTTCTGCTAGTGCATGATTTTGCTGATATTTTCTTAGAAGTAAGTTATCAATCTTTTCCAAGAAGTTAATAACACTTATTAAGTTAGATAGACTACATATCTTAGCAATATTATTTACAAATTATGATATGATTGATATGACAAAGTTATATTTTATATTTTATACCTATTAACATAATTTTGAATCGAACTGTTGGACGAAATGCTGTAGCACTTAAGCTTGATAGCATACAACATCTACATGATCTTGATGATAGATGACTTAATGCATTTTGCTGAATCATGGTGTTGTCTGTCAAGTGTGTGTCTGCCATAGTGGTAGATTACTAATTAATGACAGAGTGTCAAATTATTACAAGTACTAATGTATTGAACTAATAACACATCTTTTTAAAGCATTGTAGTTATGTTCATCATCCAGTCGCACTTGGTAGATTCCCTAAATTTGCTCTTCATTAGTTGTAAAATTGACGCAGATTGAATGTTCAGAATAACAAAAAAATATATAGGAAGAACCGCT
Organism: Catonia carolina; assembly: GCA_035578175.1. Lineage (NCBI taxonomy): Eukaryota > Metazoa > Arthropoda > Insecta > Hemiptera > Achilidae > Catonia > Catonia carolina. Next base: position 101,869,920 of record JAQMRL010000001.1, on the reverse strand, counting down.
CCTAAACCTGTGGAGGTGTAAGGAGAGCATGAGCATCATCTTGCAACAGTAGTTATCGGAATTCTTAAGATTGTGTCGGTACATCTTGATACAGCACATAATAATGCATAATCCAGCATTTACACTGCTTCCTCAGCAGTGTAAATGTGTCAAAGTTAAAAAAATTTATGTTAAACACTCACATGGCATTCTCTTGCCAATTTAAAATGTAAATAATGAAAATTAATCTTTGTTTAACTTATTTTATTTATGAGCAAAATTAGAAAATTATGAACTGATCCTAAACTTTAAGCTCTGTAGAAACACGCTTAAAATGAAAGTGGTAGGATTTTTAATTTTCTATAGCTGTGATTTTATAAATAAATCTTTATAATGCATCCTGAAGCTTACATTCAATTCTATTGTAAAAATATTTAGTTTTTCCACTGAACTGTTATAGGTTCTATATCATTCGTTTTATTCCTTTGGATTGCATAATCCTACTTCTTACTGGTATTTTTCAGTGAATTCACCATAATCAGAGTACCTATGTAAATTAAAAAATTGAAAGTAAACTTATCGTCGAAGATGTATCATTAATTTTTAATATTATGTATGCTGATGATGGTGGATCCAACAAAAAATGACAGTAAAAAGTTGGATTATATAATAAAAAGGTAAAAAACAAGTGATATAGCATGTATAACAAATCAGTAGAAAAATTAAATACTTTTACTTTGATTTTATACGTTTTTGCCTTGAAATGTATATTAAGGTTGCAATCTTAAGAAAAATATATTTTTTACAATGAGGGAAATCACTATTCTATTTTTCAAGGCTGATGAGCTCTGAACGTCTGCATTGCCCCCTACCCATTTTATAGCTAGCCAATGACTTGCTAGCAAGGTTGCTAATTCTTGCTCTCTGTTAAATATTTTGTCTCGCATTTTTTTGGTCTTTCAATAACAATTATAACTATAAACATACAATCAGCTGATTATATTATAATATATTGCATGTTAATGCGCTCTATAATCGATGTGTTCAGTACGAGATGCGAGATGAGAGTAAACTATTATGGCTCTTATACCCATGCGTGTGTAATGTTCACGTACAGTCTGACAACGCTGGCAAACATTCTGATTGGTTTAAACGTGTAGAACAGCAGAGCTCTACAACATTGAAAAGCATATTAGACATATTTGATGACAAACTAAGCACTTTAGAAAAACATACTTAAAATTAAAATTGTTGGTATTTAACTTTCTATAACTTATATTATATTCACTTTTGCCCTAAAATGCATATCTGTTGCGTGGAGGTAAAGGGCACTATGTCACAAAAAGTGAATTTTGTAGGAGAAGCAAAGAAAGTTATAAGTTTCATTGTTTTTCTTCTCCTTTTTCTACGTTGTCTATTTTGAAACTTCTTTATGTTGATTATTATGATAATTTTATGCTCTTTCAACATGGATATTTCACATTCTTGATTTTCCTAACCGTTTAAAAGAAAATGGACATAGTGCCTTTTTCCTCAATTTTTTTTAATTATTAGGCCTAACCAGTAGTTTTGTTTGTATTACGTAAAAGCACTACGTCCAATTTTCCGACAAAATTAGTCGAAACAATGGTATTAAACAGACTTTTTAGAGCTGTATAGTAGAAAAATGATTTTATTGTACAAAAACATGGTTTTGTGTAAATCTTACTGTAAAAGTTACAATATAAAAAATATTACTGTTATGATAAACGATAATTTTTGATAAGTGTAAGAAATAAAAGTGATTTCAAGATAAACCTAATAAATCGTGTAGTAGTAAAATTTATAATCTAACATAAAAACATAAATATCATTAAAACTTTTGTAAAATTACTGTAATGGAGAAATGAAGATATTTTTTAAACATGATTAAAAAATGAAAATTCTTTGAAAAATTAAACTATAAGCTGGTAATAATGAAAAACCTATGAAATAATATCAGTATCTTTTGTAATGTACTCGTATTATGATTTATAAAAAAAATAGATTTTGTAAAATGGTTTTTAGGACATTTTAATATTTTTAATAATTTTCATCAACTTCTCTAACTACTGGAAAATCTGGTACATTATTTTCATGTTTCAGATTCTTAAAAAATTTTTTGATATTAAATAGGTAGCAACTGTAAGAGTGTCAAAAGGTCATTGTATTTAACTGTTGAAATTACGTTTGGCGTTACCGACTTTATGTCTAGTTCTTCTCGGAATTCAATCGTTTGATCTCTCACCCTTATAAAATTTACTTCTTTAAATTCATTATAAGCTGAAAATGAATCTTTCACGTATAGAATATCAATACTATCCTGTCTTACTTGCAGGTAGCAACATTGTAACAGTTTTACACAGCTTCTTCTGGTAACAAAAGGAGCTTCTACTGTTTTTTCTTTACATAGTCTCCTTTTTACGACATGTAATGTTGTAAAGTTTTCAAAATCTCACAGTTCCATATTGTGAAAAATATTTATTTGAAGAATGGCTAATTAATTGTTGCCAATTCCATGGAGTAAGACTTGTAAATTCTCTACCTTGCTTTCTTTATCATTTAACGGCTACATGGACAGAGTCAACCTCCATATGTTGTGTGTCACTTGATGGAGGTTTAAATGACAAATTAAATTTTGTATTGAAAATATCAGCATAACATCAATACTGAGCAATCTTGTTTTCGGCAATTTGTTTTTCTTTGCACGTAGCAACATAATAATTCATGAATTCGAGCAATGGAAATCCGAGTTCAAGAAACTTTTTAGCTGAACATTCCCTGCTGTAGTGATTTATTAATGAAAAGTAAACCTTTTGTGAAGTAAAACTTGTAATGTTTCTTAAAACAAAATAATAACACACGATACTCGGCTGTACATTCGACTGGCACCGAAGCTGTACTACATACTTGTCATTACAACGGAAAATGAGAAAAATAATAAATGGAATAGCAAAGAATAAGCCAATTAATGAATGTTTATACTTCACTTCAAACAACAAATTTTTAATAGTCGAAACAACATAACATTGATGACTAATTCAAGGTACCAACTCCATTATGATACTTAAAGTTTAGAGCGATAAGGAACTATGTCCACATAGTGCCTTATACCTCTAGGAAACATACCATGTTGGTGCCTTATACTTCTTGCTAAATTGGCTATTATTAATTGTAGGACATAGTGCTTCATACCATTAGAAAGAGCATAAAAAGTTATGTAAGAATATTACAAAAACAGAATTTCGGTTAGAATGGACATGGTGCCCTTTACCTCCGGGCTACTGATATTAATGTCACATTCTTAAGAATACTAATTTTTACCACGAGACCACAGCTCCCCACTACTTTCAACAGACATGCTGCTTACCCCACTTTATAGAGCTCAAATAATTTAGTAAGTGAGGCATTTTTACACAAAATCAGAGAGGCGGTTTTTGAGAAAATTACAAGAAAGTGAAAACTTGGTACTTCTAGTTCGTCGATACTGATGAAAATGTTTGTTGGGTCCTCTCATAGTACCTAAGGGAGTTCCGAGTTTGATATTTTCACAATTTTCTGTTCTTGAATAACTGTGTTCATACACAGACACACTGACCAATTTGTAAAAAGCATATTTTTACGAGCTTTAGGGACCTGAAAAATGTATTTCTAGTGTAAACTCAGTTTCAAGAAATCAACAAGTAAACATAAGTTTCTTACCTATATTAGGGCAAGAGGAAGCAAAAATCTAAAGAGTGGACCAATCAATTTTGAGAAGGACTTGTGCATGTTTTGGTCATGGACAATATTGTATGTCAGCTGCTGAAGTGGAGACTGTGAGAGCAGATGGGAGATTAAGCTTGGAGGGTTTGTGTGCATGAGTAAATCAGATTACCTCAGTACATCCTAGTTGCTGATTTGTTTTACATATTTTCATCTACAGTGTGGTTTATGGGGAAAGTGGAAAATATATAAATAATTGTTTTAATTGTAAGTTATTAAATGAAAGTATAGCCAGGAATAAATTTGCCATTGTTGTTCATTGATTTATCTGGATGAATGTTTCCAGCTTATGACTGTGTATTAAGAGAATGATTTACAAAATTGCCTTCATGAAGCTAGCAATTAACTAATTTTTTTTTTAATTTTTAGGCTGCAAAAGCAACAAAATATGCGAAGTACCAAAAAGTCTGTGATGCTTTATTTGGTTTCTTCACTATAGTGTGGATGATTACTAGATTAGGATTTTTTCCATTCTGGATAATATACAGGTTTGTTTGATCATATTATTTTACTTCTGTTTGTCTTTTATGTAGTTTATATAATACATTTATTTTATTGGTATATAATATGTGACTGAATAAAAACTATTAATTTCTTTTACTGTTTATGTATGATGTACTTGTGTGTATGGATTTGCTTTTTATATATACAACAAAATATTAATTTTTATGTGTAGAAGAATAATTCTGATCTTTGGTAAATATTTGTAAAACTATACAAAGACTCTAAATTGTTTGGCTGGAGATGTTATCTTGATTACTAAGATTAAGTGTGTCAGAGGCCAAGAGTTTCTCACCCTTAAGGCAGCAAAGTGCACATGCTTCACTCTTGCATGTTGCTATTGAATGTTTTTGTCAACTGGAAAACATTGTTATAGAGTTTGTGCTCTTTTATAAACTACTGAATTCTATAAAATAATTTTTATTATGTCTGCTTGTATGAGCCGGAATTGGTATATCTGTTAGAGAAACTAGGAAAAAGTGCTTTCTGGGATTTCCAGGACATGGGTACAGGTGAAGTTGATGAAACAAAGTATAGTATTAAGTTATAGAGAACGATTGGAAAAAAGTGGCTTGCCCCAAAATTGGGTAGAGTGTGTGCATTCCAAAACCTTGGTAGAAGTATACTGTATATGAGATCAGTTTCGTTTTCCATTGTTTCTCCAATAAATTAAAAAAAAGACTTGTTTTATCCATTTTGGGGAGGGTGTAAACAAACACTTTTTGATTGCCGTAAATATAGTTATTATCTTCTTCTTCTCTTAATCAAGGATTAGGCTTCTGCCTGTCCTGACTCACAACAGCAACAAATTGTTGAATTATTGCCATCTTTTGGATGGCCTCCCAACATGTTTCCTTCCCACTGGTCTGTATTGCAAAACACTGAGGGGGATTCTTCCTTCAGGCATTCTTTCTACATGCCCCCTCCAACGATTTTGATTTAGTTAATATTGTACACTAAATAAAATAAAAACATTCACTGTTGTTCTTTTGTGAAATTGTGGTAATTTTTCTTAAACATTCAGGAAACTGTTGCAGCCTTAGGAAGTCGGTTGCCAAAATTTCTGCTTCTGATTAGGAACCATAAAAATAAAAAAGATCCTTTTCATGTTCATAGCCTCTTTACGGGCTAGCATATATGTCTATTGGTTGTTGATCTATCGTTTATTAGACTTGCAATAGATTTGTTGCGTAGACTTGTGCCAGCTTATTGATTGTTGAGTGGTGTTGAAAGGGAGTCATTTGAAGTTAGATGAATACAAATGCAAACATAACATAGTGGGTGACACAAACTGAAAATTATAACTTATTTTAATCTTAAGAGAGAGTAAAATGGAAAACATAATCTAGTGTTAATGAAGAGTTGGGCACATAAAATGAGATACAACCTAGTTTTAGTCATGAGTGGACAATGTAAAATAATGCTTGCATGAATAATGATTTTATGTGCTTGTAATGTGTTCAAATTATGAACTGAAACCGGTTATTTTGATTATCGTTTTTTAAACAAGGGAATTTTGTTTTTTTTATTAATGTAGAAGCATGTGTTGAAAATCTAGTTACAGAATTGATAAGTTGTGCATTTTAATTTTTCAAATCTTATTGAATTATGTATTTTTTTGTTACAGTACTGCAATTGATGCACCACGAATAGTCAATACTATGTTTCCTGCTTATTACATATTTAACGGTTTGTTATTATTACTGTTGGTTTTGAATTTATACTGGACAACCTTAATTCTGAAAATAGCTTACAATTCATTGTCAGCTGGTCAGGTACGTTTTGATTTAAGATCATAATAAAATAATTACTTTGTTGTTTAAATTAATGCTTTGTGTTCTTAGTAAGTACTATTACCATGTGTTTATTCATTTTTATGCTTTGTTAGTTTATTTTTATATTAGTTTTATATCAGTTATTTTTTTATTTATTTATTTTTTAACTTTTGAGACCCCATAGGATCACTTCAGCTCAAATTCAGGTTTGTTCCAGGGTTGGGTTTCTTTAAGAAGCACCCCCTCTTGAGACCGCCTTCCCTTCGTTTGGCCCACACTTTCTTAAGACGCTACGATCTTTGTCTCTGGTCTTCATCGGTAAACACCCTGTTGTATACTCTCCTGGGTCTTGGCGCAAATGTTATCATGTTAGCCTTGACCAGTTGGTCGTACTCTGTTGATTTTGTTAGTAGGTCCTGTTTAGTGATCTTAAGTTCCTCCATATCTTGCTGTACATTTTTCAGCCACTTAGGTCTCGACACCTTATCCCAAAAATGGCTGATCAACCGGTTCACAAGTCTGGAGTTTTCTGTTCTGAGTAGGTGTCCTAGGAATGATATTCTTATCAGTTATTTTATGTATCTATATTTTATACACTTTTTTTGAATACAATTGGAAAAAATTTTATCAGGCTATCTCACATGTCTACTGTAGTACATATTTCTTCAATAAATCATGGAAATTGGAAAAAAACCAATCCTTGATTGTCTTCTGTTAAAACTTCCTCTGGTATTTTTGAAATCAGTTCTGTATGGTGTTACAAACAGATGTTAAGCTATGTATTGCCTTGGGTGTACTAAATAACTATGACGATAATGAAAGTCAGGAAGTTTGCAAATATAGCATTTCTGTTTCACAGAAAAGATATAAATGTAGTAAAAGTCAGGTTTAATCAGTCCCCTGGTAATCTAAAAAACTAACATTCAAACTCGCACTATATGACGGTTTACTTTGCCGCTAATATGGAACATAGCTTCATTGCTGAAAATTATCTTTTCTAGAAAACCTTCATCTAACGACACCTTTTCCTGTAACTGTAAACAAAAATCGAGCTGCGTTTTAGTGATAAGTGTTTTATCTCTATCAGCTAGATGCTGCATTAATTGAAGATGGTACGGTTTGAATAATAAACGTTTACGGAGTTCTCCCCACCGTTGTTTTCGAAATTCCTAACTCTCTGCCTGCAGACGCAGTTGATTTTGACAGGCTGCAAATAAAAATTGTACGCACACGTTCGACATTGGCATCTGAGGTTGATGGATGACCAGTTGAATTCGGCTTGCACAAGCAATCAGTTTCACTGAATTGTTTATACCATGCACAAATTGAATTGTCATTTGGTGGATCCTTATTAAATTTCAACCGAAATGTACGTTGCACAATAATTACTGACTTTGACATGTGAGATTCTAACACACAAAAGAACTTCTCGCTTCCCTTGGCAGCCATTTTCTCTACTGTCTACGCCTAGCAGGCAAATTGTTAATTAACTGTCCAGAATATGTGGAAAAACTATTTGAAGTGCTCTTTCGTACATACTTGTTTCATTCTTATAAGTGAAATACTTTTTTGTACTGAATTTTCATAATCCCGAAGTACATTATGAGATGCCCTGTATAATATATTTATTTTAATTATTGCACACTAAAAACATGAAGTTGTTTGCTGTCATGATTTCTCAATAACAAACACCTCCTGTATTGACCCGTTTCAAGAAATTTCACTGCATTATATGTATTTTTCATTAGATAAATTGATTTATAAACATTTGTTTTCAGATGGAAGGTGACATTAGGAGTTCGTCTAGTGATGATGTAAGTGATGATTCGGGTATTAATAGTCCACTAAAGGAGTATGATTCAAGTAACCACAGTGTGTCAGCTAACAACAAGTCAAAACCAGAATAATAAACTTTGTAAATATGGTTTGTCTGTCCACTTACAGCATGTTTCCGCTCAGACTTGAGTGGAAGGTTTAAGGTGAAAATATGAGATCACTTATTTTGATGAATGTTTGTCATAACATTATGACGACCAACCAAGTGAACTGCACACTATTTTATTGATAAATAATTAGATATATTATATTTATCTTAAATAGACTAGTTATTTCAACACGTGCATAATATTTCACAAATTTTGCATATTATATATTTTTATATAAACCCTTTGTATGATTGAATTTGTTTGTATAATTAAGTCGTGTTTATAATAATAATTATTATTTTTAATAACTATGTAGTTATTGGAGATTATAGTGTTGAAGTTTACCATTATTTTCTTAAGTAGTTACGCATTAGAAATTCAACATTTAAAAAATACATTATGTAAAATTTTGTTTAGGTATTTTACTATATTCTATATAAACCGCTACAGTTTTTTCTTGTAAATACTTAAAAATATTACATTGTATTTTAGGAGAAGAAGTTTCAAAAAGTTGTTTGTTATTCATTAATCAAACTATTATTTTAATTAAAAATTATATTCAATCATCGTGATTTAAAATATTTCTTCTGTAAGAAAAAATTCTAGATTATTTTCTTCAGTGAGAGTACTCTAGTATTGTCAAATAATACCATTTTAAATATTTGTATTGTATATATTCTATTGAACAAAATAAAAACTATTACATTTTGATCCATTGTTAATGAAATGTATCATGTAAGTAACATTCTATTGACCCAATTTTCAAACTATTTAAAGTGCAGTACTTTTCTTTAATTTTTTGTCTTTTTATATAACCAGGATTTAGGCATTTATATATTTTTAAAGTAAATATTTTAAATAATTTTTTCACTCTAGCATTTACTGTTTTAATAATTAAAGCGTTAAGTTTTATACTTTACTTCCATAAACAGGAAATTGAATTCTGTTTGTAGTTTTGTAGTCTTATTAATTGATAATTTAATTTCTGTATAGCTTCCAATTTATTTTATTCATTAGTTGGAAAAATGTAATTAGAATTTATATTTGTTGCATAATGCAGTCATTAGTTGTTGGACAATAAAAAATAAAATTAGAAAGAATTTTGATTGTTAGTTATTATTATTATTATTATTATATGATCTGGGTGCACATTCAGTCAATTGTTTCTGCAAGAAAAATTTTTGAATTTAATTCACACTCAAGATGTAAATTAATGTAATTAATTTTTTTGCAATTTTTAACGAAATAATGAATACTTGTTTTAAGAAAGCTAATCATACTGATCATATTTGGTATCACTTGGTCGTGTTAAATTTTGTTGTCACTATTTTTTACCTTATTCTGTGTATTTTTTATGCATATTTCAATCATATTTTGGTGCCATTTAGGTTATTACCTCACTACGTATCTACAATTGTTTGTAATTGTGTAAAATAAAATTTTCTGCATGAATTATTATACTAATACTGTACATTATACATTCTACAACCAAAGATAGATCATACATTCAAAATGTATCAGTGTTAAAATATGAACAGATAAAAAAAACATTCCGTTTACTGGTTTACATTCCTATTGCATCTTTTTCTTTCAAATCTGGAAAATATTAACAGATTTTCCTTATATATCAATTTTTGATATTTATTTAAAGTAATTTCCATTTTTTAAGTGATACTTTAACCTCATTAACTCTATATGTATAGTTTGTTAACAAAATCCAATTAAAAAGGTTTGCAGTTTGACAAGATTGATTTTTGTATATGTCCTATCATAATTAACACATTTATTCTTGAGTATTGTTTTGTATAAAAAATATGTCTCACGTGCGAACAATTTAGTTTTTATTTTGTAATAATTAACTGTGTAATTAACATTAATTTTAGAAAACGTTTGGTTTTTGTAATCTATATGTATATGAAGTTATTGTTATTATAATAACTTAGTTATTTTTTATTAAATAATACAATACATAACTGTAATATAGAAAACACCTAATGTTTTGTTAAAATATTAAATATAAAAATTCAATAAAAAAGATAATTTCATTACAGTCTAAAAATTATTCGTTTCTTCTAGCAGGAGTATTTTACTAGTTAAACCTTTCTACCTCTTTTTTAATTATGTTGGTTAAAGAGGTGTTCTTTGAATATAATTTTGTTAAATTAGAACTTGGTTTAATGGGACACCAGTTTATTAGGACAGCCGCTTAAACGGGCTAAATCTTCTGGAACAAAAAATATAGAAATGTGAAAATAAAACTTCAGTTATATGGGACAGAATCAACTATTTACATAGAACATTAATTTCTCTTGTCCTATCTTTTTATTTTTCTCATTTTGATCCATGATTTTCTAATCATCATCATCATCATCTGTCAAGGATAGACCCAGTGGCTTGTTCCGGCATCCATCTCTTTTTGGTCTTCCCAAGTCTCACTTCCCTCTAGGTTTATATTTCCATGCTTGTAAAGTAAGTCTGTGTACTGGCATGCGAAGTAAATGGTTGTACCAGTTTCTCTTATATATTCTTATTGTTTCACACAGTGACTGAACATTTAACTCGGCAAGTGTATCTTTGTTACATACTCTATGTAAGTGGACCGGAACAACCTTTGACTCCCCGCAAAAATCTCATTTCGCTGCCTGGATACAAGATTCATTCCTCTGTAAGGACACCAATGTTTCAGTGTAGTACAGCCATTGCTCTATAAAATTTCATTTGGGTGTCCTGTTTCGTTTTCTTTACTATTGTCTTGCGAATAGAATATAGCATATCGCATGAATTTTTCCAGTTTTTCACTTATGTCATCATCTTTGTCATAGGAAATCCTGCATCCTAAATATTTAAAATCTTGAACTTGTTCTACAGTTAGGTTGCCAAGTATAATTTTTGAGCGCATTGGCCATCTTCCCTTGAATGCCATAATCTTTGATTTTTGCGCCGATATTCTCATACCAAACTCTGCTCTATTGTTGTGCAACTTATAAATGGCATATTGGAGCCTGTCTTCTGTGTCAAAAATGATTTTCTAATTTATACATAAATCAGTACTTCTAAATAGCTTAGATTATGTTAATTCCCTTACTATCAATTCCACCTTGTTTAATTGGGACAGCGACTTTATTGGAAAAGTATGTAGTTGGACATACTTGTCTCAATCAACTGGATTCTACCGTATTAAAATAGTTAAGAATCATTATCATCGACTTATAGTATTGCAGAGCATTTTCTATCATAGTATGACGTACAGCATATGGTAAACAAAGAAAGAGAGCAGATATTTTTGTTTAGTTTCTTCATTAAACAGTATTATGTATGTAAAATATTAGCACAAAAAAGATTGTGAATTATTTATATATTTTTGGTTATCAAATTACTAATTTTGGTTATCAAAAGATTATTAAAGTTCATGAACTTTTAATTGGTCTTAAGGCTTTTATCAGGCAGTTCACTTGTTTATCTACTGTGGCTTTAAAAATACTGAATACTACATGCATTTGCTTATACTTGTATTAATAACTATTTTAACAAAATAATAAATCAGCACCACCAATTCAGGAAGGGAAAATTAATTTATTTTTAAATGTCAAATTACTACTTATAATTTTGTCTAATCAGTATTTTTTATTATTATTTTTTCTTGTGTATTAATTTTACTATCCTAACACTAAATTGTCATATTGGACACTCACTTATCCATCCACTTTGTGACAGTCCCTAGGCTGAGTGACGCTGTGGCTTATTGATAACAACGAAACCGGAAACCTTGAATCTATTTTTTACTTTAGTCTCTAGTTATTTAAACCACAAAACACATGGTTTGTAATATAGAACACAATTTTTTTGAGTATTATAAGACATGTTCTGTTTAATGCCACATGCAGAATTTTAAGAGACTGGTTTCTGTGATTTACCAATCACAAAAATGTGTTATTTGTTTAATTCTAGGTTTATTCTGGTATTTTTTCACCTTCACCCTTCACCATCTGTATTAGCCTTGATATGCACAACCATCAGGTCTTTGCTATTGTGCTAATAATAGAAAAAAAAAATATATGCACATTTGTATATTAAATAGGTAAAACTTGAATTTTCTCTTTATGTGTTCATCCCAGTATTACCTGTTGCATCCAAGGAAAGCCTTGTAGGCCCTGTGACAGGTCGTGGGTTTTCTAACTTCACTTTTTCGCTGTCTTTGTTGAAATCTCTTCTTGTTTTTTCATTACAATGATCTCTGTGCGTGTCTGCATTCGTCTGTTCATTCAGATAGTTTACGTAATACTGAATTTTGTTCGTTCATTCAGATGGTGTATGTTGAGGACTGAATAATTTAACTTTTAACCTCTGCTTATATCGTTCTTTCAGGGATAATTAAACTACATAGTTCCAGATTGGGCCATGGTTCTACGACATACTGTCACCACATAAGAATTAACTGCCACTGTGTACTTAAATTACCAATGCACACACCTATGAATGCCAAAGTTGAGACATTCAGTTTGTTTTCATGAAACTACTGATACACGGACGCGTGCATAAGTTTAAAGTTGAAATATTATGTGTAGTTTTTAAAATAAAGAATTCAGTATGTTTCCAGTAAACTACACATACATATAAGGTTAAAGTTTGAAATACAATTAGCAAACTCTAAAGTTTTATTATCCAGTTCTTTTTCAAAATAAATCTCTTTAGTTCAGTAAAAGAATAAAGTGTTTTTAAGCACATTACAAAGTTTGACATTGTGGATGGCATACATACTGAAATAATGTTTTCTTGTAGGGATGCTATTTTAGTTAACATTGACTTAAAAAGTCTATCTGCCAAAAATAGAATTAATTTGTGAGAGTTTTTGTGTCATGATTTACTATGACTTTTTTAATGGGTTATCTCAACAACCGTGGATCAATCAATTCACTCCGCTTTTAGTGTTGAAGCACCATCAAAAACCACTGGTTTAGTAAATCCACTTGAGGTCATTGTTCACTCTAGGATGAATTTGACAGTCATCCTAAATCAGCTGTGCTAGAAAAAAATATTGATGCTGAGCACCAACTGATAATGCAAGGTGTGATATACCGTGTGATTGAGGCATTCCTGGGCATAAGTATAACAAGCATACACAAAATTTTACATGAAAATTTAGCTGTGGAAAAAATTTGTGCACATGGGGTTCTGCATAATTTTACAGTTGATGAAAAAGGCTTGTGATAAAGAAATGCATTAAAATACAATGTGTGTCTAAAGCTGTGTATAATTTCTGCACAGGAGATGAATCTTGGATCTCTGCATATGAGTTTGAAAGTAAGGAGCAGCCTACTATATGGATCTTTCAAGATGAGCCAAAGTCATTTGCACGAGAAGCACTTCAAAACAAATAGTAACCTATATTTGTGAGTACCACTAAAGGATCGTGGAAAGGTACATTCTGAATGATACGTAATCATTTGTTTACCAGAAGTCTTTGAGGAAATAAAAGAAAAATTTTCAGTGACCCAGGGTTATTGTTGACCATAACATAAGCTCTTACTCGTCGGTCCGAACAACTTGATAATACATTTGATCATTCAAAACACCGATTCGATGGGTTTTTTGTCATGCATTCCTGATTTGGCACCCAATGATTTTCAATACCAGAACAACCGGTTGTTGTGTTCAAAATGCATGTTATAGAGATACCTCTATCGGAATGGGAAGTTGTTCAAGTGTTTGCAAAAGTGAATCAATTATTGTGGAGAATATTTTGAAAACAATATTTCAACATTTTCAATTATAAATATTTGTTTTCCCTTTATTTCACCCGATACATAAGTAGCATCCCTCAAATTATTGTAAGCATTTATAATACATACAAAAGATTTATCAACAAGTTAAATTTAATTTTCAGAAATAGCAGTCTAGAGGTGTAACCCCAATGTATAATAACTCTCACCATTCTTACTCAGTTTTTAGGGTTGATAATTGGTTTTCACAAATTACTTTTTTTTAAATTTATTTATCTTTATTTGCAACTATGGACATTATATCATAACCAGCAAATATGAAAGTAAATAATAATTAACTGTTGGCATGACAGGCTTGAGGGAGGGCCCTTAGTAGAACCTCCTCCATCACCAATTACTGACTTAATAACAACTTACAATCAATCACTTTATAACGTATGCAGTTTATACAACGTACGAGTACGACATTCATATGATTTGTATTTGCATACAATTGTATATTATATTTCCTAACGGAATTTATTGATTATAAAAATCAACCAAAACATATTTGTGTAATACATTATATAATTGTATTGTACAATTGTATGTCCATTGTATATTTTTGTTAAGTGAATTAGTTGCAGTCAAACTGTATTATTTTTCTTTCTACAATAAAAAAATTGTCAGTATGGTTATTCATAATGATAAAATATACCAAAGAAAATTTTACTCTGTATTAAAAAACAGTTCATACTCTTTGTTCTCTAGGATGACAATAATTAAGGATCATTTGAATTCTACTTTAACAACTTTTTCTTGCATATTGTCTTTTAAATGTGTCTGTTAAGTTAATCGTTCCAATATATTAATGTGCAACCTATCTCTTTTAAATAGTCATTGTTGGTTTAATTAAATTATTACTCTTGATTCTTAATGGTAATCAATTAGTCATGGGGTTATTCAGATTCAGTGTGCCCCATACTTGGGTTTGGTATGAGGTGATTCAAAGAAACGGGAAAATTTGAAATTTGTTTTGGTAGCCGAGGTCAACAACACCTTGCCATTTGGTTATCATGGATACTTGGAGTGGTGCGCAATGTGCTTTTGCGATTTTACAAGAACGACAATGTGGAGGTGGCATGTAGAGAATCCCGCTGCCATTTTAATTTAGGCCACAAACGTGTTCCATCAGCACATGCAATAAACATGTGGATGCGTAATTTCGAGGAATCTGGTTCGGCAATGAAAAAGAAACCTCTAAGCCATGTGTGAACCGCTTGTACACCAGACAATATCCAAGCTGTTCGAGATGCTGTCATAAGAAGTCCATATCGGTCAATCAGTCTGTCTACAGTTGCATAGTTCAAGTATTCAAAGAATATTGGTATGGGACTTGCATTGTCATCCATACAAATTGCACATCGTCCACGAACTGAAACCCAATGATTATGTGATGCGACGACAACTCTGTTGAGATGTTACATCGAACCATGCAAAATTTAACGAGGAGACTGCAGGAATGTTTGTGTGAAAATGGAGCTCACTGCAAGCTGTCATCTTCAAGAAATGAATTGTACTCTATGTGTTTTTAAATGGCATTATTTTTACTATTTAATGAGAAAGATAAATTTATTAAAAATAATTTTTTCATTAAATTATTTAATTTTTAAAACTTCATGTTTCTTTGAACCACCCATTATTTGCTTGGTACAACCTTCATGATCTATGCTAACAAACTGTAGTTCTTTCAGCCTTCACTTAATATTTGAGTTGCATACAAAGTACAGTTTAGTTGAAATTAGTTAGTAATGATTACCTGTTTCAGGCAAGATTTTGGAGATTGTGTGGCAGAAGGCAACCAATTAGAAGTGCATTTGGTGGACGCCCTTTTAATGGATTTTTATAAAATATTTACAAGATATATATAAATATATTAATAAAAACTTGAAAATGTATTTTGTAAATTATTATTTTTTAATTTATGTACTGCATTTCCAATGACAAGATATAGAGAATGAGAATTGGTTTGTCTCCAAACAGTTAACTGAATTATAGTTTTTGTTTCTAAAAGAAACCATGAAAAGCTGTAATAACATGTTTGTACACGTGGTATTATAAACTGATTTATAATGGATACTGATTTAATACATAATTTAATGCTGAAGATATGTATTAGATTACATGAAAGCACTCAATGAAACATTGGTTAGCGTTTGTTGTTAAACATGCTATTAAACTATTACCATTGTGGTTAAAACTGTATTATTTTTAGTAATTAACTGATTAATATGTTATTCAATTTATAATTCAGTATTTTGAAATAAGAAAAGTAAATTCGTTTTTTATTTTAATCCCTTAGGTATGTATGTTCCAATCTATTCAATTTAACAACATAAGGAAACCCATGTCCTAGTGAGATGGGGATGATATGTATGACATGTTAAGAAGGTATAGTATTGTACAGACTCAGGCCGACCATTCCTGGGAGAGTGGTTAATTGAACTCTAACCATCTAAGAACACCAGTAACCTGCCTAGTATTCAAATCTGTGTAAAAGTAACTAACATAACTAAAAGTAAGTAACTTAACTAGGATTTGAACCAAGAACTGTTTGGAAATCGTTCAAAGCTGACTAGTGGTGACAACTTCACCACCAACCCAGTAGGTTACATGAAAAGTAAAAGAGAATTAAAAGTGTAATTATATAATAAGATAATTTTCTTAGAAGAACTGAAACATTAAACCAGTTCATTTAATGTCAGATATGTTATAATATGCTGAGTAGGTTACAACCTTAAGCTGCTAATTTCAAAAAAATTAACTTTCATTCTGATTGTTTCATAAAAATGGTAATATTCATTATCACCTTTGAGTTACAACATTTCAATGTATTTCTCTTATCTGGCTGTATAATTAAATGCATTACTTTTAGAGGAGATAACTCTGACTAGTGTCTTTTACACCTCTACCTCTTCTGTTCTTAAATGATTCAGTCATTTAATTGGCTGACCATGTGATAAGAAACAGAACTATTTTTTGTAGCCCTGGAACTAACAGATTTGAGTGCAAATAATTTAATGCTCCATTTGTCTGTTATGAGCATTTCCCTATATAATTAATCATACAAAGCTCGGTTTGAAGGATCTGGAAATTATAACAAGTCGCAACCCAACTCCATTTATATAACCTACTGTAGTCACTAATAACAAAGCTGTCAATGGGACTTAAAATAAACTAAAATATAAAAAAAGCAAATCTTTTATACAAAAACATCGTTACATGAGTTCCGATAGTCTTGTAGGGAAGTTATATAACTTGCTTATCCGAGGAAACTAGGACTGAGGGTACCTCAGAGCTCTGATAACATGAGTCTTCAGAAAATTATGTGTTATTAACCATACTGTAAAGAATTTGTTTATAGTATTTATTATCATAGGTACATGTAGGCAACCTTTTATAGGTGGTATATTACTAATAAATAAAACTTTAATAATGCATCCTGCCGTCTATATTCAATCCTTTTGTAAAAATATTTAAATTTTCACCAACCTGTTACAGCTGCTATATCAGTTGTTTTTTTTCCTTTTTTATTATCCTACTTTTTGCTGACTTGTTTCGAGTACACAAAATTGAAACTAAACTTTTAACTTTTGTCATTTTGTATGTTTTTTATAAATGACTGAAGATACATCATCTTCTGTCATTTTAATTACTTTTTGAAAACTTAAGTTTCAATTTTGTGAACTCTGATGAAGGTGGATGTACCGAAACATGTCAGAAGAAAGTATGAATAATTTAAAAGTTTAGCTTGCTGCCATGTTTCACCACTGGTTCTTTCTAAAGGAACTCATAGTTGCAATGACAATGGTAGGCCTTTACAGTATGAAAAGATAAATGTAATTTTTAGGTAGGTGATCATGCTACTCTGATTTTTTTTGCCTCCGTTAACACAGAATCTTGAGTAAGCAAATTTGTACTGTACTGAAAGGAGTTTAGTTTATTGCTAAGAAATTCTCAATAGGATTTTGGAGTACCAAGTTTTATATGATTTGATTTTCTTTTATGTTTAACTATTTTATACATGAATGCTAAGTCAGTTGATAAATTTGGACTGCTGATAAAATACCAGACCTGACCTGGGATCCCCAACATTTAAGCCAGTTACGCTGATCATATTATTCATGTCTTAATTAATGAATTAATTTACACAATTTAATATTGTTCATGTTATTATTATAATCATATGGACTGCTGATAAAATACCAGACCTGACCTGGGATCCCCAACATTTAAGCCAGTTACGCTGATCATATTATTCATGTCTTAATTAATGAATTAATTTACACAATTTAATATTGTTCATGTTATTATTATAATCATATGCTGTAATAAAATCACTCGCAAATTAATTTGTTTTATTAATTTTAACAAATAATACAAATAGATAGAAAGGAAGTTACGGGTATGGAAACTAAAAGAAGGGGCAGGAAAAATAATAATGAGAATTAATGACACTAAATGTGCCTAAGGGAAAGATGGTGAGGTTGAAGAGGAGATAGAAGAGTGGAATTTGTTTAAGGATATGATGGTAAAGTCAGCTGAGAAGGTATGTGGTAGAACGTCGGACAAAAGAAGGAAAAGAGAAACAAATTTGTGGAATGAGATGACAATAAAAGCAGTGAAAGAGAAAATAAATCTTGGAGGAAGTGGTGTAAGGATAGAAAGGAGGAGGATAGATAGAAGTACCAAAATGAAAAAGGAAACGTAAGAAAATAATAGCGAAAGAAAGAGAAAAGCATAGGAAGAGTTCAAAATTAAACTGGAAGGAGACATTTTACAGAATGGTGGACCTCATTTTTGCGATACATCAAATTATCGAAAAAAGTTGGGAATTTAATAAAAAGTTGATAATGATTTTCATAGATATATCAAAAGTGTATGATTCAGTACAGTGAAAAGGGCTGTGCGAGGAAATGGAACGGATAGGAACTGATAAAGGGTATATCGGGATTATAAAAGAAATGTACGAGGGCTTTGAAGGTAGGGTGAAACTGTGTATAGAAATACAGAATGGTTTAGTATTGGGAGTGGTTTGAAATGAGGAATTGTACTGTCCCCTATTTTGTTTAACATGGTCAAGGAAGGAATGAACAGAAAAGTTAAAGGAATAGTTAAATGTATGGATAATAAGATAATTTTTGCTGATGATTTGGTGATTAGGGGAGAAAGTAGAAGAGGTACAGTCAGCTAGGTAATCAGGTGGATGCTTTGAGTGAAATAATGATGAGTTTTGGACTTTAAATAAGTTGAGAGAAGAGTGAAGTAATGGTTTTTTGAAGGGGCAGGGCTATCGAGGGGACCATTACACTACAAGGAGAGGCATTGAGGCTGGTGAAAAATTTTAAATATCTATGGAGTGAGATTTCAGAAGGTAGAAAGACGTAGAGATAACAAAGCGGTTGCAAAAAGGAGGAAATATATAGCAAGCGGTAAAACACATGTTGTGGAAAAGAAAGATACCAGAGAAGGCCAAATTAATGATGTATACTTTGTCTAATGAACCAGCAGTGCTGTATGCAGCAGAAACGTGGGGATGAATGAGAGGAATTGGAGTAGGTTACAGGCAGGGAGATGAAGTTTTTAAGAGCAATACAGGGTAGGACAAAGAGAGATAGAGAAAAGAATACCGAGGTTACACCGGAGCTAAATGTGAAATGTATGAGGGAGAGGGTGGAGAAAATGAGGATAAGATGGTATGGCCATGTGAAGAGAATGGCGGAAAGGTTACCTAGAACGGTGAAAGGAGCAAGATCAAGAGGATGACCAAGAAAAAGATTGAAGGATGAAGTTAAGAGGAGTGTGGAGGGACGGGGATGCAACTGACAACAAACAGAGAAGGAGAAACGTTGGACAAATAGAGGAAGATGGAGAGGGTTGGTGAACACCCAGACCCGGCCATAGCTGGAACGGACACTGGATATGTACGTAAAACCAATAGATTTTAGTTGAGTGTACACCCAAGCCAAAGGTTGGCAAAACTTTAAGTCCAGCTCTGAGTGCGCCAATGTTGGTTGAATTCAATGAAGTGAAGGTTGAGGCATGAAACATGGATGAGAGGCAGAGTCCATTGATATGATTTTAGTATAAAGGATGTAGCATAAAATAGAAAGAGTTTTACTTTTTTGTGAAATATGCATAAGTAACAAAGTGAAATCGTACTTAAATTTATTATCATGTGTTTTAAACATACAATTATTATCAAGTACAACTTCGGTGAATAGCTTATACCATTCTTTTTATTTTGCTGTAATTGCTTCAGAATCATAAGGCCATTTGTACTTAGAGGGAAGCTGGTTTTCATACATGTAATTGTACTGTTGTGAACGTATGTATGCTATTTTGTCTTCTGGTTCAGGATATGTTGTTGCGATTGCTGATTAAAAATAAAAAATAAAATAATATGTTATTTAATTAGTGGTACTGTAACAAAAAATATTGTATAGTAAAGTCTTTTGTTTTTGTGGTGTTTGCCTCCACATCTCTACTTTTAGGCAAACTGTTTCACACCACTATGACATGAAGCTTTGGGTGGGCTGGCAGATGATAATTGGGTACACAGCAATGAAGCCAAAGCCTTAGTAAGCTGTACTTGTCATTACAAAAACAGAAATGTTAAACTTAAAATCGTATATCAGAGCAAAACCATAGTCTAGATAAAGAATAGAAGCCTAATATGGATGTAACTCATACACAGTAGCGTAGAAACATAAATATATGTTATCTGGTAGCCAAAATCAAATCCAAGATTTAATATCCCTCGTAAATAGTCTTGTTAGAATAAAAATAACTAACAGTAAGAAAAATCATTGGCAATGTATGTCTAACCAACAACTGGGCAACAGACTTTAAGCCCATCACACTTAAACATCTGAAAACGTCTGACTTGGTGACAAGGCACTACCATGTCATACCATGTAGAAAGTTGTAGAAGTTTTAGTCTGTGAGACATCTTTTATCAGGAAGCTTAGAAATCTGCAAATATCTACATCACAAGGATACGTTTTTGCCAGAAACTTACTCTACTTTACAGATTACTTTTGAACCATATCTGTAGTAAATCCTCATTGTCTATTTCATACTATATTGCAGTATTCCAGATGGGACCTGATCAGAGACATACACAGAAGAGACCAAGAAGGTATGTATAGGAAATACCAACCAAACCTCTTAATTAGATATCATGTAAATACCATAATTTTGTCAGTATTGTTGGGTTAATGATCATCGAATTGATGTCCTAATACATAAATAAGAAAATAACTCTGTACAATAATATTGTTTAAGATTAATAATCATTAATTAATGTTTTAGTAGGTAATTGTTTATTGATTTCATAGTTCGTTCGATCAGTGATATTAATGGTGTGTTACCAATAGACGTGAATTATCGAGCGGTTATGTTAAGGAATGGTTCAAATGACCTTGAGGTCAAGTGAGTCAGTGGGTTGCAACAGTGGTTACCTTCTGGTATGTCTCAAATCAGAAAAATTGTTATAGGTAAGTGAAATGAAGGATGACAAAGCCCACAAAGTCATGAAATTTTTGGCATATGAGCTGGAATGCAAAAAGTACCTTTTGTCAACATTTTTTGATATTGAGTTATTAACATTGTCAAAGTAGCACTAAATCTTAAACAATTTGATACCAAATTTAGATTTTTATCTCTGAAATTTATAGTTTCAGGAGCTGGAATATTTTTGATAGAAGATTGGTGTTTAAGAGTAAACACATTTTAAACTTTTACTTTTAGATTCTGTTGAAAGTAATTTTGAACAGATTGTCTTAGCCTCTCCTTAAGTGCATCTGCAACTGGGTCCAGTCGATCAGGTTCAGGCTCAGGGTACCCACTGATACAAGCTTCAGCAACCAGTTGGTTCAAGTTGTATTTCAGGACACAGAAAATCTCTACATTGTTTTTTTACAAAATTCCTAATAGGTATTTTTTAATACATTATTCTATTCATTATGTAGTCATACCTGCTAGAGTAATTACATTTAAAATCTGATAGGACAATGTAAAGTACAATCTACAAAAAAAAACTAGTATCAATAACGTGACCCTACAAAATCATTTTGCGTTTACTGAAAATTTTACTTTTCCAATAAAAGGTCCCATTTCGCATTTCACCTTACATATATACAGAGTGATTTTTTAGTTCTGTTACCCAATTGTTAATATCTGGTAATTTTTTTTTAAGAAAGGGAAATTTTGTTTTGTGACACGAAGTTGATAGCCCTACTCAATCAGTATAGATATGGCAGTGTGAGTTGATTCTCCTTGAGCTGTGTAAAATTTTGTGCCGTTTTCAGTCGTGTTACGAACAGAATGTCTTTAACCCTAGAACAACAGGTTTTCATTCTTGAACAATATTTTGCTACAAAATCGTACAGGAGTGTAAAAGAATCATTTCAAATTAAATTTGTTATTGTTGGTGTCCTCCTCCAGAAAAAATGCCAATTTCTACGCTAACAAACCGATTTCAAGAGATAAGTAGTGTTTACGACAGAAAACGTAGTGGTCAACCAACTCTCTTGACTGATGACGTTTTAGAAAATGTGAAAACAAGATTGCTCAATTCTCCGAGGAAAAGTTTACGAAAACTTTCCTCGCAAGTTGGTTTGTCAAATTCGAGTGTTTAGAAAGCTGCTAAAAAATTGCTAATCGCGTACGATCAGTCCAAGAGCTTCAGCCTCAAGATTTAAACAAGCAATTGGAATATTGCAGTTTTAAACACAGTGTCCTTTAGTGAAGAAGCTTGGATCCATCTTGACGGTTATGTAAACAGTCAAAACACTTGAATTTGGGCGGCTGAAAATCCTAACGCTTAACAAGAAAAATCTTTTCATCCATCAAAAATTGGTGCGTGGTGTGCGATATCTCGTCATATATAGTTGGACCTATATTCTTCAAACAAACAGTAAATGGTGAAGTATACAGGAATATTATGCACCAATTTGTGTCCCTCCTGAAACCTCAAGAACGGTGTTGCTGGTTTCAGGAAAACGGCGCTACATGCCATACATCACGAGAAACCATGGATTTTTTGCAAGAGTTCTTTAGTGGTTGAATAACCACTACAAAATCGTGTGCAAGGGCTTATGGCCTCCAAGGTCCCCAGACCTCACATCTCCTGACTACATTTTGTGGGGCTACATTAAGTGCAAGGCCTTCAAAAGCAATCCTCACACTATTGATGAACTATAAGTCGATATTACAGACTTAAGCACGAATGTATCCAATGCAACTCTTAAAAAGGTTTCTGCTGAAAAGAGTCCGAGCATGTATAACCACAAGGGGTGGGCATTTTGAGCATATTCTTTAGCAATCCTGTAATAGTAATGATAGTTTTTAGTTAAATCTCTTTTGTAGTAACAGATACATTTTTTTACACCTTCATTCCCCTTTCATAAATTACGTTACAAATTGGGTACAGGACTGAAAAACCACTCTGTATTATCAACAAATTATACTAGGCAAAGCACAGGGCAAGAAATCTATTGGAAAAAGAAGAATGTCGTGGACAAGAAACTTGTGAGAGTGGTTTTAGTTAATGTCGGCTGATCTTTTCAGAGCAACCATATCTGAGGTCAGCATTGCCATTATGATTAGCAATCTCCAGTTATAGATTGCGACATGAGAAGATCAGCAAGTTCTAAATTTTTATTATTTGAATCAACTGCCCAAATGCTGGTCTCCCAGAGACTTTACTAAGTAATTCACCAGTTAGATAGTTTGCTATTATTTTCTTCATTATACTGAAAATTACAACTGCTGATCAGTGAGTATTAATCCTCCTAATGATTCTTTCTTGCTTGTCATTGAATTTAGCTGTAAGATCAAGTCTATTACATTCAGGTTCAGAGTAGGTAACTATAAATAGTTTTGTTTATATCTCCAAATCATTTAAAAAAAAAAAGTCCTTTATAAGACTAGTATGAGAGAAGAATAGTAATATTTTATAGTGGGTCCCATGCATCAGTGAATGTATGATGAGTGTAAATGCTAGACATAATATAAATATTTTTGCATTTTTCCACATTGTGTTATATGCATGTATAAATTGTGGATATTTTGTGCAAAGTTGAAGGTGGCTTAAAATATGAACTAGATTTGTTACTTGCTGTTATGTACATGTTAGTTTTCATAAACTTTCCCCTGATCGACCACTTTTTAAGTAGTAAAATTGGAAAAATATTTTTATTGTGAAGGTTACTTGAAATAGAAATTGTCCTGACTGTATGTTCACTAAATACTTGGTAATGGTATCATGTAATTAAACTTGTACTGTATATTTTTGATAGTATACCTTTCTCATATGCATGATTCATGATGTTAACTGCTATTAAAACTGATAATTCTTTAACCTTACTTAATGGAGGATATAACAAGCCTTCTTCAAGATCTTTCTCTGACAAAAAGTTTGCAAGAGTCTGTGAACATAATGTAAGTACTCTATGTAAAAAAATTCAATATTATCTTCCTTAATGTTTATTCTAGTAATCTTCAAAATCCTATGACAATAATAACAAGTATTACATTGTATTTTATTTAGGCTATACTAATACTAATATTGTAGTGACATTTGTTCGTTTGTATGAGGTGATCAAAGAAACTACCCAACTTATTTAAAAAATTCTTTCACTGTTGGAAGCTTAGAGCTTCCTGAATAACACAGCCTATAAGACATTACATAATTTTTAAACTTTTGGTAAAAATGTTTATGATTGGTAAAATAAAGTAATCTTTAAAAAGTCAAGCACAGAGTAAATTTGGAATTTAAAAACCATTTTGGAGAAAATAAGGGACAGGAAGAAACTTTTACTTTCATAGACTTCCATAAAGCGTACATGACTCCATTGATCGGTAATCGCTCATCAAAATTTTGGAAGAATTTAATCTCAAATCGAAAACCATCAACATAATTGGAGATACCCTCACGAACATCTAATCAGGAGTAACATTCACAGGGGAATTCTATAAGAAATTCAAAATTAATACAAAAATGAAAGAAGGTGATGGTCCGTCACAGCTACTTTTTCACTATACCTTAGAGTAGGTAATCAGGGAGTAGAGAAAAACGAACACTACGGGAATAAGTATAGGTGAAAGAAAATAATGTATCTATGTAGACTGTTTAGCCTTTGCTGACGACGTTGCCCTGTTTTCTGATACCCTGGAAAATAGTATAATTCAAGTGGAAGTATAATAGCTCAAGCTGAAGAAAAAGTCTATAAAAATAATTTCCCAAGATGGAGTTCATATCAGTTGTTAAGAACAGCCAGAGCCACTTACCTGTGAGTATTCATAAAAATAAAATAAAGTACCGGTAAGGGTGTTCAAATATTTGGGAGAAAGGATCACAATAAACAATAACGAGAAGGACTGTCTAGAAAGAAGAGCAGATAAGATGAGAACTGTATTCATGAATATCAGAAACCTATATAATAAATAAGCCTTATCACGGGATACAAAAATCAGGCACTTTCAGTGGGTGGTAAGATTGGAAGCATTGTATGGAAAAGGAACACTTCGAATTATGTTGAAAGGTGATACCAATAAAATAATGAGCATAAAAAGGTAAAAAAATAAAAGAATAGTTTGGAATAATCTAGGACCTAAAAAGGAAGAAGACAATTGCAGTAGACTCTGTTCGAACTTAGTTCTTTTATCTATCTATTCTATGTATACAATGTATTATGTAATGAGGTATTGTACCCTACCACTTGGTAATACAGCATCATCCTAAACTCTTTCCTTTTTCAAAACATTTGAAAATTATTTATGGGACTGATGTCCAAAAAATAATGACGCAACTGATTTTTGCATAGAAGGTTGTGTAAACCTTTTAAAAATGAAAGAGTTCATACCACATTTTTAGGAGTAGATTTTATACTACTTATAACACTTATTATCAGGTTATTTATTTCTCCCGTTCCTCAGGTAATTCATACTGATCTCAACAATATTCCTGTTTTAAGTACTAATTGGTTTTATTGGTACAGTGTGATTTTGCTTTCAATATTGTATGAGAAGTTAAAAAATTAAAGTTTGTTTCTTGGGAACCTTAGTGAGTGTTAATAGTTCTTACAATTAACATCCAACCTGTGGAAATTTATCTAAGATAAATATCTTGTTATACTCTCTGTATCTAGTTTTATAATTGAACACACAATATAAGTCTACCCTTATAGCTTAACAAACTAGACTGCAGATGAAGGCGGAGCAGTGACCTAGATCACAGCACAGAGCCAATTGACTTTCGTTAATCATATCCTGCGTTGTCACGCTGTGGTCCGGCTGTGGATGACAGCCTAACAAAAAGTCAGCTGGAGTTCGGTGAAACAGAGTGTGACTTAGCAATGGGGTAACCGCACACCCGACCTTGGCTGTTATTGGCTAGATCTCATCTGCAGTCTTTAGTTCATTGAGGTATAGTCAAAAGGTTATTAAATGCTTCTTGATATGAAATTAGAAAACTTCCATTAGTGAATAAGAGTTCTGTTCAAGAACAAGCGTAGCAACTGAACTTGCTAGTTTGATTTATCTTCCTGAAAGTTTATATAAGCAAGATTCTCCAAAAGTACAATACTTACAATACTGATATAACAACGAGATTTAAAAATATAGTCTCTAGGAAAATAGATAAAGTAGTTTCACATTATTGACTTAAATAAGACATGTTCTGGTTTAAAAGGTTGAGTAGACTATAGTTACATTAACGTAGTACAGTACTACCTCATTTTTCCAGACTATTTGGGGTGAAAAGTGATATGGAAAATTGAAATCCAGATACACTGGAAACAATAGGATATTGATAAAAACAAAATGAAATGGGAAAACTTACAATTCATTTATGCTCCTTTGGGCAGAAACACACTACAATATGTTTATAATAAAAATATTTTAAAATGTTTAATTTTAGTTTACAACAAAATAATTTTTTTGGTTTTACTTTTGCAAGTCAACATGATTGTGCAATCATTTTACTATCATAAGTTTAGCCGGTGTGGTATGAGGGTACTGCCCTAATTATCCCATGATGTTGTCCAATGATGACTCGCCAAGCAAGTACAATAACGTATATGCAATCTTCAGCACAAGGCATTAGGTAATACTTTAACGATACAGTATTTATACTGTAACTGTGCACTTTGACTATTTAAACTTTGATAAATGTACAATACTTTGCGAGTTATATAGTGCATAGTCGTAATTTACTGTATTCAGATTGCAATGTTGTTCAAATACTGTAAGGGGATTTTATAATGAAATTTTTTTTGTGATTTATTTATCAGATTATCTAATCTGTATAATATGGACATTGGGATAAACAAGGTAGTGCTGTATTTTAATGGATATCACTTTAATTATTTCTGTGGTCACAATGGCAATCACAATTATAACCATAATTACCTGTGCAGCTATTAAGAAGATCTCGTTTGGTATATGATGCATACCAGACATTATTACACCAAGGCCAATACCAGGAAATATATACGCATTATTTCCTTGACCAGAGCGTAATAACTTGCCATCCACATCAACAGGATCGAATGGAGATCCACTTGCAAATATAGCACGGCCCTAGAATAAAAAAAGAAACTGATGATACATTCTGGCATTTCTAAATGGTAATACACTTGTTATAATTTATTTGAAGCCACATTAATTGTCCTGACATTAATGATATCTGTAGGTAATATACAAGTATTAACAGGTTTTAACCAGATAGAATTTAGAAGAGGCTAGCCAGAACTTTATCATCATCATCTGTCAAGGTTAAGCTCAATGGCCTGTTCCAGCATCCATCTCATTTTAAATCTTCCCAAGACTCGATTCCCTCTAGGTTTATATTTCCACGCTCTTTGAGGAAGTTTGTGAGCTGGCAAGCGAAGTAAATAGTTGGACCAGTTTCTCTTATGTATTCTTAACGTTTCCCACAGTGACTGAACATTTAACTCAGCACGTATAGCTTTTTTAAGTACTCTATTTAACGGTGTACAACCTTTGACTCCTCACAAAAATCTCATTTCAGCAGCCTAAATATGAGATTCATTCCTCTGTAAAGTGACACTCATGTTTCACTACCATATGTTTTGAGTGGTACTGCTATTGCTCTATAAAATTTCATTTGGGTTTCCTGCCTTGTTTTCTCTCCTATTGTCCTGTGAATAGTACCACATACAGTGCTGAATTTTGCCAGTTTTTTACTTGGCCTGGGGAAAACTTTATTATTGGCAAGCATCAGAACTTAGCCTCAGATCTGTAAAAAACTGGCTAGTCAGAACTTCCCATTTTTAATCTAGTTTCCTAGATATTGTAATCTAGTACTGTTAACGATTATTTCATAGTGACAGCGGTTTCGTTTCTGTAAAGAAATATCAGCTCACAGTGTGATGCATATTTGATAATGTTTTAGTGTACTCTCTGAACGCAGAGAGAGATACTATTAAAAAACTGAGATAAAAATTTTAACATAAGTTTAATGGGACATTTGCTCATTGTCGCAGCTGACTATTTGGCAATATTTTAGTTTGTGTCCTCTGATCACTGTAGAATGAATAACTACTCTAAATGGGGCTGAATTAAAAGGGATTTGGGTAATACTAACGTTTTACTGTTAGAGAAACTAAATTATGTATTTTTTCAATGAGCAACTGCAATCAAAAACTAGCTATAGTATGTTAAAATTTTATTTTATTGTAGAACAGATTATTGCGGATGATCTTTCTTGAATATTCCATGAGTACGTATTATTTACTACTTTTGGCCTATTAATTTGTTAATCTTACAAAAATGTGTAATAGCTAATTGAAAAATGTTCATAAATTTGTAATACAAGAATGATATTAACTAAGCAAAGAAAAAACTGTTTGCTAGACATGATTTTTTTATAACCCTCTGAAAAGCATCTACTTTACACCTACAAATGATACCTACATTTCATTCACCACAGGGTTTGGCTGTATAATGAAATTCATTACTCTCAGAGGAGATAACACTGACTAGTGTCTTTTACACCCCTACCTCTTATGATCTTAAATGTTTCAGTCATATAATTGGCTGGCCATGTGAAAAGAAACAGAACTATTTTTCATAGTCCTGGAACTAGCAAAATGAGTGCAAATAATTTATCTGTCTGTTATGGGCAAAATATGGGTATAGGACTTGTCAAGATAAATCTAATAAGACTTAATACTAACACTATAAATTCATTACTTACGAATTCATTTATTACAGTTTTATTACCACTACTTACTTTCTTCCTGGAAGAAACACACCATCCAATCAATTTTATCAAGTAATGCCTCAGCGTTTACTTAGAAATTTATTTATCTTTCAACCAAAATACTACTTAGGAGGAACTTTTGTTTACTGTAAAAGGTTTCATCCATCAAGTACTATTTTTTTAGCTTTTTTTAACAAATTTAGATTACCACAACTACTTAAACCTTAAAATGATTAAATCCTCCAAGGTTTTGTAATTTGCAGGTAACCATACAACTTTTAAGCTGTCAAGTACACCTCAGTAATGCTATTTAAAAAAAACCATTTGGACTCTGATCTATTTTTACTTTTCTCTTGTATGTGGTAAATTAAATACATGTATGTGCATGCATTTAAATTACTGTTAACCATAAAATATAAATTTTAACTTAATTCAAAGCTAGTTAATGCTGGTTAACAAGAAATATCACTATTGTTATGTTTGCTTAAATTTTTCCACATTTATTAACACTTTTATGATCTACATATCTGTAATAAGTGGTTTCTCAAGAGAAAATTGTTGAAGGAATTCTGCTATCTTGCCTTCTTTATAAAATTATACCCTTCTACCTCTGAACACAAGAGTGGCCATGACATAATCTCCTTCCAGGTTTTTTAAATTACTGGATTGTATAAAATAAGTTTGTACTAAATCATTTAATTATTCAAAACTTTCTTGATGTGGATGACCGAATACTCTCAGAATAAGTTTACGTACCTTGGTCAGTCTGTAAGCATTTTCAGCAGTACATTCTGAGTTCTCTGTAGGATTACTGAGAGCAAATATAACTGGACGTTCGTTCAAATTTCCCATCTCAGTGATTACATCTGGTGTGAAAGCTCCTCCCACTGTAGATGCACCTTAACATTGTTTTTTAAAAAAAGGTTTATTAATACACTACAACATTCAATAGTTCATTCTCAAATTTTTATTTAAATAAATATTTTGATATTTTTTATTCAGTCCTACTTATTCTGTATCTATTGGTAACTGATGTTTAGTTTATATGAGAATATTTCATTATCAGATATTTACAACTGAAAATATATATGTATTGGTTCACTGCTGGAACATAAATGGGCTGTTACTTGCCAGTTTGTTACGTTGGAGTGATCAGCATGAATTGCTTCTCTGTCAGTGGTTCTGAATTCAGTTGCTGGTTTGATCTAAAATCTCTTTAAAAGTAATTTTCATCTGTTATCTACAATTTAAAAATACATAACTTTGTACTTAATATTAAAAATACAATAGAAATCTGATTATCAAATTTTAAAAATGGAGTCACAAGAGAAGTTCCAAAGAGCCATCTTTCGTTTCCTGAGCATATCTTGCATAAAAACTAAAGTAATGGCAACCCTGTTAGATTCAAGATTGTGATTGATAACTGCGTCATTGAGCAAGTCAGAACATTAATAATTACTTGGGCTGCCAAATTGGTTTTGATGAAGAGCTTGATGTTGAAGGAAAATATATCATTTCCAAAGAATTTGTGGAACAATCGCAAGTTTACTATGGAACAGAGATCACAATCATACTTTGATGAGATAAATAACGTTATGCAGTTCTGATACTTTAGAGTAGAGCAAGGAAACTTGGGCACTTACAGGGAGAAAGAAGCAGAAACTGCAAACAGCAGAAATGCATTTTCTATAAAGGGTAAAGGGTTGTACGAGGGAGGATTAAATTCAAAATTGTGAAATAAGGAAGCAGCTGCAGGTAGAGAATAAAATGAGAGAATCTGCTAATATCTTGGTAAATGGATGGAGCATTTTCTAAGAATAAAGGGAGATAGAATTAAAAAATAGGTTCTGGAATACAGGCCTGAGGGAAAAAGAAGTTTGGGAAGACCGCTACAGCATTAGGAATAATTTATTTTATTAACAGTGTTCTAACAAAAAAGAAACATTTTGGTGCAGGAGCAGGCTAAGCCATGAAGAAAATAGAGGTAAATAGCAAGTAAACTCATTATTTAGTACCTTACATATTTAGGGTACTTTCTCTTGCCCTATATGAAATATAGGCAAGGAACGTCATGTTTTTATGTAAATTGTTCGAAATTGAGTTTCCACTGGAAATACATGTTTTCAGGTTCCCTGAGCGCAAAAAACATGTTTTTACCGATTTGTCTCGGCATGTGAAAACAAATGAAACTCAAGGAAGGAAAATTATACTAAGTTGAAACTTGGAAATTAAGTTAGGTACCACAATGAAAACCTGGCATAAACATTTTCATCAAAAACGGTCAGCCAGGAGTAGTTTAATTGTGAAAATTTTCTCTTTATGTGATTTTTTTCAAGAAATGGCTCCAACAATTTTATTTCACCTAATTTACTACATTTTTTGTGCTGTATAAGATAGCTTAAGTAGCATGTCTGCAGAAATTTGTAGGGGGCTGTGCTCTCAGGTTAAAAAAAAGTGTTTTAAGATTGAAGACTATATTTTATTTTAAAACACTACATTTTATTTCAAGTAGTTTTTTCTACAACACTTAGTCTAATGTCAATCAGTGATTTTTCATATTTTGCGCATTGAAATTAATAAAAATGGGTTGGCCAATTTTTAAAATTATGGCCTTACTAAACATTTTAAGGAAAAATTGTATTATATCTAAAGTAATAAAAAGCTAAAAGCCCTACAACTTCTATTTCAAGCTTTTTTTTACAGAGTTTATTAATTAAACTGTAAAAATAAAAAAATAATGTAACCCTAATTTGTTTCTTTTTACCATTAAAACCATACCAATTAACACATTAGGTTTCACTTCTTTTACTACATCCAGTAGACCAGTCATAGGCTTATGATCTTGAGCAAATTGTTTTGTATTAGCTGAAATTAAAAAAAAAATATGTGCAGTATATAGGTATTACATTTGTGTAAGGTCAGAAATTTGAAATCTTTAATAGTGCTATGTAATAATTATTGTGTACAGAAACAGGTCATAATATGCTAATTTACGGCTGAATTTCTCATTGTATTTCCAAACACAGAACAATCAAATTCTGAGCTCAAAATGTAGCTATGTCAGATAATTGAGATTGTTCATTAGGTACCACATTTATAAGATCATTAGCACCAACTTTTGTGTTACTACTTCCTGACCTTGTAAAAGATTAAATTTAAGACATTTAGCTAATAATAGTATGCTAGGTAAAATTATGTATTTTGTTGGGATGCCATTTTTAACAATTCATAAAGTAGGTGTTAATAATTTCCACATAATAAAAAAACTTTGAAAAGAAAGTACAACTTCCCGTACAGAAATGAATTACTCTGACCACCAAATGGTAAATTTTACAAAATTTTTGTGACTAGATAATAGAAATTAATTTTTGACAGAAAATTAAGTACGACTATACCAAAACTTTGTGGTAGGCTTGGATATTTTTGGACATTTTCATCTGCCTTTTCACTAGGTTGAATGTTAATTTTTAATTAAAATTATTGCCAGGGTTTTGTTGTTTTTTATGGCCAGGAAGTATTTCAAATATCTCTTTCTATAAAAATGGAGGTGTAGAATTTACCTGTATGAATCAGGTTAGGGTGCGGTTTAAGAGTCATAAAAGATATTTTCTCCTGGAACAGGCTGAAAATAAATGGCGCCTTAAATACATATTTTGCACATATCTGTGAAAGTTATTGGTAGTTATAATGAATTAATTATGAGTAATTATTTATTCAAGGGCTCTTTAATTTATGGTTTGCACATGAAGAACTCTTTTCCAAACTCTACTAAGTCAAAAATCTTATGAATCTTTATTTAAAAAACAAACATGCCTACAATTGAAACAAAAGATACCCGTTTCTACAATTATTTTTTTATTAGTCTCTCGATTGGTTTGATGCAGTTTTTCAAGCTATTCTATACTGCGCAAGTCGTTTCATATCTGGATACCTGCAACATCCTACCTCTTTTGTAATTTGCTTTAAAATCCGTTATCTTTTTGAAGAGTTCCCCTTTGATAGTCCTCACCCGGAGATCCGAGCAGAAGATTAGTCTACCTCCGGAATGTTTTAGGCCTACCAGAGAGGACGCCTTCATTGTTTTCGTATCTTGAAGTTCTCAAAGCTCTTGAAGACCTGCATATACTATATCCATAATATGAGGCTTACGTCAGACCCTGTGGTGAATGAAGTGAAGGTGTCATTTGCAGAGTGGAAAATATGTGCTTTTAAGAGGGTCCGGCATGCTGATAAGCGTACTTTTCCACTCAGTGATGAAGGCAATGGTAAACCATCTTACTCCTCGTTTTACTTAGTAAAACCTCTGCAGGTTCAAACCAGCCTTTCGGCTGATGACCTAAACAACAACGAGGCTTACGTAAAGTAAGCCTCATCAGAATCATACATGAGGGAGTTGCCCCACGATAATTTTAGTCAGACAGAAAAGCTGTAGGTTAGGTACTGTTGCTTTCAAATTTTTGCTTTGCAGACTGCATGCACCAAGCCACCGTCTGCCAGAGTGGGATGGGCAGCCCTTCCAGTCCCTTTCACCATGAGACGGTCATCCTGCTGATGACGCGGTCGCAAGGCTAACAGGCCATACAACATGAATGTACGGATATGATACTAGCCTTCTACCCCGGTCGGTTCCCTTAAGCCTTTTGTAAATGGGATAAAGGGGTCTCCTTCCAGTTAATGATTGAATCTTATTAGTGCCCGTTTCTATAATAAAACACAAAAATGTTTTTCCTTTAGTGTTCGTAATATCGATTCTTACATTCATTAATTACATAAATAATAAAATCATAGCTTCTCAGAATAATCAGTTGGAAAAATTAATGAAACTGAATGTTTGTTTACATACCACGATAACAACAAAAATCACTCGTTAACTCGCACCATTTATCAGTACAGTCAGGAAACACAAAAAACTATCGCAAGAATTTATAAAATGCTGTAAAATAAAGGCATAAAAAATATTGATGAGTAATATTTTTATCGTTTAATCTCCCACAAACCCATATAGTTGACACTGCTATCGTTAAGTGCGGGAACGACAGCTGCTACGTGCAAGCTCGCATTTCTGTAATTCTAGTTATAATTCCTATCTGGATCGGTAGGCAGATGTTAAAAGAAAATGTAAAATAACTTAATTTATCACAAGAAGCCAACGCTGAATTGTTCAATTTTAGTAAACTATAATATGCCGTACAAAGTAAAGTAAAACTTTACCTGAAACTGGCTTTGAACGATTTTTAACCAACAATCCATCAATGTCCATCATCCAAATATTTTTCACTGCGGTTGATCTGGGGACTCCAAGAAGTCCCATTGAATCTACCAGAAGTTCAGCTATTCCTGTAGCTGCCTGTTAGAGTATAATTACCGATTACGTGAAAAGTTATTCAAACTTACAATTACAAAGATATAAGATTTGTTAGTAATAATTAGAAGTCACTGGATAAAACCTTTAGATACAACTATGCCCGTACAACAACCGGGCTGAATAACCATTACAAACTAGGGAAAAGAAAGGGTAGAGGTATGTTATGACTGGAGTTTTGTGCGTTCCTAAAACCATTGTCTCTGTCCCGCTACTAACACATTACGCCAAAAAAGTATAACAATAACTAAAGGAAAGCATGAGGGCAACATATTTGCGCACGTGCGTGTGTGTTCTGTGATATGCGTATTGCTTCTTTTCAATTCTTGGAAATAAATAGATAGATAGATTATTAGTATTAAATTTTCGTGATTTACAGAATGATGGGTATTTCTAAGCTCTTAGCAACAGGCACAATTGTGGCAAGTCGGAGAAGCAACACTATTGACAGTCCTCCTCACAATGCATTGTTAAAAACGAGAGTTAGAGAGTCAGAGTTATACGTTTTGGTAAATAGACCACAAAAATAGTTAATTTAATGACAATGGTAGCATTGTCTGAGGGTATATAACTACAGGTAAAAACTACTTAATCTTATTTTTAGAATAATATATTATTACATATAATGTACGTAGTCTACATTATAATTTAACCACATTATATGATGTAGTACGTAGCACATCTGAACTTAGACGTGTATTACACTGGCAGGTCCTGATTACTGTGTAGGTTAACTAGAAAGTAGCCTTCGATTTTAACATTTTTAGTTGACAA
Organism: Catonia carolina; assembly: GCA_035578175.1. Classification (NCBI taxonomy): domain Eukaryota; kingdom Metazoa; phylum Arthropoda; class Insecta; order Hemiptera; family Achilidae; genus Catonia; species Catonia carolina. Next base: position 101,834,830 of record JAQMRL010000001.1, on the reverse strand, counting down.
TAAAGGTAGCCTCCAGATAGTTCTGAGAGTAGGTAATAAATAAAATAAAAGTTTAAACTTTTCTTGGAATGAGTTCTGTGAAGGTTTGTGACTTTATTCAATTTTAAATGCATTGACTTCAGCTAGAAATATTAATGGTATTTTTAGCCTATATACAGGCTGGCACTAATAACTTTAGCCCCTGTGCAAGCAAGCATTATTCTAGTGGCCAAAAATCATGTCCACTATAAGTAATACGAATAACAGTCTGTAATTCTGCTAAATACAATTAAGTATAAATTTTAACTGCATCATAATAAATACTGTTTTTTAACTGTATCATGCAGGTGCACCATGGGCATTACATATGCAGTCAACCAGAGAAAATTAATTTAAACGTGTGAGAAACTTTAAATCCGACTAATTAATACATTTGAGATATATCCACTGATTAATCTTATCTTTCCATACTGCACCAAAAAATAATCCAGTTTGATTAGTAATAGTCAGAACCATACAGTTAGAAATTTTTTAACGTCTACTTCTACCTTGCCTTGCGTATCTCACCACATCAGTTATAGTTGTTGACTTAGTATCTCTCCTTAACGGATACGGATGAAAGGCATTACATACACGTGCGCGACCATGTGTTAATACGCATTACATATCCTGTCTACAATGAGCAGACGGTTGTTTATAATATTTATCCCAAAACAAAAATAATTGTTTAAAGATTCTTTATTTATTTGAAGCATATCAGAACGTAAACGTGTGTGTCGTAAAAATGTATTTTTATGTGCCACCGGAGGGGAATAAATTCAGATAGCCTACGGCTAGAAGAAAGTGGGGGATGTATAGCAAAAATATTTTCATGGACAAAATTTAAAAAAAAATGGTGTTTTATACAATTTTCAAGAAAAGTAACCTGTGTCACCTATTGATTAAAATATAAACCGTTAGTACGTAAGGTAGTTACTGAAATTTTTCATAGACAAATCAACATAGTCAAAAATTTCTTATCTACTTATATTAACTCGTATTTTAAGTTTCCGTAATATTTTATAAAGATAAACATTTTGACTCATTGAGTAATTTTAATGCTGTTAGGCTACAGTATAAATTTATGGACAATCATTAATGAGTGTGGGTCACTTAGAACTAAAATTTTAAATTATTTGTTGTGTATTTTGTTACTTACCGCACCAGCTCCATAAAAGAGTATTTTATAATCAGATATTTGTAGTTTAGTGATGCGCTGGGTTCCAAATATTCCAGCAACAGCAACAGATGCAGTACCTTGGATGTCATCATTGAAAGTACAATATTTGTTCTGATACTTTTTTAAGAATTTAAAAGCATTAACATTAGCAAAGTCCTCAAACTAAAAATAATAACAAAAAACTAAAAATAAAAGATATAGAGAAATTGCAGCTTAAATTAGATGAGAGATTATCTATTTTAGAAAATCAAATCTTTAAAAGTGTATACAGGTTTTTATTTTAACGCCCTTATGTTTGGCGCCTTCGCCGGGCCGAGGACCCGAGGTTCCCGGTACCCGGAGAGCGCTGGAGCAAGCCATTGATTGCGACGTTAGAGGTGAAATTCTTGGATCGTCGCCATGGCCACGCCTGTCTGAGGGTCTGTCACTTGTATATGTATTTTCGTGTAACTGTTTAGTTACACGAATATACAGTCGAGCCTCGATATAACGAAATCGAGAATCCCAGAAAAACGTCGTTAAATTGAGGTACAAAGAATTCCACTCCTAATTTTGTTACGAATATTAATTTCACGTTGTTTGATGAATTAAGTAGTTATTTTTCTAAATGGCGTTAAAGAAAAATCTAGCAAGTTACGGTATCTAAAAAAAAAAATAGTAAATTTAATTTCTATAGATCATACTTTACGCGATTATGTCTTAATATTAATATAGGCTACCTACTGTACAAAAATTATATAGGGCTACGTATTTCAAGTAGGAACTTTCCTCGTACATAGAATGGATTTTGGCTATAATTAAAAACATGTAGAACTCGATTGCAGCTTAACACCGTATTTTACTCTAGCATATAATTTCTTAACACTAACATATAATATAATACACTGAAACTGTATTTAAATCGATTGTTGTTTAGGTCATCAGCCAAAAGGCTGGTTTGAACCTGTAGAGGTTTTGCTAAGTATAAAGAGGAGTGAGGTGGTTTACAATTACCTTCCTCACTGAGTGAAAATCGTGTGTTTACAGAGTGTTAAATCGATTATAAAAATACTATCTTAAATACATTCTTTAGTTTCTGATATTGATAGGAAATGATTTGAACAAATTAATTTTAAACATTAATTTATTTATTGCTTGAAAAAGTGAATTATTTTTTGTTGTTTTTTTGTGTTTTAACCCTTAACCCGAAGTATAGAAAATTTTTCATTAATCGGAAGTATAGGTCTACCAGACCTAGATCGATCAGAAGTATAGGTCTATCAGACCTAGGCTTTAAACGCTTCAAATACAGTAATATACTTCAATTTTTATTTATCAAAGATACAGTAAAACATTATATAAAACACTAAAAAATTATTTAAGTAATGTATATCATTAAAAGTAATGTCAACAAAAGTTACGCGAAAAGTTATTAATAATTAACATTTTAATGTAAAGGTAGTTACTATGATAAAATTATATAATAAAGTGAAGAATGGTTTAAACACATGTATAGGCTACAATTTGTAGCCAAAAATATGTAACATACGCAAACACACGCATAAACAATAAAAATTCTTTCCCCTGACCATAAAAATATTGTGGTATATGTGAATCATTTCCAGAACCACCTTTGTCTTGAACCGCACACGGGTCATCTGAATCAGATGAAACTAAATTTTGTAGGCCATCATGTTCACTAGACGTATCCGTTTCTTCATCACTTGCATCGTCTAGTACAAAGTCTGGATCCTTGTCTTCATCGTCAACTGATTCATAATTATCGCCAAAGTTTAACTCAGCACACCTAAACCCTCTTTCTTCAGGATTATAATTCTGTTTAGAAATGCTTAACTGATATTCCGGATCCATAGTAGCACAAATATTGGTTAAATTATTTGTAAATGAAAATGCAGGAGCAATATAACTTATTACATAAATTCATAAAAATGTTCGTTACCAGCAGTATGGGCCTCGTACACCTACAGTAATCAGTTCATTATCAGTAGTATAGGCTTCTAGTACCTACACTAAAATGTACATTATCAGTAGTATAGGTTTCAAGTACCTACACTAAAATGCACATTATCAGAAGTATAGGTCTCACATACCTGGTAACTACCACGCAAAATATTCCTACACAATATCCCAATCAAAATAAAACTAACCTTCTATTTCACACAAGTCCAAAAGTACTAAACGAAAGGTACTCAAGCTGCAAACCCCAAATTATTACCAGTGTATGCAATATACTCTAAAAGAATTGTATGGGTCTGACAGACCTATACTTCGGGTTAAAAGGTTAATTGATAGACTGGATTTGAAAAAATGAATTATCATCGTCGTTATGAAAGAACGTACAAATTTATTCTTACTAATTGTTCAAAAAATATAATCTGATAATAGTTTATTGAATTTAATGTTCAAACCAACATCTTCTTTAAATAACGTAGGCATAATCTATTAATATGTACGGTCTTATTTCTCAGAATTATTATATTTTTTGTGCTTGAACTTTGACTATAGCAATAATAATCAGAGAGCTATGGCAAAACTAATTTTCTAATGTTTTTTAAGGCATGACTTGATAATTGGAATTCTACACTGTTGGCGCGGAACGTGTATATTTTAATTATACATTATGAGTTAACTATCAGATTCTAAATCAACAAAAAAATAAACTTTACAGAAATCGTTACTTAACGAATTTTTTTTCTTCTTCACGGTTTGTGTCTATACATATGCAAAAATATCGTAATAAAATCTAATAGAACTGATGTACAGTTGACAAATTATTTAGGTCTTGCGAGTGGGGCAGCCTACGTTGACGGTGACGCGCGTGTGACGTCAAAGGCAGATAAAATATCGGACCAATCAGAGTTTAGTATTCTCAACCAATAAAAAATCTCCAAATCTAGCCAATCAGATGTCTTCTTATGCGTTAATTTGATTGGTTATTATTGTCCAATCAGAGGGCTTATTGTAATTCACTACGTCATCCGATATGAACCAATGAAATCGTTTCATTCAGTATTACGTCATTTGTCAGTATGGACTTCCTGATTGGTCCGGAACTGTTCCTGCTCGTGACGTCGACTTACATTTTTACATAAGATCCGCCCATTGTCACCGCCCAGTTAACGATACAGCCGAATATTACAGAACAACGTCTACTGAAATGCTATACGTTCCAGAATTAAAATACCTACCAAAAACATTTTTAAAATTGTTAAGAGATCTTCCGGATTCGCAATGATTATGGTATTATTTTATGTAACAGCAGTATATTTACAGCTGCTTTTTACAGTATGAAATAAAAAAAGCCATATGAAGGAAGCAAGAAAATAGATTGGGTTGTCACATACAAGCTTGCTCAAACTTAACAAATTATTTTGTCGGCTACCATACAAACACTACTATACGAACGTAACACATTGTGATTTTGTCACTGTATATTAAGGTTAATTCTATTAAGGACGTCAATGCAGTTTGTTTGTCAAAAATCGTCAGTGCAATCGCCGGCATTGTGAAAATGAATTTTAGAACATACTTGATACATACCTTGTTAGAGCAACATACAAATTGTGCCGTTTTGACGACAAACCGTCACGTTAAAAACGGTTAACGATATGAACAATTTTTGGGCGATATTTTTCAACATTTCTCCGCGTTGATTTGTAGTTTGTTTCATAATTTTATTTTATGATGGGAAAATTTAGTATTGCCTATAACAGGCAGTTAAACTTTAAATATTTTTTAAAATTTCATTTGCTACTTCTACGGCTACATTTATAGTTCTGTTTTTTTCACTAGAGAAGTTAAATTTAAACTAAATCATATTAAGTACAGAAGAAGTACTGGTGAAAGAAAAACTGTTATGAGCTTCTTCCAACGACAGTAGATTATTATACAGTTAGACCTTGCAGTGAATATTAAAAGCGCATTTGCAAGATGCAAACTGAAAGATTTTTAAAAGGCCTCCTATGCTCATGAAAACACTTTTCTACTGAGTGATACGGTTATAAACCAAAAAATGCAACCCAATTATTTTTTCTGATTATTTCAGATAACATGTAAATGTTTAAACTAACTTCTAGCCTAATGATGTAAAAACCCAATTTAATTGTGCCGAAAATTTCACATTTCATTATTTACCTAATTTTAAGTTAATTGATAGACTGGATTTGAAAAAATGAATATTATCATCGTCGTTATGAAAGAACGTACAAATTTATTCTTACTAATTTTTCAAAAAAATATAATCTGATAATAGTTTATTGAATTTAATGTTCAAACCAACATCTTCTTTAAATAACGGAAGCGTTATCTATTAATATGTACAGTCTTATTTCTCAGAATTATTATATTTTTTGTGCTTGAATTTTGCCTATAGTATAGTATATTATAATATTCAGAGATAATATGGCAAAACTAATTTTCTAATGTTTTTTAAGGCATGACTTGATGATTGGAATTCTACACTGTTGGCGCGGAACGTGTATATTTTAATTATATATTATGAGTTAACTATCGGATTCTAAATAAAAAAAAAAATAAATAAATAACCTTTACAGAAATCGTTACTTAACGAATTGTTTTTCTTCGTCACTGTTTGTGTCTATACATATGCAAAAATATAGTAATAAAATCTAATAGAACTGATCTACAGTTGACAAATTATTTAGGTCTTGCGAGTAAGGCGACCTACGTTGACGGTGACGCGCGTGTGACGTCAAAGACAGCTATAATATCGGACCAATCAGAGTTTAGTATTCTCAACCAATGAAAAATCTCCAAAACTAGCCAATCAGATGTCTTCTTATTCGTTAATTTGATTGGTTATTATTGTCCAATCAGAGAGCTTATTGTAATTCACTACGTCATCCGATATGAACCAATGAAATCGTTTCATTCAGTATTACGTCATTTGTCAGTATGGACTTCCTCACTGGTCCGGAACTGTTCCTGAGCATGACGTCGACTTACATTTTTACATAAGATCCGCCAATTGTCACCGCCCAGTTAACGATACAGCCGAATATTACAGAGTAATTGAAAAACAGTCGGACGTTAAACAAAAAAAACGAAGAAACAAAAAGAAGAATATTACAGAACAACGTCTACTGAAATGCTATACGTTCCAGAATTAAAACACCTACCAAAAACAGTTTTAAAATTGTTAGAGATCTTCCGGATTCGCGATGATTATGGTATTATTTTATGTAACAGCAGTATAATTACAGCTGCTTTTTACAGTATGAAATAAAAAAAAGCCATGTGAAGGAAGCAAGAAAATAGATTGGGTTGTCACATACAAGCTTGCTCAAACTTAACAAATGATTTTGTCGGCTACCATGCAAACACTACTATACGAACGTAACACAATGTGATTTTGTCACTGCATATTAAGGTTACTTCTAATAAGGACGTCAATGCCGTTTTTTTGTCAAAAATCGTCAGTAGAATCGCCGGCATTGTGAAAATGAATTTTAGAACATACCTGATACATACCTTGTTAGAGCAACTTACAAATTGTGCCGTTTTGACGACAAACCGTCACGTTAAAAACGGTTAACGATATGAACAATTTTTGGGCGATATTTTTCAACATTTCTCCGCGTTGATTCGTAGTTTGTTTCATAATTTTATTTTATGATGGGAAAATTTACTATTGCCTATAACAGGCAGTTAAACTTTAAATATTTTTTAAAATTTCATTTGCTACTTCTTCGGCTACATTTATAGTTTTGTTTTTTTCACTAGCGAAGTTAAATTTAAACTAAATCATATTAAGTACAGAAGAAGTCCTGGTGAAAGAAAAACTGTTATGAGCTTCTTCCAACGACAGTAGATTATTATACAGTTAGACCTTGCAGTGAATATTAAAAGCGCATTTGCAAGATGCAAACTGAAAGATTTTTAAAAGGCCTCCTATGCTCATGAAAACACTTTTCTACTGAGTGATACGGTTATAAACCAAAAAATGTAACCCAATTATTTTTTCTGATTATTTCAGATAACATGTGAATGTTTAAACTAACTTCTAGCCTAATGATGTAAAAACCCAATTTAATTGTGCCGAAAATTTCACATCTCATTATTTACGTAATTTTAAGTTAATTGGTAGACTGGATTTGAAAAAATGAATATTATCATCGTCGTTATGAAAGAACGTACAAATTTATTCTTACTAATTTTTCAAATAAATATAATCTGATAATAGTTTATTGAATTTAATGTTCAAACCAACATCTTCTTTAAATAACGGAAGCGTTATCTAATAATATGTACAGTCTTATTTCTCAGAATTATTATATTTTTTGTGCTTGAATTTTGCCTATAGTATAGTATATTATAATATTCAGAGATAATATGGCAAAACTAATTTTCTAATGTTTTTTAAGGCATGACTTGATGATTGGAATTCTACACTGTTGGCGCAGAACGTGTATATTTTAATTATATATTATGAGTTAACTATCGGATTCTAAATCAAAAAAAAAAAAATAATAAATAAACTTTACAGAAATCGTTACTTAACGAATTTTTTTTCTTCGTCACTGTTTGTGTCTATACATATGCAAAAATATAGTAATAAAATCTAATAGAACTGATGTACAGTTGACAAATTATTTAGGTCTTGCGAGTAAGACGGCCTACGTTGACGGTGACGCGCGTGTGACGTCAAAGGCAGATATAATATCGGACCAATCAGAGTTTAGTATTCTCAACCATTGGAAAATCTCCAAATCTAGCCAATCAGATGTCTTCTTATTCGTTAATTTGATTAGTTATTATTGTCCAATCAGAGAGCTTATTGTAATTCACTACGTCATCCGATATGAACCAATGAAATCGTTTCATTCAGTATTACGTCATTTGTCAGTATGGACTTCCTGATTGGTCCGGAACTGTTCCTGCGCATGACGTCGACTTACATTTTTACATAAGATCCGCCAATTGTCACCGCCCAGTTAACGATACAGCCGAATATTACTGAGTAATTGAAAAACAGTCGGACGTTAAACAAAAAAAAAAAAAAGAAAAAAAAGAAGAATATTACAGAACAACGTCTACTGAAATGCTATACGTTCCAGAATTAAAACACCTACCAAAAACATTTTTAAAATTGTTAGAGATCTTCCGGGTTCGCAATGATTATGGTATTATTTTATGTAACAGCAGTATATTTACAGCTGCTTTTTACAGTATGAAATAAAAAAAGCCATGTGAGGGAAGCAAGAAAATAGATTGGGTTGTCACATACAAGCTTGCTCAAACTTAACAAATTATTTTGTCGGCTACCATACTACTATACGAATGTAACACATTGTGATTTTGTCACTGTATATTAAGGTTAATTCTAATAAGGACGTCAATGCCGTTTTTTTGTCAAAAATCGTCAGTAGAATCGCCGGCATTGTGAAAATGAATTTTAGAACATACCTGATACATACCTTGTTAGAGCAACATACAAATTGTGCCGTTTTGACGACAAACCGTCACGTTAAAAACGGTTAACGATATGAACAATTTTTGGGCGATATTTTTCAACATTTCTCCGCGTTGATTCGTAGTTTGTTTCATAATTTTATTTTATGATGGGAAAATTTACTATTGCCTATAACAGGCAGTTAAACTTTAAATATTTTTTAAAATTTTATTTGTTACTTCTTCGGCTACATTTATAGTTTTGTTTTTTTCCCTAGCGAAGTTAAATTTAAACTAAATCATATTAAGTACAGAAGAAGTCCTGGTGAAAGAAAAACTGTTATGAGCTTCTTCCAACGACAGTAGATTATTATACAGTTAGACCTTGCAGTGAATATTAAAAGCGCATTTGCAAGATGCAAACTGAAAGATTTTTAAAAGGCCTCCTATGCTCATGAAAACACTTTTCTACTGAGTGATACGGTTATAAACCAAAAAATGTAACCCAATTATTTTTTCTGATTATTTCAGATAACATGTGAATGTTTAAACTAACTTCTAGCCTAATGATCTAAAAACCCAATTTAATTGTGCCGAAAATTTCACATCTCATTATTTACCTAATTTTAAGTTAATTGATAGACTGGATTTGAAAAAATGAATATTATCATCGTCGTTATGAAAGAACGTACAAATTTGTTCTTACTAATTTTTCAAAAAAATATAATCTGATAATAGTTTATTGAATTTAATGTTCAAACCAACATCTTCTTTAAATAACGGAAGCGTTATCTATTAATATGTACAGTCTTATTTCTCAGAATTATTATATTTTTTGTGCTTGAATTTTGCCTATAGTATAGTATATTATAATATTCAGAGATAATATGGCAAAACTAATTTTCTAATGTTTTTTAAGGCATGACTTGATGATTGGAATTCTACACTGTTGGCGCAGAACGTGTATATTTTAATTATATATTATGAGTTAACTATCGGATTCTAAATCAAAAAAAAAAAATAATAAATAAACTTTACAGAAATCGTTACTTAACGAATTTTTTTTCTTCGTCACTGTTTGTGTCTATACATATGCAAAAATATAGTAATAAAATCTAATAGAACTGATGTACAGTTGACAAATTATTTAGGTCTTGCGAGTAAGACGGCCTACGTTGACGGTGACGCGCGTGTGACGTCAAAGGCAGATATAATATCGGACCAATCAGAGTTTAGTATTCTCAACCAATGAAAAATCTCCAAATCTAGCCAATCAGATGTCTTCTTATGCGTTAATTTGATTGGTTACTATTGTCCAATCAGAGAGCTTATTGTAATTCACTACGTCATCCGATATGAACCAATGAAATCGTTTCATTCAGTATTACGTCATTTGTCAGTATGGACTTCCTGATTGGTCCGGAACTGTTCCTGCGCATGACGTCGACTTACATTTTTACATAAGATCCGCAAATTGTCACCGCCCAGTTAACGATACAGCCGAATATTACAGAGTAATTGAAAAACAGTCGGACGTTAAACAAAAAAAAAAGAAGAAAAAAAGAAGAATATTACAGAACAACGTCTACTGAAATGCTATACGTTCCAGAATTAAAACACCTACCAAAAACATTTTTAAAATTGTTAGAGATCTTCCGGATTCGCGATGATTATGGTATTATTTTATGTAATAGCAGTATATTTACAGCTGCTTTTTACAGTATGAAATAAAAAAAGCCATGTGAAGGAAGCAAGAAAATAGATTGGGTTGTCACATACAAGCTTGCTCAAACTTAACAAATTATTTTGTCGGCTACCATACAAACACTACTATACGAACGTAACACATTGTGATTTTGTCACTGCATATTAAGGTTACTTCTAATGAGGACGTCAATGCCGTTTTTTTGTCAAAAATCGTCAGTAGAATCGCCGGCATTGTGAAAATGAATTTTAGCATATACCTGATACATACCTTGTTAGAGCAACATACAAATTGTGCCGTTTTGACGACAAACCGTCACGTTTAAAACGGTTAACGATATGAACAATTTTTGGGCGATATTTTTCAACATTTCTCCGCTTTGATTCGTAGTTTGTTTCATAATTTTATTTTATGATGGGAAAATTTAGTATTGCCTATAACAGGCAGTTAAACTTTAAATATTTTTTAAAATTTCATTTGCTACTTCTACGGCTACATTTATAGTTTTGTTTTTTTCACTAGCGAAGTTAAATTTAAACTAAACCATATTAAGTACAGAAGAAGTCCTGGTGAAAGAAAAACTGTTATGAGCTTCTTCCAACGACAGTAGATTATTATACAGTTAGACCTTGCAGTGAATATTAAAAGCGCATTTGCAAGATACAAACTGAAACATTTTTAAAAGGCCTCCTATGCTCATGAAAACACTTTTCTACTGAGTGATACGGTTATAAACCAAAAAATGTAACCCAATTATTTTTTCTGATTATTTCAGATAACATGTGAATGTTTGCACTAACTTCTAGTCTAATGATCTAAAAACCCAATTTAATTGTGCCGATAATTTCACATTTCATTATTTACTTAATTTTAAGTTAATTGATAGACTGGATTTGAAAAAATGAATATTATCATCATCGTTATGAAAGAACGTACAAATTTATTCTTACTAATTGTTCAAAAAATATAATCTGATCATAGTTTATTGAATTAAATGTTCAAACCAAAATCTTCTTTTAATAACGTAGGCGTTATCTATTAATATGTGCAGTCTTATTTCTCTGAATTATTATACGTTTATTTACTTACGCATGTCCCATTTGTCGTTGACACTGGCGCCCAGATAAGTGTTGTTTTCAACTCTTTTTAGCCTTATATCGTATGCGTTGATTTGTACAGGTTTTATTGTTGCCTTGCTAACTACCATAAGTTTGGATTTTGAAGTGATGAGCTTTAGACCATATTTGTCACAAGCTGAGGTTACCCTGTTTACGAGTGTTTGTAATTCCTCTTGGCTTGCCGCAATTAAGACCGTGTCATCCGCGTATCTTAAATTATTGATGTATCTTCCATTTACTTGAATGCCGCAGTCCACTTCATCCAAGGCCTCCTTGAATATGTATTCGGAGTAGATATTAAAAATTAAAGGAGACAGGATGCATCCTTGTCGCACTCCCCGTTGTATCTCCACTTCGTCTGATATATTCTGACCAACTCTGATGTTCGCGCGCTGGTGCCAGTAAAGATTCGCGATAATTCTCAGGTCCTTGTCGTCGATTCCCACCTGCTGTAGTATTTTGATCATTTCTTCGTGTCTTACCCTATCGAAGGCCCTCTCGAAATCTATAAAACCAAAAAGACTGGCTGTTGCACATCTCTGCATCTCTGTACCAAGACCTGAAGACTAAATAATGCTTCTCTGGTTCCGAGGCTGTTGCGAAATCCAAATTGTGTTTCACTTAGCTGATCTTCTATTTTGTTATACATTCTACTATGTAATATACGCAGGAAAAGTTTCAACACGTGGCTCATCAGGCTGATAGTGCGGTGATCGCTACACTGTTTTGCACTCGTTCCTTTCGGTATCATCACAAATGTTGATAACAGCCAATCTGTGGGTTTGTTTCCTGAGTCGTATATTTTGTTAAAGAGGTTCAGAAGATGATGCTTGCCATTGTTTTCCAACATTTTGATTATTTCATTAGGTATACCGTCTGGTCCCGTTGCCTTCCTGTTTTTCGATAGCTTTATAGCTCGTTCAAGTTCCTCTAATGTTATGTTTGGTCCAGACGTCGTATTTTCTAATAATATTTCTGTCCTTTCATCATCAAACAACTCGCTTATATATTCTTTCCATCTTTCCAGTTTATCTGATGATGTTGCCCTCTTTACCTACTAAGTTATTTGCCGATGATCTGTATGTTCCGATTATTTCTTTGACCTTTTTGAACATGTTGAACGTATCGTTCTTTTTCTGTAATTCCTCCACTTCTGAGCATTTGTTACTATACCATGATTCTTTTGCCGCCCGTATTTTCCTCCTAATTCCCGTGTTGATTCTTTTATAACTCTCGGCATTACTGTTTTTGTATTTTCTTCTATCGTCCATTAACCCTAAAATTTCTTCTGTCATCCATTGTTGTCTCGTTTTTTGACCGTTTTGATACTTTTTGTAGCCTCCTGTATTATATCTTTGATCTGTTTCCAATGTTCTTCGTGGTTCTGTATATTTGGATCTATGGCTTGAAATCTGTTTTCTAGGTCTTTTGTGATTGTTTGTTGGCTGTCTCGGATCAGGTCGGTATCCAATTTGTAAGTCTGTTGTTGTCTTATGGTTTTCTTAAGTCTGAATTTCACCTCGCTTATCAACAGGGTGTGGTCTGAGGGAACATCCGCTCCAGGTAACGTTTTCGTTGACTTAACGGCGTTTCGATATCGTTGCTTTATAATTACGAAGTCAATTTGGTTTCTTACAATGTTCCTTTGAGTGTCTGCAGGTGATTTCCAAGTATACAGTCTCCTCGGTGGCAGCTTAAAGAAGGTGTTTGTTACGCACAAATTATTCTCCTTACAGAATTCTATCAAGCGATCCCCTCGCTCGTTACGTTGGCCGAGGCCAAAGTCTCCAACGATGTTGTCTTCTCTTCCTTTGCCCACTTTGGCATTGAAATCCCCCATTATCATAGTGATATCTTTATTTTTCATTCGATCTATTACACTCTTGATGTCAGCATAAAATTTCTCTAACTCCTCCTCGTCGCTGTCCGCTGTTGGAGCATAAACCTGTATGAGGTTGATATCCACTGGTTTCGCCTTTAATTGCATCGCGATTACTCTATCAGATATGTGACGCATCGATTTGACACATCCACTTAACTCTTTGCGGATGATAAATCCTACCCCATTTCGGTGGAAGGTGCCATCTTCTCCTGAGTAGTACACCTCGTGATTGTCTATACTGCACCTGCCGGACCCCGACCATCGCATCTCGCTGATGCCCAAAATTGCTATATTTAACCTTTTCATCTCTCTTATCACATTGTGTGTTTTCCCAGGTTCATATAGGCTCCGTAAATTCCATGTACCCATTCTAAATCCCATTTTCGCATTCATTTTTTTTTCGTGTCACAGGGGTTTCGCTTGATAACGACCTGGGAGGCCCTGTTTAGTCGCCCTCCCCTGCCGGATCTTGGTATCCGAGTTCCATGATCAGTAATCCTTTTCCCATCATATGTCAATGCCATTATGATTTCACTAGGGATATCCTCGCGAATCTTTAATATGGTAGTCATCCCGTGGCTTTCCATATCCATATGCCGTTGGTTACTTATTGTAACTCCTCCGCCTTTAGGGTCGATTTTTTCAGCACTAGGACAATAGGGTGCCCTTGCCCTTTTTAACTCTTCCACCCGTAGCTGTTGGTCGAAAAGAGGTATTACTTATACCGGTAAACGTTTGGTGACTTTATACTAACCCTAAAATCTGGGCTGCCACTTCCGCTATTCAAGCCGTTTCTGGAGACACGCTCCTTCGCCGTGTCTGCCGTTGTGGTCTTCACCCGTATCCCTGGGCAGGGGTCCGTGTTATACCCCACAGAACTGGCTCCCTACCTGAACTTGGCCACCTATTCACTCCGGCCTACTTGAGTGAGAGGTGCCCACCCCCGCGACTTGGACGCGCCAGGTAAGAATTCCTCATGTGGGTATCAAAGAAGGGAGCTCTGATACCCCATGAGACAGGTTAATGAGCATGTTTGGTCCATGCCCAAAGGCTGTTTTTTTCACTAGAGAAGTTAAATTTAAACTAAATCATATTAAGTACAGAAGAAGTCCTGGTGAAAGAAAAACTGTTATGAGCTTCTTCCAACGACAGTAGATTATTATACAGTTAGACCTTGCAGTGAATATTAAAAGCGCATTTGCAAGATGCAAACTGAAAGATTTTTAAAAGGCCTCCTATGCTCATGAAAACACTTTTCTACTGAGTGATACGGTTATAAACCAAAAAATGTAACCCAATTATTTTTTCTGATTATTTCAGATAACATGTGAATGTTTAAACTAACTTCTAGCCTAATGATCTAAAAACCCAATTTAATTGTGCCGAAAATTCACATCTCATTATTTACCTAATTTTAAGTTATTTGATAGACTGGATTTGAAAAAATGAATATTATCATCGTCGTTATGAAAGAACGTACAAATTTATTCTTACTAATTTTTCAAAAAAATATAATCTGATAATAGTTTATTGAATTTAATGTTCAAACCAACATCTTCTTTAAATAACGGAAGCGTTATCTATTAATATGTACAGTCTTATTTCTCAGAATTATTATATTTTTTGTGCTTGAATTTTGCCTATAGTATAGTATATTATAATATTCAGAGATAATATGGCAAAACTAATTTTCTAATGTTTTTTAAGGCATGACTTGATGATTGGAATTCTACACTGTTGGCGCAGAACGTGTATATTTTAATTTTAAATTATGAGTTAACTATCGGATTCTAAATCAACAAAAAAAATAAAAATAAATAAACTTTACAGAAATCGTTACTTAACGATTTTTTTTTCTTCTTCACTGTTTGTGTCTATACATATGCAAAAATATAGTAATAAAATCTAATAGAACTGATGTAAAGTTGACAAATTATTTAGGTCTTGCGAGTAAGGCGGCCTACGTTGACGGTGACGCGCGTGTGACGTCAAAGGCAGATATAATATCGGACCAATCAGAGTTTAGTATTCTCAACCAATGAAAAATCTCCAAATCTAGCCAATCAGATGTCTTCTTATGCGTTAATTTGATTGGTTACTATTGTCCAATCAGAGAGCTTATTGTAATTCACTACGTCATCCGATATGAACCAATGAAATCGTTTCATTCAGTATTACGTCATTTGTCAGTATGGACTTCCTGATTGGTCCGGAACTGTTTCTGCGCGTGACGTCGACTTACATTTTTACATAAGATCCGCCCATTGTCACCGCCCAGTTAACGATACAGCCTAGTATTACAGAACAACTTCTACTGAAGTGCTATACGTTCCAGAATTAAAACACCTACCAAAAACATTTTAAAATTGTTAGAGATCTTCCGGATTCGCAATGATTATGGTATTATTTTATGTAACAGCAGTATATTTACAGCTGCTTTTTACAGTATGAAATAAAAAAAGCCATGTGAGGGAAGCAAGAAAATAGATTGGGTTGTCACATACAAGCTTGCTCAAACTTAACAAATTATTTTGTCGGCTACCATGCAAACACTACTATACGAACGTAACACATTGTGATTTTGTCACTGTATATTAAGGTTAATTCTAATAAGGACGTCAATGCCGTTTTTTTGTCAAAAATCGTCAGTAGAATCGCCGGCATTGTCAAAACGAATTTTAGAACAAACTTGATATATACCTTGTTAGAGCAACATACAAATTGTGTCGTTTTGACGACAAACCGTCACGTTAAAAACGGTTAACGATATGAACAATTTTTGGGCGATATTTTTCAACATTTCTGCGCGTTGATTTGTAGTTTGTTTTATAATTTTATTTTATGATGGGAAAATTTAGTATTGCCTATAACAGGCAGTTAAACTTTAAATATTTTTTAAAATTTCATTTGCTACTTCTACGGCTACATTTATAGTTCTGTTTTTTTCACTAGAGAAGTTAAATTTAAACTAAATCATATTAAGTACAGAAGAAGTACTGGTGAAAGAAAAACTGTTATGAGCTTCTTCCAACGACAGTAGATTATTATACAGTTAGACCTTGCAGTGAATATTAAAAGCGCATTTGCAAGATGCAAACTGAAAGATTTTTAAAAGGCCTCCTATGCTCATGAAAACACTTTTCTACTGAGTGATACGGTTGTAAACCAAAAAATGTAACCCAATTATTTTTTCTGATTATTTCAGATAACATGTGAATGTTTGAACTAACTTCTAGCCTAATGATCTAAAAACCCAAGTTAATTGTGCCGAAAATTTCACATCTTATTATTTACCTAATTTTAATAAGGCAGTACGTTCAGAAAAATTTTTGTGTTTATTTAAATGTTCAAAAATATAGCCAGGTACTTTATGTAGGTAAAATAGTACGGAAATCACACGGATTGACCACTGGCTGACAAAAAAAATTCCAAAATTCAGGACCAATTTAAATTATAATATTTTTAGAAAACAGTAATAGTAAAAATTATTGTATTATTCTACGTTCAGTATGTCACCATTTCGTTATATCGAGGTACAGATTCATTAAATAAAGGGTAAATTTACAGGTAGTTTTATTAAAATATCACGATGGAGCAAAAACATTCGTTAAATCGAGGTTTTCGCAATATCGAGATATTAGCTAAAGTAGGTCTATCCGTTCTTTGAAGGGTTTTCTTGGTGCTGTGGACGGTCTGTTGGTGTAACGAGTTTGATTCATGTCAGATCTGATATTCTGTAATCATTCATTGTTGTCTACTCACACCTCCTTTCAACGTCAGCATTATTATTAATGAAAAAAGAATAGTTGGACGTAATATAAAAGCGAGATCTTGGTATGTTTAAATTACGATAGGCCTATGCACAGTTTTATTATTGTCATAATAAATGAAAGGCAAATCACAATAGGAACACCACGATGGTTAACTGACAAACTATTAAGACTACTGATTCATTTTTGACAACGTGACCGAGAATGGATGTAGAGGGTACTGGTGGAATGGGTAGGTAGGTAACTGACTGAATGAATACGGGTTTTACCGGCGCGTAGGCCTATGTTAATTGTTCTGTTTATTTTGTATGTTAATATTCTACAAATATTGATATGTTTATTTTTTTCTTAATTGGTAATATCTCCGTTATTACGCATGAAAATGAAAAACTCTACATTATCTAACTTATTTGTCTTTAAAAGTTTCGTAATTTCGATTATAAAATATGTATAACATTTTTTGATACATTGACTTTTAACGGAGATATTCGTAGTTTTTTGTTTACCCTTCCTTCTGAACTCCCCCATCCATTCGTTTGTTAAAATATGTATAGCCTATTTTAATTTCGATTATATCCAGAACGTAAATACCGAAATTCGTTGAATTTGGTTCAGCGGTTCTTGCGTGATGCCGTAATATACAAACAGACAAAAATTCCACTGAACTTATTTTCGGTATTTACTTGATAGATCTGGCGTAGAAACAAAATTTGGGTCATTTTGAAAAATTGCAGACAAAATCACAATATTATTTATATAGATAAGGTACTTGTTGAGTTCTCCAAACCTTGAATAATTTTCTAGTGGTAATTACCGTATCTGGCACTGCCATTATAAGTGAACTCCACTTAGTAAAAGATAAAACTTAGTCGAATACTTCAGTAGGTATGGTATTCTTGACAAAATAATTTGAAAAAACAACAAGCAGAGGTGGACTGAGGAGTTAAGGTGGCCTGGTGATTTTAGCATACAGTTGGCCCAAAAATACGTCTCCCCTGCCGGTTTTTTTTATCCCATCTCATTTTCCTAAAAAACATTTTTACATCATTTTTGTTTTACTAAGTTTTGAGAGTTGGACTGACAAAACTGTTCGTTCATGTCAGTGGGATGGAGGAGAGTAGACTGCTTAGACGGATGCTGTACTTGGAGGTGGAGGGAAAAATACCAAGGGGTAGAAAAAGATTGAAATTGATGGATTCGGTTATGGAAAAATTTGGAAAAATATGCAATCCCAAGAGAGGAATGGAGGCAGGATGGTTCAGTGATAGAGGCAGGTGGAGAGGAGTTAGGTTGGGCCCGATCTGAGAAAACTAGGAAGAGGGATAAAGAGGATTATGATGCAGACATTTTTCTGATGCCTACAGTTTAGTAGTAGGTCTATAGCTACAAATATAATTTCTTGTATACTTTCATAAAAAGTGTAATTTTTTAAACTTTTTTATGGTCAGAAGTTTTTTTAATTGACACTGAATCTATTTAAACCACTGACCTTCATTTTTGGAAAGTACGTAGATGCAAGGCAATATGTGACAAGAAATGCAGTACGTAATAAAAATTAACCGACTGTTAGGCCAGTCCAGTCAGTTAGCTGGTAGGAAGATAGTTAAGAAAAGTTAAGTTACATTGATCAGAAAATTAGATTGGTTAAATGACATCAAAAAACCTCTTTATAATAAACATTTCAGTATGATATTTGGATTTGTAAATGAATTCTAGAACTGTTGTAGGAATAGACTTGATAACTTGATTTTGGAATAGGTCTTTCCTGGCCGCAATAAAGCCATTGGTAATAATGAAATCTTTTCATTTTAGTATTACAAATGCAGTGTCAAAATATTTCTTGCTACTAAATGATAGGTTACTTTTTGATGGACTAAATTAGAATACCACATTTAAAAATGATAACAGTAATTCACTTGTATCAGAATATCTTGTCCAAATCTTTTCACAACAGCTGCCATAAATTCATCAATAAGTTCATCATATTCTTTCTCTTGAACTCTTTTTTGTCGTAAACCAACATAGTAAGGGTGTCTTCTTAACTCCTGTGAAGTTTCATTACAATACTTAATTTAAATACATATATTGTAATGTTACAAAAATATTATTCTACGTAATCGCATTAACTTATTAATATACTCGTATTGTACTGCTTTTTATATGAATGACACATTTATGATATTTATGTTGTTATTCTACTAATTTTTTAACCCTTTCAGTACCAACGTCCAGAAAACAGGACGTCTATATATTTTACGTAGAGACAACATCCGGTTTACCGGACGTCCGTAAGTTATGCATGAAGTGCCAACGTCAGGATAACCTAACATTTACAAAAAAACTTTTGAACAAAAATTCATGGAATAATATATTTTGAAATCGCCTCCGTGGTGTAGTGACTAGCGCGCTACCCTGCAAAGCGAAAGGTCCCGGGTTCGATTCCAGGCTATTTTTTTTTTGTTTATTTTTTGTTTAACGTCTGACTGTTCTGAAATTACTGCTAATGCAGACGGTGAATGATGAAATGATTTTTTGTAACGTATGAAAAAATGCCGTGCCTGAATGGGATTCGAACCCAAGACCGCATGATGAGAGGCGAGCACGTTACCAACTAGGGTTGGTAACGATTCCAGGCTAGGGTCTGGAGATTTTAACACGTTAAAATCACCGGTCAGGTACCAAAACCCACAGTAATTGCTAATGACCAAGCTGTCGAGGACTTTAAATAAACTAAAAAAACTATTTTTAATATTTTTAGTATAGAACGATTTTTTTATGAACATAATAAAAAATAAATTTTTTACAGAAATTTCCTTTTTCTTTTACATTGAAATTTTGGTTCGCAATGGCAGGCTTACGCCTGCAAGTTTTTGAAATAATGGCTGGCACTTTTTGTGCACCCTTGTTATATAAATGGCTTTAGATCAAACTTCTAAGTATTGGTTCGGTACTGAAAGGGTTAAATCTGTATGAAAATTCAATAAAATTTAATAATTCAATGGGTTGGTTAACATATCTTGTTTCTTGGCCAGTGACTTTAGTTTCCATTCAAAATAAGGTCTGGCATTTTTTTACCATTCATTTTCGTCTATCAAACTTACATTTTCTGTATTAGCATTAATATGGAAAACAATAATTGGATTTAAAGTAAAAAAAACAAACAATCTTTTTCAAGGACCACATACATCATAATACATCAAATGACATGCCTATTTATGTTGTATTAAATTCTTCGTATCAGCAACACCGTTCATAGTATTTCAAAGAGGATATCTTAATTCTGTTGCAATATTTCCCAGGTCTTGGTTTTAGGTTGGCCCTGAATATGTATAGAAGTTGATCGTGAGCCATTGTATTAGCGTATAATTTGGATAACAAATTAAGTGGCCCAAATCAAAAGCTTTCAAAAAAGTATTATCACTTTCAAATGTTACCAGATAAAAATATTTTTGTTTCTTTACCCTTTTTATTTAGAGTCAATTCACGTAGACTGGTCTAGGGCTAGTTGCTGGACAATATTGTAAAAACGGCGGTTTGTTTTGTGAATGATCCCACGTGTCGAATATTAAAAACTGACATTATATCGTTATAAAAAAAAAAAATTTAGCTGGGCGACCATTTTTGTCTCATAAGGTCAGCTGTTCTTTTTTGCAATTTTAGAGTTTCACGGATACATGATTAGTTCGAACTCTACTTATCATAGAACGTTCAATAAAGTACGTTAAATAAAAGTGCAATTAAGTAGCCAATCTTTCAAACAAACACAAAAGAGCATTTTTGGTCTAGTACGTATCGTACCTAAGGGTACCCTTAATAAGAGCTCAAAATTGGGAGTTGAAATTTTCGAAAATTCAGTTTTCAGAATAATTTTTGGCTGAAAGGAAAAGTATAACCTGCTCTTCATATTTTTTGTACTTAAAAATGTCTATAAAAAGCCAACGTTAGCCAAGTTTCAAGCTTGAGTTATTTCCTCTTTCAAAAAAAATTTGGTTTCTTCAAAGTTCATTATCTTAATTGAATAAATAAGTAAAAATATGAAATTTTTGTCAACTGAAGTCCTATATTACGTTGGGTTTATACAGGAGAAATTCAGAGTTGTAGACTTAACGTATGGTGGAGATTAAGAACGAAAACTTGCACGAATAAACTTCCAGTTGACCGTTTTTGATGAAAATGTTCATTTCGGGTCCCGTAGTGATACTTAACTTAAGTTCCAAATTTCAACTTCGTACGCTATACCGTTCTTGAAATATTTTGTTCACACACGCGTGCGCGCGCGCGCACGCACACACACACACACACACAGACCAATCGCTAAAAACATGTTTTTTGGGTCCAGGGGGCCTGGAAACGTGTATTTCCGGTAAAAACTCGTTTTGTAAAAATTGGCATGAAAACAATACCTAGTACCTACCTACTTTCCTTCCCTATGTATTCACGTAGGGCAAGAAATAATAAAAATACTGAAAGATAAATTAATAAAAATCTATACCTTATTGTTGGTGCCAACATCAATTGCTACAGGTAAACACTGATGAGGTTTAATTCCTCCAAGTGCTGTATACAAGCACAATTTACCAACTGAAATACCCATGCCATTTGCACCAAGATCTCCAAGCCCTAGTATACGTTCTCCATCTGTGACTACAATCACTCTCACGTCTTGTTCCGGCCTATAAACGAAATAATTATTAAATGTATTATAGGTTGGTATTTTATAATTTTAATAATTTGTATCTGCTAGGTGCAACCCTGACATTCTCGTTTACAATTAGGTTAGCTAATAAATTAATAAACCAATAATAGCTAAACTCATCAAACTAAATATTATCGTAAAACTCTGTCTCTGGTTTTATTTTGTACACTTTTGAGTATAAAAGATCAAGCTGGATCAATTTGGATGGAATAATTTTGTAGGTAAGTGATGTTTGTAATTGTAGTTCCAAACTTGTTTTGACTCTGATAACTTGATAGGTTATTCACCAACTTGATACTGGTCAACATCCTTCAAAATAGGAAAAACGTGATTTGTTAGAGGCAATATAAGTTCAACTAACTTTTAACCATAAGTTTCAATACACCTGTCGGCGCCTCTTGCTTCCCAGGTAACAAGCATGAGATCTTTTCGGGCCAGCTTCATCCTGAATACCTCTCTCTGCAACCATCCGTGAGAAGGTTTCCCACTTCCTAGACTTCCTTCTTTCAGGAGGATCCCAATAAAAAATTCTTTTAGGCCATGTCTCATCATTCATCCTTTGAAGGTGACCATTCCAATTCAACTGTTAAGTTTCTGTAGTAGATATTCAGAATTGACTTAAGTTTTTATATTTTTTGTTTATTGTAAAATTATATACGAAATCAAATCTAGAAATAACTCCTCAAAAATATGGCCGTGTAAATCAAAGTCTTTGTAGCCTATTCATGTAAACCTAATTCTAATATAAAAATTAGTTAACCTGGAGTATTATGCCTACTCATTTTCTTGAGCTATTTTGTTATCAGAGTGCAATGAGTGAAAACAGAAAACTGGAACACCTTGGCTAAGATATAATAATAATGACAGAAGAATTCCTGGTGCTCCAGGTCAGTGGTTGAGGTGACAGGCCTGAAATCCTTTTCTTGAAAAATTTATGTTCACCAATAAATCCCAAATTGGCGTAGTAATTTTCAGTTTTACGCCTTTGGCCAGATATTACGAATTTAAGCGTTTTTCTCTCAATTTTAGACTACGTTAGTTTAACTAATGCAAATTAACGTTACTAAAAGCTGTTATTTTATCTGGGTTCTGTTCCCGTTAAGTGATTCAAATAGTCTTCTTCTCCTCACGGCGTAGGCCACTTAGCTTGTTTCGACTCGAAATGTATTTTTTTGTTAGAAAACTGTAAATAAAATAAATTATTCCCAAAGGTGTAGAGGTCTGTCCTATCTTCTCTTTCCCTCGGCTTGTATCCAAAACCAGTTTTAGAATTCAATCTCCCTTTATTCTTTGAAGATGCTCCATCCATTTATTGCGCTAAAGCAGATTCTCTCATTTATGGTTCAGCCATTCTTACTTTGCTGCTACTGTCAACATACCAAACCCAGCTACTGCCGGGTGTACGCAGGGTCCACGACTTTATGGATGTATTCCTATTGCGTTTACTGTATTTAAATTGGATAATTATATTGAACATAATTTTAAAAATGTAATGTTTATTTATTAAGCTATAAAGAGCTACTTACATTTTTAACATTCTTGGTCGGATAACTTTAGTATAACTCCTTTTTCAGTAAATCGTTCTTACATTTCTTTGTAAATATTTAAAACCCAAAGATTTTAAAACTTTTTAAAAGTTGTTCTTTTGAAACTCGGCAAGTATGAAACATAATTTACCGCGCACGGTGTTTTTGATGATGTGGGAGGCTCATTATTTCGAAAAAATTCTTTACTTTTAGCTTAATGGCCGTTTTTACGAATTCATCACACTGATTAGTTACTGGTTGATCCTGATTACATTTCCAGGGGTTAATGTCAAACAACACTATCTACAAAAACCTAATTTTTCAGGAGAGCCATCATCATTTACTTACCTTTGTTGTTGTTTAGGTAAACAGCCGAAAGGCTGATTTGAACCTCTAGAGGTTTTACTTAGTAAAAACGAGGAGTAAAGTAATTTACTATTGCCTTCCTCACCAAGTTGAAAGAGTATACTGTCAGCATGCCAGACCCTCCGAGAAGCCACCCTGCATATGACACTACACTTCATTCACCACGGGGTCTGGCTGTATAGTGAAATTCATTACTCTTAGAGGAGATAACTCTGACTAGTGTGTTTTACACCTCTACTTCTTCTGTTCCTAAATAGTTCAGTCATAATTGGCTGACTATATGATAAGAAACAGAACTATTTTTTGTAGTCCTTGAACCAACAGATCGAGTGCAATTAATTTAACACTCCACCTGCCCGCTATGGGAAAATTTACCGTTAAGAAATAAATTCAACAAATTAAATTCAATTAAATTTATAGTTGATTACATAAATTAATAACTGAGATAATAGGAAGAGAATCAGATCAGTAGTTTTTTCGCTCTCTTGAAAAATATTAAAGAAATAGGTTTTTGTAGATAGTTTTGTTTGATATTAACCCCTCGATTTATCCAGGGGTTACTAATTTTCCGGTTTCTCAAACTCTGTTCTAATATTCTGAATGCATCTCGACGACACTCCAGTTAGTTCCTTTCTTTTCACAACTTTTTAACGGAATTCCGTTTTTATGATGCTACATGAAAAGAGATTCAGAATCACACATGTTTTTTTATTTACCGCATGGATAATTTTAAGAATTAGAAACTACAGTGCCAAATAAACTAAAATCAAAAACTACTTTACATCAGTCACTTAATAAAATGTGTAATTCGTAACTTGCACAATTAGAAAACTATAAATAAAAATGAAGAAAAAAAACAAATACTATAACAATAAATTCCTAATTGAAAATAAATTATAATACTATACATATATATATATATATACATAAAAACGGTGCGAGACAATATGATGTCAAACGCGAACTAGTAGCATTTTTTATTAATTAAACTAAATACTACTTACTAATGATACTAAACGTTAGACAATAATTCACAGTCACGTGGAACTTCTCTAATGGACTGTTGCGCACTACGCAATTCGCTCACTGAATCACAGACAAATCGAGACTGTAAACAAACCGGCTCCGCTTATATAGATGAGCTATGGAGATTTCGAGGACAGATTTTCGATATAGGCCTAATAAAAAAATACAAAATCCTTCTGACGGCTTCTGGATAAATCTTAGTAAACTGTAAACAAATTAGAATAGAATAAAAGGTGTTACAAAAAGCCCAATTATCTAAATAGGTACCCAACTCTTTCACAATAGCCGTACAACAATAGGCAGATCTACCTGTGGTATACATAACCATTTATAGTACACATAATATTTCTAACTATTTCGTGGAAATCCTATTTATCACTTTTATTATTTACGTTAACATTTTTAAAATCTTGGACCTCCTCAAAAATTCTTGTACACACATTCCCTTTAGATATTGTCACAGTATGTTTGATTCAAAAATTAATACACTTTATAGGCACTTTTGTACCTTAGTTGGATAAAATAACTATGGTATATTTGAAGTTAATATACACAGTACTCACCAGTTCTTTACTACATCATAGACATGACCTTTGTCATAAATCGTAATGAATAGACCACAAGGTTTTCGGAAGATAAATCCAAATTTTTGACAAGCAAGTCCTACTGTAGGTGTATAAATTATTGGCATATATTTTTGAATGTTCTCACTTAAAAGTCTGAAAAACACTTTTTCATGTCTGTCCTGTAAATAAATCATATATTTCATTTTGAACAAAGGTTTCAAATTAAGATAAACAAATACAGTAAGGTGGTAGGTAGGTATAATAACGCCGTACTGCGTAACGTCAATCTAAATTTTCTTCTATTATTTAGCAAGGTATCCGAGAAATAACATTCAATACATATGCATATTATTATACATCTAATATAGGAAGTAACAGCCTCCAATAATCTCCAAGATCCATAGTATTCACTATGTTTGACATCGAAGTAGCATCTGTGTATTTGTCGTCTGATGTATCTAACATTATCATGTTAAGTTTTGATATTTTTAAACATATAAGTTAATATTCATTGAAGGCTTTGTGGCTTATACCATTTTAAAGGTTATTTTATGATCTTTAAAACTAAATGGAACATTGAAATATTTTTTTTTCTCTTTAATTCTTTATTTACAACTGTAAAATTTTACAACAAGCAAATGTGATGATTATGATAATAATGTAAATGACATGATAGGCATGAGAGGGGTAGGACCCCCATTGGTGCCTCCCCAAGAATGAAATTTCTATATATCAAATTAGCAGGTCTCTACTCCAGCGTCTTTTAAGGCGTCTAGGGGGATTATCAGGTAAATGGACGGAGGAAAGTGAACGCACCAGGGGGTTCTCGTGTTCGTGTGACTTGTCGTGAAAGCGTTTGTATAGGTATTCAATGGAATTTTGTGATCAATTCTAGTGAATCAATTTCAGAAATTCTAGTGATCAATTTCAGATCTTTGAACACAAATTTATAAGAACTGAAGAGATAGCCGAAAGATAATTAACTTAAGAAAAAAAAAGTAATGATTGCTTCTGAATTAAAAGAAGGAATCGCGAAAAGTGGTTTTAATAAAGGTTGTGAAATTGCTTTACTTAGTACGTAAAGTATTGTAATCAAAAGTGTTTATTCACAACCTGTTATGGACATTTTGCGAAAATATCGCAGCAAAACTCCATTTATAACGATTAAGCGAATCCGTTTACCTACAAAGCGTTATGGGTAGCCTCCTACTTCGTTTCGAATAATGCCCGAATAGAAATTCCCAAGTCGCATTGTGAATATTTTAATAGCCTACATCATATTGTGAGTACAAAATTTTGTCATATACCAAATCGTATTAAGAGAGTAATAAAACATATATTATATTAGGCCTATATACGTTTATATTATTATTTTCATTTAGGCTACATTTATTTCCACATTTACGGCATTTACAGATATGACCCATGTGATAAACAAATTGCTAATTCAATAAAACATGAGACATAAATCTATATTTATATAAAACGCAAAATCGCTTCCAATGTATTTTAAATGGGAATTCTATTAACTCCTAAATATAGAGTTCTACTGAACGGATTTTTGTAATTTTTACATGGTTTTAAAGAGTATTCTTTCCTGTTTGCACAAACGTTCTAAACTTGAAATTCATCGTGTTAGTTCAACTCGTGTTAGTACACGAGCTTCATTTTACGAAATGATAAAGAGTAAATTTCGTTTACAACGTAGCGGAAATACAGCGTAATCTAATGCGGTTCTCCCACATTTACCCCCTCCATAGCCATATTTCATAAGCATACAGGATAAGTGTCATCTCTCTTTTCATCTCACAAATCACAACACACTCGGTCAGTATTAGACACTTTGTTAACGTTGTTTTATTTAGTTTCAATTTAAAACCGTTCTTTTCAGGACGAACTATCGTACTACCGGTTGACGCACATATCGGTTTCCCCAAGAGATGGGACATTTCATTTTGATAAGTTGGTAATAGTGTAATGTTGGCAGCATCACGTACAACATTCATTAGTTATCTGTAACAGTGGCTAGTGTGAGGTACGTCTCCGTTTAGTTACTATTTTTTTCCTTCGTAACGGTACTTTTAAAACGTTTACAACTGAACGAGTTTAAATTCCCAAGTTGATAAATGGATTGGTCGTCGTGGTACAATCGAATGGTCTGCGCGCTCGCCAGACTTAACGTCATGTGGTTTTTCACTGTGGGGGATTTAAAAGGAACTAGTGTATTCTTCCAAACCACAAAACCTGCACGAACTGAAAAGTTTAATTGAATTTGCATTTGACTGTGTAAATGACGATAAAATGTTACTGTTGAAAATTTGTGAATAAGTTTTAAGTCGCTGTATAAAGTGTATATAGAATCATGGTGGACATTTCGAACACCTGCTATAACATTTTCAAGGTAATATACAGGTATATGTACAGTTCATATAATAAATTTGTTTTTTTGTCTATAGGTTTCTTATTCTACAAGTATGAACCTTTCTTCAGATTTCCGTAAATATTTGGGGCCGGCATATGGGCCACTCTGTACTGTGCTGCAGTCATTACTCACCGTTTTTCTAAGAACGTTTAAGTTTGTCGTTAACTTAAATCGTTTATTTAATGACAGGGGTTTGAAACCGAAGAACATTGTGCGAATTTACTCGCACGGGTCCACTATCCTAGTTACCTTTAAATCATATAAAAATGAATATTTCAGTAAGTCTGTTGGCTGTTCTTCAACTCCTAACAAACAAACTTCAAGTTGCTTTTCTTGTGATCTAAATTGAGGAGGCATCAACCCATGTATGCCCATCGCTTGCCTTTCCTCAATAGTGAAACCTAAACCCTGAAAATTAAAATTATCTGAATTATTTTCTTTATTTACACTTAATTCTTTCATTGATATTAAAAATTAGACATTAATTTACCTTTTTGCAATCTTCCAATCTGCTGTTAAAGTCACTAGTCTGATGTTGAGGGGAATTCTGGTGTTAGATATAAAGGCCACTTCCGCTAAGGGTATACTCAAAATAGAGTTTGAACCACAATAGAAAACAATAACTAGAAAACTAATAAACGTCATTAAAATGAAAAACATTTTTAAAACTGAAAAAATTTAAATCTGATATTACGATTTTGCTTAACTTCAGCAATATACAAAGTGATTGAAAATTCATTGGCAATCTCTCTGGGCTGCTGATTGTATAGCTAAATATAAGAAAAAAGTAATTACAAACATAGATTCGGAAGCGCTCCGTTAGCGAGTTACAGCCAGCGATAGTAGCCTGAAATTCAGTTTCCGCTGTGAGTGAGGCTGTACTGAAATTTTTATGACTTTAATTAAGAGATACATTTAATAACATCTTATGTTTTTTCCTAAAAAATTGAAAAAAAAACAGGTCCCAACCAGTATCTCTAACAGTTTGAAAGATATTTGACACAAAATACAAAAATTATTGGGTTGAAGAAACACTTTTTCAATAAACGTAAAATAGCTTTATTGAATATTTAATAAAAGTACATTTTATTAAGAAGATTTAATTCTGAGACAATTGATGTAAATTAAGTAAGTGAGAAATAAAAGTTATTAAATTTCTACTTTTATCAATAACGAAACCAGAATAAATTGTTATAGGCTACAAAGTAGGCTATTACTTTTTTCCAACAGAATGAAATATTCTTTTCGCAGGTTAGAAATAGAAGCTTATAAACTATTCGTACAGGGCTATGATATTTAAATTCTGATAACAATGAAAAATGAGTCAAAGGAATAAAGATATTGTTTATTAATAACGTTGCTCAAATGGACGCCATTTGGATTTCTAATAATGGATTACACTCGACGAATCCATTCTTCTCTATTGCGAATCATTGCACGTTGATATTATTACTAAAAGAGACTGTAGGTTCTAATACAAACGTAATTTCTTAGATTGTCTTGTGTGTCAATCTGCTTTCAATAAATGATTGACTCAAATCCCACAGGAAAAGTCTAATGGCGTGAGGTCCGATTTCCCCTAAAACGATTGCATACAACGGCAGTCCCTGTGTTTTAGTTTTAGAACTACATAGCTGTATAAACTTCAACACTGAACTTCCTGGATTCAAACTGGAAGATTAAATTATTTATCACACTGTTTCTTAAAAAGTACAGTTCCACAACCTTTGTTACAGCTAACCTCTACTGACGTTGATGACTTAAAACAAGTACGAGTATTTTTAGTATCTATAACTACTCAATAAATCACAAAGTTACTATCATAATCACATATTTTGGAAATTACCAAAATTTACTGCGTATCTGAAAATTGCAGCCATGTATACCTGAACACTTAAAGCGTCAAAAAGCCTGTTCGAAGATCGGGTGTTTTAGAGTATGAATTTTAATTATTTGTTTTATTTATTAAACTGTTATTGAATTTCGATTAATCCTATGATATTTGCAACAGTAACAAAATATCTCATTGTTTTTAACTTTTTATTAAGTTATTTCAACTGCTTTGTCCAACAGTGGTTCAAACAACTTCCAATTAAGACGGTTGCTAAATTCAAACCTAATTCAAGCTGTAATTGATCTACAAAAATTAAACTTGCCTTATTTAGTCTTGGATCAAATAGCTGCTGCAATCCGTTGATCACACTTGGGGAAATATCGTCTCCAGTTGTACTTTGGAATTGTCGACACTGGTTACCGGCTATTTTTTCACTATGATTAATAGGTCTCAAAATTATTTTATACTTGCATCCAACTATGCCGACAGGTTGAGGTAATACAGTTGTTCTTACGCCAACAAATCTATTAATAAAAATTAAATGTTAACATAAAAATATAACTGAAATCGAAATAGGTAAATAATTTAGTTTTGGATACTTTTTGTTAAGTAAATCCGTATTTACTAAAGATATTGTAATTCTTCAATTAGAGATATTTTTTAGATCGTGTTAAGTTTACCTTTTTCTTAATTAGCCAAAGTCATTATTTTAGTCAATAAAAAAACTATGAAAAAATGTGTCAGCTTGCACTACCTTCAACTTTACCGGTGGGAAAATACTTTAATATGAACTAAAAAAATAATAAAAACATTGTTGGGCACCAGCTCTATCAGCAGAGATGAGAAAAATAAATAAATAAGACTATATCTCCTTGCTTTATATCAAATATTTAATGAACCTACTACTTACTAAATTAACTAACTACTAACAAAATAATCCTTAACCTATTTAAAAATGTACCCAACCTTTACTCTGTCGCGATTTTAATACAAAAACAAGAAACTTAACAAACCCTTAATAAATACGAAATGAATTTATCTCAAATATTTTCCCCCCTTTCTCCTTATTTTCCTCGTTCTCCTACTCATTTCTTCAAAAACTGTTCCTCTTTTAACAAGCTCCGCTGTTCCAATCGTAAGTCCCAAGGGAACTGATTTTAAATTTCCTGGGTCCGAACCAGGAAACCTCTGGTTGACAAGCCTTCCTTTCCCACCAACCGTTCAACCAACCTGGAGGGCCAATGGGAAGGAGAACCATCCCAATGATTGGCTGAAAGTTGGTAGGTGGAAGAAAGGCCCAAAAACACAGAGGGAGAAATATACCCGTCTAAACAATATCACATGATTTACTATTTTTACAACTTATTTTCTAACTACTGTTCTAATGTAACTTACCCTAACAATGGGGGTTTTCCCTTACTTTATTTAATGGGTTGTTACTGAGTAATGGAAGTTATAGTAATTAGGAATTAGGTACAATAACTTCCATTATTTGTACAATTGTACTTTTACAACGGTACAAGCTACTTCTTCTTCTTCAAGTGCCGTCTCCGCGTCGGAGGTTGGCGATCATCATTGCTATTCTAACTTTCGAAACAGCTGCTCGGAACAGTGACGTGGAGTTGAGACCAAACCAATCTCTCAAATTCTTCAGCCAGGACGCTTTCCTTCTACCCGGCCGGCGCTTTCCTGCTATCTTTCCTTCCATTATCAGCTGAAGAAGTCTGTATTTCCCGTTTCGAAGAACATGGCCGAAGTACTGCAGTTTTCGTCGCTTGATGTCGTATAGCAGTTCCATCTCCTTGCCCATCCGAGTCAGTACGTCCGTGTTTCGTACTCTGTCGGTCCACGATATACGGAGCATGCGGCGGTATAGCCACATCTCAAACGCCTCCAGCCTCCTTTCTAGAAGTTTCGTTAGTGTCCATCCTTCCTGCCCGTAAAGAAGTACAGGAAGTACGTAGCACCTCAGAATTCGGAGCCTCGTGTTGAGACTAAGATCACGCTGGCACAATAGACGTTTTAGTTTCGTGAACACCGCTCTGGCTTGCTCAATACGCACTTTAACTTCCTGACCGTAGTCCCATTTGTCATTTAGGCAGCACCCAAGGTATTTGTACGTGTGCACCTGTTCAATGGCGGAGCCAGCGAGTGTGATTCCTGCGTTGACCTCCTCTTCACCGATCACCATGAACTTGGTTTTACGTATATTCATCCGTAGTCCGTATGCATTGCTAATTGTGTTGACGCGTTCCAGCAACACTTGGAGATCTTCCTCGCTATCTGCAATCAGCGCTGTATCGTCGGCATATCTCAGGTTGTTGATGCCCTCTCCATTCACTATAATGCCTTCTCTGCATCCATCCAAAGCTTCCGACAAAATGGCCTCCGAATATAAGTTGAAGAGCATCGGTGAGAGCACGCATCCCTGTCTAACCCCACGGCAGATTTGCACTTCCTCCGACAGCTCCTCCTCCACTCGCACCTTGGCACATTGGTTCCAATACAGGTTGGCGATAATTCTTATGTCGCGATCGTCGAGGCCCACTCGTTGCAAAATTTCTAGCATCCTGTCGTGTAGTACTTTGTCGAATGCCTTCTCGTAGTCAATGAAGCACAGGAATACGTTCTTGTTCATATCTCGGCATCTCTGAACGAGGACATTCATGGCAAACAAGGCGTCTCTCGTGCCGAAGCCTCCTCGGAATCCAAACTACTAAGAAACAAGCTACTAAGAATTCTTTATTGTTCTGAGCAGTTATTCTTTACTATACCATTTTTCAGGGCTGATGAGCTCTGAACATACCTATTGGTTCCTACTCACTTCATAGCTAGCCAATAACTTTCCAGCAACGTTGCTAACAATTGCTCTCGTATTTCGTCAGCAATTGTTTTTTTTTTTTTTTTTTGGTTTTTCAATAACAATTATAACATTCAGCTTTCAATAACCCACCGGGTTGGTCTAGAGGTAAAGTCGTCGCCAAAATCAGCTGATTAACAGCTGATTTTCGGAGACAAAGGTTCCTGGTTCAAATCCTAGTAAAGGTAGTTACTTTTATACGGATTTGAATGCTAGAGAGTGGTTACCGGTGTACTTTGATAGTTGGGGTTCAATTAACCGTAAGCTCTCAGGAATGGTCGGCCTGAGTCTGTACAAGACTACACTTCATTTACACGTCATACATATCATCCTCATCTCATTAGGTCATGGGATTGCTTATTGTTCTGAATTAAATGGATTGCAATGTACACATTAGGAATTAAAAAAAAAGCTTTCAATAACAATCAGCTGATTATATTATGAAGTATTGCATGTTAACGGCTCTATAATCGATGTGTTCAGTACAAGATGCAAGATACGAGTGAACTACTGCGGCTCTTACACGCATGTACGCGTAATGTTTATCACGCTGAAACATTCGTACAATCTGATAACGATGACGAACATTCTGATTGGTCTAAGCATGTAGAACAGCAGAGCTCATCAACTGTAAAAAGCATTATAGTCCTGCTTTTTCAAAAAAGTTCTATTTCTATTTCAAGAACACAGGTCCTTGAAACGCATCGGTTAGGTATTGCATTTGTAAATAATAAAATGAAATTTTATTTTTTAAGATGCTTTTATCTACATACTCCAATCATGATTTATTTTATAAAAGTAATTTTAATAAAAGTTAAATTACCTATAGAAAATGAACAATTATGTCCACGTTGTTACCAGGTTTATTGCTACTCTTGAAGAGGTCGTGTTATAATAGATTTGTCTATCACTGGGTGACTAAAAATTACTACAACTATTAGAACAAACATGCTAAGTTTTAGAACTGTATTTCTTTCGAAGGGTATAGAAATAATATTGATTTTTGTAGGATTGCTTCCCTTAGGTATTTTCTAACCTCTTAGATCCACGTGGTTTGTTATTAAAATACTTCTTTCTTAAGAATACGCGTGCTAATTTTTAGAACTGTAGTTTGTTGGAAAAGTATAAAAATAATATTCATTCCTTTAGAGTTGTCACCACCTTTTTATCTCTCAGGCGTTAGTCGAAATGTAAATGCTTTTCTATTTATTTTTTTCAATGAGTAATGATACATGCATAAGCCTTGGCTTGTGCGTGGTGGATATCAGGTGATACAGAAATGAAGAAATGCCACCCCTAACCGGGAATGAACCTGGGACCCTTTGCATAAAAGCCAGTTATACTGATTACCAAACCAACGGACCGGCCTTTAGTTTCTCTATCCATCCCCTGAGGAACCAGTATCCCAAATTTCAGCTCTCTAGATGAAAGGTATTTGGTTTGCTGGTAATTCTCCCACCACCTCCCCTTCGATTAGTCGCCCGAAAGCATAGACCTGGACGCCGTTCCGTAGAAATCTTACGTACCGTGACTGGCGACTGTCACATATCTAATTTGTCAAAAACTAAATAAAATTTCGAGAGCGAGGGTGAGCCTATACTCGCTCTCTTGTCGGGGGAGCCTCTTGACGAACAAGGCGCCCGTCATCATAAATACAAAACCAGAAAGTTGGGTCCTAACAGTCTAAGAAAACGTCAGAATTAAAATTTAAATATAGTTAGGGCCTGTCGCCATAATATATGCACCAGCAAGTGCTCTACACCATTAATTTGTTCTCGGTAAGGAAAAATTTAGTGATACGGCATCAGAGATTCCGACCTATGCAGGATAACTCCCTTAATTAAACTACGTGACGACGGTAGAACAACGCTATCTTAAAAGGAACTACCACACCGGAGAGCTAAGCACCTCACGGTACAAGGTCTCACGTACCGTGAGGGGCCAATTTTCCCCTTGGCCTTGAAGCTCCAGGGCCAGCCGCTTCCTGGACCCACCTAGAGCGGGGCAGCCCTAGATGAAAGGTAGGCCTATACTATTTTTCAGAGTTGATGAGGTATGAACGTACGTATTGCTTCCTACCCACTTCATAGCTAGCCAATAACTTGCCAGCAACGTTTCCAATACTTACTCTCTTAGCTCTGTTATATATTTCGTAAGACATTTTCGTGGTCGTTCAGTAACAATTATAACCTTTGAACATTTAACCAGCATATTATATTATAAAATATTGCATTTAACGTCTATAATCGACGTGTACAGTTCAAGAAACAAGACACGAGTGAATTACTGTGGCTCTTGAACGCATAGATACACGCGCGTAATGTTTATCAGGTTGATACATTTGTAGAATTTGGCAACACTGGAAAACGATCTGATTTATCTATACGCGAGGAACAGCAGAACTCGTCAACGGTGAAAAGCATAATAAGTTAAAACATTAGTGATGAGTGAGTAAAACAGTCCGTGAATCAATCAGTCAGAGTACTTTCGCATCTGTGTGTATTTATATCAATAAATAAGACCGTCTGCCTTCAACATCAGAAGAGGCACAAACCTCGAAAATTACAAACATTTAAATTTTTTATTTTGTGTAGGGCCTAATCTACGTGTTATTAGCAGTGGAAGTAAGAGTTAAATTTGAATTGGCTAGGCTAGGGAATCTTAACATGAAGCATCTGCTTAATAACATAGTTAAATATCACTTCCTGTAAGTTATAGGTTTATAAAGACGTCTATATACTGTGTCCTGCAATACTCGTATAGTGTGGAAACATGAACTTTGAGTACACTATGACTATATACTTTTGTGTATTAGTCGATGAATCGTTTAGAAGATTCGAGACTTGGGTATTCAGAAGAATGCTACGTATTTCGAGGACCGTTCATGTTAACAACGTGGATGATTTGAAATGTCTGGATGTGGGGGGGTAATCAAAAGAAGAAAGACTGCCATCTTGGTCATTTAAACAGGGGTGATAAGTATGAGCTTTACAGTCTTACGCAGAAATGAGCGTAGGAAACGCTAATGGTTGAATAATATTAGAGACTGGACAATCATGAGTACGCATTTTCCTTTGAGGGTGATTCATGATAAAGAGCAATTTACAACAGTTTTGGAGCCAATTTTTAGTGATGAAATCGGCATTCTAAGCAGATTTGAGAATTAAAATTTAATTTAGTGTCATAAGTACGTGTGTGTGTTTGTAAAGTTTAAAAATAAAAAATAGCGATTGTACTGAAATAAATACTGTCTATTTTTGTGAGCCAAAAAGCTCTAATGTGTTACCCAAGTGAAAAAAATATAGTTATTAAATAAAGTTTATATATTAAAAAGCTGTATTAAATTGCATTAAAATAAACTAAAGCAAAATATTTAATTAATTATGACGAAAAAAACACCATACAATTACAAGAACTAATCTTCAGTCTAAAACATATCATAGTGGTTTCACACAGGATAATCTTCAAAAAACCTCACAAACGAGAAAACCCAGTTTGAAATAAATTTCATTATCCTTTGACTGTCCGCTACTGTGATCCTGCATTGGTGCTCAACGTAAAAAAACACAAAAATGATTTTAAACATTACTGTACTTACTTCAAAAGTTTTAAAGGTGTTGTAATCAACATGATTTAAATTTTGTTAAAAATAATATTTTAAATTACAGAGGTAAATAACTCCAGTTGTTATGTGGCAAAAAATTACGCACTAAGTCCATCACAGCTGATGTTTATAGTTTACTATACATATTGTAGGAACAGATGACAAAACTATGCAAATGTAAATGTTTGTAAACATTAATCACACAAATCACTATCGATATTGGTCACCTCGGTGTCTCAGTACATTGTCAATTGCATACCCGAATATCGAGGTTCTATTCCCGGATGAAATCAGGAAAATATTTTGACCTCTGAAAAATTTTGGGTTCAGGTGACAGAAAAATTTCAACTCTTAGTTACTGAGTAATAATAACTTAGCATCTAAAATTTCCTTTAGAAGCGAGACGAAACACAGAGGTCGATATTAGACTTCTATCCCTTAACCAAAACAACTAGCATTTCATGTTTTTCTTTCGATGACAGAGTTAGTTTGTTCGGAAAAAATTATTTTTGAAGGTATATTATTTTATAAATAAAATAAATAAAAAAAATTAAATGCACCTATTTAAAAAATAACTATATTACTGTGATATACTTAAACAGCTTTCGGTGAAGACACAATACAGAAGCATTGGAAAAGTTGATAGGTTCAAGAACCTCGGGGAAATAATACATGATAATTTATCACCCTTAGGTGATAACTAGGACTATCTAGGAATAACTAGGAATATCTAGGACACATCATGCGAAACGAGAACAAGTACAAGCTGCTGAAATGCATTTTACAAGGAAAAATACAGGGCAAGAGAGGCATTGGAAGAAGACGAATATCTGGTTAAAGAATTTGAGAACATGGTTTGAAACATCCACTACGGGACTTTTTAACGCAGCAGTGAATAAAATCAGCATTGTCAGAATGATCGCCAGCATCCGGTAACGGATTGGCACTAGAAGAAGAAGAAGAAGAAGAAGGTGATAACTGAAAACCAGAGAGAAGGAAGCAAACATAGCATACAGGAGACGGGGAAAGATGGCAGCTGCACTCCGAACAACACACCGCCTGTATAAAAAGAAAGCATTCTCAAGACAAACCAAGATTATACATTAAAATACTATGATAGAACCTGTGTGTACACGAGTGAAGGCTTTCAAGCGACCGGAAAGGCTGGCCTGAGAAGCAAAAAAGATCCCCCGCAAGATAATGTGACCGAAGATAGTAGACGGACAGTACAGGTTACGAGGAAGAAGAAGGACTGTACAAAAAAACGAAAGGTTATTGGAATCGATCAGGAAACAAAGACTAAAATTCTATGGACACATTTGTATGAAATGGATACAAACGGTTAACACAACAAATTTTTAAGACACTAAACAATGGACTTAAAGTGTCGGATAAATAGTTTAAAGAAAAAAGAAAGGATATAGATAAAACTGTATTAGAAAACTTTAAAATTTAGACACTGATTACTGATTTTAAGGGCTTTCACGAAGAGCGAAATCAGAATACCGGGTAGGCAGAAGAAAGGAGAAAATGAAAGAAAGCCTAGAATGTTGGCTGTAAAAAGAGCTTCCAGAAATGTATAAAGTCTCTGTGGCTGGTCTAAAATAGATCTAAACGAGAAAATGCCTTTGATGCATTAGATAAGTTATTTAAAGTGTCTCCAGGTAGGGGTAGGTCAATATACTGTGTATTTTATGGTTACATAAGCTACATATTTCCGGTAAAATGAAATCTATAACTGTCCATTTCATCTGTTAAGATTTCTTTTAAATAGTCACTAAGTAACGTGCAACTATAAGAAATTGATTCTGAAACAAAAAAAGATTAAAAAATTTCGTAATAATCCCATCCTGTTAGCATCATTTTGTCAACAAAAAGTGGCATGTAGCTTCGCCTAATTATCAAAAAGAAAAAGAGTCCCAGTTTCTTTGATTTTCTATTTTTAGTATTAATTTGTGATGTCGAGGAATAGGGTTCATTAACCAACGGAAAAAGGTTGGTGAACCCCATTCCAGCAGGGGCAACTTTGTAAAGTATTGCTCTTCTCATTAACATAAGATGGCCGTACCTGTATGCTGTTCACGTTGTGGTGGGGATACTTTAATGTTGCATTCGATTGGAGACGAACGATTGCTATAATACATATTTTTTTAATTGGATTTTATCTTCGACTCGCGGTAGTACCTACCAATTAGTATAGTTTTTCTTTGTGTCGTGTTAAGTTGGTTGCTTGTGCATCCTTCCGTGTTAGAAAATGAATATCTCTGCATATGTACTTATTATTTCCATGACTGCTCTTATGTCAGGTATTTTTATTTTTATTTCTTCATATAGTCTAATGATTAAATTAGGTGGTCATTACTATAATACACCTTATAATTCTAATGTAAAGTAGAATAGAGTTAGAAATATGAATTAACAGTTTAATTATTAATTTCTCCTTAATATAGATGAATATAATTACTTTGAATTTAACCAAAAATTCGGACCGATACCTTCTGAAAAAATTTAATCTATTAATTTCCTTGTTACGACTACAAAATTAGGAAAAATTATTGGTTAAATTTTCACATTTTTGTTGGTTTGTGTTAAAACAACTTAACATAATTCACAGTGTTTAAACGCTTTTATTTAACTTACTCTTGGAAGCATCAAATCTTGCAACTTAAAATTTTAATACTTCTACCGTATCAATATGAATCAAACTTTGCACACTTGTTTATCTTCGATGACAATACGCTGTGGAGGTGTTTGTAAAAAAAAATTTTTAAATTCTAAAATTGTATAACGCTTTTAATTTAACTTACTCTTGGATCCATCAAATCTTGCAACTTAAAATTTTAATACTTTTACCGTATCAATATGAATCAAACTTTGCACACTTGTTTATCTTCGATGACAATACGCTGTGGAGGTGTTTGTAAAAAAAAATTTTTAAATTAAAAAAAAAACATTTTTTAAAAATTAAAAAAACGCTTTTATTTAACAATTACTTAAAACAATTAACTAAAAATAAAAAAATAAAAAAAATTTACAAAAAAATCACAGAAAAAAAAATACAAAATAAAAGAAAATTAAAAAAAATTTATTTTAAGAAACGCTATTATTTAACAATTAATAAAAAAAAATGAACTAAAAAGAAAAAAAGAAAAAAATTTACAAAAAAAATTACAAATAAATCAAAAAAAAAAATTAAAAAAAATTTTTTTTAAGAAACGCTATTATTTAACAATTAATCAAAGAAAAATGAACTAAAAAGAAAAAAAGAAAAAAATTTACAAAAAAAATCACAGACATTACAGTTAAAAATAAAAGCGTGGCGCATTAATATATATAATATTTTACAACGAATATTTTACAATAAATATTATATATATTAATGCGCCACGCTTTTATTTTTAACTGTAATGTCTGTGATTTTTTTTTGTAAATTTTTTTCTTTTTTTCTTTTTAGTTCATTTTTCTTTGATTAATTGTTAAATAATAGCGTTTCTTAAAAATTTTTTTTTTAAATTTTTTGACTCAAAACTGACGGTATACAAGACAACTGATGCCTGTCTGGAAGTACATACGGCATACTAAGGGACAACAAAAATTCCAATATTGACATTATAGAACATTTTCAGACAAATGTTTTACAAACAGCTCTTAGAATTCCGTGGTATATACGAAACAGATATATCTATAACGACTTAGGACTTAACTCAGTAATACAAGAAATTACACGATTTAGCGGAACATACGAACAAAGACTGGATGGATATCAGATTTTGTTTCGCGTTAAAATTACTGGACAACAGCGACTATACTTTTACAAGACTTAGGCCTACTTTGGGTTTACCACTTAATTAGTAGATTTGATAATTAAAAAATTAAACTTTATCGAATTTTGTTTAAAATTCTTTCAAAATTTTTTATTTACATTTGATCTAACATTTATTAATAATGGATGAAAATATTTTATTTTGTGTTTTCTGCGTTAACTGTACATATAACTAATTATTCTTGTTTTGAATGTAAGGACAGATTGTAATTTTGCTGTCTAGATAGAAAAGAAGTGTAGTTCATAGAAGGTTAAGAGCAGAAAGTGATTGAAAACAGTGGATCAGTTCTCGATAGCATCACCTTGCTAATTACAACTTAAGTTATTTTTTATTTTGTATAAATCATTAAAATACAAAAATCCTTAATTGCAACATAAAAATTCTTAATTTATTTATATTAATCTCTTGGTGGGAAAATTAATCTATTCAATTATGATTTCCCATGTCCAAGGGTAGATTAATTAGTGCTTTCGTGTTTATTTCTACTACCAACTATTATGATATTGTATTAGTACGTTAGTAATTAAAATACGAGGCATGATAAAAGAAATACGGTGAACGATTTTACTAATGAACTGCAGACACTACGTCCATTTGAAGTAAAAAGTTCAGTAGCCTGGTTTTTTGAGACAACCATTATCAAGTTTGAACAAGTTGCGACTTGTCAGTCGGCTTCCAGAGCCGGAAGAGTGAAGTAATGTTTACAGCGTCTGTCATGCATTGTGGATTTCGAACATCGCGTTAAAATTAATTTTGTTTCAAGTTCCAAAAAAATGCCATAAAATGTTAAAATTAGTGTATAGCGATAATATGATAACTCTGAAGACTGTTAACAAGTGGTATAAATTATAAGCAGAAATGAGTCTATTGAAGACGAGGAATGGTCGGAATGTCCTTCGACGAAAACAGACGAAACATGCAATAAGTGGTAAAACTGCTTCGTTCAAACATCCGATTGACTATTCAAGAGCTTAAAAAAGAACTGAACATCTGGTACGAGTCCAAACAAAGCATTTTAATCGGTAATTTGCAAATGAGACGAGAGAGTGCAAAATTCGTTCCCCGACTTTTGTCGCCCTTGTCACACCTTACTTTTTGATCCAGAGTTTTTGACCAAAGAAAAGATTTCTGTCAGTCCACATTCACCTTATTCTCCAGATTTAGCACCATGCGACTTCCGGCCCTTCCCAAAAATAAAAAACTGTGCTGAAAGGAAAACATTTTGACACCATTCCCGACATTGGAGGGCCTCGACAGAGCAGCTAAAGGCTCTTCCGAAAGAAGCGTACCAAAAATGCTTCCAATCATGCAAACATTCAGATAAGTGCATTGCTAGCCAAGGAGTGTACTTTGAAGGAGATTAATTCAAATTTGATGTAAGCTTATTACTTTGTTCGCAATAAAATATTATTCACCCTATTTTTTATCGCACCTCGAATATCTTAGTTACTTAAATACTTATTAAACTACTAAGAACGCTATTTAAGCGTTGTGCTGTAATATAATAATAATAATAATAATAATAATAATAATAACGTTTATACGTTTATGTAATATACGTTTATTGAGACAATAAAATTACAATTGCATTATTACCATTTCATCACTAACATTAAAATCAAAGAAATTATATAAAATAAACTAAATATAATAACAAATGCAAAAACCTCGTTGTATTCCTTCAAATACGCACAACTGACAATGGCATAAGCCGTCTGTCAAGATTCGTATCAAATAAAACAAAGTAACTTTTAGGATTTAATAGATAATTTATATCGGTGCAGCCAAATTTCTAATAATAATAATAATAATAATAATTTCATTATAATTTTACAAAGATAATACAAAAAAATCTAGTCTACATAAAAATTAGCTTCTAAATAAATAGCAAAACTCAATAATTAGGTACTTTATGACCTTATGATATTTGGTATATTTTTAAGTTGTAAGGGAAGTAGATTGCACAGCTTGGGTGCTAAGTAGCAGAAATGCCTTTGGTATAACTTTTTGAGGCTTAATGTAAAAGTAACTTGTTCCTTGTACAACACTGGTGGGTTTTTTAAGGAAAATAGTTTATGTTTTTATGAGTAACTAAAAGCTTCTCTCGCAAATATTCTAGTACACTAAATTCTTGAAAAATCTGTTGCGATGGATAGTTGTTATTTTATTAATTATTCGTAAAATCAGTTTCTGAACTTTCCGCGGAGGGTCCAAAGAAGAAAAGGTCGTACCACCACCCCGCACTATTATACCGTAGATTAGTACCGACTGCAAGATGGATAGGCTAAGCAAACAGTTTTTAATGTCTCCTTATACAGTACTCTTAAGTTTTTTTTTAAATTTAAATACTAATTTTCTTAGGCTACGAAGGTAGCCATTTTCATATCCAGGTACCTTATTATTTGCTGACAAAGAACCGTTCACTATACTGGATAGGTGTAAACTTTTAAATCATCACAATTAAGTTTGTATAGCATACTTTCATTTAACAAAACGCTGTTTGAGTTGTAAAATCATGGAAGCGAGAGTATTGCATTTTGAAGTTGCTTTAATTACTACATTATTTATCCCTTAATAATTTTGGGAATAAATCATATGAACGTTCCCAGCAATTTCTATGAAATCAGGT
The DNA here is from genome assembly GCA_035578175.1 of Catonia carolina. Taxonomy (NCBI): domain Eukaryota; kingdom Metazoa; phylum Arthropoda; class Insecta; order Hemiptera; family Achilidae; genus Catonia; species Catonia carolina. Next base: position 101,792,394 of record JAQMRL010000001.1, on the reverse strand, counting down.
TCGACGCTCACAATGTGTCTAGGTCGACGTTGCAAGCATTTCTGTACCGCCCGTAAATCAGATCAACTGAACTACAAAGAACAATGTGACTTAAATTATATATGATGAGCGTTTTAAGAATGTAACTATATCTCAAAGGTTAATTGTGGTTTTAAACTCTTTTTTTGTATTAATTTTAACAGACTCTACGTTTACGTTGCGGTAAACCTGGAAAACAAATTTAAGGAAAATTCTATCAAATTCTAATCACAATTATTTTAAATTAAATATTTACTATTATAATCCTTTCTTTTTTCTTTTTTCAATATTTTTACTAGTTATAAGTCTTGGGACTACAGTGGATTCAGGTCGTGTGTTGAGGCAATGGACTATAATATAGTAATACATTTTATGTATGCTGCTTCGAAAATGAATGTAGTCAAAGCTGGAAAGTGAAATATGAGTTATTCCTCTCCAGTAATTAAAATCTTGCAATTTACTGGCTCATAATTATAACTATAGGCTTATTTCTTTGATAATGGTGCACCCAATATCTTCTAAAAATGTTTCTAAGAAATCAGTATCTTCTGACTTTTAATCTTGTTTAGATTATAGGTGATATTACATCAAAATCAAGTAAGTATTGGAAGAAAAACATTGTTAAAAATAAAATGGTTTTCTTATGTACTTCTGGCTCAATAGACTTGAAAAAACTGACAACATTTTTGTGAGCTCTTACACGTTTATTCACTACGTTTCCTTCCCGTTAATTCACTTTTACTGGCAAGTTTCAAAATAAAATTCTTGTGATTATTATAAAGTAATAAACCGAATCGTTATGAGGACACTTATTAAAAGAAGGAAAAAGCGACAGAAATGATTTACAGCTCCGTCAATATCAAGGATACGTTTTAATAATCTTGAGTTCTTAAAACTTAATTTGATAAATGAACTGGGGATGAAAGGTACCCGGTTCGATTGACGGTTAGTGTACAGAAAACTTTCTTACCGTTGTACTACAGTTACTATTCAACACCAATTTAATTCGCTAACCCAGTAGCAGAAACGACATTACATAAAATAATAACAAACTAATAATAATAATAATAAATGAAATAAATAAACTGAAGTTTCAAGGTTTTAATATCACAGGAAAAACCAGTAGGCCTAGGATCTGTATTTTTTTATTAACGTCCACTTCATGGTAAATTTTTATTACGTAATAATAATTATAAATTTTATTGCAATTTATCCTATTCAGGGCTAAGAAGAAAAACAGTATTATCGGAAAAGTATTATCTCATATCTAATTTCTAGTGTTGATATAGTCTCGTATATGACTTTAACGGTGAAAGAAACGTTGAAATAAATGTGTACACCAATACTACAGAAGGTGATCATCTCAAATAAACTAGGTGAATAATTTTATCGAGCTATGGTTTACTTAATCGTTTTTACTTTTAACAAATCGTAAAATGATTTGAACTACGATACATTTTTGTACTGATTCATTAAAATTACGATTCGTAAAATGTTTTCTGTCTCCTTCATCCAAAAAAGTTTTCCCACAGAAAAGTAGTTTCAAATGAAAGCAATTAGGTTTTTCTTTAGAGTTATGATATGCAATAATGATTAACTTACTAAATATCCTCATTTTAAATGAAAATTTGACAAAGTCAAAATCTGATATTCAATCGGAAATTTTGTCCGAGTATTTTACCCACATACTGAGAATGAATAAATGCATGCATCTAATGGATGACACAGACCAAATAGGTAGCTTAGTTTACTTTCATGTGATTGATCAGATCACGCATATAAATGGTTGACATTTTTTTATTTGCGTGACATCTATATCCATACCTTTCTTTTTATCCGTTGCCATTCTTTATTTTATGGATCCCAGAATGATGAAACTATGTAGAGTAACTTGGTACAGCTTTAATTTGTTTTAAAAGAGGTTTTTAAATACATTTCTGAATATTAAAAGATATTTGGCTGTGAATTAGAACATTTATTGCAAAACAATGTTACAATTAATGGACTTATACTCGTAGATCATTCAGTTGTAGTTCTGTCTGAAATAGGGCTGGGACTAATTATTAATAAATGTTACCGCAAAATTAAATAGGCTATGTAACGCACTTTCATACTGAGGCATGGTGTTGTTTTAACTAGGAAGAAAAACGCGAGATAACACAGTAAATAAGTTAATTAGAATAGTACTTGATGCTAGGTCACAGAAAGGTATTTTTACATCGCTTTAATAAAAATAAAAATCGTCATGTACATAGATGTCGAATGCCATTTATTCCCACTGGATGGAAATTGCTGTCGATAAGAAAGTCGATGGAAAGTGTTTTTAACTTAAACTATAATTAGCAAAACAAAATACTTTTATTTTCAATCAATCGAGAATTCTAATGTTAATTATTAGCAGATAAGTATACTAGTTTACAAAAGTCTAATAGAGACGGCCTTCGTAGCGTAGTGGTTAGCGTGTTAGCCTACCACGCGGAGGTCCCGGGTTCGATACCCGGCCAGGGTCCGGAAATTTTCACGGTCAAATCTCACAGTTAATGTTTCATAACCCACCATAGTCGCTAATGACTAAGAAGTTGATGCGGCTTTAAATTAAATAAATAAAAAAGTCTAATAGCATTTTCTTGAAGGCATCAAGGAAATCTATCAAAATTTGGGTTTGTGTGCTGGATATTGTATTGGCAGTAGTTGAACAAAAACCTAAAGAAGTAAAACTGAGTTTTTCCTAGAATCTGTACCAGAAATTGCTGATCTACATAATCATTTTATTTAGATCAGGCAATTCTACAGCTTTTCCTAAAGATGCATGCATATGCAATTTAATTATTAAAATTTTATCTTAATCATTTTAAGTGTAAAAACACGACGAACTTATTCTAAAAAATAATGTATAACTAAGTGTTCAACACATAGTGTGGAGAATGTAGTACACTAAAAAATATATCTAACGGTTTGAAACTCAAAGGAACTTCGGACGTGTTTGCTGCTTTAAATTTTTCATCCGTTTTTATCAGACATTTATTTTGGTGGCCAACGTAAATAAATCAGCGTAGTTCAGCGTCTTAGGGAAATTTAATACAGTACGCTCTGTGACTGTAGTCAGTCATCAGATAGTTCAAGACTTAAAAGATTGGCAGAACAACATTTTCAAAACTGAAGTGAAATTGGGACCAGCCAAAATTTAGGTTAAAATATGATTAAATCAAAATACACTTTTATGTTTTAAAAATTAGGAGTTATGCTTACATGCTAAAGTTTTGGATGCAGTTTTTTTTATGTACTTCTTTGATCTTTCCAGGTTAATGTCGGAACAGTTGATTTGATTTCCTATGCATTAGCATGATTTTCAATTTCTTATTCATCTCTTGGCTTATAACACAACACTTTTTCGTTAGTTTATTCAAAGTTACATCAAATGTTTGTACTTTATCAATTGCATTGTGTTAAGGAGCAGTGACAATAAGTTTTAACGGTTTATTATTTCTATATCTTAGCCAGGGAAAAAATTAGAGAAAAGACATTTTATTTCTGTCGAGCAATCTATTCACTGTTTTACAGAGGCGGCCAAAAAATATATTATAACTTACGCGAAAAATATTTTTTTACCCTTTGTCTTGTTCTTCAGTGAAGACCTATAGTATCTTTACGGAATAACTGCTTAACAGGTTGAGCAACGTTGTAAAACTTCAAAATCACTTTAGGATTGTTAAAAATGTTAATCTTTTTCTAAAGTCTTTCGGTAGGAGACCAAATTCTTGTGAAAAATTTATTACTTCGAAATGCGTTATCGTATTAATATCAGTAAACATACATTGTATTTATGACCAGTCATGAACAGCAAAGTAAATTTGATGAAACTGCTAGAAACAATGAGGTTATTAGTTATGAGGATATTTATTTTGTGGCGTACTCGAACAAAAACTTAAGAAAAGTAACTGTTTTTATAATTGTAAAAATCGTCATTAATTGTCACGAATAACACTCTTTTTCTGATAGAATGGTTAATTAAAGTATCTTAATGAATGTTTATCTACTTAATAAAAAACAATAAAAAAAAATAGTGTCTGAAATAGTATGAATGTGTAATTAAAACCACAATTTCTTCATAATGGCTACAGATTACACATTTTTGAAATTATTGTTTTCATTAAAAGCTAAAGGAATCGTGGTCATTAAATAAATGGCTTACTGTCGTAATAACGATGCTTCATAATCGTTTAAGTGTTAATTATGATATCTCAGTCACTAAAGTTACTAAAAAAACTTTTTAAATTCGTTTTTATCAATAATTTTTGATAAAAAATTATATTAATTGATTGCGATACCGTCCCGATCCATGATACTAAGACTATAGCAGTAGTAGTTTTCATGATGCTAAGACTTACACCACTATAGTCTTAGTATCGTGATCTCGATCTATAGTTTCATTTGTAAGTCAGGTACATCAGAATCATCGTATGGGAGTTGTTAGTCACTGTGAAAAAAAATAATTCATTTGTAAAAGCGGTTACCTCAAGATTGCACTAGGAGCAATTTTTAGTTACCTCATGAACAAAACGGATATTTTGTGATTCTATAAAAACAAATTTCATTTTGGATGATTTGAATCCGTTTTACATTAGATAGTTTGGTTGATCTTGACTTAACAATCGTCTCTAGGAACACGGAAACAGTGAAAAAACCAACGGGTTAAAAGAACAAGCAGAAAAAGCAGGAATACAGATTTCCTTCGAAAAACTAAATACATATCGAATATTAGAACCCACTTGAAAAGGCAATACGGAAGAATTATAAAAGTTGATAGCTTCGAATACCTCGAGGAGATAATACAATCGAAGACGAGCGAAAAGGAAGCGAACATCAGCAAACGAAGAAAGATGGTCTGTGTACTCTAAGGAACTCACCACTTGGTGTAAGAAGAAAACACTCTCAAGACAAGCAAAGATTATGTTAGAGATTATGATATTGTAATGAAACCTGTGTGTCTGTACGCGAGTAAGTGCCTTCGAATGACCAATAAGGTTGGTCTAAGAGAAACAGAGGCTTTTTAGAGAAAGATCCTCCGCAAAATAATGGGTCTGAAGTAGCAGACAAACAATACAGGATACAAAGATGAGAACAACTGTACAAGAAAAATGCAAAATAAATGGAAACAATATTAGAAAAAAATTAACTAAACAGACACCTGTACAGAATGGATGACAAATAGTTAACGAAAACAAATTTTTAAAGAATAGACATAAGGTGACGGAAAAATGGTTCAAAGAAGTCAGAAAGAGTATTAAGAAAACCGGAATAAACTGAGAAAACTTAATGAACCAAACCAAATTCACCATTTGAAGATTTGAAGAACTTCCATGAAGAGCACAAACAGAACACCGAGGGGACAGAAGAAAGGAGAAAACCGAACAGTGAAAGAATGCTGAGAGTTTTGGCTGGAAAAAGAGCTTCCATAAATGTTTAAAGTCACCTCACGTGGTCTAAAAGTGGCCATATACGAGAAAAAAAATTGTTAATGGGAATATAATATTTTTAATAACATTTTTTTGTCTTGGTTTTGCTTGAGTAATAGCATAATATAATTTTAAAAGGATTACCCAGTGATATTTTGTTCTTGCGTAGCTTACAGCTGATTATCATTAATTCGCTCGCCCAACCGGTGAAAATTAACAAATCAAGCTACCTTCTAGATCTGACTAATGACTGGGCTGGCCCAGAAGTCTAGCCGAATGTATACATTTTTGAGACTCCTGTCAATTTTTGTTACAAACCTTGACATTAATTAGTGAATTTGATTTTCTTGGGTTCAGCCCAGTTGTTCAATAACTAGCTGACGACTATTAACGTCTTGCCTTCAACAGTAACAGCAATTAAACTTAGAGTAATAAAATTTTTAATGTCTTATATTGCGATTAATTACAACATATTTGATTAGTGTTATGCTTGCTATTATCATAGTGAATCAGGATGATACAAAAAAAATTATTTTACAATAAGCCGATATCTGTGTTTACAATTTACGTCATAATAGGCCTACTGTACGAACCCGCAGTTCGTTATTTACGCGAATCTTTACACTCCGCCTTTTTTTAATGCCTTTTTACACCTCTTAAGTCAGTTTTGTAACGTCGGCTAATAAAATAAGTTCTACGTGTCTTTTTTAATAAAAAGTTTCATAGACTCATAAAAATAACTGAAAGGTTGTGTAGCTAATCTGTAGATGGCTGCCAGGCTGTGCATTTCTGAGTTTCAAACAGATATTGACAAATATATGCCTTTAAAGTATAAGTGTAAAATTAATGAAGACTACGAACATCAACCTTTAGTTCATGAGTGTAAAATGAAGTGACGAATTGTGACCAGTAAGCATTGCTATAGTGCCCTGCTAAAAAATAAGGCAGTATCTGGAAATTTTTCGATTTTGAGTTATATACGTATTTTCTTGTTAAAGACTACGAGGAATTTATTGGACTAAGTAAAAAAGTAGTATCTCCAGTAGTTTTGGAAATATGGAGTTTTGTGTCGGCAGTATCTGCTTACTTTTCCTTTTTAACCTAGGTAAGAAAGCAGTATAATTATAACACACCCTAAGTATTAACGCAGTATTTTTATTGCAGTTGCTGCTATTTTACCTAGTATACTGCAAATACTGGCCTTTGGTTTAGGTTGCCTCTCATTTGAATGTACCTACTGCGTTGATTTTTTGTTAAAGTAAAGAAAATTAGGCTACCTTTTTGTTACTCTGTTTTTCCAACCACCAAATTAAATTCAGCTGAAAAATCAGCTGATTAAGTTTCGGAATTATTAAGTTTTAAATGGGTTTGCTATTATTTTAAATTAAAAAAGTCTATAAATGCCCCCTTTAATGCAATTTACACAAAAACATACACAAATTGAAAATTCTGTTTAGGCCAGCTTAAAAACTTTGACGTCATTTTCCCACATTTCAGGACTTTGCAGATACTGTCTTTCTTCTTAGCAGGGTAGTATAGGCCTCGGGTGACCAGATTACCTTCATGAAAAACCGGGATATCAATTCCTCAATTTCATCTTCCCCCTTCCATTACCTTTAACATACACTATGATTCAATAACCCTATCGGTGAGAAGATAATAGTTTTTTAATATTATATCAACAATCGGATATAAAACTAAACAAGCTACATAAAAACATCAAGTAAATTACCACAACATATTCTTACATCAACAGAACAGCGATAGTATATTAACAGTGATATTTCTTAAATACTCACAAACTTAAAAAAAGTCGCAGTTGAAAAATAAGAAAATGCAACCCTTGTTGAAACTATTTTTTAAAACATTTTAAACAATAATTTAAACACATTCCCGAAATCTGGAACAATTTATCGTCCCCGGTATGCTCACCTGAGACAACGGGAGAGGGCATAAAAAACTGGAACAATTCTGAAGAACTGAACGTAGTTTTTCAGTTTCTTTAATCACCCTCTGTATGCCCTAGTAGTGAAATATTCAAGCATTTATTAAAATAAACGAAAAACGAAACCAAGTGAAAGTGATAAGAGCTTACATTCGTATGATTTCAGTTAGTATAGTATTGTGACAATATCTAAAACGAATGTGTGTTCGAGAATTGTCGAGGAGGGCCGAATTTTTTAAAAATGTTAACTTAAATAATAAGAGTGATAAATAGGTTACCAAGAAATAGTTAGAAATAGTACATGTAACCTCCTATAAACGGTTTTTATAGTACAGGTAGGCCTGACTATTGTTGTACAGGTATTTTAAAAGAGGCGGGTACCTATTTGGATAATTAGCTCTTTTGTAACACCTTCTATTCAATTCTAATTTGTTTACAGTTGTTAAGATTTATCTAGAAGCCGTCAGAAGGATTTTGTATTTTCATTGTTGAACCTTATCGAAAATCTCTGTCTTGCTCGAAATTTCCTTAGATCCACCTATATAAGCGACGCGATTTATTTTGTGAGTTTAGTTTCGTTTTGTCTGTGATTCAGTGAGCGAAGATAGTGCATAACAGTGCGTTAGAAAAAGTTAACGTTACTGTGAATTACTGTGTATTGTTTAACATTATTTCTGTATCTTTTGTAAGTAGTATTTAGTAAATTGGTTAAGGTTATTTAATGTTATTAGTTGTTATAATTAGTTTGTTATTCATTATAAGTAGTTAAATTGCAATTTACTTGTAGATTTTAGTCACTTTATAAATTCGTTGTAATTTTTAGTTGTAATAAAAACCTGTAATGATTTTAGTTTGTTAATTATTTAATTTATTCAGATCCCGAAACGGACCTTAGTGGTAAGTGTCATAGTATACAACAGTATACTATGTATAAAAGTAGCCTATATAAGTGTATAATTACAACAGAAAGAGGAGGAGGAGGAGGAAGAGAAGGAAGAGGAGAGAATCCTAGTTTTTATCTCTAAGCTCACTTTAGATCAGGTTTGATTTGATTAGATTAGATTTGATGTTTGTAAGGTCCCTTTAAAATAAGTAACGAAATGAACAATGAGCTGTAAAGTATATTCAACAAGAATTAAGTCATTAAGTTATTGTATTAGTGTCTACAATGTTTGTGGTAAAAACGAATAAAAATATTTATTACTTTTTCTACTTTGAAACAATTAAGGTGGTATATATATTTATTTGTTTAAGTAGTAATAAATAGTAGTAGTAACTGTGATTTATATTTAACAACTTTAATACTACCATACTGACCCATTGTATCCAATCACTAATGTCATTGGGACAATATTAATTTATAATTTGATTATCACGCCAAGCAATTAAAATATAAATTAATTATATTATGTGTAGTATAAATAAATGAATTTTAATTAATTACACTCGTTAAGGCCTAACAAGGCACGCGTCTTACTTGTGCTATTTAGCATTACTATCTCCACAATTAAAGTAGTATAGTACGGTACTATTATTAACCAAAAAATTATTTATTTTGTAAGTACTAGTGCTATTTTTTTTATTTTCTCGTTTGCCCTTTATGAATATTAGAGGAAATATTGTTTTCATATCGATTTTTCGAAATTGACTTTTTACTGGATGTACACGTTTCACAGGCCCATTGAATCCCTAAAAAACATGTTTTTTGCTGTTGGAATGTGTGTGCGCGCGCGCACACATGTGTATGAACAAAATACCTCAAGAACGAAATATCGTATGAAGTTGAAACTTGAAACGTAAGTTAGATAATATCGCTAGACAACCCGACACGAACATTTTCATCAGAATCGGCTGAACGGAAGTAGTAAATTAATTCATGCAATTTTTCACTTCTTTGCGATTTCATAAAAAAAGCTCCTACGATTTTAAAAAATCTCATTCACTACATTTTTTTGCTCTAAAAGATGGGGTGTGTGCTGAAATTCTTTGTGGGCTTGTGCTCTTGTGGTAATTTTTTTTTAAGATTGCGATCTTAATATGCATTCTAGTGCAAAAGTGTATGTAACTAAAATTGTAGAACATTAAAAATCCTACAACTTTTATTTGTATCATTTTTTCTACAGCACATAGTTTAGCGTCAATTAACTTTATCTTATTTTCTGTTTTTTGCTTATTAAAATCCTAAAAATTAGGATTTTTTAATATTGTGGTCTTAGTATGTATTTGCGACAAAATTGTATGTTATTGTCATAAGAAATAAAAAAAAAACTTACGACTTTTATTTCAAAAACCTTTTTCTTCAGAGCCTACTTTAGTGTCAATTAGTGGTTTCCCGTATATTTAAATCAACGATAGGTTCATTTTCATTTCGCGTCATTCACTCATGATTAAATTTAGATTATATTTTCATTTCACATTTTTAACTAATGATTAAACATGTTATAAGTTTTATTTTTTACATTGGCAAGAGAAAGAAGTGTGAGCGTTTCATACCAGACTAAGTTTTTTTTTAAATTCAGTATACAAATGATATCCCCCTTATTCACGTATTCCTTCTTTCTGAAACAAATATAAAATAAAATTTGGTATAATTTTTTAGCATGGAATTTAGTAATAGAACGTTTTAGGGAGGTATGATCCCTTTCGAGTTATATCCCCGGGACAAATTATATTTGGAAATTTTTCAAAATATCCTATTTCTCAACGAGCTAGAGATCTGAAATTTTGTATTTTTTTCTAGTAAGTATACTTTATAAAATAGAAAAAGTAATATTATTCTACGGAGTTCGTCTACCCACGTTTTGTAGACCCCCCCCCCGCCAATAAAATTGTTAGTTTGAAAAGTTCACAAAATTCTCTTGTTCGTAAATTTTAGAGCTGAATATCTTCATCTTGTGGTGCCTATCCAATCCGAACGTTGGGGATCATTCTGGCTATAACAACCTTACTCGCAGCTGCTCTGAATATCTCTGAAGTTGTTTTAGAGAACCACACTTTAAGATTCTTTAGCCAGGAAATCTGTCTTCTTCCCGGTCCATGTCTCCCCCTGATTTTTACCTGAAGAAGCCTGTACTTATTTTCGTTCCTCATTACCCAGATATTCATATATTACTTATATATATATATATATATATATATATAGGCCTATAAATAGGTAATAAATTTTTATATATATTACCCAGATATATATATATATATATATATATATATATATATATATATATATATATATAGTCCCAGATATTCAAGCTTAACTTCATAATTTTTATCAGTTAATTTCTTCAGAATATTTAATTAATATTTTTATAAATACCATAACCGATTGGACGTCAAACCAAATTGAGGGGAAAATACCCGAGGTCTTTAAGATGTGGTGTTACAGGCAATCGTTATATGTACCATAACATTATCTGCCCGTAACAGACAAGTGGAGTGTCAAATTATTTACACTCAATCTATTAGTTGCAGGGCTAAAATAAATACATGGTCAGCCAATTAAATGACTTAATTGCTTAAGAGTAGGAGAGGTAGAGGTGTAAAAGACACTTATCGGAGTTATCGCCTCTGAAAGTAATGAATTTCATTATGCAGCCAGACCCTGTGGTGAATGAAGTGAAGGTGTCATGTGCAGAGTGGAAAATATGTGCTTTTCAGAGGGCCCGGCATGCTGATAAGCGTAGTTCTCTAATCAGTGAGGAAGGCAATGGTAAACCACCTCACTTCTCGTTTTACTTAGTAAAACCTCTACAGGTTCAAACCAGCCTTTCGGCTGAAAACCTAAAACAACAACCGATTGGACGTCCAACCAAATTAAGAGGAAAAAATACCCGAGGTCTTTAAGATGTGGTGTTACAGGCGATTGCTATATGTACCATGGACGGATAGAGTAAGGTACACGGTTGTCTTGGTAAAGCTTAATAAAAAAATAGAAGTTGTAAATACTGTGAAACGTTAAAAGCTTAAATAATTTAATCCTGTGGTGAGAGGGGAGGAATATAGACTACTACAAAATATTATGCAGTGAAAGATAGCGGGTAATTGGTTTGCTGGCATTAAACCCCCCCTCCCCCCATTTGATCGCTCTAAAGCATAGAACCGGAGGCCGTTCCGTAGAACTCATTATTTCTTGTGACTAGCGACGGTCACTTATCTTATAGGGAAATAAATTAAAATTAAATTAATTTAATAGTTGTGGATAATACCGGTATGGAGAGAGTATCTTACTTTCGTTATTTAGGGGTAATGTGGGATTTGATTCTGATTTGGATATTGAGCAGAAATTTAGCCAACTCCAGACGATATGCAGGACTATAAGCAGAACTTTGGGTAATAGAACGAGAAAGGTCGTAAAACTTAAGTTCTACAAAGTCATATGGCAGCTCCAGTTAATCTGTAAGGAAGTGAGGCATGGACAACAACAAAAACCTTGGTTGGAAGAAGCAGAAGAAGAATTTAATAGAATAAGTAAGATTGAGGGTAAGTACGGTCCAGGTCGACGTAGAACATCTTAGTTGAGGAATCTTTGGGACTTGTATGGTGTAATTTTGATTACCCTTTATCGTTGGGTAATGGACAAAATTCAAGTGGCCTTGATGATAACCAATGTTCTCTAAGGCACCTGAAGAAAAAAAGCTCTAGTAGTATCTGAAATATGAAGCAAAACGAATTTTTTAATATGATAACAAAAACAAATTAACTTTATCGTTTTACAGACTGACGTTTTTTTACAATGCATAGCAGATTTTTCAGGCAGTAAACGTAATTCAAGACTATTATTTTTATTTTGACATCAGTTTTGTTTGTAACTATTTTTATAAAATATTTTAAATGTTGTGTAGAAAACGGTTTCTTTGAAAATTTTACTTATAGACTGGATACGAAACTATTTTTATTTTTTTATTTATAAAAGATTATATCATTACAATCAAGTCAAGGGCAATGTCAGGGCTACGCGTTGTAGCAATCATATTTTTATATTATAAAGGACAACAGTATTATTATACGATTTTAGTAACACTCCGTAACAGTAACAGATTAAAATTTAATCTGTTCTCTTGGTGGATGGAAACCAAACGACTTATTGAAGCCGACAAAAAAAACAAAATTGATAATCATTACTTCCTATCTGAAACAGGCAATTATAAATCACTTTAAAATATAATTTTAATTGGATATTTATTGATAATTACATAATGTAAGGGCGTGCGTTCAATAAACTTCAATTACAAGTTTAACGAGGTAGACTGACTTTACATTGTGAATTTGAAAGCTTCATTCTTATCTATAACAGTAATTCAGTATAATGAAATACTACAAAAAAATTACAGGCCCTAAACTTTTGATAAACAATATTGATACAGTAAAATAAGTTTCTCAAGAACTGTTGCAAGCAACAAATAATTAAATAAGCCCACTATGTATTTAAAAAAAATAATCTGAAAATTACCTTGCGGAGGATCTTTATCTCGAAATTCGCTGCTTCTCTGAGATAAACCTTCCCGGTCATTCGAAGGCATTCACTTGCGTACAGGTACACAGGTTTTCTGACAGTATTATTATTATTATTATTATTATTATTATTATTATGACTGGTATTGGTTTGAATAAAGAATGTTTTATTTTCTTTTGAGACTGCAGTGGATCATTTGAGTCAATTTCTGGGCACTCTCTTCTGATTCTTTTCTTTGATTTTCCTCCAGTATTCTTTCATTCTGGTAGATCTTCTTTGCCTTTCTACTTCTGAAAAGTTCACTTTCCTGCTTCCTCTTTTATCTACTTTTCCTTGGAATCTAATATTTTTATTTTTAAATAGTTTCAGCTGTTCTGTTTTATTTTCTAGATCTTCGAAGGTGATGTCTAATTCTTCCATATCTTTCTTGGTTTCTCTTAACCATATTACTTCTGTCTTTTTCTGGCAGAGTTTTCTGACTATTTGGTTTCTGATTCTATTTTTAGGTGTTCTGATTATAGCCTATGTCCAAAGAAGGATATTCTCTCTTGTTTTATTATACCACAAGTTGTTAGTTCTTCGGAGTGCAGCAGCCGTCTTCCCTTGTTGGCTGTTGCTCACTTCCTTTTTGCTGGTCTTCAGTTGTATCATCTTCCCAAGGTACTTGGAGCTATCAGCTTTTCCAATTTGTCCGTGTTGTGTCTTCAGGTGACGCTGGGCAGTTATGATGTTATGTATTTAGTTTGATGAAAATCTGTAACCCGCTTTTTCTGTTTAAGTTCAAAGATTTATTTATTTTCGAATTATCTAGAGATTTATTAAATACGCACCTATTTATTTTATGATTTTTCAAAGTTCGACTTTAGAGAGGAAAAACGTAGCTTCCTTAAATAAATTACATAATATACCTACATTAATGCATGTAAATTAGTTTACTTTTATTATATAAATTATTATATATATTATATTATATATTATATATTATATATTATATTATATATTATATTATATATTATAATATATATTATATTATATATTATATTATATATTATATATTATATTATATATTATATTATTATTATTATTATTATTATTATTATTATTATATGTTCAAGCAATTTCCAGGTAAGTTTTTCTAAAAATTTTAAGTTCATTTTTAAGAGGTATGCTTAGTTCTTCCGAGATTAACATTGATGATCTAGATTAAACTGACTTTAAATCTTGTAAAAATATTTTAGAACTGTTTTTGGAACATTCGGCTCCATGGGGTAGTGCCCGTCGGGTCCTTAACGAAAATCAATTTATCTTATATTTTGATAATTTGAGTTGCAAATTATCTAGCGAGTAAGAAAACATGGATTTCAGAGTTTTGTTTTGCCCTAATAAATAACTTATGTCGTTCTCAATTGTCAATAATATTACGCTTTGATTATTTGTTATTTGGGTGATGAGTAGGCCTATTATTACGGTAGAAAGTATAAAAACAAAAATCAAATTTATTTTGCGTCAGCTGAAAGACTTGTTGAGTGATGGCTGGAATGGAAATAAGTAATAAGCATTTTACTAATTAGCATATTTATGTTTCTGTTGCAGGCACATGTTTTGGCAATGATAGCAGGTGAGTGACAAGACAATTAAAATTATTCAATTATAATCCTTTTCGCCTATATGCCGGTATAATATGGAGAACATTTTGCAGTTGCTAAGTGCAGTATTTTTAAGCCGATACTTTGTGCCATTACCGACTTTCTAAAGTTTGGCAAGTTTTAAACAACATCAAGTGACTTTCATAGTTTGTATAGAATCGTTGACATTAAATCTGATCGCTATAGACTACTTTCAAAACTTGCAAGGTAAGTCAAGGGAGTAACTCAAAACTGTACCCTATTGTACCTTGTGGAAAATTTGTACGAGTAACTATAGGAAATCTACTGGGATCTAATTTATATATCTAAGAATCGGCTGAATCATGGTATGCAGAGAGTCCCTACATACCGTGGGCTGAATGATGTAGGCCGTATTTATGCCACCGTGACTCCGTCGTGTTTTTTTATTTTTTTATTTAACGTCGCATCAACTGCGACGGTCATTAGCGACGACGTTGGGGTGTAACTGTGTGAGGATGAAATGATCTTTTGTAACATATGAAAATATGCCGTGCCTGAGTGGGATTCGAACCCACGACCGTATAATGAGAAACGAGCACGTTACCAACTACGCCAATGCGATCGACCCGCCCTGTTTGTTTATGTCAACTTTGTAGTTAAAGCTTTTACTATAGCGAGTCAGCTGATATAACATTCCATTATGTTAATGCATATGAAAAATATGGTAGTGGCAACAATCAGTAAAAACAAAAATAGATATAAATGGAAGCTGTTTTACTTGCTGTTAAGTGAAACGAAATTAGTTGTTTAATTGATCAGATGTTACCTGAGACAGGCAGGCGGAAGTGAAAATTTTAAACGGACATTTATTTAGAGATGTGTTGTTTTGATATTCTTGGACATACTTAGCTTTCCTAAAATTATAAAAGAGTCGGCTTATCAGTGATCACTACGGTTGTGTAAATAATATTTGAATTTCTTACCGCAGCGATGGAGAACGAATTTGTATTGAAAGCGATCAGGTAATTCTATTTTTTTATAAAGAATACTATTGTTTTAATTAAAGAATTAATAACTCAATTTTTTTTCGATAGGCCTACCTTTTTTATGTAGTTTGTAAGGAACGTGGTTAATTTCATCGGTAATACAACCAAAATTAGAGCGCGTAAAGCTAATTTTGTAGACAAGTTTGACAAATTGTTTAAGTTTATTAGTTTTTAGAGATTATGAAAAGTAATTTAAAAATATAACCTAAACGAGGTTGTAACGTAACTGGGTAATTTTTTGATTCACAAAAATTATCTATGGGTATCAGAAACGTACAACTCTCAAAGGGTTACATTATGTTACCTCCATGTGAAAACGCAGTAATGGCACATTCGTAACTCGGAAGGAATTTATAGTATAGTATCTTAAGTAACCTGAAAAGAGGTAGGCCGACTTATTTTTGTGGCGAATGTGTGCTTATTGCTAACTCGCGCCTTCTGTGGTTTAATTATTCCGATCAGGTAAAATTTTTGGTACGTTTCATGACCCCCGAAGTCAAAAATTGTTTTTTTAGAATAATGTTCGTTTCAATCTGAAATTATAAAACTAGGAATTCTCAACAAACCCCGGAGAGTTTCTCTAGAATTAGCTACGACGTCAGCAAAAAATTAAAAAGGTACTTTATTTACTCCTGTACAATAATAAAATTATAAAGGGCAATTTTTTCGATTTGAGAAGAAACGGAATTCTCAAAACTAGTTTGATGAATCTTACTTTATTTTATTATATATTTTAAAAAACAATAAGTAGACATAGGTATGAATGATACCCCTGGAAAACTCTTGAGAGGGGGTACTGCAACCGTTCGATATATGTATAATTACAAATTACAGCTTACAATTGTAGTTTAGGACATAAAGCAAAAACGAATTTAAATATAACCTTGTTATTTTTAAAGATTTTATAGGCTACGTATAGGTTATATTTATTGTATATACGTTTTTAAAGATTTTATACGTATACTACTGTATATGCCTACGCTTTTTTTCGTCATTTTGCGGATTAGCCGCGGCACTCGTGCCACCCAATTCCGCGGATAATCGGTAGTTGACTGTATTTGTTTTCATTGGCAGGTTGCGAATGAGTCATATATTTCTAATTACTCTGCATACCTCACCCACGTATTATTGTCTCTTATCTCAGCCATGTATCAACTGTCTCTTTCTTTTCCATCGGTATTCTTCAATGCATTCTATTCAATTCTGTTAAATCGCAGGGACAAACATTTAAAACGGTGGGCATCGATTTGAGACAAGAGTGGTTCCTTCACTCATGGACAGACAACTTTATTTCGGACTTTTTAGAGCTGGAAGTTCAGAAAAACAATTTATTTTGCTGCCACTGGGCAACGAAACCACAAATATTGTATATAGAAAGGTTTTAAAATAATTTAATGAGGCCTACATTAGCTGCTGTGAAACGAAGCGAGCGGGGGTTGCTAGTGTATAATATAATTTAAATATTTTTCAGTAAAACTATTTACAAATTTTATTCTTGTCTGTCAATTTTATTACAGAATGGTAAAAATTTGTTAAGATAGTCTTGTAAATCAACAACATGAAAGACTGGATCTATAACTTTTTCCAAAGAACTTTGGAACTGGTGTAAACACATGATAAGAGCGGCCGCCTCCGTAGCGTAGTGGTAGCGCGCTGACCTACCACGCGAAAGTCCCGGGTTCGATTCCCGGCTAAGGTCTGTAAATTATAACAAGTCACAACCCAACGTTCCATTACCCACTGCAGTCGCTAATGATCAAGGTGTTGATGCGACTTTAAATAAACTAAAAAAAAAAACATCATAAGGCGTACGGTTAGAAGAATGAGACTAACGTGACCGAACGGTCTGAATCACGCGGCCAAGCGTCCAGTGACGAGTCATGTTATATGACTCGACATAATACATGATTTTTTTATTTATTTATTTAACTTCGCATCAACTGCAACGGTCATTAGCGACGACACTGGGGTAACTGCGTGAGGATGAAATGATTTTTTGTAACGTATGAAAATATGTCGTGCCTGAGCAGGATTTAAACCCACAACCGCATGATTGGAGGCGAGCACGTTACCAACTACGCCAATGCAGCCGGCAATATATGTTTGTGTCTGCTTCTGATGCAGTAATAGGCTATTTTGGTGCTTCTTCTGTGAAGCTTAGTGCGTTATCATATTTAAATATGATTTAAATTATATGCAATTTTGCTCTCACCATTGGGATGGTCCGCACTAAGCATTATTTGTAACTGAGATTACGCATCCAGCCAATAGTAGAACAGAGGATTGTTTACATAGTTCTAAAGATAAGAGGACTGAACAATAATTATATAAATACGGTAATGAATAAATGTTTATTGAGAGTCTTATTAAAATAATTTTTAACTTTTCCAAGAAAAACTACAATTCCACATTGAATTAAATCAATTAACTGAACTATTAGCTGAAGTTTTTGCATTTTACATCTCTAGGACGATCTAAATTATGTTTATTAGAATGTAGGATCAATGATGTGTTCCAAAATATTTAGCGTTAATACAAGTATACTTGGGTTAAGAGGTTAGATCGTTTAGTTAGATGAGTACAAAACAATATTTCGCTTCTTCTCTCTACTCCTGGAGGGGCAAAGGACAAATTAAGCGTCGCCCATTACAGTTTATTATATAGGTCATGTAGTATATCAAATGTCAGTTTCCTACTAGCATGCAGTAATCTGCGAAACCTACTGCCGCGGTCACTCGGAACTAGGTGCAAGTTCAAATCGTTCTTCCCGGGTTTCTAAGGGCGAATTTCATCACCGTTGTTGATCTTTTAATAAAATGGTATTTTACTAGTATTACGTTAAGTTATATAAATAATTGATACACAATTTATGTTTTTTGAAAGAAACATTTTTCTACATTATATAGTACATTTTTTGTAAAATTAATTAATTTATAATTAGGTACTTTTTTATGCTAATTGTATTTATTTTGTACTATTAAAGAGAATGGTTAACAGAAAATATCCGCTTCTACTCTTCTAGTGCGTAATATCTAGTTTAATATATATTTTTGGTGCAGGAGAAACTTTAATTGAATTGTAAATTACTGACCGTCGAATCGGAAAGAGTGAGATTGATAACATGCTTGTTTTTACTATGGCTATGAACGAGTTTCTTAGTAGGGTAATAAATAGATTGTTTATCGATATATGCTAGTATTATTATTATTATTAACTTGCTGAAAAATTAATAAAATTATTTTTTTCGAATGGCTACAAATTCTGTATTTATTTATTAATATGAGATTAATATCTATTGCGTTTATAAGAGTTCTTTAATGTATTTACACAATACTGTATTTACGCAATCACAAAAGTAACAAAAAAACAGATGATGTAACCATTAAAAATAACGATTGGGCGTAAATGTATATTTTAGTTAAATTATTATTTTGATTATTAATTCTGAATTTTTTTAACTGTCACTTTAAATATAGAAAATTTCTTTTTTTGATCTAGGCAGTCTGGATTGCCGTGAATATTTTTCTTTTCTGAAATCGAGGATGATCTTTCAATTAATCTAGACAAATTGATTCGAAAAATTCTAGAAATATTTAAGAGTAAGCAAGCTCTTCCTTCACACTGAAAAACGTCTAATACAAGAATGAGAATAAAACTTGCTAGTTAAATCTATAGTTTATTTTTCAATTTTGTTTTTACATACTCATAAGATTGCCTTTATTTGATTCTATTTGTGTTTTGTTCCCATAATGCATTTCAAAAAATCAGTGGGTAGGCTTAAGCAAAGTAGTATATCTATTTATTTTTTTTTAGGGTAATGTAAAACTTTTGAGGAACGTTGGTATGACAGAATACATAATAAAGCGCATGAAAATGTTATCGGACTACCTATAGTGCAGGCGCTACGTATACTATACAACTTAAAGAAGTTTTTCGGATCTTTTTCACTACGTAGGCCTACTTGTACTACATTTAGAATTACTACATCGTAAATCTTTCATTTAAATCTAAAATTACATAAACATTAACTCAGTTATAAATAACACTTATAGTAGCGTATAGTACAGTACAATAATACTAAAATTTAGCATCTTTGAAACAATTTTTTTGAATACAAATTTATTTTTGTCCTGTTTATTGATGACCTTCAAAAGTATGTTAATGCAGTTCACAACAATTTAGGCTATGATTTTTTTCTAGTATTATCTAATTTAAAATAGCAATATCTATTATAACAATAACGTGTTTTCATAATTATCTAATACACTAACACACATATATAGAAAACACACACAAATTCAAACTATGTATGAAGTGTTGGAAACAACGAGAAATCTTGTACAGTTTTAGTTTTATAGATAACATTAATTAATGGTTAAATGTAGGTTCGGATTAGTTCAGTACTGAAAATAAGGGTGCGTTAAAACCGGTGACATTAACGTAATATTTAAATTTCAGTTTGTAGACAGTGGACTAATTTATTTAACAATAAAGTCAGTGCTGAATCTAATCGACTCTTCATCTAAAAGAACTAATCATTCATTATGCGTTCGGTTACTCGTTTTACAACTTTAATGAGTCCACTGTCATGCCGAAATGTAGCTACAAGTATTACTGTAGGAACACCGAATGGAGGCTCTTCCTCAACAATGTCAAGGTCAGTTGTTTCATTCATTATCATTGGCTATTTTATCATACTGTGATGAATCAGATCTTCTGTAATACTGTATACCATATAAAAAAAGCATGCTTAACTGAATGTAGTTCCTACGAATGCACTGAATTGTTTTACGAATGCATGATTGTAGTATCCTTACTATAAATTAAAAATATAAATTTTACTTTCACAATTGGGGTTTAATTCTACCGATGTTTTTGATCGGTGATCGCGTTAGGAATAAATTATCTATCAATGCCATATTTTCCGTTACTTAAATATTATAACCAGCGGCGGCTATTCAGGTGAAGTAGGTGAAGAGCCTTTTCACCTATTTTCTGGATAGTATCGAGATTTATATCTTTCACAAAATACGTACCAGGTATATTCTATTATATTATTTTTTTGTTTCACAATAAATGAAGAAGTATCGTATAAAAAAGTACGTATATAAAATTATTGTTTTTGGTTAGAGCACTTTCTAATGTTTTAAATAGCCCTTGTAATGGCCTTAATATACGTAGGTAATAAGTCCTAAGTGAAGAGTAGACGGGTGGCCGCCGTTTCTCTTCCAGCTCGAGCGGGTTGCCATGATAACTGAGAGGCAAAGGTAAATATGCACGCCTAGCTGTCACCACCCGTCCCTGAACAGTGAAGAGGTAGCGACGGGTAGACCAGCCTACTGTACCTGCATGTTCTATGTACGTGTACGTCAGTTGTTTTGTACAGGTAGGCCCACATAACAACCGAGAAAAAAGATTTATCACAACTCTATGTACCCTTCCGTACACCGCTCTTCGTCCTTCTACACGCTCTCTCTATCTATTTCCAAGAATTGAAAGGAAGCAATACGCACACCACAGAACACACTCATGCACGCGCGCAAATATGTTGCACTCATGCTTTCCTTTTGTTATTGTTATACTTTTTGGCGGAATGTGTTAATAGCGGGAAAGAGACAATTTTTCAGGAACACACGAAACTACAGTCACAACATACCTCTACTCCTTTCTTTCCCCTCGTTTGTAACAGTTATTCAGCCCGGTTTTTACGCGGGCGTAGCTATATTTGTGGTGTCACACAGTTTGTTTTGTATGTATATGTGTATTTTATGTGTATGTATGTATTTGTGTATGAATATGTGTATTTTACTTTTTGACACTCGGGACTCTTGCGGATACTTAGTATACTAGTTTTTCTCGGTTTTTTCTTTGCAACTCTTCACCTATTTTTGAAGGCACGAGCCGTTACTGCTGTTAACTGTAAACCATTATCAAAAATTGTCAGCTGACAAAACTATATGAAAAATTAATTTTTATAACATCGACGTAACATGTTTACTTTCTCTTGCCCTTTATGAAACGTAGGTAAGGAAAATTGTGTTGACATATCGATTTTTTGAAATCGAGTTTTCAGTGGAAATACAAGTTTTCAGACACCCTGAACAAAAAAGTCACCTTTTTACCGATTGTCTGTGTGTATGTGAACAAGATAAAACTCAAAAACGAAAAATTGTACTAAGTTGAAACTTAGAATTTAAGTTAAGTACCATTAGCGGACCCAACATGAACGTTTATATAAAAATCGTTAATCGGAAGCAGTAGTTTTATTTGTAAGTTTGTCACTTTGTTTGCAATTTTCTTCAAAACAGCTCGTACGGTTTTTTTTGTAAAAAATCGCCCCAGTTAACTATATTTTTTCTGCTGTATAAGATTGAGTAAGCGGCATGTTTGCTCAAATTTGTAGGGGGAGGTTGTGCTCACGTGGTAAAAAATAATTTAAAAAAATTACGACCTTAATATGTATTTAGGGCAA
The DNA here is from genome assembly GCA_035578175.1 of Catonia carolina. NCBI lineage: Eukaryota > Metazoa > Arthropoda > Insecta > Hemiptera > Achilidae > Catonia > Catonia carolina. The sequence continues at coordinate 101,770,401 of JAQMRL010000001.1, read as the reverse complement.
AAGTAAGGGTACATGTAATAATTAAAGATATTGGAATTAAAAAAACGTACAACTTTTATTTCAAGCGGTTTTTTAGTACACAGTTTAGTTAGTGTCAAGTGATTTTCCATATTTTGCTTATTAAAGTTGGCAAAATATGTTTTTTTGAAAATTGCGGCCGTAATATGCATTTTAGGGCAAAATTATTTATTCTTATTTATTCTTATACTAAAATTATTTAGTTATATAAAATGAACAACCCTACAATTTTATTTAAGCTTAATTTTCTTCAGTGCTTAGTGTATTTAAATTTTCGAAAAGGTAACGTAGTAAATATTTCGTGTTTAGATACTCTTTAAAACCTATCTACACGAAATATTTTACTAAAATCACTGAAAATTTTCTTTTCTGAAATTTTTTTAACTGGCTGCCTCAGCAGCGCAGTGGTAGCGTGCTAGCCTACAACTCTGAGGTCCCGGGTTCGATTTCCGGCTGGAAATTATAACAAGTTAGAACCAACCGCTCCAGTTAGATAACCCGCCGTTGTTGCTAATAACCAAATAACCAAGCTGTTGATGCGACTTTAAACAAACCATAAAATATGTTACCTTGTACAGCTCTTATTCAATTTCCGAATGTTCACCGTACAAGGCATAATTTACCCAGATACGCTAAGAACTACATTTTTGACAAAGATGATAATGCTAATAATTTTTTTACATAGATATCCTTATTTCTTTACCATAAATTTAACGTGCGTACAGTTTTATATATTGCCTTGTTTCATAAACATTCCTTTTAAAGATTAAATATCAAATAAAAATCTTGATATTACACGTACAACAATCAATCTATTGATACATCGCTGGATCAATGTCTGTATTTGATAACAATCCAATTTTAAAGCTATATTTAGCTTCTGTTTAAAAGTTTAATTTAAGATTCCAATTTAGAAGCAATTTTTTTACCAAAACTTAAAAATCTATTTAGGACACTCTCTCAGACTATATTATCAGTTAAACGTTTTTAAAATTCAGGAAGTAGCCTATTTAATAAGTTGTCAAGACTTGTACAACATAATTTAAATCATTTTTTGAAAAAAAATGTAAACATGAGTAGGCTACATGAACACACGAAACATTATTTTCGTTATTCAAGCGATACTTTAATCACACTTCAGATTTTTTCCAAGTACAGTTTCTGGGAGAATTGAAGGAGGGATATATTAGCTGGCTAAACCGCGATATTTTATTTCATGAAGGTACAAAATATTAATATTTATTAATAATAAGGAAGGTTACACAGTAGCTCTATTTTCTCATTCCACGACAAAAATGTTTAGTTTCAAGAACTAGTCTTTTATTTGTGAGATCTTTATCACCCCTGGCATTTACAATTGAGCAAGTTGCAGGCTACGTGCCTTTGAGAGTTCCAGTACGTATACACGTACACCGCAAAATAAAATATTTCCTGGATTTATCAATATACTAGAAAGGCTTTTTTGAATAGAAATAAATTATCATACACCCGTTAAATTTTTACTTTATCTTGCCTTATATGAAAGTACGGAAGGAAATAATTGTATTCATGTTGATTTTTCAAAATCGAGTTTTCACGGAAATTACGTTTTCAGATCCCATGAACCCCCCAAAAACATGTTTCATCAATTGGTGTGAGCGCGCGCGTATGTAAACAAAATATCCCAAGAACGGAATATCGTATGAAGTTGAAACTGGGAACTTAAGTTTAGTAAGTGAGGTACCTTGGTGGACCCGACTTGAACATCTTCATCAAAAGTTTTCCACCGAAAGTAGTAGTTATTCGTGCAACTTGTCACTTTTTTGCTATTTTCTCAAAAACGAACTCCTACGATTTTTTAAAAACCCCTCAACCACATTTTTGTGCACTACAAGGTACTGTAAGCGGCATGTCTGCTGAAATTCGTGGGGGCTGTGCACTCGCGGTAAAAAATTATTTTCTAAGGTTGCGGCCTTAATATTTTCATTTTAGGGCAAAGGTGCATGTAATTGAAGTTGTATGAAATTCATGAAGCTGCAGCTTCTGTTTTAAGAATTTTTTTCTACAAAGCTTAGTTTAGCGTCAATTTGTGATTTTGAGAATTTTTAAGTCCACCAGAGATTGACTTTAGCGTTCACTCATGGTTAAAATTAGGTTATGTTTTCATTTTACATTGTTTAGACATGATTAAACAGATTATATTTTCATTATTTATATTGGCAAGAGAAAGTCGTGTGAATGTTTCACACACTATATATAAATATATATTTTATACATGTTTTTTGGTGGTGATATAAATCACCACCGGGAAGGATTACTATCTTAACAGTATGTACTACATTTTCAGGGTAGTTTGAGTTTTATTTTTGTGTTTTTAAAATTATTGTTTTATAACGTTCTGCCCCAGACGGAACTGGCTAGCTATTTGCTTAAATTAAGTTTTTTTATAGTTGTTATTGTGTCTGAGGCTTGATGAGTAAATCAAGCCCTCATGTGACTTCCTTTAAACAACAAAGTAATTTTGTTAGAAGGTTGTTAGCAACGTCATCACTTTAAACAGTACAAGGAGCTGAATAGGCCCATTGTCGAACAAAATTTATTTATTTAACCATACACAACATTGCATTGTTTACTATCAGTTTTACTCAAGATGGAACGGAGAAGGCAAGAAGCATATGAATTTAGGTTAACAGGTTGTGTTTGTAGCTATGTCAGTTACCATTTTTATCCAACTATAGGACCTAAGTTATATGTTATTTTCGGTCAGTTAGCTATTGTTTACGGGTTGGTTCGTAGATTTGTTTCACGTAAGAGGTCACCGGGGGTTGCTGCGCAGTAGAAGTTTCCATGATAAAACATGTATTACATTTAAAACTATTTTGGCAATTTCGAAGCAGTTCTTGCGTTGGATAGGTTGACTGTTACTGCATTGTATTAAGAACTGCATTTGTAGTTCTTAAATTAATCTTTTTCGAATTGTATAACTTCAGAGGCTGCTAATGTTGGCAGATTTATTGTGAAATATGGTTACAATTTATTGATAAAGGCTGAAACAATTTCGATGGTATTTCTTGAACAAGTATCATTCAGAACTGTTGTTGCTCGACTGCGGTGAAACCCTAAATACACTACTACAAGAATAGGGAGATTGCAGTTAAAGTGAAATAAGAGTGAGAGGGGGAACAGGACCTCGATAAAAAAGCAGAATTATACCACGGTCACCAGTTTTTGGACTTTGACTGAAATAAGCGTATTAAACCAGGACCTCTGTTCGAAGATAGATAGGCGAGGGGTAATTTAGAATTAATTTCCTGCATCTCAAGGCTCAGGACGTCCGTCAGACGTCAACCAGGTTGTGGATTTTGAAAATATAAATATCTTCTTGATAGCTTTTAACTACTGCAAAGCTATGTTTCTTCTGCTGATGAGAGACGCACATACTCCTGTTGTTTGGTACAATATACAGCTGTCATTTACGAAAACCGTAAAATTAGACAATATGATTCTTCAAAAGCGTAAAGAACAATTTTTAAGACTAACGATGATAAGCAAATTAAACAATTAAAATAGATTGTAGCTCCTCTAAAAAGAATGAAGTAATCTATTGTAGTAAGTTAAATTGTATTCAAGTATCTCTACTAATTAGACATTAACTTTTATTTAAAAATCACGTTGCTCATAAAAAATACTGATTTTTAACGTAGTGTATGGGTATACCTTGTTATCTTTAACAGAAATAATAATTTCATTTACTGATGAGCGAGATATAGACCATCCAACCCCTTTTTTTCTTACCTAAACGTTAGATCAAGGTCACGCCGACAGCCAAAAACAAATTAGCGCTTTTGTGAAAGGTACATCCCAACCACGGTTTTGAAATTAAGTTAACGTTTAATTAGTGGAGGCACCTGAATACGATTTAATTTGCTAAATTTAATTTATTATTTCACGTGATTTAGAGGGTAATATTCTGTATTTATACTACTTACCGCTGGGTTTTTAAATTTTAATTTTATGTGTGTATTTAGGTTTAATATATCTTAATTAAGCATCTGACAGTTAAAATTTAATGAACTGCTCAAAGCAAATTCAATGTCATAACACGTTAGAATAGTACTTACAACTCCATCAAAACTACCAGCTCAATTACTTGAAATTATTTTTACCTAAAAGTGCATTCAAGATAATGAGAAAAGGGGAAAATCTTTCTGTTTTTTTTATTTTTCAAGAAAAGTTCCTAAGATTCTAGCCCACATGGTAGCTTATCAATCGTGTAAAAATTCGACTGAAGTCAAATTACTGACCTACGTTCTTCCAACTCTTCTGATAACGCAAAATTAAAGTTTTCTTTTTGTACATCCCCTTTCTTAATTTTCTTTCTTAAATTTCTTTTATTTTCTTGATAAAATACAAATTTTATTTTATCAGTTTACCAAAAAACGGACTGCAAATATCAACAATGAAGTACCTAAAGTCAACATTCATCGACTCGAGATAAAACCGGTTAGTTCATTTGGTATCGAACCCACATATAGGTTCAATACAATACACTAACGTGAATTGTTGCCAAACACTTTGGTTTTTGTGAAAAATTACATGGCTTTTGACGAGGACAAACAGCTTCATTGTTTTGGGACGTTGAAAATAAAATAAACTGATGTTTGTCAAATAAAATATTTACCTGCTCTCCGTAAATAAGTGGCGCCAACACACCTATTACTAATGCCTTCTGAGGTTTCTTAGTCGGAAAATTATATGATTTACGCACACGCACACCGAGCATTAGATCTAAAAAAATCTGCCGAATAACTGGTCAATCGCTGTCCCATAATATTAATGAAATGTATTAATTTTTATGTGCTAAATACAATGGTTTTTTTAAATTGGCGAATTTATGAGCGGTTACAGAGATTCAGAATTTTACTAAAACCTCAAAATTTAAATACGCTACAAGTCTGAAATTTCGTAAATACGTACAATAACAACATACAATTTTATATTCCTACGAAAACTCAAATAATCGGTCGAGCGGTGTTTGAAAAAGTTTCTAACTGCATCCGATGCAGCAACAAAAAAACCGGCTCATTTTTTCTTCTCATCCTGATATTAAAAAACGCTAAAAATATGAAACTGACATGTAACAACACAGGTTAAAATCAGGTAAATTATCGTGTACAGAACGTTAAATTGAACACGTGGGTTTAAAAAAAAGGCTCCGAACTCGGGTATCTAGCTATAATAAAGAAATCGACAGTAGTTAAAATTGGTAAAATCGTTTAATCCCTTGCTTATACTATTTCCTTCTGTAGTCCCAGGGAATGTTGGATGGATTTTTCAATAAAAAATTCAAAATAAAACTTAGTCTGTTAGAGCGGTAATTATTCTGTATGTTCCTGTAAATAATATTATTTGTTTTTCATACAAAAGTGTGAAGATCCGTCGAGAGCAAAAGGAAATCATGTTTTAAAAGGAAATCATGTTAAAAATGACATGACAACGTTTTAACCGTAGCCTACAGATTGCATTGTAACTATTTGTTCCATAATCATAGACACCCGAGTTTGAACCCTTGCATCTTTAAAACTATGAGTCGGATTTCAACATATTTTACATCAACATTTAGCTCATTTTATTCTGCGTTGACCCATAAAAACGTATATTTTCAATGTTGTTTAAAAATTGCCATATCAAGGTTGGAAGACAAAAAGACCCGGTTTTTTCTACCGCAATAAATTTTATGCGTTAGAGGCGTGTAACTCGATAGGCCTAATTATTTGACCGACAAGTTTAAAATTTTAACGAAACATAGACAATTATATTCTTACAGCGCGTACAAAATTTCAAATTCGTACGTTACTTAAATTTTGATTTATTAGCAATATGAACCCTTGCTATCGCGGTAACCGCTCGATCGTTCGGCGCGGGCAAACTATCGTTTTATTCAGTGTAAAACACTTAGTACAAATATGTTAATAATATGAAATATTGATTGACCAATGTTGTGGTAGAAGTTTTAAAATTGTGAGAAATAGACTGGGTAATGCAGGGGTTGGGCGATACTATCCATGTTGTCAGGTTATGTACGTGAAATCCTGTCGGACTGTCTACCTGAATTGACAGACTGCATTGTCAATTCAGGTAGACAGTCAGATTCAGGCAACACGGGTAGTAGCGCCCATCCCCCCCCCCGCATTACGCAGTCTATTTTTCAAATTTTAAAAATTCTACCACAACTTTTGCCAATCAATATTTCATGTTATTAACATATTTTTGCTAAGTTTTTTACGCCGAATAAAACTATAGTTTTCCCGTGCCGAACAATCGAGCGGTTACCGAGATAGCAAGGGTTCAGAATATTGTTAATAGGCCTAAATCAGAGTTTAAATAACGTACGAATTTGAAGTTTCGTACACGTTGAAATCCTGTCTATGAGTATGTCCTGTCTGTCTATGAATATGTCCTGTCTATGAATATTAATGTCTAGATTGTGTCAAAATTTTAAACTTTTCGCTCAAATAATTGTAGAGTTACACGCCTCTAAACGCATAAAAATTGTTGCGGTAGCAAAAAAATCGGGTCTTTTTGTTTTCCAACCTCGATATGGCAATTTTTAAACAACATTAAAAATATAGGACTATTGTATATCAACGTTGAATAAAATGGGCTAAATTTTTATGTAAAGTATGTCAAAATCCGACTCATAGTTTTGAAGTGCAAGGGTTCAAACTCAGGTGTCTATGATTATGAAACCGATAGTAGGTAGGCTATTTTACTAAACAACATAATTATTTTTGCCAGAAAACAGAAATCAAGACAGAGTTTGAGTTTTGATTAGTGGCTAGGTTCTGCAAGTTATTAATACAACCTTCTTTTTTATCTTGTTAAACTCTCGGGACTTTAGTGATTGTCGGACTCTTAGTGATAACCTTAGAAAAAATATTTACAAAACTCTAAAATATTTACACCTTTAACTGCTGGGTAATTTTTTGAAACCTCATGACTTTTGAATCGGTTTTCTTTCCAAGCAAAAATCCTTTCCCTTTCGGCTACTATCGCTGAATACTCGACTCTTCATCTTCACTTCATGGATTAGGGTGCATGGCCTGTTCCTGAATCAATCTCCTTCTTGGGCGTCCAACACTCCTTTTACCGGTGGGTTTGCACTCGTAAGTTAAACAGAACAAGCGGTCCATTCTGTCCGCTCCAAATGGCTGCACCAGTACCTCTTCTAAATTTTCAGTCTCTCATCTAATGCTAGTAATGCCCATCTTATCAAGTATATCCGCATGCATTAATTAGCCTATCCTCCCAGGCCCCCCCTTCACCGTACTCAGAAACCCCATTTCCGCCCCCTGCAACTTATTTTGTTTCCGCTTCAAAAGTGCCCACACCTCACTTTCATGTACCATAGGTATCGATATCGTTTTATACAACGTGTATCTTTCCTAGTCCTGTGCTTCAACGTTTTCTGTATTGTCCTGCCAATATTCTTAAACTTATAAGAGTTTGTTTATTCGTATAGTTTATTCGTCACGTCCTGTTTGTTTGCTAAAGAATGTCACATCCTAAATGTTAAAAATTGGATTCCTGCTCCAAAATGTTCCCATTATTTGTATACTTGACCTCACCGGGAATTTTTCTATTACGCCATTACTTTAGTCTTTTGAGGATATATTGTCAAATAGTTATCTGCGCAAAGTTTGTTTAGCGTAAAGACCATTTTTTATTTATTATCTTGGAGTATATTTTATATGCACTGTCAAGGAAATTAATGCCTCTAATTATCAATTTTTCTTTGCCTCCTTTTTTAAATAATGTAATAACCTGTGCCTTCCGCCAATTATTTGGGATTCTACTTCGTTTCCAACACATACTGAACAAATACATGAACTGAATTGTAACAAGATACCTCCGTACTTCCAACATTGCACATTCAAACCATCCAGACCTATTCCTTTCCTGTTCTTTAGAGAAATAGAGATTTAGCGACTTCTTCAAATTTTATGTCAAGACCCCGTTTGTCCGCGTCTAACCACTCTTCTTCGGGAGAACTCTCGTCAAACCAGAGTTCCCTAAAATGTTCTCTCTAGTCTTCTCCTTGATGACGCTCATCCGAATAGTGTCTATTTTGTAACTACATAGGATTTCAGGGCTTTGTATGAAAAAGTCTGGCGTCCATGAATATAATTTTCAATTTCTCCACCGAATCTCTCCCAGGAATCTTGGTGACATTTTTTAACTAAGCTCTTTAAAATATTTTTCCTTATCCTATGTACGTATTCCTTGTTTTCATCGGTGAGGTCTTTTAATATGATGTTTATAAGCATCATTATTGTCTTTTGTAGAATTTGTTATTTTTCTTTTGTCCAAATTTTCAAACCTTTCTTCTTTCTATATTTTACTTCTTACTTCAGTTGAAATTTTAAGCACAGCCTCCTTTAAATCATTCCACTTATCTTTTATCTTTCATTTAGATTTTCTGAAAATTTTAATCATGTAAGTTTATAAGTCGTGTTGAATATTTACGAGTCTTCCATACGTTCAAATTTAACCTAAGTGAAAGAAATAGTGATCCATGATTTTTTTCAGGGTCGGCAACAAACATGAAAAAAGAAAGGACGGTTACCATCCTTCCAGGTCTAGGCTTACATCAACGCCTGCTCCAGACATGATACTTCGTAGTCGCCAACCGTTAACTTCGGATTCCAATGCTACGGTTCCCGAGACGGGCATAGAAATCGACTATAGGTATGATATACTTTGGGTTGAACACGTTTCCATTTCTAATAATTCGTTCATGAACTGAACGTTACTGAACACTTTCCTAAACAAGAAGTGGCGTTTAGCTCGTTTTCACTAACTTTTCTCATTTTATCGAGTCTTTAACAACCTTTTCCCAAATAACAGACCTCATTTCTGTCCGCATTCTTTACTCATGCTCATTAATTGTAACCTATATTTACTATCAGTCGTAAGTAATCTGCATAACACACTACAGTAATAATCGTATCTTCCGAAATCTTTTCCTTGAATCATTGTCATTTGGATCACGCCTTAGATCAAAAAGATCATTCTTTAAAAATATTTTATTTGTTTATATCTCCAGGCTATCCGAAAGAAGGCTTAATAAAAACTAATTCAACCGCCCTAATCCGCTGTCAGTTTTCAAAGGATGTACCTACAATAAATTACTGTTATAATTTAATGAAGAGTTTGTTAAACTCTGTAAAAGTTTTAAATGAACTAAATTTTAAAGTTATACATTCATTGAATTTAGAAAAATTAGTACGATTCCGTCTAGTTACTACCAGAAATTATTTACGAAAAGTGACGGGTGATGGCAAAGCAGTAAACAATTTAAGTTGAAATAGACAATTAACATTCCATTACTAATGTCGCACTTAAAAATTAGGTATGATTTTGAAAAATGAATTCTAAAATAAGAATTTTAGAGAGATCTCCTTTGAATCTTAATATTTTTTTGTTTATCATTTTACAATAATTAGGTTTACTCCAGACAGAGTCATAATAGTTCGTAACTATTAGGTATTGGATAAGGAGGAATGGTACTGAATTATAGGTATCGTCAGAAGTCACCGGGTAAGTTGCAACCCGACCGACACATTTGAGTACTTTAAAAAAGAACTGTACACTTTAATATAGGCCTACTACAATTCTTAACAAGTTAAGTGTTGTGAGAGACGTGTTTATCTCTCAGTGGCTAAACCCACTCCGGTTTTCAAAAAATAAAATTGGGTTATTTTTGCTACACTTTTTTTGAAATATTCTCATTTAATTTGAAGTTGTAAGAAGTGAAAAATATCTTGGTTGTATTCGTTAGACGCCCTGGACTCTGTTAGCACGGGATTTTTTTTAAGATTGCGGCCTTATAATGCGTCCACTGCTCGGTGGAACTTAGGCCTATATCATAAACCGACCAACCTGCAGGGGTTGCTGCGTGTGGTTGTCCCCTGCGTGTGTGTGTACGGGTCTGTTTATCGTCTAGGTGCCACAGAGCTGTATGTAGGTAGACACATTATAGTACCTATACATTTTACGACATAAATGTATATAGGCCTATTCGAAGTTATAGGAAATTAAAAAACCTACAACTTTCAAAATAAGCATTTTTCTTTACAAAGCCTAGCTTTGAGGCTACAACTAATAACTTTAAATACTGTTCAATAAGAACCACTTACTTTTACAATAGACAATAAATTTACAAAGACAATAAAATTTATTGTCTTAGTTCTTAGGACATTTATGTCCTATAAAAATAAATATAAATAAATAATTTTAAAATTTTTTTCTTTGTTTATTAAATTTTTATTTTACTTAGGTACTCAATTTTACTATTAATTTTTATTATTATTTACTATACATCAAGTATGGCCACAACTGTGAAAAAAATTATGTTTTGCCAACTTCAGAAATGAGAATGATCGTACAAATTGTTTCACCAAATAATACATGGAATATATTATTTGCACTAAATAGAAACAGCCGAAATTTGCTGAAATTCTTTTGAATTTTTATAACTTTTTAATAAAAAGTGCTACAAAAATGCTAAGACCAGTTCTGGAAAGTGGAGAATATTTTTTTAAATATTATAAACTAGAAAGTTACAGTGACTAAAGTTATATTCAGAAGCGAGGTCTCTGAACCATTCAAAGTAAAAACTGGACTGAGACAGGGAGACAGATTGTTGCCTATATGTTGAACTGCGCACTTGAATATATAGTAAGAGAATGGAGGAAAACAAACCCAGAAAACGTGAAAGTGGACAAAGAAATCAAAATAAACTGCCTGGGCTTTGCAGACAATCTAGCTCTCCTTGCGAACAACATAAAAGAAACAAGAACCCAATTAGAGTCCGTCGAGCAACTTTCGAAAAAGATCGGTCTGAGAATATCCTACGAAAAGACGAAAATCATGATCAGAGATCCATTCTGCATAAGTTGTGTAATGGTTAACGAACACTAACTAGGACTTGTGGATAAATTTAAATATCTCGGAGAAATCATAATCAATTGTCTCAATGAAAGACCCATACAGCAAGAAAAAATTAATATACTCAAGAAATATCCTGATAACCACTCAAAAGATCTACAACAAGAAATGTCTGTCAACCAAAACTAAACTAAGACACTACCAAACAGTGTTTCTCCCAGGAATCCGCTATTCCAGCGAAACGTTATTGGGGCCATATCACTTAGGAGACACCGATAGAATTGAGAAAATAGAAAAAAAATACTTAGGAAGCACATGAACAAAAGGCATATGATGGAAGGACAGTGGCAGTTAATCCCAAACAAAGAAATCTACAAACTAATCCCCCCACTAACAAATAACTTTAGAAAGAAAAGAATATCATTCCTAGGACACATACTTAGAGCCGAAAAGTCCAGACTTGTGAACTGGCTGATCAACCATCTTTGGAATAAGGTGTCGAGACCTAGGTGGCTGAAGGATGTATAGCGGGATGTGGAGGAACTTGGAATCACTAAACAAGACCTGCTAACAAAATCAGCTAAGTACAACCAACTAGTCAAAACTAATATGGTAATGTTCAAATCAAAAACCAGAAGAGTGTACAACAGGGTGTTTACCGATGAAGACTGGAAACAGAGATCAGAACGTTTTAAGAAAATGTGGGCCAAACAAAAGGAAGCCACGCTTAGGAGAGTGCACTTTTCAAAGATACCCAACACTGGAATAGATCTAAACTTGAACTAGAGTGATCTCGTGAGGTCTCAAAGGTAAAAAAAAAAAAAACTAGGAAGTGTTAGTGATAATGAGTACTTGAATAATCTCTCAACAGTTTTTATGTTTGAAGTACTGAGAGAAAATTCATCTCCTAAAAGCAAATTTAGGCAAAAACTAGTAAGACATACTCATCTCTTCGGTGAATGATGAAATGGTTTTTTTTTGTAATGTATGAAAATTATGCCGTGCCTGAATGGGAACCCAAGACCGCATGATGAGAGTCGAGCACGTTACCAACTAAAAAATTTAATTACAACTTATATTAAGTCTTGATCTGTCCCCCCCCCCCCCAGCCGATGCGAAAACACGAGGCGTGCTAGGCAAAGATTCTGTTGGGCCAAGTCGTGTTTCAACTCTAGGCAACCACTTGAGAGCACATGTTCAACCCGATAATTTTCCTCGTCTGGCATAGTACTTAATACTTGAATAATGTAATTCAATACGTTTATGTGATATTTATTTTATTTCATTGTAAGCTGATTAAATATCAATCAAATTAATACAGTAAGGATTTATTTGTAGATTACTTAAAATTCTTTAAAATATTTTAAATGTTTGGTTTTTATTTTTCATTTGTCATTTTAACGCTCTATCTTAAGGTTTTGTGTGTGCATATGTCGCTCTTGCCTTAAATGACCCTGCTCTGTGATATCTGTTTTTCATTGTTTTGATCTGAGTATTCCTTAATTCTGGACAATCGAGTTGAGTTAACCCTTAATTCTGTTCAGTTTAAAGGTCAGATTAAAAAAAAACTAAATTTTTTTGAGCTAGAAATTATTTTATAAACTTAATTAGAATTTAAACGTTTTCCGAACTTTAACACTTTTTTTGGTTTAAAGCTTATGCGCCCCAGTTGTGAGGCTTTAACCAAACAAGACGTTATTCGCCTTTAACGGGTTTATTAGAAAATTTGTAAGAAAATTTTGTTGGTGACCCTGTTTTTGTAGCTTGCTAATACTGTATATGAAAAGTTGTAACTCATTAACAACTCACAGTTAATTCTAAAAACACGCTGAAGATTTCAGGAACGTTATTTATGATTTTCTTAAAACAAAATCCTCAAAAATAAGTTTTTTCAAATTACTTGAAAAAATTAATTTACTTCTCCATAGTTGGAAGATAAAAATTTAATTCCTGTAGAATAGCTAGTATGTTAAGTTGAACATTTAGTACGTGATTTCCATTGACATACATTAGTGGCTAAATAAGCCTTCAACAACTTATCTAATATTTTAAATCTACAGCTTAAAACGTAATAAACCAAATGAAAAGTATTTTACAAAACACATATTTTAGCCATATTGAATGACAGTATTCAACAAGTCTTGTACTTACTACAATTTTTCAAAGGGCTTTTGTCTTTGATGTATGTTATACAAGTTGATTGGTAATGAGGACCACATGCAGGCCTGTATCCCTCTTCATTAAGCAAAGGTTAATCTCACAAAAATTATATAATACAGAAGTTTGGTAGATCAGCTTCGCAGAACACACAAAAATAAAAAAAACTATCAATGTAATACAACAGAAATTAATGGCTTCAGTAAGGTTTTTAACTGTCAAGTTTTTATTTGAAACTGTACAGTGGCAACACTACAATTAAATTACAAAATGAAACAGGCAGGGATGTCAACAAAAATGTACTCTTTTATTAATCAGAATTGAATGAACAAGTAAGACATTAGTTAGTTGAATTATTCCTGCACAGTACTTTTGTAGTGGCATTGGGGGAATGCCAGTAAGACTTTATAATTCAAGATATTGAACTTGACATCTGATGTATTACCAATGAACTTGGTATTGCTTTGGGTATTTAAACATTTTACCACTTTAAATAATATTTGTTCATTTATAAACTTACGAGTATTTACATGCAAAGAGTCTGTTAAGTTGATATATAATTTTATATTTTGGTGTAGATGTTAAATTAGGTAATAAGTACAGTACACTATTGTGTACTTTTCATAGGCTTTCATACAACACTAAATACTTAATGGAGAATTTGACAGATAAAAACAAGTAAAACAAGTAAGACAGTAGTTAGTTGCAATAAACACTTGCTGCCCATTCTGGCTTTACCTAGGTATACTTTTGTTTTATTTAAATAAATTTGTATAATTATTAGGGTTATGAATATGAAAAATGTTCTGATTTGGTAAAATTTAAATATAATAGACCTATAGTTTAAAATTTATGAACATTTAAGGGTTTAAGGGTTGAACCTTAAACTCTTTTCAACCCCTATCGATTTAATTTTGGAAATTGTTAAGGAATTATTGTTTTAGGTGCACTATTGGTAACACCTCCACCGAGTTTCAGCCATCTAGCTCATCTGCAACTGAATCAATTGAAAATATTGATTGGGTTGAGCACCATTTTCAACCCCTTAAGGGTAAAATTTTTGAAATCATTGAGGTGTAATTTTTTTTAGCATCACTATACAATAAAATCACCACTGAGTTTCAGGCTTTTGTTTCTAATTCGTTTGGAACTTAGTAAAAAAAAGGTTTTAAGGGTTGGGCACCCTTTTCAACCTTTTGAGGGTACATTTTGGAAATTTTTAAGGGGTAGTTTTTTACTTGCATACATCACTGAAATTCAGCCATCTAACTAGCCTGGAACTTAGTAAACAACTATATTGGTTTCAGTGTTGTACACCATTTTTATTCCTATTGAGTACATTTGAAGGGGTTAAGAGGTAATTTTTATAGTTGAACTGCAAATAACATCTTCACAGAGTTTCAGCCATCTTGTTTGTCCAAAACTTATTCTATTGCTTGCCACCCAATAAAATAAAATAAATATTTTATTTATTTTGTTTATTATTTTATTTAGGGTCTATTCTTCGTTAATTATATTATTATTTTAAGTTTAGTATTATTTATCTTGCATTATATTATGTTACCTATATTATCAGCCAAAATGTACTACTTTGTCTTGTAACTTCTTTTGATCTTGCCAGCTTATTTACCCAAAAAAAATATTCTGCTTTAAAAGACTTTGTTTTTTAAACAGATACTGGAACAGGAACACACACCTACATTGTTTTTATAGAATACAATACCAATCAGTGTTAAAATACACGATCCTTTAATAGGTCTGTCCAAAATGTCGGAGAGTGTGAAGTAAAAATTTAATTCAGCTACCATTTGTTTAACCTTAATTAATTTGACATTAAAGTAGTTACAGATTCCTTATGAAATATAAGATTAAAAAAAACAGAAGTACTGTCCCTTAGGTTGCAGTCAGTAGTGGCCCTATGTGAAGATGAATAAACTCTGCCTTCAGGGTTGCACTTCAGGGGCCTCACAAATATAATAAATAAAAATAAAAAAGACTCAATGTCTAACCATTATTAGTTTTCATAAATTATGTATTTGAGAATTTGTCCACTAAATAAATGCAAAGCAGAGTGGGACTAGAAGGAGAAGTTTTCTTAAGTAGTTTTATTTTGTAATTGATGAATTTCAGCTCTGCTAATAACAGGAAAGTAGTTTTGTAAATTAATTCATCTAGCTCTGCGTAACTGTTAGACTTTAGTACATTATTGAGATTTGTTTTATTTGTTGTTATATTTTAAATTTTTGTTGAGTTAATTTTTTAATCCACTCTCTTGTCAATTAAAATTCTAGTTGCCTCATTTAAAAGTGGTTTGAAGCCTTACATGTTCTAGGGCTACCACTGAATATTTGGCTGCTTTTATGAATGTCTACATTTTGTTACTTTTCGACAATTGCGGAGAGATAGACAGTGGTTACAGAGCTACAAGTGCCAGCTCACATGAGCTAGCACTCGGTGAAGGTTGTTTTGATTTCCTACACTTTGAATAGACCTGGTCTTCTTTTTACCATCAAGGATTAGGCATAAGCCTGTTCCGAAATCACAAATCATCCTGTACTTCTGCACAAACACGAGATATTCCAGCCCCTACATCTCGACTACTGCCATCTTCTTCAAGATCTTCCCACTTCCCTTCTTCCAACTGGAACATATCCCGTCACTTTTAAGCGTATTCTCTCCTCAGGCATCCATTCCAAATGTTGCCTCCATTGATGACGACTGTACTCCTCCACTTTTTCATTCAGGCTAAATACACCCAACTCAGATCTAATTTCCTCCTTATGTATTAGATTCAGCCTTGAGCAGCCCTTCACCCTTCTTAAAAACCTCATTTCAGCTGCTTGGATCCTACTTTCTTGGCGTTTCGTGGTAACCCATGGCTCACTTCCATAAAGAAGGACTGGGCTGCCATTATTACCTTGTAGAACTTCACTACTGTCTCTGTTCTAGCTCAGTTACCCATTGTCCTGTTATTGGTACCACAAATAGCTTGAAATTTATTTATTTTATTTTCAACATCCAACTCCCTATTAAAGCTCACATCGCAGCCCAGATAGTTATAGTGAGACACTTGATCTAATACTACATTGCCTAAAACAATCTTTGAACGAGTGGGATACTTCCCTCTGAATGCCATAACCTTTGATTTAGCAACCAAAAATCATAAATTATACCTTTTACATAAATCATTTAAAACATAAACTGCTCTTTGAAGCTCATCTTCACTCTCCTGTATAACCCACATGTCATCCGCAATTAGCAATGCATTGAGATAATCGTCAGTACTTATTTTAACCCCTGGACTAATCACACCTTTCCACTTTTTAAAAACATAGTCAATAATATATATATATTAAATAAAGTAGTTGACAGACTGCACCCTTGTCTCAACCCTTAATCTACGAGTATTTTATCTAAACATTGAATTTATCACTGTTTGTGTACTTTTATACAGGCTCTTAACTACTTTTATCAAATGAGAAGGATACCCCCTTTCCCTCAAGATTTGCCATAGAGTATTACGGTCAATCCTGTTGAAAGCCTTTACAAAATTTATAAAGGCCATATGCATCTCCAAAGTGAATTCCCGCTATTTCTCAATTAATCTCTTCACTGCAAAGATATTATCTGTACATGAGCGACCACTCCTGAAACCATTCTGTTCTTCACCCAAAAGTGACTCTACTATGACCCTCATACGGTTCAAGATTTATTTATTTATAGACATAGTAAGTTTCTTTATTTTAACACGCACCAGAGCTAGAGTGTGCTGGAGCTTGTGGTTTAGTAATACGATTGCAATTCTGTTGTTTGATTTACTGGCGCATGCAGTTGGCGTTCTTAGTAGAATTTTGCACAAAACTTCAAATCATATAAATGTTAATAAGCTGATGTGAGTCGGAACAGGCAAAAGCCTAATCCTTGAGTGTAAGAAGAAGAAGAAGAACTTCAAATCACAGCATAGTAGTATTATTAAATTTTAAGTTTATTTTTGTATCATTGCATCACCTATGCACAAGTATGGGTTTATGTAGCCATCATCCCCAATAAAATAAAATAAAAAATATTTTATTTAATGGTGAAATTTCCCCAACTTTTGTTGTATTTTATAAATAGGATGTACCGATTGCTTTTGTTTACACAAATAAATATTTCTAACAAAAATTTTCAAATAAAAATATTTTTGTTCACTAAAAGAAACATTCATTTTGGCTTGGTAAAATGTATTGAATACAGTGATAAATCGATGATGGCTCAATGACAACTAAGAAGTAGCAAACACATGCACAATTTTTGTAACCAATACAATCTGCTAGCTTGAACCTGCTACTTGCTCAAAAAAGCACTTGCAGTTCTGTAACCACTGCCTTGTATTATTATTGTAGAGTTCAGAATAAATAGATTTATATTAAATACAGATGTATAATAATATTAGCAACCCCTTCTTAGTTTGCTCTGCTTTGTGTTCATATGTATGTTATTATTTTATTAACTTATGTTATTAATATTTTGTATTAAATATTTATTATTTTATATTAATAATAATATATTTATGCTGTAGTCTAACATACTGTAATTTTTATTAACCTTTTGCAACTGTCCTATTTTTCATTTTTTCTATAATTTTATTTTTTCAAATTACATGTTTCGGTGGATCCATCATATCAGAGTTAAAAATTGTAAAAATTGAAAATAATTTTTAAAAAAATCTTTCCACAAGATGTTATTAAGTCATTTTTATGTTATTAAGTTCTCAAGTCATTTTTATAAAATTGTTCACTTATTTGAATTCAAACAATTTCATATCCTGTGTAGATGGCAGCAGCAGTCAATATCAATTCATCTTTCTTCAGTTTTACTTGCTCATTCAAAGTGTTCTGCTTCCTAATTAATTCAAATGCTTTTATACTACGTAACATCTCATACTTCTTAATGTTTTAGACGCTCCATGTATTTTTTTAGCATTTGAATGAATGGTGACAGGGCATTTTAAGTGAGCAAGTCAAATTTAATAATGATGAATTGATATTGACTGCTGCTGCTATATACGTAGTTAAATCTTTATAATTTATCTACTCTATGGTGGTGGATCCACCGAAACATGTAAGTTGAAAATATAAAATCATGAAAAAATAATAATGTAGCAGCTATAAAAAGTTTAGTAAAAATTTACAGTTATTATTTACAATAGGATTAATTAAAGGTTGCAGCATACAATAAAAGATTTATTTGTAAATTATTATATATTGAAATATTTATATTTTAGGGAAGCTTAAATTTTTTTGGTAACAAAATTTTATAATACTCAGAAGATAGTAAAAAGACTTGAGTATGCCACACCTGCAGCATATTATAAGTTTTTATTTGATTCTTGTTACAAGTTTTTGGAAGCCATATTTTATTAAATAAAGTTATAATTAAAAACTTTAAATTTAAAATAGTATCACTATTTTACTTATGTTTATCTGCACAAACCTGCAATTTAAAAAATTTAATTTATAATGAAATTGCTGCTAAACTAAGTGCTTAATAAAAAAATATTGGACAAAAGTTGTAGTATAACTATCTTTAATTTCTGTATATTTTTATTTAGGCCTTAAATACACCTTACAGCCAGAATTTTGATAAGAGGTGATATTTCATCATAATATTCTTCTTTTAATTTTGTCAGTTATCTTACTTCAGGAGTAGAATTTTTCAGATATTTTTCTTGCGTGGGCATTGGCTACTCAAATGGAACCGACATACCAAATTTGAAGTTTCTAGTCCTTGTAGTTTTGGAAATTTTGATAAGTGATTGATTCATTCAGTCAGTCAGTCAGTGATATCTTGCATTTATGTACACAGATTATAATGCTTTGAATTATTTTGTTCTATGGGCTTACGTTCTTTGATCTTAGTATCTGAGTATATGTGAAGAACAATACTTTAACAGGCTGTATAGTATCTCAGTAGCCAAAATTAAAGCACTTTTATTGACACCTTATCTTGCGTATGATGACAAGTATTGTAATTAAGACACAAAATTTTGCAATCCTACGTTATCTTATTATAAATCTAAGTAATTATTGCTTGTATGTTTGTTTGTAACATAATTAAGTCTTAAGACCTCTAATTAACTATTAAAGTTTTATAATGGTTAGCTTCCAGATAATTGAGTATAAAACTTTAATATTTTTCTGTTATTAAATTACATGATAAAAAAATTAAACAAGGTGACAATACATTTTTTTTTTTGCTTCTGCCATCTTTTTGACAAAGTAATTGTTTAGAAATATGGGTAATCATGAATTTTTTAATATGTGAAAATATTAGTGCAAAAAATAATATTAGATATTAAAATAAATTTTAATCAAAGTAGATATCCATTGCACTTATTTATTTAATATACTGAGTACATACTCCATAACAATTTCTGTTGAACCACATTTTTTTATATTAATAAAATACTCAGTGAAACATTGATTTAACAACAAGGTTTTGTATATAGCTACCATTTTTCATAGCCATCTTGACAAAAACCCTAACATTTTATTAATGAATACAACTCTTTCACAAACAATTATTTTACAAAACACAAATATGCTGATAATTTTTTTTTTAAATTATCATTACATTCTATTTGAACATTCCAAATGACACCAGTGACAGCCTGCCATCTATAGATAGAGATCAAAGTGATGGAGTTAAGTTACACTGATAGAATGAGCAACTTGGTATGGTCACCAAGTTGAGAGCCATACTAGTGGGGTGATAAAAATTAATGTTGATAAGAAATAAATAATGCCGGCCGCATTGGGGTAGTTGGTAACATGCTTGCCTGTCACATGGGGTCCTGGGTTCGAATCCCACTCAGGCACGGGGTATATTTTCATACGTTTCAAAAAATCATTTCATCCTCATTACGCACAGTTACACCCCAACGTCATCGCTAATGACCTTGCAGTTGATGCGACATTAAAAAACAACAAAAGTTAACTAAGATGTAAAGAAATAAATAAAGAAGACACTTTACATGTGTTATGTAAATATTACAAATTTTATTAACCTTTCCAGCTGCCTTGATCTTTATGGTCTCCTTACACATGTTTTGATGGATGCACCAACATCAGAGAACATGAAATATCATACGAAAAACTTTAAAAAATTTAAAAACCTACAAAAAATTTAGCATCTTTAGTCATCTGTATAAAAGTAGGTTTTAAATTTATTTAAAGTTTCATATGATATTTTGTGTACTCTAATTATGGTGAATCCACCGAAATATGTGTAAGTAGATCATAGGGATCTAGACAGGAGAAAAAGTTAGATATTTATAATATTTATATATTAGAATTGATTTCAAGCAGCTGAATGCATTATAAAAAGATTTATTTTTGTATATGTATTAGGCCTTTTTTCTGTTACATGAATGGCATTCTTAACCATTGAGTTTTCCTGCAGCCACTCTGACATAACCCCAAAAATAACAATGTTCATTAAATTATAATATCATCATTTGTGCTGCATTACGAATCTCAAAGTTTGTGTACATATATTAAAAAAATAAACACATCATAACGAAAACCCCTTCATATTTTAAGTAATTCTCAAATATAGATTACAGGCATTCATTTTTTATTATTATTATATATTTCATTTATTATTATATTTCTATTTCTATTTCATTTTTTATTATATATTCATATCCTTCATTCTTCATTTTAATAAGTATAAGTATTTATTTATACTTTATTTGTAATTAAATGTTACGAAAATAATAATAATAAAATCATTTTTTTCCATAGACTTAGATTTATTTGTTTTAATTGATTTATTTGTTTGACTTGATTTGTTTTAGAAAATAAATTTTAAGTCTTTTAGGATTTTTTAAATAAGTTACTTGTTACATTTAACCCACTGTTTTAACAACTTATTCCATTTGTTAGTTGTTGAAAGGAAACATTTTTATATTCTACTAAAGTACAAATCTATGCTACAGATTTCAATTTACTAAACCATGAATTGGTTGTTAGGAACATTTTAATTGAATATATCAGTTTAAAATTAAGTATTGTGAAAGGTAAATTACGTAATGAGTATCAACTGATATTTCAATATTTCATTATTGAAAGAATGGAAACTGGAAGTGTGTCAAAGGTTAGAAAAATAGTGCATCAGAGGGTCAAGAATTTCAGAGGTTTGGCAAGTGCGTAGAACACTGAGAATTAATTCAAGAGAGAAAGAACAAACTGCATACATAAGAAGAGAAGTTCTACAAAGAACTCCTATGTACAAAGAATGTCCCACAATTTAACAGTTTACCATGTTTATCAGTTAACCATGATAACAAACAACAAGAAATGATTATGGAGGAGCCAGAGACATAAGTAGCTCTTGAAAAAGTGAGAAAAGCTATAAAAACCTTGAAGAACATAAAGTCGCCAAGCCCAGTTGTAATTTACACCACAGTTTATGAAATATGGCAGCGGAAAGCTATTCCAAATAGTGAGCAATTGCCCAATGATTTTTTGAAAATCTGTATAACCTACAATAGAAATGTTAGAAATACAGAGGTATCGGTGTTAATTCAACAGAGTGGGTAACCTACATGAGAAGATGACAAAGCAAAAACTGAAATTCCAGATCAAAGGCAAGATTAGAGTGGACTCGGTGGGTTTTAAAGGTACTCTATTGATTGTCTGTTACTGTATTGATCTGTACAGTACAAGTCACAGGGGAAAATTTAATAAAAAAGAGATGTACATCTGGCATTTTTTAATAAAAAAAATTTATATGACTTCAGTCTCCAGAAATAAATTGGGATACCAGGAAACATGGTAGCTCTAGCTTCTATGCAACAACTATACAAAGAGAACAAAGTTTGTATTAGAATGTTGTTGTTTCCAACAACTAAAGGGCTGCTCTACATCACCAACACTATTTACCAATATTTTAAATTATTATTGGGGCAAGCAATGAAACTGTAGAAAAGGAAATGTGAAGGAATGGGTTTCCTAATACAACACAATTCCCTATAATAGACTCATTTTTACTGATGACCAGAGAGCACAATATAATGAAGATCTGAATTTTATGCAACAGAAATTGGAGGAAGAATACAATAAGAATGGGTTAAAAATAATTTTGAGAAAACAGAATATTCGTAACAACTGCTAAAGAATAAGTGAATAGTGTAGAACGTGATTATGATAGACAGATAAAGGGGACTGAAAATTACTTGGAATTTATGATATCAAAGAATGAAAACACTGAAAAGGAAACAAATAAAGGCCAGAGCATCAATAAGGCAACCTAACTTATTTCTACAGAGGTTCAAAAATCTGAACATCAGTAATCCAACCGTCTGAACGGTCCTGTACATACATAATAAGTGTGAATCGCCAGAGTATACACTCATCTAACTGCATAACTGTGAGGTGCCCAGTCAATAGCCTTGTAGATCTAGTTAGGGAATAAGTGAGAATTTTGTATTTTAAGAAACCCTTTCTTTTGGCTGAAAATAAACAGGAGAGTGTGTTAAAATTTTTTAAGTGTCTAAACTTGAAGGTTACAAGTTACATGCTTGCTGATTCATGGGACATGCTTTCTGCAGAAAATTTAAAAAGAGGGTGAATTAAATTATGGCCAGAAAAAGAAACTGAAAATGAAGATATAACTGTGAATAAAACCAAACAAAAAACAACTGTCATTTTAAATGAAGTAATAAACTTTTGTAAACAATCTCTGGCTTTGAAGACTGTGATGAGAGTGATGCAAAAGAATATTACACTAGGTTATTGTTCAAGACATTCGGAATGAAAATCAAGATGAACATGATAGTGATACAGTATAAGAGAACTACACTAGTCATCCACACCCCAAAGCATTTACTGTCCTAGAGACTGCCGTGTCATGGTTTAGAAAACAGCCAGAAAGTATTCAGACAGCTTCTTTTTCTGTAAATGATTAAGGATCTGGCTGCAAAAAAGAGAACTTGCTAAATTAACCAAAAATTATTGAATTCTAAAATGCGACCCACCAGATTGGTCTAGAGGTAAAGTCGTCATCGTGAGTCAGCTGTTTATTAGTACTGTGGTGCGGATTATAACCGACATGCAGATGACAGTATATACTGTGCTCTTTTTCTCACTTTTGTCGTCATCTGCTATAATCTTTCTGCCAAGCAGGTAGTTCAGCAGGTATACACCTGCAGTGAACGTGTAACCAGCTCATTTTCAGAGAAGAAGGATGCTGGTTCAAATCCTAGTAAAGGTAGATACTTTTATATGGATTTGATTACTAGACAGTGGTTAGTGGTGTACTTTGATGGTTGGGTTTTTTAATTAACAATTAACCATACTTTCTCAAAAATGGTCGGCCTGGGTCTGTACAAGACTACACCTTATTGACATGTCACGCACATCATTCTCATCTCATTGGATCAGAGGTTACTTATTGTTTTAAATTAAACAGATTGCAACCTACACACATTAGGGATTAAAAAAATGAAAAAAATCTTAAATGCTATGAAATTAATCTAATTTGTTGTTCACTTGTGATTTTCAGTAGCTACAGCTCACTTTTATACCTAACATTCTCCTGGGAAATTTTGTATTCCTGTTAAATTACCTTGAAATAACTATGCAAAATGTTTGATAAATGAAAAACAAAGTATTTTTTTTCTTCAAAATTTACAGATAACTGTAAGCTTTTGTGTAAAATAAGATAGGTGTTGGGAATAACACAATGAACTGGTGAGTTTGGGCATTTATTCTAGGAGGCACTCTTATTCTCCCGTTCAAGAGATTACTGGACCTGAATCTTTTCCTCAAATTTATAATTAAAAAATGAGGGTTAAATTCTGTTTTTAATTCTTTTTTTATTCATATCATTTTTGTTTCAGCATTCAAAGCGCCCCTACACTAGCACCTGTAAGCAATGCAGAGCCCTAAATTTGATCTATTATCTTATCTCTATGACATGACAATATGGTTATTCTTAAAGTCATTTTCTGGTATAGATAAATAAATAACCAACTCTAATGATGTTATTGCCGCAATAATAATTTTTACCAATTTCTGTAATTAATTGCAAAGTCTTTGCTAAGATACTCTTAATTGTGTAACATTTCCTTTCTAATAAGATGACCCTTCGATTCAACAAGAAAAAACTATATAAGGTGATCTTAAGAAAATGACATTCACATGAGTAATGGATGATCATCATTATCTTTCGCATGTTAGATACATGATGCTGGTGGTTTACCAGAATCAAGTGTTTTAAAAGGGATTAATTAAAAATCAAAATTTATCTACTATTACAAGTAAATCGTTATAGTATTATGTATAGAATAACTGTTATTTACAGGACTGGTCCTAAATAAATAATTGAAATAGTAGATTGCATCCTTAAATTCCTTAAATAAATCTCCAAATTTGTGTTCAATTTATTCTTTTAAAACAAGATAAGTCTATTTAGCAATATTCAATGATCTGCTGTCTAAACACATCACTCTTTTATGGCAATCCAAAATTGACTAAGTTTAACCCTTGTTGTTTAGGTCATCACCTGAAAGGCTGGTTTGAACCCCTAGATGCTTAAACTGTACAACTGAAATGAGGATTTTTTCATGATTAATTCCTGCATCAAACACTAAAATACACATGAATGACAATATTTTGTAGTTTAAACATCATGGCCAATAGATAGTGCAGGATATGGAACAGTGAATTTGAACGTGTAATAATTTCCAGACCTTGTTTGGGAATCCAACAAGGGATACTCCGCTATATTGTCTAATTTGCTCGACCACTTCCCCACAGAGGTGGAGAATGGTGTGTGTATTAGTGGGTAGCATATGAGCTGAAGCCAGTTAGGTTAGTACATAATGTTCATGTTAAAAACATCTGCGTAAGCGGCAAGGAATATACTAAAATGATATTTTATGAGGTTATTAAGTTATGCTTATTGTTTAAATTTCACAAGCATCTTAGCTTTGTGCAATGTTTTGCCTATTCATTTTTAATTTAGCTGCTGTTAGTTGTAATATCTATAAGTGCCTAAAGTTTGCATAAGAACTACTAATAAAGTAGGTCTAAATCTGTAATTTCTACTATGTAAACTTTTAAGCTTGTAAAAACTACACTTTTTGCGAGTGGACTACACCCTCTGGAATTTCTTGCATCCTAACCTCCATTCAACCCTATCCCACCAGTCATCCTCCTTTAAATCTCTAAGCCTCATTGCACAACATATTCCGTCCCACTAGACAACCTCGTTCTCCCACTAACTTGCCTTGTCTCTAGCATCCACCTCCATCTACCTTCAGGGATACTCATCATGTGCCTATACCAGTTCAGCCTTTTAAACTCCACTGTTTCCACAATACTGACATCTACTCCATACTCATTTCTTAGTCAGTTTAATCTTGTGACTCTACTACTCCAACACACCAATAGTCCATCTTCATTACGTCCATGAGTTAGGTATTTCTGTCTCCCACACCTCTACTCCATAACAAACTATTAGAAAGCATCTTAATGAAAATTACTTCCTGCAGACTAATTTTGGTGATACTGGAAAATCAAACCTAAAAAAATGAGAAATAAAAAATAAGATGAATGAAAAAGAACCAGTATATATGATAGAATTTTGAAATTGAAATTACAAAGTGTAGTGTATTTTTATAGAAAAGTTGTAGCCTAAAAAAATATAATTAATTGAAGAGAAGTCATAAATTTTGCTACTTACTGCTATCACAAAATATTAAAAAACCAAATATGCTTTCAAACTGTGTCCTACTTGTATTAGAAAATTATCCATTTCAGAACAATTGCCCTCTAGCTAAGTTACGTAACAATCAAACTTTCTGAGAAATATTTTATTTTAGGGTTTTATCTGGCCCCCAAATTCATTTAATTCTGCTTTGGATTTGTAGTTTTCATTGAAATCGGTATTTTTTTAGTTTAACGAGTTTCCTTTTATTTTCACAAAGTATTATGCACACCTGTCTTAAAATTCTATGATTATCTGCACTAACAATAATAAACATTTTTGACAGAAAACAAACCTGTTTGTCCATGTTATTGTTATTGAAACTGAGCATTGAAACCTACAGCTATAATTTGGCTAGTTTTGTACAACAAAGTATCTTGACTTTATCTCCCAAATATTTAAGGCTGTAGACTGATTTTCAATCATTCTTCATCTCATGTAATTTATTATTATAATATCATTCTCTGAGGCTAATAGTAATCTGACTTTTTGTCAAGGTGTTTCATAGGTATCAAACTTATAAATTTATACTTATAGGTTGCTTGTAAGTATACTAATACTTGTACGTCTTATAAACATTAACTTGTTTCACCAGTGAAACAAGTAGGCATAAAAGCGATGATAAAATTATTTAATGAAGTTATTTATGATAACCTATTTTAATGAAGTGATTTATACTGCTGGTTGATAATCAGCCTGAAAACACTGTTTTATGCTAATGAAGTTACCCTGAGTAAATAAAAAGTAATGACGTGTAACAATACATTCCTCGCTGGGTTAATAAATTTTGTTGGAAACAGTATGCCCAGTGCAATGAAAAGAAATTTCTTTTCACCCCTACAAAAATGAAAATGATTTTTGCTGTTTATAAAATTCATTAATTTGGGGGAAAAAAATACCAGTATACTCTTAATCTGAACAACCGTGTCTCTTACTCATCTACTTAAGTTTTCAAACATTATTTGACAAAATAAAATACATTGTGCATTCAATCTAATAAATAAAAATGTATACACTAAATGAAAATATGAAAGCCCTCACTGATTTACTCATTCATCTAATTCTTTAACTTTCTGATCATACAGAGAGCTGAAATTCAGCACACTTATTCCTTCAGTTTGAACAGAGAAACTATAACGTTAATTTTTGATTGATTACTTGTGCCTAAGAGGTAAAAGAGGAGTGACAACCCTAAAGCAATACATTATTTCTATACCTTCACTGTACTGAAAATGGACACACATGTATTCACAAATAATATACAGAATATGAAACATGAGCTTTATTTTAATTTCAACCACATGTTTTGTGAACTACCTATATCAGTGAGACTTAAAAAGTATTATATCAAATAATATTTATTTTCTGTCATTATTTTGTACATTTTACTCTCAATACAACAGTGATTTTTATTTTTGTTTGCTGATTATAGAATAGAATATTTAACATGAATAACAATTATAAAAAAATGAATATATATCCATTTGTTTACAATAAAGGTTTATTAATACTTTCTTATGTATAATAATAATAATAATAATAAATTTTGTTAAAAAAAAGTACAGGTCATGTAGAAATAACTGTGCTTAAGGGCTAAAAAGTGGGTAACTACCTAACAGAAATTAATATTATTTTGTGTCCCTTCCCACAAAAAAAATTAAAAATCAGTTCTGAAAATCTGTATGCATATTCTCTAAAAATATTAAAAAATATATTCTGCAAAAAATTAAATTCTAAGAATTAAAAAAAAGAAATTTCTGAAAATTGGTACTGATATTTTGTTAGCAGTACATAGGAAAAGTTTCAGTTTCAGCCACTTGCTTCTAAGTGGTAGAATGAGGATAACTGCCCTACATAAATTATTATGACCTATTTATTTACCTTCCCACAGAGCTGTAATTATGAAAATTGACATGATAATTATTAAAGTTATATCCAGGAAAAAAATATGAAGTGAAATTAGGAAAATCAGGAAAAGTAATAACTATTTTATTTAATACACCCCTGTGAGGCCAGTGACAGATGTAGCATCAAGTTTAGGTGGGGGTCAGTACTGGGAATACCCCCCAGACCCCTCCCAGAGAGCAGGGGTCCGGGGGTCCTCCCCAGGAAAAAATTAAAAACATTTTTGCGTATTACTGAACTCTAAAATTTTCAATTTTCATACAAACAACAAACACAAAATGGAACAATTTTAGACATTTAAGAAATTCAAAAATGGGTAATGTATTACTTACTACTGCCAATTTAAAATTTTAAACAATTTTATCACATTATGTCTCCATACAACAAAGAAAATATGAAAATAATTTATTGTTAAAGGTTTACAGTAGTAGTAACTATTTGTTACATTTAGGGGCTTACTAAATAAGTTATTAAAATATGTTATGTTGGGTGCTTATTTTGCTGTATCAGTATCGAGTCAGAAAATAATTCATAATAAATAAACACATGATTAAATTTGTTGAATTCCAAAAAGGGGAAATAAAGAAAGCGAATTATGTACTACGTATTAGTTTATTTGTGTAAAATAAATTGTTGAGACAGTACGATTCAATACACCTTTACACAAAAATAAATCTGTGTTTAGTTTTAGATATATTAAAAAATTGTGCTGAAATATGCAGTAGCACAAATAAATTTTAATGTGAAATGTTAATATTTACAAAACTATTCTGTATATGTATGTAATAATACCTAGTAAAATCCGATCCAAACAACCATAAGTTCTGTGATGTTTAGGGCTCAGTAGCTATGTGATTGCATATATACACCCTTTATTCTTTTAAAGGTCTTTTCTTTTACAAAAGATACAAAAAACTATTAAAATAAATAAATAAAAAATTTGGAGGGAGGTCATGACCCCTGTGACCTCCTAAATTGGCCACTGTGTTAGGGTAGTAGTAATAAGCATGTGTGTACCACAAATTTATGTAATTGCTGGTGAAATACACAAAAATCCTTCCATAAAATCATACATTATTGAATCCATATGATAGTGAGCTTTAAGAAGTGGTTTTATATTCAGTTCAAGAGGCTACTTGTAAAATTTATCTTAGGTTTATCTTATAAGTTTTATTGTTCCATTGTTGAGATTTAAGCTCATGAAAATTAATTGGGAATGTAATCTCATGGTATGTGGACATTTATAAATATCAGTTATTAGACTATGATATTAGTACATTAAGCAAACACTGAAGGATGGTAAACTTTATCTATATCATAGTTACTATTAGAAAGATAAACCTAAGGAATGGAGTTTTGGACTACTACATTACTTCTGAATAATTTGGATAATCCATCTGCTGATTCTGTGTGGTTTGGTTTAAAGTTACATTTTGTAAACTTAATATAATAGGTACAGATAATCTCAGAAAAAGTAAACATTTAAAATTTATGTTTTAATTTTATTCAATCTTTTTCACATATTTATGAATTGTTAGGGTCTATAAATGTGTTTTTAATTAAAGCCAATTTTTTAAGCTGTGTAAACTTAATTACTGCACTGTTAGTTTAAATTATTTACATTAAATATTAAATAGTTATTATAGGCACAATATTTTAGGTCATGAAATGCTATGATTAAGTTATTATGAAAATTTAAAAAATATTTCCCCAGAAGATTAAGACAGCCTAAGCCAATTAAAAAAAAAACTATGCAGGCCTGCATGCTCCTAGTAAATAAGAATTGTAATGACAAAAGAGATATTACTATGTTTGTTACGATATCCTAAGATAAACGGGAATGAAATAATAAATTGAAATTACATGTCAACAGAATATTATTTGTGTTGGTGAAAATACAAATTTTGAATTGTGGTAGATACGTTTGGGTGGGGGTTGACATGAGGTTGTTGAATTGAAGTGGTGTGATTGTGAATGCATGCAATCAGCTGATTGAGAGTGCGCACAGATTGTCAATATATATGTTCTATTGCGCAGGTCAGATCACATTAATAGAGGAGAGAACACTGCGAAACACTCAGTCGGGCGTGATCAGGATCCGGCAGCGAGGAGTGAGCACATATTTTCTTCTGTTCATCATTCTAATTATTCAACCTACATGGCTGACAGACTAGGACAGTGGCCTTTAGAAGGCAGCGGAGGTGCCACCATCTCAAAAAATATGCTGCGAGGATTGGACCACATGAGGGACCCCAGCTTAAACAAGGTGAGATCTTTATTCATTCTCTAAATTATAAATCTTATACAAACATCGTTCACTTTTAAGGTTATGTAACTATCAGAACTGTAAACATGCTTTATTTTTTTGGTATTATGCTATCTATACATAATGCTGTAATATGTTTAACTTTGTATTGCTATTATTTATTATACAAGCGTACATTTAAGATCTATAATACATTGTTTAACTGGTATCTTATTTACGTCGATGTACGTTTATAAAAATAAATACAATCGTGTATACTTGACATAAAATAAACTACTATATTTAATTACCGGCGTTTTTAAAATAGTCAGTGCGTACGCTTAAACTATAATTATTGTTAATTTTATGTATTTTATTTATTTGAATTTTATGTATTTGTGCAGATATCACTTTTGTTTTGAAGTTTCTTCTAATAATTTTACTATCGCCATAAAAATGTTAGTACTGAGAAAGTCAATTTGCAGCATGTAATGAGAAAATCCTAAGAATGGAGTCTTAATTTTTTAGTGTTCTTTGCACCAAGCAATAGGCCTTTTGTACTGGTCACTGTCTGTTGCAGTTTTAATCCGAGGTAGATAAGTCTTTTCACAAAAATGTAAAAATAATCCAGCATTTTATATAAAATGTTAAATATAAAATTTCAGTTTGCACAAACTACAGAAATGTACTATATTGTATTATTTTACCTTGTTTTGATGTAATCAGCATGTTTGTAAAATTGCAAGGTACTGGTTTTATATTATTTATAGCTTATTGTAAAGTTAAAAGGCCTGGGAGGTAATTTCTAAATACTTCAAGATATATAATATTGTTTTGTGTATTTCTGTGCATAACACTGTACATTCTTCCAAGTTGTAGCCAACTATTGTACAACTGATTATTAAATGCCTCAAACTCAGAAATGTCAGATAAGCTTAGCATGGGAAAGCTGTAGTATATTCAGTGTATAACTGAATGAACGTTTTTAATTTTCAATTTGGTTGACCTTCAATTTAAGCCGCAACAGCAGTGCGGTCATTTTTGACTACTTTAGCTTTGAATTACTGTACTATTATTATTTTGGAGACCCTAGCCAAGAATCAAATCCGGGACCTTACACTATTCAGCGTATCACACTAACTACTGGGCAAGGCACGAAGAAGGATTTTGGTTTCGGGGATGGGCTGAATCTGGAAATTTTTTGTGTTACGTTTGACTTTTATGCACATTAGGCTTGACTATGGTGAAGTAAAGAATAAGATGAAAACGACTGATGAAAAACTGTCAAACCTGACCAGAAATCTAACCCGGGACTCGTAGCATAATAGTAAGAAAATTCTGATCCGTTCGTGAGGAGGGCTGAAGCCCCTCAAGCCCCCTTCCAAGCTACGTGCCTGCACGGGGCCATAAAAGCAGTCGTACTTGTTCAATTCACTATTACAATGATGACCTTCGCCTCCGTGTTGTATGGTCATTGCGCTAGCCTGCAAAGTTGAAAGTACTGGGTGCACAGTAGTAGGTAATGATCAAGCTAATGCGACTTAAAGTTAAAGTTTAAAAAATTGACATGTTTTTTTTATTTACATGACATAGGCTGTTTAAAGTACGGATAATAATACATGGAAATCATCTAGTGGCGAAACTTTTTGAATTTACCTACCTATATTGTTGTAAAAATATAAAAAAAATAATCTCTTCAAATAGTGTTTGCGATCACGTTGGTTTTGAACTGTAACTTTGGTTTAACTATGCGTAATTTTCGAGAAAGTTTCGGAAATCAAACGCGGAAGTAGTCGAGCGCGTGTTGAGCAAGTCGAGGCGGCCAATGCACTGATATAATTTTGTGTTTTAGTCCTTCAAAATTGAATGTGATAAACTGACCTTCAGAGTAATATAAATGACAGTTAAACTGAAAATTGTGGCAAAAAAATATTTAATTGTATTTTTGCGTGTTGATGCAAAAAATTCATAATATTATTAGCTTAAATTGTAGCAGAATTGTAGTTAGTATTGTCCCAACTAACCTAGTATTGTCCAATTTTAAGAATGTAGTACGTTCCACGTTTTTGTTATTAATGATATGTTAATATGTTAACGACTCGCGTTACGTAAGTTAACTAAAACTACAACCTGTTGGTTCTCAAGTTCATTGTAAGGTCGATTGAAGTCGTTGTTTTGGAGCTTCCGAATTACACCAGCCTTGACCTTGCCCAACGGAACTGTTCTTTTCGTGTACTATACTGTCATTTGGTAATCGATTCAATGTTCAATATATTATTCTGTTCATTACGGTACTGAATTTTTATAAAGAAAAAGTTTGTTATGTTGTTATGCAGGGGCTGAAAACATAACTTGTTATGTTAATATTTCAGGAATGATTTTATAATAATTTTCGAGTATTGCACAATGTTGAATTTGATGGGGTTTGAAGGACGAATCCTTTGAATCTTGGAGATCTCGTTCCAAGTAGTTTATAACCTTGCAGTACTGAAATGATATGAAGAATCAGAAGGATGATTAATCAGATATCTAATTAAGAATATAATTAATTAGTCACAAAAAAGTGGATAAAATTCTTAGAGGGTAGAAAACGGATTTCAAATATTTCCCGGTCTCCGGTGTTTCTGTGTGTTGTATGCAACTCCTTTTTTTATTTAACAAGGAATATTTTGATTGATTCGTCAAACGAAATATGAAAAGTAATTAAAAACAAATTATGTTCGATAGTATGCACATTTTAAACTCTGTCATCTATTTTTAAAACGAGGCGGGGTTTCCTACTGCATTAATTTTTAAGGAAAATATTACACACAAATGCCTTGATTTACCAGAAGTATCGGTAATTTATTAAGTCCTTTGAAAAAGAGAGTTATTCTATGATCACGTGACAAAAAAGTACGGAATATTCAGCTGTTGGCGTATTTTACTTACTGCTTTTAAATTTAAAGGTGGTCCAAAATGATCACTAAATATTATCTCAGATTTATATGGTAGGCAACCGAAAAGTGTGAAAAAAGAGATTCTTTCTATTTGCTTTAAACGGTAATTAATTTCATCCAATTTTGCCTTTCCTGAATCCGAATCCCGTGAACTAAGTTCTAAATATGAT
Organism: Catonia carolina; assembly: GCA_035578175.1. Classification (NCBI taxonomy): domain Eukaryota; kingdom Metazoa; phylum Arthropoda; class Insecta; order Hemiptera; family Achilidae; genus Catonia; species Catonia carolina. The sequence goes on along the minus strand of JAQMRL010000001.1, from coordinate 101,737,282 downwards.
AGACGACAAGAAATTTGTTAAAATTATACTGACTACTGAAAAAAAGATAAGTATAGGTACTGGCCGTAATATGAAAAAAATGGATTAACAAAAACAGTTGGTCTATTTTAAGACATATTTTAGGAAATAGCTGTCTTCCAACTTAAGCTATCTAATAACTATTCAGATACTGAAACAGGGATACCAGAATTTCAGTGATAATGTATCAAATGCTTTTGCTATAATAATTTTGATAACTGCTCTAGGGCAACTAAAATGGTCTGTAAAATTAAGCCAATTATAGTGGTTGTTAAAAATATGTTATTTTATCAATTTACTCTTTTCTGTAATATAATAAACATTATCAGATGCTACAGATTTCTGAAATTATCTATTGCACTGAAATCTTTATGTAGACAAGAACCATGATGTTAATAACCGGACTCGAATTATGTTAATACTACTGTGTTTTATGTACCTGCGAGAGGTTGATGACTCTAGTATACAATTATAGAATTACGTATTTGTCTTGCTCGTTTTTATACTATCATTTTTAGCGTTGAATTTTACTTCATAAAAATAATTCGCGTTTTCTGTTGTTTATGGTTTTTTAAATATTTAATAATTTTAGCTATTTAAAATTAAGTTTCCTTAATCTTTAAGTTTTGTAATTGATTATTTATTTCTAGATTTACTTTTTACGTAAACAAACCGAACATTGATTCAAGATAATTTTATATGTTATTCCGTGCAAAGTTATTTTATTGAATAACTTTGTGGTGCTGTTTACATCTGTAAATGTCGCATTAATTACTTTGTTATAAACCTTGATGGAACTGGCAACTATTATTATTATTATTTTTGTTCGAGGGTTTTGGCAACTATAATGTGTAATGAAATTGTGAAACTGTAGGTTTAAACATCCTAAATAATTATTTCAAACCCGGGAATCGAATCCAGGACCTTTAAGTTAAGCAATCATGCAATATCCAAGGTTAATTAAATTAACCTTGTTTGCTACCAAATGCGCCAACGAAACATTCAAAACAACATTTTATATTAACTTAACTATGCTTGCAGCGTAAGTTAACCGTAGTGTTAATTCTGAACTGCATTTATAATTTATTTGCGTCGTTAATAAAAAATGAGTTTTCAAATAAATTTTTAGCTTGCTCATATTTACGTAGTTTACTTTCATAAACAGAATTAACTCAGTTGCTTTAAATTTCCTCTGAACTTGTTTCTAGTTCGACTGTTCAACTAGATTTCATGTCTTCAATCTACCAATGTCAATATTAGTTCCTTAATTTTTAAAAGTCTTGTACCTGAAAATTAAAATTTTTAGAAGTTTTAAATTTTTCAGTATTTTAAAATACTAAAACAAACTAAATTTAATATTTTAATGTAATTACAAAATTCTAGGCTGTAGTAAAACAGCCTGAGTAGTTCAGTCGGTTGCTTACACTTCTGTCAAGCTTAAAGTCGTAGGTACAATCCACCTAGGGCCTGAAATTATATATATATATAGTTGTGGCTAATTATGCTACCAGTTAATGTGGCTCTGATTGGCTTTAATGTAAATATTCCGTGGGTTGGTTTTTTACTTTTGTTTATTTATTAGAGTCTGATGAAATTCGGCTTAACAAAGTGCGAAGTTTTATATATTTTCTGGCTAATTTATATTACTTTTGAGTGGCTATTATAAGAGCGGTATTAACACGGATTGTAGTCTTAATCTGTCTTAATTTTACAATATTAAATTACATTAGCCGATGCAACTGAGTGGCTTTAGTTTAAGCATTTGTAGTTTACAAAAGTATTATAGTCATAAAAAATGCAGTCTTAATTAAATTTTTGTTTTTGTAGTGAATTTATTTCTTACTTTTTATTTGTTTTCATAATCTTATATAATACGATTTTTTATCTTTTAGGCATACTGAAGTTATATTTACTATTTAAATGTCTCTTGTGTAATTAAATTTTATTTTTATATATTAGACACAATTCGGCATAATGGAAGCAAATATTTTACTGTACTGTAAATGTTAGTAATTTTTTATCTTATTGACATGTCTGATTATCCAAACATTCAGATTTTGAGTAAAAAAATTTTGAAACCCCCTTTAAAGAAAAAATTTCTGACAAGGAAAATGTATGTTTTGTCATACCTTGATGTAAAAGAAATCAATTTCATTTGTTTTTGGAATTCAGTTCTACGTGATTTTGGTGCAATTTAATGGTGGGTGATAGTATGGTTTAAAATATTCGTTCAAAGTTGCTTGTTTGTTACAGTATCACCTAGGGATCGATCAAACATTTTCCCGCTGTGCGTCTAATAAAAATATGTGAATATTGTTGTACATTCATCCCATAATGTATTTTGTGATAGGCTTCTGAATTATGAAAGGTAGCCAGAAGTTTAGGTCTAACCTAAGAATGAAAACATGGTTCTTGCGGAATAAATTATTTATTCTGGACAGTATAAGTCCAAGACAGTAAAGTAGTCGCTAATGACTTTGCTGTTGATGTGACTTATAAGTTGAAAAATTAACGCCCATTATTATAATTTTGTAAAATATGTATTTAGCCGCCTCCGTAGCGTAGTGGTAGCGCGCTAGCCTATCTCGCGGAGGTTCCGGGTTCGATTCCCGGTCAGGATCTGGAAATTTTCACAAGTTAAAACCCACCGTTACGTATACCACCGTAGCCGCTAATGACCGAGCTGTTAATGCGACTTTAAATAAACTAAAAAATATGTATTTTAAATTCAGAAGGATTAATTAGTTTTACATTTTTACTGATTATTCCGTTACACTTTGTCTTTGCTAAACTTTATTTAATTAATAGTAACTTATTAAGTTATTACGCAGTGTAATTGATTTGCTGCTTTACAAACAATATTTGCTTGTAACTAAAAATAATAGTTTCTTAGAAAAAAATACAAGGTTGCTTGATAATTTGTAGACAAACACAATACACAACTGTTTTTTTTTTGTAAAAAATTAATGAATTATTAGCAATTAGGTATGCAGGCCCTAGCTATTAGTTTATGTAAATTGGATATTCAGAGCTTTTACCTTACGATCTCTACTGATGTTTTGTTATTTGTTGAAACATTACTCAATTTTAAAATAAGTTAGTAATGAAAGGTTCTTTTTGAATCGTACGAAACTTTGGTGAACAGACAATGTTTCGTATCTAGGAGTTTCTGTCAGAAGGCCTTCTGTTTCTTTTCTTTAGAATTGCTTTCTGTAGTTTTCCAAATTCTTTAACAATTTTTGATTTTATTTATCACCTTAATTTTTCTTGACGTTTTAATCACAACGTTATAACAAAATTCGATACTTTGGCATTACTGTAAGTAATTTTAAAGCGTGGGTTAATTTTGTGTAATTTGTTAACGATTTAACTATATTTTGCTGTATTAAACTTCACCCATTAATCTCTTAAGTACTTGGGTTTTGTACAGAACTTACCTAAGACTACAGAAAAGTAAATAAGAAGTTTAGTACCTATTGAAACTTAGTGTGCCTTTACATTTGTGCATTTTATATTTGGTGTTCCAAGTAAAAACATACATTAAACAAAGTCGTTTATTGCATTATGCCATTAAAATTAGTGTAGGATACAATAAATTTTATGAGTCGAATGATTTTTTGAAGTTAGACTTTTGTAGTACTGAAAATATACCATAATTCGGTACCTCTTGTAGTTGTTTTAAATGCTGAATTGTTAATATATCAAATAATTTCATGTACGAGTATGTAGTTGAAACGCCGATAAATTGCATGTGTAATTTGTTACGATTAGTATTTCTCATTTTTGTTTTCTCTTCTGATTAAATTTTTCCATTGTATCTTTTCTCCCCAGATTTGTATTTTAAAATGGTTGTTATAAATTCTAGAGTTTTAAAATAAAATTTAAATTCCGATGGAACAACAAAACAAGTTTCTAGTTGCAGTTACGCTAACGTCATGATTCTTGTCTTAATATGACGTTAATGTAACGTAATTTAAAAACTTGTTATATACTTTCAACCTGAACTTACTTTGTAACTATACAAGTAATATACAGTAGAGTACCGATTTTCCGTGGATCGTTTAACCGGGGTTTGGATTAACCGTGCGATCACTAGAATTTTTTTTTTTTTTTTTTTGGTTTAACATCCGACTGTTTTGCAAATTGCTGCTAATGCAGACGGTGAAGGATGAAATGAATTTTTTGTAACGTATGAAAAAATGCCATGCCCGAGTAGGATTCGAACCCAAGACCGCGTGATGAGAGGCGAGCACGTTACCAGCTCCTAAAATAAGTTGCAAAGAAGCTTTAACCGGTGCCGAAACATTACTAACTTTCATGGAAAATCAGGATGACACAGATTACGTGGACATTTTACATATTCGTGGTTATATAAGAAAAACTAGCGGGACCCATGCGCTTCGCTGCACGTGTTGGAAAAACATAATGAGATTACGTTAATGTATATGTATATTAAATATAAAAATTTGTTGGTTCTTAAATTTTTAAGGGTTTGTGGAAGCATTTAATGTAAGGGCTATCTATAAACAATATTTTTAGTTTGTCCTGTTGGCGATAAAATGTATAAATTGTTTTTATCGCTAACCCTCGAACATGAAACATAGCCCGTGTGAAAAGCAGGAAGTACGGAAATCAATCCCAAAAATGAACTTTAGGTGAGTTCGCATTGACGATATTTTGAAAATTTGATCAGATGGATTCATGCCCAAGCGATAGAAACTGCAAATGCAATAGAAAAAACCCCACAATCAGTTCAATTTTGCTGCTGTTGACAATCTTCATAAACAATGGAAGATTTGTGGGGAAATAAAGCGAAAAGAAAACTTAGTTGTTGGTCAGTTATTTTGAAATTTTTATTTGGGTTTAAGCTTTCATATACATGAATAATATTTCCGTCGTAACAGGTACAAATCCAGTGCGTAATATGTTCTGTGGCTTTGGAAGGTAGTAGCTGGATATGTTTGTAATTTCTGGGAATGGGAATTATATCGTCGATGAGATTCCACATTAACAGACCTTCTTGCGGTTGCAACTCCGTGTGTGCTGACAAAATTTCATTAAATTTGCTTACGTGATCTGTAAATAAATAAATCGTTATTCATCAGCTCGTCAACAGCAGATTCGGATAAAGGTAATATATGAGGAGCCATTTGTAATCTAACGGTAAATGACAGTTCTAAAAAATTTATAAAATAAAGTTTTAAAAATACGGATAATATAATATTATGATGATGACTCTTTAAACTAATGGTAAACGACCTGGTTTATCGAGTCAGGACCTCGAGATCAACTTTCTATTGCAAAACAAAATAGCCCTTACAATATCAGTAAACACTCTGATATTATACTTAAATTACCTAATATTAGTTTAGTTCTTAAAAGAACTGTTTATATTTTGAATAATACGCTATGGTAAGAAACATAGCAATGCAAAACAGGTTGCCACTTATAGAAAAGATTTAGTTCTTAAAAGAACTGTTTATTTCAATGATACGCTACGGTAAAAATACAGCAGTGCAAACACGAAAATGGAACTGCACAGGTAGACTGTTGTGCGAAGACTGATTGGACAATGCGACTGTGTAAGCGTGGTGACAATAAGGGTTGTCATATATACAATAATAGGCATAACGGTACTTTCACATGTTGTGTTATTACTCTTAACGAAGGTAGCGACAACAAAATTGAAAAATATTATAAAATGTCTTTAAGTGCTACTCATGAGCTATAGTACTCAAGCTAATTAAAGTCTTAAGGACTTAATATTTTCTGGGTCGAGAAATCGATTAAAAAAAGTCCGAGCTCGATATCTCTAGCCGTTAAGAAGTTACACAGTTTTTTAAGTTTTTTGAGCCCCAGGGTGGTCGTACCCCGGATTTTTGATTTTTCCTGGGGGTTTCAGGAGGCGAGGAACAAAAAAGATTCTTATCATTTTTTCGCTAGGAGGCCTCCTTATAGGTTAGAATTTCCGGACAAACACCGCTACACTCAGCTTTATATATATAAACTCGCCTCCGGCGAGGCAGGGGGCTTCGCCCCCTGCACCCCCCTCGCCACTCCAGCGGCGCTTCGCGCCGCTTCCGTGCCTCGCATCAGAGGGGTAGGTGGATCAGAATTCATAATTGGATCAGAATCATTTTCCCAAGGTTTTAGTCGCCAAACGATTTGGGTTGTTCATTATATTTTATTTTGAAATTTTAAGATGTGAACGTTTAAAGTTGAAGTTCGAAGTTTTAGAAGTTAAAAATTCGAAGGTTTTTAAGTTTTTGTTTTATTTTTAGTTTTAACGTTTTTTCGGGTTACCAAATTTTTATGTAATTTTCTTCGCTAAGTAACATGTTAAAAGATTATTTGTATTGTACTCAACTAATTTTAAAATTTTTCTTTGGTTAGCAATCACCATAGGACGGCGACCTAAAATTTAATAAATTTTATTTATTGTATTGGGTTACATGAAACTATTAACAGGGCTTTAGGTTACAGGCGTTTGCCAAAACAAGTAATCCAAAGTTTCACTTCAAGGGTTTCTTAATTTTCAAAAATTTCCGTGACTTCCCATCAGCAAAAATACATCTAATCTGTTTCAAATGTACTACGTTATAATCCGCACATATTTTTCTATGTTATGTAAAAAAATAACACAACTTAAGTATTTTCCTGGTATTGATCAAGCTAAAATAAACATATTTTACAGGGCTTTAATTTTCGGACGATTCCCACAAAAAAGAGTTCAATAATGTTTCGTTCCAGTGATTTCTTAATTTTTTCAAAATTTTCGGTTCATCGTGCTTCGCAAAAATTAATCTAATTTGTTTCGAATAGGCCCTGCCGTTTTCCACTCACGTTTCTGTATAAATTGAAATAAATAAAAAAATTCACTTATTTTCCGGTTTACCTAATATTGGTCACGGTCACATGAAAATATAACAGGGCTAGGTAACAGGGATGGGTTGAAGTCGACTGCCGCAAAATTAGTCGACTAATGTTTGCTCCTAAGGTTTTTTAATAATTCCAAAATTCTTGGGTCACCCACCTTCGTCGAAATCAATCGAATGTGTTTTGAATGAGCTCCGTAGTTTTCCGCTCACAATTCTCTATGTAAAAAAATTTAAAAAGGCATTTTGCGAGTTTTCATGATATTGGTCGTGGGTATATATATTAAAAAAATCTCTAATTTCCCTGTTTTCCCGGTATTGATCGCTGTAAAATTAAAATTTTGAAAGGGCATCATAGCATTTAAAAAGCATCATACCCGGATGCACAAAAAAGTCGAAAATTTGTTTTTCTAGTTCTTTCCGTGAACGGGTTGGGCTGATAGGACCTTTTGTTACTTATTCTTGAAATACTCCGACAGTAGAACAAACATGGTTTCATACAATTTATAGCTACGACCCACTGTTTAAAAGATAAAAACATCCCCCCCCGCGCTATAACAAGCCGACTGAAAATAAAAACCTGCATCAAAAGTTATCCCCGGGCGTACAGACAGAGAAAACTGAAATTCGCAACCCCCAAAGAGCCAAAATTCGGTTTTTTGGGGTTTTCGTGCGAACCGGTCGTTTTTGAGCGACGGTTAAAAAACGTTTTTAACCCACTTCGGACGAGCAACAAAAAAGATCCTATACTCTTTTACGCTAGGACGCACCGTTAAAAAGCTCCTTGAACATTTTCCGATTACCAAATTTACCCAGTATTGATCAATGTTACTTGAAAAATATTACAAACATATTACAATTTTTTTTTTTGAGTTTTCTGTGTGAAAAAGTGGGCTGACAAAACCTTTATTTACCTATTCATTAAGTACTCCGGTTGTGGATCACAAAAGGTCCTCTACAGTTTTTAGCTACGGCCCACCGTTTAGAAGATAAAAAATACCCCCCCCCCTTAACTAAGAAGGGGGAGGTTATAAAAATTTTAAAGTAAGCTGTTCGTATCTGTTTTTAAAGTGAAACGACATGCATTAAAATTTTTTTTCGTATTTTCAACATTTTGAGATTTTAAAAAATTTGGGGGGGGGGTAACACCCCTATTGGGCCCGCAAGACGAATTTCAAAAATTTTCTCTTCTTTAGCTTTTATCCGAACACGATATATAGCGAAAATTTTGACTCCAAGCTATTTTTTAAGCGTAATGAATAAGTACGTTGAAACCCGGATACGCAAAAAAGTCTAAATTTGGTTTTTTAGACTTTTGCAACGAACGGGTGTCAAAATCGAATTTTCGCTTGATTACTATCAACATACTTCACAAGGCGAACAAAAAAGTCTTTGTAGACCACTAGGTCCGACAAACCCTTAAGGAGATAAAAGCCAACCCTTCCCCCCCTTAAATATAGGGGTTGTTTTTAAAAAAATTCGAAAATACACATTTTTCAGTATTTTTAACGACAAACAAGGTACTGTTAAAAGATTTTTAAAATTTTGAAAATTTGAATTTTTTTAAAATTTTGGGGGGGCGTAGCACCCCTTACAGGTCCGAGACCTAAGGTTTCAAAAATTGTCCGTACTTCCGGTCGATAGGGTAAGCCGACGAAACATGAAAACCGGCATCAACATTGATCCCGGGGCGTAGAAAAAGGAAAACCTGAAATTCGCAACCCCTAAAAAGCCTAAATTTCGTTTTTCGGGTTTTTTGGGCGAACCGGTCGTTTCTCAGCGACGGTCAAAAAACGTTTTTAAAGCACTTCGGACGAGCAACAAAAAAGGCCTATACACCAATACGTTAGGACGCACCGTTAAAAAGTTCGAAATTTAAGGGAGGCCCCCCAGCGCCCCCCGAAAGCGAAAACCCAAAAGTCATAATTTTCCCTTCGGTTTCAGCGAAAGGCGAAGAAAAAAGGTCATGTTGGTTTTCGCGCTCCGAGGCCTCCTTACGGGTTAGAATTTATGTCAGTGAGTGAGTGAGTGAGTCAGTGACCCGCAGGGCTATAGAGTATATGGACTCGCCTCCGGCGAGGCAGGGGGCTTCGCCCCCTGCACCCTTCTCGCCACTCCAGCGGCGCTTCGCGCCGCTTCCGTGCCTCGCATCAGAGGGGTAGGTGGATCAGAATTCATAATTGGATCAGAATCATTTTCCCAAGGTTTTAGTCGCCAAACGATTTGGGTTGTTCATTATATTTTATTTTGAAATTTTAAGATGTGAACGTTTAAAGTTGAAGTTCGAAGTTTTAGAAGTTAAAAATTCGAAGGTTTTTAAGTTTTTGTTTTATTTTTAGTTTTAACGTTTTTTCGGGTTACCAAATTTTTATGTAATTTTCTTCGCTAAGTAACATGTTAAAAAAAGATTATTTGTATTGTACTCAGGAAATTTTAAAATTTTTCTTTGGTTAGCAATCACCATAGGACGGCGACCTAAAATTTAATAAATTTTATTTATTGTATTGGGTTACATGAAACTATTAACAGGGCTTTAGGTTACAGGCGTTTGCCAAAACAAGTAATCCAAAGTTTCACTTCAAGGGTTTCTTAATTTTCAAAAATTTCCGTGACTTCCCATCAGCAAAAATACATCTAATCTGTTTCAAATGTACTACGTTATAATCCGCACATATTTTTCTATGTTATGTAAAAAAATAACACAACTTAAGTATTTTCCTGGTATTGATGAAGCTAACATAAACATATTTTACAGGGCTTTAATTTTCGGACGATTGCCCACAAAAAAGAGTTCAATAATTTTTCGTTCCAGTGATTTCTTAATTTTTTCAAAATTTTCGGTTCATCGTGCTTCGCAAAAATTAATCTAATTTGTTTCGAATAAGCCCTGCCGTTTTCCACTCACGTTTCTGTATAAATTGAAATAAATAAAAAAATTCACTTATTTTCCGGTTTACCTAATATTGGTCACGGTCACATGAAAATATAACAGGGCTAGGTAACAGGGATGGGTTGAAGTAGACTGCCGCAAAATTAGTCGACTAATGTTTGCTACTAAGGTTTTTTAATAATTCCAAAATTCTTGGGTCACCCACCTTCGTCGAAATCAATCGAATGTGTTTTGAATGAGCTCCGTAGTTTTCCGCTCACAATTCTCTATGTAAAAAAATTTAAAAAGGCATTTTGCGAGTTTTCATGTTATTGGTCGTGGGTATATATATTAAAAAAATCTCTAATTTCCTGTTTTTCCGGTATTGATCGCTGTAAAATTAAAATTTTGAAAGGGCATCATAGCATTTAAAAAGCATCATACCCAGATGCACAAAAAAGTCGAAAATTTGTTTTTCTAGTTCTTTCCGTGAACGGGTTGGGCTGATAGGACCTTTTGTTACTTATTCTTGAAATACTCCGACAGTAGAACAAACATGGTTTCATACAATTTATAGCTACGACCCACTGTTTAAAAGATAAAAACATCCCCTCCGCGCTATAACAAGGCGAGGTTACAAAATTTTTAAAGTAAGCTGTTTGTATTTGTATTTTAAGCTAAACGACATGCCGTAAAAAAAATTTTTTATGTACAAAATATGACATTTAAAAAAAAAGTTGCGGGGGGGGGTTTCTAGGTGATGGGACCTTTCGTAACTTATTCTTGTAGTACTCCGGCAGTGGTACAAGAATGGTCCAATACAATTCCGAGCTGCGACCCACCATTTAGAAGAAAAAAATAACCCCCCCAATAAAGGGGAAGGTTATAAAAATTTTAAAGTAAGCTGTTCGTATCTGTTTTTAAAGCTAAACAACTTGCCGAGAAAAAATTTCGTATTTCGAAAATTTGCGATTTTTAAATGCTGTGGGGCGGGGGGTTGTAGCACCTGATTTTGGGACCCGAAAAAGAATTGTAAAAAAATCTGGTTTACGTTTTATCCCGAAATTGATATATAGCGACAAATAGCTATTAATAAGGCGTAAGAACCAGGCAACCTAAAACCAGGACACACAAAAAATTCAAAATTAATTTTTTTGGATGTTTCTAACAAACAGGCGTAAAAAGAGATTTTTTGCTTAAAGATTCTTAAAGTACTTCAAAAAAGGAACAGAAAACTGTTTGTAAGGTACTAAGTCCGACAAACCGTTAACGAGATAAAAAGCACCCCTCCCCCTACCCTAAAAAGAAACGAAGGTTAAAAAAAATTCGAAAATACACAATTTTGTGTATTTTTAATAGGAAAGAAGATGCTAATGAAACATTTCAAAAATTTTGAAAAAAATTTTTTGTCGAAATTTTGGAGGGGCGTAGCACCTCTCACAGGTCCGGGACATAATGTTTCAAAATATGTCCGTATTTCCGGTCGATAGGGTAAGCCGACTGAAAATAAAAACCTGCATCAAAAGTTATCCCCGGGCGTACAGACAGAGAAAACTGAAATTCGCAACCCCCAAAGAGCCAAAATTCGGTTTTTTGGGGTTTTCGTGCGAACCGGTCGTTTTTGAGCGACGGTTAAAAAACGTTTTTAACCCACTTCGGACGAGCAACAAAAAAGATCTTATACTCTTTTACGCTAGGACGCACCGTTAAAAAGCTCCTTGAACATTTTCCGATTACCAAATTTACCCAGTATTGATCAATGTTACTTGAAAAATATTACAAACATATTACAATTTTTTTTTTTGAGTTTTCTGTGTGAAAAAGTGGGCTGACAAAACCTTTATTTACCTATTCATTAAGTACTCCGGTTGTGGATCACAAAAGGTCCTCTACAGTTTTTAGCTACGGCCCACCGTTTAGAAGATAAAAAATACCCCCCCCCTTAACTAAGAAGGGGGAGGTTATAAAAATTTTAAAGTAAGCTGTTCGTATCTGTTTTTAAAGTGAAACGACATGCATTAAAATTTTTTTTCGTATTTTCAACATTTTGAGATTTTAAAAAATTTGGGGGGGGGTAACACCCCTATTGGGCCCGCAAGACGAATTTCAAAAATTCTCTCTTCTTTAGCTTTTATCCGAACACGATATATAGCGAAAATTTTGACTCCAAGCTATTTTTTAAGCGTAATGAATAAGTACGTTGAAACCCGGATACGCAAAAAAGTCAAAATTTGGTTTTTTAGACTTTTGCAACGAACGGGTGTCAAAATCGAATTTTCGCTTGATTACTATCAACGTACTTCACAAGACGAACAAAAAAGTCTTTGTAGACCACTAGGTCCGACAAACCCTTAAGGAGATAAAAGCCAACATTTCCCCCCCTTAAATATAGGGGTTGTTTTTAAAAAAATTCGAAAATACACATTTTTCAGTATTTTTAACGACAAACAAGGTACTGTTAAAAGATTTTTAAAATTTTGAAAATTTGAATTTTTTTAAAATTTTGGGGGGGCGTAGCACCCCTTACAGGTCCGAGACCTAAGGTTTCAAAAATTGTCCGTACTTCCGGTCGATAGGGTAAGCCGACGAAAAATGAAAACCGGCATCAACATTGATCCCGGGGCGTAGAAAAAGGAAAACCTGAAATTCGCAACCCCTAAAAAGCCTAAATTTCGTTTTTCGGGTTTTTTGGGCGAACCGGTCGTTTCTCAGCGACGGTCAAAAAACGTTTTTAAAGCACTTCGGACGAGCAACAAAAAAGGTCCTATACACCAATACGCTAGGACGCACCGTTAAAAAGTTCGAAATTTAAGGGAGGCCCCCCAGCGCCCCCCGAAAGCGAAAACCCAAAAGTCATAATTTTCCCTTCGGTTTCAGCGAAAGGCGAAGAAAAAAGGTCCTGATCGTTTTCGCGCTCCGAGGCCTCCTTAAGGGTTAGAATTTATGTCAGTGAGTCAGTCAGTCAGTCAGTGAGTGACCCGCAGGGCTATAGAGTATATGGACTCGCCACTCCAGCGGCGCTGCGCGCCGCTTCCGTGTCTCGCATCACAGGGGTAGGTGGATCAGAATACATGAGCGGATCAGAACAATAAAAGTACGGGCGCTGCGCGCCCGCACTTTGTCATATGGTGAAGTTTGGCCGCCAAAGGGGTTAGGTGGATCTGAATTTATAAGTGGACAGGGGAAAGTTGGGTCAAAGGGTTAGGTGGATAAGAATTATCAATTATAATTATTTCAAAAGGCGTTGAGAGGTCGCAGTGTCAATTTTATAGTTTACACCTTGAAGTTTTGAAATATGACGTGCTTTAGTTTCAATGGTTGGCTTTTTGAGGTTTCAAATTTTATACGTTTAAAAATTTTCGTTTTAATAGATAGATATTTTAAGTTTAAAATGTTGAAGTCTGAGGTTTTAAGATGTTGTTGTTTAGGTCATCAGACGATAGGCTGGTTTGAACCTCTCGAGGTTTTACTACGTAAAACAAGGAGTGAGGTGGTTTACAACTGCCTTCCTCACTGAGTGAAAAAATACGCTTATCATCATGCCTGGCCCTCTAAACAGCACAGGTTTTCCACTCTGCAAATGCCTTCTTCACTTCATTCACCACAGGGTCTGGCTGTATAATGAAATTCATTACTTTCAGAGGAGACAACTCTGATTAGTGTCTTTTGCACTTCTACCTCTTCTGTTCTTAAATCATTCAGTCATTTAATTGGCTGACCATTTGAGAAGAAACAGAACTATTTTTTTAGCCCTGCAATGGACAGATTAAGTGTAAATAAATTGACACCACACCTGTCTGTTAAGGCAGAAGATATTGTTAAGTTAGAAGATATGTTCCTTTTTAGGTTTAGGTTTCATGTTTAAAAGATTTACGTTTAGAAAGTAAGAATTTTAATGTTTGACTTTTATAATTTTAAGGTTTGAAATTGTTTTAAGTGAGGTTCGAAAAATTCTGGTTGCTTTTGTTGATGTTTAAAGATTGAGAGTTGCAATTGTCAATTATTTTGGTAAAGTATTCTCTTGTTTAAAGTTTGAAAGTTTACGGTTTGGATGTTATATATTTGAAGGAAAACAGTATTAAGTTTTAAAGTTCACAGTGTGAAGCTTTTAATGTTTGAGGTTCAAAGTTAAGATTATAAAGTTCGATAAAATATTAATTTTTGTGCTCAAAAATCGAAGTAACGCATAGCTAAGTCGATTGCTGAAGCGCTTGAGGTCAAAAACAGAATTTAAAAAATTCAAATCCATTTATAAAATCAGGGTAACTTTTTACCGTATCTAAGTCAAAGCAATTGAATTCTACGCAAAAAACTACGTAATATAAAGAAATAAAAAAGTATCTACATAATAACCACGATTTATCATGAATTTTCAAATATAATTTTAAGTTAAAACTTGTTGGAAATAATTTAAATCACCGTAATTATTCGGGAGTACCCTGTATCGCTTCAGCGATTTTATTTTCAGAATCTCCGTTAAAAAATCGGTAATATTAGTAATTACAAAAAGTCTACCGAAACATTTTAAATACATTTTTGTCGATTGAATTATAAACACAAAATATTTTTCCCGCTTCTTAACATATAGAAACCGCCGCCCCGCGGACAAAATTGAAAACAATGGACGATACAGATATGCGTTTTTTGCGTATTTCTTAATTGATTATTATTAACTTAGAAATATACTACAAAATTCCAATTAAGCACAACTAACCATCAGCAAAGTATCCATGTGAAAAATGTGTTAAATCCCGAATTTTAATATTGGTTACGTCAAAATTACAATTTTTAAACTTTTCACTCCCCTGTAATTTCTATGGCATTTATGAAACTAAAAACATGCTGGGGCTTTACATAAGCACCTCCTTAAACTGGTCAAACATAATGTGTTGCAATAAAGTGCTTCTACACTCCAGGAGGCCATTGTAAAAATTTTAACTCCAAGAGTTTAACGACGGATTTTTTTAAAAACTCATTTGTAAAATACCTCTTGTAAAAAAAAACAAATGTCTCAGAGGACGTTTTCTTTATAATCGACTGGTTTTCAAATTGGAGTAAAAAAACCTGTTTACGGGTCTGTAAGACCTTAGGTAAGTAGTAGAACTTTGAAATTCGGTATAGTAGTATTTCTTAAGCTCTTAAATTGAAAAAACGCATAGCCAAGTTGATTGCTGAAGTGCTTGGGGTCTAAAATGGCGTTTCAAAATTTCAAATCCATTTATAAAATCAGGGTCACTTTTCACCGGATTTTAAGCAATAAAACCGAATTCTACGCTAAAAACTACTTAATATAAAAAAATAAAAAAGTGTCTACATATTAACGGCGATTTATCATGAATTTTTAAAAATCAATTTTGAAAATCCCGAAATTCGTTGTTTTTATCCCGGTTTTCCAGAAAATGGTTGAATATTTTTGAAATCCGTTAATTGGACGTTACGTTTCAGCTGATTCCCGACAAAAAAGGTGTCGGTGACTTTTTCGCTGGGAAGCCTCTATAACGCGTCCAAAGAAATCGCCTCCTCCACCACCACTCTAAATAAAAAATCACGGCGTTCAATCCAGGCTAATCGTGCAGTTTTAATAGAGAACTAACGATAATATATAATAAAAACTTCACAAAAATTCGCAATACAGAGAAAATTAGTTTATTCAATTTTATGGAGTGATGGGTACCCGTGAAATTTCCTGCTAAACTTAAACATATGTACTTTTAAAAGCTGAAAACGTTGCATTTAAAAGATTTTGTAAAAATTGTACTTTAAATTTTCTCTTATTTTTCCCCTCCTCCAAACACCATTAATTAGGTAAAAAGTTTACGGTTTCGTATTTTTCCTGGGCGTTTTAGCACTAGGCGGATACGGTACAGTAACCAGTTTCGCCGTGTAAAGCGCCCAGATGGCTGTGAATTTTTGGTTTTTTTAATGTGAAAATTTTCCCCTTCACCGTGACGTGGAAGCTCCAGGTAGGAGTGAAAATGTTTTTAAACATATTGACCCCGCCTACCTCAACGAGACGAAGAAAAAATAATCAATAATTTTTTTCGATTTAAAGCACCGTTAAGAATTTTTAAAAACTACCCCTAAAACCCTGCAACCCCTAAGAGGGTTAGGTGAAAATTGGCAATTTCCTGGCCGGTTTTAGCGCAAGACGGAGAAAAAAGGTCCTAACGAAAAACACTCTCCGAGGCCTCGTTATAGGTTAGAATTTATGTCAATCAGTCAGTCAGTGTCCTTGCGATTGTATATAATAAGGATAAAAGAAAAAATATTGCGGCATAAAATGAAACAAAGTAAAATAACAAATTTTTTGTGATTTTTTTTGGTACGTAGTTTAAGGTAAGACTTATATAAATTTATGTAGTAAATATTTTTATTTCAATACAATTTGTTTATTTATTTCCGATATCCGATAGTATTAACATGTATTAATCAGTAGAATAAAACATACGCGTAACTGATGGTTTTGTTTATGACGTAAGTGGTCTCGACCGAATTGGGTTGTATTATCCGTGTTTTCCTGTTATCCGGTATAGTTATCCCCCCAATTACCACGGATAATCGGTACTATACTGTACTTGCAATAAAATTATTTACTCATTAGAATACGTTCCAGTCTTTGGTTTTCTTTGTCCAGAAGGATCTCGTATTTGTAGAGGGAATTCCTCATCTCATCAGTAGTCATCTCTCAGTCTTTTCCTCATCTCTCAGTCTTTTTAAAGTATAAAGCTTTCTCTTCCTTAACTTGTATTGGAAAAGAAGCAAAAGAAGTATTGACTACAGTTGAAATACTTTATATATTTACTTGATAAGAGATAACGTCTTAATTAAAGCACAGTATTTTTGTTTGTTTATTTAAGTCGCATCGACAGCTTTGTCATTAGCGATAACTGTAAGTTTTGGTAGTACTGTAACGGTGGGTTTTAACGTGTTAAAATTTCCATACCCAAGCCGGGAATCGTACCCGGTATCTTTCGCTTTGCACGCTAGTCACTACGCCACGGAGTCAAAGTAATGTTTCTTTGTCTAAAGTTTGATAAAATTTATGTATTATGATTCTTAGTTTTATTTACAGAATATGATTATTTTAATAAATATATATAAAGCTATTTGTTGTGATTTTTTCCTTCTTTAACCGTTACGTATTTTCCCGTCTTGATTAGTCAGAATTTTGTTCTGTTAAGAAGACCCTTGATTATGGGACTTCCTTATGTGCTTTCGGATGTGAATAATTTTTCTTTGATTTCACAAATAAATCTCTTTTGTTTGGTTGTCACATACACCAAACTTATTTCAGTCTGGTTTTCCAAGAACATAGGCATTTCGGCTATTATTACCTTTAGTATCCAGTGTTATATATGTAGTACCTACGATTTGCTGATGATGTATTCGTTTAAGGAAGTACGTGTAATATTATTGAAATAAATTACCGAAAATGTATGTTGGAAAGTAAAAGGAATAAGTATGTATGCATGTAAAGTTTGCATTTGGCCCAAGTTGTGTTAAATATATCTGCAAGATTGTGTAGTTCCCAATATTTTTTAAAATATAATTTCTTGGTATTTTAAATCTAATAACCCTATTTATGTATGTAATGCTAATTCCTACTCTTAGGTTTTCCTTTTTTTGATGACATCATGGTCTGCGCATCTAGCTTTTAAGCCGGGGTCTGGCATTTTTCATCACTCATTTTTTTCTGTTACTCTTCTCAGTCTGCATTAGCAGTAATTGCAAAACAGTCAGAAAAAAACTTTAAAAAAATAACATGAACAAAAATATTTATCTATTTTCTGATATAAGCGATAAAAAACTTATTTTCTTATACTAAGCGCAAAAATAATTTCCAATAACAGACAAATTAATTTTTATTGCTGTTCGGTTACAACTGTTTGTGCACTCTAAAACGTTGTTCCTAGTCTTCAGATTTCAGATTATGTAAACCGAAACAAGAAACCGAATCTTATCAACTTTTTAACCGTAAGAAATTTGTTTAGAACAATTCTTTTAATTTCTATGAATGTAAGTAGAAACTATAGATTTAAGCCGGAACTAATATGAGATCTATTTTGTAAATTGTAAATTTTTATTCCCTTTGTAGACAGGTAAACTAATTTTATTTAAATAAAATGAAACATTCCGAGTAAACACCTAGTTAACGATTAAATTTGAATGCAAGCCTACCTATTGGAGGATGGTTTCGGTGTAATTAAAGTTTATTGACATTTGTCATAAAAAGGTAATGGTTTTTATCTACTGCAATATAATAATAAAATTGTACAGTTCAGCCTAGGTATTAATAGTGCGTATTTCATTATCAGTCCATTATTTTACAGTTTTCAGTATATGGAACATGGTCAATGCTATCTCTAATAAACCAGAGGTTTGATGGATCTTACCAAAAATGTTTATAGTGTAGTTTCGGAGGTTATTAAAATAATAGGCCTACGATTTCAAAAATCTATTTTTAATGGTCTCCCATCATATAAGAACTTAATTTCGTGAATTAAGGTGTAATAATTATGTACACTAATTATATCGAACTAACGATTTTATTGAAGGTTATGTGTTAGGCTACACGCAATGTAGGATAATGAAGGCAATTTTTTATAATTTTTTTGTGTGCTTCTCTTTTAAAATATTCTGATCATCTATTGTAAATTGTTCGGGAGTTTCACCGATTTTTGAAGTTTTAATAGAGTAGGGAGGCCTATTGTTCAATCATTGATTTTTGCTTAGAGCTGTACGAAATTGTGTGCGTTTTGCTTAAAATATTCAATAACTTCTTTCCTTGACCCTCAGTCAATTATTTAAATAATAATTTATAAATATTGTATGTATCTGTAACATTTGATCCGTCAAGGTTATTTGAAAAAGAAATAGGTTGATAATAATGGATTATCTGAAATAAAACAAAATTCAGTGTATTAATTTTTGCTTTTCTAATCAAAAAGCTGTATTTTGTTACGTTAAACAGTTAATTAATGTGTTGTTATAGCAGTGATTAAATTATGACGTAAAATAGATTGTTTTATAGTACATAATCAATATTGCTTTTTATTCGGTGTATTGTTTCAACCAAAATTTTATTCACGTGAAGATTATTTTAATCATGGTCACTTTTTTTGTACGATCTGTTGTAATAATTAATTTTTTTTTATAAGGTGACTTTGTTAAAATTTCCCTGATCTTGGGGTACACAAAATGTCTTCACCTATAAATTTTATGTGAACCTAGATTCTAATATTGAGTGCTCCTAATGCCGAAGTTCTCAATTGGATTACACATATTTTATTAATGACGGTTTTATTAATGATCAAAAATCTCTCGTTTAATAAAGCTACTCCCATTTTTGAAGGTTTTTTTGAATCGATACATCGATTCTGTGAAAACTGTTCTGTTCCCGGTATCCTACTTTTTAGTTTTACGTGAATATTATTCTCGTCGTTATTACCTCCATTCTGTTCTTGTTGTAGATTGCAATTTTCCTGCGTCCTGGTTCATCATCGGTTTTTCATTGTTTTTGCCTTTTTTTATTTTCTGGGTATTCTCATAATAATATCAAGTATTCTCTTTTATTTTATTTTCTACGTAATCAAGTTAATTTTTTTTCTCTTTTGTCAACATTTTTACGTTTAGCCGCTTACAGTAACTTTGTAATAACTACTGTTATGTAATGCATCAGTTTCCCCCAATCCTTGAGATTTAAACTTATTGTTATTTTTGAGTGGTTCTTATTATTTTATAACTGACTCAATATTAGTATTGTCGGAAGTTTTTTAGAAACGTATAAACGCAATGCAAGTTTATGGCACATTTTAAGCTGTATCCAGTTAAGTAAGTCCTTGAATCGTTAAATATATGTATTTTGTGATATTTAATTGCAATAATTATCTGATAAAATTTTAAAGATAGGGAACACTTAAATTTTTGACGTACCTGTAACTAAACATTTTAAGCAAGTTTTTGTTGACATCGTTAGGCTACCAAACTTCAATATTTTAAGAGAAATATTAAGCGGTTATTAGACTGTATTTGAATTGAAATGCTATTTTCTCCTTGAACCGTTGTAAAATATTATTACTGCTATGTAGAAATATTCCAGTTAAAATTTTATATAAGATATAACTTGCCCTTCTACTTGTTTTGGCATGTTTGCCAAAATAATCGTTAATTTTTCTAGAGTATTATTGTTATGAAAAAGTTCAATTTTACTCACAAGTTTTCAAGGAATCTGCGTCTAGAATGTTATGTTTTAGCCAACACTTAATAGGCCTACTATTCAACTAATTAATACATAGATACAATTAAATCCAATCCGTTAAATATTTTAAACAGAAATACTTTTGAATTTGGTATGTAGTTGTAGATAAATATTTTACGTCTAACAGTTGTGTGAAACGATAAATAAAACAACACAAAAATCCCTTATGTGTTCATAATTTTTTAAAACAAAATTCCCTTATGTTTTCATAATTTCTTAAAACAAAATTTTATAATTATAAAATTCAAAATTCATATAGTCCGTACACATAATTCATATTTTAATTACTTTCAATAAATGTATTGTGTTAATTAACTTTATGAGAAGGAGATGGTTATGCAATATACATTACGTTTCTATATTCATTTCCTACTTCAAACCGGACTGTAATTTAGTCCGAAATGAATGCAGGCCAACTGAATCCTTCAGTTCCATTATATAAATTGAGAATATCAAAAGCTTCTCAATTCAAATTCTACTGAATTGGATTGCTTCTTTCCTTTTAATTAAATATACATCTGGAAAATTTGCGTAAATTTGTTTTCCTTTAGTTTAATTAAAGTCGCATCAACAGCTTGTTTATTAGCGACTACAAAAATTGTAATTAGTGTTATAGAACGGTGGAGTTTGAACAAGTAATAAAATAGATGCCCTAGCTGGGAATCCAACCCGGAACCTTCCGATGTGTAACCTAGTTCCTAACAACTACGCCATTGACATGTAGATTTTGTTTGGAAGGAATGTTGAATATCTGTAAATAAATTGACTAGATCAGATTCAAACGTATCATTTTTTAGCCTCCATCTTTATGGATCTCATGTTGTAATAATTAGTACTCGAATATTTTTGCAAACTATAATCAAACATAATTAGAAGCAGGTAAAGAGCCAGGAGAATTGTGCATCACATGATAGACTGTAGTACAATTTTATTCCATTATAAACATGTCTGTTTCATACCAAATTTTATTTGTTATTCCTTTAATATTAAAGAAAAATATCTAAGATTGTTTTGTAATAGAATAACGTCGAAAGTTTATAAAAAGTAAGTAGACAAAAATATTCACGCCTTTCAAATTGTATTTATTATACCTGTCAAGGTGAAAAAAAACGGTATCACGAAGTGCTCGAATCGAACTAATAAATACGGTTTCTTTAAAGTTCTGAAGGGTTGATTGAAAAGTAAATTGGTTTTCATACAGATTATAATGTCGGTGTTCTATTTCAGTAAATACAATATTTGTTGCCATAAATCTTCTCAAAGTCAATGTCAGACAGTGGCATTCGCACTTAATCTCCGGAAGGTTATTGATGATGATAAAGAGTCGGTTACTCATCCCTCGTGGCTGGTGGATGGGTGTCTCGGATGGAGTGGTGGTGTGTAATGTTTTAGTGACGTCACTACGTTGTTATGATAGATTTAGAAATCTTGTTCTTTCTTCATTTATTTCTGTACTGTTCATGTGATTGTCTTGTGATTATTACGTGTTAAGATCATCAACCCTTTGTTGTAATGACAGACGAATTGCATTAAAAATATATTTCCATTTTCATATCTATGTAAATTTTAATAGGACATTGATTCTTACTTTTGTATTCTGTTTTCGTTAATTATATGTTGTAACTCCCAATTTAAGATATGACTGTATTATCTTAGTAGTATGTACTTTATTTTTATAATACGAGTATAAACACTTAAACGCCGAGTTATCAGTCTAAATTTAAATTTTTTTAATTAAATTATTTCATTTTAAATTCAAGGACAAAAAGTTTTCAAATTCTGTATTATGACGATATAAATTTTACCTAGGTACAGTTTGTTTATTTTTGGATGACATTAGTAGTACCTATACATTTCGGTTAAATGTTACCGAAATGTATTATGAAAGTATGGTCAAGATAAAAATGATTATATTGTATCATTATTTTTTATTTGGATTTTGTGTTATTTTTCAATTAAATGTCCTGTGTTTTTGGTTCAGCTGACTTTATTTTTGTCTGAAAAGAAACCTTACAGATTTTACTGTGCTGCCGAAATACTTAAGATTATCTAACACATATTAATGATATTAATTAACTAATTGTATATAAATTCTATGTATTTTTTTAAAATTAAAATAGTTATTTCTACCGTACTTTTTAAAATAAGTAAAACATTTTCTTCACATAAGAAAGTGAGCAACGAGAAAAAGTATAAGATATGTAAAAACGAAGTTTGTCTACTATAGTAAGGGGTTTTGTGAACTATATTATTGAACTTCAGGTTTTTCTTTTTGGTGACATAAGTAGTAGGCTAACTATTGAAGTTACCCAAATGCTTTGCAAGAAGATAGTTGAGATAAAAATTATTGTATTGTTTCATTATTTGTTTGAATCGTGTGTTATTTGTATTCTTTATTTTTATATTTAGTGACTTTTTTGTTGACATAAAACTTACACGTACTTGTAAGCAGCTACTTAAAATACTGTCGTTAAAATATATATATATATATATATATATATATATATTCTGCAAAAGTTTAACACACGTAAACCGTTGACTTTACTTACATTCAACCTTTTTTATAATTACAAAAGGTCAGTTACAATTAAACTGGGCTTTAATGTTTTATTACAGGTTTTTCTTGTCTCAGTTGTCTCTCGAGTTGTAATTCAGTGTTGTGTATATTTAATACTGGTAGACTACTTATGTAAAAAGCCTGTGCGCATGAATTTCTTCTTACCTTCATTTTAATTGTTAAAAATATACGCTGAATAAATCTAGTTTAAAGTAGTATTCCAGGATTTGATATTTGTAGCCTGTATTATTTGGTAAAGCAAGTATATTATACAGAATACTTGCTTAGTACAACGGTGAAGCAAATTTTGTCATTTGTCATGGTATTAAATAATACCTTGTACTATTCACGCTAGCCAGTATTACCGGCTTACATCGACGTTTCCTTTATATTTTGCGTAAAATTTAAAGCTATTTTATTCTAGAAGGTTATCCAATGTAGTATTATAACTAATTATGTGAAGTAGATAATAAATTATTTGAAGTAAAAAAATGTTCTATTCCTGAAGAATATCTTTTTATCTTTTATGTGCAACATTTTAATACAGTATTTAATTAAATCGAGTTTTTTGTATTAGTTAATTATGATATTGGGAATTTTAAACTATTATTGAATAGTGTAATTAACTGTTATTCTTATTAGGTTGTTTCGCATGCACGTAAAGGATTCTCACCAAAAAGAGTCCATATTAAAGAAAATCTAATTCTGTAATATCAAAACATCAGAATATAAACGAGACCTGTAATTTATCCTGAAATGTAATAGTACATTTGATTTTTTATTAAACTTTTTTCAGTTTTTAATTTCGTCTTACAGGTTTGTATGATAGTTCTTTATAAACTGACAGTGGGAATTTTAAAAGGCTTTCCGTTGATAGTTGTATTTTTACTTTTCTGATGCCTGTAACATTTCTGAAAGTATAATATTATGAGTTTTACAACCGTTTTGTTACTAAACTTTCGTTTTTCAGGTAATGAAACAGTTTTTTTTATAACTTTTACGAGTAGTATATCCCCCGTCTAGTTTTTTTATTGTTTATGAAACGACTTCTTTTCTCTCATGGAGGGTTGAAAATCATAGCAATAGTGTTAACATTATAAAAGTGTGTAATGTTCTATAACTACCTAACATGAGTAAAGGGATATTACATATTTCTATGGATGAACGATATGAGGATATTGTACTCGATCTGCTAGTTCGAGGGCTACACAAAATGCTTCTGTTTCTTATTATATGGGGTCAGCCAATTGTATGACTGAAACATTTAAGAACAGAAGTAGAGGTGTAAAAGACACTAAAGAGTTGTCTCCGAAAGTGATGAATTTCATTATACAGACCCTGTTGGGAATAAAGTGAAGGTGTCATTTTGCAGTGTGGAAATTAGATGCTTTTCAGAGGACCTGGCGTGCTGATGAACATACTGTCTGTCTATAACTTGATGACCTCCCGCAGAGAGGAGCAGAATCGGCCCGCTACTAGCCTTCTCAATAACAGTTCATTATGTACCAATTCCAGTGTACTAGTTAGTAGCAGTACTTTTCCAATCAGTGAGGGAGGCATGGTAAACCACCTCACTTCTCGTTTTAGTTAGTAAAGCCTCTAGAGGTTCAAACCAGCCTTTCGGCTGATGAACTAAACAACATTTTAAAGAAAGCCAACGAAATCTATGTGCATATTTTAGAATTTTTGAAGTTGACATATCTTAATAGAAAATTAAATAAAACATACTCGAACATAGATTATCCTTTATAAAATTTTAATTCAGTGACCAACGCACGTATCGTACTTAAATAAATGATTTAATAATATCATTTAGTGACGAAATTTGTTATCTTTAATGTAAACAATCTTTAAATTTGTAAGTGTTTTAATTCTTAAAGGAAGTCTGTACGGAAAGTTTATTTTAATTCAGAATTGTCCTAAGTTTCATTGTTTGTCTCGTGATGACTGTTGTTTGTGTTATTTTGTTGCAGTAAGTGTTAATTTATATCATTTTAAATCATACGATACATTTAGTAGTATATCTAATACCAATAAACATTACCGATTTGTTGACATTTAGGCTACCTTATAATTTTTTTATCTTATCATTTACATAAAAAGGTAATAAAGTATTTACTAAGTGTACCTATTAATTAACTATAAATTTTTCCTATAAATAGAAAATTGCACATGTAATGAGTTATAATCCCGGTGATTAATTTTTTGGAAATTTAAAGTTATTTTTACAAATAATTTTTGTATTATTTTTATTGTGTAACGCATTTTTTTATATCATAACCATCAAGACAACCCTAATAAAGTTACTACAATTATTCAATACTTTTGTTTGTAATTTCGACTTTATTTATTTAATTGTAAAAGTTCAGTTGGAGTTTACAACTGAACTTCAGTTGTATTTGATATTTTTGTGTAGAATTTTTTCTTAGACTGGAAGATGTCAAAGTATTATGATTGAAGTATTTAATCTAAACATAATTATTCGAAAAATTAGTCATGTAGCCCCAAAATTAAGGGTACCAAACTGAAATACAAAAGTAACACTACCTTGTTGTCTCAAAAACGGCTGTATTGATTCTTATAAAGTACTCTGGTTTATTACCTTTGTTGTTGTGTGGTTTAGGTCAACAGCCGAAAAGCTGGTTTGAACCTTTGGAGGTTTTACTAAGTAAAAACAAGGAATGAGGTGGTTTACTATTGCCTTCCTCACCGGGTTGAAAGAGTACGCTTATCAGCACGCCAGGCCCTCCGGAAAGCACCCACTTTCTCCCCTGGAAATTACACCTTCACTTCATTCACTACAGGGTCTGGCTGTATTGTGAAATTCATTGCTCTCAGAGGAGATAACTCTGACTAGTGTATTTTACACCTGAACCTTTAATGTTCTTAAATAGTTCAGTCATATAATTGGCTGACTATGTGATGAGAAACAGAACTATTTTTTTAGCTCTGGAACCAACAGATCGAGTGCAATTAATTTAACCCTCCACCTGCCCGTTATGGGCATTTATTACCTTTATTGGTAGTAAAACAAAATTAATAAGAATAACAATCGAACACGCAAAATAAAAGTGTAGGAATGGCGAAGGCGGTCTTCGTGAAATAAAACATTTGGTATACAACAGAGGTCTAAATATAGTAATTCGAATCAGATATGTATTTTGTGAGTTGTGATATAGTTTGTGTTATTTTGTATGGATTCATAAGAAACGAGAACTCGACGAAATTTAAGTCTTCGAATATGTATCTACCGCCGTATGTGTTATCGTGATGATAAAAGCACGAATGTGCAACTCTTACAATAGAAGAGAGAGAACGAATTGACACTATAAAAAAAAGAAAATTGGAGTATCTTGGAAGTGTGATGCGGAGAGAAAAATAACCATCTGCTGCAGTTTATTGTAGGATGAAGGGAAAGTAAAAGGAGAGAGGAGCGCAGGAAGACAGAGAACATTCTGGTTAAAAACCTTGCGAGATTGGCAACGTTGCTTCTCTGTGGAACAATTTAGGACAAAAGTATTTTTGTAGTACAGACATATTTTTCAAACTATAAGAGTTAAGTCAACTAATCTGTACAGATCGATATATTTTTCAAAATGATCGCCCCTCAATTTTCTACGAAGTGCTAATGAGGGATTATTCTTCAGATATTATTCATTTTGGCTCGGCAACTTATAACAGTAAATTTATCAAGTCAATACATAGTTAGTAAATGTATTTTATCTATGTGTTTAGTTGGCTTTGTTAAGAAGAATGGATTCGTGAAAACAAGTTAATATTTGTTTAAGCTATCGTTCACACTAAAAGTGTTAAAATGGTAGTCACTTTCCATTAGAGATTAATTTGTATTTGCGTTTGTGTAAATAATTCCATCATCCTATCAATGTGTGAATGGAAACCAGATAGGTGGAAGAGGTTACTGATTTTTTTGACCTTATAAAGATAAACAACAATATTCGGTTTTATCATTATCTGAATCCAGACACATCATAACATAGTATTCTAGAACATTTTTATGGTAGGCTTCATTCTGATAATTCTATTGTGGCTACAATGCAGTACAGATAGCTGGTTTATAGATAAGCGACCTTGAACTAGTGTCATTCAGTTTTTATTTCGGCTAGTATTACAGTTTAAAGATTACAATAATGTTTATTAATACATTTTGGATAAATGTAGCAACTGAACTCCGGTCAAAATAAGTTAATTGGTTTTGTTTTTGCCAATGTTTTCTCGTTCTCAATTTCATAATATTGGTATTTGGTTGGCGACTTGAATTGACATATCTCGCTCATGTTAAATTAACAGTATTCAAGATCCATTTTCTCAAAAACTACCTGACTCAGGAGGTTGAGACTTTTACATAGTAATTATTATTACATGTAGTTTCTGCTGCCCTACGCTTTCCAGTTTTGTTCTCAAATGAAAAACAAATGAAAATTTACGGAACCTTGTTTATTTATATCTTTTTAACACACAACTTTTTTAAAAAGAAGACTTATGACTGAATTCTAATAAAATAGATTCACATACTGACCGAAGAATGGTTTTTATCCTGAATTTATTTTAGTTATCTGGAATTTGTAGTTTTTTGAGAAAATGGGTCATTTACAGTTAAAAACGGAAATTAACACATATCATAGAAAAACTATAAAATCGGTTGTTACAAAAATCTGTTCCCCTATTTCTACGTATTTTTTAAATATACCTTTAGACTGTCATTTTCAAAATATGCTACAATTTACAACAAATAATAAAATATTTTAGTCACACACAAACACACTGAACTGAATTCTATAAAAACGTAAATCAACCATGCTGGTAAATAAAAGTCAGCTGTTTTGTACTGTTGTGAAAGATGGGATAGTCATTAAAATAGAACTAGGTTCACTCAAAGTGTACAGCAAGAATAAAGTGTAGCTGAAGAGGAAACTATTAGAACAAAGAAATTTGTCCTCTAAAGCAACATCTCGAATGGAGTGCAAGATAAGTTTTAAAATTAAGAAAATAATTTTTTCCTAGACTTATTGGTATTACAATGCTCACAAAAATGTGAATCATAAAATGAGGTAAAAAAATGACAAAAATTTGTTTTGATCATTCAACTCCCCTTTGTTTAATAGCCTTCTGTTTCTTGGCAGGAAAATTTCTAGCCTTCGAAATTTTTTTCTGAATATTTTTCAGCTCCTTTTATTCTTTCGTATGACTTTATTATTTTTTTTATCGAAATGGTTTTTATTGGGTCTCATAGTGGGTGTTTCTAAAAATGTATGTAATATTTTTGTTTATTTGCAATATGCCAGACTTAAAAGACATTGCTTCAATTAAATCTATTTCACCAATTCAATTGTTGTTTATTTTTGTCGGCATAACTATCCAAAATTTTCTCTACTCTCCTTCTTATAATAGAAAATTAATATAGTCTCGAAAAATAAGGTCTGTATAGTACAATATCATATTGCACATAGCTGCTGATCCATTTTGAATAACATGTTTTTGTAATGCAGTAGTACGTTTATAAAGGAAACCCATATTCTGCCTGATTTATTTATTAATGCAATCCAGTATTATTTATTAATGTTGATGTTAGCAACCTAATGACATTGTTCTAAAATGTTTAGTACATTTTATAGTTGAACGTTACCAGCGGATATTTTTATCCAACTTGGGAATTATTACTAACGCGGGTTGTGCGTCAGTCAGATATGCCTTTCTGCAATATAGTAAACGAGGGGTACTCAAATAATAACGTTTTATTAATAACCAAACGTTAAAAGTGACATTGAAATTATTGATTCTCAATAAATACTGACCAGGCTTGCCTACTGCCAATTAAATTTTGAATAAAATTTAACAGCCAGGACTTCATCATTTTTCGTTATTAACAAGATGCAGTAAGCTTGATAATATTGGTTATGTGACAGTACGTCAGAATAAATAATATTACTCCCTTGTATATTGTTTTAACGATATTTATAAATTAATGTAATTTTAATAGAATTTTTAAAATAATATTTTTGCGTGCTGACAGCTTGTTATTTGCTGTATCTTCAAACTTTATGAAATTAGATAGGATTAAAGATTTGATTTTATGCGGTTTGTGGTATTAGTAAACTATTTTGTAGTATTGAAATTGCTGTAGTTTAATAACGTAGGTAACCACATTCAATGTAACATCCTATCCAGCTGTACGTTCAGTTAAATTTATTATATATCATCCGAACACATAGCTATTTTGTTTCATAAGATATGAATGCATACCGTGCCGGGAAATAACATCTGGTGTTATTAATAAGTATTTCATTACAGTATTGAGAGTATGTTATTAAATCTATTATGTTGCTAATTTCCGACTGTCGAAACTCAAAAATGTTTGTAAAACTTTTCATGTTTTTATAACATAAAGGTAACTATGTAGAGAGAATATTTATTGAAATAGTACTTTTGGAGTACTGAATTAACGACCCCTTTGTACCTAAAATCTTACCGAACAAATGTAAAAACTCTAAATTAAATGCAGTGCCTGTACTTTCGTTTTCAATTTTCGGAGACGTAGGTTCCGTGGTTCAAATCCTAGTGAAGGTAGTTGCTTTTACACAGGTTAGAATAGTAGTCTGTGGTTACCGGTGTATAATACTTTGAAGGTTAGGGTTCAAGTGACCATACTCTCTCAGGAATGGTTGGCCTGAGTGTGTACACGATACCTCATTTACTTGTTATAGATATATTCTTCATCTCATTGGGTCATGGGATTGCTTATTGTTCTGAATTGAACAGGTTGCAACGTACACACATTAGCAACATATTTGATAAATACGTATTTTTATGAGAAATTGAATTAGTACTGCGTTTTTAATTAACGAGAACTCCTTTGTTACGATACCTGACAATTTTGAAGATTATAATTTCAGCGTTTTTTAAGAATATGTATGTGAACTTGCAGACCGATTAAATTTTTCGTATCACTGTTCAGTTTATGTAACTTAACTTTAAAGTATAATTTATTAGGTTTTAAGACTGCAAGAAAGTATTTTATTTTCATTTTATGGGGTTTTTGTATTAATGTTTCTAAAATCATTATTTTGCAAGACAAGTCAAAAATATATGGTATAATTATTACTGTTATCTTTTGCTGTAAGTAATCATTAGGAGAAATTTAAAAATTGTAGAGGTTGTCAACCAATCAGTGTAAATTTTTTGCTTATTCATTCATTCGAATTACTGATGAAATTTTTGTACGTTTCAGATTAATAATTACAAGTATAAAATTGTCATTGTGACGTGTTAGCCACACCTGCACTTTGTTTCATTATTTTTGTAATGATTAAATATTACGTAGTCATTTTGTTGTAGACTATTATTAACCTATTTTTTTTAAATTTTGTCATCATGATAATTTGTGTTCACAAATGGTTTGCATGGCTATGTGGGCGTAGTTCAGTTTTGCCATATCTTCTTATTAAAAAGTGTATTTTGTAAATTAAGTAATATCTTATTGG
Source organism: Catonia carolina (assembly GCA_035578175.1). Taxonomy (NCBI): domain Eukaryota; kingdom Metazoa; phylum Arthropoda; class Insecta; order Hemiptera; family Achilidae; genus Catonia; species Catonia carolina. The sequence goes on along the minus strand of JAQMRL010000001.1, from coordinate 101,707,206 downwards.
ATATTTTCTCAAAACATGTTTACATTTAAAGTGTTTCCTCCTTGTTTAAAAATAAGAAATATAATAACGCAGTAAGTCTAATTTCAGTTTTAAAGCTATAACTGATTAATTTGAAGTGGTTCTCAATGACAATCTTATTTATGGTTTTTTATATTATAAACCACATAACAAATACGGCAGTTGTAGTGGCACACATCGCCAGTAAATTAGTTATTACTTTGTACTAGTTATTCCAGTATTTTTCTAATAGTTCTACATCTACTTCAAGTATTACTTGAAAAATGTGGGCTGATTCATAAATTAATTTTTATACTTCGTTTTTGTGTAGATGAACAACGTTTTGTCACGGACAATTTTGTATTTTAATTGATCGTCCTTTTCTTTTCATATTTTCGTTTTTTAAATGGAGTTGAGAGGCCTGGGTTTATTCTAACTTAACGTAAAAAAACCCATCTGCATTAGCAGAAATTTCAAAACATACGTAAAACAAAAAAAAATCAACATAAAAACCTGCTATTTGTAACGTATCTCAATTTTCGCATTAAGTTAATATGCATTAATAAAGATCCTTTGGTACGAAAACGTAATTCGTAGAAAAATTGCTTTATAAAAAGTAAAAAAAAACTACACTGATTTAAAACACACAACTGCACTGATAAAACTACGCTGATAAAATTGTTCAACTACACTGATAAAATTACTTTGATTGGTTTACATTTTTTGTAAAAAGTAAAAAAAATAAACTACTTAACTATAAACAAATTAGAAACTTGTCCCTGGTTCGATTAAAAATATTTATATAGTAGATGCAATTATATTGGATGTTCGTTAATGTTTTCGAAGGAAAAATATCTTTTTAAAGCGGTTGTAGTGATGTAGGCCTGCTAATTATGGTGTTTCGTTTCTAAAGGAAACTTATCTAGGTATTGGTTTAGAATAGTTACCCAGTCTCTGCATCTTGGGCGTTAATGGTCAAAATTCATATGATTTACTTTCCAAAAGTACTTTACAGAAAATACAAGCCGATTTTCAGAACTGTAGTCGTTCGGGAAGATATAGAAATTATACTTATTATATTTATTGCTTTAATGTAGTACCCCTTCTTAATACTAAAGTGCAATTATTCTAAATACAAAATGTGAATTAGTTTTTATGTACCGAATTCCAGCTCTCTTTGTTACTGGGAAGTTGGAGAATTTGTTAGTCAGTGCTTTTGAATTTATAAATTCAGAGGAAATGAAAGGGAGGTACTCGTATTATTCAGACTGGCCTTTAAATAAAAGATACCAAAGGGATTATAATTACAATGAAATTAATAGATATATTTTGGTAGTTTTAAAAAATAAAAAAGTGGTAAAAAAAATCATTCTAGTGTTCAATCAACGATGTGAAATTAACTGATTTTTGGAAAAAATGAAGTATGATTCGGACAAATTTTCGGTAGTGAATAACTAAGATCTTATTGTAATGTTAGATTTTGTGGAAGTAGTTCAGAAGTTTTTTTAATTATTTTAATTAGTTTTTCCATGATTATAATAATGTTTAATCATAATCGTAATGTCATTTTTTATTTAGTTTTTATATTTCTTTAACGTTCTTCTGAAAACGAATTATTTAATAACTATGGTTCTAAAATGTTTAATAGTAGGTACTGCAATAATTAGCAAGTCTAATAAATATATAAGTTTTGTAATACATTTCCTAAATTTAAATGTTAATAATAATTAAAAATAATACGATTGCAGGGAAACTAGTTTGCACGGAGGCCTACGTGTGCTAAAATGTAGTTGTAATTTCTTTTTTTAGTCCGCAGAGCACGCCTAGTTAAATGAACCTTTTTATTTATTAAAATTTATTAAAGTAAATAAAGCGCTAATTGGTTGAAAGTACTATTTCAGTTTAATAGGATTACAAATGTCTATGTAATGTACTATAAAGACGGTTTTTCATTTGTTTTATCCGCCTTTAGAAAGTGGTTTTAAATTATTTTATACTAGGTAAAAATCATAATTAAAGTAATGCACTATATTTTGCAATGTGAATGTAATATTTTACAATTCATAGGTCAGTGAAAGGTATTTAGAGTACTGGAAAAGGTTTTAAGTCTTGTATCTCTATTATTATGTTTTTCAGTAATTCATACTAACAAAAAATATATAAAATAATAAAATTGAAAGTAATTTAATGTAACAAATGTAACATACTTAAGAAAACTTTAGTTTTTAATATTAAGTGCTCTAATGAGATTGAGTATATTATGTATTATATTTTTCTTTTTCAACAAAATGTAGCGTAATTTTTCGTAATATATTAAATTGTCAGTAGCACTAGTGCAAGTGAAATAAAAAAAAAGTGATCTCTAGTGATAGTTATTTTTCTAAGACATTTATAAAAGCAACCAAATTCTTACATTGCATTAGCCAGAATTTAAATTTTAACATGTCTGGCACGCTTTATAGCGCCCAGTTACATTATTGTCGGATTTATCATGTTCCCAGAGTATTGATCTGCAAATAATGTATTATGTAATGTTCTGGTGGTTAGTTTTGTTGCGTCGGTGAGGGCCAACTTATAACGTATGAAGAAGTAGGCTAACTTAAAAAGGTATAAGAAGCTTTTTGTGTTACCCACTTTTTTCATAGTAGGCGTAGGTGGTTAAATATGTGGAACAGTTCTTACTTTCGATGCGAAGTCAGTATTTTCAGGGATGTTAATAAAAATTATTTTTAAAAAATCCGGTATTATACCGGCTTTAAATTATTCTTTATTATTTCGGTTTTTTTATTAGGTTTGTATAGTAATGTGATGAACTTCTTCTAACATAAGCATTAATTTTAAATTCTTTCATCTCTCTCTCTCTCTCTTGCAATTTTGAACCACATTATCGTCTTTTTAGTTTAAGCTCAGACAGTTTTATTATATTCATTCAACTTCAACTTATTCTCTCGTCTTGTTCATTTTCTGGAAAACCTTATTTCGTTTTATCCTACAATCTCAGTCTCTGTATGCTATTCGTTGAATTTTTATTGCAACTTAAAACACGTACGTTCAATTTTGTTCAATTGAACCGATAAAGTTGAAGGAAACGTAACATTTTATAACGCTGTTATAACTCGTAAAAGATTAGTACTCGTTAAATTTTATGAACATTTTTGATTTTCTTTAGGGAGATTATAATATTTCATCTCCGATTTTATTAATGTTTCCCATAATTGTTCTCATTTATATTTAATAATTTTATGTTATTTCGGAACAGTAAAGATCTGTGAAAATAATGATTACTTCATTCTGTATTTTATTTGTTTTTGTTGTTCAACACTACTACAACCAAACAAATTTAATTGTTTTCTGTTTTAAACTCATTTTTGTTCCTACTATATAGTCTACTATATTGCTAACAAAGTTTCCTGAAATTCTGAAATACTTAGCTTATTACTCTTTAATTCGAATAGGTTTTTTATAATGTTTCCAGAAATCTTCTGGGCCTGTTATAACATTATATCATGAGACAGGAAAATCAATCTTATGGTAATAGTTTCAAGAATTTCTGTTATGGAACGACACATAGACTACTTTGATTCTTAGTGAATATTGATTTATGTAGTAAGCAGTTTAACTGAAGCAAAACAAAATCATTTTTTATATTTGATTAGATTCCGTTATATGTCCCCAAAACATAATTATTTTCTTTACACTTAGAATAGTGTGGAATGATGAATAGTAATCATACAAGGTAGGAAGGTGTTAATAATAACTATCTTAAGTTTTTAGCTAAATATTCTTTATGAAATTTTTGCTTACTATCCACAAATAGTTTTAATCAATTGTGTTGTGATATATTGGAAGCTCGCTCTAGGAAAACGCAATAGAGGTTAACTCAAAACTCCATGAATAAATGAAAATCAAAATTTTATTAAATAATTATTTGGAACCATATAGCCATGTAGGTTACCAGTACGCAACTGAACATCAAATACACACTTAAGTTTTTCTACATCACCACCTTTCACGTGATCAGTGATAATGCCATATCACTGTAGTAAAACTATAAACTATAGTAAAACTATAATGCTTTTCACGGTTGATGAGCTGTGCTGTTCCACGCGTTTAGACCAATCAGAACATTTGCCAGCGTTGTCAGATTGTGCTTAATAAACATTACTTGCGCATTCGTATAAGAGCTACAGTAATTCATTCTTGTTTTACACTTCGTACTGAACACATCGATTATAGGGTGTTTCAACATGCAACACTTTATAATCAGCTGATTGTGTGTTCATAGTTATAATTGTTATTGAAAGACCAAAAAAATGGCTGACGAAATAACAGAGCTACGAGAACAAGTGGTGGCAACGTTGCTGGCTAGTCATTGGCTGGCTATAAGTGTGTAGGGGGTAATGCTTACGTTCAGAGGCCATAAGCCCTGAAAAATAGTATAAAGAATACAATCAGCTCATCAGGCCAAAATACTGTGTAATCGTTCTGAAATAATTATAAGTTTCGTAGCTGTGTAGCTACAGTAATTTAAAGTGTACTTAAAAGTGTATTTAAAGTAAAATTTTAATATTTGGGGGCGTATAACGGAATCTGACCGACTCATGATTACCCGTTTATCTTGATACAGGAATATTTATATTAGTGAACGATAATCTTAATTTAATTGATAACAGAAGAAGAATTATTTTAATTTAAACTTCCTGCCGTTCTGTAAGCGTATGAATTATAGAAAATTCACGACAAAATGGAGTTTGTATTAGTACCCTTTTTTAATGTTTTAATCGTTTAAAAGAAAAATTTTCCAGACATGCTGAAAGTTGTATATTTTTTAAATTTATTGAGCTGTTAGGCCACTAGTGGAGTATAACGTTAACTTATTTTACTATGTTTTAAAAATATATTCATTTAATTTATAACCTTTTTTTGAATACTTTAAAAAGATAAATAACTTTTCTGTAGACAGAACTTTTGAACTGCTGCATATTCAGTTTTATAATATTGCGAGTTCGTTTGATGGAAAACGTACTGTCTGTCTACAACTTGATGGCCTCCCGCAGAGGGGAGCAATATGCGGATTGTAAAACTTTTTCAGAAAACAGTCATTTCAATTTTTTAAGTATTGGAAACTTTTCGGAAATGACGTATTTTTATAAAACAAAGTATTTCGCACGTTTTTTTATTGTATAAAATTATTTGGAAAAACACATCCTTAATGAGATAATGTATTATTTAGTAAAAATTTTGTTTTTGAAGAAAACCCGTACTTTTTCAAATACATGTCATTGTTCAACAACTATTTCACGGACTAACATAATATTTGGCAGGTTCGTTCTGTAGGCTAATAGTTATGGAAAACGATGATACAATCAATTTTAACAGAAAATCATTACTGTTCAAGTTACGAGGTATTTTCATAAATAAATTTTGTTAAATCGCGAAACACGATAAAAAAGTCGGCATACGAGAAACTTTTCGGTCTTTATAGATAACTGTACACATGTAGGAAACTAAATAAAGAGGAAATAATCACTTAATTTTTAGTGAAAGAATTATTTAAATTGGACGAACCATATAGAAGTTACAAGGATTTAAAAAAACTGTACTTTGATTGTATTGACGTTAAGTGTAGGAAGAAAACTAATATTTTCGAGCGCGGCTTTGAAAAGTTAACATCGGGAAAACTTTTCGGTCTTTTTAAAAAATGCCCACATAAAGCGAATGAAATTATTAACAGCGCTTAAATTTATATTGCTTTTAAAAAAATTATTCAAATTGTCGTGTTTTGCGATTTCACAAAATGTATTTATAAAAATACGTTGTAATTAAAAAGTAATGATTTTCTGTTAAATTTTATTGCATCATAGTTTTCCATTATTATTACTGAACAAACCTCCCAAATTTTATGTTAATCCATGAAATATTTGTTAAACAATGACGTTGTATTTGAAAAAAAATACAAAACTGTTACTAAATATACATAATTTCATTTAGCTTATGTTTCTCAAAATAATTTTATAGAATAGAAAAATATGCGAAATACTTTGTTTTGTATACATAATTTCTGACTAGTTTTAATTACTTAAAAACAATTCAAAATGTTTTCTGAAATGGTTTTACAATTCAAATATTGCTTCTCTTTGCGGGAAGTCAAGTTAGACAGATAGTAGTAACAAAGAGTCGTTTTAACTCTTGTTAATTACTTTCCCTTAACTAACAAAGTAGAATTTTACTCAACTCGTTTCGGCTTATTGAGAGGCCATCTATAGAGTGACAAGTACTATAAAACTAAAGTCGTTACAAAAAGATTCTCATGAGGTTTTTTGTAGAATTTAATTCATATTTAAAAAGAACCCATGAGAAACTTTTTCCCATGGGATTTCCAACTGATGATGATAGTGTCTTAAAAGTGGAATACCTTTAGGGCAATACTGATTAATATCAACGAGGTTGAAATAAATAATTAGTTTTATTTTTTCTAATTAAGGGCGAATTTTAGTGAGTTGTTATACATTATTATGCAAATTATATAATAATAATAATAATAATGTTTAAGTAATTGAAACGTATTATAAAAATAAGTAGATGATACTTTCTTTTTCTTATAGATAATTTATTGCTGTGTCATTTATGTGTTAAGTTATAGATAATTTTTTGATTGGTACTCAGTGTGGTTCTTGTGATTGATAAATTTTGATAAGATTAGAGCACAAAGCTGCAATACTTAACTAAACAGGTGTATCAAATTTAGTACTAAGAGAATTACCTATAGACTATATATTTTAAGTATTAGCAGTTCTACTTCCTCATTCTTCAGTTCTACTATGCTGTTTCGTTCGGAGTATTTTTCCCTTGATACTGCTAAACCAGTATTATTAATTTGTTGTTTTACATTAAAAGAGAAATGCAAATTTATGATAAAATTCCTTAAAAATTAAATTTGATGTTATTTTGTGTGCCGTTGTTGAATTGATTTTCTTTAATATCGATTTTTTATGTTTGACATTGACTTAAATAGTTCGAGTTCGCTTTCATTTTGTAGTTAATTTAGTACTTTTTTTTCAATTTAATAACTACAAGACATTCGTCAAAGGTTATTGTGAAGGTGAACTAACTTGTTAAACGTGTTAGGTCATCTGGAATTGCATTAGTGCATTTCCATTCTATTTTATTAGCGTTTCGGTTGTTAAATTATAAATAATTTTTACAATACTTATTGGTTAATTTTGTTAAGCTGGTATATGGATTCGTTTCCTAAAGAACTGTCAGTAATTTGGTCTTTTAAAATTCAAATCGTTGAAATTATTGGAAATGACTGTTCAGTCGATAACTATGGAATTTATTGACAACGGAGTCGCAAAAACATTTGTTAAATGATAGCTTAATACTTTTGTAGCTAAATTGTTGTTCGCTTGGTGTAGGCTGTTAGACAAAACGTGACTTTTTATTTTATGCATTTATTTTCAGTCGATTGGTTTTAGATATGGAATTAGGCTATAGTAATCATATACAACAATGTTGTATGATTATCTGTTAGTTAATGTTTTGTTTATTCATTTATTCTGACCTGTGTGGATCATGCCAGTGCGTTACAAATTGGTAAAAATTATTTTATTAATCGACCTTACATTCTTTGATTTGGATGTATTAAAAATAAATATTTTTTGAACTGCGAAAAAATCATTTTGGATGGTGAAATAAGTTTCTTAGAATATCCCACTGCCAGATCATTTTTTCCAGTTACTATTGTGATGCTGTGTAAATGAATTCGTGTTTCCCAGTGTTTTCCGTCTTTCTAATTAATTTGTAGAACTAAAGGAATTCAGAATGTCGTAGTTTAGCAGAGCTGAGTAGCTTGATACAGGCTGCGTTCTATGTACATACGATAATATTGATATAAAGCAATTTTGTGTAATGTAATACGTATTCAGTTACTTTTAAATAGTTTGAAAAAGGAAATGTGCAAAAGTGCATTTTACAAACAGTTAACCACAGTAATAAATTGTTCATTGCCTGGTGAATTGTGTGTTGTACGTACTACACAGTTATAAGTAGTTACTATGAACTAGTTTTGTTACTGAAATTATTACCTAAAATTTGTGTATATCTGATATCTGTAATTACCTTTCTAAGCCTGAAGCGTCAACACTGTTTAGATAAATTATCTTTAAGAATGAAAGTAAAGTTTTGTACCGTAATAATACTTTGTTAATAAGCAGTTAAGAAAAATAGGTTTTATTCTTTTAACGATAGTTATCTCGCCTGGTTTTGTCATAACTGTGAAAGTACTTGATACCTAGATTGCGTTCCTTTTCATACTGGAGGCTACATGGTTTTTATCTGAGATCAAAAATATACTCATTCGTAACTCAGTTGTTTTTATTTGGGTATATTTCACGAATTTTAGAAACAAGTTGTATCTAAATTGGTGATATTACATTCAAATTTAAACGATTTTCTAATTATGTTAATGATGAGATTATGGTTTCCGTTTTTTTCAGATGTTTAATAAAAATAGAATATTACAATATTAAGAGTTTTTCTTTTGTAGGTTTTGTGATCGAGTTGTTCCGACAGATGGTAATTGATAACACATGTGTGTTTGTTACTATTACTTACTGTAAAAATACTATAGAAATTCTAAATAAAAAGTCCTGACTCAGAGTAAAGTTACGAAAATATACGAGCAGATAAGGACAAAATCCACGTACTAAACCCCAAGTTTTACGGCCCTTTTCTTTATTCGTGTTAGTGCTCTATTGAGAATTAGTTTCATCTTGAAGAGTTAGATTATTTATTCGTGATATCTTTTTAACCATCACTTTTGTAGGGCCTATAGCCTAGCCTCAAATTTTATTAACTTAAATGAATTAATTAATTTTATTCATTGAGACGGTTTTCAAGTAGGCTACCACCGACTGTTTTTTACGGTAATCTTAAGTTGTTTATAAGTAATTGTAAACAATTATTGTATTTATTCAACAATTTTTTACATTGAAATTTAATGTCTTGCCGGTACAATTCGGTTAATATCAGTATTTGCAAATTTCTCTCAGGAATCGGTAATGATTTAAGCACAATATCACAAAGTTCATTTCTTAAAGGCTTTATAGAAAATTAGGTTATGTAATCTAGAATGGTAATTGAAAAAAGTAAAATGTAATCGAAAGGAAGAAAAAGACGTAGTTGATGGTTAATTCAGCTTCCATTTTTAATCTCTTTTCTGTTCCCTGCTTGTAAAAATTAGTACATTTTATTTATGACCGTAATTTTGGTTATTTATATAATTCTGTAAATCCGACAGCTCGTTTTAACTATATTTGTTAGCCTCTCCAGAGATTATCCGTATTAATGTGCTTAATAGTAAGAACGCTTTGTTCTAGAAACATTCGGCGAAGGCTTTTAAATACTACATAAATTATGGATGAAGAAGTTAATGTATCTCTTTTATACCTTTCACGATTATTGTTACTGCCTATTAATTTTATAAATTTTTTATTGTATATATTATCATATTACATTATTTTTTTATACATTTATTATACTGCCTATTAATTTTGTAACATAAGTAATGTTGTATTAACGAACCGGCTGCTGTACTAATGGTATTTTCCATCACGAACCGTCAGTACCAGAACTACTTTCACTATCATTATTTCTAATTACTGAATCTTTTTTTGTTTCTTTAAAGATGTATTATAACACACATTTATATTATTTTATTTTTTGTTTCAGGTTAATATCTCTTTATTATTCATTGCCGTTGATTTAATTGTTATGGATCTGTAAGTAGCCTAAATTCTTTAAATTTATTTTAGGAATACTGTAGGTATTTCGTTTAATATTTTAAAACTTAATTTTTCTGAAATCACCTTTTATAATCCATCGGTACAATCTTCAGATTCAAATTAAATGGAGATGTGTTTAACCTTTTATTGTGTTTATGACAGTGGGTCTGTTTTTTTTTTATAGGTACAGTGTAGGTAATGAAATCCATAACTAATTCTTGTGCATTTGCGTTCGAAATAAAAACTTATTGAATTTAAAGCTGTATCAGCGTCATAGTTATTAGTGTTGGTGTTGTTTATGTCATCAACCGAAAGGCTGGTTTGAACCTCTAGAGGCTTTACTAAGTAAAACGATAAGTGAGGTGGTATACCTTTGCCTTCCTTACTGACTGGAAAATTATGCTTATAAGCATGCTAAGCCCTTGGAAAAGCATGTACTTTCCACCCTGAAAATGATACTTTCACTTCATTCACCACAGAGTCTGTATAATGAAATTCATTACTCTCAGAGGAGATAACTCTGGCTTGTGTCTTTTACACCTCTACCTCTTCTTTTCTTAAATGTTTCATTCATACAATTGGCTGACCATATAATAAGAAACAGAACTATTTTTGTAGCCTTGGAACTATCATATCGAGTGTATATAATTTAACACTCCATCTGCTTGTTATGGGTAAAGTTACTAGTATTGCGTTGATTTTGGAATTGTAAGGTTGAGTTACATCCAGTGCTCCTCCATTTGCGTTTATTAATTCATCTATTATAAGCGAGCCTTTGACTATGAAAGGCTTTCGCTGCAACCATGAAATACCTTTTAGTAACCATCTTTTCATCTGAATTCTTCACCGCCTCAAATCTTGCCCTATCCTGCTTTCCCAATACTTACGTCGTGCTTCCACGTAAAATGCTCCAGATTGAAATTTTCCGAAATATTTTCTTATCTCTACCAATACTAGGCTATATGATTATTTATCAACTGTCCTACTGTTAAATATTCACTTAGCTAAAGCTATTGTTCGCTTTATTTCCTTACTACTTTTGTTTTGAATAGTTTTCAAACTTCCTAAATAACTGTACAGGTTACTTTTCCAATTCTTTCATTCTTCTGTTTAATATTTACTATTTTGTCATTAGGATTGCGGTTCTCCTTACTAAGTTGATTGGTTTTTAAATACGTATTAGCCTTTTGTGTTAAAATGTCTAGTTGAAAAAAATCGAAGTAAATTAAATTTTTAGTTGGAGAAGTTATTTTTTATAATAAGAGGGAGATGGCAAGATTACGTGGTCTTTTAGTTTTAGCTATTTGGGCGTAGATCATATTTTGATATTTTATCTAGTATTATTAGTTTTTCGAAATGAATTGATTTCCTTCTAAGGACCAGTAAAATTGTAAAGTAACTATTAGGCCTATTTGATATTTTGTTGAAATTATTTGTTTACGTTTGAAAAAAGAACCCCGTATTTTTACACTAGTTTCAACAAAGGTCGTTGAACTGTAATATGGAAGAAAGAGATAAAAAGAAGCTTGTCTTAAGTATTACGTCCCCTTTCTCACACTTGAGCAACTGCACACCATCCCCCGTTTAAGTCTCAGTTAACAATTAATGAGGCTTCACGCGTGGTCTTATTTCATAAATGCTGCAGCTTGAATATACAGTTCTTTATAGTAATGCAGTATTAAACACCAACACAAAAAAAATAATCGATACATTATTCATATATTTTTTGTGTGGAAGTATTTTAATAACCTGTAATTATAGGGTCTCTTTTCCGACATATTTAATGTGGTACCAAAATAATAAAATCTATTTACATTTTTTTCAGTTCGAAAATTTAAATGATTACAATAAAACATTAATTTAATATTAATGAACAAATTTGAAGTCATATTAAACCTATAGAATTTTTACTGAATTAATTTTTCCTGCTTTCGAAGGTTTTATAGTATTATTTATCGAGGAATGTAATATTATTTCTAACAGTTTCTAATAACCTATTTAATTAATAATCATACAAAATATTAAAGAGTTGAAAATAATAAATTTTGCACCAATATTTTCATTGTAATTACGAGTAATTTAATATGGATGTAGTTTATGAGAGTTACCTTTTATTATTGTTTGTTAGTCTTGGTAAAGAATAACCGTTATCAAAAATAACAAAAATAAATTGTTTACCGTGTAATCCTTTAAAAACCAATTAATTAACTTTTTTAATCCATTGTTATCGAACAGGTATATATACTTCGTCGTAAGAACACAACAACCTACGGTTTCCGAAGGTATTGGTAGTAAGTAGCGGAACTGCCTAAGGGACTGTAGCTTATTGTAATGCCGATAAAGAATTCATAATAGATTATTAATTAGAAAGTACCGCTCACGATCTTTCAATTGGTGTACTTTAGTTTGAAAAAATACCTAAAATTAAAGTACCGCACTAAGATGAATCCTGTATTAAGACACCTTATTTCACTTGATTTTATTAAAAAAGTATAACTGCTTTCCAATGATTCCTTGCAAAAATACTTAATAGTACTCTTTTTTTTAATTACTACTTTTGTCTACTAGACTGTAAAACAACAAACAATATGGCAGTAAAATCTATTTTAAAATACCGGTATCAAAATTTCAAAAATATATACATTTTTGTGTACAAGTTTTCCGTCAAATCTTTTCAATGTTTCTCCTGAAATTTTTACAAATGTTTGAAAGTAGTAAGTGAACGATTTTTAATTTTAATTGGATTCTACAACACTTATTTATTATGATATGCAGGTTTTCGTAGCTTTGTTTATTATGGGGAACTGTCGCTATTGACAACCATCCAGTTTAATCAAATACAGATTTCGCCTTTTTTTGGCTTGGAGTAAACGTGAATTTGACAGGAACCCCTCCACTGGAATTTTTTTGTGTTAATTCTAGCTGATCTCCGCACAAAGTTGTTAGATTACCCGGTGGTACTTAACAATTAATATTAAAGTTTTACCAGCTGACTAACTGGGGTGGCCCGACGGCTTTTCATAACCGTGATGTTAACTTTCCTCGTAGTGTTGCTAGTGTATATGTAATACGATGTTATAATTGTACATCATCCGTTTCTAGAAGTTGTATATATTTTAGTTAATTAAACTATACTAAGAACGAAAGATTTAGGCGTGTAGAGTTCTCGCTCGTGTATCCCTTCTACAACCTCTTATGTGTTCATAGCCCCTTACGCTCTTTGCAGTGTTGCAAGAAGCACTGTTTTTACGTGTTAGATTAAATAAAAAAAGTTTATTCACTGTACTCTTTCATTTACTGTATTTGTTATTTATTGCATTTATTTACTGTTGGATAGTGTATTATTAATATAAATAAAGTATAAATATAATATTGTAATGTATTTACATATAAATTGTAATGTAATTTATATCATGTTTAAAACATACGTGCAGTAGTCCTGTACAATCATATACGATGAGCTAATTTTTAAACACGAAAATAGAACAGTTAGAAATTTTCCTTTTTTTAGTTTGATTTTTTTTTTTGAACGCATACACGCAAATATAATAAATAGGCGGAGAACATTTTTTTGAGCATAAAGGGTGAAGTAAACTTTAAAATAAGGTATAATTTTCAAGTCAATTGGAGCAATAGGAGAGGAGAAATTGCTCAGCTGGTAGAAATGGCGATGTGAGGAAGTGGAGAAGTACACAGTAAACTCCCAGCCGCCTAAATTTATTGTGCTTATTATAGCAAAGTTTGCTGCTTTTTATGAATGTGCAGTATATCCTCTTAAGAGTTTTCGAAGGCTTTCTTTCAGAACTACTTATGATAAATGTTGATGATAACATGGATTATTTGTGGCTATTTTGGCAGAATTATTCAATATTTACCTGTTGCACATTACGTCTCAATAATTTATTTATACTGTCTGTTGTAATGACATTTAAGTTTTAGATACGTTCCATTAAATCGTTTTACTTAACAGCAATTTAAATCGTTTATAGTTTACAAAGACCATCCTTAGTAATCGAGATTTAGTATAATATAACTTATACTATATATTATGCATACTACGTTTGCAAATAGTAAATACTTGGATGACGTCACACATTACCTTAAATTTATACACTCCTATTTACTTGTTGTACTACACCCACATTACTTGTACATGTTGTGAAATTAAATTATAGGAACATGTAAAAATGAATACAAATATAATATTATAAATACCTGTTATAAAAATACTATCAATTTAATAATCTTTGAGTTAATAGATGACCTCAATAGTTTTCACTTTATCGAATAATAAATATAACTTAGTACATACTGCTGTTAAATTTATAAAGTTTGATTTACGATATTACAACAATAAAAATAACCTATAATTACCGCAACAAAACATTTAAGATTGTATTGTGTATTTGTATTTTTTATCATGTGAATATTATGTAAGCCGGTGCATATAGTAGATGTAATAGAAACCAGTCGTTTAGTTTGCCAGGTTACAGTGGCAAGACGTTAGGGGTCAACAGATCAACCAAATACACCCTGTATTCACTATAATGAGATCATGTTATAATAGGCCTTCATGTACACAGCCTATCAACGTTATACTTGCTCATGTAACCTAAGTAATAATATACAAGTATATAGAAATATAGTAGGTGTGTTCAGTATGTCCTATATTGTGTGTTAAAAGTACCTGTACTTCTTTTATTATTACTATATAACAAAACTTGCATGTATATGATATCATTGTTCTTATTTAGATAGATACCTGTACAACACCTGCAGGATATTCATACCTCTTTGTCCAACTGATTCTTTTCTAAGGGAACTGTTGTAAGCTATTAATTTATATTATATTTTCTGTAGTTAGCTATTCGAAAATTCTGTTGCGTTAAGAATTGCATTTTTTCAATATAATTCATGACTAAGAGATTAGGAAAGTTTACAGGAGCAAGTACATTTCAACCTTTCTGTTGAAATTATGCTATTTTAACTTGTATACCCTTCTCTACATTCTCGTTTGCTTCGGTGATTCTCTATATTGGTCTACGTATATTATAGTATAGGCATGAGTTAAAATTCTACTTTCTCTTGCAATGTGCACCTAATTATTGTCTACGTCCACTAACTAATTTATAACCTAGCCAATTACGAAAATAAATCCGAGTAAATTGTAGAATGCCTAAATATAATTTTTAAATGCATTTTGAGTGATTCTTTCACTGGAATAACCCTTGAATTCGGTTGAATTCATAGATATCTCGAAAACTGTCAATGCTGAACAAATCGTCGATTCATGAGTTCTTGAAGTTTCAAATATGCAGTGGGTGAATAATTTGTTGTATTACCATTCCTGTTTCACATAGTCTTCTTTTAGTGATTTTCCCCTCTAGCCTACGTTCTGTATAATAAAAATAAAACTATTCTGTATAAATGTACCTATATTTGTCTTAGAAATCCCGCCTCGTTTACTTTATATATTCATATATTGTAATTTTCTAAAAGTAATAGTACGTTTGAAACGCTTTTCTGTTTTGTCTGGGTCTGTTCCTTCGGTGTTATCCAAATTCTATCAAATATTTACTTCTACCTTTGAACAATTTCTCCTAATATTTAAATTCCTACCGTAAATGAATTTCTTTCCTGCGTGCTGTCTTTGTTGGAGTGAACCTGCAAATCACAAATATAATAATTTTTCATAGTTTATAATTATTTCATTTTTAACAGGTACAATTGACGTGACAGTTAAAAATTATAAACTTAGTAAATTAGTTACGAGAAACCACTATTATTTTGAAACGTCAAAACTAAATTGTTAACTAGAAATGTCTTAAGATATGACTCATTAAACGAGATTTATAAATTTTCCTACGGCTTTTTAACCGTGAATAAATTTTTTTACAGTTTCATTGTGAGGAGTGCACATGAAAAATCATGTATTCAAATATTGCAAATAAATAAATAAATAAAAATTTAGAGAGCCGTATATTAAACAAAAAAACATAAAAATGAAAAGAACTTGTCAATATTCTCTTTAAAATAAAGGTTTAATTATTTTTTCTGAAAATTCAGACATTACTGATTAAAAAAATCTTGTGTTTTAATTTTATCTTTTCTAAATCAATACTATCGTGACATATTTTTAATTGAGTTCCACAGTTTTATGTAAAAAACCTCAAGAAAAATGTCTTATAGGCTATTCTTAGCTTTTTTAGTAGAAAAATATAGTACTGCATCGCAGCAATTTTAACACATTTCTACTGACTCAAGAGAGTTCATAATAGTGCGTGGAGAAATTTTCTATCGTCTCAAAGGGTTTATATTCTCCTCAAAGGGAGGATTTTCCATAAAGGAAGGGTATGTATATGATGATGGAATGGAAATTTAAATGGATGCTTTGAGTGTACGTTCAGAAATATATCATCACAACTTACATCTCTTTTAATACCAAGATTGTAAGAAAGGAGACTGTTTTACAATAGTTAAATTGTTTTTGTTAATTTTCGTAACAAGTTTTTGTTTCGTTAAAAATTAATTTCATCCGCATGCCTAATTCAGTTGGTGTAATCAGATAACTTTCTTCGGTGCTTAACTGAAATCTAGGTCACAATAGTATTATGGTATTATTTATGGTGAATATAAATTTCAGTATTGCGAAGAAGGATTCTGGAAATAATTAATTCTAGAAGCGTAAATTTTATTCTGTCATGAAAAATACCGTAATGATTTTTCTGCAATGGTAGAATTTTAATTTTTGTTTAAATTGTTTCATGTTCTAGAAGATTACTTTTTTAATTACAACGTATAATTGAATGGTCGGTGAAAAACAGAAGTTATGTTGTTAATTTAATGTTATTTTTTAATTTAATCAACATGAAAGAGAAAAGTTCCAACCGAATTGTACGATATTAGATATTATATTTATACAAGAGCTTGTTTGCTTATTTCACGCGTCTGTGGTTTGCTAAACTCTTATTTTACCGTGCTTTTGCTTTTCAGTTAAATTATTTTCTACAAAACTGAACTTATAACAAATATAAACTTTCCTAATACTTCATTTAAATGAAAAATTTTCACGATGCTATTAATACAACATTTTATTCTCTTGTAATTTTCTCCGTAACCATTTGATGATTATATTATTATTTATTTTATTTTTTTATATTTAAATATTTACGTGAATATCGCTTTCGGTAAACAGTTGTAGTGCGAGACAATGCCTAGTTTTGTTTTTTGTAAGTATTTCTAATCTGTGTTTTGTTTTTGTAAAAAACCTCAATGAATTTTCTTTTTATAGGGTACTCGTATATTAATACTTATCTCAAATTTCTTTGAAATATGTTGGCTAACTGAGGTTCTATTGTTGACCGTTGTGAAATAGGCTTACTGCTATGGTCTATTGTTCTCATTTTCCTCACTGGATATTGATCTTGAATGTTATACTCGGCTCCTCTTCTCATCGTTCAATAATATCTTTTGGCACGAACAGCACACTACCGAAATATTTACCAAGGATTTTGTATTTAGTAAGGTTTATAAATTCTTTATAAAACTTTGTGGAAATAGTAAAAATATTACACGTCTTAACGGAACAAATATATAATGAAATGTACTAAGGAGGTGGTGTTTTTATTGCTAGTAGCACTCATTATAAAATGCTTATGTTTGCATTTATAATATGGAACTTCTAAAAATTCACAGAATTTTTCGTCGGAATGATCAAAGAGAAGAAGTAAGACATTTTATAGAAGATAAACCTTTTACTGGTAATTTTTGTCTTAAATTGGATTTATTTTCTGTATGATAACGATGTGATTAATTTTTCGGGGTTCTTCAACAAATTTTTCCGTTAATGACTAATTTAAACCAATTTTTCGTCTCATGTATTGGTTTGAAAAAATAATACAAAACCAACTTTAAGCCTCTTAATTTCTAACAAATTTTATTTAAAGAATGTGTGGGTTATTTCATTCCCTCCGTATTTAGCGTTCGTTACTGAATTTCCATTATCCACTCAGTTAATTTTCTCCTCTTAGAAACTAAACTCCTCTTAGATACCCATTTATATGAAGGGTTTCTGATTTTTTACGCAACCGTTTACTCTTTGCCATGTTTGGATCTTTGGACATAGAATAAAACAAATAAATTTGGTACCAATGTAGTGGTTCCTACGAATAGCGTATTCAATTATTAGATCAAGGGACCCGGGTTTGATTCCCGGCTAATGTATGACGTACACATATTGATTCATAGTATTCCAAACGCAAAATTGCTACCTCTCAATTAAAAATGTTGAAGCTTTAAGACCTTGAGAGGCGTTTATGCAGATTAATAAAATTTGTTTTTTTTTTTTAGTAAGAATAGCCTACATAATTTAATTGTTTCAGCGTTTTATTACGAAAAAGTATAGGCTTATTTCTGTAATTTTTTAAACACACGCAAATTATGTGGTTCGAGTTTTTTTTACTATGAAATCTCGCACGCCGTTAATACTATTTTAGTATGAGAGTTAAATTGCGTTTAGTGTTATCAATTTGTGATTACGTATTTTCTTTTAGTCTTAATTTTCGTATCGGTAATAATAAATTAGTGTTCGACTTTTTTAAAAATTAACTACCGGTGTTTCAACAAATAGCTGTTGAAAATAATGTAAATATAAATTTATTTTCATAAGAGACTAAAATAATATAGTTTAACCACAAAGTTCTTAATTTTTTCTATATATGCTACTTCCCGAATGGTTTTTGATTGGTGTAAGCCTATATTTGATAAAATTAATGTTTTAGAAACCTATAACTTCCATTGCGGTAGCCATTATCTATTTAGAACAGCACATGGCATAGTCGACGTTAAAATTAGTTAGTGATAATTTATTGATGGAAAATAATTTTAATTCGGAAATCTTTTTCATTGAATATGTAGATATTATTAGTTCAATATTTCTAAAGTTGTTTAAAAAGTATCCTATATTGTGGTGTAATAGGCCTACCTAATTGAATTTTGTTTAATGATTATCTTGTGATGGACTGTTTGGATTCCCAGATGAATTTTTGTAAACACAAACTGCTAAACCACTTGACCTGATTACCAAATAAAATTATTGGTTATTTAACTTAAATATAAAAATATCTAAATAGTATATGATTCAAATATGCAATAGTATTCGAACATTATACCATAAGAAATTCCATTGCTGGAGGGAGTTTGTGGTTGTTCAAACAAGAACCAATAACAATTTAAACTAAAATATTAATAATTACAAACAATTGGATACGGTCGAGCCTCAATTTTTTAGTAGATCTGATTATAAAAATATGAGTGGTTTTTTTTGAAGCTGTATTATTTCACTTAATTTGCGGTTGATTTTACGAGGTCGTTATGGAACGGAACTGGTTTCACAGACGTCATCATTTGTTTAAATCGTCATTGTTGAAGGCCTCTTTTGAGCCTTGGTAAAATGGATGTCCTATGTGCTGGAATGTGCACATAATCCTGTCAAGGTTCATTTTATGTTTATCTTTAAATTAAACGATGGAATGTTAATAGAGTAAGTTCAGTATTTGTACAGTCTTCATGTAACATTTTTTAAAATAACGACAAATATTCCATGGTAGTTATAATTTCTTATTGTATTTTTAAACGAAATGTTAGTAAAAAAATTATTTACAAGTCATTCGTACAAAAAAGTCAAGTCAATAAGTATTTTAGGTATGTCGAAGAATAAAGATTGTCTGGTTTTAAAAATATTTCCCTTTTTACCTCATCCTCGGAAATAAAAACTTATTGTAAATAAGCTGCTTGGAAGTGAATAAATTCAGTAGTATTAATGTAATAAAAATCTTTTTGAAACTTTTGAGGTATTTCGTAATACTTACAGAACTACCCATAACAGGCAAATTAAGTGTTAAATTATTTGCACTCCATCTGCTAGTTACAATGCTATAAAAAATAGTTCTGTTTCTTATCACGTGGTCAGCCAATTTTATGACTGAAGCATTTAAGAAAAGAAGAGGTAGAGGTGTCAAAGACACTAGTCTGAGTTATCTCCTCTGAGAGAAGTTAATTTCATCATTAAACAGCCAGATCTTGTGGTAAATCAAGTTGTCATTTGCAGAGTGGAAAGTAGATGCTTTTCAGAGGGCCTGGCATGCTGAGAAGCATACGTTTCCACTCAGTGAGGAAGGCAATGGTAAACCACCTTCTTCTCTTTTTATTCAGTAAAGCCTCTAGATGTTCAAACCAGGCTTTCGCCTGATGATCTAAAAAAACACACCTACAGAACCGAACACTATTTTTCGTAGTCAAAACATTTTTGGGAATTTGGAAAATGCCTTATTTACATCAGTACGCCTCCAGCCGGTAAATGCCACATGAGTGTGTGTGTGTGTTCGCACGCGCACACACACGACAACCGTTAAGAAAACAAATGTTTAAGCGCAGGGTACCCGAAAACGTATTTCCCGTCAAAACTCGATTTCTAAATGAAAGAACAACTTTCCTTACCTATAGGGTAAGATAAAGTAAAAAAATATAAAAGTTGTTACGATACGATTTTATTCTGGTCATGAGATGTACATTTTAGGGTAGTATTTCTTGACTAATGGTAAGGATTTATTACATAAGTAGATTACCATTACATAGCTATTGTAGATAGTTATTTAACAATGTTTTATTATATCACTATTTCAACAGCACAGCCCATTAATCATAATTACATTTCATGTATAATTATTCACGTTCTGCTATGTAATAATGTTATTCAGACTAAAATGCAAATGCATTGTACAGTTGCATAATTTAAGTAGAGTTATATTCATGACCTTCATTAATGAAGCAACTGTTGCCAGCTAATAAAATGTGTTTTATAACTCATTCCTTGTTTCATAGTCATTGTAAATTTTCCTCCTCAGGTTGAAATTCGTTCGTATAGAAAAAAACAGAACGGATATAGATTTAATTTTAAATTTGAAGGATACCATCACAGCAATTAGAAAGTATCTCCTGGAGCCATGGCGTGAATAAATCTCTCGCGTGCAGTCTTGCATTATAGGAAATACTGCTTGAGGGTCGGATGCATCGTGACATCATGACACACCGCCTTGTTAATGTATTTATGACGTAACGACCGAATCCCATGCGTCACGCCACTTTACACCTTCATCTGGTTTGTCCTCGATTTGTTTTTTTTTCTTGTATTTCTCTAGTTGTTGATTTTGTTCTCTGTTGTTAGCATTGTCGAAAGCGTTATTTATTTTGTGAACAGGTGAAATAAAAGGATGTTTTCCTTTTTTATTTAATCTCGTATAAAATGAACAAATACATCCTGAAGCCTATATAAAAAAACCAATGAAAATATATCTTATAAAAGAAAATACTATTTTAATTAAAATACAGTCGGACCTCCATATATCGAAATTGTAGGTTCCTTATGAAAAATTTGATATGTAGAAACTTTGATAAAGAGAAACGCTGTTTCTTTTTTCATTATGACTGCTACTTATATTAAGTGAGATTACTCGACCGTATTAAATAATGAGACTGACGTAAAAAATTTTATTTTAATTTTATACATAATCACTTATTGTCACCTTTAATATACACGCCTCTATCTCTAAAACGCTCCACGCGAATTTTCAATTGTTGGAAACAGTGCTGGAAATCATCTTCTGTTAGCTCCTTCAGGACACGTGCCGCTTTCTCTTTTAAAGCTTCCACAGACTCAATCTTGTCCCTTTCAATGCAGATTTCATCTTAGGGAACTGGTAGAAGTCACATGGTGCAAGATCTGGTGAATAAGGTGGATGTTCTAACACTGAGATACTGTACTTGGCTAGGAACCTCTTGACAGATAACGCGGAATGAGCTGGCACATAGTCTTGGTGCGCAATCAAAAAAAATAAAAATAAAAAATATCAAAAAAAAACTATCATCATTGCTTTTAATTTTAACTTGCTCATTCGAGCTTTTTTGGCTCTCGGTGAAGTTCGGCTCTTCCAGTGCATGGATTGGCGCTTCGTTTCCGGATCATAAGTAAAAAACCACGTTTCATCACATGTTATTATCTTCTACCTGTTCCCTAAGGTGAAATCTGCATTAAAAGGGACAAGGTTTGAGTCTATGGAAGCTGTAAAAGAGAAAGCGGCACGTGTCCTGAAGGAGCTGACAGAAGATGACTTCCAGTACTGTTTCCAACAATGGAAAATTCGCATGGAGCGTTGTAGGGATAGACAAGGATTAAAGGTGACAATAAGTGATTATCTATAAAATTAAAATAAAATTTCTTACGTCAGTCTCGTTATTTAATAACCACACCTCGTGTGTGTGTGTGTGTGTATATATATATATATATATATATATATATATATAGAAGTTCTATAAATAGAGGTCCGACTATTTAATAAAATCAGATTTTCAACGATTTTGTAATTTATTTCATCAAAACTGCTTTGTCTGCAGTTTTTTCGTCGTATATAACCTTAGTATTAAAAAACTAACAAACATGTCCTACAATATTATTTAAAATCAATTATTATTACTATCTGTAATGTGTAATTTGGTATCTGTGATTAGCTGTTGATGTTATTTTGAAGTGTTATTAATTATCTCCCATTTTGTGCTTAATTAATTTGTTCAATAATGAGGCGGTGTGAATTGTTCGCTTGAGTAGAATTTGATAACACTTTTTAATGCTTCGATTATCTTTATTGGAAATTTTGTATGTATTCCGATTATATAATTCATGCAAATGTAGCTCATATTCAATGTTTTTCTAATATTTAAATGAACTAACTGCTCACAAATTATAAAAACCAAAAATAAATTAAATTACCCCTTTTGTTAAAATTGTATGGTTGAATAATTCGACAATTTTAGATATATGTGGCATCTACTGCCTACCATTTAGCTCTGTAACCACTCTGAAAAGTTTTAAAATTTTCTAGTGTTGTAGTTGATTAAATAATTTCTTTTATATGTAATCACATGAAATCGTTAGTTTCGTTTCGATTGTTAGGTACCGTAGGGGTTAAATAATAACCTAATTTATATGTATAGGAAAAAAGTTTTCCACTGGTGCCCAGGTGATATCGTACAGCTGTAATATGTGTATGAAAGAAAATCTTAAGGTTGCGTATGATATAAAAAATGTTACTTCTGGTTAGCGTGTTAGAAGATTGGCAGTTTTTAGCATGCTCTTTCTATTCTTTACATTTTCTGTATTAATTTTTTTAGCCTTTTCGCTTGCAATACATGTAAAGTATCTGAAATATTCGCATGCCCAAAATATCTTTCCTAGTTATTTGATTAGTTCGTTGATGATGCTTTTGAATTCCACTTACATCGAAGATCCTAATGGAGATTTGGATGTAGAAAGATTAAAATCTTTCATTATTTTGATCTTTATCACATCCTGGTGTAGTATTTTTCTTTGCTACGCACCTGTTAGTTGTAAGTAATATAACTATATTTAGGCAACCGTAGTTACGTTATTTTTTATTTGCCGGTACTATTGAAATTGTTATTGTTATTATTATATTATCTATTTCGCCGCGCCGGTCGGTTGCTTTAAAAAATGAAGTGTATAATAGAAAATGGAAAAATTACGCGGTATTTTCAGGTCGTCCTTTGAAAAACTTATTTGAAAGTGGAACGACAAGTACTACCCAAATGGCCGACTTGTTTGTCTAACTAACTTTACTACGTTAGAAGTTTCTTTCGTATGTGGCCTTTTTAATATATGGCGGGTAATTCTGCAATTCTGCTAATTCAACTCGGCTCTTTACTGGTAAGCCGAAGATCCCAATATCGATTCCCGTTATTTTCAAAAATCTTAAAAGTTTCTCGTCGTACCGGTTTTATAATTGTATAATATTACACAACTTAAAAACTAAAAGCCATATTTAGTCATTTGATGAAACCTTAGATCAACCAAATTCCTGGTTATTAAAAATCACTGTAATTGCTATACCAGACATCAAATGTTATTGTTTAAATATGAAAATAACATTTCTTTCGGTTAAAATTATCATTCACTTTACAACGATTTCAGCAACCTAAATCAATTGTATTTTGATAAATATCTTTCCCAATGAATTACTTACGTGACTGACAGTTAAGGTATGGCGTTTACAAACTTGTTTTGTCGCATTTAAAAATATAATTTGAATTAATAAAATACTATTTAAAACTTGAATATTTTTTATGTATATTTTATTATAACCTACATACAAAATTGTTTTTGGAGTTTAAAATGTGTACAAGGAAATTTTATGTATTGTTTGTGGAAATAATAAAGTAAAATAGTACAAGCATTCTTTCTCATTAGGTCAACGAACGCTTTAATTTTAAATTCGATACTACTGGGAATGTGTTGTAGTTGGTTGTATTTATACGGCATAAAATTGTTATTCCTAAATCGCATGACCAAGTTTCTTCCATTATTTTATATATAAATATCGATCTACTCCCTCAGTAGAGGAATATGAGGGTTGATTATGTAGCAGTTTTAACTTGGTAGTAGTTCTAACAACCACAGTCGAACTGTTTGTGGCTCCAGTAGACGTTGTTTTTCTACCGCTTCATTCGTGTTTCGCGCGCGGATGGGACATGCCGAGTGGGAATGGTGGGAATTACGGCCTTCCTCTACTTTCCCTGATAATTTGGCGGCTGCTGATGGAATGGTGTGTTTAAATGCTGTATTTTTACTAATTTATTTTTTATGAGCTCTATGATCCAAAAAGTACTATCTTTTTACTTTAAAAAATAAATTTCAAAAATCAATCTGCAGTATTTCTTGTAATTTTATTTACTTTTTCTCATTATCTGCTTAGTATCTTTAAAAATATTTGATTTTCTGAAAAACTATCAACTTTGTATCAAAATAGATTGTGTATTTGCAAAATATTTTGGTAATGCATTCAGTTTTAACATTAATAAAATAGTTTATAATGTACAAACACTTCGTCGATTCTACTTAATAATTTTTTATTTATTTGTTTCTTTAAAGTCCCATCAACAGCTTGATTATTAGCGACTACGTTGGATTAAGAAACTGTAACTGTGGGTTTTGGCACATAGTAACTTCCAGACCCTTGCCGGGAATCGTACCCGGGACCTCCGCTTAATAGGCTAGCGCGCTAACCACTGCGCCATGGAGGCGACCTCTACTTAATAAGTTTTTCTAACTTTTCAAGAAATTTCTCCTTATCTTTCCAGTGGAGAGACTTGATCGTTTCAATCTACCAATTTTTTTTATTCAGATTGGTCGTGATATTATTTATTTATGCATGTGTCTGATACAATTAATGAGGAACTATACAAATAAAAGGTACAATAACTTTTCGAAAGTAACATTTTTCAACGTAAAATATTTATTAGGCCATAAATTTTCAAGTTGAGTATTTTTATTAGTCTGCTATCATATATTGTTTGAATTACAATGATTTTATAATTGTGTTTAATTTTATTGCTCATCGAGTTTTGTTATAAATACAACTCGAAGTGAATGAGCTTGCAGTATGTAGCTTTTGTTTGTTTTATTTATTACGGATGTGAAAGGATAATTTGATAAGTACAGTTTACATAACTTTGATATAATATAATTAGTATTACGGTATGTGGATTATGTACTTAAACGTCGCACATAACTGCGTACCTCATCCTACGTGTAATCTAGTGTCCAAATACCTGATGCGATATGGGCCTTATGGGAAGCTTAAATAAATTGAATACTTACTCCATTAGGAATTCCAAAATTTTCGGTTTTTGTGTTACGCTCTTTTTGTTTACTCTGGCAAGCCAATGTGAGTGCATAAATTTTGGGATTAATTAAAAGTGAATTAGAGTTGTTTTGAATAAAATATTTTGATTGACGGTTAAAAGCATAACAACTCTAGACGGTGTAATTATAATTAAAATATTAAATGTTATATCATTAATGTGTTATCAATAATGCGTTTTATAAAATACGTATATATAATGATCATTATTATTTTTTGATAATTGTATTTTTTAAAACTTATTCTACTCTATCGAAAAGATTAGCCTTGGATATTTTTCGTCTGCTTAGCCTGCTTAGTCTGTACCTCAAGAAGATGTCAAGGCAGAAGAACAAGAAATAATTCTTCTTTTTCCTGTAATAACAGTGCATAAATATAACTTGGCCGCGTCCGTGGCTCATTAGTTAGAGCGCTAGACTAGAAGCACAAGAAAAGCGGAAAGGCCCGGGTTCGATTTCTGGCTAGGATCGGGAATTACCAAACGTTCATAACTCACCGATTCAGTACCAGAACCCATAGTAGTTGATAGTAACCGTACTAGTTGATGAGACTTTATTGAAAAAACGTATCTATACGGATAAGTTAAAAAACTTCAAACTTACTAACTTATCTACACAGATAAAAAAATCAACTTAGATTTTCCGTAAACATATTTTCATACACCACTGATTCTCTTGATTACTGGCTGATGATAAATTTTCTGATAAACCGGATGAATAAATCTTACCACCTTTCTGTTAACGTTACTGTATTTAAGTATATAGTGCATCAGATTTACATTCCTTCTTTTCGTAATTAACAGCCAATATTTTTCAATAATAACGCTTTGATATGCATAAATACTTTGTTTTATTCTGATTGCTACAAAGAGGGCCGTTTTACTTTGATTGGGTTTTGTGGTGCCGTATTAACAAGAAAAAAACACGCCATTCGGTTATAACTGAGATTACATTTTGTGCCTTGCAATGTAAAATTCAATTACAATATATTTTTCCCTTACCAATAAGGAAAATGAATAAATTAAGTGTTTGTTCATAATGTATTGTAAAAATCGTTTTTACTGAGTTTGATGAAATAATTATAATGTAGCTTGTGTATACAATATATTTTATATCTTAACTCGGAAACGGAAGTTTTTCTTCTGATTAACTTGAATTCACAGTAATGATCATAATGTAGAATTCATCATTACTAGGCACAGGAATACTAAAATACTCCTTCCTATACTATAATGTATCATTACAACATTTATTTCAGTACTTTATTGAAATATAGGTTATCATAAAGTATGTTGTTATAAGTTAATAGTAGATGATTGCGATTGTAGCTTGGCTGTCGTTTCCTTACCAACGGTTCAACGTAGTTCCTGGCACTGTCATTGTCAGTTAACCACTTTACGAAAATTGTTGATGGTATAAATAAAACAATTCAATAACTGCTGTCATTTATCAAATATTTCTTACATACATTTTGACTGGGGACTAACAAATACCTACAAAAAGTGTGTTAGTATAAGTTTTAGGAACTCGTTACGTTAGATTCCGTGGCGGTAATAGCTACGTGATTTTAAGACATTTTAAAAGTTTTGACGGCCGTTGATAATGTTTTATCTCTATCGGCCTTTTCTTTACCAGACCTGGGGGTTTTCTCATGATTTCTTTTTTAACTCGTCCTTCATTGTTGTGCACGTACGATCAATGATTGCTTAAAAATATGTTATTATCACACAATGTTTTATGACCTTTGTGTCATAACTGCTCCTGAGGTTTTTCTGGATGTTTCTTTTGTCGAAGCCCTGGGCTTTGACCAAAGATGCTGCCCATAGGCAGCCGGCGTCCCTGTGTTAATGTAAATGTAGCTGTTACATGGTCAATAATTTTATAATTCACTATTAATCATTCTATTAGTAAATGCTGACTGGGATAATTCTAACTGCCCATCCGATTTCCTTCATTTTTGTGAATGTGACAGAATAATTACCATTATGTACAGTTTCAAATACAACATAATTGTTTTTAATTGCCTCGTCTTTATTTTGTTTGGTAGGTAAAGTAACGGGTAAATAAGGGTAGTTATTTTGGTGGTGCATAACTTTTTTTAATCCGATGAATGCCCTGTTACACTCTTACAGTTTTTTTAAACTTTTATTACTTATTTAAAATTATTAGCTGTTAATTTATAATTTTATTAATTTATTTATTATAAGCTACGTGCTACGCTGCAAAGCTCCCCCGTCCGTATTCGATTCTTGGCTAGGGTTTGGGAAATTATTACACGTTTAAACACACCGTTCATTAATTCAAAATAGTCACTAATGACTAATATGTTGACCCGACTCTAAATAAAATTAAAAAAGAAATTATAAACTGAATGAAATTTTAGTATGTTTCTGGAACAGTTTTTATTTGGAATGTATTAGTAAATGTAATCCATCAGATATGCTAAATGTTAAAGTGTATTTGGTTAGTTATTTAAACATTTAAAACACAATGTAAGCTAAAGTCCCTACAATGGGAACCCTAATAAAAATATGGTTAACATTTGAAAGAAACAATACATACCTTTACAGTAGCTATTTCTTAGTTTATTATTTTGATTGAAAGAACAGGAAATGCAGGTCAATTGATAGAATCAATTATTCAAATTATATTCATAATTTATTTTATTCACGCTACATTCTCTATTAAACATTTACATCCAATTTTACCATTCTTTAATACTTACCATTCCTTATTTACTCTGTGTAATGGATAATAAAAAGATATTTCTGTATCCACATTAAATTTATGTATTAATTTTATTAGTTTTTTTGTGGTAGTTTTAATATTTTACTGTTTTATAAAATAAAAAAGGAATATTACTTTCCCTGTAAAGTTAAATAATAATAGAGATGTATTTTTTAATCGTGTTTTTGTAATAATAAATTACCTACATTTTTATTTTGCCACAAATATTTCCTTAAGCGTAACAGTGTATTTCATGTTAAAAAATATGAAATTCATTTTCGTTTAAGTATAATTAAAATTAGTACATCATATTAAATTGATTAAAATTACGTCATTTAAATTTATATGCCGTGGTAATTAAAGTTGTTATTCGTACTTAATTTATTAAAAAATTATTCTGTTTCAACAGATTTATATTCGTTTATTAATTAATTTACATAAACTGAATTATAATTTTTACACACTAATGTATCAGGCACTTATAATTATATTTATTGCCTCTGATTGAAAATTTAAGGTGAAATTTTCTTAAAATTTTTAGTTTTTTTTGGAATAATTATCAAGTAATTCTGTGTTTTGAAAAAACAATTTTCTTTTTTATATTCATGGAGGTATAGTTAATCAAAACATATAGAATCAACTGTCAACAATAGATGTTGACATCTTGTAATATTATATTCCATTTAAATTCCTGTTAATTTTTAAAGCTTTACTTTCATCTGTAAAAGATGATTTGAAAAGGTATGTGAGCCATTAAGAAATTTAGATACGCGTGTAAAAAAAAACATGGAGACAAACATGGTGCCAGGGATCTTTCTTAGGGCAGAAGACCACATTGCAATGATGACAACCCTCAACTGTAGATTTTTTTAGTTCTGTGCTTAGAAATTGTTTTTCTGTTATATTTCTTCTTCCTGAAACATTTCTTTTGTAGAATGTTACATAGGTCATGTTAAAATATTATAAGTATTTCATGTGTAACACATTTCATTTACCAAAATTTATTTATTTTTTAAATGGTAACCCTTAGCTTGTATAGTTAATGATGTGAGGTGATATCCAGATTTTAAAATGCCAGGTGTGATTGGGGAATCTAAACCAGAATCCCTTGCTTTGAAACCCGAAATCAGTCATATTCTTATAAATGATTATTTTAATTATTTTTTTTTATAAATAAACTGATTAACTCGGTACTGTTTACTTACAATAAATCTTTTGTTGATTTTATTTTTTTTTGTGTTGACTAATAGTATGGTTAAGTTAATATTTTACCATTATGTTGTCTGTGAATGTACATTTCTGGTGGTATTGTTAACTATATTGCTTTTTTAACTTTGTTTTAGTTGTAATGTAATTCAGTTTTTACAATAATTGGTCTAATATATGGGTGAATTAATTTTGTGTTTTTTTTTGTTATGTTTACAGGGCATGGCGTTCACTCTTGAAGAGCGTATGGCTCTTGGTATCCACGGACTGATCCCTCCTCGTTTTAAGACTCAGGAAGAACAACTTAAGTTATGTAAACTTAGCATCAATAGATACGGGGAGAGTCTCAACAAATACATCTACCTTATGGGTTTACAGGTAATTTATATTGGAAAATCAAATTTGAATTTGTACTAGGCCTGTTTGGAAAATGGCCAGGATTCAACTAGATATTATACCATCTTTTAAACAGTTCAGTTAAAAATGGAAGTAGTATATAGGTAGAATTCTCACTGCACAATTATTTCATATCTATTTCTGTCTACAGCATATTTAAAATGCATTCATGCCCATATCTCCCACAAAGCTTTTTCTGGAAATAATTATTCTTTTGTGTTGCTGTACATATTGCTTTTGTATTGAAATAGATTATGAGGCTATGAAAAAGAAATTACTAAACAATCTAATAAAAAAACATTTTTAAAGTTGTGGATAAAGGCTTTTAATACTGAATACAAAAGTAAACGAGATGAAAAAATAATTAATGTTTTGCAGATGGCATTTCATTTTTGTGTAATAAGTAATCTTTATTTATCAATTCTCGAACAGTTTATCCATGTAAGTGGATATATTATAATAAATACAAAACGAACCCAAGTCCTAAACAGCTTACTGCTGTTGTTTTAAATTCAGGTTGTTCTAATGATTAATCTACCATTTTTTTAAAATTTCAATATGGATTTGTATGGAAGCAAGGTTATTACAATTGTTTAAATAACAAAAAAATCAAAAGAATTTAATGAAAAAATAAAAAAGGCTTGGGCAAGATCAAAATATAATTGAGAAAGAGAAAACATCAGGCATGAGAAAAAATAATTTAAGATGATCCTTATTGGCCCAAAACAATAAAAGAAAGAGATAAGTAATCCTTGTATTAAAAAAACCCATTACTTACTGAAATGGTTTACTCAGTCCCTCACTTCTCTAATTTTGTAACGTCTCTATCACCTACAGAACTTAAATTCAGCGAATTTGTTCCTTAGGGGCTTGAACTAAAAAACTATAGCGTTTGGATTTGCACCATGTGTACTTAGTGGTAAAAATGGTGTGCCAACCTTAAAGCAATACATATTATTTCTAAATGTTTCCCAAGAGCTACAGACCTAAAACTTAGCATCTATTTTCTAACACCAATAACAGTTTTTATTCACCCCGTTATGTTTGAAACCCCAATTTTAACACAACCTTCATTCTGAGGCTAGCAATACACCCATACATTGCGTGAGCACACACTCACTAGCGTTCATAAAACAAAACAAAAATTTAAGCACTTTGAAGTAATTATTTTAATCATATAGTGTTTTTTTACAGTTGATTTTTACAGTACTACAGTTATTTTAACACAAATGTTGATCCTTGTCAACTATTTTTCTTGTAGGGTTTAGAAAGCTGTGCAATAATTTACCCAGAAATTACCCAAAAGTGAGAATGATGTTTAAATATAATTAAATATTAAATTAAGTTAATATAATTAAATTTAAAATTTTTCTTAATTTTGTTTTTAATATCAAGAAAGGCTAGTTTTTAATAGTGGTAGCGTGCTAGCCTACCATGTGGAGGTCCCTGGTTCGATTCCCGGCCAGGGTCTGAAAATTTTCTCAAAGTTAAAAACCCACTGTAGTCGCTAATGACTGCCAGTTGATGTGACTTTAAATAAATTTTAAAAAAATTAAAAAAGATGGAATACTTACAAAATTGTGGTAGAATGTCATTAAATAAATGATCTTTTGCAGAGTTGAAAAAATACATGGAAACCAAAAACTAAACTAAATGACTAAAATTTCAGTTTATCTTTTAGCACCCTTTACCCTTTAAGATCAGGTTTTTCATGCACAGTATTATTATTATTATTATTATTATCTTATATATTGTCCTGCATGTGAATGAAGGTCATTGTACAGGTAATAATCTATAATGCAGTACTAAATATATATTTACTTAAAGATTTACAGCATCTGATAAAATATGTTTACATTTTGTTCCTGTTGATTAGCAAGACCACTGACCTTGTAGGAAGTGACTGTTACAATTTCAAACAATAAATTCAATTAATAATACAGGTGTTGTTTAGTTAACAACTTGTCCAGCTCTCTTTAAAAGATCCAGTCTGTCTAGCCCTGCAATGATTAGCCTAACCGACCTTGATACATTCATCTGGCCATGACCATGACACAAATATGTAATTTTATTATACCATGCAGTCAGCTGGTTCGTTCTATTTTAATCCATTTACTTTTTGTTGTTTATTAGTTTAATAATGTCATCTTATCAGCATAATCTAACATTATTGTCAACCATAAATTTTATAATTTATTCTTATTTTATGTTTAGTACAAAGTTTTTGAAAGTATCATTAACTAAACATTGTAAAAAATTTGTCAGGGAGTATTCCAGAGAAACTTTTATCTCTGGAATTACAACAGTGTTACATTTCTTAAATCTCGTTAAAATTTAATGGATAATATACAAACTATAAGTAAAAAATATAAGATTGGTGAAGAGTGTTAACCTGCTAACTCCATTTCCTGAAAAATTTAACAGATTAGTTGAAAAACTGGATGAAACACGTATAGTTTATAGCAGACAGGGTTAATTTTCCTTTATTAAATGATATCAAAATCAGACATTGGCCTAAAAATGGAGTTGGCAAGTTAACACTTCACCAATGATAAATATACTGTGTGGCAAAGATTTGATTGCCCTTTGCGGAGAGGAGCAGAATCGGCCCGCTACTAGCCTTCTCAAAAACTTTTCATTTGTGCTACTACTAACTAGTACACTGGACTTTGTACATAATGAAGGTTATTGAGAAAGCTAGTAGCGGGCCGATTCTGCTCCTCTCCATAAGGGGCAATCAAATCTTTGCCACCCAGTAATTATCTATAAGCACATATGTAGATTTTTTGCATATTTAAATTAAAGTTTCATAGTAAGATTGCCACTGTTGTATTTGTACTAATGACTAATACAGCTGTCTTCTTATCAAGAAACAAAAAATTACTGTATTTATTTACTGTACTTAAAAAATTTACCTTATGTTGACTTATTATTGTGGGATCTGACCTTGTCAATCAGAATTTGTCTTTCATCTGTTAAAACTGTCCATAAAAACCTATTGCACATACAATTGAAAAACCAATAGTACATTGAATTTTAAATAATTAAGAACAGTTAAAGAATAAGTGTTTCTTTGAGTAATTAATTCAGTGTTTGAAAGTTTTCTGAATTTGCAGCATTACAATAAAACCTTTCTAATATAGATTTTATGGTATTTTGAATTAAAATTTATTGCAAATGATTTTGTTGAAATAATGTTTGGATGAAAATCATATACAGGGTGATTCATGAAGTTCTCCCCCCACTTCTACAGCACATTGTACTAGTAAAAATAATGAAAAAATGTTATATAAACATAGGTCCGAAAACGCTTCGTTAGCGAGTTACAGCTAGCGAAAGTTTCGCCTGGATTTCAGTTCACCAGGTGAAATGAGGTCTTCCTGGAATTGTGGTAAGGTAGATTAAGGGGCGAATTCAATCATTTCTTATGGTTTTTGATCTGATAAATTGAATAAAACAGGTCCCAGAACTGTAAGTTAAATAGTTTTTGAGAAAACCAGTGTCAAATGCAAAAAATGGAGTGAAAATCACATTTTTTCATCTTTGGGCAAGAATAACTTTGTTATTTCACCAAGAAACAGTTAAAAATTTTCAATAAAAAATGTAGAAAATTTTATTCTGAACAAACCGGTGTAAATTAAGTACACAGAAAGCGAATAGATGTTTGATTAAATGAGTTTTTATTCATAAGAGTACAAAGTAAAATTAACCGGAAAAACTAAAATGAAAAAATGTGTTTTTTTCACTCCATTTTTTTGCATTTGACACTGGTTTTCTCAAAAACTATTCGCTTTCTGTGTACTTTATTTACACCGGTTTGTTCAGAATAAAATTTTCTACATTTTTTATTGAAAATTTTTAACTGTTTCTTGGTGAAATAACAAAGTTATTCTTGCCCAAAGATGAAAAAATGTGATTTTCACTCCATTTTTTGCATTTGACACTGGTTTTCTCAAAAACTATTTAACTTACAGTTCTGGGACCTGTTTTATTCAATTTATCAGATCAAAAACCATAAGAAATGATTGAATTTGCCCCTTAATCTACCTTACCACAATTCCAGGAAGACCTCATTTCACCTGGTGAACTGAAATCCAGGCGAAACTTTCGCTAGCTGTAACTCGCTAACGAAGCGTTTTCGGACCTATGTTTATATAACATTTTTTCATTATTTTTACTAGTACAATGTGCTGTAGAAGTGGGGGGAGAACTTCATGAATCACCCTGTATATGCTAAATTGTACTTTTACCGATTTGTACTTTAAAGGATTGTTTGAGTATTAGTATAAAAAAAATACTAATATGTATAGTTATGCGCTGCTAATACAATAAGTCAAATAAGTTTTTGCCTCGTAACATGGTGGATAATAGATGATTGTGTGTTACTTTGCTCTTGTCCCACTGCTGTGCATATTATAATGCTATCAGTAGTCTTCTATCATTCAGAAAAAAATTAGTTTAATTGAAATCTTACCATCTCAGAATTTCAATACTCTAGAATTCCATTTCCCAAGTAGTGTGAATTAGTAAGGTTTATTAAACTTTACTCTTAAGTTTATTGCAATGTTATTACAATTATTATCATCACTTAAAGAGAGTTGCTATTAAATTAGTGTGGCAGTTACTATGTGTTTGTTTTCTTGTTGTATAATATTTCATATACAAATTGAATCATAGTATTTCATAATAGTACAATTTTGAATCTTTACTGAATTAAATTAAAACTTCTATATTATGTTTGATCAGCAATAGAGATTAGAGAATGTTATCTCTTGTACTTCAACTAACACATTTCCAAAAATAGATTATTTAAAACAATTTTAATGTTAAAAATTGATGGTGTTCATTTACTAGAATTTGTTCTTTTTAAGTAACAATGCTATGTAGTGTTTTATTTTTATTTTGTCATTTAATTCAGTACAAGTCTTTTATTCATTTATTTTATATTGGGTAAACAATATTTCCTTAAGAAATGTTTCGTTTAAGATGCCGCCTAGATAATTTTGTTTTCTTTCCTGTTTATCTGATTATATGCATTGTTTTGAAATCAATGAGTTGTCTTCCAAATTATACGTTTGCATGTTTCATCATTGTAATTTATTTTAAATTGTTTTTATATATTTTTTTAACTTATTTTGTTGTCTGGATGATTACCTTTGCTAGTGTTTAATCTGTTAGGTGTCTCTGTGTACAGGAAATTTAAACTATCATTATGTAGTTACATTTTCACTTTCTCTTTCTTGATTCTCCTTTTCCTTGTACAGATGTCCTATTTATCTATTAAAGAAGATTTCAAGTAAATTTAATAAAACAAAGTTATTGGACTGAAAATTTGTTTGTGTAATCATAACAATAAATAAATAATTCTGTTCTATTGCAACAGTTATATTGCATTTGCTCTGTTGTATTGCTTTTGTAATTGTTTACATTTAACTTTTACAAATAAATTATAGCATTTTTCCATTTAAATTATTATTCGTATTTTATGCTCACATTGGGGCTTTTAAATGAATACATATAGAATTATGTCTTTAAAGTAGAACTTTTAAACCTCTTCTGCTTCCAAAACGTGTCCATTCTTTCCGACTTGGCTACCTCTTGTTCGTCAGTTATGGTGTATTGTTGTTATTCAAATACTTTTAGTTTGTCTTGTGTTCCTGATTTTTTAGAATCTTTTTCTCTTCTCTGCTCTCAACCTGTAGTATTGTTACATCTCTTCTAAGTCATTATGGACCTCTTTGAACCAATTGTTCTTGGTTTTATTTTTTCAAATGTAGTTGAACAGTTTGATGAGTCTGATTTTTTGATTATTGACTCACTTTCCCAGTTAACCACTTTGTTTGGTAATAATCACCATTAAGCTAAACCTTTATACTTTTTGCTGATAATTGTTCTTATGATTCTTCTCTGTGCCTTCTGCAGTTTATCTGTCATCAATTAGGTGTTCAACTTGAATGATGTTTTGCTAAATATTTTTATTGGAAAGGTATTGTTCATTTATATTCTATTCAATTTTTATTTAAATTTTTTTTTTTTTTTGATGTTGACACTAAGAATGTACAAATCTTTCTTATTGGTCTTGTTGGAAAGGAAATTAAAACCATGGATTTAGTAGACTATCTATTTAAACAATATATAAACAAGAAAACTATATTTTACTAACAGTTATTTTGTACAAATCTTTCTCTTGGTCTTGTTGGAGAGAGAATTAAATCCATGTAATTTAGTCCCTTTTTGAACAACGTAACAAAAATCTGTCTTGTAATATATTTTATAGCATTTTTCTCGTCCTTGAGGTATAGAAACATACTTAATCTAGTGCATGAACATAAAATTCATTAGTTATATGTTTATTGCATTAATTGTTTTTACTATATTATGCTTTTTTGTATTTGTTTTAGGATCGTAATGAAAGATTATTCTATCGTTTCCTGTCAGAAAATGTTGCAGAATTAATGCCAATAGTTTATACACCAACTGTTGGATTGGCCTGTCAACAGTATGGTCTTATCTACAGAAGACCACGTGGTTTATTCATTACCATCCATGACAAAAACTATATCTATGACATCTTGAAAAACTGGTTTGTATTTTTTTTATCTTATTTCAGAAAAAAAAAACAATATTATAAATCTGTACTTTGTTGCAGATCATGTATTTATTTTTGACTTGCAGCGAGCAGAATCAATTACTTTTAAGTGAAATTGTTTTTATGTAACTTTATGTAATTCTAGTGATGCAGTGTTTTTGTAATCTAAAGTTAGAAAATTATTTATAAAGGTTCATTTTTAGCAAAATCAATCAGATTTCTCTCAGATTACTTTAATTGTCAAATTGAAGTTTGTGCAAAATACTTTTTTTCCTGAACTAGTAAGATTATTATTTATGATGTCTTATCAAACATCCTAATAGGTATTTTTAACAGCAGTATTATATTAATAATTAAAATATATATTATTTTCTTTAAACTACCAGTAATATGGTAAACAGTAAACACTTAGCAATTATAGTGCTTTTGTGCGCAAAATGCACATCTTCAGTAATTTTTATTATTAAAATTTATTATATTATAAATTAGTAATATTATATTAAAATCTAAAACATCCTACTTCCACCATGGTAGATAAGGATTTTTTAATAATAAAAATTACTTGAAGATGTGCATTTTATGCACAAAAGCGCTATAATTGGTAAGTGTTCACTGTTTACCGTATTACTGGTGGTTTAAAGAAAATAGTATGTAATTTGATTATTTATGATATATGTAGCCTATTTCTTTTCTTTAAGGGAATATAATTGAAATATAGCCTACTTAAACATCTGTGAATACTGGGTATTCAATTAATAAGTGTTCCTTAAAATTTTTGATTAGGTACTGTATTGCTAATACATTGATTTGTAAAATATTGAAAATTTTTCTTGAATAACACAGAAAATGAATATTTTTTTCTCTTTGTATAGGCCTAATACAATGGTCTCCCTGATAAACAACCAGCTCAAGAGCAGATGCTTGGGCTATTAATTTAAAAATACTGTTCAAAATTGTTTTTGATAACTTGAGATAGTTTTAAAATAGATTGTGTTTATTCCACTAGAGTTTAAGAAACTACCAACTCCTGTTGGTATTGACGTAAAACCGCAAGGCTTTGTCAAAGATCTTATTTTTTCCCCATTTGTTGTATGAGTGCGAAATATTTTGTTCAATTCAGTTTGTATGCAGTACTCTTCTACTTTGCCTCCAGTAATTTACTGTACTTTCTCGCGCCTAATTCTTTATGTACAAGTGTACAAACTTGCCATTGTCAATGTATTCTAAACTTTAGCTAAAAATACTCACTTGTATGTTAAATAATCTTAACACAACTTTCAATATACAAGCAGAATGAGTATTAAATAGTTATAGTATTTTTGTACAATCCTACACAACACTGTTTTTGGTATTTGATATGACATCGTATTGCAGTACAAATAATAGAGAAAAATTATTCAATATACTACCCCAATAGGTCAGTCAGTTGTACCAAGACTGGTTAAGAGAGAGAGAGTTACTACTGCAGCACATTATTATAATGTTAAAGTAGACTTTGTTGGCTTGATTTGTTCTGATGTTATAACTTTTGTTGTTCATACTGTAAGTACACAAGCAACCAGTTTTTTTTATATTGTGAATTTTATTTATTGTTGTTCTGTTGTCAGGCCTGAAACTGATGTAAGAGCAATAGTCGTTACAGATGGACAACGTATTTTGGGTCTTGGAGACCTTGGTGCTTACGGTATGGGTATACCAGTAGGTAAATTAGCATTATACACAGCTCTTGGAGGAATTAAGCCACACCAATGTCTCCCAATCACTCTTGATGTGGGCACAAACAATGAGGTATTTAATGCATTATTTATATTTGAGTTTTGTTTAATACACTATTATTATTATTTATTATTTAATAGGAAGTTTTCTGTAAGTTACTTGTATCGTCAAGTATTAAGTAAAGTTCTTTTTAAAAATATTCGTATGATGTACAAGCCTTCAAACTCTGCATCTATTACATGTAATACTATTTGTGTATTAATTAATTGTAATGAGCATATATATATATATATATATATATATACAATTTTAAAGCATGTCTTAGGTTTTTTCCCAAATTCATTTGATTGATTGTTATATTTGTTTAGTATGCATATACGTATTGACTGTCTGATCAAGTCACATTTGAAATTATTATTGACTTGTGTAGACTTAACTTCAAAATGGAATCTATTAATTAGTTCTATCCTTAATATGGAATTGTGTATTATGAGTAAAACATAATAACCAATACATATTTTTAAGTTTTGCTTAAATTTGTTTTATGGGATCAGTTTTGTGTAAAAGTTTTTATGCATTAAAATAATCCTTCCAGAAGATTGTTTTTGAATGGAAGTATGGTAAGGTTAAGATTGAGTTAAGAATACAAGTATGAGTAAACAGTATCTTTTGACAGAACTTTACTTAAACATAAACCTTAAAAATTATAAATTATTCTACATGAAACATTAACTGTGAAATTATTTTATTAATGTATTTAGTAATAGTCAAGGATTAAAAATCCTTTTTTATTTGCCTTATATCTGGAAAAAGTATTTTATAAATAAAGGGGCTTTCAAGAACGTATAAGGCTTATTGTTTCACTGATTGGGAAGGTAGCCAAAGTTCAAAATTTGCTAAATTATATAAAAATTTTTACAATTATAATTTTATTTAATTTGACATAATTGTAAATTACCTCTCTGCTTATAATAACATTATTGATTTTTTCCTTAAACCTTATGATTTCAATGGTTTTATTTATTATTTTTTTTAAGGATTTATTGAACGATGAAATGTACATTGGATTGAGACAACGACGTGTTGAAGGTAAAGAATATGACGAATTCATTGAAGAATTCATGAAGGCAGTTGTTAAACGTTACGGACAAAATGTTTTAATTCAGGTAATTATACTATTGGATGTTTTTATTATTAACCGCCTGTTTCCATTTTTTGTAAATTTTTGTCATTACAACAAAATTTGGGTCATTAGCACTTGTTTTGCTAAAATATTTAGGCGTTTTGATGTTTATATTCTTTGATGAACACCCTAAACCCACTCAACTTCTTTTATTAATTAACCTTGCAGTTGACATATTTATACACCATAATGTCTAGCTGATTAACAAAATCTGTCATTATCTGTCGAAATAGATATTATGTAAATGTACTTTGGGTGTTTCTTACCTGGTTTCTTAATTTTCATTAATTTTTCATAAGTCCAACTTATTTATTTTAATTTCCAACCAATTCATAATTTGTATCAATTGTCTGATTAGTAGTAGTGTATATTAAGTGCAATAAATTTTATTCGTTGCCTACAATACAACGGGTTTTATAAAATTGTTTAATATTACAACAACATTATATATATAATTTATTTATTTCATAAAGTTTCATATTCACAATCTTGAAAGGTAATATGTCTATCAAACACTTTATTTTTAATGTATTTTATAATACTGTGACTGTTCTCTATAGAAGTGTCAAATTTCAAATAGTAATACTGAACAATGAAGTGTTGTATTACAATTTTGAATTATTGTATAGTCTATTAAACATACTTGCATTTAATTGGCTGGTTTGTCTAATAATTAAATTCCTGGAACTTATCCATTTGTAGGCTACTTGGCACTCAAATACATTGAAAATGTTCATTGCAGTAATTTTCAACATCGTGTATCTGATATGTACAATATTTACTGTCTGATAAAAGAAAAATTTATTTGTGTTATTTTTTTTATAATACCTGACTCGCGTGAATATAAAACAATACATCATGAGTGATACGTAAAACACTTTTTTGTTGTGACTTGTGGGCAATATTTATCCCAAACTGTTTACTAAATGTCAATAAATTTTAGACTTTAAATATATCATGGTCGTAA
Source organism: Catonia carolina (assembly GCA_035578175.1). Classification (NCBI taxonomy): domain Eukaryota; kingdom Metazoa; phylum Arthropoda; class Insecta; order Hemiptera; family Achilidae; genus Catonia; species Catonia carolina. The sequence goes on along the minus strand of JAQMRL010000001.1, from coordinate 101,666,871 downwards.
CAAAAATAAAATGCCAACAGTATGGTGGTTGTATTTTGTACACAAAATACTAATGGTTCTTCAAAAAATTTGTTGAAAATATGAATGATTGGTGAATTGCTAATTGGTGAATCTAAACATCCTCTCTACTCACCAGATCTTGCTCTGTGTGACTTTTTTCTGTTCCTGAAAGTGAAATTTGTACTGAAAGGAATAAGATTTCAGACAATTGAAGTTATGTAAGAAAAAGTTATAGAGATCATAAAAATGCTTTCAGAAGATGACTTCAATCACTGCTTACACTGTGGAAATTTTGCATAGAGCAGTGTAAATATTGTGGAGAGGAGTATATAGAAGGGGGTCATGTTGAAGCTGTAACGAAGGAAAATAAGAAAATGAGTTAGCCCTACTTCGGTGTTTTTTTTAGCCAAACCTTATGTAACATTGGCACAAAATTTGTAGCATTGCATGTGGTGATTATCCCAAGACATGTAATAACTATTCTTTGTTATTAATACGCTTTTAATTAATGAAAGGTTAGAACATGTAATTGTAATTGCAACCAATATTTTTGTACAATGATGTGACTCATTTTATTCTCAATAGACTGTCCAGACTTTCATGTATTATTGGAGTAATGCCCATTTATTTTGTATCAATTATTTTTTATCGTCCTTTAATCTTTAAATGAAATTCTATTGAAGTCACTTGTTAAGCATACTTACTAGTCTAATGAACAAAGTGTGATATTTCATGAGATAATATATGTGTTTTTTTTACAGTTTGAAGATTTTGGTAACAAAAATGCATTCCGTTTATTAGAAAAATACAGAAATAAGTACTGTACCTTTAACGATGATATTCAAGGAACTGCATCAGTAGCAGTTGCTGGTTTATTGGCATCTCTTAAAGTTGATGGTGTTAAGGGTAAATTATCTCAGCATCAATTGGTCTTCCAAGGTGCTGGTGAGGTATGTATAGTTTCTTAGTAATTTAACTTATTAATAATCTATATAATTAGTTATTTATATTTAGCCTTCATTATGTAATTAATTGAATATTAACTTACAGAAATTATTTTAGTAACAATAACTCTTAAAAGTGTTGCTTATAGTTATTTCAAAATTAAACTTTAGTATCGCAGAGCTTTAAAATAAATTTGTGTTTTTGTCTCATTCCACTACAAAGTTCACAGTTTGCTTTGTACCAGTTAGGTGTACATAGCCTGGGAATTAAGTTAGCTGTGAAACTAAAAAAATATTTACAAATATAACGTTAACTGATATCTCTCTTAATTGAAATAACGTACATGTGTTAATTTGAAACCTAATTGATTAACCACTTGGATGTTAACAATAAAGCAGGTTTACAGATTATTTTCAGAATTATCTGAACTGTAGAATTATAGATATGTTTTCTTAAAGTAAAATTTTATACATAAAAATATAATTATTTTTATTTTATTAAACATCCTATGTAGGATTTTTAAACAGCCGTATTATTTAAAATTGAAATATACTCGTATATTTTCTAACCACCAGAATACGGTAACATAAAACACTTACCAATGTTTATAGCGCTTTCGTGTATCTTGTACACATCTTCAGTAAATTAACATTTATTACAAGTCAAAATTTAAAACTTCCTGCTCCTACCATGGTAGGAGCAGGAAGTTTTAAATTTAAGGAATCAGTTGATTCCTTATCTACCATGGTAGGAGCAGGAAGTTTTAAATTTTGACTTGTAATAAATGTTAATTTACTGAAGATGTGTACAAGATACACGAAAGCGCTATAAACATTGGTAAGTGTTTTATGTTACCGTATTCTGGTGGTTAGAAAATATATATTTCAATTCAAAAATATAATTATATTGTAAAAGTTTTTTAGTTTTTTCAATGAAGTAAAAACTTTGTTGCTTGTATGGTTTGTCTGTAAATGAATAAATCTGACGATTTGAATTTTTTCTGGGTGAAGATAGCATTAAAATATATAAAATTCCAGCCGCATTGGTGTAGTTGGTAACGTGCTCGCCTCTCATCATGCAGTCGTGGTTTCAAATCCCACTCAGGCACGGCACATTTTCATACATTACAAAAAATCATTTTATCCTCCATTGTAAACAGTTACACCCCAACGTCGTCGCTAATGACTGTTGCAGTTGATGCGACATTAAATAAATATAAAGTATATGTAATTAAAAAATTAGTTTTATAATAAAATTTGTTTTCTTTTTGCAGGCATCATTAGGTATTGCAGAATTATGTGTGATGGCTATGATGAGAGAAGGTATTTCAGAAAAAGAAGCAAGAAGTAAGATTTGGTTAGTTGATTCTAGAGGACTTATTGTTCAAGGCAGAGACGGTCTTACTGAAGAAAAGAAAAAATTCGCACAAAACTACAAACACATTCCAGCTCTTGCTGACATTGTTGCTGAAATCAAACCATCAATCTTAATTGGTAAACAAACTTTTTTCTCTATGAATTAAGTCCCATGGAGTATATCACCTCCGTGGCGTAGTGGTTAGCACAACAGCCTACCAAGTAGAAGGTAGGGAACAAGAGGGACTAGGGTCTGGAAGTTATTACGTGCCAAAACCCATTATTTCATACCCCAAAGTGGTCACTAATAACCTAAGATGTTGATGCGACTTAAAATATACTAAAGGAAACCTTGAATCAGATAAACTGCTTTTGTTGTTTATACTGTATTTTTGAATTTCATTGTGTATATGCTCTGAGTGCATAGTGTTTTATTTATTACATTTTTTAATTATTTGTTTTTAATACAGATAAATTTATCATTAGATCTATTTTTCAGTATGTTTATAATAATTTTCAAATTGTAAATTAATTAAAACATAATAGTATAGTATATGAACTAATAAAATTTAATTCATTTCAAAATCTTATACTTTTGGTTATGCTTCTGTTTGTCTCTGTTTAACTGTGTCATGAATCGCTTTTTCAGTTCACTCTATGTAATATTAATGTGATGTCTTAAGAACCTGTTTAAGTTTTTATAGCATTGATAGTTAATGTGTTTGTTCGAAGAAATTACCTTCTTTTTTAAAGTGAATAGTCATTTTGTTTATCACTGTTTTAATTGTTTTGTGGCATTAGTTTCTACTTTGCTCGATCTCTAAACTGTTGTTTATTATCAGCTTCTTATCAACCGAAACATACTCTTAAAATTTACACCCACTTCCAATTTGTGACCATTCACTCAAAAAAAACTTCAAAAATTCAGGCTTCATTCTGTAGAACATTAATTTTGGTTACTTTTATGGTAGACTATTATAACTAAAGTGACTCATGAAAGGCTTAATCAACCATTCATTGTTGACATATTTCCTTTCTTAAAAGTTTTGTTTTATTCTACTTTAAAATAAATTATTGTTATTGAAAATGTTCAGCATCAATAATTTCCTAAATGATTGGACTATAAAATTTTGACCTGCTTCCATTCATCCACTTCATTTACACTGCTTTTACCATTGAGCTGAAACAGACAGGTCAAAATTTTATAGTCCAATCATTCAAACAGTGGAAAATTATTTAAATATTTTTTTTGTCAACGTGTTAAAAAAGGACCAAACCTGTTTTATAGCCTATGTATTTGTAACAAACTTTTTCTGAATTTACAGGTGCAGCAGCTGTTCCTGGAGCATTTACTTCGCAAATATTGAAGGAAATGGCCAAGAATAATGAAAGACCTGTCATTTTTGCACTTAGTAACCCAACATCAAAAGCTGAATGTACTGCTGAAGAAGCTTACCAAAATACTGATGTAAATACCTAAATTACTTATTTAATTTACGTAGTGTAAGGGGTGTAATTTAAAAACACCACACATGAATGTCTGAGTTTAGAATAAAACACTGATAAATAAAACATCATTTTATTTACTGCAAACAACTACATAAATTAGAGCAACACATTAACTCAAAAAAAGACATTCGCAATGCAAACTCGAGAAACTCTCTTTTTTCCGGTTTTTCACAACATAAACACACATATTACAAACATAAAACATTTATATTAACAAAATAATAATGAATTGTGTTTTTAATCCTTAGTGTGTGCGTTGCAATCTGTTCAAATATGAAAAATAAGTAACCCCATGACCTAATGAGATGATGATATGTATGGCATGTAAATGAGGTTTAGTCTTATACAGACACAGGCTGGAAATTCCCAAGAGTGTATGGTTAATTAAACCCCAACTATCAAAAACACCAGTAACCACTGTGTATTATTCAAATCTATAGAAAAAAAGTAACAGTTTTACTAGGATTTGAAACATGAAACCTTTGTTCAGAAAAATCAGCTGTTAAAACAGCTGATGTTGGTGATGATTACCACTAGACCAACCCATTGGGTTTATGATGAATATAATGTAAATTTTTAAAGAGCATAAAAACAGTTCTAATGTTTTTGGAGTTTGTATTGCTTTTGATTGTATTTTAACTGAAATACTGGTTCAGTTGTAGCTTAGACTCTATAATAAATCCATTTTTGTGCGCACATTTACAAGAAAATCATTTGTAACCATACTTGATATTCATTCTCAGAAATACTTTTAAAGTTACATAATCCTTAAGTTTAAGTTAGTTATCATAATAAGTTTCTAGTAGAAATTTAAAGATTGTTTGTGTCGAATACAAGTGTAAAGAAAAATTAAATCTTGATTTTAATGTCAACAGAAATTCAATTTGTTATAGAAGGAAATAACAAGATATGAAAATCTGAATGACAGCTAAACTATATTCAACTTATCCCAAATTATACTTATTAACATTTCAGTAGCGCACTCCTATTTACATAAATGTTGTTGATTTAGCCTTCTAAAAGATTTCAAACCGAATGTTCTAGAATATTCCAAATAGTTTACACAGTACAAAAAAATTAAGGTGTGTGACTACGATATACATTAAAGAACATTACATTTATGTCAAACTGTGTGTAAAATATGTTAGTTTGTATCTTAAATACAGTTCGATACTATACTTACAAATCTAACATAGTAGTTGTAGTATCACTATACCACATGACTGTACACACAGTTTGTTCCTAATTCTGCCAGTATAATACTTTTGTTGGTTTAAGTTTACATTATCTTTTATATGGAAAATGCAAATTTGTGGTAATTAAATTGTATCAAGCAACTCACAACTAGCTCTGTTATACTACTCTGACTGACCATGTAGTATAATTTGAGCTTTCCAATAGATTTCAAATTCTCAATGAGTAATGTTACAATATACAAAATTAGTACTACTGTATTTAAACCTTACAAGTCTTTTAGGGAGTAAATGCATTTTAAAATGTTTCTTTGTTTTAATCTTTATCGTTAAAATTGTTTTATGCAGGTATAAGAAAAAAATTGTTTTTAGCATGATATATATATATTTTTTAAACTGTTATGCGCAAATCCTATGTGCATCCTAAATATTGCCAGTGAAACTTTCTTTGTGTTCAAAGAAATCCATCTGTAATCTAACTTTTTTTTAATGACATTGTTTAAATTGAAATCAATATGTCGTGATTTATCAAGAGATTTTAAGGTTATGTCTTGTGTTTTAAAAATACTGAGAAGTTAATTATTAAATTTATGAAAATAACTTGTAGTTTTGTAAATACTTGATTTCATAATATTTTTATTATGCATTTTAGGGTCGCGCTATATTTGCCAGCGGTTCTCCATTTGATCCAGTTACATACAAGAACAAGACATTCCACCCTGGTCAGGGAAATAATGCTTACATCTTCCCTGGAGTTGCTCTTGGTGTTATAAGTGCTGGAATCCGACACATCAGTGATGAAGTCTTTTTGAATGCAGCTGAGGTAAAGTACATAATATGTATTAAAATTGTCATTTTTTTAATTCTAAATTATTTCTTTTATTCTATTTTTCCAAATTGCTGTTAACGATTGTGTTTCTCTACTGTTAGTGATATTTCAAGGTTACTTATATAGAGATGACATGGTAGTTTTAAATACAGTACAATCACGATAATCCAGCCTTCAGTAGTCCGCCATGTCCAGTAATCCGGCCCCAACGAAAACACCCTACACCGCTAGTTGTCACATGTACTACATACTTTCCCGCTCGCCACGCCTTACATGGGTGAATGATCTTCCGCATACCTCTGGCATCATTTTGGTGCATTCCATGTGTTCTTAGTCTCGTTACTAGTGTTGGTGTACTTGTGCGGTTAGTGTCTCAGTAATAACTGTACCTGAAGTGTTTCTTTTGTGGTAAATTTGTGTTTTTTATTGTATTTCATGTTCAGTTTATATTCTTGTGTCAGTTCAAGTGTTTTTTTTTTATTTAGGCCTATACTTGGAATTTATTTAGTATGGTAAAAATGTGTTTTCATAATGTCGGATTCCTTGAAGTGAAAACATCACACTTTAAATTTAAGTGACAAATTAAATATTTAAAAAAACACTTGATCAAGGAGCTAAACAGGTGGTTTTAGCAAAGGAATACAATGTTGGCCATGCTACTATTTACGACATTAAAACTAACCGAACAAAAATTGAAAGTTATATAAAAGCTACTACATCTGGGCCAGGTAACAGACAGACAATGAGAGCTGGCTACTATCCAAAAATTGAAGAAGCGTTGTATGTGTGGTTCAAACAAGAGAGACCACGGCATACTTCGATTACCAGTGATATTCTTTAAGAAAAAGCAAAGTTATTTTATAAAAAGATTACCAACGAAGATGATTTTCAAGCAAATGATGGGTGGCTGATAAATTTAAAAACCGCTTAGGCTTAGGCTTTTGTTTGTTGTCTGTGTCCGGTGAAAAACTGTCATGAATTTACCAGCGATACCTCCTTTAATCCAGGAATTTAAAGAAAAAATGAGTACCTTGGGTCTGCTTCCTGATCAAATTTATAACGCCAATGAGAGTGGTCTGAATTGGAGGCTATTATAAAACAAAACTTTTGTTCTTAAAAAGTGAATTTATATTTTATTAAATTGCGTGTATATATTCGGCTTAATACTTATTAAATATACTTTTTATTTGTATTCGCAGTTAATTGTAAAAAAATTTATATTTCCCAGTAGTCCGGCATTTTCGTTACACCGGTACCCCTGCAGTCCCATACAGGCCAGATTATCGCGATTGTACTGTAGATCATTTCATTTGAGAAATAATAATTGTTACCTTTAGGATTTATTTCTATTTGTATTCTTTATCAGGTGTTTATAATCTATTTACTAAATAAATTCTGTGTTTTTTTAACACAGTCTTGCAGCTGAACTCATAGATTTTTTTTCTTTTTAATAATTAATAAAATTATTACTTATTTTTCTTAATAAAGAACTGGTTTTATTAAAATTCAAGTGGTAGGCAGTATTAGCTAACCAAGGAATGGAACAAGGAAATTTTAATTGTTGGAAGTCAGTGATGACACAAATGTTAAAATTTTTTCAGCATTTTGGTATGCATTAAATTATATTTCAGTATGTTTTATAAAAAAAATACTTGTGATTTAATTTTTTTTCATAGAACCACTTTTCATTTTCTTCAGTCACAAAAACATTTTGTTTTGTAAAACTGTATCTTTTGTTTGCATAATTAGACCATTAGATTAGTCTTTGATGTCGTCTTCAGTATTGTTCCTTTGAGTAATACAATGTATATTTAGTGCATTGGGTTATATATTTATTAAAAACTATATTAATGGTTTTGTAGATGTTCTTTTTATAAAGAAGATAATATCAACTCTTATAATAAATTAAATTTTGCTTGCTATTAATTTGGTTTGTTTTCTTTTTGTAGGCATTATCTAATCTAGTCACACCTCAAGATTTAGCTCTAGGACGTTTATACCCAGATTTCGAAAAAATCAAAGATTGTTCAATCAAAATTGCTGTTGAGGTTGTTAAGGAAGCCTACAAAAATGGTAAGTCCTTAACAATATTTTGGGAGCAATTTATGGTTTATGTGCTTAAAAATACAGCTTTAATTTTTATATATTTCAGTAATGCTTTTGATGAACTTATTGTCAGTTAAGAGTATTATTTTGCATGGATAACTTATGTCTTCGAGAAATTCAATTTTAAATACAGAGGCTTTGCTCCATCCTTTTTATAGTCACTTGCAGCTTACGAATAACGAATTGTAAAAATGAGGTATTGCATTAAATAAATAAATAAATACTAAGTGTTGCCACACAAATTTAGAACCCTATTTTTAATACAAAATTGATTCCTATCCTGCTCTGTTTTCAGAGAAATATTAATGAGTGCTGAATTGTCTCCAATTTCTTTTGTCTGGTGTTAAAATGACTTTAACAGATTTAAATATACAGATCATGCTAAGACTACATATTTGCAGTGAACACAAGACTCCAGAGATTACTTAAACGCATCAATAAGAAACCTTTGCCTTTAAAAAGATCTTGTTTTTGCTTTCTTTTTGCATTATTACAGTTTTTATTAGATCTGTCAGTACAATTATTTTTATTTCAATAATATTCTTTCTTTTTATTGCCTGGTAATTTCCTTAGCGCTCTATCCATGGCGTAACAGATTAGCACACTATCCTACAAAACGGAAGCTACTGGATTCTATTCTCAACTAGGGTTTAAAAACTATCACAAGTCAAAACCCACCATAGTTGCTAATGACTAAGATGTTAATGCGACTAAATAAAAAGTTTTCAAAATAAATTAGCAATGTTTGTCAGTGCGAAATTCTTAATTTTATAAACCCTTTGTTTTTGAAAATTTGTCCAGCCCATTGGCATAGTAGTTGGCGCCGGGATCCCGGCGCCAGTCCTGGGTTCAATTCTCGGTCAGGTCTGGCATTTTTTCATCACTCATTTTCATATATCATCATTCTATACTGTCTGCATTAGCAGAAATAGCAAAACAGTCAGACATAAAAAAGTTACCTGAAATTTGAAAAGCGATTGTATACCTTAAATGTTCCTCTGGTAAATTACCAGCAAAGCCTCTTTTGTAATTAATAAATGTCGGTAAAACAACTTGTAAATAGAATGGTTTTGGGAAATATATTTTAGAAAATATTGGTCTTGTTGTGGAAGGTTTAAATTTATTTTTATTAAAAAATCATTGTTTATTTTGATGTCATATGTGTTTAATGTTTTATTTTTATGATGTATTGCAGCTACCTCACTCAAAATATGAAAAATCCAATCTCATGAACAAATTTTTAATGATCTACATGAGAGATTTATTATTTGAATCAGAAGTTATGATTTATTACATTTGTGAAACTAATTTGCAAAACCAACAAAAATCTTTAATTTTTACAGTACCTAATGTTAAAATTTTCATTTTTGCAGTTTTTTATTAATTTTCTGTACAAAACTTTGGTGTTTATTCACTGTTATAACATTTGAAATTCAGTATCCTCAAAACGAGAAATTCAAGTTATGTTATTTAAATTATAAATCAAATATCATAAACAACTTGACCTATTTTAGTAAAAAACTGAACTTTAAGATCACTCTTGTATTTATTTTCAATGCAGGTCTGTTGTGAGCTGTATTGTTACTGCTTCACTCTTTTGCCGAAATGCATATGACACATTTGTTATTGCAAGTATGTCCCTATAAACTTGGTTTATAGTTGTACATTTATCCTTATACTTGGTTACACTTACCTTCTTTGGTTTCAACTTCTGATTATTGGCCTTGATTCAAACACCATTTAGGACTTGCTCTTATTACTTTTTCTTATTATTTATCAAATTACTGAGGTAGTATAGGCTATATAAGATTGACTTCCATTCTTCTTTCACAATGGCATGTCATAATATATTTTGCCATTATTTTTTTTAAAATGTTCATAGGATTTCTTAATTCTGTCTTTTAGTGGAATATTCAAATTTTAGATTAAAAATTATGAAATTATCTCTTACGTTTACTTCTTAACATTTACTTGAAAATATGTGGAGATACTTTTGACTTAAACTAAAACAATTTTGCAAAGCAGTTCCAGTCTTTTACCTATAGACTACAGTAGATGTCATTTTATTATCTATAAAATGTCATTTCTTCATGTGTACAATTCTACTGGAATATCAGGATTTAAACCTGTCAACAGTTTGTTGACTTCAGAAGAAGCATTCCGAGCGTTAGAGGTGTGCAGCAAAAATATGACTATCAACTGCCTTTGTAAATATGCTGTGACTAAAATATTATGCATCATTTACTAAAGTAACTTACTATATGATGAATGTATGAATGGAGAGCATGTTCCATTCTGTAATTTTAACTTTTAATTGATATATCGTAACTTTATGTGGTTAGTAATGATTAGTATATGAATTTTTAACTCTTTTGCTTTAACGATGCAAGTGCTTTTAAATCATAAAAACTCATTGATTAATTACTAAAATAATGTGATGGTAAATTTTTTTTATGAAGCTTGTAAAAGTTTTAATCTGCAATAGGAAATGAACTGTTTAGTGCCAGTACCCTGTTAAAATTGTTATACTAAATGTGTCATTTTTTAAATAAGTCAGAGGTCTTAAATAGTGATTTTTACAATTTAATTAGTATGGTTTTTAAATTACTTTTTTCAATCAGAAATTAACAATTTACAATTTATTATTGATTGTAATATCTAAATTCCAGTGTTTTATTTTGCATGAGATATTCTTCGCAAATTTGACTGCTCTTAATACAGATCTTCGCCTACATTACTGCATAGTAATTTTTCAATGAATGTATTGATTTTATAGATTGATAAATTCATTATGCATACAACCTATTTATTTTATTTTAGTTTTTATAAAGCAAACGAGTTAAAAACAAAGAACTTGCAAGTTTAGTGGGTTATTAAAAAAGTTTGTCATACTGTGATTCAAGTTTTCTGATGTGGTTTTTCTATGTTGTATTTGAACAGTAATCTCTCCTCAGACATCTCAGTTGTCATTCTTTTTGTATCCATTTACATTATTGATTATTGATGAATAATCTTTTTAAAAATCAGAAATTATGTATTTACAAAATACCTAGTCTTGAATTATGCACTTATCTACTGAATGATTAAACACTTCAATGATCTGATGAAAATTCACATTTTTTGGTCATGTATAGTGAGCAAGCTTTTAACCAACTACAAAGTAAGCTTATTAAGTTTTTGTTAAAATCTTAGTTTCCTCTGACCAGGAAACAAAACAAATATGTATATAGCATATAAATGGTCTCTTGGAAGACCATAACTTGTTTCTTGTCTAGGACTGTCTTTACTTACAAATTATTCATTATACATATACATATACACAGTTTGCAAGTATTCAATGAACATTGCTTTTGTATTCTTTCAATTATCAAGCTGAAATTTCTTTTTTGAGTATAAATTTTCTTAAATATCTATTTATGTCTGTTACTACCATAAAAGATGAGAGATTACTGTTTCCATGTTAAAATTTGTTTATAATAATTTGTACAGGATTTTAAAAGGTATATTGTTGATATGGTTTTCAGGATCATGACAAGAAGATCAATATGCGTTCTGGTTAATGCTTTTAGTAATATTAGATTTAACCTTGTTTTGTATAACAATATGCATATATTTTACAGGAACATTAGTTTCTACATATCCTGAGCCAGAAGATAAAGATGCTTTTGTCAGATCTCAACTGTATGACTATAAATACGTGCAAACAACTCCCCGCATGTATACATGGCCAAAGTTATAAACGTATGATAAATAAAAGGTGTGGTTAGCTACTGATGGGTTGATTAATTAATTAATTAATTAATTGCATGTTGTAAATATTTTTATTTATGTGTAGTGTGTACTGTAGTAGTTTTCATTGTATGAAAGGTGGTAAGAATAAAAGTGTTTTTATTATAAATTTTGTTGTACACATTCTTGTTGTTATTTCATATTACAAATGCTTGATTTAATATACATTATTATTATTGTAAATTATTTGATAAAACTATGTTTTTAGTAGGTTTTTGGCTGTAGACCACAAAAATAATTCTGAATTATGGAATATCTCTTTCTTGTTTGTAAATTTTTGTATTCCATGAACAGTTAATACACTTTTCTGTATTGGTTTATGTTATTTCGATACTGATGTATACAATCTGATTTATCACAAGCCTCTGGTCAAAGTCTCATATGCACTTGCTGGTTACCCACGATGTGAGTCGTCGTGGTGACTAACCACAGTATGGTTGAGCTTGAGGTCAAACGCTGCAGTTGCTCACATCACAGGTAACTGACTAGTGTATATGAGGACTAAACGCTTTTTGTCCTTTGACTTTGGTTTCTGGTGGAGGCACATTGTTGACCAGCATTTGCCAGAAGACTCTTGTTCTGACAGCACATACAAGTAGCTATTATTATTTTTGTTTGTAATATATCAAGCAGCCGCTTTTAAAAGCTGAGATGGCAATTATCACAAAACCAAGTGCACATGTTACGTGTTGACAGTTCTGCTTTAAGTGTACAATTATTAACAATAATTGATTTTAATGTTAGTTTGTCTTGAGAATTGGCAAATGGATGTGCTGTGTTAATCAAATCAGTTTATCAAATATCTATATCAGTGTAATGTTTGTACAGTTATAGCCTACTAATTTAGTGTTTGCGTGTAAAAAGTAGATCAGATCCAAATAAAAATAGTATTCATACATTTTGAGCAGTTTTTAAATTTACAATCGAAGGTTATTTTAAAGAAAAACCATTTAAAAGATGGTATTTCAAAAATGTGCATCATACTAAATGAAAATCTACCACATGACCTTGCAGTTATTCCTGCAGTGAAGTGGGATAAGACTTATAATTTTTTAAAAAGAATCAGTTGTTTAGGCACAAAATTATAAATTTATTACTGTGATTTAAAAAATGTTGTTGCTGAGTTTGTAGTCTATTAGAAAAGTTGTTCTTTTATTGAAGACAAATTTGCTTCAATGCCTGAGGAATGTCATGGTAGTGAAGCAGCAACCCTTTCAGGGTCATCATATTTTTGTACTTAGTGTAAATATTATGGTTGGGTTTCTTACAATATTGTAAATATGTAAATACAAAATGCATGATATTTTAGATGGTAAAGTTAGTAGTGGGTGTATAATTTGGTATTGGTTATATAGAAATATTGTACATAAATTTAAAAATACTTAATTTTGTTGGAGCAGTTATTAATATTGTAAATATATGCCTATTGTACATACTGGGAAAGATTGTTTAGAGATAATCTATGCATGCAATTTTAGTACATAAGGTTTTTATTTATGCAGCTTTTACTTGTGTAAATACTTTTACAAGTGATAGAATATAATATTGCATGTTTGATCTTAAACAGAAGTTGAAAAAGATAACTTAAAATTAGTTATGCTTCTTAGTTTCTTCAATTTTAAGCTGTCATTCATTGATACTCTATGAACCCTTTGTGCTGAAGACTAAAGCTTTAATAAGAAAATAAAGAGTAAACAAATATTCATACACTTTTTTGTGGTGGTAAGTAATGATAAACTTGAGTGAAGTGAACTTAATTATTCAGAAGATACTAAATGAGCATATTAGTAAATTTTATGTTTTGTGAAATTTCTCTTACTTAATATTTAACCTGAAATGCAGTTTCTTCCACATTAAATGAAATAGTCTGTATAGACTATATACCAGTTGTCCCACGAAGAGGCTGCTATTTTTGAATAAATATGCCGGACGTATTGCACACTCTACAGACTGGAAACTTTACAGTTATGATAAGTAGATATATAAAAAATTACCCTCGAGTTTCATTTACTTATGATGAATTTAAATAAAATGCCGGAAAGTAATTTTATTTGCATAACCATTTCAAATTGGTGATTTGTAACAATGTTACTTGAGTAATAAAATGAAAGAAATATGAAAGTGATAAATTATTAATGAACACAATTTGTTTCATTAACCTTTATTCGAACTGATGTCCATCAATAGCTATGCATTGATAGCAACAAAACCAAAATGAGTTATAAGCGTTTTTGAAAAATTGCCGAGATATCAACAGCAGTTCCTCTTCAATCAGCCTCATTAATTCATCGTCTGTTGCAATGGTGTGAGAATAAACTTTTTCCTTCAAAAAACCTCATAGGAAACATTGCAATCAGACATATCTGGAGAACTTGGAGACCAGTCCATAAGGCCGATGCCACGACCTATCCAACGGTTAGAAAGATTTTGGTTTAAAACCACTTTGGCCACATTAGATTTATGTGGGGGAGCTCCATCGTGCCAGAAAAAAGTCCTGCATCTCTGCCTGAGAAAGATGAACTATGTGATTAGTGAAAATTGACGCGTATCTGTCTCTAGTCATTGTCTGATGTTTTTTTCTATCTGAATCCAATTGTAAATATATAAGTGGTTTTATCCACAAGATTATTGTTCATTTTTGATAATATTTTATTATTCCGCCATTTTGTTTTCATTAATCATAAGTAAATGAAACTCGAGGGTACTTTTGTATGTATCTATTTATTATAACTATAAAGTTTCCAGTCTGTAGAGTGTGCGATATGTTCGGCATTTTAATTCAAAAATAGCAACCTCTTAATAAAATTAATAGCAACCTCTTAATGGGACACCCAGTGTATATAGACATATGGTGGCAGTTATTGAAAACATTATACCACATTAAAAAAAAACATATTTTTTACTCTATTTATGGTAAGATACAATTACCTATTAGTATTGGTTGTTTGGAAACTATCTTCCTACCTAATTTGCTGTTCTAGACAAATCATTTAATGACATCTTTTTGTAAATATGTCATGTTGTTGTGGATCTTAGGCAATGTGGTATACATTTAGGAATGTTTCAGTGCGCTACACACAAAGTTCGCTTTTGTAGTATGCACTTATGTAGTACACATAAAAATATATTTTCAGGGGTTGTGGTTTACTTTTTTACTTCTTTTCATCTGGTGCGTGCCACATGAACACAGTTGAGCTTAGATTCTGATGAGAAACTGTGGGAAAATTTAAAATAAAAACATTTTCCCATATAAAAAACCCTTACCAAAATTTTTCTTGTTTCCTTTACATTGTTTTCTTATAAAATTTAACCATGCTGTAGCCCAGACTGTTGGATGCATTCTTACATCTTATGATTTGAGAATTTTTTATATGACAAACAGAAAGCACAGAAAGTAAAATTCCAGTACTTTTTTTTGTAAAGAACCCATTATATCTAATACTAGATTTTTTATCCAAAAGTAAACTCGAACCAAGAAAACTGAAAACAAACTAATTTCAAAATTCAGTTTTCATGAAAGCTTTTATGCTTTTTAAAGAACGTAATTTTAAATTAAATTTTGGCAAAAAGTGCACACTTTCCCCTAAATTGTTTAGAAAGTAATTTAATGTATTGTGAGTATTTGGGCCAGTCTAATTTAGTTAGCTGATAAAAAGTTTCTGGCAATCATTAAGTAACACTGACTGTTTGGGCAGCCATCATTGTATAGTGGCTAACTGTCAGCCACGCGTGAACAAACTTCACTAGATGTTCCTGTTTTAATTCACATTTACTCCCAAGCCAATAATACAGCAAAAGCAACAGCCAAATTGGGTGGCTCTCAGTAGTGCACAGTTGTCTATAACAAATGAAAGCTTAAAAAAATGTACTGTAAACCAGTTTGTATAGAAAATCATGTATCACACTTGCTGCAAAAAAATAAAACTGAACATAGAGATTATTTATTTGTTAAAACCCCAATTAATAACAAAATTACTTGGGGAAACATAATGATCAAATTGATATTGTCTTTTTTTATTGTAAAGTTTACTTCAAGACTCTTGTTTATTGCATCTCATTTTCTGTTATGTATTGGTACCATTTGATCATATTTCCATTCTGTAGTTTTCCAACTCTTGAAAAGCTGCACTTTCTCAAATCAGCTTTTGTATTATCTGATGTATTGTATTCATTTTTTCATGGTGAAATGGAACAAAAATACTTATCTCAGTGAAGGGTTATAAACTTGAGAAAATGCTACTTTCCATTTGGTTTATGTATTGTTTGGAGAAGTTTGTAAATTAAAAAATCGATTGGTCAGGTAAAATTCTCTTTGAAGGTTTATTAATTGATTCTTCAGTTCTTTTGGTTTATTCATCAATACAGGATATGAAATAATGCGATAACATTAATTTTTCTATTCTACTTCATGTAAAAATCTGACCATTCTGTTTTCTAAAGTTCTGGAATTTAGGACCAAAATTAATTAGGCTTTCTCATTTTGATGAGTTAAGGTACCATTAAAAAAGGTAGTTAATGTAACATTCATTTGTTTATACTTTCAGTATGTTGATGAACCACTGATATTTTTCCTACCCATAGTGTTTGCATTGATTATTTTTGTTTTTGTTTTACCTTGTGTTGCTGTCACACTTACATTACTTACTTATATTACAGCTTTACCTAGTCCTTATTAGTATTGACTAAAGTAAATGTGTGTCTGTTTCACACTTCATAGTAGTTTTTGTAATGAACACAAAAATCATTATTTTGGTTCTGTAAATAATTACATGTGTTAATAAACCAAATGCACCAGCTTTATATTCCCAGTGGTCTTGAATTTACAGCTATGGTTGAAAATAAATTATGGAATTTTCATTTTAGAGAATAAATAATTCTGGTATCAGAATTAAAACAACAATGAAAATATTGAAAAATAATTTTTGTCACATTAAAGTCTAGTTCACAAAACTCTTCAGCAATCTTATACAAGAAACAAAGTTACAACTTTAAATAATTTATTAACAGTAAATGAACTACATTGCATTTTTGAATATATAGTCTCATAACGCGTTACAACAAGCATGTCAAAACAATACAATTTTTAACCACTGCTCTAAAATTTAATTTTGAATTAACTCAGTCCAACCATTCTAAAAGTGGTTTTATTCCTAGTTTCTTAATTCAGTCACATTTAAAATAAAATTAGTACCATTAATTGTTTTAATTCAGTACAGTGCAGTTCAGTACAAAAGAAGAATGTGGTTTTGTTAAATAAGTTAAAATTGTTAATAATAATCCTTTGTAGAGAAAATTACCTGAACTTTGGTGAAAGGGAAGCTCTTTTACTGTGATATTTGCACCTTGAATTTTATGAACTTGTACAAATTGTAAAAAATTATCTGTAAAAATTAAGTGGCGTAGTTAATGTATATTTAAAATTTGATTAGTGGTAATCTAGTATTTCTTGAAAATATATTGTTATCACTAAAAGAAATTGAGAATATGAGTAATATAATATATTTAAGTGCAGTAAAGTGCTTAAATTTGCTTAAGCAGTTACAGTGAATGTTCTACTGATTCATTATCAGATTCCTTTATAAAATATGAGATTGAATCACAAATTTCTATTGTTTTAACAAATAGAAGAACCCTTTTACTAATCTATCCCAAATTATTTATAGTAAAACTTCTTCAATAGCAGTACTTCAAGATTATATAACAGTATGTATCAGATCATAAGGCAAGAACAATATTATTGAAGAAATCAGTTATCTGATTTCAAGAATTTGAATGAAGTTTTCTGGTCTGTTAAGAAAGTCAATTACCAATAATATTTTCTCAACTTTGTGTTCTTATTAATGTTGCCTTGAGGGTTAATGATTGAAATGTCAGAGGTAAAACATAACTTTTCAAGTATATTAAATTGTAACTTGACAAAGTAGTTCTTTCCTGAAGGATTTTGTCAATTTGATTTGGTAAAAGGTACCAGTTGGTACTCTTTCAGATAAAATAAAGGGAGTTATTTATTTCTACAAATTAACTGATTGAGAGAGCTATCTGATGTACTGTATCAGTTGGTGCCTGCATATATGTACGGCTTGATATGTTATCTAATAGGATTAACACTGTATGTCTGTTTTTACATTGTTTTATTTTTCCTTTTATAGGCACTGCATCTGTGTATCCAAAGCCTGACAATGTCATCGCATTTGTTGAGAAAACTCTTTACACCTACCACTATGATCCAGTGTTGCCAAGAACTTTCGGCTGGCCTAAACATGCAGTCAGAAATTAAAATATGTACATCCTACTATTTGTGTTGAATAATGTTTTAATTTATATATTTTGTATAAAGGAATAAAATATTAATTTATTAAAATAATTTAAACGTGGTTGAAGGATTGGTTGAATAAATTGTAATATATTGTTTACAATATTGTGATATTTGTTAATGTCAAAAATAAAATAAAGCACCTTTACTTTTATTTTATGGTTTTTTTATCCCTGCTATTCAATTCCATTAAATATTTATGAGACAGAGAGCTTAGAAACAAATTCAGGTTTAAGAAGAACAGTTTGTAAAATAACTATTATTCAATTTAATTACGTATAGACCTACATTGTACTGTACAAGTGTATGTTATGAACTGTGGTAATAATTTGCTAATTGCATTAATCTTTAATTGCTTGTATCTGTATTTAGTACTTCATTTGATCTAAGTATACCTGTTGAATGATAGCACTTTAGTGCTTACTCTGATTGAAATATGTATTCCTATTTTGAAATAGGTTAACTATCAAACTCCAACAGCCAGTGTTGTTCTGTATGCAAGTAAAGTATAATTTTTCATAGTGATCTCTGAACAAATTGTGCTTTACTGGCTCCTGTATGACTAAACTGATTGACTGAAATTAAGAGTTCACAAATTTATCTTTGTACTACTTTTTGTGGAGAATAATACAGATTTACTAAATTACTGTACCAAAAATATGTAATAAATATATATACAGGGTGCAGCCGAACCAGTTAAGCAGTTGTGAGTAGTTATAAAAAAAAATCTGGGTATATAGAGAGAAAATGGTTTTGTTTTCAAATTTAGTAGTACATACCATTTCACATTCCGCCAGTTTTGAAAATTATTTTCTCAAGATGGCAGCCGTTAAAAGCATTACACTTTTGGTGACGATTTCCAAAGTTATGAACAGCTCAAGCACACATATCCCAAGGTGTTACATTCACTTCTTCAGTTATCCGCTCCCGCAGCTCTGATAGGGTGTGAGGGCGTTGTTTAAACACCTTTTACTTCTGATAGCCCCAAAGAAAGAAGTCACAGATGCTCAAATTCGGTGACTGCACTGATCAGCCCATATCAACCCTCAAAGAGACTAGACATCTTGGAAACATTTCTCTTAAAACATTAAGTGAATTTTGGGCTGTGTGAGCTGTAGCCCCATCCTGTTAGAACCACAAGTCCCCCAATCCCTGTTCTTTAACAATTTCTTCAATTCTGGGCTGCAGAAAATTTTGCTACATGAAGTCCAGAATTCATGGTCACTGTTACACCTTCCTCAAAGAAGTAAGGGCCTATCACGCCAAATTGTGACTCAGCACACTACACTGTTAGCTTAGAGGAATGTAGCAGTCTTTCTTGAATAACTCTGATGTTATTTTCAGCCCAGTAGCGGAACTTCTGTTTGTCTGCCATTTCACTGACGTTACAATGTGCCTTGTCACTACCGAAAAAAGGTGCCTCTGGGGGATCTGAGCAAGCATTTGGTCACACAGATTTCGGTGGTTGGCGTAGTCTGCTGGATTTGTGCTGTAGTTCAAACCATATTGGCTACTGAACCACTGACAGAACTGGAATCACACGACAGAACAAAGGAAGAACCATTTGCAACTTCCTACCCCCACCACCGCCCAAACAGTTATCGGTTGAAACTGCTTAGTCGGTTCTCCCGCGCCCTGTACATACCATCTATCTCAAATTATAAATAACTGAGGCCGGCCCGTGGTGTAGTGGTCAGCGCAACTGGCTACTATGCCGGGGTCCCGGGTTCGATTCCCGGTCAGGTCTGGCATTTTTTTCATCTGTTAATCACCACATATCATTAACTACGCTCAAGCCCAAGGCTTATGTAGGCATCATCACTCAATAAATCTTGAGTTGGCAATAACAGCAAGAAGTTAATCTCAATTGATTAGAATATGTAAGTATAACAATATTTCAGCTACATAAATTTTTTCAAGCAGTTTCTTAAGGAAGTGAAATGCTTCTCTCTGGACCTCCTGGGCAGCCCAGTAAATCTAATCATTGCAAGAACTTCTCTTCGAATTGGTAGTCTACTGCAGTTCAGTGAAAAACTTACAAAGGTGACCATCTGACATCTACACAGAATTAAAGCTCTGTTTAGTTCGAGAAAAATAGATAATTCAGGGAATTACAAGAAAATATGTTTTTTGTTTAATTGGTACTTGACTAATTGGTAACTGAAACTAATTTCATGAATTTCCATTTGAACAATAACTTTGTATTATTTGATATAATTTATTTTAGACCAAATTATTATTTATTTTTAATTTAAAAAATACAGCTTAACTTGGCTACAAATGATAACAGTAATGTATTACTGTAATTATTTTTATCCATACTTGATTCATTCTACTTTATTGTAAGATGGGTTTTCTTCGCGAATTATAAACAGGATATTTAAAATTCAGAAACTAGCAGTGATATATAAGTATGACACATAAATTGCAGAACACCAAGGTGGGAATTATTTATTATAGGCTAACTAATTTATCTTTACTACAAACACTCTGCTCTGCTATTGGCTGGTTGTGTAATTGTAGTTACAGAAAACTCTTCACACAGGCCATCCCAGTGTCAAGAGCAAATTTCCATCTAATTATTGCCATTTTTTATTACTTAATGTTATTCAATTTATATCTTGGAAGTAAAAAAATAAAAAATTAATTCTCTATTCCTTGTTGAAGTAATATTTTCCCTTTTAATTGAAATTCTCTCAAAATATTTAATATACTGCTTTTGCCAACCCCATTCTAGCTGCAGCCATATTCGCTAAATCCAACTCAGAACATCTTCATTACTTTCGTTTAAATAAACAAACACATTCCTAACTATTTGTCTTTTACAACTTTTCAATGACTTTCCTTGTTGGTGCTTTTCAACAGAATCCATTTTTATTAATTATTAGCTTAATAAAATACTAAAATTGCATCTATAATTTAAAATATTGTAACAAAAATAATTACAGCCTGAGATAATATAAATTATTTAATTCAAGAAATGCAATTAACTGCAAAACAGAACTTTGTAGGAGAAAAAGTAAAGAACTAGAGACATGAAGCACCAAAGAATTACTGTGCCAGAAGAAAACATAAACATAAGTATGTTGATATAATATGACTCATCATTGGCACCTGGACGTCTTGACTCAGGCATTAGTCTCACTCTATCAACCGTGTGCTGATATGATTTGTTTACACCAGTTCCAAAGTTAAGTGGAATGAGGTACGAAAATAATTGCAGTTCCCTTTAGTACATTGAGGTAGTCTTGTATGTTTTTATTTTTTTTACCTGATCCCAAAAAGGAAATATAGTATATAATCAAGATAAAACCTGATAAATCTAAATAGGTAATATCTATGTTAAATTCATTACGTACGTACCTTACTTATTTACTTCAGTGAGAGCGTCATCTAATCATATTTACTCAATAGTACACCATATAACTTAGTATCTACTCTAATCAATTTATTTGCAAAAATAAGTTAAAAGGATCTCTTTTATAATATTAATGTTTCATCAATTTTAATATTTTAGGTTTTTAAACAAATACAGTTCCACATTTTTTTAAAGCTTGTGGTAATTTATCACTGTATTTTCTCCCTGCACAAGGAGGGGTTTGTTCAAGCAATTCAATTTTATGATTAACAAAATAGTAATTTTGCCTTTGTCTATTGTTTTTTGATTGTGGTCTTTGAATTTCTGTATAAAGGTATGTACTTTGCTCAACATACATTGTTGTTTAGGCATCAGCCGAAAGGCTGGTTTGAATTCTAGGGACTTTACTATGTAAAACAAGGAGTGACGTGGTTTACCATTGCCTTCTTCAATGAGTGGAAAGTAGCCTATTCTTATCAGCATGCCAGGCCCTCAGAAAAGCATCTACTTTCCACCTTACAAATGACACCTTCACTTCATTCACCACAGGGTCTAGCTGTATAATAAAATTTGTTACTCTCATAGAAGATAACTCTAACTAGTGTCTTTTACTCCTCTTCCTCTCCTGTTCTTAAATAGTTTAGTCATATAATTGGCTGACCATGTGATAAGAAACAGAACGATATTATATAGCCCTGGAACTAGCAGATCGAGTGTAAATAATTTAACACTCCACCCGCTTGTTATGGGCAACATACATTAACATCTCAAAAATATGGAGTGAAGGAACTGTAAGCATTTTAAGCTCATTAAATTGGGTTTTCATGAGGTGATTAGGTTTGCTTCCACCATACATTAAATTGCTTTTAAAGCAATTTTAAGAATTTAAAAAATCTTCCGTATTACCCCTTAGAGTAATTAGAAAGGTTTTACTCATTTACTCATTTTTTAACCTTAACACCAATATAGCACTCCAGGTATGAGAGTATTAGACCATAATAAGGTGCTGTTAGAATTTTTTATCATTTAATCTGACAATATGTTTTAATGCAAATACCCCAGATATTTTACTATAGATTTGATTGGTGTAAAAATCTTTAGGCAATAATCTGTGTGACCACCTTCATGGCATAGTGGTTAGCATGCTAAGCTGAAAAGCAGAAGGTCCTGGGTTTAATTCATGGCTAAGGTTGGGAAAAAAGTCAAATCCCATTGTTCAATAATTCTAACTAGTTAAATCCCTATGACCCAGCTGTTGATGTGACTTAAAATAAAAACTAATTAACTAAAATTAATATAGCGACACTAAAACTTCTTTGTTTGTGTTTATTCTAGGATATTATTGCAAATATTAATATGCCACTAATAATATAGGTTTGCAGTGTGCTTGGAAGAATCATTGATTCTTCCAAGCATCATTGATTAGGATATTTGGAATTTTAACTTTGTCATTAGTCTAAAAAATTGAATTAACACAATCCTACACCTACACTAGAAATTTTCTTTTATGTAAATTATCTATAGAAAAACAAGGTGTAACTCACTAATAATAATATTTTTTAACCCTATTCCTGGTTTGTGCAGTAAGGCTTCTAAAGTGCACAGGAGTTTTTTTACCCTAATGTGTGTATGTTCAATTCAGTAACTATTCAATAACTATCAATACCTATTCAATGACCTATCAATAACTACTATTTCAGTAACTATTAATTTACAATGATAAGCACTAACCAATAAGCTATAAATAATAAGCTGTAACCAATGAGATGAGGATATGTAGGCCTATGTTGCGTAAATGCGGTTTAGGATTGTACAGACTGAGGCCAACCATTCCTGAGAAATTATGATTAATTGAACCCCAACCATTAAAGTATTCTAGTAACCACTGACTAGAATTCAAATCCATGTAAAAGTACTACCTTTACTAGGATTTGAACCATGGAATCTTCATCTCCATACATCAGCTGACGATTTTACCTCTAGACCCATCCGGTGGGTTTAGATTTTTTATATTTGTTATTATTGACCAATCACCCAATCGATTGCTTCTTTTTGCTGCATTTTTTGACGTGGATTGGCATGAGTGAACAGGGACCTCCAGTAGAGTTTGTTCATGAATGGCTGTCAGCTGGTCACCACACAAAGTCATTTCCTCAACCTGTGTTACTTAACAAATAGCAGCGATTTTCACACAGCTGACTGATTGGGCTGACTCGAAGGCCAGGAGAATTTTTTTGTGTAGTTACACTCCTAATGAAGTTTAATGCAAATTGATAATAATTTACAGTTGTTTTTGTTCTGTATATGATGTAAAACATTTTGTATTTTACGTCTTCTGTACTTCATTTACACGGGTTGAGTTAAACAAAACTTGTGAGATGTTTTATAGCCTACATCATTCGTGGATGAAACTGAATCATCATGTAAATTAACAATAAATTTCTCAACAGTAACATCCATTAAACACTCATTTTGTAAAAAGTAAGTAAAAATAAAATAACGCATCAGCTTAATAAAAGTAACTATTTTATGATGATGGCAATATTCATGAACGACCTTTGCGTATAGGCTACTTTACGTCGACGGAAAAGATGTACTACATACAAGAAAGGAAATTCCATTTCCCTGTTCTTAACTTATAAACAAAAGATTCCCTGCGCTTTGATTCTATACTGCAAAACTAGCTAACTGATGGAATGCCATAATAATGTTAGAGTGTGATTTTGCTACATAAGAGCTGCCAGTAGCGTTAATAGGAATTAAATTGTTTAAGAAATGACAAGAAATGATAGAGGTATGTGTGTGCAGTTTAGTATCTACGTTAACCATTTTCAGCCATTTATCTTCCAATCGTTTAGTAACGAGTTAATATGCATGGGAATCACTCTGAATTTGTATGTAAGTAGCTAAAAGACCAAGGAGTTTACTTGACTGAAGTTAGTGCTCTTTGATTATGTGTGCTACCTGTGTTTGTAACTCATAGCTAATATTATTTGTGTATAGACTTCTTTGATTGAGGTTGATACAATTAACTTCACAGCTGTCATCGATTCTTATGTGCATGAGTTTGTAATGGACTAATTTATAAAAAATTGAATGTATGAATTTTTAAACATTATATTTATTTACAATCTAATGTATGAATTTGAATAAGTTTGTGACAAAATTCTCTATCTCAAAATTTATAGGCAACAACCTATACTCTAAGGTAACAGTAACGAGTGTTTGAGTGTACTATATGGAGACTACATTGGCTACAGTAACTGTGTAATACAAATTGCGCAAGTTATTACGTCATCTGTCTCTTTCTAACATACCTTCTCTCTCACTCGCTCTCAATCGCTCCGCAGAGCGCATGCTAGATCACATAGTGAAAATCATGTGTTAGACAGAGAGGGCTCTATATTACGCGGTCTATCTCTCTCTCGCACTCTTACAATTTTTGGCCGCGAATGTTGCCTCCATTTAGCATACTCTTTTTTTCTTCTTTCTTGTTTAACGTTCGGCTGTTCTGCAATTATAATTATAGTTCTGCATTATACTGCTAATGCAGACGGTGAAGATGAAATGTTTTTTTGTAACGTATGAAAATATGCCGTGCTTATTAAAATATTTAGGATACTCAAAATGTATTTTTCATAGAGCGAGTATTAATAGTTCCTTACATCCGACCGATTCTGAGTTGTGCAATGCAATTTATAGATTACTATATTGAATGTCATAAGAAGTGACATGTGTAATCACTTTAATCGTAATTCCCGCCTCATGTCTGTAAACATTGTATTAAACAATGGTGGGAGAATTTTATACTTATACCATCCTAAACTTATCCTTTCGTTCATCCTCTGTTTTAATGTTGTAATATCGAATGTGCTTGCAATATAATAAATGTTTTAATATATTGTATATTTTCTGTAATGACTGCGTTATAAAAATATTTTTTTTGAGTACCTAACATTTGCATAAAATGTTATTTCACTGCATGAAAACTATCTTTGATGGTTCATTATGACTCATTGTATTGATTTGTATGATCAGAATAGCGCATTTTAAAATGTTACTCTATGTATACTTTCATCAATTTAAAATATCCATGTTATAATATTTTTAGCTTTCAATATTTGATTTCAATCATAAAGAGTTACGATGTTTTTATTTTACATCGCTGTAATGTCAGTGACGTCAGATGGCAACACTGGTTGTTAGTGCATTAGAAAATGAATACGAAAATGTTGTCAAGGTTATGTGTCAAAATTAATTCTACCGATTTCTTAATAAATATTCGTAATAATTTATTATTAAAGTGTTCTGGACGACCAATACAGACAGAGTCATCAAGAAAAGAAAGCCCACACGATGCTTACGTACGAACAAAGCAAAAATGCGAATGTAAGTACCAAGTTCATCTCATGTTACATAATATTCTAAGTTTTTAGCTGTCATTTAAATGTTTTCATGTATTTTTTGTGGTTTGTTTGTAATGTCATGTTAAACAGCGGGAAAATTTAAAAATTTTGGTTTTTTTGTGATTTAAGTGTGGTTGTATGATATGATCCATTAATTAAGGAATAAGCTATTGGTAAATAATAAGGACTCATTATAGCAGTAAAGAATATTGCAAAATATTAATTTGGGATGATCCTATAAAAAACTAAATGGTCCAGTGGTAGACTCTCATGATTATTCAACCATTTGTGTTAGAGGTCAGCAAATTTTATGGAATTTTGTTGTTGTTATATGTTAAGCTTGAATCATCAAAGACATGAGTGAGAAAATTTAATATTTTTTCCCAGGATGTGTAGCATAATTATTGGTATGCTAATCACACTGAAACCTGTTTTATCTCTTGTTCTTGGTGCATTCACTTAATTTGCTCAAGAGCCTGGCTATGTAGTGTGTGTTATTTATTACTTAGATATTAACATGGTATATTGATAGCATATTTACTTTGATGTGATAGTTACAACTTATTCTAAAATGACATTTTGAAAAATAGAAAAAGGAATCAAGTTGATGATATAAAAATAAAAAGCAAAAGACTTTGAAAGTGTGCCAACACAGGTTGTAAGAGCAGTTCAATTTTCTGGCGTCCTTAATGGTGGCTTGATGGGTGACAGATGGATTGCTGTTGGTTTAAAGATTTTTGTTTACACCTAAACTATTTTGGAATTTGGTTTAAATTTTATACTGCCTGTACCAAGATGCTTGATTTTTTCAAATTTTGTTGCTAGTCTATAATGTTAAAGAGTATTGATTAACTTTGTATTTTGTTATTATGACATAATACTGCACATCAATAACTTAAAAATGATTTTTTAGAAAACAAGGAGGAAATAATTTTTTTTAGGAATTTTTTTGGAGTGTTTTTGTAATATTTAAATTTTTATAGTTCAGGAACATGACCTTTTCATTTTTCATGACCATTTTTTCAATAAGAAAAATTCGTCAAAATACTCAATAATAAATTTTATGCCAAAAATTAAATAGTATATTAAAAATATCAATTAAGTAGGGTTGTTTAAAATTGGGAATAAGCAAACAGTCGTAGTAATTAAGTTTTTACTTTAAGGCTTCTTCCAATGGCCACATCATTGTTAGGTGATGTAACTTTTGCAACAATGTGTGAGTATATCTTCCTATTGGTAAGGATATTCATTGTTAGTCCTAAAATAATACTTAAAAATTCCTTTCTTACATAATGTAATAGGATGTGTATTATGTAACGTACAAGCTAGTATTACTAAGAAATGTTATTTTACTTAGAAAATGTGCTTACATTTTTCTCACAATTATAATAGTTACTTAAAAACAAATTAAAAAGTTGAATTATCTTCATCAATGAATCACTGGTTTCTGTTTATTTCATTTTTTCAATCCCTAAAGTTTGTCTGTTGTAATCTGTGTAATTTAGAACAATAAGCAACCCCATGATCTAATGAGATGAGTATGATATGTAATTATAACATGCAAATGAGGTATAATCTTCGATAAACTCAGGCCAGTCATTCCTGAGAGTATGTTTAATTGAATCCCAATCATTAAAATACACTGAAACAATAGACCACTGTCTATTATTCAAATCCATCTAAAAGTCACTGGGATTTGAACCACAGAATCTTTATCTCTGAAAATCAGTTATTTAACAGCTGACTTGTGGCAATGTCCTTATTCCGATACCAACATAGTAGATTTATCTCATATTTAACAAAATTAATTATATTATCTTAAGCTGTCTTTTGTTAGTAATTCACAGAAATCAAACATATCTATAGTCTGATTCACGAAAGAAAACACCTGTCTTTAAACAGCAATTGTTTTAAACCGTTGTATGTTAAAACAATTACGATACATCAAATTAAAGCTGGTTTATTGTTGGTTGCAGGGTATACATTAATTAAAATTTTCGAAAATTAATAGTGTATTGAATACAACAAATTACGCATAAAAAGTAGGTATCCTGTTTTTAACCTATTTTCCAGTATACCCAAACTTCAAGGTATTATTACTTTGTTCACGCGTACTTTAAAATGTATAGGGCTACAAGGTATTATATGTGAATGTATACCTGTAATGAACAATAAAACTAGCTTTAATTTGATGTATCGTAATTGTTTTTACATACAATGGTTCAAAAGATATTACTGTTTAAAGACAGGTGTTTTCTTTCGTGAATCAGACTGTAAATGCCTGTTAATTTGTTAATACAGTTTGCCAATCTATACTGATATTATGAAGACAAAGCGTGTTTTTTGTGCAGGCTAATTTCCAAAACTACTTAACAGATTTTCATGAAATTGTGACAGCATAATCATATTTATATTCACAGCAACATTTTATTTTTAAATTTTCAAAAATTGTAACACTAAGGGCCCTAATGAAGATTTTCATAGATATGTATGTGTGTGTGTACATTTGAGTACGTATTGCTGTTGAAGTAGATGAAGGGGTTTGATGAAGACAAAGATGAGAGACATACGCGGGGGAATTTATCAAAACGTTGGTTGTATGCGTATGTGGTATACTTATTGTTGAAGTAGATAGTTGAAAGGGGGAGATAAATGAGAGATGTATGCGGGTTAATTTATCAAAACGGTTTTGTGTGTGTGTGTGTGTGGGAGTATATAAAGTCGATCTAGCAGCTAGACAATTTCTGTTACACATTTATTTTTAAAAAAATGATTAGGTCCTACACAATGTTCGTGTGCGAAGCCGTGCGGACCATGCTAGTGCATTAATAACTTAATGCGACGATTACAGTTAATGTGGAAGAATTTTTGTAATTTTTTATACAATTAGATGAGTACAAAAATAGATTTTTGAGTCATGATTTCTAAATAATCCGCTACTTGTGTGTAGTTGATATGAGGTGATAAACAGACAAAGAAATGCCAGACTTGACCAGGAATCAAACCCAGGTTCCTGGCATTGAAGTCAAATGCACTGACCATTATGCTAATGGGCCAATTGAAATTTTTTATTAACTTACATGTGTAAATTACTATTGATTAATTATTATTTAGTAATGATTTAAAATACATTATTTAGGTCCATACCCAAAATTGGTTAGATATCAAGCATTCTATAATTTAGTTATCTTGTGTAGTTTATATTCTATAATTGCTGTAGATTCTTATTGTATCATTACTTTAGTACTGAATAAATAAATATACAACATACAAGAAGCCTTTCAACTTGAAACTGAATACAAGAATGAACTGCATTTTGTAGTGATTCTCTGCTATATATAAAACTGCATTTTTCTTATTCAGTGAAATACTCCTAATATAAAACTGATATACTGAAATGTTAAAAAAACTCTAAGTAGGCCTATTTGTATTTTTAATAAAAATACTAATTTATATACCTACTTAAAAAGTGTGGACACAAAATGGCATGGATATGTACATGGCTTTTTGTTTTTTGCTTACATATTTTTATTATTGGATATGGAGTGGTCAGTATTATCTATATTTACAGGATTAAAAATATAATTGTAACTATATTTATTCGAGTAAGGAACAAGTTATTTTAATTTATAAATACAAGTTCTTCATTGGACTTGGAATTAAATTAGTTAATTTTTAACAAAGTTGTGTGAAGGGCACTTTTTTTGTTTTTGGTTTTACGTCAGACTGTTTTGCAATTTCTGCTAATGCAGAGGATGAGTAGGATGATAGATGAAAAAATGGCAGATCTGACCGGGAATCAAACCCAGGACCCTGGCGTTGAAACCAGTTGAACTAAAAGTTGAAGGGCATTGGAAGTTACTAAATGACAGAATGAATTATGGTTTACAAATTTTAATGATATTGTATTTACTGTTCAATTATTTCATGATAAATAGATAAGGATACTCTAGGGAGAATGTTTGATTTTTTTCATTAAATCTGTAAATAAATTACTTACACATGTATGCAACAGCACAATTGGTGCGGAATCTGGGTTCAATTCCCAGTCAGGTCTGGCATTTTCTCGTCACTCATTTCCATCTGTCACTCGACATCTGCAGAACAGTCTAATGTAAAACAAAAATTTAAAAATTCTACAAGAATATACGTTAAAGTATACGACAGTTATACCAGTGATTTTCTTATTGTTTGGCATAATAACATAAACATACATGTATGATATATATATATATATATATATATATATATATTCATGTGTGGATTTTTAGCCCCACTCGTATTTCGCTTCCTGAGCATCACCTCTCTTTGTCTTGCCAGTCACTATTGGAAAGCTGCCGAAAAGACATTGCCTCCTGCACACCATCCATCCACATTACTCCAGTTTACCCTTCCTTCTTTTACTGGCTGGTGTCCACTCCCATACCCTCTTTGGCCACCTTCCACCTCCATCCTCTGCAAATGGTCATGTATTGTAACTTACTTAATTACCAAAAATTTAATACAATCTAATTATGATAAGAGACGTTTAGAAAGAATATATTTGGCATTTAATGTCATCATTATTGTTTTAAAGTGTCTTACCATTGCTTGCTTACTGGGTTAAAATATAAATATATATATTGAAATATATATTTTCTAACCACCAGAATACAGTAACATAAAACACTTACCAATGTTTATAGCGCTTTCGTGTATCTTGTACACATCTTCAGTAAATTAACATTTATTATAAGTCATAAATATAAGAATCGACTATTCCTTATCTACCATGGTAGGAGCAGGAAGTTTTAAATTTTGACTTGTAATAAATGTTAATTTACTGAAGATGTGTACAAGATACACGAAAGCGCTATAAACATTGGTAAGTGTTTTATGTTACCGTATTCTGGTGGTTAGAAAATATATATTTCAATTTTAAATAATACGGCTGTTTAAAAATCCTACATAGGATGTTTAATAAAATATATATATATATATATATATATATATATATATATATATATATATATACCAAGCACTTAGTATTCCTTCATAACTGATATAAATTACTTTGTGTACTGTACGACCTTGTGTAAAATATTTATTGTTTTGGGAGAAAGCAATTCTGTTGTTTGTGGTTTGGATCACTTCTTTTATTTTGATGGGATGTTGGGAAGAAAGACAGAAAATTATATCATGAAATGAATTATATATGTCTACTGTAATAAAATCGTATATAATGCCTAGGTATAATTTATTTCATTCTGTTACATAAACAGAAATTTACTCATTAAATAGGTAAATCAGTATTTTACTTTAATTCAAATTTCTATATCTGAAATGTTGAATGGTGTTTCATTTACTGAATTGTGTATCTATAGAGTAGATATTTGTCAAACAAGACCTTCTGAACTGTATTCAATTGAAACTGCAGTTGCAAATTAGATTTTATTGATTCACTTCACAAATAAACCAATTGAATAGCATGAGTTGAATTCTAATCTGCTTCTTTATTTTACGGAGGCCTGCAGGGTGTTCATTTATCTTTGTCCTCAACACTGACATCTCTGTCTATAACATCTAGGAAACTTTAATGAAAAAAAGAAACCTTCTTTGTCCTTATAATATTACTTAAATGATATCACTTTTATCATTTATAGTTTTCCAATAGATATTCATTAACAAAGGAATAAGTTTTTTTATATTATACTATTAATTTTTACAATTTAATAATAATTTATTAATATAAAAAAATATATATATAAAATAATTTAATAATAAAGAACCAAAAGAAAATTTTCTTAATGTTTTTTTTAAAAATTAGAATTCAATATAACTTATTTAGGATCTGGCACAACAAATAAACATATTTACTTGCAGTGATTTTATCAGATTTTAATTTTTAAATTCAGGCTTGTAATTGTATGCTTATTAGTCAATCATATATGATTGTAATTGTGTCTTATGTCTCTCATATATTATGTCATGGTAAAAAAATAAATAAATAATTGGAATAAAAACATATAACCACTAAAACGCTATTACTGGCTGATCCATGTAATGGAATTTATGCGAATTTTGTCTGCATTAAAATAAATCAGAATTTTCTTGGTACTTTTCCAAAAAGTCTTGTTTTATTTGGCCAAGTACACAAACGTTATTATAATGCCAATTCAGAATGTTTACCTCTTATTGTTTGTTGCCCCCTAGCCACTACATGAATGACAACTAAATAATCATTGTTGACTAGAAAGAAGATTTTAAGGAAGTCATTATACTCTTTTGATTATGTAATGTTTCACTGTAATTTTTTTTATTTTGTACCTGAAACTGAAAAAATTTGCTACGGAGTTGTTAAAACGAAAGGGAATCAGTGTTTGTTTAATAGCTGTTACTGTGATGTATTTGATTTACTAGGTGTGGAACTAGTTTGTTCTGTTATGTTATAAACAGATTATTTCAAGGGTAAAAATGTTTTCTGGGCTTTGTGTAGTCCCTTGTAGTGTCATTGTGCTATCAAAACTATGTCTTTTTATTTATTGTTTGCCAGAATTAAAAATCCATCCATATAATATGGCAAAGGGGAAATATTAGTAAGTATTTCTCGTATTTTGGTCTGGAGCCAGGCAATTTTTTGTAACGTAATTTTAAAGTGTTTGTCCTTCATGAAAAGCTATTTTATCTAACGTGAACTCTTGTTAATGACTAACTATAATGATAATGATAATTCTGCTCTTATGTTTCTGTACTGATTGTATTATCTGAAATATAAAGTGAATACTAAAATTTTATTGGTAGCTGGTTATTTTTAAGCCTCATTTAATTGATTGCATCTGTTCATTTAAGCCATGTTATTATTTTTTAATCTAAGTAAAGATTATGATTTGGTAAGCTTTTAAACTTCTGGTAAAAAGTACTTCAATTTTTTAAAAAGATCTGTATGTTCCAATTAAATAATGCCTCTTAAATAAAAATTTGTAATTGGTTTAGACTAGTAAAAAAAATACTACTTTGTTGTATATGTTTTAGTTTATTTTAAGTCGCAACAGGTACGTCGTTAGCAACAATGTTGGGTTTAGGTGGGTCTCAACATGTATTCCAGACAGTAGCCAGGAATCGATCCCAGAACACTGCTTTCCACTATAGCACACAAACCACTGTGCCACAGAAGTGGAATCTTTTTTATTTGTTATTGGGAACATTTAATTGTTAACCACCCACTTTTTACTACTTTTCTCAATTTCTTGGCTTATATTCACTTGAATTTGAACATGGACGTCATAATGATATGTGTTTTTAAAGCTTATGTTCAAATAACTTTTAAAGTGGGTACAAACCAAAAAATGTAGAATATTACTCTAAAAAATTTTGATGTGATTCTGAAAATGAGGTCACTTCCCCTGAATAGGTATGACAATTTAAAATTTATCATTCAAATTTTTTATAGTAAGAATTAAAACTCTACTTGTGGAGACATTTTTATTATCTACCCCTACAAATCTGTAAAAATGCCTAATTTCTGAACCCAACAGCTAACAATTTTCAGGTTTTTCAAAACTGTATATAAATTTATTCAAAACTAAGAAAACTTCCGTAAAACTGCATCGATGGGTCTTCATAGATTGATTAAGCATGGCATCGGTGTAGTAAATCGTCAAAGAATCGGATTATAAAGAACCTGTTAATTTTGTTTCTGCCTTAACCGGAATTTGGAAAAAATAACGATGGATGATGGCAAATCTGCACGTGGAGAGCTGCATTTTTTATTAAAAAAAAGTTTGATCGGGATGAGTCCCATGGGAGCCGAGATAAAACTAGACAAAAAAACCTTATCCTTTTAAATATACATGTACTTGACAGTAAGTGTGGCATTATATTTCATGAATCTGCAATGCATAAACTGAAAATGGTTAAAGAAAAATTTCTTGTATTTCAATTATGTAACTAAACGGATTATAGTTTGATTGTTAATTCTGGGAATTTTAGGTTCTTGTTTATAAAGTGTTCTGTTTCTCCGTTTGTAAGTTTATCTATTTTATTCTTAATGTGCCTATTTTTTCCTCTTTTCAGCCAAGAAACTACCTCGTGATGTAAATGAGAAAGGAGTATTTGCTTGTAATGAATTGGATCTTGAAGAGGTTAATGTCTATGGCTTCGATTATGATTACACTTTGGCTCTATACAAGCCATCCATGGATTTCTTACTGTATAATCTAGGACGTGATAATCTAATACATAAATATAAGGTAATTTAGAATTAATTTTAAATGTAGTGTGTATAATTCTGTCTTCTTCTTCTTCTTCTTCTTACTATCAAGGATTAGGCATAAGCCTGTTCCGAACTCACTAACCATCCTGTACTTCTACACAAACACAAGATATTCCAACCTGTACATCTCGAATAGTGCCATCTTCTTCGAGGTCTTCCCACATCCCTTCTTCCAACTGGAACATATTCGGTCACTTTTAAGGGTATTCTCTCCTCTGGCATCTGTTCCAAGTGTTGCCTCCATTGATTACAGTACTGCTCACCTTTTTCATTCAGGCTAAATACACCTAACTCAAATCTAATGTACTCTTTATGTATTAGATCCAGCTTCGAGCAGCCCTTCACCCTTTTTAAGAAAACCTTATTTCAGCTGCTTGGATCCTACTTTCTTGGCGTTTTATGGTAACCCATTACTCACTTCCATAAAGAAGGACTGGGGCTGCCATTACCTTGTAGAACTTCACTACTGTCTCTGTTCTAGCTCTGTTACTCAGTGTCCTGCTAGTGGTATCATAAATAGCTTGAAATTTATTTATTTTATTTTAAGCTTTTTAATGAATCTTTATAGAAGCACTAAATTTTTTACAAACACTACATTTAGTGTTTGTAAAAAATGCTAATATTAAAAAAAGTCTATTTAATTTATGTCAGTATTTTATTTTTGCTCGGACAATTGGTTTATATGTCAGGGGTCCCAATTTCAATTTCTGGTGAAATCTGGAATTTTTCTACCACTTTTGTGTAGTTACAGCTGGTGTCCATAACAGATCTTAAAATTAAATTTTTCAATGTTTCAGTATCCTCGTGGTATTTCAGAGTTGGAATATAAACCTGGATTTGCAGTTAGAGGGTTACATTATGACATTGAGAAAGGCCTTTTAATGAAAATCGATTCATTTCTACAAATACAGTTAGGTACAGTTTATCGAGGTTTGACTCCAGTATCGGATGAAGAAGTTCTTTCTTTATACAAAAATAAAATTATACCGCTTGCATTAGTTGAGACACATGGAAAGAATTCACAGGTAAATTATATTTCATAATTGTTTTGTATTGTTAAACTATTTTTTCTAGTTAGTAGAATGTCAGTAGGTATTTATATAACGTACGTTTAGTGTTCAGATACGTCATTATTATTTTATTTAATAATTGTTGATTGTCTGAATGACATTATGTTGGCTATTTTTATAAATGTTTGTTTTAAAAGTAAACTATATTTACAAATAAACTTTGGCTGACTTTTTTAGTGAAAGTAATTTGCAGATAAAGAATAATTTTAAGAAAGGTTAAGACTTTATAGAGGGAATTTTTACATTAAGGTTAGGTTTTAAATGAACCTTATTACAATCAGGAGTCTTGTAGTAACATGGTTTTCTTGCGTGAAAGTTGTTTACTGTAGTGGTCCTATTATTCAATTGTCTTTTATTTATGAATGCACTTATAGAAATATAATATGCAGCATTCCAGTTTAAATTAGCTTGACTGAATTTTGACCTTGTTTCACAGTGGTTGAATATAAATAGAACCTGTCAACAGTATAAATTTAATATGCTCTCTTTCAAAAAGAAGTAATGTTAAATTCTATTTATAAATAAATAAATTTGAATTCTACTATATGTTCCATTTTAGTTTTGTTTCTTTCTTCAATTATATCTCAAGATATAAATAACCTGATTGTTCCTTGCAGAAATTAACCATCACTACATGACCTTTTTAATTTGTATGCTCTTTTCCATAGTTTTTATAGTGTATGCAGTACTTAATATTCAATTTTTTTTTCTAAGTAGTTTGTTCTTATGTACTAAGACAAAGATAGTTGTAGAAAAATAGTTGATTCATCATGAAGTTTAGTTATTTTATTTTTCTATTATTTTAATATTTAAATAGAGATTGTTTAA
This sequence comes from Catonia carolina, assembly GCA_035578175.1. Lineage (NCBI taxonomy): Eukaryota > Metazoa > Arthropoda > Insecta > Hemiptera > Achilidae > Catonia > Catonia carolina. The sequence continues at coordinate 101,630,919 of JAQMRL010000001.1, read as the reverse complement.
ATAATTTAGATTAAATTACATTGGTTTATAAATTTTTAAAATTTGAGACAATAAGTTTAATGTTTTTTAAAAACTACGTTAAAACTGTAACTAGTTTTTATAATTTGTGTCAGATGTTCATGTAAATGTTCTTAATGTTAAAAAATAATTAATAAAACTGTAAAGGAAGGCATAAAAATGTTGTACATTTGTTTAACAGTTCTGTGTACAACCTTTCAATACTTAAGCCTGTTGTCTCTGATTTATAAAAATAGGTGTATTTGCCTTTTGCAAATTTAATGTTATGTGATGATTTGTTTACTTTTAATTTTTTTGTGCAATAAAGGACCAAAGTTTTTCTCAGAGTTCAATCATACAAACATTTATTTGTTAAGTTTCAATGCTGCAATGTTTGTTACGTTACAGTGTTGAATAAATGATGGATATATTCAAAATTTAAAGTGAATTTGAAACGTATATATAGTTACCTCTCTTTAGTCCGACATTCTACAATCTGGATTATTTTATAGTCCGGCATGCCTTGGGTTCAGATCTAACAAAAAATATTAATATTATACTTTTACTTTCTCTTGCCTATGTGAATATATAGGAAGGACCGTAATGTTTTCATGTCGATTTTTCGAAATCAAGTTTTTACCGGATCTACACGTTTTCAGACCTCCTGAACCCAAAAAACATGTTTTTAGCAATTGGTCTGCACATGCGCGCGCATGTGTGTGAACAGAATATCTCAAGAACAATACATCGTACTAACTTGAAACTTGAAACTTAAGTTAGATACCGCTAGAGGACCGGACACGAACATTTTCATCAAAATCAGTCAACCTGAAGTAGTAATTTATTTGTTTAATTTTTCACTTTTCTGCAATTTTCTGAAAACAGGGTCCTACAATTTTTTTAAAAATCGCCTCGTTAACTAAATTTTTTATGCTTTACAAGATAGGGTAGGCGTCATGTCTGCTGAAATTCTTGGAGAGGCTGTTTTCATGTAAAAAAATTGTTTTTTTAAGATTGCGGCTTTAATATGCATTTTAGCGCAAAAACGTTTATAATAGAAGTTGTAGAAAATTTAAAATCCTACAACTTTTATTTTTAACATTTTTTTGTATAAAGCTTAGTTTAGCGGTAATTAGCGATTTTCTGTTTTTTCTCATGAAATAGTGTAAACAAAAATCTATTTTTTAAGATCTCAGGCTTAGTATGCATTTTACGACAAAAGAGTATATAATCAAATTTATAGGAAATTAAGAGGTCTACAAATTTTATTTAAACATTTTTCTCTACAGAGCCTAGTTTAGCGTGAAAGAGTGATTTTCTGTATTATTAAGCCAAACTGAAGTTGATTTTCATTTTGCATCTTTCACTCATGATGAAAATTAGGTTATATTTATTGAGGTTAGTTTTTTGTTTAAATCTAATGTTAAGTTACAATGTTCATTATTTGCATTGGCAAGAAAAAGTTGTGTGAGTGTTTCACACCAGATTTTGTATATTAAGAATATGCGGAGAATTGTAAATACAGTATACTGTACTCGGTTGACCATTCAAGTTCTTTTATTGCCTGATTTATCCCGATTATCTCCAGGAAAATTACCTTGAATCAATCTAGAAAAATCTGTAATCTGGCATTACCAGAGTCCTGAAAGTGTGCCGGACTAAAAAGAGTTTGGTGTAATTGAAAGCCACGATAGAGAATGTGACTTGTCACTGAATTTTGAGAAATATTTTGTTCCTTATTTAAAAAGCATGCTTTATAAAGTTCATTTTATTTTGTTTGTTTTTCGTTTATTATGGCGGCCTGATTATTGCTGTTCGCACTGTTCTTGAATATGCGAATATGATTGCACACATTATATCAAATATTTACTATCTTTTTTCTTACCTCTTATCTATTACTTTCAACTTAATTGTGCTTTTCTATGTCTACAGAAACAGGTAATTATAAATTTGTCTAAATTTTGTGTTGCATTTTTGTTTGCATGATTAATGTAGTTTTTAACATACACAGTTTTTTTAAATTAATTCTTGATTTTTTTTTGTTTTACTTTTTAGAGTTATTGTATTATGATAGTTTGTAAAAAAACACAAAACAGAGAAGTTGAAACTGTTTAAGTAAGACTTTTTTATAATGTAAATCAAACTTTTTTCCCGTTTTGTGAATCCAGTAGTTATTTCTACTTAATTGAAATTAAGAATTGAAGTTAAATTAACGTAAATGTAATTTCTGTAACTTAACAAGTCAGCTCAAGTATAAAAATGTAATGTGTTTACAGAAACAAGTAGTCTTTTTCCTTAATGCTAAAATAATAGGGTAAAGTATATGAAGTGTATTTGTATGTTATGACATTATCTTAACAAAAAACTTACAAATTCTATCCAAGTTATTATTTATTTTGCTGAAAATTAATCTTCTAGTCTTTAACTATAAACTATTACTTTATTGATCTGTTGTTTGTCAACAGACTAGAGTAAATTAATAGTTATACGAGGTATATTTATAAAGTACTTTCTGTTTGGTAATAGTGACAAAACTAGTACAAATACTGACAAACTCTGTATTGGAAAATGATCTACAATTCTTACAGGATCTTTTCTCATAGTACCCATCATTGTGGAGGCTCTTGTCATAGCATGGTACAAGTTTTTGTATGCCTTTTTCATAAAATGTTGGTGTGTTGTCAACCAAGTGATAAAATTTCCTTTAAGCTAGTCATCAGTTTGGAATTTTCGCTCACCAAAAAACATTTTCAGTCTCAAAAATAGTTAAAAGTCACTAGGGGCAAGGTTAGGGCTGTATGGTGGATGACCAAATTGGCTCCATCCAAAGTTCTGTAAGAGTTGTCATGCCCTGTTCACAGTGTGAGGTCTGGAATTGTCATGAATGAAAACAATACTGTTAGTGAACTTTCCTCGGCGCTTATTCTGTATTATGCGACACAGTTTCCTAAGCATCTCACATTATACATGTGCATTGATTGTTTCATCCTGTGATAAGAAAAATCCACCAGTAGAATGCTGTGTCATTTCCTAAAGACTGAGCACATGATTTTTTGGCATGTCAAGATTTGCTTGGCTTGAGCTTTTACTGGTGACAAAATTAATAAAGTGAGTCACCATTGCACTTTTACCATACTTCTTGGAAATCTGTTGATGAATTTCTACTGGTTTGGTGTTTTTGCATTTAGAAAATGAATGACAGATTTTCAGTCAACTTTGCCATTCTCACTGCAACCATTCTAACTCCAAGGACTTAATGGGTAAACAATAGACAGGGAAGCCAAAACAGTATCATATCCTCGTCATTGACTCGGAGGTTCATGCATTGAATGGTGATGGCAGCGATGCTGGGGTAACGGATAAGATAAAACTTAACTTTCTGGATGTACCTTGTGTAATTTTTAAAATCTGCTTTCATTGGTGTTTCATGAACTGCAAAAAAATTTCCTTGACTCTCTTCTTCTCAATAATATTATATATTAAAGAAAGCTTAATAATTTAACATGTTTGTTTATTTGATTTGAAATTTGTCTCAATTTATTTAAAGGGTTTGTAAGTTAAAACAGTGGTTTACAAAGTAATTTCAAGTAGCTACATTTTAAGTGGCTTGACCCATTTTCAGATAAGTTATTTTTTCAACCTGTTATGATCTTTTAAAAGATTTTTTTGTTGGTTGCAGTAGTACAATTAATTGTTTTAGTGTTTCATTAATATTTTAACTTGCTACTGGGTATACCAGGTTCAGTTCCCAGCTAATGTCCAGAAAATTTATGTTTATTCTAACACACACTTTACTCTGATTAAGAGATAATGATGACAGTATATACTCAATTCTTGCTGAGTACATAAAATACAAAGATATTTACAATTTAATTATTTATTTACTTTGGTTACGAATTACTATCTTGCAATATTCTTCAAAGTGCTATTGTAAGGTGTAATTTAAAACTTTATTACAATTTTCTGAAATTTAAGTGACATCTTTTTGTAATAGTAATTATTATTTTACTCATCCCATACAATTTTCGTTTATGAGATTGAACCATAGTATGAATTCTGTAACTAACACTGAAAACAAATTAAATCTTCAATTAACAACGCTTTATAACAAAATTGAGAACAGAATGGTATTTTGTTCACGTTGCATTTCATTATCAAAATATTGTTTTTTGTTATTTTTTAATAAATTAAAACTAAGCAGTTTTCGTTTGTCATGATTATGGTTATACTTGTTTCACATTTGTAACATAAACTGGTAATTATAGGTTCGACTAGTTCCGAGCCGTCCTAGAGTTTCAAGAATTTTTGTAAATGTAGTAAGTAAAAGATATGAGAATTGTTTTCAGTTATTTGTAGTGTTCTGATTTAAAAATCTTTTGTTTATAAATGTATTATTTACTGATATTTAACAAATAATTTTTGTAGAAAATAACATAGGCCTACTAGAAAACAATGTTGTTAGCAATATTAAGTGGCAAATAATATTATTAAACCAACTCTATGTATTATCTGAACTTTAAACAGTAAAGTACTTTCATCTAACAGTTTTGGCATTGGTGCATATCTAAATGTTTAAGTGTAATATTTTAAATTTCTTAATTAAACATTATAATGATTAAACTTTATTGTTTTGATAATACAAGTGCATGTATTTCTTACGGAGGAAAACTGTGTTTACTTTCTGTCTAGTTAGAAATGTTTTTGGATTGAACTATTTTAGCATAATCATTATTAATAACTATAGCCTTAGTATTTTTCTGAAAATATCAAAATTTTTGAAAAATCCTGATTTAAAGGTATTAAATAGTTTATGTTGTAATATGTGAAACAATGAATTACTATTTTATTGTAATCATTTGATTCTATTTTGTATCATACCTCAATATACTAGAAAACAAATGTCAATCAAACTGGATATTAATTTGTTCAATTTTTTGTTAGATCTGTATTAGCTGATGACCAATGAATGGTTGGTAGACCGATTTAATTTATTTCAATAACATAGTGGATTGCATTGTAATCCACTATGTTGCTATTGTATTCCTTAAGGGAATGCAGGTAACGACCTTGTGGGTCCAGATTTAGAGGCCTTGTATAGAAATTTCAAAATAATTTTCTTATAAATGTTTTACATTGAGGCACATTCGTAGAGTAGTAAGGGCGCTTTGGTCATAAAAAACTTTTGATTGGTGGTTTCAGTTTATTTCTAAGCACTTTTTATAGTGCTGCATCAGCTTCTTTAACCCCTCTGCATAGAAGTTGGCCACCTCGGAATTGAGCCATATCAGTTGGACCCACCAAGCCGTGGTTTCAAGTGCAAGAAGAGGAAAAGCTAGTTGCAAGGTTGGGACTGTAGGGTGGGTGATCAAAAAGTTCCTAACCAAAATCTTGAATCTCCTCCTTGGTTCGGGCAGCAGTGTGAGGATGTGCATTGTCACAGAGGAGGCCTATTCTGAACATCAGTTTCCCACACTCTTAATTTTGGATTGCATGTCTCTGTTGATGAGTGTTTTGCTGTACGCATCAGCTGTAATCGTCCTTTATCCATGAAATCAACCAATAGAACATCTTTTGTCCCAGAAAACAGTAGCCATTATTTTCTGACTCAAGTAAGGAAATTGTTTGAATTTTTTTGAATTTGGTAGAGTTGAGTTGCACGTTTGCATTGCCTTTTGTTTTTTTCTGCATTGGTGTAGAATATCCATGCCTCTTTGCTGGTAACAACCGGCAGGAACTCAAGACTACTGTTGTCAACTGGTTTAATTCCCACGTGGGAAACTTGTATGCAGAGGGTTTAAAATAGCTAGTGCAGAATTATAAGTAATGCTTATAAGTGAACAGTGACTATGTAGAAAAGTGAAATAGATTTGTATGAAACTCAAACTATCAATAAACATTTTTTCTAACAGATATTTTTACTTTCTCTTGCCTATATGAATATATAGGAAGGAAAGTATTGTTTTCATGTCGATTTTTCGAAACCGAGTTTTCACCGGATCTATACGTTTTCAAACCCCCTGAACCCAAAGAACATGTTTTTAGCGATTGGTCTGTGTGTGTGTGTGTGTGTGTGTGTGTATACAAAATATCTCAAGAACGGAACATCGTACGAACTTGAAACTTGAAACTTAAGTTACATACCACTACCGGACCCGACACGAACATTTTCATCAAAATCGGTCAACCGGAAGTAGTAGTAACTTAGTTTATTCCTATAATTTTTCACTTTTTTGCGATTTTCTCAAAAACTGGTCCTACGATTTTTGTTAAAATCGCCTGGTTTACTCAATTTTTTATTCTCTACAAGATAGGGTAGGCGCCATGTTTGCTGAAATTCTGCGTGAGGCTGTTTTTACGTAAAAAGATTTTATTTTTAAGATTGCGGCTTTAATATGCATTTTAGCGCAAAACGTTATATAATATAAGTTGTAAAGAATTTAAAAACCTACAACTTTTATTTCAAACATTTTTTTGTATAACGCTTAGTTTAGCGGTAATTTGCGATTTTCTGTTTTTTTCTCACGAAAACGTGAGAAAAATCGATTTTTTTAACATTTCGGCCTTAGTATGCATTTTACGACAAAAGTGTATATAATTAAATTTATAGAAAATTAAAAGATCTACAACTTTTATTTAAAGCATTTTTCTCTACAGAGCCTAGTTTAGAGAGAAAGAGTGATTTTCCGTATTTCTAAGCCAAACTGAGGTTGATTTCATTTTGCGTCTTTCACTCATGATTAAAATTAGGTTATGTTTGTTGAGGTTAGTTTTTTGTTTATTTCTTATGTTTTATTACTAATGTTAGGTTTATTGTTAATTATTTGCACTGGCAAGAGAAAGTTGTGTGAGTGTTTCACACCAGATTTTTTTATGATCAAATGATCCATACTTTACGAATGCGCCAAGTATTTCATATCAGCTAGCTATTAGTGGGAGAGGATTTTGTGGCTGTCTGGTCAAAGAATCTCAAAATTTTATCATTATTGTTGTTGCTGTTTTGGTTTTTTTTTCTGTTATTATAAACGAAAAATTCTTGCACAAAACTTACCGGTTATGTATCAATGCAGTAATTCAAAAGGGTGCATTATAAACAGGTTTATTGCTTTTCCTGGTTTCATTCCACATTTTTTTCTGAAGTTTCACTTTAAGAATACTAATGCTGATTATCAGAATTACAGCTGTTTGGGAATTGACAGAAATAATATCTGTTGCTATAGGGTAGTCACCTTCTTTCTTTCTATTACGAGCAAGTGATTAAAATTTGACTACTTTTGCTTTTCCTTGGTATCACTTAGAGAATATGTATGCTGATTTCTAAAACATAGCTCTTTGGGAAGGTATAGAAATAATATGTATTGTTTTAGGGTAGTTAAACTACTCCACATTGGCGTAGTTGGTAATGTGCTCGCCTCTTATCATGCGGTCTTGAGTTCGAATCCCATTCAGGCACGGCATATTTTCATACGTTACAAAAAAATCATTTCATCCTTCACCGTCTGCATTATCAGTAATTGCAGAACAGTCGGACATTAAACCAAAAAAGGGTAGTAAATTCTTTATATTTGGTCTTGTGGTAGTGATCAAAATGCAAAAACTTTTATTTCCCTATTGAGTTCCTGAGAAACAAATTATCAAACGGAGAATGCTACTGAGCATGCGCAAAATCAATTCTATCAACCTAATTGGTTGATCGGGATCGCGCCATATCAGTAAAAGAGTAGAAAAATGTTGGTAATAGAGAGCGAGGCGCCCTCAAATCTAGACAAACCCTCCATGCCCCCGGGGACAAGCTAGATTAAAAACTTCCAGAACATTTTGTGGAAATAAACAAATGCGCGAATGCTAAATAGTGAAACAACACTGAACACTAAGTAATTGGGAAGTTAAAGAGTTAGTGATGAGGGAGTGATTCAGTCAGTCAATAAGGGCATTGCATTTATTCTTCTTTTCATATTTTTAAGTCACATCAACATCTTCATCATTAGTGACTGCTGTAGGTTTGTATACGCAATTATTTCCAGAATCTATTGAAATTATCAAACCCAGGACCCATCTGCTTTACAGTCCAGCACATTGAGCACTATGCCACATAGGCAGTCTTACATTTATTTATAGAGATATGAGACCAATTAATTTAAAGAACTTAAAAACATTCTCAGCTTAGCTGTTATACAATAGCTATTAATAGGTTAGTCAGCTTACCTGTGTAGATAACTTGCAATTGTACACACAAAATTATAGCAGCTATTTTTGTTGAGAGGGAACACTAAATTTTTCCTAGATAAGAGACAGAAAATTTTCTTCAGCTTTATGAAACACCAATGTAATTTAAATATTTTGTCACTGAAAACATTTAGAAAAATGAGTATAATTATTGTTGATTTAAACTGAATATTGGTGACTCGAAAGATAATTCTAATTGTTCTGATATTTTAGAAGTGATCAGTTTATTATACATCAGTCCATTTTTCATTTAAAGAACCTATGTCCATTCTTAAAATAAAGAAAATAATACAGTACAGCTTAGATTTAATTGGTGAATTATGAATCTTACCGTAGATTCTTGTATTTGGCAGATAGTTGCAAAAAGAAATGTAGTTTCATAGGAAAATATTCTCTGTTTATGGAGGAGGAGAGAAAATGTGAAATTTCAGTTCAGTTTCTCGTACATGGCCCGTTTGCGTAGTGGGTAGCGCAATTGGCTTCTATGCCGGGGTCCCGGGTTCAATTCCTAGTCAGGTGTGGCATTTTTTCATCACTCATCTTTCATGTGTCATCATTCTTCACAGTCTGCATTAGCAGAATTTGCAACACAGTCAGGCGTAAAAAAAAAACACAATGATAAAGTTGGAAAAGTGGTTTTTAAATGGAATTTGTGTAGACTATGTATTGACACGCTTATTCATTATACTAGAGTATAAAAACTGTGATGAGTATCTCAAAAGAATTTTAGATTTAGCCATGCATCTGCAAAATTAAAGACACTCAAGCCCAAAAATTAAATATTTCAAAAACAACTGTCTAATTTTGATTACATTTACGTCAGTTACTAAATATGTATTGTTCAGTAAGGTAAGACAATTAGAGAACCTATGGGGATCAGTTCTCTTTAAAATAATTAATTTTATCATTGATAATTCATTTTTATTATCATTTATAACGTTTTTAATTAAAATTTATAATGTATATCATTTGCACTTAATCTGAGAAAATAAAAAAAAGGTTTGTAAGCAGATGTTTAATCTTTTCTAAAAACGTATTATTTTATAGTGGGTTACTTATTTCAATTGTACCTCAGTTAAAACACATTATTTTTAAGATTAGTAACAAATGAAATTACAATTTTTAGATGAAGCAAGTTTTCATTGTTATTGAATTTCTGTAAAACATTGTCAGGGTAATTAGTCGGTTGTAATGGCAGTTCCTTTGTCCGTCTGCCATTTTCCTCAGTCCCTATGTGTAGTGTCATTATTGTAGTCTTTTTGTCTGTTGTTCTGAAGTACTGAAGCAGGTTATTATTATTATTATTATTTGGCAAAATTGAATTATTTTTACTTTTGCTTTTATATTGATTGTACCAACCAGTTTGTTCTAGAAAAAGAAATCATAAAAATATATTAATAGTAATTTACATAAATTATTTTTATTACTGCAATAAAATCATTTACATTTTAAAACGGTTAATAAAGTTATGCTGACTAATCATCAAATGCATAGGTTTTTAATGTTAATTAATGCTATTTTTAAAATAACTTAATAGTAAAAAAGGAATGCATATGTTTTTTTACAACATTTTGTTTGATTTTGGTTACTGTTTTTAGATGATATATTGTGCCAATTTTGGAATGATGTCTGCAATGCAAGTAATTGCTTCATGCATTTGGAGGTGATTGTCCTTCTTCTTTTATGTGTTTATTATTTTTTATGCATGTAAATGTTATTATTATTTTAGTTCTTTCTTTTTCTTCATCTGTGTCTGTTTCTCTATCTTGCTTTGCTTATTTAATTAAAATTTATTGTAGAATCTGTTTTTAATTTTCCAGTATTTATTTTAAGAATCTGTAAAAGGGCTAGAGTACCATTTATCTGAAGACTACTCACCAAAATATATTATATTAATGATATTTAATGTTAAAAGATTGGAAAATTAAATTAGAAATGGAGAAGAGAAATAGTTTTTGAAAAAAATGTTTCTGAAACTTAAGAAATTTGGAATATATTTTTCCAAAATTATGGAATCTGATCCAAACTTAGTGAAGGAATTTTTTATTTTCACCCTAACTCAAAATGAGTGGATATTTGTGTAGGAATGGCTGTATCCTATTGTGACATTTGTTCCAGGGTTTTTTCAGAATTGTTTCTAAAAAAACAAAACCTCCTTTTAAATTTATAACAGATATTTACTCATGAAAATGTTTATTTGTAAAAAAAAAAAATATTAGACTGTCCCATAAATCCAATAGTTTCACAGTTCATTTAACCATAGTGATAGTTTAAATTAAATTAATTGCTACAGTTATGGCAACTAAAAATTACACTAGACTACTTAACTTATTAAAAGACTAGATTTAATAGAGAATGTTCTAAACTTAATGAAAAATAAGTATGACTATTTGCAGTTAAATAAATGAATGATTCCTACTTACAGCCCAATTGTATGCTAACTGCCTGTCATGAAGAAACTGCTTTAATACGCAACATGTTCTGTACAAACATTTTTAACTAACTCACTTCACTATTGTTCGCACAACACTAACTATCTAAGATAAGGGTAGCTGCTATTATGTAAACACATATATCATCAAATGTTTTCAAAGGATGAAAAAATATAACAAAATACAAATAAAATAAACAATTGAATATTCTACTCTGTACTAGAAAATCAAATTAGGATTTAGACTAACGGGCACTAGGAAAGTAATTAATTGCAGTGTCAAAATCACACACAAACGTCGTTAGTCAAAATAAACACAACAGCCCAATGTAGTCATCCTTAAAAAGTTTCCAAATTTTGTCACTAAGCTACCATTCAACTTTTGAAATTATTAGTGTTAAACATTATTAATGAACATTCAATTTTAAGGCTAGCTTTTAATTGGAGTCAACTTCAGAGTTACAGTTTTTTGTCATAAATACCACTAGAACTTGCTTTGTCGTAAGAATAAAAATGATATGAATGTGAACTTGTGGAATGACTTTTTTGATTTTGTAAAAGGCAAAATGACTGCGCACACAAAACAGTAAACAAATTAATTCCTCTTTGTTCTCCCTCTTATTTTTTCTGTTCTATGAATTCCTTTCATTCTTTCTTACCTTTTTCCTTCTATCTTTGTCTAAATATTCCACTTTCTTTCTTACTCTTTTAAATAAACTTTGCTAATGTAGATTTAAATATGATTGTAGAGGATGGTAATGCTCCTAATGTGAGTACTGTACTGTACATTTCTTACCTCTCTGTACATTCTGAACTTTTAGCTGAATAATATAAATATCGGAGAAAAAGTGTTTCTTGTGTTCACAAATTTTCGCATAAAAAATACTGGTATACCAGAAACATATTTTGTCATTTATTATTATATTATTTTGTAATTTTCGCATAAGTAATACTGGTATACCAGAAACATATTTTGTCTGATTTGCAAAAATTATATTTGTCAAATATGTCTTGAAACTTATCAATAATATAAGGCTTTTAGAAGTAATCAAGTATTTGTGTTTAAACTAGAGTTATGTTAAAAAACATTTTAAAACACCTTTCTGTGTCAAATGAAAACCTTTCTGTGTTAAATGTATAATTTTTTAACCTTCAATAAAAATTATTTTATCGGTTTTTTAAAGTTTGTTAAAAAACACAAGTGTTGTAAAAGAAATACTGTTAAGGGAATAAGTAGAATATGAGATTTATACTATGTAACACCGATCTATTCTGAGGTATTGCATAAATTCATATTCTACTTAAGTTTCTTTAAATAAGAATTTTTTATAAATGTAAAGAAAAATGTTTTTCCTAACACATAAAGTATTAAAAGTAATATCCACTTTTCATGTTTAAAATAACATTTGTCATTGTGCAGGCCTCCGAAATGGATTTGGTAAGAGATATCAATTATTTCAAATCAATTTTTATAATTATAACTAAATGTTTTTTTTATTGGTGTTAATTATTTTAGATAAATTATAAACAGTTAAAAAGTGAAATTAATATATTGGTAATTTAAGAAAAGTTTTCCAGTGTTTACTACCTGTTATTTTACTAAACAGATTTAGAAATTAAAGTAATCTAATTAACCAACCCGTCATAAAATACAATAACTCATTTATTTATAACTTTAATACAAAGCACTTTTTTGCACCTCTTTTGTGTTTTTTCATTTGTCACGTACTAATGAAGTTACATATTTAAAGGGTTTAATGCTATTAGCAAAGAGCTGATTGTATTAAAATGCCTCTTGGTACGAGGGACGTTCATTAATAAGGGAGAGAATTTTATGTAGAGAAAATATGATTTTTTCAATGACTATGAAACTTAAACTACTTCGAAGCATAGTCTCCAGTAACATTAAAACACTTGTCCCATTTATCTGTGAGCTTTTTGATTCCTCCTTCGTAGAAGTCTTTATCTTGCTGTTTAAACCATTTGTGTAATGCTTGGTCGAACTTCTTGACATGTAGAAAGTCTGAGCCGGCCGAACAGATCAGAATTAGTTGAAACAAGATCTGGGCTGTAAGGAGGTGGGAACATTCCGAACCCAACTTCTTGAAATTCCCCCATTCTCTGAGCGGTGTGTGGGTGCGAATTATTTCACACCTTTTGAGAGAGCCCCTTACGTTTTCATCTTTTCTCAGGTCTCATTTCTGTTACAGCATGTTAGAATAGTACTCATAGTCTACGGTATATTGTTCTTCATGGTGTCTTCACGAATAAGATCATTAATATGATTTTATAACAGTCAAAAACTTCAAATTGTCTTCCAGAGCAATGGAGATTAGTGACATTTTTTCTGCCCAAATTAAGCTGTACCATCCACTTATACACATTACTGTGGTTAAAACACTTTTCACCCCACAGTTTCATCATTCTTGGGTCAAATTATACTTGTTTTACACCTTTGTATAGCAAGTATTGGGCGATAGCAAGTATAGCAAGTATTGGACGATGACCAATTTGGATTTAGAAGGAGAATGGGAACTCGAGATGCAATATTGGCTCTGAGACTGATTATTGAGAAAAGGATAAAGAAAAATAAAACTACTTTTATGGCATTTGTAGATTTAGAGAAAGCATTTGACAATTTGGACTGGAGTAAAATGTTTAAAACTTTGAAAAGGCTAGTAATTAAATACAAAGAAAGGAAAGTTATCTACAGTCTGTATAAGAATCAAACGGCTGTTTTGAGAATCGAGGGGTACGAAAAAGAGGCTGCTGTATGAAAAGGTGTACGACAAGGTTGTTCTTTGTCACCACTACTTTTTAACTTGTACATAGAAGAGGCTATAAATGAAGTGAAGGAGAAATTTGACGCAGGAATAAAAATTCAAGGAGAAACAATAAAAATGCTGAGATTCGCCGATGATATAGTAGTATTAGCCGAGGCAAAGAAAGAACTAGAAGATGCCTTAAATGGAATGGATGAGATCTTGAGAAAGGATTACTTCATGAAAATTAATAAGAACAAAGCGAAAGTGTTGTGCAGCAGCAAGAGTGGTTTAGAAGAGATGGGAAATTTAAAAGTAGGCAACGAAAACATACAGGAAGTTAGGGAATTCTGCCATCTAGGGAGTAAAATAACAAAGGATGGTAGAAGCACAAGTGATATCAAGAGTAGAATTGCTCAAGCTAGAAAAGCCTTTGAAATGAAAAACAGCTTACTGACTACAAACATTGATTTACAGATTAGGAAAAATTTCTTAAAACATTATGTTTGGAGTGTAGCATTATACGGAAGTGAAACGTGGGTGATAGGGGCTGTAGAAAGGAAGAGGATAGAAGCTTTTGAAATGTGGTGTTATAGGAAAATGTTAAAGATTAGGTGGGTGGACAAAATAAGTAATTTAGAGGTTCTTAGGCGAGTGGATGAAAAAAGAAGTATATGGAAGCATCTTACCAAAAGAAGGGATAGGCTAGTGGGGCATATCCTAAGACATCCAGGTATTGGGCTATCAATAATGGAGGGTAATGTTGAGGGAGTAAATTGTAGAGGGAGGCAAAGATTAGAATATATAAAGCAAATTACAAAAGATGTAGGGTGTTACAGGTATGTAGATATGAAACGACTTGCGCAAGATAGAACAGGTTGGAGAACTGCATCAAACCAGTCGAGAGACTGATGACAAAAAAAAAAAAAATAGCAAATATATTTTCACTGAACATTGCTCATCTGGTGTACATGTTTGAAATGGAACTGATATCTGAAAATGAACAAAAGAGATTTTGTTTGTATTCATTATGGTCGAACAGTTAATTAACTGTGTTCCCAAGGTTGCCAACTTGGCTCTTAAAAAGTTTTGTTTAACAACAAACAATTTTTTCTTGACATAAATTTGCCTAATTAACAATTACGGTCCAACATAGCTATGGTCATATCTACAAATAAGTGCTTGTACATAAATTGTCAGCGATTTATTTTTGTGAATAATGATATGGTGGTTCTTCACTACACTAACTCTAATATAATTTGTGTTGGTTAATAAATTCTTTTATATACAGATTTATTGTCTATTAGTTAAATGTGTTGTATAACAAACTTGGATTGAAAGAAATAAAAGTTACAAGTGTAAAAATAACAAAAAGGGTTGTCAATATTAGTTTTAACCCTTCATTGAGTGCGGGTTACAAAATAATCAAAGTTTTTGTTGATTTTTAAAATTCTGTTTAATTGATTTTATAACTGATTTTCGTGTTTGTAAATTATTCTTCTTTCTCCTATGTTACAGTCCTTTATAAACCTTGGCCCCTGACATCAATCTCATCCAACATCCTCAATACCTTGCCATCCCATATAGCCTTTCACACCATTCTTTGACTAAATTTTATCATTCAGTATTTTCTCTGGGATTTGCTCGTAGACTTGATGAAGCTTACTGTAGCTTCATGTTCTGATATCTAAATAGTCTCATTCTCTTTAGCCGATCCATAGATTGATGTCGTATAATTTTCTTTTCACATCTTCAGTGTTTTCTGCTCCTTTTTTGCGAGCATCCATGTTTCACCTCTGGGTGAAAACTGGCCTCTGACAAGTGTTTTACTTATTAATGTACTGGAATTTGTCACCTTGTTTTGTACAAATTAGCATAGTATGCCTTAGTTCCGTATTAAACTTCTATGTTAATAAATAAGTTATGGCTTACTCTTGGTTTAACTACTGATCAAATAAGCTGCTGAATTTTTTGTAACAGTTTTCTGACCTTTATCCTTTGTAATCGAACTCGATGATAAGCAGAACAGAAGGGAAAACTGAAACAGATTACTTATCAAATTTTACTGCCACTTGAAAAATAAATTCTATTCAGTAGCATTCTTTTTTTCAATTTATCTGGTTATACAGAAAAATAAAATTGGGAAACATGCTTAATAGAAAAATATATTCTCATTTTTTTAAATACAGCTGGCTTTTAAATTCTTTTGTACGCTTTCTTCTTAGCCACATTTACACTCACGTCACTGTGCTTGATGTTGTATTTTTAAATGTGATCAATAATCTTTATCAAAATTGTCACCAAATAAGTTGGTTATAGTTCAGTCATAGTACAATGAAGTAATGTTTGGCTTTGTTCTTAGTAAAGTTGGCATTTTTAAAAAACATGCTTTGCTTAATAGCACCATTATGCAATGTGTGGTGATGATGTACTAAGTGCTTTCATAAAATCAGCTTAGATTATATTTTTAAACTGTAAAAATATTATCAGTGTAAGTAATATTTCTTTGATGTTACTAATTTGCTTTAATTACTTAGCTTGTTTTTTTTTGCTTTTGTAATTTTTGAAAAATATAAAATAGCTTTTAAAAAAAATTGTTAGTAATGGTAAATGTATTTTTTTTAATGTTTTGTCATTGTAGTGACTAAACCCTATTAAATAGTTATTTACTGTTTTTATAGTTTACGAATATAAAATAAGTACACCATTTTTACTAATTTTTTTTTTAACTTTATGACTTAAGTTTCTCTTATAATATTTTTACTGTTCATTGTTATTTTAAAATTGTTTTAGTGAATTTAAAATGTCGTATTTTGTAAGAACCCTTATTGCCAATTTTTTAAATAAAATAAATACATCCCCAATTGTTCAATCATTTGATTGCCATTGAGTTAATATTTTTTATTTTAGCCATTCCAATGCAAACAGGGCTAATTTTGTAAATGGGCAAACACCCAAGGTTGCAAAATCTGAGCAAATGAAAAAAGTAAAATGAGAAAAGCAAATAAAAGTTTGAATATCAAATACTAAATAAATATGGCAGTATAGTGAAATTATGAAATGCATCCCTCCAGTCAGTATAACATCTTAGAATATTGAGAACTGAAGAGTTGAGTTTGGGGGGGGGGCGAAGCTACCTCATGAAGTTCCCATAGTCTATTGATGTCAAATTTGGGTTGGGATGAAGAGTGACACTTACTTCCAAACATACATTGTTTAAATTTATTTTACTTTTCAAAGGAACCATCTATTTAATTTTTATAATGCTAGATTTTTTATTTATTTTATTTATGCCACACTTTTTATACGTACCACAATTTATGGTACTGGTTTCTCCTAATAGGACACAACTTTAATATTTTATAAAAATAGTTAAGTCATTTTCAATTTATAACTAATATGAAATTAATGATCCTAGTGTATTTAAAGCAAATTATAAATAATTTTTTAAAGTAATCTCTTGTGTTTGTTAAGTAGTAAGCCATATACGTACCTAATTCAGTTTTGTTGAGCAATAGTTATTGCTCAGTAAATAATTTAATGAATGTTAAAGAGAGAGATCTGTGAATAAAAATGTTGTCTCAAGTGATATTTTGTCTTTCAGAGACGTGGTAGAAATATGAGTCAAATTTATTTTAATAACTTTACCTTATTTTAATTAATGCATGAATATTTGATTCCAAATGAAAAAAATGTAGTATCTGTGTTTTTGTACTTTATTTTTTTGGTTATTGATTTTTTCAGTATTTTACATCAAAAATGGTCCAGTTGGCTGATTTATTTTCAGTGCCTGAAATGAGTTTACTATGTAATGTTGCTCAGTATTTTGAACAGAATCATATTGATTATCATCCAGAAATATTATTCAGAGATGTTAAGGTATGTTATCTAAATATTGTAAAAATTTGTAGTGCTTGTGTGAGAAGAATATATGAAATGTTTATTTGTAAAATACCGTATTAATAGGTAACAAAATACTGGATATAATTAATTGCAGCATTTGGTTTGTGAGAAAGAAGAACTTGGGATGGTCAGGGTAACTGATGTGGTTTTTACTCTTGCCTGTATGAATGTATTGAAAGGAAAGTATTGTTTTCATGACAATTTTGAGAAATCAAGTTTTCACCAGATATACGCATTTTCAGACCCCCTAAACCCAAAAAACATGTTTTTAGCGATTGGTCTGTGTGTATGTGTGTGTGTAAACAAAATATCTCAAGAACGGAACATCGTACGAAGTTGAAACTTTAAACTTTAGTTACGTACTACTAGAGGACCCGACATGAACATTTTCATCAAAATCGGTCAATTGGAAATAGTAGTTTATTCATGTAATTTTTCACTTTTTTGCAATGTTCTCAAAAACTGCTGCTATGATTTTTTTTAAATCGCCTCATTTACTACATTTTTTATGTTCTACAAGATAGAGTAGGTGCCATGTCTGCTGAAATTCTTGGGGAGGCTGTGCCCTCGTAGAAAAAAAGTGACTTTTTAAAGATTGCGACCTCAAAATGCATTTAGGGCAAAAGTGTATATAATCAAAGATGTAGAAAATTTAAAAGTTCTACAAGTTTTATTTCAGACATTTTTCTCTGCAGAGCCTAGTTTGGCATAAAATAATGATTTTCCATGTTATTAAGCCAAACTAAGGTTGGTTTTAATTTTGCATCATTCACTCATGATTTAAATAAGTTTATGTTTTTTTGAGGTTAGTTTTTTTATTTATTTCTTAAGTATTATTACTAATGGTAGGTTATGTTGTTCCATTGTGTGCATTGGCAAGAGAAAGTCGTGTGAGTGTTTCATACAAGATTTGTTTTTAGTTTCATTGACTGTTTAATGAACTGAAATTTGTTATTCTTCCTGTTTTGTTGTTGATTCAACTTTTGTCTGTAGATTTTAAGTGTAATTTTGTGAAATTTTGCTCCTAGGCTGTTTTAAAATTAACTCGTAGGTATTACAAAAACTGGCAAAATGCTGAGCTGTTTTTTTCTAAAGTAAATCTATTATATAATCTATTGAAATTTAGTTAACAAGGCAACATCACTGAGAAAATGGTTACTAAATATACTCCACCGAAAGAACCAGTTAATATCTGGACATTGCAATTAATAATCATTTTGGCTTTTTCTAGTTTTATTGCTAAAAAACAGTCATTGTTGGACATTTGTGAAAAAACATCTTTCAAAGTTACCAGATTTAATTTAATAAGTGGATCACATCAGATTAAAGTTTTGGGATCCAGTGTTCTTGGATAATATTTCCTTTGCTCTTCTCTATTGTGTAAATAAAACTGGGATTTTTGTTGAAGGTGTAATCATTTTATAAATTTGTTTGTTTCTGTAAGTAACTCCATTAATAGTTAAAATTTCAGCTTTCTTCTTCCTCTACACTGATCATTACAGACTGGAGAATTTTATTTACAAAAACTTGTATTTAGTAAATAATTATTTGTCACTATTTTAGCAATATAAATTATTATTTTCAGAACTCTGTTGGTGCAAGTCATCCAGTTATGCATAAATTGTTGCAAAAAGATATACCTCAATATTTATCAAAAAATCCGGATATAAGAATATTCTTTGATAGACTTGTAAAGGCTAATAAAAAACTCTTTCTTGTTACTAATAGTCCATATAATTTTGTGTAAGTATCAGCGTAATCTCTTAATATTATTTAATATTCTAAGAATATTAAATTATATTATAATCTAAGAATTGTTGTTTGGAAACATAATGGAATTTAAATAAATTTTTTTGAGTTTGTTTTCATATTATTTACTGAGGTCATTTGTGACTAGTTAGGTTTGGAACAATGTGGCTGTTTAATAGTGATTGAATACTTTCCAATTTTGATTCTGAATCAAACCCAAGACTTTTAGCATTATGTTTTTAAATACAAATGTATGTGAATATTTTCTGGTCAGTTTCTTTACCACCTTTCCTCTACGGCTGCTCTAACATGTTCTGTAATAAATATTGTAAATTTTGATAATATTTTTGCTGTTTTCACTATTTATTTTTGTGCAACTCTGTTTCATTATATATATGTGAGAACATCTATCCAGTTTCATAAATTTGGTAAAGTGAGGACAGGACTTACTTACTAAATTACATATCTGTATAGCATAATAACAGCAGATCCATATTAATATAAGTTTTTTTTTAAAAAAGGTAAATATTAATTTTTTTTAACTCGTTAATATGCTTATGTTTTATATTCTTTAGGCACATAACTCCTACTTTATCAAATTTGTCCCTATTGTCCTTAAAAAAATCGTAAATTTGAAGACAGTACTTGTCATGTAGAAAATATATAAAAATTAAGTAATATTTTATATTAATTTTTTTGATTGAGTATTAATATATGGAAAATCGTTATAAATGAAGTTTTTGGTAAATTATTGGTAAGAACAATTTTTGCTTTAAATTATTTACGTATTTAATGTCTGTTTATGTAATTAAAAACTAATTTAAAAAAACATTGATCTTATTCAGTGAAAACATTAAACTGTACTGTGTTTAGTCGTTTGTTACGTAGTTACATTTAAAATCAACAGAGAGCGCTAGTTGAAAAACTTCTCGGAACTGCTAATAAAGAAATTCACTTTATATGTTTAATAGTACTATTCTTTCGATGTCATCAGTATGGTTTGACTTTACCAAACTGATATAAATGATGAAAGCCTGTTATGATCATTTTGATGATTCCAGGGCGCATTCATGTCCACTGCAACTGGGCATGTTTGTATATACTGATGTATCAGTTACCATCTGATGACCATTACTTGGAATAGTGTAATGTAAATAATATTGTGTTTTTTTAAAGATATGTCAGTTTCGGACGGCTCCGTGGTGTAGTGGTTAGCGCGCTAGCCTCGTAAGCCGAGGTCTCGGGTTCTACTTTTGCTGATTAAACTTGATTCGTTTCTCACTGTAAGCGCCCTATGACCAATCTGTTGATTGTCTTAAGTAATTAATAGTAGTTGTGGACGCCTCCATAGTTCTACTTTCTAATAATCTTAATGAAAATTGCAAATACATTTTATTTAATTTTAACTATGTATTTAGAATAAACTATTTTGGCTTGTCTGTTAGCCTACTAAGTCAAATTTTCTCATTTTATTTGCTTAATATTCAGGGTGGTTATAAATGAAATGACATTTTCGACAGCTTCTTAAACATCAAACTGGTGTATTTGAATATAGTAAATGTTATAGGTTTGTAGGGAAGTTTTTAAAGTTTATTATGTTGGTACAACTGTTGCTAGCACTTTGTTGTTGGCTGCTGTTAAGGTTTCTGTTGTTGACTCGGTTAAGGTTGTGCAATATCATTTCAGAACAAGATATGGTAAACCACCACCAATAAGGCAATCAATCCATGACTGGTATAAACATTTTGAAATCAGTGGATGTCTGTGTAAAAGGAAGAGTACTGGAAGACCTTCTGTTACAGAAGAACAAATTGATAGTGTTTGTGATATTTATGTGCCAAGTCCAGGAAAATCAACTAGATCAGGAAGTTTAGAATTGCAAGTTCCTCAACTGACTGTGTGGAAAATTCTACGGAAACGTTCGAAAATAACACCTTATAAATTGCAGTTATTACAAAGTTTAAATATCAGTGATAAAGTCGTACATAAATTTTTTGTCTAGAGATGCAACATTGTGTTGAAAATGACAACGCATTCTTTAATCGCCTAATTTTCAGTGATGAATGTGATTTTCACATTAGTGGAAAAGTTAATAGACATAATGTTAGAGTATGGGGCACAGAAAACCCAAAAATAACTTTACAGCATACATGCGATTCCCCTAAAGTAAACGTCTTTTGCGCATTATCTCGTGAAAAGGTTTACGGGCCGTTCTTCTTTCACAAAGTGTCAGTAACCGGAGTAATTTATCTGGACATGTTAAACAAATGGTTAATGCCTCAACTCCAGGAAGATAGTGATAACTTCATTTTTGTACAAGATGGAGCTTCGCCTCACTGGCACTTACAGGTTAAAAATTATCTTTATGAACGTCTTCCTAGACAATGGATCGGCCGTGCAAGTGAGGAAAACATTGTGTTTACGCCATGGCCACCTCGTAGTCCAGACTTAACGCCCTGCGACTTTTCTTATGGGGTTACATATAAGATAAAATTTTTTGTACCACCACTTCGTATAGATATCGATGATCTAAAACAACGTATCGCAAATGCTCTTGCCACAGTTGACCGTCATAATCGTGTGTGGGAAGAATTTGACTACTATATTGATATCTATTGTGTTACAAATGGTGCACACATTGAACATCTGTAAATATTTTCAATAAAATCTTAATGAATTCTTCTATATAATCATGTAAGTAATTACCTTAACTTTTAAAAAATAAATTTTCTATAAGCTATCAAACTGTCTATTTCATTTATTATCACCCTGTAAAACTGTGTTGGGTGGCTGCTTTTTGCAAAATTCCTAATAGTATTAGCAAATTAAAAATTTATTATTTAAAAATGTAATTGAAAAATGCAAAACAGCAGCATTATTAATAGTCAATCGAAATATATTATATTCTTCAGACCACCAGTAATATGGTAAAGAGTAAACACTTACCAATTATTACAGTGATTATAATAATTATTATAATTATAGTTATAATTATTACTATTAATTGAATTATATATAAAAAAAATTATGAATAATTGTTAAAAATATAAATTATAAATAATTTATGTTTTGTCATCGAAACTTCTGTAGCTGAAAGAAGACGGTTTCAACCCCGGTTATTAACAAGGTTAGGACAACATGACGTTTTAGCCTTCTGTTCATAATGTGTTTTAACAATAATTTTTTGAAAGTTACTTAGAGCTCTGAGTCCTAAATTTATCTTCCTCAATTTTCTATATTTTAAGACGGTTTCCTTTTCAATTTAACTTGTCTTTTAGGTTTAACTCGTTTATTGTATTATGTTTATTTTAACATTTTTGTATTTCTAGTATTAGCCTACTTAAAAATAAGGCTGTTAATATTATTTTAATAATGATTCATTCACTTATGCAACATCTTATATTTTACAGAAATAAAGGTATGCAGTGGATTGTTGGACCAGACTGGGAAACATTTTTTGATGTAATTATTGTTCAGGCTCGTAAACCAATGTTCTTTACTGATGAATCGAGGCCAATAAGACTTTATGATAAACATAGTGAGACACAGTTATGGGACAGAGTGACATCTCTTGAAAAGGGAAATATATATTTTGAGGTATTTTAAATTATATTTTGTAATAACAATATTGAAGTCCTGGAATCCTTCAATTTATTTGCTCAACTGAAAAATTGTTTTTCATTATTAATATTTATTATTATTAATTTTTTGTTTAGCTTATACACATTGACTCCACACATACATCTTTCTGCTTTGATAAAGGACTTGTTGCCTTCAAAATGACTGATACTGAGTTGCACAACATTGTTTTGTTTCAATCAACAGCTTTTCTGTAATGTGTATCATAAGTTTATAAGAAATATTTTTCTATTAGTGTATAGTGGACTATGCTTGCTACTTCCAAAGCAATATTTTATGGACATGTATTAGTTATTAGAAATTTACAGCAGATTAATATGTAGTCTTAAATTTGGGTTCTACATTATTAAATGTAATCCATGAAATACACTAATTGTATGACAAAAGTATAAACACAAAGTTCGAAAGTAGCCAAAAAATACTTATAAAATCTGTGTGTCTGTGTATACTTATTACTTAAGGCCGAGGCCACAATGGCGCACCAGACCAGGCACCGCGCTCAACCCTCGACCATCGCCTCTACCCTCCACAATCGCCCCTGGCAAATAAATGCGACATTTCTTGACACAACAAGATTGAAAACTAAACGCTATGTGCGAGGGTACTAAGCATAAAAAAATACCAAGCTCAATTCCTTGGTGCGGTGCAATGGTCAGTGCGATGGTAGAGGCGAAGGTTAGTGTGTGAATAGGCTCTGTTATGGTCATGATGATATAAATACATACCTTTATTATGGAAGAGGTGCAATGCAAGGGGCTATGCGTGACGAGGGTCCATGGTGCAGTGCGCCATTGTGGCCACGGCCTAAGAAGTATGCTCTACATACCTATCTTTATGTAACAAATTAAACTAATAAATTTTTCCTTAGTTTATCTACTGTCTGTCTATAACTTGATGGCCTCCTGCAGAGAGGAGCAGAATCGACCTGCTATAGACAGACAGTAAGTACTTTAAAGGTGGTGTACCAAAACAGTAGTTTTGGTATCTTAAAAAATTCTGTTGTCTAGCGTGGATGAATATTTTCCAGTAAAAATATTTTACCATAAAGGAGGTATGTGTAAATACCAAAGTATATTTAATTTTTAAATTTTTTATGCATAGGGAACTGTTGCTCAACTGCAAGACATGACTGGTTGGAGAGGTAGTGAAGTATTATATTTTGGTGATCATCCATACAGTGATTTAGCTGATGTTACATTAGAACATGGTTGGAGAACTGCGGCTGTCATTAGTGAACTTACTGTAAGTAATACAGTATATTTTGTTTATTTTTTTTAAACTTTACCAAATAAATAAATTTTGTATGAAGTGGTTCTACTATTTAAAAATTAGTTGTATGTGGTAGGTATCATAATGTTTAAATTATTACAATGCATAAACTTCTTAGTCAAAATCTGTCCAACCAGACTTATCAGTTTTTTTGCAGCTGTGCAAAGGTCGTATTTTAAATCTTCATAGGTATTTTGCAATAATTTGTGGTTGGTTATTTATGTACCATGTAAATTACAAATGTTCAGTTTTTTATTTTTACTTTCACATTTGGTTGCTGTACATCCCAATATTTTGATGTTCTAGTTTGTTTTGTTATTAGTGAGTAAACAGTGAGCTGATGGTATGTGGACCATCCATGTACATAAAGACCTCTGCTGATATCTGGTGCCAGGTAATCCGAATAAAGGATATCTAAATAAACAGGAAACAACACAAAACAAACAATTACACCATTTACCATGTACACCATTTACTATTACACCATGTAAGGACCCTGGACAAAGCAATCTGGAGTACACAAGTGTTGATTGTAGTGTAGTGTTAAAGGTGTTCATTAAAAATTGATTTAACTCGTTTGTTTTGGTAAAAATTAATAAAAACTGAACACTGAACTACTACTGTAGTTGAGAAAGTATAATGAACAGAATTTTGACTGCAGCCAATGACCTAACCCCCTCAGCAGTTACAACTTATGGCTGTTTGCTCACACTTTCACTATAGTGCTATGAAAAACATTCTTTCCTCTGTTTGGCTTATACCTAAAGGTGAATTTTGAAAATTATAATTTTTTGAAAAATCTGTGCTGGATATCAGAGGGCCCGATGAGGGAGAGTTTACAGTATGTCTATTGAGTGTCATGTCGTTTGATCTGACTGCTTAAAGATTATGAAAGTTTAGAACTTGTGGCTTACCTTATGCTGAGTTGGGGTTTGTTTTGTTTAATTTTTTATGTATGTGTTCATGCAGAAGTAGGATTTGAAGATTGTACTGTAATACACTTTGATTATAGAAGGGTGATAATATTTTAAGTTGTTAAAGTAATTCAAAATTGTTAATTTGTTTCACAGGAATTAATTGTTTATCATATTGTAAGGTTCTTGATTATCTATAATAAGAGTTAACATTTGTCTTTTCTTGATTTGATTTAAGCATGAGATTAAAACTTTAAACAAAATTGAATTTAAGAAGAATGTAAACTGGTTACAAATGTTGACTCAGTTAATCGAAGATTGGCAAGACAGTGAGGATCCCGAATCAGTAGCTGCTGTAGAAGAATGGATGAAGGAAAGGGATAAGCTCAGGTTAGATACCATTCAAATTATTTATTTATGTATAGAAATATCAGCTTCTATTTAGGGGTTTTGGCAGAGTTTTACCGCTTATCAAATAAGCTGCAGAATTCACAGCGCATCTTTATACTGGGGCTACATGGGTAAGATAATTATTTTGTAAAAAGGTTAGTTAAACTCAAGAAAATAATTCATTTCAAAAAGTAGTTATTTTGTCTCTAAATACTTTCAATTTATTTTACCCTTTGCTGGCCAATACCGCCCGAGTATACTTGGGATGACCTAAGGTGCCACGAGAGGCCTTGGCCGAGTGTACTCGTTTTCGAGTGTTTTGAATTCCACGGTCGTATAGTACCATCAATCTATGTAAATGACTATAGATGTGCACGTCTATGGTATTTTAGCTGTCTACTGTGCAACTCGTCGATAATATTCACGTTCTTTGAACCGTGATAAACAAAATACAGGCAGCAGTGAACAGCTGGTTTTTGTGTTTCATAACCTATGTGCAGTTTCAGTTTATACATGAGTTGTTGTTTGTATTGGGAATTTTTAGTGATATTAGTTTTATTATAACGTATAGGGTGATTCAAAAAGAGCGCCGGTTTTGATATATCAAATTAAGAGATTTATTTTATTGAAAAACTGAAAATAAATACATCAACAAGTTCATCTTACCTTCCGATTTTATGTATGAAAAATGATGTCATGCATGTGTCCTCCTCTACTGCGCTGGCACGCATCAACTCTGTCCATGAAATTGGATATTACTGCACGACAAGTTTCGACTATGTGGGACAAGTTTCCGTATGTGGGGTTTTCTAAACCCCACATACGGCAGTTCTGTTTATTAACAAAACCGTTTAAGTGGAAGTGCCCCTCATCACTGAAAATGATTTTTTTTGCGAAGGTGTCATCATCCTGCCGTTTTCTCAATACCCAGTCAACAAACTGTCGTCTCTTCTGGTGGTCTGCCACTTTCAAATGTTGCGTCAACTGAATTTTATACGGGTGATATTGGAGATCGTACCGAAGAATTCTCCGTACAGAAGAACATCTTAAACCTAATTGTTGAGAACGGCGACGTATTGATTTTGCTGGGCTAACAGCCACACTGTCACGAACCAACGCAACGTTCTGCTCAGTTCGGCCAGAACGACGACGTCCAGAACTTTTAAGGTCGACTGTTGAACCCGTCTCAAAAAAACTTTTTCATGAGCCTGCGAACTGTTGATTCATTCGGTGCTTCATACGTCCTAGAGTACCGCGAAGTCGCCTGACAGTAGCCGCATAACTCTCTCCACTCTGGTAAAATGTTTTGACGATTAACACTCGTTGCGCAATAGTAAACTTCTCCATGGTTAGACAGATACTGCGAGAGTATTACACTGCGAACAAGAGAAACTACAACTGAATCGGCAATCGGAATGTTCTCCGAAATAGAAATGAGGTCAAACAATGTTGCCAACCGATAAACAAAAATTTACCAGCCGTTTAAAAACCGGCGCTCTTTTTGAATCACCCTATATTTATAAGGGTTGCTTATAATTAGTGTGTTTTGATAGTGTGTACATAAGTGTTATTATATTTTGTAATTTAATATTGTGACCATGGGTTTGAAAGAGGATGAGACTGAAGTTTATTTGGGGGAATATTCAAATTGTGAAAGTGATTCAGACAGTGAATTTGTATTCAGTTCTTTTTGAACTAACTAATTTCAAAATGACATTGTTACCGATGAGCCTGTGCAAAACCTATCTGGTGGTTATGATCTGTCTACACCAAGTCCAAGAAAAATGATAGTACAATTCCTGACTACATGAAAACCCGGCCTCAGGGGACATATTATACTCGGCCAGCAAAGGATTAACACACATGTGTAGAGCATAGTTCCCATGCCTTGTTTTTTTTTTTGTTAACTTATTGAATTTTAGTATCTTATCTTTCTTCACCTCTCAGTTACAATATTAAAAAATTCAGTGGAAGTAATATTCTGTGATTTTTTTTTATTTGTTTCAGGCAAGACATAAAATGTATATTTAATAATCAATTTGGCAGTGTTTTTCGTACGTATCATAATCCTACGTATTTCTCTAGAAGATTATTCAGATTTGCTGATATATACACATCTAGTGTAACCAACTTGCTACAGTATTCTGTTCATCATACATTTTACCCTCGCCGTGGTGTAATGCCTCATGAATATAGCGCTCTCTTTGTTTAATGTTTGTTTTGAATGTAGAAATTTAGTTTGCATTGTCTCATTTTGCAATCGTTTGCTTTTACTAAAATTACTGCATAATCCTGTAATTACCAATGATGAAAACGAGAATATTCCTTATAGTTTTTGTTTGTCATGCGCTGTTATAACTGAAAATATGTAGGAAGAAACACTCACATGTCTGCCTTGAACTGAGGACATTTTAGCATCCAGTATTCTTGGGGCAGTACTTCAGAAACATGTTGAAACAGTTCTCGAATTGTATCTGGAGGCTATATCTAAGTGCCACAGATATTGGCACAATTCCCTCAGCAATGTAAGATGTTTTCTTCTTGGAATTTCTTTGCCTAATGGCTGTTGCTTATCATAATGGCAATTTTGAACTTGGACATCGCTGCTCTGACTAAATCTATGGAGTTGTTGTTCTCTATCCCCTTAAGTTCTTTAGTTATAAGGCTTGTCATCTTCTCCGATTTCTTTTTCCTGTTAACTTACCCTTTATAATCAATTGAAGCAGATTTATGATCCTCCATGTATAACATGAACAAGATTGTGGTTTTCTTGTTTTTGTAATCTTAATAAGTTCTCTCTCCTTACTCAACAGGTACAGAACTTATTCGTTTGTTTTCATTTCTGTCCATGATACGCTCAACATACTTAAGGACAGACGGAATCCCTATCTTGCACATTGTTGGAACATTTTCTCAAAAAAACGACTGAACCATTTTACTTCAAATTTTAACACAGTTTATACAGTACTTTATTACAAAACCATGAGTATTCACAACAAAAAAAATTTTGCGACAGACTATTCGGAACCTGTAATTTGAGGAAATTTTTTATTTTCTTAAACTTTTTTGTAGTTAACTGAAGTGACTCAAAAAACTGATGGTTGTGTAGAGTCCCAAGGTAAACCATGTGTAAACATTTGAAGTGGATTGATGTGGTAGTTTTTGAGAAAATGTATCTTTTGTACAAAAAAAAAATTTTTAGTAAACTGCAAAAAATTACAACTATTAGCATTAAATCATACTAAAGAGTAGCAAAAAATTGAAATGCTATATTTTTTCAAATATAAAATCTCAGAATGTTAAGTATTATGTATCAATGAATTCAGAAAATCATTAACCATGTATCATGAATGGCGCTACAGTTAAAAAATTGAAGAAATATATTTTTTGCTGTCCATCTTCCCTGAAGTTCAAAAATTTGAATTTGAAAGAGTTCAATTCAATAAATTTTTAGAAGTACTTGATTAAAAAGCAAACAAGTTTGTTGTATTAAAATAAGCTGTTAATTGTATATTTTTTGTCTTGAACACCAATGTCTTTCATTTAACTGCCAACGTGAAGATTGAGCACAAATGTGAAACTGAGCAGGGAGGCTCTTACTCGCATGTGCAACCTTGATGACCACCATTCTAGTCGCTGGTTCTTCATACATATTTTCCCCTATATTTTGAGGTTAAAATTTTATAAAATCATAAGTATTATGTATGTGATACATCAAAATAAAAGTTCCTACAACAAAATTGGAATTTCATCCCATATGTTATTAGACGTGATTTGTATTATTATTATATTAATATTATTGTTATTATTATTATTATTTTATCGCTTTTATTAAATTCAGAATTTATGTAATATTTATGTTAATGTTATTTATCTAATATACACCTATCTTTCAAATCCTTGTATTTGGAGATGAATGCAAATCTTTATTTTTGTATGTTATAAAAAAGTAGGGTATAAGTTATTAAAGAAAATAAATGTATTGAAATGTTTTTTTAGATCATATTTAATAAGGAACATATTCATACATGTATTATATATTATACTCCTTTAAAAATGATTATTATTTACTAGAGTTGGTGTTTTTTTTATAAAGCCTAAGTAGATCAATTAGTATTTTAGGATAGATTGTTACCAACATATTAACAGTTTCTTCAATGTAATAAATATGTTTTTAAATAAAATTATATAGGGTTCATTTGGAACTCAAAGTTACTTATTTGGTGTTTAAATATGTAAAAATATATAAATTTTCATTAAAGAATTTTAATATATGATGTTATTTCTACTATTAGTTGAAATATTTACAAGTTAGGCTATATTATGATTTAAGTTCAGTATGTTTATGTAGATTCCAAAATTTTCATTGCTTCTAGTCATTAAATCTAGTATTATTTTATTATATTTAATATTATATAGTTTTTTATTGTTTTAAACATTCAGTGAAAAATTATAAATATGGTGAACAAAATCTTATTATATAGTTTGAGCTTGTATCATATTAATTTATATTGATATTGTATGATTTTTTTTGACAATTACAGTATTGTAGTCTTCATAAAATTTAATTAAATTGAAATTAGGGGTTTGCTGTTTTCTGTATGTTGTTCATATCAAAAACATCTATTTAAGGCAAGTGACCGTCTTGGTTTAGAATACTTTTCACAATTATCATATTGTAGTGACTATAATGCTTTTCCAGGTTGATGAATTCTGCTGTTCCACATGTTTAGACCAGTTAGAATGTTTGCCAGCGTTGTCAAATTGTAGGAATGTTTCAGCCTGACCAACATCACGTGCACATGCATATAAGAGCCGCAGTAGTTCACTTGTGTCTTGCATCTCGTACTGAACACATCGATTATAGAGTGGGTTAACATGCAATACTTTATAATATAATCAGCTGATTGTATGTTCATAGGTTATAATTGTTATTGAAAGACCAAAAAAATGGCTGACAGAATATATAACAGAAGTACGAGAGCAAGTGTTGGCAACATTGCTGGCAAGTCATTGGCTAGCTATGAAGTGGGTTGGGGCAATGCATCCATTCAGAGCTCATCAGCCCTGAAAAATAGTATGCATTATTATAAATGTTATTGGAATGTCAGATACATTATAGTTCTCTCTGTCTTGTGTTTTGGCTATCTTTTTGAAGCAGGTGCCTGAGTATTTACCACCATTAGTACTTTGTGTTACTTATACTCTTTGTCTTTGTAGAAAAATATGAAAGTAAATTATTAAAAATAGTATCTTGGCTGTCATTTTTTTGGAAGTGTTTTTCCCAGTTAAGTGTGTTCAAGTGTGTGCCATTTCCTCTGAGTTTAATTGTATATCAGTTTTAACTTTTTAAGGATAAAGTTTACGTATATTTGATGAATAATAAGTGTTATGTTTGTTGTTTACCATTAAATAATTTAAATGATTCAGAATCGATACAAATTTTTCATCTCAAAATATTACTATTATGACATTGATTGTAGTGAATCAGAGAAAATGTCTTGAAAGTATATAATTTAATTAAATTTTTGTAAATATAGGCTATAAAGTAAAACCCCACTGAATTTTCTTGCTTCACATGTAATGCTATTTTTTTAGGTAGTAAAACTAGTGTTTGTATAATTAGGTTTTAAATTTATTAATTGAGATATTGCCAAAATAATGATTGGTCTTCATTTATTTGTATGTGCCATAAAATTTATCAAAATTTTGTCAGTATTGTAGAAATAAATGTGTAGAGATTTAGTATTTATTACTATGAAAAGGTATTTTGTTTTTAATAAATTACAGTGTTTGTACTTACATATTTTTATATTGCTGTACATCCACTGTGGTTTTAGGATTTATAATGTAGTGTTAGATTAAATTCTGCCAAATAATTTTTGAACATTTGTTGTTTGTATTTCTTTTTATAATTTATTTCTAATCAAATCTCTTTCGAGTATACTTTGCCAAATCTGGTTTTTGCAATAACTGGCAAATACTGAAAACAAATAATAATTAACTGAAGTTTAATTGATATGTACTTCTTCTATTGTGGGAATACATTTTTTTATGGCTTTACAAGATATAAACTTTTAATTTTAAATTAACCAGTTTATCATTGTTACTGCTGATGAATATTTAACTTTATAAATGATTTATTTTGTATACATATATATCAACTTTGTAATTTTGTATATTGAAAGCCCTATTGCTTTCTTTTTATGACAATTTTGTGTTATTGTGCATAGTATTAGTCCACCTCTATTTGTGGTGTAATAGGCTTTCACTGCAAAAACATTAGTGTTCATTATCTGTAAAATATCTTTACTACTTGTTTAGAAAGGAATATTAGATAACTAAAATTCACAGTAGTATTATATCATTTGAAAATAATCAAATATGTGCTCTATGTATGTAGCAAAACCTTATTTGTATCTGAATGCAAGAATTAAGCCTTACACTGGTATAGTGCATGTTGAAGTGCATATGTAGAATGGATCACCAAATAAAATTACTATACTGTATAAGGAATATTCAGATAGTAATTTCATTTTTTTTATTTAAATATTTATTTGATACGAAATGTAAAAATAAATAAAGTAAATGAAATTATATATTTATTTTACTTTTCTTTATAAAATAGTCTTCAGAATGTGATTAGTATTTGTTCTGGTGGTACACAAGTCTGTCAAATGCCTCTCTGCAGAATTTCCTGTCCAAATTAAGTAAACATGATTTGATAGTTTTTTTGCTCTTCTTCATGGTCAAGATACATTTTTCCAATACATTCCTTCAACTTCCCAAACTAATTAAAATTGGTTGTGTCGGTATAGAAGATAATCTCCTAATGGTTGGATATCAAAAGTGACTGTTGTGCTTTTGACATCCAAGTGTGCATTATGTTGCACAATGCATGCACATGAAAGTTTTCTTGGCTGCTTAATTTTGATTGCGTGACAAAGCTTTTGAGAGTCATTTTGTAACGATCAGTGCTGACAGTAGCTTTCTGCTCTAAAAACCTATAAGAATAATGCCGTAATGGTTTCAGAAACTTCTTCTTGGAGATAAATTAACAAAGGGGCAGTCCTATTTTATACAATAAATTTCACTAACCTTTTTAAGTTGCCTTAATTTCTTCTATCTGCTACTTACATGTGTATCGGTGGATCCACCATCATCAGAGTACACAATATTACTTGAAACTAAAAATTTTTTATTTAAAATCTGTAAAAGATATTACATCTTTAGTAATTTTTGTATAGATGACTGAAGATATAATATCTTTTACAAATTTTAAATAAAAATTTTTAGTTTCAAATGATATTGTGTACTCTGATGATGGTGGATCCACCGAAACACATGTAAGTAGCAGATAAAAGAAATCAAGGCAACTTACAAAGGTGAAATTTATTGTATACATTTATTATATAAAATAGAACTGCTCCTTTGTTAATTTATCACCAAGAAGAAATTTTTGGAACCATTAAGGCAGTATTGTTATTGGTTTTTAGAGCAGGAAGCTACTGTAAACGCTGATCGTTAGAAAGTGACTCTTAAAAAATTCAATCTGTCTAATTGAAATCAATTCTGATTTCAAGGTGCAGGATGTAATATAAGGATTCATTTTGAATAAAGGAGCAGTCATTCTGATGAAATGTCTCTCTGGACTAAATAGGCTTACTGAGGCTATAATGATGGCTCATCTGATGCTAAACAAAGCAGGTATTCACCACCACTTGAAAAATAACATCAGAGCAGTACCAGTGGCAGTAGGTGGAAAGTAGATGTTACTTTATGAACAACCCTCATGCATGTAATAGAATTTCTTACAAAATGGTTTACCACCTTTAGAAATGAAGAGGAATCTATTGTACCAATCTTGGTGTATGTATAGAAGAAACCTTATTTACATAAAAATTAATTATCTATCATTTGTCAATATATTTGTGTAAGTGAATTTTTGTAAAATTTTATTTCTGCACTTAATATCTTTGAAAAACTATTAATATAATATTCCAATCATATTTACTCTTAACCTTTTTTTTGTGTCACTTGGCAGGTGATCCAGTTTACATGCACATGCCAGTGAAGAGACCTAGTAGATATATAAATTTATTTACCATTCTGATGTATTCAAACCTATACTCATAAGTTATACGTGTATATTTATACTATTAGAATAATTAATTATTTTAAAAATACAAACATATTTTAACAAATATATAGTTCTTAACATTTCTTTTACATTATTTTAAAGTTAACAAGTATTATGTTAATTAGTTACAATAGATGACTTAATACAACTGTATATAATTTATGCGTGAGAATAGAATATTATTATGAAATCACCTTTTTTTTCTTTGTTTGCGGTGTATTAAAATTAGTTCATAATGAAATAAAGTGTGAGTCATTAAATTTTACTAATTGTGTATATCATATAGATTAGATAATTATTTAAAATTATGTATGAAATACAATAAAACATTGTTAAAATGGGACCGAAGCTGATCTGGGATAATGGGAATCCAGGTTAATCAGAGAATATACAAAATTCAATAAAAATAAAATATATTTACAGAAAACTGCCTTTATATTGAAAAAAAACATGCTTTTAACAAAAACATGTACAGATAACTAATATAGCGCAGTACTGTACATAACAAAAACAAGTTCATGTACAATAAACTGTAATAATTCTTCAAAAAGTAGCTCATACGCTTTTGTGCACTTTTGTTGTATTTGCAAGTTGCAGAATAATGCATCCTTTTGAGTATAATGAGCTCGGTTAGGGCCTCCATGTGCTGCTCAAAT
Organism: Catonia carolina; assembly: GCA_035578175.1. Lineage (NCBI taxonomy): Eukaryota > Metazoa > Arthropoda > Insecta > Hemiptera > Achilidae > Catonia > Catonia carolina. Next base: position 101,596,846 of record JAQMRL010000001.1, on the reverse strand, counting down.
ATAATACAGTATATCTTCTTAACCCTACAAATGAGGCAAAATGAGTTCATATTATCTGGAGATCTGGATTGAATGGGTTGGCTTAGCAGGGTTGTACCGTAGATAGGATTGTAAGTTAAATTAGATATAGACTGATTTAAAATGTTTCAGAAGTAATCAAAATTTTTTAATTAAGTAGTTTTAATGTTGTGTACCAATTACCTGAGATTCAATTACATCCACAGTAATAAATCACATTTATATAATATAAAAGATAATGTATATTTAACAAATAAGATGATGTAGGAATATTAAACAGATACGACTACAGTTGGTTTGTACTTGTATTTTGCATGCCATTCTGGAGTATCATCCGGTCATTGTGAGCTTGAAGACTGATGGAGTTAGCCGTAGTATTTCCAGATTACATTTTCCATGTGCTGCTACTTGTATGATTCCCTCACACAAGCACATTTAAATGACAGTATAGATAAATATAATAAGTTGCTGACATATACATTTTTGAGTTTTGTCTTTCAGTTCACTAGGTGGCGCTGTTAGTAATGCCAGGCATTGAAGCTCACCATGATGTGTCACACATTTTAGTGTTCTATAATTCCTTAATTTATTCACCATTATTATTAAATGATTACCAGTATATTTCAGGTTAAAATAGTTTTCTTTTGAGTTCATTTGAGTATATTATTATTGCTTACTATGAATATTTTAAATTAAGTTCATATTATTAAATTTTTACATAAACAGTTTATATTCATTCATTATTTTTAAAACATTGTGTGTCCAATAATTTTGTTGGGGTAAAGTAAACTGGACGAGGCCATCTACCTGAGGGACCGGAGGTTTAAGGAAATCGGTGTTTTATTAGTGTAGAAAGGGTCGCCTATTGTGTTTTATTACTGGTGAAAGGGTCACCTGTTGTTATGATGCGATGGACTCGTCTAGTTGCCTAAAGGCACTTTTGCAGTTAACCTATTTTAAACCTATGCCATGCAAATGAACATGCAAAGATAATGTACTTTAATGTATATAAATTTTATATAACATAATTATAATGTATTTTAAATTAAAAACTAAGACTTAAAAAGTAAAAATATAAATAGTGCAGTAGTGCAACAAGAGAGAAGATTTTATTTCTTGAGTTCTTCGTTTTCACTATTCATGCAGCTGCTGTAGATAATATGGAAAATAATTAGTTTTTTTCACAATAATCTCCTCATTTACCAAAAGCAGCCAAAGATCTTTGCATGGTATAGGTTTAAAATAGGTTAGCTGCAAAAGTGCCTTTAGGCAACTAGACGAGTCCATCGCATCATAACAACAGGCGACCCTTTCACCAGTAATAGAACACAACAGGCGACCCTTTCTACACTAATAAAACACCGATTTCCTTAAACTTCCGGTCCCTCAGGTAGATGGCCTCGTCCAGTTTACTTTACCCATTTTGTTGTTTATGTTTTCAATAATGTTATTTGTTACTGTGGTATCTAATGTTTTCACTTACAATTTTCTTCAGGTTATTGGTACTTAAACTAAATCTTTAAGAAAAATTTTAAAAGAGAATTATTAGTCTTCTGTTGACAAGATCTCAGAAATTTGTAAATATATAGACACTTTGATATTTAATTATTTTAATTCTTGTTATCATCCTTATAGTGGTGATTAAGAATACCCAAACTGCCACTTATTTATATTTTATATTATTAAAATCAGCACTGTAGTCTCTACAATTTAATACTTAGTGAGAACAGGGCTTGGATTACTAGGCGTTCAGTGTTTTTTTATTATTATTTTTTTGTTAGAAACCGTTTATATGAAGCATCTTTCACAAACCTCTCAGTTATGTCAGTTTTTTTCTAATCATGAATGGTGACATGTCCAATATTGTAAAACAAAATTAAATCACTAAATTCTCTTTTCTATAAAGTATTTTAATTATCTCTGCCATCTCAAATGTAGTTTATGTAACTTGTTCCAGCCTGTGACAAGTTTATAAATCTTCAGGCAAATTACAATCACTTATGGAGTTACTCGTTCTACAAATACATTCTCGTTACTTATTTTCAAATAGTGTATTATATTTTTCATTCCACTGGCTTAAAAAATTAATTCCATGCAATGATCCAATAGCGACAAATTTGTTTACACCAGTTTCTTTCTTGCATACTTCAACAAGTGAGAGTATGAAAATTTCATTCAACAGTGGTCAGTATAGTGTCATAATGTGGGAGGATGTAGGGTGATGTGTGCTTGACGGGTAATCTGTCAAATTGGAGAGTCTGCTGTACTTATCCTGTTGAAAATCAAGCATTCATTAATTGACTTCTCACACTTTTTCTCGCCTCTGAACAATAATGGTCTAACAGTAGCGGAGCAGCAGACCAAACATGTTTTTTTTAAATGAACAAAAGAAGGCTTCTCACTATAACAACTTAAAATACTATAATAACAGCATAGAAATGACATGTTCCTTGCTTCACTTCACAGAGGCAAAGTTATGAGTAGTAAAAAAATAGGTCTACCTGTTATTTTCAAGTTTTATTCCATCATTTGGAGACCTTTAGTAAAGGTGCAGTTATTAAAAAACATTTTTCCTTATCTAAAAAGTATTAAAACAAATTCCTGTTGTATGTGTTCTGCGAAGATGTGAAATTTCAGTTGATTGCATTTAGTATATTTATTAAGGCCTGTAAGTATATTAGTCAGGAATCTAAATAATTATTGATTTACATAAAAATTATGATTTCATTTGAGATAAAATACAAACACTCGAGGAACTAAAGAAAGCACTAAAGTATATAAAAATATCTGTTAAAATAGGAAAAAAGCACCAAATACACAATAAATGACTCTTACCTGATTAAAAAAACCAATACGACCTTTGGATATGTGTCCATCATCAGTTGCAGTACAAATCCAGCAATGAATGCTTACTTTTGGCAGTTTGTCATGACAATACTTAAAATTATATTGAGTGGGAATAGAAAACCATGTGATCAGGTTTACCAGCTTATAAAATTTTCCCAATTAATTTTAAATAAACGTACTATACCTAATATCTTGCCCATTACAGGCAGGTGGTGTGTTAAAATTATTTGCACTTGATCTGCTAGTTCTAGGGCTACAAAAAGTAATTCTGTTTCTTATCACATGGTCAGCCATTTATATGACTGAAGCATTTGAGAACAGAAGAAGTAGAAGTAAAGGACACTAATCAGAGTTATCTCCTCTGAGAGTAATGAGTTTCATTACATAGCCAGACCCTGTGGTGAATGAAGTGAAGGTGTCATTTGCAGGCTGGAAAGTAGATGCTTTTCAGAGGGCCTGGCATGCTGATAAGTATACTTTCCACTCAGTGAGGAAGGCAATGATAAACCACCTCACTCCTCATTTAGCTTAGTAAAGCCTCTAGAGGGTCAAACCAGCCTTGCAGCTAATGACCTAAACAACATAACTAATATGAAAATTTTGAAATTATATTACAATAATTATTTATAAAAATATGGTTTTGTTAAAAAAAATTCTGTAAGTTGGTAAACCTGATTACATAGTTATCTACTTCTATTCAATATAAATTTCAATACGAACTGACAAAAGTGTGTGTGCATTAATGTAGTATTTATATTGAAACTAATGATGATTACATTATATCCTAAAAGACCTATTGTCTTTTTTAGTCAGGCAAAAATCATCTATTGTGTATTTGGTAGTTTTTTCGATATTATGTAATTCTAAACAAGACCCAAAAAAATGTTAAATAAAAAAATCAGAATCAAATATATTGTAATAATTCAGTTATTGAGAATAATGTTATGAACGTACATATTGGTTATTAACCAATCAGATCGTTTCCTCTGTGCAGTTTTTGTTATCATGGTGTGTATAATACCTATTACATTATTTTAATATTACTGTGTACTAATAAAATGATATGTCAAAAGGCAACTGGTTTTTACGGTTGTATGTTATTCTCAGTTTTTCAGGGCATAATATAATTTATGTATATGTCACTGACAGTGCAGTAGTCTTTCTGTACCTCAATAAATTTATTATGTAAGATGCAGGATCATGGTCCTGTTTGAAATAGACACCTTAATGACAATAATACAAAATTTTCACTTTAAATAATTATTAATACCATTTGGTTTCTTTTCCTGTACCTTTAAAATAAGTCATTTCATTGTGTTCCATTAGTATAGTACATTGTAACTGTTATAATAGCATATGAGAAATAGATATTTTATTTTATTTTTTGAGTTGTTATTTTTTTTGTAACCTCTAATAACATTGGCGTAATGTGCCAATATGCCGCATTGGTGTAGTTTGTAACGTGCTCGCCTTTCATCATGCGCAGTCTTGGGTTTCAATCCCATTCAGGCACGGCATATTTTCATACTTTACAAAAAAAAATCATTTCATCCTTCACTGGCTGCATTAGCAGTAATTGCAGAACAGTTGGACGTTAAAACAAAAAAAACCATTATCTTGTACTTGTGACCAATATTCTTGTTTTACAGAAGTACTGTATTTTACAGTTAATCATCTGCCTGTGTTTAAAGTATTGTAAAAAAAGCTCAATTTAGTACAGTTCCTAGCTATATAAATTTTGTAAAGAATCCTCCATTTCTGTATAGTTCACTTGACTGCGGGCAGTAATTACCATAAAGACCATTTAAAAAGTAATACAATAAATAATTAATAGATATTAAATAAACTTTATGCAATTAAACAATATTATGAAATAAACCTATGGCTTACAGGTCAGTACGTTTATATATTGCAGAATATATAAAGGACTTATTAAATTTTGATTTGCAGTTTCTATTTGTAAAAAAAAAGAACATTTTCTGTGTTTCAAAGGAAATGAAGACCGAGACGAAAAGCAAAACTGTGAAATCCTATAAAAATGATTGTTCATACAAACAGCACTAATTCTTCAATTAAATTTTAATTGCTGATGTTTTGGACAATTTAAGTGTCATATTGTCTGCAAATCACGAATGTAACCTAACAGTGCTCAATTTTTTTTTTTGTTTTTTCAGCCTCATTGGAAGTCCTTCTTGGTTTGGTTTTAGGATTCTTGCGTTTTTCCCAATAATTATTAAAATTTTGGGGTCTGATCTGTCCGATTTTATCTGTATAAATCATTGATGATGGAGCTAGAGTTTTTTCGACAAATCTTGTGTTTATCTTTATGCAACTTAAGCTGTTCAGATTTTTCTAAAAGATCTATACTTTACATAGGTTAACAATTGAAAATTATTTTAAGTTTATTGTATCTGAGTATGCACAACAATAATAATAATAATAATAAGTTATTTACGTGATTACAATATTGTAAACTACTAAACAAATTTTCATAGAATAAAATATTATGTTAAATTAACTTAATTGGCAGTGTTTCTTTTGTCAGTGTTGATGCTTGTCACATTTTTTCATTAAGGTGGACTTGGTGGTCGAATTTCGAACAAACCAGACTTCACCCACAACACAAAGAATCTTCAATGAATCTTTATAGACTAATTACACGAGAACAAAAGAAACAGTTTGTTGGTATAAGGTTTTGTTGAAATAAAGCTGTTAAAAACATTGTCCTATTAATTTATCCGCTTTATCCAAATATATTTGTAAATAACTTATAAAAGTTATTATATTATCAACAAAATTTACAACTGTTAGTACATAATTCATTGATTGGTGAAAGGATGAATATAATAATTTGAATAACGTGCTTAGAAAGCCCCATACACTGGCATTGGAGCCCAAACAACTTGAAAGCAGAACTATACACAGTCTAATACACACAATTCCAAATCTTCAGGCACATTCTTGCTGTCAATGTGACTGCAGTAATAGCAAGCTTGCAAATGATTTCTTCCTAATTGAAAAAAGTTCAAGTTTTGAAGGATTAATTGTGTTCTTTGATATTAGATTATAAAGTTTTTTGGTTGAATTTAATAATAAGATCGATTAACTTTTTAACTTAAAAGATGTAATTCTTGTACACAACTGAATTTTGCTGGCTCCTTGGAGCGCTAGTTTGCCATTTGCATTTTTCACTGACAGTAAGGTTTTTGTGGCTATAAATTACTTCTTTGGAATTGCTGTGAACAAATCATACGGAAGAATGAGACTGACGGCTGTATTGGGCTGGCCAGGCGCCAGTGACTAGTCATCTTATTTCAATACTATATATTATGTTAATGTCTGCTTCCGGCACAGTAATGTACAGGCTACTTAGATGCTTCTTGTGTGCAGTTCAGTGCTTTTCAATACGATTTTGCTCTAGCCACAACTATTTACTACTACACAAAAGCAATTCGGATGGCCCGCACCACAGATTACATTATACTATATTAACCCGCTCAGTTAATGTGGACGATTCGGATGCCCCGCACTAAGCCTTTTCTGTAACTGCAATATTACGCATCCAGACAATAGCAGAGCAGATAGTTAACATCCGCTACAAAGATAAGTGGAGTGAACAATACAATTAACTCTCACAACCGCCCTTACATCGTAAACAATAATTCAACAAAAATAATATTGAATGCAACAATACAACGCTATAGCTCTTTCAGACACAGGACTTTCAACGTTTTTGAACCCTGTGCTGCACAGAAAAATTTGTGCTCATAAAAAACTGAAAAAACTATTGTTTTACATTGGATAGGTATTAAAATGAGTTACTACATGTATAATTTCTAACTTAAATTTCAGGTAAGCTAATAATGGGGAGGTGCAAATTTTGCATCACTATGCACAATAAGGTCTGTTCCTACAAAGTAAAGCTTATGATATAGTAGTAAAATAAGACTGATTATTATAAAAGAAAGCAGTTTTTATTTCATAAACTAATTTTTACTAAAATTCTATTAATAAAAAATACAACTTGATTCAAATAAATGTACACTACTTATCATCCTATAATTTAAAAAAATTAACAACTAACAAAAATAATTATTTGTGATAATTTTGGAAACATATTTTGTCTTTTCCTAAGCAAAGAGGTACATTACACACTGAACACATCCAAAATGTCTGTTGAGGTTTCTTTTTGGTACTGCAGTGAGCGCATCTTCGACGAGTACTTCTTACTGGCTGGTGGCTAGACCCTGTTTGTCTAATTTCTTTAGGAACATTTGGTTTAGATCGATTTACTTCCAGTGGTGACATTACACCTGAGCGCCTTACCCGTTCTACAACGGTTTTCCTTACTAGCCCATGCACAATTTTGCGTCTAAAATCTTTTAATGTGAATCTCTCACCCGGCAGACAATTGTGTAATATATAAGCATTGACGACAGCAGCATCAATGAAATAGAAAAATATTCTATGCCACCACTTGTGGCTTTTACGGTCGATCTCATACGTTGATTTCAACTGGTCAAACTTATCTACAAAATTCATTCCTCTATTGTAGTCCATGATTGCTGATGGACAAGATATACCCTCACGTTTACCACTTTTCTGCCTCCTTTGTGTAGTACCAACTTCTCTTGGATCATGATAATTAGACATAACGTGCACCGCCCTATTATCTTTCCACTTAATCGCTACAATACAACCTGTAGCAAACCAATCATGTTCACCTCGAGACATTTCTGCTTCATTTTTAAATATCGGCAAATTGATTCGGCCAGGATTCACAGTTCCACATGCAAAAATGTTATTTCCAGCCAAACTTTTCATCAAATAATAACTTGTAAAAAAATTGTCAAAATAGACAATATGATATTTCCCATTCAGTCCTGCCGTTAATCTTCGTACCACGTTTGGTCCTAAATTTTTCTCAACCAAGTGTTCATTACCTATTTTACCTGTGTAAATCTCGAATTTTAGTACATACCCGGTTTTGTCACACATCATCCAAATTTTGTAACCCCTTTTGATGGGTTTCTTTGGCATGTATTGTTTAAGATAACTGCGACCCTTAAACTTTACCATGGATTCATCTACTGCAACACAAGGATTCGGTTTGAATGACTTTTCAAAATTGTGTTCCATTTGTTCAAGGAACGGTCTTAATTTGTATAACTTATCATAATTTGCATCCCCCCTTTTAGGGAGAAGATTGTTGTCGTTCAAATGAATATGACTTAAAAGCCACCCAAAACGATTGACTGTCAGTAATTTACTAATGTACGGGTCATTCATATCTTCATCCGCAGACCAGTAGTCTCGATAACTGGGTGATTTCTTTATACCCATCAGTATATTAATTCCTAGAAATGTTTCCATTTCTTGTACAGTTGTTGGCACGTATCTCTGTTGACTTTGCTGAGCCAGTAAATTTGTTTGGAACACCAAGTTATTAATAACTGTTTCATCAAAAAGTTGTTTGAAAATATCATACGGAGTTGGGTTTTGTAAATTAGTTATATAGTCTGTCGGACCTGTTGGCTCGGAAAATAATTGTCCAGGACAGGGCCCTACTTCTTGGTAATCTTTTGTCCAGTGTACTTCATTTTTGCAGGTTTTCTTTTTGTGGATAAACGTTTTAGTTTTTTAGCGGGTATACATTTAATTTTTTTAGTGGATATACAATTTAATTTTTTAGTCGGTTTTGTTTCAAGTGGTGTAGGTAATTGAAAAGTAGAAGTACTGGCAAATGTTTGATCAACCGAAATAGCAGACATACATGGAACTGGGTATGGATCATTCGAAATCACAGATGTACAAGAAACTGGTGTCGATATAGTAGGCGGTTCTATCTCAACAAGAGCAAATTGATTAACAGTATCATCATTTTCTGTATAATCATCTATATTAAAATCATCATCGTCATGAAATGAACCAACTTCTGATTCAGTATCGGAAGGAATTTCCTCGAATAGCAAAATGTCTTCTATTTCTCCTGTCTTCAGTGGCTTCATTTTACTAGAACTGGACAGAAAAAAAATTCCAGTGTTACAATCTTGTAACAGTATCAAAGTAGATAAATTTTCGCAGGAACAGACCTTCTAAACTATATAATGAGGCATCATATCCATGAAAATATATTTTAATAAATCATAAATAACTAATTGTTAATTAAATAGTTTATTATAATGTGCAAAGGACAGACTGTGATTGAATAGTTTTTAATTGCGACGTTTTTGCAGGTTATGTTTTTGCGGTTATGTATGCATAGTGATGCAATTTTTGCACGTTCAAAAATTTAACGTTAGTGTATATTTTTAACAAGTAAAATACTTTTTAAGGTAAACTAAAGAAAATGCTTAATAAATACCCAAAATTGGATATAAATACCCGAAAAGTAATTACATTATTCAAATAACAGTTTTAATCATCAAGCAATCATAAACAATAAACAACACTTGCACAACACGATTATTCAACAGTAAACTATAAGGTTAAACGTCACATAAGTATTTCATGACACGGACGCTGTGTCGGACCTTTTGGTAACTATTAAGTATGTGTAGCAAAACTTGCATCGCTGTGCGAATAGAACTAAGACTTTGCTTAAAGTGATTCACAAAATGCATCACTGTGCTGCACTTGTAACAAAATGCGTGATGCAAAATATGAATCACTATGCCTGAAAGAGATAGTGCAATCTGATCAGCGTAGGCCTTTAATAAAATTATTTGAACCACAGTCTGTTAACTTACTTATCAAACGTAAATTACATGGTACGTGGAGGAATGAAACTCGGTGAAAAGTGAATAGCGTTTGTTAAACGTCAATCGCTTTTAAAGTTACGCAATACATCTAAGCCAACATAGTATATGAGTCATCTATAATTAAAGCTACCTAGTTAATTATCAGAAAAACAGTTTAAAATGTTCATGCAAGAATCTACTTCAGTACTATAGCTGAAAGTCCACTTCTACCAACTAACAAGCTATTCCATTGCGAGATTGTTCCCAATACTTCGTTTCTGTGATCAGAAATTACCTTTAAAATTTGTTTTCTTTACGAATTTTACAAAAACAACTCCTTTTGAGGCATTTCTTATACTGTTAGATTAAACGGACTTCAACTGAATACACGCTGTGGATCTGAATATGCTTCGCGGAGCTGTAGTACGTTGTCACCTCAAGTTCCATACTCAGCCAAATTAACGTTCGGCTAGAAGCCCCTATTGGATTACTTAGTTACGTTTATGTTGCAGTTTAATTGGTTTGAATAGTTTTTTTTTCAGCGGACGTTGTGTTGACATTTTATAATGACTCATTCAACCTGGTAATGATAATATTGTTCTGACGTCAATCCAATTTCTCCTAACCACTTTAAAAATCTATGCCTTAATATTCGTGATACAAAGCCGTCAATGTAGTTAATGACGTCAAATATGTGCATATTAATATCGTATATGTAGAAACTTACTGTACAAAAGAGTAAACATATGTTTAGTCAATAAAACCACTAAAACTGTATCTTATTGATAGTACAGAGATCAATATAAAATAAATTGTAGATACATATTGCGTGGCAGCTCAACTCTTTGAGACCCAGTACTGTGATGTCATCAACAGACTAGAAGCTTTCACATTGAGTTTGTGACTCAAGAACTAGGTTTCCCCCAGCGCTTAAGTCAACTGCGTCACAAATTCCCCTCCTCATTGGAGATTTGGTAACCTATAATTAGTTTACTACTACAAAAATTATCTGTGCCAAAGCTGTTGTTACTGTCAGTGTTATTTAAATATAATTTGATATTGCTGATTTTGTGCTGCATCTAAAGGGTTGATTTTTGTTTGTTGTTTGTCACTGTTTTAGGTAAGTGTGTGCGTACTTAACCTTAGTTAATTTTATAAAATTTGTAGTTCGTTTGGTGAAGAATAATAAGCCTACTTTGCGCTAATTTATCAATCTTTTCCTGTCGTATCCTACCGTCTTAAGGTAATTTTTATTTAGACGGTTAATTTTATTTAACATCAACCTCTTTGCCTCTTAATTTAAACAAATTTGTTGTAACATCTGTTATTTCATGTTATAAACAATGCACTAACTAGTGTGATAAGAAAGTTCTGATTGCCAACCGTATTGTATCAGTAAGCTTAATTAGGCTAGTAATTTCAGAATGGAATTTATGTCTAATGGTATTATATAGTTGTGAAATATTTAATTTATTGAATGAATTAGGATTGGGCACATACAAAAGCAAGAACCAGTAAAGAATAGTAATAAGGTTTTCATGTAGTGGTAATGCTTATTTATTAGCGAGGTATAACGAGAAATGTTGCGTCATAACAGCAAGTATTGCCCCAGGCTGTCGCCACCAGGTTCAGGGGGGGGGGGCTCATTCTGGAAATTTTTTCGATGGGCTAAGCCTGGAAAATCGAACCAGGGACTCGCGGCATATTAATGTGGTATGAAATTTGAATTTTCGTTCGGCCCCGGGGGGGGGGGGGGTTGCGACTGAGCCCCCCAAGCCATAGACATTAAGTTAAATCAAAGTGTTGTTTGATGTAAAATTAGACTCATTAAAAATTGCCTCCTGAAAATTTTCATTTTTTGACTTAAGCTAAACTCTTTTTACCAAATACTCTTGAAATTATGGTGCTGGTATTATAATTTTATTGGCGGCGATGAAAAAACTATGCAAATGGAGTAAACTACAAATTTGGTTCACATCCAAGTCTTTAAAGTAGAGAGCAATATTTATAAAATAGAAAAGTAGCCTATATAGAACAGATGACTTAATGAAAGATTTAATATTGGACGATACAGAAGAATTGCATGTCAAAAGATCAGTATGTGGGTTTAAAAACTTTTTCGGGTAGGAACTAGTGATTTTGAAGATCTTATGAATTTGATTGCTTTGAAATATTGATTTAAGGATTATATGGGTTGATATTGTAAAACATAATAAAATAAAATATTATTATCAATAAAAATATTGATAGTTAACATTCTAAAAAGAACAGCTGTAGCATAAATAGTATTGGTAAACCAAAATAGGAAATATAACAACTTGCATGGTTATTAGTAACACATTGATAATAACTGCATTGGGAGCTTATTAGTGAAACAAACTACGTAATCTGTTAATAGTGTAGGCTTTTATTTATTCTGTATTTTGATAATTACCAGTCTTCATCTCAATTAACTACTTTATTTCAATAAAGTATAAAAATTGTATTCTTTTTCCTCTATGTTTTTAGAATGTTAGTACTTCTTGATGCAGTGCTCCCAGCTTAGCCTACGTCCTATAATTCCCAGCTATAAAGTTATTTGCACTTGATTGATGGATTGCAGTCATTCAGTTTCTTAACCAGGCAACAGGTTTTTTAGATTTTCAGAGGCCATTATTGTATACAAGCACAAAAATTATAGTACACATCTGAGTAAAATTATAGTATAAAGAACTTAATATAATGAAACACATTTATCAGTATTGTAAACCAGAGATCAGGCAACTATTACCTGTACTTGATAAGTGTGTGACTTTTATTTTATTACCTAATAAATAAATCAAATGAACCTACAAAATTAAATTTAACACTTTGTTAGCTGAACTTCAAAAACATGTCTGTTCATGGAATGCTAGTGGTTTTTGGTGATAACTAAAAGTTTAGTTTGAAAATCTGATTTAACTTGAAAAAATTATTTAATTATTTAAAGTGTTGCTTTATCAGACATTTTTATCAAACATTTACTTTATCAAAATTAACTTTATCAAACATTATCGTGAACTGCTTGATCACAACTTGTCTTGACAAATGATGGTTTTTGGTTGTAGTAATATGGCAGAGTATGAATAACTGATACTACATATACAATATTATGTTGTATTGTATATCGCAAAAATCCATAAAATTATAGTATAATTACGATATTTATTGCACGTCTGGCAATCCTTCTATACAGACCTGAAGACATTTTGTATGCACCACCTTCCTTGGTGTTACGATGCCTTGCCCAGTGTGTTTGTAGTTGTTTTTGTTTAATAGGGCTATATTATATAATTATTAAAAGACTTTTTTCCCAGCATAAACATCAAGTTTATGCAGGCAGATTAAAAAAGTAGTAATATGTAGTTATTAATATTAATTACAACTGCTTTACTGTTAGAACATCTGCTTGATCTTTATGGTATGTAGATCTCATGTGAGAGAAACCTATTTAATCTCTGTTGTAAAAGATCCATTTTTACTTTCTCTTGCCTATATGAATATATAGGAAGGAAAGTATTGTTTTCATGTTGATTTTTCGAAATCCAGTTTCACCGGATCTACACGTTTTCAGACCCCCTGAACCCAAAAAACATGTTTTTTAGCGATTGGTCTGTGTGTGTGTGTGTGTGTGTGCGCGCGCGTGGGTGCGTGCGTGTGTAACTTGAAACTTGAAACTTAAGTTACATACCACTACCGGACCCGACACGAACATTTTCATCAAAATCGGTCAACCGGAAGTAGTTTATTCGTATAATTTTTCACTTTTTTGCGATTTTCTCAAAAACTGGTCCTACGATTTTTTTAAAACTCAATTTTTTATTCTCTAAAAGATAGGGTAGGCGCCATGTTTGCTGAAATTCTTGGTGAGGGTGTTTTTACGTAAAAAAAGTGTTTTTTTTTAAGATTACGGCTTTAATATTAATTTAAGAGCAAAAATGTATATAATAAAAGTTGTAGAGAACTTGAAAACCTACAACTTTTATTTCAAGCATTTTTTTTTTGTATAACGCTTAGTTTAGCGGTAATTAGCGATTTTCTGTTTTTTCTCACAAAAACGTGTGAAAAATCAATTTTTTTAAGATTTCGGCCTTAGTATGCACTTTACGACAAAAGTGTATATAATAAAATTTATAGAAAATTAAGAGATCTACAACTTTTATTTAGAGAATTTTTCTCTACAGAGCCTAGTTTAGCGTGAAATTGTAATTTTCCGTTTTTTTTTAAGCCAAATTGAGTTCGATTTTCATTTTGCGTCATCCACTCATGATTAAAATAAGGTTATGTTTTTGAGGTTAGTTTTTGTTTATTTCTAATATTTTATTAATAATGTTAGGTTTATTATTAATTATTTGCATTGGCAAGAGAAAGTTGTGTGAGTGTTTCACACCAGATTTTTATTTCTTCCTAAGTTAGAATTGAAATAATTTAAGGTAATGATGTAAGTGTGTATTCTCAGAACAAAAGTGCCTCTAGTACACATTACTTTGTTCACCAGATTAGGGCTAAAATAACTTATTTTGTCTGACAAAACATAAAGGAAACTAAATAATGTTACATTACTGTAAAATTGTTAATTTTTGATATATTTTATTATATTGTTATTGTGTTCTATTATCAACTTGCATTATTGCAGTTATCTTATCGTTTCACTTAATAAGCATTTCATGATAAAGTGATGATAATATATTTTATTCATTTACAACTACATACCGTTCAGAGTACTTAAAAATAAAAAGAGGAAAACAGTACTATATGTTTTTATTATTATCAACATTATTACGCCTGAAATATTTATTTAAACTCAGTTGGAAAGGGTCAAAGGCCCTTTCCGACTTGATATGGGTCCAAGATTTAGTTGGTAGGGGTCAAATGCCCCTTCCAACTAGATATGGGTTCCCAATTTTTTACATTACATTAAAAAAATCTGTTATGACAAAGTAACTGGAAGATTCTTGATTTTTTTAATCTAGAAATAGTAAAAGCTGTTTTTTATGTATGTTAAGACAATGTATTTGTAGTTGAGAAAAGTAGTCTTTTTCTATTGTTTTTTAGTTTATTTACTAAAAGCCGTATCAACATCTTAGTCATTAATGACTACAGTGGGTTATGGAACGTTGGGTAGACTTGTTATAATTTCCAGACTTTAGCTGGAATCGAACCCGGGACCTTTACCTGGTAGGCCAGCGTGGTACCACTATGCTACTATGTAGGCGGCCACTTTTTCTATTTAAATATTGAAAAATATTATAAATAGGCATGCATGCATTTCGTTTGAATCTCTCTAATAACAGTCCAAAGATTAGTTAGTGTACAGACTGATTTACCGACACATTTTGGAAACCACTTTTATGAATACGGGAATCTTAAAATTGATTTTCTTAAACGATCTCAAATTGTTTCTTTTATATCAGTTATGTGTATTGTATCTTTTACATTTTAGATGTTCAATAAAAACATTATTTTATTTTCTGGTTGTTCTAGCTTATAGTCTTGTGTCATGATTCAGACTTATCAGCATAGAGACTGTTTTACTGTGAAGGGTTTTTTATCACTCATTCTTTACGTAATGTATTGCAATATATGAGTCACACAGCAATTCTACTATAGACAGATTTAACATACTGCAATTTAAGCCTGTTTCTATTGTACAATTTATATTAACTAATGAATAGAAAGTTTTTAATTGTAATGCATTAACACCAACTTTGTAATTATAAAGATGATACTACATTAGTAATTGATGAATTTATCATTCATTCTAAAGAAATTGACAAATTCTTATCATCTCTTTTTATATTTTTTATGATCTTTTGATCAGTTCATTTCAACACTAAGTTAAAACCATCCTTTTTAAATCTGATAATTTTTTGTAGAATCATCTCTCCTTTCTTTGGAAGTTTAAAATAGCCATCCATCAAGTTTTACTGTCCGGGGTTTTCATGTGGTAGCCATTTTTGTTTTTCCATACACTCAAATGTAAGAGTTGACACAATCACAGTTTTCACAAAATATATTTATGCTTTTGTCATTGAGCTAACTTGTTCAAAAAACAAAGAGCTACATTTTAATTAGTATTTATATTCACATTTTACTTAAAGTGAAAATTTACAAAAACTTTTCCAACTGTTACTGTATTTTACCCATTTTTTACGGCTGATTTTTTAAAAGAAAGAATAAAAAATACAAGACAAATTTTTTTTAACTTATAGGCATTAAGTACCTCTACTGAAAAAATGCCAAAAATTTCCATTTTTCGACATTTTTCAAAAATTACTTTGTATCACTCTACCTCAGAACTGTGAAATTAAATTTCTTGTGGAAATACTACCATTGAGTGGTTGCTGTGGAAAAAATGTCCCAATTTTTTTCCTGTGCCCATTGGGAGATAAGGCCTAAAAATAACAATTTTTATAATGTTAAACAAATTTTTAAAGCAAAGGAGAAAGGTTTAGGTATGAATCCTGTGAGTAGTGGTACGTAACACCTGTAAGCTAAAATATAGTCGTATAATTTTAGTTATTTAAAAAAATACCCGTTAAAATTATCTGAATTTCGATAATAGTTGAAAAAGTTTTCCTAAATTTTCACCCTTACTACTTCATTTTAGGTAAAATATGGACACATTAAAATGCAGCTCATATTTTTAAACAAGTTGGTTTTTACCCTATGTCAGTAGCATAAATGGATTTTGTTATAATTGTGATTGTGTAAACACTTATATTTAAGTGGTTGCCAAAACAAAACTGGCTGCCATATGTAAACCAGGAATAGTAAAAATAAATAAATGGCTATTTTGATTTTCCATTAAGTAGGGGTGATACTACAAAAATTATCTTTTTTTTTTTTAAAAAAAAATGGTCAAGCAACCAAGTAAATGTTTTCTGGTTTTCAGTAAATTTAAATTGATTGACTGTTTGATTGTACGAATTAAAATAATAATACTGTTTACTGATAAGAACTTAATTATTTCAGTTAGGCTGAAATAAGTTATGAATTTCGGGTGCACTTAATTTTAATTGAATATACAAGCCATTATTTTTGATGTTAGATAACAGTCTTTTGTTTAATGAATAATGGTGTTAATTACATAATTATGTATAAATTTTAAATCGTTTAAAGTAGTACAAAGTGAGCTCATAAGAATACCTGCTTTGGCATACAGTGGAGGCCAAGTAGTTGTTGAGTGGGAGGTGAGAAAGCAAGACTTGCTTTCATTAATTACAACTCTATTTAGTTTTGTCTGAATGTAACATGATCCATCCATGGGATAACTCCCTTTTACAAAATAAGCATTTTCAGTTACAAGGTTGTTTTGTACATGTAATGGTATTTTATGGCTCAGACTTAAATATAAAGTGGCTGGCATGTTGGTGTATTGGTCAGTGCACTTGACTTCTATGTGAGAGGTTTCTGGACATAAGAAAAAACTTAAGCATTTGCATTAGAATTTCTATTCAGAACTGTATGTTAACTTAATAAAAGGATGGTACAAAAATGTATTCTGTTATATGGGAAGGTTCTGCAGTTTTATTTGCCCCCAACTATATCAAACTTTTTGTAGTTACATTGACCACTTTTGATTTAAACTAGGATACAAGAGATCACTGACTTCATTTCCCTATCTCCTTATTTATTCACTTTCAGTAGTTTGGGGTCCATGCTTGTTGATCTAATGTTGTAGTCTGTTTGAACAAAAGCAATTGATGAAAAAAAATGCTAAAAGTAACTAGGAATCCAACCCGGAATCCTTGGCATAAAAGCCAGTTTTATTAACAGTTTTACTATGGGTCAGCCATTTGTAGTCTCTTACTTTATTTTGTTTGTATACTGTTGGACTTGAGAATGATGTTTTTATTGATGAAGTCACAGCATTGTGGTCTGTATCAGTGTGAAGAAATATGAGGTCTGTTCAAAAAGTATATTCAACTTAAAAAAAATTCTGTAAATGTTAAAAAAGTTACCCTAGTCCTTTTCAAAGTAGAACCCCCTCAGACTCCACACTTTGTCCCAACGATGCTGCTACTGTTGGAAGCATTTCTAGACAGGTTCTTTAGGTAAGCTGTTAAGGCCATTCATCATACTTTCCACTATGACATCTCTTGACTTGCATTGTTCTTTTAAAGACACTTTGAGCTTCAGGAAGAGCCAGAAGTCACATGGTGCCAAATTTAGTGTGTCTGTTGAACCGTCAAGTTATTTAATGAAGACTGAGTTATGTCATCTTATCATTATTTGTTGGCATGTAAAAAAATAAAATCGGTTTCTTTTTGAACAGATTTCGTACACGGTTGCCTAGCTGTTGAGCTTAAAAAAGATGGTGTCATTAAATTTTCCTACTACATCCTCAATAATTGACAGTATTGTTTTGAAACCATCAAAGGATTGCAGTGGCATTACTTATTAGTTTGGTACTATTTTCAGTTAGATTTTGTATGTACGTCTTACATAACATCAGCTTGTTGGTTAGGTCATCAGCTGAAAGGCTGGTTTGAACCTCTAGAGGCTTTACTAAGTAAATTGAGGAGTGAGGTGGTTTACCGATGTTTTCATGTTCAAACCAGAGCATGAAAACAACTTTCTGATTCAAACCAGAAAGGCTGGTTTGAACCTCTAGAGGCTTTACTAAGTAAATTGAGGAGTGAGGTGTTTACAGATGTTTTCCTCGTTGAGTGGAAAAGTATGCTTATCTGCATACTGGGCTTTCTGAAAAGCATCTACTTTCCACCCTGCAAATGACACCTTATAAAACTTTATAATGAAATTCATTACTCTCATAGGAGGTAACTCTGCCTAGTGTCCTTTACACCTCTACTTCTTCTGTTCTAAAGTGCTTCAGTCATGTAATTGGCTGAACATGTGATGAGAAACAGAACTATTGTGGCTCTGGAACTAGCAGATCAAGTGCAAACAATTTTAACTCCACCTGCCTATTATGGGCTAACATTAGCTTAATACAATATTAAATTGACTTATCCTTCCTTTGTGTACAAAACTTTACAATTTGTAAAATTATATTGGTATTACTAAATTATTAAGTGAATTTCAAATTAGTGTTAGTAAAATTGTCATTGTTCTCTCATTGTTTATGAAAGTGTGCACCATAGGCTGGGCTATGGTTTAGTGATCAACACAACTGTCTTCTGTTTCAAGGGTTCTGTTTTCAATTCCCGATCAGATCTGAAATTTTTTTCATCACTTATTTTTGCCTACCACCTTTCATTATCTGCAGTAATTTGCAAAACTGTTGGACATAAAAAAAATTGTTATATGTCTTGCCAAAGTTTATTTGTAATTTTCATATAAGTATTAAAGAAGAGTGTCAGTATATTTGTAAAAGTTTTGAAAGTGCCTTTTGCATTGTAAATTACTTCAGCTACTAAATGCAGCTTTCATGCCAATAACAGTATTATGTTTGTGTATAAAACTTTCACCTCTTAAAAATATGTTTACTTATTATGGTACAGGTACAGGTACATCATGTATTTATGTGCTTACTTATTTGTGACATCCTGATTAAAGAATTTAATGATAAATTATAATGAGTTAATTTGTTTGATGATATTTGTGTAGTCATATATTAAAAAGTAGGTTAGCTAATAATTACAATAGTTAATATGGTGCATGTGCTTAAGTATGTTTTTAATAAAATGAAATTTTGGATATTAATTTTTATATTTTTTCCACAGAAACAAAAAACTTATATAAAATGGCAGACAGAGCTCCTCCTCCTTCTTATGATGAAGCTGTTAATAATAAAATGCCTCCGCCAAGTAAGTAGTTCAGTATTATAGTTTAATTTATTGATTTTTTCCAATTACTGTAATTAATTTTTCACTGAATCCAGGAAATTCCATAAAAGGTGATATAGGACCAAATCAAGATAAATGCGATAATACTAAAAAAATTAAATTTGTTACTTTCCAACAAGTTTCCATATTACGCAAAATGTTTATGCCTGGATTTCTTTTTCTCTTTGATTTACACTTTTATGTATTCCAGTGAGTGTTATCTAACAATTTATACCAAGTGACACACATCGTACCTTAGCATTTACTTAAAAGTTGATGTATTTTTAAAATAAAAAATGTTTTAATTAGAATCTTTGTGGACTTCTAAATGTTTCATCAATCAAATATGTTTTTTAGTGGTTTTTAAAACAAATAGATCAACATTACGTTTTAAATATTGTAGTAATTTATTAAAGCATATTCTAAATTTATCAATAGGTTTTTGTTTATTCATATAATTAAGTGGTGTAATTAGCAAAATAGTAATCATTTCTCTTTTTGTGTAGTTATTGTGGACATATAAATTCTGTACAAAAAGGTATTT
This sequence comes from Catonia carolina, assembly GCA_035578175.1. Taxonomy (NCBI): domain Eukaryota; kingdom Metazoa; phylum Arthropoda; class Insecta; order Hemiptera; family Achilidae; genus Catonia; species Catonia carolina. The sequence goes on along the minus strand of JAQMRL010000001.1, from coordinate 101,576,888 downwards.
TGTTGACATACGTTATCACGTCAATTATATGTACTGGTAACTAAAATAATTACTATCTAGTACTAAAAATTACTTTAGTTGATTAAGAATAATAATAATAAGAAATACATGAACAACATAAAGAAATATATAAAAACAATGAGGAAATAACTACCTCATGGTGCAGTCGTTAGTGTGCTACACTATAAAGCAGAACGTTGATTCCTGGCCAGGGCCTGGAAACTTATTACATCCAAACCCACCCAAAAGAGGTGCTCGTGACATAGTTGTTGATGAACTTAAAATTAATTAAAAACAAGGAAATATCCCAGAATGATTGTGCCCTTTTGTAAGGTACCAATAAACTGTCATTGAGTAGGTTCCATATGATAAATTCACTATCTGTTATTTGTTACTGTGGTAGAATGCTAGAATATTCAGAACTGTAAAGTTTGCTTTACAGTTACAAAATACAAAATAGAAGGATAAAAGTAAAAATATATAATGTTTAGAAGATGAAGAAAAAAATTTATTCAAGTCGCTTTAATATTTATGAAGAACAAAAAAAATCAATATAAAAATTGGATGAAACTTCAGCTGGAAATATATACTTTGTGTACTTTATTGAAAAGAAATCTGGTGTGAAACGCTCACACAACTTTCTCTTGCCAATGCAAACAATTAACAGTAAACCTAACATTTGTAATAAAACATTAGAAATAAACAAAAACACTAACCTCAAAAAAACATAACCTTATTTTAATCATGAGGGGATTTTAAAAAAAATGAGGGGATTTAAAAAAAAATTGTAGGAGCCGTTTTTGAGAAAATTGCAAAAAGTGAAAAATGACAAACTACTACTTCTGGTTGACCGATGTTGATGAAAAAGTTCATGTGGGTCCTCTAAAGGTATGAAGTTTCAACTTTGTATGATGTTCCGTTCTTGAGATATTCTGTTCACACACATGCAGACACACAGACCAATCGCTAAAAACATGTTTTTTGGGTTCAGGGGTCTAAAAACGTGTAGATCTGGTGAAAACTTGATTTCGAAAAATCTACGTGAAAACAATACTTTCTTTCCTATGTATTCATATAGGCAAGAGAAAGTAAAAATTGTGTTAATGTAGGTTAGTACAGTGAGTTTGAAGTACAGAAAAACCTCGTTAACCCGGATCAAAAAGGGCCAGGGTCGATCTGAGTTAACAAAAATCCGGGTTATTCAGAGAATGAGGAAAAACAATAAAAAAGAACGTTTACGTATCAAAAATATTTTTAATGTAATTTAAAATTATTATCGGCACACTTTCACATAAGAACACATTACTGCATGTGTTTACCCTACACAATATAGTTACAAACTAGTCAGTAGTAAAAAAAGCAGTGAGCTTTTGCTGCTTCAGTTTTGTGTATCGCTTACGAGCAGGGCGATCTCGCATCCGTTTTAGCATTAGAAGCTCGTTTAGTGATGTTTTGGCTTCACTCTCGAAATAAACCATCAATTCATCTATGTTAGCTACTGCTTCTGTGTGGGTCATAACCAAAGCTGGTTCATCAACACTGTCTGAATCTTTTTAATTTTCGGTAACACTGTATGATGCAATAATCACTTTATTACCTCTGTAAGGTCAATTTCCAACCAATTGTTAATGTCTTCCATCAACATCGGAAACGCCATCAATATTTTTTTAAATGTCTATAAAATGTTGTTCCACACTTATTTTTTCTTCTTCAATTTTATTGTTTTGTGGCAAGTCACACACACCAGGCCAAAATTTTTCCATGACTATCAAAGTTTCTTTTCTAAGGGTTGAGTCACCAGTTTGCTGCATAGCAACAGCACGCGGGGTGAGTAATGAACTCACCCACTGGCAAGTGAATTCAAGTAATGTACCTGCTGATAATAGTAATTTATCATCAGTAAAACAAGTTTACATTTACTACGCCAAATAATTTTTTCCCCAAAACTGGTCTGTGTTAATGGGGTTCTACTCTACCTTTAAATTATTTAAACATACCTGTATATCTGTTTTAAAATAAGACTTGTGTATTTTTTGTTTGCTTGTATTTCCATGGCTCTCAAATTTTGTTGTATTTTTATGGTAATTTTTGGTCTGTAATTTTAAACACAAATGTGTATTTATAATTCTGCATTTAATCCATTTTGGTAGATCATGTCATCTTGTTTAAAGATTCTCTTTTAAAAAGGAAGTAGTCTATCTGGAAGAAAATATTTTTTATTTAATAATCATGTCCTTTGTGAATTATGTCTATTTGTTAAAGCTGTCTGCACTACAAATAAATTACTATAATTCTCATAAAAATTGTAGTGTAACATTCTCTTAATTTGCATTAATTAAAAAATAAGTATTATAATGCACATATGATATTACTTAAATGTAAAATATGTCAAATATTATTTATTGTGTAACAATATTACTCGGTAAATAATTTGTAGTATTATTTAAATTGCATATTTTGTTGTTCACATGTTATGTAACATGATTAGGCTTGGATTTATTACATGTTAAACCAGTAAGAAAATTACTACATAGGAAATTTATTTATTTGTTATTTTATTTGGAATGTCCTTGATTTGTAAAAAACTGAACAAGTATTTTTTGTAGATTGCTATTACTTGCAGAGGTAAAATTGGAGTATATAAAATGGTTTTGTTTTCGAATAAATTTATTTAAATATGTCTACTACTGTAAATTTTGTGTTATTTGGTTATGTTTTTGTGTTTCAAAAATATAATTATGAGCTAAAATTAAATTTTAGAATGTTTATGATTAGTTTTTTACTTATGAAATTCTTCTTGCGTCTTATTTTCTGTGGCTCTAAATATATAGAAATTGAAATGTCAAATTCATGAAAAGTAAAGTCAGCTTTCCAGAAATAAATGTTCTTCATCCATAGGGCCATAATTAAAAATAAATTGTACAGCAAACCTACCTAATTGTTGTGCTGACCTTCATGTAGTTTTATAAAATTGTGATCATATTATAACCAATTTTTAACTAGTTGTAACTGTGTGTGGTGAATAATGTCGAATTACTGAATGAATGAACCAATTTTAATGTTGGCATCTACTGAAAATTGCAGATTGCAGCTAAACTATGATTTGGACTAAAAGTGTTAAATACCAAAATTCCAGCATTTTTTAAAAAATTTTATTATTTTTCCTTTGTTGTAAAATGCATTGTAAATTTAAAAATAAAATAGTTTTTCAAAGAGGTAGAACCCCACAAATTTCCCCTAGGGTACCATTTATGTTTCATAATAAACCCAGAAATTGCAATAAATGAGAGAATTAATCAAAATCTTTATAGTCATTCTTGATAATATGTGTATTAAAAATAGGTTTTTTGTACTTTTACAACAAAACAGTGCTCTTAATTTTGGGGTTGCTTGTCTAATTCCAAAACTCTTCAGGATTAGTTGACATACACACTTTTTACATTTTTTTGGCTTCAGGGGATCATAAACTAGTGAAGATCAATTGAAATGCGAGTATCAGAGTTTTTGCATAATATAGATGCGTAAGAAAATAATATAACATGTATCCAAATGACAGATAATTTAGAAGAATGTATATTTTTTATGATTAATTATACCTGTGATTAACACAAGTTACTGTTTTCAGGTGCACCAGTAACGGTTGTTGTTGAACAAGGTTTTGCGCCGTTTCCACAACGAATGGTGTGTCCATCATGCCATGCTAACATTGAAACAAAAGTTGAATATCGTCCAAACAGCAATACACATCTTATCGCATTACTTTTATGTTTCTTGTGAGTATAATATTGAACAATAATTATATTATAACTGTCGTGTATGCAATTTGCTGCCTCGTAAACGAGTGTTATATTTATGCACATGCACCAAATGCTGACTGCAACATTGCAACAGCCAAATTTCAAAACTGTACTTACTTGAAAAACATGCATCATACTTACATCAAACATTGCACAGCTCACAAACCATCAAAACACAGATCAGAAACTCGGAAAATTCAACTGAACAACTAACATAAAGACTAGTAGTCGTTGGTGTGGAGTATGTATACAGTGTTTCTTGTGAAATACAAATGTTCAAACTGCTTTTCAGTGAGCTTGTGATAAAAATAAAAAAATGAAAATAAACAAAGATTCTAATTTTTTTATCTTAAATTAACGCACCAGGTTGGTCTAGCGGTAAGATTGTTGCCACAAGTCGGCTGTTAACAGGTGATTTTTAGAGACAAAGATTTTGTGGTTCAAATTCTAGTAAAGGGTTACTGGTTTGATGGTTAGGGTTCAGTTAACCGTACTCACTCAAAAATTGTTGGCCTGAGTCTGTATAAGACTACACTTCATTTACATTCATATACTCATCCTTATCTCGTTGGGTCTTGGGCAATACGTGCAATATACATGTATTATGGATTACAAAAAATTAAGTACATTAAATTTCATTTAACGTTAGAACAACAGATGTAATCAGATCATATTATGAAAGTAAGGTTGAAAGAATGGGACTGGTGCTTGTATCGCACTGTTGAGTGAATCATGTTGATGAATGTCAAATTATTATGTGCATATCTGCTTCTAATACAGTAATAGTTCAATGCTTTTAGTGTTCAGTACACTGTTCTATTCTTCCTTTGACAATGCTCAGTTTTGGAGTTAAATATGGTTTCAAGTGTTTTGAATTGGTTCTTGCAGCTTGGATGGTTCACACTTAAAATTTTCGCCTACAGGCTACAGCAGAGCAGAGCGTTTGTTTTAACAGTTCCAAAGATAAATGGAGGAGGCTGTAGAGAGATTTTTTTGGCTTTATAATAGGATATATGAAAATTGCAGGGGAAAAGAGATCCTTCAAATTATGCCAATTCAAATTAATGTGGTCATACTGCATTTGAATATATATCTTAGTTCACTGCGATCTGCTAATCTTGTAATACACTTCCATTTTGTATTAGACTGTACTTTCTTAATTTTATCAGTTAATACAAATAGTACATTTTAAAGTGGTCCTAAACTGAAGTATAAAAAGCAGAGAGAGAGTAGCACAACTAGTTTTTGTTAGTTGTGTTTCAGGAACTGTTTCTATGATAATGCTATGTTCTGCACGTAACAGACAAGTGGTTTGTTAAATTAATTACACTTGACCCACTAGTTCTAAAAATATAAAGTATAATAGTTATGTTTCTTCTTAGATTATAATTAAATGAAGCATTTAAGAACGCGAGAGGTAGAGATGTAAGTGAAATTAATTTAGTTAACTACTAAAAGTAATGAGTTGCATTATACAGCCAGACCTTGTGGTGAATGAAATGAAGGTGTCACTTGCAATCTGGGTAATAAGTGCTTTTCTCAGGGCTTGCATTCTGGCAAGCAGTCATACTTTTTAACCCAGTGAGGAAGTGGTTAATTGTAACCCAGTGGTTAATTGTCTCACTTCATGATTTACTTAGTAAACTCTTCAAGTTCAAATCAGCATTTCGGCTGTTCATAAAACAACAGTAGGTCCTTAAAATGTTGGAAAGTTGGTCAATAGTGTTGCAAAAGGAATAAATGTCATTTAGGATTACACAGGACATAGTTTTATTTTAAAGAAGACAGTTAATCAACAAATCTTATTTTATTCTAATAATGTTATTTTGGTGTTTTACATAAGTTGATTAAACCCTGCATCAGTGGATTGTTTATTGAATGTGTACAGATGTTTAATAATACTTTGGTCATTTTACATTTTCGATAAATCTGATCCAAGTAAAACAGATCAAAAGATGAATTTCTCTTTATAAGTACATAGCATTAAAAAATTGTATTAATGCATTTAAAAATGTATCTTGAAGGATTTAAGAATTTTTTTTCTAGGTTACACCTTTGTATATTTTCCGTAAAGGAGTGCCCTGTATAAAGGAATTATAAAGTACTTGAACAGGTAGTAGAGAATTCTGTGAGCATTTTAATCCATTAACTTTTGTATAATGTATTACATTAGACACATATTTATGACCAAAAGCTTACCTTCTTCCAAAAAAAAAAAATTTGAAATGTCATGTATCCAAACTGTGAAGTTAAACCGTGATAATCATTTTGTGAGTTTTGTTGGTATTGTATTGACTGTTTCATTTAATTCCTGAACAGAAGAACGTTAGTTTTACAAGTATGAGGGTGTATTGAAAAGTAATGCCTCCATTGCTACAACTTTTATTAGTAATGGATATATTGTTTATATATTAGTATGAAGTGATAAATTAAACTGTCCCCTATCCACCATAATAATCACATTTCCACATAATCGCCATTAACTTGACAGATTTATGCCAATGTTCTACGCTTTGGAAAAATCCATCACGGAAGAAGTCTGAACTTTTTGTATGCCACCACTTCCTCATCTCTGCAATCACCTCTGCACTCAAAGATAAACACATGCCCTTGAGACGTTCCTTAAGCTTCGGAAAGAGGAAAAAGTCACAGGGCGCAAGATCTGGGCTTTAAGGTGAATGAGGTAAAATGTCTTGAAACCCAAGCTTCTTTAGTGCTGTACTTGTTTTCATACTTGTGTGAGGACAAGTGTTGTCATGATGCAGAATTGGCTCTTTGTCTAGACGAACCCTATTCAGCTGTCGCTTCAGATTTGATAGGGTAGCAATATATTGTTTCGAGTTGACAGTACAGCCATGTTCCATAAACTCCATATGAATGATACCATCACAATCCCTGAAAACTGTAATCCTGACTTTCCCAGCAGATGGAATTGTTTCGATTTTTTTTTTGTTGCGGCTGTGAATCACCGTTAAAAAGACTTGTTTACATGACTAACTACTTTTGAGACTATCTGGCCCATTATTATAATCACGGTTAATTTACTAGACAGTAGGGATCATCAACAATATGCGCTGTGACAAGCCCCGCCCCCTGACATCATCTGGTCACCAGGGACAGCCGATGCACGATTGGTGCTTTGTCGGTCTGTGATGTTTACTATTCTAATACAGTCTGTAATACTTTACTAGTCATTAATAATGGTATGTTGTGCGATTGCCGGGTGTTATAATCACGACAGACACCAAAAGGAGTTGGGCATTAAGTTTCACCGTTTTCCAAAGGCAAGTGAAGCTAGATTGAAGTGAATAAATGCCTGCAAGTGGGCCGATTCATTTCTGCTGATATTGGTCGCATGTGTTCAGTACATTTTGACGAATTCGATTATGTACACGATTCAAAGTCCGAGTTGCTACATCTTCCATTAAAATGAGTTGTAAAGACGAATTCAGTCCCACATTTAAATTTGCCGATTTGTAGTGCCGTTCTACACTCAGGGAACCCGACTTGTAGTGAAGGTAAAAACCAAGCAGAGAAACTATTCGCTCGTAAGGAAGTTTATGATATTTTAAACTCATCATACAATTATTACACAGGCAGTTCACAAAATTTAGGTATAGCCGTAGAGGAAGGTAGGCCTCGTTTCAATAAAGAACCACCAAATTTAAATGTTGCGCAGTCAGAGGAAACAGATCTCTTAAAACAAGAAAACGCCGAATTAAAAGAAGAAAACAAGTCATTTAGAGAAAAACATTTGGTCGCAAATGAAGAATTATTAAAATTAAAATTGATTTCCCATGTAAACATACCTAAACAGCTATGTTTATAAAAACAATGCAATAATCCTACCGTAACAACGCATGGGCCGAGTTGTTGGGGGCCAGACTACGCCATCACTCATATGATATCTCACAGCAGCTGCGCGTGCCCGCTACCGTCTAGTATAGACCGTGATTATAATAATTATAGCGATGGAGGCATTACATTTTAGTACGCCCTCGTAGTATATGAATATAGAGTAAAGGTTTTCTAATCTTTAAATATTTAATTATTATTTTTTCAGTAAATTACTAATTTGGTATTAATTTTTTTTCAGGTTCTGGCCTTGTGCACTTTATCCATACTGTATAGATACTTGCAAAGATGCAATGCATTATTGTCCAGAATGTGGAACATTTTTGGGGACCTACACAAACTGATAGCTGTAAAATGTCTTTCTGCATTTCGTATTACCATTCCTCATTTTATGTATATAGTTTATGTACTAACTAAGTGATTGCTCATTTCACTTACTTTTATTAGTTAGTCATTTATTTCTTTCCAGTAAGCTTATGGTTTTAATTATAATACCGGCACTATTTGGAATAGTTAATTCAGTTTACTTTTATTGTATACATTGATTTTAGTACGTGTATGTATGAGGTACTGCTGTTGATATCACCAAATTATTTTTATTCGTATGATTTTAATGATGAATTATTTTATACAAAACTTTCTATTGTTTTATGTATATTTTATCATTGTTATTCTTGGTATCAGTTAATTCTTTTTGTGATGCCTCTTTAACTGTATCATTCCACGTGTAGATAAAATTGTGATTCTTTTCTTCTGAAAATTGTTTAATGTTTTTAAAAAGCTTAATATTTTTTTATGTAATTATGTAACAAATTTCTACATCAAAATATTTTGTATATATTGTGTTCATTCAGTCAGGTTTTATTCACTGTTTTTTTTTCTTGTTTTGTGTGTAGTACTTAGGTAATGTATTAAAATTTGGATGTTTTGTAAGAATTGTTCAAAATATGATATAATAATAGAACTCTATTCTAAAATTATGATATTCTAAACATACTTTCGATAAGAAGTAGAATATTCTGGTTGTAAAATATTCAGTTTCAATAATCTAAATTTTCTGAGGACTTATCTTTCTGAATCTTTACACCTAATTTACTTGGCATACTATTCATCCTGATCTTTCAATGTTGTATTCATACTATTGGATCACTTTCTTTAGTAAAAATTCAACTGAAATAAAAAATAATCCTTACTGTTTTATTTATAAAGGCTTGTCAGTTTTTAATTAATAGCATTGGTGACAAAATGCACCCCCTATTATCTGAGTTGTTAGTTCCTTTTAAACATTAAACACAATTGAAATTAGGAAACAGTCGGAAGTTATGATTCGTAGCTAAAACTAAAATTTGGTTTTGAGACTCGGTATATTAAATGTAAGGGCAAAAAATAACGTATTGTTAACAGTAATAATCCTAAATTTAATTATTATTTTCAACTAAAAAAATTATGGGTTATTATGCATGTAATTTTACTTAAAGTTCAGTTTTTTCATAGCCATTTGTTCTGGAAGAAAGACTTCATGGGTGTGCTGTGATGTCACTTTGTTTTTTAAATATATTTTGCAATTCCAATCACATAACGTAGTACCAGTTATTGAAGCTAATTAAACTAAAAATGCCTGCGTGCAATTTGGTTGTGACACCATTGTCAAAACCAGATAAAAGACATAAAAGGAATCTATTTCATGAGATTTTGTTGTCTGGATTGGACCAAAGTGAGCAGTAGGATGAAGACACTTATGCAGTCTATCCGCCATAATTGATTGTGGTAACTAATGATCAAGCAGCTAATGCTATTGCAATAAACTAATGAAAATAATGAACACCCTATAAAAATTAAAATTGTTTTCATGTACCTAGAATATGTTTTTCAGTTAATGGTATTTTATGTATGATTTTTGACAAGTTATTTTAAACAGAATTGTACAAATTACACTAAAAAGTTATTATGAAAGCTCTTTGTGGCTGAATAAAATCAAAAATTTTATAATGAGAAATTGTCATTTTATTGGTTTTTTTTAAATTTTTAGCTCTTAATTGTTATTTATAAGTAACATTTCAGGATTTTAGTTGTCGATAATAAACCATAGGCATGTAAGGATAGTGAAAGTAGGCACCTTATTTTTTAATGAGATACATAAAAAAATTAATTATATGTGGTATTGAATTTATAATCTCTAGTAATAAACAATGAATGGAATACATAAGAGAGTGAAAAAGAAGACCAAGGAAAATACTAGGAGCTTAGTGTTTGCAGATGATTGGTCATATGAGGAGAGACAGAGGCAGAAATGAAAAGGGCACCGGATTTGTGGAACGAAAAGATTAAGTGTGGTTTTGAATTCAGTAAAGAAAAAAAGTAAAGTCCTGATGCAGAAGAGATGTGAAGAGGGTCAATAAGGCTAAATGATAAGGTGCTAGAGGAAGTTAAAGAATATGCCTGCTTAGGAGCTATTTCTTCATCAGATGGAAAATTGAAAAAAAGAGTTAAGTAAAAGGGTGCAGAAAGTATATGGTTTCTTCCAAAGTGTGAGAGGCTTAGCCTAAGATCAAGAAGTTCCTATGGATTCTAAGAAAATTATGTAAATACATTTTTTGTGCCAATTTTTAATAATGCTGCGGAGACATGGACTGGGGGAAAGAAGGTAGAAAGTAGAATCCAGGCAGCAGAGATGAGATCTCAAAAGAAGTACACTGGAGAAGACGAGAAGAGATAGAATAAGAAATGTAATAAGAGAACAACTGGAAACAGACATCCTGTTAATTAGCATTGGACAGACTAAGTTGAGTTGGTTTGGCCTTGTCAGTAGGATGAAGGAGAGAAGACTGCCAAAAAGGATGCTGTACTTAGATTTGGAGGGGAAAAGACCAAGAGTGAACTGGATGAGTTCAGTTCCGCATGAATCTGGAACAAAAAGCAATGGAGGAAAAATGGTTTAGTCAAAGAGAGAGGTGCTGAGGAGTTGTGTTGAGGCTGACCTGAGGAAACTTGGGAGAGGGATAAAGAAGATGATTATGATGAATAATAAAAAATAAAATACAATCGTTTACAGTATTTAATGATTATGTTTTGTGTTTGCAGCTTTTCTGCTTACTAATAATAATACATGAGATTTGAAGAATTGTTCTGTAAAATGTATCTGATAAATGCAGTGTTAGATAGAACTTTAGTTTATTCCTTTATTTAGAAACTATAGGTGAACACTAGAAAATACTGCAACATGTTATATTGGTAAAACATTTATTAATTTCTATTAAATGTTAATTAAGGTTTTGATGTTTTCTACTATTAAGCATATTTGTGCCTTAGTGCGGTGTTCTAAACTAAATTTTATGAAGACATTGTTGGTTACAGTTTTATTTTTTTATACATTATATATATTATATATTTACCATATTATCTATAAGTTTGTGGTGTTATGTACTGTTGTTTTAAATATTAATCTTTTGAATGAAATATGTTATTCCAGGCATGTTTTATCATTGTCATAAAATTTCCGTAGTAAAGTCTTCTATATTAATTGTTTAGTTTATTCCTTCTTCTTTACAATATATGAAGAGCATAAGTTTATATTTATGATGTTTTGTCATAGTCTTCATTATTAAAATAGTGTTATTATTAAGCTGTCAAATCATTTTTAAGTTATAGTATAATTATAATTTTAGTCTTGAATCGGCAAGTCTTCTGATTTTATGATGTTTAATATGTTGGATGATAATCTATCAGTTTCAGAGGTAAATTTGTAACTATGTGACTAGACTTTTTATTATGATCTGTTTTTATTATCTGAAAAATTGTGCATCAGTGTATAAAATCCTTAAGCGTGGAAATGTAAGGCAACGTATGTTAACCTAATACATTCTATTTTTTTAAATATGTGAACACTCTTTACCGTTTTGCAAAAATAGAATAAAACTATTGGCTTAACTAGAGTGAAGCGTAGCGATACCTTTACTATTTGTGTTATAAGTAAGATGTAATCCATCGGAAAGTATTATTTTTCCCTGTTAGAATATTATTCTCTATGTTTTCGATTTTAAAGAATTTGTTTTTTATTTTGCAAAACACCTTAATAACAATGAATTAAATAAAATTTGTGTTTCAAGTATTGTCAGATAATTGCAAATTTTCCTATAATTTTGTAATGGTTTTAAAGTATGATCTAGTGTAAGAATATGAATTATTGTATATAACTAATTAGAATATTATTAATTTGATTGTAACATTAATATATTGGTTGTGTGCATCAGTTGAAATACATGATACTGAGATTTTATTTTGTATATTCTAATAGAAAAATACTATGCATTCTGATCACCTATACACCTTGTTGTCAAAACGTGCAATTTTATTACAAGTATCTAAAATGTTAGGTTAAGCTTTTATTAGTATGAAATAATAAATAAAGATATTGTAATCTGTAAAAAGGATTTAAAATAAATTTTTACTTGATTAATAATATTTTTTTATTTCTAATTTTGAGAATATTTATTTATTTAGGAAATCATCTGTAAAATATAATTTTTCATAATAATAAAAAAAACTGTGCATGATTACTTTATTGAATTATATATATGGGCATTTTACTGGCTCAATAAAATAAAATTCCAGTTGTGTAATTTCAGAAAGTGTTAACTTTGCCAAAGAAACAGAAATAAAATAATTAAAATAATACAAATATTAATTAATTATTTTTTACATCTGTGCTCAAATATATCTTGATATAATTTTTTAATGCACTACTGTGAAATCATTGTTTAATTTATAAGTGTTATTTAAAAGAAGTGATACCTATCTAAGATGAAACATTTTAATAAATATCTGATGTTCAGTTAGTATATTACGTTTTAAATTTTTCGTGCAAGTTTTATAAAAATGTGCGTGTTGAATCGTTTATTTTTTGCTGTTATTTGATAAAAGCTTTTTGTTTATTGGCTATTCGTCATGACAACCCTCATGAGCGTTGTTAGAGCACAAGGGAGTTGTTTGTTAGCGTTCTGGTCATAAAGAAGGTCATGGCAAAATTTTCCACTTTATAAGCATGTAAAATGAAATTGTCAATCTAGTTCACTTAACTAAATTTAAATGTATTCAAGCAGTCAAATATAGTAAAGTTATTGTATCATTATAACTACTTTATCTAAAAAATGTTTAAAAAAACCTTTGTAAAGTATACATTCCATAGAATAAATAAAAATTTATTTTACTCATTTTGTTTTAACTATTTATATATTTCTTAGTTTTTACTTAATAATTTTAAAATCTGTTTACACTGTTTGTTATTAATTATAATCAGTTTTATATTCATAGAACTATTTTATTTCTTATATGGTTTTGAAATTACAAATTAATATAAAGTTGACTGCCATTTGTGTATTTTATTCACATTTGTATTGTTTGTAATTATGATTATATGAAATTTTGTATAATAAGTTGTTTATTCAATTAAATTTAGAGAATTTTGTAAATTTTGTATCATTATTTTATGCCTTTTCCATCCTGTTTTGCTTTTAAGTCAGTGGGAAACATTCCATATTTTGGTTAATTAAGATATTGGTAATTTTTAATTGATTCCTTATGAGCTCTGAAACAGAAGAATTTTATTTACTTGTATGAAATTCAGCTGTATAAATTTTTGATATATTCTTTGTTAGTCATACACCAAATTCATGAGTACAACATAACTGAATCTTTCCTGTTTCCTCTTTGAAAAGCGTTGCTGCTAAGTGTTTAGCAAATTCATCTGTTTGTTTGCCAGTCAGATGGTTATTTTTAATGCAGTGTTAACTAAAGGTATGGTAAGAAAGTTTTTAGTCAACTTTAGTTATACTATTCTTCAGCGTTTGTGAGCTCTGAACGTATGCAATCCCCTACCCACTTCATAGCTAGCCAATGACTTTGCAGCAACATTGCCAGTACTTACTCTCGTAGCTCTGTTATATGTTTTGTCAGCTATTGTTTTGGTCTTTTAATAAAAATTATAACATATGACATACAACCAGGTGATTGTATTATGAAGTATTGCATGTTAACACACTATAATCGACATGTCCAGTACGAGATGTACAACACGAGTGAACTACTGTGGCTCTCATACGCATGCGTGTGTAATATTTGTCATTCGTACAATCTGACAATGCTGGCTAACGTTCTGATTGGTCTAAAGACGTGGAACAGCAGAGTTCATCAACATTGAAAAGCATTATAGGTGTTAAACATGTTTGCACTGAATAGAAAAGAGTTGTTGCTCTGTTGTTCTGTACAGGTAATAATAATGCCATAATATTAAGAGATCCTATTTAGTGCTGCGAATTGAGTAGCTATCCATTTCTGCAATGGTGTACAGATCACAATGATCCTGTTACATGTAGTGTTGGGGTAATCGACTCGTAGACTAGTCGTTTATTCGAATAGTGCCCTGAAGAGTCGACTAGTCGGTTGTATTGACTAGTCGACTAGTATTGAAACGACTACCTTAACAGCGCGTAGAGTTTAATACTATGAACCACAGATTACATATATAACTGACTACTTTAGTCGAATTGTGCTGCCGTACTATACAAAAACACTTCGAATAAATGACTAGTCTAGTCTACTACACTAATGACCACCCCTTCACAAACCGACTACTTTTGTATACAACTAGTCGAACTGGTGCTGCCATACTATATTTTTAATTTCAACCACTCGAGTAAACTACTACCCACCCCATCACTACGGCATGCCGTCTTTGTTTACAAGCAACAATAATAAAGAAATTAATATAGTTTATCATCAAAATAATTACTACATTAATTCATGACCTTTTTATAAATAATTTGAACAGGTTGTTTTTTTTTATTGGAAGTTTTCTTCTGGAAATTTTCTGTTAATAACCGACTTACAAATGGGAGGTTTTCTGTTTTCCCGTGTGTTCACGATTGTATTTACAATGCTAGGTGTAAATAAAGGCACACTTCCATGTCACATTTTTCTGTTTAATTGTGGGGTTATTTACGCGGAAGTGATTGGAATATGGATGTTTATTATTTATCAAACCCCTTCATCTACTTCAACAGCAATATGTACTCAAATGTAAGCCCTGCACACACCCTACAAATTTTTTAAATCGTCATTAGGGCCCTTAGGGTTATCATTTTTTTAAATTTAAAAAGACATTGTTGCTGTGAATAAAGATGTCTAGAAAATATATTTTCTTAATTATACACTGTAGTTGCTGTTTTAAGTACCAATAATTTGTTTTATTCCAAGATTTGGCAGTGTTATGACCCTCCCATCCCCCTCTTCAAACTGCAGATATGCACTGTTAGCAAGGGGGAGTAGTAGTCTACTAGTCTATTCAATTCTATGGTTCTCAAGACGAAAACTAGTAGACTACTTTTACGACTAGCCTATTCGATATTAGAAAGTAGTCGGTTGTTAAAAGTAGTCGATAGTCCCAACACTAGTTGTTACATGCATTATGACTCAATATGCACCATGTTAGTTGTTTTTTTTTAAGTGTTATAAGAAAACTACAAATGCTGTTATAGTGAACTTTATTTACTAAGATTATGTGAAATACTAAACAGTGTGGCAGTGTATGGTTACATAATTGCTTTTAATGCTTCTACAGACTGATTACAAATGGTCTTGCATATCCGAAAGGAATATTAGCTAAGGTTAGTAACATTCAGTATAATAATAATACTTCACTGTACGTGACAATATAAGCTATAACACTGCATGTCTGCAGAGAAAAAGGAGCATAGGAAGTTTGACATTTGCATCAATGTGTGCTTTATTGCAGCAAACATGTTAAGTAGCCCATGAATCTAGAAAATTAAATTTAATTGTATGTGCTCAAAGAGATAATGTACCAAAAAATTTAAAAATCTGTGGAAATAATATTTTGATCCTTTTAACAGGTTGACTGTCGTGAGATCCGGATGCGATCCTCATGTGTTTTATCAATACAGACCGTGAGGATTGCTGGTGATTCTTAAGGGTTTGTCCACACATAATCCTTGCTGGTTCCTCAGACGCCATTGTGATTCTTTGATGATAATTTTTGTAGGTCTGATCAGATACATTGAATTTGTTGCAGGCTTATTAGGACTAGTATAAAATAGGCCTATATCTGTATGCATTTATATAGTGTCAGCAATGGTTTTTTTCAAGGAAGAACACGTGTTTATTGTAGAGACTTACATAGCAAGTAAATCTTACAAATGTGTGCAAGATAAGTTTCAGTTGAAATTTCCCCGTTCTGCCGTTCCGAATAAATCGTCAATATTGCGTTTGATAAATAAATTCCGTAGAACTGGGTGTGTACTCAATGAGAAACCACCTCGCCAGCCGACAAAGTTGGGTGTTTTCTAAACCACCAATATATTTTGAGGCAAATTACTTGTCCAGGGGTTCTTGCAGAGTATTGAAATTCATTAAAAAAAAAGTAGGCTGGAAGAGGATTTGTTCATTATGTATTTGTTAATAGTTTCAATTGGCACAACAGTTTTTTTTTTTATAAAAGTTTGGCCACCAATGAACAACATCAACGACACGATCACTTTTTACCATTGATACAAGAAATCAGTTATTTTTTGCAGTTGACAAAATTTTTGATTTAATACTCATTCATGCTATATATTCTGTCCAGCTTTCTGATGAACCTTTTGATTAAACCGTGGTATACATACATATTGGACTTTCCAGAAACAAGATTGTGAATGTTGAAAACATTTACCCACAGCTGATGTAAATAAAAAACATCTTGTATAGGTATCTGTGGGAGCGGTGAATTCTGCATAAAATCAAAGCAAAGGGAGAGTATATTTTCATTCTTTTGGCTTTTCTCTTTGCTTTGCTGCATGCTAGTAAAATATTTCTTGGCTCTGCATTTATCTATCATCAGTTCAGCCGAAGCCACTTGTTTACCTTTCTCATTTAACATTGGGCTTCGTATTTTAACAAGGAGCTGTTCACACATTACAGATGTGTCAACTTGAGGTTGCCCAAAAGTTAGATTAAAAAATTATTGTTAAAGTAATTCAAATAGTATTTTGTATACAATTTTTGTAGTGGAATGCTTAAACATGTCAAACATTAACTTCACATTCAGTAGAAAATCAAGATAATGATACTCCTGGGAAGAATAGTGGCTGCAATTTAATAGGAAAAGATGCAATATGGTCATGATAAGCTTATGATCATTGTCAGGTATCGACCGGTTTTTATTTCCTACTCCTCTAATGTCAAGTGGAGCCTTTCCATTCATAAGCACACCTCTTAATCACCTGATTTGTTTATCTGCGACATCAAAAATACTAAGAAATGCAGTTTTACACACTTCAATTCTTGGCTTACCATAAGACTGAACAAAATACTTAAAAGAGTAGGCTTGTGGTTTTGCTGAACTGGAACCAGGTTCTTGTTTGCAACGAATCCTTTCTATTTGTCTGCCTTCAATAAATGACTGTAAACATACATCCTGCTCGTTTTTTGTGCTTAGACCCTTGAGTTTATCTTGAAGGGACCACTTTTCAGAATCCGATAAAATAGAAAAACATTGTTTTTGCACCTAAAACAAAGAACACAGATTTTTGTAACAATCCATCAAAATTATGAATGACCTATTTACAAAAAAATTTAACCAATTTATACTGTTTTATTCCATTGTAAAATATACATTACAAATAAATATTTGTTACTAAACTAAATGTTATATATAAGTAAAGAGTATATTAATGTAAGTAAAGGTTGTGAGCTTACCTGCAGCTAATTCCAGTTGTTCTTGGAGGTGTTAACTTAAGAGAATAATTTGTGTATTTAACACCTGTTATTCTACTTTTTTAATAACTTCAGACTTATACATTTTACGATTTCTAACTTTTTTTTATCGATTACTTTTTTCTAATCAGCAACAACATGATCAACAGACTCCATTTTATAATACAGTAACAATCACTTGTTTAGGATAGGCATAGGTTCTCAAAGCTACCACCAGAGGGTAGGACAGTTCAGTTCTGAAAGGGCTCCATTCCTGGAGTTGAGCCAGCTCAAAAATAAATGCCGTACAAAGCACTTCATATTTGTGTTTCATATTTGACTTGGAATTGAGATCTTTTGATACAAAATGAATGTATCTACTTATCAAAAGACCAAAAATAGAACAAAGTAAATTTTGTAAAAAAATGGAGTTGAGCCCTTTTCCTAAATTACTGATTGAATTCTAATAGTACTTTTTCTTTTAGTAGATTTTAGTAGTAGGTAATTCGTATGCTAAATTTTGCTTGTTTGGCTTCCTCATTTCACAAGCGAGAAAGGAAGGTGACTGTTTTTGTAAATTTTTCAGTAGCCTATATTACTTTATTAGTATTTTTTTCTTTGATGTTTTCTCTTACTTCATAGTACAGCTATTAGTTAGATTATTTTTAAAAGAATAAACAAGAATATAATTTTCATAGTGCAACCTTTATTCACAATGAATGTACATGTTGCAGTCAGTCTCGTAACCAGGAGGGGTAAGGGCTTCAGCCCCTGAACAGAAATTCAAATTTTCATGTCGGACTAATATCCTGCGGGTTCCTGGTTCAATTCTCCAAATTCAGCCCCCTCCGAAACCAAACCTTTGGCTTAGTGCCTGGTTGCAGTACATTGCGTGTTGAGTAATGAAGTAGTTTCTTTGTGAAGGTCAGTTAGTTTATTTCATAGTAGTTCATTTAGGTTCAGGTAGTTTGTGTATTTAGACAGTTTAATTTTTATAGGTTGTAAATAAAAATCAAATGATACATTTGAATGTAAATGGCCATATTTATTTTTAGTTGAGTTTCATTTAAGTCTTGGTTACGTTTTAGAATATTTTGTCTTAAATATAGTGCCTGTTACTAAGTCAAGTAATTTAGTATTATTTTAAATTATTATAACTGTAACAATTAATTTAAGTGATAAATTTGTGAATATATATTTATTTGTTTAGTGTCATGAAGGCGATTTCAATATGATGAGAGATGTACCCTGTATTTTAAACTTGAACCTCCACAGTTTTGTTTTGTATCAATATTTTATTTACTGATTATTCTGTATCTTATTTTGAAATATTTCTAATAAATTTTTTTGTTATAAATTCTATTTATAATTTTTTATAACTGTACTAAATTTTATTTTGAATATTTCAGGGAAGTTTTCAAAATATTGAAAATAAATTTATAAATAGCATAAAAAATAAATAGCAATAGGCCTAATGCAGAAGAAAATAATAAACTTTTACAATGTTCAGTAGGCAACCCTAAATTGCCCCTGAAAATTTCAGTACAAATGCTGCACCAAATCAGTACAGTTTGGCATAGCATTTTCTTGCAAATACAACTGTATTATTATAAATTTAACCTAATTGGCTTTCTTATTAGCAACGGTTTTTCAAGAATTCAGTCCGAGTCAGAATTCTTAGTCAGAAGTCTTAGTCTGAGAAGAATTCAGTCTTAGATTAATTTTTTCGTTGGATTCTTAGGCGTTTTCTTGGGCTTGGTGTTATTTAGCTTTTTCTCTACCTAAAATTTCTCTATTCTCTCGAACATTACTTTATTTTCTTTGTAAACACTTATTCCATTCCTTGCTGGTACTTAAACTTCATCTAAAATTTTCAACCCATATAATTCTAGTCTATTTAAGTAGTCGTCACTGAAACTCAATTTCTCTATTTTCAGTTATTAGCTATATTTTGTGACTGAAATTTGTGCCGATTTGTGGTTGAAAATGTTAAAAATTTTCTTATTTAATCGGGAGTCATTCATTCTTTTATTTCGTTCATAGAATCTTGCTCTTATAATCATCGTTTCTATCTATATATTTGTAAAGAAACTTTTTGGGTTTTTTCTTCTATGACATTGGATCCGTAGATTTTCTAAGGATTCTTCTCTCGATTTTCTCAATTTCGTTAATTTGACTGATATTTTGTATGATTGTCTATTAACTGATAGTAGGCTACTTAACAACTTTAATAGCGGCTCTTTTCTAACTGACTGATTGGGCTGGCTCGGAGGCCTTTATATTATCAGCAGTGAAAACTTAGGCTGTTGAATGAATTAACATAATCTAATGCAGTTATAAAAAGCACGACAAATTTCCTATTAGGCCTATACTAAGTGTTTTTTTATACTTTTGATTTTGTGCATTCGTACATGAAATGCACTTCAAGGTTGTAATTTTAGAAAACAGCTTTTACTAATTATCTATTGTAGAAAATTGTAATTTCCGCGAAACTAAATTGAATAAATAACATTCCTTTAAGATATTCTACATAAAAAAGTCGCAGAATTGTTAAGTCTCTTAAATTTGTATTATTATGGTAGCTTTTGGTTTAATAGTAAGTTACACTTTATTATGTTGAAAACACGAGTTTTCTAAACAACATTGTTGATGTTGTTTAGGTCATCAGCCGAAAGCTGGTTTGAACCTGTAGAGGTTTTACTAAGTAAAACGAGGAGTGAGGTGGTTAACCTATGCCTTCCTCACTGAAGCACCTCCTTCTGAAAAGCACATATTTTCCACTCTGCATCTGAAACCTTCACTTCATTCTACAATATTATAAGTTTTTATATTTGTTTTCTTTGAAAGTAGCTAGGACTTCTCAAAATCGTTTTTTAGACAGCACCTACGGTCAAATAAAACCTACATACAGAATTCCAATTTTCTAGCTCTTATGTTTCAGGAGATTCCTTAATGAGTGACTAGTGGATTACACGCGAAGTAGGCCTAATGCCGAATAAAATAAAGTAGGCCGCCTCCGTAGCGCAGTGATACTGCGCTAGACTACCACACGGAGGTCCCGGGTTCGATTCCCGGCCAGGGTCTGGAATTTTCACAAGTTAAAACCCACCGTTACACTATCCCAACATAGTCGCTAATGACCGAGGTGCTATTGCGACTTAAAATAAAGTAATTGTAGTTGAAGCGACTTAAGTAACCGGTGTAAACACAGAGAAAAAGCATATGCCTACTACGCTATGAATCATGAACATTCTTCTTTTCGTATTCGGTTATTTTGACATCATTTACACAAGACAAAATGTGGTTTTATATTTTACGAGCTACCATTTCAATAGCTACGATTTAATTGTCTTGTTAGATATTTAGTATATTTATTATCAATATTTGATTTACCGTAAGTGACAGAGCCGTAATGATTTTTAATTTAATTATTCAAGGTTTTGTGTAAATTCGTTGTTACGTTGAAAGTCATTATAGGAAACCTACATCTACGCCACAAAATTATGTTACACCCATAATTACTATAATTTACCTCACCGCAGGCAGTTAAAACGAAAAATTATTATCCAGTGTTTGCTGAATCATATTCTTCATGGTCACTAAACTCGCACTAGCTATTTCTCTTACAATGTGTAGGTCTGTTCTTACAGTTTAATATATCTTACGTGGGTACTATTCTACCCTTCAATATCGGTGAGAATTCATTCAGTGAATGTAAATTAATTAGCCTGCATTAATAAATTAATACAACTCTGTTATGACCTGGTGTTTCATTTTCAAATCTAGTATGTTGGTTTTGTACAGCTGTACACAGTACGTAAAATACAACACAGCCACAAGACAAAACATGCCCAAATTTCACCGATAAAAACGAACATTTGATGATAAACAATGATCCCAACATTAAGGGAAGAAAATACTGTATAATTTAAAAGTACATGAAAGTACCTTAAGTCTTAAAACTCAAAAAATCATAAAAATGAATTTAGTAGATAATAAAAATATTTAATTAGCTACCAGTAAGTACCTAATTAAATATTATTCAGCTAAAAAATCGAGTAAAATACCACAGTTACAAAATCGCCAGCTTAATTAACATTGACCGTTTAAAAAAATAAAAATCAGATAAATAATTAAAAATCATAAGATATTTGGAAAAAATTTCAGTCTCTAACGTTTTTTAAGTAGCCTACCGTAACTATGTCTATTATTCTTGTTCAAAAAGAACTATTTCAGTAAAACTGAAAAGTTTAGTCTCGTTAATTCGGCCCAAGCGAAAATAAATGCAATGATATGTTTCCTTTTCATTCAGCTTGTTTTAATATTGCAGGTGAATTTTTACTGTGTTAAAAGTTTAATTGGCTTAAGCAGGTCCGCTCTTAGAAGTGGGTAAAGAATAGTCGCAGACGGTTGTTCTCTAAGGGAGGTCACGACTGAAAAATCGGTTAAAAATTCCAGCAAAATTAATCTATAATGTAATCTGAAGCTGATTAGAAAATGGGCGAGTAAAAATATATAAGTAGTTGAAAATACGTGTAGTATTGTATTCCAAATGATATCTTACATTAAATAAATTACATACTGAAAACTTGTTTCTTGGAAAACTGTCTAGTGACTGCATGTGATATACTAGGTAATAATTTATTTTTTTAAATCCCTAATTTGTGTGCATTGCAATCTGTTCAATTCAAGAACAATAAGCCACCCCATGACTAAATGAGATAAGGATGATTATGAAAATTAGGTGTAGTCTTGTACGGACTTAAGCCGACCATTTCTGAGAGAGTAATGTTAATTGAACCTCAACCATCAAATTACACCGGTTACCACTGTGTCTAGTATTCGAATCTGTATAAAAGTCACTACCTTTACTGGGACTTAAACCACGGAACCTTCGACTCCGAAAATAAGTTGTTGAACAGCTGACTTTGGCGACGACTCTTCCGCTAGACTAACCCGGTGGGTTACTAATAAATATAAGAATATTTTTCTAATTTTAATTTTATAACATTAATTTATTCATTTTTACTAATAGTGAAAATTAATTATAGTAGATTCGGCAAAAATCTTTTAACCATTAAATTATTTCATTGTTTTTCTTTGCTTTCTGTTCTAACCTTTAAATCTTTCATCTAAAGTTTAAGTTACGTTATTTATAATTACAACTACATCAGTTTTCAGAAAATTGAACAGTGCTTTTCAGCTTTATTTTTAGTAGCACATTATACAAATATTTGGTTCAAAAATTTTTCTTTTAAATTTAATAATGAGTGAGGGACTAAGTGTGAATATCATCAGCCGATAGCCAGCTATCGCGTCAGCTAATTAAGCTAATCAGCTATCCGTTTAGCAAGCTGAACACGCCACAGAGTACCCCTCGTTTAATTCGGGCCGTCAAAAATTAAAAAAAAACCAGCCAAAAATTAGAGTATTCAGAAGAAGAAATTTATTAAAGACAAAAATGAAAGGAAAGTTCTCATTGTCAGGTTTTAACAACTTTAGCTTAATACATTATCAATTTAATATACTTGCTTGAAATGTTATTATTAGTCTAGTTTTAACAGAGATCAGTTTTTCGTAGAATTAAAAATATTTTACCGGACGTTGTAAAATTTTTGTGATTTCTATCTGAAATATAATGTCCATAGACACACTAAAGCTATTAAAAATGGTATTCCCCAAGCTACGAAATTCTTCATAAATGGTCTTTAATAGGAATATCTGGTTACATAAATTAATTTTTGGAAGGGTTTTTAAAAAGTATTTAAGATAATTAATTACGAAGGAATATTAAAATAAATCTTAAATAAATAATTAAATAAAAACTGATTAATTATCACCTCTTGTAATAAAACTCTTAAAACCGCACAATCATTGTTATGTAAAATAATATCGCATTATTGTGCAATTTTATAAAAAAATGTAGTAGTATCATGTAACGCAGAATTAATAAGTTACAAAAGTAGGCTAAGCTACTTTATACTCGTATATAATTTTTATCAAACAGTTAACAATAGTTAAATTAGTTAGGCCTACTAAGGATTTTATATATATATTTCTTTTACCAAAGTGAAAAGAAAATTTTAAATATGCACCAGTAATTTAGTAAGGCGACTTTCAAAATGGAACGGCTACATCTGCTTTGTTGTTTAGATCATCAGCCGAAGGCTGGTTTGAACCTCTAGAGGCTTTACTAAGTAAAATGAGGAGTAAGATGGTGTACCATTGCCTTCCTCACTGAGTGGAAAGTATACTTATCAGCATGCCAAGCCCTCTGAAAAGCATCTACTTTCCACTTTGCAAATGACACCTTCACTTCATTCACCACAGGGTCTGGCTGTATAATGAAATTCATTACTCTCAGAAGAGATAACTCTGACAAAGTGTCTTTTACACCTCTACCTCTTCTGTTCTTAAACGATTCAGTCATATAATTGGCTGACCATGTGATAAGAAATAGAACTATTTTTGTAGCCCTGGAACTAGCCGGTCAAGTGCAAATAAAACACTTCATCGCCCGTTATGGGGAACATCTGCTTTATTTTATTCGTACTTATTAGATTTCGTTACACATTAAAAAAATGTCTACTTTTAGGCCTAATTTTTCAATATTTAAAAAAAACATTTAAGAATTATATGTAGCCTACATAAATAGGCTAACAATCAATTTTGTAAAAGCAATTAATAAAAAATAATATTTAAAAAAACACTTAAAGTGAACCTAAAAAAGGTCACCTTGGTGGCTTAGTTTGTACATTCGATTACTAAACAGTGGGTTTTGGGTTCGACTTCAAATTACGGTCAGGAAAAATTAAACATCGTACCATAACCTACTTATGTAATAATATAACCTTACAAAATGCAAATTAGTCAGTGAAGGTTAACGCAGTAGTAGCCTATAATATCACTCTACAAATCACAATTCCATACCAGAAATATTTTTTTATCATGCATTAAGTTCCACATTCCAACTTAAAAAGTTCCACAGGTACTATATAGTTTTTATCAGTAAACAGTTAATGCGACTTCAATAATTACATTAAAAATCGTAAGATTCAATTCGGGGTTGTTAACCAATTTTCACAATGAAAATTAAGTTAATATTTCAGAAAAAAAACTATTTGCCACAAACTGAGAACCTTCTCGTTGTTGAAGTCGATTAAAACAAAAAAAAACTGATGACTTAAAACTAAATTTAGCCTAATTAGTTTTCTAATGAATATTACTACTGATGAAATGATTTAAAAATTATATGTAATTTTTTTGGGCGATTCTTCGGCTTTACGATCAGTTCTACCTTCAAAATGTAGGGGCCTAGAAAACACATGAGTTATCGTAAATGTTGGAAAAATACCGTAGTTATCCGAAAGAAACTGTAGAGTTATCGGTTAATTCAGTTAGTCAAGTACTCAGGTGTACACGACGTTACAAAAAATTCAGGAAATACATCTGTTGAGTAAAAGGTGTTCACATGATAGCCAGTTATGAAAAAACATCATTAGTTAGCTAAACAACTTGTCACACTTCAATAATTTGGGGAATGTTTTCAAAATATACGTTAGCTTTTAAATAAAAAAATAATCGTCCCGTAGAAACACAGGAAATGCCAAGGTTTATTTACCTGACATTTTTTTTGTAGTAGCCTGTGTTGTTATATTTATTTCATAAAGTATTTAAGCAAGATCAGTTCTTTTATTACAAAGTTTATAACATCTTTTGTTTCTCCAAGTTGTCTGAAGTGTGATGTTTCTTACTTTTTTGTACATTATGTTACATGGGACTTACCGCAAGACTTGTACCGTATTTACCATGAAGGAATACTTTATTTCATACTGTTTCCTATATCATTATTAGATACGACAATGATATTTTTAAAGTATTATTTTGATGAAATATTTAGTACAGGCCAAATTAAAATTTTATTCCTGTTTATTATGTGGAAAGTAGTAATAAACAGTAAGTAGTAATAACAGTAATAAAGTTCTTTCATAATACCAATTAACTAAACATACTGAATAGTACGGTGAATAATGTGGGGACGTTCTTCGCTTTGATTGGTTTAAATAATCACGCCCCACCATTTTCAATTCACCTTGGCCTGAAATTCTGAGCGGCTCTCAAGCGGCCGTCGTCACTTTCAGATTGTCGAACTGTTAGTGCAAGCGATTTCGTCTGAGTTCTTTTCAACTCTCTACTAGCCGGTAAGTCAATTCACCTTTATTTGTTTGCTCTTCTTCGGCTAATTATTTATTCATTTAACGTATTTGTAGGCCTACGTGCCTACTTTTTAGAAGTATAACAATTTTGCCTCCGACGTTTTATTTCACAAATTATCCAAATTAGTAAAATAAAATCATAATGTATGATGGAGTATATACTTAAATATTTTATATCTTAATTAGATTTTCCTACTGTCTCAAATTTTTGTTTCCGGAAATTTTTATTGAATCAATTCTCATTACAATGAAATACTGTTTTAATTTCATACTTAAGTTTCAGCAACTAGTATCAGTTGCCGGCTATGTTAAAACATATATCGTTCGGGTCGTGAAAGAGGTAGGGCCTACTGCAAGTTTTAGAACTCTTAATTAAAATCGTATACATTGGAATAGAGAGTTATTTCTTGATACAGTAGGACTTAAAAAACATGTTTTAACAATTTTTGTATATAGCCTACAGGTATGACGGTTTTTCGAATTTTGGATAATAATTTTTAAAACCCAATCATGATTTTACAGCAATGTAGGTGAGGTGAAATTGGTAATTTATATTATTATTAATAGTTTTGTTCTCATTCACTGATTTTGATTCCATTTCGACAGCACGGCAGTTGTAATTTACGATCTGTAATTTAATTTCAGAAGTACTAACCATTGAATTGTATCTAGAAGGCTTAATTTATGCAGGCTTACTGATGCATGCGATTTCTTTACAGCTAAAATTAGGAATATTTAGATGTACGTTTTGCTGTTGATAGACAAAATAAAATCAACTAAATTTTTTATATTGAATCGAGTGGTTTAATGACCACGGTGAGTAAAGTACCAAAAACGACGGGTTTGTGCAAGTTAACATTTTTGAATCCCTAACAGGGAATTAAACCAGGGTTCTTCTATTTTTGAGCCTAGTAATCTACCAATTGAACCCGCCGTATTGATTGTGTAAGAATTCTTATTTAATAGTTACTATGCTATTATGTAACAGATTCGTATATCGCATGACGTCGGGTCTACTGTTTAAACAATTCAGAAAATGGAAATAATTTTTCTGAAATGGAAAATAGAGGTTGTTTTTGCTTGTACAGTAAAAATGTTATTTCTGCACATCACTTGTCAAAAAGAAATTTAATGATTCACTTAGCCCTGTTCGCTAATGTTTGTCTCTTAAATAATATAGTATGTTTTATATTATTTTGTTAGTTAAAATGTTTTCCGGCTTTTTATTGTATTGACAACTATTGACAAAACATCATTCTCCGAAAGTGGGTAAACTAAAAAATAGTACTACTAGTAAGTACTTAATGTGTTTAGATTGTTGTTTTAGTAGTAGACAGTAATATGATTATAGAATATTTTGAAAACACTACCTTTGTTTTCTAATCAAGAAAACTTGCTCTTCTACTTAATTATTCACAATTACTGACAATTTAATAACAGTTAAAAGGTGAAATTAAAAGCCAAGTAAACAGCGTTCCATTTTGTATGTGTATTCATCTGAAAGCTTACATTTTTGATTCTTTAGAAAACCATGCTTATTACAAAAAACCACTTCAGGACGTATTTTAATTGTAGAAAAAAGTAAGGAATAAATAAAATAGGACTACTATTCTTTATACTTGTTTATTCTCCGAATTGATACATTGCCAAATTACTATGAACACTGTAGTCGCAGAGCAATAACCGCTCCATGACTTGTATAGTATTGAATAACATTACATAATAATAACGAACAAAATGAGTTGATTGTGTAGGTCGTATGTGAATCATAATATTTTATTTTACAGTACAGATTTTTTCTATACTAAGATTTCTTTCAGTATAAACCTTGAAAATATTTACTGTATGCAGTAGCCTACATACGTATATTCATTGGTTGAAAGCAAAATGGATTATCTTATGAGTATGTTTATTTAAAATAAGTAGTGGAAGGGGAAAGAAAAATATTTTTCATTTACATAATTAAGTTCAGTACTATGTCATAACAGTCGTACTTAAATAGGCCCAAAATACCTGAAGCGAAAATACCTTAAATACCTGAAGCGAATGTTAGTCTTCTTGCAAATTAATTTATGAGACGATAATTAAAACAAATCTCATCGGAATGCTTCCTGCTGAAATTACTAAATTTTGTGTAAGTTATATAACTTTTTCTTGTTGTACACATTTATTTTATTTACGGTACTAACAACTTCCGATGCCCATAAAAGGCAGGTGGAGTGTTAAATTATTTGCACTCGATCTGCTAGTTCAAGGGCTACAAAAAATAGTTCTGTTTCTTATCACGTGGTCAATTAGTGTATGACTAAACTATTTAAGAACAGAATAGGTCGAGGTGTAAAAGACACTAGTCAAAGTTATTTCCTCTGAAAGTAATGAATTTCATAATACAGCCAGACCTTGTGGCGAATGAAGTGAAGGTGTCATTTGCAGGGTGTAAAGTAGATGTTTTTCGGAGGGTCTGGCGTGATGATAAGCATAGGCTACTTTTTGTACTCAGTGAGGAAGGCAAAAGGTAAACCACTTCACTCCTCGTTTTACTTTGTAAAACCTCTTGCGGTTCAAACCAGCCTTTTGGCTGTTGACCTAAACAACTTCTACTCGCTCGCTTCACTCTAAACTAAACTTAAAGCGTTTAACTTCTCGTGCAACCTTACATGTCGAAAGAAACTCATGCTGTGTAAATAAAACCAATTAGTACTGAAAAGAGTAATATTGACATCAGTACGAATCACCAGTGGAAGGGGAAAAGTACGACTCGTGAATAACAGAATGTGCGTTTAAGAAAAAACGTAGATTAAATCTATTTCTTAAAAAATGGTACGATCTTTTGATTTTTGGAAGGTTTGCATAACGTTTTATCAGAAGACGGATGCGATATTATTTATTGGATATCTGTCCCGTAAATAATTTTTAAAATTTTTGAAAAAGGAAGTACAAGATGATATATTGTAAAGCGGTAATATATCGTATGTTATACCTGAATAATACAATTTGGTGATGTGATAGGTAAAAGACCTAGTAACCTGGACTAACTGAAAGATTACTTCATTTTACCCAATCACAAACTTTTTATCCAAAATTTTTAAATTAAGTAATGCCTTATAACTTAAATTGTGATAGTCGGGAAGCTCTAAGCTTTCCAACAGTGAAAGAATTTGTGAAATCGTTTGAGTAGTTTATGAGAATACTTCGTACAAACAGATAAACATTGTTTATGTAATCATTCGAAAGGCTGGTTTGAACCTCTAGAGGCTTTACTAAGTAAAACGACAAATGAGGTAGTTTACCATGCCTTCCTCACTGAGTGGAAAACTAGCCTGTGCTTATCATCATTCGGACCCACTGAAAAGCATCTACTTTCCACCCTACAAATGACACCATTTCAGTCACCTCAGAGTCTGGCTGTCCTTACTTTAAGCACAGCAGATTATTTTTCTGTAGGCCTATTAATCTCTGGCCAGCTCTTAAGTTAGATACACCCAAATGGTACTGGTTTTGTCATTATTACTATTACCGAGAACTTTAATTCTATTTGGTTGACTTTTAATTTGAAGAAAAACAATGGCCAATGTGTTGTACAACAATTAAAATCTTGCACTAACCAGTTATTAAATCATAACTGAAAGTAAACCGGTAAACTTGAATTAACTGATAATACTATAACTCGAAACATGAATTTTCTTTCAATTTCAGTAATTATTTTCGATTTATGTCTTGCTTTTGATAAGAAAACCAACGCAATTTTGGTAGAAACAATATTGATGTTTGTAATTTAGGTTCTTACTGTGTTAGTAAAACTTAAGAAATCGTACAAAGATCTTACTGCTGATTAAGACTAGACTACATTTTATAATGTACGCTTCGAACAAATTGTCGGGTTATTTTGTTGTTTAAGCAGCATTTACTTTTCTGGCATTATCGAGTAGGCTATATGAATTATGGAACGGCAATAGGAGGTAATACTTATTTAAAATTTCTGGGCGTAGCTGTCAATTGAACCCTGGATTCAGTCTCAGCTCTGCTGTCTAGTTTTTTACTATATTTTACTACACTCTCCCCCTTAATACTTGGCGGTGGTTACTATCGTGAATTTATTATTTTCCTTGTAAAAATCTTTGAATCTAGAGCTTTATTTATTAATACTTAGATTATTAATACTTAGATTAAACACGGTATTCAAAGAAAGTTATGTATTTACAAATAGAGAAAAAGCTGATAGGGCAGTTTAAATCTCAAAATAAAGCCCTATTATAAACATTAATTAGACTAACAAATTTTGGTCGCAAAGAAGACTATTGGCGGGTAATTGGAAATTATTTCTCCAGTGACTTTTTTGCACGATTTATGTTGAAGTTGATTCAATTTTGCTGTGAAAGTACAGCAGTAAACGTACTATAAATACATTTCTTAACGTTTATGTCTACGGCGTGTACAATTAATTTTGTTCTAGAAGTACTAAAAATAAATATAGAAAGCAAAACACGTTAGTTGAACATGACATGTTACTTTTCCTTTATTAATTACGATCAAGAGAACCGGTTGCTGGATCAGCTACAAAGAATGTAAGCTAGGCTACAAAGGAGTGCCTCGGTAGAAATTACTCTGTGTTAAGAATTGCAGTATTTATTCCAGTTAGGCATGTATTTACAATTATGTTATTTTTGTATTCAATATTCAATGGAATTAAGTTAGGCTTTTGGCCATGTTTTTTCTTCGCTTAATTTGTTTGGTTATTTTAATTGGTAGCATCTTTATTTTTAGGAACTGTTGCGTAACTTGTAGAAGACTGTCGAAATGCTCATCACGTTGCACGAAGTACAAAAAGGAATCTGTTAACTATTTTTTGGTCTTTCGTTGTTTACGCTATGATTATTTCATTTGAGTAGATAAAAAAATAAATGGTTATTGTTATGCAGAATAAAATGTATATTTGTAAGCGACAAATCTTACGTAAATTCAGGGTAAAAAGGAAAGGTATAGGCCTACTACTCCGTGGCCAATAAAAAAACTGTTCTCATGTTGAAACTGGAGGGACCAAGGAAAACTGTAGCAAAATCTTGGTTAGAAAATCTAAAAATAAAACTTATAAAAAATAGTTTACTTATGAACTAATAGGTATTTGTAAAAATATTTCGACTGAATTTTTATTGACCGCTGATAACAATGTTTTTGGGTTTTAAAATTAACAAGAAGAATGCATTAAAATATGACATACTAATTTAAAAATTTTCGTAACCAAATAAGAAGCTTCACGGTGAATGCGAATGAATGAGGAAGTTCCAATTCTTGTTTTGTGTTTTGATTTGCGAAAATCAATTTCAACATTACCAAGATCTTATTTATGTTCTTTAATCCTGGGATTAGTTGGAAGCAGCTTGCCAAGTCTTTCTTTAATAGCGTTATTTTTAAATTCTTTGATACTAACACGTCCTACATTATTCACAACTTACTGCGAATATTGCAATCTGGATTTTAATCTGCTTTGTACATCAACATATTTTCTGATATTATTGTTTCTATGATAATATAATATCTTAAAATATGACCGATCTTCAGTTCTGTTCTTCTCCAGTTCCTTCTTGTCTCAAGTTCTCAAAAGTAACCACCACAACTTGCTACTGTGCCTGGGGTTCTATTTCCGGCCAGATCTGGCACTTTTCATCACTCGTTTTTATTTATCACTTTTCTTATCGTCTGGATTATCAGTACCAAAATACTCGGACTTAAGAAACCTCCTCAGTACTTTCTCATTAGTAATTCTCTCAATCCATTAAGTCTCAAAGATTTTCCTATTACACCTCATTTCGAAATACTGAAAATTTTTTTTGTCTTCGATATCAACAATTACCAAGATATCGTAGATATAACAAACATTCATTTTTTGGTAGCAAACATGTTAAACAGGTGTGTAGGTCTATAGCAGCAGGCTGTATGGTACGTATTACTCACATTCTGTAAATCTTTTCCCTCAACCCGGAGGTTGGTGGGCCTTCAATCATCCTCTTTCCATATCCAGTCTCCTCTTTAATATATTTTATCCACCCTCCTTAATTCATTCTCCACTTTATATACTTAAATCTCGGTCTTCCTCTTGTGGTACGGCCTCCATCAGTCTGAAGCTGGGTGGTGAAGGTCGAATGTTGCAGCAAATGTCCAATTTGTTTCTTCTTCATTTGATTGTTTTTAGTAGGGTTCGTCCTTTACCCACTCTTGTTAGTACAATCTCATCAGTCTCTTAAAAAAGCGAACACACACACAATCTATATTATTTTGATAATTTCTGCCTGTCCTTGGAATTTTAAGTACTCTTTGCCAAAACCACATGTCCAGTTTTTTCTATCCACCTTGCGTAAAGCCCATGCCTCCGAGACGTTAGTTGATGAACAAGCGAAGCTCCTAACTCTTTCTTGTTTCCAGTGAAACATTTTTTGATGTAGTAGTTTTTTTCTTCTAGGGGAAGGCTTCCTTGGTGCGGTTCAGCTTTTAAGTCTGTTGTGCACCTGCCATCATATGTTATAGAACTTCTCAGATAGCTATTTAAATGAAGCGAGTTTTTACCTTCAAGCCATACCTCAGCCTTCTGTACGTCATCTTTGGTACAATCCATGAGTTTTGTTTTCTTCATATTTCTTCTCGTAGATAATATAAATTAAAGATATATCATAAGTTGTTAATGAACGAAAAGTATCGAGACATGAAAAGCTATCCTACCCTATTTTTTATTAGATAAGCATAAAATTTTTTTATAGAATCTCTTCTAAGTGTTTTAAAAATATACAATGACAGTAGGCCTACTGTAAAAATGACCGTATTTGGGTGAAAAACCACGGAGATTTGGTTACCTTATCTACTCGGTTACGCTATATGTATTTCCTACATGAGGAAACTACCAAACAATCCATGTACTACCAATCATGTGATGATACTCGATATGTAAGCATATAGTAGCCTACATGGTGCTATTCCATAGCCTTGGTGATTAGGCTACATCACTAAAATGATTTCCTCTTGTCGGTAGGTTTTTATCTAAATTGCAAAAGTACAATTTTTTTTAAAACACTTTACCAAAAAATATGGAACACAAAATAAAATATATTTAGGACTTCCACACAAACTTTGTATCTATGTATTTTAACTGAGTAGTAATGGTGTCGCACAACGTACTGCAACGTGCATCACATAATCCATTATCATAAAAGTAGGCCCTATAAAAAAATATCGAATATAGTATTTGTTACGTAAAGTACTCGTATGAGTAATTAAGTAGGATTTGTTGGTAGCGTGCAAAGCTGGAAAACAGAATACGGAAAAATCAATCTATAATGTACTTAAAACTTTCATTCTTTGGCAGTCTTTCAAAAAGTTCTAACGCACCTGCAAAATTTATGTATTCTGAGATTTTATTCAGGCCTTTTAACTGCTACTACATTTTTTTCTTCTATTATTCAGTCTTATTGAGCTGTCAACAGAAAAATAATTACCTATAAAGTTTCATTTAAATATTTTATGTCTAATGAACATTATATCATACAGTTCATAAAACAACTAACTTATTTTGTATAAATGCTGCTGTCAAATCTGAATTTTTGTAAATAAGTTTTTAAAGGATTACGTTTAATTTCAAGTGTTTTAGTCGTTCATGTAAAAACATTTATTTTTTATTACCACTCTTTTGTCAAGTTATACATTTTTATAAGAAGTTCGAAAAAATTAAAATTAAAATTATTGGCTGTTAGTAAGCT
Source organism: Catonia carolina (assembly GCA_035578175.1). NCBI lineage: Eukaryota > Metazoa > Arthropoda > Insecta > Hemiptera > Achilidae > Catonia > Catonia carolina. The sequence goes on along the minus strand of JAQMRL010000001.1, from coordinate 101,543,528 downwards.
ATTTATAAAGGCAGTGGATAAAATAGGTGTCCATTTAATATGTGAATGTTATAGTTTACGGCAGCGTTTCACAAATTTTTTATTTCGGGCCCCCTCCCAGTGTGGTTTAACTGTAAGCCACCCCTTTATACGAACTAAATGCACATTTTTTTAATAACACTTCACTAGTAATTCTTATTTAAGTTACATTTTTAAAGCCTATTCCTTTTGGGGCAATGGGTTCAGTGTTGAAATAATTAAAAACATAATTATAAATAGATCAGGACATGGTTTTTTAATAAGTAGGCCTACATAGGGCCTATGGCTAAATATAACCCAAAACAAAAATCTAGACAACTAATGTGATGGATGAGCCGGTCTTTTCTTGGCACAAAGCTTTCTGAAACGTGGAGTCAGTTCCGACAGTGCAACTCTTTATTTCTTTTGTCCCATCTAATCTTGAACGATATTTGCTCTTCATGGCAGCAAACGTAGAAAATCCAGTTTCACAAGAATATGTAACACCAAAGGGCATATGTAGCATCCACTTTTAAGGCATTTTTATTCAAAAAAGGTATTCTTTTTGGTCATTGATCCAGAACGGCGTGGGTGAACAATTCCTTAAATTTTGTTTCCAAGGTACTTTGATTTCACTTTGAAGATCAATGAGGGTTTTTTACCTAAAGAAATTTTCAGTAAATTTTCTAAATAAAGATATTTCACTTCATTTATTTGGTCTACACAAAACTTCAATTAATTTTTAAACTAAGCTTTGCACCCCCTCCTCAAACCCTTCATCGCACCCCCCACTTTGAGAACCAATGGCTTACGGTATTTTGGAGTTGGTTGAAATTAACCAACAACCTGTACCTGTGTAAATAAGTTATTTACTATATGGGAATTGGGTGTTGCTGTTCATATTAGTGTATTATAAAATGCCAACCAAATTGCATGAAGAAAGCAAACCCTGGCGTCAACTTTATAATATCCGGCTTTAGCAGTTTATTCAAACCTGCTGAGAAATATTACGTTGTACTACATATAAATTATACGTTTATAACTATTATTTTATCTCGTATTGAACTTACTTTGATAAGCCATGTAGGTGTTGTACAAGTATTTTAAATCATTTTGTAGGTAGAGAAAGTTACTCGTGGGTTTATAAAAATATTTTTACAGGATATTGAATAAAATACAGTTAGGTGTTCCTTAATGTATTGAACTAGTTTTACATTATCATATCTGTCATTAGTATTTTATTATAACTGCACATAAAAGGCCTTCAAAAGCCTTTTATGTTCATGTTATTTATTATTCCTTTTAGAAGCCACTTACGCTCTAGTATATAATAAATAATTAATTATTTCACTTGTAAGAATCTACGGTGTTTGCTATCTATATTGTTGGTCTATTTTATAAAATATTTTAATTTACCGGCAGGAAATGGTGTCAGGTTCTTTATAAAAATTTAATTATGAAATTACTGTATTGTAAACATAATATTGATATCATATTTTTTCAGTCGCGTGAATAACTGGCATGGTATTATAAAACTACCCTTAATTAATTGGCATTGTAATTGTAAAATGCAGGTCACCTAGTAAGAATGCACGGTCTGTAAAACAGTCAGTTTCAATCAACTGAAATATTAAAATAGTGATTAAAATGTTAAAGTTATGTTACGATTCTATGTATAAATTTATATTTACATTTCTTCATTTTATATTTATATATCTATCGATTTTGAAATCTCGTAATTGATTGGCTCTTGCAATTGATAGTTAAGTTAATAATGCCGATGCAACTGTACCTTCTTGCTGAATATCCTGAATTATTTATATTTATTCAGTGCAGGCCTACTTCCCGTATCCTCAGTCCAATGACGCATTTAAATGGCACCTGGGTAAAACTGTAGTAAGTATTTTCTTATCAATAAACAAGAAAATTTACGCTACGAATAATTCAGTAAAAAAGTCGTTACAATTTTCTTCGTTAGCACTAAATTGTGGTATGTATAGACCTACCGGTTTGTGGATGTAAATACGAGTAGTACACATATACTATCTGATATTTATGATTTCGGCATTTAATTTGTTTATTTGTAAGTTTGAAGAACGTGACCAAGATGGTTTATATGAATTTTCAGAGGAACGTTTGCTTATAGCAGCCTACTGAAAAATGTCGTTAGTTTTGTCAAGAGTAGGCTAATTAATGTTTCGTGTAATGTTTTATTGTCTAATTACAAAAATGAAATATAATGAACTCGTTGAAAATAGAAACAAAAACAAGGCAAGAAAAGTTTCTGAAGTAAATATCATCGGTAGTTGCAAACACAGAAAACTAACAACTGTAGTAGATTTATACAAAATTAAGCTTGGTTGAATATTTATTTTTAATAAGTATTAAAATAATAAAAAGCGTAGTATATTATTTATTCCTCTGTAATGAAGTCAAATCTGTATGAATAATAAAATATTATTTTCATAATTATTAACCACGGATTATGCAGCATTTTATCACATACCGAAACGGCCGGCCCCGTGACATCGTCTGGAAATTGAGTACTCCCTGTTATTACCCTAAAATATTTAAAGTTTGGCATACCTCTATGTTCACTTTATGACATAAATTAATTGGGACATCTTGTGGAATTTCCTTGCTGTCAGGAAGTTGATTCTGTGGTTTGTTTTACGACGTTTAATACGCAATAAAATGATGATATCAATATATGTTTTTCTCAGAAATTTTACGTAGTTATCTTTTACATTACATAGGTAGTTTATTAAACTACCTCGAATAAGTTTATGAATCCAACGTCTAAATTTATGATGAAGTGGAACCCCATGTGTGATTTACCAAGTCCTAATATGAAATTATTGTTTCCACATAGGTACTAAATTAAAAATTCGTTATCATATAACGAGCTGTTTTTGTAATTTCATACTGTTCTCGAACCGTCGAGAATCACGCATTGTAAATAGGACTTCACATTTCTCGTGTTAATTTGCACAAATTTTTGTTTTACGTTGTTGTCATTGAATTTAAGTTTCCTTTACGCTATGGTCTGATATCTATTCTTAACTAAGTCATGAAATAGGCCTACATTGCGATTAAGAGAATCACGAGTAAGATTTAAATTCATGAATAAGTAGTGAAAGTAACAGTACTGCAGTTTAACTTTTCTCACAACCTAGTTTAGGTATGTAAAATTCTAATTGCAGTCTGAATAATGGTTGCGTGCTTTGTTACTGGATCTAGGATAACTTTCTTTTGTCTATATAGGTTTTTTTCACTAATTCAAATTTATTAAAAAAGAAGCTTACAAAAGCCTAAGGTCAAAATTTCAGTTAATTATTAATACAATTATCAAAATGTCAAATAAAAAAGTCAGCAGCTTTCAAATGCATATTGATACAATTGATAGAAAATGTTGTTTTTACAGCAATCGTAGTGCGTATTTACGCACAGTTATGTATACGTGCGTAATAAAACACATTATACACGTAAATTTGCCAGTCTTGTATGATTGTCATAAATTATTCTAAAGCCTATTATTGGCCTAAATTATGTCACATACTTAAGACCCATAAAGGCAGCTGGTACTGTACTGGAGACGAACTTATACGAAGGTTGTACTACGAGTGAGAGTATTTTAATTTAGAAAAAGTTTTATTCGTAATTATTTCTTCATGTTAATCGCTTTGATAGGCGTTTTAGAAGATAATTCTGACAAATATTATGAAATTGAGTGACATAAAGTCCCATTTGGAGACATTTGTTGCCGTCAAAACGTTTTTTTTCTAAGTTCTTTCCATTAGGCAGATTCACAAACTTTGAAGTGCCTTGACTTTGAACTTTGTTATTACCTCAGTTTAAAAAAATGTACGCATAGTGTGGTTTTCCCCTAGCTTGTTATGTGAAGCCTTTTACTGAGCTGAGTAAATTACGAAACATGTAAATGATTACAAAATGAATTACCTGAATTGTATTATGTTAACGCCCTTCTATATTTTACATCAGACTTGCATTAGAAGAATACAGTTTGAGGTATTATATTTAATTTTTCAATTTTGTGTTGTAATTTTATTTATTTAAAGTATGAAGCGTTGAATAATTAGTCATTAGCGACTATTGTGGGTTTTGAAACCAAAGGTGCGTCTTAACGGTTTAAATTTTCAGACTCTGGCCGGAACTCGGACGTGAACCCTTTCGCGTTTATGTCTAGCACTCTTTAACAACTGTGCCATGGAGGCGGCCCATATTTTATTTTTTTACAGAACGTATAATATTAAGTAGCTCGTACCTATTTAATATTTTTATTTATTGTAACATTGGAAAATAATCCGTGGTGGTAAACCTCTTGTAACTAAATTTGGTATACGAGTATTTTTTAAGAATTTTTATTTTTGATAATGTCGCAAATGAATAGTTATTATAAATTCTATCCAGAACTAAAAACTCAAAAATTTCACTAATCAGTGATATGGAAAATCCACCAGGCTTCATTAGGAAGATGGAGCAGATACCTTCTTTAATCCTTTCTGCATATTTATGTCGAAAAGGATAAATGTAACATATTAGATGTAATTTTTGTTTTTCTTCGTAAATATGGTTTATTGCTATTGGTAAAAACTGTTATTTAAAAATATGAAATTTTTACTGTTTTACTTTTCGTACTTTAGTATACTATCTATTTTTGTTCATTGTGATTTCAAATTTAACATTGCTGAATGTTATATTTTATATTCGTGTCTGTTTTTGTTAATTTGAATGTAATATCAATTATCTCATCTTTTGGATGTTCTCGATAGTTCAGTCAAAGATTCAAAACAAAAGATAAAATAAAAGTACTTTTAATATTGCATTTTATTTACATTAATCTAGATGTGTGTTCATATTGTGGACAATACACTATATTTATTAGCTTATGCTATTTTATTTCTTATGTTCACGTATATCACATAATTTATAAAGGCAATAAAATTTAATTATTTTATTATTCACTACAATTTCATTGTTGAGGTTATAAGATTTATGATATTTTACTTTTCATGTTCACATATTGCAAAATTATTGAGGTAATTAAATTTAGTTGCATTTTTATTGATTATACTCGTAACTGTTGAAAAATTACGAATTTGATTTATTTTTGTTGCTGATTGAATAAATTTTACAGCCAACGGAAAAATAATTAGCTTTATGATCCGTGACTAATTTACGACCAGAATTTAATTACGTAGCCTACGTTTTTTCCATTTGTTTTTTAATAATTGTTGTTTTAATAATTTACCTAGCCGTTTGTTAAGTTTAATTTTTGCAGGAAATAATAGTGGCAGGTTTGCGATAAAAGTAAGGTTGTCAGGATGTAAGTTATACGAACCAATATTTTTTTATTGATTAAAATTGCTGGTAATGTTTCCTCCTCTTTCTTCTCCTTTCTTAATTTGTTTTTCAGTTGACGCGTAACAAATCACTCACCGAGTTGACGTGGTAACTGCAGTATTTCATTACTGAATTACATATTTCTATTATCTTTTAAAATTTTCTGAGCTTTGCTTTTCTTAGCCAGTATTTTTCCTTGATATTCCAATGTTTTATAAAACCTTAGAAAATTTCTGTTGCAAGTAAATTATTGCTGAGAAGAACGTGAAAGAGAAATACGGTCCTTTGTTTCGTAAACAATTTTTTCTACTGATAAGATAAGTCAACAGAGATTTGCTGCGGTTTACAGTACAGTGCCATAAAATAATAAGATTAGTTGAAAAGGCTTAACTTTGTTAAAGTAAGTTAGTATTGTAAAAAATAAAAATTTTAAACGCCTATTCCTCTTTCGCGAATTGTTTATTCAAATAACAGACAACTAATGCGTTCACTGATTTTGGCCCATTTCTGTTCTGAATACGTCTTTAAACTGATGAGGGACGTCCGGTGCTGAAAACATCACTGATGACACTGAAAGCTCTATTTTCGTCTAAACTGGTTGTCAGTCAACTGTTCCATACCAAAATGCCTTATGAATTTTATGTCCAGTCGGTGTATCTTGATATCTAATACCAGTTAACTAATTGATTTTACGGAGGCCGTGAAAGTATAGTGTTTTTGTATCCACTTTTTTGAGATATTTACAAGTTGTATTTTCTGTTAAAAGTAATGTAGGCTACCACTAGACTACTATTTACTATCGGTTTCATAATCATAGATACCAAATAGATTACATAATGGTTAGACAAAGATTCAGAAACCAGATTATGAACTGTAAAGCCTATCCAGGTGCAGACATAGGGAGTGATCATAACTTAGTAGTAATGGATAGCAGGCTTAAACTTAAAAAACTGAAGACGGGACAGGGAAATGCTAGGTGGGATGTAGACAAACTAAGAGAACAAGACAACCAGGTAGGTTTCCAGGAGAGTATTCAAAAAGGGATAGAAGAAAGAGGTAATGACACAGGAAATGTAGAGGAGGAGTGGATAAACTTCAAGGAGGTGGTAGTGAAAGCAGCGGAAGAATGGTTAGGACATACTAAAAGAAGAGGTAGGAAAACGTGGATTACTAATGATATTTTAGAACTGATGGATGAGCGAAGAAAATATAAAAACGCAAAGGACGAGAGAGGTAAAAGGCAATATTGCTACTTGAGAAATACCATAAACAAAAGGTGTAAGAAAGCGAAGGAAGAGTGGCTCAGAGCGAAATGTACGGACATTGAAAGTAAAATGGCAGTTGGTAAAGTGGACGCAGCTTATAGAAAAATAAGGGAAAACTTTAGAGAACGAAAGATGAAAGCTGTTAATTTACAAAGCGCAGGTGGTAAACCATTGTTGAATGGCCAAGAGAGAGCTGAAAGATGGAAGGAATACGTAAATCAACTCTACATGGGAAAAGAATTAGAATATGATGCGATAGAACAAGAAACTGATGTTGAAGAAGATCAAAAAGGGGACCCTATACTACGAGAAGAATTCGATCGGGCACTTAAGGATATGAATATGAATAAGACACCAGGAATAGATAACATACCATCGGAATTATTATTACGATGTGGCAAAGTTGCTCAAAACAAATTATACAAACTTGTGTGCAGAATGTATGAGAGTGGAGAGGTACCATCGGACTTTAAAAAAAATATTATGATTCCAATACCAAAAAAGTCTGGAGCGGAGAAGTGTGAGCATTACAGAACCATCAGCCTAACATGCCATGCATCTAAGATACTGACAAGAATTATATACAGGAGAATAGAACACCGAGTAGAAGAAGTATTGGACGATGACCAATTTGGATTTAGAAGGAGAATGGGAACTCGAGATGCAATATTGGCTCTGAGACTGATTATTGAGAAAAGAATACAGAAAAATAAAACTACTTTTATGGCATTTGTAGATTTAGAGAAAGCATTTGACAATCTGGACTGGAGTAAAATGTTTAAAACTTTGAAAAGGCTAGGAATTAAATACAAAGAAAGGAAAGTTATCTACAGTCTGTATAAGAATCAAACGGCTGTTTTGAGAATCGAGGGGTACGAAAAAGAGGCTGCTGTAAGAAAAGGTGTCCGACAAGGTTGTTCTTTGTCACCACTACTTTTTAACTTGTATATAGAAGAGGCTATAAATGAAGTGAAGGAGAAATTTGACGTAGGAATAAAAATTCAAGGAGAAACAATAAAAATGTTGAGATTCGCCGATGATATAGTAGTATTAGCCGAGGCAAAGAATGAACTAGAGGATGCCTTAAATGGAATGGATGAGATCTTGAGGAAGGATTACTTCATGAAAATTAATAAGAACAAAACGAAAGTGTTGTGCAGCAGCAAGAGTGGTTTAGAAGAGATGGGAAATTTAAAAGTAGGCAACGAAAACATACAGGAAGTTGGGGAATTCTGCTATCTAGGGAGTAAAATAACAAAGGATGGTAGAAGCACGAGTGATATCAAGAGTAGAATTGCTCAAGCTAGAAAAGCCTTTGAAATGAAAATCAGCTTACTGACTACAAACATTGATTTACAGATTAGGAAAAATTTCTTAAAACATTATGTTTGGAGTGTAGCATTATACGGAAGTGAAACGTGGGTGATAGGGGCTGTAGAACGGAAGAGGATAGAAGCTTTTGAAATGTGGTGTTATAGGAAAATGTTAAAGATTAGGTGGGTGGACAAAATAAGTAATTTAGAGGTTCTTAGGCGAGTGGATGAAAAAAGAAGTATATGGAAGCATCTTACCAAAAGAAGGGATAGGCTAGTGGGGCATATCCTAAGACATCCAGGTATTGGGCTATCAATAATGGAGGGTAACATTGAGGGAGTAAATTGTAGAGGGAGGCAAAGATTAGAATATATAAAGCAAATTACAAAAGATGTAGGGTGTTACAGGTATGTAGATATGAAACGACTTGCGCAAGATAGAACAGGTTGGAGAACTGCATCAAACCAGTCGAGAGACTGATGACAAAAAAAAATCATAGATACCCGAGTTTGAACATCTCCAAAACTATGAGTCGGATTTTAACATACTTTACATCAAAATTTAGTTCATGTTATTCTGCGTTGACCCATAATAAACCTATATTTTTAATGTTGTTTAAAAATGGCTATATCGAGGTTGGAAGAGAAAAAGACCCGGTTTTTTTTGCTACCGCAACTCTACTCTGGATACTCTGAATAAAACGGTTGTTTGCTTGTGCCGAACGATTGAGCGGTTACTGAGATAGCAAGGGTTCAGAATATTGTTGATAAATCAAAATTTAAGTAACTTACGAATGTGAAATGTCGTACACGCTGTAAGAATATAGCTGTCTATTTTGTGTTAAAATTTCAAACTTTTCGGTCAAATAACTATTGAGTAATACGCCTCTAAACGCATGACATTTGTTGCGGTAGCAAAAAAAACCGGGTCTTTTAGTCTTCCAACCTCGATTTGGCAATTTTTAAACTACATTAAAAATATAGGACTATTATGGGTCAACGCAGAATAAAATTGACTAAATTTTGATGTAAAGTAGCCTATGTTAAAATCCGACTCATAGTTTTGGAGATGCAAGGGTTCAAACTCGGGTGTCTATGATTATGAAACCGATAGTAGTCTTGGTTACTCTACTAATGTAAATTTGGGAAACGAGCTGCAAAGGTGAGTGGGTAGAGCCATATAGGCCGGCTGTTGGTGTTGTGGTCAGCACAACTGGCGTCTACGCCAGGGGTCTGGTTTGAAATGTGGTCAGTTCTGAAATTTTTCATCTGTCGCCTTACATCATTACCTATTCACAGTCCAATGCTTATGTAGGCATTTTCATCCAATAAAAATCTGGTGTGAAACACTCACACAACTTTCTCTTGCCAATATAAATAATTAACAATAAACCTAATATTAGTAATAAAACATTAGACATAAACAAAAAAACTAACCTTAATAAACATAACCTAATTTTAATCATGAGTGAAAGACGCAAAATGAAAATCAACCTCAGTTTGGCTTCAAAATACAGAAAATCACTCTTTCACGCTAAACTAGGCTCTGTAGAGAAAAATGTTTTAAATAAAAGTTGCAGATCTTTTAATTTTCTATAAATTTGATTATATACACTTTTATTATAAAATGCATACTAAGGCCGAAATCTTAAAAAAATCGATTTTTCTCACGTTTTCGTGAGAAAAAAACAGAAAATTGCTAATTACTGCTAAACTAAGCGTTATACCAAAAAATGTTTGAAATAAAAGTTGTAGGTTTTTAAATTCTCTACAATTTTTATTATATAAATTTTTTCGCTAAATTGCATATTAAAGCCGTAATCTTAAAAAAACTTTGTTTTTACGTGAAAACAGCCTCACCCAGAATTTCAGCAAACATGGCGCCTACCCTATCTTGTAGAGAATAAAAAAATTGAGTAAATGAGGCGATTTAAAAAAAAATCGTAGGACCAGTTTTTGAGAAAATCGCAAAAAAGTGAAAAATTACACGAATAAACTACTACTTCCGGTTGACCGATTTTGATGAAAATGTTCGTGTCGGGTCCGGTAGTGGTATGTAACTTAAGTTTCAAGTTTCAAGTTCGTACGATGTTTCGTTCTTGAGATATTCTGTTCACACACAGACACACACACACACACACACACACACACACAGACACACACACAGACCAATCGCTAAAAACATGTTTTTTGGGTTCAGGGGGTCTGAAAACGTATAGATCCGGTGAAAACTCGATTTCGAAAAATCGACATGAAAACAATACTTTCCTTCCTATATATTCATATAGGCAAGAGAAAGTAAAAAGTATGAAGGCTGCATTTCTTCAAGATTACAAAGAGGTTCAAATTTTATGGAATGTTAATTTGACTATTTACTGGCATTGGTGTATTGTGATATACACAGGTTTTTTTTTATAAAATCTTGTTTTATTATAATTCATTTCAAGCTTATAAATTATGATTGAATTGCCTCTTAGGCTGTTTATAGAACATTGTTGCACCTAGTAGTGTAGTTCGTTTATTATCTCAATACCGTTTATCATTATTTAGTTCACTTGCATAACAAAATATTAAAGAGATTATTATTTATTACTTGATATTTTACTTCTTGGTTACTTGTACTTTTGTAATTAAGTTAATTGTTAAGTTAACAAAAGATTGTTCAGTATCAGAACGACCTATTGCATTTACATCCTGTAGTACTAAATTTGATAAAACATTATCAACTAAGACTGTAGTTGATAAAAAGTGTATTGACCTGTCGACCTTCAAGTTACTTGTAGCTAGTTTGTACAAAATACTGTATTCATTCTTAGAATAGAAACCTTAAGAGCTGCTTGAGAAAACTTAGTTTAGCGTATTTAGTAAGGTAGGCCTACTGCATTAGTCTATATAATACGGTATAAACCTACAAAGTATTTCGTGTAGTAATATGTAGGTTTCAATACAGATCTTGTCAAAATGACTAAATTTCCTACTTACACTGAATTGCATACTCTAGTAAGGCCTGCAGGTTCTTAATTTCACCTTATGTAAAAAAAAATCTGGTGTAAAACACTCACAAGACTTTCTCTTGCCAATGAAAATAATGAACACTGTAACTTAACATTAGTTATAATACATTAGAAATAATCAACAAACTAACCTCAAAAAACATAACCCAGTTTTAATCATGAGTGAATAATGCAAAATGAAAATCAACCTCAGTTTGGCTTAGTAATACGAAAAATCATTCTTTCACGCTAAACTATATTCTGTAGAGAAAAATGCTCTAAATAAAAGTTGTATATCTTTTAAATCCCTATAAATTTTATTATACATTTTTGTCGTAAAATGCATACTAAGGCCGAAATCTTAAAATAAACCATTTTTTACAGATTTTCACGAAGAAAACCCACAAAATTACTAATTACCGCTCAACTAAGCATTATACAAAAAAAGTTTGAAATAAAAGTTGTAGGATTTTAAATTTTCTACAACTTTTAGTATATACAATTTTGTGATAAAGTACATAGACTATTAAAGCCGCAATCTTTAAAAACCCCATTTTTTCTACTAGAGGGCAGCCTCCCAAGAATTTCAGCAGACATGGCGCCTACCTAGAGTGTAAAAAATGTAGTAAATGAGGCGATTTTTAAAAAAAAATCGTAGGAGCAGTTTTTGATAAAATCGCAAAAAAGTGAAAAATTACACGAATAAACTACTACTTCCGGTTGACCGATTTTGATGAAAATGTTCGTGTCGGGTCCTTTAGTGGTACCTAACTTAAGTTTTAAGTTAATTTAAGTTAAGCCGGCCGCATTAGCGTAGTTGGTAACGTGCTCGCCTCTCATCATGCGGTCTTGGGTTCGAATCCCATTCAGGCACGGCATATTTTTATACGTTACCTACAAAAAATCATTTCATCCTTCACCGTCTGCATAAGCAGTAATTGTAGAAGAGTGGGAGGTTAAACCTAAAAAACTTAAGTTTTAAGTTTCAACTTCGTACGTTTCGTTCTTGAGATATTTTGTTCACAGAGACACAGACCAATCGCTAAAAACATGTTTTTTATGTTCAGGAAATCTAAAAACGTGTAGATCCGGTGAAAACTCGATTTCGAAAAATCGACATGAAAACAATACTTTCCTTCGTATGTATTCATATAGGCAAGAGAAAGTAAAAGCATTGGGGGAGTGATATACTGATAACTATGCAACATTAATTATACTTTTCAGAAATTTAAAAAATAATTGATACACAATTACTTTTTTCCTATTAGTGTTAAAATAAGAAAAGTAAAATGTTGGTATCCACCAAAAGTTTTACATACTGATACGATTTGTACCAAAGCAATGGAAACGCTGACGTTAATTTATTAGATAGGGACTGACTTAGGACTAGCAAAAAGACCGGTCAATTTATTTCGTCTAGCAATATTTTTATAAATAATTAAGTTTTTGTTCAAAAACTAAAGAACAATGGTTTATTTATTTTAATTCGCGAAAGCTTATAAAACGTATTAACCGCGTGCGTAGCCAAAGATTGTGACCAGTCTACTTGCTGCTTCAAGTTCGTGACTTGCCACACCCCACAATCATGTACACTGGTAATTATTTCCTTTCCTTGGCCTTGATACTCGTACAATCGGTTTTGTTCCTGTTGTGCATTTGCATCAGTATAGTGTCTATCTAATGTTAGTAGGTTGGTAAACATGCCTAACGGCTACACAGATCCACGAAAGAACTAGCAAGCACATTTTAATTGGTAGCATTATTTTTATTAAAAATAACGTATAAGTAGAGAACTGTACTAAAAAAACATTAAAAATGAAGGGTTATAGCGCCAAACAGAGGGAACCAAAGTCAGTTACCATAAATTCGACTGCCCATTGAATTTACAAGGAAATAGAGTAAACTCAATATCTTCGTTGCAGTGCTAAAATAAATAGTTCTGTTTCTTATCACATGGTCAGCTAATTAAATTATTGAATAATTTAAGAACAAAAGAGGTAGAGGTGTAAAAGATACTAGTCAGAGACATCTCTTCTGAGAGTAATGGATTTCACTATACAACCAGACCCTGTGGTGAAAGAAGTGAAGGTGTCATTTGCAGAGTGGAAAATAGTGCTTTTCAGAGGGCCCGGCATGCTGATAAGCGTACTTTTCCACGCAGTGAGGAAGGCATAGGTAAACCACCTCACTCCTCGTTTTACTTAGTAAAACCTCTACTGGTTCAAACTAGCCTTTCAGCTGATGACTAAAGAAAACTAGCCAATTACTAATTCTCGTAAAAATTAGGAAAAAATGTTTAACAAACCTAAATGTTTTAAGAAAGAATTTTTTTTAGGCCCTCATTGGAGCAAGTCTAGTCAAAAATGGAAAGACTGTTTCTGGGAATTTTTCTTCTTTGCCTAATACCCTTTCATTCTTTTAAATATTGGATCCTCTGTTACGGTGTACTTTATTCTTGTTGGATATTTGATTTTTAATTTTGTTTTCTTGATTTTAAGAGTAGTTTTCCCCTGATCAAAATATGTTCTTCCGTTATTCTTAGCTCTTCAAGTATTTCATGGACGAATTATTTTAAGTTTCTGGGATTTTTTGTATTTTAAAATACTTTAGCGAATTGCTCTGAAGAAACTATAAGAGAAACCTAGTCTTATTAATTACATCATATGATTTACTATTCCAGATTTATGATTTGTTTCATAAATATATAACCTACGTACCTATGTATTTTATTTAGTGAAAAATAAATTAGGCTATGACAAGTACGATTGTAAGGGTACATTCATTCTTACTGTGAAAAATCTGTTCCTGGAATTTTGTTTACTTCAAAATTCTAATTGACTGATGCTGTAACATCCCCAGAGTCAGCAGATCTGCTTGGGTGATGGTGTAGATGATTTATAAGACATAAAAAAGTTTAGTCAGTCAAAAATAATTGTGGAGGGGTTACTACAGACTTTAGATATTTTACATCTTGCTAGTAAGTAGTTTGGTTAAACTTATATTTCTTAAAATTAGGTATTATAGGCTTACAGTACTACCCGGAACTTATATAATAAAAATATAAGTGGTATTATATGATAGGCCTAAATACACTTGTATAATATATACAGTGGTTTTAGAATATGTAAACAGAATTAGTTGATAAAAGGTTATCAACTGTCAATTAATAAGTTATTAATGTAAACATAATAAAAATTTATGATATTTGTGTTACTCAGCAGTTTGTCTGTTTATTTGCTTACAGAAATGCCTATTGATTTGTATTATATACCTGGCAGTGCCCCTTGCCGAAATGTACTTTTGGCTGCAAAAGCAGTTGGTGTTGACCTAAATTTAAAATTGACTGATTTGCAAAGCGGACAGCATTTAACAAAAGAATTCATTAAGGTAAGATTTCTTGTATTGATTAAATACTTACATGTATGATATAATGAAAAAACTTGTTTAATTTTAATGGATTCCAATTGTGAAATTAAACTTATCCATGGAATATTAATACATTTTAAGTGGTTTCAAAGCATTATTATAGAAAATTCAATTACCTATTTGTGGTTGTAAAATGTAGCCTATAACAAAACCTTTTGTACCTTTATACCACAGTTACTGGGAATATGTTTCTAGGTATTCAAATTACTTTGCAATATACAATTTAAATGTGAAATGGCAACCTGAATTGTTATTGTCATAATATATTGTTGTACTCATAATTGTTCTTTAAAATTACTTGTTAGATATTATAACAAATTAATATCACACAACTGTCAGGATTAATGAACCAGGTAGAATGAACTTCTTTTTTTCTGTGAAGAATGTCATTTTTGTTACTATAAAAGGAATTAAATATTTATCTATAAATTAAATCAAATAATATTATCATCATCATAAATGGTACGGATTAGACCTTATGGCTTGTTCCCACTTTAAATTTATTAATCTGCCATTTCATAAAGAATCTGGGATGCCCATCTCTTCCAAGGTAGTCCAATACCATATTGACTGTTTGGTTTGTTAGTAAATGCTTGCTAGCGTGTTTGATCGCCTGGCTTTCGCAACAAATGACTATGCCACGCTTATATGTATTTCTAAATGGTTGATAGATCCTTGCCACATTAAGTTAATGCCTGATATCTTTATTTCTTTTATGGTCCAGAAATGTATCTGCTGAATGTATTAATAATCTCATCTCTGCAGCCTGTATTCTTGACATCAAACCATGCATTAAAACTGGCAGAATCAAAGTGTTATAAAACTATAAAATTCTCTCATTCTGAAATTTAAGGACCAGCACTTTCCTCTAAGTGTATAATATATATGTATGTCTTTGAAACTTTCAATTTTATTTCTGCATATCATAATTAATTATGCATAAGAGACATCAGTTCCAAAGTAAACAGATTAATGTGTTGGTTCCAAAATTTTATTACTCAAAGCCACTGAAATCATCACTTTTGTCTTCTTTGAAGAAATCAGGACCCCTGTAATTATTCTCTGGCTCCACAAAAAGAATTAATGATACATGCTTTAAAAAATAATAAGTTTATTATAAAAATTATAACTCTGTGTAACCATTCCATAAACCTCAGTAGTCACTAATGATGAACCTGTTGATGTGACTTTAATTACATAGAAAAAGTTAAGTGCAGCTATCTTTTGTGGCCAGAAATTGCAATTACTAAAAAAAAATCAGTATTTCTTGGGCAGAAAATACTTCAGACATTGGAGGAATAAATAGTTCCACAGGAGTTATTCCTGGTGTACTTTCTACGGGTGCATTACCATATTTTCAGAATGTTCTACAGAGGTTTTACTACAATTTTTTTGTGTTTTACGATGAGTTGTTATCAATTTTTTTTTGAATGAATTTACTAAAGCTGATAAAACTGTAACAAAACTATAGAAGCTGCGGCCTATACAATATTTCTTTAAAAAAAATGTTATTAGGATCTGTTTTATTGTAAATAACCTCCAAATCTTATCGTTGCAATGTCTTGATTTCTTTAATTGAATTGACAAGATTTTAATTGGATGCCCAGTTGTGTTGTTAATGTTGTAATGTATGTTTATCACCTGGTCACTTTACAAAACTAGTTGTCCAACCAGTACTACATTAAATTTCACAGGCACTTTCTACTAGCTGACCTAAAGTCTAATACATAATTTTTATAAAATATCATGGCAACTGTGAGATTGAAAGAAATGTTATAGATGTAACCTTTATTTACAATTCTCCATTAAATTACTTATTAATGTAAAAAATTCAAAGTTTGAAATCCTAAAAGTTAGAAGTAATCCTAAAAAATCATGATGAAGTTTTGACAACTCTTTTATAGGTACTCTTATCTCCATCTAACTGATTTTAATATTTTTTGCTACACTTCTCTATAATTCACTAGTACCATAAAGGCTGTGATCATTTAACAGATCCAATTTAAATCATAAAGTACTTTCAAACAACATTATAAATCGTGTAACATTTGTACCCATGGAACAACATTAAAAAAATAAAATGTATCTTACTTCCTTGGACACCTCTAAAAGTTTAATTAAATTAATTTAAAAAATCTTTTTTATTAAAAAAAAAAACAAATAAAATCTAGTTATTGAGAAGTAATTAATAAACTAATTTATTTTATTATTTGTTCAGATATAATTGAATGAATTTAATAAATTTGTATTGTTCTGGTTGATTTTTACAGTTGAATCCACAACACAATGTTCCTACATTAGATGACAATGGCTTTGTCTTAAATGAAAGGTAAATATTTTCTAGTTATAATTTTTATTCAGACTTTTTAAAAATTATTTTAGTTGTATATGTGGGAATAAATTAATCTATTTTGTTCTACAAGATGGCTTTTGAAGATGTTTAATTAATTGGTGTAAGTTGTTTTTATTTTAGATGTGAACATTATTGGTTTGACAGCTACAGCTAATTGCCAATTAAACACATCCTGGCTGCAGATGCACCCAGACATGTAGAAGGAGCTTTTGTTTTGAGATTAGAGAGATATTTCTTTTGTACATTTTAGGACCATCTATTATAAAAACCTCAATCCTTGTTGTAATACTGAATATTAAATCTTAATTTTATTTACAATCTAAAAATATCTAAATATTTTTTCAAAGTAAGAATCCTATTTCAACTTTTTAAACGAAAAGTTTTTCATCATAATCTACATTTTATATTGAAAAAAATGGTCTAAGTATTATTGTAATAAAATCATTTAGCTGACCTGTTGGATATCTTATATTTTTACATGATATAGTTTGTTTTGTATGACAAATCTCAATCCTACATTTGTAAACAAATTAATGTTAAGTCAAAAAATTGATTAAGTTAACTTTTAATTAATTGTTAAGTTGTAAATTAAATGTTAAGTTAATAAATTCAAATTGTGTTCCTGAATATAAACTTTGTATAGTAATAAAACAAATTAATACACTTTGCATGAACATAGTCCATCTGCAGTATTCAAAATGAGTTTGCAAATATGATTGCTTATCTGTAGTTAGTGATTGTGTCGGGCCTATGGGCTGTGAAAGAGTATAAGTGAATAATGAAGCACATGGGGAGTAGGTATGTGCAAAAACCATTTGCCTAACAACAATTTGCTACATAACAAAAATTTAAGTATACAAAAATATAAGATGGTGTAAGTAAATAAGGAATAGATTATTATTTATGTTGCTATAATTAATTATGTATCATTGTTTAATCTCTACAATGATATGCATAAAAGTAATTAGTCTTCATTCTCTGGTTTATGTTTTCCACAAATCATACCAAGAATGTTATTATTTGCAGAAGTAGGAATTATGTTTGGTTACATTTATCATGTGCTTTGAACATATTAAAAAAAATCAAATTTCTTGTGAGTTCACAAATTTAACTAAGTTATTTATGTCTTATTTCTACAAACCGTGAGTTTCAGTATAGAATTGTTGTTTAATAATATTGTTTTAATACCTGACTTACCTGTTCCAGCCGAGCCATTATGACATACCTTGCTGATCAATATGGAAAGGATGATAAGCTGTACCCAAAGGACCCAAAGAAACGCGCTATTGTCAATCAGAGACTTTATTTTGACATGGGAACTTTGTATCAAAGATTTGGTGATTTATATGTAAGTTTTTTATTATATTTTAATATATAATATTTTTAGTTTACATGATTCATGATGTTAAAGATAGTTTACCTCCTTTGTTTTCTCGATCTCATAATGTGGTCATACTCCACCATATTTATTATCTAGCAAACAATATAGAAGTACCAGAATAAAAATATTTTTCATATTTATGATCTCATTTTTTGTAATTATCTTTCAAATATTTCATGTTCTTCATGAAATCATAGATAAAAATACAACTTTCTCTGTTGTATTTTTCTGTAAGTTAGGGTATTCGTAAGCGAAACATAGATTTTGTCTTTTAGACTAGGTAAACAATATCAGTTGTCATTTTTCCCTTACAAATCGTGTGTTCTACTAATTTTATAAATGTACACAACAACCTAAACCTAATACATTGGTACTGGCACATTTTCATATTATCTGAAAAAATGTGCTTAATAAAAAACCGAATCCAACAAACAAAAAGTAAAAAAAAAAAAAACGAAGCAGCTAAACTTTCATATTACACACGCATTATGTGAATGGTGTTAACTAACTATGTAAGTAAGATTACAACACACAACTGAACACCTAGAATTGTTGTTGAACTGTTGATCAGATCAAACGGATTAGAGTGGTGATGTTTTGCAGGTCATGCAAAAAATTCCAGGCTTTGAGAATAATTCAGAAGTTGATGTAAACAAATGGCTATCAGTTGAAGGTAAAGGTCTTTAGTTTATAAATAAAGAAATAAGTTTCCATAATCATGTTAGACTGTAGCGAAGGTTCAGATGAAACTGATGGAATGTGTACCACGGAGGAGCGTAATCACTTTCAGAAGCAGTAAAAAAACTGGAATAGCACTGCAGTGCATAGGCAGGACAACAGTGCTATGCACACAGATGTCACGTCTATAAGGCGCTGGTAAAATATTATGTCATCATCAAGGTTTTTGGCATTATGGCAGTAAACAATATTAGTGACTTTACTCAGCCAGGCAGTAGTAAGAATGTAAAAATTCAAACTGTGTAATTTTTAATTGCTAATGAACTAGAAGAAATGTTTTACTAGTGAGGGATCTATTTTGTGTGTATATAGGCCTACATCTTGTCAAACAGAAATAATTAAAAACTATGTTATATTCGTTCCAATTCTCAGTTACGCTGGTTATCATTTTAAATTTAAATAATAAATTTAAACATTAAATGTATGTTAAAAAAAATTATAAATCAGTTCAGATTATCCAAAATGTTGGATTAGCGGTGTTGTGTACAGTTTTTCAATGTAATCTGGATTGATTGATTTTTATTTATATTTTATTTAACTACAGACTTATGGTATAAATTATGACTCTACACACCTGTTTGGTCAATACACTATTCCGTGAATTTATTGTAAAATACCAGCTTTAAGAAAATGTGCTTAACTTTTTCAATTAAAAAAAAACCATAATTTATTTAGTAACAACTCCATTTACTTTGGAACATTGTGTGGTGAATTATACATTGGTCCAATGTAATCATTTGTTATTCTAGTAATATTCTCATAATTATCATCTGATATAAAAACACCTATAAATGTTATACCACACCAAAGAAAAGTCTTGTGGGAGTTTAGTAACTGATTATATGGTCTGAAGATTACATATGTTTTTATCTGTATCTATCTTTTATATAAATATTTGTAGCTATGGACGTCACGTGGATGGTGAAACAACTCAATTACAGTAGGAAAACTGTTTCATAAAAGCAACATAGAGTGGGTACTATTGTTGAATCAACAAGGTTGTAAAATATTCTCTCTGAATTTTCAAAGTTTTGTACAAAGTTTTCTTAGAATAGAAACTAATATTCTTATTTCTTGTGTTAAAAACAAATGAGTAGTAAATATTGTGTGTGTAGAAGGACTTAATTATTTCTGTTAACTTCTGGAAGATAGTTCTAAAAATAAACAAGTTGCATATTTTGTGAATATTGTGTATGTAAAAAGACTTAATTATATCTGTTAACATTTGGTAGATAGTTCTAAAATTAAACAAGTGGCATATTTTTGGTGCTGTTATAAAATATTATTAATTATTTCTTGTTTCAACCAGAAAGGTTGATTTATTATTTCAGTTTAAAATCATAGATTTGTATAAATTACAGTATCCAATCATGTTTGGAGGAGCGCCATTCGATGATGAAAAGAAGAAGAAACTCGATGAAGCTTTGGAATTTTTAAATACATTCCTTTCCAACAGTCCATATGTTGCAGGTGACAGCTTAACATTAGCTGATTTGGCCATTGTTGCTTCTGTATCAACCATTGAGGTATGTGAAAATATTAATGTAGGACTAGAAAATTTATTTGTAAATATTAAACCAATTATATATTGTAATCCACCGGGTTGGTCTAGTGGTAAAGTCATTGGTGATTAAAAAATGTATGGTAAATGATTGTTTAAATAGAAGATGATATTAAAATGGTTGTATAGAATCTTAAAACCCTTCCATTGGTTAGGTATGGAACTTCTTATAATTTAAAGAAAAGAAAAAGTAATCATCTTATCTTACTACATCAGTACATTTCAAGGATTTTTGATTGCACCCATGTTTTGGCCTTGAGCAACTATTAGTAAGCTAGCAAAAGAATTCTCATTCTAATAGCAATACATTACTCCAAGCAATAAAAGAAGCTCTTTTACTTGCTAGTTAATTCTTTTCCTTGTATGAATTTTTAAACAGAAGCACTGGAAGCAGCTGATGAACACTGTAAATATTAAATTAGTGTTTAATATGTTTTTATTAAAAAATGAGTTCACGTAAAATTTACTGTTCTTTAGTGACTTGCATTATATTGATACCCTTGTACAGTGTAACCTTCACCTTGGTTACTTGTTCATCGTCGTTATAAATTTCATTCCCACATGTCAAGCTTTGGAACCACCCTTAACAATTGTTTGGTATAATGTGACCAAATGGATGCTTAGATGATCACACATAAATTTGATTTGGTGTTATAATAAGAGAATTTTTTAAATATTTTTGTAATACTAAGATTTGGCCTAATAAAATTTGTTGTACATCTAAATGATATGAAATAAAGGGTAAGAGTATACATTCCACAATAATTGGCTATTTCTTACAATCTACATCAGTGACATAAAGATATTTTTGTTCTGCTGTACAATCTTTCAAAAATAAATCCTTATAATGCATCCTGCAGCTTGAAATTAGTGAATTTATAATGTAAAATAGAATATACAATCTTGTTTGAAAAATTATATTTCTTGAATTTTGAAAATTAAAGAATGTAGATATTAAATTATATTTCCAACGTTGTATTTATATGTTCTTTTTTAACCTGTATTAATTAACTACTGTATTTCTGTATCATTCTTAACAGAGGATCAAAATTATTACATACTAGTAGGTGTCATTTGCAGGGTCGAAAGGTAGATGCTTTTCAGAGGTCCTGGCATGCTGATAAGCATATTTGTCCACTCAGTGAGGATGTCACTGAGAAAGACATGCAACAGATTGCAAATTGGTTAAATTACTTATTGCTTATTGCAGTTCAGACCTGTAAAAAGTTTTGGAAAAGTGGTCTGTGGACTTTTTTCTCCTTTCAGTGCCTGTACAAGGCTTTTGATTAAAAACACAGGTACCAAAATTAACATCTAATGGATGCTATTGGTGTAAATGATGCTTAAAATAAATGGCAGTTAATATTAATATAAATTAATTTCATTAATAAACGCCATTTAAAATTCTACTGAAATTTATTCTTCATTTTGGTTTCTCTACAAGCGATAGTATTGATATTATCTGTCTATGATATGAAAGACACTGTCATGATTCAGCTACAAGGAAAACTTCATCTTTTAGTCCTAAATTTATTTAAACATTTTTGTTAATTTTATTTAGAAACCCCTACTTGCTTTGCTTCACATTCATATACATTCTGTTTTATTTACTGGTCTTACAATACTGTGCAATGAAATAATCTTAGAAGCTTCCATTTTTAGAAATATAAACTTTTACATTGTTTCGTTGGTAACTGTAAATTGTCTAGAAGTAAAGATTGGTTCAATGAATGAACCAATTTTATTGCACTTTTAAAAGAAAAACAAACTTTTGGTGAATTAAGCAGTAAAAATGCAAACATAAAAGAGAAATTGGAACACTATTTTTTAGTTTTTACTTTTGATTGCAAGCATTTTTTCATTACAGGCTGGCATTTTCTAAAAAAAAATTGCTGGGTTTTTACAGTGTTGTTCAATTGCTGCTAAATACCGAAAGATTAAATCCAAAGACATTGTAGCATTTTCTTTAATTTTAGTTAACTATGTGCATCTTTGGTCTAAATGTGGTATGGCTTACAGATGTAGTTTGAAAAAGAGATTTTTCATGAATTTTTCGTTTTCTTCCTTTGGAATTAGAATTTTTGCAAAACCTTTCTAAGCAAGCACCTATGATCCAAATGAAACTTACAACTTACTTTAAGTTTCTAATTGTTACTGTTGTGGAGATCTTGTGATTGCAAGTAAGTGAGTGAATTTCGTTTTTATGTAAATAAATTTATTTTTTTTGTTTTCAGGCTGTTGGTTTTGACATCAGCTCTTTCAAGAATGTTGTAACTTGGTACGAAAAGGCTAAAACTACCATTCCAGATTACAAAACTGCTAATGAGGATGGAGCAAATGCTTTTAAACAGTTGTTCAAAACATTAACAAAAAAGTGAAAAAATAAATTATAAATATACATACACAAAATGCAAATTATAAATTAAGGTAATAAGTGTTTTACACATAAAATAATTTAACAATTTTATATGCACAGATGTTTTCTAAATATAAATGATATTTCATTTGTTTCTTATAAAATATTCAATAAATATAATATATTTGTTGGTTAAATGAGTTTTCTTATTATTCCAATTCCAAATGCATTATCCATTATAGTTGTTTTAAATCTTAAAGCTAGTGGCAGGAATAATGAAATAAATTGTTTTGAATTTGTGGGTTAAATAGTTAAAATAAATTACCTAGGTCACTGAAGTTTTAAACTATGAGTGCATTTATTCATGTTCTAAAGACTTCAACTTGTTGCTGTAACCATGAGTTCCACTCAGTAATAATTCTTTTCATGTCTTTGTACTTATTTCATTTTATACCTTTTAACAGCCATTCTAAGTTCTGGTTCCTTGGCTTTCACATTCCTCTTTTACCCGATACCTTATAATCAAAAATATTTACAATGAAATCATTGAGTCTCATAATGGGCTCGATACATTTTGCCTTCATTTTGTTCAAGCCTGCACAACTTCTCTTCTGCATCCTACTCCCAGTAATACTCTTTTATTTGACTTTGTCTCAGTCTGGCTCACCTTCTATATTGGCCTACTTAGCATCTAATCTTACTTTCTTCTGCTTTCCTAACACTCATATTTCACTTTTATGTAATGTAAGGGGTGTTTTTATATACACTACAATACTACACAAAGACCTACAATTAATTACTTCTCAAGGATGATGGAGATCAAAAGCAATAAAACACTGGTAAATAAATATTAACTAAATTTATTAATAACCGTTAATGCCTAATAAATTTAAGCTACGCATACATACATCTACAAATTTCACAAACTCGAGATGCACTCACCTTTTCCCTCCGTTACTCACACACAACGACACATACTACCAACATAAAACATTGAATTTACAGATTTATAATTAATTACATAAAACAGTAAAAAATATTTCTAGTAGTAGTAAAACAAGCTAAATAAATGTTTTATAATGTTTCCTAATCTCAAAGTTTAGATTGTTTACTACCAATAATTTACTCTTAACTAAATGCTTACTTAGCATTTGGGTGATATACTAACTTTACTTGATAATTTGCACTTAACTGCATAATTTTTTCCTTCATGGTATTGACACACAAATTTTTTTGCAGTGTACTATTTGCCACCTACCAAGGAGCAGTTGTTACTATTCTTAAAACTATTAATTGAGATCTGTGGTTAATAGCAAGATTTGCCATTGTAGCTGAACCCCTCCTGAAAGTGGAGACCATAATCTCACATTGGTTTTAGTTCTTAAGTATAATGTATTTAATTCTTCAGGACTCTATTTACATCTTTAAAGTCATAGTTACAATACCTAATCCAAGGAAAGAAGGATTAAAACAATGTTCAGAAGGAAAAGGATAATACCTGTGTAATACAATAGGAAAAAATGGATGGTTCTTCAGCACTTTTGGTTTTCAGAAATAAAATTATAACAAAAGTAAAATTTAATACTCTAATATTTATTTAGTAGTAGCTTATTCTGTAGGGTAATTGTCTAACAATTTAAGTATAATTTCCAAATTAAATTAAGAAACTGATGGTTATAAAAATAAAATTCATTCACTTAAAAAATGTGCTCTGTACTTGTATGTATTGGTCTGCTAGCCGGCCCATGGTGTAGATGTCAGCACAATTGACTTCTTTTCCAGGGGTATGGGGTTCAATCCTGGTCAGTTCTGCCATATTTCCATGTTTCATTCTTCATCATTTGCATTAGCAGTAATATGCAAAAGTCGTATGTAAAAGAAATTAAAAAGTGTTTTCTTACATGTTCATGGTTAAGTGAAAATTTCAGTTTCTGATTCATGAACTGAAATCCTTTACAGCAACTCAGTTACTTGGAATCATCAGTAAAAGTTACTCACAATTTACAACTTTATTTTTGTAATTAAAAATTAATGGTTAACTCAATGAACTAGTGACAAAATTTTAACAAAAATTTATTCATGAAACTTGTCTATTAGTTATACTAGTGAACTATAACTAAAAGATGAATTTCAGGAATAATTTTCCAGAACTTTTTGTGTAACTTATACCAGTTAACCTAGCTCTAAGTTATAGTAAGAACCATGGGCGGATTTAGGTCTTGATATCTGGGGGTGCGAGCTCACCAGAAGGTATGAGGTATTTGGATACCTACTAAATTCAAACATCCCAAAAATCTGGGGTTGCAGCGCACCCCCTAGCACCCTGTTAATCCGCCCATGGTAAGAACTATTATTGAAAGACAAGTTTCAGGAATAAATTTTTCATGACTGTTTTTGCACCAGTTAACTCACGGTAAATAGAAGAACAAATATACCATCTACCGAGGTAAACTACTTATCTCCTCCTACCTATCTCTTCCACGGTAAATACCTCTTCTATTTACCGTGAGTTAACCTAGCTTTTTTCAATATGTATCATTTATATTGATCAAAATTTACAACACCTTATTTACATTTTTGAGACTTAACTGGAGAATCATTACTTTCAGACTTTTTTAAATTGTAAAAAGATAAAATAAAACACAAATCTAATTAACTGTTTTAAATTACACAAAACGACCAAAATATGGTAATAAACTAACATAACCACATATTTATAAACCTTACTGCTGATTAGAGACATCAGCGCATTCTGCTACATTCACTTTACTGCATGAAGTGAACTATTGAAGCAGAAGCTCCTTTCTGCAGTAAAGGAAATTGAAGTCCATCAATTTTTAATCCCTTACTGTAATATTGTAGAAGTCCCATTTGTGCATAAACCAAATTATAGTTATGGCCATAATATAAAAAAAACAAGTGAAACCTGAATTTTCAAAAAAAATTCAGATATTCCTTTCTGCAGTTAGCGATTCATATGCTTCTAATAGATTTTTAAGTTGCTTTCTGGATTTTCTAAATATTTGTAGGAATGAAGCGCATGTTCCAGATCATGGGCTGGATAGGCATCCAAGGGCAGGAGGCAGTTGTACCGTTATAAGAAAGGGTAAAGGAATGACCCAACAAATTACATTAGTATAAGATTTATGTTAAAGTAATTTCACATAAGTTAAGTAAAATGGTGGATGCAATTCTCTTAGAAACACAGCCTGTCTTTAGTAATGGACAATTTTGTATTGGTAATGTTTTTGAACATTCACAGTCAATTGAAAAACACAGAGAATTTAACTTACCTACATTATGGTATTTGTGGATTTGCACATGGGTGTACCCAGCGAGGGGTGGGGCAGCTACCCCTAGAAGAAAAAAGAAAAATTAAATGGTTGTAAAGTGACTTCCTGGTTCAAATCCTAGTAAAGGTAGTTACTTTTATACGGATTTGAATGCTAGACAGTGGTTACCGATGTACTTTGATGGTTGGGGTTTAATTAACCATACTCTCTCAGGAATAGTTGGCCTGGGTCTGTACAAGACTACACCTCATTTACACGTCATACACATCATCCTCATCTCATTGGGTCATGGGGTTGCTTATTGTTCTAAATTGAACAGATTGCAACGTACACAAATTAGGAATAAAAATAATAATAAAGTGACAATACAAAACAAAATTAGGTGGGCCACAGCGAATAATCAGTTGTTAACCACACTGAATTTTTTAAAAAATTTATTTAAAGTCACATCAACGCTTGGTCATTAGGGACTATGATGGATTATGTAACATTAATTGAAATTTTAGTTTCATTCACCTTTTCTGTTCTAAAATGTTACAACCTGAAGGACCATGGCTTGCCTCTCACCCTAGTTTTGATTCTGGGTATGCCCATGGATGTGAGAAAGCCTTTGATAAAATACACAGAACTCATTTGTGGAAGGTGATGATGATAAAAGGAATATCTTTATATTTAATTAGAGTAATACAGAGTAACTTATGTATTCTTTCTCAGTTATAAAGATAATAAACGATGAAAGTGAACGAGGTGTGATGCTCAACATGGATGCCTCCGTCACCATTTTTGTTTAATTTATATCTTGATGCCATGATTGTGGAATGGAATAATGGTATGCAACAAAAGGGTTTTGTGAGTTCAACTCCTTCAAAAATTCTTTAAAATCTTTAAAAGAGTTTATGGGTTTGTATGATCTCCAAACACTCCTTACTTGTCTTTATCATTTTTACGATACATAACGTACCTACATTACTGAGCCTGTCGATCCAAGAGAGAGCTTTATTTTATATATATCCAAGATATATATTATATTATATATTAATCAAAATTACTTTTTTTATTTTATCCTATTTAGGATTATCAACAGCCATATTATTTAAAGTTGAAATGTACATTTTTCTAACCACCAGAATACAGTAACAGAAAAGACTTACCAATGTTTATAGTGATTTAGTGTATCTTGTACAAATCTTCCTTGTATACATCCTACTTCTACCATGACAGATAATAAATAAAACAAATTAATGATAAAACAAACAATTAATAAAACAAAAATAAAAAAGAAACACAACACATTCTGCGATTCGGTTACATGTCAAAGCTTCAGTCTGGTTTACTGATTCTTTACTCAATGTCCATGTCTCAGCTCCATAAAATAATTCTGAGGAAACATAGTATTGTAATAACCAGTTTCTGAATTTAATATGTATCCTATTGAAAAATAAAATTTTTTTCATATTAATGAAAGTCATTCATGCTCTTTCAAGATTAAGCATTAATTACCTACAAATAGCTGTTTTTGAGCAATTCTACTTTTGATATTACTTGTGCTTCTACCTTCTACATCTCTTGCTTCTCTTCTACACCTTGGGTGTTTGCAGTAAAACAAATTGCCAGATTGAAAGATAAAAAATTACTAATGGCAGCTTAACATGGTCTAATTCTGTCTCATATTCGTTATGATATTTTAGTATGGGGTATTTCTGCAAATAGCTGTTTTTGTCAATCAATGTTCAGTATTTGAAAGTGCGACAAATTTCAATTGGATGTTTGTTTTCTAGAAGGAATGCATGTTTTTTCTTATTTCGTAAGTATGGTTTTTGTACTAATCACCAAATTATCATACCTCTTTATTTCTTATTAGTAAGCCAAGTGATCAATGTAACGTGAGTGGTACAGTCTTACAGAATCTGCTACTATCTGGTGGGTAAGAAAAGAGTATAAAAAAATAAACTTCTTTTAGGGAAGTCTGTAGCCAATGCTGTGCTAGACTAAAAACAGGAAATTCGTGAATTCAGTTCCAATATTCAATTAATATCCCTTTTTTCTAATTTTACTTTAGTCGGGTGGCAAAGACCTCTGACAAATTTCCTGATTTTAAAACTTTCTAGATGTTATTTACAGTTCTAGTTCTGAAATGGTGCATATCATACAAGTACCTACTACATGAAAAAATGAATAAACGAATAATTGTTCTCAATATTTAACACTATTGTTGTATACTGTATAATAAGTTAAATTCAAGATGGTGAATCCAAAATGTTACTATGAATAAAATTTGAATCAAATTTTAAAATATTCCCTTGTACCTAATATCAGCTGACTTTAAATATATTAATTTAGTAACATCTGTTCCATTAAAAAAAAATCTTTACCTTCTTTTAAATTTTTATTTGGCCACCACCTTAGCTTAGTGGTTAGTGCGCTAACCTACAATGCGGAGGTCTCGAGTTCGATTCCTGGCTAGGATCTGAAAATTTTCACAAGCCAAAACCCACTATTCTGAATAATTAACCCACCGTAATTACTAATATCCAAGCAGTTGATATGATTTCAAAAAAAAATTGTTGACTTAAAAGCTGATGAATTTGTCAAAAAATGAATTTTGGTAGATAACATTTCAGGGATTATTTTAAATGACTTAACTATTGTGCTAATCAAGCATGAACCATGTCCAAACTATGTCACCACAGTATGCCAGTTGGCAAAGCCATGTGGCATCTATTTATTTATTTATTAAAATTTAATTGTCTACAACAGTGTTTTAACCAATTATGACAGATAAAATACATAAAATAAATAGAATATAAAAATGTACGAATAACAAATAAATAAATAAATAATAATAATAATAATAATAAGCCTAACTATAATACAGTACAGTAATCAGGATATTGAGAAAACCGGAATAAACCATGGAAACTTAATGAATCAAACCAAATTCAGAGCTTCCAGAAACATCTTAAGTCACTCCCTGTCATCTAAAATTGGCCCTATAATGAGGGAAGAAAAATATAAAGTAATGATTAACTTAATATAGTAAAAATTACGTAGTAGTAATAATAAATTACAATAATAGTAATGATATAACGTGAAATAAAAGTCACATGAAGACTACAATTTTTAGATTTACTGCAACTAGTTGCTTAAAATTAACAAAACAAACAGTTTTTCTTTAGCAATATTATCACCCCCCCCCCCCTTATGTATATATTATGCAGTCATCCATTGGTGCTAGCACTCATATTCTAATGTCGCTTACACAGTGTTCTATAAACATTAATTTCTTAAATCTCTAACTTAATCTTATTGTTAATTTAAATTAACATTAATTCAGTAATTTTGGTAAATACATAATTATATTAATATATGACTTTAAAGTAGCTTAATATTATTTATAGCTAACCCCATTATTTTTAGTATCTTATATTATATACATGACTTAAATGTAATTTACTCATATTCATAGTTTAACAGTACTTTATTAGTCTTTTCCATAACACACTAGATCTAGACCTAGTTCTTTTCAGTCGCCTAGCTATTACACTTTTAGTAATCTTTTTTTAACACACTAAATATCTACAATTGACACAATGAATGAAAATTACAGTGATTACATTGAATCATGAAGCAGAGAGGGGTACGAACGAAACTAGCTAAGAATAAACAAAAAAAAAGAAAAACCAATAATGGTAAGAGGAAGGCATTTGAATCAATATAGGTCTATAAATAAATGAGAACTGCAGAACTAAAATGAAATAGAAGTGCTTAATTTGACTGATACCAAGTATTGAGACACTTGGGGGTGTCTTATTTCTAACACTGGACTTTATTAAAAATATCATGCTGATCAGAAGTTAAAAACTTGTTGCCTCGGTGCATCATTCTATCAACAATCTAATAGCGTGAAATAAAATTAATTATAATTAATAATTATAATATTTCTGGTTTTGGCCAAACCAGATTCAAGGCGTCTTTTAACTAATGAAAATACAGAATCAACAGATATATAAAATCAAAGAAACTTTTATAGTTTTTGATCCTGTTAAAAATTATCAAAATTATCAAAAATATAATATTGGCTGCATAATTATATGCTGTTATATATTAACAGCGAAGAAATAATACGCGAACAGAGCAAACGATATAAATAAAAAAAATATCTAATATATATTATTACTGAATTATCACTGAACGTCGTCGATAAATAATAGAAAGAATATATCACATCCAAATCAGTGTTGGTATTTAATATCACAAAATTATCAAAAATATCACGCGCTAGTTTTCTAGTTTTCATCCAAGTCCTGTGTTGTTCAATATTAATACACAAGGTTCTACTTCTGTTTTCGTAGAATAAAAAATATTATTTACTTCTTGAGTTGAAAAATATTATAACATTAGCATCCCTTTTCTTTTCTAGATTGTCAAGATAACACCCTTGCAGAAGCTCCTGGTAAGAGATAGAAACGGGTAATATTTGAATAACTAATACACGTACCATAAGAACCATTTTTGTAACCCTTCAATTGTTTCACTAAACTTTTAATGGAACGGGCTCCAAACGGCCAAACCAGATTCAAGGCGTCTTTTAACTAATGAAAATACAGAATCAACAGATATATAAAATCAAAGAAACTTTTATAGTTTTTGATCCTGTTAACGAGTTGGCAGTTTCAACTAGTTAGTCTATATGCAAATGAAAGTTGATATTGCTATCAAATGTCACTTCTAAATCTGAGACATGACTCATTAAATGTCTATTCGATATAAAGTAGTCACATTCAATGCAATTGATACCTGACAAAGTCATTATAAAACATTAATCTAAATTAAAAATTACAGTTTGTTCTCCAGACTATCTAATGATTATAGACATCCTGGTTGCTACAAATAGCTTTGCATCCTACAGCTAAGTTATCCGCTTAAAAAAGAAACTCAGAATATGTCAGTAGCACTGAACGTCGTCGATAAATAATAGAAAGAATATATCACATCCAAATCAGTGTTGGTATTTAATATCACAAAATTTTTACTAAGGATTTACTAAACGCTGCATAATTATATGCTGTTATATATTAACAGCGAAGAAATAATACGCGAACAGAGCAAACGATATAAATAAAAAAAATATCTAATATATATTATTATATAAAAAAAATTATTTTTATGAAAATAAATAAATAATTTCTTTATGAAAATTATATTTTTTTTCAATATATTCATATTGAAAAATATCGAATTAAATCTTGAGTATGTATATGGATGTGATTTAAAAACCTTTTTCGGTTGAAAATTTGTGATTTTGAAGTTCTTCTGAATTTGTTTTCGCCAAAAATCAAGAAAGAAAATATATTATTTAGAAGAGCTATTTCTGCCGATGAACGTCTAGCAGTTAACTTACTTTGAGATTTCTAGTTACGGGAAATTCCTACAATTCTTAAGTTCCAAGTTCAATATTTCGAAGCAAGTAATTTCAAAAATTAAGGTACGTTATCCTAGCTGCCGGATAACGCTATCGAATTCAGTTGTGATTTTTGAAATCTTGCACGCGTGGCTGGACGGCTGCGTTTTTCGGTAAGAATGTTTTCCTAGCTGCGATATTTAAGTGCGAGAGACTGTGAACGCGCTAGTTTTCTAGTTTTCATCCAAGTCCTGTGACGAGCAGAACGTCTAGTCGCCATACCGTTAGCAAGTGTAAAAAAAGGAAAATTTTGTGTTGGTTTTTGTCTTCATTCTTCGACGACTTGGATGAAGAAGTTGATATTGTTTTCGAACGAAAATTTCGCTTACGGCAAATAACGGTCAAGATATTTACTAAAAAAATCGCGTTGAGAACGCGATTCAATTTCAACAGAAGCGAGCCAGAGAAAACACGTCTAAATTGCTGTGGGGTGTGATTACAGACTACACCTACTCCCGTGTTTAAGTCAATGCCCAAAAAGGTAGCGTTATTCGGCAGCTAAGACCTACCTGTAATGTTTGCAATACCTTAGTCAGCATTTTACAAGATTACATTAAAGTAAGAATTAAAAACATTATAGTACAGTAAAAATGAAAAAAATTGTAACACGTTATACAACAATACAAATGTTGTATAAATGTTAATATATATTTATTTATTTTACAATCTTTATGTATAAACTTATCTATTATTAAATATCACTATAATTTACACGCATATACATCACTGATTGAAAAGAAATCCTAAATAATACTCGTATCAGAG
The DNA here is from genome assembly GCA_035578175.1 of Catonia carolina. NCBI lineage: Eukaryota > Metazoa > Arthropoda > Insecta > Hemiptera > Achilidae > Catonia > Catonia carolina. Next base: position 101,511,262 of record JAQMRL010000001.1, on the reverse strand, counting down.
GTAAATTCATCGAATACATTTACGTGGAGTAGATTCATGCGTGTGTAACTGAAAAATTAAAATAAAAAAACATGGGAATAAAATTCCGATATCAAAAATAAAATTTAAAAAAGGAAATGTTTTGTTTAGGAACATTATCTATAAAATAAACTAAGAAGATAGCCTAGATCTTATAAAGGCAGTAGGCAATTTTGGAAGTGAAGATACGGTTCCCACGAATCCAGTTTTCCCGTCTCAGAAAGTAAACCGTTTCCTCATTTGCTTGTCGCATCTACAAGTTTGTCACTAGTGTTGGTCAATTAACGACCAGCAGAGGAAATACTGCAGGAAGCATTAATTATTGTATTCCTTATAAAGGGTTCGGTATCCGCAAAACACTTCCGGACAAGCTAACACTCAAGATGGCTCGTCGTGTACTAATCTTATAATGTAGCCTTGAATCGAACTGATATATTTCTCCTGTATTGAGAATCTAGATAATTAATACGGTAAACAACCGATCGACTTGAATAGTTTATGATAATTGTATAACAGTATGAAGTTACATGAAATTTGTTAAAAAGACGAGTAGTTTTAAACTAACTTAAAAAACAACCATTGAATCACCGATACATTGAAAAAAGTAATAAACATACTATTTTAAATCGTTATTAATTTATTCTCTCTTATTTTAGGAAAATATCGTATCTTGTTTTAAAATCAGACATATTAAAACAAGAAGAGAAAAGAATTTGATAAATATTATCTATTATACACCAGTTAGTAGGAAATGCGACATGTTAAGATCTCCTATAATAGGACTGCACTTGTTATAAATGAAATATTAATTCAGTAACTGAAAATGTTTATTATTTAATCTCAGTGATTTTAATGGCAAATTTTAAAAAAATGGAAAATAATTATTGTGCCACCTCTGCTTTTTTCATTCTGCAAAGGTAGGATACAATTCTTTAAATAACTCACGTTAATACAGTATGACTTGTACAAGTTGATAGCAAAAGTCAAAATACGAGTATATATTATTATGTAAATAAACGGGCAAATAAGTTGTGGTGCGGTCCAGTCAAAAAGTTTTCTAGAAATTGTGGAAAGTATGTAACCAGCTGACTGTGGACATGACCCACCCCCGATAAAGCCCTTTTACAGTTATGAAACAGCTGTACTAAGATATAGTTTGCTATAGTACAATGTGAGAGGATTATGTATAACAAAATTTTCTTTATAATAAACTCAAATTGGGACTACAGGCTGTTGTAATTTCAAAATGTGAGAAGCGCGTTTCCGTATTCCAACTGTAACAGTGATAAGTCATCAATATCAGTCTTCTTCTTCTTCTTGCCGGCCGCATTGGCGCAGTTGGTAACGTACTCGCCTCTCATCATGCGGTCTTGGGTTCGAATCCCATTCAGGCACGGCATTTTTTCATACGTTACAAAAATCATTTCATCCTTCACCGTCTGCATTAGCAGTAATTGCAGAACAGTCAGACATTAAACAAAAAAAAAATCTTCTTCCTCTTCTTCTTTTTCTTCTTCTTCTTCTTCTTCTTCTTCTCCTTTTTCTTCTTCTTTTTCTTCTTCTTCTTCTTCTTCTTCTTCGTCGTCTTCTTCTTCTTCTTCGTCGTCTTCTTCTTCTTCTTCTTCTTCTTCTTCTTCTTCTTCTTCTTCTTCTTCTTCTTCTGCTTTTCAAGGATTATTATCAAATCATACATCAAATTTTTATTTTAATACATTTCACAATAATTTGAGTACAGGTAAAATAACGAAAACAATGATATGATTTGCAAGTTGTTCCGAATTCGGGTTTCAAAGAAAAAATTACTTTGGAAAATTAACGACAGCTTCTTAAAAAATTGAGTTTTGATTTTAGGATTTTGCAAAGCCCTTTAGAAAGTGCTGTTATATTTTCTTAAAATTTGGGAGAACCGGACACCGTTCTGATTTTACACGACTTCAAAATAGGGCTACGGGAAATTAGGCTAAAAAACGGGGACTTTTTATTCAAACCACAATGACACAACTTAAAACCGTTTCAATAAATATGGCCTTTCGTCTAATCAACGTAGGATTAAACTAGCTAAATTTTGATGTAAAGTACGTTAATATCCGATTTGCCGATTTCCGACGACTTGCTTTCAAATTCGAGTCTTTTTAGTGTTTTGAAATGGATTATAGGCATCTCTGCCTGTTCCGAACCTCTCAAATCAGCCCACCTCTTTCTCAGGCGTCCTCGTTTCCTCTTTCTCTTCGCTTTATAGCCTATTGTTCGCTTCCATTATAATTTTTTCCCAATATCAGTTCTACTGATAATAAATTATTTGTTTGCATTAACTTTTTTTCTACTGCACTACAGCAGTTTCTTTATATGTGATTTTTTAAACCTACTATATCTCCAAAAGATTAGTTTTCTCGTGAAAAATGACACAACATTTGTTTACATTTTTGCATTGTGACCAGTGAATTTAAAATTAACGAAACAAATCACCACGTAAATATACAAAACTAAACGTTTATTTTTGGATAAGTCAAGTACAATGATACAGCAAATAATTCCAGAGTGAAGTTTCTGAATGTCAGTAACCTTAATTATGTCTTTGTCAACTTTTTGAAATTACAGGAAGTTCTGCACAATTTTATTGACAGGAGATAGAATTAATATTACAAAGCTACTACTTTAATTAACTAGTGGGTACGTAATAGTAAACAGGTGTTTTGTGTTCTTGCAAAAACTCTTCTTTTCATTAATTACAACTTACTCCATACTTTTTTTAAATTTTATCAATTACCTGATTATAAGTGAGATAAAAGTTGCAGCTCTTTTAATTTCCTATAATATTATTACACTTTTGTCGTCAAATGCATACTAAGGCCGAAATCTTACTAGAACAGAAAATTACTAATTACCGCTAAACTAAGCGTTATACAAAAACATTTTTGAAATAAAAGTTGTAGGTTTTTAAATCCTCTACAACTTTAATTATACATTTTTGCCCTAAAATGCATAGTAAGGCCGCAATCTTAAAAAAAAAAACATTTTTTTTCTACGAGAGCACAGCGTTCCAAGAATTTCAGCAGCCATGGCGCCTACCCTATTTCGTAGAACATAAAAAGTGTATTAAATGAGGCGATTTTTAAAAAATCGTAGGAGCCGTTTGTGAGAAGATTGCAAAAACTGACAAATGGCACGAATAAACTAGGTAGTCTACTAATGCTGGTTGATTGATTTTGATGACAATTTTCGTGTCGGGTCCGGTAGTAGTATCTAACTTAAGTTTCAAGTTTCAACTTCGTACGATGTTCCTTTCCCTTTCTTGAGATATTTTGTTCACCCACACACACACACACACACACACACACACACAAACAAACACTCACACAAACACACACACACACACGCACGCACGCGCGCGCGCGCACACACACACACAAACACACTCTCACACACACACACACACACACACACACACACACACACACACACACACACACACACACACACACACACACACACACACACACACACACACACACACACACACACACACACACACACACACACACACACACACACACACACACACACACACACACAGACCAATCGCCAAAAACATTTGGGTTCAGGGGGTCTGAAATTTGTAGATCTGGTGAAAACTCGATTTTTAAAAATCGACATGAAAACAATACTTTCCTTCCTATAAATTCATATAGGCAAGAGAAAGTAATAAAGTATTAGAGGCCACCTCCATGGCTCAATGGTTAGAGCGCTAGACAGCGCTGCAAATTGCAAAGCGAAAGGTCCCGGATTTGACAACCGGCTAGTTTCTGAAGTTACTGCTCGTTAAAAACCCACCGATTTTGTATCATAACTCATAGTAGTCGTTAATAATCAAACCAGTTGATGTGACTTTAAATTGATAAAAAAACAAAATAAAAAATCTGGTGTGAAACACTCACACAACTTTCTCTTGCCAGTGCAAATAATTAACAATAAACCTAACATTAGTAATAAAACATTAGAAATAAACAAAAAACTAACTTCAATAAACATAACCTTATTTTAATGATGAGTGAAAGACGCAAAATGAAAATCGACCTCGGTTAGGCTTAAAAATACGAAAAATCACTCTTTTACGCTAAACTAGGCTCTGTAAAGAAAAATGCTTTAAATAAAAGTTATAGATCTTTTAATTTACTATAAAATTGATTATATACACTTTTGTCGTAAAATGCATTCTAAGGCCGAAATCTTAAAAAAATCGATTTTTCACACGTTTTCGTGAGAAAAAAATTAGAAAATCGCTAATTACTGCTAAACTAAGCGTTATACAAAAAAATGTTTGAAATAAAAGTTGAAGAATTTTAAATTCTCTACAATTTTTATTATATAAATTTTTGCGCTAAATGGCATATTAAAGCTGTAATCTTTAAAAAACTATGTTTTACGTGAAAACAGCCTCACCCAGAATTTCAGCAAACATGACACCTACCCTATCTTGTAGAGAATAAAAAAGTGAGTAAATAAGGCGATTTAAAAAAAAATCTTAGGACCAGTTTTTGAGAAAATCGCAAAAAAGTGAAAAATTATACGAATAAACTACTACTTCCGGTTGACCGATTTTGATGAAAATGTTCGTGTCGGGTCCGGTAGTGGTATGTAACTTAAGTTTTAAGTTTGAAGTTCGTACGACGTTCCGTTCTTGAGATATTTTGTACACACACACACCCACAACCACCCACACACGCACGCACGCGCACGTACGTGCACACGCGCGCGCGCACACGCGCACACACACACACGCGCACAGACACACAGACACACACACACAGACCAATCGCTAAAAACATGTTTTTTGGGTTCAGGGGGTCTGAAAACGTATAGATCCGGTGAAAACTCGATTTCTAAAAATCGACATGAAAACAATACTTTCCTTCCTATATATTTATATAGGCAAGAGAAAGTAAAAATATTAGAGGATAAAACTGACTGCTATTTGCTTTTAGTGGAATTTAGAATTTTAGTGAAATTGCAGTAACGTATCTAGGCTTCATTAAAATTAGTTCTCGATGTATTTGTATTTATTATTAAAGATATAATCATTAATCATTTTGATAAATCTGTGATGTCTAGGTCAACAGCCGGAAGGCTGGTTTGAACCTCTAGAGGTTTTACTAAGTAAAACGAGGAGTGAGATGGTTTACTATTGCCTTCCTCACTGAGTTGAAAGAGTATGCTTATCAGCATTCCAGGCCCTCCGAAATGCACCCACTTTCCACTCTGCAAATGACACCTTCACTTAATTCACCACAGGGTCTGGCTGTATAGTGAAATTCATTACTCTCAGAGGAGATAACTCTGACTCGTGTCTTTTAAACCTCTACCTCTTCTGTTCTTAAATAGTTCAGTCATATATATGGCTGACCACGTGATAAGAAACAGAACTATTTTTGTAGTCCATGAACTAGCAGATCGAGTGCAAATAATTTAACACTCCACCTGCCTGTTATGGATGATTGATAAATCTATCAAGCGATAAGTATATTGGTTTTAGTAACTTTAAGAATGCGTAAAATTAAAAAAAAAGTTTATCTGTAAACGATTTTAGAGATACAAAAGAAGACTTGATGCTCTGTATTTATAAAATAGAAAACTGAAAAATATTCTCACCGTGTACTCCCCCATAGCGTGGGAAATACCATAAGTAGTGCATTGTGAAGTGTATGGGGTAAGCATTCACGCGTTTAACCTAAAGAATGAATTATTTTTCTGGGCAGGCATTTTAGGGCTACAGTGAAACTTAATGTTATATAATCACATACATTGTAGAATTTAGTATTTTACAAAAATATCCCTAAAAAGTACATAAATATGTTAATACAAACAAATACTTTTGTTTTATTTATTTTCTTCGTTAGTAAAAAACTTAAGTTATTTTAAACTAACTTTTTTCTTGTTTTTTAAGTAACTGTTAGTGGTATATTTTAAGTTCTGTTCTGCAACTAAACATTTTCTTTCTGAATTGTTAGAATTAATAATATTATATTTCTATTATTATTAATGTTACGTATGTAATAGTCTGCAGGAAAAGTTTATAGGTCGCTTTAAAAAAAATATGCTCACAACCAATTTAATAATTTGAATTAATTTTTGTCTCTTCTGCAAGTAGGAATTTTCTTTCAATGTTTGAAATCAAAGATTTTCTTATATTAAAAACCAAAGTTAAATTTCTACAAACTAAATAGCAATGATATTAATTATTTTTTTTTACATTTACTGTCGTATCATTGTTAAAGTCAGCAAAGTTTTTATTTTACGGTTGGAAAATATTTTGGAAATAACTTCCACAATCAGTGTGGTATGTAGTAAGTTCTGTGTTTGTTTTTGGGTTGACGGGTAGTTTTTACGTGAAATTATAATTCCATACCCTATCAGGAATGGTCTGAGTCTGTACAAGACTACACCCTAAGAAGACATCCTCATCTCATTGGGTCATGGGGTTGCTTCTTGTTCTAAATTGAACAGATTGCAACGTACACACATAGGAATAATAAAAAATAAAAAATATAAAAATAACAATTATTTTTATGATTAATGTTACAATAAGGAACTTACTAATTTTATTATAATATTTTTATTCTTTCAAATAAATATAAAATAAAATGAGGTCTCCTTTTTTACTTTATCAATACTGAACATCATAGGAAGGCAATTAATTGGCCTGATTACAACTTTCAATTTAAATAGTAAACTTAATTATTAGTATAGTTCATTTTTAATTCAGTCAATCGTGGGCGTACTGCTAAAATTCACTAAGTCAAAAAATTCATTTTTTTGAACAGGTAAGATCTCTTAAGTCCCTTCTTGTATTTTACAAGACATAGTTATAGAGTAAATGACTATATTAAGTAGTACAATCCTTATTTCTTAAATTATGACGGTGTGTTTTACCAATGTGAAGAATGGACATATGCAGGATGTTATTCACTATAACCAAAAACATACATTTTTGACTTGTGTGTGTTTTAGCAGTACACCCACGATAATTAATTCAACTTATCTTTTTGCATTGATTGTTATCTGGAACTGTTAGGTTATATCAGTTGTAGTTTATCGGTTTTCATTGCGCAAGGTTAATCAATTTCCAATTAAGTTATTAGTCATTGTAATTATGAAAGGGTGACCTTAGTGAATGTCACAAAATTTAGTATTTGGAGTGAGAAATAAGTTTCTAGTTGAAATAAAAATAAAATAAAATAAAACGATTCTGTAAATTGTGTTTGGGTGGAATGCGTAGTTTGGCAGTCTGTGATGATGTATTTGATTGAAAGTGGCGTGTTGCAATGTGTACAATGTTGTGCTTCATCTTTCTTCAGTAAGTGTTTGTGTGTAAGTGTACAGTGTCCAATGCGTAATTGTGTAAGTAGTAGGCTACTTGATGCCTTCGAAGCTCCAAGTGAGGCTGTGGGTTTACAAAAATATGTTTTATGATTTGTGAAGTTTCTTTGGAGGATGTTGAGACCAGATTTGGTCCCATCGACCCATCGACCCATCGACCCATCGACTGTGTTTTTGTTTAATTTTGTGTAATTTTTTTGTGTAATTTGTTTGTGCAAGTGTCTCCTGATATTTGTATGAGACGAGAGATGTTTTCTATCAGTGGGATGTTTAACGCCTCTTTGTGGGCTGTGTCCGCTGTACATATAAAATGTACATTTTATTTGTTGGAATAAAAACTTCTGTAATAATATAATAGGTCTGGATATTTTTTAAATAAAAAAGCGAACTGCAAAACAAGAGTAATTAATTGAATTCTTACTTGCTCGTACTTTGTGTAACTGTTGTAACTTATTGAATAAGTGACGTTAACTTATTGCGTAGAACTACAAAAACTTCAATATTTAGGTAAAAATGTTATAAACTCGTCTATCGCCTACAGAAAACGTATATATCTTTCGAGTCAATTCATCTTTTTGCCCCTCACAAATGATTAATTGTTTCATTGAATTAATAATAAAGTTTGAATACAATCACAGGGTTAAGTCCTTGGTGACAGTACATTCTGTTCACTGCATAACGACATGTTGTGTGATTATTTCGGTGACCACAAACTTCCTAATGAATGGTCATTTATTATGAAATTATTTTTACTTTATAAGGTGTATTATTTATGTTATTTACTATGACATAATAACAGTTAACATTAAATAAATATATATAAACATAAAAATGTATACAGTAAAAGAAAACGTTTAGGAGGGGATGCATTTTGACGAACAGTAGTGGGGAAGGCAGGCGGCAGGTGTGAGGGCCAGGTGTGCCAGCACCGGCCCTGTACTACACCGGCAGTCAGTTAGGAATAAGACGACATGACGGAGGTTGCTACTAAAAGTGCTGTCTTAGTTTTTATGATCGGTTGGTGTGCGTGTTGGGACAACATCAACGTACCAACGGAAAATCCTTCTATAGATTCAGAATGGACACATTCAGCCATTCTGGATTCTGTGAGACTTTCATGGACTCCAATGGAAGATAAAATTATGCTAATGGTCGAGGCGGCCACAAAGGGTTACTTTGTACTCGGTTTTTCTCAAACTAGGTCTATATCTCAAGCTGATTTTGTGATGGGCTGGGTCGATGACATTACTGGAAAACCGTACTTAATGGTAATTCAACAATCAAATATTAAAATTATTAGACCTAATGCATGTGGAAATATTCTGAATCGTAACTATAGGTTGCAAGTAGTGTACTTTTATCAGTTAACGTGTTTATAAACAGAAAACTTTTCATTCCTTGATTTAATATTTTATTTCTATTTAAATTGGTCCTTAATTAGCATCTGAAAAGAACAACCCCTTATATTTTAAGAATTTAGTGATCAATTATGATGGGCTACTTAAATTGACTTGAACAAGACATGATGATCGAACGTTAACTTAACCTTGTTACGAATACTTGTAAAGCTGACAGTTGTTTAAAAAATCTGTAAAATTATATTCAATTAAATTTAAAGTTTCTACAGAAATTAAATTATCTGCTTAAACTAGTCTTTCGTAATAATTGTCATTATGAGTACGTTCGTATAATAAAATATGTCTGTTTGGAGTTTTCTTAAAGGGGTTGAAAACTAAACTATTGTTTATTTATCTTGTTTTTATTTTAACTGAATTTTCCAGTTAAGATATCAGGAAATAGTAGTTGTTTACTTAAATTTTTCCTAAAACCCTACAGGATGTCCGTTATTATTATGTATGCTTTCCCATAGCCTGTTGCATTTACCTGTTGTACCCCTCTGCAAACTAAAACTGTTGTGTTTCGAGCTTCCTCTTAACGTGCAACTACTGTACTTATTACCTTACAGGGTGGTAAATGGAGGGTTCAATATAGGGGTGAGATAGGACACCATGCATAAAAAAACAACAATCACGATTGTTTGAGCGTTGCTAGTCTTATCCAAATACATTCTGAATAACTAAATTCTTACGTACTGAATTACAATATTGGTATTTACAATAATATAATATTACCTACATCGATCGAGAACAGTAGTATTTTAATATTAAAGATATTCTTTTATTTTTCAAACAACCACGAGGTCCGTAGTAGTATAAATGTTATTGCAACTTAATTTTAGTATGTAATACTTTATAGGTAATTAATAAAAGAAAAATATGTACTTGAGGGAGATTTGTTGTATAATTTTTCTGGTAGTACTACCGACTGAAGTACGGAAAGAGATTGAATTAGGTAATCTTATTGAATAAACAATCAATATTTGTTTGGAACTAATATTGTAAAATATATAGTGGTCATTACCCTGTATTTGTACTTAAATTGCATAATCTACGCTGTTTACTTCCATTATTTGCACTTCGCGCTGTTACATTCGACAGTTACATTTTTATTTCATGTATGTATTTGTTTCATTAGTTGTGTTTTCACATGGTGTTAGAACGTTTCCTTTTCAACCGGAAAACAGATGTTTTGAACTTACTACTTTTAAAATGAACTTACCTTACGTAAATAAATAATTACTTTGTTATGTATCAGTAGGTTTACTAACTTTATAGAAAACACTGTATCATTTTACATGCTCATTTACGTTCATTGATAAAACACGTGTGTAACGTGTATGTTACTAATTTTATAAGGAGAATTGTAAAAATGGTCAACCCTTTTTTAATGTAAATGTATAAAATGTCAATCAGCGTTATTTCATTTTTCAGTAACAAGTAGTAACAATGAAAACGAAATAGTATCTATTGTTACTAGTTGACCTTCACGAATCGAAAAACCAGGCCGACAGATGTTTCATTAATGAATTGATACCTGCCGTTTTAAACCCAATTAAAAAAGTAATTTTGGCCGTCTCTGTAGCTTTTTGATTGGTACGCTAGCCTTCAACGTTGAGGTCCCGCGTTCGATTGCCGGATAGGGTCTGAAAATTATTACAAGTCTACAAACACCGTTCCAGTAAAAACCCAACGTAGTCTTTTTACTTAAAACGTAAAAAAGACAATATTTTAAAGTGCATTTTAATTCAAATTATTTTATAAAACTATTTTAGATTTAACTTAAATGTACAAGTAAACTAATTGCCTGTATAATAGATTGCCAAGATACTAAACTTTTGATATTTCTGTGTGTAGTTAATGTATCAATATTTAATCAATATTGACTTCAATATTTACTTGATTGTGAGGTGAATTATATTATTACAGATACATTTTTAATTTTGATATGGTAGTATTGATATTGTTTATTATAACATGAAAAGCTGGGTTAAATGAAGTCTGTTCATTGTTCAAACCATGAGGATGAGAATGAATTACCATTTGTATTTGTGATCTGAAGACGTAAATTTAAAAAAAAAAATCTACGATAAAAGGGCGATGCCGATGTGGTTAGAAAATAATATAATTCATTTGTTAACTTTAGAGAGCTTTTTCTGTAACGTCAGTTAGAAAGCCCGTTATTCTGTCATGCCTTAAAAATAATTCCAGACCGTTAAATCTGATGTTGGTGTTATTTTTTGCTTTTTACCTGATTGTTATGCACATTGTGGTTAATGTAGCCTAGATGGTGAATGATAATAGATGAAAAAATACCAGACTTAACCGGGAATCGAACCGAGTCCAATTGTAGTTTGTCGGATGACCTTTTTCCAGGTTTATGTTAAAATGATCTGCTAGTTATTAATTGGCACAACAATCACGTGGAACAAGGGCGCTGTTTCTTGAGTGTGTGTTCACAAGAAGTCATAAACTATGTCTTGTGAACTAATAATGTACCTACCTACTTTATCCATTTAATATCATGTAATATCCATGTAATACCATGTAATATACGTTAGCCAAAGTCGGGTGCTATTGTCAAACTGCTTCATAAATCTATAGCTAAGTGCAACTAGCAACCGACATTTAATTTGTGACAAGCATTATTTATGTGACAAACGACTAGTAAATACTACTTTATTACAAAGCAGCCAGTCAGTCAATCACAGACTCACCGCCTATTAAGTTACAGGACTATTTCTTACGTTTATAATTAGTAACAAAAATTACCGAACGAAGCATAAGGTTATAAGATAAAATATGAACTATTCTGAAAATCTGATGTAATGACATATTTTTCTGAAAATTTCGAACTTAATCATGAATTAATTATAATTATTATTATTCAAATATTTTTTATGAAATTATTAATCGAGTACCCATCACAATCAATTAGTAGACAGTCGCTTTGAGTTGTTAAATAACACCGGTTGACTGAAGAATTTGTGTGGCTACCAGCTGAATGTCATACATGAACAAAATGGATGTTTTTGATGAAATCCAATTCACACCAAAAAATACAGCATAAACCAAAATGCGGCCGATAAATGTGGGTGATTGTTGAAAATAAATAAGATTTCAAAAACAATTATAAAAGAAAAAACAAAATGGCCTCGGTAGTTTCAGACAGCATCGAACTTGATTGATTAGCGGAGTATTCTGGGTCTGATCCAGGCCGATTTTGGAAAATCAACATTTCATATTTTATCATATCATAGTTTCTTTTAACGTAAAAGTTTATGCACCTTCAAAAAAGCATCAACAGCAAAAAATAAATTATTTATTTTAAAACATTTAAAATTTTCCTGTATTTTGTTCGGTGCAGACGTTTCAATTCTTTAGGTTTTCCAAATAAATCTATCATTAGTGACAGTAATGTTGTAATTTTTACATAAATACGTTAATACTACTGTATTTTATTGACTGGCATTTCCCGATTTCTGTCTACTCTTACTTTCTGGACGTTCTTGTGTTGGTGGATAGCAAAGGTCTGACCAGGAAATTAATAACTACAAAATTACAGAAGTATGCTGTAGATTATCATCTATATATAGGCGTGGGTGAAAATTTGCTAATATATAACTACACGGGTGTGGAGTGTATTTCATGTTTTTGGGGTGTATAAAGTCTAAATACTAAACGAATTAATCATAAGAAATTTTTTTTTTAAATTTTCGTATGTTTTTGAAAACTGATTTTTAAAAAAATCATCCAATATTATGGCTGTAGTTAGCTAGATTTTCGGCTTCAGAACTATTGAATTTGGATAGTAAGGTGCATTGGTGTTGGTTGATGTTTGTCAATCAACTGGTCACCACAACAAGTATGTACTTAGTTATCTAAAACGGTGTAATTTATGTAATTTTACAATTACTTTATTTAATATAAATACACAAAGTATTAGTAACACATAGTAATAAAATACGGTTGGTGGTGCCTATTGATCACAATGGATAACATTGCGTGTTTTGGATCTGCTGGAGGAAGAAATTAGAAATTAGGAGTTACAGAAATCGGGTTGAAACTTAACTCATTCGAGTAATTATTAGAAAATAATATTGCAGACAGTTTGCTCAAGTTTCATTTAGGCTATTGAATCTTGTGGACTGGTTTTATGAAAAGTGAATGGTACAAGTTGTGAGCTAGTAATGCTGCAATTTTGTAGAAATAGAAATTAATCCTGAGGAAAATAAACGTTGAATTTCTAAAAAGGTCTTTCATATTATACAGTTACACTCGGTTCTCGAAAAATACAGACTCTCCTAAACCTCTTAAAGAGACAATTTGAGTTACGGAAAAATAAAAATTAATAGAAATAAATTGCAACACTTGAAATCCACTCTTAAATAACAAAACTGTCCAACTGTTTACAAAAATAATAATCCCCTGCCACTCGCAACTCAACCACGCAATCTAGGAACTTGGGAAACTCAGGTGGAACACATAACATATCATACAAACTTGAAATACTTTTCCATCAAGTGAATCCCCCACTGCATGATGTTGTAGATTAAACACGTCACGTAATATAACACTTTACAAGACAGTCGTAAGACCTATTTGGAGATGAAAGATCAATTTTGGGGATTTACTAAACCTTCACACACGAAACGAATTTAAGCGATAAAAGCAAAATTTGACGTGCAAATAACATAATGCCGTTTTATCGTCGCAAATATAACCCTACGTAATGAGTTAATAAAACAATACACAATTAACGTCGCAAAACAAACTATACACGATGATACGACAAATTTGTATCACATGTAAATCCTCTCAAACAAAACTTGTATCCCTATTGGGTGAAACCGGGAATTTAACAAAGACGTTTAAAACGCCTTCGGCCAGAGAATCTTCTTGGGGAGGGCCAATTGAACTGCAAAGATGTGTGAAAGCTCTAATAAATAAGTCAAATATTGAAAACGTAACATACAATTAGTAACTTAATTAAAACCATATTAATATATTTTAAATAATAAGGAAATGTTCAAATATTTAAATTTTACAAAATAACCTACGTTTCAATAATAAGAACCATCATTAAAATTCAAATACTTTTTGTAATGTGTTTAAACCTTCAACTGCTCTTATTTATTTTCTATGAAATGAGTTAGAGTAAAACTGTAATAAACCATAACATTCCAATTAAAATTCATAATTAAATTCCTAAAGTATGGAAGAAATTATATCTCTCAATAGCATAGCATGTTAAGTTAAATTTATTATAATTTAGAATAATATCACCTCTAGATTTAATTAGAATTAAATACTGTATTGCACTGGAGGCCTAGTAAGTAGAATTATAAATTATAAAGTACCATTCTTATATTTCAGTAACATGAAACTCTTTAAAAAAGATTTATGGGAGCAAATATTATAAATGTAAAAGATATGCGTGACATAGAATGATTGTTTCGAATACAAAAGGAGTCAGATGGTGTAGTTAATATTATTCAGTGTTCTAATAATTTCCGGTTTAAAACAGATAAGATGCGTTTTGAAGAATTTAATGATAGTTGTTAAAAACAATTTTATTTTTATGGGTGAAGAAACAGGAAATATAGGAAAATGAAGTTCAAGATCCTCGAATACCATTATTTGGTTTAATTGCGTTATTACAGCTTTGGCTTTTTCATTATAAAATATCTTTAGTGATTTATGTGTTTATTATGAATTTTATTTTAAGTTTTATATTTAAAATTTTAAGTTTTATAATGTGAGTAACTAAATTGTAAGTGACAAATCGGTGTACTTCTGTATTTCTGATTATTTTGAAAATCGTGTTGAGGTCAATGAATGCATTTTTGCTCTACTCAGTTATCAAAATTCATTATTTTTCAGTAAAAATTAGGAAAAATAAATGAAAGTTATTTGATATTCCACTTCCTCAATAACTGAATCGAAACGATTAAGAGTTATATCTACACGATTAAGAATGGAAAACTCAGATATGCCACATTGACACCTTATTTTCAGTAAAGATCCTCCGATAATATGTCTCTACTGCGACTTCTAAATCAAAATAATAATTTCTAAATGTTCAAACACTCAACAACACTTATGCAAACTATTGGGCATCTGTTACTCATTTGGGAAATACTTCACCAGGACATATTCTAAATATTCTAAAACCCTTAAATTAAAATGACCTAAAAATTACTTACCGATTTCATTAACCATCACCATCACCCACAGTCCATAATCATCCATCGCTTCTTTATATCTAATAATATTATATGTTTTTGCTCAGAAGACAGGCTCCAATATGGTATTTATAAGTTGCATAACATTAATGCAGAGTTTGGCATATCGGCGCAAAAATCAAAGATTATGGCATTCAAGGGAAGATGGCCGGTTCGCTCAAAAATTATACTTTGCAACCGAAATATAGAACAAGTTCGAGATTTTAAATATTTAGGATGCAAGATTTCCTATGACAAAGATGACGACGTGAGTGAAAAAGTGGCAAACTTTAGCGCTGTATGATGTTCTATTCGCAGGACAATAGGAAAGAAAACGTGAAAGGACACCCAAATGAAATTTTATAGAACAATGGCTGTACCACTCATAATATATGGGAGTGAAACATGTGTCTCATTACAGAGGAATGAATTTCGTGTACAGGCTGCTGAAATGAGATTTTTGCGGAGAGTTAAAGGTTGTACCCGGTTAGATAGAGTATCTATCCTCGGCGAGTTAAATGTTCAGTCACTGTTTGAAACGTTAAGAATATTTATAAGAGAAACTGGTCCAACCATTTACTTCGCATGCCAGCTCACAGACTTCCTCTGCGAGCATTGAGATATAAACCTAGAGGGAAGCGAAGCTTGGAAAGACCTAAAAAGAGATGGAAACCAGATCAGGCCATTGAGGCTAATCCTTGACAGACGATGATGATTATTTGTTTTTGTACAATTTTCCTGTTCCATTATAGACTCCTAATGTTTACTATTAATTTGTATCGTTGGAATTTTCACCATTGTATTTTTATTCTGTTTCATAATAATTGTAACATGTGTATAACATCTGTAATCCTAAATGGTCGCTAATGACCTAGGTTTATTAATTAAGAAATAAATTACAAAAGTTTAAGTACAAAATCGGCTTCTGGATATTTTCTGTCTCAAGACAGACAAACAGCAGTTTAAAAAATCGCGTAGCTTATGTCTTATCGCTGTCATTAATGAATGTTGATTGAGTGAAAAGTGATTTTCGTATTGCTGGGCTTGTAATAGTGATAAACTTAAGTTTACAATATAGTCTTATTTATGAGAATTCATTGCAAACCAAAAAATACTAAGATTCTGATCTTTGGCAACATTAACAGATTTTGAACGATATAATAACTTTTTGTTCTCCAGAGAAATAGTAATGCGTGTTTTTTGTTTTTGGTGTTAAACGTTTTCTTGCTGAGTGTGATTCATATTTTTAAATTATTTTATTTATTAATATTTTATAACCCACTGGGTTGATCTAGTGGTAAAGTCGTCGCCGCGAGTCAGCTGTTTAACAGCTGATTTTCGAAGACGGAGGTTCCGTGGTTCAAATCCTAGTTAAATTAGTTACTTTTATACCGATTTGAATACTAGAGAGTGGTTACAGGTGTATTTTGATGGTTGGGGTCCAAATTAACCATAATCTCACGGGAATCGTCGGCCTGAGTCTGTACAAGACTACACTTCATTTACACGTCATATATAATGTTATCCTCATTTCATTGAGTCGTGAGATTGCTTACTGTTCTTAAATTGAACAGATTGCAACGCACACACCTTAGGGATTAAATTAAAACTCATTAGTTTTTTTTTTCATTAAGCGAAGCAATTAGATGAAACACCTTATGGCAGTTTAACAGCTATAACGATTAAATACTTATAAATCCTATGTTGCATTAAAGGCAAACATAAAAAATAACAAAAGGACTTGACAAAAAACACAATAGAAAAGTTATTCTGTCAAAAAATGATATGCATAAAAATAGTGTAAAAATGATTAATTAGGAAGGATTAATTTTATGTCAAAGAATAAATAAAAATTTCCCTGAAAATTTCTATGCACAAATCGTTCAGCAATTAACTCGATGTAAATATTGAAGGAAACAATTACAAAAGTTTAACCTTTATTGACGCCCTCGTTCAAGATAATTTTTTTTTATTTATTTAACGTCGCATCAACTACAACGGTCATAAGCGACGATGTTGGGGTGTAACTATGGTACAATGGAGGATGAAATGATTTTTTGTAACGTATGAAAATATGCCGTGCCTGAGTGGGATTCGAACCCAGGACCAGATAATTTTATTAAGTGATTATCAATAAAAAAAACAAACAAAACAAATATTATCTGAATTTTAAAATATGAAATTTATAAATAGTGTTTTAATTTCGGGACCGATTTTATTTACCGTAGTAGGATAAACTGTGTTGAAAGAAAATACGTAGGCCTATTATACCTTTTTTACATCTCATTATCTTGACAGTGACATTCAGTTCACACTGAAAGACGATTCATAATAACTCATTTTACTCCTATAATTGAAAGTAACAGCTACTTCAGGAATTTTAATTGTGAATAGAATATTTAATTAATTCTTGTTACGGCAATGTTCATAGATAATGAAATTATCCTAGCCTACGTAACTGTACCGTATTAGTATACAATTTCAACACATCTTAACAATATATTATGCTCATAAAGCTAAGAATTTCTTGATTCATTTGGAAGTATGATAACTGAATATGTCTGTACGTACATAAAACTTACACGGTTAACATAAACTTACTATGTGGGTTAACGGTGTATTAAGGTTGGATACTTTATACACGGTTCTTGCACTCGAAAATTTCTTCAAGTTAATTCTTGAACATAATAATATATTCATGGACTTTTATTCATGTTCAT
Source organism: Catonia carolina (assembly GCA_035578175.1). Taxonomy (NCBI): domain Eukaryota; kingdom Metazoa; phylum Arthropoda; class Insecta; order Hemiptera; family Achilidae; genus Catonia; species Catonia carolina. Next base: position 101,493,529 of record JAQMRL010000001.1, on the reverse strand, counting down.
AGTTACTTTTGTAATTAAAAATAACGTATACCAAATTTTTGGGTCTTTTCTATTATCCCCCCCCCCAAACATAATTTGTGGATATTTTGTATGAAGGTAATCGTAGAGTATTTTTAACGATAAACGGAAAAAATATTTAAAAAAATCATTTATCAATATTTTTCAAGTTAACGTTAAAAGTTTTTCTTTTTCAAGTTAACGTTAACTATTTTTTATTGAAAGTTGTTAAATTATTTAATAACATTTAATTTAATGATTAATTTATTTAATGATGTCATTATATTCGATGAGTTAACATTTTGTTATTAGATACAGTAACAATATTGAGAAAAAACAATGTATTAACCCTACCTATATTTAACAACTTGAAGAATATTGATATAAGATTTTAAAAATATTTTTCCCGTTTTTATCGTTAAAAATACTGTAAGATTACGAAATATCCACAAAATGTGGCAAATTATGCTAGGATAACAGAAAAGACCTAATTTATTTTTAAATCCCCAAAATTTTTGATATGAAAATCATATAGGTCTACAATGCAGTCAATGTACAGCTGAGGGAAATTTATGATGGAAGTTTGTTTCAAAACCAGCTTTTGTTAAAGTCAATTTTATAAACGGGCACCTGGGCACGCACCCGGGAACGCAAGAGTTTGGCGGTTAATAGTCAGTGTCATAGAGTGTAAGGAACACTAAACCATAGTGCAGTTGATATTAAAATCGGGCCTGTTCTAATGTGACCCAAATTTAATTTTCAAAATCATTTATCTGATTGTTTTTATTTGTGGAACGGCTAGTTAGGTAGGTCTAAACAAGGGTAGTTATTAAATGAGCAACCCTAAACGGCTCGTTTTCTTAACATTTTTTCAAAACTTTTCTTAAAAACCAGGAAGAGCCATGAATTTTTTATTATTTATTTAGGCCTACTGTATTTAGTACTTATTTTTTGCGCTTTTATCATAATTATAAATAGGGCCTACTTAGCAAGTAAATAATTTGCATTAGTAATAGTATCTAACAGTATTTTATATGTATATTTTTTCGCTTTTATGACCGCATTATTTCACTTTAGTCAGTTTTGGGTTGTCTTTACTTCCTTCTGCGTTTTCTTTACGTTCCGTTCCCAGTATTTTTTCAAATCTTTTCTGCCTTTCCTCATCTGAATAAACCCTAGTCGGTAGTTTTCTTGTTTTAACATGTAGCTGTTTATTTTTGTCGTTAATTGTTTCCTTGTATTTTAAGGATTTTTCTTTTAGGTTCTCTAGTGTTAGTTCAAGTTCTGTTAAATCTTTTTTAATTTCTTTTATCCACTGGATGTTAAAGTGGAGTTGACAGTTTTTGCACTACCCATTCTGCCATTCTGCCATTTTGCCATTCTGTTTTCGAGTGTTCTGAGTATACGCCCAAAGAAAAAGATCCTCTTTTTCCTCATCGCATCTGTGTTGGGTTCTATTTCCTTGGAGACCTGCTTGTTCGTAAGCAGCCTGTTTTATATTTTATTATAAATAAAAATAAAGTGACGCTACTCTGTTACTTTGTACTGTATTGTAGAATATTTTTTTTAATACCTTGAAGATTAGATAAACATGTCTAATCTTAAATAAATATGTAGTTTCATCGGGTTGGTCAGGAGGTAAAGTCGTCGCCGCGAGTCAGCTGTTTAGCAGCTGATTTTTGGAGACGGAAGTTTCCTGGTTCAAATCCTAGTAGTTACTTTTACGGATTTGAATACTAAACAGTGGTTACCGGTATACTTTGATGGTTGGGGTACTCAGGGATGGTCGACCTGGGTCTGTACAAGACTACACCACATTTACACGTCATACACATTGTCCTCATCTTATTGGATCATGAGGTTGCTTATTGTTCTGAATTGTACAGATTGCAACGTACACACAATAGGGATTACAAAAAAAATGTAAGTTATATTTAACATAAAGCTGGTTTAGTTTAAATTGTTTTTATAGATCGAAGCTACAGCAGCACTAGAGGTAGAAGGAAATCGTACGTTTTAATTCCTTGGTTGGCGCGTTTAGTCAGGTTGACTCGGTTGACTGCTCTCTTGTGCTATAAAACCTGTGTTTTAAGATACACATCGAATGTTTTCTTAAACTCATTTTCAGATATAACTAAAGTGTTTCTGTAGTTGCAGTTGTTTTTGTAAAATTTATTGAATCAAAAACTGTACTTATTTAAAAAATAATACACAGATACATTTAACCATCAATATTTTTTGTATTCGTATCGCATAAATGTTTACCAACATGTAGCCTACTTTAGAGAACTTCTTTTCAAGCGTTGTTAATATTGCAATAGATACTTACAATTGGAATAATATGTACCTCCTAATACAAATATTCAGATCATTAAAATAATGTGCACGCAATGCATACCTACTACGTATAAAACATTACAGTGTGTTTTTATGGTACAATTATTATCTTTCAATCTCTATTCAATTTGTTGTAGGTTACTGGGGTAAAATAAATTGTGGAAATAACGAATTTTGTTATTGATCATGTTCTTGTGTAATATTGTGCATATTATCTTTCTACAATATTAATATTTTAAATTGATTTTATAATCCAGTAAGGATGCAATAACGCAGTTAGTTACTAGAATTTTTATTTCACGTCGACTTTGCCAGTCAAGCTTAACTTAAGAGATATTTTTTAAATATAAATTTTGCGAATTCTTTGAATTAAATAAATGAATTTATTAATTTTCCCGTTTTTTCCCGGTATCATTCTGCACCTTACGTTCTCTAGGTAACCTTTTCAGAATACAAATTCCGACTCTCAGAAGTAGTAGGCAATGATCTTTGGGAAGGTAAAAAATAATATTTATTTCGCTATGGTACCCTTTTTACTAGTGATGAGACGAGTTGCAGGAAGATAATAATGTTTTCCGGATATAAGCGACGTAGTAGAAACAGGTACCAAGTTTGTAGCAAAGTACCTGTTACATCCTGTATCAGGTACAGATAACTAATAGTTTGAAAATTACTTAAAAACAATAATTTATCAAGGCAATGGGAAATAGGGCAAAAAATGTTTGTTTTTTGTATTTAATCCATTATAGTAGGAAATATATGTGTAAATTAGTTTTACTGCATACATTAGTTTTACTTGCTTACTGCATGCCAGGTGAGGATGAGGGGGAGAGAAATTTTGATGAGACTACCAACCCAGCCAACTTTTTACTTAGACCTACTTTGCTGACCGAAAATATTTTAAAAATTTAGATTTGGCAATCATGCTAAGTCTTAATACCAACTGTTGATTTCGAAAATGTTTGAACAATAACATGTAACAACAGTTTCAACTGTTGGGGTCCGTATACTAAGTTGCAGCTTTTGTATTTTGTACGCGGCGCTATCACTAGTTGCTTTCAGCCTGTTCACGGCCTTAAACGTGTCCAGTGAGCATCAACTCTCTTTAGAGAAACTTCAGTTTATGTCGTGTTGAAATCACCAGTTGCTCTCAGCATGTACACAGCCTAAGAATAAAAAAAATCACATCACACGAAAATCAGATCTGCATACAAAATAATTATTTTCTAGAGCTTGCGGTCCGGAAACGGACCACGATCCACAAGTTGGTGACCACTGGTGTAGTTGATCTAGTACGAGGTCATCTTGGGTAGCCAAAGACCGCACACAGTAGGAAACTGTTGTAGCAGTAGCAGTTGTGATCCTTATTCGCTTTTACTAGTGCTGATTGAACAGAGTACAGCGATAATCATAATCTTTTTTGGCTCAGTAAATATTTCTGTATTGGTACTAGAATTATCTTAAACTAGATATCAGTACTTAAAAATTTGAATAACTCTGTATCAGTTACCGTTCAATATTCGTACCAAGTTGTACCACGACCAAAAATTCCTGATCCGATCCAATACTACTTTCTACCACTTTTAGGAGCGAAATTAAAATGCTTACTTTTCTTGGGTATTACCTTAATATGAATTATTCTGCCGATTTTTAGAACTGTAGCTCTTCAGGACAGTACACAAATACGAATAATAAATACAATCCCGGTAGGGTAATTAACCCCTTTTTTATACTTCATTCGCAATCAGTAAAATTGCAAGTGTTAAGATTTATTGTTTTTTTTTTATGTCCACATAAACATTGGCTTGTGCGTGGGTAATAATATGAGGTATGTACAGATGAAAAATGCCAGACCTGACCGGGAAACGAAACTAAGAAACAGCAAAGAAGTTGATCAATACACTACGAGCCGGCCTTAGAAATGTTTAACTTCTAAGGAACGAATTCTGAAATTTAGTTATTTAGGTAGTAGAAGTTAGAAAATTAGTTATGAATAAGTGAGTCGGTGAGGACTTATTTGTATGTGCAAAATGTCAATATAAAGTGAAAACAAGATTAAATAGTTTTTATTTGATATCACATTTTCAAAGAATACTTTTTATGCTAATAATATTTCAGAACTTCTAGTAATCCTTCATTCTACATAGTAATGTAGGCCTATAAAATTTCTAAGAATAATTGAAATCAAATGTAAAAACTACACGTACTATACATATTTTCAATACTCGAAGAAGGTTTAGAAATTCATGACTAATTAATTAATTTATTACTTTCTCTATCCTATATGAATATAGGAAGGAAAGTATTGTTTTCATGCCGAGTTTTTGAAATCGAGTTTTCACCGGATATACACGTTTTCAGACCCCCTGAACCCAAAAAAATATGTTTTTAGCGATTGGTCTGTGTGTGTGTGTGTGTGAACAGAATATCTCACAATCGGAACATTGTACGAACTTTAAACTTAAAACTTAAGTTGGGTACTACTACCGGACCTGACACGAAGATTTCCATCAAAATCGGTCAGCCGAAAGTAGTAGTTTATTCGTGTCATTTTTCACTTTTTTGCGATTTTCTCAAAAACGGCTCCTACGATTTTTTTAAAAATCGCTTCATTTACTAAATTTTTTATGCTCTACAAGATAGGGTAAGCGTCATGTCTGCTAAAATTCTTGGGGAGGCTGTTTTCTCGTAAAAACAATTTCTTTTTAAGATTGTGGCTTTAATATGCATTTTAGCGCAAAATGTATATAATAAAAATGTTGAGAATTTAAAATTCTACAAATTTTATTTCAAACATTTTTTTGTATAATGCTTACTTTAGCGGTAATAAGTGATTTTCCGTTTTTTCTCACGAAAAAAAATCGATTTTTTACGATTTCAGCCTTAGTAAGCATTTTACGACAAAGTGTATATAATCAAACTTATAGGAAGTTAAAAGATCTACAACTTTCATTAAAGCATTTTTCTCTACAGAGCCTAGTTTAGCGTGTAAGAGTGATTTTCCGTACTTTTAAGCCAAACTGTAATTGATTTTCATTTTGCGTCTTTCACTCATGATTAAAATAAGGTTACGTTTTTTAAGGTTTGTTTTTTTGTTTATTTCTAATGTTTCATTACTAATGTTAGGTTATATTGTTAATTATTTGTATTGGCAAGAGAAAGTCGTGTGAGTGTTTCATACCAGATTTTTTTATAGAACGTATTACTTATTCTCTTGTCTTTTTTTTTTAATTTATTTAACGTCGCATCAACATCAAGGTCATTAGCGACGACGTTGGGGTGTAACTGTGTGTGATGAGGATGAAATGATTTTTTGTAACGTATGAAAATATGCCGTGCCTTAGTGGGATTCGAACCCAGGACCGCATGGTGAGAGGCGAGCACGTTACCAACTGCGCCAATGCGGCCGGCTCTCTTGTCTTCTCCATTGATGTTTAGGACTGAGTTTTTTTGCAGTGTTTAAAATTGAGTACCTAGTGTATTTAATTTGTGCAATGTAGTTCCACTTAAAACCATATTAATAATAATTGGCTATATATTTGAATGTGCTTCGAGCAGCGATATTGTCTTTAAAAAATTAACAAACCATTGAATAATTCTAAAAATTACTTTGTTCTATTTTAATCGAGTGTTTAAATTGTTGCTGGTTTGGAGGAAGCGCAGGTGGTGAGGCGTGCAATTGACGATGTGCGGGCTTTCTTGTGGTCCTGCCTAGATTGTACATAGTTAAAAAAAACAGCTGCCTAAGCCTGACTACGAATCCATAACATCTGCTGTTCAGTTGATTCTCTTCTGTTCTGAGTAGATATTGTGCAACTCACTCTTTCAAAAGTAAAAAAAAATTATTGGAAACTTATTATTTGTAGACCTATTTATTAACGTATTACGGAATTATTAACATATTTGCATAAAAAATTGCACTACTCTATTCATAAATTTTGCAAACTTGATAGGCCTTTATTAATATCATTTTGTATAGCATGGATTATGATACATGTTTGTAACTGATCTATATTAAAAATTATGTGGAGCGGAAACGAAACAGGTTTTTAGGGAGAGAAAGAGTTTCTGATCACTCGTTTTGTTGCAAATTCTTACTCCAAGATGAGTTATAATTGATTATGTAGGTGAAAAAATTGAAGCGGGTGGTATAACTGGGTCCTAGATACTTATAAACATGTTTTTTTTGAGGACCTATTATAAAACTGCCAACTCTAATTTCATGCGTTAAATTGGCTTATTAATATACAATATATTATTTGCACGTGGCTTCACTCATGCAAACGAATAATTGGCATAAACTGTTGTTAATAAGCAGGCCTATGTTATAGGCTGTTGCTTTATTCTCTTTTGTCCGATAAACTTAAAATTCGCTCTATAGATGGAAATATTAATTTTGCTTGCAGATTTTTGGTTCAAGGGGTTCTTTTTCATTGGAAACGAAGAAAAAACCAGTATTACAAAAAACTTCAAAAACCGTGAATGTTACTGAAACGCGGAAATAATATTAAATGGAATGTATAATAATTATAATAATATTTATATCACCAAATTATACAATACAATATAAACAATCAGCACGAATATCAATTAATTATATTTTCTGAGTTAAAATTAATTAATACAGAATACCCAATAATAATTACTGAAACGAACTTACACTGGAAAACAGATTTTTGAACGTAAGTATGGTAGGAAAATTAGGCATCCCTAAGATTTAAGAAACTATATTAAAGTTTATAATAATTTAATACTTATTATGTTTAACATAAACTAATTTTTAAATAATACCGTATTTTCTCGAATATACCGCACACCCGATTTTCGAAGGTACCTAATTTCAGAAAAATTAAAACTGTCAAAAATAAAATGAAAATGAAAACTTACAAATTTATTTGTACACATTGAAAAATCTTCATGACTTTGAATAATTCACTAGCGAGAATAGGTTCATTCTCACTGTACGTATTACAATAAACTAAAAACAACTGTTGAACTATAAAAAGTTTCTTTCAAATAAACAGAACGAAATTAAAACAAAGTTACTTTCTGTCGTCGGTAACGTCATCACTGTCAGAACCCGCGTCTGAATTTCCGTCCCAAAGTGTATCGTCTTCTGAGCCATCAAGCGCGTTAGAAATGCTGCATTCTAGAAAACCTTCTGAATTTCTCTGGTAAAATCCGTGCCCATGCAGTTTTAATCCACTCGAAGATCGTTTCATATTCCAGATTTTTTATTTTTCCCGAAGATGTATATGTATGCTCAGAATTTGCCATCCATTGAGTATACAGTTTCTTTATAGCAACCTTGAAAGGCTTATTTATGCAAACGACCAAATGTTGAAGTACAAATGTTAACCCTCCCGGTATTAAAACTAAATCCGTTTTCATTACTGCTAAAGAGCCATTTATTTTTACTTTTTCGAATATAACATGCACAACATTTGTCGGATCGATTTTGTTCCAAAAAGGTGCGCAGTATATTCGAGTAAATACAATATGTAAAAAGAAAAGACTGAAATGATTGAATGAGTGATTAAGTTTTTATTTTACGCTTTGATATAAAAATACGTACGAAACTCATTAATGCCAAAAGCATGCATGCCTGATTATTTAATTAGTTCATTAGGAGGAGAAACTACTAAACTATTACTTTGAACAAACATCCCGAATGGAAAATAACTAAGACTTCAGTTCCTTTTTTAAAACATTTAAATGACGGAACTGATTGATAAGCTTAGGAGCAAGAAATATTGGTTTGTTTGTTTAATTTAGACTTCAATTAAATACATCGTTACATCATTTGGAGTTTCGATATCATCTCAAAGTTTATTGGGTAGTTACGAATTAATTGTTTTGAATACACTTCAGCATTTCAAGGAAAAAAATGAGTTTTGTTCTCATAACGTCTCCAAAATGTTTCGTTCAATTAATTACACGTAATTCTTTTAACATGATTTGGACGCACTTAAAAAATAATAATACCATATCTTAGACTAAAAACAGAAACGTTTTTGTAATTTTTATTTAGTGATATAACATTTTATCTTGTTCGAATTAAAGTTAATGATTTTTACTTCCAGACATTGTTTTTTGTTTTATATGCAGTACAAAACATTAAAGATGTTGTAGTAAGGCATTTAAATAAAGCAGGTATAATTAGCTTACATAAGATATGTATTAGCAACACATGTATACAACAAAGCATTATGGAATCAACTTCTTTTGTCTTACCGACTGAAGTTTCCCCCATCCAGATAATACGCCATTACTAATATTATTTTTTACCCGTATTATTAAACTGTTCTAAAAATATTAGGCCGTACTATTTAAACCCATCCGTATTATTTTATATAGCGAATCCCGCATCGTTAGTTTTAAATATTACATTTTTTACATCTATATAATGATGGAAAAAATTTAGCGCTGATGTTCAGGCTACTTTGTCGTACCTACTACAGCATTTAAACTATAGACTATTTTTCTAGTTTTCCCAATTTAAAAAAACAATTAATTATATTAGTTCAAAGTATTATAGGTAAATAATTTAATATAGGTACGTTTTACTAACTTTAAAATATTAAGACGAATAAAAAATCACTTCTGTCTGCTCATATAGTAAAACTATCTGCTTATGAAATTGTAAAACTTTTCTTTCGTAAAAATCGATTTGAATTGGCACTACCATTACATTATAACTTACTTCATCGAGATTCGTTCATAAATTGAGGGTTTATCTGATCAAAAATATTACGTACTTTGTTAACACAATAACATTCTGTTTAGTTAACGTTTGGTCGCGTAAGATAGGCCTATACTCGTAAAAAATATATCCCAGGAATACAATTTTCGTTCAATAATAAAAAAAATGTTGCCCATAACAGGCAGGTGGAGTGTTAAATTAATTGCTCTCGATCTGATGGTTCCAGGGCTACAAAAAAAAATAGTTCTGTTTCTTATCACATTGTCAGCCAATTATATGACTGAACTATTTAAGAACAGAAGAAGTAGAGGTGTAAAAGAAACTAGTCAGAGTTAACTCCTCTGAGAGTAATGAATTTCACCATACAGCCAGACCCTGTGGTGAATGAAGTGAAGGTGTAATTTGCAGGGTGGAAAGTGGGTGCTTTTCGGAGGGCCTGGGATGCTGATAAGCATACTCTTTCAACTCGGTGAGGAAAGCAAAAGTAAACCACCTCACTCCTCGTTTTTACTTGGTAAAACCTCTAGAGGTTCAAACCAGCCTTTCGGCTGTTGACCTAAACAACAAATAAAAAAAACTATCAGTAAGTAAGGAGTATGAGTTGTGCTTAAATATAAAAATCTGATTATCTCTTAATATAAAAAGTCTGAATTATTTTAAATTTTAAAGTTCGTGTAAGGGTTTTCGGTATCATAATACTGACGACCTCCTTTTTTATTTTACGTAAAAGTTGTTTCCATGCAATAGATCTTCAATACGTTTCCTAGTTTTAGTCTAAAATTAAACTAACATTTCTCTAAAAACTAATAAAATAACCATGCTACCACAACTAGAAAACAATATTAATATGAACGTTTCGTCAAGAAGATAATCGACATAGATTTGGTTTTACTTTCAGTCAAAAATCTACTGATCTGAATACTTTCCCTTGCTTTTCCTATCATAAATAATTATCATAATTGAAAGAAGACTTTGATATAATATAAAATATTTTCTTCTTCATCTGCTTATCATCATCCAATATTAAATATAGGCATTCTTTATTTCCTTCCATAACTCCTTGTTCCTGGTACCAATCCCAAGTCATCTCTCCACCGCTTTTGTGGACGACCACTACCTTTCTTCTCTAGCCAGTATCTCCACTGATGGAGCTCCTTGTTCCATCGATCATCTGTCTGCCTCATTTTGTGTCTGATCTATCGCCATTTTAGTGATGCCACTTGCTGTCTTACATCTACTATTACTTCTGTTTTCTAACGAATATCCTTATTTCTTATTCTATCTTTCAATTTGATTTTTAACATCAGTCTTTTCCACGATCTTTATGTCTGCCAAGATAATTTTATCAATTCTTTACTACAAGCCAAAGAGTTTCTCCCAAATGAAATACAAATCCGCTGACTGAAATTAATTTAAGAAAGAAACGATTAATTTAATATACTAATATATTAAATTAATATATAATAATACTATTAGAGTAATGAATCTAAATTAAAGCTCAACGGAAATACGAAAGGGCTTCATAAAATCGTAACAGAAATATTAATAATAATACATAATACGAAGGTAAAGGAGAATATCGTATTTTAAAAGAATTTTAATTGCCTTTGATCTTAAACCCTAGATGTGAACAGTACTTAAAAGTAGAAGAAACTAAAATTGCACGAGTTAGTTAAAATCAGTAGTAAATAGCCCACAAAGGAAATTATTGATAATTATAGTGGATAGGAAAATAACTGGATGTTGATCCATAAAGAAGACTAACATTTTAATGACTTCTTTGTCTGGCACTATAAGAAAAAAGTAATAAGAGTTAATAATTGTGATATTTCAGTACAGTATATATTGCTCATTGAATATTGCAGAAGCTTCAATAGTTTATGTGAATTACTAAGAGATATTTTATTATATAAACATTAGGTAATAACTACACAGACCATTGGAATGAAACCACTGAGAAAATTGCTTGCAATAAACCAAGTAATTTTAGTCTCTCATGATTGGTATTATATTAGCCACCCGAGAATTAAATGAACGATAGCCTACTATTTCTGTGTAATTCTAAATTTATTCTAACGAACATAAATGTAAAATATAATTTTTCATTACATTTCAAAATAAGCTGCGGTACATCGTTGTAATAATTTAATTTGTCAAAAATATATAACTTAAGTAATTAAACAAAATTTCTTGTGTATTTAAGAAAGTTCTAGATAACTTAAAATCTCTCTGACACTTTTAAATTTTAATTTAGAAAATATAGCTGTACTAATTAATTGGATTTTATTTGCTTGGAAATTTGTTAATGATGGGTTCTTCACGAATTACTTGAGTATGTTTTTGTTAAAGTGTAACGAGGAAATTTATTTTGTTATAATAATTGTATCCTGTTTTTCATTCATTATACTACAGAGTAGAACATATTAGTAGAATTCGATAGCTCTCCCGCTTTAGTTTTTTATTGAAGTTAAGTTTAATCCTAGCTTTATTGGAAAAGAATACATTTGTGATCCACAATTAGAGAAAATTAATTTGTCATATTTTGTAGTTCCGTATAAATGTTCTCTTTAGTGTTGCTTTTGTTTGAACCATTTTAATGTATACATGTATAATAATAAGGAAGAGGATAGAAGCTTTTGAAATGTGGTGTTATAGGAAAATATTAAAGATTAGCTGGGTGGAAAAAATAAGTAATTTAGAGGTTCTTAGGCGAGTGGATGAAAAAAGAAGTATATGGAGCATCTTAAGACATCCAGTTATCGGTCTATCAAAAATGGAGAGTAATATTGAGGGAGTGAATTGTAGGGGGAGGCAAAGGTTAGAATATTTAAAGCAAATTACAAAAGATGTAGGGTGTTACATGTATGTAGATATGAAACGACTTGTGCAAGATAAAACAGCTTGGAGAACTGCATCAAACCAGTCGAGAGACTGATGACAAAAAACATGTACAATAATATTAACAATGTGGAATTAGTTATAATTTTAACGGTAAAACTTACTTATTATTGTATTTTCTGTGTAATATTGATAATTTTCATAACATAGCCTATAGTTTTAAATATAATTCAAGTGGCTCCATTGATATTACTTCATTGGGGTAGTTTATTAATGAACGTTAAATAAGATAACCGTAAATATTCATCTGAGTTTAAATTACATTTTATATAATTCTTATTTTTATGTAATAGTATTCTAGTCTTGTTTTATATGTTCGTGATGTTAACTTACCGCCAGTCAGTCGCCCAGGTTTAGCCTAAGAATATTTGGGAGTGGATATTTCTCAGGACATTGGAGTGGGCTCTAAAAACGTAATATATTCTACTGACGTACCTTGTGAATCTCTTTAGTAATTAGCAGTAATTCTGAATCAGACAATGTAAGCAATTAAATACACCTACATAAATTTTTGCATAGATGGGTATTTTACTAATATTCTTTATTAATTTATTGCTTCTATTGATCTGTCATAAAATACTGAATAGTAATTCAGTTTTATTGATTTTATGAAATCTCCATCTGAACTTTTCCGTTATTATATTTCTGGGCAGTATTTTAAAAGAAAATTACTGTAATTTATAGTTGTAATGTTACTCATAAGGTGACTTGTATTGGTGAGAATTGCGTGAGAGAGTATTTAAATTTAAAAACCCAAACCCCTCCCATTTTAAAATCATAAGGTGATTTTCGTGAACCTGCGGATCTTATAAAAAAAGCGCTTGAGCTTGAAGACTTTGGATACTGTAAGAGTTTTTGAATTTTCCTTCAGAGCGCAATAAAAATTACAATTATGGTAGAACTTCTTATTCAATTTCTAGCTTGTGGGTAACGCGTCCACTGTTTCCTCTTAAATTAAAACCCCATCTGCCTGACTTGAAAATCAGCCTTCCGTGGCAGGCTTAAATTATTGTGAAAACAGCACACTTCAAAACACATTTTTAATTTCTCTAACCAATATAAATAACCTATAAAGGGAGGAAAGTATTGTTTTCATGTCGATTTTTCGAAATCGAGTTTTCACAGGATCTACACGTTTTCAGACCCCCTGTACCCAAAAAAACATGTTTTTAGCGATTGGTCTGTGTATCTGACCAATGATGATGATAATATGTGTGTGTGTGTGCGTGCGCGTGCGTGTGTGTGAGAGAACAAAATATCTCAAGAATGGAGCAATGTACGAAGTTAAGACTTGAAACTTTAGTCAGCTACTACTACCGAACCCAACACAAACATTTTCAATAAAATCGGTCCACCGGAAGTAGTAGTTTATTCGTGTCATTTTTCACTTTTTTGCGATTTTCTCAAAAACGGCTTACGATTTTTTAAAAAAAATCGCCTCATTTACTAAATATTTTATGCTCTACAAGATAGGGTAGGCGCCATGTCTGCTGAAATTCTTGGGGAGGCTGTGCTCTCATAGAAAAAAATGGTTTTTTTTAGGATTGCGACCTTAATATGCATTTTAGGGCAAAAGTGTAAATCAAGGTTGTAAACAATTTAAAAATCTACAACTTTTATTTCAAACATTTTTTGGTATAACGCTTAGTTTAGCGGTAAGTAGTGATTTTGTGTTTTGTTTTTATCATGAAAATCTGTAAAAAAATCGACTTTTTAAGATTTCAGCCGTAGTATCCATTTTACGACAAAAATACGTATAATCAAATTTATGGGAAATTAAAAGATATACAACGTAATAAAAGCATTTTTCTCTACAGAGCCTAGTTTAGCGTGAAAGAGTGATTTTCCGTATTTTTAAGCCAAACTGAGGTTGGTTTTCATTTTGCATCATTCACTTATGATTAAAATAAGGTTATGTTTTTTGAGGTTAGTTTTTTGTTTATTTTTAATGTTAAGTTATATTGTTCATTATTTACATTAGCAAGGTAAGTCGTGTGAGTGTTTCACACCAGATTTTTATTATTTGCTGACAAATGGGTTCTTATATTTCGTATATTAGTTTTCTTGATAATGTTGTGACGTAAAATAAAAAAATAACCTAATTACTAATTATTTTTCCGGATGCAGTGCAGAATTTCCAGTTCGTTATTTATTTCACTTGTGATTTAAATAAACACATCCAACAATATGGTGTGTCTGAACTAAGCACAAAATGTCTACGATTTAGAAGACAGACTACAAAAGCTAGGGCCGAGTTTTTTTGAAATAGGCTGAGGCTATCGCCGAGGGCGACAATTCCTGAAATAAAGCCGATGTATATCGATTAGTACTTAAGAATAGAAAATATTTTACAAACCTACAGACTCATGTGTTAAGTTCTTTAGTGTATTTCACGTTAGTAATAAGATGTTTTAGGGTAAGTTAAATTACCTCATTTTACTATGTAACGGGTAAATCCATACACTACGGCATATGGTACTGAGGCATTACAGATAACATTTTTGCAACAAAACCTCTTAGGAATGCTATTAGAACGTACAAGTATAACTGTAATTTATATGCTAGTTTTGTTTAGTGAAAGGGATTTTAGTTATTAGTAAAAAATCATTAGTTTTGTTCTTAAAAAACTTATCAATAGGAATCCATTCCATCAGATATTTTTCGTGCTACTGTTAATTGTACTGTAATAAAAGCAATTTTGAATGAATTTAAAAAAATACAAACAAATTTCATATTACTCTAATATGAATGTACAACCACTGGGTGGAAACAGACCTAAGCCTATAGGCGGCGAAACCCTAAATCCGGTTCTGACAGAAGCATCAATGTTAAAAAATCAACCGCATGAACTTCAATCCTAGCTAAGAACCTATGATACTGAATTTAACCGAGGTGTTCATTTGCTAAAATAACCAGAAAGAGTAAAAGTTATTTTAAATAGTCTACTTTTTTTATAAAAATTTCTGTTAATAACTAGCAAAGTTTATTTTAGCCCGACACCATAATGTAAGAGTTAAAAGAAGTTAAGCTATGTAATATGCAAAACTTGATATTTAGCTATTGCATATATATTAATTTTTTAATATTTCTCATTTGTGTGATTTTCTTTGTACTGGGACAAAGAATTGTACATTCCTTTCTTAAAAAAAAAACGCTTGTTACACAGAATGCAGTAGACTAGTTGTTATTATAATGAATATTTGTGGTTTGCTTTTATGTATTGCTACTAGAATGAGTATCTTCCTGTTGTGAAAAGGTTATGAAACTGCCGGTGCACAGCCAGAACCAACCTCGACCTCGAACCTCGAAGTTGTATTCTGGCACGACAGCCGTGGCCCCAGTTTAAGATGCTTCCAATAATTATTTGCTTCCGTTCCGGCGCTGACACGTGACCAGGTAGTACGGCGCAGGACGTCCGCGTCGGACGGCCGTCGTTTTACCTACTTCGTTCCACTGTACTGATCTCATAGGTTATGATTTGTACCAAGATGATACAAACTGTTGGTAAATTATCTAATTTTTTATGTTTTACGTAAACACAAACTACATATGAATATAAAATTAAAGAATAAACGGACATCCTGTCTGTGATTATAAAAATGTCATATGTATAATTCACTGAATGTTTATATACCACCACAGGAAATTAATCAAATCATATTTACTCGTCGATCATAAAAAAATCTATTAGAGCCTTCCTCTTAAAGTACCTATACTTAATTTATCTATACTTGATATCTATTTTCTAATCAGGACTCGTAAGTAGCTAATATTCTAGCTACTGTAAATAATTTTTCCAGACCCGAAAACATTTTTATAGAACTCACGAGTACGAAGATTTTTTGGTATTTTAGAAGTCATTTAAACAGCTAGTTTAATAGTGACAACAGTAGTTTTCAACTTGTTAAAGAATCGTCAGACCCTATGTTGAAATTAAGTCTAGGATCTTCCACTTTGCAGTACAGCATCTACTCACGGAGCATAATACAAAATTCACCTTTATTATTATTGTAGCGGCTGTTCTACAACACTAGGCCATTTAACACAACCCAAAACGCTTTCCATTTTCTACTGAACACATCTTCATTCTTTAGATCCCTTCTCTCTATATAAATGTCTAATAACACCATCCGTTCACTCCTTTCTGGGTTGTCCTCGCTTCTTCCGTCTAGCTGGAATCCATAGTCAAATCTTCTTTGGTAACCCGTCTTCCATTCTTCACAAATGATCGTGCCAGATGAGTTGTCGTTCTTCAATTTTGTCAACTAATAAAATCTTTTACCTACTATATTTAAATTCTCTTAGTTGCTAAACTCGATCTAGCTTAGTCAACTGACAATTTCTTCTCCTGAGCTCATCTCCGTAGCTGTTATGTTCTCCTTCTAAATCTTGGTTGGAAAATCCATTCCTCTGAACCCTAAATGGAGGAGCTTTCAACAAAAGAGTGGAAGATTTGCTTTTTTGTGCTACAAGATGAAAAAATAAATGATTATTTCTTAAAACATGATGTAACATTATCCATAGGCCATACCTTGGTCAACTATTTCCAAAATGTTATTGCCTGGTGTGGGCCTATCATCTGACATTAAAAGCTTGATAATAAACAGGAGCGTCAATTATCAGAACGTCAGTCATCGAAACTGTCGATTATGCGAACCACCATCGATGGAAATAATATATACATAATTTACTCATGCAAAAGCCTTTTCTCACCTAGAAACTGCAATGTTATGGTACGAACAACAGCTTGAATTTAGCGCTGCTGAAGCATTGTTACTAAAAAGAATGAGAGTTGCTGCAAAAATATCTTAGTTCATGAGAAAATTCAAATTTTTTTAAAAAGTTACTGTATTGTATGTACTACCAGTGCATTAAAAAATATTTCATAAAGGATTTTACCGTAGTTCATTTCGTTAATTTATTCAGTTTTGAAATTTTGTATTTTTCCGTTTGTTTTTGTAAACGTAAGTACTCTTCATTTGCAATAAATGCAATAAATTAGTTTTTCCTAACTAATGTAGGCCTATACCTTAGTATTTATTAACCTATTAAACCTATTATTAGGTTATATATTACATTGTTACCATTCAGGTTATACATATTACATTGTTAAAGTTACGCGAATCAAATTACAGCATTCAGCGTGTTTGATTATCCGAACTATTTGATTATAGAACTACCCTGTTCCCAATTAGTTCGGATAACTGACGCTCCATTGTATATTCTTATATTCGTGCACCAATGCAATTTATCGGTCATTAAAATTCAATTTACGCAGTTTATTTAATAAAAAAATGTATGGAAAATTGTCCTTTTCTCATAACTGTTTATCAGACAACTACAGTTTTAAAATAAAAAGAGAATCTTATATCTTGATGAATAATTTTACAAGTCAACATTAACTATTACTGAAGACATTATTTTCTTGTACTTTAGTACCAATATTCATTAACATTAAGATATTTCGTGAATTTATACTGTGTTATTAAGTGATTTTTTTTAATCAAGCCATGAGAGAGACGGTAGGATTTCCTAACATGGAAGAACTTATTTTACTTCCTAATATCCTGTACAACGCACAATGTCTTCAAAGCAAGAGCTCAATTATTTGAATTACATGGATATTTAAAAAAAAAAAAAATGAAATTAAGATACAATTTTAGACTGAGGTTTAAAAGTAATTTGCAAAAACAGTGCAATTATAGAATTTCAACAAGAGTCTCAGGCGTACCCATTATTGTTTTATTTTAATTATGAGAACAAAAATCTTCTGAGAATAACCACATAATAAAATTGTGTACATCCTCTCCCAAGTCATTGCCAAGAATCAAACAACTGTAATATTCTGACAATGGTAACCTCTATAATGGTTACCTGGCATTTTAAATGTCTTGCATACAAAATATTGTGTACATCGTATGCATTTGTAATAGAATAGACGGCTATCATGATCTTGGCCCCTACACAGCAATGACCACTCGGATATTGATACTTTGTGGTAGAAAAAGTAAACACAATATTGTTTTACTTTTATGCAAAACTAATTCTGAATGAAATATTAATTTTTACTTTTTCTTGCCTATATGAATATATAGGAAGGAAAGTATTGTTTTCATGTCGATTTTTCGAAGTAGAGTTTTCACCGGATATACACGTTATCAGATCCCCTGAATCCAAAAAAAACATGTTTTTAGCGATTGGTGTGTGTGTGTGTGTGTGTGTGTGTGTGTGTGTGTGTGTGTGTGTGTGAACAGAATATCTCAAGAACGGAACATCGCACGAAGTTGAAACTTGAAACTTAAGTTAAATACCACTAGAGGACCCGACACGAACATTTTCATTAAAATCGGTCTACCGGAAGTAGTAGTTTATTTGTGTTATTTTTCCCATTTTTGCGATTTTCTCAAAAACGGCTCCTTCGACTTTTTTTAAAATCGCCTCATTTACTAAATTTTTTTAATCTCTATAAGATAGGGTAGGCGCCATGTGTGCTGAAATTATTGGAAGGCTGTTCCCTCGTAGAATTTTTTTTTTATATTTCAGCCTTAATATGAATTTTAACGCATTAGTGTGTATAGTAAACAGTTCAAATATTTTTTTGTATAACGCTTAGTTTAGGGGTAATTAGTGACTTTATATTTTTTTTTTTCATGAATATCTGTTCAAATCGATTTTTTTAAAGATTTCGGCTGCATTTTACGACAAAAATGCATATAATCAAATTTATAGGAAATAAAGATTTAAATTTTTTATATCAAGCTTTTTTCTCTACAAAGCCTAGTTTAGCTTCAAAAAGTGATTTTAAGCCAAACTAAGGTTGGTTTCCATTTTGCATCATTCACTCGATGAAAATTAGGTTAGGTTTTTTGAGGTTAGTTTTTTTTGTTTATTTCTATAATTTTTCTAATGTTAGGTTATAGTGGGCAATATTTGCATTGGAAAGTGAAAGTCGTGTGAGTGTTTCACGGCAGATTTTTTTAAAATTTATGTGTAGAACCAAGTTTAACCATTTACCTTGCATTAAAAGTTAGAATCACAAATTTTTTTTAATATTAAATTGTTATTCACAGTTATTTATTTTTATTATTGTTTATATTGTTACAATAACATTTTTAACGGAAGTTTAAAATTCTTGTTATTTTATGCAGGTCTAACTAATTAAATTAACAATTGTTTAAAGGAAGATCGCAACTCCGGTTTTATGTTTCTTTTTGCGTTTATTTTTTTTAAAATTCCAACTTCTTATAAAAATGGAAATGTAAACTCATTATGAACAAATAATAAGTAGTCTAAGTTAAAAGATTAAAAATTTAAAAATCTTATGGGTTCATAACCTACTAAAATGCTATAATATAGTTGACAATATTTTGGTAATTATATGCGTTGTTTGATATAAATTGGTGTAGGCTTACTTTTCAATAATTTAAAAAACTTCTTCTATATAGCAACATAAAAGTTCTTCCTTCTAAACAAAATTTTTATATTCTTAATAAATGATCCCAAAAACCTGATAAATGAGAAAATATTTTGTGTGAGTTAACTTACAATAAAACGGATCGTTTGCCTGATCGGTTTTGAAGTGATACCAAAACAGATGGACATACTACAATGAAGTAATAAATCTATTGCGAATAGCAAATTTTCATCCATCAGAGATTGTACAAGTTAAGAAACGCATCAATTCGTATTTATTTGCGATTTCTACTCACCAAATCATCACGAAATTTTAGAACAACGAGGTCTAAAAACTTAAAATTTGGTGTGTAGGTTCTGTTTGGGTAGTTAGTATTTCCTACAAAAAGGATTTTGGAAAACGTCAGATCGAAAGGAAGAAATTGGAAAATTCTGAAAAATAAGAGTTTTCCAAATTACAGCTTTAAGGTATATTTAGGCCAAAAAACACATGAAAAAAATTAAAAAAGGTCGCCTTCATGGCGTAGTGCTTAACGCTTTAACCAGAAAGTTTGATTACCGGCTAGGGTCTGAAAATTATTACACGTTCTATAATTAATTATTATTACCGTTCCATAACCCACGGAAGTCGCTAACAACGAGATGTTGATGTGACTTTAAATAAACAATAGCTTAAGCCAATTAAATTTTTTTTTCTGTATTGCTTTTTCATCTGAAGTTTAAATTTTTGAAGTTTTGTAGCAATTTACGATTTCTGCAAAACCAGGCTTAAAATCGGTTTCATCCAAAATTACAACCTTGAAGTACATTTGCTGTAAGCAATTAATAAAGCCAAAAGAAAATCAAATTGGCTCTCCTGCTGCTGTAGTGGTCAGCGCAAGTGGCTACTATGCCAGAGGATCAAGGTTCAATTCCTAATCAGGTCTGGTATTTTTCATCTGTATATCACCTCATATCATACCCACCAGAAAAGGATTATGTAGGCCTCTTCTTCACTTAATAAGATAAAATGAAAAAAATACAAGTTCTTAAATTTTTATATTTAATAACATCTTTCTGTCTGACACGACCGACGCTTAGTTTAGTAGAAATTTGTAATTTTCTTTCAAAACGCATTGAAATAGGTTTATCGATTGGAATGGTATAGGTATTGCTATATTACAGATATTGTGTATTCAAATTTACAGGGACAATTTTCAGTTACCTACTGAACTTTATATGAGAGAAAAATCTGTAAATAAATTTCCAAAATATTTCAGTTCAATCGTAATAATTGTTGTGTAGATAAGTAAACTTTTTTCCTTAACCCCTAATGCGTGTACATTTCTATCTGTTCAATATTTTAAGAACAATAGGCAAACCACATGGCCAAATGAGATGAGGATGATGTATATTATGTGTGATTGAGCGTAGTCTTGTACAGATTCAGGGCGACCATTCCTGAGAGAGTGTGATTGATTGAACCTCAACCATTAACGTACGCTGGTAACCACTATCTAGTATCCAAATCCGTATAAAAGTAACGTGGGATTTTTTTGTATTTAAATTATGTTATATTTTTAAAATTTTTTAGTATTAGTATGAATATTAAGTTGATAAATCTTATTTTGATTTAACTAACTTACTAGAATTTGAAATAGGAACCTTCATCTCCGAAAATCAGCAATGAAAGAGCTGACTCGTGCTGACGATTTTACCACTAGCCCAACCCGGGGTGACAACCAAAATACATAGAAAACGAAGCAAGTGAGGGCCGCTAGTGTAATATGCTAGTCTGACCAGAGGCTCTGTCTCTTTGCCTCTACTGTGTTCACATAGCCTAAAGCTACTGTCTAAGTTATAGATGGTTTATTGGTTCTTGAGATATTTTTGCGAACACAAACAAACGTTTCCTCTTTATTAGTATAAAAAGAGGGAAAATATCCTGACTTATTTTCTTAATTATGTAATTAAGTATTCTGTTTTCCCTCTAAGAAATCTTTTCATTCTGTTCGGTTTGATAATAACTATGCCCGTTTCAAGACATTTTTTTCTGTTAATTTCTCATTAGGCCTGCCTTTAGAGTTATTTAATTCGGAATTATTAATGTCAGGGTACTGTCCTTCAGGTATCACTTAAATTACCATTGTATTTAAAGAAAGAATTGTTTTGCCAGTATAATGGTTTACATATTAGTAATTAGCTAGTTAATTTTAATTAATGTGAAATAAGTAAATTCTAATTTGCATATAGACGAGGATTATCTTTGTAGGTTTGTGGCAACATAACGCACAAAACGTATTTTATTTAGTTTTCGGTTTTTATAAATTTTATCGTTTAAAATTAACTAAATCAGCATTAAATCACCAGTAAAACTCACGGTCGCTTTTCGATCCCGGTTGTGAATTTTTAACACGTTTTTAACGACATTGTAAGACAGTGTCACTTAGCCAACCCACCTCTACGAAAAATCATCGAGCGGCTTCTATGCCAGGAGTCTCGGTTTGATTCCTGGTCAAATATTTTCACAATTAATTTTCGTACATTAATCTTCGTCATTTGCAAATGGGTTTTGAAAACTTAGTTTCTCTTGTATTAATAGATTCTTATTTTCGGTGCATATGTTTTCTGTTTTACGAAATCTACTTGAATGATTTAATTTTACCTGTTTTTTTTAACCTGCTTGAATGAATTATCTTTACCTTAACATATTTTTGTACATGTAGGAAAATTTAAACACTCTAATTTACCTAGAGATGCCTTCCTTATTTATTACTTAAATTTTTGAAAAGGACTGCCCTCAGTTTTCACCGTAATTATTTAGAAAATAAAGAAAAACTGTTTTTAATTTGAAAATTAAAGAAAGTAGCCTGACAGTCCGAGTGTGTTAATGTAAAGACCAGAACTCAGAAACTCAGAAATTCAAATACATGCAGACAGTCGTCGTTAACTACTAATACGTGCAAAGAACTAAATCGTGTAGTAATTCCTTAAATTCTTCTGAATTTCTAAAACAAATAAAAATTTACTTATAGAACCATAAGAAAAGGTGGATTTACCAAACCTATTTCTCTTAATTAGTTTTCTTAATTTAGCTTTTACCTTATATGAAACTAGTTCTTTCTAATTTATAATAGACAGCTTTCGTTTTATGTATGGCAAATACACGTTTTTTAATCATGACGTATTTAAACTTCGGGAACATTCTCAAAGTTATTTAAATTACCGATTCAATGTAGCCTAATCGAAGATGTATTGGTTTCATTTTTGAAACCGCAGATCAAACAGAGATCCGTTTGATTTTTGATTGTGTCTACGCAAAATATGATATTCTACGGCTCTTGATAGTCTACGTTTTACTGATAGTCAAGTAAATTTTGCTTGAATTTTTGTTGACTTGAGTGTTTTATTTGTCTGTTACTAAACAGTAGGCTACTGATAAATTTTGAAATGTTTTCAAACGTTGTGTATAAAATGATGCTTCTTTATAAAAGTAGTGTAAGTACTAGGTATTTCTCTTAAGTTTTTTTATAAAATCAACTTATTGTACATTGGAGTTAACACTATCAGTATAGAACGAAAAAATTGACAAAACACAGAAAGCCGTTAAAGTTTTAAGTCCTGTTTGGGTGGAAAGGAGTATAGAAGTTGACAAAGTCATGAAATAAAAATTTGTAGATAAGAAGCATTTTCTGTAGAAACTGGGTGTAAATTTCAAGTTTCTAACACCGATGAAATTTTGTTATAATAATAAAAAGATACGTAATATTGGCTCTTCTGAATCACCATAATGGAGATAACACCTTTTACTTCTCAGATACAGAATTTATTGATAAACTGCCTGTTGATAACCGAGTACAGTGGTTATCGAACATTAATAGTCTGTTTAACGGAGGTAGGCCTACTTTGATTTCACCACCGAGGCGACTTGTAAAAGTTATTTTTGTCTTCTCATCTTATCAATATTTTATTTAGGGTATTGTATTCTTTTGAAAAATAGGAAAAAATAACTTATTAATAATAACTTCACTACTTCACATTGTATGTGAAGTAGTGAAGTAGTAGACGAGTTTTAAGCAAGAGATTAAATGTGTTTAAATTTGACAAGTAGTGGTAAATGAAATGTGTTCCGCCATTTTCCGTTAATTTCTGATGAAATCATATTCAGTAATTTGTGATTTTCATTTACTATGTATCTCCTCTTCAAGGTTGACAATTACTGAGATTGCAATGTGATTATTACTGAGAATAACGTTTGGCTCTATCATGCCGCTTGTTTCGGTAAAACAATGAAGTTTGCCAGAAATGCAGCCTATTCAGATTAAAAATAATAATAATTTTTATGAGTTTGAATGAAAGAATGGCAATGTTGGCAGTTGTACTGTTGTGTTACAAGAATTTTTTCAACCCAATATCTTCACGGAGATTTTGTATAGAAGGGGGAAAAGATGAAACTCGTGAACCAAAAGAAGAGGGTGAGTGCTTTCTTCTACCCCTAACTTGTAAACCGACAGCTGCAGAGCACGAGCCGTTCTAAACACGCGCCTTTTTGTAATTCCTCGTCGTATAGGCCTACGTGTTAGTTAAGTTACACCACGCTAGTCTGACGATCTTTACTCATGGGTAGCCTAATGCTACCGTCTTGCTTCCATTGTAATGTTTCTTCTACGTAATAAATAATTGTTTCCAACGGGAAACAGAAATAATGATGGATAATGTACACCACTGGCTTGAAGATTATTACATAACAATGTACACAAATGTAATTTCATTGAGATTTAATCAACGACATCAATTTTAATCTTAAATTAAACAAAGTAATATGTTCCTTAACAGCGAAGAAATTTCGGTCATGTTGTTAAAAACACGTATCAATGCTACAGAATATAGTCAGAAGCATAAATGTAGATTGAGCCCACTAGCGACATTTTCGCACCACAGTAAAATCGGAAAAAATGAAACGTGCAGTTTAAAATTAAAGTACGCAGCAATTTCTTCTTCGTCGCATGAGCGCACATTTTAATTTAAAAGTGCATGTTTCTTTTTCTGTGATTTTTTCGTAGCGCAAAAAATTGCCAGTGGGCGCCAAGCCGAACGCACATCATGAAAAGTATTATACATACTTGCACTCCACAACCATGGATTGATATTCATTACATAAATTCGTAGGCTACTTACAGAATGTTATTTACAAATTTATTCCAAATCATAAATAATTTTTTAAATTATTCTCTATTTATTTGAAGTTTACTACCAGAATGTGAACGTGTGTGTCATACAAATGTGTATGTGTGACACAGAAGGGAAACAATCCAGATAACGGATACCTACTGGAGAGTGAGGATTTACGTTTCAATACCAAAAGTGTCTATAGACTTGGCGCTTGTTATAATAATGCATATAATAGTCTCAGTTGACATAAAAACGACCTCTTCTCTTCTAAGCATTACTTAACTAATACGTCTACTGTGTATTTATTGGTAGATTCTAAATGCTATGCAACAATAACATTTTGTACTTGATATTGAATTTATCACTGGCAAATAGGCATAATTGGCCTGATTCCTTCAATTTAAATTTTTGGATCGATTTGTTTACTTCCCACTGTTTTACACATCTAATTGCGCTTTTGTTGTTGTTTTGTTGTTTAGGTCAGCAGCCGAAAGGCTGGTTTGAACCTCTAGAGGTTTTATTATGTAAAAACGAGGAGTGAGGTGGTTTACTATTGCCTTCCTCACTGAGTTGAAAGAGTATGCTTATCAGCATTCCAGGCCCTCCGAAATGCACCCACTTTCCACTCTGCAAATGACACCTTCACTTCATTCACCACAGGGTCTGGCTGTATGGTGAAATTCATTAGTCTTTTACACCTCTACCTCTTCTGTTCTTTAATAGTTCAATCATATAATTGGCTGACTATATGATAAGAAACAGAAATTTTTTTTTAGCCCTCGAACCAACAGAATTAACTTAACACTCCACCTTCTCGTTATAGGCAGCTAACTGTGCTAATAAAATTAATTGCAGCATACTCATACATTGAATATACAGAGATGTGCTTTACATTTTATTTTGTATTTTTGCCCTTAGTAAATTCAGCATAGGTCAAACATGTAAAGTAGTAGCCTACCCATAATTACAGAGAAAGTACTAAAGTACTAAAGTACAAAAGTGTTGTACTATTCAAACTTTTGTTTTAATATAAAAAAAGGGAAAATAGGAAGGATATTGAGAATAAGGAAAACTAATGTGTAAATTAATTTAATCTGTTAAATAGTTTTCTGAATTAATAGATGATTAGTAAGTATTAAGAACAGTTGTGAATTTAATAATGGTAGACTGCGTAACCCTACTTTAGAAGGAGTTTACAGGAACACCTTCAGGTCTGTTATTTTGACCATGTTATGCATACTAAATGGCACCATAGCAAAGTTAACTTCTACACTTCAAAAGAAAAATACAGTGTAGCATGTAATTAATGAAGTACCCTCATCTTTGTTAAAGTTCATTTAGGATTGTAGTGAAGTAACAAAGAGTTGAGTTCAATTAAAATAATTAGCGTTTTATAATTTGCAAATTAAATTATAATGTACAAATTACTTATTATTTAGATAGATTTAATGTACCACTAAATTTTGAATGTTCTTGAAATTAATTGAAAAATAATAATAATAATAATCATAATGATTGTATCTTCCCATCACATCAATAAGATGGGTCAATTTAAATAATCATTGTTCATGTAAAAAATACCTTTCCCATGAAAACAACAAAAAGACCAATTTACCAAAAATGAACAATAATTAGGTACATAATTTTTTATGAAGAACATCTTATTTATCTATTTATTAAAATTTATTCACTTCTGTAATAGAATTTCATAACTTAATTTTTAAACGTATTTGGTTATTTTTAGAGGCACTAATAATTATTTTAGGTTATTTTTAGAGGCATGTAATGAAGTAATTTACACACTTCTGTTTCATAATTAAAAAATTGTTAACCCCACTTAGTTTTAATATGAAAATAATCTAATAGTATTATTTTATTGTTATTAAATAATTTTTTTTTTTGTTAATTACGTATAGTAATTAAAATTGTATGTTTTTTGTAACTAGCTAGGCCACGAATACTAGTAAAAGTGGCTAGTGAATTTTTTCCTAGGTACTTTTTTTGCAACTGATTTGTAAAAAATTGATGGAAATAAAAAATATTATTATTATTATTATTATTATTATTATTATTATTATTATTATTAATGACTCTGTCAGTAACTCAATAAATGAGATATTTGACTGCTAAGAAATTTGGGGTCTTCATCCCAAATTTGATCCAGGCTAGATTCTGAAAAAATGTAACATGTACTGTAGTTATTTATGGTCATGTAGTTTATATTTGTGGTTCTAATATTCAGGTGTAAGGCATTTTGACAGTTATATTTACTTAGCAATCAACTCAAAATATTTTAACAAGGAAAACATACTTTAATTATTAAAAGACCAAAGTGTTACGCTTAGGATTCAAATTTAAAAATTCCAGTAGTACGATTAAACTACTGTTAAATATATAGTAATGTCATGTACCTAATGATTTCTAACTGACCAACATTGTTTTGTTTTAGGATTTTCATGGAAGTAATAGAAGTACTCCACCATCTGTGGATACTATACAGAATTATGAACTGGTAAAAGGTCATCAAAACAAGACTCATACTGTCCTAATGTTCCACAGGGAATGGGACACATGCGATAGCAATGATGTGATTCTTGGTGTAAGTTATGTTTTAAATATCTTAATATTGAAATTGTTTTCTTTTTAACTAAATTTTTCAGTTCTGCACAGTAACTGATTGATGATAAAATTGTACATCTAAAGATAGTAATCTTTAATCTTCTTCTTCCTTATTCACGGATTAGACACATTGCCTGTTCCAGCTTCTATCAATCTTCTTTGTGGTCTACCTAACGACCGCACTCTTTGCAGACGGTATTGTAAGGCCAGCAGCTGATACCGATCCTCTTGCATCCAGCACACATGTTGTAACCATCTCTCCCTATATTGTTCAATCCTCTGCCTCACACATTCCGTTCTACCCAAATCATACTGGACTGTCTCACTCTTGACGCGACCCTTAAGTGTTGCTCCTCTCACCGATCTCAAAAAATGCATTTCAGCTGCTTCCAACTTCCTACCCTCAGATTTCCTTAGGACCCATTTTTCACTACTGTACAACAAAAGAGGCAGTGCAAGTACATCATTTAACCTCAGCTGCATTTCTCTCCGAGCCCTTGTTTTAAATGTTCTATTTTTACAACCGAAAACACGTTGAAACCTAAAAACTTTCGTCATTACAACAAATTCCCCTTTATAAGTCATATTACAACCCAAGTACTTAAAATGTGAAACTTGCTCCAACCCTCTGTTCTCCAGTACTGTCTTCGTCTGAATAGGTAACTTACCCTTATCTTTAAACTTATCTTAACACTATCGTTACACTATCTGTAACTCATCTTAAAACTTTTAAACTATGTACTAATAATTTTCATAGAATATTACGTTACGATTAAAAACTTGTTAACAGGTTTTTTTTTAGTTAATTTAAAGTCACATCAATAGCTTGGTCAACAGTGTCTTAGGTGGGTTATGGAACTGGAATGATGTGTTTTGGCTTTTAATAATTTCTAGAATCTAGCCAGAAATTTTACACCTGGGCGTTCTGCTTTGTAGACTAGGAAGACAACTTTCAGTTTTTGATAATATTCAAACAGGCTATAAACGTATCTATTTTGTTGTTACACTGGTATGAATTTTGAAAAAGTTTTGAATAAAATTTCCCAAATATTAAAAATAACAATCTGGCCACCTCCACGATGTTGTGGTTAACACAATAGCTTGCCAATTGGCAGGTTCCAGGTTCAATATCTGGCTAGAGTTTGGAAAACTTGAGTTCCAGTTCCATAACCCAAAATAGTCACTAATGACTGAGCTGTCGATATAACGTCAAATAAACTACAAAAAATACTAAAAGGCAATCTTGTTAATATTAATGCTTGTTGAGATGGACACCGCATCACTTAGAAAGTACTATACAGTAGCGTAACTACACCTTGGGTGATGATGGGATAGAAGCCCCCCCCCATAACCCTAAAAATGAAAACAAATTGTTTAACAGCAATCCAACTTGTTTGAAATACAGCAATTAAATGTTTTAGTTTTAATTAGGCCTATTTAATTTATTCAAATTAGTAGTTTATTTGCATGATTAACAGATTCTAACAGGTTTTTTTAATTAATATTAACTAATATTTGTGGTAAACAATGAAAACTCTTGTACTTTTTTGATCGTAAGCCTGCAGTGAGAGCCGTGAGTTTCTTTAATGAGAGTGTTTGAATGATTTGACTAAAAGTTTTTTCTAAAAGTACTAAAATTTCAATTAAGAGAACAAAAATTTCTGAATTTTTCTGGGGGAGGGCCCCGGACCCCTCGCTTTTTGTGGGGTCTGGTGTGGTGTGCTCTTCCATCAGATCCATTCCTCTCAAAGCGAAGTTCTATTATCCCACTGATACTGTACGCTGATTATGAATTCCTTTCTAATGAACACCACAGATGCAGATGAAATTCTGATTTAAAAACTGTGTAGTTTCTCAAAATAATGTGTAAGTTACTTGAAGATTTTATTTTAGCTTTAATTGTTTAACTTGTTACATATGGTATGATATGAAACATAATCTGGTTTGCTCTTTTTACAATATACTTTTATACTGTTGCAAATTTACATTGATCATACCATTCTTCTGATGTAAGCTAATGAGCATATAATTATATTGTATTGTTAATGTAAGATAATACATTAGCTTTTCTGTAATATTATCAATTATGTTGTGTTTTCAAAGAAATAAATATTATTAAAGTGACAACTAACAGATATTTAAAAGAATATTCATTTGTCGACCAGTATTTTAACAATGGTATTAATAATTTTGTTAAGAACTCAAAGAGGAAATTTGAAGAATTTTTATTAAATAAGTAGTATGCTGTCCACCTCTATAGCATAATGTTTAGCATGCTAGACAACAAAGTGGAAGGTCCTGGTTTGATTTCTGGTTATGATCTGGAAATTATTACTTGTTAAAATTCACTGGTCTATAGGTAAACCACAATAGTCACGAATGACCAAGATGTTGATGCTACTTAATATAAACAAAAGTGAATTATGCGGTAAGTTAATAGCTTGGAATTCACTGGGTATTTTTTAACTGAAAAATACTTTTGAATATTTGGTGTAACATGTCATTGGGTTCTATAACAATTAATAAGTATTAATTATTTTTTCTAATAACTTGAAAATAATATCTAGTGTCTAGCATTACTTAAATTTAAAATGTAATTAATTATATTGAGTCATAATTCTTTCTTGGAATGTCTAAGTTCATAAACTTGATGTCATTAGTTACCATTTGTTATTAATTAAACAATATAGAAGACTTATTGTTGTTATTACCAGGCTATTCCCAAAACAAGTTTTATCTAATAAAAATTAATACTATAGCACAAAATATCTTTGGTATAGCATGGTATCATGGATAAATTTATTCTTACATTAATGAAAAATTATTCTGTTTTTCATTAATCATGAAATTTAAACTGAATTGGAACTCAGTTATTAGATAAAGTAGGATCTTCTGTAAAGAGATCTTTACAATTTTTGAAGCAATTTTCATGAAACATCAATTGATTTAGACATTTAAAAAAAATAGGCCTAGTACAAAAATGTTTGTAACTATGCTATACCATTTTAATATGATTAAATAAAACAATAAGAGAAGTATTGTATTATGAAAATACTTTTTTTTGTTTACAGCCAGATACAGTTCATGTTCATTGGACAGTACAGGAAAACGATCCGATATCAGAAAATGACGTCAATGATAAGATATCAAATTTATTAATGGAGGAAAAGAAGTGGCTTGGAACTAGAAGTCTTCATCTGACTGTAAAATCGGCTACCAACCATCCAGAGAAAAATAATTTGAAGTACTGGGATATCACCCTTGATAATGTAAAGATAGTTGATTATTTGGTCTACTTTTATGTTGTAGATTTTCTGAAATATGTTTGATTGTTGTAGATTATAAAAGGGAGTTTTGCATGTTTTTTTAAAGTTACTTGCAATTTTTGTAAATTTAAAACTTTGTTTACACTATTAATCTTATCTTGAGGGTTGACAAACTATTTGTAAAATTTTCAAGTCTGATACATCAGGTTATTTGAAAGTCTAGCCACTGCAGTTCTATCTGTCCTTATAATAAAAGATATGTTGCTTCTTAAAATTCTAGAACCGTAGAGATGCCTTTCATGAAGAAATATAATTTATCTTCTGTTTCTGGTAGTCATTGACTACAACAAATTTCTAGTTCATGACTATAAATAAATTTTATTTATTTAGTGTAAGTTTGCTACAGAAATAATTCTTTACAGTGTTTGTATTGGTTTGTACCTTAAGTTGTTATTTTACCAAGTATCAAGGATGAACACACTTAACGTATTCTTCTGACAAAGCCTAATTTAACCAAAGTTTGTAAATATTGTTGAAATTAATGTGTATTTTTAATTACATAGTCATTGTTTCAATCTAAAAGGTTGTAGCAATACATAAGTTGAAATAAAACAAATGTTTTATTAAACAATATATTGGTATTACATTACCTAAATTTAGACACAGTTTTGACTCTACAGAAACTATTTAAATTTCAACAATGATTCTTTAACTCTTTAAATGAAAATGTAATAAAATTATAAAAATGAATTTAAATATCTTTAAGAAAATAGAATTTAATTAAAATTGATTATTTCATATTTCAATCTTTTATTATTGAGCTTTGCTCTCTATTTATTTTCTTCTTCAATTATACTTTCAATAATATTTAATAACCATCAGAGCTCACAATATTGTTGACAATTCTAAATAAGTTGTATGCCAAAAAAATAATTTTTAATAAAATTTACACTTTACACTTTACTAAAATTCAGTTAAATTTGTTACAGTTTGCAGTTCCTGATAATATGGACACATATTACTGGTGCAAGATATTCAAGGTTCCACCACTAGGAAAAAAGCACCATATGATAGGGGTAAGTTCTCTGTCAGACATGTTAATTTTTGTCACCAGTAATTCAAATTAATTGAAATATCTTAAATGCATCTTAAAACAGTCATGTTATGTAATCCTACACAAAAAATGTGTAATTTACACAAAGAAAAAAATTGAGTACAGAATTCAAGAAATACTGTAACTGTTTTGTAAAAATGAATCTTCAGAATACAACACTTATGGGATTGTATGGTTAACGAATATAAACCAGATTTATTTCAGAAGGTGATGTGTATTTAAACATCTTATCTTAGAAAGAGATTGAAGTTTTTGTGGAAAAAGTAACACGCCAAAAGACATACAATTTGTACGTTTGACTTGAAAAGGTGGTAAACTACATGACATTCTGTTCTTGTACAATAAAAAACTGGAAATATATTGCAATATTGAGGTCTCTTAATCCTCCTCACAGGCATGTAGCCAGGATTTTGGTTCGGGGAGGGCTGAGTCTGGCTATATTTTTTTTACATCAAACTGTTATGCACATTTGATCTTGTGAAGAGTGATAGATGAAAACAACTGATGAAATAATGCCTGACCTGACTGGGAATCAAACCAGGAACTTATGCCATTTTTAGTCTGTTATAAAATTTTCATTTTCTGTCCTGGTGGGGGGGGGGGACTAAATCCCCTCAAGTCCCTTTTCTGGCTATGTGCCAGGCTCTTCATTAATTTGACAAAAAAATGTAAACAAACCAATAATTACAGTTGTGAGTGAGGATTTATAATTTTATATTATAAATATGTGTTGAGTATTTGTCAATAGATAGTTGAGTAGTATGGGTACACTCCATAAATGTACTCGTATTCGGATAAAAATTAAAATTAATGAGATGCTTTTATGATTTGTTTATTTTACTTAAAAGTAATGTTTATTTCACAAAGGCTTATCATGTAAGTTGAAACCAGTAACAACCATCAAAAAGTGCATGTATATTTATAGTGCTTGTGGTGATGTAAGCTTATGTTGTGCCACCAAATTTTTCTATAATTTTGTTGTTACACTGTAGGGTAAAGAATTTGTGAATTCTCTCGTCCAATTTCAAGAGAGCTATTTTTGTGTTCTAGTGTTACTTTTGTGTACATTCTGTGCAATGTTCATTATTGTTGGTTTCAATTTTCAATCACTGCTAACCATATTATGACATAATTTTTATATGTAAACTGTTGAAATCTTTGATCTCCAGTGCCAATCTGAGACAACATACTTGTTTCAACATGATTCTTTCTTTCAGAATTTTAGTGTTTCAGAAAACAAGTGTGACATAAATACTTTACCTTATTTTTCAGTATGAGCCACTGCTTTCACCTGACAGTGGAGCATTAGTTCATCATATGTTATTATACGAATGTGTTGGAGTTCCCCTTGAGAAATATGCTGATCATGAAGGAAATGCATGCTATGCTCAGAACATGCCACAAGATTGGGATTCATGCTTGTCCCCTATTGTAGCATGGGCAATCGGTTCACAAGGTAAGAAGCAGATTTTTTTTAAACAAAGAAAGAGGTTGTCTTAATCACGGCTTTAATTGAAAAAAAATTTAAAGGAATTTTATGTGCTTCAACAAGTTTTTAATTTTACTGAGGTTTCCGATTGCAGTATTGTTGTGTTTAATATGATAAACTTAGGTTAATATTTGAGTAACTAATGCCTGTTTCTGAAATTAGTAAAAAATCTATTCCAGAGGACTCCTTAAGGAGCTGGAAACTGATAACCCAAGGAATATCAGGAGTACCAGTTAGGAGTGAACATCTGTTCATGTTATATTTTGCTGACAGCCAAGCTGTTGTTGCTCAAAATGAGGATGCCTCAGCTATATGTTGAGAAAACTGAAATTGTGTTGAACACCAGAATGCAGGCGCGCTGATCAATTTTGGAAAAAACAGAATACCTGGCAACCATAGAGTAACCTTCATCATCCATTATTAGACTTTGTTAATATGGAGTAAGAATATAATTATCAAAACTAAGCAAACAATTCACATCTCTATAGTGCGAAGCATTGTGACTTACTTTGCAGAAGAACAGTTCATAAACAACCAAAGTAAAAATAAAATTATTGCAGTAGATACAGAATATTGGTGTAGATCACAATAATTTTAATAATTATTAGTTGACTCATCAAGTAAATATGATCATGGTCCATTTAAAATTTTGATGAGAATGCCACGGTCCAGCCAACTTTTTACTTAACCCTGCTCTGCCGACTGTAAAAATGTAAACTATATGGCAATCACATGGTTTCAATCTTGATACTGATAAAATTGTTAATTCTGAAAAAATTTGAGCATTAAAATGTTAACAACAGTTTCAAACTATTGTAGGCCCATGTACAAAAGTCGTATATTTTGTATTTTGAAGTGCAGTGCTATCACGAGTTAGGCCTACTTTCAGACTGATTGCAGCTGTAAACTTATCCAGCGAGCATCAATTCTCTTCAAAGAAACTTGGGTATATGTTCTGTTGAAATCATCAATTGCTCCCAGCATGCACACAGCCTAAATGTAAAAAATTCACATGACACATGAAAATAAGACCTGCAGACAAAACAAATTATTCTCTAGAGCTTGAGGTCTGTCAGTTGGTAACCACTGGGGAAGACGTTGTTTATTAGATCAGATAAGGCACTACTGAAGAAATTCAGAGGAAGCTAGTGCAGGAGATTGTAATAAAACATATAGAGGAAAAACTGTTATGAGGGCAGATGGATAAATACGATATTAAAATGGAGCTCTAGGGGAAGATAGAGGACACACAGGCCACAAAGATCATGAAGGGTCAGGGTGGATGAGGCTATGCAGCAGAGAGGCTTGGGAGATAGGAATTGGAGGAATAGGAGTGATTGGGAAATTAGGCTAAGGCAAGGCAGGCAGAACTAACTATAGATGCCTTGTAAAAAAATAAATAAAAAGTAAAAGCGCATATATACAGAAATTTTCTTATAATAGCTAACTTTATCAGTAAATAGAATTTAATTTGACAAAAACTTTGCCATTTTTTATGCATATGGATTTTAAAATAAATAAATCATCATTGCCTACAAAAATATATCATTAAAGATTTTAGTTTACTCCAACAAAAGGTGAGCAAACTGAATTATCTATCTCACAGTTTTTATATTTTTCATTAACTTAAATAAAAATACATGGTTTGTATACATTTAACTTTTTGTTTTCCAATAATTTAATCTAGAATTATTAATAAATTTTCTAAAATGTAATGAGTTTTATTTTTTATTCTTAGGAGAATTTTTTCCACCACACGTTGGTTTACCATTAGCAGAAGATGACAGATCTACCTATTTTATGTTGGAAATCCATTATGACAACCCAACACTAAGGAAAGGTAAGTTTTCAGTTATAAAAGTTTAACCTATACTGGATTTATAGTAACAGCTGAGAATACTTTTACCTAAAATTTACCCTATATGATTAGTCTTGTCTTTGATTGGAATAAAGTGCTAAAGAACTTCCTGTTGTACCTTCATCAAGAAGAATGTAAAAAATAGAAACTACACAGTCCTCATACAAGGCCCTGACACAAGACCAGCTGTCTCTAAGCCTTATTTTGTTAAGAGGTTTGCTGATGAGGATTGTCTCAAAGAGGAGTAATGTGTTAGAAAGAGCACTAAAAGAGCAGAAGTTGACATAGGCCCCTAACGTAAGTCTACTTATAATAATGATTTTAGATAAATTATGTAGTATTTATTATTATATAGACTATCATATAATTATTTATGTATTATTGGATCATAAATTATATTAACAAATGCTGGTAATTATTAACCATATTTTTTAGAATTGCAACAATTTAATAATGTGAAAATTTTGACAATTCTTCTAATATGATGATTGAATTTTCAGTTGTTGACAGATCTGGACTAAGGTTGTATTATACAGATAAACTGCGTGATTATGATGGAGGTGTACTTATCAGTGGCGTCACAGTGTCTCCATTGCATATTATACCTCCACAGCAACCCAGGTTTAAAACAGCGGGATATTGTGATCAACAGTGTACAAGACTGGTGAGTTAAAGACAGTGAATATAAAAATTTTAATCTTTAAATATTTAATTATATTTTTTAATATTTGTGAAGAGGAAGTTTTCATTAACAAAAGTGTGTGATAGGCCTACTTGTATTTTGGTTAATCTTAAAATTGAATAAAATTTTGTTTCATTAAAACACATACCTGCTGTACTTAGATTTGTATGTTTGTTGACAGTAATATTCATAATTGCTTCTAATTTCTAAATTTTAATTAAATGAAGCTTTATTTTCTTGTAATCATTGAGTAATTATCCATTACTCACAGAATCTACTATAGATTCTGTATATTATGGCCATTACGAGCAGATGGAGTGTTAAATTAATTGCACTCGATCTGTTGGTTACAGGGCCACTAAATATAGTTCTGTTTCTTATCACATAGTCAGCCAATTATATGACTGAACTATTTAGAACAGAATAGGTACAGGTGTAAAACACACTAATCAGAGTTATCTCCTCTGAGAGTAATGAATTTCACTATACAGTCAGACCCTGTGGTGAATGAAGTGAAGGTGTCATTTGCAGGGTGAAAAGTGGGCGCTTTTCGGAGGGCCTGGCATGCTGATAAGCATACTCTTTCAACTCAGTGAGGAAGGCAATAGTAAACCACCTCACTCCTCGTTTTTGCTTAGTAAAACCTCTAGAGGTTCAAACCAGCCTTTCGGCTGTTAATCTAAACAACAATGTAGGTAATATTATATAATGTTATAATATTATAATGTATTATTTATATAATAGGATATCTACATTAACTTTCTTTGGGCAAGGACTTAACACAGTATGATGTATGATCTTACCAATTCATCAGATCTAATCAGATGTACAACCAAAATGGTAGTTAAATTCAATCAGTATAGAAAAAATTTCAAATTGTTGGCACATAATACAAATGGCTGTAGACATTAATAAATGAATTTGTAATATTCTCTTTTATATTTTCTATGAGGTTACAAATCTCAAACTAAAATATGTTTTGTCAGTATTCTTGTTTTAGAGTATGTGCCAAATTTTTCTGTAGCATATATTTGTAATGGTACAATATAACAAAATAAGTATGTTGAGTTAATGGGAGAATAATGGACATTTTTATGTATTATTAATGTAGGCATACGTATGAAGTCTAATTAGACTGATTTGTGAGATTTTATTATTATTTGAATAAAATAATTTTATGTTCATAGATGCTGCCTACTGCAGGAATCAGAGTGGTTTCCGTTTTATTACATTCACATCTAGCTGGAAGGAGCATCTCTCTAAAACAAATAAGAAATGGTGTTGAACTTCCTGCTATTGCCGAAGTATGAGCTTGAATTTGTTTTATTTTTAACTTTACTGTATGATTACTTTAAACTCTTTGTATAGTTTCAGTTTTTCAGTAACGCTCTGCTTTATTTGAGAAATAATTTATGTTGTAATAATAGAATAAGTTGTTGTTAGCGAATCTGGACGATTTTACTTTAAGAACTCAAGAAGAATGATTTTTTTTGTATTTAAAATCACTCTATTGTACAGTATTATGTAAAATAAAGTAGTCTATGTTTCTCCATGTTCTAATGGATATCCTCACATTCAGACTAACAGATTTATGAGACAATAACAACATAACAAACCAAACTAATTAATCATCAATTATTAGTTTTATTAGTAATCAATTTACAATTTTTTTAAAGTTTAGAATCGTACAAGTGTTAGTAAGTGTATCATGGAATTTTATTCTACATTTATAAGACATTATCACATTTCAAAATTTTTTACTCTGTTTATAAATTTGGTAGCAATATGTACTAATATAGAAATGATGAAATTCTAAATTAAATCCTTTTTTCATACAAGTAATATTAATTGAATATGGTGTTGTACTGATGTGAATTATCATACTTCAAAGACCTTATTAACTAAAAAACACTGTTGATAAAAACTAATTCTATCTATAACAGTGAGTTATTAACTTAAGATTTGTTTTCAGGATAAAAATTACGATTTTAATTACCAGCAATCACGAGTACTTTCCAAAGAAATTAGAGTACTCCCTGGAGACGAGCTCGTAACTGAATGTGTATATGACACCAAAAACAGAACACAGCCAACTCATGTAAGTATTCATCTTACAAGAAAATAAAATTATTTTAACTACTTTGCATATTCTAATTATTATTTACTTAAATGGAATAGGATTATCAAGTGCGATGAAGAGTTGTATACATTTTGGTTTCCTGTTCATTTATAACTAAGTTTTTTTAGATGTACCAACTGCTAAGGTTATAAGCATACCTCCATTTTTGACTTGAAGTAGTTTAGTATAACTCACTAAGCTTAAGACAAACCCTTAGCTAAAAATTTAATCAATGACTGAGCTACTGAGATAGTCTCAGCACTATAAAAATATGTTAAATAGTGAGCTAATTAAAAAAATATTGTTTTCAGGACCAAAATAATTATGAGTTTTTAATACCAGCTAAGCCCATAACAGACAGGTGGAGTGTTAAATTATTTGCACTCAATCTGTTAGTTGCAGGGCTAAAAAAAATAGTTCCGTTTCTCACCAGATGGTCAGCCAATTAAATGACTGAATCTTTTAAGAACAGAAGAGGTAGAGGTGTAAAAGACACTAATCAGAATTATCTTCTCTGAAAGTAATGAATTTCATTATACAGCCAGACCCTGTGGTGAATGAAGTGAAGGTGTCATTTGCAGAGTGGAAAATATGTGCTTTTCAGAAGGCTTGGCATGCTAATACGCATACTTTTCCACTCAGTGAGGAAGGCAATTGTAAACCACCTCACTCCTCGTTTTACTTAGTAAAACCTCTACAGGTTCAAACCAGCCTTTCGGCTGACGACCTAAACAACAATACCAACTATCATGACAACTTTTAAAAAAAAATTAGTAGACTACTCCTGGAAGATGAATTTATTACTAAGTGATGTAATGTTACAGTTTTGTAGAAAAGAAATTGAAATTAAAATAAAACAAAGTTTTGTTAAAATCTTATTATTAGTACATTTCTAAACAGAAAACTGAAAACTTTTAAAAGTTTATTACTCTAATAAGGAATTACTATCTCAATAGAAAACTGTTGATGTGTGAATCTTTCTACATACTGACTTCTTATTTTCTAGTAACAACTGTGTTGAATAAATTAATAAATCTGTTCTGTTTAATTATTTGTTAATTTTTGAAGTGAAAAATCCTTTAAGTGTTGCCATCATAAATGAAACCAATGTAATAAAAAACCAAATTTGAGGTATATTAGGCATGTTATGGTTATTGTTCTTCTATAAGTCCCTCTCAATGACAAGGTTCATTGAAAGGGTTCATCCACTGACCCTTCTAAATAGTCAAAATACCTTACATTGTCAAAATATTGGTGTGTTGATCAATATGTAATCAATTAATTATTAAATATACCATGGGCTGGCCGATAGTTTAGTGGACAGCTCAACTGGCTTCTGTGCCCAATCAGGTCTGGCCTTTTTTTGATCTGTATATCACTTCATATGCCCGTAACAGATGGGTGGAGTGTCAAATTATTTACACTAAATCTGTTCATTGCAGGGCTAAAATAAATAGTTCTATTTCTTATCACATGGTCAGCCAATTAAATGACTGAATCATTTGAGAACAGAAGAGGTAGAGGTGTAAAAGACACTAATCAGATTTATCTCCTCTGAAAGTAATGAGTTTCATTATACAGCCAGACCTTGTGGTTAATGAAGTGAAGGTGTCATTTGCAGAGTGGAAAAGTTGTGCTTTTCGGAAGGCCCGGCATGTTGATAAGCGTACTTTTCCACTTAGTGAGGAAGGCAATGGTAAACCACCTCACTTCTCGTTTTTACTTAGTAAAACCTCTAGAGGTTCAAACCAGCCTTTCGGCTGATGACCTAAACAACACAACATATATCACTTCATATCATTGTCTGCATAAGCCACCTGGCTTATGCATAGACTTCTGCTTAGTACGCGATGCTGTTCAAAAAAAGCAGATTAAAATCTTAATACATACATCTTATGTTGATATCCTCCGATTGACATCAAAAGTAAACCATTTTTAATTTAATGGTTTTTTTAAAAAATTGAAATACAGATTTGATGCCAATATTCATTCATAAAATTGTTGGTGTAAAAAAATATGTTGAAAGTACTTGGGTAACCAAACATTCAAATATATTTGTATTTAGATACAATAATTGATCACTCTGTTCTGTTTTAGGGCGGCTACTCAACAAAACAAGAAATGTGTCTTGCATTTATAGTATACTATCCACGAACACCTCTTGCTAGTTGTCTGAGCATGACACCAGTTGAATACTTTTTCAAAACGTTTGGAGTTAATGAATTTTATAAATACAATATGACAACAGTAGAAAAAATGTTCCTCAAATTGACAGAAAACCAGTAAGGAAATATTCATTTTTTTTTAATCTTAATAATAGCCTATTCATTTTTGCAAATATGGGTAGTAATTTTGTTTTCAAACTGTTGATCCAGAGAAAATTTCTGATTGTAACAAAGAAGTATCTGGTTATATTTAAAATTATTATTGTTATGTAATGTCTGTTTTTTATATAGCTTTTATGCTGTATTGTATTTTGTTGCACATGTATTATAACTTTGTTCTCATGTTATTCACCAACTATAATGCTTTTCACGGTTGATGAGCTCTGCTGTTCCATGTGTTTAGACCAATCAAAATGTTTGCCAGCATAGATTTGTTAGATTGTACGAATGTTTCAGTCTGACAAACGTTACACGCCCATGCGTATAAGAGCCGCAGTAGTTCACTCTAGTCTTGCATCTCGTACTGAACACATCGATCATAGAGCGCGTTAACATACAATACTTTATAATATAATCACTGATTGTATGTTCATAGGTTATAAATTGTTATTGAAAGACGAAAAGAATGGCTGACGAAATATATAACAGAGGTATGAGAGCAAGTGTTGGCATCATTGCTGGGAAGTCATTGGCTAGCTATGAAGTAGGAAGGGGGCAATGCATATATTCAGAGCTCGTCAGCCCTGAAAAATAGTATAGTCAAGGTTGTCTCCTCTGAGAGGTATGAATTTAATTAAACAGCCAGACCCTGGCTGGTGAATGAAGTGGTGTCATTTGCAGGGTTGAAAATAGGTGCTCTTCAGAGAGTCGAGCATGCTGATAAGCATACTTTTCCACTTAGCGAGGAAGGGTATGGTAAACCACCTAACTCCTTGTGTCAGTTAAGTCTCTAGAGGTTCAAACCAGCTATTCGACTGATGACCTAAACAACAATAACAATGTCATTCCATTTGTACCTCCAAGTGAGTGGCTGAGAGGTTTTTTTCTTTTAAAGGATGTCAATAAAGCTATTATTATTATTCCTTTGAAAGTTATTCACTGGTGACAATTAAAAAATTTGTAGCACATTCCAGATGTTTCAACAAAGTGTGAATAAACAACATTTGAATAACGACAGCAATAACAAAATAAAAGAAAAACTACCAAAATTTTTAATAAAAATCAATAAAATAGTACAACTAATAAACAGATACGCCAGTAGGTACTTCCAAATTAATGTGGCTTCTGTTTTACCTCTCAACCATTTCCAACTGGAACATCAGTTAGTTTTGTTTCTCTTTGTAATTTATGTTTCTATCCAATCACATATCACATCTGCTAATACTTTTGTAGCAAACCTACATATTACATGCATATCCAGTGCCCATTCCAGCTATTGCCGCATCTGGGTGTTCACCAAGCCTCTCTATTTTCTTCCATCCATCTCCATTTCTCCTCCTCTGTTTGTTCCCAGTTGTATCCCTATCCCTCTGCACTTCTCTTAACTTCATCCTTCCATATTTTTCTTGGTCGTCCTCTTGATCTCGTTCCGTCCACCCTTCCTTCTTCCAACCTAAGCAACCTTTCCTCCCCCATTCTCTTCGCATGGCCATACTATCTTATCTTCATTTCCTCCACCCTCTCCTTCATATCTTCCACATTTAGCTCCCTCTAATCTCAGTATTCTTTATTCTATCTATCCTTGTCCTACCCTTTATTGCTCTTAAGAACTTCAACTCCCCTGCCTGTAACCTACTCCAATTCCTCTCATTCATCCCCCACGTTCCTGCTCCATATAGCATTGCTAATGCATAATAGAATGTATAAATCATTCATTTGGCCTTCTCTGGTATCTTTCCATCCCATAACAACTGTTTTACCGCTTGGTATATATATCCTCCTGTTTGCAATTGCTTTGTCATCTCTCCATCTATCTTTCCGTCTTCTGAAATCTCACTCCCTAGATATTAAAATGTTTTTTGAATTTAAATTTTTTTTATTGTGGCAAACTTAATTCATATTAATGTTGGTATTGGTAGTTTAGTCTATCTTGAAAGCTGTTGAAATATTTATTTTATTTGTTCTTTTAGTATTGAAGGTGTATTAATTAACCAACAGATCATAGTTTATTCATAAAAATATTTATAAAAAGTACAAAGAATTAATTTTGGTGAAGTCATGCAATTTATTTCAAACATTAATGTCCTACATTAAGTCAAATGTACCGTAAATTTATGTTGACTTTTTGGAACTTTAGAATAAATATCAAAGCTTATAAATTATCAGATAATTTTTGTTATGAATGGCATTAAAAATATTTATGACCTCACAATGCTCTGTTACAGAATAACAAAACCACAATCCAAGTCAACAACACCACCAACGTTTCCTATGTTTTCACCTGATGATGTTTTCGATGATGCTGCTAATGAAGCCGCTATAATGAAACTAAAACAAATGGCAGATTTTACGGTAGAAGAGGTTGAAGGTGGAAGTTTACTCAGTGATCTAATTATCAAAGAATCTCAAGAGTTTGCTAACAAAACATTTACAGCACACTTACAAGATATTCCTTGGCAGGAACAAATGCTGACCCAGAGAATAGAACAGGCTCTTTATTATGGTAAACACATGACATTTTGCAGACTGAATGATGACACATTAGCTATGGTAAGTAATTAAATTACTCTGAGTAATTACTTTCAGTAGTTAGCTACAGTTTTTGAATATTTTAAAAGAATGAACAAGTTATAAGCTTAACTGATTATAACTGACAATCATCTAACTAACTGGAAAAAATTGAGAGAATTGTTGCTATTGCCTTGTTTTTTAATCTGTTATTGATGATTACTGAAACCAATGTTTGAACTGAACTCAGTTTTATTTTAGCTTATGCACCAACTTACAGTTCATTATAATAATTAATTAAACATGCTGACTATGGTTAATTTTTTGTTACTCATTGAAGTTATGCTGCTGTTGGTTGATTGGGAACTAAAAAGTATACCTTGGAACTTAATAAGCAAAACAGATACTGCAGACTGAAGTCCCTGGTATTAAATTAATTCCTTGCTATTCATGAGGGCTAAGTTTCATGAACTTACCATGAATAACAAAAACCACTAATAGCATAACCAAACCTATATGGGAATGAAGGGGTTGTGGTCGTCAAATAAAAAAGAAATTAACTGAGGGTATCTTTTTATGATTGACATCATCAATCCAAAATATTCAGAACCTTCTTCATTTTTTCAATATAATATTTGTAATATACATATGTAACTTTTGCTAAATGGTAACTCCTTTCTTTTACGCTTCCTTGAATAATTTCTTTCTTTTTTTGATGTGATGAACCATCTCAAGGAGGCTACAGTTATGCCTTTTTTATGCCAATCAAGAAGTTCAATCTTTATAATTTAGGACATGACCTATTT
The DNA here is from genome assembly GCA_035578175.1 of Catonia carolina. NCBI lineage: Eukaryota > Metazoa > Arthropoda > Insecta > Hemiptera > Achilidae > Catonia > Catonia carolina. The sequence goes on along the minus strand of JAQMRL010000001.1, from coordinate 101,450,245 downwards.
TAGATTTTTCTTTTCAGCACATGTGGACATTTTGCATCTTGGAAATGTAGAGATGAATTTAAAAATTAAATAAATTTTTTTATGTAACTTGAAACAAGAAAACAAAAAAACTAAAGCAACAAGCCAATCAACTAAAGATAAATCTCAGTATAAAAACACTGGACTAATGTGTACTCTTCCACCTATAGCTTACGTACATCAATGTATTGTAAAGACAACTGCAACCCCTACAGAGTTTTATTGAGATGTGCCACTGCGACGTTTGAATAAATACAACTGTATTTTCTCAGGGGTGCAATTATGGCATATTTAAATTTTTCATCAGAGTTCCATCTATATTTTGTTAATAGTGTTCTGCCCACGTGCTATTAACACAGTGTTATTAAATTCTTTCATTTAATACACATATAATACACATAACGTGCTTCATGTTATGTTTAATACAACTTTATTATTTACTTAATGCACCTCAGTGAGTACTGTGTTGAATAAAAATATTATACTTCATGGTTTTTTATTATCTTGACAGTCAGAAAAAGCAACTGCGAGTAATCAAAATTGGAAATGTCAAGAATGGAATGTCAAACAAAGGATTATTTTGTAGTTCTTGATTTGTGAGATATCAACAATTCAATTAGGCATACCATTAGTGCAATGTGTACACATGGTTCTGACAGGAACCGAGGGCATCTTGAACCTAAGTCTGTTCCTCTTATAATAATTATAGTAGCTGGTGAATATCTACATTGCTTAATATTATTAACATAAAGACACATTATAAACAAATACAAAAGATAATTCATTTGTGGACAATTATTAATTCATTAATATTAATAAACTTACTGTAAATATGGAAATAAATATTATAATATTCTGTTAACTTTTTTTCAGCCATCTCATATTTACAATTTCCCAAATTATACGAGTCTACCTGAACGAAATGAAGCGCAGAATAAATCAAAATGTAAAACTGAAGTAAAGAGTCTGGTTCGCAGTGAACTTGAAAGTAATTCATCTCATCAGTTATCCACAAAATATTTTTTAATTCTTTTTTGTATTTTTTTAACTACTTTTGAAAATTTAATAAAACGCCACATCTGTTAAGTACCTTGTACCAACTACATTGTTTATTTTGTTATTGTATAACATTATTTCTACTGATATACTGAAAAATTATTTATTAATTAATTTCAGAGGAATGTCCTTCTGTTGTTTTATTTTGTTTTTGTTTTTCTTTAAAGTAAGAAATGGAGTCAGTTTATAATGTATGTAATGTAAATAAATAAATGAGTAAACTTTATAATTAGAATTATTGTATAAGGAAATCTCCTGCTCACTGTAAATTATTATTTTAGTATTTTGATAAGTCATTCTAAATTTAACTCTTTGGTATCTAGACATTTAAAAGAAATTACCGAATAAATTATAAATTTACCATTAATTAATATTCAATTATATTGAAGATTTGTTAATTTATGTATTCTTGGCGTATCATATTTCATTTTCCTTTTTGATTGTGTATTTTAGTCAAATAAATTAAGTTAAATTATTATAAGAATTATAGTGTTTAATTCTTTATAGTCTGATAATTTAGTCAATTAGGTATTTTTGTGGCTATTACGAGTATAGTTTTAAATGATTTGTAAATGTAAGATTCTTTAATATTTTAATGACAATTTAAATATTTACATTAATTTATAAGTTTACTAAAGTTTCCATTTAATTAAGTTCTCTAAATAATAGTATACTGAATCTACATCATAATGACTCAATCTATAGGAATTTAACTTCCTGATTAATACTTTACTCATAACTTGCTGCAGGTCAAGGCGTTGGTTACAGAACTGCTTCTGTGAGGTACATCATCGAGCTTGCATCTGGTTCAAGCTAGTGGCTTGTTGAGAAGTTATAAATACTGTACATATATTTGTTTTTTCTCAGTTGCCATTGAGGCATTTTTCAGTCATGGCTGTATTCACTATATTTTACTAACCCAGAATGAATTTATCTTTAAGTGAAAAAAATGTTTTTACTTGAAAATTCTTGTGTAAAGTACAAGTATTATTTGTGTAAATGAAAATAATCAGTACATCCCATTTATGTAATATTAAGGTTATATTAAAAATGATGAATAAAATAAATTAACACACAGTGGATGTACAGACGTGTTAACCACAAAAACACTTTTAATAACAAGTATAACAATACAAACAACTTATCAACTTACCAACTAACAAACTAACTGATGAAGTATAACAATACAAATAACTTATCAAGTAACCCACTAACAAGTTAACTGATCACTGATGGACAGACAACTAATAGATGGACTAACTGATAACTAACTGACCACACAACTAACTAATTTACAAAGCTTCAAGTAATCTCTTATATACTATTCATTTTCTCTAGAAAATTAATTAATTATTTAATATAATATATTAAATCTAGATTTATATTATAAATCTAGTTTTATCTACTACAATCATGAATCTCGCCACTATTCAAAATAATAGGCAGTCTATTTCTGTCTCTCACACATGCACACACTTCCCCTCACTCCTTATCTAATAATGACATGCCCACTTCATACACATACACCCGCACACATGTAATAAACAAATTTAAATTTTACTTTATTAGAATCCCTGAAATCTTTTTTACTACAGCATATAATATGACAAAAGGCGGGTGAATTTCACCTATAAATAATTCAACACTTTAATAAACTAATTACTAAACATAAAATAAAATGAAATAATAAAGTTAAAATAAAATAATTACTATACTGTGATGTTATATTTTGTACAAAATTTCATTAAGAGTGCAACTGCATGAACTAGTAAATTAAACTCAACTGACTGGCAACCTAATTCCTAAATTACAAGCTCAAACACACACAAGCTATGGGGCATTTAAAAAATTGGAAATTTACCACACCAATTCAAAGTTTAGAATATAAAAACTAGCTCCTGCAAGTGCTTGAAGTTCTGTAACCTCTGCCTAATTCTTGATGGCCAGTAAAATCTGGTGTTATTATTTATTGCTGCACTGTTCAGTATACAATATTAGCTGTTACATTTTTGATACACTGAAATGGCTGACTTGTGAATATGTATTCAACTGTGTTCTGTGCTTATAATCAAAATTTTACACATCTTTTATTAAAAATTAATAAGTTTCAAAAAATAATCTTCACACATAATTTCAGAATATTCTAATTTTCATACAAAATTCAACTCTGATTAGATAATATACCTAATAATAAAATAGGTATTATATTTATTTTTTAATAAGTTAAAAATATTTATTTTTCCTGACATCCTGGGGGACAAGTTTTTCTGATGCATATCTAAATCTGTTCAGTAAGCTCTGCCACAATAAAATTATACATACGTAATGATACTGGTGTTGCTTCTGAATCAATACAAATTTATTTTATATAATAAATAAAAATTATTTCATGATGTAACTTTAAGTAATACAATGATTTCATTTAATCTCCATTTTATTGTTGTATCAAGTGATAAAATGTTCTCTACTACATTTTCTCCGATATATTATGTATCATTATTATGGAATTGATTTCAATATTTTACTTTTGAAAATCATATTTCATTTGAAACTCCATGAATGATTTCTAAAATTTTTAAGAATAGTATTGTGTTAGTCTTTGAAGGATTGTAACAACTGCAATAGACGTAATTAAAATTAAGATTAGTTAATCTCAGGGAATTTTATATTAAATTACTTTATGATTACTTGCAATCATTTTCATTTTTGTGTGATAATAATATATAACTTAAGTGAACACACTATGCATTTTCTAAACATGTTTATTTTATATTTTAAGAAATGATTAATTTTTTTAAATAAATCCATTAGTTTGCATTATTTCAAACGTATATAACAAGGCATGTATTAGTAATAAAAAATATTTATTAATATAACTTTTAGAATGTAAAACATTATGTCAATGAAATTAGCCATTTATAATAAGTTCTTTTTTGTCTAATAACTGTACATAAATTAATTCTAAGGTGTGACCAAAGATAGAATACTTATACCTAATAATAAATACCAATAATATTTTTATTGTATTAAGGTGTCTTGTGTGAAGAGCAATGTATCTGCTTGTACATGATGAATTTAGCGTATTGGTTATCTTTAATAAAATATTGAGTAGATAATAACAATAATAAAAAAATCGATGTCTGTGTACTGTTCTACTCAGTATAATTTAAGTGTGATGATACTGATAATATTAATTAGCATGTTGTATTGAAGAATTTGTAATAAACGCTTGTAATTTTTTAGTTATTGAAATCTTAATTTTATCATCATGATTGCAACTACATTTTTAGAGTAATAATTTTGTGATAATTTTCAGGACAGATTTTTGGAGTAATAAAGGCTGCTTACTTCTTTCTAATTTTTTATTCTATTCATTTGTTCTTCAGTGCGTTATAATTGATTAAATGATGAAAGATATTCAAGTAAAGCAAAATAATCCTTATGTATTATGGCAGAAAGGGAATAGTTTACATGTGGTAATTTTCCATCGAACTAAACTTGACAGGAGCTGGCCTGGTCAAGGTAACCAAAAATGTGAATGAACGGGTCAACACGATTCAATTTATATGAAAATTATAACCAATATAAATATTATTTTGAACTAAAAAACTGGCTATGAAAAGCAACTACAGTATGACTGTACTGCATAATAAAAAAAATAATTTCAGTTAGCATATTATTACAACATAAAAATATCAATGGGCATTCCTCCTTTAATTTAATGCCCCCAATTTAACTTACATGCTCCTGCATTATGTAATACACAAATGCACACAAACAAATTTCCTGTGTATCAATTTTTGAAAACATTAACTAGGATTTTGGTAATTCCATTTCATCCAAAGAAGTAGCTACAGTTCCATCATAATTTTATTTTAGCTTTATCAGACATTTTTGTAATATAAACCTCAAAAAAGATTTAGTTTTACTACATGAACAAGACTCTCTAATACAGTAAACTAATAACTGTATGAGAAACGATTTATCTAATTTTATTACAGTTTTATTATGATGACAAAATTATTTTAAAAAATATCTAAAGCTTAGTCCAGTTGAACGGTGTAATGGAAAATTACTGTGAGAAAATTCCAGTAAAACATTTGGTAAAATTTGAAAGGAATGTTATAATTTTTGGAAAATTTAAAAACATAAGATTACAATATCTATTTTCATTTGTACAAGCAATATTATTTTTTAAATTAAGAATATTCTATTATATTATTTTGTAAGTATCCATAAAATCTTTTGTTACTTTTTCTAGTTTAATTTGTTACAGAGGATCTAAGACTCAAAAATAAATTTGATGTAACTATGGCATTTAATTTTGGAAAATAAATGTTAGTTGTGAATGAATGTGTATTTAATTATGATAAGTACTTGTATTATATTTTTATTTTGTATTTGTGATTTTTATTTAATAAATGTAATAAAATAAGTCTGTCTTTTCTTTAATTTTTAATAATTGATATCAGGTACTCTCAAACCCAGTTTCTTGGTTCCCTGGGAGATTTTGAGTTTACACCAGAAGACATTCAAATTTTCTCTTTACCTTTTTATTAAACTAATGGTACTGTTTTTGTTTCTTTTTGGCCTTTAGGCCAGCCCAATCAGTTAGCTGGTTGAGTGTCACTAATATTTATTAAGTAACATTGGTTGGGCAACCAACTTTGAATGGAGATAAGCTGACAGCCACCATGTAAACAAACTCCTCTGGGAATCCCCTTTCAAATTTATGCCTAACCCATGTCAAAAATGCATAAATAAGCAGAGATCAAACTGCATGGTTGTCAATTATATGTACAGTTCCCAGTAACAGAAAAAGTTAAAAAAAATTCCTTGTAGTTTGGAAAGAACAAAATATAAAATTTTCATCTTCTCTGACATTACTACTACTTTGATATTAGTCAATGTTTATCAAGAAACTTAAATGATATGCTGCGGACTTGTGGTGTTAGAAATAATTTTTACTGTATTATGTAATTAATTATTATTCGGTAGATTTAATGTTTTAAGTTGGTAGTATGTAGGGTTGTTTTGTGAGTAAAGGCGGGAAAAAAAGAGGAGAGTGCGTTGGGAGTTTGCGAAGTGTGTAGATGTATGTGTGTTCGCGGTGTAAAGTATTTGCAATTATTAATAAATTTAGTTAATATATACCAGTAATTTATTGCTTTTGATCTCTGTCATCCTTGAGAAGTAATTAATTGTACGTGTTTGTGTATGTATTGTGGTGTATATAAAAAACACCCCTTACAGTGGTATCCGACGGTTTTTAATTTGGCACCTACAGTAATCTGCCAGTATTTTATGGTTATGTAGTGATATGTGAAATGGATAGAGGAAGACCGACCAGCAGAAGTTGATGGCCATGTTATATTATTTTAACTTTATGTTTATTTGTTAATTTAAATTGAAATATACAACAAAACGGTACAGTTTTTATCTTTTTAATTTTGCCTAAAGTGTTGTAATTCCATATTTCATAAACACTTCCACTAATCCATCGTTTTCGATAATCTGGTAATAGGGCTGTCTTTTATATTCTGCATTACCACAAGTCTACTGTATTTAAGGGTTACAAAATTATTTCCGAGTAATAAATGATTGAATAGTTATTCAAGAAGAAAGTTCATGGACCAATTTGTTAACTGTATTCAGGAAACTCCAAAAAGGGAGTACAGGACATTTCAAGTTAAACTGAGTCTAGGGATTATGTCTCATTTTCTACTTACCAATTTGTTTACATTTAAATTGTTGTAACTTAATTTATTTTACTTCTTGATTTAACATAAGTTACTACAGTAAAAGTGCCATCTAATCCAATAAAACAAATTTCCTTAGCATTAATTTAGATTTATGTACTTTTAAGGAGGGACAAATGTGAAAATATCAACATCTATAATAACAGTCTACTGTAACAATCTAATGCAATTTTCTTAAATATTTAATCTTTTTATGTCTATTATTTGGGCTGTAAGCAATACACTTTTACACGTATAAAACGTTTGTATAATTTTTTGTCAAAAGTTGAAATGCATCTACTCCATCAACTACCAACTTTTTTTTTTAGCTTTTATTTGTTATCGGGACTGTACATTGTTGACAACTACCCAATTAGATCGCTGCGTTTTGCTGTATTTTTTAAGTAGATTAGACATGAGTTTGAACAGGGACCCCGTAGAGTTTGTTCATGGATGGCTGTCAACTGGTCACCATACAAAGTCGCTGGCCCAACCGGTGTTACTTAACAAATAATAGCGACTTTCTACCAGCTGACTGACTGGGCTGGCCCGAAGACCAACTATCAACTTAAAATTAAAAATAAGTCCCATAGGTCACACATTTATCACTAAACACAGTTTGAAATTAAACACAACTTGAGTGTGAAAATTTAAATACACGAACAGCTGGAAAATTTTTCGAGAGATTCCATTCTGGGACAGAATTAATTTATTAATTTTATTAAAAATGACTACTTTTGTCTTACAGTCAATTCATAAAAAATTTTGATAACCTTATTTTGGGGAACATGCAGGATCAATTTCAGGCTTATTGAAAAGTTTTTTGGAAGTAGATAAATTTTAAGATAGGCTATTAGGAAACATAAATACTACCCAAAATTACTACAAAAAAAAATACTTCACAAAATTCAAAACAAATGGAACATTAAGTTATGCATATTCAAATGAAATTTAGTTGAAACGTGGAAAACTCAATGCATCATCAAAAAACAAACGTCACAACAGAGCCTATTTTGGCCGTAAGACATAAATATTTTTTTTTGAAATATACAAATTATATAGGTTTACATATTTACAATACAGAAAACCAAAAATCGATTTTTTTTTAGCCAAAATGGGTAAATTTTCATTTCAGTTCTGCCTTAAAAGAGAAGAGAAGATAAAGGCATTCCTTTATACTATAAATAATTGTAACACAAAAATATTCTTGACAACATTTTTAAACAAATAATAAATTAAGAAGTTTTTCTTCAATAAAATGTATTTCTGTTTCTCGTACTGTGGTTGTGGACATTTAAATACGCGAACGATATTTCTTTATTACTTTGCGATTTATTAGTTAAAAATAATTGTTTTTTTATATTTCTATTCGTTATCTAGTTAGTTATCTAAAAATGTTAGATTTGAAAATTCTATTCATAATTAAAATTAATAAATTAATCTACATCACGATGTCCGAATGGACAATTAAAAATTTCGTTTAACAATTCATGGCAGCATCTGACTTAAGATGACCTACACTGTAACAGTTATTGTTTCGGTCTGAATGTCCGTAGAACATTCGTTAACACCGCCAATACGCCGTAGTTTAAATAAAATCTAAAGAAAACAAGCAGGTATTAAAATGCCTTAAGGCGTCATCCAGTATACGGGTCCGATATCAACTTGTTAAAACGGCACCACGTTGGAGACGGCTAACGCCTCTTGGGCATCAAATGGAACTGTTTCGTATTTCAATACATGTTATTTTTTTGTCGGCAATTAGGAAGTTACTTTTTGCTATACAGTGCTTCAGAAACGTTTACTCTCCAATAGTAAAGATCATTTTAAGAAATCGGCTGTCACTTTTTTCAATTTTGAAAGTATCAGTTCGTTAGTAAGTGCTAAACAGTTTTAAACAATTTTTGTTTTACAATTGCGGGTTTTAATATAAATTAATCTTCTTAAGAAAAACGAGATAACCATATTGAAATATGTTTTCATTATTATAAATTTAAATAAAAGTGAAGTAGTAAACCTGATTCGTTGGTGGTGAAAGCCATCACAGCATATAACGCAATACCCAAGAACCTTTCAATGTGTTAAAAAATGTAAAGGACAGGAACTGTAAACAATTTAAGCTCTTTAAACAATCGTCTGTAGACTATGCGGTAGGTGATTTACTCCCTCAACACACTTAATTGTAAGAATTGTTTTATTCTGATATTTGAAATCTCTTCCCAAATTTCTTAGAGAAGTATTACCTCACACTAATGTATCACATCGAATATGAGATATAATTAGACAATGGTAAACTCCTACTAGCAGTTTTTTTTTTCATTTAATCTGGTAATTTTTTTATGATTGAATCATTCTGCCGGTTTGTGTGCAACCTACAAAATACTAGACTACAAGCATATGGTGTATCTAGTACATTTTAAAGGAATATTAAAAACTATTGAAAATCATTGGGTTCATAATAAATATTATTTTTATCCAAGTAAAATACAATGGTAAATGAAACTGACACTAAATAAAAAGCATGACGCTGATAAAAGAAGAAATATTGTAAGCTGGGACAGGATTTATTTGAAAGCAATAAGCTTCGTTAGAGCTAACACAAATAAATACATGACGTGCTGTTTCTAATATGGACATACAGCTTCGTTCATTAATCTTTAATGATGATCCTCTTGAATTAGTGTCAGTTTAATAAAGTCATAACAGGCGTATTTAAAGAATTGTAATTTTATTAAAGTGTTTGAAATGACTGGCTATTTACCCGTCACTAACGGGTTTGCAGATGAAAATTGATTACGTTTAGAGTTCATTGTTTGACAGGTTCAAATGAAAAATTTCATTTAATTTAATAACGGGGACTTGACTAATTAGTATAATACAGTATTTAATCGTTATAGCTGTATTTAACTTTGAGGAATCCCGAATAATATTAACCTACGCTATCTCTACGCTATTTTAGTGTCAATATGAAATTTAGTATACAATAGTGTGATATTGCTTATAACGGGCAGGTGGAGTGTTAAATTAATTGCACTCGATCTGTCGGTTCCAGGACTACGAAAAATAGTTCTGTTTCTAATTACATAGTCAGCCAATTATAACTGGACTATTTAAGAACAGAAGAGGTAGTGGTGTAAAAGACACTAGTCAGAGTTATCTCCTCTGAGAGTAATAAATTTCACTATACAGCTAGACCCTGTGGTGAAAAACGTGAAGGTGTCATTTGCAGGGTGGAAAGTGGGTGCTTTTCGGAGGGCTGGTATGCTGATAAACATATTCTTTCAACTCGATGAGGAAGGCAATAGTAAATAACCTCACTCCTAGTTTTTACTTAGTAAAACCTCTAGAGGTTCAAACCAGCCTTTCGGCTGTTGACCTAAACAAACTGTGTGAGGTAGAGTGATGCAACCACATCGGTAAAATTGTTTAATTCCTTGTTCTGTCAAAATGTTTTTACAATTAAATAGCTATTATAAACATTTTAACACTTGCCTTTAATTATTTCTACAACATTAATAGTTCAGAAAATAGCGGCTAATGTTGGCCTACCGCATTTAAATACTGTATTTATCCTTCCTCGTCAATTGAATCTTCATATGCACGCACCAATGGCTAACTAATCCATCTTGGTGATTTAAACATTATGATATACCTAGTCGTTTCAAGGAGACCGATTTTTTAAATATTCAAGAAATCTGAGATACAAACATGAATTGAGTACCAAATAGCAACGCAGTATTGTGTATATGAGAGATTGAAATTATTGATGAAATTTTTTTATTTCTTTTATTTAATTCATAAACTGTTTTTCTTTTTAACTTCTACTAATGTTTCTTGATAATGCACTCTACTGAAAGAAAACTCCCTCTAGTGGCAACACTAAAACAGACAAGCCGCGATAAAACAATACTGCATTATTTTTGTACACATGTTTCTATATTATAACACCTAAGCCTAGGCTCGTTCGGGATCTGGATTATTAAATAATTAACAGATTTATTTAAATTTATAACAATTATTATTATTGACACAATTAACAAATATACCTACAATATTAATTATTAAATCTACATTCAATTCAATTAGAGTACTTCAATTAAAGTAATTACAAAATTTGAACTTAAACCAAATGACTATAAGTGAGTCACTTAACAATCAAAACAAAATTTAACCTGCCAACAACCACTAGATACCACCCGAACGCATATTCATTATTAATGTAATACAGAACCGATCCCGTACGAACACTATTTTGAAACTGCTTGACAAGACTTTCCATTCACAATTTGTAGTAACAGATAACTCACTAAAAAGGCGCTAATTGTTTTTATACCTGCGGTCTGATAGTTTCCCAAACAATCGAGATCCTTTTAACAATCTCGCCGCTATACTGAAACATAGTAGAAGGAATTAAAATTAAAACAAACATTTCTGTTAGTTTCGATTTCCGAGAACTCCTAAGTATTAAAAACATCCCATTCATCGCAATCCACTATCCTTGTTCAATACACAAAACTTCATTGAATACACAATTTCCTACAATGAACCATTTATTCCCTAAGCATTACTAAAACATCCTTGCACATTGTTACAATGGTAACAATACTTTCTTACCATTAGGTAAATAATCTAACATATAACCATAAGTTATAGTAATATAAATTAACATGTAGCTTCTGATTTAATAAGGTTGGTGTACTAAAACTTTTTGTAGGAAAACTTTACAGCTTTAGCAACACAGACTTTTGAGAACAGTTTTGAAAATGACTAAAACAACGAGCCACCTGCCCAAGCTGGCCTCATTGATAAAATACTGGATCCAGGAATCCAGAAATAAATTGTAGCCTAAATAACATTTCGTAGTCATAAGAATAGTTGGTATTGTCATTGTACATGTGACCGGTGAACCGACTGAAAATTCTTTGTCAGGCTACCGTGTTTTGCAATAACTTAAACAATGCTTTCAATGAAAATTCAAGACCATAAAGATTTTTGATTCTTTTGAACAAAAGACACATACAGAAGTAAAAATTTATATAATATTTATAATTTTATACTTTACCATTACTTATCATCGAGTTCAAAGATGAAAGAACGTTTAACCAATCAGGAATTTAGTCAGCCGTTTCCAATCAGCCATAATAATCTATATTCCTTTTCTAGATTACTGCTTATTATTTGAAATCGGCGAATAGATTGGTATGCGCTGTATGATAAAGAAACCATACATACAAAATAAACAAATAAAACCGGATTTAACTTTATTCATTAATTCACGTTCACTGGTTACCAAACTCATCAACAAATTGTGACAAGATATAAAGATAAAAGAAAAATTAAATTCATGTTTTTGAAATTGATCCAAGTAGGCCTATACACTACAAGAAGTCATCACTCAGTTCGGTTAAACTGGTCTCGTTAAATTAAATGTGACTAAGTTAATTTATGAATGTATTCACTTTCTCGCGAATGTATTCGGTAACTTAGAGAAAGTGGGTTTGTATTAAAAACCAAAAACATGGAATCTTTTCGTAAATAAACAAACAAATATTTTGGTTGTCCTGCATTCAAACTACTGACTGATAGATCTACTTAATGACTTTTTTTTAAATTTATAGTCCAATTTAAGAATTTAATTAAAATTTTAACATTTCTTAAATAGTTTATCTATGAAACGTATTGATTGGTGCTTTAGGGGGAATCGCCCGAATTGATTTTAGTAAAATTTATTACATACATTCTTCTTTACGTTTTAATTTTCATTTCCGTCAAATTCTATCCGATCTTGTGTTAGAAAAACTAAGAAACCCGAAGTACAACTTAAGAAAACTTGGAAAAAACTACAGTCAATGCCACATCAATAGGCGTTTGACCATATGAAAATGGTGAACAAATAATAATAAATTGTGTAAAACTTAGAATTGAGTATCGTAGATTATAAATTACAAACTTAGAATAATCTAAGGTGACTAGTAATAAGTGAATGTAGCTTAAACATATTTTTACTTTCTCTTGCCTATATGAATATATAGGAAGGAAAGTATTGTTTTCATGTCGATTTTTCGAAATCGAGTTTTCACCGGATCTATACGTTTTCAGACCCCCTGAACCCAAAAAACATGTTTTTAGCGATTGGTCTGTGTGTGTGTCTGTCTGTGTGTGTGTGTGTGTGTGTGTGTGTGTGTGTGTGTGTGTGTGTTTGCGCGCGTGTGTGTGTGAACAGAATATCTCAAGAACGGAACATCGTACGAACTTGAAACTTGAAACTTAAGTTACATATCACTACCGGACCCGACACGAACATTTTCATCAAAATCGGTTAACCGGAAGTAGTAGTTTATTCGTATAATTTTTCACTTTTTTGCAATTTTCTCAAAAACTAGTCCTACGATTTTTTTAAAAATCAACTGGTTTACTACATTTTTTATGATCTACAATATAAGGTAGGCGTCATGTTTGCTGAAATTCTGCTTAAGGCTGTTTTTACGTAAAAACATTTTCTTTTTAAGATTGCGGCTTTAATATGCATTTTAGCGCAAAACGTTATATAATAAAAGTTGTAGAGAATGTAAAATTCTACCACTTTTATTTCAAACATTTTTTTGTATAACGCTTAGTTTAGCGGTAATTTGCGATTTTCTGTTTTTTTTCTCACGAAAACGTGAGAAAAATCGATTTTTTTAACATTTCGGTCTTAGTATGCATTTTACGACAAAAGTGTATATAATTAAATTTATAGAAAATTAAAAGATCTACAACTTTTGTTTAGAGCATTTTTCTCTACAGAGCCTAGTTTAGCGTGAAAGCGTGATTTTCCGTATTTTTTAGCCAAACTGAGTTCGATTGTCATTTTGCGTCATTCACTCATGATTAAAATAAGGTTATGTTTTTGAGGTTAGTTTTTGTTTATTTCTAATATTTTATTAATAATGTTAGGTTTATTATTAATTATTTGCATTGGCAAGAGAAAGTTGTGTGAGTGTTTCACACCAGATTTTTAATATTTAGGTTTATGTTTTATTGAATGAATGATGTATAGTAGGTACTATTTTAAAGTAACATAAAGCCCGTAATAGGTTGTCTAGTAAAGCATGAATGCGTTTTATTTGTGACTGTTTAGAAAAACCCCATTATTGTACTTTGTAATGAATTATTTTAAGTACAAAAATCTGGTGTGAAACACTCACACAACTTTCTCTTGCCAATGCAAATAATTAACAATAAACCTAACATTAATAATAAAATATTAGAAATAAACAAAAAACTAACCTCAAAAACATAACCTTATTTTAATCATGAGTGAATGACGCGAAATGAAAATCGAACTCAATTTGGCTTAAAAAAACGGAAAATCACACTTTCACGCTAAACTAGGATCTGTAGAGAAAAATGCTTTAAACAAAAGTTGTAGATCTTTTAATTTTCTATAAATTAAATTATATACACTTTTGTTGTAAAATGCATACTAAGGCCGAAATCTTAAAAAAATCAATTTTTCACACATTTTCGTGAGAAAAAAACAGAAAATCGCAAATTACCGCTAAACTAAGCGTTATACAAAAAATTGTTTGAAATAAAAATTGTAGAATTTTCAATTCTCTACAACTTTTATTATATAAAGTTTTGCGCTAAAATGCATATTAAAGCTGTAATCTTAAAAAAACAACGTTTTTACGTGAAAACAGCCTCACCCAGAATTTCAGCAAACATGACGCCTACCCTATCTTGTAGAGAATAAAAAATTGAGTAAACCAGGCGATTTTTAAAAAAATCGTAGGACCAGTTTTTGAGAAAATCGCAAAAAAGTGAAAAATTACACGAATAAACTACCACTTCCGGTTGACCGATTTTGATGAAAATGTTCGTGTCGAGTCCGGTAGTGGTACGTAACTTAAGTTTCAAGTTTCAGGTTCGTACGATGTTCCGTTCTTGAGATATTCTGTTCACACACACACACACACACACACACACACACACACACACACACACACACACACACACACACACACGGAAAACGAAGGAAAACGTATAGATCCGGTGAAAACTCGATTTCGAAAAATCGACATGAAAACAATACTTTCCTTCCTATATATTCATATAGGCAAGAGAAAGTAAAAATTGGACGTAAAAAATCTATTAAAACAGACGGGCTTCAGTTCAATTTAAAACTTAATTATGTTAATTTTGACATTTTTTACTTTCTCTTGCCTATATAGGAAGGAAAGTATTGTTTTCATGTCGATTTTTCGAAATCGAGTTTTCACCGGATCTATACGTTTTCAGACCCCCTGAACCCAAAAAACATGTTTTTAGCGATTGGTCTGTGTGTGTGTCTGTGTGTGTGTGTGTGTGTCTGTGTGTGAACAGAATATCTCAAGAACGGAACTTCGTACGAACTTGAAACTTGAAACTTAAGTTACATACCACTACCGGACGCGACACGAACATTTTCATCAAAATCGGTCAACCGGCAGTAGTAGTTTATTCGTATAATTTTTCAGTTTTTTGCGATTTTCTCAAAAACTGGTCCTACGATTTTTTTTAAAATCGCCTATTTTACTCAATTTTTTATTCTCTACAAGATAGGGTAGGCGTCATGTTTGCTGAAATTCTCGGTGAGGCTGTTTTCACGTAAAAACGTTGTTTTTTTAAGATTACGGCTTTAATATAAATTTTAGCGCAAAAACTTTTATAATAAAAGTTGTAGAGAATTTAAAAACCTACAACTTCTGTTTCAAACATTTTTTTGTATAACGCTTAGTTTAGCGGTAATTTGCGATTTTCTGTTTTTTTCTCACGAAAACGTGAGAAAAATCGATTTTTTTAACATTTCGGTCTTAGTATGCATTTTACGACAAAAGTGTATATAATTAAATTTATAGAAAATTAAAAGATCTACAACTTTTGTTTAGAGCATTTTTCTCTACAGAGCCTAGTTTAGCGTGAAAGCGTGATTTTCCGTATTTTTAAGCCAAACTGAGTTCGATTGTCATTTTGCGTCATTCACTCATAATTAAAATAAGGTTATGTTTTTGAGGTTAGTTTTTGTTCATTTCTAATGTTTTAATACTAATGTTAGGTTTATTATTAATTATTTTCATTGGCAAGAGAAAGTTGTGTGAGTGTTTCACACCAGATTTTTATCCCTTCTAGTGCCAAGTGTCGCTGTGAGCGACGGTTCGTATTTCATTGCTTACTATTCTACGGTAGTACTAAAATACGTAATAAAGTAGGCCTAAATAATCGAATAATAAAATCAGTTTATCGGATAATAGATCTATGTATTACACACTATCGATATATCAAATGGCCGATTCGTTGCGTTGTGGTTAGCGCAACTGGCTTCTATGCCGGGGTCCCGGGTCCGACTTCCAGTCAGGTCTGGCATATTTTCATCACTCATTTTTCATGTAATCATCGTTTTTCACCGCCTGCATTAGCAGAATTTGTAAAACAATCAGACGAAAAACCAAAAAAAAAAGAAGAAAGAAAGATATGTAGACTTTGGTAAACTGCAACATTTTACCGTCGTGTTCGTTTGTTTGGTTACGTTTACTCTACGTTCGTTCCGTTTGGTGTGAAGTAAAGTTGTTATAAATGGTGATTTATGAAGTTTATTTGTTCGGTTTGTCTTACAGAAGCGATTTTTATATCTTTAGTTTTTAATTTGTTTAATTTATAACAGATTTTATTGAGTTCAGAACTTATTTATAAAATTCTGAACGCGTCATGAATGAGTAGTTTTGTAGGTTAGTTTTGCAAAGTTTGTTTTTCTTACTTACGTTAGACTTAAAATAATTTTCTCCAAAATTACCTATATAAAACAATTAAATATATATTTTTCTTAGAATTTCCAGATCTTTAACGTAAACTAATTGATAATAACATTGAACTATAACTAATGTCCTTTGTTTGATGTGAAACTGAAATTTTGTCAATGGTTTTTTTAAATTCCGAAATTTTGACTAGACCTGTGGCACCGTGATTGAATAAAATGGAAATGTCATTACAGTTGGAGGTTTCCCCAGTTTATCCTTAAGAAAACAAAAAAAAAATGATTGAAGTTACTCAAACGGTTTTGGTTTTATGATAATTTTTCTGAAAGACTACAATTCTTACAATTTCTGCTTGCCACATTTTGCATAGAAAATGCAAAGAGGCCTTGGCATAAAAAAGGGTTAAAAATAACTACATCGGATGGAAAAGTTATTTGGTACAGAATCCAATTCGAACAATACACTACCGTGTATTTCCCGATTATTTGACTGTTTACGAGTAAATTCATCTACAAAACAAAATTCTTCCATCTATCCATGCTGATAAGCGCACTTTTCCACTCAGTGAGGAAGGCAATGGTAAATCACCTCACTCCTAGTTTTACTTAGTAAAAACTCTACAGGTTCAAACCTGCCTTTCAGCTGATAACCTAAACAACAACAAAGTTGTTACATGGAAAAAATGTATCATTTAAATTACCAACTAGACCAACAATACTGGTTGAATAATTATAAAAATATTGGAAAAACTATAAAAGCAACGTTGCTTATTGTTGTATTACGCAGGATAGAATAAAAATTCATGGACTGTGTCCATGAATCCTGTAAAGGTAAACCTGTAGAGGTTTTACTAAGTGAAACTAGGAATGAGGTGGTTTGCCATGCCTTCCTCACTGAATGGAAACGTATGCTTATCAGCATGCCGACCCTCCGAAAAGCATCTACTTTCCACCCCGCAAATGATACCTTCACGTTTTTTATCACAGGATCTGGCTGTGTAATGAAATTTTTTATTTTCAGAGGAGATAACCCTAATTAGTGTCTATTACACCTCTACCTCTTCTGTTCTTAAATGATTCAGTCATTTAATTGGCTGACCATGTGATAAGAAACAGAACAAATTTCTTTAGCCCTGCAACTAACAGATTAAGTACCAATAATTTAACACGACCTGTCTGTTATGGCCCTAAAAACTGTATTAAACATATAAAACAAAACAAAAAAAAATCATAATTTAGTAATAAGTAGCAGACTATAATTATTTTGTTGTTGGAAAATTATAATTTAACCAATTTAATAGAAATGTTCGGTTTTTGTTGAGTACAGCTAAATACTTTTAGGGCTTATACTTATACTCGCCACTCCAGTGGTGCTTCACACCGCTTCCGTGTCTTGCATGAGAGGGGTACGTGGATCAGAATTCATAAGTGGATCAGAACCATGGAAGTGCATGCGCTGCGCGCCCGCACTTTGCCGCAAGATGAAGTTTGGCCGCAAAGGGGTTGGATAAATCACAATATTTTGAAGTTTGAATACTTGAAATTTTAAAGATGATGTTTGACGTTTCAAAATTTGAAATTTGAAGGTTTTGAAGTTCGGAGGTTTTAAATTTGTTTTAGGTAAATTTGTTTAACGTACGAAGGTGTGAAGTTTCAAAATTTAACTTTGAATGTTTTTGAGGTTTGAAGGTATGACCATGTAAATTTTTTTTAGTTTTCTCGGTGACCTGGTAAGTTAAGGGTGACTTTAGCTACATGGTCTTAAATTACTTTGGAAGGGAGACAAAAAATGTTCAATAGCTACACTTTTTCGCTACGATGCAGCGATTAGAAGATAAAAAACTTTCCCCCACCTTTGGGAAGCCGGTGTTTTAGAAATTAGTAATCAGTAACAGACTATTATTTTGTTGTTGGAAAATATGTATTTCAACCAAATTTTAAAAACACAGCCTTAAATACTTAATACTAGGGCTACATTAAACCTTATAGGTATTACTCTTATATGTCTCATAAAACTGTATTCAATTATATTTTTTTTATAAACCTAACTTATTGGTATAGTAAATGTATTGGTTTATAAAATTTTAATTAAAAAAATTAACATCCGTGTATTCACATACACACATTTACGGTATGTAGAATCTTGATTTACGTATTTTAGTATAATAAGTGTCACACTGTCCCATATGGTAGAGTATCTAATATTTTTAAGGAAATTAATAATTTAAATTTTGGTGGGTTTATAGTATAAACCGTAAACAGATTACATACAAATCTTTTTTACCTTTTCTGATTAAATTTTATCTCTAAAAACTAAGGTGTTTGTTTTAAAGAAACTTGAAAATTTTATGTCGTTTGAAATGTAGGATAACGCCATAATAATATAGTAAAAACATTAATTCATGTAGTTAACATAAAAATATGAAAAATAATCGTTATATTTCACTTCACTGTTTAACTGAAGAAAGTTAACAAGTAAATATTTTATTTTTGTAAAATAATTATTACGTACTCGTATAAGTTTTACAATTACAAGTCACACAGTTCACCATTTTTTTAAAATCTTATTTTTATGTTTTCTTTTGCTAACGACTGTCATAAACCCCATTACTCTTATTGGACATTCAACGACATTAATTATAAAGAATGAGGATGCATATTGTTTTGTATTTCATTGCTACTCAGCATTATCCGGTCGGTGACTGAGAAAATTTCGAGATTGCAGTAGTAGATCCGGTTTGCAGAAACTCATTAAAATATATTTGTTCGTTTATTTGTTGGTTAAAAGAAAAATACAAAAAGCATTGAGTTATGATTAAACTATCGTGCCTTGTTGCTCGAAAATTTGTTGGTTGTACTTTCGTAAAAGTAAATTTGGCAAAAGGAAGACACTGCGGTTTCAAAATTTGGATTTCATAATAAAATGTTTTTGGCGTTTATCAGTATTTCACGTAAAAGGTGTAATGGAATTTTTCATATAACATACATAATGTCAATGTGAAACTATCTTGAAAGTGTGTGGAACTATATATCATATCCTGCAGAAGAACTAGTCATGTTGTTATCAGTAGTTCATTTGTGCATTTCAAAACTATTAATAATCCAGTAGACCTACATTTATCTAATGCTGTTAACTAAGTAGGCCAATTATTTTAAAAACATAATTTCGCTTTCATTTTAATATTTGTAGTATTGTTCCTATTCTGAAAGAGTTGTTATTAATCATGTGACATTAAAATTTTTATGAAACAAGAAGTAGAGTAATATCTTTAATGATTCTTTCTGTTTATAACATTACGAGTATATCTCTTTATCTTAACGTTGTGGAACAAAATTCCAGATGTCCATTGTCAAGTTTTAATGTAAGTTACTAGAATGAAAGTAAATAGACGTATTAATTTTGGTGGTATTAGTATTAAAATACGTTTATAAAATAGTCCCCTTTATATGATAACTTTGAACAAAAGAAAAAAAACAATAATTAACTTATATTGTAATTTTACTAAAAATATTAACGTAATATTGTACTATTTATTTCATTATTAAATCGATAGTTTGACAGACAGGTAGGGTGTTATTAATTGTACTTAATCTGTTCCAGGGTTACAAAAATAGTTCTGTTTCTTATCATATGGTCAGCCAATTAAATGACTGAATCATTTAAGGACAGAAGAGGTAGAGTTGTAAACTATACTAATCAGAGTTTTCTCCTCTGAAAGTAATGAATTTCATTATACAGCCAGACCCTGTGGTGAATGAAGTGAAGGTCTCATTTGCAGGGTGTAAAATGTGTGCTTTTTGGAAGACCTGGCATGCTGATAAGCATTCTTTTCAACCCAGTGAGGAAGGCATTGGTAAACCCCTTCACTCCTCATTTTACTTTGCAAATCTCTAAAGGTTCAGCCTTTTGGCTGATGACCTTAACAACAAATCTGTAGTAATGAATTTTCTGTACTATTAATTTTGAGTAATAAATAATTTGACAGCTTAGAATTATAACTGCAAAATAAATAAATCAGTAAATTTACAATATTTTCATTTTGTGTTCTCGTTTTTAGTATTAAAACTTATGAGACCTACTGCAGTGTAATAATTACTACTTTTTCTTTTTATTAGCAGCCTGACTAACACTCATTGATCATCCAACTGTTATGATTGAACTCTCCACCTTTCACTCGTCCTTACTCCAAAATTGGTGAACATCCGTCTACTATCTCTTCTGTCAGGACCTGTTTTGGTCGATCCAACTTGTTCGTTTTAATGTACACAAATAAATTGTTATGGTCAGAATCCACCAAGAATGTTTGTGTAAATAGTGTCTTAATTTTTTTGCTGTTTCTGTTAGATGGGAAAACAAAAACATCTGATAAAAATAAAATTTTGAATTTTTTATGTATGTGTATGATAACCCGAAATAAACGGTAATAAAAAACCGGTTAACTGAAACCGATAATGAAAAACCAGTAACCAAATAACTACTTAACCGAAATATTACAAGTTACGAAAAGAAAATCCATGACAGATTTTAATTTTTTGACTCGCCGAAAATGTCAACTATTATTTTGTTAACTGCATTTTTATTAATTTGCTAATGTACGCCGAACAAATTTATTTATTTATGGATGTGCAGAATCTTCAGTGACAGCTTGAGTCCCGAGATTTCCATCATCTTTGCGAATGTATAAATATGAATAATTAACACCCTCTTAAGTTTTTAATAATACTTTAATCACAAAACATTTCTCAAAACAACATTAAAATTTCTGTAGTGACAGATGGTTTCATTCAATTTTTTTTAAAATTTTCAAAATAAACTGTTCACTCACTTTTTACGATTAATAGGCAAAATTGTTTTACATTAATTTCTTTTCATTATTTTACCAAACTACGTTCAAAGACGATTACGAAGAGATAGAGCAGGGATTTGTCAGTTTAGCAATTATATGTCATTAATGAATAAGTAATTTAGTGAGAACAATCGGTGACCTGTAAGTGTATGGTACTCTCCAAGCACGTTACTCATATCATGTCATGTCATTCATTCACCTACTATCATACTTATATTTATTCCACTTGCAGCAGTTATTTGTTTAAACTGTATATTGTATATAAGTAAGTTTTAAGTAAGTCTAAAACTCGCGAGTGTTAAGAATAGGTACTGTATCTAATATTAGTTGAATTGCCAGTAAGTAACGAATGTAGGCTTAAGTACTAAATAAATGGATAAAGTGTCGCTATGCTCTTACAAACTAGTAAAAATAAGCAAAAATATTTAAATACCACACTGGTTATACATGTGATACAGTATCAATGTGACGGCATTGACTCGAAATATCTGTGCCCCTCCTCAAGATGTTTACCAAAAGGAGATGACAAGAAACACAGTGACACTCTTTTTTTAAAACAGGAATAGATAGAGAAAATAATTTAAATTACATTCATACAAAATGTTGTTACTTAATATTCGTTATTACCATTTTCGCCGTTTGTCTATTTTATGTAATATGCTGGACTGGTTCTAGGAGTGGCAATAAAAGAGCAAATTCCCTGTGCGGAACACCCCGAATGAACCATAAGAGGTCTGTTCAAAAAATAACCGAACTTTTTGAATTACCCGCTAACGACGATATTTAGCGACGTGTGGTTGGCAGCACACTGTTCTACATCATTTCTTTTGTTAACACATGTTCTTGGATTGTTGATATCTCATTTACTTTTCGTGTTGTTGATTTCAGTACGACATGTTTAAGTGCTAGTGATGATTTTTGTAATGTGCAATATTCGGGAGCAAAGATGCAACGTGAAATTTTGCGTGAAACTGGGAAAAACTTTCACACAAACATTTCAACTTTTGAAACAAGGTTATTGAGATGATTTTCTGAGTCGTACGCAATGTTTTGAAAGGTTTTCTCGATTTAAAAGTAGTCGCCATTCAATTGAAGATGACCCTCGACCAGAAAGGCCTTCGACTTCAACTGACGACACCACGTTAGGAAAATCCATGATCTCGTGCGTGCAAATCGCCTATTGACTGTCAGAGAACTTTCAGAAGAGGTTGGCATCTCAATTGGATCGTGCCATGAAATTTTGACTGAAAATTTGAACTAGCATCGAGTTGCAGCAAAGTTTATTCCCCGTTTGATGACAGGACAGCAAAAAGAACATCGTGTAGACGTTTGTCGGTAACTTCTTGAAGCAATGATTATGCAACATTCACGCTAAGGATCATAACGGTAGACGAAAGCTGGGTTTACGGCTGCGACAATGAAACAAGAGTGCAATCTTCACAATGGGTTGGTAAAATTTTCACATTACAAAAATCGTCAATAGCACTTAAACACGTCGTACTAAAACCATAACAACACGAAAAGTAAATGAGATATTAACAATCCAAGAACATGTGTTTACAAAAGAAATGAAGTAGAGCAGTGTGCTGCAAACCGCCCGTCGCTAAGTATCCCCGTTAGCCCGTAATTCAAAAAGTTCGATTATTTTTTGAACAGGCCTCATATGTTAATATATTGGTCTGTATATGTAGAGCTGTATTATAAAAACTAAACTTTAAAAGATATAGTCTACCGTAAAACTACCAACGGCGACTTGAGAGATTTTACAAACACCTAAGCTGCCTGAAAGTGGTTAATTGAAGGGGACGTTGGGCGGAAACCACTTTTTCCCAAAATCCTATATCCAGCACTGAAAATACGATTATCATGCAATATAATAAAGCAATGTTTGGAAGTTTTTCAAGCAATAAACAATACTAAAATTTATCCTTTTTGTATATTCAGTACTTAGGCCTATCACTTTTCTATAACCATTGCAAAATTGGTTATTTAGAGAAAAACATCACTCATACTAAAGTATATTGGGAATAAATCTCAACTCTCCCTTGAAAATAAAGTACTCGTGTACAAAGTAACACTAAAACCAGTTTGGACTTATGGGTTAGAGCTATGGGGTACAGCTAGTTCATCAAATATAGAAATACTGCAGCGCTTCCAATCAAAATGCCTGAGACTATTCACTGCAGCCCCATGGTACGTAACCAATGAAATACTGCACAATGACCTAAACCTGCCTTTCATAAAAGAAGAAATTAAACAACATAGCGAAAAATATTTACAGAAATTAGAAGACCATCAGAACCCATTAGCGATTAACCTCCTCGACAACAGCGAAGATATTTACAGACTGAAACGTTTTAAAACAATAGACTTAAATCTGCGATTTTAAAATTTACGTTTTACTTTACGATTTATTTTTTTTTCTTTTCCACTTCAACTACTAATCAGCGTCATCTCATAATAGACATCGTTATCATCTCTATCATCGTCATCATCTCCAGCTTCATCAGCTTTGTGATTCGGGGCGTTGATTCACGGTTCATCAAGTTTAGATTTTGTACATATATAATAAATATTTTGTTTTACTTCACGTTTAGTCTTGTTGAAACACACTACTGAGTGTGGTTTTTATTTTAATTCAAGGACATTACTCAGATTTTATCGTCTTTGCTTAAAGTTTTTGTATTTATAAAGTGATTGTAAAGGTAATACACTATTTAAAAAAAAATATATTATTTTATTCTTACAAACGATGGCTAATATCCTGAAGAAAGTTTTTGTGGAAGTTGAATCCAACTCAAATAAGATTTATTCCGGGATCCTTTCCTATTTACGGTTTTTGTCAATTGTAAAAGTACCTAACTGATGAATGCTATCATAGGTATAAAATTGACAAAAATATCATTGATCGGAAGGTGCAACTGAGATTTATATTCTATTACTTTACGTTCCTTCATTAGTAAGTAAATAACACCAAGATAATGCAAGGTACATACGTATTAAATTATCTATATCAAAACTAATTTTATCAGTTACAATTCTTTGGATAATTAACTGTAGAGCTCTTGTGATACAATAGTACAGAATATGAGATACTTATAAGATTACTACCGTCCGTAAAACAAAACCAGTGCTCTTAATTATTTAAAAGTGAGAATGTACAAAAAATAACGTGGAGTTAAATTATACAACTGAATCAATTATCAGAAGGAAATGCAGTACGAGAGTATTAGCTCAAAAAGTAGAATCTAATGCAGCATAACTAATTAGAAACAGAAGATAGTCCTTAATTAAGTATGTAGTAAACCGTATATGGGCCATTATGTTGTTAAGTCACTGCAGGCGTCGGAATTAAATAAGTACTATAACTGGATCATAATTGGAATATTACTTGAGATAATAATATTGTAAATATTATTGTTTTACTTTATCAGATACATGTTAACCCCCTCCACGTTCGTCACTGTCCTGAACCACTCAACCAGAGGTTCACTGGCTGAGCCCTGTCCCTGACCGAGTCCTTCCACTATTCAAGGACAAGTGTCCGTGGCAGAAGGATACGCGTCTCGGATTCCGCTACGAACTTAGCTACTGCCCATTCATTTAATTCTTTAGCGTAAACAAGTTTTTTTTCTACCGTTAAGTTATCAGGTAAGTACCAACATATGTATATGACACGTATCGTAACATTAAAAAAATTCTTTCGATACAAATTTTAGCTAATTAATTATTATTATAGTTAATTTAATTCCTCTTTATCAGCGGAAAAAATAATATTTTATCTATATTAAAAATTGGATTTAGAAGAAATTCTCAATTAAAAATTATGAAATTTTATAATGAGATTTTCATTGAACATACGTACTTTAATCAAGAAAGTTCAGACTAATATTGTAAAACTGGATTATTTAATTCATTTAGGCCCTATCAAAAATTTGATTTATTGTTGGTACCTGTGTCTGTTTGGATAACTGTACAATATTGCATGTCAAAATTCTTCGCCAAGTCATGCGACTCAATTTTTTATGATTGTAACATTAGTTTTCAAGATCTTTAAAAATTGAAAATCTTTTGCTGACGATACTGTCAATTAACGCTCATTTATAAAATGGGTAGATAATATTGTAAAACTCGGTTCGGGTTTAGGAGAGTAATAGAGTAATTAATTTGGTTACCAAATGTTAGGTACTTTTACGGTAAGTTTTTCGGTGATTATGAATAATTCATGGTTTTTTCGAATGTTTTGCCCACTAATGCTAATGCAGACGTGAAAGGTGAAATATGAAAATTATTGATAAAAAAATATATGGTTAGGCCAGACCTGTGAGGAAATTAAACTTGGAATTGAAATTTTTTTAAATTTTTAAGCATTTATCTCTTATCCTTACTTTATTGTGTGTAGCGTTTATTTAGTATAATTACTTTTTAATATACTTAGTTTAAATGGAACGAATTCATTAATTTTCTCTGTGACTGTTATAGATAATAACTTAAATGATACTGTTATATGGAAGGTAATTCATTGTTATTTGAATCTACCGGAAAATCTTGCTGTAAATTTAAGCGTTTTAGTCTTTAAACTATCAAGACCACTATTAAGCTATATCTTCAATAAAATTTGTTAAATATATAGCTATATTTAATATAAGCTGAAAAAATATGTACGAGTTTGAAACTTGATACAACGGGATAATATTAAAGAAATTAAAATGGAAATTTGGCTATTTTCTAAAAATAAGTAGATAATATAAAAACCTTTTTTTGGCACTTTCAATCGAAATTTAGTATCTGTTATTATATTAATACAACAATTTCTAAATGTGAAGCTGTTGTTCAAAAACTTGATTTACTTGAAGGAGCGAGCAGTCATCACCACAGTCCTACAGTTGGCCAAGCAGGTCCCTTACAAAAACCTGGGGTTTAATTATTAAAAACAGATGTTAGAACTCATGTTGCCTGCGGTTAAAAATTCTTAAATCAGTTTCACGGAGAGAAAATTTAGAGCAATCCCGAAAAACTACGTTAGCAGATAGATTACTTCATAATTTTGTAAGTACGGTAAAAAAAAAATTCGAATTTACGTAAACCGCCAGAGAACATGAATATCGAAGTTAATATAAAAATCTATGATATTTCTGTTTTCGTCCTAATGTAGCCTGTAGGAAAATATTAACTACCTAATTCAATTGGTTAAACATATGACTACAATAAACTTTGTTTTATTTGATTATGAAAGCCCATTACAATTTGCATGCACACAGTAGAAATTACAGAAAAGAAATTACATACAAAGACATGCTAGTAGTGAAAATCGTTAACTAATTTGTAGTATATTGCAGTGGATTTGAATTCAGGTCTTTCTTTTGTTTTCTAATGTTGAATTGAATAGTATAATTTCATGATCTATTTAATAGACGTTTTTGTTAAAACTCGTGAAATTGATTAAACCATTTTAAAACTAATTGCGTTTCACGATTAGTTTTATGGTCGTGAAATTCGAAAATATTATAGTTTTTGGAAATAACTTTTACAAACAACTTTTGCTCAAAATTCATATCTCTAGCTTTGTAAACAAATCAATTAATAAACTACCCGGGTGTGTTCTCAGGTTACATCAGAATATAATTTTGCAAGTTGTTTTTTACTTTGTCAATTCTTTCTATGCAAGTATTGCGATGTAGCAACATTTTTGATACCCGGATTTTAAAATAACTTTACTTTAGGTTTCAAGACCTTCTAAAGCCAAAAAGAGGTTATCGGAATGCTGTTCTTCTGCATGTGTGTGTGTGCGCCCGCGCGTTTGATTAGTTTTGGAGGAAAATTTACAAGACATCAACCAAACTCAGAAGGGTTTAAAAATTAGCTAATTAGTCCCAATATTAAGGTTAATTTTTTCGGTGAAAATATAGTATACTGTACAATTAAAAAATTGTCTTAAAAACGGGTCGAATAATATTGACTGAACTTCTTCAATGGTCGCCTCCGTAGCGTAGTGGTAGCGCGCCAGCTTACCTCCCGGAGGTCCAGGGTTTGATTCCCGGCCAGGATCTGGAATTTTCACTAAGTTAATAAAAAAGCTACCGTTAAATATCCCACCGTAGTCGTTAATGACCGAGCTGTTGATGCGACTTTAATTGTTGTTGTTTAGGTCATTAGCCAAAAGGCTGGTTTGAACCTGTAAAGGTTTTACTAAGTAAATCGAGGAGTGAGGTGGTTTACCAGGACCTTCCTCACTGAGTGGAAAAGTACGCTTATCAACATGCCGGGCCCTCTGAAAAGAACATATTTTCCACTCTGCAAATGACACCTTCACTTCATTCATCACATGGTTTGGCCGTATAATGAAATTCATTACTTTCAGAGGAGACAACTCTGATTAGTGTCTTTTGCACCTCTACCTCTTCTGGCCTTAAATGACTCAGTAATTTAATTGGCTGACCATGTGATAAGAAACAGAACTTTTTATTTTAGCCCTGCAACGAACTGATTGAGTGTAAATAATTTGACACTCCACCTGTCTGTTATGGGCAACTTAAGTTGGTTTATGAAAAAAAAACTTTTTCAATCATTGCAGTTCCTGGGATCACTAAGACTGTATAAAGCTAAATGATTGTATTATTAGTTTTTACTAACCTTTATTCTTTTTAATGCTTTTGAAATGTATTCATCTTGCTTATCTTTAATTTTCGTTACATATGTTTTAGTGAATCCACTGTCATCGGATTATAACATTCAAAAAAAGCTGAAATTCATAAGAATTGCTAAATTTTTTTTAATGTCTTTTCTTACAGTAATTTGTATAAAAGTAAATTTGTTTTTTTAAACCACGTCAAGTAGTTGGAGATCTTTTTTTATAAGTTTTCTTGCAGCTCACGAGCTCAGTATGTTTTACAGCAGGCTTTTCTTTTTGCTTCCGTACGTCCGTTATTTTACATTTACTCTTCTTGAAATCTTTTAAGTCAGTTATATAATCGGTCAAATATATTTTTCCAATTTGTTACGATATTTTAAAAATTCTTTCAGATTTTACTTAAAATTGAAGCAAAGAAATACTGAAGACCTAATGCCACATAAGGATTCTTCATTTCTATTTGATGAAATTAATGACTTTTGTATATTTATCAATTAATTAGTTCATGAAAAGTAATTTAAGATCGCGTTATTTTAATGTAACATGCATTTACTGTCGAAAAGTGAGTGAAAGGAAACATTTGTGGAAATACTTAGAATAATTATAAATTTCTCTGTTTGCTGTAAAGTTGATTAAGATAAAGACACTAATTAAAATAAAGTCGAGGAATCCTCTTCAGTAGGTCATTTATTTATAGTATCATCATTTCCTTAGTAAATAAATAATAAAAATGTCTACAGAAATACTTTAAATCAAGTACCCAACCTTACCTCTGCTATAAGTTAATTAAATCCAGTTATAATATCCTGTTTCCGGTTTCCTCGAAAGTACTTGACAAATAAGTTACCTGTTAAAAGTATGCTAGATCCTAATTGAATACTGATTGGCTATTGTTTTTAAAAATTAACAAGGTTCGTGCGTATGAAGTAGTAACACATTTCAATTTTTTCAGAAACTAAACATTCCAACATTATATTTTTTTGTTAAAAAAAGGGAATCTATTTTTCTAACCAGTCAGGCAGAACGCTTTCTGTTTCGTTCTTCTTTTTGTTTAAAAGGAAACGAATTCTGTGTTAGTTCATTTGACATGTCCATTTTTTATTTAAAAGTGCAGCTAGAGATTAAATTTGTCGTTCTCGTCAAATAATTTCTTTATTGAAACTTAACACAATTTCGATTTAATTAATATAAATTTTTGTGTTTTTAATCTATCTACATGCCTCCTCCTCTACTGTTGTTTTTATAAGACATGTGGTAACAAATAAACAACATTACAAATGTGTCTATTAAAAGAGAAGAGTTAGGGTCTACATTTCAAAATAATTTTACATGCAAACTACCCACCCACCAAACCTGTCAATTTCGAGAGAATAACAGTACCGTAAAAGTGGAGCTCTCTTACAACAGGTGAGACATTTTCTCTATACTACTCCATATTAAATTTAGAGAGTAGTTGAGTATTTTGAGTATTGAGTATTTTGAGTTGTTGAGTATTTAAAGAGTGGAGTATTTTGTAGTTGGCATTAAAGCCAAAAAAATAGAAAAATAGGTTTCATGACTACTGAAAAAGTGAATTTTAACTGTTACAAAGATTTTTTTACAGTCAGTCTACAAGCAGTAGAACATTTAGTACAGGAGTTATTCTATATTTTCTCTTGAACGAAGTAATTCCTTTGTGGAAACACTTCTTAAATTTTTTTATTTTGTCATACATTTTGAATTGCTGATAATAATAATCAGTGATGTGTCAAATTTTATGTTACGTGTAAGTGTAGTGTGATGAATGTTTGTCTAATACAAGTCGGGTGGATGTTTGCCCTTCAATCGTCTTGTTGTTTCTGAGTTGCCAAAATATAATGAGAAATAAAAAAAATAAATATAATTTTATGAACTATGAAATTGTTTCTTCTTTATTTAGTGCCAACTCTTTGATTATTAACTACGGTAGATTATAAAATGCCATGCAAATTTGATACGACGGGCATTTTTCAGACTCTTGGCAGCTACTTAACATAAGATCTTCGGGTATATCGTTCGAGGGCCTTGTTAACTTAACCATTGAGATAATATAAAATACTAATTTCTTTTGTTTTGGTTGTCTTCAATAAGGTCTCCTTTTAATTAAAAATTTCTTTACTGTAGAACTTCATTTCCAGATAGGCTTTATCTATGAACAAATCCAATAAAATATAAAGTAGGCCTAATATTCGATTATAAATAAAAATCCAAGTAGTCTACGTATTGTATCAGAATAATGAAATTCATTTCTTCTCATTTTGTATGGCTTTTAAGTTTCCGTTTAAGGCTTACATTCCTCTGTAACTTAAGCTTAAATATTCTGGTAATCAAATTAACAAGCATGCAATTTTTACCCGGAGTTATTGAATATTATACAGCGACTACAGAAGGATACCGATTTAAAATAATAACTATTCGTTTTATTTATTTACTTTAATAAACTAGTCTACTTATTTGTAAATTTCTATTGTCAGGAACTAATGTATTAGAAAGAGCATTCAATTTGATCACCTGTTATGCTGATTTTCGTGCATTAGTAAACGTGAATATGAAAAGGGATATCCAACGATGGGTACTCATGTACGGTAGTCAGCTGGTTGCCATACAAAGTAGCTTACTTTATCACTGTTACTCAATTTCAAAGCGACTCTTTATCATCTGATTGACTGGGTTGTCCGGAGGCCGCTTAATTGAATATTTTGTTCAATTAATAGAGTGTTTTTATTGGTAAATATTTGTTTCTTTTTAAATGTTATTACGAATTAAAAACTCTAATTAATTCAGAAATTTTTCATTGAAGCGGAAAGGGATAATTATTTTACAATATTAAATATTAACATAACCCGTTATAAAACTGTTTCATTTTACTCACCTCACTTTTCAATATTTTTATGTAAAACTTTATCGATAACTGACAGTGCAATTAAGTTAAAGAGATTTTTAGTGTCCGAAAAATTTAAATTTGTATGATTTTTGTTGGTAGTTATAAAATGTATATTGTTTTTAGAAAAATTATATCCACTTGTTTTAAGAAATTATATTTTGTGTGCGGTCTGAAGAGTACAGAGACAAAGGAATTTCGATGGGGTAAAATTTTCGATACCCGTATTTCAATTAATCTTTGCGTAATATGAACCCCTGGAGAAAAACGTGGTTTTTAGAAGAATGCCCGTTGGTGTATTTGTTATTCTTTCTGAAACAAGAATTTTACTGTTTTTACGTTTATCGTCAACGAAGCCCAGAAGGTTTTACGGAATTACCTATGTAGCCCTAAAATTAAGGGCACTTTACTCCGGTGCAAAATAGTCCAATTTTCTTAAAAAATCGGATCTAAGGATTTTGATAAATTTTTCTTTGCAACTGTATTAGCTACTTTAAAAGACGGTATAATTAACATCTATAGGAACAATCGTGGGATAGTCCAGCTAAAACCTTAAATAATATTGTTTTTATCAAAATTATAGTTAAGTTAGTGCGGTTTGCCTGACAAGGAAATATTTAAAAAAAATATCTTCCGAATAATATGTAATTTAAACAATGCAATTTAGAATGATTTATTTTTGTAACGGTGAAGTATAAACTAGTTCATAATCATAATTTTTTAATGTGCACAATTTTAAAGATGTTCGTTTATCATCGTGTGCACATCCAACTGTCCGTGAAAATCACTGGCCGTACAGGTCACCAAGGCTCAAGGTATGTATTTAATTTCAATAGGTACTAATAACGGTTCTATGAGTCGTCACTAAAATAATTTAAACATACATGCATTTCGATATTGCAGCTATTGCCGTTATTATAAAATCAGGTTATCCCACGCAATACATCCAAGAAATTTACTTTCTTTTAAAATAACTAAATACTAATTGTACTAAATATTTTGTACTGATTAAACAAGCCTGTTAACGAAGGTATGAAATGAACGGAAGTCTGTTATTATAGCATGTAATAAACAAAACCTATCGCCCGTATGTCTTTTTAATTTCCTTAGTGAAATTTATTGGAAATACAAAAAACTTGTTTAATTTTCTTGGAAACTTGAAAAATAAGAAGGTTAAGGATAAATAGTACATAACAAAAACATGGTTTAATTTTCACTGTTTTTTAAAAATTATAACAAACTGCAATAAAACAATCTTTTCTTTATAATAATAATTTTATTGACCAACTGAACTTACATTAACAGAATGTAAATTCTGTTAAATTCAGTTCAAAAATAAAATTGAAAATAAAATAACTTAAGCATATAAATTTTGAAAAATATTAAACTTGAAATTAAATGGGAAAAATCAAATCAAAAAGAACGAACAAAATCTAAACGATTAATCCGATGTTTTGAGTTGTTGAATCTTTGGGCGTTGAAATTTTTGTTTTTATTAAATTTTTATCAAATAATTAGTAATAACAGTAAAAGTAATTTTACTTTAAATTTTATTTATCACAGATCTTTATGTTATAATTTACACATTAAATATTTTTATTATCTCGTACTTCTATTTATGTACGAGGTGGGAAATTACTCTATCCAATTGTGATGGCTTCCCATGTCCTAGCATAGATCAATTAAGTGCATCTTCTTTAAAGATCAAGTTATCCAGATTAAAATATTACGTTGTAAGGTCACAGATATCTTTGGAGTTTTTCAACCGATTGAGAAGAGCTATTTCTGTAAGTCCGCTTTTAAACATTATGATATTCCTATACGTTTATGATTTTGGATAAACAGGTTGTACAGTTATGGGGTCAGGTACCAGACATATCTTTGGACTATTTAAAAGTTTTATAATAAACAAGCTAAGACTTAAATAGACATTATTGCTAAATAAAATTAAAAAAAAATATTATGCCATTTTTGTAATGCTGAGTAAGGGAATCAAATGCTTGTTTCTTGTAACTGTATTTGTGGAATCGTTTCGGAAAGTTTGTTACTTTTTTTGTTCCTGTTTAATTATGTTGGCCAAATCCTCTAAGTTGGTAACGTTTACTGATAAATCAAATTAATTTTTTCTGCGTTTATGTTTGTGAGTCTTGGATTTCACAGTAAATAGATTTAGATTATTTACTTCTTCCTTTAAATTTTTATTGATTTAAAAAATGACAACTGTATACATTGTACGGTCTCGTAAATTATTTTATATATCCTGTATAAAAAAACAGCTAGCATTTTATTTACACTGCTACCAGGTATCTTTTTTTGTTTTACGATAACAAGGTATCATCCCGAGCTAGCTTCTAAAAGTTTTACAAGGTAGAACCGACTAATTTTGTTCAGTAGTTCACTACAGTTGCTAATGAGGAAGCGTAAATTATCCGACTTCGTATAAATTATTACATTTTGTGTTTCTTTAAGTTTAATAACATTAAAATAGATCATTCATAGAATGTAGGCTACGAATTGCGCAGTGACGAAATAAAAAAGTATTTAACACAAAATGCAGCAATAAAAAGTTATGATGAATAATAAAATTTTGCTAGTATAACGTCCAGTTTATGCAAATTTCAAGTTATATGGAAGGTCAAATATGTGTGTCCGTTTTAAACAGTTAGTAGTTCCACCGTTATGGAAAGAAAATTGCTGGGTACTGGAATATTAAGACACTAGTTATGATTTCGTGTCTCACATGTTAAGTGAAAATTTATTCTTTCGTTATAAATATTTATAAAAGGAGGTCATAGGGTAAAAATATCTGAAACTCCAAATTAAAATCCCTGTTCACAGCCTACTTTAAGTGTACGTAAAAGAATACTATTTTAATGAGTGCCTATAGACCAAAGCAGTTAGCCAGACTCTACAAAACCTTTTACTATTGTTAAGTAACATCGGTTTGACAAGCGACCTTGTATGGAGACTAGCTTGACAATCATACATCAACATCAAATAAAAAATCCGGCACATGCAGCTATCCAATTGAGTGGTTGTTTAAAACTAAATAGTTCCTGATAAAAAAATAAAATAAAAAGTATGTTGCCGTTTACTTTTCTTACCACAAACGAAACAGAAGCGGTACTCACATTTCGAGTAAACAGTGGGTTGTTTGCAACTATTAGCATTTATCTCAAAAACTGTTGGGCCGATTTTGAAGTAGTTTTTGTATTAGCTACTCATCGTTTAAGAGCTGTTTCTTGGACATATTTTACGGTAAAAATATCTTTAAAAGTGAAAAATAAAAATTAATATATTATTTTTAAATCCACGACATAAACTTAAAATAATAATTAAAACACAAATATTTGTTCTAAAAAGAGTGAAATAATTAATTCCAGTCCGGTAATGAAATTTTACTTATATACGGCAACTAATCAATCCCAATTTCAAAATTGTGTAACTTGTCAAAAAACACAAATTCAATGTAATGTTTGGGTACATTGCTTCCACAACCATATTAATGTCATTTGCAGCCATAGTGCGTGACCGATATTCTCCAAAACCCTTGCTAAACGTTAGATCAAGGTAACGCACGATGATTGTGAATGGAATGAATAATAAACCCAAGTATTATTATTGAATTTAGTAATATTTGATAGGTTACAAGATTTAAAAAAAAGAGTCAAAAATAAGATTAATATTTAATTTGTTGTCTAGATATATCAAAACACGATTTAATTAGTTTAGATTATTTTATTGGTCTTAGAGGACATTTTAATTGCTACGTTTAGCTTACGTCATAAGTTTTTTTACTTCTTAAAATTTTATCTTGTTTTCATACTGAACCCATTTTATACCTATTTAATTTGATAATATTACTCATTCCATAATTAAATTACGTAGCGTCTCAATAAAAATCATAAAAGTTTTTTGTTTTCTTGTAATTAAAGTCAAGAATTGCCATTAAGTATTTTGTGCCACATTTATTTATGAAGCGGTTACTAACGATATTGTAAGGGGGTCAGATAGAGATCTGAACATTCTTAAATACAGGCTAAAGTAAAAGAGAACGATAATAATTATAACGTTTTTCTTATGTTGTGCATCAGTATATCACTAATAGCAATAATTAATGATACAATGCAAGCAATATAAAAATGACTATAGCTACAATTTCTTGAAGATAATTAAGGTAATAATGTCATTGCATTGTAAATGAGTGGAGAAAACATACAGTACTCTATGTACACCTGATAAGGAGTTGGATCTTTTGCAGGACAACATTGATTAAAGCTGACTTTTTATTAGCTTTAATAACATTTTTATTATATTTTGATATTAAAATTTTTTAGAAAAAAAAATTGTAATGGTATGACTTCCAATAAATTTTACTGCCAACTTTCCCATCGTAAATGCATTTGAAATAACAACGATAAAATATGACAATTTGAATTCATAATTTTGTAAGTTTCAGAGAAACAAGTTTAATGAGGCATTTGATCTAAAATGAAGTAGTAAAATTCAGTTCTTTTATGGTCTGACAATTAACACACGTCTAAGAATTAGTAGCGCTTTATTCAGTTTATTTAACTTTAGAGACAGTGTATTGAGTCTAAGCTTTAATGTTTAGCTAAGTTTCAATACCATGGCCTTCAGTTTAACTTATACAGATACGTACCTACCCACCAGCCTGATTATCAGAACACTTACCCAAACAATCTGAGAATCAAAGGTTATTTTCCGGTTTTAAGATAACAAATAATTCCTACTATCAACACCAATAATAATGGCTTAATCCTAAAAATGTATGGTATATCAAAGAGGAGCCAAACCATCAATCTCAGCACCATACGTTTAATGTTTGAAAGCGGTTAGGGCTTCCAATGTCTTCGAGTGGAGCAACTGAGGAGTTTCAAACAAGCTCTGGTGAAGCTACTTTCAGAATCATTTGTGCATAGTGAAGAGCACTTCTCTAACTTTATATCCTACTTTTACTCAACGCCTTGATTAGGTCTACCTAGATTGGGAAGTCAATAAACACTCCCCTAAGTTATGCGATATGTGTCTGAGCCCAAAGACCAAGGAGTAACTGTGACATCCTTTAACGGAGCCGTTGGAGCATGGCAACTTCCCATGCTATAGATTAGCCAACTTCAGATTCTGAGATTTACCTAGATGAACTGTGGATTGCTTAGTTCCTTATGGGACTAGTGTAAGTAAACAGGGAACACTAGGCTACTTGCGAGTTTCCTCAATCTATGGAAAATCATAGATTTAAGAGGCTGTACAGCCTCTATATTACATCTTTAGGCATCAGCTCAGAAAACTTGCTTGATACTACCCCAGGCAGAAACTGTACTTCTTGAGAAGGATTTGCCTAGCCCGGAAATATAATTGCTGGGGCTTACTAAAACCTAGATTTTTTAACGAGAAGCTTACCATAGTTATGTGTTATCTATCGATTCAAAAGTTTGAAAAACTACCCACAGCTGATTTAATCTTAAAACACGACCATCTAAGATTTTTTAGTTTTAGAATAAATTCCATCAACAATATCAAGTTAATAATTTGTGTCGTTTTCTATATGAAGTGTTTCTACAAACGACGCAGGTCACATAATAGAATGAGGTTGATTATAGGTTAACTAGTAAAACTTTTCTGGTTTTTTTGGTAAAAATATAATTCTTCTCATCCAACCATCAAGCTTATGTTGACATGGGCTATTATAATATGTATGTTAACTAACATAACATGTTATATGTTTTGTTTGCTTTTTTTACGAGGAAACCGAATTTACCAGTACCCAGGTAGGTCTTTATCTGGGGTTTGCGGAGCACTGCCGAAGGAAACTATCCGCCAAAACATCTCAGTTTCTTTCTATCCCATCCCGACTTGCCGCGGGATCACCGTTTGACATAACTTCACAACAAGCTGGAGGCTCTTTATTAGCTGGATAATTTCTCTTTTTATCACCCATTTTCCCCCTTTTTGAGTGATTTCTTTTGGGACTATCCCAGCTGGGCTTCTCTGAGGATAAACTTCTCAATGGTCTTCCAGCTTTCTTCTTCTGCAACCATAAAATCACAGATATTTTCTTGAGAAATCGGCGACCCAAGCTTGGTTCACAGATACTCCCTCTCTGGTATCCATCTTCTGCAGTCGAAAATCGCATGTACTGCGCTGTCCTCCTCCGCCTCACAATCCAGACAGCTTGCTTCATCTGATCGTCTGAACCGGTGGAGATGCGCCCGAAAACAACCATGCCTCGTCAATGCTTGCATACGGTAACAACCAACCTCGCCGGACCCCCTACTCAGCCATTTTTTTAGATCCGGAATTAATCTATGTGTCCATCGACTGGACACCTCTTCATTCCATCTCTCCTGCCACCTAATAAGAAGTCTATCTCTGGCCTTTCTCTTTATTGAATGGACAACACTCGCATACAACCTTCTTTTCTTTTCTCTGGGTCAACCAACATTAGGCATCAACCGTAATAGGTCCCTTGCCACCACGGCGGCCTTCTTTGACACCCTTATCACGTGAGGTTCAAATGTGAGACCCCTGTTCACTTCAACTCCAAGGAACGACAGCTGCCTCTTTCAGTCGATCCCTACACCATCTACAACCAATCTTGGCATCCTATACGATCTTCTCTTCGTCACCAGTACCACTTCCGTCTTGTTGACCGCCATATCTAGCCCTCTGCTCGTCAGTACCTTTCTACAATTGCATTGCTACATCCTGACCCCCAAGATATGCTCTTCCAAAGGCTCGACAATGATGATGCTATTATCGGCGAACCCCACGATCTTCACTCTTTCCGGTAATTGGATTTCCAACAGGTCGTCGTACACTAATGTCCAGAAGATGTAAACTAACTTATGTTAGTTAATTTTAACATAAAATTAACTTCCGTTCTTTATTATTGCGTTATAGTGACCAAAAGAATCTTTTATAGTTTGAGAATTTTTTAATCTAACGCCGCTAATTGATTTCCTAAGCTTTGAACTGGGAGTCAACATTATTCAATGCATTAAGATATTACTATCAGGTAGACGGACATATTGGATACATTTATTTAATAGAATAAAAAATTTAGTATTAAAATTTTATATGATAATGGTAGTGGTTTAAGTGTTATAGGCTATTCCTTATCATTGCAGGTCGGCGAGCAGATGTTGTGTTGCTGACACGGGATGGGTGTCGGATGGATTGTACTTCAGGTGGCACTCCTCGCGGTTGGTTGCCGTAGTCAGGAGACCAATCCAGGATTTTTCAGTGAATTTGTTAAATTGGTTGAATCAGCTCTTGATTTAATTTTCAGTCCTTTCTATGGTAAGAATATTTTATAAGTTTAAACATCAAATTATAATATAGTTATTTTGGCCTAGTTTTCTTTAGAAATGTAATCAGTCCTAAGAATGTAATCAGTCGTTTTAATGTATAAATTAAAATATTTTAGATATACATTTTATTTTAGTACAATTAATTTTACCTGTAACCATTATAAAAATGACCTAAATACAGACACAAATTATATGTGACAAATTAAAATATTTTTATGCGGTTTCATATCTTAATTACTTTATTTAGTATTTAATAAATCCATTCAAATAGTAATTTCAGGTATATTGAGAATTAGAAGTATGTCAGTAGTATAAATTAATCGTTGTACGACGATATAGATGCTTAATTTAATTGTATTGTCCATCTATGTAAAGAATTTTGAATATGCATCAAATATTCTGTCCACGAATTACATTTATTACCATAATATTGGCTACATTCCTTTTATGTACAATGAAAAAAACGTAACATCTGTAGGTTAAAATTCAACTTTTTATATTTCATGACTTTTATAATTTTTTAATCTTGTACGTAAAAGACGTTTTTATTTTAGAAATGTAAAAATGTAAATGAGGTGATGCAGAAGTATTTTCAACAGTATTCTGTATCTTATTTTGTCGGACAAATGCATTATTTATGTCGGTAAAAACGAAATTGAACTACATATCAGTGACTTGGTTAACTTTTTAAAAAGGCCATATGTATTTATAACAAAATTGACGGTGAAAGTAAGTTAACATTTAGGTTTATATACTGCTTGTAAATATTGGGCTAGTGACACTGATTTTTGTTAATCGCTAATTAAAAAATATATTAAAGGCCTATAAATTGGTTGAATATTGTTTTTAAACATTAAAGAACATGTCTACTTAAATTACTTAATTGTGAAACATTAATGGTGAATATTTTTACCTACATTATGCAGACATTCTTTATTATTCAGGTACCTAACTGTTAAAAAAGGAAACGTACGTCATCTTCTGTTAGGTTAATTAAGAATGTTGTATTATTCTACCCACTTCCATATAATTTATTTTTGTTGTTTTAATATAAATTAATGTTTCTTTTGTGTTAAGTGTGTTTATGTCACGAAACAGGAACTAAATTGAACATACTAAAGAAAATACAATGATAGTAAATTAGTGCACTTACACCTCATATATTCCGTATTAGAATAAAGTATGTTCACTTTTTTATTAAAAAGGTAATTTTAGTAAATTCCTAAAATTAGATCTAAAGCAGCGAAAAATTAAATTGGTTTACAAGATTAAATCTTTACTGTTTGCGGATGATTTGTGGATTGCGTAAGAGAGTGAAGTTGAGCTTCAGAGATCGGCGTATGTTTTAAATAAGTTACGTAAAAAATATAATTTCGACGTTTCTGTAGCAAAAGTCAAAGGTAATGGCATTTATTGGTAAATGTCCTACCAGGTCTAAAATTGTGGTAGATGATGTAGGACTCGAAAAAGTATCACAATACAATTTATTTAGGTTGTGGTATCGAGTTAGATCAAAATTTGGAGATAGAGAAGAAAGTTGGAAAATTCCAAGCAGTGTGCGGCAATTATTAGATAAACTCTAGGCAGGAAACCAAAAAAAGAAACCCATATAAAGTTTTACAAGGTGATAGCTGCCCCAGCCCTACTCTATGGATGTGAGTCTCAAGGATTAGTACCAGACCACAGGAGAGTAGAGTACAGGCGGCAGAGATACGATTCCTTAGAAGAACAAAGGGTTGCAGTCGTAGGGACCAACTAAGAAACGAGGACAAAAGAATGGAACTGTGCGTTTACAACCTGAATGGGAAGATTACAGAATATCGAATCGTTGGAGGGAGCACGCAGAGAGAATGCCTCAGGTAAGGATCCCCTCAGTGTTTTGCAACGCAGACCGTTATGGAGGAGAGATGTTGGGAGGCCACGCAAAAGATAGCAATAATTCAATAGTTTGTCGCTATTGTGAGTTGGAACAGGCGACCTAATCCTTAATTGTGAGAAGAAGAGTAGACGAAAGCCTGAACTAATTTTCAGATTTACTACTACTGAAAATGTAATGTAAATCGTAATTGAAAGTATGAAAAACAAAAAATTTTGGAGAAATAATAACTGAAAATTTGTTCACACTTTAATAAAAACATTGCTGGATAAACGGAAATATTACAATTACGTAGGATACAAATAAAGTATGTGATTTTGGATAGAGATGAAAATATTTAAAAAACTTCTAATAGTTCATGTTGCCGGCAGAAGTTGCGGTAGAATCTAACGAAAACGGACGTTTATTCTGTTCCAAACTTCTAGGTTGTGTCAGTAACTGCGCAAAATATTTCAGTGATTCAAAAGTAGTGGTTTTGTTAAATTATGATTCCAAAAATAAATGGATTAGGAATACGACCTGTTTCGACTGCACTGCCCATTTTTTCGCGGCTATCCTCATCTCTTCGTAGTAAATGCTCGTTTCACTTACCGATGCTCACTCATTCGTGTCAAATCCCCCTCCTATTTCTCTCTGTATGCACGGGATTAGGACGAAACCCATGTCCTAGGGTAGGTGTTTGCTCTGTATATCTCAGAAGTAGTTAGACGAGCTACTTTATTCCTAAAGAAAAAACCGATTGTTATCTATCTGTACATCTATAGTCAAAGGGCAAGTAGGGAAATTCTACAGGGCCCATACACAAATTGCTCGTGTCCCAGCAGCTGTTTAAAAATAATTTGATGATTCGAAAAACAAGTTTTTGTAATAATTTAACTCTACGACAAAGGTTAACACTTTTTTTATTTACTTACGATTACTTTTTTTATTTACTTCTCGTATAGACATGATTTTTTGTCACACTCTTTAGTTGTAGTTCAATACAAAAAAAATTATGTTATATTGCTGCTGGGTCTTAATAAAAATAGAAAATTAATAAAAAAAAATTGCCGGCCGCATTGGTGTAGTTGGTAACGTGCTCGCCTCTCATCATGCGGTTTTAGGTTCAAATCCTACTCAGGCACGGCATATTTTCATACGTTACAAAAAATCATTTCATACTTCACAGTTACAACCCAACGTCGTCGCTAATGACCACTGTAGTTGATGCGACGTTAAATAAACAAAGAAAAAAATAATAGAAAATTGAATGTCTCGTACAGTGTGTATTTTTCTTTGAAATTTACGATACACACACTTAAGTACCTATTTCTTTAAATTACATAATTACTTTATTATAAAGTGAATTACGTGACTTAGAAATTATTATTTATTTTAATGACATTAACATAAAGACACGGAAACTCGCTCATCTTGTTAAATAAAAACGGAAACGAATGTAAAAGCGGTTGAGTTGCTAATAGTAATACCTTGTTTGGTACCTATTTAAATCGGACGAGTGTAATTGATTAATATGAAAATAAATTTATTATAGCATATAATTGAGAAATAATGGCATACGAAAACAGGTGGTTCCTGTCGTATTTATTTAATTTTTGTTTTGTTTTACTAGATTGTTCAAGACAATGTTTTTAACAAATTACTCGTATTTTTGTTCATAACTTCTGTTTGTCGTTACGAAATCAATAAATTAACGAATTCGATATAGTTTAATGCATAACATTATTAAGCTTCTGCACACTTGAAAATAAGCGATTCTTTTTTAAAATATTGCAATATTTGTTTTGCGGGTCTACATATTTCTCCGCTGCTCGCATCCTGTAGCCAATTGTCTTCTGTCTTCTAAGTCATCGTTTCTAAAGATTCCTCACTACTCTGTAATAGCGGGGGCTCCTTGAATTTATATTTTCTTAGGGCTACTTCTTTTCCTTATACTTTCTGGACGGAAAAGGAAAGCTCCTTGGAGCCATCTGTCCGCTGCCATTCCTTAAAATTGTTTTATTACTATATTATTAGTTTATTTGTTTATTATTTCCTGTATTTCATTTACAGGACGAAGACCAGAGGAAACAGTTCTGTACAAAGGCTTCCAACTCTTCAGAGTATTTCCTCGCACAGAAGATCATGTGGATGAGTTAGAAGATATGCTTGAAGATGAGGATGGCGTTCAATTCTGGACTCCGCCGTTAAAAAATCATACTACTGATATCTTACTACCTCCTGACATGGTCGGCGATGTTAAGGAATTTCTGAAGGAACAGAACATGGAATACAGTGTACTGATTACAAATCTTAATGTAAGTACTAACATGTTTTTGTCTCCTTAGAATCAAGTGAGTTGGATTTTAATTGGTTGCAGATACACTAACCCTAATCGATTGTCAGTCACTCAGGTTTGAGCATTCTCTTTTAATCTGTTTTGATTAATTTTTGCCTGTTATTTTAAACTCCACCTCTTGTTAATCAGCCACTATGAGGGGACAATACAAGATAGTTCAATGTTTTCGGTTTAACTTACCAGTTACCTTATTTTTCTTGGTATACTTACCAAGATTTTCAGAGTTACAGCTTTTTTTGGAAGGTTTAGCCCATAGAACTAAGTGGTTGAAATTCAAACGCTTTAATTTTCATAGGCATCGCTTACAGTAAATTCATGCTGATATTTTGAACTGTAGCTGTTAGGGAATGTAGGTATAGAAATAATGAGTTTTGTTTTACGCCACGTACTTTCTTTTTAACCCTTGGGAGAAAATGTTTACAATACAAACGCTTTAGTTTTTCTATCTAACCCCTAAGGGACAATTATGCAATAATTACATTTATGAAAAAAGTATTAGAAATAATTATTACAATTACAGAATAATATAGTGTTTGCCGATCTATCCACAGGGTAGGGTTGAATCTTGGTAGGGTAGGGGGAAAAGTAGAGCAAATACCCTGAACAACACATCCTAGGGGCGAGAAATTGACCCTTGGTATTATAAATAAAAATTGTATATTATGTGTGAAAACTCTAGTATAAATAATATCACTTAGAAGAAAATTGGTAGAACTACCGACTTGAGGGAATTTTGGAATCCTAATACCTAAAAGTGGTAATTCGGGAGGTGGAAGGTTGTAGACCCACTTTTGCTTCCACTGTTCTAGATCCAGGACTGACTACTATATCTTGTGGAGGGATTTCCTGCGGGAAACCATCCAACCAGTACTCAAGTTTCATGTTTCAGAGGGCTTACCTCTCAAATCTTTCTCATTCCTCAAGACTGGGTCGGATTGGCCGTTGTTGCCACCTCCAACGGATACAATTAGGGAACCACATGATTGTTTGCTGGTCACAATTTCCATTCATGCTCGAAATTTAAAGTGGTCCAGCGTTGAATTATTTGAAACAAAGCTTGTAATAAGACATTTTATATGTGTTATTTTTGAAGTTTTACATAGTATTTAAAATACAGGAAATTTTTTTGAATAATGTTTGAGGCTGGTATTAAAACTAACAAATATTCTTATGATCAGATGCAATTCTTATTGTTAGAAAGAGTGAAGGTAAATCAATTAACACTACGTTACGGAAAAACTATGAATGGGTAGCCTGAATCAGTGATTTTGATTATTAAATTATATATTGTTTTCACACAATCGTTGAATTGTGTATCACCTATATAAATCAGCGTAAAATCTTTGCTGATAAACTTATGAAGTTCAAATAATGAAACAGAGTTTTATGGTGCTCACTTCTTAACTAAAAAAATCAGATAAGTTCCTATCTTCTTAATTAATAAAATAAAAAAATAATAATTAAACTAAGTATGCCACACTAACGTTGAGTTTTCAGTTAAAGTGAATTGAAGTTTTAAGTCACTAGCTGGGAGTCTAAAATGGAATTTTCTTTGCAGTACATTAAACATTAATTTAGTGTTACTTTGTTTTAGATTAGTAATGCTTCATTGGTAGTACAATAAAAAAAAAAAATCAGTTACGGAATATTACATTAGTTCATAGTTACATTAATAATCTGTTCGTTAGCTTTTTTGTTCATTAGTGGTTACTTTGAGATTTTGTGTAACAC
Source organism: Catonia carolina (assembly GCA_035578175.1). NCBI lineage: Eukaryota > Metazoa > Arthropoda > Insecta > Hemiptera > Achilidae > Catonia > Catonia carolina. The sequence goes on along the minus strand of JAQMRL010000001.1, from coordinate 101,406,002 downwards.
ACTAACAGCTACGCGACGGAGGTTTTTGGAGGTTGTTTTACGCCCTTTGTCTTAATGTTCAAAATAGTCACTTTACACATTAAGGCTATTGTAGACAGATGATAGATAAAAATAAATGATGAAAAAATCCCGACCTAAATGGAATCGAACTCGTCGCCCCTAACATAAAAACCAGTTACGCTGACCACTACACCAATAGGCCACCAACGGTGACGGCCAGCATTATTTTTGTATAATACGGTGTAAAATATTTTCAGACGTAGTCGGAAATCGAACCTGGAACTTTTAACCAAGAGTTTGCATGATTAATACCGAGGCGGTCTTCTACGTTAGAATTCCAAATACGGGTAAAATTAATTTCATTAACTGGTGAATAAACAAGCTCTGATGACAATTTTACGTATTAATTTTAGGTTCAACATATATTATTCTTACATTGCGAGGAACGCATCGTAGAACGCGGAAGTGAGTAGTGATTATTCTACCTTAAAGAAGAAATTAGGCGGTTAAATAGATGGCAATAATACAATTTTTACGCTCATTCAAGTCTGAAAGCATTCTACAAGTAATTTGTTTTGTTGCCAAAATTTTAACGCATTTCTCCACGAAAAACTTCGAGTCTAGATTATAAAAAACAAATTTTAAACACTGTACGTATAACTTAGCTCTTTTATACTGTAACTTTGTAGCATCTGTTTCAATAAAGTGAACCAGTCTACAAGCATGATAGTAGTCCATTCTCCAGCAACTGGAAAAGTAGTTTGATTACTATCACCAGACTGGACTAGTTCAACAGTAGAGCCAAATGAGAAAAATGGCTCACAATGTAACTTAATTGCTGTACTTATTCTTTTTGTTTTTTTTTATGTTATAAAAGATTTATTCCACTTTTCCAGTTGTGTAAGCAACTTATAAATCTTTCAGACACATCATTTTGTTATTCTACATTTTATCTTCGACATTTCCACGATCTCTTTGTTGTGTCATTTAAATCAGAAACAACCTATATTTCCTTTACTAATTGTTGTTACTTTCTCTGAGAGGATTTATTTACATTTTTTAATCGAAATCAACATAACTGAATTTATAATCTGAATCTCAAAATTGAAAATAATTTGATTAAAATTTATATTACAGCGCTTATACACTCAGCCGATTATATTTTATTTTATGTTAAGACGGAAATTTACATAACAACCTGTTCATGTAGTTCTGATTGAACTACAATAAACATATTAAAATAATTCAAAAATATCAAATTCAGTGATGACTACATCCTATAGATTTTTAGGCAAAGCCACGTTATTTTACTAGTCGTATGGAGGAATAAATTATCCGTTTTTAATTTAGTAATAAATAGGATTTTCGGTAAAAACATTTTATTGTATCATTTGGTTAACATTTTCAAATAAGTTATTTTGTAAAATATATGATTAGGCCTATATTATCAGAAGATAAAAATTATTTCAAAAAGTAAACCATAAAGATAATTGATTTTCTGGATTTCGTCTTCACCGAGTTATTGAATTTAAAAAAGTCCTTAATTTTAAGGGCTAAAATGATTCAATCTAAGTTTGTTGAGTGAATTGTTAATACAAATATCAATATTTTTTGTTAGCATTATATGATATTACATGTAAGCAAATTCAATTTTATTGGTTTGGTTCAGTGTAGGCTGAAGTTTCTGGAATTTCTGTAAACGATAGGTAGGCCTACAAACTATGTTTTTGAAGTAATCAGTATTTCGATAGATAACTGGGTTACAATAGAATTATTTGATTACTTTTATACAGTTTAGATTCTACGATTTCAGTATTATTAAATAACCCAACCAAGAATAACTTCTTTGTTTAACCATTGTTTAACCATGAGTAATAAACAATGAATTTTTTGTGAATTCAGTAACATATGCATCGTAAAACAATATTTAAAGTTTCTTCTAATGTCACAAATTGTCCTAATTCTTATATCTAGCCCTGTTCACTTGCACCATCTCTAGATGTGTATCATTTTCTGTTTGCCGTGGTGCTGGAAGAGGCTTCTGTTGAAGCATCCGTAAATTCCGTAAAAGTTTCCATTTAGATGGTCCAAATAAAAGTTTGTAAGTACAAGATCAGAAGATACTTAAGAACGGAAGGTAATAGTTGATGTTGAAGCTGTTGAAGTCATCTCTATGCGATATTTGAAATCGTAAATTTGGATATTGACTAACTGAAACATTTTGAAAAGATTCGTTTAGATGTCAGTGAAATTAGTCAAATATTCGAATTTATTTACTTTTGGCTATATCATTTACAAAAGGCATCTTCAGACAATGACGAAATGTTCCATTTGACTCGTAGAATGATGCTCCATTGAAATGTTCAGAAATGTCGATTAGAAGGCCTAACGTTTATGTTTCTTTTGCTGTTTTTCCAGTACGAGTCCGTATGTTCAGATTGGATGTACGTATCATAAAAATTTATAGCAATATTGTTTGCCACGTTACATTCGGTGTGAAATTAAGGTATGATAATATAACATGTCACAGAGTTACAAATGTCACAAATTCTGATGCTTACTTTTACGTACCTCGTCATGAAAACCCTACCTTATATCTCACAAGACTGTTTTTATTTTATTTTCTGTGTTTTAATGGACATAAGTTGTTACTACCAATTATGATAAAAAGATCGGAACACTTTTAGCTTTTAAATTTTTTCAGAATAGAAATATATAATAAAGATAATATAATGAAATATAAAGATAATATAATATACATGTAGTGTGCAAGGAGTGGACAATGGAGTTATAAGAGCTATGGAGTGGAGGGTTCTAAAGGAATGAAGACGTGTTGCTCTTTAGGTCATCAGCCGAAAGGCTAGTTTAAACCTCCGAGGGTTTACTAAGTAAAACGAGGAGTGAGGTGGTTTATCATGCCTTTTTCACTAAGTTGAAAAGTACGCTTATCAGCTTGCCAGGCCCTCTGAAGAGCATCTACTTTTCACTCTGCAAATGACACCTTCACTTACTTCACCACAGGGTCTGGCTGTGAAGTGAAATTTATTGCTGTCAGAGAAGATAACTCTGACTAGTGTCTTTTCAACTTCTACATCTTCTGTTCTTAAATGCTTCAGTCATAATAAAGACAAGTTCAGTATAAATGAATGGCGTTTTGGGTTTCTGTAAATGTCTAGTGCTGCAGAATAATAGCTATTATAATAATATACAAGTAGATTTAACTACTGTATTTAAAGCTGGACGATTTCAAATTATAAAATTTGTATTGAATTGAAATGTATCTGGGTTAGATAAAAAAATAAAGTAATCTTACGATCGGAATAAGGACATGCATAAGTAAAAGCATTTGTGTAAACTACACATGTATACTACTGCAGGTATTTTGCATAGATATGTTAAAAAGAAACAAAAAATACTAAAGGAGCCTGTATGTATTTATCTTTAACTATTATGTGACAGTTTAGAACAACCTAGATAAAATTATGTGGAGCTCGTTCCGTCATTCTGTTCCGACAACTCTCAATTCTTTGAAGCATGGGATGTAAAAAAAGAAGCACACAAACAAAATTACACCTAACACACCTTCCTGTGTAGTGACCAGTCATGCTAGTTTTCGTCCGCTTTTATTTATTTGGAATAGTTCCCAGTTAGTATATTTGTCTTTCACCGACATACAAATAATTACCGTGATATTGTTTACTTGTCTGCTAAACCTGACAAAGTATTGTAAATACAAGTTTGCTGAAATTTTTATATTGTAGTATATTAGTAACTTAAGTACGTATACGAATACACATAGTTTTACAAACAGTTCTAACCAGTATTTTAATCCTTTTCTTTTGTTTTTAAAATATAAATATGAAAATAGTGTTAGTGTTAAAAAGTTAGGTATTTAGTTTTCGATTAACTTATTTCTTAGAAAACCATTTCATCTCTTAGATTTGAACACTTTAGACTTAGACTTTATTAAGTTAAAGTAATAAAATTTTATAAACATGAGACTAAGTAAATAAACCAATGAAAACATTGAATGAAAATTTTTTTGTTGGCTACTTATCTGTGAGATTCATAATTTTATCTTCATTCTGCAATTGTTATCCGAATGAAAAGTTAAGCAAAATAAAATATAAGTAATGGAATAAACATAGTAAGAAATAAGATAGAAGCGGTTGCCTCTGTAGTCCAGTGTTTAACGTGCTATGCTGCAAAGTGGAGATCTCAGATTAGATTCCCATTCAGGGTCTAAAACAGTTATAACACGTTCAAATCCACCATTTGCCAACCCAAAGTAGTCGCTAATGACCAAGATATTGGTGTGAATTTAAATAAAAAAAAAAAGCTGCCGCCGCGTATCGTATTGTATTTTGGCTATAAAGCGGGAAATCCTAGATTTGATATGATTTGGAAATTTTAACTAGAAAAAACTGACTAACCGTTTTATTCTTAGTCGTAGTCATTAATGATCAAGCTGTAGTTGCGACTTCAAATAAACTGATGTAAAGGAAGAAAATAGAAGCAATGGTCACAGATTTTGAGGGTTTCTTAGAATACTTTAAGACTACTCTGAGTATTTACGAATCTTTATTTTATGAACTTACTAGCAACTCCCGCTCGCTTAATTTTGGATTCATATACTATTTTTTATTTATAGACCGTACAACTCTGAAATAGCTACTCGTATAATTATTGAACCTTCCTTTTTGTAGTATAAACTTTTATAATGTTCAATAGGCAATTACCAATTGTTCCTGTAGTTTCTTGGTACGCATTACCAAAGTTATGTCAGTCCAATGAACGAACAAACTTTGTTCATTGTAGTCCTAGTTTTAAAAGAAATAGATTTGCCGTAAAATTAAGTGTAAGTGATAAAGCATTACTAACACAAGTTGTAACTTGTGTATTGTATTTTTCTTTAGCTCTTGTTATTATTTTTTTGTGTTTATTTTTTTTAATTTTGTTTATTACGCATCAACTAAAGTGGTCATTAGCGACGACGTTGGGTTGCAACTATGAACAATGAAGGATGAAATGATTTTTTGTAACGTATGAAAATATCCCGTGCCTTAGTAGGATTCGAACCCAAGACCGCATGATGAGATGCGAGCTCGTTACCAACTACGCCAATGCGGCCAGCAATTTTTATTTTTATGTTGGTCTAAAATAAAACCTATAGCTGTAACTTAAAAAAAATCCAATTTCTTCCTTTAGAAGTAGGATTTTTAATAATTGTTCCTTAGCAAGCAACTACGATCCAAATGGAATTTACATATTAAATTTTCAGTTTCTAGAGCTTGGTTCTGGAGCTTTAGTGATGAGTGATACTCCTTATTTGTTATGGTGAGTTAGTCTTACTCTTACATAAACGTACAGGGTAAATTCAACGGAAATAAATAATTAATATATTGATAATTATTAGGTAGAAAAAATGTTATAGGCTAATAAGTAATTCCTGAAAACCTAATGATTTTTTACATTATTTAACAACACGTTGAAAATATTCGCGTTAAAGAAGACTAGTACAGGTCAAAACTATTAATTATTTTATAAATTACTACAGAAATAACGTAATTCTTGTCAAAACGCCGAAATAATAAAGTGCAAGTAATTAGGCCACCGTTTAAAATGATGAACTTAGCGTGGTAAAATCAAGAATTGGTCGATAAAGTCAACAAACAGTACGTAGGTTGTGAATTAGGTTCCTGAATAATTAGTGATCATGTAACAAAAATAATTAAGTCCCGTTGTTCGTTTGGAAAATATGAGTGTTTACACTGCGGTCTCATGGATTTACCATGAAAGTACTAAATGTTAATTTTATTAATTTATTCCGTCTACTTAGCACGTAGTAGGTATGTAGTTTTTTCACCGTAGGCACTTCATTGAGGTTTGCTTACTACCACTGACGATGGTTTGCCATTAGCAGTAGACTACCTGCGGAATAAAAAAAGAGATACTATTACTTAACACATGTTAATTCCTTTATTTTACTATTCCTTTTTATAGGCTACTATTTCTTATAATTTAGGAGGATGAGAATCATTTGGAAATACGCCAGTCACTAAACGATTTTACTCATTTGTTGTTGTTTAGGTCATCAGCCAGAAGACTGGTTTGAACCTCCAGAGGCTTTACTAAGTAAAACGAAGAATGAGGTGATTTAATATTGCGTTCCTCACACTGAGTGGAAAAATAGCCTACGCTTACCAGCGGTTCAGGCCCTTTGAAAAGCATCTACTTTCCACCCTGCAAATTATAACTTTACTTCATTCACCACAGGGTCTGGCTGTATAATGAAATTCATTACTTTCAGAGGAGATAACTATTAATAGTGTCTTTTACATTTCTACCTCTTCTGTTCTTAAATGCTTTCAATCATATAATTGGCTGACCATTTAATAAGAAACAGAACTATTTTTGTAGCCCTGAAACTAGCAAATCGGTGGAAATAATTTAACAATCCACCTGCTTGTTATGGACATTCATACTATAATTAGCTTAGCCGAATTGTTAAAACTGATGTAACTTATATTACATAAAAAAACAAAAAACCTCTCTTATTATTCATCCAGGAATTGAAAATATTCTATTGAAACTTTTCAGTTTGTATTGTTGTAAATTTTAATAAAGGGTAAGAAAATCGGTCCGGTGGATTAACAGACCTTACTGAATGTCAGTTCCTTACCGTGAAGAAATTGTCGTAGAACATACTGTTAAAATTCACACCAAACTAGTTCTTTCTTTGGCCGGCCCGTGGTGTAGTGGTCAGCGCAACTACTTTTACACCGGGTTTACTTCCCAGTCAGGTCTGGCATTTATTCATCACTCATTTTAATCTTTTATTTTTCTCATCGTCTGCATTAACAATAGGACTAATTGCAAACCAGTTCGGACGTAAAACAATAAGTTCTTAATTTACATTTCTGGATCATACATTAGAAGTATGTTAAGTTATTAAGTAATTAACAAAGAAAATAAAAATGTTAAATTTTGTACTTTACAGAAAGTTATAAATCAGCAAAATCCAAGAGACATAAAAGAAGATAAACTAAAACGTGATCACCCACTGACGTGGCAGAAATACCATCGATACCAAGGTAAGTCGAGCTTGTTTAAATTCTAGTTGCATCAATGAAACTGTAAATTTATACTTGGTAATTACACAATGGATTGCAATTGAAGTTTTAAATCATTTTAATAACAGTCCTATTAATATATTAAATTAGCGTCATGAACTTGTTTTTTTTTTTTATAAATGGGTAGGCTAATGCTAATAATAGGCCTACTAATTTACGCCCGCTCAGCTATATATTTCTCCAACAACTTTGTAAGTAGCCTATGCCTAAATTTTATGACTGAAATTATTGATATCATTTTAAGATAGGTAGGCCTATTATTTATACAATTATGAAAACTACATTTACTCCGTAGTACTAAGTCGGTATTTGTCAGTCTTCTTAAAAATAATGTCTATTGAAAACTAAAAAAAAGTTGGCATAAAATTTTTTAAATAGTTAAAGCAAATTTATGGAATAAGACTGAATAAATCTTGAAACTTCGATAAAAATGTGGTTTAGAATTTAGACCTTATTTTTTTAAAAAACTTCATTGATTCATTTTATGATTTAATTTTTCAGATATTATGGACTATTTAGCGTTTTTAGAAGAAAATTATTCTGATATTGCAGAAGTGAAAACAATTGGAACTTCGTCAGAGGGTAGGAGTTTAAAAATAGTAAAAATTTCAGCGTCTGGAAAGAGTAAAGAAAGTAAAACTAAACCAGCTATTTGGATTGATGCTGGTAAGTAAAATATATTTGAAAACACTAAGTAGATTAATAATTTAGACAATGTTCGTAAATTATTAACTGATATTCATATACTTTCATTGACTGTTTAGTACTAAATTTAAGTATTAAAAAATTGGTCTTGGTTCTTAAAACAAGTTTTTCTAAATTTATTTATTCCAGTTCTGGGAAATAACTTGATTTATTTTTTGAATTTTTTGGTATGTTTATTATTTTATCGTAGCCGATTTTGTACGAATCACAGCGTGAAGCTATCTGTAGTTTTTAAATCATGTAAAAACACATTCGGCTCGCAGAAATTATTACTATCTGAATTCTCAATAAGTTTGCCTAATTTTTGAAATAAAAGTAGTATATTAATTTCTAAACTATTACTATGACCTGACTTAACGGCGGGAAGGAAGATTCAGTTTTTTGGATGGACAGTAAGAAAGTGTTTTTGATAATGTGCTTTGATCATAACGCTACTTCTTGTAATAACGTATAATTATTTGTTTTGTTAAATATTTATTTAAAAGAACAGAATTAAAACCGAACGTTTGTAATATACATGTCATTTAGTTGCTTCATACGGAATGCTTAGTTGTAATGTGCATGTTACTGAATTTGAGGCTTGCTACCACGAACTCCTGCTCCAGATGACAATCTACTATTCTTATAGTGCAAACATAAATGGATCTGCCTGTTTATTTAATACCATACTATATCCGCCCTGTATGAATAAACTTCAGTCAGAATGAGAAAGCTTTGGCAAGGTGGGTGCGGGGAGCATTAGCCACGCTTTTATACAAACATTGTGCTTTATAATATAGTAGTACAACGTACAATAACAAAACAATCATCATGTCAGGGAGTGGGTCGATGTTTTTCTTCTGTATAGTAGTGCTGATTAACAGAGGGAGCCAGTGCATTCTAAGGGGACGTTTATTTGTACAAAATAATACTATGTTTGTAGAGTGTTTGGAGTGAAGTGTAACAGATATAATTATAGCATTATAAGGTATTATAGTATTATACCTAACTACAACCTCAAAATTTAATGCCGCTACCTAAAATAAGCTTACATATGCTTAAAATGTTTAGTAACATACTGTATAAAAAAATCAACCGGAATTTGTAACTCGCTGTAGTGGCGCCTACAGATAAAGTATGAACATCACAAAACCTACAAATCCACAACTATCGTGTATTTCTAGGAAGAAAGTTCAATCCGGTTTTCTTCCAGACTCAGTGTTTAGAATGCAGTAGACCGTTTCTTCCCTAAAGGTGTTTAACTCACATTTTACTGTTCCTTTTCACCTAATTCTTCATCTCTCACTCGTCTCTGATCATTGTACAATGGTCGATAATTTTCAAAAGAATGTTAACATTAAGAACGTTTTAGGTGTGAATTACGATTAGAAATTTAAGGATCCACATAATAGTGGCTCAACATAATGTGAGTAATCTAAGTTAATTAATTTACTTATTTAGACAATATAGATTGGATAGGTAAATGTATGCTATTTTTATGTGTACACACTATATATTACACATATTAAATTTCGCGTGGTTGGTGAAGTTGCAAGATGTAGTCTGGTTTAATTTGCGGTTGCAGGAGCGCACGGTCGAGAATGGATAACACCGGCTGTGGCCTTGTTCATTATAAAACAACTGGTGCAAGGTTACGGGGCCAACAAGAGGTTAGTGAACAACATGGACTGGTACATCATGCCCCTGCTCAACCCAGATGGATACGAGTACACACACACAACTGACAGATTCTGGCGTAAAAATAAGGCTCCGGCCGGTTCTTCATCATTCCGTGGTATATTATCGCGAAAGTCAAGGTAATCATAAAAATAGGAATAATATGAAGTAAAATTTACCAAAAATTAACCCAAGTATCTAACAATACCGTTGTTAATTTCAGTAAATACTCCATATTTTGTGAATAGGTTGGTATTTAGGTTACTTAGTAATTTACAACAAAAATTCAGAAACAAAGTAACAACAGATGTAAAAAGAATACTTGAACAAATATTTTTTATCTCAAAATAAAACTTGTAGAAAAAAGAATGTACGGTCTACGTGTGGTCACAATAGGAGACTAACCAGTTTTTAATAACCCGACTGTGAATAGTAAAAAATGTAGGTTGTAAAGCATGTTACATAGGAACGGCCGCATTTAGGTCTAAATAAATAAAGCTCTGATCTACTAACGACGCTCCAAAAATAACTTTTATGAACATGATATAAGCCTAGATTGATTTTATAACTATTATCATTCTCATAAAATATTATGATATATTTTAAAAAAGCACTAACTAGCTTAAATTCTTTAACAATCATGTTCTTTGTAAACTTAGAAACATTGTAGGCATGTAAATATTTCATCAGTAAAAAATGATTGATTTTAATGGTCTCCACAAGTGAACCTGATTTCTTCACTAACTGAAGTTTTCTCCTTTACTATCATTTCGCATAATTTCAAAAGACACGATAAGTTCTAAAATTGTGTAATACAAGGTCATGCTGGCCTACTTAGTAATTTTACAAAAAGCAAATTTTGTGAAATTTTAGCAATGCAAAATATCGTTCTTCTTCTTTCGAATGGTTTTCAAGTTTTTAGTCGTTAACTAATCCTAAATTTTGAAGTTTTGGCTTTTCTAATTTCATTGCTTTAATTTTTGTCTCATCTCTGATTTTTTCCTCACAAAATAATACAATAATTTTCTAACAGTTGTTTTAGACTGGAAAGGAACTAAATTTTTTATTCATGAAGTTAGTCACTTTTAGTCTCTTTATTAACACTGGTTTTATATACATATGTAGCCTACATATTAATTTCTTGACATCCCAGAGCCACATACAAACAATTGGCCAGTATTTGTTCCTTTTTGTCTAAATTTATGGAGGAAGAATGAAATACTATAACTTTTGTTAACAAGCAATGAAGATTAATTTGTCATGTATAAGAGTAATTTCAGGATGTTTAGTATACCTACACGTAGTAGACTATACCTACACGTTTCAGTACTGTTCATGGTGGTTTTTAAGCTGTCAGAAAATACCTACAGCAGAGCTTCTTAGATAAAGTAACAAACCTCTGAAGGTTAATGTTGCTCCATACTGAGATTGTTATACGAAATGGTAATAGCACTTCAAGAAATCGAAAGGAACCAAAATTTAGAATTATAAGTTAGTATTAGATAATAACTTTAAAGAATGTGACTTTTCAGATTTTTCTGGGGTTTTCGGGGGTCTAGATGTCTTGGCGTTGATCTGAACCGGAATTGGGCATTCCACTGGGGAGAAACCGGATCAAGTGACAATCCTTGCAGAGAGACATATGCCGGAAAACAACCTTTCAGTGAACCTGAAACAAGAGCTGTGTCAAATTTTATAATGGATATTAAAGATCAATTGAAAGTATATTTGACACTTCACGCTTACTCACAAATGTGGCTCATTCCTTGGAGTTATACAAAAAGCAGGGTTAAAGATTACGATGATTTGATGTACATGGGCCGGCGTGCAATCACTGCTCTTCAAAAAATCTATGGCACTGAATTTAATTTGGGAACATCACCTTCTCTTCTCTACCCAATCGCAGGTTTGTGGATCCATTATTCACAGTTATTGGTTTTTTTATATTCTTGTAATCACTTACTTGCATTAAAGTCTTGTTTGTAGCTAATGAGATGATAGCCTCGCAGGCCTACTCTTTGAAGATCACTGTAGGAAAATATATTTAAAGAAAAACTATTTTGTTGCGACAAGGTTTTTCTTTTGGCTGTTAACAATTAACCTTTGATAAGTGAATACGTTATGTTATTTCTTTAAATAACTCCATTCAAATAGTCTGTACTAATTTTCGTATTTTTCCTTACCTAGTCCGTGTTTCGAGACCTTAGCATATAAAATGCGACTGAATAATTTCCAGTCGCCGGAATAATTCGTGGTACTTTTGAGTCGTTTCGGCGACCTCATTTGCGGAATCTACATCAACAATTAATTCATCAAAGTGAAAGAAACATTTTCGTTTTCTGACCTTTAGTTTTGAATTTTTGTTTTTAGTTGTGTTTGAAGCCTTTATTAATTTGTTGCAAATTAGGTGAATTTTCTTCGTGTCCCCTGTTTAACTTATGGCTTTAGATTTTCTGTACGTAATCTATTTGTTTTGCAACACGTACCTACTCGCCACATGAGTTACTGATCAGAGTCCTTTTCATTAACTTACATGATATATTCCCGAATTTTTTTCGACAATTCCCTTTCTGATGCCATTCATGAAATTTGTTCATTAAAAACAATGATCTGACGATTCCCTTTGGTATTTGCAATCCGCAACTTAATGCAATCCTCTGATGGAATAAGCACGTGCGTATGCGCGTTCAATTGCTAGTACAGATTTATTTATTTTAAAGTTAACTTCTTTTATTAATATTTAATTGCGTACCTAATTTGTAAACCGTAAAACTTAACTTTTAAAAACTTGTTTCTTGCTAAGTTTGGTTAAACCGTATTTTTGATGTAACATCATATTCAAGATCCTGCAAAGATTCTCAGTGTTGTAAGATTCAGATTTAGGAACATCAGTTTCAAGATTAAATTAATAAAATTGCCTGTACAATTATATTAATATACAAATTCCTGGAATGTTTAATAAAAATGCCCTTTTAAATGAAAAATGTTTTGGAAATGACTGATTTATGATTCAATAGACGTTTGGAAGTAAAATATTCTAATAGGTGACATGTTGAATTTTCTAGTACGCTTGTATAACGTCAGCCTGTTTTTATGGTGGAGTGAAAAAATACATCAGTACCAACTAATGTGTTGTCTCTGCATTGTAAATCAATGACATGAAATAGTACCAGAGGATATTGTTTCAACAAGTATAATTTACATTATATTATAATGTTTGATATTTGATATCAAACTTATGTCTTTAATAATCATAACAGATCCACAACCTCACTCATACTTGTGCCACATATGGTGCACCATATATCAGCTATGTTTGTTTTAGCTTACTATAAACTAAATGTGATGATATCACTTTGAATTTGAACTTCAGCTGGTAGATTCATTTTTAATCGGGCATTAAATTTAATAGGTAGGTAAATTAAGAGCATAAGTAAATTAAGATACATTTAATAGGTATACATTACAAATACCTTTTCTTTCTGTCTTTCTTTCTTTCTTTCTCAAAATTGAATAGCTATATGGAATAAATTTGAACTGATTAATAAAAGCGCTTTTAAGAAATCAAATTTAGTTTTTTCTTGAAAAATTTTTGTACTCAATGTTGTTATATACATTAATAATTTGAGTGGAAAATAAAAGAACTAAAAAATATCAGCTTGTTTTCTTTTCATTTAGGACCATTTTAGACCACATTTTACTTCTTCAATGAAGTGCTGACTCCATTTATGAAAATTGGCTACGACTTTAGTAAATCACTCTCTACCATGAACTACCCTCAAAAGACTGTGTGTATTTATTATATTTGTACACATAAGATCATATTAAGAAACTCTAAAAGTTTTTGGAAACTCATCCTACTTCCCACACTTCCAACATTCTTTCACTGTTGGCCTTTCTCTTTCTTCTGTTCGTCTTCAACTTTACTTTTTTTTCATGGGAGCTCTTGAAGTCAGTAATGAGAAGTATTGTAATTGGTTCAGTTAATTATATCTTGTCAGTTTGTTTCAATTTTTTCAATATTCTTTCTGACTTTTTTAAATCACTTATCCGACACCATTATGCTCGTTGTTTAATATCCTAAAAATGTTTTTTGCCAACCGTTTATCATTCATTCTACAAAGATGTCTGTAGAATTTCAGTTTTTGTTTTCTGATTGTTTTCATTAATTGTTCGGTTTTCTTGCGCAGTATTTATTTTCCTTATAGCTTGTACTGGCTGCCTACTATTTTGGAACCCACTGTTTTATGGAGGATTTTTCTCTTGAATTTCTCTGCTTCTCTTTCCCGATCATTCCAACACATTCACTTGCATACAGATATGTAGATATCACACTGTTATAATGTCCAATCTTAGCTTGCCTTGAAAGTGGTTCCTTGTAGAGGTTGCAGGTTCTATGGAGTGCAATGTCCATCTTTCTTCGTCTGCTGTTTGCTTCTTTTTCATTGGTTGTTAGCTGCACAGTAATCCCTTGGTATCCGCGAGTTTAGCATCCGTGGACTTTGTCCGTGGGCCTAAAACCGTAAAGTACGTATGTTTTCTCACCTTGTGTACACCGTACTTGGTTGAGAAGTCATAAAATTCTGAAAACATTTGTTTGAATAAATGTTTTGGCATCCGTATCATGTTGAGTCACACACTAGTATGGCGACGGCCGCCATGAGACGAGCTAGATTTTCGCGTAATGTACGTAGTGAGCCAGTCACTGGGTACCGGGCCCCGCCAGTAACATCCCACCCTCACCGCTATACGTACGCCCAGGCACCATAGCCTACTGTAATTTCTCCGTACATTTTCGTCCATGTGTCAGTCTAACTTTTTCGTACGTACGTTCAGTTCTTTGCGTGTTCGACGATCCAGAAACGAAGCCAAGCATTTCTTCACAAACCATCAACAAGATCCTCAGCATGGCAACGCATTGGCTGACCACGTGTTAGAGACGGATACAGTCATGGAAAGGCCCCTTCAGTTCAAAAGAGGACTCAGGAGCTGATGATACCATACGAAGAAGTCCACAAGGAGTTTGAAAAGAAGAAGAAGCAAAAAGCTATAACTAACTATTTTAAAGCAACTTAAATTTTTTATGCGTACAGTACTGTATTTATTAAATATCCATAGATTATAATAATGGTAAAATGTTCCTAAACTATTCAACACTTAAAAAGACTACAGGACCTTAGCCTACCTTTAGAACCTAACCCCCATCTTTTTGTTCATATAATAAGGTATTATTATCCGCGGTTTTACTAACCGCGGTAACCCTCCGGAACGTAACCCCCGCGGATAAGGAGGGATTACTGTACTACGTTTTTGAAGCTATCAACTTTTCCAATTTTGTTTTTAAGTGGCATGGGGTTGTTTTGATGTTCACTTTTTCCCAAGGAAATCTATAGTCCCACTTTTTCTCCTTTTTATTGTAACATATTGATTTTCTAACACTTATTCAGTATAAATTATTACATATTACATATTATTATTACATATTAGCTTCTTTTTTAAAAAATAAAATTAATATTATCATGTTTGACTATTACAGGTAGTTCTGACGATTGGGCTAAAGGTAAAGCTGGAATAAAATACAGTTACACAGTAGAACTCAGGGATAAAGGAAGGTATGGATTTTTGTTGCCTGCTTCACAAATAATACCTACAGGAAAAGAAACATTCGCTGCTGTTAAAGCTATGGCTAAATCAATAATTGACCGTGTCGAATGAAAATTGGCTAATTTTACACAAATAAGAAGAAAAATGGAAAATAATCATTTATCGAAACCCTTATGTATTATATGTATCTAATATGTCTGATGTAAAATATTTATTAATTTATTTAGGCCTATTTAAATACATATTATGTATAAGTATGAAATCTGAATGCACATTTTATAGGATGTATCATCCTGTACAAATGTATGTTACTGAAAAAGTTTTATTTTTCACAATTTAAAAACATAATAATTATTTAATTTATTTTATCAACATGAGTTATGTATATAATTTTATTTATTTATTTTTAGCATTTATGTTTTAATATGTTGTTTAATGCATTTTATTTATAAGCATAAAATCTAATACCGCATGTAATGTATTAGAAATTATTTTCAGCATGTGTAGAAATTGTATTTGATTTTTAACTCAAACCATTACAACTATTCTTGTTACCAAACTGTCTATTATATTTATTGTATTCTTACTAACCAATAAAATTATTATCTAAAAAATTCTGTTGCATTACAATTTTAACAACTCTCAACCTTTTAGAACTTAGAACTTACTTGAGCATGTTGTATGTAGCAACCTGCAAAAACCAGGTTCCGTTCCTGGTCAGGTTTATAGTGTATTATTTTCTTATCATTTTTATTCTCATCTCTTACTATTCACTGACTGCATTAGTATTAAATATATAAAAAAACAGTCCTACAAACTGACATGAAACCAAAAATGAATAAAGAAATTATATTTTTTATAATACCTTAGATAGTGGTTTATTTAAAAATAATATATCTTAAAAATTATGCTTTTAAAACGACGTACTAAGTATACAAATTTTTGCCGGTCAAAATGGAAACTTTTGCAGTTGAGGCTGTAACTACCTGTCTTTTTATTTTTTCTGATGAACTAAAGTGAAATTTTACTACTTAGGAAATCATATTAGAAGGGCCAAAAACATTAAAATTTTTTTTTTAATTTTCAAGCAGAGTTTCTTCCATAATAAAAGACAATGTATCAATAACAACAGAACTTGTCCCATCTTATTACTATCAGCTACATCACTAAATTACTAAATATAAAATTTTTAGAAAGTAACTTTAATTTTTTAACAATGTATCTTTATGTATTGACAGGATTAATAAAGAAGTTTTATTTTAGCTTCTTTGTAAAAATATTATTACTATTTTACATTATTATGCAATTGAAACATATATTTCTAATCACCAGAATACGGTAACATAAAACACTTACCAATGTGTATAGTGCTTTCGTGTATCTTGTACACATCTTCAGTAAATTAAAATTCATTAAAATTTTTCTACGTCAAAATTTAAAACTTCCTACTCCTACCATGGTAGATAAGGAAGTAGGTAAGGAAGTATTCCTTATCTACCATGGTAGGAGTAGGAAGTTTTAAATATATGTTAATATAGTAACTTAAATGTCTTTCTACCTACAACCAATTTTTACTGGTAAAAGTGCAACTTTACCTTAGTACAACTTTTACTGGTAAGCAGCTATCCTATTAGTAACTTATTAAAATAATTCTATTTTTCTTGAATATTTAAAACTAATGAACTTTCTATTAAGTTTACTTATGTTAACGTTTGTATGCAAAAAAGGTACTGTAAGAACGATGACAAATCTTCAAATCTCATAAATAAGTTAATGTATTTTGCTGATCATAATGTATCACATACTCGTATGTAATTCTGGTGTTTGGCTTTGCTTTAGCAAACTTTAAAATATTTCTACTACTGCAATCTATAAAGAAACTCACTTTGCAAATTTATTTATGTCAGTAATTATTCCGTATTAATAAATTAAATAACAAATAATAGCCTTCACCACTAAAACTTTATGATAAATATTCACACCTTATTTTGTACATGCTGATATTGCATGCAACACATTAATACACCTTTACTAACATTTCGAAATTCATTTAATTTTGAATAGTTTTGTGCTATTATCTGATAGATGTGTGCAAAATGTTTCAGATCGTTTGGTAATAAATAATTTATTTAAGATGTGATTGCAAACGTTATGTTTTACTCACAAATGCACCATAGTGAGTATTTTCCCTGGTAAAGGTATAGTCGTATTTTATATAGGACAAGTCATGTGGAGTATAAAATTCTTATACATTAAATGTACATGAAGATTGGATGATTGAAAAATGTTAAGAGCATACATTTATTTGTTAACACTTGCATCTATAAATAAATATTGATTGTTGAAATGTTTGCTGGTTTTGTTCTATCTTCTCCCGTTTTTGTTTCTTTTAGAATCGCAAAATGTACAACTTCCTCCGTTACAATAAATGAATTCATTATTTAAATTTTTGTCACGTAATAAAATGAGTTCATTTGAATGTGTTTTATAAATACAAAAAAGAATAAAGTATTGACTTAGCATAACATCTTATAGGTTTAGTTAATTAAAGAAAAACATAGCGTACATTTTTCTATGAGCTTTTGCCAAAAAACATTAATTTTGTAGAACTTATCTATAAGAAATTTTGGTTGAAAAATTTCATTCTCAGATAGAAATAAACTACTGGGAACTGATTAAATTAAGAAAAAGAAATTACTTAAAAAATATAAATTTTGTTGAATGTACCAAAATACTAAAAAGTATTAATTTATTTGAGAATATTGTGTTTATACAGATTACCTAAAAATGTTTAGATACGTCTTTTAATGGTTTTTCTTAACTTAATAAATTATTTTTTTACATTAAGTTTTAATTCCTAATGTGTGTACATAGAATAGGTTCAGGTAAGAACAATAAGCACCCCATGACCCAATAAGATGAGAATGATGTGTATGATATGTAAATGAGATGTAGTCTTGTTCATACTCAGGTCGACCATTTCAGAGAGTATGTTTAATTGGACCCGTACCATCAATGTACACCAGTAACTACTGCGTAGTATTCAAATCCATGCAGAAGTAATGGCTTTACTTGGATTCGAACCATGGAACTTTTGTCTCTGAAAATAAATAACCTTTTATTTTTGTTTTTCATGAGGATGACTTCCTTTAAGCAAAAGCAAGTTAAGATATGTTTTATCAGTCTTTGTTTTTGTTATGAAATGAATAATTAAAGATTGGTCCAAATGTTTCTTTAGTTTATAAAAGCTTCTATGGAAAACTAATCCAAACTATTTTACAATAACAAATTGAAATGCATTGTTTAATCAACAAAATTAATGAATGTAAAATGTTTTAAACTGATTAATTTGATATAATAATTGCAGTTATTCTCTTCTTTAAGAAGCTTTTCAATGCAAAAAAGAAAATTATTAAGAATATTCTTTTAAACTCTAAAAAATTCAGAAGCTATTAGCTTTAGGTTTTTACCAAAATCCTTTAAACAACTGGATAAATTACTATAATTGAACTTATTTAGGCATTGGTAACCAAAATATAAGTTACCAGAAGTATTAGGATTTGTTGACTCTTACTTTTAGCCTTTACATAAATACATCCTCAAGATTTATAAGCAAATAAAATTTAAACCCACATATGAAAAATTATAAAACCTAGACAAGTATTAAACTAATATTTGAACCTATCTTATGATGGGTAGGCTTTGAGCTATAAATGTGAATCTATTTAAAGAGTATTTACCATTTTAGGTACATATTTCTGTTGGATTAAATTTTGTTAATAACACTACTCATGCAGTTAAGATTAACCATTTTGACATAGTTTTCCTATGATGCCACAGCTTTAATAAATTCAGCACTTCCTGATGTCTTCTGGTGCAATCAAACTATTTACCGGAAGGCACAATGAATAAAAAAAAATCATCAAACATTGCTGTTTTAGTAACAAAAACTATTATAAAATGGGGAAAATGTCTTAAGATATCTCTACAAGATATTTTTGTTAAAGTAACCAGTTTGCCACTAATAGAACAATGCATTTATTTTTAATGGTTTATCACACAATTTTCAAAAACGTTTTTGCTCTCCTCACATTTTTGTTACATGATATGGATAATTACAGTGATGTGCTTGATACAACCTGGCTGACAAATCACAACATAATATATTATAACTTTTTATTATTTTTTTCTGTATATCTATGGCTACTATTTACTTTTTATAAAATGAATTAAACAGCTTGTATTGCTGAATTACTTTATTCATGATTAACCACAACAAAAAAGAGATATTGAAATAAAACTTAAATGTTTTAATTTTTAATTGTTTAAAAGAGATGGCAAGGTGTTTTTAAATATCCTATTAAAACTCCAGACAAATTATTTCACAACTTATATAAAATAGTGTTCGTTTGTATAAAATCACATCCACTGCTTTGCTTCTGTGACTACCATCAAACGATGGGTTTAAACGAGTTAATATTTTTCGAACCTAGAAGGGAATCAAACTTCATATCTTCTGCTTTGCAGTTCAGTGCAGTCTAGTGCTGTAACCACTAGGCCATAGAACTGCCCACATGTAACTTTGTGTGTTAATGTATTAGCTCTAACAATCCAAGGGAAAAATGTTTCTCTACAAGTAAAATAATTACATGGTTTATAGATAAACAGATAAAATAACCCAATAATATTACAGCTAGTTTTGTGTAATAAAATGTTTGGAATGAAAACAATTGATTTGTTTTAAAGTTGATTGATTGAAAACAACTGATTTTGCCAAGAATAAATACAGCATTAAACCACAAATATTGTAGATTAGTACAACGCCACCTTTAGGTTTTTCTTTGACTTGAACCTAAAAGTTCAAGTCGAAATTGGAAGGTTGTTCAACTGAATAAAGAAATAATAGGATTTCTAAATAATTCACTAAAATTAAAAATGATGTAGTATAAATAAAGTAAGAATTGAATATAAGGAAAAATATAAAAATGACTAAAAACTTAAATAAAATCTCATTTACACGGAAACATAATAAACTTGGTTGTAACAGGCTATAATTTTGTATTATAGGAATTACATAATGTTATAATTGGGCATTGTAGCCAAAATTCCCAGAGAAACAATAAATCATTTTTCAGAAAATGTTATTAATCAGTTCCCAATTAACTCCATTGATCTAGAAAATGATATTCTTGTTTCCACAAAAGATTAACTTGTGAAGCTAATTTAAATTGCTGACTAAAATTTTATTCATTTGTCTAAGATTACGTTGAAAAATATTAACAAATATTTTAAAATTTCAGTAAGAATTGTTTATCATAAAATGAAAAATATTATCATAATTTTGGGTTAAATGAATAATTAAAAGTAACTTAAATTAATTTCAAAGACAAATGTTTTATTTATTTACTTGGACAGAAAATTCTGAAATTGATAAATTTAGATTAAAAAAATTGAGTTTAAGAATTTGCCATTTTACAAGAAAGGTAAATTTTACTTTGCATAGCTTGTGTTATTAAAAATAAAATATTTTAATACTGTTGTGAGATGTAAGGAATAATTCTATTTTTGATACGTCTATTTCAAATTTAAAAATAGACATTAGAACTGTACTAAATAGAACATGCAGCATTCTCTACTACAACACGTGTTATAAAGAACAGCATTTGACAGCTTTATTTTTCACTATTAATTAACCGACATGGGTAATTTAAAAGAAATTGACACAGAAGATAACAGAAATACATGTGCAGTTTGTAAGGCAGTGGCCCCACATGTATGCAGTGTTTGTAAGAGTGTCGCTTACTGCAGCAAAGAACACCAAAAACAGCATTGGAAACAACACAAATTAGTGTGTAAAGCATTTGAGGTAAGAAAATCATATTTTTTTGACAAGAATATTCGAATGTTTGGAAAATGTGTTTTGGAATTTATACTAGTTTCAACTTACCTATAAAAACATTGTGCATGATTACAACAGTAATAATAATTTTATTGCAATAACTACTGAAAAAAAAAAACATTTCAAAACAACAACCTAAAAAGTCTCAGCAATTATTTCATTATGACTGATTGATAGTATAAATTATGAAATGCGATTTCTGTGGCACTTCTTACTGATTTTTTTTATTTCTTACACTTAATAATGGTTTTTTTTCATTAACTAACCAACTTTTTAAGTTTAATTTGATTTTTTTTTCATTGGTGTAGTAAAGAATATAAGGTATTATTGTTTCAGTTATTAATGTAGTTATATTAAATTATGTTATTGTGCCAGTTATTTATGTATTTTATTTAAGTAGCAATTAAATTCTTCGTGTTTTCATTCACATGCTTCTTTTTCTGTGGATACACATTGAAAGACAATACGTAAAATAACTAAAAATAAAACTGTGGCCAAGAACAAATACTTTAAGTATAATTTTGTAATGTATTATACTATTCCTTTGAAAGTAAATAATATGACCTGTAATAGATTACAAAAATAAGTCTTAAAACTTTTACTAAAAATATTGTTTCTGTACACAACAAGCTATAAGAATGTTTATATTTACAAGAAAATATAATTCATTTAAATAAATAATGTAAATTTAATTTGAGGAAGAATAATTAATTCGTTACATTTAGAATACATTTAAACGGAAGTAATTTACATTGGCTCTTTTTTCAGTGCAGTCAACGAAAGCTGATCTTATTGAAAAATTAATTATTGTTATATGAATGAAAATCATTTACTACGTAATGTTACTTTTTTTAGAACTAATAATAATGGAGTAAGTATCAAAATATTATTGATGCATTACAGCAGTCTTGCTGTCTTTAGATAATGTCAAATACCTTCTTCATTGAAATAAAATGTAAATTTCAATACAAATATTCGTATCTGTATGTATGAATGTAATATTACTGTAAATTTATTTTTATTTCAGATAAAAGCTAATGATGAACTTGGTAGATATTTGGTAGCAAGTCGTGATATGACAAGTAAAGATAAAATTGTTGAAGAACTTCCATTAGTTTTAGGGCCAAAAATTTTAGACCCATCTCCAATTTGCCTCGGGTGTTACAGACCTCCTACTCCTGGTATGTGCTGCCCTCGATGCTTTTGGCCAGCTTGCCATGCACAATGTCCTGGTTTATTAGACCCTCATCACCATTCTGTTGAATGTTTCATTTTAGCATTAGGAAAATCACTTGCCTTACAGCCTGGAAATCTCAGGTAAAGTATTTTTGTTTTGAAATAATAGTATAGTAATAGTATTTTGAAATCTGATTTGAAACAGAACTATTCGAATTATAAATTTTAAAAACTATCTATTTCAGAAATTGAAAAAGACTCAAAAAGAATAGGATATAATTTACAAAGGATAACCGCAATAGACATTTTATAGTTAAAAGTATTTCAATACCATAAATTTACAAAATTGATGTAGATAAAAGGAACTACTCATTTGTTTGAATGTATTTACTAGTCACTGTTTAGGGTACAAAAACAAAGTACCAAGTTATTTATGCTGCAATCAATATTAAATATAAAATCAAAATAAAGTAAATCAAAAGTGATTTACTCACAAATTTTTTATGCTAAAATACCACGTAACTTACTTGTTTTCCTATTTGGTGAAATTATCATCAGAAGAATCTGAATTGCTATGAAGAGATTTTTTAATTGTGTTAATGTGTTACAAATTTTCAGTTACATAGATTTTGGTGACTGTGTTTGGCTTATATAATAAAAAATATTAATTTTTTTAATACAGAACTCTTTGGTAATAGATGTAATTATAATTCATTATGACATAAAGAATTAAAAGCATGAGATCTGTTTAATATAAACTGGGGCCATGTACAACCCATCCTCCCTCCCAAGCCTAATGACTAACAAATTTCTATAATAGTTTCTGAACATGCATAGAATATCGAATTGAGTCAATTCTGTTTTGTTTTCAAACAGATATGAAATTATTACTCCACTGAGATGTTTATTACTACAAAAAAGAAATCCTAAGAAATGGTCGCAAGTAATTGCAATGGAGGCTCATCCAGACTCAAGAGGTCCGACTACAGAAGTATACCAGTAAGTGATAATACTCAACATTAATTATTTTTTGTTATTTTTACCTGTAACATGGTTTTTTCATACATTTAGAATCTAATCTTACATTAGTGAAGTTCGCGGTAAATGTTGTTCAAGTGATCTTTAAGCAGAAGTTCATCTAAACAGATGTGTACTATAACAAACGAAACTTTTAATAAATTAATGGTATTGACTGAAAGCCAAAACTAACCTGTCAATCCAACATCCAATGTTATTAAAGAAAGAGAACCTGTCAATCATATGTTTTTGTATTCACAAGAAAGTGTCCACTTTTTTGTTTTACAACTGATTGTTTTTGCACATTAATGCTAATGCAAAAAATTTCTCCGAATATCCAAATATATTTATGTCTTAACATCCTTAAAAATTTTTGTACTATTTTTAATTTATACCCACTCTACCAATAAATGAAATGAAAGAGATACACTCATATTTTAGTAAATGTGACAACATTCTCTTTTGGTGGTTAGGACTGTTTATCAGAAGAGTATGGAGTGGAATCTTGGGCCTTAATGGAAGCAACAATGAAGAAACTGGAAGTGTTTAATTATGGACTTACAGATGAATTCTTGAAATATCATTGATGGATAGAATATCAAACATCAGTGTACTACTTCAAAAAATTGGTAAATTACAGCAAATAATGCGCACATTAAAAAGACGAATATTAGAATATCTACACATATCTTTAGAAATGGCAATAAGTACAAGTTCCTGAAATGCATTTTGCAGGGAAAAGTATAGGGTAAGAGAGGCGTTGGAAGACGACGAATATCCTGGCTGAAGAACTTGAGGACCTGGTTTGCAACTTCTACTACTCTATAGGACTCTTCAAAGCAGCAGCAAATTTAATTATGATTGCTAACATTCAGTAACATTGCAGCGGATAAGGTCAAAATAGCCATGATGGTCGCCCACATCCGTAGCGGATAGGCACTCAAAGAAGAGAAGAACATTCAGTAATGGATTGGCACCAATCAAAGAAGAAGGAGAAGAGAGTAGATGATCTTCAAATTAATGTAAAACATATATCTCGAAACTTAAAAACAAATAACAAAGGATTTTCTTTTTTGTTTCTTTTTTTCAGGGAGTTGGATGAATTAGTAGTAAGTTACCTAATAGATAACTATTTAAGCAAATTAGAAGAGGGTTTAAACTATTCAAAAGATTTACTACACAGGATTTGTGGCATTTTAGATATAAATGCTCTAGAAACATGCAGCAGTGGGAATATACAATTGTTAGCTCTTTATCCAACAATCTGCATAATGGAGCACAAGTGCCTTCCAAATACAAAGTATCATTATAACTCAGATTATAAAATCACTTTATCACCAGTTCAAGACGTAAAAAAGTAAGTACAGAAAATGTTTTATTTGTTGAAAATTGATCTAATGTTCAGTATATTAATAGTTAAGACCGTGGCACTTAAGTAAGATGGACGGTAACGACAGTTAACACTGCATTAGAAGAATATTATAAGATTTATTTTGTATGATAAAATAATAAAGATCCAACTGATTTATTAAGTCACCTCTTTTTAGATTGGCTAGTCATTTTGGTGGGTATACTTACTTTTGGTACAGTCACACTTGTGCCAAAACTTGGGCTAAAAACGTGTATTTCCAGTGAAAATTAGTTCTCGAAAATCAACAAGAAAACAGCACTTTCCTTTCCTGTACACTAATTTAGGGAAAGATAAAGTAAAAATACAATAAACATTGAAATAATTGTGGACCAATCTTATAAAGTTAGTAAAAGTATAAGTACATAACATTAATAGAACGTAAAAATTGTGTAATATATAAAAGACAGATAGCAGCAATTGATTGAAAAAATACAGTTCATTAATTAAAAGAAAGGAATTTATAGGAAACTTAATTAACAAAAATGTCTGTTAATTTTCAATGTTTCATTCAAATAAATCTTTCCACAAACTTGAAGCAATTTTAGCATATGAAGTTTCAGCAGACCAATTTGACTTATTTGAACACAAATTATAAATTATTACAGTTTATAAAATAATTTGCAATTTGTATACTCATGAAATTCCAGAAAGTTTAATTTCTAGATAAATGCATTTTTGATATAAGAAATATTAATGTGATAATATTGTTAGTGGAAACTAAAAATATTTTAGATAAGTTTAATTTTTCTTAAATTGATAATATAATAATATGTATAAAATGTTAAGAGTGGGTAAACTAAATGCCTATAATTAACATGAACTGATGTTATTTTATATATTAAATTTATACTTAAGTAAACCAAATTTAAATGTTTTGTTTAGAGGTCAACATCTTTCAACTTCGTACACACATGTACTGTGGGGTACACAAGACAGACGAGATCATTTGAAACAAAACAAGTGTTTTGTATGTCAATGTGAAAGATGCAGTGATCCAACAGAATTTGGAACTTACTTTGGAGCACTAAAATGCCATGGTTTATTACAGGTTTGTAATTTTTTATTAGGTAATGTCAAATGAAATACAAATCTGATCATAATTCACTATATAGGAGACAAAATAGAAATACAAATATAATCCACTAATAATGTGTTAGGCATCAACAGCCTAATGTAAAAATGTAATGATTGTCTTTCACAAACAAAACACAGCCTGCCTGTACTCTAATCCATCATCCAGAACTCACGCTGAACCCTTACAATACAACAGAATAGCAGTGATAAACTGGCCATATAAACTACAAGAATAAAGTACATTTTTGTTTACCAATCAATATCAGTTAACCAGTAGTAAATAAATGTTTGCTGTTTTGATTATTTGTGGGGGGTCCTACAGATTTCTCTGCTTCCAGCATCCTACAGCCCATTGTCTCCTATTGTCGCAGCCCCCCTCCCTGAGATTTTTGACTATCATATAATCTTGGGTTCCCTATATCCATGTTTTTTGTTTTTTTTTTGAGGTTGATTTCTACTCCTTCTTTTCCCTGTCCGGAAAAGGAATGCTCTTTGGTTTTACCTTTCTACTGCTATTCTTTGGACATGCTCATACCATACCAACTGTCGGACGTTAAACAAAAAAAAAAAAAAAAAAAATCAACTGCCTGGTCTCTATTATATCTGCTATGGTATTCTAAAGACCAATTGCCTTACATCTTCATACTTCACGTTCTAGAGACCTTGCATGAGCTTTGCTAACGGTCCACCTCTAAGGCCTTTAGCCTTCATTTATTCTTGAAGCTTTTTTGCCAGCACCAAGTGTAGGTATGAGCTTCAATAAAGATGTAGCCACTGACTTCTTCAAATTTTTTTGTACTTGACCAGAGCATAAAATTTTGCCTTTGAATATTAAGTATAAAATAATAAATTTAAATTATACATTAAACATAGATTAGAGTAATAAATCTACATTGTAAAGTACTGTAAATTTGTCAACTTTAAGCAAATAAGTGAATTCTGAAGATGAATGATTATTTTCCTCTATTTTTATTTTGACAGACTGACTCTTGTGATGGATGGCAGCTACCTGTTTCACCATTGGATGATGACTCAGATTGGAAATGTAATAAATGTCCAGCATCATTAAGCTCTGATGAAGCCAAAAATATAATATCCATATTAGCAATGGAAACAGAAACTTTAATTAAACAAGTAAGAAATTCAGTTTATTTAAAACTACACCAACTATTTAGTGTTTACCAACTAAAGTGAGCTGTACAACAGCAGTAGAGATTGTAATATATAAAAAAATTCCAGACCCTAAATGGGAATTAAACCTAGGACCTACAGCTTAACAGTCTTTCAGTTAAATGAATGACCATGAAATAGTTATAAATTAATTTTTATTAAACAAAATTTTAAATGTTTTTTTACTTAAATCAAGTCCAGAAGTTTGTTAAAATTTGGGACTCAACAAAAAGAGACTATTAAGTTCTGAACCACCTTGGAAAACAAATTTGTTGCCAATTTTTTTATTTTTATAAATATTTACTTAAATTGCTTTGTTATAAATAACTAAAGAATTATTTTATGCAAGTAAATACATGGACAAGTTTATGCAAGTAAATGATGTGACATTATGGAAAACTATTTTGATTTACTTACTGTTTCACCTTAACAAATTTGGTTTTTGTATTTTCAGTCAAAGCCATCAGTTGGACAAGTTACAGATCTGTTGAATAAACTTCAACATTTGTTACACCCACATCATTATCTGTGCTATGAAACAAAACATTTGCTCATTCAATTGTATGGACATCAACCTGGACATTTACATAATGAACTGTCAATTGAAAAACTTAAAGAAAAAGAAGGTAACGTAGAAGGATGTTTTTGTAGGTTTAAAGCAAAGTAATGTACACGTAATGTTCTGTAGGCTAAGCCAATTAACATTTCTTCTTTCTACAACTGTCTATAGTAGGCTACAAAGTGAGAAAGTATTGCGAAGATGCAAAATTTTTAATACCTGGATTGCAACCAATCTTTATATTTCATACCATAAAAACAAAAAGCCTGGTTTTTAGAAAAGCGTCAATCTGTATCTATATAATTCATTCTGAGGCAAAAACTACTAGACCAATTGGGTAGAACATTTTTTTTTAGTTTATTTAAAGTTGAACAACAGCTTAGTTATTAGAAACTATGATGTGTTATGTAATTGGAACAGTGGGTTTCAACTTGTTATAATTTCCAGACCCTACCCAGGAATCTAACTCGCGACCTCCATGTTGTAAGCTAGTGCACTACCACTATGCTACGGGTGCATCAAAAAAAAGCTTTTTTATTAATTAAAAAATAAAAACTTAATAATTAACAATCAGAATAGTATATAAAGTAAATAAAATGTAGTTCTGCATATAGGTGTGGTTTGTTTAACAACTATTCTTATTATACTAATATAACAACTATACTAATTATTCAACTATACTAATATTATAAAAACAAAGCGTATTTTTTTTGTGCAGGCTAATTTCAAAAACTGAATGGCTTATCATGAAATTTTAACAGCATATTAATATTTTTATTTACAGCAACATTTTTTTTTTAATTTTCAAAAATGAGAACCCCAAGGGTCCTGATGAAGTTTTCATAAATGTGTGTGTGTGTGTGTGTGTGTGTACGTACGTACATGTGAGTTTGTATTGCAGTTAAGGTAGATGAGGGGTTTTTGATGATGGTGAGAGACGTATGCGGGGAAATTATCAAAACGTCATTTTGTACGAGTTCTATTGTTGAAGACCATAAATATGTATAATGACTATCAAGAGATGTATGTGGGGGGAGTTCATCAAAATGTTGTGTGTGATGTATGTATGTACGTGTTTGTGTGTGCATGCGTGCGCATATGTACGTTGGATTGTACAGTCGATCTAGCAGCTACACAATAAATTCTGTCACATATTTATTTAAAAAAAAAGGTGATTAGGCCCTACACATGTTTCGCATGCAAAGCTGTGCAGGGCATGCTAGTTATGGTATAAAAGAAAGGTTACCAAAAAAGTGAAATTTAAGCATTCATGTACCAGAGAATTTTTACTACATTTAAAGTTAAGACTGAATAAAACTGTACAAAAATGGTACACTATTAAGAAATCTGGTATCAAAAGAGTGTACATTCTTCAATGTTCAATCATTATCACATAAAGTAAAAAAAGTATATTACATTAATATATAATGTAATACATTATATAATATACTAACACAGTATACATGTATATTTACTGTTATGCTTTCATGGCCAATCAAACTCTTAAGTGGTTTTATTTAGGACTCATGAACAAGTTCCCTCCTTCTTCCTCTTTATGTTTGGCGGTAATTGTAATCTAATAATGTATTAGAATAACAATAGTTAACAACCGAGCACAAAGATACTACAGTATTATATTTAGTCAAATGGAAGAGTTTAAATTTTAGAAGATATACTGTCGACTACAGTGAATGCTACGATAATAAATTCAAACATGTTTTTAATTTTATGTAATATATTATTGTATCTTAGAAACAATAATAAATATTTCTAAGATAAAGAGCATTGGTATGATTTCTACAAATAACATTATTCAAAGACACTGATTAGATAATTTATACTAATTATTGGTGGGACAATTCATAATCATCTTACATAACATTTTTCGTTGAATCATTATTTCAGATATTTGCAGAGATTTACTTTCTGTCAACAAAATCCTAGATCCTGGTTTTAGTCGATTATCACTTTACTCTTCTGTTTTAATGTATGAACTCCACTCCGCTTTATTAGAGTTGGTAGAACGTAAAGCTACACCTCCAGAAGCAAAAGAAGAAGCCAAATCTCTATTAATACAAGCAGCAAGTATATTGGAACATGAACCGACAAATACACCTGGATCCGATATGAGAACCCTTACAAAAAAGGCATTACATGAAATTGAAATAAAATCAAAAAATTGATACAAACAAATAAACAAAAAGTTGTATTGTAACTTGTACATTAATATTAAACACTGAAAATCATGTGAAAAAGGAAATTATTTGGTTTTTGTTTTAGAAAAATTATTGCATTTTGATGAAAATAAATATAAAATACAAGTATATTTTAACTGTTAATTACTTTATATAAACTTCTCTACAATTTACTCTTTCCCAAAAAACTTCAATGTTGGAGCATTTATGCCAAAGTAATACAGTTTTCTGATAAAATTGTGTTCATGTGTTAAAAGAGGCAACATTGAACATAAAGAAATCCCATTTCTTCTTTTAGATGCAATATTGTTATTTCAGTAAATTAAAACCAATCATAAAATGAAACTGAGAGACCAATCTAATATAATATCTAAGGTTTAAGACATCATTATCCTTTAATACATAAACACACTTAAATTTTAAGAAAGTTGCATTAAGTATAACACTATTTTATTATTAGAAGGAATATGAATTAAACTCACCAGTATCATTGCACAATATTTAATTTAACATTCATCAATATATGACTAAAATTTTAATTTGTTATAATTGTATATTTTTATTTATATTCTTAATTACATAATAAAATTAATGCAAAATAAAAACAACATTGCTTGAATCACTCAAAAATCACAAATATTAAAAATGGTAAAAAGAGTTTCTCTAACAACATTATATAATTTATTAAAGATACACAACCTAGTATTATATTATTTGTCTTTTTGTTATATTATATTACTTTTAAAAATACACATCCTTGAAAAATCAAAATTATTGTCTGAGTAAAGTGAAGACAAAGGCAAGTGGGCAAAATTAAACAAGGAAACCAAATTTTACTGATCACGAAATTGTATTAAAAGTCATTGATATTGAAATAAAAAACTATATAAATTTGGAATATTTAAAAAAAACTATTTGGGGTTACGTCTACATTTTGTCACCATATTGATTTGAAATGGTAACAGTGAAATTTTGCCCATAACAGACAGGTGGAGTGTCAAATTATTTACACTCAATCTGTTCATTGCAGGGCTAAAATAAATAGTTCTGTTTCTTATCACATGATCAGCCAATTAAATGACTGAACCATTTAAGAACAGAAGAGGTAGAGGTGTAAAAGACACTAATCAGAATTATATCCTCTGAAAGTAATGAATTTCATTATACAGCCAGACCCAGTGGTGAATGAAGAGAAAGTGTCATTTGCAGAGTGAAAAATATGTGTTTTTCAGAGGGCCCGGCATGCTGATAAGCGTACGTTTCCACTCAGTGAGGAAGGCAAAGGTAAACCACCTCACTCCTCGTTTTACTTAGTAAAACCTCTACAGGTTCAAACCAGCCTTTAGGCTGATGACCTAAACAACAACAACAACAACAGTGAAATTAAAATTTAAAAAAAATACAAAACCAAATTAGGAATTGAATCATGGACCTTAAGTATAGAACAACAGTTGTATGATATTTTTTTCAAATTTTCAATCATACAAAATTAAAATTATATTTTAAAAGTTACAAAATCAATGATATCAGTTGGTATTCATAAGTATTGTTTTAAAAATTTCCAGAAATTTCTTTAATGTTCAAATATTTTCAGAATTGTTGAGCTTCAATATTTAGGAGTAGCCTACATATTACAAATGTATTCTTTCAACTTTTCACTTTCGATTACTTGTAATACTATTCTATTCTATTTCTATTACTTGAATTTGTTGATGGCTGTTATTATCTTAAGTCAAAAATTAAATATAGTCATAACCATTTTGGAATGATAATAGTTTTACACAGTAAATAATTGAAGACATATTATGTATGATATTTAACAACATTATACAGAGCTCTATGTAATTTATTTTAACTGAAAAAATACTGTTAGTTTTCACTGATCTGTATTCCTTTTATTTTATTTTTACTGATGCATTCACTTTCTTACACTTACATGTGTTTTGGTGGCTCCTTCATCTTCAAAGTATAATAAAATTTAAACTAATTATTGAAAACCTTTCTAGAGTTGTTATATCTATAGTCACGACACAAAACTGTTCAACTATTTAAAACCTATCCTATTTCATCTGCATCTGCCCAGAATATAAATAAGAATAGGTTTTAAATAATTGAACAGTTTAACAGGTAATTTAAGATATAACATACTAGAAAGGTTTTTTAATATTTACTTTAAATTTTTTATGATTTGTATATTCCAATGATGGTAGATCTATCAAAACATGTAAAAGCTAGAAAGGGAAGATAAGTTAAAAGTAAATGAAAGAAGCAATAAAATACGTAAATATCAATGAAAACTAACAGTATTATTTCATTTAGATTGATTACACGTTGAAAGAACAATTTAAAGTTTATTCATAATTTAATTTGCATGATTCAGTAACAAACATGTAAAAACGCATAAAACTAATGAATAACCATTTAAAAATTGAAAATAAAATTGCATAATTTGCAATCTAATAAGAATACATACTTCATTGCCATAAATACATACAAATTTTAAATTAATTTTAACTTAATTTAATTTTATCAGTACAAGTACTGTACTCTTGTTTAATTTTAAGTATACAGCAAACTTTATACTTCGCAGAAAAACCCTCAAGTACTTTTGGTAATCTAACTGATAAGAACTTATCAATCACCTCCTTCAAATACATAACATTTATGACGTTAATGTATTTAACACTAATGCCTAACATGTAATTATCAGTTGTTTTAGTTATCTCTACATTTATGGAAGAAAAGACTGGTAATTGGGAGTATAAAATAAGTAGATAAATTACAGAGAAATTAATATACACATAAAACAATTAGTGATTTCTATTAGAAATTAATAAGGGTTTCCTGTACATGATACATCAGATAAGAAAAAAAACAATTAATTTAATGATTCAATAAATAATAAAAACATTAATTAACAAACAGAACACTTTGGAATGGTTTAAATGTCTACAAGATATATAATACAAACAAAAATTCTTATATAACGTTCGAATGATAAAAATTATAAAACTACATTATATAATTAAAACACTACAAAATAAATGCAAAATTTTATTATAATAAGTCATAATATATTTTACTTTGTTAAAATAGGTAATAAAATCATTTTGTGATAAAAAATCTTAAGTATAAATATAAATATTTAGTATAAAATAAATAAACAAAATACATATATATTATTAAAAATATAGTTTTTAAGAACTAGTTTTTGGAAAACAGTCACTATTGTTTTCATAGAGCGCTTTAGTGTATTATGAATTTTCAGTATTAATTATCAATAAATTCTTGAATAGACAAACTATTCTTTATAAACTGTACTCTCATAGTATACTGCAGAATAGCCAAAAATACTATATATTACAAACTATATTAAGGCGCATTTACACATGCAATGATTTGCTGGCACCAGTGAGAACTGGCGCCCCAGTAAAACGATGCATGTATGTGTAAACCATTGTTGGTGTCCAAGTTTCAACATGCATGCACAGAAAGAAACTTGATGGAATTTTCTGCAGCCTTCTGAAATTTTGTTTGCAAGTTACTAGCGCGCCACTAAATAAACATTTGCATATATAAACCTTCACTTCGGCAGTAGGCTATTGGCATACAGAAGGTGGTTTAATTTCGAATTGATTTTTCACTATCATCCATTATCTATAATTATACATTTTCATATAGATAGCTTTTTATTTTCCTGCATCTTTAAACGGTAACTAAAATGAGCTAAATTTTGAAAAATAAGTGGAGTAGTGATGAAACCATTAAATTTTTGGAAAAATATGAACAACTTTTTTATTTAACGGACGTACACTATTCATCTTATAAAAACCGACCTCCAAACTATCAATACCAACATAACAAATCAGTGTTCTGCAAGCTTTCACGAACTTGGCACTACAAAACAGCAAAATAAAATGGAACTGGCACCACAAAAAGTGTTTAATGTGTAAACCTCTACTGGCAACAATACTGGCGCCAGCAAATCATTGCACATGCTAATGTGCCTTTAGACAATAAATACTGAAGATTATAATATACTCTATGAAAACATTGGTGAGTGTTTAGCACATCACTGATTGATTTTAAAAACTATATTTTTTAGAATAAATTATAATACAGCAGGTAAAACTACTGACATAAGATGTCTGATGAAATATATAATATAATACATCATTGGAATTAGCAGTATATATCAACGCACTTGTGTATTTATTAAAATAAATTATCAAATCTTAAATACGTCGAAAATGTCATAAAAACAATAAAATACACTCAAACATTTCTGTGAATACAAACTATAAAATATAAATTCATTTTAAAATTCATATGCTCTTGTAAATTCTAAGAGCTTTTGCATTATTATAATCTTTCAGATTTTGTAAATTTTCGTATCTTAAAATTATTGACAAAAAGACTTAAAATACATATACTCTATATAATTATTGTATTATAATTATATTTGTGACATACAACCAAGAATGAATCAAATACGTTCTTAAAAGTTTGTAAACCTAATTTGTTGAAACCATAAAAAATAGTATTGGTTTACTTAAAAATTGTTTCTATGAAAATTAATTAGCTAAGTTTTTACAATAAAAAATTGTAAGAAGAATTTTAATGACATACAGAATGTAAGTACTATACTACTTGAAGATTTGAAAAGTGACAGAAATTCTAATTAAATAAAAACTTGACAAGGAATCATATTTGTACATTAACTTGTATAAATGATATATCTTTTATTACACATGAATAAAATTATGTGTTCTATTCCGTTTGTCAGAAAACAAATAATACTGAACAAAAATCAATGCAAATGAAATGCATTAAAAATATGGTAAATATTTTATTTATTTATTTTCACAAAAATCAGTGCAAATTAAATACATTAAAAATATGGTAAATATTTTATGGTAGATTTAAAAGATCTTTTTCTTGAAAATATTCTTCAGTTCTGTTGTAAACCTTGTTAGTAGCATCTAACATCGTTGGTAAACATTGTAATGCTCTATCTGTATTCTCCCCACAAACCTGAAAAGTAAAATGTTAAATTACAGTAGAAAAACAAATCAAGTAGGTAGTCTATTATGTATTCAAGAATTTCTTAAAAGTATTTTTAAAACTACAAGTTCAAAACCATAATTTTTTTTACATCCGACTGTTACGCTTACAAGGCTAATACACATGGTGAAGGGTGATAGAAGAAAATGCCAGACCTGACCAGCAATCAAACCCAGGACCCCTGGCATAGAAACCAGATGCAATGACCACCGTAGTGAATACAGAATGTAGGATTAATTTTAATTATCTAAATAAATAAAAGCACAAAAGACTTCAGTACACTAATACATATTTCAGCTACTGATTTTAGAGTACCATAAATAAATAATTTGATCAGAAACTCACCCTTTGAAGTAAAACTTCTCTCGTCGGTAAAACATACATGGCCATAGTAGCACCCTTTCTAATTAACCATGAATGATATTTTCCTAATGTGTCTTTATAAACTTCCTGTCCAATGTTACTGGTGCTGTCATTTGACTCAAGTTCACCCACTCGTTTCAAGAAGTTACGAAGGAAATCTGTCAAAGAGAAATCCATCTATAATAAACATTTATTAAAGTAGTACAAAGTTAATAGATTATAACATTATAAGAATACATTTTTGTATGTCTTGACTGTTATGCACAATTAATGCTAATGCAGATGGTGAAGGGTAATAAATGCAAATGAGTGATGAAAAAAATACCAGACCTGATAAGGAATACAACCCAGGACTCCAGGCATAGAAGCTAGTTGCACTGACTACTACACCAACAGATCAGCCATGCTATACGTAAATCTGATAATAATAATGCATAGAGTAGAAATGAGAATATTGATCAGTGATGTATTCTCAGGAAGTAGCAGTCTATAAACTTTTTTCACCTTTGAAACTTTATTATTCAGTTAATAATCTGAAGAAACAGAAAGCACTGATTTACTTTTTCTCTTCCTTCACACTGAGTAGGTACACATTCATATCAGAATATGAACCACATGTTTACATTTACAGAATTATTAACTAAAAGTCAATGGCCAACAAGTAATGAGTCAACTAGAATAAAACTACAGACACCTTTGTTTTATGCTCAAATAGGAGAATATTTTATTGGTATTTCTTCCTTAAAATTTTAAAAATAATTGAACTACCTAATGGAAATTTGTCAGTAGGCCCATTTTACTGCCTGCCTAGAATTACAAGTGTTAAATATTCATTAAAACACATACAGCAATGTGTAAATTATATTTTAATAATTAAAACCGATCCTTCATATAACTACAGTAATATTATGCAAGTATAATTTTCTTATTTCTATTAAAACAACACAAATGAAAAATAAACTAGGTGAATCTGTGCGGGAAAACCCGCACAAAAGAGTAAATTTGTTTTTATAGAACATCTCCTGCCTCATGATCTTCCCCCTAATGGACGACTATCCATTAATTTCCTGATGAATAGCTATTCTAAAAATTCTAAAAAGAATTGAAAAATATAATAGCTCTGAAAAGAGCTGTTAAAAACAAAAGCAAAATGTAGCAGAACTCACTGTACACTACTCAAAGTAACAACAACCATGTTGGAAAGTCCAAAGCAATGTGTCACTACCAATGCGTTGGTATACTTTAGTTCATTAAACTTTCCCCCTTCCAACCTGAAATAGCTGTGCGAGATGGGGGAGGGATAGATAGAGAAAGAGAGAGATATATGCATAGGGTAGTACTGCAATCGGTACACAGACACATTGCTTACCGTATTCTCGTTCTCATTAATTTCACATATTATCATCTTTATTTTAGACCTATTTTACGGTCATAAATCAAAACATATGATTTTGGTTAGTTTTCAGCAAATCTACTCAAACAGTCGATTCATTTGAGCCCACTTCGGAGAAAATCAGTGAAGGTTTAGGTGGTTAAAATTGTGTTAAAAAAACCTGCTCGCTATTAATATATAGATTTATTCCAATTAATATTCATTTTTAATGAGTGCCTTAATTTGAGCATAGATATAAGATGGTATATAAAGATAAAAAATGTCAGATCTGATCGGGAATTGAATCCGGGACCCATGACATAAAAGCCAGTTGGGCTGACCATTACATAAATGTTTAAATATAAAGAACAGGTTTTGGTAGTTAATCAGGCACTGTAGCCTATAACTCTAAATCACTAGTGTTTTATTCCAAAATGTATCAGAAACTAAAATTTGTTTCCTTTACTGTTTTTTGAAAACCTAAAATAAAACTTATGTGACATTCTAGAGTAAAATTATTTTACCTAGACCTCGATGTAATCTAAGAAATGTACGACACCCAGAAACATATTGAGCATTAGTTAAAAGACTTGCGTCCTCTTCATACTTAACCATAGTCTTCATAGTAGAGAAATTCCCATCTTTGTCATCCTTTCTTAATTCTATCAGTATATCCATTTTACTTCTAATTTCAGAACAAACAAATGTAAATACTGAACCCATAAGTTGACAAAATCTGAAAACAAAAAAATTATAATCAAAATGAACAAGACATTGAATAGCATAACTTCCACACTAACAATAAAACTAGCACAAACAAATTATTTTTATAACAGCATTTAATTAATGAACATAATTACTGATATTCATAAATAACAACTTAATATTCTCATTTTAATTGTGGGTGTAAAGATAACATTTAAAGAAAACCCTGTGAATAACAATTGCAGGATACTCTTTACAACACAATATTAACCACCATGTAGCATGCAAAGCTGGATCTCCATAATATTTTATATAAACACTAGCTATAAATATAAGTACCCGTTCTTCAAATGGTTTCCTTGGTGCCAAGGACAGTCGATTAGGGTACCAAGTTCGATCCCTGTCAGGTCTGATATTCTTTAACTATTCATTGTTATCTACCTCCTTTCAATGTCAGCATTATTATTTATGAAAAAAAAAATAGTTGAATGTAAAATAAAAGTGAGATCTTGGTGTTTTTAAATTAAGATATGCGGCGCTTTATTATTTTCATAATAAATGATAGGTAAATCACAATAGAAACACCATGATGGTGACCACTATTAAGACGACTTGATTCATTTTTGACAATGTGACCGAGAAAAGGTGAATAGGGTACTGGTGGAATGGGTACGTAGGTAACTGACTGAATGATTACAGGTTTTACCAGTTGTAGGCCTATGTTTATTGTCTGTTTATTTTGTATGTTAATATTCTTATAAAAAAAATCTGGTGCGAAACACTCACACACTTTCTCTTGCCAATCCAATTAATTAATAGTAAACCTAACATTAGTAACAAAACATTAGAAATAAACAAAGAAATTACCTCAATAAATATAACCTAATTTTAGTCATGACTGAAAGACGGACAATGAAAATCAACTTCAGTTTGGCTTACAAATACGGAAAATCACTCTTTCACGCTAAACTAGGCACTATAGAGAAAAATATTTTAAATAAAAGTCATAGATCTTTTAGGTAATTTCCTATAAATTTGATTATATACACTTTTGTTGTAAAATGCATACCTACTAAGGCCGAAATTTTAACAAAATCGATTTTTCACACGTTTTCGTGAGAAAAAAACTGAAAATCGCTAATTACCGCTAAACTAAGCATTATAAAAAAAAATGTTTGAAATAAAAGTTGTAGGATTTTAAATTTTTTACATTTTTTATTATATACATTTTTGTGCTAAAATGCATATTAAAGCCGTAATCTTAAAAAAACAATTTTTTTACGAAAAAACAGCCTTACCCAGAATTTCAGCAAACATGGCGCATACCCTACCTTGTAGAGCATAAAAAATTAAGGAAATGAGGCGATTTAAAAAAAAATCGTAATTTGTCAACCTTATATTAAAACATTACTCTACTGATTGACTCGGTTCGAATCCCATTCAGGCACAGCATATTTTCATACGTTACAAAAATCATTCATCCTTCACCGTCTGCATTAGCAGTAATTGCAGAACAGTCAGACGTTAAATAAAAAAAAAAAAATACTGATTGACTCCAGTGAGGTTCTGGCCGAACAATCCTCAAATGGGGTTATCTCTTGGAAAAAAATTATAATTTGTCAACCTTATATTAAAACCTTACTCTACTGATTGACTCCAGTGAGGTTCTGGCCGAACAATCCTCAAATGGGGTTATCTCTTGGAAGGATACAAGTTGTTACAAGAAAATCATTTTCCAGTAAAAAAATGTACATAGACATCAAGGTTCCACAGCTTGATGTCGCTAAGTTCATACCATTTACCTGTGGAACTGATGTAAACAATCGTTCTGTATTGATATTGGTTGGATGCATAGTTGTACTTGTAGTTACAAAAAATGCATAGCATGGACCATCCCAATGGCAAGAGAAAAATTGCATCTAATTGAAATTGTATTTTACCATGATATTTTTTAAGAGAAAGCACTAAACTGCACACATCAAGCAGATGTAAATATGTTTATATAAGACGATTCACCACTGGTACCTGGCCATTTAATACAGACCGTTGATCACATTCGTCTCATTCTTCCAACCAGATGCTCAAATGATTTGTTTACAACAGTTCCAAAGTTAAGTGGACTAAGGTATGAATAGTGATCTCAGAAAAATAAACATTCAATGGGATTCATGCATCAAAACACTTCCACCAATCATCCTTCTGTTATAGGTACAAAAACCTCTACAAGGCAAGCAGAACTTTGACGATACGGGTGAATCTATGACCAGATGCGCTGGGACCACATTACCTTACTCCAGGTTTCTTAAAATCTTTGTTCTGTATTCAAAGTGAAGCATTTACAACATGTGTCTGAAACAAATACACTAATCAAGACAATGGATCTGCTTCAGGGTCATATTTACATAATACTTTCACAAAAGTCATCAACTTAGAATTTTACTAATATTATAAGACTCCTACTTTACGATACTAACTTGCACAGTTCTTCATAAGCAGCTAAGTACGACCCAAGTTCAATGTCTTCAGAATCCAGCAAACTTTCTTCAAATGCACTTTGAACTACTGACAAATCAAACAATCCATTTTCTGATAATACTTCTTGGTTAATAGTGGCTTTGTTTGCCATACCGACAAATTTAATTTCAAAAACTCTGATTATTAAAAAAAAATGTTAGTTGGGTTATGCTAGGAAACCACTAGTTTTGCTAGAAATTACTCTGGAAGTACTACACACCGCTTTTATACTAGTTTACAAAGGGCTCTTGAGAATTACCAACGAACACACTTGCCTAGCTCACAACCATAGAGTAAGTAAGAACTTACTTCTTATAAATTCTTTCTTTACTTCTTACTTACTCTACGCTCATAACAGACTGCGGCAGACAGCCGTAATGGGATTACAGCGACTCCAATAAAACATATGATTTTCTGATGTCAGCTGATTTTTTTTATCACTTGACTAGCAAAGCAAGCCATATCATGAGTGTAACTAAGTTACTGACGTAACGTGTCTGAACCCTGGTATTTGTATTAACGGTCTGAACTATATTCTTTAAGATTATCGTACATATTATACTCAGCAGAATACTGGAGCCATTCACAAAATTAATTACCAGCTGATTTATAAAAGAAATTATTCCACTCTACTTCTGCGAGCATTATTTCTAATTACTGTCCACTTATACGTTTCTTGTACTACAAATATCAATACTTTTTAAAATATTAAATAGTCGAACAACAACAGAAGCAAAATTTTAGGTTTTAATATATTGATCATTTCCATCTTATTATATATTTTTTTAATTTAATTGATATCGGATCAAATTTTCCGAACTCACTGGTGAATTAGAAAACTAAGTTCTGATTTTGTGACGAGACTGTTAGGCCTGTAATGAATGAGGCCGTACTTTCCGTTGCCGTTTACGTAAACGTCAACTTAACCTCTAAAATTGATTGTTTTTATTTAAAATACATCTTTTTGGATCGTTGTATTTTTTATGTACATAATGCTAACACCTTGTGCAAGTGATGACCTAAAGAATAGATTTGAGAATAAATTGCTACATGGTCATGACTTACTTTTATCACTGGATACTCTGAAGAAGGATGTTTTAGGTGTCTCAAAATTGAAAAAGAAAATTAGACAAGAGCTAGCTTTCTTGAACAGGGTAACTCTACTCATATAATATTTATAATCATTTAATTTAAGATAGTGTAACTATTACTAAATTTAATGTACTTTCTCTCATAAACATTTATTAATTATTGTGTTTTACGGAGAGGTAAGATTTTCTACAAAATCTTACCCTACCTTATAAGGCAAAATCTTATAGAATGGAAGATCAGGTACTTTCCCCAGAAATTTTTATTTTTCTGTTAATAGATTGCTGTTTGAGAAAATAAATATTGTTTTGTTGAGCATCTTTGGCCTCTAGGTTCGTTGTACTTAAAATAAGTTAAAAAAAATCTTGAGTTATGTTTAGATTATGGGACTATTCATTAAAACACAGCAAAACCAAACATTCTGTTTATTAAATATGTATAAACATTCTGAATATTAAATATTTTTTAGGAATATTCTGTAGTTTGATGTTATTTACCAGATATTGTTTGCTTAAATTCAGTATGACTTTTGCAGCGAAAATAGATTTTACCGTAACAAGGACAAAAGTACAAATTGACTTGCATGAAACTGGAAACAGTGTCTTTAAACTTCTTAGTCCTTTAAGTGGAAAGTATATTGCACAGGTTGGAAGTGTAGTAATATAATTATAGCTGGAATCAGATGAAGTGCAATTATGCTTTTGTAAAGAATGGGTACATGTAACTTATGGATTCTGTCAAAATATAAGATGAGGTGAGAATTTAAATATAAGGAACCATTTATTCCATTTTCTAAGAGAATATTATTCTAGTGCTCCAGGATTTACTTGTAATATTGTTGAAAGTACAGCCTGTTCCTTAAGGACATAGTTTAAAAAATTATCATTGCATATTGCCAGTCTTATTATTTATGGGTATATTACTAATAAAGGTTACTTTTGTACCACTTGTAAAATTTGTTGAATTTTTTCTACAGGTTATGAATTCTGGTGTAATGAAAAATGAGCATTTGCTGAGTACAAACCTTCATCACTTTGATGCTTTGGTATCATGCATATTTAATTCAGATGGGGTTGTTTCTGTACTTGAAACTAAATCTTACATAGATGAAAATAATTTACCAAGAAAACTTTGTATTGATATTATTTGTGAGGATGGACAAAAATGGATAAAAGTCATTGCTAGAAATCCAAAAGCTCTTTGTCAGATTTTAACAGGTATGTCATTAATTATTTTTTTTTAAATTGCGTCCAGTAAGTAATCCAGTAAACCTCTATGAACCTTATGTAGTGTATAATTCTACAATAAATATTTACAGTTTAAGTAAAGTTTTAACATTTTAAGTAACAGTTTGATAGATGTGTGGGCCCATCAAACTAAATTAAAAATATCTTGCTGACTCCGTAGCATAGTGGTAGCGCGCTGGCCTATCACGCGGAGGTCCCGGGTTCGATTCCCGGCTACGATCTGGAAATTATACCAAGTTGTTGATGCGACTTTAAATAAACTTTTTTTTTTGTCATCAGTCTCTCGACTGGTTTGATGCAGTTCTCCAACCTGTCTATCTTGCGCGAGTCGTTTCATATCTACATACCTGTAACACGCTACATCTTTTGTAATTTGCTTTATATATATTCTAATCTTTGCCTCCCTCAATATTACCCTCCATTATTGATTGCCCAATACCTGGATGTCTTAGGATATGCCCCACTAGCCTATCCCTTCTTTTGGTAAGATGCTTCCATATACTTCTTTTTTCATCCACTCGCCTAAGAACCTCTAAATTACTTATTTCAAGTCCACCCACCTAATCTTTAACATTTTCCTATAACACCACATTTCAAAAGCTTCTATCCTCTTCCTTTCTACAGCCCCTATCACCCATGTTTCACACCCGTATAATGCTACACTCCAAACGTAATGTTTTAAGAAATTTTTCCTAATCTGTAAATCAATGTTTGTAGTCAGTAAGCTGTTTTTAATTTCAAAGGCTTTTCTAGCTTGAGCAATTCTACTCTTGATATCACTTGTGCTTCTACCATCCTATGTTATTTTACTCCCTAGATAGCAGAATTCCCTAACTTCGTGTATGTTTTCGTTGCCTACTTTTAAATTTCCCATTTCTTCTAAACCACTCTTGCTGCTGCACAACACTTTCGTTTTGTTCTTATTAATTTTCATGAAGTAATCCTTTCTCAAGATATCATCCATTCCATTTAAGGCATCCTCTAGTTCTTTCTTTGCCTCGGCTAATACTACTATATCATCGGCGAATCTCAGCATTTTTATTGTTTCTCCTTGAATTTTTATTCCTGCGTCAAATTTCTCCTTCACTTCATTTATAGCCTCTTCTATATACAAGTTAAAAAGTAGTGGAGACAAAGAACAACCTTGTCGTACATCTTTTCTTACAGCAGCCTCTGTTTCGTACCCCTCGAATCTCAAAACAGCCGTTTGATTCTTATACAGACTGTAGATAACTTTCTTTTCTTTGTATTTAATTCCTAGCCTTTTCAAAGTTTTAAACATTTTACTCCAGTCCAAATTGTCAAATGCTTTCTCTAAATCTACAAACGCCATAAAAGTAGTTTTATTTTTCTTTATCCTTTTCTCAATAATCAGTCTCAGAGCCAATATTGCATCTCGAGTTCCCATTCTCCTTCTAAATCCAAATTGGTCATCGTCCAATACTTCTTCTACTCGGTGTTCTATTCTCCTGTATATAATTCTTGTCAGTATCTTAGATGCATGGCATGTTAGGCTGATGGTTCTGTAATGTTCACACTTCTCCGCTCCTGACTTTTTTGGTATTGGAATCATAATATTTTTTTTAAATTCCGATGGTACCTCTCCACTCTCATACATTCTGCACACAAGTTTGTATAATTTGTTATGAGCAACTTTGCCACATCGTAATAATAATTCCGATGGTATGTTATCTATTCCTGGTGTCTTATTCATATTCATATCGTTAAGTGCCCGATCGAATTCTTCTCGTAGTATAGGGTCCCCTTTTTGATCTTCTTCAACATCAGTTTCTT
This sequence comes from Catonia carolina, assembly GCA_035578175.1. Taxonomy (NCBI): domain Eukaryota; kingdom Metazoa; phylum Arthropoda; class Insecta; order Hemiptera; family Achilidae; genus Catonia; species Catonia carolina. Next base: position 101,362,255 of record JAQMRL010000001.1, on the reverse strand, counting down.
GTTCTATCGCATCATACTCTAATTCTTTTCCCATGTAGAGTTGATTTACGTATTCCTTCCATCTTTCAGCTCTCTCTTGGCCATTCAACAATGGTTTACCACCTGCGCTTTGTAAATTAACAGCTTTCATCTTTCGTTCTCCAAAGTTTTCCCTTATTTTTCTATAAGCTGCATCCACTTTACCAACTGCCATTTTACTTTCAATGTCCGTACATTTCGCTCTGATCCACTCTTCCTTCGCTTTCTTACACCTTTTGTTTATGGTATTTCTCAAGTAGCAATATTGCCTTTTACCTCTCTTGTCCTTTGCGTTTTTATATTTTCTTCGCTCATCCATCAGTTCTAAAATATCATTAGTAATCCACGGTTTCCTACCTCTTCTTTTAGTATGTCCTAACCATTCTTCCGCTGCTTTCACTACCACCTCCTTGAAGTTTATCCACTCCTCCTCTACATTTCCTGTGTCATTACCTCTTTCTTCTATCCCTTTTTGAATACTCTCCTGGAAACCTACCTGGTTGTCTTGTTCTCTTAGTTTGTCTACATCCCACCTAGCATTTCCCTGTCCCTTCTTCAGTTTTTTAAGTTTAAGCCTGCTATCCATTACTGCTAAGTTATGATCACTCCGTATGTCTGCACCTGGATAGGCTTTACAGTTCATAATCTGGTTTCTGAATCTGTCTAACCATTATGTAATCTATTTGGTATCTTCCCTTGTCACCTGGCATCATCCAAGTGTATAACCTCCTTTTGTGATTCTTAAAAAGTGTATTGCCTATCACTAAATTATATTTGGAGCAGAAATCTACCAGCCGACTCCCTCTGTCATTTCTCTTCCCTAGACCATATTCTCCGACTATCTTTCCTTCTTTTCCTTCTCCAACTACTGCATTCCAGTCTCCCATAACTATCAAATTTTCATCACCCTTGACATATTTTATTACTTCATCTAGTTCCTCATATACTTGTTCTATTTCTTCCTCTCTGTGTGAAGACGTAGGCATGTAGACCTGCACTATAGTGGTGGGCTTTGGTTTCGTATCTACTCTAACCATGATAATCCTATCACTACACTGCTTATAGTAAGTCACTCTTTGTCCAATTTTTTTATTCATTACTAGACCCACTCCGCCCTGCCCTCCGATGGCTTTAGTGTTAATAACCGTATAATCCGCTGACCAAAAGTCTTGATCATCATCCCAGCGTACCTCACCAATGCCTACAATATCTAACTTCAACCTATCCATTTCCCTTTTTAAATTCTCTAACCTACCAGTTTGTTTTAAACTCCTAACATTCCATGTTCCAACTCGCAGAATTTCAGATACTTTTATTTTTTTGATGAAGTCCCCTCTGATAGTCCTCGCCCAGAGATCCGAATGGAGGACTAGTTTATCTCCGGAATGTTTTACCAGAGAGGACGCCATCATAATTTTTCATATTTTGAAGTTCTCGAAGCTCTTGAAGATCTGCATTTACTAAGTAAGCCAGAACCAGAATCATACATGAAGGAGTTTCCTTACGATAATTCTAGTCAGACAGAAAAAGCTGTAGTTTACTGTTGCTTTCAGCTTTTTGGTTGGCAGACTGAGTGCCCCAAGCCACCGTCTGCCAGGGTGGAATGGGCAGCCCTTCCAGTTCCGTTCACCATGAGCCGGTTATCGTGCTGATGAGCGGTCACATGGTTACTAACAGGCCACACAATGTGAATGTATGGATAGGACACTAGCCTTCTATCCCGGCTGGTTCCCTTAAGCCTTTTGTAAAAGGAATTAAGGCGTCTCCTTCCAGTTGACGATAGAAGCCCTTTATAGCCCTTAAATAAACTAAAAAAAGAAATTTCTAATTTACAAAATGTGGAATATGTATGGTAGTACATCAACCATATGTCATGTCCTATGCTGGGTAGGTGATTAGTAGCTTTATTATTCAAGGATGGTTGGTGAAAATAATTATTAAATAAAATTAACATTAATCAAATATTTTGTAAGTCTATTGATTGTATGAAATGTTAAAAAGGTTTGTTTTAGTCGAATGTGCTTTATGTAATGGATATAGAACATAATCATCCCCTTCTTTGAGAAACAAAACCCCGTCTGAGGTTGAATGTTTAAAGCAAGTTAACAAATTTATTATCTTCATTCCCTATGGAAGCCTAAATGCAAAGCATTTGTGCTGCAAATATTTGCTAAAAGACTAAAAGTTTTTCATTTTTTTTCGCAGTGTCAAAATAATAGATGCCTTGACTATGATTAAACACTATGTCCATGACCTATTTGATCACATTTTAAATCAAACTGTGATTGTTGTTGTGACTCTTGGTATGTTTTCCATGCACAGGCACCTCTACGTCTGTCTTCCTGATGGATGTATAAATTGACATCCTGCACTGTGTCTCAGGATGCCAGTGGTACTAATGTTTAAAATGTTTGTAAATCCAATAATTATTTGAGTAAGATAAAATAATCATTGCTTGACTAGGACTTAATGATATGCTACATGAATTTTAATACAGGTATACTTTTGTAGGTGGGGGAGAATATGGCCAGAAATCTATTGCTGATCATGCAGCTGACTATATTAATTGTGCCAAAACTAACCACTACTTGTTTCAGCAACCTCAGGTAGGCCTAACAGTTTGTAAAAGTATGATTTCTTTATAAGTTTGTATTTTTTCACATCCATCTTTAATGCACTCTTCTGTCTTCAAAATTTGTTCTTACAAATTGTACTAGTTTATTCTCTGTATGTATATTTAATAAATGAATTTGTGCCTATTTGACCATGAAATGTTGTAAAAAGGTTAGATAAAATTACTTTATTCTATTGTTCTTCATATCCTAATCTGCAAACACTACTACATGTTATTTCATCACTCATTCGCATATTAACCTCTTTTCTTCAGATTATTTCATTATTACCGAATCATTTACTATATGGTTGGCTGTATTTATTTCCTTTTCTTTGGTGGATCTAATCTGAAGATTTAAATGGGCTACTTCTTCTCTTCCACCTATCTTGAATGGTAATACTAAGTCAACTTTTGTTTCTCCAACTTTCTACAAAGTTGTCCCTTGTATCCATTCTCATAATTTTCTCATTTTTCGTGTATTCTTTGTTTTGGTACCTCACAAATTTTTGTTGACATGTTTACAGGTTTTTTTTGTACACATAGTTTAAACAAATTATTAAATTTTAAAGGAAGAATTCATCATCACTGATATGTCAACCAGCTTTTTTGATAAATGTGATGAAAACATGTAAGGTTTATTACGATAAAAGGAGCTTCTCCAGTGTCACACTGTTATCTGAATTGAGATTTTTAAAAGGTAGAATGATATTATAGATTAAGTTTAATTAGATATTTTAATGATTGGTTTCAGGTTTATTTCTACTTTGCATCTGGTGTAACAAAAACAGTAGCACATAGCTTAAAGCAAGTTAATGTTAACGTATTAGGAAATTTCATTGATGAATCCGTTAGTGAAGAAGAGTTGGCAACTACATTTGTTAATGATGAAGAACTGTGTTCCCAAAATGTTTTGGACCCTTTTTGTGATTTTAATGCCTCTACTTGTGATAGTTTCAATGACAATAATGTTTGGCAGAGGTTTGTCAATATACATTTTTATTTTATATCGTAATTTAAGGTGAAACTGACACTGTGTTGATAACAGTTATTATGGTATAACATAAGATGTATGGTGTGTCGTACCATGAATGGTATGACTTACCGGGTGTCCCACGAAGAGGTTGCTATTTTTGAATTATTATGCCAGACTTATCGCACACTCAGCAGACTGGAAACTTTACAGAATAAATAGATATGTAAAATAATACCCTCGAGTTTCATTTGCTTTGATTAATCAAAACCAAATGGCAGAATAAAAAAATAATATCAAAAATGAACAATAATCTTGTGGATAAAACTACTTATATTTACAATAGGAGTCAGAAAGAAAAAAAACAGCTGTTTTTGCCATTCTAAATCGATCAGCTGATTTTGTGAACCCACAACAATGAAGCAGTTTAGTAATAAAAATACGTATTTACTACCTAAATTTGACCCACCGGGTTGGTCTAGAGGTAAAGTTGTCGCCAAAATCAGCTGTTTAACAGCTGATTTTCGGAGAGGAAAGTTCCTGGTTCAAATCCTAGGAAAGGTAGTTACTTTTATACAGATTTGAATACTAGACAGTAATTACCGGTGTACTTTGATGGTTGGGGTTTAATTAACCATACTCTCTCAGGAATGGTCGGCCTGGGTCTGTACAAGACTACACCTCATTTACACGTCATACACATCATTCTCATCTCATAGGGTCATGGGGCTGCTTATTGTTCTAAATTGAACAGATTGCAACGTACACAAATTAGAAATAAAACTACCTAAAGTTCAGCCTTTCTAATTTTTCTCCTACTATAAACAAATAATGATGTCACTGAGCATGCGCATTATATAAAAATGTGTACACGCTAATTAAAAAGTAACAACAAAATACTTTAAAAAGTATTTAAATACAAAATACCTTTAAAAGTATTTTTATAAATGAAATTGTTAGGCCTACATCATATCATGACTGATGTTTCAAGTTATTTTACATACTTATAATTCAAAACATAGTTAACGTAATAGGAATACAACATCCATAAAGTCGTGGACCCTAGCGTGCACCCTGTAGTACCTGGCTTTGGTTTGTTGATAGTAGGAGCAAACTAAGGACGGCTGAAATGTAGTTGTGTTGCGTTATGTCATATCTGACTATGAATTTTTCAATTGAACAAAAAGTGAAATGTTGTTCCTGGGGTATTGCCTTAAAAAATGAATACAAAGCGATAAGGCGTTTTTCAACAAACCTACCCTGATGCCGTTCCTCCTTCAAGGACATCAATTCATAAATGGAAGACTAACCTATTAGAAACTGGATCAATTATAAATATGTAACATAGATCTTCTAATAAAGAAAATGAAGAGATTGCATGTGCTGCTTTACTGAAATCTCCAAAAAGCCCCACTTCAGCCAGAAAAGTTGCATCTGCTACTGGGATACCAAAGTCTTCAGTTCAAAGGTATGCGAAGAAAAACAAAATAAATCATTATAAAACACATTTAGTTCACGGGCTGCTGGAAGATGACCCTGAGAGACAAGTGGAATTTTGTTAGAAGAAATTGGAAAGACTGAGGAAGATGCCAAGAGGTATGAAGGAGTCGTATTTTCAGGTGAAGCTACATTTTACCGAACAGGATCTGTAAACAGACATAATTGTAATTATAATTTCACAAAATCCACTTATCTTACATGAAGAGAACGTGAAATCAAAGGGTAACAGTGTGGGTTGCTGCCACCAAGGATGTTATTTTATCGTATGACATATCCCATCAGACAATGACTGGAGATAGATACGCATCAATTTTAATCACATAGTTCCTCATCTTTCTCAGGTGGAGATGCAGGATGTTTTTTTCCAGCATGATGGAGCTCCTCCACACTATGCTAATGTGGCCAAAGTGGTTTTAAACCAAAATCTTCCTAACCATTGGATAGGTCATGGACTGGCCTCCGAGATCGCCAGATTTGTCTGTTTGTGATTTTTTCCTATGGGCTTTTTGAAGGAAGAAGTTTATTTTCACACCATTGCATTGATGAATTAATGAGGCTGATCAAAGAGGAACTGCTGTTGATACCTCAGCAGTTTTTCAAAAATGCTTATGACTCATTTTTGTTTTGTTGCTATCAGTGCATAGCTATTGGTGGTCATCAGTTTGAATAAAAAAATAAAGGTTAATGAAGCAAATTGTGTTCATTAATAATTTATCACTTTCATATTTATTTCATTTTTTACTTAAGTAACATTGTAAGAAATCACCAATTTTAAATGGTTATGCATATAAAATTACTTTCCACCATTTTGTTTTGATTAATCATAAGCAAATGAAACTCGAGGGTTCTTTTTTATTTATCTGTTTACAATAAGTGTAAAGTTTCCAGTCTGTAGAGTGTGCGATATGTCCAGCATATTAATTCAAAAATAGCAACCTCTTTGGGGGACACCCGGCATATTAATGGCAGTATGATGAAGAATTCTCAACAAATCTATGGATTATATTTGAGGAAACCTTGTCATATGAAGTATTTCAGTACAAATTTTGTATTTTGTGAGGTCAACATGTATTGAATTTGGCTCAAAATGGAATTAACGTACTTTAATGCCTTCATTAATAGGCCAACATAAATATATTCCTTGTAACTGCCCGTGTGCACTACCAGAAGCTTTCCCACTTCTAAACATTTATGTGATGAATCATGGAACTTTAAATTTTCTCTAGTTATATTTACCAGTAATACTACCTTCAATTGGTGCTTTACTATAACTAGTTTCACAAAATTGGGAGCTTGCATGTAGCAGGTGTTGTTATACTTATGGTAGCAGCATTTACTGTTATTGATCTTTTGGAGATAAGTGACAAAAAGTCCCATCAATATTGTTTTTTCTCCTATATTTCATAGAATTTATTATAATTTTTGTATATCAATATAGTTGCGTTTCCTAACTCTATAACTTATAATGGTTCAAGTAATTAATGTGTGATTTTAACAGTTATCATAGTTTATAAACGTTCAATGTTTTTCTCTTTGTTTTATTTTTCATACTGATTATTTTGAAAGGAACATTGTATTATTGATATAATTAAATATGTTTTGAATAAATTGTAAACCTTAACTTATATTGTTATATTTTAATGTTTGTTAGTATCAGTTTTATTTACTTTCACTGAACTTAAATAAAAATTACAAGAACAATAACAAACACATTTGGTTGTAGTAGTACTAATGAGAAAGGGAATTTATTCAACTGGACTTCTTGTACACATGATTGATAAATTGAGAAGCGTCAATGATGATCAAGCAGAATTGTTCTTCAGCCTGGGTAAACGACCTTGACTAATGTAAATCAACTAAAGTGACAGACACAATGACAGCCTTGCATTTGCAGGATAGCTTGCATTGTTATGATTGATACATGATATTCTAAAGGACCTGTTGACTTCTAATCAAATGAGAGTCACCTAATGTATATTTGGTGGTTTTTTCTGTATTATATAATTCTAAACAATATACAAAAAGATGTGTAACAAAATTCTAACAGAAAAATGTACAAAGATATCTTGTTATTTTAAAATTAATTGAACAGAAAATATTTTATTCCCACAAACTTATTTATGAGCAGGTACTTAACAATGCAATTTAGCTGACTGACATTTAACCTGAATATACTTTAGAAATATTATTGATTGACTGTTTGTGATGCAATCTAGTATGTTTTTTCCACAAACTCGTTATTAAATGTACGTATAGGTCTACAATATTATTAAAATTTTATTAATGTTACTTTCTAGGCGAAAGGAGATAAATTTAATTAATTTAGATGTTTCAACAATGATTGCTTACATCTCTGCATTAACAAATGGGGGTTGTAACTGGAGGTTTAAAGAACCAATACTTAATCAACAAGCCGAATGGGAGAGAAAGCGGCCTGTTAAACCAGTCCTAGATGATATTTTTCAAGGTAGGAATAGGTTACTTAAAAATCTTAGGTTATGAAAATAAATTATAAAAAAGTGCCAGACTTTACCATGAATTGAACCCTGGACCCCTAGTATTAAAGCCAATCGCACTGACCCCTACACCACAGTCCTATATGCAGACGAAACTCTACTGCTGGCTTCCTCTGCTGAAGCGTTACAACTAATTCTAAATAGGGTCGCAGAAAAATTAAAAAAAGAGCTGAGACTTTAAATAACCATCAATAAAACTGGATAGTTGTGATAGGTAAACATCTTGGTAAGACAGCTAAAATTAGATTTTAAAATACCTTTTTGGAAGTAGTAGACAGTTTCAGGTATCTAGGATACCAGTTGAGCAAATATTGGAATAATATAAGACAGATCAGGTAAAATGTCAAACAAACCCTTTAGTAGTGCCTTTAGAAAAATGAATAAAATTTTGTTTTCTGCATTTTTATGTGGCTTCGATGTTGAACAAAAAATGAGTTAAAAATGCTCGTGGGCGTCAAGATATGGTATTACAGGAGATTGCAAAAGGTATTATCATGGATGGATTGAATAAAAAAAACCAAAGTTTTGTTGAGATTGAATAAGGAAATGAAAATTGAAAATACTGCGAAACATAGAAACTGAAGTACTTTGGTCTTGCAATGAAATGCAGAAAATACAGAATGTTACAAAATATCATGCAAGGAAATATAAAGAGATATTCCAGTTTGGCATAAGACTTAATTTATTTTAATCCTCAATATGCGTATGTTGCAATCTGCCCAATTTAAGAATGATAAGCCACCCAATAATCAGTGAGATGAGGATGATGTGTATGAGATGTAAAGAGGTTTAGTCTTGTACAAACTAAGGCCAACTATTCCGGAAATAATTATTTAACCCAATTATCAAAGTACACTGGTAATCACTATCTAGTATTCAAATCTGTATAAAAGTAAATACCTTTACTAGGATTTGAACCAGGAACCTTCGTCTCTGAAAATCAGCTGTTAAATTGCTGATTCATGGCGACAACTTTGCCTCTACACCAACCAAGTGGGTTGTAAGAATTAATGAATGAAGAATCTTCAGGACTGGTATGATGTGAGTTCAGTTCCCTTTTTCAATGGGTAGTCAACAAAACTTAAGTGGCTTTGATAGTTGCCAATGTTCTCAAAGAACAGCACTCGTCAAGTGCTGATTCATGGCGACAACTTTGCCTCTACACCAACCAAGCAGGTTGTAAGAATTAATGAATGAAGAATCTTCAGGACTGGTGTGATGTGAGTTCAGTTCCTGTTTTCAATGGGTAGTCAACAAAACTTAAGTGGCTTTGATGGTTGCCAGTGTTCTCAAAGAACAGCATTCGTCAAGTAGAAGAAGTAGATGTATGTAAATTTAGTTAATTGGTTTATGTTTCATTAAAAGATTATATAATCGCTACTTTGTTTTGATTGTTATTTATAAAATTAACAACACAACACCATAAAATATTAATATAAATCTATTTTTGCATTTACAGCCTATACAGGACCATTCTAGTCTATAGCGTTAAGGTTTTTAACTATGTTCTTTTTCTAAAATTCTTTCATTCTACCTGATTTTTTGCTTACTTTTGTAATCTGAAAATTTTGAATTTTTATTTTTGAGATTTTCCAAGTTACTATTATTTATTAAATCTTCCAGTGTTATGTTTAATGTTTTCATTTCTGCTTTCAACTCATCTGTCCAAAATTGGGTATTTTTTTGTCCCCATAGATTCTATCAATATTTTTATTCTAGTTTTAAGTGTTCTGATTATTCTCTATTCTACATAATTTTTTTGTAGTATATAATAAATAGATGTTGATAATAATTTTTATTGTAACAAATTAAATACAAAGAAATAATACAATTGTGACACAACATTCAAACCCACTAAATGAAAAAGTATGTGGATGGAGTACAGCTTCAAAAGGCTATTCAAAAAGAAATTCATGTTTTATGTTACAGAAGGTTTAATTCTTAAAACACAAATTCATATCTTGCAACCATCATCAACATTTTTTTCACTTAACATACGCCCAGCTGTTGGTTGTATTAACTACAACAATAAACTTCACTACTCTGCTTTTTTATACCTAATGTGTGTACAATGCAATCTGTTCAATTTAGGAACAATAAGGAACCCCATGACCCAATAAGATGATAATACGTATGACTTGTAAATAAGGTTTAGTCATGTGTAGACTCTTGCTGACCATTCCTGAGAAAAATATTGTATTTTAATAAATTTTTTTTTATTTATAGGTAGAAAATTAATTTGTTGTGAAACTGCTTATAACAGTTTTAGAGAAATTGTTGACATAATTGGTGGACCATCTGAAAAACTAAGGGCTAAACAATTAATGTCGGTTACTGAAATTGTACCAGATGTACCACTTGTAGGAATACGATTACGTGGAAAAATTAAACCAAGATCTCTAGTCATATTTGGTACTGGTTATCATCATAAAGCTTTGACTGCAACTGCTAATGAAGGATTTATACGAGCCATCAAACATCAGGTAAATAAATATTTCCTCTTATTTTTTATATGGTTTTGAATTATGTCAGCTTATTTATCAATTAAAATTGTTCATTCGTTAATTTTCAATTTTAAGGTCACAATTACATGAACAAATCAGTTTTAACCAATTGTTATTATGTGCATACTTAGCAGTTACAACACACTGCTGAGTTTATAAATAGTTTCAGTTGGGAAACATTCTTGTGTGCTAATAACTTAAAGTATAAAATTTTCTCTAAAAACTATGTGATAATTTTTTGCATTTTTTTTTGCAAAAAATATCTGTAGTATACAAAGAACCAACATATTGATTTTTAGCAGGTGGTGATAGGAGCCTATTTTTTCCTTTTAATTTTTCTCCCGCTATGTAGTTAATGAGTAACTCATTTAGTGTTTATCTGTAATACACTTAATATTAATATAGACAAAACTAAAACCAGAAATGCTATGGAATGCCAAGAACTTATTATTTGTTCATTCAACAGGTTATACATTCATTTTATACAAAAAACAAAACTGATGAAAAATAATTAATTTTATAAGTCAGTTATTGAAAACTTGTGTAAAAAACATCTTGTTGTGTATGAACAACCCATAAACAAAATTGGCTGGCATAATTAATGCACATCTAGGAACATACATTTGATTGAGTATGAAAATAAATTGACTGGCTTTTGATATCAAATTACATAAAAACAAAAATGATAAAATATATCTATACTAGAAAATGTACAACGATAGGTTAATTTTTAAATGCATTATATAAAATAGACTACGTGATGTTAATTTAGTTTATTTTTCACAAACTAGTTATTAAATAAATGTGTACAGTATTAATGTAATTATTAATTATATTAAAGAGATCTAACTTTAACAATAATATAGGTTAGACAAAACTTACACAATACCAGAAGTGCTATGGAATGCACCCTTCAAACCCAAAATTTATTGTTCCCAAAGTGGGGATAAGCATCACTTTTTCACAGCATTATAATATATAATCACTGATGATGTTTTGCATTGCTGTCCTTACATTAGTCAGTATTGTGTTACCTGATAGATTAATGTGTTGAAAGTTTGCTTGAATTTTTTGGGTTTGTTCGGTGATTTGGGTGTATCCACTGTTGTTTTGTTTCGGGTGTGTCATGAATAAACCATGTCTCATCTCTGGTTACAGTTGATGTTAAAAAAATTTTCTCCTTCAGGGCGATAACGTTCAAGGAATGTCAAAGCTGAAGCCATTCAGCGAGTTTTGTGGGTGTCAGTCAACATCTTTGGCACTCAGCGAGCACAAATATTCTTGTAGCCTAAATGTTCTGTAACAATAGAGTAAGGAGAAGATCTTGACTCATCTGAAAATTTCAACGACAAAGCACTTATTGTGAATCTACGGTTTTCTCTAACCACTTTGTCAACGCATTCAGCAAGGCCGTCTGTACTGAAAGACTTGTGCCCTTGACCTCCTTTAACATGCACGTCCGTTTGGCTGTCTTTAAACTTTTGACACCATACACGCACAACACCATCACTCATAATGTTTTCTCCATAAACAAGGCACATTCTCCGATGGATTTCTGCTGCACTATTCCATTCTGCTTGCAGGAAACGAATAACACTTCTCAATTCACATTTGGCGGGAGAATCAATAGAGGCGGCCATGTTTATGCGATTGCAGTTCAGCACAAACTGGCTACTTGAACTCAGCAGTGACAAATGTTGTATTGGGGAAGTTGCGCGATTGACTACTGCGCCCACCGCTAACCTGCCACATGTCTGGCCATCATGGTGTGAGATCGGAGGTTGAAAAAAAAACAGTCTCTTATTTTGTTTTATTTATGGATCATAAAACATTGCATTGAATTTCTTTTTAGAACTTTGCTAGCAATATACACTTTTTAGCAATATACATTTTTACATTGTTCAGTAGGCAATAAAAATTTTCCCTCTAAATGTCTTTTAATATCTTTTGATAATGTATTCTGTAGCTTGAAATCAATTCTATTGTATAAATATTGTAAATTTCACCAGTCTTTTCAGCTGTCAAGATCCTTATCTACTTACATGTGTTTCGATGAATCCACGATCATCAGATTTGATAAAATATCAAATGAGGTTAAAAGCGACAGAAGATTTAGCACCTTCAAACATCTGTATATATGACAGTGGTAATAGATCCACCGAAACACATGTAAGTAGATAAAGATCAAGGCAGCTGGTAAGGATAGTGAAATTTTAAATAATTATTCTTAGATAACAATAACACAATATTAGATTGGTCTAAAAATAAACCAATTTTGTGCTTTTTTTTATAAGCAAAAGATAAATTTCTGCTGAACTTAGTGTCTGATAGAACAATGATAAAGATCATTTTTATAATACTGTGCTTTTGGTTTTATGCATTATTTACATTAAAGCGAGCAATTTTGGGAAATTGAATTTAATGTAGTTTTTGAAGTGTATTGTAAATTGTTGCCATTAAACTAATTATCATGAAAGAAAACATTATACAAAAGTTTCAGCGTTTTGAATTTCCTTTAATTCTTCTTATTTTCATTTTGGTGTAAATTACACCTTCAAGTTGTGGTTATGAAAAATCTAATATTTCACCACAAATTCTTAAAAATATTTTGTATTGAGTGAATTTACATCCACAATGGAACTTACATTGTCAATTTCAAGTTTCTAGGCCTTGTTATTCTGGAGACGTGATAAGGGAGTTAGTGAGGGAGTGGATTTTCCTTAAAAGTACCAAATAAATGATAACTGAAGTGCAAAAAGGCCACATTGGAACTTTACTATGGCTGGCAGGACTGAAAAATGAAATTAGAAGAGACATGAACATCTATCTACAAGGAATGTAGTAGGCATTGTGAATCAATTTACCATGTTTGGAATGAATTTAATAAAAGTTAGTATGGCTCTTTTCTCCAGCAGTAGTTTCTGCTGTATTTAAGTGGTGGATATGCCTAACCAGAATGAATCGGACTTAATTCCCTTAAATGATCTGTATTAAATATTGCAGCAATTAAAATAAGTGTATAAATTTTTTTTTAAAAAGACGTTTTCCATATACACCTGTAAATCCATAGATGGACCCACTATAATTTTAAGATGGTGTTAGTATTTTCTCTTCTTAATTATCTCAAATAAAATGAATCCATGACTTGCATCTAAATTATATGTTCATATGCTTGTACTTCTAATGATTTTTTTTGTTTTTTTTAGGGTGTTGACTTAGCAGTAATTGTTCATGAATCAAGAGCTCTTACAGAAATTAAACAAGAAAACTGCCTTTAGAAATTATTCTTATAATTTACATCATGTATGTATTACATATTTACAATATTTTTTTTTCTCTTCTCAAATTGTTCAATTATTTACCAGCATGTCAGTTATTAAATTTGTATCTAGTTGAACATTTTGCAAATCTTCACATGTTTATGTTTATATTTAGTCCAATTGCTAAAATTGTACAGTTCAGTGTTTTCTAGAAAATGGACGACCTTACACACACATTTTGTCATACCACTGTTTATTATGGGATTGAAAACTTATTTTTTATACCATATTTTTTCAGATGTAATGCACTCTTGCTTTGAAGACATGAAATTTTAAAAGGTAGGGTCCACACATTATAATTGTGTACTGTGACTGCCTTCCTCCTCCTTGGTCATAGTATTGCTCCCTGCCAAAACAACTGAGATTTGCTTTGGGTCTGGTGGAAGATTCTAAGAACGAATGATGAAGGAGTATTCATATACTGTACATGAGGCAGGCATATTACAATTAGAATTCTATGTAGTAAGACAAGAATGCTTTCCATGTTTCATTTCAGCTATCTATAACCAATTTCATTTATAGTTTCTCAAGTAAAATATTATAATGAAGTTAATTATTAAATATATGAGGGTAAGTCAAAAAGTAAAGTGAAATTGAAAGAATCTATATATTTATTATACCTATATAAACGATACTAGCATTATTTTTCAATGTAATCCCCTCCTACTTCTATGCGCTTAGTCCATCTTCTAACAAGCATTTTAATTTCTTCCTAAAAAAAGGTTTTCGCCCTGGTGTTCAGAAAATTTTGCACCACTTCAATGGCCTCTCCATCAGAGTGATAATGATTCCCAGCGAGCACAGACTTTTTGAAAGTTTAAAGAATCATGGATGATTGAATATTCTGAACCATGGCTTATATTCTACTTGCTTGCAGTGTCATCAACTGTTATAAGTCAATTATTGAGGATATTTGTTTAAGCACTTCAATATTGTCATTAGTCTTTGAAGTGGAAAGCCAACCAGGCCACTGTGTCTCACACATAGAAATCTTACCACTTTTAAGCAATTAATCCATTCATAGATCTTGCTTCCACTCAAACAACTTTGTCGATACTGCTGCTGCATTCAATGAATAATCTCTTCTGGTTTCACACCTTCTGAATTTAGGAAACATACTGATCGCATTTTTTCCTTGGTGCAGTCAGACAAAGGAGAACTCATTTTGAACAGACTTTTATAAACACAATCACAAGTAGCTAACAATTACACAATGCTTTCAATGAACAACTGATAGATGTTATGAGTTATAACTGAACAATCAGTGTTGCCATACAGGAGATTCGGTGGGAAATACAAATTTCCCTTTTTTTGACTTGCCTTCGTAGGCATCTACTTTTTAATGAGCATTTAGTCCGAAAGAGTAGAAGTGGGAGTAGAATGAGAAGTAGAAGTAGAAATAGAGTAGGAGACATGGACGGTCCTAAGCTCCCCGACTCGTCATGTGACAACTATAGACTTATTGCCAACCTACTCATTTACTTGGTGGTACAGAGTTGTTATGGAATTGTACTACTGTACTTGGTAAAATATAATTTTCCTGTGTCACATCCTATCTTTAATAAACGCTCCTACTCTCCATAAGCCATATGAGTTGGCTTGACTACTTAAAAATATTTCTGTTCTGAAATTTCTGGCTTAAAATGCAATTTATGATTAATGCACTCGATAAAGTGACGGAGAGCCTAAAAAAGGCAGTGAATCTGTAGAAAATCAATATATCCTGATTTTCAAAGAAAAGCAAAAAGAAATTATTGACAGCAAAAGTGGAGTAAGGAAAGGAAGCAGAGACATAGAGAACAAACAAAAGAGTTTTGGAAAAGAAAGAAATTCAAACTATTAAACTATTTAAAAAAAAAACATAAGTCATTAATTCTTCTCTGTTTTAATTTCTTTTAGGAGAATTGTTGGGGCAGCAACCTCACAAAAACTTCCAGGTTTTATAAATGTTGAAGGAATAAACATAGAATGGAAGGAGTTTACATAATTTACCATGGGAGGATGGAGAGATACTTGATTAGTACCCTAACATTACTGCCTCTACCCAGATAAGACCTGTGCATGTCTTTTACGAAAAAGACTTTTTGTTTTTCTACATTAAATTTAGTGCTTAATAAAATGTTAATTCTGTTTAATAAAAAGTGTTAATAAATTGCAAATGTTATACAAGATCTGTTAAAAAAAGTATCAGGCTTTTTCAAATAAAAAATTCATTTTTATAAATATTCAAAAATGTAGTCCCCCCTCATACTCCACGCACTTTTTCCACTAGTGTTGCCATTGTTGGAAAGCTTATTTAGGTATGCTGTTTAGACCATTCGTCACATTATCCGTTATAAATTCTCTATGGTTTGGAAGCTGTGCAAGATATGTTGGACTGCATAAGGAATGAGGGTGAATTCTTGAACGCTAACAACTGGTGAAATGTGAGTTTATGGTCACAACCCGTAAACTAAAATGCAGTTTCCACAATGGTGACTTTCTTCATCCCCTCAGCCAAAAAAAGTATGAAAGGTGTGCAGCACTGTGAAGTCATGCTGATTGGTTTTTTGACAGTAGTGGTGGTGTTGCACACCATGGATATGCTCCTCTGAGTTATACTGTTACTAAAGAATACTACCGAAAAGTCCTCCGGCATTTTTGTGATGGTGTATACCATAAGTGACAAAATTTGTAGACAACAGGAACATGGCACACTTCATCATGACATGCTCCTGCTCATTCGTTACACCTTATCCAAAGCTAGACATAATGTTCCATTGTTTCAGCAGCCATTTTATTAACCAGATATGGCATTGTGTGACTTCTGGCTCTTCCCCAAGCTCAAAATTCCTTTGTAAGGACAATGATTCGAGTCTAGAGAAGTTGTAGCGGAAAATGCAACGAATGGCGTAACCGACATACCTAAAAAACTTTCCAGAAATGCATCTGACAGTAGTAGCACTGAGGGATTGCTTTGAAGGGGACTAGAGTAAGTTTGAAATAATTATAAAAATAAATGATTTATTTGTAAAACTCCAAGGCAATCCTAGGTAATAATGATATACTTAATAATATCCAAAAATTAAAATAAGCAGTTTGCTTAAGGTGAGAGTTATGAAATACCGCCAGTAAATTGAACCCCTTTAAAAAATGTCTGCGCATACGATTCCTAGATTTAGGATACATTTACATTATTATTATTACATTTATTATTATATTATTATTATTTTTATTATTACATTTATATTATTATTATTTAGATTTAGAATTTACACGAGAATTTTATTTTACATTTTAAAGAAACTTTTACTAGTAACATTTTTGCAAATCAAAATCACTATGTTCTCTGGGAAGTTTATAACAGTGGGTACTGTGGTTTGATCAAAGTCCTGCAAAATATAACCTACCATTTTAAATAAATTTACTTCAATTTTTCAATTAATATTGCAACGAATTAAACACCATCATCGTGCATAATAATTTACCACATAATTTCACATAAATAATTGATATAAAAAACCAAAAATCATTTAATAAATCGTAACGTGTATGGTTAAGTGTATTTAAAACAAATACTGTAAAAACAAAATCTAATTAACCTATTTGAAGGCATCAATACATGCCATCGTACAAAAAATTAAACAATGTTATAAAAAATGTAATTCATTTTAACACGATTTAAAAACAGGTATATCTTGACTGTTCCTGTAACAATTTCTCCAGAAACACTTGTTTTAGGTCCTCTGAGCTCAAAAACGCATTTTACCAGTTTATCTGTCTGTATGTGTATGTTGACAAAATACCTCAAAAATAAAATTGTATGAAGTTGAAACTTGGAACTTAAGTTAGGTACCATTAGGTGAATCGTGCATGAACATTCATCAAAATATGTCAACCAGAAGTAGCAGTTCATCTTTCTTATTTTTGCAGTTTACTAAAAAAACTCCTACAATTTCAAAATCACCTCATTTACTACATTTTTATGCCCTACAATACTCAGTAAGCAGTGTGTTTCCTGAAATTCACGAGGGATATGCTCTCATATAAAAATGGTTTTCTTAAGATTACCGCCAAAATATGCATTTTAGAGCAAAACTTATACAACCAAGGTTATAGAAAATTAAAAAACTAACAATTTTTAATTCAATTGTTTTCTGTAGCGTTTAGTTCAGCATCAGGTAGTAATTTTTGCTTACTTTGCTCATCTAAAAGTCCAACCAAGGTCTTGTTTCATTAGTGTCATTCACACATGATTAAAATCATGTGCTCGCCTCTTATCATGCGGCCTTGGGTTCGAATCCCATTCAGGCATGGCATATTTTCATACGTTACAAAAAATAATTTCATCCTTCACCGTCTTCATTAGCAGTTATTGCAGAAGAGTTGGGCGTTAAAACAAAAAACACTAACATGATTAAAATTAAGTTATATTTTTAATTATTTTTTCATTGGCAAAATAAAGTCTCATGTGAGTGTTTCACACCAGATTTTTGTAGAATGTTTAATTAACCTTTTAGTGTAGTTTTTTTTTGAGTGCTCATACTGGATGGTAAATAAATGTAGACCTATTATACACGAAGAATTCAAAAAATTATATATTTATTTTTAATAAGGTTATATAAATTTTATTTTTTAGAAGCCCATTGTTATTTAAATTCACAACTATTATTTGATCTAGATTTTAGTTGTATTTATTTAATAACAAGGTTTGAGATTAATAATGATATGGGTGATATATGAATATTATTCCAACATTTTCTTCAGATATGTGCCCATCTCTCAATAATTATATGTCCATTACGGACGGCTCTTCATCACAGTTTGAAATATAATCTAAAAATTAAAACAATGTATCAATATGATGACAGAATATGACTTAAAAATTTTGTTAAAAAAAACGATATAATGAAAACTGGAAAGATCTTAATTAATATCTTGATGAATATCTATACAAAGGAAGCAAACATTGAATGTGTAACACAGTACAGGTACGTAAAAGCATGCTGACTGAAGATTGCATAAGTGAAGGCAAAATAAAAACCAGAATAGAAATAGCTAAGAAAGCTTTTAATAAAAATAAAAACTTACTGTGTAAAAAGATAAAATTTATATAAGAAAACAAAAGTGATTTATGTAATTAAGAATTTTTGTGCCTATCACTACTAAGTAATAAAATTCTTACAATCTGTTGACTAGAACTGTAGGCTAATTTTTTTTTTTTTTTTAGCTTTTATTTGTTATCAGGAACTGTACATTGATGACAACTACCCAATTTGATCGCTGGTTTTTGCTGTATTTTTTTTTTTGGACGTAGATTAGACATGAGTTTGAACAGGGACCCCCAGTAGAGTTTGTTCATGGATGGCTGTCATCTGGTCACCATACAAAGTCACTTGCCCAACCGGTGTTACTTAACAAATAATAGCGACTTTCTACCAGCAGACTGACTGGGCTGGCCCGAAGGCCTGTAGGCTAATTAAAAAATATGTTTGTTTACTAAAGTCTCCTTCTACTTTATGGTACAAATTAGCTCAAAATTAATCAGTTATTTCAAATTAATTCTCTTTTCCTAATTTGATCCTACTGATTAGCTTTTAACCATGAAAAATTCATAAAATCTATGTATTATATCTACAAGTGAAAATAGGTTACAAGTATTTTTCTGGACTTAAAAAATTGGCAACTTTAGAAGTTATTTTTGTGTAGATCATTTATAAATGGAATATTAACAATAAAAAGTGCAGCAAGATGGGACTGAATTTAGTACTAAGATCACTAATTGGTTGTTGAAGGGTCAGTACACAACACACAAACCAGCAAGGGGTCATGATTTGGTGCATTGCACGTTTTTACTCGTAATAAAAATCAGATATTACACCTGATAATAATATTCTGGTAAAAGTTGGTCAACATAGGAACATAGGGCCATTAACAGAATGTTACATATTGTTTGTGGAGTAATCACGTATCTTGAGGAACAAAAAAAGAGTATCTTTCGTTGTTTTGTTAAAAGCCTTCCCATTCATTGTTTTGACTCTCAAACCATGATTTAAAAGCAAAATAACAGCTACGGAAATGAATTTTTGAAGAAAAAGTTGTTAGTTGACTGTTTTATTGATTAATTTAGAAACGAAGAGATTTTAAAGAAGGTTGTCAAATGAATCAGTCATTTGAGAAAGCCTAAAACTTAAAATTTTGCCGTTTTGCTTTAGTACATTTCTGGATTGATTGAATGTAAACCTACAATTCCCTTAAGAAGTCACAGAAGCCTGGCTTTTCTTTTTTAAAATAGGTCTAATACTAAGAGAGCAATATATATATGCCTATGTTATAAGACTTATCCTAAAGCCTTTTTTCTAGTTGAAAATAAAATGGGTGATATATTAAAACTGAAGTCTTACAATTTAGAAAATGCAAAGTTTTTGTGCAAAAATCTGTATATTGGGGAAAACTACTATAAATTGATGATGATTACAAGAAAACATGAATATTTCAGACAACCAATTTTTTTCAAGATCAAGAATTTTAATTATTATTGTAGTGAAAAGATTCCTAAAGTCACTTGTGTAATAAATAAATAAATATTATGGAGTGACATATTTTTTTGTGGTTATTTTTAACAAATCATTTTATACAGAAACAATAAAAGTCAGCATTTTACTCTTTTTTACTTCAGTATGTAGACTTGAGTGCTTTCTGAAATGACCAATTCAAACTTTTTTATTAACTGACAAAATTGACAAAAGACAAATTCATTTGGTATAGTCATGTGTAAAGAATGGAGAACAGATGCCACAGAAGATTTCACTGTGGTTTCCAGCTAGATGGAGGAAGCGAGGACGACCCAGAAAAGTGCAGATGGTTATGAGAGCTATGGTGGGTAAGGGTGTAAGTAATGAAGATGTGTTTAATTGAAATGAATAGCATTTTGGGTTGAAGTAAATATTGATATTGCCCTAGTGCTGTAGAACAGCTGCTATAATAATTATAATAAAAAATAATAAATTCCATGACTAGAAGCACTCAACATTTTTGTTATTTATTTCTCAGGAGTCTCAAATCAATTATTTACCTTTAATGTAGTCAATACTTTCAGGGTATTTCGTTATAGTAGTGTCAATGACTTTTTTTGATTCTTCTTCGTCACCCAAGCATGTTAAAGCTTTAGCTTTATAAAGTAATGCTTTGAGGCTGCTTTCATTTATTCGTAACGCCATGTCACTGTCTTTGATGACTTTGTTGTATAATCGTAGATGAAGATGTGTTAAAGCTCTGTTTGTGTACAACAAGCAGCTGTCTGGTACTTCAATTATAGCCTGCAACAATATACTTCTACATTCTTCAGTGTTTTAGATTCATGAGATACATGATAACTATTAACCAAGTAAAAGAAAAACCAAAAAAGTAGCCTATTCCACTAAGGAATTCATTTTGTTTTTTAAGGAATTGCTAAAGTAATTCTGTTTGATGAAAACTCAAAGCTATGATAATAATTGATATTAAGGATTTTCAATTATTTGCAGGTTCTCTGAATTTTCATGGTCCCTTAATTTGTAGTAATTATCAAGAGTTGATTTTTTCATTTAACACTGTGCATCTTGGCCCAAAATAGGCTCATTCCAATGTCTCATAAAGATATTGCAGTCAGTTCACAAACTATAAGCAAAAACTTGTTTTGGCGATGTAGCTATAAATATTTATGAAAAATGCGGAGCATATTAAATTTAATTTGATAAAAACTATTGATACATTATATTTCTGATAACTGGAGTAAACATGTTTTATCTATTTCCGTCAGCTTACTGGCTTTTTGTGGTGGGGGTCTTGGGTTTCATGCCTGTTCAGGTCTGGCACGTTTCATTTATTACCCTTTATTGTCTGCATTAACGTAACATTAGTAAGGTGAAAAACAGTTGAACATAAAAAGAATAAATTTAATTAGTAGCAATTATCTACAAAATCAACTAAGTTCATTATGAAGACTTTATCTGACATCTAAAGTTTTATGTCGTAAAAAGTCATTTCATTGATAAATTTTAATTTCATGTCTCTCGTTTGAGCTAAATTGATTAGTGATTGTGTTAGTTGCTGAGTTAAATCTAAATATTTTAAACCAGCCAAAAGGCTGGTTTAAAACTCTAGAGGTTTTACTAAGTAAAAACGAGGCAAGAAGTGGTTTACTATTGCCCTCCTCACTAAGTTGACAGAGTATGCCTATCAGCATGCCAGGCCCTCCAAAAAGCACCCACTTTCCGCCCTGCAAAGGACACTTTCACTTCATTCACCACAGGGTCTGGCTGTATAGTGAAATTCATTACTCTCAGAGGAGATAACTCTGACCAGTGTCTTTTACACTGGTATATATGACTTAACTATTTAAGAAGAGAAGACTCTTCTTAAATAGTTAAGTCATATATTGGCTAACTATGTGATAAGAAACAGAACTATTTTTCGTAGCCCTGGAACCAACAGATTGAGTGCAATTAATTTACCACTCCATCTGCTTAGTATGGCCAAAGACAAAAATAATCATTAGCGTATATTGATAATTCCATTTTTTTTGCTTTAACTACTTTTTAAAATGTTTAAAATATACCTGATTGTACATATTGAGTGCTTTTTCATATTCTTTATTTCTAAAAAATTTGTTTCCATTCTTCATCAAACGATCTGCAACTTCTTTACTTAACCTTCTTTTTTCTGCTCGTTCATGTGCATCTTTTTCACATGATTTCATGAAGTCCTCTGAAAATAAATGGAGTAAATTTATGGATATATTATATCATTTTATACAAAATGTTGGTTGGGAAAAAATGTCTACTTGATAAATTTATTAATTGAACAAAAGTTTCCGAGCAGTTTGGGATATATCAGATGGTACAAACCTATAAAGTTTGTAACAGCAAAAATTTGTTCTGTGGATAACAATGTCACTTAGAATTCATTGTGCAAATCCATTCACATTGGCCAGCCGGTTTTTTTTATTCCAAGTCCATTTAGACATCAGCTGAACCACAAGTAGAGTAATTTATCTACTATTTATTCCTTAAAGAATTTTTGTTTGTGATAGTAAAATCAGACAAAAAAACAGTTCTTCAAAAGTTGGTTTTAAATAGATAAGGGATGGTTGCTGGATGAAGGTGGTGATCAAGAGACGTTTGACTGTATTTGGATTAAATATAAGCCTCTTAGCAGAAGTGGGGAACATGTTGTTAGGTGAATCTAACTTTGCAGCATTGCCACCAGAGTAGCAGCACCATAAAATCTAGATTTTAATTTGTTTTTTCAAAAGTTTAATAAACCATCCAGGTTTATGACACGTTTAACATTTCTGGGAAATTAGCATGGTAAAGGGATCCTACCACCACAAGAATTATAATAATATTTATCTGTTAGAACTCAAGAAATAAACATATTAAAATTGCTTAGCAATTCAAATACATAGAGCAGTTCTGTTTAAAATTTATGTTATTTACTTCTGAAAATCCTATAATAGTTGTTACCAATTTTCATTTTTAGATTTTCCTAAAGAATCCATAAAAAATTGTACTTTTTACAATCATATAAAATACGGTCGCGGACAAAATTAATGCATCACTTTATAAATGATTTTAAATGGTTTCACAGGATCTTGGTGAAGTAGGCATAAACTGTACGATATGGCCAGCCAACACCCCAAACTTAAGTCCTACTGAGCACGTTTTGATTATGCTTAAAAAAATATTTCATCAAAATAATGCAGTGAATCTTCAACAGTTGTGTCATATGGCAAAAGAAGAATGGTAGAAAATCAACCAGGAAGAAATCCAAAACTTAATTCAAAGAATGCCGAGACGGATGCTAGCTGTAATTAAGGCAAGAGGGAGCTGTACGTGTTACTGAATAACTAATTCATTATAAATAACATAATAATCATTTACTTTTAATTTTTTCCATTATGTATTATGCTAAATGCTTTTTTCCATTATGCTAGATGGAAAACATTCAATACTGTCAGTAACTCTTCCTTTTGTGTTAAATAAAACTTTGCATTTTTAAAGCTAATTTTATCTTACCTTTTCATTAAATTACCATAAATCAAATTTACAACTCTTAATTATTTTTGTTAAAAATATTAAATATTGCTTAAAATTATGATACAAAGAATAACAGTAACCGAAATGAACATGGAGGGTTGAAGAAAATGATTTTTTGCACTTAGCCCAAAATCTTACATGATGCGTTAATTTTGTGCAGGACTTTATTTAAATCCCTTTTGTAGAACTCTGTGAAAGTGCAAATAGAATCTTTATTGAAAATACACTGGACAATTTTTTTTGTTTTTTATGTGTAATGAAGCTTTTAAGTTAAAAACTGTGCAAGGAACAACTTTCTTATCTTTCTCTGAACAATTATTGAGGCGTGATGGATGTTTTTTGTGGTTATCATTAGCTGTTAGTTAATTATTTTTGATGTATTAATTAAGTAGTTGACTACAATTTTTTCTGACCATAACTGAAATAACCAAATAATACAAAAAGCTAACCAATGGAAGATATTAGGTAATTAAAATTTGTTAAAACTTTTATGCATCTTATGAATTACCTGATGACATTGTTTGGGGACCACCTTGCTTCCCAAGTTCATCAAATGCACGTTGATTTACTACTGTTTTATTAGTCTTTACTTTGATCTGATCTTCATTTATTTCAACTTTATCATCGTTACCAAGCATGAGGTCTGCTCTTTTAATAGCTAAATCTACAACTTGGCGATCATTTGAAGTCAAACCTCGCAGGACAGCTGCTGTACAATACAATAAATACTAACAATAAAATACATTCACTTAGTAGTGCTGATTAGAAAATTAATTTTTGGATAATTATTTTATAATGACCGTGATTTGTTAGCTATGAAAGAAAATTCTTGAATATTTAATTTAGTTTGTTAGTTAATTTTAAGTTGTATGAGTATTCTGGTCATTAAAGACTAGTGGGGGTTACAGAGCACTGGATTATACTTTCATTTTGTTCATTATATTTTGAAAACATTTAATTTTTTAGTGATTCAATGTGCACTTAAGAAAATACGTTACCCTTCATAAATATAGGTATTCTTTTTTTCTCTTTCTTTGATTTATTTTAGTAAACTGTACTCAGGTTACTGATCTAGTAATAACTGGATCACAATAATACTGACAAATATCCAGGAGTTACAATTTCTTGTTTTTTGCATACTAAAGCTAAAGTTAGTTCGGTAAGTTAGTTGTTTTTTGCTAAAGTGGTTTTTAATCAATTTTTCTACATTGAATTGTAATTTTGTCCTTTATGTTTTTCAAATAACACTTGGGATAGTTCCAGGTCATAACAAGAATTTTATCTGACATAACATTAAATTGTAAATGTGAAGATGTATTTACAGTACATCTTTTTTTTGTAAAATAATATACTGGCTACTTCTGTGGCCCAGTGGTTAGACTGCTGCATTGCAATAACGAGGGGTTCTGGGTTTGATTTGATTTGTTTGATTAGGGTCCATATATTAAAACTCGTTGACTCCGAACTGTAACAAATTTCTGTTGCTAATAGCTAAAGCAGTTAATTTAACTTTAATTTTTGTTTTAAGTCCAGTTATTATGAAATTGCTGTTAATGCAGATGATGAAGGTTGCATGTTAGATGAAATTGAGTGATGAAAAAATGCCAGCTTGACCAAGAATTGAACCCGGGACCCCTGGTTTTAAAGTCAGTAGCACTGACCACTACACCATGGGTCGGCTTATGGGCATTAGAACAAAATTTCATAAAAATACAATTTAATGAATAAATATAAACCTGCGTTTTTACCCAATTAAGTTATTATGAGAAACATTATTTTTAATTATTATTGAAACTATAAACAAAAACTAAAATAAATTTTTAAAAAAATCAGTCAAGTATAGTTTGGCCAATCTGAATTGGCACGCGTAGCTGCAGAGTTGTGATCTCTTTGTCCCTCGCCTACATGTACAAGTAACTCACAAACAACATAACTGAAAATGAGTGAATTATATTTTATTTCTCTCGATAAGAAGGATAAAATGTTTACACAGTCTGTGGTTTTAGGAAACACTCTGTACTTGTATAGCTATTTGAGTTGATGCCCCTTTCAGTTTGAACATACTATAAACCAGTATTTTGTCCATTGAATCACTGCTGCAAAATATAGATTTCTGTCAAAAGTGTAACAAACTACGTGTATTTCAATGAAATTAATTTATTTCTAGAATTGTTTGGAAGATGAAATTTGATTTATTTTAATTATTATAAATTAATTATTTCTGTTTACGGTCATACTAAACATTTATGATTTCAATATTTGAAGACTGGAGGGTATAAAGGGGTTTAGCGGCAAAATTTGAAAGTTGGGGTTATTGAACAGAAAGGTGCATAACACATCCATCAGTTCAAGTGTAAAAATTCTAATTCAAGACAAACTGTTACATTTTAGTTCCAGAAACTGCCATGTAGCCATTTAACTTTGGTTTGAGTAAGAATGCACCTTTTACAATTAGCTGGTCAAAATCATGAAATTTTTTACCCACCGTAACTAAAACACTGTTTTGTGTCAGGGCCGTTGAATAACGACCCCGGTTTTGTGTACTGTAGTTTAACCCCTTTATACCCTCCAGTCTTCATTTATTTTTTACAACAATGCAAAACCTATTCCTTCATCACTCTAAAATTTAAATACTTGTGTTATGGATATATAGAATCATTCATATAAATTACTTTGGTATAAGTTTTTATCTAGAATGTAAATGTAAAAAATATTCCTAATAATTGTGTGTTGGTGTAAAGATTGCTCATTAATAAAACTTCTGATTTTTGTTTTGAATTTCAGAATTTTATTTATATTCTTTTTATGGTTATTTCATTATTTACTGATAGAACTTGTTTCCTCCCTTTGATATTGAATTTCTGTTTTATAAAATCATCATCATACTCTATCCCTCTTCCAAGTTTAATCGGGTTGGGCCCAACACAACTCCTCCCCACATTTCTGTATTAAACCATCTCTCATTCGTTGCTTTTTTGGCATCATTTTCCCCCCCGATTCATCTGTAAAGGGTCTGCCACACTGAATGCAATCTACGTCCTGCGTTCCAGGCAAATGGTTGTAGCGTGCAAAATATTTTTTGTCTGCTGTGGTTAGTAGCAAAGTGTGAGTGCATTCTGACCATGCAGGTGGTAGTAGAACGCTGCAGACAGAAACTGAATGCATCTACAAGACAGTTTAAAACTGAATACATTGCAATCCACTCGTGTTCGTCATAAAAATTGTACTGTTTGTCACAAAGTGGAAAAGTGAATTGAGGCGGTTTGTGGCTGTCACTATTTATATGACTTAGGACATGAAAATATATGTAAAAGGGGTCTTCATGTGATGAAAGTTCTGTACGTAGTTTATTATACTCTACAAACTGTAATTGTTTTTTGTTTATAAAGTATACCCACACTGTACGTTGTTTCTTTGTGTTTTTAAGAGATAACAACAATAGAGCCAACCTACTCAAACTAAACTTCTACTTAAAGGAGTGCCAGCTCCTTTCTCTTTTGGCAAAGAACTCATCGTGACTGACCAAATGAACTGAACGCATTCTGTGTGACAGAAAAGATTGCACTTGAGATTGTAGTGCGTTCGTTAACCCGGAATGGAGGACGAAGATCGCATTTGGTGTGAACCACTCTTAAATGAACCCACCAAAGTTCGAAACCTTTTAGGTTGTCTATCCTCTTCCATCCTACTGACATGACCAAACTATTGTAGCATTGTCTGTTCACCCCTAGTTGTTCCCTAATTACATTATTTCTTTTATATTTTCCATTTTATAAAGCAGAGTAGGTAAATTGAGCTTTTGCAATACTGTAGTGTAATTAGTGTTAATTAGAGTTATATAATAAGTATAATTAGTTAATTGTAGTGTATAATAGCCTGATGTTGTTATATTATGGAAATGCAATTGACTCTGTTTATAGTAAACTTAGTCATTATAGTGAACAAAACATAGGTCTTGACCTGCATATATATTAAAAATACATTCAATTTACTTCTGCTTTAGTAAACACAACTTTTTTAAAGGGAACTTATGAACCCTAATCACTGTTCTATATATCAGGTAAGAACAACATTCCATGAAACAGATTCCGTAATTAAACAAAAATGAAAGTTAGAAGTTCATTACCTTTTTTTCTGTTGTTCTCAAAGAAATTACATGTTTTTGTTTTAAATTAGGAGTGTTTTGTTTCAAAACAAGGTGCTGGCTTGGCTACAAGGAATTTTGCTTTTGATGAAGATGGTACACCACTTACAGATTTACTACAATGTCAGTTGTATGGAATTCGGTGATTTCATTGAAGTGGATGCTCATCTTTTAACAAGATAGAAACTCTCGGAGGAAGAAATCATTAAAGTTGTGAAAATTCCATCAAGGAAAAAAATAAGAGTGAAGAAGATGAAGACATGAATGTGGAAAATTCACATGATAAGAGAAACAGAGAGTGAGAGGAGACAATTTAAGAGAAAGTGCGTGGGAGGGAGAGGAGAAGGGAAAAGAGGAAGAGAAGGGAATAGAGGGAAGTGAAAAAGGAGATAAAAAGGTGAGGGAGAGGGAAAAAGGGAAAATACGAGGAAGGAGGGTTTGCTGTATGTGAGGACTCCATTGAGGTTTTTGAATTTGCTAATACCATTGTGGATACCGTGATTGGTATTCTGTTACTAGAGATTGTATTACCATATGGATATCATTGTCGGAAAAGGATGGGCTCTTAAAACTTAGGTTTACATTGTCTTTTATTCAACAGGATTCTCAGTAAAAAATACTTTTCGGTTTGTGCACCAAATACGCCAGTCCCCATCGTCGTATCACTAAAACCAAAGTTGACTGTGTTACAAGTTCTGATTAAAAAGAAAAAGATAGCCTATATACCTCGTAGAAACTTGTGAAAATCAAGGGAAGTAATTATTACCTTAAAAAAAGAAGAAACACTATTTGAATGATTTGTTTTTATATTTCAATTGCTTATATTACCATTAAAACATGATCTGGACAAGTTATACACAAGTTAAGATTATGAAATACTGCTCAAAAGACAAAAATAACATAATATAGCTAAAACATTTATCAACTGGATTTTCAGACTATAAATCTGGATCACACAAATAATTCTTCAGAGAATTATAATGTGTTTTGATTTTTGAACGAATTTAAATTTCATTAAAATTTTTACCACAAGAATTTCTAATTATTTATATACTTTTATGGTTAAAATCAAAGAATTGTACAATTTTTGTTTGTTACTCTTGGTTGCTTGTTTGCACTTAATTGATTTTTTGCTCTTCTTCCTTTTTTATGTTTTTCATTGATATATTCAACAGGGATGTCCAGTGATTTTTTCCATCTATGTTGTGGCCCACTTTCTTTTGTTTCAATGATGCATTCTTCTCTACTTGTATTCTGAGTTGTTTTAGTACACCTCAATTCTTCATAACTTTTTTCACTATTTAATTTACATTGTGTTTCCTTTTCAGACAACTTCAGTAATTTGGAACTTTCTTTTATTTTTTGGTCTTGGTTTATTAATTGACAGGAAGTACAGATTTTATATGATGAATCCTCATCAGTCATTACTGCTGCATCTGTTTGTACAACTCTTTCTATACTGTTTAATTTGATTTGTTTTTGTTCCAAGTTATAAGTGTTTTGCACTGAATCATAATTGCGGCTACAATTATCTTGTAATGCGCTACAAAATGTGTCCAGTGTATTTGTATTGTCAGTTTTTAATAAATTTATTTCATCTCTTATTATATCATTTCCGAAATGTTTGTGATCACTTTCTATTTCCTTTAACTTACTTTCAACTTGTTTCAATCCTTGTGATACATCTGTTTTTAATTTCACTAATAGAGATTCAATATTCTCACATTTGTTACAATTCGTTTGCATGTAAGAAATTTGACTTTGGAGCAGATTTACTTTTTGTCGTAAATCTGACATAATGCATATTAGATTCAAGTCATTTTGGTTTTCTTTAAAATTTAAAGGCAATGAACTTTGGTCATTTACACCTGTCATTTCTGGTAACATGTGTGCTATGTCATAATCAGTGTCATACTTTGTTTCAGCATAACAATTTGTGATGTTACAATTGTAGTCTTCATCTTCCTCACTATTACTGATAACATAATTATTTCCATCATTGTCTTCACATTCATCAACTAAATCATACTTTCTCTTTCTAGATGAAATCATATTTAAAGAATCATGTTCCTTTACTTTGCTATGAACACCTGTATTTTTTAATTTTTCAATTGTTTCATTCTTGAGACCGTCTTTATTTTGTAAAATTGAGAAAGAAATATATTCTTTATTGATTGGAAATACTTTACCATTAGTATTTGAACTTTTAGTGTTATTTTTTTTCTCTTTGGGTGGTTTTTCCTTATTCATTTTTATTATAAATGGGCTGGACGACTTAATATTCACAAACATACTTTTAAAAGACTCTTGATTATGTGGTGAAATTTGTTTTAACATATTTATTTTTTCTTTTGCTGACATTAATTGATCACCTGTAACAGGAATGTTACCAATGGTGTCAAATTTATTAACTTCTTTATCTACTATTTCTTCTAAGCTATTTTGTTCAAATGGTCTGTATGCATTCTTAAATTTGTCGTCAAAATACACTGTGTTTTCATGTAAATCATTATAATTATTATTATTGTTATTGTTATTATTATTTTTATTATTATTGTTGTTGTTGTTGTTGTTGTTGTTGTTGTTGTTGTTGTTGTAGTAACTGTTACTTAGTACTTCTCTAACAGGCAAGCAATCTTGCTTTGATTGTAATAAAAAATTGTTTCTTGAATTAGTTTGGGCCTGTAAGGTAGTTTTGATGTAGGCTGAATTTAACTTTCCATCTATGTCGTATTCAACATGATTATTCGGATTGCTGATACTTCTTGGTGTATATGTATTCTCAGTACTTTGTTTGAAACTGACTACACTGGAATAGTTTTGTGTTTGATTATAAAAATCATGGAATTTCTGATTTTCAAACTTGTTCAGTTGTGGCACTGATTCATCATTCATGTCATTATTATATCGATGAGAGGGAGCATGTGTTTGTTGTTGATTTACCAAATTAATACCTAATTGTAAATTATTAAAATAATCATTTTCATATGAATCAGCTTGAGGTTTATTTTTCTGAGCTGAAAATGATGTAGGTATATATTCATTTCTGACTCTGTAATACTCGTTTGAGTTATAATTATTTTCAGCTACAAATTCTCTGTTATACGCTTTAGTATTGGTACCTAAATAGGTCTTGTTACTGTCATTTTGTGTGTTCTGCTCACAAGAATTTTCATTGTTATGAAAAATTTCAATGTTCAATGAGCCACAAGAGTTATAAATGTTATTACGTTTAATTGCAATACTAACAGACTCAATCGATTCAGTTCTTTTAATTTCACTTTTCCCCATTGTTTGTCTACCAAAATCAGTAACAGCTGTTAAGGGGTGTTCTGTTGTAAATATGTTTCCTATTGATTTGTTTGTTTTTGATTCTTTTTGGTGTCCTTGTAATTTTTCATCTATGGGCTCTATAATATTTTTGACATTGATTATGTCACTAACTTTCATTTCCATGGAACGTGTGTCGTCATGATTAGGTTGAAGGAAAAATTCTATTACATCACTGCTTTTCATGGTTTTCAAATTGCTGAGTTCATCCAAAGATAAAGTTCTCTTAATGTATTCCTTTGATTTAATTTGTCGTAAATATTCTTCACTGGAAAAAACTCTTACTCCGGATGGAAATTTCTCCGGTAATTTCTCTTTACTTGTTTTCGGAGTGTCAAATTCATCCTTTTCTTTGCTGCCTGATTTCTCTTTATTCATTTTCTGTAAATTTTTTCTTTCAGATTTCTTATCAAGTTTTTTGTTCTTTTTATCTATATTTCTTTTTGATTTTTTCTTCTTGAGTGTTTTTTTTGGTTTGGTTTCATGTTGTGTTCTGATAGCATTGTTCTGTTCACTCTTTTTAGGTTTTAAACAAAATTTGGCATTCACAAAAAAGGTTGGAAATTCATCTTCTGGTTCAACAAAAAATTTTCGTTCTTCAATTAACCAGTTAATATACCTAGACCGTAAATTATTTTTTGGTTCTTCATCTTCTGCTGTTGGACTTACTTTACTACTGTCTTTTCTTGATGGTTGGCATTTCCTTGGTTTGTGACCTTTCTGAAACCATAAATCAGAGTAAAATGTTTTTGATGCGATAAAAGTTTCAGGTGATTCAGCAGCTGTTTTTGGCATGAAATTTTGCAAATATGAAGTAAACTTACTTTTAGTAGGTGTTAATGGATGTTCAGATATTGCACGAATTAATTTTTCAGGTATATTTTCTTTTTTAAGACTACTAGTATTGTGTGTGTGATGGGTTAATTTAGATAGATTTGAATTTGATTTTTCTGCACTTGAAGACTTAGATCTTCTTGATGGACAGGCACTTTTGCATGCTAAAACACCATCAGATGTGTTATCAGTAATGGTTGGTGTTTTATCATTTTCACTTTGAATACACTGCGAACTTTCAGGAACAACCTTCTTAATTTTCTTGTGTGATTTTTGTTTAGATAAAGATTTATTGTCTTTTGAACAAACTTCAGCCAAACATTCCTCTTCTCCTACATAATTTTTTTGCACTTTACTTGTACCTTTTTCATTCTTTTTCTGTATTTTATCAGAATATCCACTTGAAGATGATTTTTTACTTTTCCGTTTTTTATGAATAGTTTTTTTTCCAGATTGGTCACTATGTTTCTCACCATGCAATTTATTTTTGTTTTCGCTTTTCTCTGTATTTTCGGCTACATAGATATCTCTGACTTTATTTTTAATCTCTGTTTCTTCCATACCTCTTTCTTTTCTGAAGCAACAGTGATTGGTATATTGATATCATCTATCAATTCGATTCATTAAAATTGTGAACTTGTAGTAGCTTTTACTACTTAATCTAAAAAAATTATAAAAATACTTTCTATTAATGTTTTTACTGTGTTACAGTTTGAAGTAATTAATAACCTTTAATTAAATTATAAAACATTATTTCATACAATAAAAAATTCTATTTTCTTGTTCCATTTGCCTTTAAATTCTTAAAATTTAAAGAATCTCGACTTTTTGCATAAAAAATACATCAATGTTCTTTAGTTTCTCTTCCACTTGAGTACTAACTCTTTTTAACCAGAATACAAAACAAGGAATCAAGTGACTATTTTTTTAAAATTTTTACAGAGTGGATAAAGTAAGTAAAAAGGTGCAGAAAGCTACCAGTTTATTCTAAAGTATGTGAAGCTTAGTTTGAGATCAAGAAGTTACTGTGTTGTAAGAAAATTATTTTTGTATAATTCATATTTTGTGCCAGTATTGACTTATGCAGCAAAAATGTGGACTTTTGGAAGGAAGTAGAGAATATATAATGTTGCAGCAGAAATGAAGTTCAAGAAGCTAGGAAAGGACATCTGTGTGGCAAGAGTAAAAACTAAAAAAATATTGCCAGTAATGATATGAGGTAGACCTGGCTAAAGAAATAAAATTTCCTTTTGCTTCTTGTAAGGAACTGCCTCCTATTTTCTATAAATAACTAGTTTGAAACGAACAGAAGTTACGTTTTCTGATACAAATTTTTTTCCTTTATTACTTTTTCATAGTTCCATATTTGATATTGTTCATTATATAATTCAAATTCTAGGTAGATTTACCTAAAAAAATTTATTTTATTGGAAGCAAAGTGGTATATATTTTTTACAAGCTGTGTACTGTATTTTCATCATATGTGAGAAATCTTCAATAACTTCTTTATGTGTTCAAAAGTTTTGTAGGTTTTTAATTTTTTATAATACATGAGTATTATTCTAAATCTGAAAGAAGTATTATTGAAGTGTAATACAATGTGTACTACACACTACATAGGTAAATAAGAAATTCGGATGATTTCAGGTTGGCTTATGTTAAAATATATAAACTGATTCTTGATAGTTTGAACACAACACATTTACTAGTAAAGTGCAACAGATTAGCACCCTAGCACATGAAATGAATGAAAGGAGAAAATAGGAGAAATAAGTGCTAGACAAATAACTACAGAACAGTTTTGTATATTGATGGAAGCAGATTATATATTAACTTATATATTAAGTTGATGATCTTGAAAATGTGAATGGAGGTATCTTTCTTAGTTACAGACATGTATAAAGTCATTTGGTTGGTGTTAACATAGCTATATACTTCCACATTTTTCTTTCAACTTTATAAATGGACGGAGTGCTTTATAAAAATAAACCTCTTATTTTAAAAGTTAATTTGTGTAGAATAAAACCATTATCGCAGTGCAATATCAGTTGACTCTAATGAGATAGGCTATTACAATGTGGCTCCAAGTTTAATTTAAATTATACAGTTATCTCTAATTATAGGTAGTGGTGAAGAGGATGAACAAACTGGAAGGGGGGGGAGAAGAGATGAATGCAATCTGGCACTTCTCAACTCTGGCCTCAACAAGATTGGCCCATAGAGTATTTTATTGCAATTTTTTAGCTCAACGGCTCCCCCTGTCAATCACCACCATGTTTAGAACAATCATCACTGAGAATAAAATAATAAATGAAAAAATTGAATTCTAGACTTTCCTCAGGATATTTTTATTTAATTTTCTCAGATAGTCAGTACACCGCTTTTGAAAAATGAACACAAGCAAATAAATAAATTTAAACTGAAAAAATACTATAAATGATTATGTGTTACACTTTATTTATTATTCGTCTCTTGGTGGGGGGGGGGGGACTGGCGTAGATGATTCTTAATGGCTATTAACCACAGAGATGCACAGATGTCAAATTATTTACTCTACTTCATAAATTTTTGGGTTTATCTGCTGTTTGCATGATATTCTTGGTAGTATGGACATTTTGATAACCCAAGTAAGCCTTTATTAATTGAGAATCAACTGCAGTATTAAAAAGTTTTTACAGAACAAAGAACTTACAAAATAATTAAACTAAAAAAACCTACAACTGAGTTTTGGTTTTATATGTGGAACTTGTTTAAATGTATTTAAATTGTGTAAATTCAATTACCAAGAATTCATATAATAAGTATGATGTATGGCTGTACTGGTCAAGATATTTGTACAGTTTCCCTTGACTAGTACAAGCGAATCTAATGCATAACCTTCTCAATCCCTATTCTAAAATTTTACGTGTCATACAACGTACTTTTTTGAATGATAATATAAGTGTATTAATTTATATGTAAACAAACACACCAAAGACAATATGGAAACGCTAAAAAACACCAAAGACGACCTCATAAACAAACAACATTGAAGTCGTTTAAAAGACAGTAACTCCCCAGACTCATAGCAAAAAAAAGAAGAAAAGTTAAATACACCACAAGAGCTATGGTATGATTTCTTTTTAGATGAAATCAGAAGAGAAATATCCGCCAGAATGAAGATCTACTGGGGAAAAAAAATC
This sequence comes from Catonia carolina, assembly GCA_035578175.1. Taxonomy (NCBI): domain Eukaryota; kingdom Metazoa; phylum Arthropoda; class Insecta; order Hemiptera; family Achilidae; genus Catonia; species Catonia carolina. The sequence goes on along the minus strand of JAQMRL010000001.1, from coordinate 101,327,265 downwards.
TAAAAAGGCATCTAAAGGTTGACTAAAATGATCCTATGTGGCTTACTGAATTACTATATTGGCTTACTGAAATTAACCAATTAACTGACTTGCTATATTTTGTCATTGTTGGTTTTAGATTAATGTTAGTGCACTAAAGAACACTATTTTAGTTTGTTTCTTACAAAACAAAGTAATGAGCTTGAATTTTTTTAGATAGGACATAGAACATCTGATCAGTTACTGGTAATTGAAAGGGATACCATATTTTGGTTCAATTCAATCTCTAAATGCACAACGGAATTTTTAAACATTAGATTCATATGTGCAGTTTTTACAATGCCACAAGGTATTTAAAGAGGCTGTAGTGTACAAGAGAATTTTTTTTATTTGTTATTTTAAAGTCGCATCAACAGCTTGGTGGTTAGCGACTACAGTGGGTTATGGAATGTTTGGTTGTGACTTGTTATAATTTCCAGACCCTAGCCGGAAATCGAACCCAGGACCTCCGTGTGGTAGGCCAGTACGCTACAGAGGTGGCCAAGAGAAATTTTACTTTAAGAAAATTTACAAGAAAAGAAACTCAGATAAAGTTTTACAAGGTGATTGCTGCCCCAGTCCGAGTCTATGGAAGTGAGTCGTGGATTAGTACCAGATGACAGGGGAGTAGAGTACAGGCAGCAGAGATGCGATTCCTGTGAAAAGCAAAGCGTTACAGTCGTAGGGACCAACTAAGAAATGAAGACATAAGAACGAAACTGGATGTTTACAACCAGATTGTAGAATATAGAAATCGATTGACGGAACTTGTAGAGAGAATGCCTGAGGGAGGATCCCCCTCAGTGTTTTGCAATAAAGACTGGTGGGGGAGGAGAGATGTTGGGAGGTCACACAAAAGATGGGAATAATCAGTAGTTAGTCACTATTGTGAGTCAGAACAGGTGGAAGTCTGATCCTTCATTGTGAGATGAAGAAAAGAAAAAAATTTTTGTTTGAATTTTTTTGCGTCCAGGAGACTCCTGGAGTATAAAACAAGTCAAGAAGTTATAACACCTGAAATACATAATTACTTCACATTTTTCTACTAGTGCTATTTAGAAAAAAATTCTTGTACCGTACACTATAAAAATGTTTCACCAATCAAGAAATTTTTCAGATTTGTTTTAAAGGAATACAAATTATTGCAACATTTTAAAAATTGAGGTAATATATTAATGCATTTTCACCCCGCATAATTTGGTTTTTGCTAAAATAATTTTGTGGTGTGATTAGGCATAATAATAATCGTTTTTCTGTTTCGTATGTTATGATAGTGGACATTGAAATTTTAAAAAAAAATATTTTGCCTAACATGCATTATCACCTCAAAAATGTAGAGTGAGGGAACTCCTTTTAACCTTCTTAAATAGTAGTCTGCAAGAGGTGAGCTGGTTAGTTCCCACCATACATTTAATAGCTTTCTTTTGAGTTCCCCTGAGAAACCCCTGTTCATATTACCCATGTTAGAATTACCCCATACTAAAATATCATAACGGATATGAGACAGAATTAGACCATGATAAGCTGCCATTAGTAATTTTTTATCATTTAATCTGGCAATTTGTTTTAATGCAAATACCCCAGATGATATTTGATTACAAACTTGATTAGTATAGAAATCCCAAAACAAATATCTATCAATTATTAATACTTCTATTTTTTTTGTTTTGTTTTACATCTGACTGTTTTCCAATTTCTGCTAATGCAGATGGTGAAGAATGGTGATATATGAAAATGAGTGTTGAAAAAATGCCAGACCAGTCCGGGAATCGAACCCGGGACCCCGGCGTAGAAGCCAGTTGCACTAGCCACTGAGCATAGGAACTTCACTGTTTCTACTTGCTTTAGAACATTATTATGAATAATTACATTCACTTCTTTATTTTCTTTAACGTTTTGTTTGTTTCTTAACTGGTAATTAACAACACAAACTGTCACATACAGTTAACAATGACTTTAGCAATGATTAAGAAATAAAAGGTCCTAGACAGCTCACTCCATTTACTGTCTTGATCTATAGCTCAAGACTTAAAAAGCTAAGAAAGATAAATTACATATACACCCAAAACTCCAGGATTAGGTCTTATCATAGCAAAGTTTTGTAAAAATTATTTGAGAAAGTACTGATATTTTTAACTAAGCGATTTAATTCAATATTTAATACAAAATTATTTTCCTGATTAATTATAACAGTTAATATGAATTTCAAAAAATAGTGAAGTTATAAAATTTTGTTTAGTCGTGCTGTCTTTTAAGCCTGTTAACAATTTTCTGAAATTCTAAAGAAAATCTGGTATACTTTTTAAATAACCTGAATTTAACCAAAGTAGTATGAGTTTATATTTTATCACATACGTTGTATGGTACCAAGGATCAAATTTACAGAACAATTTACAAATAGGTATGGCTTTTGTTTTTATAGAAGAAAATTGCTGCATTCTTAACAGCTTCCAGAATTTTACAGTTGGGCACACAGTTCTTCTGTTCAAAATTAAACATCTAATGTTTTATCCATGTTATTCTTGATTCCTGCTTATATCACACTATAACATAAAATTTCTAACGTGAAAATACTCTTTTTAAGTGAATAGCCAATTTTAAAAAAATCGTTTACAGTGCATTGATTATTTAATACCTAATTGTTTCTGAAAATTTGTTTACCCTTTCTGTTCTAATTTTATCAAATATCTAAGATATTTTATTGTACGCCTAAGCGAAAAAGATTTATATTGTTTAATTTTTGTTTTAGTAAAGATAAATTATATTTTAAAATTTAACTAGCTATTTTGCTGACAACTAATGTTTGCATTTTCTAAAAAATGTTTATATATAATCTACATTATTTGTATAATCTACATTACTGTAGATTATTAGAAACTGGTCTAACAATAGGTGTGTAGGTACTGCAAAAAAGCTTTTACAAGCTATTAAACATGTTTACTGAATTTTATTTTACTTACAAACATCTTCCACTTTCGTTAGAAAATTTTCCAATTCTTCATCCCTTTTTTGGTCCCGTAATTTAAAATCCATTTTTAATAACCAGTAATACACTTCAAAAATTTTCTGTATTATAGCCTACAAATCTACTATTAGGAGTACGTAAGTGATTAACACACTAATGTCACCATGGCAACAGTCAACCTTAACCTCTTAGTGTGTTTGTCAATAACTGTACAGCATTTAAAATTTAATGGTGTAATATTGTGGCTGTTAACTTAAAAATATTAAAATATAAACTATATTAAAGGACATAGCAAGTTTACAATGTTATTAATATTTACACAACTTTATGTCAATAAATTTTTATCAACCTCATGAAGTTACTTCATTTCAAAACATTGTCTCTGATATTAGCAATATTTATGATAGTTATTTGTTGAAAACTAGGTTACAATAGTTTGAAATAATTAATATTGAATGTTTGTTATTGTAAGCAGAATTTGGAGTATTAAGTTAAGTGTTCAGCAGAAGGAATTTACATTAAAATATTTAATGAGTTATGTGTATTTTTTTAATTACTATTGTTTTCTTTTTGTTTTATTTTTTATTTTTTGTTAATAATAAGGCATTAATAAATGTTAAGATGGTAAATTTTTTTGTTAACTGCATCTAGAAGACACTAAAAGTACATATAACATTTGCCAAGATAAAATCTGATATAAATCTAAAATAATATTAACATTATTAGATTCTTTACTTACCAATTCCCCTATTACCTTTTTATTACTATTTTACCTACCTACATACTTACATCAATAAGAATATCATCTAGTAATTTTTACCCAATATTACACAATTTACCTTACCTCTTAGAAATTTATTTAAAAAAAAAGAAAGGAACTCTTGTGTACCTACTGTAAAACGTTTTAACAATCAAGTATTTTTTAAAGCTTTTTTAAACAAATTTGTTTAAGCTTGAAAAAGATGAATATGATGGATGGATAAATCCAGATCTGACCAGGAATGGAACTTATTAGACCCTGCTGTTGAAGTCTTTTGCGCTGATCTTTGCATCAGTGGGCTGCCCAATTTTAATTACGATAAGTTGTGTTACTACATTTTGTTGTGTATTATTTTAGTTATTTTACCACTTTATAGGGCAGTACTATGGGGAAAAAACATATGATGTAAATATTAAATTTTGCTTCACAGGGACTTAAATAATGTATTTGAGATGCCAGAACAGTAAGATATTTCTTTTTTGTTGATGTTAAGCCCTGGTAAGTATACTTACAAAGGAAAGTTTATTGAAATGGGAATCACATAATGTATAGTTATTAAAACAACTTGAGTACTATATAACAAAAAAATGTGTAGAATAACTTATCTTAACTTTATATTAGTATGAATGCTTGCTTTCAAGTAAAAAAAATTGAATTTTCTAACCACTGTACAAATGTAACAACAAAACAACACAGTAGCGTTGGCTGGTATGAATCCTCACCTCATTCATGCAACTCATGAAGCAAATGTTCACTGTGCGCTAATTTCAATATATGGATAACCTACTTACCAGAGAACATCTATAACACCATAAAATGCCAATAAGGTTCAACTGCTTAGCTTATTCTTAAATAAAATGGACCTTATTGGCAGTGGTAAGTATACTTACCAAAGACCTATAAAGGGTTAATTATGTTAATTGCCCGTAACAGGAGGTGGAGTGTTAATTAATTGCCCTTATTAAATAATCTCATACCTGATCGCATCAATCATCATGAACTCCTTTAAGAAATATGGGCTAATTTATTCTTTATGAGTGATTTTTACAAACTTTAAAAGTGGTATTTTTTCAAATTTCAGGGAGTTTATTATGTATCCTCCATTGAGTACTCTTGCGACAGCCAGTTATTTACCTGATCTAAGATGCATTTAGCTGGTGCTTAAATTAGTATCATGTGAAATTATAATACACTTTTCAGTAAAACTGCTTGTATTTCCCGTGACATGAACTGTACTGCAACACAAGTAGATATAAGGCAATGTCTATTATTTCAAGTTTTCCTAACACAGAACTACGGGGTTTTCTCTTTGGTAACACTTATTTGCTCTAATTGGCTTTTTTGCCATAGAGTTGCAAATAGGGTTGTGGAACAGTTACCTTAGAGTCTATGCTATACCGAGTCAATGCTATATTGAGATGTTGATGCTGTATTGAAATGATGTATTGAGTTGATGCTGTATAGAAGCTGACTCTGAAAGGAAAGGCATAGGGTGCTGCTATGAACAACCCTCACTACTCAATTATCTAAACAAATAAGTATGGGATAATCTTTTTCATAAATTTTGAATATGGACACCCCAGTTCAAACCATTATTTAAATTTTCTTTTTCTTTTTTAATTCCTAATATGTGTACATTGCAATTTGCTCAATTCAGAACAATAAGCAACCCCTTGACCCGATAAAATGAGACTGATTTGTATGACGTATAAACGAGGTGTAGTCTTGTACAGACCCAGGTTGACCATTCCTGAGAGAGTACGGTGAATTGAAACCCAACCATCAAAGTACATCGGCAACCACTGTATAGTATTCAAATCCATATAAAAGTAACTACCTTTACTAGGATATGAACCAGTCTCCAAAATCAGCTATTAAACAGCTGACTCGTGGTGATGACTTTACTTCTAAACCAACCCGGTGGGTCTAAAATAAAGAAACACAAAATATTTGTAATTACTGGAAAATATTTATTAGAAACTTAAATAAAAATAATACATTAAATGATTACATATATACATTAATATTTATTTCATAACATCAACTAATACAATATTTTTTGTAATACGCTACATTAATTTAAAAAAAAAATTGTGATTGATTTTTTGATAACTTTCTTTTTTATTTTTATCTTGCAACTATTTTTATAATTTTTATGGATAAAATAAAAATGTATTAATTTTTAAATTAGAGGTTATGGTGTCATTAAGTACAAAAATATTTCAATTTGGTTATATATTAATAGCTAAGGTTGTTTCTGAAATTTCAGTATATAGTATTGATAGAAATAAGATAAACATTAACTTTTAAAAATTGTAGTAATATATAGATAATACTTAAACCGCAACAGTGCTAAACAAATATTAAAGATATGTTTATATTTATTTTTCTAAATACTGTAAGATTTTGCAAAATATATTATCTCTGTAATTTTTTCATTTTCATTGTTCAGTAGAACTAGAATTATGTTTGTGTAGTACAGAAAAATTCAAATAAATTAAGATGCATTTAAATTCTCATGAAAGTATTGCAAGTGATTTTTTTAATATTTTGTCAAGGATACAAAAAAATTAAAAACAAACCTGTTTATGCTAACATAACTAATGTAATTGAAATTGAAATTCAATAAAAGAGAATAGTATCAAAATTAGATAAATTATTTCATGGTTTATTTTTATCCATTGTGTAGTATTAAAAAGTTGTGTCATTAATACTTACTACATTAAACAATAGGAGGAACCTGTACTAATAATAACCTAGGAACCCTTCAGTGGTTTGAAAATTAGGTTATGTACCGACTGGGTTTTTCAACAAAATAAATTCTCCTGTATGACCATTGGTGTATTCAGATACACCCCCAGTCAGAAAAAAAACATCAAAATAAAATTGTCTCCATAACCATAACTATCCATTTGCTACATACTTGTTGAAATATTATGTTAGTAAAAGACGATTGACAAAAATTCATGTTTTAGATTTTATAAAAATACTAATTTTTTTTCGAGCTTGTAAAATAGTTAATCGATACACGTTAATCTAAAAATTAGTGTAAATTTAATATTGTGCAGTAAGCAGTTAAGAATTTAAAGCTAATGTATTTATTTAACTATAATTTATAAATTGTAATTAAAAAAATTTACCGTAAATATCAAAATTATCTCTAGCTACTCTTCAAATATTAATTCCATTTTTAATGTTTGTTTATATTTTTCTGTAAATATAAATTTACTGTTTTATTTCATTTTATAATTACTACTCGTAATATTTCATGTATCATATTTTTTATCTTTAAGTTGTACAGGAGGGTCACTGGACAATTCTATACTCATGTCATTTTAATTCTATTCCATTAAACTAGTATTTACTGAAAATTAAAATGACTGATGGTAAGTTTTGTTTCAGTAAAAACAATTAATAGTCTTTAAGTAAATTATATCAAAACTATCTGTAGCCGCTACATTTTTAGTGGTCTTTTACCATTTAAATTTTGTTGAAAGAAAATTTCTTATACAGCAGTATTAAAAAAATAAGTTAAGTTTTTTCAAATGGAATTGAATGATTTTGTTGAAAGGTTGAACATTTTACTGGTTAAATAAGTTTAAATGAATAAATCCGGCAGATAAATAAATTAAAAAAAGACCATGGAAAACATATTTTCTTTGTAAAAGTTATAAAATTGTGACATAACCATCCCCATGTAGCAGCACTATTGTTATCAAAGCAAACATATTTTTGTTTGTAAGATATAACCATATAAATAGTTGAGTTAAATTCAAATTAATAAAAGAATTAATTCTGTTTAGTTTGTGAATTACGTAATGAGCGCACAAATTCTACATAGCAGTTATTAAAAATAAAAAATAAATAATTATATTATAAAAGAACTATAAATATTATAACTATTAACTAATATTACTATACTTAAAAATTACTAAAACCTAATAATAACATCAATAATAGTAATAATTAAAATAATATATACACTTACAGCATATGCAAAGTCCTCTTAATTAGTGCGTAATAAACTACTAGTACTTATAAAGCTTTCTTTTAACAGTCATACTAATTCTTAACAACTATAGTTTGCAACAGTATGCCAGAAATAAACAAAAGAACTTTATTATAAAAAAATAATAATAAAGTCAGTTTTATTGGCTGCACTATTAACTAGCAATTTTATGTATTCTAGCTTATAATCAGTATAGATTGAAATACAGTAAATGTGGCTAAACAAGAAAATTCCTATCTCTAATAATTATATAGAATCAGTCTTAAATTACAGTATATGGTATAGGAAACAAAATCGTTAATATTTAAAAGTATTTTACAGGTAATCATGATAAAATGTATTTGATGTAATCTGGGTACAAACATTTTTACGATAAATAAAGAAAAATTCAAATGTTTATCATGTACATAAATAAATATTGTAATTTAAGTTCTGTATAACATATCTCATTGAATATATAAATTAGTGAATGATTTAACAAATTTCTTGTGAAGTTTTACTAAATTAACTTAAGAGCAAGATATGCTTATAATGTCCCGTCAATCATGTGCTTATTTTGTTTCAGTTTAATTGTTATGATTTCTTTACCAAGATATTTTTGAGTACTAAAGGATTTGTATGAATGATTTAATATGGATAATATGTTATTTATTCATTAATTTTACCATTCAGCATCATCTCCATGGTCCCTAGATGCTTTTCTGATGACTTTCTGAACAATTATGTGTTTCCGTAACTGATGTCCATCTATGTCATCTGCCCATGTCATTTCTTCAACACTATCACCATTGTCTCGGCTAACTGTTTCAGTGTGTTGACGAGGTTGTCGGCTTCGTGATGTAGCATCTTCAGTTGCTGGAGTTGCTGGACTTACTACATTTGTTGTTACTTGATGATGATGGCTTTGGTGTCTGATATGATGTTTTTCTGTTTCATTTTCATTTTCTGTTTGCATATCATACATTGTAGCATTTTGAGGATCTTTAGATGCATTAGCCAAATGTTGTTCGATAGCATATCTTGCATTATGATAAAATACTGCTTCTGCTATATCTGATTCTGGTAATTCAACGGTACATAAATCAATCATGGGGAACAGGAGCGAGTTAAAATTGAAGGTACTAGTTTTGGCCTCAGTTTGGTTGCTGTTATTATTCTCCATTGCCAGTAAAGCCGCTGCGTCAATGAGGAACCCAGGAATTGGTCTTGCCGTTGCTGTAAAAATAAAACAATTAGATTAGATAACAATTCACCAAACATTTATAACAAATATATGTGAAATTATTTTGGGAGAAAATTATATTTAGTTTATTACTAGTTCTATTAAATAGAATCAGAAATGTTGTGATTTCATGAAAAATACAATACACATTTTTAACTCCTGCATTTTTATTTTATTTTGATAGAATGAAATCTTATCGTTAAGAATTTGTGAAACGTGTTATTTTTATCAGGAAAGGGATACATTTAGGTTTACATTGTTTAATAAAATATTCAGCTGAAGATTCCCAAGATAAAGTTTAAAATGGTAACACAAAAATATGACAACCTCTTAAAAAAATAAAGAATAAAAGTAGAATAGTGGCCACCTCTGTAGCGTAGTGGCACATAGGCATGGCATGGGGAGGTTCCAGGTTCGATTCCCGGCCAAGGTCTGGAAATTTTCACGTGTCAAATCCCACAGTTAATAATATATGTGAATTATAACATACGTATAATATCTTGTATTATATGTGAAGATTGAGGAGATTGGGGAAGACCCCAGCTTCAATGAAAGAGATAAAAATATGCACTTGTATAATTCATGAAGAAAATAATTTTTTTCTAAAATAAAAATATTGTATTCATTGATTTTTGACTAACTGATAACATAATTATCAGTAAATAATTATATTATAAAATAATTATCTATAAAAACTAATGTTCCTTAGATTTTGTAGCATCTTTTCAAAAGCAAGATTAATAGAAATTAAATTGGCTTAATGGCTGCCTCCATGGCAAAGTGGTCAGCACGCTAGCTCACCAAGCAGAAGGTCCCGGGTTTGATTCCTGGCTAGGAATGGAAATTATCAAGTGCCAAAACCCAATGTTTCATACCCCAAAGTAATCTCTAATAACCGAGATGTTGATGTGACTTAAAATAAACTTATGAAAAAAATTGGCTTAATTTAAAAAAAAAATAATGACAGCTGATATTAAAGTGAGGTTAACAGTTTAAATTTAAAGAAATCAAGTATAATTGCTGTAACTTTAACAACGTTGAATGGGTTTAGTTACTACAGAAACTATCCCTAACTCATTTTTTATTGATTGTAATGCTTTAAAGTTAATATTATAAAATAATTATCTATAAAAACAAATGTTCCTTAAACATGTAAGGGTAAAGTCTGTTAAATGCAACTAATTCTAATATTACTCCCTACAAACGTAATCTTAACCTACAAGTAGTATTTGTTCATGTAGTTGTTATCAGCTCTTATTAAGCAGCCAATAACAATCAGAAATGGGGCAATAATGATACTTTGTTTGAATTTACATTTTACTATTACAAACCACAATGTAGCAGTTTGATTTTTGAACATAAATGTTAATACCAAAACCAAATGTCTAAAAATATTGTAGCATGACTTAATTATCTGTAAGACTGGTGATATTAATTAGTGGATTAAAAATTTTGTTGAAGAAATAGGCAGTATATTTTTTCCCTTGTTTAACAAAATTGTGAATTTTTAAGATATAATTTAAAATTAGCCTCAGCATCAATATGAAGCCTCGTTATGCAGTATTTGATTATGATAACCCATGAGGCAATAATGCACGCATTTAGTGAATTCAGTTGATAATAGTATCGCAAAGCATAACACTAGTGTCTGCTACATCATTTTATAAATATAATTATCAAATTTTTATGAGAAAAACTGTTTTATTTTAATTATATTTCATCTTTAATGTAATTTGGTAATTAACACATTGAACCGTTTTAAAAATAAAGTTTTCCTAATGAGATACTTTTCAAGTTAAAATGACAGAGATTTAAAAGAATTGTAGGTTTCATGATAACCCTGAAACCCCACAAGGTAGGAGGAGAAATTCAAAATGAGATGGGTTTTGGTGAACAGGGAAAAACAGTGGTTTTTACCTTTTTCCGAGTGGCTAATTTAAATTAACTTGTAAATTATAACTACTGGCTGTTTTCAGCTGAAAAATGAAATACTAACATTTTTATTATACACCCAAAAGATATAATTAGGGGAATTAGAGAAAGCTACTTTTTAAAACAAAGAATTTTGTACGTTAAGTTTTCTGATTTATAATTTTCAACTTTAATATTATTTCACTTTGCATTTAAGTGCACTATTGGCCAGGTATAAATAAATTTGAGAAATTTCTAAAATACTGGTGTAGCCTACCCTGAAAGAAAAGTTGTAACTCTGTCGTAGTACCTACGTAGTACATACCTACAAATACTTGGAGGTATTTACTTAAAGCTATTCATTTAACCCACCAGCTGTTTGACAGCTGATTTTCGAAGACAAAGGTTTTTGGTTTAAATCCTAGTTAAGGTACTTTTTATATAATAAGATACTCTTATATAATTGCTTTTGAATTTGAAAACTAGTCAATGGTTACTGTTGTTGTACTGTAATAGTTGAGGTTAAATTAACTACACTCTCTCAGGAATAGTCGCCCTGAGTCTGCACAAGACTACACCTCATTTGCACATGATACACATCGTCCTCATTGGGTCATGGAGTTGCTAATTGTTCTTAAATTGAACAGATTGCAATCTACACACATTTGTGATTAAAGAAAAATTAAAAAATATATTACAGAAATATAAAACATTATAAAACTTATTCATTGATTTTACAGTAAGCAGTAGAATAATAAATTTATTGTGCAGTGCTAAGTGAAGAAAGCAGTTTCATAAATGTGCAAATTATAATGTGCAGATCCTTGAAATAATCTGTTACCTTTAAATACTATTGTACGTAGGTACTGAATTGTTAATACTTTTTCTGAAACTAATAAAAGTTTAGTAGTATGTAGTAACTATCTTACAAAACTATTAATTTTACTCATGTATATTTTTAATACAATATTACTATTCATTTTTTATATTAATTACTTGTTACAGATTATTATAAAAATTAGTATACGAGTATAAATATTTGTAAATATGAAAGACAAATATGATCCATAATGTAATATTGATTAAAACCTATAAAATTTTTCTCAAATTTGTTAAAAGTATTTTTCTTCTTTCAAATTTAAATGATACATTATTCATAATTCAACAACATTGACTCAATCAGTAGCATACTTGAGTGTCAAACTGAAAGTTATGGATTTGATTTCTCAGCTTAAAATATAAAATTTTGTACTTATTGTAATTTCGGTACTAAACCTGTATTTTCCTGATTGCAGTTGATGTGAGTACAAAAAAACCAATAAAAATTTATTTTAACAATATTTTGCCTCATTTATAGTTTCAGATAATGAAATATGATGTGAAGAAAACTGAGGTAATAATTCATAAATTGTAAAAATAAAATACACATTTGAAAGGAAATTCAGTTGTTTAAAATTACCAAAAATATACTATGCAGTAATTATAACTAATGATGTATAGACTAATGTTTAATTAGTAAAACATTTGTGAACTTTTAATAATGTAAGACACCTAAAATGATTTTTAAGTGTTTAATTCAGTACTTGTTACATTAAAAAAATATATATATATGATGTAATAGAATATTTTAATATGGTATCTACCTTCTATCAAAAAATATTTTTCCTTAAAGGTTTATTAATTGTGTTCTTCTTCATCAGCCACAACATAAAATCAGTGCTCAATCAAAATCAAAGTCATTAATTTATTCATTATTTAATTTTATAATTATTATCTGTTTATTAATATTTTAGTTAAATTCAGATTTAACGCAGTTTTTGACATGTAAATTAAAAATTGTCTAAGTTTAAATTTCATTACTTAAGTAAATATAATTTCATTTCATTCTTTATTTACTTGATACATATTTAATCAACATATAAATCCTATGCATTGTAAAAAAAATTATGTAGAACTTGTGAATTTTGCTGAGAACCACGGAACAGACATGCGCACTAGCAGCCGAACGTTCCGTTCCTCGTCTTTCCCGTCATGTACAGTCACATAGGCATACTTAAACAATCATGCAAACATCAGTATTAGTTTAGCACGAGCCATACTGTACTGCATGTAGCGCTATGACCGCAACATCAGTTTCACAGCTCTCAGCAAAATGCAAAAGCTATACAAAGCACACTACGTGCCAGTTTTGACTTACTTCTGATGAGACATGAACTGGGGGAAAGAAGGTAGAGAGTAAAATTCAGGTAGCAGTGATAAAATTCAGAAGTATGCTGGGGAAAACAAGTAGAGGTAGAATAAAAAATTATATAAACAGGGAATAACTAGAAATGGACAGCCTTTTAAGGAGGTGAAGATAATCAAAGCTGAGATGGTTTGGCTATGTCAATGAGATGGAAGCAGGAAGACTGCTGAAAAGGAAGTTGTACTTAGAGGTGGAGGTAAAAAGACCAAGTGGTTGACCAAGAGTGAAGTGGAAGCATTCAGTTATGCATTAATTGGGAAAAGGTGCGATGCGAAAAGATCAATGGAGGAGAGATAGTTTAGTAATAGACAGCGATGGAGAGAAGTTTTGTTGGGCCCGACCCGAGTAAACTTGGAAAATGAATAAAGATGATGATGATTAATAAAGTTCATTTGTTATTTTTTCCTTAATTATAGAACTGTTTTCTCTAATTTTGTGTTTGTTCATTATTATATCCTTCAAATAGTTTATTAGTGAAATAAAAATGTATTTTTGGTGCAATTTTTCATGCTATTTGTTTAATACTCACATGCCTCTTTCGAGCAGTTCATCGCACTGAAGTATTTATGTGCTGGCAGTAAATTTCCATCTTCATCTTCTACTTCAACAGCCAAACCAAAATTTCTGTTTGATTCTCGCCAAGCTTTTACAGCACCACGAACATTCCATTCAGTCCATGATTCTCCATAAACTGATACCATCTGACTGTCCAACAATTTCCTCTTCACTAAAACACAAGTAATATTTTATTAATTTTTTATAAATCATTATGTATTATTTATTTAATCATTCTTGAGTTCGTACAAAGAATATAAATTATTGATTTATAATTCAAAAATGTATGTAGGTACCTCTACAGGAGCGTATTATAGCTGGTGGAATTTATATACTAGGTTGTAAAACCCTAGTTAGTTCCAGACCAGAAATTTATATTTTTTTGGATAACCTTAATTATTGTTACTATAATTTAAATATCTTAATTAATCTTCAAAAACAGACTGAAATTAAATTTTTTAATGGATACTTGATATCATACTATTTTAGGATTTCCAATAATCTTGAACTGAACACTAGTGCCATTGTTAGGTGGCCATGAAAACTACAAATATTACCACATAAACCTATCTTTCTTTTCAGGGTTTTGACACTGGTACGAGTGTTTAGCCTCTTCAGATGTAACAATCTCAAAATCTGAAAATTTTGTATTTAACTCTTTCAGCTTTTCCTCCCTTCAATAACTGATTTGACTGGCTTTGGATTATCAAAACCTTTGAATACATTTAGATGGTTTTACTGAATCGTTTTCTTGAATAAATACAGTGCCAAAGCAGTAAATATTTCTGATATATTAAAGTAACTAGGCTACAATGATATTTTACCAAAATATCGATTACATACATGCATTAAAATAATTAGTATGTTCTACAATATTTCCTAAATTGATATTAATATTGAACTGCTTTAAATTATTTTTTCTTCAGTGGAACAGTTAATGCAACACTTTGTTTAGAACATAGGGTATCATGTATAAGAAAATACTGTACTTTAAAAAGATGTAATTTTGTGTTAAAATAATATTTTCTTACCTCTGTGTTTTTTGAGTGACCTTGTGTACCAATAAATAGAAACACGTATCATTTTATCATCTACTGTAATTGCAGCTGCTGGATTTGTAGGAAAATGAAATGGATGCTTCTTCAAAGTCTCTTCCAAAACTGGAGGTGGTGGTGGGCAGGTCTCAGATATAGCAACAGTTACATTTCCCTAAATAATAGAAAAAATAATAACTATTTCATCTGTTTTTGAGAAATACATTTCAGACAAGTTAAATAAATTCACTTAATTATTGTTTTTAGAATGTTATTGTTATTGTTATACAGGTATTGTTATTGGTATATTATAAGTTATTGTTTTCAGAATTGTTTAATAAGACAGTTGACTTCAGCTGGTTTTCTGACACAAAATTCTTGAATTTTGTGCTAATTAACTGAATTGTAACAATAGTCAGTACTGGACTAATGATGTTTAATTAGTGAAATTTCAGTTTGTAAATAGATCTGTTATATAAAAATTATGACAAAATAGTTTCAAAATGTTTTATCACAAAATAAAAATATTTTATCAACATTTTTCAGT
Source organism: Catonia carolina (assembly GCA_035578175.1). Lineage (NCBI taxonomy): Eukaryota > Metazoa > Arthropoda > Insecta > Hemiptera > Achilidae > Catonia > Catonia carolina. Next base: position 101,311,999 of record JAQMRL010000001.1, on the reverse strand, counting down.
TTTTACAACCTATACAGCAATTAGAACTTAGAATAACTAGTACTAACTGGACTTAATGTAACAGAATGAATTCACTTGTATATTTCTACGTTCTATGGCAGAGTTGTGATTTTGATTTTTATTCCATTACTATACCATGTTATATTATTCAAAAGATTTCATCAAGAAATTTTTTTAAGTGTATTAAAATGATGTAAATAGCATTTATAAATTTAATGAACTAAGTAAAATTTCTCGTTGCAATTTTTTTTAAATATATGTTTTTTAAGAAATACTATTTTAACTGTTTAAAAATATGTGTTTTAGATTACTGCAGTTAACTGAAAATTATTTAATAATTAAACAATTTTATAATTAAGAATTGATTCAGGATTTAGTAAATTAGTAATATACTGGCAAAACAGAGAGAGGTGGTGCTTAGGAAGCCGAGATATGGCTGGGGCTGTAAATCCTCACATGAAAGTAAAGTAAGTAATATACTTAATTTTTTCAGTTTCTTAAATACACACCTGAGAAAATTTATAAAGGCGTAATTTAGCCGCTACAATATTTACTGCTGTTCCTTGCAATGATGTTGGGTAATTTAAGTCAAATAGAAGGTGCATTGCTTCACCATGGCTCCATAATTCTTCATCAGTGTTGCGGGGAACTTCACCTGGAAACAATTAAACATAATTCTTTAAAACTGTTTTTTCTTATGTTTAATTCTACTCGTTCTAGGTACTAGTGTTATGAAACAATGTATTTGCTTATTACAAAAATATTTATGACTATAATACATAAAGAAACTTACATGAAGGGTAAAAGCTCTGGACTTTCTCTGTATAAATATCAGAAGGAGGCCATTGTGGTAATTTCTTCATTTTCTCATACATTTCTCGCATGACTTCACGCTGATGACTGTTGGCACTAGTAGAGTTTACAACAGGTTCTCGTCCAAGAAGACCTAAGTAGCTCAAAATCTGTGTCTTTATTGAATTGAGTCGTAACTCTCTGTTCCTGTAAAAATTAGAGCATATTAAAATAAAAATTTTAATGAATTAATCTGTTGCTTCCAATACTTTTAAAATATTTTTATTAGTTGAGAGTAAATAAACAAATGAAATAGTGAGAAGAATGAAATTTCTCAACCTCTGTAGCAAATGCTTGTTACAACTCATATTTATTTTTGTAGAAAAACTGTTTGGTTGAAATTCAGTATTGGTCTAAGCAGATCAAGACTTTAAATACTATTACGAAGTAAGAAGACTGATAAAAACTCTTAAATTTACCAAGCGTTGTAGTAATAACAGATTATATTATTATAACCATCACAGACAAAATAACTTATTTAATCCCTAATGTATGTTGGCTATGTTGCAATCAGTTCAATTAAGAACGATATGTAACCCCATGACTCAATGAGATGAGGATAAGGATGATATGTATGATGTGTAAGTGAGGTGTAGTCGTGTGCAGACTAAGGCTAATCTTTCATGATGGTTATGGTTCATTGAACCTCGACCCTAAAAGTGGTTCCTGGTGGTTCACCAGGAAACACAGCATAAATCAGGGGCAGAAATCTGCCTTACTTGCCTTACCTGCATGCTACAACTTCAGTATTGAATCACCTACTAGGCGTTTGACTGCAGTGCTACCATTTTAATTGTAATTATTTCTAACAAATTGTATAATAATTTTCAAAATATACCTATTATTCCTTGAAAAATTAGTACAAACATGGTGTCATTGTGACAATCCAAAGCATTTCCTGTGCTATTAAATTTTATAAAAACGACAGTGTTAATCAAATATTATGTTTTGGTTAGATTAAGAGAATGAGGAATTGTAATAATTGAGAATGTAATTGAAAAAGAGAATGTAATAATTGTTAAATTTAAAAAAAAATTATTAACTGTTTCGTTTATAATATTAATAATTGTTAAATTTATTAATATTATTGAACAACTGCAGTAAAATGAAATCCAACCTCGGAAATGCTTAGGATTTTTACACTGACACCGCGTTTGGACTCATTTTTCAAGGAATAATACGTATATTTTGAAAATTATTATACAATTTTGATAGAGATAGTTACAACCAAAATGGTAGTATGCAGTCAAATGCCTATTAGGTGACTCACTACTCAAGATTATTGTATTTCAATATGGAAAAATCGTTGATATAATTTTCAATTAAAATTATAATTTTAATTTTGATGGAAAGCTTCTGAAATAAGCTAACTAGTTTAGGTAATGCTTGTGAGTATGTAATTTCTACAACTTTATGTTCTAACAAAGTTGAAAGTGGCTGTGATATTTACATACTTTTCAAAGCAACTTAAAATAGTATCTAATGTTTAAATACTTATAATTGCAGAGGTAAGTAATTTTCCAAAGTTGTTCATTATATCTTGAATTTTTTTTATTAAAGATTGTGTTGTTTATTATCAGAATTGTTTGTGTAGATTGTTTTATCTCAAAGGTAAAGGATTGTTTGTTCGTAATTTGTTATTTCCAGGCTTTTATGTAATTTTAATTAAGATTTTCACTACAGATTTTTAATTTTTTAAAATGAAATTTTTGTACATAGAGCTAACAGTTGAACATAAGTTTGATTTCATGAACTTTAATTTTTTTCTGTTTTCTATTATTCTTTTCTAAGATCTAAGAAATAAACTGACTAGAAGTCAGTTGGGTAAGATAATCTACATTGCATTGCTTAGTCTGCAGTATGTTTTATTAATGTTATATTTCATCCAACTTTCTTTCAATGTAAAGATTTGTTTACAATTCAACTTTTAAGGTTTTCCTTTAAAATAACACATCTGTTACAAACCATTTATCTTAATTATTTCAAAATTACTTTAAACATTTTGTAGTTGAACAAGTGCCAATATTTAACTAAGTACTTTAAAAGATTCTCTAGTACTATGACCTTTACCAATTTTTAATTTTTGGACACTTATTTAGTAATCAAAAAGAAATAGGCTAGTTTTAATGTAGTGAACAGATAAATCTTTATGTGGTATGTTAGCCTAGCAGCTTGTATAATCTATGTACACTATGCTTTTTTTAATTCCTAATATGTGTACATTGCAATCTGTTCAATTCAGAACAATAAGCAACCCCATGACCCAATGAGATGAGGATAATGTGTATGGCGTGTAAATGAGCTGTAGTCTTATACAGACCCAAATCGACCATTCCTGTGAGAGTATGGTTAATTAAACCCCAACCATCAAAGTACACCGACAACCACTATCTAGTATTCAAATCTGTATAAAAATAACTACCTTTACTAGAATTTGAACCAAGAACCTTCGTCTACAAAATCAGCTATTTACCAGCTGACTCATAGCGACGACTTTACCTCTAGACCAACCCAGTGGGTCCACTATGCTTTTAAACCAAGCAAATGTCCGTATATCCATTGTGTTATTTAATAAAATTTATATGAATTTATTTTCCAAATTGCTCTTACTTCAGTATCATCTCAAACAATTTAAAGTATGTTACCTTACTTTTGAATAATTAATATGGCAAAACTCTATGGAGTATTTATATAATTGCAATGGTTAACAAAATAATCTAAAACTTATTACATAAAAATATAAGCAAAATTTAATTTAACTATTAATAACTATTTTTAATTTTAACTATCCAGACTATTTGTTATACTGGTAGGGTTCAAACTAGAAAGGTTTGATCAAAGAGAATTGATCTGAATTATTAAACAAAAGATTTGATATATTTATTGTATTAGTCACTGTATGAAGAGGAAAGTTTGGAAAAAATAAAATATAAAACACACAAATTAATGATTACTTCTTAGTAGAAAACACAACAAGCTAAGTTTAATTATATAATATTATAATTACATTATAATAAGCAGGTTCTATTATACAATATGAGAATAACTAAAAATGCTTATAAATAAATAAAATAGTAAATTATGCAATGATACTATTTTGTATTAATTTTGTTTAAATATTAGTAGAAAAGTGAAGGGAGGGTTCAATAAAAATTACAAAATAATAAATTTCTAAACAAAACAACAGAACTTAATACCATGCACAGAAATAATAAAATAAGGTAAAAAAGTTAAACTAATCTAGCAGTCTATGATTAAAGTTGCTGCAAAAATAAATCCAATAAGAAAGGCATAATTTTTAGTACTGTAGTTGTATTCTGAATATTCAAATTAATTACTTTATTTGATATTTTATTTTACACTTTTGCCAATTTCAAAGATTTTACTGGTTTGTCCATAAATATGTATAAAAAAATTAAGGAAATAAACTAGTAATGTAAAAAGTTGTGTGTATAAGATGTCTCAGAACATATTTTATTAATAATTTTTTAAATTGTTTGTTGGTAGAATTGATAACATAAATTCAATTTTTAGCCTACATTGTTCATTCTGATGTATGAATAAAATACAAATGTTAAAATTTACTTAACAATGTCATTAACGTACGTCAATAAATATTCATTTTTAGAAACTTTATTGATTATTGAAATCTATTTTCGTCCAAATGGTTGTAATTTTATTTTAAGTGACTATAAAAAATATGAATAGGAATGTTCGTGAAAAGATTTAGAATTTACTATTATGAACATTATTTTGCTATCGCTAGACACAGATGAAAAAATATCAGACTTTATTAGGCCTATCAAGAAAATGAAGAATGAATTCTTTGAACTGTTATTTAAAAAGCATAATAATAATAATAATCATCAGAATTTACTTTCATTTTATTATATGTACTAATAAATTAGTGCAATATGTAGTAGTAATGAGTGATTGCTAAATTATATCACTAATATTGAATGAACTGCTGTTTTTAAAAATCAGTTAAGAATTTTGAATGCTTCTACTCTAGTTTTGTTATTCGGTATTACAGAGCAGATTATTGGTGGAGAATAATTTTGATATACGACTGTGTTTCTTTTTAACTTGATTGTCATTTTGTTTTTAGCTTTGATTTATAACCAGTATTATTTCACTTTAGGTATAAGTTTGTGCGCCTATTCCAGTGGAGTTTTTTCATTTGTGGCTGTCAGCTGGTTACCACACAAGAACGCTCGCTCAGATGGTATTGCTTATTAGGTTCAAGACAGTATTATTTTACATTTTCCTAAACGTGTGGAACTAATCAACCAGTTCCCCAAAATTATTCAACCCGGGAAACCGAGAATGAGAGCATTCGTGGGTAGAAGCTCAATAATCTTTTTATTTTGGTCGAATTTCTGTTACATCTTTCAGTTTTTATATAAAAATTTCCCTGGCAGGTAGGAAAAGTTTTTCGCTTATCGTAAGCGCTATCAAAAGATGAAAATTTAATAAAAGTAATAAAAAGTTTGTAAATGTCTGATGGATTAAATATGAATTTAATTGAATTAACACGTAATATCGAATCTCTTGTCAGTGACTGACAGGGCTGGCCGAAGACCAGTTTAAAATTTAAGTAAATAAAAACGACCTACCTGTTTCCCAAATTAGATTTCAAACATGTAATAATGATTATATAAGAATTAAATGCCTAACTTCTGTTATTTATACTGAATTATCTATAGTTAGCAAATTAAGTAAATATTTAAAAACTACATACTAAGGAATAATTTATTATTTGTTTGTTACAAGGGAGAAACATCTACGTCAAAGACACAACAGAATAAAAAACAAAAAATAAAGCAAGAAAAAATACTTAGCTACATAAAAACACACAGACTTTTATTTAAAACAATTGCATACCTTTCCAACTGTTCTATGTCTGAGCTGAAAAAAATCAATTTATTTTTTAATTATATTGTTAATGAAATTTTCTTAGAACGTAATTCAAGAATTGTTGAATAAATTAGCCTAGATATTTTGTAGATTCAAGTTGATGTAGGATTTTTTCCTTTTAAAAGTACTAAGTGCTTTAAGTAGCCTACATTAACTAAATTTATTTTAAGTAAACTGTGATCATTATTTTAAATGACGCTACCTATCAAACGATGAAAATTTAATGTTATTTTCAAAGATAACTCTTGCAGAAGTAGTTTAATTTACTACTATAGAATATTAGATATTACTACTATAGATATTAGATTACTATATAGAATATTTAATTATATCTAAGTATTTGTAGTTTTATTTCCAGATGCCAACATAACCAACGACCTTAACCTTAGCTTTAGCAATTTTGTAATTTTGTACTACTTATGTTTTACATAGTAAAACATAAGTAGTACAAAATTACATTTCAATAGTTAACTATAAATGGTTATTTTCTACCAAAATAGTAGTTAACAATAAATTACAAAATAAGAAAACATTTTTTTCTATCCTAAACAAATTTTCTTCAAGAAATTCTTTAACCATTTTCTTGTTGCATAAAATGCATTCATTCACTTGTGCAATATTGTTTTCTGAACACGTTGCAGGTCGACTGGATTTATTTTGTTATAATCTTTTTATTAAAAAAAGATTTCTATATCACTTATCACTTTCTTCTAATAAAACTCTGCTCGTATTTTGTACTGCTGTTTCCCACTATTGTTGTATTGAACGTATTCACAAGGTTTTGCAGTAATAACGTTTCAATTTAAAATTTGATATCAATAATTTGTGATCAGGATAACAAATAAAAACACTGGCAGCTTCTTGTAGTCAATTTTTATTGCTGTGTAGGTTTCTTGTTTAGTTTATTATAGTTACGGTACAGAATCGGTTTGTCCATAACAGGCAGGCAGAGTGTTAAATTATTTACACTTGATCTGCTAGTTCCTCGGCTACAAAAAATAGTTGTGTTTCTTATCAAATGATCAACCAATTATATGACTGAAGCATTTAAGAACAGAAGAGTTAGTGGTATACAAGGCACTAGTCACAGTTATCTGAGAGTAATGAATTTCATTATACAGCCAGACCCTGCGGTGAATGAAGTGAAGGTGTCATTTGCAGGGTGTAAAATAGATGCTTTTCAGAGAGCCCAGCATGCTGATAGCATACTTTTTCACTCAGTGAGGAAGGCAATGGTAAACCATCTCACTTCTCATTTTATTTAGTAGAGCATCTAGAGGTTCAAACCAGCCTTTCGGCTGATGACCTAAACAAAAAGAACACAGAATCGGTGGAGTTTGGCGTGTAATACTTTTTATAACCTAGCCGGGAATTGAACCCGAGACACTCCAGCATTGCTTAGCGCTCTAACTACTGGGCTACGGAGGCGTCTGCTGTTTAAGTTTAGCTTTAATATTTTGTCAAGAAAATCGTAGCTTGATATTAATTCAGCAGTTGACCACGAATTAGCATTTAAAATTTTAGTTTTACGTTTAGGAAGGAAGAGGTCCAGATTTCTGATCTGGATAAAGAATTTCTAATAGATGAACTTTAGTTAATGAACGTTTCAATTAAAATAAAAAGTACTAATTATTGCAGTGATTTTCTAGATAATAAATGTGAAATTAAATAAGTGAAATTATGCGCAAAATTATATCTATATTTTCACAATTTTATTACTGTCTTCAGAAGTATTTTATTATGTATCTAATCTGATAGTTAATTACGAGAGAAAAACTATTGAAAAAGATAATGCATAAGGCAAGGCAACTTTAATTTCTTGTTATCTGTTTTATTGTGGAAAGCTGTTTCTGTTTCCACGATTATAGAATATAAAACAATACCGTCTGGCAGCGTCTACGACCGACTTGTACAAGGACAATGATCAGTAGAAGTCTAGACGGCGCGGCCCCCTGACGAAGTATAGAATGATAGACTTGTCTAGGATTCAACTACGAGACTCTCCCCTAACCACCACAGCAACAACTCACGATTGTTTATTTACATGCATTCATTATTTCTTTATTAAGTGGTAGTACACCCGTAGCTACATTAGTAACTTGTTACACAAGTATTATCTTGTTTTGTATTATTTTCAATTAATAATCTATTCATGAACGTAATTTACTCTAAAATAAGATACGCTTAATTAAAATATATTTTACTTAAACATAAAACACAATTTTTATGTTCATTGATTTAATTTGTTATTATATACAATTCTGTTTTAAACTAATTATTTATTTGAAAAGTAATAATAATATTGTACTCATCTTTTGAATAATACCTTATCTAATTATTGAGAACGAATTTGGTGTAGTCATAATTATGAAAAAGAAAGGAAATATCACTTCTGATCTGAACCTATTACGCATTGCCCTATTATGTTTCACTGTGGTACAGATTATTTCGTAGAACCTGTAATCTAAGAAAATTTTATAAAATATCTGTAAGGCTTTGTACAATTAGAATTATTTTCTTACATCAGGCTCTTGTAATCAGTTGGAAGACCACGATATATTACAAGTAAGTTTTAGAGATGAAACAAAGTTTCCTACAAGATTTTTAATTTTTTTTAAAAACTGCAACCAGTATAGAATTATAAAAATAGCATAATTTAAAATTTGCCTACTCATGACAATTTTCTTTGCAATAAGAATTGAAGATCCAGCAGTTATACTATTAAAAAATCTGGTGTGAAACACTCACACAACTTTATCTTGCCAATAAAAATAATTAACGATATAATCTAACATTAGTAATAAAAAATTAGAAATAAACAAAAACTAACCTCAAAAAACATAACCTAATTTTATTTATGAGTGAAAGATGCAAAATGAAAATCAACCTCAGTTAGGCTTAAAAATACGGAAAATCACTCTTTCACGCTAAACTAGGCTCTGTGGAGAAAATTGCTCTGAATAAAAAGTTGTAGATCGTTCAATTTCCTATAAATTTGATTATATACACTTTTGTCGTAAAATGCATGCTAAGGCTGAAATCTTTAAAAAAATTCGATGTTTTACACGTTTTCTTGAGAAAAAAAACAGAAAATCACTAATTACTGCTAAACTAAGCATTATACAAAAAAATGTTGAAAATAAAATTTGTAGGATTTTAAATTCTCTACAACTTTTATTATTATACATTATTATACAGCCGCAGTCTGAAAAGAACAATTATTTTTACGTAAAAACAGCCTCTTTTATAAACCTGTAAAAACCCATAAATAAAAATTTCTGAAAATATGTAAAACTTTTTTAAGACTGATTTGAAGTATCCAACTTTGTCAATGAGATTGTGAATAGGAATGAATGTGAGAACTCGTAGCGCTTCTTCCACTGCATAATAATCTTCCGATTGCTTTCTTAAAACGTTTATTCAGTAAAACATTTATTAGAATTTAGATAGATTACAAAAGGAAAAAACAGGTGAAAGTATTAAATTACCTGTTCCTGTACGAATATCTTAATAATTAAAAATCTTACTAATTACATATTTTGCTACAGAATAACCAGTTAAATATTTAAAAACTAGAATCACGCAATTTCAGTACATGTAGATATTTGTTAACAAATTTTGTAAAAATATTGCAATTTTCTTGTTTTTTTAATAGAAGTAAAATTTTAATCATACAACTATAATTTTACAAAAAAAATACAATTAATTATTTAAAGAAGCAGCGTGGATGTTTATTTTATTGAAAATTTCAAAAGAAATTAATTAATTTTCTACGCGCTGTCTATAGTATCTTAAAGTGAAGAAATATTACGATGGGTTAAAATTTTCGATATATGGAGGTCAAGTGAACTTACTTACTTGTTACCTACGTAAGAAGGGTTCATTTAAAATTTAACAACTTTATTTGATGGTTTTGTTCGTTCAACTCTTATTTTAGCTACTACAGTAAAATCTCATACATACGAGTTTCTATGTTAACCGAAATAAAGAATTGGAGTCATAATAGTCTTTCTGAAAAATGTTTAAATTCAATCTCCTAAAGTCTAAAAGAAAATCTTTTTTGCTCAAACACTAAGTTTCTCTCAGTTTTGATTTAGATACCTACTTATTGAATTTCGTATCGTTTTTTATCCGTTTTGAATTCTGATTCCTGGATCTTCCCTTTCTACTTTTACCTATTGTATATCTCTTTATTCCTCTATTTCAGATGTATCGGGGATGATACATTTCTCCTGCCTTGGAGGTAAATGAAGGCACTTTTTAAAATCAATATTTAAGATGGATATTTCGTTAGAGTGGTGGTGTAACAAGGTGGCTAGCAAAAGAACTGTCAATAAGATAAAAAATAATTCAAGATGTTTTTGGTATGGCTTAAAAGAGATGAAGAAGTTGATCACACATGTGTGTGTATTATAATTAGTGCGTAAAATATTATATCAGTTTTTCTTCAAAGTAATGTAATAAAATTGTGTCCGATAACAATGTATTTTTTATCTTAAACGTAAAGTAATTTGTCTGCTCCATTTATCTATAACCTCAAAAAATGCCCAAATAGCTCAGGTAGATGTAGTGTATACAATTTTTATAATTGTCATTTTCATATCTGTCAATTTTTTGCGGAATCGTTTGTCCCGTTCCTTAATTCTAGTATTGTTCCTTATAATAAATACCGTAAGGAATTTTAAGGGCTTTGTGTAAATCCATTTCGTTTGTACCAGAGTAAGTGATAGCCCTAAGTTTAATTTTTTAACTGCATCCAGGATACACCAAAAGGGAGTATAGGACATGTCAAGATAAGACTGATAAGTATAAATAATTTTAACGATATGTTAAATTCATTGTTCCAATAATTTATTACTACTACTAACTTGGTTACTTCGGTACGCGTTTATATCAAAAAATAAATAATTTCCCACAACGTTTAAATAGAAATTTATATATTTTTTAACTAAAACTATTTGTGAATGAATTCGTGTACACTGTCAAATGTTTCATCAATCAAGTATACTTTTTAACTTTTTCTGAAACAAACTTAAACTATCACAACTTTTTAAAGTTGTGGTAATTTATTGATGTATTTTCTACCTACAAAAGTAGGTGTTTGTTCAAACAATAGTGTTGTGATCAACATCTTAGAGGAGCTTGCAAGCGAGCAAAGTTACTGTGGGCAGAAGAACCGTATATTTGACAGTCATCTGTCCAAATCAGATTTAGCAATTATAAAAATAATATTTTTATTTTAGTGGTATATGAGAATGGTTTCCAATAAGCAACCAATTGGTTGAAAACTTAGTAAGTTACTGTAATATGATATATATAAAAAAAATCTACAACACATCCGTGAAATATTAATAATTTATGTATGTTTGATTTATCAGTCAATTTAGAAGTCATTCTACTATACTTATATTTTAATGGAAAACTCAGAGCGTTTATTCGTGTAGTCTGATTAACCGAGGTGTTACTCTCATAAATATTGCAGTTGTAGATGTACACTAGAATTTATGCATGTAATTACCGATGATAGTCAGGTTAGAGGAGTGGTTTCCAGTCTATAACTTTGGCCTCTATTTACAGGCGCTCGGCAAGATACTAAAGGATGCTGTGTTACATGTTTAAGTTACTATACTGCGGTAACACCACGTTCACAATTTTATAAAACAGTTGTTTAGTTCGGTCTGGGTCAGAATTGTCTGTCTAAGTCCAGTGTTGTTTTGTTTTTCATGTAATTATAGACCAGACAGGCTGGGCTGCAGACGACCTATCGAACATTTATTAGTTGGTTCTTTGCACTCCAGACGTTTACTGATACAAAAATTAACTGATGCTGATAATAAAATATTTCTGGTTGCAATTGCAAGCCTTATTGACTCATCGTTTTTTAAACGACTGTTTTATGTATCTTTGTCTTTACTATTTGTACTTTTTAAGTCAATCTCTTTACTAGCAAGCCGTATGAAATACATTTCTAATATTTCTTGTTCTGACGCCTGTACAGTTCGGTTGTCATGGCACCGCGATTAAAACCTTAAGATATTCTTTAGTTCAATACGTCTGAGATTCTAGTAGTTGTTTTATTCGAGCTTTTAGTACAGAAATCTGATCAAATTTACCTAGTATTCCCTAATTATTGATAAATCAAGCATATTACAGCTGAGGAAAGCTAAAACCATTATATAGACTAATACATTTAGAATACGAAGGTTAGTTTTAGAAATTCACTGAAATAGAAAAAAAACAATATTTGACTGAATTCCTGAACATGTTCTTAAACATTTTAAAAGTGTTCCCATGCGTCTGCATACATTTATTTACCGGTATGTTCTTTGTAGAAAAATGTATTTGTCGGAATGATTTGGATTTACAAATTTTTTATTTCGTCAAATTAAAGAAAAGTTTTAGGGTAGGTCTACAGACAAGTTTATTATTTTAAATCAAATAACTTAGTCCTCTATGGTATTAAATTAAATATAATTATAATTCGTTCGAGTGTTAATTAAGCTACTTCAGTATGTTTTAATAGCACTATTTAGTGACTACATCGCAATATAACGGTTTTTTATGATTTTATTTGAAGTCGCATAAACTGCTTTGGTTATTAGCGACTATTATGGGTTATGGTACAGAGTTGGTGGGTTTAAATTTGTAATAATTCCAGACACATGCGCTTTGCTGTGTGTAGCGCAGTCTAGTGCTCTAACCACTGGACCACGAAGTTGGCCTATAACGATACTGAAAATTCAATTGACATAATTTAATTAAAATTATGGTATATTATTAGTTTATTTTCCCGTAAAGAATAAGAAACAAATAATGAATTTCTACTGTATAGGCTTGTTTTAGAGAGACAGGTTTAAAAAGATTGAATTTTAAGTCTATTAAACAATAATTGTTTTTTGTCACAAAGATAACAAAATGATAGTCAGATAAGCATTGTAGTAACTTCTCTGAAACAATTAAAGTGTGCAGTAGAAATATTTTTTTTGCGTATGGATAATTTGAAAGACTGATTGAAAACAACTAAAGCATTCGATTACAGTTCATTCAATCAGAGATGATAATAATGCACGCGGCGTTAGAACGGTAGTACCTTTTCACAGGTGGCTTTACTTATTAAATAATCTAAGTATTTGTAGCATATACTTTAAGGATTAATTGATATCATCATATTAATCTACGTGAGAACTGGTATGCTAGCACCCAGTCGATCACGTGAACGTGCCTTAGTCATTGGTTGGAACAGTTTTTCACGTGAAGAGATTACTTCCTACACTCAATAAATTATTATAAATTATTTCCTTTTCGAATAAAAATAATAAAATGTAAAATCTATCTGTTGTCACAGCTAATTTGACTTCTCAATCATCACTTAATAAGAAAAGTAGTAGGCTACCGTTTGCTTTACATAGCTGAAAAATTCGAAATAAATTATTAATTAAGCACACCGCTGTGTTGGTAAACCACTTATCACTTTTAACTCAGGGCGGAATAGTATTATTAGTAACTAAGCACAGATTCAGGTTCTGGTTAAATTTTTAAATACGACGGGTGGTTACCTAGGTATGTTCTGGGGTGTAAGCGTACCATACTATTTGATATTAATAACGTTAAACATGCAAACAAATTAAAAAAAAAACAAATTTTCTTGTTAAAAACAGAAAAAATTGATATTACTTGTTATAAAAAGTACTCTTGTGGTCAAGTGTTGGATGTAGGAGACCGCCAATTTCAACATTTAGATCTATCCTTGTGAGATATGGCAATTTGTTTGTGAATCTTTTTAGATCGATATCTATCCTACAGCATTAAACTTCTCCTACAGTCTTTATAAAATAATTTTGAAAATAAAATCAATTTTAATGAGTACGTACTTGATAGTAACTAATGAAATCAGTAAAAGAGCTGCTGTAAAAAATCTTTTCTTTTAGTGATACATCCAGCAGCTGGTGTGCTCATGTAGAAAGAATGCCGGAAGGACAATTATCGGCTATAATACTACAATTTAGACTAGGCGGCCTGAAAGAGAGAAAAACAACTTCGACCAAACGGGTGCCGGAATGGACCAAATAGTCTCTCCGTAATGTATAAAAGAATATCAACTTTTTAGTGACTTTTCAATAGAACCTTGATCTTCTAGCACGTGATTATTTATTAATTTTTAGAAACGAGTAGCCCATTCCCTAGTCGTTTTTTCTCTCACCTCCGACTGTTTTGTATATCAGTGGTTACGTAAACGATGAAAGATGGCAGATAAAAATGAGTGATGAAGAAGGCCAGACCTGGGGGAACCCTCGGCATAGAAGCCCTGATCACTACAATAACGGGCCGGTCTATTGAATGTCCTGTTGTGATATAATTTGGAACTATATGTTGGTTATAAAATATTTGTACAAATCTATTTTCTTGTTTAAAAAATGAGGAATTTTGGTTACCTAATAAAAAGAAAAACATTGTTCACCTCCTTACGAAAATTTCAGAAATAACTTAGACCATATTAAGTAATTCGAGTAGTAAGCGAGTTGAAAAGGTATTATTGTTTTTTAATTATAATATTTACTAATTAAGTTGATCCAGAATCAGTCAAAATATCATATTTCTTGATGAGTTGGAGCCAAGTATATTGATTGAGTGAGTCATAAAAAGTAAAGCATGTGGCATGCTATGTACGTTACACTACTCCACTGTAAATTTCCCCCTCCATACCCCTCATCAGTCTAGCTTGTATCCCACCCACCCTATCATCAATCGCTTCTAGATCAAACTGTCTGGAAGAAAGGATAGGGCAGGAAGATGGATGAATTCATTGTTTGACTCTGGCGCGTGCCTTTTGTACGTGTATTTACGATAACAATACGGATTGGAACATCTGCACAATTCTGTAAATATTCATCTGTACTGTACTGCAAAAATAAGTTGCTAACACGTTCCCCTTGTTTCAGTAAATACGTAAATGAGTTTTTAAGTAAACACAATAGATCGATAGATTATTTAGTCTACATTACTCGCTTTATTGTATCTATAAAGTGAACCTGATGAAACGATTTAATTTGGATTAGACACACGCCAATGAAACCGTTAAGAAATATTCCCTTCCTGACGTAAATTGCCAAAGTTTAAATCCATCTTATTTATACGTATAATTAATTTATCAAACACCCACAAAATTATGATTTTTTTTTAAACAATGTTTTTTCAATTACCTGGGAGAATGGATATAGCCGAATAGGCTGGATAAAGTTGCCAACAAGGAAAGAGTTAAGAAACTAGAGAGAGCTTATGTGATCACCCAGAACACAATAACAAACGTATCATTTCCCACAGAGCGAAAATACAGCATTACTACTTGGTGATCAAACCTGCAGGGCTCTATGCCTCTGAATGTCTAACTCTCGGTACAGGAGAAGGAATGCTAGGTATAGAAAAGAGGAAAGGAGAATCTTATGGAAAATCTTGGGACTCACAAAGTCAGACGATAGAACATGGAGACTAAGGTACAAAAAACCCTGTATAGACTAACGGAGATGTTTACAACCACAGTTAGGAAGAAAAGGGTGAAATTTTACGGACATCTCAACAGAATGGATGATAGTAGGCTGAATAAAAGAATATTCACATATTTAAATGGGATCAAGACAACAGCTGGATGGTTTAAAAAAGTATAACAAGACCTCGAGGAAATTTGAATACAGAAAATCGCTATCCAGGACAGAGGCACATTTGGAAAGGCCGTAAACGACTTCATCAAAGTTTTTAAAAGCCGAAACACTGATTCTGACAAATCAGCATATATGTGGTCAGATGAAAAACAGAAGATGATGAGTGAAAGGATGAAGAGGTTCTACGAAGAAAGGAGAAGGGGAACAGAACATCATGCGCAAAGTTCAACGCAGTCCAAAGAAGGCCAAAACGTAAAAAAGTCAATGTTTTAATAATTAAAGAAAAAGGATACTTGTGAAACAGTTGCTATTAACAATGTTATAAATTTTATTCCTAAATTCCTGTTGTTATTATTTATTCGACATTAGGAACCGTGGAACTTTGAAATCCCAAAATAAACTGATCTGGAGAGATGCATCTGGGGAGTATTCAGAATGTTCTGTTACAGCTGTTAAAAAATGTTTCATTAAGTTTAATTAGCTAACGTACCCTAGCCTATATTATATTACGATTTTCATGACTAAATTTACAACATAATTTAATTATTTAATTTATGAAAATTTTGAAAAGGCAATGTCCTCTGAATTTGAACCCATTGAATTCACATTCAAAAATCATAATTTATAAACTCATGCCAAAGGAACATATAGATATTAGCGCGTTTATTTAAACCATTAGTTATTTCTTATTAAAATATTTAGTTATTTTGAAACCATACTCAAAAATTAATTATCACTGTTAATTAATATAATAATTATTTTTATTAATTTCGCTTTTAAGTATTTATCTAGTAGGTAAGCTAAAAACGATGTCGATTTACATGGAATATCGGTTTTGGGGGTTTTCTTTTGGTTTTTTACGTCCATGTATATTCACTTACAATTCCGTTGTAAGTGAATAATGAAAGACAAAATTGATTCTTCTTTATAAAGAACTGTATTCTGTTACCATTTGTATCTGATTGGGGGTATCAGTTAAATCACATAAACTGACTTATAAAATTTATTTGTCATTACATGGAATTGACGGTTTTTAAACGTTACCAACAGAAAAAATAAAATAGTGTGTTTATAATTTATAAAGATCAAACATAAAAATCTGTAGTTTGGCACACTCCTATTTTTAACCAGTACAAAAATGACTTCTTTTTCAACTTCAAACCTGCATAGTATTTTTTGTTTATTGCAGGTAAAAAATATTAGTTAAGAGGGCTAATACATTTAACAATCCTCAGATTAGTGATAAAAATTCACAGAAAAATTAACTGATAAATTATTAATTGTGAGAACAATATAAGTTACTGTAGTAGACTTGTATTTAGATACGACTTTAGAACTTTTCCCTATAGTATAATTATTACGATTAGACGTAATAAAATTAAAAAAAGAGGAATTTTTAAATATTTAATATGTAGCTATTTTATTTTTGAACAAAACAGTATTATCACTGGTATTTTACCTAAGTTCTGGGTTGATAAAATGGACTTCAAATTTTGAAATCATCGACATATCTTTTTAAGAGTAATTGTTGGAAAAGAAACATTTAAAAAAATTTTCAAAAATTGATTATTGAAATTACGTATACAATATGGTAAAATATTTTTACAATTATTATGAAATAAGTAATAAGGAACACTTAAGTACCCACTAAACTACTTAGAACATCATAAAAATGAAATTTTTGCGAATTACTGTGGTAGTTTTTGGAGTTTTTGCTTTTAAATACAATTTTTTAATTTATCTGATATGAATAATCTACCAAACGCAGTATATTTTTATTAAATAAAATAGATGTTTAAAATAAATAAAAAATGTCACCGTTTTTAATATACTTGTATCCTAGTAATCTACTAACGAAAAATTCGTTGGCATTTAAGCAATGACTTTATTAAAAGTGACTAATTTCTGTTTGGTTCAAAATAATTACGATGTAGTAGATCTAACGTAATGTTTTTTTATAAACTTTACAAACATACTAGACCGAACCAATCGATTTCTCGGATTAAAATTTTGGTGAACTTTGGTACCTATATCTGTCGAATATCATTTATTATTTTTAATAGTTTTTTATAACTAATGATATTATTATTATATCACCATTTTTTAACTGATTAAGATTTTTTTAAGACAAAATTTACTAGAATTTAACTGACTAACTTCTCAAATTTATTGATTTATCGAAATCATATTTTTTTAATTATTTCTTATTAACTGCGATCAGTAAAAACATTTCTTGGAAGATTCATCTTTGAGAAACCGACATCTTTTTGTTAGGCACCCCGATAATAGAAATAGGAATAAGTTTACGTGCAAAAGTAATGATTATATTCATAAAGGAAGCAATAAAACTGAATCTCTCATAATACGTAATTTACCTTCTTTTAAAACAACTTCAGGCTAGCTTTACGGATTGTTGAATGATTATAAGCTACATCATTACTAATTAATAATTAATTTCATCAGCGATTTTTTAAATTATTCGTCTTCACTAATATTTTACAATTTTCTTTCAAAACGATCACATTGTATTATAATTATGTAAGTACGTAGAGGTACCTTACATGGTAATGCACTACTACTTAAAAATAATACAGAACAAAATCATGTATTTTTTCTAGAGAACTATCATTACTAGGCATAAGTAAACATTTAGCTGATGTATATTATTGTATATAACGTCTATGTGCTGATATTTTCACATAAATAAATTAAATGGTGTGTAATTACATCTCTATTTTCACTTAATTTGCAGTCGGAAATTGAAGTGAAGATTCAGCGATTTTGTATTTCTAAAAGAAATAAAATTGGAAAGAAATTGTTGAAATTATTTCTAATAGAAAATTGAGTTGAATAATTTTTGTAATTTAAAAGTTTTAAGAAATTAAATTTTAATTTAAAAGCTTTAAAACGAATTGGTTGGTAGTTTTCCAAAAATATTTTCTTGTGTCATACACCAGTTATTAATACCGTAAATTTTAATAAACTACTTACTTGTTTTAAACACTAGTAACAATCAAAATATTTTTCATTTCAACTTAAAACAAATCAATATTTAAAAAACTTCTAAATTTAAAGAAAAATTACCTTATTCTGTTCAAGAAATTTTTTAACAATTATTGCTTAAATAATTTAGTAAAACTTATATATTGTTGCACTAATGTCATTCCAATGATATTTCAAAAATAAGGCTAATTTACAAAAAGTAAAAATTGAACACTTTTGACGAATAGGGTCATCATTCAAGTTTGTATAGTCAGTTTAATTATTATCATGCGTGTCTTGAAGGAGTTTCTAACTTAAATTACGGTTTACGATTAAATGCTTGTTCACTACAGTATTAATGTAATGATTTACGGGTTTATGACACGGATATTATTAAGTTAAAAAATTTATTAACTAATAATCATGGTTTTAATGTAGGCCTACGTGTAATATTGTCACTGAATAAGTGTATTGCTTTTTGGTTTTTTTATACAAGTACATCCATTTATGTTATAAAAATTGGAAATCAGGTTCCGTTATGAACGTTTAATTATTGAAAATATTCGATTTAATTTCATGAATGAAGTAAAAAAAATACTCTGGAATTCCTTAACGTCAACAGAATAATCGGCAAAATTTTCACCTGTTGATTTTACTTTATTTATGTATTTTATAAAATCGATCACATTTTTAAATCGTAAATAAGGCGGTAATTTTTTATTGTTTGTGTACTCCAAAAAATTTATAATAAATTTTATTCTATATAAAAAATACCATAAAAGAACTTACCTCTCTCTGTTAGCTTTCTGCAATTCAGGGAACGGCGGCATTTCAGAATCGGAAGAATTAAGTGATGCAAGAGTGACGTTTAAGTCATCAAGAGGCACTGGAGCGTCCTCAGGTGGCATATCTGCTTGTAGCAAGTCCTCTGGTGGCACAAGTTCTTCTAAAGCTCTTAAATCTTCTTCAGGAAGTTCATCTAAAACACCCATCACGGCACTGTGCAGTTGTTTATTGTTCAGGAACACGTACGCCGCATCGATTGGCCGTAATTCTTCAAGAGAATATTTAGGAGGCCGTTTTTTTGAGATGTCGATGTCTTCGTCCGAATCAAACTGAGGTCGGGGCAAAGCTCCTTGCGGCATTATAACAGCCACCAGAACCAGTACTATTAACCGTGTATCGAGCAACATATTTCAATGTATTACCTAAAATTGATTTAAAAAGATCAGTATTACTTTAAATGTTTAATGTTAAACAAAGTAATTATTTTATTAACTAAAACGAGTAGTGTGTCATTGTTTAGTTTTATTAATTGAATCTTGATCTTTTTAATAATATTGTTATTCTGTTTGTATAAATCAATTATTTAAAAGTGGTCACTAAATTTTTCAGATTAAAAGCGGTAAAACATCGGTTCGCAGCGTAATAGGACTAATAGCAGTTCACTTAACAATTAGTTTTCCTATTTAACAGCTAATAAACAAAATGAAGTAGCATTAAATTATTGATAACTCTTTTCAAATAATCCATCTCACAACTTACTTGGGGTAAGTAATTTATTAAATTACAAAAAAAATCACTACATAGTAAACAGCTAGCATTACCACATTGACACAACTAATTAATGTTTGGAAGTCAGACCGATTCTACCGGTTGATCAACACACCGCGACTTTAACTTGTTTGACAATAAGTTTTGAGCCGAGACAAGAGACTATTAACACATAGTAGTTGTGAAGTCGTTGGTAATTGCGTATGTGATTGTTGGCCGCATGCGTGAGTGTGTACCACTAAGGGTGGGGGAAATTGTACTAAAGGAGGGGAGATAAATAGTAATTTTACCCAAAAGAATTAGCCTGCAATTATAATAAATATAAATTTAATAAATTAAAATTATATTTTTATTCTGGAACTTGTATGAGGATGATTGGAAAATATAGGTATCAAATTGGGGTGAAAATTTACAGGTTGCATCTATTTTTTAATGATTATCTAATAACGATATTTTTGTGTACTTTTAAAATAAAATAATAATGATTATTGATACAAGAGTATATTAAAACCAATAAAAACGAGATGTATCTTAAGAAGTTATTATATTACAGAAAAAAAAATCACAGTACTTACGATTTAAGTCGCAGAAGAGTTGTAGTCTGAATGATACCTTCCTTTTGGTTTCCGCTAAATTTATAGACGAGCTGGAGCAGCTAAGCTCCCTCCCGACCTCGCGGTAATGCAAATTTCAAAGTGTCTGGGTCATGTTTACGCTGCCTAAATTGAATGCGATGTGAATTTTTGATTGGTCCTGTTTTCAACGAATTTGACAATGACAAAATCATCAGACGGTCACTCATGGATAAAACATATCGATCACGCTGGTCTCGCCTGAATGGATTCGTCTCTGGTCTAGACGATTTTTATTACCCCAATATGAAATTTTACGTTTTAGTAATCATTTTGTAAATTTTTCTGTTGTGATTTAGTTTTTGTTTTTGAATAATATTTTAATATTTCATCGAAATCGCCGAGTAGAATTATTAGTAATATCGACTGAATTTTATAGTATTGTCATCGAAAAATTATTCAGGTTTGAATGCTTATTATTTTTTAATTGACCGAACTTATCGAGTTGAGTAATCCCTGGTGCAGATAAATTAACTCAAATCAATTGAATATGTTATCGTACAAATTGTTTGAATGCACAGACGTTTTTCAACAAAAGGAAATTAACAAACCTTAAATGTATTTCAGAAAGGAATGTTCAGATATAATTTTAAATGGTTAAATTGTTTTCATACTTAGCCTAAGGACTTACTTTCTTACGTAAAAGTAATTTAAAACAACTTTTCTTACAAGTAGTGATTGTTATAATTCGTGCAAGCTGAACGTAATAATAAGTAAGTTCGAAGTAAAAAATATAACACGCAAAATCAATGATGTGACAAACACGAGGCTTCTAATGACTGGAGTTTCCTGAAAGTGTAAATATAAAATAAATAGTAAAATTATTTACTGATTGTGGAGAGCTGCACTGTTGTAAATAATATAAATATAAATAAAAAGTAACAATTCTTAATAATAAACTTCATATTATGTTTTATTACAACGCATATTATGTTTTATTAAAACTGACCCAGATAAATGGAAATTTGAAGGAACTCTACTTTCAATTTAATGAAAAATTTTGTAATTTTCCACCTATCTGTTTACTCTTTATTCATACCCTTTTTGAAGTAAAATACTTTTAATATTGAATGTAAAACAGAAATTCCGAAAAAATCCTCTACAGAATTTTCTACAACTACCAGTTACCAAGTTCTACCAAGAATGCTTCATATTGATTTTGAGGGTATGTCTACTCATACGAATGGTTTAGTTCATCAGCCGAAAGACTGTTTTGAACCTCTAGAGATTTAAATAAGTAAAACGAGGAGTGAGGTGGTTTACTAGTGCCTTCCTCACTGAGTGGAAAAGTATGAGTATCAGCATGCCCGACCCTCTAAACAGCATCTACTCTCCACCCTGCAAATTACACCTTCACTCCAGTCACCACAGGGTCTGGCTGTATAATGATGAAATTCATTACTCTCAGTGGAGACAGCTCTAACTAGTGTCTCTTATAGGCTACTTCCACCTTTTCTGTTCTTAAATGTTTCAGTCACATAATTGACTGACTATGTGATAAGAATTAGAATTATTTTTTGTAGCCCTGGAACTAGCAGATCAAGTGCAATAATTTAACATTCCACATGCCTGTTATAGTTCTGTCTACATACGAGTATGTAGACGGAATACTACTAAAAAAAATTTTTCCGTTCAAAAAGTTTTATACTTAAACAGTATCAAAATAATTCTAAAAAATATTTAATAGTTGGCAATTTTTGAATAATTACAAAAATCTTTCCATAGTAGCCATAGTGGTAAAGCTTAGAAATTGCAGACATTTCAAACATATTAGCTAAATTTGTAGGAGATGGTCATGGGAATGTTATAATAATAACTAGACTGTTTAAGGTAAGACATTTTTAAAGTCTTCTAACAATTTTGTACGTGTTTACAGCTATTTAAGCACTAGTTCATGTATCTTAAACTAATAGACATTTTGTTCTTAAACAGAGCTTTGACAGCTTTATGACTTTTTATTTATTACTTCTGACGTTAATTTTCTAAATATAAAACAGAAAAAGTGTAAAAATAACAGAAACAGATTCTTGCGTAATTTAACTACGGTTTTTTACTTTTAAAGGTCTGCGGGCTACAAAGTCAGTAAGTTGGTGAAACGTTAATTCAGAAAGTTAAGTTAAACTGATTGGGTGAGCTTATACAACAATTCCCGATTATTCAGTGATAATAAACTCCTATATTCATAACTCTGTTAATATACTTTCAAACATATTCATAAGAACAATTAATTCTTGAATGATTGGGTATTTTGTAGTGAATTTTTGTAAATTGTGTATTTATGATAACAGCCAGCCACGAGCAGAAACCACTGGTGTCCATGTTCATCTTAAAACTTGACATTAATGAACTGAATAAAACATATACAAAATCGAGTATTTATTCAAATTAAAACGAATTAATTAAAATAATTTTTCGAGTCCTTCTTGGTGGCTAAAATTTATTACTGCAAACGTAATATTTTAGTCATAACGCTTTTGAAAACAGCAAAACATAAAAATGTTTTAAGAATAAAGTTGTTGAATTCTTTACTGCTTCAATTTTCTTGTCTTTTATTTTGTGCTCGGAACAACACAGATATGTTAAAATTTGACCAAATATTTTAACAATTTTTGAGTAACAAAAAAAAAGTTTTTGATGTGACAGGCAAAAAGAAAAAACCCAACGGTTTATCTTTTGATTTAAATTTTGAAAAAGAATACATTTGGATAACTTTAAATTGTGTAAATAATAACAAAATTTGTGTTACTATTAAACAAATTTGTGTATTATATATTATTGATCATTAAGAGAAATTTCTGTTCCATTAAAATGGAATCCTCTGCTCAATGTTTGCCGTAGACGACGTGTAGTTGGGAAGTATTGTATTGAGAGTTGCCGAATTAATAGATTCATGTGATTATGAAAATGTTTCGGAAGTTGTAGTAGTGAATTTTGGTGGTATCTTGAATAAAACACATATAAAGATCATTGTGCAGAGTTTGCTTGGTGACGTATCAAGGAGCTCCTGTACCAAAAAAGGAATATTTTGATTGAAAAGCTGTAATTTCTTGGGACATCCGAATTCCTGTATTCCGTAGGTCTATATTGGATGGAGCAGACTTTTGAATAGTACTATCTTTTGACTGCTATCCAATAGCAGTGCCGACCCTACTCATGGCAGTGAAACTTGGGTGCTATCAAAGCGAGAGGAGAGTAGATTGCAAGCATCTGAAATGAAATTTCTTCGACATACGCATGGGTGTAATAGAGAAGATCGTTATAGGAATACCGAGATAAGGAAAGAACTCAACATCTTCTCTATAAACGACAAGGTAGCTCAGAACAGAATATAGTGGTTAGAGCATGTGAACAGAATGAGGAAGAATAGTATACCTAAGCAGACACTGGGCTATAAGCCAGAGGGCCGGAGAGAACGAAGACGCCCGAGAAAGAGGTGGGCAGATTTGAGAGGTTTGGAACAGGCCGATATGCCTAATCCTTGAAAGGCAGAAGAAGAAGAAAAAGAAGACTATCTTTTGACGAAGAGGTGAGTTGATTTGGAATTAGCCGAGTAGTAAAGAAGTTTCAACCATTTGCTTAAAGACAAAAATATCCTCAGCGGGGTTAACTTTGTGTATAATAATTTTCCAGATGGACATTAAATTATTTATTAAATTTTTAACATTGTTATGCACGTAAGAAAAACATACCTTATTAAGTTTGATCAATCATTATGTTCTACTTCAAATTAACAGAAACTAAACGTTTTTTGATATAATGCCGATCAAATCCAGAAACCTTAAATCTGTTTCTCCATATTATTTTATCCTGTTCTTGGGTAGAATAATTACTTCTCTCTCCAATTATCTTATTTATTGATTTGCTTTTATCCAGACCAATGAATAGCACTAGTGTTCTTGTCCCATTCTTATCTGTTTTCAAGTTAAAAACTAAAACTTGTTAGGTTTTTTATAATTAGCTTCATATTTCTTAGAAATTTCAGTTTGAAATTATGTTCAACATTCTAAATTATTTTAACTAAGTATTTCTGCTTCTTTTCGGTAATTAACTATTCCATAATAAACGTGTTTATGCGAGTTTTGCTGCTTTGGTTCGGTATTTTTTACTGGAATTGTCAAGATAATACCAGCGTGATGTCCTAATATTATCCTTGAAAAATAATGAGTGATTAGAATATTTAATTGTGGTTAAGAGTGTACGATAATACAAAATGTACATATATATATATTTATATATATATATATACATTTGGAAGTATTTATTATAACTAATATTTAAAAAAATAATAGTTGGTATAATAACTTTGAAGGTTGTTTGAAAAATAGCGAAGCCCTTTACGGGAATTAGGGTTTTTGTTTAAAAGTTCCTGAAATTGATATTACAGTTATAAAGTTGTAGGCCTACCTACTTAATGTTATTATATATATAATATTATTTTATAATTTAAGCACATTAAGGATTTTACACTTTTACTCACTTAAATAATAAATTATAAAAAAACTTAGTTTTTATGAGTTGTTGATGATTTTACTTCATTTGTGATAAAATATCAGGTTTGTTATTATAAGTAGTAAAAAATAGAAAAGCAATTCTTGGGCAGACGGGATATTTATTGATTTTATTAGATTGTGTTTTTTTTCTCCCGGTGACATTTAC
Source organism: Catonia carolina (assembly GCA_035578175.1). Lineage (NCBI taxonomy): Eukaryota > Metazoa > Arthropoda > Insecta > Hemiptera > Achilidae > Catonia > Catonia carolina. Next base: position 101,286,750 of record JAQMRL010000001.1, on the reverse strand, counting down.
TTATTTTTTTAGAGTATTTTAATTTTTAGTTAGAAGTATTTATACTAATTACAAAAATTTTCAAGAAATAATTTTATTCGACTTATTGTTAACATTATTATTGATAAAGACTTATGTCTTAGCGGGACCCAAAAATGTAACTTTATAACCAATAAATAAAATATTAACTTTCGTTTTACAAAAAAGTAGACGTAATCTTATAAAATGGAAATTACATAAAAAAATATTTTACAAAAAGACCAATACGGTTATGTTATTAATTTGATGTTATCTATGACAACAAAATTATGGGTTAACTAACCTATTAACATTACAATAATGACTATTATTAAAATTATCCAATTTATTTTTTGTTGTTGAGTGATGATGCCTACATAAGCCTTGGCTTGTGGGTAGGAAATGATAAGAGGTGATACACAGATAAAAATATGGTTTGAAACACTCACACCTTTCTCTTGTCAATGTAAAAAAACCTATATTTAATCATTAGTAAGCAATGTAAAATAAAAAAAACATAACCTAATATTAAATCATGAGTGAATGACGTAAAATAAGAATCAACGTCTGCTGGACTTTTTTTTAATCCGAGGCGGCGAGAAAAACTCATGTTCACTCCCTCACGATGAAGGAAGTAGTGTTGGACTCAATTGAGGCGTCCTTGTCCAGCCCAAAGAAGGCCGCAACCACCTTACCAACCAAAAATCCGCCGCCTGGCCACTTGATCCGACATCAGCAAACGACTGTTGGACTTAAAAATACGAAAAATCACTAATTGACGCTGAGTAGGCTCTTTAGAAGAAAATATTTGAAATTATATTTGTAGGGTTTTAATTTTTTGTAACTTTGTTTACGTACACTTTTTTGGTAAAATGCATTCTGAGGCCGCAATCTTAAAAAATCCCATTTTTACCTATTTCGATGAGCAAAATACAGAAAATCACTAATTACCGCTAATTTATAGAAACAATGTTTGAAATAAAAGTTGCAGGTTTTTTGATTACACACTTTAACTTTAAAGCTGAACTTTAATTATACACTTTTGCTCTAGAATGAATATTAAGGCCGCATCTTAAAAAACAATTTTTACGAGAGCACAGCGTCTCCAAGAATTTCAGCAGATATGGCGTTAACCCTATCTAGAAAAGATAAATGTAGTAAATGAGGCGATTTTTTAAAAAAACATCGTAGGAGCCGTTTGTGATAAAATTACAAAACATGAAAAATTGCACGAATAAACTACTAAGTTTGATACCAAACTAAATTTGAATTTTGTACGATATTCCGTTCTTGAGATTCGGTGAAAACTCGTTTGAAAAAGAAAGACATGAAAACAATACTTTCCTTCCTTATATTCATACAGGGCAAGAGAAAGTAAGGCCGGACCGTTGGCGGCGTAGTGGTTAGCGCAACTGGCTTCTACGCAGCGGTCCCGGGTTCGATTCCCGGTCAGTTCTGGCATTTTTTCATCGCTCATCTTTATCTGTCATCCTTCTCACCGTCTGCATTAGCAGCAATTATTGCAAAACAGTCTGGCGTAAAAACAAAAAAAGAAGTAAAAATGCCAGACCTGACAGGGAACGCAATATTATAGTAGTCAATAATTATAAATTACTACTAGTCACTATTTACCCATAACGGGCAGGTGGAGTGGTAAAATTATTTGCACTCTATCTGCTATTTCCAGGACTACAAAAAATAGTTCTGTTTCTTATCACATAGTAACCAATTATATGACTGAACTATTTAAGAACCGAAGAGGTAGAGGTGTAAAAGACATTAGTTAGAGTTATCTCCTCTGAGAGTTATGAATTTCACTATACAGCCAGACCCTGTGGTGAAAGAAGTTAAGGTGTCACTTGTAGGATGGAAAGTGGGTGCTTTTCGGAGGTCTGGCATACTGATAAGCATACTCTTTCAACTCGGTGAGGAAAGCAGTAGTAAACCACCTCACTCCTCGTTTTTACTTAGTGAAATCTGTATAATGTTTTTCACGGTTGATGAGCTCTGCTGTTCCACGCGTTTAGACCAACCAGAACGTTTGCCAGCGTTGTCAGATTATACGAATGTTTCAGCCTGACAAACATTACCGCGCATTCGTACAAGAGCCGCCTTAGTTCACTCGCGTCTTGCATCTCGTACTGAACACATCGATTATAGACCGTATTAATATACAATACTTTGTAATATAATTAGCTAATTGTATGTTCATAGGTTATAATTGTTATTGAAATATCAAAAAAAATGATTGAGGAAATTATATAACAGAGCTACGAGAGCAAGTATTGCCAACGTTGCTGGCAAGTCATTGGCTAGCTATGAAGTAGGTAGGAGGCAATGCGTACGTTCAGAGCTCATCAGCCCTGAAAAATAGTATAGAGGTTCAAACCTGCCTTTCGGGTGTTGACCTAAACCCAACACAACACAGTACACTAGTCACTAAACTTAATACTAAACAATAAATGTCGTTTGAACAAACAATATTGTAATCAACTATATTATCAATAGATAAAACCACTTTCATTAGATATCCATTAATACACCAATCACATTGATTATAGTAAACAAAGTGCATTTACTACATAATAAGCCTACTTACAATGCAAATAGACCTGTGAATAGTTTCACAAAAAAATACAACAATCTATTTTTTTATAGTTTTTTTAAAATTGCATCATATAGGTGCATAATTGTATAGTTAACTCGCAACTACGGTTGGTTATGTATCTAGAAGAGTGTGTTTTGACTTATTATGGTTCCCATATCCTAGATGGAAATCGAACCCGGGATCTCCACGTTTTAGAGTAGCGCGCTAACCACTACGCTATGGAGGCGCCCTTTAACTACGTTTTTTTTCATTCATTAAATTAATAACTTACAGAAGCCTTCTTAGTACTGTAATACTTTTATTGATTGTGTATAAAAGTATAAGATAGATTAAATGAATTTTATTAAGATTTGATAAAATTGTCCTTTTATATTTTGCTTTATTGTGATTGTTTGGGATAAAAAGAATTTTGTTAAAGCAAGCTTATATTCAGCGATTTTTAAATTGATGTTAGCTGCTGATATCATTTAAATTTCATGCTGACTGCGTTATGATAGACAGAGAATTTAATGGGTGCGTGGATGAATAAGTCACGTACCTACGTCAACGTAGTGCTGAAGTCTAAATTATTTAAAAAATAATACTTAATAATGACTTAAACATTTTCTTCGGTGGTTACTGATGAGATATAGGCGAGAGGATTGGTTTCCGGTGGTGGTGTGGTGATTTTTGGTGGGGAAGTGTGAATTGTTCATAAACGTGTGTAAAAGCGAACAGCTAATTATGCGTTAATTCATTGAAGAGAATCGGTTGAATAACAAGGTTTGCTGACAATACGTATCATTGTGAGGTGAGGAAGGGTGGAGCATTGACTCTCGACTGACCTCTGTCTGTGAGACAGGAGGGAACATGGTTCATTCATTCTATACAGGCCCGCCGCTCTTTGAGTCATAGGTGCAGCCAACCAGCGATTGTCACTTTTATAGTTATTAAAGCATTCCTACCACCGGTCAAGATTTTATAAAGCTATCAGTTCTGTTTGTTCACATTAACTGTACTTTTTTCACAGGTATGATTAAATTAATACCCGGGACTTTCCTAGAAAACCACATGATTTGTTTCACCTGGAATTATCAACCTAATAACTTTCATTTTCATCATAAGTAGCCTACTATAAATAGAATAATTTTACGGTTATTTATGTTGTATGTAACTAAGAAATAAAAAACCAACAATAATACTTGAAAATACTTAGGACGAGATAAAAAATTTAACAAATTCTTAAAATTCTCCCTATTTCTAAAAAAAGAAAGGCATGCACTTTTAGGACATCGCTTCCTAAATTAAATACAGAAAAAATAAATTTACACGATTAACGGGTGAATTGACCGGAAAAGAATTTGTAGCATTTTTCTAAATTAACCAAAATAGTGAGTTTAAATTCAGTAGTTCTAATCTGAAAAGATGATATAAGATGATTTTATTTAAACTAATTAAACTTCTAAAAACCACATGATTCCAAACACAGTGAATCTCTTTTCAAATCCCTTGAATAATTTAAAATGTATAATAGAAACATAAAAAAAATAATTCGAGAAATATTAACAAATGCAATACAAAAGTGTTGTTTTTAAGGAATCCAGCGCAACCTTCAGAAATTAAATTAAAGCAGATAAGAAAACGTATGATCATCGATTATTTTCAGTTGTGCCTTTGAAAGAGTGATATAAAAATGGAATAAAGATTTAGAAAAAGTAAATAGGTAGGCCTATTCTCCGAAATACAAAGATAGAAACTAAAACCATCTTTTAGAATACGGATTAATTGGCTTTTGCAGATGATATTGAAAATTTTTCGAAAGATGATATAAAGGAAGCAGTAACAAAAATTAGAAAATTGGAAGAGTTCGCGAATTAACTCTGATTGCAAATCTCATGTGAAAAAAACAGATTGGTTCTCGAACAGTAAAAAATTATAAATACAAACAATTAAAATCTCAGAATATAGAAAGTTCAGAAAGTACTAAAATTTAAATATTAAATAACAATAATACAAAATATACCAAAAACTTTTGGTATGAAAACAGAGTACAGAAAATTGAAATTTAATAACTTCTAACAAAATATGTTTAAAATACAAGTCAAAACAAAACACGTTACGTTTACCTTGATACGGCAGACCGAGAGTTTTCTTGTATGACTCTCCTCTACCTCAAGCCGACAAAATTCGGTATCTAGGTCTACGTGTAGACGACGGCTTACATGGAATGAGCATGTAACCGTTAAACGTAAAGCGTTAGATGGCAGGCGAAAACAGCTATATAGCCTTCTATCTCATCGATCAAATTTGCCAATTTCTCTAAAATTGCTGTTATGTAAAACTTTACTTAAGCCGATGTGGATGTACGGTTGTCAAATCTATGGCTCATCAAAACCATCAGTCATAGCTAAACTTCAACGATTTCGGTTAAAATTGCTTCGTACGTTAGTTAACGCTCCATGTTTTGTGTCAAATCACACACTTCACTCGGACTTAAAATCCCATTTATTAATGACAACATACACGAAATGTTTTAATACTTTAAATTAAATTTACTTAACAACTCCAACCCATTGATTCGTGAACTAAGTTCTTCACATTTACCAGGCAATCCATATTGTCGGCTTAGCAGGAGGTGGAGCAGAGACTTGGGGTAACTTCATTCAATACATTTCAAATTTAATTGCGCTTAATAAAAACACTAAAAATAATTAAACTTACTATTATTAACTAAATACTCTTAATGATTAAAATTTTGAAAAGGCTAACTGTAGCAATTAACTGCGGGAGTCCTACTAATGAGCGGTGTCCTCCTTTAACGTAGGCTATAACGTCATTTTAAAAAAATGAATATTATGGGAAAATTTGCTGGTTGTGCAAAACCGCACGGTTGTAAATAAAAATAAAGTGAAAAAAAATAAAAGTCTGTATGTAAACGTTCAACATTACGGCATATAAAACTGTAGTTCTCCAGAAAGCCAGTTATCGTGTAGAATGTTTACATTTTTAGAAAAAGGAGCAAGTAAAGTAGAAAATAAAATTTTAAGAAAAATTCATGAAGTAAAGTATAAAGATGGATGTCTAAATTAAGAAAATCGGTAAAATTTATAAAGCTTGTGAAAAAGCAAAAAATATAATCAAGAAAAGAGGATTAAAAATTTTCGTAGTCTATCTACTGTACGTTGGTGATTGATTGAAAATAGATCAATAAAAAAATACTTAATTTTTATAGGAAAAACAATGTGGTTTACGGAAATTGATAGGGACTTAAGCATACTGAATATTTTGTGAAAATTAATCAAAGATAGGGGCCATTTTACAAAAAAAAATTGATGAGTCTAGATTACCAGAGAAAACAGAGAAACTATAAGTCATCGAAACGGAAAGAAGAAAGGAAATAACAATAGGATGAAAAAATTTAAGAGTTATGCAAAAGAAAGGAATCTAAACTTATAAACTTAATTCTTGGTGGTTAAAACGCAAAAAAATATTAGTGAAATATTAAATAGAAGAAATTAATGAAAATGCAACTAAGTGGTTTAAGAATAATTCATGTGGATTAGGGTTTTTAAGCAAGTAGACGTAGTAGGACAGCAAAACACCTTAGTAAACTACACTTAACCTTCCTGGAGGGACTGTATCAACCCTAGGAATCATTGTTCAGAAAAACTTAGTTAAACAATTAACTTGAGTATTAATAAAATTAGTGAAATTTAACCGTGCGCCGTAAACAGAATTCATTTATCTAAGAAACTAACGCAATCAAAGAGAAAATTTAAAAAAACAAATTAAATATAAAATCACACCACAATATCAACAATTTCATTCATGATTTTCTTAAACTGTTTAATTTTATATGTATCTTTTTATATGTAATATATACTTAATTTAATTTTAGTATATCGAGTACATCAAAATGCTTACAATCCTACAATAATTCCTACAATCGTTACTAACGGTTTTCAGACATCTGTTCATGATATCCAACTACCCCGTATCTTTAAAAAGAAACCACTGTTGCATTCTTATGTAACCCAGTAGGCCTAATAATAATATTTTATTTTTACTATGTATTGTCTACAATGTTACACATAAAGTTTAATAATGATCAATTACAATTTGAACTAAATAATAATAAACATTTGGCCATTTTCACATTATTCTTATTTAACTATTGATAAACAAAACAAATAGTGGGTTCGAATCCCACTCAGGCACGGCATATTTTCATACGTTACAAAAAATGATTTCATCCCCCATTGTAAACAGTTACACCCCAACGTCGTCGCTAATGACTGTTGCAGTTGATGCGACGTTAAATAAAAAAACAAAAAAAACTAGGTATATTTTTAATGCGGTAATCCTATTTTTTAGAATTCCATCAAAACTGTGTAATTTACTACGGAATATTCTGTATTTTAGATTACAACATTCTGTGCGGATCTTGGGTTGTGGACAGGTGGCTAACTTGGAAGCATCATCCGCGTACAAAACGTTTAGAACATAACCGCCGCCAGTAGCTCTCTGCTTAATTAACTCTTCTGCTTAATTAACCCTCGATCAAAATTAAACCTCGTTCCAAAATTTTAATACACAAAACCCTTTTGAGACCAATCTGGACTTATGGTATCAAGCTCTTTGGAGTAGCGGCAGAGAGTAACTTAAAGTCGATCCAGGTCTTTCAATCAAAATTCTTAAGACTTGCATCTGGCGCTCCTTTTTATGTAAGTAATAAAATCCTCCACGACGATTTTCAAAATTCCGACAGTAAAGGAGCTTACCGCGTCCTTCTATAGTAAATTTCATGAACGACTAGATGACCATCTAAACCAATTAGCCCGTGATCTAGCTACAAGGAACTTCCCAACTGTACGACGTCTAAAGCAAAAATGGAGTAGAGACCTCTTGGTCTGAATGACGAAAAACACCCGTATTATAAACGGAGAATGTACCACTGGGTACCTCTTTTCCAAAATACAATTACCACCGCCATTTAAATATCACTACTTCCGTACGGAAATTGTGTAGCTTAATGTACAGTACCGTAATAAAAATTGAAGACAAAAAAAGATTACCACAGATATTGCGGAAACTAAGAATCGCTTCTAAAATTGCATGGTAAAGTAACGACATATTCTACCAAGCCAGTAAAATTATTATGAAGGCAAAGGTCTAGTAAAATTACATATTTTTAGGCCTAAACATAGTCATTTATTTTCCTGTTAACGTTCGACAGGCTGTTTTTGAAAATTTATGAGAACTTTCAAATTTCTACAAGTTTTGAATTCTTGTACTTGGCTGTTAAAACATCGTACTAATCTTATTTTATAGATACAGAAAAAATATTTAAAAAAATATGTTGAATAAGAAGTTACTTAACTATGATATTTTTATTCGTATTTGATTACTGAAAGTAATAATATCATTAAGGAAAATCAACATTTTATTAAAGTATCATTTACAATATTAATTTAAAAACCCAATCATGTTTTATTATTCTTATAAAATATTGTTAATAATAAAATACTAATTTACTTAATATTGAAAGAAATTTAATAGAATCTACGAGTTTTGGAAGTTAGGACTTCTTCTTCTTCTTCTTTATCTGCCCCTTCTGCCTCTCAGCGTAGGGTGTGCCATTGCCTCGATCCATCCTCTCCAGATACCTCGGTCCATCATCATATTCCTCATCTGCTGCCAGTCTTTTCCTCGAGCCTCCCCCAACCGCTCCATGTACTCTTGATAGCTCTGTCGTGGTCTGCCCCTCGGTCGGCGTCCTTCTGGTTTTGCTTCCAGGAATTGTTTTATTTTCTTCGATTCATCCGCTCTACTAGCATGTCCCAGCCACTTCAATTGTTTTTCTTCTATCAGTGTATTCACAGGTCGTACTCCCAGGTCCCCTCTTATTGTTTCATTCCTAATACGGTCTCTCTTATTCCTGCCCACTATTCTTCTGAGGTACCGCATTTCTGCCGCAGTGACTCTACTCCTATGCTTGTCGGAAGTTAGGACTATGATATAAAAATCGTTTAATTTTGTAGAAGTTTTAGAGTAACAAACATTTTTTATTTTTAAATTGCGTAACCATTATGATTGATCTAAGAAACAACCCTAGGGATACTCGTATTTTCAAAATTCGTGTTCATCAAAACCACGTTGAGATTTTCTCATGCTTCTGTCTCCTCTTCGGATTTGCATTGTTTGAGGAGAATTAGTGTCTCAACATTCACGTGTCGGTTTTTGGGACTCTTTGCGAATCTTTTTTTTTCAACTACTTTAGAACTTCAGATTCCGATGGAGTTTGTCATTCAGAATGTACCACGGAGCATCGTCAGTATTCCTTAGCATTTTATTTTGAAATCCTTTTATTCTTTTTAATTTCAAATATGGATACCAAAAGTTCAAATTTATTTTAACACCTGTTTACAATTCAATGATATGTTGACAAGACCCTGACTTCCTGACTAACTACTACATTTTCGTATATTTTGAATTGAGTTTTCATTTATTCCCCTTTATATGCTTTTCCCAACATGTTTGCCATCAAGCGTCGTACCGAGGTATTTCGCTGTGTTAGATATTTACTTTTGATTTTTTGACTTTATTTAGAAACAATTTAATTTATTACAACCAGCTGTAATTATAATAATATATTTATGTAAATTCCTGTTTTCGTCTTGATTGAGAAAATCACTTATTGGGAAACTTTCCTCCGTGTTCTATGTTAGATCCCCATTCCAGTATCTCATTAGTGCCCTTCGTAAATTTTGTGATAGAAGTAGGTGTGATATTGTTCGTACCTCTGGATTTGTGTGATTGATAATTTTAAATGACAATTACATTAAAAATGGTCATGCATACTCTGTCTATATTGGGGTAACGTTGCTTAATAGAATTTCGTACAGAGAGGGATTTTTTTTATGTTACTAAAAGTAAAAATTTGTTTTGACAAGCTTGGATCCTGTTTAAATTAGTTTTTTCATCAAACCACAGATCTATGCTTTGTACATCCACAACGGCAGAATAAAGTAGTTGTAATAATTTAGATTTTTTTTAATAGGTAACTGTAGTTTATGATGGAGAAGTACGTAGGTCAAGCCATGGACAATACAGTAGCACCTTAACTATCACATAACGTAGAAGTCAATCCTTGTGACTCTTTACGAATATTTTTCATCCAAGTTTCGATCTTCAGTTATTTACAATATAGCTAAGTTAAAGTATAAATAAGTTAAAATTACAATATTATTATTTTATTAATTACAAATTGTAGAGTACAAAGTATTTTTAATACTTGATTCACCGAAATGTTTTGTCGTGAATTTTTAATCTTCTTATTAATACAATTTGATGTAAGTACACCGATCTTGTTTCAATGAACTTTACTTCCATCTTCTTATCCACTGGCAAGTGTTATTGACTACAGGATGCAGTTTTTCAATTACAGTACTTCTTCACATGTTTGGGCGACAACTAAAACAGCAGTATCATCTACATAGGTAGCAATCAAGGAAATAATGCTAAATGATTATGAATAGTTTGCAAGAAATTTTTATTTCAAATGGGTTGTTCCAAGTACGTTCTTATTAACAGTAATACTGTCAAATAAATATTCAAATTAGTTCTAGGTACTTATTAATATAAAGAAAAAAATTTATATTCAGTGAATTCAATTTTTTAAAACGAATTAATATGAAACGAGTTTATGAAACATGTGTTTTATGAAAAGTGTTTTTTAATCTTAAATTTAAATTGTTTTATAACTATGCTGCATGTATTTACATATAAAATATTTATCGAGTAAATTACAGCAGTCTCATTAATAAGTTAAATGATTGATATTTTCTTACAATTAATATTACGCAACCATAATTTTTATGTAACATATTTCGTAAATTTATCATATACTGTATAAGAATGTGTTTATGATCATATCTACAGACATAAACATAATGTAATTTTTCATAGGTTCAATGCACAGTGAATGTAGGGCAATCGAATTACGCACTTTAAGAAAATACATTTAGAAAGAAGATTTATCTTTGATGTTGTCATTTACGCATTATTATAATATGGTATTTATTCACATATTCTGACAATTTATCAAAAACAATAATACATACGCTTCGTAAACAAGTATTTTGAAGGCTAAACAAATACGGAAAAACTAACTAAAAAATATATCTTATATACCTACTATTGTCATCTTTATTATTGTCTGGATAAAATTTTACCTTAGATTATGAAAGATAAGTCATTTCTAGGAACGAATAACATAAATTGTTTTGTTATTTGGTGGCGTAGTATGGCTATCAGACTAACAAATAATTAGAAAAGGGAAAAATCACTTAGATATTACGACCGTGTGTACAAAAATTTAATATTCGTATAAAGATCTTAAATTTATGTTGCTTGATGTGATGTGTTTCATAGACGTTGTAGATTTATATTTATTGAAATATAAAAGATAATGCGAGTTTTCTGATTCCTGAGTTTTATGGTACAGTTAAGATAAGCACCACATATTCAGGCAATCTTCTGCTGTACATTGCTCTGAAATTTCTAATCCCTTATATAAAAATCTTCTGAAGGGAATGCAATTGGTTTACAGATGCTATAGTTGTAGTGCAATTTCTGAATGAATTAATGTTAACAGTGAATAGAAAGGAGAGTCAGTATTTACAGTTCAAAAACAAACATAATGTAAGGGAAAATAGAAAAGTGGATGTCTCTATACAAAAAAAATATCCTAGAACATGTTGTGCAAACAGTGATATTTCTAGGAGTATGGCTAGACAGATCTTTATTGTGGGATTTTATACCGATCTAATCTGTGTTATAATGTCATCTGGGGTATTTGAATTAAAAAAAATTGCCAGATTAAATGATAATTTGGTAATTGGTTATCTGGCATTTTTCTCACCACCCCCACCGATTGATCGCCAGAAGGCATAGACCCAGAGGCCGTTCCTAAGAGCTCATAATTTGTTCATTTGTGACGGCAACTGTCACCTTATACTAATAGAATCTAAGTTATAAAATAAAACTAATTCGAGGGCAAGTTGGAGCCCGGTCGGTTTACCTGGGAAGTATGTACTGCTCGCCCTCTTGTCAAAGTGCCTCTTGGGGCTCAAGGCCTCCGTCAGAAATTAGAATTTAATTGGTACTAACAGTCAAAAACGAAGAATTAATAATAAAAGAAGAGTTAGGACCTAAAGTCGCCTTAATAACCAGCAAGTGTTTGCCCACCATTAAAAATATTTCTTGGTGTCAGCGAGTCGAGCTAAGACAGGTTTTAACCCTTACTAAACTACATGCGGCACAACTCGAGCGTTCCGTGAAAGGCCAATTTTCCGCTTGGCTTTGAAGCTCCAGGGTCAGCCGGCGTCTTGGCCCCCCGAGAGCGGGGCAGATTAAATGATAAAATTTTGCTGATAGCAGCTTACCTTGGTTTATCACTTGTCTATCCCATAAACGGTATGCCATTTCTTAGTTTGGGGTAATTCATAGCAGTGTAACATGGAAAGAGTTTTTAAAATTCAGAAAAACCCATTACGTTTATAGTGGGAGTCAAACTCTTAACCTCATACAGACCACAAAAACAAACCTAAACTCCACTCTAAAAAAAACAAAGGTTGGGTTTCAAATTCGAAGCCGAGCGGACGTCTAACGTATCGCTCCGTTATCTCTCTAATTGTAATATAAGGAGCTTCAATTGCTATCAGTTCCTTTTTGTACATTTTTGAAATCATTATGTACGTAAACCGAAATGCCTTTTTACAGAATTTAAATGTCCACACCACTACACAAGAAACGCAATTGATTACCATGTTGCTAACCACAACACTAAATTGTTTGAACAAAAACCTACTTATTCAGGTAGAAAATAGGCCCTACATCAATAAATTACCACAAGCTTTAAAAAGTTGTAATTTTAGTTTGTTTTTAAAAAAGCGAAAAAAATAATTGATTAATGAAACATTTTACAGAGTAATACACGAATTCCTTTCTAAAACGTTTTTGATTGAAAAATATAGTACAAACTTCTAAGTAAACGCTGAGGCAAATTGTGTATTAATTGATAAAATGATTGGACGACACTCTTATTGAAGTAAACAAGTAAGTAGTGGTAAATTAATTAGTAACTAATGAATTTAACATATTTTTAAAATATAGACTCATTAATTTTATCATGACATGTCCTATACTCTCTTATGGAGACTCCTGAATGCAGTTATAACCAAATATTATCATTGTTGTTACTCTGAGAAGGAAGTAGAAAGATTGTTTGATAGCCAAGCACAAATTTTGTGGAGGATGAAACTAGAATTCCACTCTAAAAAAAACAAAGGTTGGGTTTCAAATTCGAAGCCGAGCGGACATCTAACGTATCGCTCCGTTATCTCTCTAATTGTAATATTCAGTGGAATAATTAATTGTGTATTCGGAACTGATCGTGCAGGTTAATGGTTTTTCGTGCTTATTCGCAATTTTTATCTGTTGTGACTGGGTTCTTGTGATACAATTAAATAACAAGTTATTTTTTTTGGTTATTGGTGATTACTCTACTATTAATAATTGCCGGAGTGAAACTAAATCCCGGACCGAAGACTATTGATGATGTGTTGTAGGTGCTAAACTGTATAAACGCGCTAGTAAAAGATATTCCTGTGATAACGGCTTCAAAATTGCTGATCGCAAAATGGCAATCGTGAGTGTTAGATAGGAGATCGAAGAAATTAAAAATAAATATTTGCTAATAGCATTTAACAAACGAATTAAATTAATTGAAAAAAGTAAATTAGTGCTGTTATCTAATAAGTTTGATCAATAAAGACAACAGAACACACAAAAAAAGATAGTAAAGTAATAAAGCAAACAATAACTAAGCAACCATTTAAAGGTAAAATACACCTCATAGCGAAAATCACACAAACGTTGAATATCCGTTAAGGTAAGTATAACACTTTTAAAAACATTCATTTGGAGTGTTTTACTACATAGGAGTGGAACTTGGTTGTTGGGAAAGCAGGATAAAGTGAGTCTATGAATGACGATAGGATAGAATGGGGATCAGCTGGACTGAGGAAAAATTGAATGATTACCTAAATATTTCAGGAAATAGGATGCAAGAAGAACCCATATCAAGCTTGAATAGAAAGAAAGAAAAATGTATCGACTACAAAAAGAGACGCAATGTATTTGTTGGGAGTATTTTTGACGGTAAGAGAACGGGAAGACCGAAGAACCCAGAACTTAGATGCATTAATAAAGTGTTTGAAATTTAGTAAATACGTAGACTAAAACGTTGCGTAGATAAAAAAATCTGATAAAAATACAGGATGATACAAATACCAGTGGCTAGTACATTTAAGCAAAATTTACTGCTTAGAGCAGTAAAAAAAACTTAAAAAAACAGTTGAGCTCCTTACAGTGGCTCAATAGTAGAGTTAATGGTATTACACAGAGATAAAAGTTTCATCTTTTCACGCTCGAAGTCTAAATAATAATCCACATTAATAAACTGTTAAAAAGTTGAACACCTAATATACTCGTTTAAAACTCTTGTAAGTTAATGCCACAATAAATTCCCCAGAAAAAGTTAAAAAGGTAATTTGTAGGCTACTTATCGTTATTATAAACATTAGAGTAAACATTAGAATATCAAAAAATGATATTATCATTTTTTGAATGGCCTTAAAGATTTAGTAATTTTGGTAAACACAATGTTTTGTTTAACACTACAAGTCTACTTTAGTTTGTTAAACTTACTACTCCAAATTTGTACAGATGAAAGTAAGACATTTTAAAAAGTATTTATCATCCTTCTAATATATAATACAAAATATGAACAAGAAACGTATTAAATTCAACATGAAATCCACAAATTATGTGAAAAATCCAACAGGAATAATATTGGTTTATTTTATAACCCACAGGAAACCGAAGGTACTTAAGCACGAGATGACCGCTGAAAGATTGACCAATTTATTCTTTTTAAAAATCTTATCTATCCGCAATGAATAATTCCGAACCATAGAAGCAGTGTTTTTCGGATACTTGCACCAAATACAGTTGATGAAAAGTTGTGTTTTAAATTAATTTATGATTATTCGAATAAGTATGATTTGATAGGCGGGTTAAACAGAATTTTCGTAAACTTTTATATCATTCATCTGATAAAAATTATAAAGTAACGTTTATCTCAGTAGGTTCATATGGAATAATTAAAGAAAAATATTAAATTTGGTGAACCCGTATTTTATTATTCTTTTCAAAGTAAACTTAAGACTGCGTAGGGTTGTGTTGGCTATTTTATAGCATCGTTGATTACATTAATAAATATTAGGCCTACTTTGAAATTTTAACCCTACTTTTTTCCACTTTGTTGTTATCTACTTTGTCCACAATGGTTGTTATTGTTTATATTTTTAGAAGATTTTGCTGTACATAATATTATTTTATTTTTAAGTGAAAATTTTATGGTCACTTGAATTGTTTAAGAGTGACCAGTTTTCTGTCTTCTCCAAAAATATTGATTTTAGTAAGATGGTTTTATTTACAGAACAACAGGAATGTTGAATGTGTGAGTTAAAAATATTCGTGACTTTGAGAACTTGCATTAGTGGGTACGAAATTTTCCAATTTTACCAAAAATTCTATTTCTGCAGCTATATGGCTATTTAAAATGTAATAAGGTAGCCTAATAGGTAGGTAGGGTTAATGTGGTGTTATACGAAAATGTTAAGGATTAGGTGGGTGGACAAAACAAGTAATTTAGATGTTATTAGGCGAGTGGATAAAAAAATAAGTATATGGAAACATCTTACCAGAAGAAGGGATAGGCAAGTGGGGCATTTCTTAAGACATCCAGGTATTGGTCTATCAATAATGGAGGGTAATAGTGAGAGAGTAAATTGTAAGGGGAGGCAAAGGTTAGAATATTTAAAGCAAATTACAAAAGATGTAGGGTGTTACAGGTATATAGATAATATGAAACGATTTGCGCAAGATAGAACAGGTTGGAAAACTGCATCAAACCAGCAGAGAGACTGATGACAAAAAAGGGTAGCCTATCAAATTGTAAGATATATTTTTTTAAACAACAGAACTAAAGGATCTTGTATATTTAATGACTTCAAAGATAACGTAGAGAACTTTTATGTATGTTTTAAACTATGATTCAACAACCGCTTTTTAATAGCCTATCTTACCGATGGCGCGTGATGCCTTGAGATTGTACTGTTCTACGAAAAAAGTAGTTTGCAGTCAGTTTCGAGTACAATGTGCATAGTTCCTCATTACGTTGCGTAAGAGGCTAATGCACTGCTCATATGCTCTCGAACGTGGACATTTAGTAGCCGTGAGAGGTCACTCCTCTCTTGAGTAGGCCAACAATGGGAAGTTGATATTCGCAAAATTTTTTGATTCCTGATAGTTGCTTTGGTATCACGATAGGTAAATTCGAAAGTACACTAGTAAGTATCTCAAGCAGCTACCCAATCAACAAAATCGTTTCAAAGGGACCTTAGACTAGATAATTGAAATTTTAGTGCAGATATGTTAAGCTACTCTTTCCTCACGGTTTCATTTTTACTGGAATGGTTCAGTACTTTCGTATTAATTGTTATGACATTACTTTAATCCTTTCAGTACCAACGTCTGGAAAACAGGGCGTCGATATCTTTACCTAGTGATAACATCTAATTTACCGAACGTCCGTAAGTAATGCGTAAAGTGCCAACGTCCGGATAACCGAACATTTCCAAAAAAACTTTTAAACAAAAATTAATGGAATAATGTATTTTGAACCACTTCCGTGGCGCAGTGACTAGCGCGCTAGCCTACATAACAAAAGGTCCCGGTTCGATTCCCGGCTAGGGACTGGAAATTTTAACACGTTAAAACCACCTTTAAGGTACCAAACCCAGCAGTAGTTGCTAATGACCAAGCTGTCGATGCGACTTTAAATAAACTAAAAAAAAACTATTTTGAATATTTTTGGTTTTAGAATGATATTTTTATGAACAAAATAAAATTAATTTTAAACAGGAATTTTTATTTTTCTCTAACGCTGAAATTTTGGTTGGCAATGGCAGGCTTACGCCTGCAAGTTTTCGAAATAAGAACTGGCACTTTTTCTACACCCTACTTAAATTAAATGGCACTTTAGATCAAACTTTTAAATATATTTTCGGCACTAAAAGTGTTAAAAAAGAAATAATGAGACGTTTTTTTAAAATAGGATAAGGGTTTTTCTTTTACATTTTAACATACGTACAGTAGCAAACATATAAAATTAAAATTGGGTTTGATTTGAAGTAGCTGGCTTATTAGGCACATTTTCAACGACATTAAATAATTAGGTCTATGTACCCATCACTTACTAACTGAAACGAAACATGTTAATTAATATAAGGCATTCGAGTTCGTGTTATTAAAACCCGATAACAATGATAGGGCTACGTGTATTTGTTGTAGAATCTTCAATCGCACTTGTGAGAGCTGACTGGAAAAATTAAAGTTAATTTTACTATTATCAGATATTTTAAATTGTTTAATAATATGGTTTTCTTAAAGCAATATGAGGGTGTTTTCTGCTGCGATGAAACATATAGGATAAAAAATTCAAGTAAAACTTTTATTGAATTTTAGGAGGTTTTTATTTTTATTTCATTTGGCTTAAATTAAAGATTAAATTTGAGGGCAATAAATAAAGATTTGATCCAGACTTCTTCAGACATGCACATAACAATGTTTTTACCACTACCAATCATCAATCGCTCATCTGACTGTCAGATGCAATCGTAATTGTTTACGTCTGGCATTGCAAACAGAGTCTGACCTGTCTGTCTAGCATTCTGTCTGTATTCTATTCCCAGCATACCCTCCGTCCACATTGTTATTTGTGAATTTAAATGAAACCGCACAATATGATACATATCGTATTTTATATTAGTTTGTTTTATCTCTTGTATTTCCCTATATCTTTTATTTAATCTTTTTATTATGGTAAATCATATTTATTTAGATTTTTTAAAAATCACGATTTATACATTTGATTGTCAACAGGTTTCTCGTACATTGTATAACCAAATAAATTATGAAAAAATAAATAATAATTTATTTAAATTACATTAAAAAATAACGCAATAAAATTAAAATAGAGAAATTAAATACAGTCTACACATTAATGCAGAGTACAAACAAAAAGGAAAGTCTTCCATAGGATACAAAAAAACAATACTACAAAACAGTAGTATTACCTAAAGCACCTCATGTGACGAATCACAGAATTATAACTTAAAATAATTAATAGAAGCGTAAGAAAAATTAGAAAAAAGGCTAGCAAGGAAAATAATGGATCCAATAATAACTGAAACTGTAAATAAAGATTGCAACGGAACTATTCGGCAAGGTCTGAACAAACACAAAAAAATACGTAATGAAATAAGAAAGAATATTGAGATTCTTCGGACATTTTGTTAGAATGAACCAAGAAAGTCGTTCAAAACAAATATTTGAAATCTAAAAGAATACAAAAACAAAAATCAAGGTGGTTCAAAGGATCAGAAAAAGGCCTAATCCACTAAAACATAAATAAAGATGTTAAAAAAGATAAATTCAGGAAAAAAGTTGAACTTAAGGGAACTTAAGTACGTAAAGAACTTAAGTTTAAGAACTTAATAAGGGAAGCAGGATAATGAAGGAAGCGAAGAATGAAATCATTCCCGAAATTAATAAAGAAAAATGGGAAGAAAGAAAAGTCATGAGTTTTCTTTCTTCCCATTTTTCTTGCACGGGTTCTTATTTTGGATAATTCTCCAAAACTAAAGCATAATAATATTATTGCTGCATATTATTTTTAAACACTTACATGGTTATTGTATTAATAAATTGACTGAAACTAAAAGAAATAACGTTTATAGAGGCGTTTTAGTAAGATATTTTCTCAAAATAAAAGTCGATTATACTCAACAACAATCGATTATACTCAATTTACAAAACTTACTCCAAACCCACAAAGACGTCGTTCTAGATCTAGATTTTGGAGCAGAAATATGGTGTATGCCCGGCTTTTGTAAATTACTGCTATTATAAGCGATGAAGGGTGTAAGAAGAAAATGGGTGATAAGAAAACCCAGACCTGACAATTTGACCTGAAATTTCTTATAAAAATGAACAATACTTAATAGTACAAGGCCGGCACGTGGTGTAAGAGTCAGTGCAACTGGCTTTTACGCCAGTTGCTCCGGATTTAATTCCCGGTCAGATCTAGGTTTTCTTTTCACCCATTTTCTTCTTACACCCTTCATAGTTTGTATTAGCAGTAATTTGCAAAACAGTCGGGCATAAAAATTATTTGCAACTCTTCGGCAACCAGTTCTACGCCAGTTGCCCCGGATTCGATTCCCGGTCAGGTCTGGGTTTTCTTATCACCCATTTTCTTTTTACACCCTTCATCGTTTGTATTAACAGTAATTTACAACAGTCGGGCATACATCATATCTCTGCTCCAAAATCTAGATCTAGAATGACGTCTTTGTGGGTTTGGAGTAATTTTTACAAATGGAATTTGAGTATAAGTCGATTTTTATTTTGAGAAATTATCTTACTGAAACGCCTCTATAAACGTTATTTCTTTTAGTTTCAGTCAATTTATTACAATAACCATGTAACTGTAATAATAATAATACGCAGCAATAATATTATGCTTTAGGTAATATTATTGATTTCGGCCGTACGACAAAACTGTACATAATTAAATTTGTAGGAAATTAAAAGATCTATAACTTTTATTTTAAGCATTTTTCTCTACAGAGCCTAAATTAGTGTGAAAGAGTGATTTTCCGTTTTATTAAGCCAAACTAAGGTAGGGTTTCATTTTGCATCATTCACTAATAAAGAAAACAAGGTTAGTCTATGTTTTTGAGGTTAATTTTTTTGTTTATTTCTAATGTTTTGTTTCTAATGTTACATTTTATTTTGTTCATTATTTGCATTGGTAAGAGAAAGTCGTGTGATTGTTTCAGACAAGATTTTTAACTATATAGCCATAACAAAAATAACATCTATCTAACCAGGCGACAATTTAGTACAGTGTGAATTTCAGTTCTAGTAGTGGCAATCACATGCTTAATTTGTACAATATTACTTATTTTTATTTTATTGCGTTGAAATCCAGTTAAAAGAAACATACTCAACTTTTAAAGTCCAACATTTATAGTCATGATAATTATATCTATAGAGGTATACAAATACTTCTCTGAACCAATCCCTCATTTGTCTCTCTCATCCTTTATTTGTAACTTTTCGGTAACATAGTAGAGTTAAAATTCGTCACAATTGTTCGTCAGAAGTTGATCAGAAAAACCAAAAACTTTTGCATTTTGTTAATTTGTTCTAATAAGTAAAGAAAGGAATAACAATTTTTATGCAATAGACCTATACTGCATATTATTTTTATATCTTCCCGAAAAATTACAGTTCTAAAAATCGGCATGCGTTTCGTTGAATGATTCTAAGAGACTTAAGCGTATTAATTACGTTCACTTAAGGAGTAAACAGGAGATAAATACTCTACAGAAATGAATATTATTTCTATATTTTCTGAAAAACGTACAGTTTAAAAACTCATTGTAATTATAAATATAACATTCTATTTATAATAATAATAATAATTTTTTTTTACGCTGTAATGCTTACAAACCCAATTTTTTATATTTTATTTGAAATTTTCAACAGTAGGCTTACACACATATACGAACACTAGTAAAGTGATATGCGTACATAAACAAAGTAACATGAAAAAAGGAAACGCAAAGATAAAGATTGATACCCATTTGTATATATTTGTATATTTGGGTATAAATTAAAGTAGCATTAATTTTTTTTTTAATTCCTAATATGTGTACGTTGCAATCTGTTCAATTCAGAACAATGAGCAACTCCATGACCCAATGAGATGAGTATGATATGTATGTCGTGTAAATAAGGTGTAGTCTTGTACAGACCCAGGTCGACCATTCCTAAGAGAGTATGGTTAATTGAACACCAACCATCAAAGTACACCGGAAACCACTGTCTAGTATTCAAATCCGTATAAAATTAACTACCTTTACTAGGATTTAAACCAGGAACCTTCGTCTCCAAAATCAGCTGTTAAACAGCTGACTCACGGCGACGACTTTACCTCTTGACCAACCCGGTGGGTCATTAAATTTAAATATAATAATAATAATAATAATAATAATAATAATAATAATAATAATAATAATAATAATAATAATATTTTTTCCATTAATAACTCAGAGAAGATGTCTATTCCATCTTCTTTTTAGGTGCCAGGCTGGATTTCCAGGAGGTAAAAGCGATGAAGTTCTTGAATTACAGGATTCAGATTTAGTAGGTAGTAATTTTGATGAGAATTTTTTATAATAGTTCTGTGCTACCCCTTCAACTGTAGGAATCCGTAAATTAGAGTGTAGAGTGTCAATGTTTACGTAGTACGGAGCTCTTGATATTAAACGTAAAAGTTGTGATTGGAACGTCTGTAGATGATTAAGATTACTGGATGTAAATTAAACCAAATTTAAAACAACTACTCCAAAGTTGGCAATATGTCCACGCGCAGTGCGGTTGTAATTGTTAATGGACGGTTTCAAATATTTAAAAAAACCCTTAAAAGGTATAATTTCTGAAACATTCTTTTACAAACCGCATCGATATAATATTACCAATTTGTCAAAGCACACTATTTTAAAAAAGATATTAGGCAACAACCCAACATTTAATTACACGTAAATTTACGACGAACGATAATGTTTTGTTCTTATTGTTTGCTGAGTTCGTTAAGACCAAAATGTTTCTGTTCTGTTCTCTGTAAATAGAATTTTTAATCACTGTATTCAAAACAAGAAAATTGTTTTGCCGTGAATTCTTTAGTTTAGTACAGACTTAAACAATATATATACAACTCATTTTCGTTGTTATTTATTTATATTTCCAGTATTTTGGCTAAACACATTTAAAAAAAAGAGTACAATCATACTTACTGCTCTACTGGAACTATTTACCTAATAAAAATACATAAGATTATTTATTTATTTTGAATTTTTTAAATATTTAATTAGTTGCAGTTCGAATCGTTTCCCATAAAATGAACTGAACGAAAAGTCGATCTGATGTATACCTCACGAAGTGCAAAATAAACAGCAATTTTTTATTAAAATATAACGTTATAATCTAAGGTTATTAAAAAATCATTTTGTACTTCAAAGTCTATTGATAAAAATATAAACATAGCATAATTTATAATTATAAAAGTATAATAAACAGAAAACTAAAATCACTTGACTTTATCTATTAAGAAAATCTTAAGATATATTAATATATTATTTTATTAAACATTATTTTCCTTTGTTTGCACCACTACATATATGATTATGAACAGCCAAAACAAAATAAAATAAAATATAAAACTCACCTCAGAGTATTATATCATATCAAGATCTTTCGTCTCCCTCGGAGACATCATCAGGAATTTAAAAAACATAAACACAATAAAACATAAAACACAAACACAATAGTGGTCGTAGACCACGTCAATTGTTTAAAACAATAGCTATCCTAAAGCACCATTCCGCGCGCGGTATGATGATTCAAAATATATATGATGATTCGGCCGAATAAACCGCGAGCGGAATGGTGCTTTAGGATAGCTATTGTTTTAAACAATTGACGTGGTCTACGACCACTATTGTGTTTGTGTTGTGTTTTATGTTTTATTGTGTTTATGTTTTTTTAAATTCCTGATGATGTCTCCGAGGGAGACGAAAGATCTTGATATGATAAAATACTCTGAGGTGAGTTTTATATTTTATTTTATTTTGTTTTGGCTGTTCATAATCATATATATTAATACATATATATATATATATATATATATATATATATATATATAATATTAATATATTAGGATATATTAAGAAATTTTCTTAATCCATTAATAAAATTAATTTTCATTGTAGAAAACTAAATCAACCTTAGATTATTTTGTAGAAGAATAAATTAATAAATACTGCGTTAATTTGAAAATGTATAATTGTTTTTCACAATGTAATAGATTTCTTTTACATAAGTTGTTTTGATTCTACATAATTGTAATAAATTTGCTGACCTAGATTCCCACGCGTACATCTCTTATTTATTACTTTTATTACTATCGTCTGTATATCTGACGATCATTTTTCATATACGAGTACATTCAAAATAGGTTACAATATTTCTGAATGATTTTTTTGATAAAAAAACATTATTATTATTATGCTGATCAGTACTTTATCGATCAGTACTTTAAATAATAAAGTAATGTTTATACTCGGTCAAACTAAAAAAAAAGTAGCTTAATATTAATTAATTTCAAATGATCCATCGATGAAATCGAGTTAAATGACGGTGCAAAATTGGCGATATCCAGATTTAATTGATTTTTACCCTTCATTAACTTCTGAAGCCAAAACAATGGTTTTCAGAAGGATGTCTGTCGATCTGTTTTTGTACGTACAAGCAAATATGATGTTCGTATATGCATGCGAGCGAATGACTGTTTATGTGTTTCTGTCATTCGTCTTGGAGCAAAATTAAGGTTTCTCAACCAACTCTTCCCAGAATAATTTTTAGAATTAGCCATGCAGCTCCAAAATTGGGAAGGCCTACTTTACTCCGGTGCAAAGGTTTAAAAGCCTAATTTTCTGAAGGCCACTCTAATACTTTTAATTAACCTTCATCATTTTCATTTGGGGTTTTCCCGAAAATTCACTGGTGATTTTACTCTCCTTCAAGTAATTAGTTTAAAAAAAGTAACGCTGCAACTTTTTTATTTGACTTTATCCTGACTTTTAGCTTAGCCGCTATTTGTAATTTTATGTAAATACCGTATCAAAACTAGTTTGTTCCGGAAATTACAAGTTTAAAATGCAATGCAAGGCAGAAAATTTTACTTTAATTTGGTTCTTACAACTTCGAGTGGTTTTCCTATTTGTGAATTACTTTAAATTGTTTCCTTGAATTTGTTTTTCACGGATTAAATGTTAGTGATTGCAAGAATTTAATACTAAAAAAAATAATTTACCCAATACACTGAAGTAAATCCATTTATTTCTGTTATACTATCTCTGATTTTTCAAATATTTGGTTCTAACCTGTTCTAGTTTCTATCTTCTGAGAGGTCTGTGGAGATCTTAAAAGTGCTACCAAGTTCATCCTGAACTGCTATAAACTAATACTGATTTATCTTAGTATAATTATGATTTTAGTAAATTCTCGGTAATCCAAAACTTAGGTTACCCAAAAAAATCTGAAAAAATATTTTTAGGGGAAAAAGTCATGCGATTTATCTCACACTTGCAAGCTGCTTTGCGAACCATTGAAATCTCCCTTAATACATAAGTTAAGACTCATTAAAAAACGACCTGCGTATTTCATACGTCACTGATGACATCAAAAAGTACTACGAACGATTTCAGTGGGAAAATGGCAGACACAAAAACGATCTAATAAAAAATTTACACTATTTAATGATTTACCTAGGAGTTTCAGGTGGAGTTAAAAGAGAGGTTTATTGAAAAATTAAATACAATCTTATAATGAGAAAATATTAACCATATCACAAAATTAACCATTCCAAAGTCACACGAGATTAAATAAATTATCACAAAAAGAGGTGTCACTATTGGGTGATCAGTTTGATCGTGTAATTCATGCCAAATTTCATCTCATTCACAGGACATTTATCGTTGTAATTAACAGGAACAAATAATTAAGGAATTTAGCCTATTTAAAAATATTAGATACCAAGTGACGCTCTCAAACCTTAGTAAATTATTAGCCTTAAAAAGGGCCAATACACATTACACTAGCCTACTTATTACTACACATTAACGGCCAGGAAAAAACCGTTGAGGGCAGCGCATAATTAAGGTTACTCAGTTAGCTTGTTGTAGCTAAAACACCAACTTGTTCTCTCACAGAATTGTCAAACTCTTGTTGAATTCCGAGAGTCGTAATATTCTCTCCAATGTGATGGTGCAGTCGAGTGCCCGGCAGTGCTTAAGTAAAATGGGCGACGGAAATGAATAAAACACAACACGTTACCAACACATAAAAAATAAAAAAATAAACACACAACAAAAATAAAAATAAATAAAAAATAAAAATTAAATATAAGTGAAATAAAAATAAAACAACACATTACCGGAATATTCCGGTAATGTGGGTCTTACCCGCAGAGTACATATAAACAGAAGATCATTTTTTAAATCAAATTTTTTCGAAAAAAAATTGAATTGTGTTAATTTTACTTAGTCAGTTCACAACATATCTTTTTCTAAAAAACATTTTTCTTAATAAATTAGCCCCTCATTACTCATAACCCCGATTAACCCTTGTTATTTCAGATGAGCGAAACTTTACCCAAATAATAACGATTACATTTTGGTAGGCCTATACTGGATCTATTTTAAACATTTAAGAGTTTTAAAAGGTTGATTACTTAAATAATACCACAATTAATTAATTTTACAGTAAACAAATTATCTTTCGTCATCGAGGGCAAAATGTTGAAAATTTGATATCGATCATTTAGTTTTGAATTCCTAAATGTATAATCTCAAACCATATACATTAGCTTCTATGAGAAATTAACATGAATTTACCGAATTATTGGAAGTTCCAAAGAATAGACAGATTCACATAAACTAGATTTGATAGAAATGAAAAATTTTAACAAAAAAAAATATCTTCATTGAAAATGCACCAGCAATTAATTTTGAAATTGATATTAAACCCGTTTATATAATTTCCAAGCAGACATTAGTTTCACAAAATAGTTCTTAGTCTTTTATATACATTACCGAATTCATGTCTAACTGAATGGTACGCTTAAATCGTACCTTTTAAATTAAATAACAAATTATTTATTTGTTATTGTTTACTCCACACTTTCTTTCATCCTTTATTTGTACTTCCGGAATACAAAAAATATTAAAAATACATAAACTAATAAAATTAATAACTACATAAACAACAGAGATGAACCAGCGTTTTAAAAATTCAAACTTAGTGATTTTATCACAAATCAGCAAACAAAATAGTAACAAAATTGGTGGGATACGATTTATTACGCAGTGATTTATAATTGTCAATGAACTTGTGAGTTTATACAATATACAGCACGTGTAAATGTGTAGTGTATCACGACAGGTGTACGTGATTGGTGTAATTAACGTAAGATATTTTTACGTGCGTACAATATTGTTACCTATGGAATTTTGTTTAGCGTACTTTAAAATACACGTCCATCTGTTCGATACAAATTAAGAACTTTCAAGAAATGAAAATTAGTTTTACTTTCTCGGACTCAGAAAGTATAGCGATGGGGAAAATTTTCGGTATCGGATTTCGATCGATCTTTACGTTTCATGACTTCCTAAAGTTAAAAAGAATTTATTTTTTTCTTAGATGGATGTCTGAGTGTTTTATTTTCATAGATGAGCAAAAGCTACTGAACTAAATGGGCTAAAATTTTAAAACTAACGATTTCTCCTTGTGTGGATGATTAAAGTCTCTAATTTAAAAAAAAATAGTTTTAACAGTTCTGATTAAATGTTCTTATATACCACTTAACGAGAGTTATTACTATGTGAAAACAAACATTTCTATAAGTACTTATACAATTCTCAACGACCTACTCTCTCGTTCGAAAAAACTATTTCCTTTTTTAATTAGTCTTACAGTACATGTTAGGACAAAAGTATAAGGAATAAAAGTTAAAGGTAACGAGAAATGCTACAGTTTTGTATTCATCATCATAATCATCTTTTTCTTTTTCTCCTCTTCCTCCTAATTCTTCTTCCACTTCTCTTCTTCCACCCCACCTGAGTCGCTCCTCTAACATCATCCACCCACCTCATCTGCTGTTTTTCAACTCTCCTAGTTTTACGAGGTCTCCATTGCGTTACTCTGTGTGCCCATCTGTTACTGCCTGCTGCCTGGACCTATCTCCACTCGATATGTGTTCCATAACACAACGAAATCGTCCGAGAGAGCTACAGTTCTGAAAATCGGCATGTGTACTGTTTAGGTGGTACTCAAAAACATTAAAGCATTTGAATTTCGACCACTTGTTCCTAAGGGAGGTATCTACTCTAAATTAAGAAATATTATAACTGCACCATTCCTAAAAACTAATTTAAAAAATTGCCACTATTGATCTTAAAGTGATACATAAAAAAACTAAGTCTAGAGTAAAACCAAGAGAAACAATACACCAGTTAATTTATTGCACCCCTATGTGACTGGCAATATGCCCGCACGCAGCGTGGGTGGAAGCATTGTTAATACATAAGTGATTTTTATACTAATAATTATGTAATATGACATGTAGTCGAAGAAAACAAAGAGGAATTTATAAAATATAATTTCATCAATCTTATCTAACAAAAATTTAAACGACAAATAAATTAAATGGAATAAATTTTAGAAAGCTGTAAGTCCATTTAACATTTAAGTAACGCGTTTGAAAGCTTTCATTACTTATTAGTCTGTAAATTTAGATACACTAATTGTTTGGAAAAGCCTAAATACAAAACTTTTAATTTGAATATTGCAAGACCAGATGTTGAATTCGACAACTGAAGGTGATGCTTAATACAAATTCTTGTAACTAGTGTGAACGGATTGTTGATTGTAAACCACATGGCACAATTCCAGTCAATATTTGACATTCCTTGGCGATTTATCAGACTCCTCGCTGTCTGCCAGTAGAACGATTGAGATTACTTTCTTGCTCACCGACCCCCTCCATTACATTATGCCCTTATAAACTCAGAGTCTTAAACTGGAACTGTCTCTTTCATAGCGCTTCTCGTTATTATTACAAGAAGCATTAAGATTTCAAGATTGCATTATCACATTAATACCTACAATTAAAGAAGTGTGAAAATTTTTAATGGCAATCTGGATTTTTTAATATTACTAGAAAACCCGGAAATATTTTTATGCTCACAAAAATTCAGCAACAGTAGTCCGGTATATTTCTAAATAATTTTCAATTGTAATTTTTCTGTACCTCTCCCTATAAAATTCTAAATCGCTAAAAGCAATATTTTCTTTCATATCTATGTAATTAACCAAACAGTAATTAAAAATACTTGATCTTTAGATGAGATCCTCTCGAAATAATTAAAACAACCTGTAATTAATACAGTCTGTAAGTAAAAAGTAGTGTTTTCACTCAATTTTTATCTTGGTAATTTTGTGTTGATGCACAGTTCAGTCAAGTATTTTGTACAGAGTTTAATCTTTTTTTTTGAAAAACACTCTTAATAAGAACGTTACTATTCAGACTTTTATCGTATTTGCTTAGTTTATAATTACATTAAAAACTTATAACAAAAATTACACTTAGATAAAAAAAATTGCATTCAGAAACATCACCGGAAAAATTTAGAAATTATCCGAACAATTAAACATCAAAATAGTATATATAAAACATTTGTTACTAGAAAATTCTTGTCTATGAAGAATACAAAAAACAATTTTTAGTTACAGTATATTTTGAGAATGAGAATTCTTGCTAATCCACGGAAAACCAAAGGATATTCGATAACAATAATAAAATGTTTTTCTTTATCAAAGAACGACATACTCAAATTCAAAAAACTGAAGATAATTTATGGTAATCCAACTAAATTTTCTCAGTTAAATTCCATCTCAGAATTTTTGAAGTTGTTTACCAAGAACTGGAGTTTCGTGAGTAAGTACATCATCTAATTTTAGGGTTTAGGGTTATCTAATTAACGTTCAAAAAGTAGTATTGAAACAAGTATTGAACTTGTTGAAGTAATTACAATTATATAAAAAATAATAGGTTACCTAACATTTGCTGTGACAGTCTATTGAACTATGATAGCTTTATTAAAAACTATAAGACGGCAGATTGAAATTGGTTTACGCATTTTAAGATTGACATAAGAAATACACCGAATTAATAATTATACTTGACAGAAACTTTATGACAAACATTACTGAATAGCAAATATTTTAAAGAGTTATTAGAATGGGTTCAGAACTCAATGGAGGCAAATGTAAAGAGATTGTATGATTCAAGGAGCTAACGCTGACGGTTTTTAGTTGTATAAAAATTGGCATATTATCTCCCCATACTTGAAAGAGGGGATTTTAAGAACATCCAATCTAAGCTTCTGTTCTTATTACTTAACGTAAGTCTCATAGCCAAAATTTTATACTATTTCATAGACTAGCTTTTAACAGCTATCTAGAAAAAGTCAATGTTGTCAATTTTCAAGCATTTTCCTTGAACTATTTCTCGATTCAAAGAAAAAATTTCTAAACTTTTGAAAGTTTACAAAGTCCATTATCTCCGTTGGTAAATTAGTAAAATTATGAAACTGTGGTCATTTGAAGCCTTATATGAAAAAGTTTGCTGCGAAAATTTTGAGTAGTATCCTTAATTTAAGTTAAAAAATTTGAACAACGAATTTCGGGAAAATTAAGTATATACTGGGTGTCCATAGTATCTGAAAAAAACTGAATTTTAGAAAACTGAGTGAGACCAGAGAACTGGAATAATTTTGATTGATTATAGTATCAAAAAAACTACATTGAAATGCGTTTGAAATTTTTGTCGTATATTAAAGGCTTTCATACTGAGCGTTTTTATTATATTTTTCAATACCTATGGTTTATTCTCGGATTTAATAAACCGAATATTGTCGGTCCACTCATTACTGTTAATCGAGGGTTTACCTTAACAAGTATTCCAATATTGAACATAAGACGGTTGTTTTATTTATTGCACTTTAGTAATGAAAGGTATTTTTATGATTCAGACTATCTTAATTGACAAGATTTTGTTGAATAAACTTTTTCAATTTCATTCTACGCTGTAACGTCCTTTATTGTTATAAACAGATTGAAGTTACGGCGTCGTTTGTTACATACTAACTTACTTGTTTTGAATTATTCTACTTATATGACAGCATACAATAAGGAAACTAGAACCTGCTGATAAACAAAACTTCAATAAAATAAAACGTATACTCAATGTCTGTCTCACCGTCTGCCATTCTTCTCCATTAGTATGTGATACAGCATCAAAATAAACAATAAACGTAATGAAAGTTTCATATCTAGTGACACAGCTAGACACAACACTACTCTGGGTGAATTGAATTGCTTTTTCTACTACGGTAGTACGTTGAACTAGTAGCAAATCGCTTCTGTGCCATTGTGCGTGATTTTATTACTGAATAATAATAGTATGTTTTATTATTATACGATTATAATAGTAGCAAGGTAATATGAACGATTTAATTTTATACAGAAACGTTAGGTACAAATATTACGATTACTTTGCTACATAGCTGTTTTCTTCGAAATTTAATACTATTGTATAATACTTCAGCTGAACACTATTGTTAAAATCGTGGCGTAAACTGTTTACCGACACGATTTTTTTCTTCAATGCAGTTAAATCTGCAATCTATTCTGGTATAGAATAATAAACAGAAAGGGTTTCTTCTTTACGTACTGTATTTAGTGAAATACCCCCCCCCCCCCCCCCCGAATGGATGAACTTTGTGTATGCTTAATATATTTCATGTCTATCTTATCACTTTAAAATAAGTCTGTATGATGTCTTCGTTTTAGTCGCTGAATGTTATTTGAATTGCCTAAGAATATTTTTTCGTAATTTTTGCTGAATGTGTTGATTTTTGTTGCATCTTAGGAATGTTTAAATCTCTCTGTAGTATGTTGTTCGTCGTGTACCAAGGTGATGCTGTAATGATTGTAAGTAATTTTCATTGAAACTTTGCAGGGTAATTTATGTTTGAATAACTTGTTGAGCCCCACTATTGAATCATAATAGAAGAAAATGGTATGAGAATTGTTTTGTGTATTAGTAATTTATTTATTAAATTGAGTGTTGACAGTCATCAATAAAACTGTTTAACTTTTGTGTTCAGTTAACTCCTATTACTATTTGTTTTGTACGTATGTCTCCCAATTTAGACCTCTGTAAAGATGTATTCCAAGGTATTTAGTAAAATCTGATTCAGGTATTCGTGTTAATGTTAATAAGTGGGGATGTACTTTACATTATGTACATTTTGTTTTATTTGTCTTCATAGGCTATTTATTCTGCGAGTCTTGTATTTTATCCAATTGTTGTTACAGGTCCTTAAACGCTGTAGCTGATCAAATTCAGTATTTCTAATACCTTATTTATATATTTAAGACGCTAGACGATTTAACGGATGCTTATATCTGAAAATAGTCCATTTTTACGATTATTGCAATGAAAAAACTCATTAAATTGTAAAAATTTGCATAATAAGAAGTACCGGTAGTTTATGTTTAGTATCGTTTATGTTTTGAAAAAAGAATAATTTATTACGAATGAAACAAGTTTGAAAATAATAAATATTTGTGTATGTGAGGTAAACTAAAAAAACAACTGAACCGATTTTGATGAAACTGTGAAGGATATTAACTACACTCAAAAGAGTGTGTCCCCTCAATTATTCCTAGTAAAGTTCTAGATTATAGACTACAGAACCTTAGTGGAATAGGTATTGTGTAAATGTCAATAGTTTTTTATTTAAATCTTACTAAAGTATTTTTCAAATCTCGTTGTGTTATATCCAAAATACAACATAATGTATGAACTAAAGAATTTTTTATGATGATAGGAATGTTAGGTATTAATTTTTCTAAGATATTCTCTCATTTCCTTTCAATGGACAGGATTACTTAAATAATGACAAAATCAAATAAAGGCTAGTCAATTATTAAAAAGTTTATCAAAAATATTTAATCTCTTGAATTCTAAAACTTTTAAAAATATTAAATTCTATTACTTTTTCATAAAATGACATAAAGATAAGCGTTATCAAACTTCAATCATTAATTATTTATTTATAGTTTCGTTATTTTACTACATAAAGCTAATTATTTTAGACACAAAGCTTACAAAAGCTCAGGTTACTTATTACTGTACATCTTTTCAATAATGTACCTTACCATAGTTTTTAACAGATTTGTTAAAAATTTTCTAATAGATGTTAAGTAGTAGAAATAAAAACCGATTTATGTAGATGGCCTTTTTCCGTTCCTGTTTTTTGCGTTCTGAGGTTAGTTTGAACCTTACCAGTTAGGAAATAATTCCCCCAGATACTTTATCCATGTTGTAGTTCGTTCGTAGGCCTGCTACCTCACTGCTTCCTGACGGGCAAGGATTTTTCTTCGGGGATGACTTCTCTAGACTCTTCTGCCCTCTTCGTGGTTGAAAATTTCTTTCTCTTCCGCCTCTGAGACCATTAGTCATTTCCACCAGTCTCTTCAGGTAAAAAATATAAATACGGGGT
Source organism: Catonia carolina (assembly GCA_035578175.1). Lineage (NCBI taxonomy): Eukaryota > Metazoa > Arthropoda > Insecta > Hemiptera > Achilidae > Catonia > Catonia carolina. The sequence continues at coordinate 101,254,716 of JAQMRL010000001.1, read as the reverse complement.
GAATTTCACAATGTTGTAGTCGTTTCTAAATGAAGACAAAAATTATCACGGTGTAACAAAAACATGACAAGTATTCATTTATAGCATTTTAAATTGCTCTTTTCTTTCAAAATGCAACATAAAACCCTATAATTTTGAAAAATATATTTTTAAAAGAGATCAAACCTTCACGAATTTTTCCAGAGATATCACTCATGCCATCTTAATTACCTAAAAAATTAGAAAAGTAAAATCTGTTGTGAGAAAACTGTATTTTTATACTTTTACATCGTAATAAAGTACAAACCTTTAGTTTTCCAGCTACGTAGCTTATTTCAAAATAAATCTTCTGGGTTTGTTAAAAAAACCTTAGTTTTAAAATTTAAGACGAATCAATTGATTACTCTTGGCTTCTGAAAGAAAACCACGCTGACATACTGATGAAGATCTTTATTAAAACTAATTTTAGCTTCAGGAGGTTCATGAAAAGTAAAGAAAGATCAGTTGAAATTCGGATATCGGAAATTTATCCTATCGAAATACTTTTCTCGTTACAGATAGAGAGCGGAAAATCAAAAATGTTCAAATAAAGAAATATTCAAAAAATTCATTCCATGAGTTTGGTTCGTATCATTTATTCTTAACCAACTCGATCTTCGTATTTTGAGGGGGATGTAAGAAATACCAACGTAATAAAAGTAGGGCTATATTAAATCCATATGGACATGAAAAATTCAGTTATGCATTTTTTTTTTAACTTTGGAGACCGCAATGGATCACTTAAGTCAGCTTATTGGAAGTTCTGTTCTGGTTATTTTCTTTGATCTTTTCCCAGTATTTTTTCATTCTGACAGATCTTGCCTGTCTTTCTGCATCTGAAACAATCGCTCTTCTTACTCCTCTGTTGTCTGTCTTTTGTTTGAATCTGATGTTTTTATCCTTCAATGCTTTCAATTTGTCTGTCTCACTCTCCAAATCCCTCACTGTCATTCCCAATTCCTCCATATCTTCCTTAATTTCTTTAATCAAAATTGGTGCTGTTTTTTTGAAAACAGCACCAATTTTCGGCGAGCTCTTCAAATTTAATGGGATACCAAAACACACCTACAACCCAACTCAAACCAAGTGGCCTCTAAGATGCGCACACCGGCTGTGTGAGAAAGAGCTATTTAGAAAGAGATGGAAATACTGTGACGCGCTTGGTACAGTCTGTTTGACAATTTGAACTAAGTTTCGGAAAATATATTTTATTCGCAGCACTTGAAACTTAACTACTCGAAAAATAAATATTAATATTTACTAGAAATCAACGTAATATTTAAGAAGATATCGAACTTATAACACTCCAAGTTAACTACTCACGCAATAACCTTGTTGCTGCTGAGATATTCGGATTGTAATTGGAGTGCGGACTATACTGGACGGCTCCACGGTCGTTCAAGGTCAGACTAGACTGATTACTGCACATCCACCATTGAGAGGCCACTTGGTTTGGGTTGGGTTATATGTACACGTATATTGACCTTAACAATAATAAAGACTATTACTTTACAAATCAATACTTCACAAATTTGGACGTACGGATTGGGATTTTTTGAACAGAAAACAGAGTAACATCAAAAAATATCAGGCTTTCCAATCAAGATTTCTGAGAACCGCAACTGGAGCTCCATTTTATGTATGAATTCAACGTTATATAATGATCTAAAGATGCCTCTTGTACAAGATATAGCCAAAAATATCTACGTTCGACTATTTTACAAGCTTCACAGACACCCTAACGAACTTGTTCAAAATTCGTCAGTGAGACAGTTCCAAACCTACCACTACTCAAAAACTTCTTGGAGTAGAGAACTTTTAAAATAAAAAACTTCAATTAGAGTAAATATTCTGTTATCATCTAATCTGAATAAAATAAATTTGAGCAACTAAATTGAAGTTATGTGAATCAAACTAATGTTTCAATGGAAGCCTCTTCCAACACCACGCAAAGCAAAAAGTGACAGAATTTAGACGTTGTGCTAGTCGTAAGATTAAAGACAAAAAGGCACTAACACAGCCAAACAATTAACATCAAAATTCTGTTGCCAAAAAGTGACAGGATTTAGACGTTGTGCTAGTCGTAAGATTAAAGACAAAAGGCACTAACACAGTCAAACAATTAATATCAAAATCCAGTTGTCAATAGGAAGAAAGACTTAACCATCACACGAGTTTCCTGGCTGTAAATCTGTGTAACAATACTAATATGGTTTAACAAGATTGAAAAGACACGGATTATCTGAAGTACAAATTTTAATATTCATTGTTAAAAAATTTTTCCTTCTTTTTTCAACGGATGAAAACATAGGCACGTAAATGGAATTTTTATAGCTAATTGTGCGATTTTATGTGAAAAGATTGTAATTCTGCTGACTTGAAAATTATTAAGGTGATACAGGTTAAGAAAGATCTTCCGTTATCTTAAAAAATTCTGACAATACTTCTTGAATTCGTCAGTTGGTACTATGACTGACAGCTATTATTAATTTTGACAACATTGTAACTTCTTTTATGGAAATCCCATAGTTTTGGGATTTCCGTATAAGGTATTATAATACGTACGTTATAATGTAAATAATACGAAATAGTTCCATTTTGTTAGATAACTGAAATGAAAAAGTGGCTGAAAAAATACATTCAAAAAATTGTCATAAAATATGTTTTATTGTCATTTAAAAAAACCAAACATCACGTAAGATATTACGTACATCATTACTGAACGCCGTTCTTTACACGTGGGTGCTTAATGCATTACATTCCAGTAGTGCGGGTTGCGTTGTAATTGCATTGTTGCGATTTTTTGTAGTAGTACTATACTGTACTATTACAAAAAATATATTAAAACCTTTTTCTAGTATTTTAGCATCTTTTCTTTCCCTTTTCTAACACTACCAGTTCGTACCAACTTTTTTTATCTTGAATTATGATCATAAATAGTTAACATTTAGTTTACGTATAGTTAACATTTTTATGGACATAACGGGCAGGTAGAGGGTTAAATTAATTGCACTCGATCTGTTGGTTCCAGGGCTACAAAAAATAGTTCTGTTTCTTATCATATAGTCAGCCATTTAAACTGAAACTATTTAAGACTGAACTATTTAAGAACAGAAGAGGTAGAGGTGTAAATAACACTATTTAGAGTTATATCCTCTGAGAGTAATGAATTTCACTATACAGCCAGACCCTGTGGTGAATGAAATGAAGGTGTCACTTGCAGGATGAAAAACGAATGCTTTTCGGAGAGCCTGGCATGCTGATAAGTATACTCTTTCAACTCAGTGAGGAAGGCTATGGTAAACCATCTCACCCCTCGTTTTTACTTAACGAAACCTCTAGAGGTTCTAATCAGCTTTTCAGCTGTTGACTTAAACAACAACAGCAGTTAACATTACGACCCCTATACAAGTGTTCAATGTAAGCAACCACCTCCTTTTGATTATGCTTATTAACATAAAAGTTGTTATAATCTAAATTAGTTTTTAAAAAATTCATAAAAAATAATTGATTGATGAAAGATTTTACGGTGTACAACTGTTCCTTTCTAAATAGTTTTTGTTTCAAAAACAAATAATTTTTTTAATTAATCGTTGATGTAAATTGTGTATTTTTGTCTCTAATTTGTATTACGGTACTATACATTGAGCTGCACAATTTCCGTATATGATATTTAAATGGCGGTGGGGATTTTTTTATGGAGAAGAGGTACCCACTGGTACAACCTTTGTTTATAACTACGGGTGGTTATTCAGACCAAAAGGTCTCTTCTCCATTTTCGCTGTAGACGTCACACAGTTGGGAAGTTACTTGTTGCTAGATCACGGGCTAGTTGGTTTGAATGGTAATCTAGTCGTTGGTGAATTTTTTTATAGAAGGACGCGGTTATCTCCTTTACTGTTGGAATTTTGAAATCGTCGTGGAGGGTTTTATTGCTTACATAGAAAGGAGCGTCAGAAGCATCTTCGTTACAGGTTTAGGATGTGACTAGAAAAAGATCCAATAGTAATGTTAAATAAATTTAAATTCTCACTTCAATTAAATTTTGTGTTGATATTTTTATTGAATTGATTTCAACATTAGTTTCAACTAATATTCGCCGCTTTGGGTTAATCATCTTCATAATATCGTTCACGTCCTACAACTGAATGTCTTTCTTTAAATTATTATATTTTATATTGCTGTGACACTTATCTCTAAGGTCCGCTTTTGGATCTGGTTAAAAAAATAATTTACACCCTAAAGCTTAAAATAACAAGCATTTATTACAAACTAAAAATTACTATTAATCAAATGTCTTAAATCTACAAGTAAATTACAATTACAATTAAATTAATAATTGCAATAAATAATGAAAATAAATAAACTTAACTCGCACTTAATTTAACTAAATACTAGTTACAAATGGTACTAAACATTAGTCAATACAATTAGTCAATAAACATTAGTCACAGTAACGTTGACCTTCTCTAACGCGCTATTACTCCAACACAATTCGCTCACTGAACCACAGACAAATCAAGACTGACTAACTAAATAAATGCTGCGCTTATATAGGTGAGCTATGAAGATTTCGAGAAGGAGAGAGATTTTCGACATAAAAATGAAAATACAAAATCCTTCCGATGGCTTCTGGATTAATCTTAACAACTGTAAACAAATTAGGGTTGAATAAAAGGTGTTACAAAAAGACCAATTATCTAAATAGGTACCCAACTCTTTACAATAGCCGTACAACAACAGGCAGGCCTACCAGTACTATACATAACCATTTATAGTACATAATACTTCTTTTTCTTGGAAATCCTATTTATTACTGTTATTATTAACGTTAACATTTTTAAAATCTCGGTCCTCTTCGAAAATTCTCGAACAAACATTCCCTTTAGATATTGGTACAATATTAAATGAATAGTTAAGAGTACATTAAAAATTAAAAAGTAAAAGAAGTGAAACTTGATAAAGTATGTGCAGTAAAGTTAAAATTATTTGTAGGCTTATGTGTATGCTTTAGAAATTTTAAAAAATATTTGAAATTTATATGTAACCTATTTTTAGTTCCATAAAATAAATATAGCTCATGAAAATACTATTTTTTATTCGAATATGAGATTTGAGAGCCTAAATAACGAATGCACCTGATACTTGAAAACCGATGGGACATGACATTTCGACATTTTTCATTGTAATTTCTTCAAAGCCATTTTTATCTGAGCTGTAACATATTGATAATCATTAAATTCTTATACTAGGGTTTCCACTTTTTCGTTCCACTGGTATGTGTGTGTCATTAAGTAGCTAACCATATGGTCAATTCACTAAGTCTCACAGTCAGCCAGTGTGACTTAACTTCTTCTAGCGACTACGTACCACCCAACTGACTGAGCTGACCCGTAGGTTATTTTATATCATTGCACATCACAGATCAGCATCCGTCTTATTTGATAATTCATACTTTGTAAGATGCTTTGTTAGAAATTTGTGCGACATTTCCGCCTTTCTGTCTGTGAACCTAGACAATATAGGAAATTATTGTTGAGTCTGACATGTACTCCACTAGGTTTCTTAAGTGAAGTTCATTGCATAAGCATGGACGTATAATAGTTTATTTACTTTCAACTGACAGTGTAACCTACAATACTTTTGCAGCTTCAGTAGATTCAGCTCTCCTTAACAGTAGGGTATGCCATTCCAAACCAAAAATATCAATTCTTTTTTGTCAAAAATATTAATCATCAACGCGGAAGTAATAAATCAATTTGCCATCATGGAGTTTCATACAGAACAACATTTTTATTGTTTACCGACACGGATAATTGAAAACAATGTACACACCAAACTGTTCGATTACTAAGCTATTTATTGACAGCTACGATTTTCTTTTGTATAACGACCTTCGAAGAAGTACTACGATTCTTGCGAAACGATTATAGTGTTTATCATTGATTTGAATAAGAACTTGTACATTGTAACTGAATAAACATTCGATTACATCACGTTCAGTGAGTTGCTTGATAATTTAGTAATTTTAATACTTAAATGATACTCTTGTTAAAAAACAGAACAAGAGGGTTTTTGTTTTGGAAAGAGAATCAGCTCACAAATGTTCGATAAAAATGGATACCGATTATTTTCTACATTCTTACCAATGAACCAATGATACCCCATTTAAGGTACATTATCCTTATGGCAATATATGCAGAGGATCTTGCCCCAACTGGTAGAAGTGAATTCAGAATAATCAGTTCCGGTAACTTAAGTCATATTCTCATTACTTCCCAATATATTATTTTGAAATTTAAAGGTTTCTATTTTTGGAAATCTGTATAGCTTATTGAGGTTTAACTTTCTCTTAGATCTGTCATTAAAATAAATAAATTGCTCCAACCCTCACACTCACTCATTTATTTACATTTTAAAGTGTGAAATTATTATGGATCAGCATATTTATGTTTTTTTCTATTATAATATTTAATATGTATTATGAAACATTTTTTATTCCTTTTTTCAAAATGGACTACTTTAGGTGCAATGCGCTAACTCAAACTATTAAGTATTGAAAAGGTTGAAATCAACATTTTTGCATCACTTCACGATTTTTCTCTTAAATACTATACAAGTAATAACTACAATGATCAATTTTATTACCGATTATGTTTATCCTGATTTTATATTAAGAAAAAGAGAATCTCAAGAAGTATTCTCGTAAAATAATCATAATAAAATAAATATTTAGTAAAATCATCTTTACGGTTTTTCTAAAACTTTTTAGGCAACTACTTTAACAAAGTGTTATAAAAATTCTATTAATCGAAAAATATTTGTATAACCAACTGATTTTATCAATGTTTTAACTGATCAGTGGGAAATTATTTTTCGAGTAGGTGTCATGTAATTAAACAGCATTATGCAGTGGTATTTGGCCATATTTTGCTGTTAGCAGGTTACCAATTAGTCGCTCACCCCACCAGTGTTACTTAACATTTGATAGTGACCAAAAAATGACACTAAATATCATAAAAATTCATTGAGATTGTTAAAAAGAAATTTTCCCCATATCTTGCTTAAATGTTGATAGTAAAATAAGTCAGAATTTTAATTAGAAAATTGATGAAAAGAATATAATAATAAAATTATAACAAGTTAAAGAAATTTTTATTTTTAGTACAGTTTTATTTGCTAACGTAAAAAGAAGCACAAAATTAGAAATCTATTTTCGTTGAGGCAAAAAACGCTACAGGAATCCCAAAGATTCTGTTCTACCTTAGTACAAATAAAAATAGAACGCGCTAAATTGAACCCAATTACAATTAAAACATAAACACTAACAAACACAACTGAAAACACTAATGAACTTATTCCAACTTTTACCATGTCAAAAAGTGCTAACTGACATAACGTAACTAACGTAACGAAATCATATCAACAAATATTATCTTTTTATTTATTGTCTTAAAGTAACATCAACACCAAAGGTTATTAGTGACTACAAAACTTCAACTATAAGAATTTTTACAAATTATGATTGAAACATAATTATAGAACAAACTATTACAAAATAAAACAGAAACAAAACTTGTAATGTTCATGAGCACATTTAAGTTTAGAGCATCGGTTCTCAACCTGGGGAACGCGAAACCCTAGGGGTTTGCAAAGGGTCGCTGGGGGGGGGGGGGGTCGTGGAAAGAAAATGTGTAACGGCAAATTTGTAAAACAAATAACTTTTAACTAAACACTAAGCAGTCACATAGGTAAAACATTTTAACAAGCAGATTCAAAATTATTTTTTTAAGAGAATTTTCAATCAGCACAGTTGGATGCTGTACAAAAAGAAATTCTGGTTGAAATTGATACAGACTGTGTATTGAAATCAGCTTTCAAGACAAATCTCTTATTAACTTTTGGTAGGAGCTCAACAGTGATTATGAACATCTATCTGACCTGCCAATTAAGGTTTTGTTGCCTTTTCCATCCACTGTATTGGTGGAAAGAGCTGTTTCATTTTACGCTTCTATGAAAAACAAAATACATAAACAAGTTGGGTGTTGCCGCAGACTGTACTTAGCTTCTTTTGACCCGAACTTCAAAAACTGTGTGGAGGAAAGCAAGAACATGGCTCCCTTTAATATGCAAGTAAACGACGTGGCGATAGTGCTGATATTTTCCAAAAATCAACTTTTTTATACAAATAACAAAACTAATGGACAACAAGTTGAATTTTAAAACATTTTTATATAAAAAGTTTTTTTTATTAAGATTGTAGTGCTAAAACGTAATAAAATATAGTAGCTACTCATGCTATTTTAATTTGCTTTTATTGTAACCCCAAATTTTGATTTTGTATTATTACCTCTAGACTAGAATCTAATCCAGGGGTACAATTTACGAAAATAATTTGGTAAGGCATCTGAAAAAATATTGAGAATCTCTGGTTTAGAGCATTATAGTTTCTAAAATTTAACTAACATTAAAACACAAAAAAATATGTTGAGCTTATTAGAGTTTGTTAATTGTTTGAGGTTCAAAAGTCGGTTCATTTAGGCACTTGTGCATATCATTAGGAATTTTCAATTTAGATCTCAGAATTTGTAAACTATTCCATCAGCAGATAGATGTCTTATTGAAAGATTACATTTACAAAAGTTACATTTTGGAGATTTTTCATTTCATTTTTTCTTATTTTTTTTAAAACGGCATTAGTTTTTTTAAGGTGACACCTAGATAAAGAAAAAAGATGAAATTTTACTATCGTAAACTGATGATTTTCAACGAATCTATCAATAAAGCTGCTTACGTTGAGAGTTCAGGAGAAGTCAACAATAATTTAGTAACTTAGTTACACTATAGCTGTGGATTTACACTGGTTCTTTTTGTAAGAAAGAATGTAATAAAATAAAATGACATGAATGACCGCGTAACCCTGAAACCTTAGAAATTATTCTAGCATCGTATTTATTTATTACATAAACAAACGTTTATTATTTTTTCCATGATACGTGATTTAATTTTCACTACTGCTTTTGATAAGCTAGTGTAATTGTGCTTGGCGACAGGTATAAAAAATGTTAAAAATATAGTACGTGTAAATTTTCCAGCAATACCATTATTATTTAACTACCTAGCCGAATAAAAGAAACCGCAGTGTTAAACACAGCAATTCAAAATACGGGTTTTGTATTTCTATTTACGTTTACAATGATCTGTACACGCATCATCGATTTGTTCTCTTACTATTTCCGTGTTTTTTTTGTTTTTTTTAAATATTTTCCAGATATTTTAATTATTTTTTCTGTTGAAAATAAATTAAGAATACTTATCAAGTTCTGCTTTTGGCTAATTTTATGAACGTTGTTCAACACAATCCCAACCTAATTTTAATCATGAGAGTGATACAAATGAAAAGTTTGGCTTAAAACAAAAGTCGTAGATCTTTAAATTTCTACAAATTTAATTATAGGGTTGCAATCTTAAAAAATCAATTTTTTTTCTACAAGTAAAAATAGATGGATGGACTATATAATTTAAGCATTTAGTTTTAAGATTAAACGAAGAAAAAATTCATAATTAGTCTTTTAGACCAATTTTAATCAACAAAATATTTAAAAAACTACAAAAATCCTGAGTATTAGGAAGAAGACTCATACTCAGGATTTTTGTTAACAAATGAGGGAATAAATAAAATTTGCTATTTCGGATAATTTAGACCAGTTTTAGTCAACAAAATATTTAAAAAATTACAAAAATCCTCAGTATTAGGAGAAGCCTAATACTCAGGATTATTGTTAACGAAGAAAGGAATATAATCAAAATTTCTTTCAATTATTTTGAAAAGTTTTAAATGTATTGGTACAAAAGTACCTACAATGCATGTTTCTATGGTAAATAGAAAACTCAATAAAAGTAGGTTTCTAAGGTTATTTTAACACACTTTTTACAGTAAAATATTGATTGAAACAACTTTTTTCGTATGAAAATTTCACACACAGACACACATACAGACCAATCACTAAAAACATGTTTTTTTGTGTTCAGGGGGTCTGAAAACGTGTAGCCCATATCCGGTAAAAACTCGATTTCGAAAAATCGACTTGAAAACAATACTTCCTTCCTATATATTCATATAGGCAAGAGAAAGTAAAAAACATATATTAGGTAGTTTAGACGTAAATACAATTAGTGAAATTCATCTACACAAACTTTCAAGCTACAGTTACTATAATTCACATTTGATTACATTAATATATCCTAAGTGGATTTTGGAGTAACCAGGCAATAAAATATCTCATGTTTACTCATTTTTCTGAACAGATTCTAAATATTTCTGCTTGTTTATAAAACGTACTGGATGTCCATCGATTAAAAATTTCTTATAAAAATTCTGTTTATATGACACCTAAGCAAAATCTAATAAGGTACAAAATTTGAGACGTAACATGAATGAAACTGTTCCCAAATACAAAATATAATGAAGGCTTTAAAAAACGTACATCGAAAATTGAAGGCGTAATTTATTCTCTAAAAATCATAGGTGGTTTGTTATGTTAATTTTAATTATACATCTTGTATTATTTCCATTGATTAAATCTCGAACAAATATGTTTCTTTGTATTTATTTGTTGAACAGATGAGTTCAAAAGGCAGTGATGTAGAGTTTCTTTATTATTGTAGAAGCCGCATTGTTGAAGTGGCGTGGCGGTTAGGGCTGATTGTGTAATTAAGTATCCATGACAATGATCTATCAAAAGAAGTGTTCGTTTTCAAGGTCTTAATCTTGGAATATCCAGATCTAACCAACAGGGCAGGCAGCGGGAACAGCCTTCAAGTTTGCCTCGCGTGCTAAACACGTCGTCGTCTTACCAACTTAGATAATAGAACAACATGAGTCATGCCAGGATCAAGTTTATGGTCACTAAGTCTTTCATTATCTTTCTTTTTAAAAGAAAAATAGTGTTACTTTTTGTCACTACCAGTTTTATAGTGACGAGTTTTATTATCATTGTTATTGATCTTATCTTCTCTTAATATTACTAAAAAAAGGAAAGACTTTTATTTGTGTATTCGCGAACATCTCAAAAACCACTAAAGCAATCGTCTTAAAATTTTGGCATTAGCTTCATATTATGATCTCTGAAAACCATAGAATATATATCAGGATGAAAAATTATTTATTGAAACGTTTATTTGTATAAAATTATTTACTGTTTCCATAAATTTAACGGGCGTTAATTTTGATTAAAAATATATTTAAACTTTAAAATATATTTTTCTTTAAACTTGCAAAACCATTTGAATACTCTTGAATTGTGGTTTGAAAACTGGAGGATTAAAATTAACGCTACTAAAACTGTACAAGTCACGTTTTCTTTACGGAAACAACTTTGCCCTCCAGTCTATTTGTATGGTGTGCCATTTCCTCAACATGACAGAATAAAGTATCTTGTCTCTACATTTACAAAAGGCTAATGTGGAACCAACATGTTAACGAAACGCGAAAAACTTTGAACGCTAAACGTAAACAACTGTATTCGTTGATTTCCAGATCTTCTAAACTCCCACTTCATCTAAAACTACTAGTTTATAAGTGTTACCTTAGACCCGTTTGGAAGTACAGCAGCCAAATTTACTGTTGTGCCAAACCGCCGGTCACTTTGAAAATACAACGCTTTCAGTCCAAATAGTTAAAATAGATAACTAGTGTTCCCTTTTACGTAACGAACGATATACTACACACGGACTTAAACGTCCCATACATCAACGATGTGTTCCTACGCTCATTCACATGATTCAAAAAGAAATTACCCAATAATCCAAACCAGCTTATTGTTGAGCTAGACACACCAGATTTACCAACTGCCCCTATACGAAGACTGAAACGACTCTGGAGTAAGGAATATGATGAGTCGTCAAAATTAAAAAAAAACAAAATAAAATTAAGTAAATAATGAACTAACTTAATGATTACGGTTGGAGTACTGTCAATGGGCAGCGATCTCCTCAATGTCTTAAAATTTGTCAATACTTGTATCCTTTTTTTTATCAAATTTGCTTGTTGTTAATTTTATACAGTTGCAAATAAAAATATCTTGTGTAGTCAAAAAAAATGATTAAATATTATCTGGGGTGTTTACATTTATAGAAATTGGCAGATTAAATCATTAGATGATTAGATGAAATCATTAGATTAGATCATTAGGTGATGACAAACTAAGGTCATCATTTAATTGCATCTCATATCCAGTATGTTATATTAGTGTCTGGTAATTTTTTAGGGGGCAATATGGAAAGAGTTTTTAAATTCAGGAAAACCAATTACTTCTATGGTGGAAGTAAAACACCAAACCGTATGTAGGTCATTGTTTAAGAGTTTCATTTGCTTACAGTCCGTTACAATAATACTCATCTTCAATGTCGTCATCTAGTAGCTACTTTGTTGTTGTTTAGGTTATCAGCCAAAAAGCTGGTTTGAACCTCTAAAGGTTTTACTAAGTAAAATGAGAAATGAGGTGGTTTACTATTGCCAGTCGTCACTGAATGGAAAAGTACGCTTATAAGCATGCTAGGATCTCCGAAAGCATCTTCTATCCACTCTGCAAATGACTCCGTCTTTTATTCACCACAGGTCTGGCTGTATAATGAAATTCATTATTTTTGGAGGAGATAATGCTGACTGGTGTCTTTTACACCTCCACTTCTTCTGTTCTTCAATGCTTCAGTCATATAACTGGCTGACCATGTTATAGGAAACAGAAGTATTTTTTTGTAGTCCTGGAACTAGCAGATCGAGTACAAATAATTTAAAATTCCACCTGTATGTTATTGACAAATCTTCTTTCTTATGCATCGTCAATGTACAAGAATATCCACTTACATTCTTAAAGTGATAATATATCTTAAAAAATACATTTTTATAGAAATTAAATATCTGTATTCACAGAACAATAAATTAAATTGATAATTGCTTAGCTTATCACATCACTAAATTATTTTAAAACATAACCTATTTATGCAAGGAGAAAATACATCAATAAATTACCATGAGCTTTAAAAATTTGAAGTAATCTGTATTTGTTTAAAAAAAATCAAAAAGAATAATTTTTATGAAAAGTATTTAACTTAAAAGTATTTAACAGGAGTAAGTAAAGTACCTTTCAAAATAATTTCTTTTTGTTTTAAAAATAAAAAAAATAATTTCTAGGAAAACGCTGAATTCAATTGTGATGTAATACAACCTACATTTTGGAGTCTCTTCGATTCAGTTAGTTATAATAAAAATATATTGGTATTATTCTAACAAATATGAGGATGGCCACTTCTGTAGCGTTGTGGTAGCGCGCTGGCCTACCACGCGGAGGTTCCGAGTTCGATTCCCGACTAGGGTCTGGAAATTATAACATGTCACAAGCTAACGTTTCATAACCCACTGTAGTCGCTAATGACCAAGCTGTTGATGTAACCATAAATAAACTAAAAAAAAAAAAATAGATAATGGATACAGTTTGGCCCCAGAGACCAGATCTCCCATCCTTGACGGAAAGGGTGCTCTGACCCGGTAGTGTTTATTATTTACAGGCAATCAATCCTACCTTATATGACATTTTTTGGATTCTATGAAAATACTGAAAATTAAAATCCTTGATTTTTCTTTAGACTACATAATCGTGTTAGTTTTACTAATATGGTCACTTTTCTTACGAATCATAACATCTCATAGGAAGAAAAGTCCATCTGTTATAAAACTATTTTTATTCCATATTTTTGATAAGTTAATGTAATATCAAATAATTTTGTTAGGTGCTTGACTACCAATACTGTTAACTTTTAAAAAAAAATATTGTAATTGAGATCGGATGAAAGCAAACAAAGAAATTCACAGAAATGATTTAGCTTATCTGATGGACTGTACACCTTAACCTTGTAGCGAATAGAACTAATTAAATTACAGTTTACATTCAACTATGCAGACAGGTAATTAAACACTTTATTATCGATATATGATATTTCCATTTCATTTATAAGGATATAATTTAATTCCTCTAATTTCTGCAAATTCTAACCTTTTTAATACACGTAGTTATAAATCTTCGTTACAATTAATAAATTTTAAAATTTAATCAACTGAATAATTTTATTGCGTTAAATGCAGCATTGAGATCAGTTTTAGTATCATTTAGATTATTCAATAGAAAAAATAATTAACTTGAAGTTATTAATGTCAACTTATTAAATTAATTATAGACGAAGAACTATTGTGATATTTCTTTATTATATAATAAATATTATGTAACGCTTACTAAAACGAAACTTCTTTCCACAAACAAAACAAAAAAGAAACAAATAGGAAGAAATAAAACGTCAGGCTGTACAGGCTGAAACTTTTCTCCTTGCGGTGTAGAGTTACTGAAGAGTGTAATTAAACTGTGTTATTTTATTGTACATTGATAACCATTAAAATTAATGACCAGTTTTTGCAATAATTTCTTCGTTTTATTTAAATAAGAAATTCATGAGCTTCGAAATTTTGCTCTTGACCTGATGTAAATGGGCAATATGTTTTACATCCGTGTTGTAAATCTAGCGAGGAATGTAATTATTTTCTTATAAAATGATGTAAACCATGAACCCAGTTTTAGTTATATTTATGTATAAATTTTTTTAGTAAATGTCACAGAACCAGTAATTACAAAATAAAAAATTATGTCTAATACGGCATTTTTTTATATTACAAAGTCATACCATATAAAACAATGTCAAATTAAAATAATTTAAAAAGCGGAAATGCTATGTACAATCTAACGGAATAAAATCTCAAAACATGTAATTTACTTTAACAAGACATACCTGCCCTGTAAAAAAACCTGTAACATTAAACAATCAAGAAATCTAACTAGAAACAATGAATGAATACCAAACACCGCGTCGGTGGCGTCAAATACCTTGGCCTACATTTCGACCGTAGACTAAATTGGAAAACACAAATCAGGACTAAAAGAAAATAAGTGTAAAACTCTGTATAAGTGCTTAAAGCACAAAAGTGTGCTTTCCTTGCAACAGTTAACATAGTTTACCGTAATTTTTGTAATCGCCAACCCCAAAAGATCCCTTAAAAGTCATTTTTGAAACATTTTAACAAATTTGAATTGGTTATACAAGCGCATATATAAAAAGTATATTTTGTATGCGTTTTAAACATTTGTACTGATAATGATCACATTACATTTTTCTACAGATACTAAGACATATTTTACATTAAATTACTGTTACAAAAAGCGCATTTAGATATCTCTCCCAAAAAAATCTTAACTCTTGACTAATTTTCCTCGACTACTACACTGACAAATAGAGAAACTGTTTCGTAAAATTTTTGTTATGTTAAATCTTGAACAATTATTTTCAATCTTTGTTTTTTTTTTGTTTATTTAACGTCGCATCATTTACTGTGGTCATTAGTGACGACGTTGAATTGTAACTGTGAATAAGAGATTGATGAAATGATTTTTTTGTAGCGTATGAAAATGCTTTGCCTGAGTGGGATTCGAACCCAAGACAGCCGACAATCTTCGTTATGTTTTATGATTCATTAAAATTGACTCCAATGTTTTATAAATATCATATCTTAATATGATATCTATTCATATAACTATATAATATTCTTTATTTAGAATTGTACAGGAAAGGATGCACAACGAACAAATTGTTGAACAAACAATTAGAAATACAATATAACATGATTTATATATAAATCAAAACTAGAGTCAATTGAAACAGTTTTACTGTATATTAACAGACGGCTGAAATTGAACAAGCTTTTAGTATTCAAATCGTTGGTCGTTATAGCTTTTTGAATATTATGATTAATTACCAAAAGTAAACATATTGAATAAAATGACGGCGTTCTGTGGTACTATATATGGAAGTGAGGTGTGAACACTTTTGAAGCGGGAAAAAATAAGTTGCTGGAGGCGGAAATGAGGTTTCTGAGAGCAGTGAAGGGCCGTACCTGGAGGATAGACTATGAAATGCGGATATGCTTGATGAGACGGGCATTACTAATCTATTTTTTTTCTTTTTTTTTGGTTTAACGTCCGACTGTTCTGCAATTACTGCTAATGCAGACGGTGAAGGATAAAATTATT
Source organism: Catonia carolina (assembly GCA_035578175.1). NCBI lineage: Eukaryota > Metazoa > Arthropoda > Insecta > Hemiptera > Achilidae > Catonia > Catonia carolina. The sequence goes on along the minus strand of JAQMRL010000001.1, from coordinate 101,238,565 downwards.
TTTTGTACCGTATGAAGATATACCGTGCCTGAATGGGATTCGAACCCAAGACCAACCTAGATGAGAAAATTAAAATCCACAAGGGGTATGGGTGATGAGGGAGGACCGCTTGCCCCGTTTAGCTTACGAGTACAAACTCACTGGTAAGAGGAGTGTTGGACGCCCAAGTAGGAGATTGTTTCCGGAACAAGCCGAACTGCCTAATCCATGACGTAAAGAAGAACTAAACATATTAAAGAGTCAACCCCTTTTTAGACACGTCTGCAATAAAAAAAGTAACATTCTTATCTAGCTGAAAATTAATTCAGGAAATATCCGATTAAAATTGCATTCCTTCATATCAACAGTACTATTTATAAAATAAATTAACGGCTAAATTTAAACTTCTCAGTTTTTTTTTAGCCATTGAACAAGTTCAATTAGTATAACTAAGTTATGTAATGTTATTTCAGTGATGTTTCATTAACTTATATAGGGCTACTGTACTTGTCGCGGAACACTCTGTATATATATTTAAATCGCTTAAAGCGCAAAAATGTGCATTCCTTGAACAGTTATCAAACTTTTTACTTTGTTTTTATAACTTATCGACTTATTCATGTTACTTTCTTTAGTTTAAAAGAAAACAACAAGAAATGTTATTTAAGTTATCTACAAAGTAATTAATCAACAAAATTATATGTTACAAAAAGCGCTCTTTACTACTGAAATTTAAAAAAGTATTACTAAAATCAAACTTCCGGGTAAATGAATAAAAATAAATGGTTAATTTTTATTTATTTTTTAGCTAGAGTGGAGATTCAAGTCATACTGATTTACCTATAGTTTATTTGTTTATTTGTAGTTAAACCTAATAATAATTGATAGTTTGTCGTTTTCCCATCAATAAAATTTAATGAAGATTAACTTTATAGCATGAAATTCACTTGAGAAATTTTGTGGTTGTTGTGTAAAGTAGGGTGTGTTTACGAATATTCACAACGTCTTTGATTGAAAATTTTGAACTCGAGTTATCACTGACGGCTTAGCATATCCATAAATTTGCGCGGAATACAAGGAAATTGTGTATTATATTAAATTTTACCTAATCGGAAGTTTTGAAAATTTACAATTTAATATTTACTACGTCTAATATCCAAGATATCCAAGATTATCCAAGATATTTAACTAAACCGTCGGTATTCTGTGTAAGTCGCCTGTGAAAATATAGACTAAAATACCTCAAAGATGTGTAGCTATCGGTAGGGCTATTGATGAATCGAAGAAAAACACTTTTGGAAAGTCACATAGCCGTAATGCTATATCGATAAAACACCGATGGATCTAGACGATGCTAACATGCACATGCAAATAAAGCGACACAGAGCATTGAGTTTCAGTACGCAAATTCAATAACCACGTAGTTGCAGATATTACGGCCGGCCGCATTGGCGTAGTTAGTAAACGTGCTCCCCTCTCATCACGTGGTCTTGGGTTCGAATCCCATTCAGGCACAGCATATTTTCATACGTTACAAAAAATCATTTCATCCTTCACTGTCTGCATTAGCAGTAATTGCAGAACAGTCGGACGTTAAACCAAAAAAGTAGATATTCGGGAAATCATATGCGATTTATTTTTGGTTTAATATCCGACTCTTCTGCATTACTGCTAATGCAGACGTTGAAGGATGAAATGATTTTTTGTAACGTATGAAAATATGCCATGCCTGAATGGGGTTCAAACCCAAGACCGCATGATGAGAGGCGAGCACGTTACCAAACAACGCCAATGCTGCCGGCTATAATGCGATGTTAACAAACAAGAAAATTACAGAAACGGTCACAACACCCAGAAGACACAACTATTCATAGTAAAAATAATTTTTTTTATCATTTTTATTGAACATTTATAATCTGCTAGCACAAAATATTTTAAGGGGAGACTGTTTGATGGTATTGACTGAAAATTTCGATATTTTTTTATGCTTTTTAATAGTTTACACCTAGACCTACCAGAAAAACATTAAATTACGTCAAAAAATGATTTTAATGAAAAAAATAGTTTTTATCAGGTTTACCCAGAAAAATGATCATGTCACCAAGAACGAATATTTTTCATAATTTTACACTGCTCGTTTTTGTGCAAAGAGAATTTTAGTTTTTTTTTAGATAACTGCATCACTGTTTTTAATATTCTCAGCAGTTGGTTCAACTTTCTAACCAACTGTTGAAGGGAAATTTATTTGTTTGTGAAAATTATATTACGAATGGTCAACTCTTATTTCTCAATAAACTTAATCTTATCAGTTAAACAGACTATCAGTATAACGTCTTCATTCTCTCCTTTTCACACTTTCATTCCCCTCGTCCATTAATTTTAAAACGACAACTACGTCTTTCTCCGTATAATGAAATGTTGTACATTGCCAGGACCCAAGAAAAAACCTTTCATCACTTATAACCAAACGATCACACGAAAACAAAACGGCTGAGTGCTGTCTTCTTCAAGATATATTCAAAAATTGTTAAAACATTTACTGAAAGTTTTAGTTAAACAGTTTGTAAAAAATTCTTAACTGTTATAAAAAAATTTGTTTGTGTTCATCTTGTTTTTGGTTTTTGCCTTATTGTTTTTTGTTTTTTCCCGTAAATTTAGATTTTTAACACTTAGGTACATTTTTATTAGAAACCATTAAATCTACCAGCTGAAATTTTTACCAGTTATTTATTTTTTATAAACACTTATACCGACATTTTTATGACTAACTCAAGTGCTCTAAAAGTTAGTAATATTCAAAAAAAGTTGAAATTTGTTTTACGTTATTTGCTTTTTTGTTATTTTATGACCCAGTAGGTTAAATCTAAAAATTTCAGTAGCTAGAGAAATTCAACAACTATAAGTATGTAATTTTAATTTTCCTATCTTTTACTAATCCTCTGAAAAATGTATCTAAAAATAGAAAATTTGACATTGGCGAGATACAAACTACAGTTTTCCCTTAACAAACACAAAATTTTCTGCGAAATGGTTTTAAAATGTGATTTACTTGTTGGAGCTTGCAGTTATCTTTACAGTTCTATAAATTGGCCCTCTCCAAGAAAATTCCTTGGCCAGAGGTGTATCTATACTGAGTACCCGTTATTGCCCCAGTGTACATATTTAGTACAATAGACTTTGCGTGTAGTTCGAATTTATCGTGCATTGTCTTGTATAGTTTTGCGTGACTTCAGTTACGTATGATTTTGTAAGTCTTTGTGTAGCATTAATTTTGTAACATAAAATGGACAAAGGATAAACGACTTCAGTTACGTATGATATTTGTAAGTCTTTGTGTAGCATTAAGTTTGTAACATAAAAGGGACAAAGGGATAAAGGGGTTTTATCTCACGTAATATCTTGTTACTAATTTTTATTTTTTTTTAATATTTTCTTGTTAATTTTTATAGGTTATCCATTCAATACCCATTCGATAGCTGTATGTTACAGACCAGAATAAAGAGGTACAGTTAACAAAGAAGTATTTACTGCTATTATGCAATTCAATTAATTAACTATTTGATAATTGTTATTATTTTGTTCAATGAACAACTTTCTCTCTGAATTATACCTACTAGCTCCTTAACTCATCCTTTTTTAATGTCTAATTTTTTTTTGCGGTGGGGGCCATACCAACACTTTTGCTAACTTTCTTCTTGTTCTGAATTCTATACCATTCGTATTTTACGTGTTTATCAAACTAGACAAGCGACATTGTGCCATCTCTGTTTTCTCCTTGTAAGGACAGGTATGTATTTAAAAGGACAATAATTTAATTTATTAAAGTGTATAAATATTATAATTCCGTATCTTTATCACTAACGTTTTCTATACACAGGCTATTTTTTTTAAATTCCGTAATATAGTTTTTAAATGATTGCTTCTTCATTCACCTGATATAAATTATTAATAAACAGATAAAAATCCGTTAAATCATTATTCAATATAGTTCACTTAAAAGAAATATTTCTCTTAAGTCACACACTCTTGTCTTTCTAATCATTAGGTAAAAATAAACATCAAAGTTGCGATTTTTAAAATTTTAAACAATTTTTTTAACAGCGTGTTTATTTATCAGTCAGTTAAACACTAAACACAAAAACTTTAAGGAAATATTTGGTGTGAAACACTCACACGACTTTCTCTTACCAATGCGAATAATTAACAAAAAAAATAAACTTAAAAAACATAACCTAATTTTAATCATGAGTGAATGATGCAAAATGAAAATCAACCTTAGTTTGGCTTAATAATACGGAAAATACTCTTTCACACTAAATTAGGCTCTGTAGAAAAAATGAGTAAAATAAAGATTGTAGATCTTTAAATTTCCTATAAATTTGATTATAGGCCTACACCTTTTTCGTAAAATGCATACTACGGCCGAAATCTTAAAAAAATCAATTTTTTACAGATTTTCATGAAAAAAAATTAATCATTAAAGAAAAAACAAAACAAAAAAGTTTATTATATTCAATTATAATTAAAATCGCAAAATTACAACTCAATACTTTTTTGAGTTGATAGTCACTACTAAGTTATTTAAAATCAAATAAATTTCTAAAGAATTGCTTCTTAAATGTAAGATTTAAAATTATTTTTGTTTCCATAAAGAGTCCAAAAATTGGCCTTCAGTTAATTATTTTAACGCTTGAAAGCAACTTAAAACTCAGTTGGCAACACATTCGAAGGCTAAATCAAAGTTCCCGAGTTCGAATTTCAGCTTGTTGTTTGACTAGGGTCTGGAAATTTTCATATCAAAGAGTCTATATGTTTTAAAAAATATATAACAAAGAGAATAAATAAAATATATTTTATTGATTGTTTTTGACATGTTCTTTCACGATTTATGAAATTCACAACTATTGCAAATGTAACAATCAGTAAATAATGTGGTTGAATGAATAAATGATACCTCATGACAAAAGTGACGTATTTTTAAAGAAATTAATTGTGTAATAGTTTGTAATATTGGCTACGCACATAGAATTTCATATAATGTTACAGTTAATTAATTTTCGAACACTTTTTCTTTTGTAGATATCCTCAAGGATACCAAATGCGATGTCCATGTCAGTGAATTCAGAAGAATGCAGATTGTCAGGTAAAAAAATAACTTGTTTATGCCTGATTATCTTAACTTTGATAGTATTGTATAACCGAAACAATGAAAGATCATCTATTTTTTTAATTAGAAAACACTGTGAATTTATCACTCACGCATACTTCTCATGTAAGAACAACAAAGGTTTTTAGAGAGGCTCGTATAATATTTAAAAGGTTTTTCATTTTGTTTTAGTAAACTATATTGCTATACCAATTTGTAATTTTGTACTTAGAAACTCCTTCTCTCATTTTCCATCTACTCTACTTCCATAATGCGGTTAGTCATTGGGTGAAGTGAATAAAAATAAGACATACATTATTCTAAGCCTTTTTAAAGATAACACTTGAATATTGATGAATAAAAACAAGACAACACCTGGAGCTTAAGAATTCTTGGAGGGGTTAAGATATCTCTGTTTTTCCAAGTATTACTAGAAAAGTCTTATATTTGTAAGTGAAGTCTTTAAAAATTGTTTAATAAAGATAAGTTTTCTCTTCATAATCTAAGAGAACTCTTCCTCGTTTTTAAGTGTAGTGTTTCTTCCACTTAACATTTGAAACTTCCACAGATAGCTGCTTTTTTTAAAAATCCATGAGAGAAACTTACAATCAATGTTGATAAATAAGCCTTAAAAGAAAGAAAGAAAGATTTAAGTCACTTATTAGGTTTTGAAAAGGAGTTGGTAATATTTCTGGGTGATAACTTTTTAGGAGATAGTAACGAAAAACGGGGAGGCGCTTTAGATAATTTTGAAAAAGCAAATATTTTTCCGCTGTCTCAGTGAAACCAGATTTTAAAATGTAGGTAGTGAAGATTTCAGTGTACATAGAAGCGCAGTGTACAAGGTGTTCAATTCTGTACTGAACAAGGTAGTAAAAAAGGCCAGTGAATTGAGTAATTTTCCCACTACAGCGGCAGAAGTGGATAATGCTCAAGAAAATTGGATGGAACGATCTCCAACTCCAACCATTATTGGAGTCGCAAACTGTATGTACACAAAACTGTATACATTACTGAAAATGTTTATTAATTTAAATTTAAAAAATAATGCACGTTGAAATTTAAAAATATAGTTCTACGGTGATTTTTACATTAATCGTAAAGGGTATGCATCCATCAACGTACAAACGAGTTGTGATGCAACAGAGAAATTCACTAGTGTGGTATTATAATGCGTTTTAAAGGTACAGTTTGTATTTCGAGTGACGGTGAGTACCCCTTCAAACCTTGGCTACTCACATCTTACAAATCACCAGACTCACGAAAGGAACGACTATTTAATTAACTACACACATCGAAATGAGTAATAATTGAATTTCAGTTGTTAAGCTTCAGTTGAGCTTCAGTCAGTAAAAAAAAACGTTTTTTTAATTCTTGTACGCGTTAAGTTGAACAAAATTCTTAAAGTCACTGTTTCTAGTGTAATTTTGCATAATATAGCTAAAAGTCTGAAAGATGAAGTTAATTTAAACATAGAGGATTCTGACATCCCTCCAGATCATATTTCAGAAGAACTTGAAGACGATGATGAAGCTACAGAAACAGATTTAAGAAATAGAGGCCAAGAGAAGCGAAAACAAATTATAGGCCTACAGTCTTTGCGTCAATACATTACTGAAAATGTTTATTAATTTAAATTTAAAAAATAATACTTTCGTTAAATTTTTTAGATTCATTTATAAAATAAGACAGTAGCAACTATAAAATAAGACAAAGTGTACAGCTAACTTACAATAATATTAAGAGTTCACTTATTTCCGTAAGTGTTGTCTGAATATTACCAGATTACTCTTAATATTTACAGACCACCCATATAAGTGTTAGCAAACTGTTATTCACTACAAAAAAAGTGTTCGCTAGAACTTAAAAGTCCAATCTTCTGCAAATAAGTCCGCTCTTACGATTTTATTTACTATACCCATTATTTTATTTTCCTCGACAAGAAGATGATATTATGTTTTACTTTTTTTCTAAGTAATTTCTAACAAGGGAAATTTTTTATCGAATATCAAGCTGCAATGTTATTTATGAAATGAAAACTTTTAACTAGTTTCATGAAAACTAGAGTAGATATTCAAAAAGTAGTACAAGTAGGCCTAAATTTGTTAAATAATGTCTTTGCCTTAGTAAATTACTTTGTTTCAAAACGTCAGTAAAAAAAGTAAATTTACGGAGGTGTTTTAAAAACGATTAAAGTATTTTCAGGTCGTTTACTATTGTGCATAGATGTAAGGTGTTTTAGCATTTGTTTTAGGATTTTATGCAAGTGTTTTAGCATTAGTTGTGTCTACAAAAAAAATGCATAAATTTTGTATAAATTTTAAAATGCGTAGCTAAATTTTGTGATTTTCTTATTAAATGCAGTTTCGCGTTGCTTTTTACAATTTTGAGGAAGTAATTTGGTTAATAAATTAGTGACAGTTCATTAAATGCAATCAGAACAATAACCGTGCAAAAATTCGATCAAGTAATTTTTAAAAAAAGACAGTTTTTTATGTTAACTTTTAAGATAAAAAGATATTTTTTCCAACTATTTGAATATTTAGCAATCACATTTATATTAAAACTCATCCTACAACGTTAGGTTGTTGGATTCCAGTCAGGAATCCAGCCCGGGACCGCAGGTGTGATACTCTTAGCGCACGTCGATTGAAACACGGATGAGATCAAACATTTAAACAAGTAAAATTTTATTTTGCAACAAAACTTATCTATTATTAGCGTTCCTACCGGAATTACTTTTGTACATGTCATAATACAATGAAACGTTAAGGGGAGACGGAATCCCAATCTTGCACCATGTTAACGTTGGGAAAATTTTCTCAAAACTACTGAATCATTTTACTTCAAATTTTAACACAGTTTCTACAATACCTTTTTGCAAAACTATGGGTTTTAACTACGAAAAATAATTTACTTTTACCAAGGAAAATAATTTTTGTCACTGACTATTCAGAACCTGGTATTTGAGGCAATTTTTTTTGTTAGTTTTTGTGGTCAACTGAAGTGATTCAAAAAACTCATGATTGTGTAGAATGGCAAGTTAAACCATGTGTAAAAGTTTGAAGCGGATTGATGCGATAGGTTTTGAGAAAATGCTCCTTCTGTGTAAAATAGAATTTTGGATAACCAGTAAAAAACTACAACTATTAGCATTAAATCATATTAAAGAAATAGCAAGAAATTGAAATGCAAGCTATTTTTCAAAAATAAATTTTAAATATGAAGGAAAATCCCTAATCATCAATTTGGGTTCCGTCGACGGCACAGCACAATTCATCAACTACACAGAATCGTTGATCAAATTGCCTCTGGCTTTGAACAAAAAAAATATGTAAGTGCCGTCTTCTTTGATGTTTGCGCAGCGTTTGATAAAGTTTGGCATCAAGGTCTGCGATATAAATTAAGAAAATTCTTGCCAGATGCCTATTTCTTAATCATCAGCTCCTTTTTAACGGACAGATTTTTTCAAGTAAAACATAACACGGCTCTGTCTGACTACAAACAAATCGTCGCTGGTGTTCCACAAGGATCAATCTTGTCGCCACTGCTTTACAGCATCTATACATCAGATCTACCTGCATCTGCTAACACCACCTTAGCGACTTATGCTGACGATACAGTCATCCTTTCTTCTGATGTAAAGCCAGAAGCAGCAAGTAATAATTTACAAAGTCACATTAACTTTTTAAATTATTGGTTAAAAATCTGGAGGATCCAATTCAATGCTTCAAAATCAGTGCATGTCACCTTTTCTCTCCGGAAAGGCGAATGTCCTCAACTATTCCTCGACAATAAACCGATACCACAACGACAAAAAGTTAAATACCTTGGACTTCACTTTGACAAGAGACTCACCTGGGCGACTCATATAAAAACCAAAAGACTGACTTTGAACTCCAAATTGAAAGAACTATTTCGACTTCTTGGACGCCGCTCTTCACTGACTCTAAAATCTAAACTATTACTATACAAAGTTTATCTCAAACCAATATGGACCTATGGACTACAAATTTATGGCACAGCTAAACCGAGCAATCTACAAAAATTTATTTTGCAACAAAACTTATCTATTATTAGCGTTCCTACCGGAATTACTTTTGTACATGTCATAATACAATGAAACGTTAAGGGGAGACGGAATCCCAATCTTGCACCATGTTAACATATACCAATGGGTATCACTGTTCTTTTTCATTTATTTATTTTTATTTTTTTTTTTCCTTGTCATCCTTTGTTTACTGTCATCTAATTTGCTCGTTGTATCGTAGTATATAGTTGCAAATAAAGTTATTAAAGTTAAAAAAAAAAAAAAAAAAAAAAAAAAAAAAAAATATGAAGGAAAATCAAAATATCAAGTATTATTTACAAACAAATGGATTCAAAATGTCATTATAGAATGGCACTAAAATTTTAAAATCGAAAAAATAATTAATTTGCTTTCCGTCTCCCCTAACACAGTTGTCACAATTTTTATTATTACTCGACTGGAAAAGCTCATTATGGGGGAATTCTACCTTTAATTTTTTTGGCTTTTATGTATAGTAGATTATTCTGAATAAAATGATATATTATTATTCTATTGATAGGCCTAAAGTATGTTTATGCCAATAAATAAATAAATATGAATTACGGCCATGTCATTAAAAACCACAATTTCTTTAGTGAAAATTTCAAACTTTTTTTAATCTCTTTCCTATGTGTTTACGTTGCGATCTGTTCAATTCAAGAACAATAACCAACCCCATGGTCCAATGAGATGAGGTTGATCAATTTAATTAGTAATATTTATATAGGAAATTATTATTTCTTATCTTTTATAACAATCTTGCAGATATGAAGTACAAATAACAGTGAATTATGTGGAAAATATTTTCTATTTATGATTAAATAGAAAATATTTTAATAATATTTAATATTTTAATTTATTTAATATTTTAATTTAATTATAAAATATTTAATATTTTAAATATAATTACCATAACAATCAAGAACGACATATTATAGTAGGCCTACATACTAAACAAATTACGCGTATTATGTATAGTGGTATGAAAACAACCGTCAGTTCCCTCGAACAGCGTTACACCAGCTGACCTTGCTGCCTTATGTAATAATTCAATAACGTAAACCATAACCTACCCCATTTTAAAATAATAATGGAAAACAAAGTGAGAGTACAATCGCACAATTATTTTTTTAAATTGTATTAATACACAATTTAAATTATATACTCTGTAATAGTTTTTTTGGATATATTATTAACCCCCTCGACAACAGCGAAGATACTCATAGTCTGAAACGCTTTAAACACTAGACTTACCTTTACGATTTTGTTAACCATTTAAACCTATTTTCTTTTCTACTTCAACTATTAATCATCGTCATCCTATTATAGGCATCATTATTATTTCTATCATCATCATCTCCAGCTTCAACAACTTTGTGAATCAAGATGTTGATTCACAGTTCATCAAGTTTAGTTTTGTACATTTATATACATATACATACATATAGTCTACATTTTTTCTTCAAAATTTATTCTTGTTGAAACTCACTACTGAATATGGTTTTTATTTTACTTCTAAGAACGTTACTCAGATTTTCTCATCTTTGCTTAAAGTTTTTGTATTTATAAACTGATTGCAAAAGAAATACACTGTTACAAAAAAAGAAAAATATATATTATTGAATGGCCAGAAGTTCAATTTCAGCGTTTTGATAAGAAAAAAGATGTAAAAAATTATGTATAAATGTTGGCTCTATTAATTCATATGATTTCATTAAGTTAGTTGAAAAAACTTGTTAGTATATTAATAATATTATGGTTATATGTTTCCGGGTCTAAATGCGTAAGAAAACTTTGGAAAGATTAAATAAAAAAACATCCTTTGGCTTATAGTCGATACTTATAAATTAAAAATTCATTCTTGATAAAACTGAATTAAAAACTGAATAAAACTGAATTTAGTTCATTGCTAACTATTCAATAATTAGCCCTTACAAAACTAAAATATTAACTTGATAGGCGCAAGTTTGATTTATTACTCTTTAAATTTTGCTTCAGTAATAGTTTATGTAAATAATAATGATTTTTTTACAAGTAGGTACTTAATTTACGTAATTGAGCGTAAATCTGTGATTGCGTAATTAAATAATTTTATTGAGAAATAATATTTAATGATCCATAGTTTAACCTAAAAGAAATAATTACTCATGTTTACTATTAATTGGTTATGATAAATCATGAAAGGCATTTCTTAGAGAGCTTTATAAATATAATGATTTTTTCAAAAGAAAATTGCCAGCGTTTTATGACTGTAACTGAAATAGACCAACTCCTACATGTAGATTGAACTTGTCAAGTTTAATCGTGGGTGCAGTACATCTGTTAGCCCGTGACGAATCCTTGGTGAAGGTTGAAGTTATGTCAACTTGACCTGTCGTTAGTCATTTTCTTTACTTTTTTTATTCACTGCGCAGTAAATATTTGCATTTCAAAGATAGGCTAAAATTTTATTTTTGTTCATAAAAACACATATTTGAGATGGTATAATGTTAGATGGAATGTATTTATAGCGTTATATCGGTTAGCCACCTTTCGGCAAAACTAGGGCATATAAACCAGAAAGATTAAAAGTTGAGGCAGGAAAAGCAGTGGTTCCCAACCCGTAGAAGTCTGTGAACCACTAAGCTAGTAATTGAGTCATGTTCGGACAACCCCACGGCTCCTGACTTGGTGGGGGGGTGGACCTTCTGGTGGGTGTGCGGGTACGCAATGCCCCTTTGGCAAAAGGATAAAATACAGAAATCTCTCAGAAATCTTCGGAAAGAAATTTTTATTCAATACCAAATTTGTCATCAGATATTTAGCCCAATCCGTTCAAAAAACAACGCGTTCAAAATACCCATTTATTTGGCAACTTTTTCATTATGTGCTGCCAGACCTTCCTGCGGAATACTGCTGAGGCTCTCGCGGACTATTTGTGGTCTGCAGACCACCTGTTGGGAACCACTGCTCTAAAGAAATTCGGTCTGTACAGGCTTGTCAGCTTATGCAGAGTGAAAAGAAGAACAGCGGATAAAGAGTAAAGAAGAAGAGTAAAGAGTAAGAGTGGATAAAGAGTAAAGGAGGAGTAAAGGAGAACGCCATTCGTGAGGATGACAGGGAGGGGAAGTAAGGAGGAAAGTATTCCACATATACATTCTTTCAAAATTTAACAATTTTCCATACGGTACGCAGTGATGCTGGTTCCAAATAGATATTTAGATCTCTGTTCATTTCCGATTTCGTTATTAGCGACTGCTACAGATTACTGTACGAAATCTGTGGGTTCTAACGCGTTATAATTTCCAGATCCTGATATATAATATATCATAATATAATATATAATATATAAGTTATCATAATATTATATTGTCGGGTTTGTAAAATATGACAAGTTTTCCTAAGGGGCTATCTTGCAAAATAATCAAGCTGCCCAATTGACAATTTTTATTATAATATTTACAACCTTGAATAAATGAACTTATAAATGACAGTTTGGATTTATTGATCCGTCAGAGTTAGTTTTTCTAGTTTTTGTTTGCTTTCTTTTGAAACTTTTGATAAGAAACATACACTGTATTGGCCGATGTTAGTGAATTTATAAGTTTCTTCGTTATCCCTGGATGGTACTTATTCATAAATAAAGAAAAATGAGTTATGAAACAAGTAAAATAGATAACATAAAATATTCATAAATCTATTTACTTTTAGTTTTAGTTTTTAAGTTATGAGAATATAAAAGAAAAGTTTTGATACAAAAGAATTTTTCTGTACGTACTATTTGTCCGACAATCTATAACGCTGCCTAGGTCAAATTCCTTCATAATTTTTTGGATCGACTAGCTCAGAAAAAAATCAGTTTTCGCCACCTAAAAAATATTGATAACACTTAAGTCTGGCTGAATAAAATTGTAGTTAAAGAAGTTTGTAGTCAATGGCCTAATCCATGAAGGCCATGCAAATGCCCCCTCCTTTAAACCGCCTCCGGGGTATTCTCCATATAAATTCACTTTGTTGTCATCATGATGCGTTATGATCAGCTTGTGAATGCTAAGCTATTCTACTGATTTACCTCTCTAATGATTGGATCTTCTTAGAGCAGACTCTGTTTCCATTTATTCGGACATCAGATCGAAGGTAGGTCATCCACTCATGACAATGCAAAAGTAGTTAAATAGTTAAATAGTAATTAAATAGTTAATAGTAGTAGTTAATAGTAGTTAAATAGTTTATGGTAATTGTTTATTCAATGAATATAAATTTATTTTTATATTCATATCACATTGAGTTTTCAGACTAAATAAAACAAATGTATATGAATTTTTCTTTTAAATTATTTTGGGTTGTTGATTTATTTAGTCACTAAGGTTTTTTTATATAGATGACTGAAGATGTAGGTAATATCTTCTAAAGATTTTAAATAAAAATCTTTTAGTTTCAAATTGTATTGTGTACTCTGATGATAGTGGATCCACCGAAACACGTAATTGACAGATAATAAAAATAAGGAGCTTGAAAAGGTTAGTGAAATTTATTATACTTATTATATGAAATAGAATTGATTTCAAGCTGCAGGATGCATTTTAAGGATTTTTTTGAGTTAAGGTTGACTTGAAAATTTTGATGTAAATTTTTACAGAGCGTTCTAAAAAATAAATATTTTAGAGTGATTTCAATTACGTTTGAATTTGTTTCTTCCGGAAGACTTATTCGTTATAGTAGGACCACGTCAACGTAACATGTTCATAACCACTTTCGGTGGCTAAAACATGCCTCAGTCATTGCCCACTTTTTACAATTCTTTTGATTAAAAAAATGTTTTGACAGTGCCATAGCACTACGATTGCCAAACAGTGAAGAAGAGTAGTCACCTACCATCATCACTCCATCGATTTACCTGTGACGTACCATTTTTATGTATTGTCAAATGTAGGCAGCGTAACAGCCACTAGCTACTTCAGCCAGCCTTTTTAATATTTTGATCACTGTTAAATTAATCCAGTTTAATACCTCTGGTTTTCATTAAATAGTGTTGTAGATTGTAAACAAAACTTAGTGTCTGAACAACTTAATAAGCATAGCTTTATATTATAAAAAGTAAATGTAATGACAGTTTCAAAAATATAGAGATTAAAGATTGTATTTTGGGCTCATTATCATATTTAATATTAGTGAAGTCTAGCCAATCGTTCAGACAGCTGTTGGGGAGTAGCTTTGAATCCTTACGCCCTACTGATAAGTCAAGGGTATTTGTAAGATAACCTAGCAATATATTAAAAAAAAAACATTACATTATGTACCTTATTCTTATTATAAAACTTATATATTCTTATATATTTAAGCAAAAGCTTTAAAATTATAGTAACTTAATTTAGTTCTATTTCATGTAAGTTTTGTTTATTCTTTTGGTGCTATCTGCCCCTTAAAATATGAGATTATCAATAAAGGTTGCAGACGTTTTAAATTATTTAATATCCTAACTAAACGGGATATATTTGATCTTCTCACAATTAATTTCGGTGACCGTCTCGAACGATGAAAAGTCTGTGGTACACGTTAGCTACTGTACGTAGCTTGTACGATACACTCTTACAAATCAATAAATCAAAATAAAAATATTTTATTGTTTTCCGGTATATGATTGACTGTTGATACATCTAAACTATGGCAGAATTTTCTAAGCAGGTATGAATGTACACAGATTGTTTTATAATAAGAATAAGGTACATAAACTACGGATAATAGTCAGTCAATTCAAATATCGTATTGCTTAGTTTAATCCTAACCAGTTCAATAATATCTTCTAATTTATTCTTAACAACCAATTTCACAATTTTATATTAGCACAGTCTTATTTCGCGATGTTTTGCATCAGAGTAATAAAATAAGATATGCACCTAAACAAAAATTCCGGTCACCATGCCGACAGTCAAAACAAATTGAACCTCACAATATCACCACCAGAATAGTAGCACTATCAAAATTTTAATTCAATTATTTTGTTACTTACCTCCCAGAATCTCGTAAAATTTTTTATTAATAAATAACACCAACTATCATTTTCGGATTTTTGAATCCTAAAAATATTTCTCTCAACAACCACGTAAACACTGCTTGAAACCGTTTGGTAGAACTCTGTATTTGGGCAATGGAACAGATTTTTATATTTTTAAACAAGCCTGTATAATTATTCATATTATTAGGCTAAACACAATAAAAAACCTACCATTTTTTATCTTGACTTTCATCTTGCTTTTCTTACTTCTTAGATGAACAAAACCAGAAAATTTTCGGTCTGTTTTTAATTTGATAAATAAATAAAACTTTAATTTTACCACTTTATTACGCGATTGCAGAAATATTATGGTAGAAAAACGCATTATTCATGTACGTTATACAAATGGTTAAAACTAGGTATTTTATATGCTTAGGTTTTCATTTTCGTTGCGGTTAGGAACGTAATTTATTTTAAAAAAGATGTATAACGTTATATAAAAGTAAGCTTGAGCGATTTGCTTATTAAACACCATGAATAAAATTTCTGTGCCCTTTATTAAAGAAACTACCTTCACTCTCTTTTCGAATTTAAATAGTAAAAGTAACGTTTTTGCTGTTTCTTAACAACGCTAAAAAATTACATCAGCAAAAATGAATAAAAATTAAGATTTTGTCAGAGCCTATGCTTTCTTCTTCTTAACGTGTCCTCCCGACCGGAGGTTACCAATCATGATTGTTGTTCGTACCTTGGACACCGCAGCTCTAAACAGCTCCGCTGAGGTACAACCCGAGTCACGAAGATTCTTCAACCAAGAAATTCTTTTTCTTCCCAAATCTCTCTTCCCCTGAATCTTGCCTTGTAACATCATGTAAAGCATTTCATATCTTGGTCCACGCATAACCCAGATATTCCATTTCCTTTTTTTGGATGGTGTAAGCAAGCTCTTTTTTGTCCCCATTCTTCGCAAGACTGTCTCGTTGGGTACTTTTTCCGTCCAGAGTATTTTTAGTACTGCCTGTACAACCAAAGCTCAAACGCATCTATTCTCCTGATATTCATCGTCTTCAACGTCCAAGCTTCCGCGCCCTATAACACTGTTGAGAAGGTGTAACATTAAACTATCCTCAAACTCAGGTCAAGATTATTTATCTATTAAAAGGTTTTTCATTTTAACAAATGCAGAACGAGCCATCTCTATCATTCTCTTTATTCATTGATCTATTTTAAAAGCGGTAATATGATTACTACAAACCTATCATTTAATAATCCGGTCCGTACGTTGTTACAGCAAAGATGACAATGTAATACCGACTTGCAGGTAACTCTGATGACCTGTTTTTTTAAAAAACAACTAAATAATTTTTTTTAAACATGGTTTAATTTTTCACAAACGTTTGTCTCAACATTTTAAAGAGAATATTTGATTATTAAAAGAAGTGGGGTCTGCAATTTTTATATATATATATATATATATATATAAATATATATATATATATATATATAAAAAGGTATACAATTTTAATATATTACGTAACCTGAATTCACGGGAAAAATAGATTAATAAAATAAAGTATTTTGATGACGTACGAACAGTGATATTTTCTAGATTTTCAGTAGAATTTAATACAATGAAGATCAATAACTAGTTTTCGGGCTAATTATTCAGCTGATAAAGAGGAGTTATAAACATTTAAGTACCACTGATTGGGTGAATGATTTACTATAGTAAACAAAGATGAGTAACCCCTTATGGTGTCCAAATTCAAATTTACGCTGAAAGTAAAATGTCCTCCTTAATGAAGTCATGAAATCATCAAATTTTTCCCGACACGCAGTTCCCGATAACGAAAGAAAAGCTAAAAAATACATTACTAAAGTGAAGATACAAGTGATCGTAAATTTCTTTCAATTGTTAATTTACAGTCCCAATAAAATTGTAGCCTGGTACAAAATTGGTTAATCGGTAAATTTTCTGTCAACTTAAATATTTATATCAAATTTAATTACCAAGAGTTGTTAAATTAACAATGTAATGTACCATTAAAAGCTTACCTTAATACTCTTGGTTCAAGTAATATTAGTGATCAAGGTAAAGTTTCTTAATAACGTAAATACAATTTCCATAAATTTATTGCTTAATCCAAATTTATTTTAAATATTTGAAATCAATAAGTAAACAGTAAACAATACAACCAATGTCTAGCCTAAAATTAAAATTTTCTTATCGTCAAACAATTTGACGTGGTTAAAATTTTCTTTTAATTCTTAGTTAATTAATAGTTATTATACGGATTGTACTATATAATAATATTTGGCCTGAAATTGGACTGCTTTTACAGCTACAAAAGAAATCACGTTGTTGACCAGGTGAGCGTAACATGTAAGTAATAATAGCCTATAAAATAATGAATGTAATAGATATAACCGCCGTGTTAAAAATTGCTAGCCTAACAATGAATTTTCAAATATAAAATGAAATTATATTATTTAGTTCCATTTCTTTCCTCGTGGCAAATTTTTATGAATCCCTTACTTCTAAGTATTTACTAACATTCATATTTTTCCGTAGTTTTATCATGTGTATTAAATTTTTAATGATTTTTCTCGGGGTTTTAAAAATAATATTGCAAATACCTACCTACTCATATGATTCAAGTACCTCAGTACAATGTCTAACTATGATAAGAAGAAACTATAAAAATATTATTCAAACTAGCTAGCCCGTGCGAAGTGTATTTAATCTATTCTTAACCAATTTTACAATCATAAATTAATAATTATAATGGTCTCATCAGAATATCATAAATAAATTGAGTATTATGTTTTATTTATATCTAACGACAACACGCTAACGACACTTTCAAATAAATTTTTTTTATTCGAATTTCGTAACCGCAAGATTAGTAGCACCATCGAAAATTATTCAATCTTTGGTTAAATATTTTTAAAATGTTGTAAAAATGTTGTCTCGTTACTACGACTTTTACTAATTCTCATTTTCGAATTGTTTGCAGAATTCCAAAAGTGCGCTTTTAAAAACCATGCAATTTTATCGATTCCGTTCACTAGAATTCTGTATTTAAGGACAAACAGAATCTCCATTTAAAATGCATTGGATCAGATTTTGCATTTTAAATACAGCATGTAATGTTATCTATGAGTTGTAAGAAAGTATGTACGTACGGTGAGAGATACTATAAAGTAGGCATACTACTGTGAGAAGATAGAAATCTCTTTTTTTAGTATCGTTTTCCGTGATTCTGAACTTAACATGTGTTACTATTGTTATCTACTATTTTGAGATTAAGAGAATAAATAAATAATTTCTGTATATAAGAAACATTTATTGTAGAGTTCACTAATTTAAGCTGTCTGGTTTTCCACCAATTTAAATTTTAAAGAAGTTTAAATTGTTTTCACAGTATGTTTTTGTACGTAACGTTATTAAAGAAGTTAATATTTGTATTGAGCGTTTACGAAATAATGCTGATTCTTTGAGGGGTAACTTCATGTCTGAATGTTTGTAGGTCTAGATCAGAATACATCAACTGATATACAGAGTGTTTGTAAAAGGTAAGGCCAAACTCTAAGAATTATTGTGTAGCTAAAAATAAGAACGAATGTTCAAATAAATATAGCTCCGGAAACTACTCTTCCCTAACCGTTATTTATTTCTTAGTATGTTATACTACGAAATAAAATTAAATACAATTATAGAAAATATAAATAAACTAGCTGATTCATGCGAATTAATTCGCATAATTATACTAATTAGTCCTTAACAATCAATTTCACAATTGCATTAACACTTATAGTCTTAATTCGCAATGTTTCGTATCAGTTTAAATATTTTTTTATTTACTTCGCAAAATCTTGTTATGGCTTTTACCGATTTTAATTTTCGGATTTTTGCAGAACTCCAAAAGGATCCTCTTTACAACCAGGTTTTTTAATTGTTTTATAGAACTCTGAATTTAAGGACAAACAGAAACTTAATTAAAATACATTGGAAGATTGGTCTGATTTTGAGTTTGAAATATGTCATAAATTAACATCAATTAAAAGTAATAACATAAAAATGAACATAATAATAAATATAATTTAAACTGTAAATTTATCGAAGATCTTTTTTCACACTGAGAAAATCGCTGGTCGTTAAAGCACAAAAGGAGACCGTTTCAGAATTTTATCACACCTTGATACTGCCAGTTTAAATGTTTGGTTCAGAGCGTTGGTCCCTGACTGCTTAGCAGAAGTAAAAAAAGTGACTACTGAGATGATATCGTTATGACCTCTAGTAGGGTATCAATTGTTGGAAAAAGAAATTAAGATATTAGGCATTAATTTAATTTTCCCAAGGTTGATATCGTTCATTCATAGATACAGACAAGTTGATTATTTACTGACCAGAGGATCGATTACCCAAAGAATTGTACTCCTACAAGCCAACCGTTAAATGTGGTGTACGATTATGATCAATACGAATATATAAACGTGGTATACGACGTATATGGCCTCGTAAGAGATGCGAATTCTTTACAAAATATCAGATTACAGTTTTTTTGCTGGAACGAGCCAGAGGCCTAATTCGTAACGTTAATGATATGGACTAATAAACTAACTATTCCTCTTACGAATAATAATAAAATTTCATATTTTGATGATAAGGGAAGTTACTTTAATAATTGATTTTTTCTAGTAACATTGTCGAACTACATGGCCAAACCTTTTTCAGGTTTTTTTCATAAAGTTGCATCAACATTTTTGTCATTAGCGACTACTTTGGGTTAAGGAAAGGTGGAATTAAAGGTGAAATAATTTCCAGACACTTGCCGGAAATTAAATTTACGCTTTGTAGCATAGCACGCTAACTACTGGACTAGTGGCCAACGTAACCTTTAAATGCAATACAAAACTACTAATGCTTTTTACCAATAGGTTCAGGTTCATATTTTATAACTAGAACATTTTTTTCAATTTTATAAGCGTATCCTCAACGGTTCATATTTATTCTACAAAACCTCTACTTTCTTATACATAAGACTTCTAATTTTTTACAATAGTCCGAAAGAGGCTAGTAGTACACTACAAGAAAAGAGTAACTGTGTAGCTTTCTGTACTACATCATAATTAATTATTTTGTTTACTTTTGTCATCTTATTTACTTGTTCTTATAAATTTATTCTCTCTGAAAATGGTTTTTCTAGGATGGGAGAATTATCTAAAGATGAACGATTCAGCTTTGGAATATCAGACTATGCAGTATTTGGTGGAATGCTGTTAATATCTTCACTCATTGGATTTTATCATGGCTGCAGTTTTCTTAATAGAAAAATTAAAGTTTCAAATGTAAATTTAGCTGGAGATTTCCTCACTGCTAATGGCCAGCTGTCCACGATACCAGTTGCACTTTCAATGCTCGCCAGGTAAAAAAGAGTCACAACTTATATATACTGAAAAATACTTATAAAAAACATTTATTATTAAATATAAAAATAGTTATATAAATGAATTTCTACTATAAACCTCAAAGTGTTTTAAAGACAGAAAAAATGATTTGGATGAGACACAAGCAGAATGTGTTTTATTAGGTATCAATTCTGTCACCAAATAACCAAAAACATGCGGTTGGACACCATTGTTTCCAAGTCCAACAGAACTATAGTTCTAATAGGTTTTGCTCTCCTCTAGCTGACAGGGTTTTCTTTGCTGAGAAATGTATAAATAGCCTTCGATTAGGAATTCACAAATGAAAATATTTAGACTATTTGTTTTTATGTAGTATTGAAAACAAGTAAATAAATAATTATGTGAAGCCTGAGCTACATCAAGAGAAAAATAATGCATTTTTGTTGCTTTGAACCACTTTATCTTGCAGAACTATTTATGCAGGACGAAGTGATATGAACTACTACTTCGATACCTAAGCAAGCAATTGCAACTTTTCAGAAGACGCGCTCCAAAAGTGGAGTTAGCCATTAGCAGGAAAAACGGTTGTCAATCTAAATAAGCAGCTTAGAAGTTGTGTAGATTTGTTTTTGGTTTTACAGCTTAAAGTTTACTCGGTTTTCTCACTGTACTAGTTGACATATCAACGTGGCTTCAATATCAAAGTCTTTTTTATCTATGTTGCTAACGTTACACTACAGCAATGCCATAGGTAAATCGCGGCAACCAGCTACTGGTCAAATGGGTGAAGAGAGGACAGATTGGGGTTTGACCTTAAAGCCTGTGTTGATATGTCGACTAGTATATCATAGTTCAAAAAATTTGGCAACAGTTGAATGCGGCGATATTGTAGCAGTTTACCAAATCTAATAGAAGTGGACAAGTATTATGTAGTATTATGTACAGTAACCTAACTTCAGCCTAGATTAACGCAGAAAATAATTTATTGACAACTTATTTTCGAAACAAACAGTGTTTTTGGATTTATAGGTATAGTTTACAATAATGTGTTTCAGTTTCCTCTCATCAATTACGCTCATGGGTCAACCAGCTGAGGTGTATCAGTATGGGCCTCAAATGTGGCTATTTGGTCTATCCAGTTTTGCTATAATTCCTCTTGTTGGATACGTTATGGTTCCTTTCTTTCGTGGATCTAATTACACGTCTGCTTATGAGGTTAGTGACAAATGATTTTACTCAGGTTTATACTCTGTAAAAGGATCGAATTATGTTAATATGTGAGGTGGATATTATGAAAACTCTTTCTGACATATGGATGTTAACATTCAATGTAACATAGTGTTAACATAGGTTTAAAAAGAAGTAAGTTAATTTTTTTATTTTGAAACTGATAGTTAAGATGGTGCTTCTGATTTATGAAAGAAAATAAGCAAAACCAAGTTAATTAATTGTATATGAAATAAATTATATATTTAAAATTGTATTACCTAAAATGAAAAAGTGCTCAGTGATTAAAACTCTCATGACTCATTTTCTAACTTCTCCATCACCTAGCTGCAATTTTAACCAATCTTTTTCTTAAATAAAACAGAAAACTAAAGCATTTTTACCAGTTCCACATGGGGTAGAAAGTGGTTGACTACCCTAAAACAATTCTATGAATACTAATAATTTAATTCTAAAACAATAATTATTTCTATACATTACAGAAAAACTACTGTTATAAAAATCGCCGTGTATATTCTCTAATTGACACCTGGAAAAAACAAAGCATTTGAATGCCTACAACTTGTTGCTAAGGGGTAGAAAGTGGGTAACTACCCTAAAGCAAGAAATGTGATTTCTATACAAAAGTTACAAATAAAGGAATAATTAGTAATTCAAAATAAACGTGGAACAAAAACGGTTGAACGTTCCCTTGGATCTGAAGTAAATTCCAGTTATTTCTTAACAATGGAATAAATTTTTTTTTAAAAATTAAGAGTTGAATGTGAAAACATTTCTTCAAATAACAAAACAATAAAGGAGATGAGGTAAATTTATGTAATATTCTGTTTACATACAAACATACTTATTAGTACAAGAGTGTTTTAAAGTTTATATTCTTTGGTTATTGACTACGTTTTAAGTCTTCAGAATTTAAATTTAAAATCTTTACATGACCATTGTGTTTACTTTTACAGGATATTACTATATTATGTGTAGACATCTAAGATGTGTGTAGTCTTCTTAAAAAGTAATAAAGTTTAGTAGTTGAACCACTTAAAAGCAAAGTAGTTTGATTTAAAGGTAGTTTTAAATTGTCTGAAGATAAAAACAAAATTAATTACCATCATGCGGTCTTGGGTTCGAATCCCACTCAGGCACAGCATTTTCATACGTTACAAAAAATCATTTCATCATTCACAGTTCAATCCAACGTCATCGCTAATGAGTAATTGATGCGATTTTAAATAAACAAAGAAAAAAAATTAATTACCTGAAGATAAAAACATTATTCACATATGTTAATTTAGAAACATGGATAATTTTTCTGCAGAGTTCTAATTTTTATTTATTTTATTTTTTTACAGTATATTGGTCAACGGTTCAATCGGCAATTACAGTTCCTAACTTCGCTTTTATTCAGTGTTCAAATGGTAAGTAGAAAAAATATGCGTCATGAAAATATTAAAATCTATCCCTAGAAATTACAATAACCCTTGGTTATTTACTATGGTAGTTCACTACTGGGGTGTAAGGTACGTGATGCGTCATACATAGCCTCTCCGTATTAATGCCAACCTCACCTGCTCGCAGGTGCACTCTGCTTTTACTGACGAGGAAATGGCGACCGAGTGTTTGCCGGGATAAGCAAGCAAACTCTGTGGGCTTTGTGACAACAGAGCAGGGCACTCTTTTGTCCTGGAGTTGGGAAACTGGCTCCTTAAGGCGGAGGAACCGCATTGCGGTCAACGGCATAAAGATGGTGGAAGAGTTTTGGACAAACCACCACATTAAAGATCCCTTAGGGATAAGTCCTAGTAATCAAAAATGGCTATGCTTGCAGCGAAATTGGTATCCGGAGTAAGTCCCTCAATCGGTTCTCCGGGAGGGACAGTTACAAGCGCAGAAATTAAAAGATTACGACAACGTAAGAGTTTAAGAATTGGAACATGGAATGTAACAACTTTAAGCCAGGCAGGTAAAATACATAACGCGATTCAAGAAATGACACGTATGAAAATTGATATACTGGGCATATGTGAAATGAGGTGGCCGGGAACAGGATCCATCAACATTCAGGAACATCAGGTTTATTACTCAGGCACGGTTAATGATAGGCATGAAAGGGGAGTCGGAGTTATATTGACAAAGAAAATGGCTCAATGTGTGACTAACTTTATACCGGTTTCGGATCGAGTTATGCTACTGCAGATGAGAGCTAGACCAGTGAACATTAACATCGTTCAAGTATATGCTCCCACAGCAGACAAGAAGGATGAAGAAGTTTTTGATCTTTACCACAGCATAAATGAAATTATGAGGAAGCTCAGAAAAGAGGATGTTACCATCGTTATGGGAGATTTTAATGCAAAATTAGGAGCTGGAAAAACATCGGATTGTGTGGGTCCTTTCGGTTTGGGAGAACAAAATCCTCGCGGTGATGAACTGGAAACATTTGCCGATACTCATCAGTTGGTAGTCATGAATACTTGGTTTAGACAACCACCTCGAAAGCTCTACACCTGGAAATCACCCATGGATAAACCTGGTGAAATTATAAGAAATCAAATTGATTACATCATGGTGAACAAGAGATACACGAATAGTTGCACTAGTGTCAAAACTTACCCAGGAGCAGATATACAGTCAAGCCATGTCCCATTAATAGGTACTTTCAGGGTTAAAATGAAAAGAATGTCACCTAAAAAACAGCAGACTTACGACATGAGAAAACTTAAAGACGAAAATATCAGACTAGAAATAGGATCAGCCCTAAAGGACAAAATGGTCAACAGTATGCAAACGGGTAACATAGAGTTGGCACTGGCTAATTTTCAAAAAGCGACAACCGAGATTAAAGAGGAATATCTGAAGCCTGATCAAAGAATGAGAAAATCGTGGATGACAAATGAGATCTTGGAACTGATGGAACAGCGAAGAAGGCAGAGGGGCAACATTACGCAGTATAAAGTGTTGCATAATACCATCAGAAGGAAAATCAGGGAAGCAAAAGAGAAGGAAAGACAGGAACAATGCATGGAAGTTGAGCATTATCAGAGCCGATATGACGATTTCAATGTGCACCGAAAAGTCAGGGAAATAACTGGGAAACTTGGTAAAAAGAGGTGGGGAAAACTGATGGATGAAGACGGTAACTTAGTGGTCAGTAAAGATGAGCAAAAGGATGTATGGAGAAAATATTTAGAAAAGCTGTTCTATGATGCTAGAGAGAGGCAAGAACCCATCATAACAAATAATAAGGACCACGTATCTTAAAGGAGGAAATTGAACTGGCAATTAGGCAGATAAAGGAGGGGAAAAAAGCTGGATTAGACCAAATACAAGCTGAATTTTTCAAAATGCTTGATGTAGAACAACTGCAATGGCTCACAGCAATATTCAATTCCATCTATGAATCGGGTCAAATTCCCTCCGAATGGTTGAAGTCGGAATTCGTAGCCTTACCAAAGAAACCAGGGGCAAAAGTATGCGTAGATTATCGTACCATAAGTTTAATGAGTCACATGTTGAAGCTCTTCCTCAAAGTTATTCACAGAAGAATATACCGTTTGTGCGAAAGAGAAATAGCCCCGAATCAGTTTGGGTTTCGCAATGCAGTCGGAGCACGAGAGGCGCTATTTAGTGTTCAGGTCCTGTTTCAAAATTGCAGGGATGTCAGTTGTGATGTGTTTGCATGTTTAATTGATTACCAGAAGGCCTTTGGCCGTGTCAAACATGGGAAAATGATTGAAATATTGAAACAGACAGGAATCGATGGGAGAGATCTCAAAATAATATCAAATCTGTATTGGAATCAAACGGCCATATTGAGGGTTGATGGCGAGCATACAGATGAAGTGGAAATCCTGCGAGGGGTTAGACAGGGGTGCATATTATCACCAATATTATTCAACCTATACTCCGAACACATCTTTCGAGAGGCTCTACAAAACTTAAAGGAGGGCATTTTAGTTAATGGACTCAGGCTTAACAAACTGCGGTATGCGGATGATACAATTGTTTTTGCGGATTCAATAGAAGGACTGCAGACGCTCATGAACAGAATCCAAGAAATAAGCAGCATATATGGACTTGACATAAACACCTCCAAAACTAAATTCATGGTAGTTAGCAAAAAACAAATTAGGGGTGCTAACCTGTATATAAATCAAGAAAGAATTGTAAGAGTCTCTAAGTACGAATACCTCGGAACAGTCATTAATGAGGCATGGGATAACTCACAGGAGATCAAGAGTCGCATTGGTAGGGCTAGGAACATCTTTAGCTCTATGGGTGCGGCTTTCAAAAGTCATGATCTTACTTTGGGGACCAAACTTAGACTTCTGAGGTGCTATGTTTTTTCTGTCTTGCTGTATGGAGTGGAGTCCTGGACTCTAACAAAAGAAACGACCAACCGACTAGAAGCCTTCGAACTCTGGCTCTACAGAAGGATTCTGAACATACCATGGACCCATAAAGTGACCAACGTTGAAGTTCTGCAAAGAATGAAGAAAACCACAGAACTTGTTAATATTGTGAAAGCAAGGAAGCTGCAATATTTGGGTCATATGATGAGGAATTCGCAACGTTATGAATTGTTACAACGCATCCTGCAGGGAAAGATAGATAGCAAGAAGAAGCCCGGTAGGAGAAGAATATCCTGGCTTGGGAACTTGCGAACCTGGTTTGGTAGGAGCTCCATGCAATTGTTCCGGTTGGCAGCGGATAAAGTCAAAATAGCCATGATGGTCGCCCACATCCGTAGCGGATAGGCACTCAAAGAAGAAGAAGTTCACCACTGTTGCAAGCTCGATAGCCAGTTTAAAAACACTTTAGTATTAAATACATTTCGATAATGTTTACAGCAGAGCACTATCTAAATTGAAAGTTATAAGTAGGCTTCATCATTTTCATCATTGCACAAGTGTAAATAAATAAATAAACTTTATTATTACATAAAATAATATAGCCTATGTTATCAGCCACAATAATTATTGCAGCCCCAACTGGCATCAAAATTTTTAGATGAATTGCAACCATAAATGGCTGTCTCCTTGGCCGAGTGGTTAGAACGCTACGCTACAAAGCTGAGAATCCGGGTTCGATTCCCGGCCAGGGTCTAAAAAATTATTACATGTTCAAACCTATCTTTCCTTAAACCAATGTGATCAATAATGACCAACATTTTTATATGGGATTGAAAAAAAATAAAAAATATATATAGGCCTACGTTATAATTATATGAGAATTCAAAAATATTTAGAAAGAAAATGGAAAGGTTAACAGAGCCTATGTGCTATCTTTTGCACAGAATGCAAGAGGAAACAGACCAGGCATTCGCTTGGAATGACTGCGGAAACTATGCGTAAACCTTGACCAGGAAAGCCAAATATTTTACTCAAACTAACTTACTACATAATAATTCTTAATAGTGTACATTATTAATACTCATAATAAAACTTATTAATTGAATTGGTCATTTCGGAGAGCTCATAAGTCAAAAAAACTAACTTTTGGAAAAATTAAAAAAATTGTAATTTATTATGTTTTAATTTAAAAAAATATTAACAAATATAAATTGTTCAGAGAGCTGTCCCCTTCAATATAAAATATACTTTCGTCTTTTTAAAGACAAGCCACTTTTTTAAAAAAAAATTGAAAATTTAGACTGAAGGTGTTTTTGAAATAAATTGGAGTAAAATGTTAACTTACGTTGTATTGTAGTAAAATACGTTGTTAGACCAGAAGAAAATTGTGCTGTACAATAGTATTCATATATTTATTTCAGTAGTTTAAGCTATGACTTAAAATAGCTTTCTGCAATAATAAAAATTAAAATTCTTCTTAACTTTAAGAAAGAAAAATATTGATTTTCAGGGCTATTCACATTCTTCATCATTATCATAAACAGTAGTTATAAACCTTAAAAAGATTTTTCCATAGAATCTTTGTATGGCCTCTTCCACTAGAAAGTAGAATTTAAGCTTCAAAAGAACATCCACTTTCATTTTTTAATTAGTAGGGAACACTTTATATCATTAAGGATAAGCCTTTTTTTAGTGTTAAATATTTTACTTAAGGAAATCCAGACATACTTATGTGATTTTTGTAGTGATGGTGCGGTTACATTCAGTTAGTTCTAAATTGCACTAAAGAAAAATTGTATAATTTTTGGCTAATGGGCTTTCTGAAATGACTGATTCAATTATCCATTAAACAGTTCAAATTAATAAAAATCAGAACAGATATAAAAAGTATTATTATGATAGAACTATTTGAACGTAATTTTATACACATTTTCAAACGTAAAGTTGTAAAGGAAATTTATTGATATCATTGGCCCATTGTTATAGTGGTTAATATAGTGCAACTGGTTCTACACCAGGGTCTCAGACTCGACTCTGAATCAGGTCTGGCACTTTTTCATCTGTAGGGTATATTGCCTCATATCATGCCTATGCACAAGCCAAGGCTTATCTAGGTGTTATTATTCAATAAAAAAGTAATAATAAAATTTAAAAAAATAATAATATAAATGATTATGTATCTTTTGAGACATCAATATTGAAATATAATGTGTAATTAATAATTGAGTAAGGTAGGTTTCTATAAATGTGTAGGATATTAAACCAAATGTGTATAAAATTATGTTCAAATAGTTCTGTCATAATACTTTTTATACCTGTTCTGATTTGTTAATTTGAACTGTTTAATGGATAATTGAATCAGTCATTTCAAAAACCCCATAAGCCAAAATTATACAATTTTTCTTACAATTTCTTATACAATTTTTCATACTAATCTGTAACTTCTGTCCATACAAAATGAAGGTTAAACATTTTTCCTGTTTCAGAATATAAATATAATTACTTTTGAGTTAAGTAACCTTATTTATTGATGAAGTATATTTATTATATTCAAATTAATTTGATGGTGGTAGTGGTGCATTATCTACTATTAATCGTAAAACAAGTTTGTGATCAAGCTATATATTTTGAAGTTATTTAGATAAGATAAAAATCATAAAAAATAGTTATATAAAATTTATTGGATTAATAAGAACAACAAATTTGGTTTTAAATGAACAATTTTTAAACACAAAATAAATGAACTAAAATGAAGTTAATTTAAATCGTTATTTGAAATTAATTAAAATCATAATGAAATTAATTATTCTTTATTTCAGGTATTATATTTAGCTCTAGTATTATATGCTCCAGCTCTTGCTCTACATCAAGGTATTTATAAATTTATGTTAATTGCATTAAGTAATAATCAAGTCTTTTCATTGTGTTATTCTAAAAAGCATTGTGTTATTCAAAAAGTAATTGAAAATTGCAAAAAAGCTTAGGGGGACTTCTGTCTACTCTAGAAACTTAAAATTTAATTTAGTTGTAACTTGTTCATTTAAAACAATGTATCATTTAAAAAAATTATGTTAAATATTTATATTAACATTTTAAAAAAATGACAAATATCGTTAATGAATCTAAATGGGGACAGGGTTGAAAATTTCCAACTCTAACCATTAGAGATGGTCAATTAAAATCTTGTAATCAACTTGATTTTAACACAGAACATGCAGTCGATATTCCAAAAAAAGTGTTTTCTGTGAGTGTTTGGCTGTTCTCAGCATATTTTACTTAGTCTTTTTGTTGACTGCATCCATGATACTCCAAAAAGAGAGTAACAGAATGTCAAGAAATAAAATGATTCTGTTTAAATGTTAATAGTCTATTAAACTCGTTTTATCAAATTCATTATTTACCAATTCATGTATAATTACTATTTACTTGTTTCAATAAGTGTGTCTTCTAGTAATATTTACTAAATAGTACACAATTTACCTCAGCACTTATTTTGTAATTAACTTCACCAATTTATTTTCAATACAGTAATTAATTCTGTTCCTGTGTAGTGATTGTGGACATTTAAACTCTTTAAAACTGTATTTTGCTTTGCATACCTTATCACTTCAAAAATATTTGGACATGGAATTTAGAAATTCAGTGGACAAAAAATATATTAACAACTGATTTTTTGTACTATTCAAAAAAAATGTTTAAGTTTTACATTTCAACATTACAGATATTAATATTCATTAATAAAGTTTAAAAAATCTCTATAAAGAAATTTGGTTTTAAATGGTTCAAATAAAAAACTGAATTTAATGACAAATTTTCAATCTGTGGATTTAAGAGAGGTACAATAAAATACTGTGAAATTCAGTTAGTTGAACTACAGTTAATGAACTCATTTTCTCATACAGAACTGACAGGAGCAAATAAAACAGGTCCATGTACACGCAATATGTGTAAATAAGACATGTGCAACTTTCTTAGATTTAGGTCTGTTAACTTACATTATTTACCTAGTAAAACCATCCTGCAGGCAATTCAATATGTATCAGAAATATTTGTTTGTTAAGAATAGTAAGTTTTAAAGTTAAATTAAAAATATAACTTTAAACAACATATACGAAGAAATTTTAAACAAAACATCTGACATTTTATCAATGTAAAATCAAAATTCAAAATCAGTTTTTTTACTTAAAAAACTAATAATTTTTCTTTTATTTAATTTTACAGTGACAGGATTTAAAACCATTCAGATTGTTACAATTATGTACATAGTCTGTATCTTTTACACTACTATAGTAAGTATTATTATCTTATTATTACATACAGTAATAAATTACTTTGTTAAATTAGATTAGAGTTAATAAGTTTACCAATTTTAGATCATGTACAATAATTTATTTTTGTTTTCTATACTACCTGACTGCTTGCACTGGATTTTACATTTTTAACTTCTCTTTTTCAATCCTATTACAAGAATTCTTTTAAGTCACTGTTTCATTGAATGTTATTGATAAAACTAAATATGTTAACATGTACCAGAAAAGAGGAGGTTTACTTCATTTGTAAGTAAAACCAACTACTGGCTACTTCTGTAGCGTAGTGGTTAGCATGCTAGCACATAAAGCGGGAGATTTCAAATTCAGTTCCCAGCTAGGGTCTGGCAATTATTACTAATCAAAACTCAGTGTTCTGGTTCTGTAACCCACCACAGTTGCTAATGACAAAGCCGTTGCTGTGGTTTTAAATAAACTAATGAACAACTTTTCAATGTTTGCATATTAAAAAATGTATGTAAGAAAAGCTACTACAGTTTACTAATACACCCGCTGATTTAAATTTCTCGTATAATTAAAATGCCATAACTTTATTAAAATAAATGAATCGTTGCAACCAATATATTTTTTTTCTTTTATTGTACTAAAAATTAATCTGAATTAAAATTTACCTACTTAAAACTAACAGTTTCATTTTTTAATAAACAATAAAATTAATAAAAATTATTTTACACATACTTACTCTGGAACTAGATTCTACCGGAAATACCAAAACTGTCTACATGAAAACTACCACACTGTCATTTTTTTAAATACTGTACTTTCAAATCTTTGACAAGTTATGCCATCTATTAAATTTTAAGTTGGTTGTTTCTGATGTATGTGTTTAAGTTTAAAATCTACCTGCTTTTTAATTCTCTTCTGGCCTACTGTGTAATGAATAATTCATGAAAGAGAATGAAATAATTAATTTCTGCCAAAAATGAGATCATATGGAAAACAATACAGAAACTATACTCCAAAAACGTTTAATATGTATAAAATGTACATAATATGTTTATGCACTATGTAACATTCAATGAACTATAAAGCGAACCTGAATTAATTTTTATTAGTGAACCAGTTATGAAATGAGAACAGATTTACTATTGTGTCAATTCTTTTTAATTCATTTTCCTGAATTACTAGGTTACATCACAACTAATACAAAGCATGTTATATAAGTTTGCTTGTTATATATTCTTAAAATGTGCCTATCTTTCATATCTTTTTTTCAAATATCCATGTGCCCAACAAGTTGTTACTGAGTACTGTACTTAAAGTGCTAAGGGGAATGAAAAACAAGTTTTTCTCTATTCTTTACTTCTCTCTACTTCACGTGTATTCTCTACTTTGAAAATGCATGAAAATATTAAGTGCAAAATATGTGAAGGTAGTACTTTTGTAGATATTCATTACCTTTAGTATGAAATTCCAATAGTAAGTACAAATATAAATTTTATACAAATTATTTACTCGTATTTTGGTGTACTCATTTCTAAACTTAAATAAAAATGGAATATTAGCGTATCTACTGAAAATTCAGGTGTTAACATAGAGGTTAGATTCAATCAGATTCTAATATTAAGTGGCTGGTCACACTGAAAATTTTGTTCTGTGTAATAATATGCCAGTAATTTCTTAATTTTTACTTGCATAATTTTATGTTTAGCACTTGGTTGTTCAAAATTCTGAGTTCTTAATAGAGAAAAAACGTTTTCTACTCCTCATTAAAATGAAACATCCACTACCTGCTATGAGTTTCAAATTATCATCATAAACCATATGGTTTAGACCTGTTTCAACTTCAAACTTAGAAATGTTTTATTTCTTAAAGAATTTGGGATAAAGAAATTTTCTGAAGTCATCCAATACCATGTTGTCCAGTTGGCTGGTACGGAGCCACTTTACCTTTATTTCCAAATAGTCGATATTGGTTTCTTTTTGATATTATTTCCAAATAGTCGATATGTAAGATCTTTGGCACATTAAGTTTATACCTAAAACCTTCATTTCTTTTATTGTTCAATAATCAATACGCTGCTATGGTTCGTAAAAATTTCATCTCAGTAGCCTCAATTCTTGAATCTGTTCAGCAGTCAGGATTGAACACTGTGAATCATACATTAAACCTGGAAGAACCAAGCAAGCTGTGCAACATTTTAAAACCTTTCCTATTGCACCTTACCAACCAATGTTTTCTCAAAGTATAAAAGCCTGTGAAACTTTTCCAATTCAATTTCTGCATCCTTTGGTTGGATATAAAAGAGATCACATCCCAAAGTTGCAGATTATGTAAAAATATTTTTTTTTAATTTTTGTTAAATTATATGAAGTAAACTTAATCTATTTTAATAATATAAATTTAAATTAATTCAGTTAAATATAAATAAATTTTTAGCTTATTAATTCGTAAATTGCAATATTTCTCTTTTTCTTGTCATTCTAAGGGAGGAATGAAAGCTGTTGTTTGGGCTGACACATTTCAAGTGATAGTACTTTACACAGCAATGCTTGTCATTCTAATAAAAGGAACAAATGAGATTGGCGGTTTCATGAATGTCTGGAAAACAAATGCACGGTTTAACAGAACAGATATATTCAAGTAAGTAACACCTATCATTATTGTACTTGTTAATAACTGGAAAAATCCTGTATTTCACAACAGTAAGATTTAGAAAGTTCTGAATGAGATTCAGAAACATACTCAGCTGTTTCTTAAATTTACTTTATAACACCAATAATACTGCACTGTCATGAATTGAATTCAGATTTCAAAAATTCTTCTAACTAATTACTAAATCATCAAAAGTAAAAAAATCATCTAATTCACAAAAACTAGATTCCTTTTATGCTCTAAATCTACTAGAAGTTTATAAGTTTGAGTGTTACATGCAGAGTTTATGTACTCATACTTAACAACCAGTTCTCTCAATCTGATTTCTCAGTTCGTATAGATTACTATCTACATATTGTTGTAGCAAAAATAATCTACCAGATTAACTCTACCCAAGATTATTATGTTTATTAAAAGCAGATTTTTTAAATTAGATTAAGAAAATTTCACCTTGATAAAATTGTTAGCAATGTTCAAATTTTTGGCTATGCCATTCTACATATTACAGGAAGATGATTCTTCTTTAGGTGCTGTCTCCTCTAAAAAGGTTGGCAAATGATCTTGACAACCATGATTCAGGATGTTGCAGCTCTAAACTAATCTGTGGAGCTGCACTTAAATTACACTCTCAAGTTATTAAAAACCAGATTATGCATTTTCTACCTGGACCTCCTTTGCCAATAATTTTCCCCTGAATTATTACATGGAATAAGCTGTACTTCTCCCTTCTCATCATGTAACCCAAATATTCCAATTTTCATATTATTATGGTTCTTACAATATTTTTCTCCTTCTATATAATTTTGATAACACTCATGTTTGTTATACAATCTACCATCTCAATAAAAAAAAATCCTTTGATATGACAACATTTTCAATGCCTTCAGTTTGTTATATAGTAATGTGTTTCAAGGTCAAAATATTACCGAGAACAAAATTATAATAAGACGTAACAAAGTTATAATAATTGTAGTAAGGTCTTTACTGTGCAGATGTTTCCACTGCTTAAGATAGTTAAAAAATTGTAAAGAATAATTATTTATGTAAAGTATAAAATAAAGTAAATTATTTACTTTATTTTGTTTTTATTGTTAAATGATACCTGCATAAGCTTTGGCTTGTGGGTATATAATGAAATAAGATAAGATAACAAAATTCCAGACCTGATTTGGAACAAACCAGGGACCTTAGTGTTAAGGCCAGTTGCGCTCTCCACTACACTGATGGTCTAGCAGGTTTACCTCACCATAAACAAATTGAATTCTATATTGGTGAACATGTTATGCCAGGCAGTCACATCCAATGATTATTTTGAAGCAATCCCTTCTACAAATTAGGCTAACCTCTTTCTTCTCTGTTATTATTTTTAAATATTTTAAATATTGGCAAAGTCATACGAGTAAAACCTTACTTACATGCCGCAAAAAGAAACATTTTCATTACGCTTTAATATTTCAACATATTTTGTCATAGTACAAAAATAACGATTGGTATATATAATGTCTTTAAAACTTTTTTCTTAGCTTGAACTGGGATCCAACACAGAGATACTCAGCACTTTCAGCATTAATAGGTTCTGGATTTCTTCACATAGCATTTTACGGAGGAAATCAGTTACAAGTTCAAAGATACTTTTCGGTCAAATCTAATGAACAAGCTGTAAGGTAAGTTTTTGATTTACATGTAGACATTATTTTCATACAGAAAAAATATTAAGAAATCATATCACAAACGAGAAACAGAATACTGATAATTTTGTTGAATGAAGTATCCGGAGTACTACTGACTTTTTGAAACAGATCATGCAATTAGAAAAATAATTTGGTATTGTAACTGTGGGTTTTAACGTATTAAAATTTTCAGACCCTAACTGGGAATCAAACCTGGGACTTTCACTATTTAGGCTAGCTGTTACTACGTCATGGAGGCGGTCTGTTTAAATTTCTGTTTGTTATGCACTATTGTTTATTATTTACCCACCGGGTTGGTCTAGAGGTAAAGTTGTCACCAAAATCAGCTGTTTAATTAGCTGTTTAGCTGTTTAACCAAAATCAGCTGTAGACAGTGGTTACCGGTGTACTTTGATGGTTGGGGTTTAATTAACCATACTCTCTCAGGAATGGTTGGCCTGGGTCTGTACAAGACTGCACCTCATTTACATGTCATACACATCATCCTCATCTCATTGGGTCATGGGGTTGCTTATTGTTCTAAATTGAACAGATTGCAATGTACACAAATTAGGAATAAAAAAATAAATAAATAAAATAAAATTGTTTATTATAAATGAATACGAGAGGAAAAGACTTGTTATTTTTATTGCCTATATATAATAATATAAGACAAATTGTTACTTTTAAAGTAGCGTAATTAACAAATCCATTTAAGGCCAACATTCAAAGAAAACAATTGAAAACCTTTTATTAGATTCTCATTGATGTATTAAATGAAATAGAACTTTTTATTAATGTATTTTGGTAGTCAGGAAACGTTTTATATTAAATAACCATTTAAGTTTATGACTACATTATGGTAAATTTTTGACATAAATTGACATAAATTTGAAGAGGGCATCCAGTGGTTTTTTCATGTATGGCTGTCAGCTGGTCACCATACAAAGTTGCTCACCCAGTGGGTGCTCAACAATAATTTAACAAGTGTATTTTTACCAATGATTGGACTGGGCTGGTCCAAAGAACAAACAAAAATATTAATACCATATTTAATTTAGTTAGATGTTCATGAATGCTACTTAATCTTTCTACCTTATTTTAAATTGTAGGCTAATGCACTGAAATTACTTTTACAATTTTTTTTTATTTTGCTGTCTCAGAGATAGCTACTACATGGACAATTTTCAGTTTTTTTTTTTTTTTTTTTTTTTTGGTTTTACATCCGACTCTTCAGCAATTACTGCTAATGCAGACGGTGAAGGTTGAAATGAGTTTTTGTAACATATGAAAATATGCCATGAATGGGATTCAAACCCAAGACCATATGATGAGAGGCACGTTACCTCTCATCACGTATATGGGCGTATATGGGGTATTACGTATATGGGGGAGCACGTTACCTACTACACCAATGCGGCCGGCAATTTTTAGTATTTAAAGTAATTTATCATACAATGTGTACTATGCAAGACTCATTCAATGAAATCATTATATTCTAATGCTCATTAATTAGTAATGGTCATATTTTATTGTTTAAACTTATTTATTTTTAGTTTTTTTTTAAATTTTAAATCACAACTGCTTTGGTTATTAGTGACTACAAAATTGGTTAGGGTATAGAATCAGAGGTTTTTTATATGTAATAATTTCCACTCACTAACTAGGAATTCAACGCTGGATTTTTTTCTTTGCAGGGTGCAGTGTAGTCTAGCGCTCTAACCACTGGAATATTGAAGCAGATTATTGTTTTATCTATTTTTATAAAACACATTTTACATTTTATTAAAATATAACTATTTGTTATCATGTATTAAAACAAAATACCATTATTTATTTTGGTTTAACAAACACATAATGTAATTGAGTAAAATTATTAAAAATACATTTTTTAATTTTCTAGAATGCTGTGGGTTAACTCAATTGGATGGACATTTGTTGTTTTGCTGACTGTTTACACTGGAATGTTAATTTTTGCAAAATACAGTTCATGTGATCCTCTTTCAGCTGGAGTAAGTAATTTCTAATTATTCGAAATTTTATGTTATTTTCCAAATTTCTAAATAAGTAAATAATCTTTATTGTCAAATAAAATTATATACTTTGTAGAAATTATAAGTCAGAAAAATTTAGGGTGGAAAATGAGAAGTTTGTACTGCTGCAGAGAAAGCAATTAGGTGGGTGACCAGAAATTTTCTTGGAGTGGCCAATGAACCTTGACCAGGACAGCCAAACTTTGAATTAAAACTAATTGATTACAAATTATTCCTTATAGTTTTTTGTGTTCATAATTTTACTAATTAACTTATTTTTAAAAATTGTTCATTAAACAGTTGTCACTTTCTTTAACAAAAAAGATAAAAAATAAATAGAACAATTCAAAGTATTTATACATAAATAAACAATCAATTTAAAAATTTGGTACAATTTTTAAACATAAATTTGAATAAGTTTGAATATGAAATGGTAGACGTCTGATTATTTACTACTTGAGCTTGACTAGCTTTGCCTGATTCTTTAATTACTGCCTGATTCCTTATGTTTGGAACTGATTGATTAAACAAATCAATATCAAATTCTTTGAATACAAAATCCAATAAATATTTCAGAATATTTAGTGTTAACATATTACGAGGGTGGTCTGAAAAGTTTCCGACCTCTACGTGAAGATAACAGCACTCGTAAACGATAGCTAGTGAATTTCATTGTTCATCTGCTGACAGTTACTCACCAAAGTTTCAGCCATTTTGGATGTGCAGTTGTTATGTAACAGTCGTTTGAGTGAGTTGTTGTGAGTGTTTTTGTGAAAACGGACAAAATCGAGTATCGAGCTGTCATGAAATATTTGTTTTTGAAAGGCAATACCCCTACGCAAATCAAAGATGAGTTGGATTCTGTGTATGGGGACTCTGCACCATCATTTACCACAGTGAAATTTTGGGCAGCTGAATTTAAACGTGGCCGTAAGAGCTTGGGAGACGATGAACGTTCGGGACGTCCAAAAACTGCAACTACCAACGAAAACATCGCCAAAGTTCACCAAATGGTGCTAGACGACCGCCGAATCAAAGTGAGAGAGACAGCAGAGGTTATGAAGATGTCAAAAGCACGTGTTTGGCACATATTAAATCAACATTTAGGCATGAGAAGCTGTACGCACGTTGGCTGCCGCGTTTGGTCACGTTAGACCAAAAATGTGTTCGAATGAACATTTCCAACGCTCTGTTGGCGCAGTTTAGGCGCAATAAATCCAAGTTTTGGCGCCGATTATTACAGTAGATGAAACTTGGATACACCATTATACGCTCGAAACAAAAATACAGTCCAAACAGTGGACTGCAAAGGAGAAACTGGCTCCAAGAAAAGCAAAAACTGTTTTTTCGGCTGAGAAAGTGATGGCCACTGTTTTTTTGGGATAGTCATGGAGTTATTTTAATTAATTATCTAAAAAAGGAAAAACCATTACAGAAGCATACTACGCATCATTGCTTGACAAGCTAAAGGCAGAATTTGTGGAAAAACGGCCACATTTGCAGAAATAGAAAATCCTGTTTCACCAAGACAACGCACCGTCTCACACCTCAGCGGTTCCCATGACGAAAATCCACAAATTACGGTTTGAACTGCTTGATCAACCGCCTTACTCACCAGATCTATCCCCAAGCAACTTCTTTTTGTTCTCTCATCTAACAATTGCGCTCGGAGGACAGAGATTTTTGTCAAATGAAGAGGCAATCACCTTCGTGAACAACATTTTTGCAAAGAAAAATGCCGAGTACTATTTGGACGGGTTAAAGAGATGGGAGCATCGCTGGGAGAAGTGTGTAGAGTTACGAGAAGACTATGTTGAAAAATAAATAAAAAAATTTCAAAAAAAATGTCTTTTATCTTTGTTAGGTCGGAAACTTTTTAGACCACCCTCGTATATCAGTACGATAAAACTGGAGTTGAATTTTTTTGTTATTAAATCAAAGTTTCATCATTTATTTTAATGAATAAAACATTTATTTTAACATTTCATTTTTATGGTACATATTTTAAATTTATATAAATTTTTTCCAATTTCAGATAATAAAAAGTCCAGATGAACTATTTCCTTTATACGTAATAGATACTCTACAAGACTATCCTGGTATTCCTGGACTATTTATATCTGGAATTTTCAGTGCTGGTTTAAGGTATTTGTTCCATATGTTTTTCTAAATTTTCGTTTCATAAAGGTGAGGTAAGCAGTGGATATTTTTTTCAAAACACTGAAAGAGGAGTTGTATGTATAATTTTTTTGTGATACTGGAAAAATACCAAAGAAAGTTGATTATTGGTTAAAAATAGGAAAAGATAAGTAGAATCTTGTACGAGGTCTGTTCAAAAAATAACCGAACTTTATGAATTATGCGCCAATGAGGATATTTAGCGACGTGGGGTTGGTGGCACACTGTTCTAAGTCTTTCCTTTTGTGAACACATTTTCTTGGACTGTTGATATCTCATATAATTTTCTTGGTGTTCTGTTTTTAGTACGATGTGTTTAAGTGCTAGTGACGATTTTTGCATTGTGCGAAATTTGGGAGCAAAGGTGCAACGTGAAATTTCGTGTGAAGCAGGGGAAAACTTTCACCGAAACATTTAAACTTTTGAAACAAGCTTAAGGAGATGATTCTCTGAGTTGTACGCATTGTTGTAAATAGTTTTCTCAATTTGAAAGTGGTCGCCAGACAATTGAAGATGCCCTCGACCTGGAACGCCTTTGACTTCAACTGATGGCACCCTTGTTAGGAAAATCCATAATCTGGTGCGTGTAAATCGCCGATTGACTGTCAGAGAACTTTCAGAAGAGGTTGGCATCTCAGTTGGATCATACCATGAAATTTTGACTGAAAAATTGAACTTGCATCGAGTTGCAGCAAAGTTTGTTCCCCGTTTGATGACCGAACAGCAAAAAGAACATCATGTGGACGTTTGTCGGACTTCTTGAACAACCCAATGATGATACAACATTCAGGTAAAGGATCATAACAGGAGACGAAAACTGGGTTTACGGCTACGGCATTGAGACAAAAGTGCAGTAATCACAACGGGTTGACAAAAATTTCACATTACAAAAATCGTCACTAGCACTTAAACACGTCGTACTAAAAACACAACACCACGAAAAGTAAATGAGATATCAACAATCCAAAAACATATGTTTAATAAAGAAAGACGTAGAGTAGTGTGCTGCCAACCACATGTCGCTAAGTATCCCTGTTTGCGCGTAATTCAAAAAGTTTGGTTATTTTTTGAACAGACCTTGTATATTACTTGTATTACTTTGGTATGAATCAGAAAACTGATCTTCAAAAAAATACGAACAGTATTTTTGTGGTATTTTAAATAGTTTGGAATGCCGGCTAAATCAGTTACCCAACTTTCTGATTATGTGCTTATAACATCAGAAATAACAGCAATATGTTTTGAATGTATTTCTGTGAGAAAAGGTGTGGTTGACAGTGCAGCAGTGTGTGGTGTGCGTGATATCTTATGGTCTAGAAAATTAACAGGTATTGAAAAGTTTAAAGTTTCCATTCCTGGGTAGGAACAGGAGAATGTTGCTAAAACGTTTAAGTTCAGTCCAAAACAATTAAGTAAATTTAAATCATGTATACAGGTGAACTGATGTGTAAAATATTTTTTTAAGGTCACAACACATATTTTTTGCCAGAAATTGCATAAACTGTTTGTTCTACTTTGAAGACTAGTACCTTTTTACCTTTTATTATTGATTTCTACATAAAACAGGTTCAAAGTTGCTTAAAAATTCTGTTTTTAAGCCCTAGTTATGAAACATTTTCAGGACATAACTCCTGGACACCCTCCTGATGAATCCTTCTGAACAGTCCTGGTATCACCTAATAAAAAGGCCTACACACACCAATAGTTGGTCCCAGTGTAAGGTAATAGATCGTTGGTCTCAGGTTACACTGAATATAACTAAATAAATAAACTTCATTGTCACATAATATGAATTATGTATGACAAGTCAAAAAATTACAGTAGGGAATGGGAAGATTATTCTATTGAACGGAATGCAAAAAGGAGACTGACCAAGTATTTGCTTAAGAGCACAAACCTTGACCAGGACAGCCAAATATTAAACTAAAACTAATTGATTATAAATTAATTCTTGATATGAATTATGTTCATTACCAAAAGTCAACTTACTGATTGATTATATTATAGTCAGTTTATGCTTTCATTAACAAACAAAAAAATCATTGTAGATAAGAAATAACTGTATGGTACAACAATACAAAAATTTCTGTATAAACAACTCATTAAAAGAGTTTAACTAAATTTTATACATATATTTGAAAAAAGACTTCTAATATTTGATTAAAATTAAAAATAACTATAAGAAAATAAGAAAAACTAACAATAAGAAAATAACAATAAGAAAAACTAAATATAGGTAACATAGAAAATGTACACAGATATAATCATTTGTCAATGTGATGGAAGTTGTTGGTAGCAGATTAATAAATAGGAAACAATTAGCAATAGTAACGTATGTAGGATGGTTGTGGGAAATAAGTTTATATTTTATGGAGCATCACTTACAAAAACATGCCTGTTAAAATGACAACCCAGTTTCCGACTAAAAATAAATAAATGCTCTAGCTATCTATGAAAATAAATAAAGGTTTCTTTGTGGGTTTTAGTGCACCCCGGTGAAAGGTGTTTTACATTAAACTGTTGATAACTAAAATTTAAGACTCAAAAATTTAATTCTGATGACTTAAAACAGTTTTTTTAATTAGAAACATTTTCCCCAGTATTCTACTAGAATATGATCCCTACCTGACGATTTATGTAACTCTCGTTTGTTTCTCTTGGAGATTAGTGCAACAAGTTGCCTCCATATTCTCTCTGCAGTTCAAAGTTTGGTGCAGCCTGTAAACCATCTACAGTAGACTTTAATAAAATATTTTGGAAACATTTCACAGCTAAAAACAAAGAAGTACGTTAACAACACAATAAACATAAGATTGTGATTCCAGCGACCTGTCAGTGGATGGTGCTCTCCATGTAAATCACTCATGTGTCATTCATTTTTTCACTCACCGTTATAGTCACTGGTTCTTTTATTTTTAACAATATTGTGAATTACACTAATAAAGTTAAAAAAAGATTGTGTGGTTAGAAGGTTAGAGTTTAAGAACAACACGTAGTCCCACAAATTTTATGTATGTGGTTAACTATTTAAACTACTTCGGTCATTTATTTCTTATTCAAAAATCAATTTGACATTTTATACAATCTCATAATGAAGCTTTCATAAACCAGACTTCCAAGCTAAAATTCTGACTAAAATTTACTGACTTTTTATTAACCCAAAACCTTTTTTTTACTATTTTCTTAACTATCAAATAAAACAGGAATTAATCTCATATAAATTAAGACATTATCATTATAAAATAAAAATATTTTATAATTCAACTCAGGCTTGTATATAACTACACAAAAACTATTGATTTGTCCTAACAGTTAAGAGAATTTTACTCAACACTTTTTATGATATAAGGAATAACATTCAGGTAACAATGTATGAATAGAAAACACAAGAAAAAAATCACTAAATTAAAAGTTTTTATACCTACACAATAATTTTTCTGTGATTGAATCTCTAGACTTATCAAATTATTTTTAAAAAGTAACTCTATAAAATTTTCCAGTACTGTTTCAACAGGTGTCAATTCCCTTGCAGCAATTTGGTTTGCAGAGTTAGACGGAACCAAATTCAAGGAGCAGTTAACGGAAAAGCAAGCTGGTTTAACAGTTAAAGGAATGGCACTCGGATTTGGTGTTGTTTCATACTTATTAGTTTTCTTGGTACCTTACATGGGAGGATTAGTGCCTGTAAGTATTCAATAAAAAGAATAAAATAGATCTTTTACATCATAATGTAAGTACATAGAACATACTTTGTAAAGAATACATTAGTTTTGTATACTATTGAACAACTTGGTCAGCTGGTTGAAAACTACTTACCTACTTTTAAATTTTAGCAAAAAAAAAATCAAAATTTAACAGGATAATGTTCTAGGACAGCGTTAGAAGAGTTAATGAATGTGATTGTCCTCCCTCTCTAAAGAATGTGAGACTTATATTATCGCAAATCTGGGTGATTCTATCCTTTTTTTAAATTGACATTTCCTATATAGTATTTACATTCACTAATCGACAACTCTGGTCTTTACACTTTATCAAATCACCTGCCTTTATAACATAAATGGCATCACGTTGCATTTCTCTGTATATATAAAATAATAACCTTAGAAAACTTATGATGTTGTAATTTACCTATAAAACATTCTTAATAATTTTCTACAAGTTTCTGAAATGAGATAATATGAAGATAAAATCACTTCCACATTCCTCGATTTGCAACCACTTTGTTTAGTGATGTCATTAAATATTCATAAAATGTTTATTTTGTGGGAATAACCTCTTGAATTGCTTATCCAGTGATGTCATCACTGGCTTTGAAAACAAATTAATTCATCTGATACCATCAGCACGCTGTTATATAAAATATCTACCGTAGCTTTTCCTACAAAATTTAGTGAAAAACTATTTCTTGCCTATGTAAACATATTTTCTCTAAATTACAACATGTGAATACAACATAAGTTTTTATTCTGAAGAACAAAACAGTTGAAGAAA
The DNA here is from genome assembly GCA_035578175.1 of Catonia carolina. Classification (NCBI taxonomy): domain Eukaryota; kingdom Metazoa; phylum Arthropoda; class Insecta; order Hemiptera; family Achilidae; genus Catonia; species Catonia carolina. Next base: position 101,195,116 of record JAQMRL010000001.1, on the reverse strand, counting down.
CTCGCTGTCAGTCGTTACTTATTTCTACAATAACAACATTACTTTGCTATTATAATTTATAATTTATATTTGGGTTCAAAATATTATTCAGCACTATAATTTAAAAAATATTTTGTATTCTACCAAATTAACTGATATTATTGCAACTGATATATTTATCTTATTTGCTCTTTGTATTCATGTACACTGTTTATTTCTGCAATTTTATTATTATACTGGTATTCTCCATCTTTAAGTTTGTTATTTAATTATTTGAGATGTCATTTATTTGAGTTATTACTTTTTCAGGTAGCAATAGCACTCTCTGGAGTTTTTGCTGGTTCAATATTCGGTTTATTTGTGTTAGGAATGTTCATGAAAAAAGCAAATACTTGGGTAAATACACATTTTTTTATTACTTTGCAGTAAATATATAAATAAATCACAGTTTATATTAATTTAGTTCTCAAATTTAGCTTAAAAAATTGTTAATTTTGTTGTATATATACCATGTGACCATGTTGTAATTCAGTTCTAGTTAAGCAGTTGATTGTCATAACATTTAATTGATTGGTAAATAAAATAAGTGCAAAATTCTTTAATTCTATCTAAGGGCTACTTCCCCCTGTCAATTAAACAAGTGAATCTTCATAAGAGAGTTTATTGGTTACATACAGGGCGCGACAGAACCGACTAAGCAGTTTCAACCAACAACTGCAATGGCCGTGGCGAAAGTAGGCAGTTGCATGTGATCTCCTTTTGTTCCGTCGGTGATCCCATTACAGTAGCCAACATGGTTTAGACTGGAGCACAAATCCAGCAGACCACACCAATCACCAAGATCTGAGTGAGCTAATGCTTGCACAGATCCGCCCGGAGGGAGCTATTTTCAGTAGTGACGAGGCACATTTTAATGTCAGTGGAATCATGAACAAACAGAACTTCCGCTACTGGACTGAAAATAACTCTTAAGTTTTTCAAGAAAGGCAACTATATTCCTCTAAACTAATGTTGTGGTGTGCTGTTTCACAATTTGGCATGATAGGCCTTTTTTGAGGATAAAAGTGTGACAGTGACCATGAATTCTGGAAATTATGTTGCAGTGTTGCAAAATTTTCTGCAGCTCAGAATTGAAGACATTGTTGCAGAAGATGGCTTGAGGGACTTGTGGTTCCAACAGGATGGAGCTACAGCTGACACAGCCCGAATTTCACTTAATGTTTTAAGAGAAATGTTTTTAGGACGTCTAGTCTCTTTGAGGGATGATGTGCTGTGGCCTGCGTGGTCACCAGATTTAAGCAACTGTGACTTATTTCTTTGGGTCTATCTGATAGAAAAGGGGTTTAAACGCCCTCACACCCTACCAAAGCTATGGGAGTGGATTATAGAAAAAGTGAATGCAATACCCTGTGATATGACTACACGAGCTGTTCAAAACTTTAGAGATAGTCTCGAAAAGTGTATTGCTGCTAATGGCAGCCATCTTGAGGACATTATTTTCAAACTGGTTTAATGTGAAATGGAATACAATACTAAATTTGAAAATTAAAACATTTTCTCTCTATATACCCAGATTATTTTTTATTACTCCTCAAAACTGCTTAATTGGTTCTGCTGCACCCTGTATTTCAGTCGTCAAATTAAGTACCATTTTACATCACGCATTCTTCTGGTTATGCAGAAGTTATATTATGAATGAGAATTTACAACAGTAATAATGTTTAGGATAGTAAGTTAAAATGGTAAAATGAAGAAGTAATTGTGTGGATGTTATGAATGTTATCTAGAATTTGTAAAATTATCTGAACCAAGAAACTGAAAGAGAACTTGTGTTATTGTTACTTTCTATTATTGTACTTACATTCAATTGACATATTTTTTATGAATGAAGACAGTGCATTGCATTGAATCTCTTGTTTCTACCACAGGTTTTTTCTTTGTTTAGTTCACAGTATTGACCTCAATATTGAAGTAGTGCATTGTTACTTTGTTTCAAACTTTGTATCGTTTTCAGCAAATTGCCACACCTATTTTAAGATACGTAAACTCTTTCAGAGAACCTATTATGTTTTATCTGTGAAACACTGTACTCACTGTAAAAAAATTGAGCAAGTTAATAAGTTTATCGATGTATTTAAGTACAATATCAATTTTAAGATACTTTTATTTAGATGTTGTTTCTAAAGTTTTCTTCAATAAGAATTTAAGTTCATAATAAAAATATATTTTGTTCTTTGGACTATAGACCTCCAACCTAAAAATCATTTTGTTTCATTAAATAAATAAACTGCTTTCAGTTTCTTTTTGCAAAAAGGAGCAAAAATACACTGGCATTCACCTGGATCGGCCAGAGAAAGCTTTGTAAAACTCTTGATTAGGACAACCAAACATTGTACTAAAACTGCTTGATTACTCATCAATTCTTGATATTTTATGGCGGTCATTGTCACAAATCAACTTACTGATAGCTCATTAAACAGTTTACCCTTTTATAACAGATGAAAAATAATTATGTGACGCAAGGATACAAAATATTTACTTATATACAAACAACAATAAAATTTTAACCTAAAATGATAGCCTACACAAGTTTGAACACAAATTGATAGATTTTTGATACTAACTTTAAGTAGACCCACCTTGTTGGTTTAGTGGTAAAGTTGTCGCCACGAATCACTGTTCAATAGCTGATTTTCGGAGGCAAAGGTTTCGTGGTTCGAATCCTAGTAAAGGTTTTACTTTTATATGGGTTTGAATATTAGACAGTGGTTACTGGTACACAGTACTTTGATGGTTGGGTTTCAATTAACTATGCCCTCTAAGGAATAGTCGGCCTGAGGCTGAATTAGTCTAAACCTCATTTACACATCATATGTATCATTGGATCATGGGGTGGCTTATTGTTCTTAAAGAGAAACAATTGCAACATACCCACAGTAGGGATTAAAAAGAGAACTAAGTTAAAAAATATGAATAAAAGAAAATACTGAATATATTATTTAAAATATACAAGATAGGTTGCTTTTTTATTTTATTAGAAAGAAATATTTAATTACCATGAACTTGCTCAATAAATGTTTACTCGAACAAGCTAGTTATATCAAGGTTTACAGATATTTATTTCAGCTGATATTAATATTATCAGATTGTCTTCCTAACAGAAACTGTTGGAGTTTAATTTAAAAAGCTGTATAAGCTGTTTTGTAGTGCTAAATAGTATGTTAGTCATAGATCAGTTCTTATAGGTGGATAAATATGGAAATAATACCATCTTAAGATTAAATTTAGTTGAACTATAGATATACTTAGATTGATTCAAATTTTATTAGCAGTAAGTACTTTTAGACTTAGTCTACTCAAAATTCTATCACACTAACAAAATTGTCATGGTCAAATCTTACAGATTGTTGCTTGCTGTATTGTTGTGATCTCCACTTTATTAATCTTACTATAAAATTATGTTCGTTATTTTTATTTAATTTTTTTTAATATAATGTGGGTCATTCGGAAAGTAAAAAAGTTTTCTGTATTTTGAATTTTTTTATTATAGACAAACAAAACTTTTTTACAACATATCTGATACTTAAACTATTTTTCTATACAGTAGCTGTAAAAATTTAAACACTTGTCGTACCATTTCACCAATTTTGCTATACCCTTTGCATAATCAGTTGCTGCCAAGTTGTTTAACCATTCACTAACAGCCTCTTTCAGTTTGTCATCACTTCTATAGCGGTTCCCATCCAAAAAGTCCTTCAGTTTTGGAAAGAGATGAAAATCACTCAGGGCCAAGTCCAAGCTATAGTCCATATGATCAAAAAGCTCTCATCAAAACTGTTGCAGCAAGTTCTTCATCAATGCAGCAGAATGTGATCGTGCGTTATTGCGCAAAAGCCCAATGCCGCTAGACAACAGTCCGCTGAAACTTAATGCACAATTTTTGAATTGAAGCTTTGTTCATTACGTTAACATAAACTCTGCTATTTTACTGTAAATTTCGTAAATCCCACCCTTTAGGATTCAAAAAGCATATTACACGACGGACCTCACACTTGGCAGGATCATTAATTTTGTTTTCAATTTTTTCATCATTCATCATTAATTCTTAATTTTCATTTTAAAGATACAAATAATCAATACATGACTGTATCGGTTCGCTTTTGGTACCAGACTGGCCCAAAGTGAGCCAAAATTAAATTATTAGCTTAATGACTAGGCAGCAGAGGTGGTGGGGGAACTGCGCAGCCATCAGATCAAAACTTTCTTTACTTTCCGAATGACCCTCTAGAATAAATTATAACAGTTATTTTGTTTCTTCAGTTACCATGTAGAAATTTTGCTGGATTTTGTTTATAAGCAAAGAAATTTATGTTGTATTTTAGGGAGGAACAGCAGGATTGCTCTCAAGCATTGGACTACTAATCTGGATGATACTGGGTGCAATAATTGCAAATAATACAGGGCAGATTGTCCACCCTCCTCTCAGTACATCCATCGATCAGTGCCCGGGGAATTTCAGTACAACGGTTGCAAGGTAACTACTAAATATTATATTAAATTCATTTACCTTTCACAATATTTCAAGCAAAACTGATGATGCAACGGAAAATCTAAGTAACATATTTCAAAATATAACTCAAATCTCTGTTACATAGAAATATTTGTTATGAAGAGGTACAAAAAGGAATTATAATAGGAAATCCCAGCTTAATCATTTTATTACAAATTTTTTGCATGATTTTTGGTGGAAAGTACACTTATTTGTATTAATAATGTTACAGAAAGATAAACCAGTAAATGTATTTTTGCGCATATTTTATATGTTTACCTAAAAAATCTGCCCATAAGAGACAGGTGGAGTGTTAAATTATTTACACTCAATCTGTTCATTGCAGGACTAAAATAAATAGTTCTGTTTTTTATCACATGGTCAGCCAATTAAATGACTGAATCATTTAAGAACAGAGGAGGTAGAGGAGTAAAAGACACTAATCAGAGTTATTTCCTCTGAAAGTAATAAAGTTTATTATACAGCCAGACCTGTGGTGAATGAAGTGAAGGTGTTATTTGCAGAGTGGAAAATATGTGATTTTCAGAGGGCCCGGCATGCTGATAAGCGTACTTGTCCACTCAGTGAGGAAGGCAAAGGTAAACCAACTCACTTCTCGTTTTACTTAGTAAAACCTCTACAGGTTCAAACCAGCTTTTCGGCTGATGACCTAAACAACACCTAAAAAATATTGCCCGTAACAGGTAAGGGGAGTGTTTTATTTGTGCACTCAATGAGCTAGTTCCAGGGCTTCAAAAAATGGTTCTGTTTCTTATCACATGGTCAGCCATTTATATGACTAAAGCATTTTGAAAACAGAAGTAGAGGTGTAAATGACACCTAATAATGAGTAATGAATTTCATTATACAGCCAGACTCTTTTGTAAATGAAGTGAAGGTGTCATTTACAGGGTAGAAAGTAGATCCTCTTAAGAGGGCCTGGCATCCTGATAAGCATAATTTTCCACTCAGTGAGGAAGGCTAAACCAACTTACTCTTCGTTTTACTTAGTTAAGCCTATAAAGGTTCAAACCAGCCTTTTGGCTGACGGCTTAAACAACACCTAAAAATAATTTTGTGTATATGGTAGTTTATATTAATAGGACTTATCTCGTAAATAGAATGAATGTTCGCTATACAAAAAAGTGTATGAACCCAACAATTAATAAAAGTCTATATAGAAATTTTATTGGTATAGTCAATATAGTATGTTCGATAACAAATTTGTGAGAATAAATTTTTTACAACCAGTTTAAAAAAATAACTGGTCATTTTTTAATGGCATTAGGAATGCTTTAAGTTTGTAAAATATATACTAATACAATTAGGTACAAAAATGAAAAGAGTAACTACCCAAAAACTCACAAGAAGTTTAAAATACTAAATTTAGTATCATTATTTTTACAAAACAAGAATTTCTTTTACTATTTTATTTAATAAAGGTATGAATTTGTATGTTGAAGCAATTTTATATATATGCTTAACTAACATGTGACAGTGCAGTAAAAAAAAGTTGTAAATTATAAGGGTTGATTAAATAGAGTTTTGCTATACTTGTGTTTGACTGTATTATACAGTGCTGTTAACTATATTGTTTGTTAAAACAAGATATTTATTAGAAAATTGAACCAAATCCAAATCAAAGCAAATCCACTTCCATTATTCATCAGAAATGTTTATTAGGTTTGCGTAAGTTTTGAGAGTTTTTTGAAACTTCTCATAGAAAAATCTTTGATCGTATTATCATATAATCTACCTCACTTTTTTTTCTTCCTAGAATTAAAAGTAGAACAGCTTAATAGATCACAACATTATACAATGGATAAAATATTCATCAGTGAAGTTTTCTAAAGTCTGAATAAAATTTACACAAGGCTTTCTGTGTGGCACAGCTGGTTTGTGACTCAAAGGTTCTGGTTAAGAACCATGAGAAATCACCTAAAAAATTTGTAGTGTTTCTATTAATATTTACACAAATATTTCACACTATTCCACTGTAACTGGAAACGGACAGACAGTTCATAATTTTTAAAAAGTGTTTTTTTTATATCTGACTGTTTTGTGACTTCTGCTAATGCAGACGGTTAAAAAATAATAGAGTATGTTTTTAATTAATTGTTTATTGTTTATGGTTAATCTGTTTTATTTTCAGTGCAAATGATAAAGGTGAAGCTTTTTTTCTGTACCGGATTTCATATTTGTGGTACTGTCTCATTGCAACATTTACGACGGTCTTTGTAGGAGCAGTTGTCAGTATTCTAGCAGACTGTCTTTCACTGGCAAAATCAAAAATAAAAAAAAAATCAGATAAAATTTTTAATAGTTCTTCTGAGAATGCTGATATTGAACAAAAGCTAAATCATCTGCTTCTATTTGATGGTATTGCAAAGTCAAGAGCTGCAATAGTGTTAAGTGAACAAGGGCAATTCAATAACAAAGCATCTTTAAGTGAAGCGTAGCTTTAAGTACTATACAGCTTACTTAATTATAATGAGGAATTTCAATAACCTTATTGGATACAATCAAATTCCTGACAAAATATCAAACTATTGTAACATATGACTAATGGTTCCTGCTTGAAAACTGCAGGTATTTTTCTATTGTAATTCTTTTTATCAACAAAATAATGTTCCAATTTGCTTCAGTGGCATAAATGGTAGCATATTTGGCTCCAAAGGCAAAACTTTTAAGATAGTTTCTTAGCTAACAACATGATTCCTGAGAACTATGATATTGATGTTAGTAAATAAAAATTGTTTGTTTCTTTAGTACTGAAGAAAAATAATGTTTGTTTTTTTTTCAAAAAATTAAAATTTAAGTTGTAAAAAGATGAGTAGTGTAAAGAGTTGGGTCTGACTGCAAAAGAGTAGTGGGTGTTGTCACTACAGACCAGTTAATAGGGTAGGGAATATTTGTTTCCATTATTATGTTGTTTTACAAATCTATTTACAGCAACGCAAAATGTTGAAACTTAGTTATTCATGTTATTTTGATCAAACTAGCCAGAAAACCATTCAAAATAATACCATTGCTAACAAACAAACATGGAGATTTGTTAACAGATTCCAATAGTAGTCTTCTAATAGTAGCTTTTTAATATACTTGGTGTTTCATGATGTCACAGCTAGCAGCTGAGGATGGGTCAACCATTTCTTCCTCTACTCACATTAGGTATTAAATAGACCTAAGTATTTTTATGAAAGAATATTTTGTAATTTTTAATATAGAAGAAAATTCATTTGTATATTACATTGTTAAATTGTATATTACATTTTTCAATACATTTTTTTACAAAAATATGTTGACTTGTATAAATTTAACCCAGTTTGTGGAACCATTAAATTAGTGTGTATTATTTTCATTTTTTTCTTAAAGAGGAAGTCTACCTTGAATATCACAAAAATTATTTTAGCAAATTTCATTTTTTGATTAATTATACAGTTCAAAATTTTCAGAATAAAATGGTATAATTACTTTGTTCCTGCACCATCTGGAAGTATATAAAAGATTAAAGTTTTACCATACAAGACTAAAAATGTCTTGAAACTCAAAACGAATCGTAACTTAAGTTCTATGTTAGCTAGTCATAATAAATTGTTTTACCAAAATGATTGTAATTAAATATACTGTGATGTTTAAAAAGATTTTTTCATAAAATCTCATTCATCTATTTTTTATTTCACTTTGAATAATTATTTATTTACAAAATGTAAATACCTATTTTTTTCAAATATTTGGCCGGCCCGTTGGCATAGTGGCATAGTGCAATTTTGGCTTCTACACTAGGGTCTCGGGTTCGATTCCAGTCAGGTCTGGCATTTTTTCATCACTCATTTTCATTATCATCATTACCCACTGTCTGCATTAGCAGAAATTGCAAAACAGTCAGACATAAAACAAAACAATATATATATATATATATATATATATATATATATACACATCTCACCATCGTTGTGACGTCTTTTCGGATTCCCTACTCTGTGGCGTCCACCTGAAGGAGCTATATATATAAAATTATGAAAACAGTTAAAGGGGTGCAGCCTGGCTTCCATTTCGAATTTTGCCAAGTATTCACGTATAACATGAATCATAAGAATGAGAAAAATTAGTTTTATTTCACCAGCATTATAAACTCCGTCCAAACTGAGTGGTTGCTACGTCCGGCGTATATTTTGTACAAATGAACATCACTGTTGCGTCAAATTCGTACAAAATTTCTTAAATCAAAGACGTACTTAAGTCCGACAGTGTTGCCAATACCGCTGGCTTATCGCGCCTTTTCAACTGCGGTATAGCTAATTACTATTAGCACTATTTCTGTTAAAAAGTGAGTATTGGCACTAGTTGTAATCCACATTATATTGTTTTGTTCAGTCATTATTTATTGTTAAATGTTCTAAAATATTGAATATTTTCTTTAAAATAATGTCTTCTGGTATAGAGTTTCATTGTGTTCACCAGAATTAGTTTACTTTATGTTTTAAACCATTCCGAGAAAAGATCAACGAACATAATTGTGTTTGTTTTAAGTAAGGCTGCTATGCAATTGAGTAAGAGCGTTGGTTATGAGCCGTGTACAACTATCGAGAATAATCAAACTAACTTGAGTTCGAATAACATTACCAGTAACAGAAACAATTCAGATAAATACGGTTCCAATAACACGAAATGGAGACAAGTATACACAAACCTTCGTTAGTCAAACTAACGATTTTCTCTTGAGAAAATGCTAAAAAAATACACCCCAACAATTCAAAGCTAAAAAATTTAATTTTGTATGAAAACAAAATTCCTGTTAGCAATATACAGAGTGATTCAGAACTGTACGGCAATCTCTCGATAGTTCATTCTATAGCTAAAAATAAAAAATATGCTCATACAAACATAGGCTCGAAAACGCTTCGTTAGCGAGTTATACAGAGTCAAAGATTTTGCCGAAATTCAGTACCCTCGGTGAAATAAGACCATATAGACATTTTTAAGGCTGTAATACAGAGACAAATTGATAGTTTCTTACGTATTTTCACCTGATAAATTGAATAAATTTGGTCCCAGTAATGTACCTTTAGCAGTTTTAAAGATATCTCACATAAAATACCAGAATTGGGGCTAAAAATAACACATTTTTGTCTTTAACGTGAAACTACTTTTGTAAATGGTAAGTTAAAATGTACTTTTTTATTAATAATTAGATTTGTAGAAAATATAATTCTGAAAAGGTTCATGTAAATTACTTAAGAAAAAATTGAATACTAAATATTAAAATCAACTATATATTAAAATTTAATATATAATTTAAATTAATAGAGTATTAAAATTTAACTTTATTTGAAAACAAAACAAACGTAATTGTGAAAAATATTTTTAACTGCATGAAATACTAATTTTGTCCATAGGTTGGAAATAACAGCTTGCTATAGATTGAATGAACCAATCGTTCATTCAATACTATAGATTTACACACAATTAATGAATTTTAGTTTAAAAACACCGTAAAAACTAGTCATTAGTTCCCTGAAAAATATTCTCAAAGTGGCCCCCGTTTCGTTCTATACACAATTTTCGCTCGACGACATTATTTTCTAGCGCGTCTCATAACGTTAGGAGTATTCTTAATACTTTCTGTCGCTTATATTAGCTTATGCGATTCCTTTACTTTTCTTCTGTGTTATTTTGTTTTGAATAAACAATTGACTTCATCCAATCCCACAAAAAGAAGTCTGATGGCGTGAGGTCGGGAGACCGTGGTGGCCATTTTAAGCCGAAATTGTGTATTGATCAGAACAGGGGCCACTTTGAGCACCTTTTGTGGGTAACTAATAACTACTTTTTAAACTGAAGTTCATTAGTTTTATGTAAATCTACAGTATTAAATGAACAAATCAGCTGTTATTTCCAAACTATGGACAAAATTAGTTAGTATTTTATGCAGTTAAGTTTTTTTACAATTAGGTGTGTTTTGTTTTTAAATAAAGTTAACTTTAAATATCTAACATTCTACTTTTTCTTAATTTACATGAATCTTTTCAGAATTAATTTTTCTACAAATCTAATTAAGAAAAAATACACATTTATTTGCTAAGGTTACTAACTACGGACTTTAAGGGCTTCCATGAACAACAAAAACAGAAAACAGAACACCAGAAGAACAGAAGAAAGGAGAAAACCCTACAGTGAGCGAATGCTGAGAATATGGGTTACAAAAAGTGCTTCCAGAAACGTATAAAGTCGCCTAACGTAGTCTAAAATTTAGACCTGTGCTTGAGAAAAAAACACTCAGTTCTTTTAAAAGTGTAAATTCTAATTAAATCTAAATAACAATAGGGTTTAAAAATAATTAATGTAGTTTCTAAGGTAACTAAAAATATTTCATTTAAATTTTGTATCTTGATGGGTAAAGAACGTAAAATGTCATCGCAATATTTAGTAATTTTATGAAATTTTGCAATTAGGCCTATATTTCACAATTTATTAACAAAATTTATCTGACATTTAATTCTTAAACATAATCGTGTTACGAGGGTGATATCATTCTCTAGCCTGGTTTTAGGGTTGGCACTGTATATAGAAGTAGGTTGAAGGGTTATCTATATGTATAGGGATTGGATTGGTTAAACCTAGTCCAGCAATAGATTTTCATCCAGCCATCAACCATCAATCTGCCATCCAATGCCAAGAAGATTTAGAACAAGAAGATTGACTACAAAAATTGTAAGCAACAATTCAACTCTGTAACATTTCCAGGAGGACGAAATTAGACAAGAACTAAACAAGTAAAAAGAAAGAAGAGGATTAAAATATGGAGTTAGACATGGCATTGGAGAGAAAAGTGCGAGGTCATGAGAGAAGAGGGATGGAAATATGGTACTAGGGTTGACAATTCGATCCAGTGGTCTTATTCCAGGAGGGGAATGATGTTACCTTCTGGCAAGATTTTAACGAAAACAATTAGCTGTTTTTTTATAAATTATAATATAAGAAATTGAAACCGGAAAAATAAGCATATTAAATATATATAACATCAACGTATTTTACAATTATTGTCTATTCGTACATTAATAACAAATTAGTTGCTGAGATACTGAAGTACAAATTATTATTTAATGCAGTTAAATTTTTTCGCAATCACATTTGTTTTGTTTTTAAATGTTGAATTTCAATATCTAGTATTCAATTTTTTCTTAAGTTAACATGAATCTTTTCAGAATTATATTTTCTACAAATCTAATTAATAAAAATTTATCAGGTGAAAATACATAAGAGACCATCAGATTTGTCTCTTTATTACAGCCTTAAAAATATCTATATGGTCTCATTTCACCGAGGGTACTGAATTCTCGTAAAAATCTTTGACCCTGTTTAACTCGCTAACGAAGCGTTTTCGGGCCTATGTTTGTATGAACATTTTTTTTATTTTTAGCTATTGAATTAGCTACCGAGAGATTGCCGAGTAGTTCTGAATCACCCGGTATATCTCGTACTTTCTAATATTATTCTAACAGCAACTCAAGCCAGCGATAAAAGTTAGTTGAACAATCAACAGCCCCGCCGATTTTCTTAGTCAAAAGTAAATTACCGCTGTGCAATATTTTAAAACAGTCAGTCGAAGACAATTTAAAGTGTTCTTCGACAACTCAAGGTGTCACTATTTACTTTTTCAAATTCTAATAGCGACGATTACAGAAAATATATTAAATATTTACGGGAAAATAATACTGACTTTCACGCTACCAGATTATCTGAAGATAAACTATTCCGCGTAGTCATTCGTAGGTTGCATTAGTCGATGGATCACAGCCTGGTATTTTCAGAACTGAACGAGAGAGCAGTGGCGTAAGAAAAATTTTTGTTCGGGTGGTTGTTGGTTTTGACATAGTGTACTAATATACCTCTAATTCCTCAAAGTGCTTAAAAAATTAAGAGCTTTTGTTTTTACAAAGGAAATTTCAACTTAAAATTTCCATCCAGTATTTTCCCCTAGTGAAGGGCCAATTTTAGACCACGTGAGGTCACTTCTGACGTATCTGGCAGCTCTTTTTGCAGCCCACATTCTCAGCATTCGCGCACTGTAGGGTTTTCTCCTTTCTTCTGTCCACCCGGTGTTTTTTCTCGTCATCGAAACCCTTAAAATCCGTAATTAGTTGTCTAAATTTGGTTCGCTTAATTAAGTTTCTATGTTTATTCCAGTTTTCTCAATATCCTTTCTGACTTCTATAAATCGTTTATCAGACACCTTAAGTATATTGTTTAGTGTCTTAAAAATTTGTTTTACAAACCGGTTGTTATCTATTCTATACAGGTGTCCGAAAAATTGTATTCTTCTTTTTTTAATCGGTTCCATTATTCGTTCATTTTCCTTGTACAGTTTTTCACGACTTCATAACCTATATTGCCCGTCTACGATCTGCGAGCCTATATCTTGCGGAGGATCTTTCTCTCGAATTTCTCTGCATTTCTTAGACCAGCATTCCCGATCATTCAAAGGCAACCCCTCGCGTACAAACACACTGGTTTTATCACAGTACTATTATGTCTAATCTTGGGTTGTCTTGAGAGTGTTTTTTACTTATACAAGTGGTGAGTTCCTGGAAGTGCACAAGCCATCTTTTATTGTCTGTTTCTGAACGCTTCATTTTCACTTCTCTTTGGTTGTATTATCGCCCCGAGGTACTTGAAACAACTTCCCCAACCAATTCTACGATTCCCACCAGTGGTTTCAACCAATACTTCGAGCTTTCCCAATTTTCCGTATTATGTTTTCACTTGATGCGGAGCTGTTTTGATGTTCGTTATGTATTTAGTTGTCTCAAAGAAAAGCTGCAGTCCTGCTTTTTCTGTTTGTTCTTTTATCACGTTGATTTGTTCTATTGCTGTTCCGTGTTCCTAGAAACGATTGGTAGGTCGTCTGCAAAAGCTAGACAGTTTACCTTTATGCCGTTCGTTGATCCTCCAATGTGTAAAATAGGTTAAACAATCCTTTATTGGCAAGTTCCATTTCCCAATCCTGAATAACTTTCTCCAGCACACAGTTGAAAAGAACCGGTGACAGTTCATCACCCGTTTTAACGCCTGTTTTAATTTCAAACTGTTCGTAGATTTCTCCTAGAAATTTACTTTTGATAGTCTCTGTGTTAATTTTTCCATGATGATTGCCATTGTTCTGATTTCCATTTCAAATTCTCCTAAAATATTCAGTAGTGTTTCTCGGTCGATTGAATCATAAGCTCGTAAATTCAACAAATACTACCTACCACTTTTATCTCTTGAAATGTAACTTTCCAAAACTCGTTTTAGGTTTCATGAACTTTCCTTCCGTTCCTGTCCGTTTGTTGATTGTTCCAAAATAATGCGCGTCTTAGTTTCGCAAGTTGTTTTTCTTCATTCTCGTCACGTCCTTCGTAGTAGGTATTACTCCTTCGTGCATGTTTGTACAGGCTCCGAGAATCCGAAGGACTACGTGGGTAGCATGGAGCGACGGTGGATTTCCACCTGGGGTAGTTCTATTTAAGGGTTTATTTAAGGGTTATTTAAGGGTTTAAGGGTAGTTCTATTTTTCTACACGACCTAAAGAGCCGAGCGCAACCGAACCCAAACGACCTTAAAACAAGGAGTAATTTTTCAATGATCTGAATGACTAAGTTACTTCTCAACACTAAATACAGATAATTTCATCACATAACTTCATTTGTTTTTTTTAACTTCTTAGTCTAACAATACTATGGGATTTGGTTCAGATCCTAAATTTAATGACAGATCCTAAATTTCAGATCCCAAATTTTTTGTAAATTTCATCACATAACTTTATTTGTTTTTTTTTTAACTTCTTAGTCTAACAATACTATGGGATCTGGTTCAGATCCTCCTCTTTTCGATGAATTCAAGTAGCTGTAGTAGCTAAATTTTACTGATTGGTAGAGGGCATACATTTTAACTAAAAGATAATAAATTAAATGATAAATGAAAAATAAAATATATTTCATAATTATAAAAAATAATTTTAATTATTAATCATTAATGATAAGTTAAATTACAAAAAATATTCGCACTTATTGGTTCAGTAGCTACCTCTTTCAGTTTAAGTATTATTGCGCCACGTTTCTTAAATGTACGTATGGAAAACTGATAGCAATAAAAACTTCAGTAATTAGGCTTAATAACAAGTTATTTTAAATTAGTATTTTTCACATCATTATCAATATCTCTAAAAAAAGCATTGTTCAAAATGAAGTATGCTCTACCTACTTGATAGAAACCACAAAAACATTTTATTGTATTAGCTAATAGAAATTGATTTTGTTATAATTAGGGTTAGTAATTGCACCTGTGTTGTGAGTGGACTTATTTCTAGCCTCAGAGATGTAGTTTTAAATAAACTGGTTCATTGCTTTTCCTGGTTATACTCGTACTTTTTCTACGTTTCACTTTGGGAATACTTATGCTGATTTTAGGAATGTACATTAGTACCTCCCTAAAAATATTTATTACATACAAATAATATGTATATTGCCTTCAGGTAATAACCTATTTACCCCTTGGATTCAAGAAGTTAAAATGTGAATTTTTTAGTGTTTCTGTTCAACCCATGAGGAAAAAATGTGACAAATTTCAGCTCTCTAGATGATCGGGAAGTTAGAGAATTAGTAATGAATGAGTAAGTCAGTAGGGGTTTTCACACTTATAAATGTATTTAAATGTCAACTCTAAAAACAAATGCATTACAGTAGAAACCACCCTCCACACATTCAAACTTCCAATAACCCGATCTTTCCTGGATTCGTTAAGAGATAGTTATAATAATACTGTAAAAATGAGCTTTGAATAAATGAATGACTTGAAAATTTTCATCTGTTTTCATTTACAATTAACAGTTTTTAATCAGTACACTCATCTATTCCTAATTTCACTTAATTGTTTAATTTCACTATTCTATTATTATTATTTGATGATGCAATCAATATAAAACCAACTTAAAACAAGCTTGGAAGAAACTGCTTGAAGAGAAAAAAAGGATAGTAATACACAAAAAATAGAAATGACCTCATAGATGTAGAAGTCACTGATTGCTCAAAAATCTTATTTTAAGTGAACAACTTAATTTTATGAATCTCTTAACGACAAATATGTTTAATGATTAAAATATTGGAACTCATTAGATTTTAGAGTTTCATTACTCAACAACCCCAATGATCTGAACTAATCAGGACCGGATAAAATAGCTAAATTTAATATTATGCCCGCATTATCGGAAAGTTGTTGTCCGTGAAAATTCAGACGTAGTTATCATGAACGAGTGGCTGTCAACTGGCAATGAAGGTTTTCAGTTTACAGACGAAGTTTCCGTAATCATGCCGGACTGGAGTGAACGCCCGAATAAACTGACATCTGTTACACGGAGCGGCTTATTTCATAATCCTAAGCGCTGGAAATAGCACTGCAGTATGAAGAGCAGCACAACAACGTTTCCCACACAGGCGTGTTGTTTTTGAGGCGCCTGCAAAATATTGTAGCATCCATAAATAAAAAAATGGTTAATCAAAAAAAATCATCCCTGGATGCTTATTAGTAACTTTATACAGCCAGGCAGTAGTGAAAATGTATAATTTCTTTTTATTCTTAATAAACTAGAAGAAAATGTTCATCATTAAACGATTTATATTGTAAGAACATCTTGTGTTAAGAACTTGATTATGTTCGTTTTCTATTCTCAATAGCATTTAAATTTTATTTTTATTTTTAATTTTATTTTTAGTTTACTTAAAATCACATCAACAGGTCGGTTATTAGCAACTACGTCGGGTTATGAAACAGTGGGTTTTAACTTGTAAAAATTTCCAGACCCTAGCCGGGAATCGAACACGGAACCTTCACACTGTAGGCTAGCACGCTTCCAATACACTACGGAGGCGGTCGAATTTTTTTTTTTATTGTTTAGAACCCTATTAAAAATATTTTTTTCAATATAAAATTACAGTATTAATTTTCTATTTGAAAACACGTTTCATACGTAAAGAGCATGTTAAAACAAAATTAGGAAAAAGTTTGGGTTATTAGAAATTTCGGATTAGCGAGTTTGTTGTGTATTTAAATCATTAAAGATCTTTGTCGTTAACAGATTCCGGAAATAATAATTTTCCAAAAAAAAAAAAAAATTGGCGAAATTATTAGATGTTGAATTAGGCAATAAGCTTATCATTGGCTGTCACTCCATACGTGGACTAAATTACTAAAGACTACGAGACATGTGTGCTACAGTCACTCAACAATTTATTTTAAGATAATTTTCGAAAGTATTGTTTGTTAGTGTTACGTATGAACGAAAATTATTTTTTATCAAATATAAGATTTGTTAAATTTAAAGTAAATAAAATACTTTAAACTGCCACTGGCATTTTACTTAGGTAGGCTACTGAATTGTACTACTATCAGAGATAATTTATTTGTTAGTGTTTATCTAATACATAGATAATTGTGAATTCTAAAATAAGGAAGTTGTTATTATTTTAACAATAATATTAATAACGTTAAAAATAACTACAAAATCAAGTATTTTCATTTAAAAAAATAAACCTACTTGTTGTTTAGGTCAACAGCCGAAAGGCTGGTTTGAACCTCTAGAGGTTTTACTAAGTAAAAACGAGGAGTAAGGTGGTTTACCATTGCCTTCCTCACTGAGTTGAAAGAGTATGCTTATCAGCATGCCAGGCCCTCCGAAAAGCACTCACTTTCCACCCTGCAAATGACACCTTCACTTCATTCACCACAGGGTCTGGCTGCATAGTGAAATTCATTACTCTCAGAGGAGATAACTCTGACTAGTGTCTTTTACACCTCTACCTCTTCTGTTCTTAAATAGTTCAGTCATATAAGTGGCTGACTATGTGATAAGAAACAGAACTATTTTTTTTTAGCCCTGGACCAAACAGATAGAGTGCAATAAAATAACACTCCACCTGCCCGTTTTGGGCATAAACCTACTTAACGGTATAAATTTCATAGTTCAACATCTTAGCCTGTTGAAAAGATGACATGAAATTGTGAAAATATGATTTGTGTTGTATACATTAATTTTTTTTATTACACATTAAATGTTATTTGAATAACTCTAGAAATTTTCATAATCGCCATAAATGATACGTAAGTTATTAGGACTTCTGCCCGTTTTAACTCTTCAAATGCCAAGTTGTACGGTTGGGAGGTAAATAGATATTTGTTTGACTGTTCGATCATCTAGCACCCACAACAAATGATAAAACCACTTTTATGTGTTTTTCCAAATAGTTAATTTCAGCCCAGGTACTTTATTTCATGCTTAGGCCTTATATCTTAATTTATTTGATTGTCCACCAATCGATACCCTGCTAAAGATTTTAACAATTTCATCTAAGTAGCCTTTTTGATATCTTCTGAGTAGTCAGAAGATATCTGAACCATACGTTAAAACTGGCAGATACATAGATATGATAAAATCTAAAAACAAATGGTATCATTCCGCACATTACCAACCAGCATTTTTCTCACGTGTATAAACGCCTTTGAAACTTTTCCAATTTATTGACTGCATGTCGTGATTGCACTAGAGAGATATCAAATCCCAAGTAAATAAACAAATGTACTTGTTCTAAGGTTTTGTTATTTAAAACTACTTTACGATGATCTAAATCCCTGAAACCTATCACATTTGTCTTCTCCAAAGAAATCCGGAAGTTATATCGTTCAGCAGTATAGTAAATATAAACTATGACCTCTGTCAATAATCCTCAGATCTTCAAACAGCACCAATTTATCAGCGAAACTCAACATTTTAACAAGTTGAATAATTATAGAGTGTTAGTAATTATATCGAAATAGAGAAAAAAGTTACAAGGATTACTTTTGTTTTAAAAATTTTATAAAAATCTTTTTCCTCACGGAAAAATGTTGAACAAGAATTTTTGTGGCCTATTTAGTGTAAGGCAAATTCAAATTTATATCGTCAGTGGAATCAGGATAAAAAGAGAATATCTTTCATGGTGTATTAAGTATAATAATTTTTATTGATTAAATGTACTCAATAATATTAATATTATAACAATAATAACAATATGCACTAACAAAATTTCAAATTATTGAATTTAATTCTAATCTAGATGCACTGTACGGCTAAACGAGCAATAGAAATGTCAAATGGCCACAAATTTCTACAGTCGTTGAAATGTTTACGTTTACGATTCGCGTGGTCTGCAAACGACAAGGTGGTCCTTTTTTCCCACCATCATATTATCTTTGTTCTTTTCGTAACCCCATTACGAGCCAAGAACCACCGACGACAGCAAAGTCTGGTGAAAGTGGAAAGCATTTTTTAGGGCCTATTTACGAAAAAAATTATGAGCTTAGTCAAGTTTAATAATTTTTTGTACGCTTTCTGGAGTTGTCGGCAAAAAGCAAACTACGTAATTAAAACATTAAAATTGATGAAAAATTGATTAGCTTGTTCATTAAGGTCAAGTGCCTACCTTAAAAATAATTAATTAACGAAATTCAATTAAGATAGAGATACAGTGATGAGAGTAAAGTGTTATTTCTCCTTATCAGTACGATAACAAATGACGTATCTGTTACTCAGTAATTAAACACACACTTTAAACGATTTATGACGCTTAATAAGTGCAGATAATTTTAAAATGAGGAAAGAAAATTTAAATGAATTTAAAATTTTTATTGGAGTAATTTATTTTCCCTCCATTTTGTTTGCAGACAACCAGCTGATAAAAGCAGTTTCCCCACCAACTGATGACTTGAATGCTGTGAAAAGGTAGAATAACACGTTGGAGATCTGACCTTCACAACATTAGTTTACCGAACGGCAAGTTAAAAGTATTCTTCAGTCGTTCGTGGACATGCCGTGTACTATACATGTGATTTTTTTTAAACTACGTAATCAGTCATAATAAATAGTATTGTCATGAAAGCACTCGATAATCATCGTTCTAAGTTTCTTTGTAGATGTGAATACGTTTTAAAATGAACATAACAATTACAACTAATATTTAAAATAACAATGTGTTTTACTAAATGTAAAATATTTAGTTTTTAAAGGTGTGTTTATGTACAAACAATATTTCTAAAATTGACAGTGTCTTATTTTACAGTTTTAACAAATCTCACATCAAACTGTAAGTACTTCTACCTATTCTGTTTTAAATTAACACACGCATAATTAATTGAAACCGTAAAATATGTAGCCTAAATAATAAAACTTTACAAAAAAATTTACTTAAAATTATTTAACTTTTTTTTGAAAAATTGCAGATCTTTCGGCGCAGTTCTGAAAAAATTATGTCTAAATGAATTGGTATTTTGAACTTTACACTTAACAAGAAATTACTACCTCTGAATATTCCTAACGATTGTATTCGATAATACAAACTTTAAGATTCCATTTCAATTTTTCCAGAAGATGTACAACTTGCCAAGCAAATTTATTAATATTTATTCAGTTTCCTGAGAGTAAATATTTTTACAGTATTTACTATACAATAAATTTAACTTCAGTTTAACATTTTTCGCAAATCATGCTTATCATGGTCAGAAATAAAATACTATTTCAAAACGTAATTCATATAGTGTTGATTTAACCACAAGAAAAAATTAGTATAATATTTTATTCACATTTTCCTCATATATTATATTTTACCTTAATATTTTCCTCATGACTAATATTGTAAGTTACACGACTTCGTCGATTACAATCACACCTGTACGTTGATGAATGGCAAATTTTAAATAAAAATAAATTAAAAACTGAGAGTTTTTTCAATCTGAAGAAAATTGGTTGTATCAATGTTGGCGGCAAATGTATAACTGAGATGTTTAGTCTTTGTAAGTAACCTATAGAAACTGCGAGCAAATAAACTACTCTGTCCAAAATCCACTTTTATATTTAACCTTTAACAAATTTTAATATTTGTGGATATACATAACAGCAGATCAAAATAATATTATTTTCAGTATTTCTTGACTTATATCTACATCAATCAGAAATTTTTAAACAGATATTAGGTTAGTTAATATTTAAAACATTAAACGTCAAAATTACCTCCTTTGACATTTTTGACTAATTTCACGTACCTTCGTAGATTAAAATCAAAGTTTAACAGCAATTGTTTAAAACAGTATAACAAATTCCACGATTACATTCAGTGAAACTTGAACAACTAAATTAATTTTTAAATAGAGTAGAATCATTTTGATGTTATTTCTTTCAAACTGCGGTCCAAAACATGGTTAACAAGAATGTGTACTGTATATATGACAATAAATTTAATAACGAGTACGGGAACTCATACTGTATTCATTTACATTGTAACATTTAAGTACAAAATGATCTCTAGATCGTAATTTTGACGTTAAAAGGAATTTGCTAACCTTTTGACCAGCCCAGTAGATCTGGCAGAATATTGTTAAAATAAGTTAATTTACGTTGGATAACCGATTTGGTAAGATGTCCTGCGGTCAGTACAATGTACGCACATCATTGGAATCTACTTCTGTTCAAGCCAACACGAGGCTAGAGATTAATGAACAAATTGGGTGGTTATCAACGACCGACGACGTACAATTCTCGTTAGCAAATAAAATCTAACAAAAACAATATAGTTCTTGTATATGTTACACAAAACTATTACGGTTTGCGAGGATACTTCCATTTACGATCAACATTTGAATACGGTTAAAACTGGGCGGTGACAGATGTTCAGCCAAGCACTTCATATTATTATTAATGATTGTCTATTACAATTTCATTGATTTGACATGTTTTTTCGCCGTAACGTAAAAATTTTCAGGGCAAAGTGTAGTTATTGTGATTTGTTAAGAATAAACAAGATTACTTGACGGTTTTAGGTCTTACCTTCTATGAGGCCATTACGCTTCGTTATTACAATAGCCTATAACAAGATCCTGAACTCTGAACGACAACCGATTTTTTATTCAACTTTACACCCAAGTTCATGGATTGGCTAGTGCACACCTATTTATATTGCCAGAGTACTTTCCAGAAAGTTTCAAACAGAATGATACAGAACGTTCTAAACAGTCAATATACGTAATACACACAACAACATTAAAAAGAGTGCGTGCGATTACCTATATAATATAACAAAAACATGACTTGCATCAAGTCAAACAAAAGTTTTGATTCAAAAGTGATTTTTTATTTGAAATATTAAAATGAAGACTCTTCATATACAAGTAACTATAATTATACAACTATGAATTCGTGTAATTGGTAGCTGCTGTCAATCACTCTACGTCACTCTATAGCAAGATTCTGACAATAATTTAAACACTCGTTTTATTAGTTGCAGTTAGGTTTACTCTCTCAGGATCTTTCTAGAACAACAGTCCTTAAAAACCTATCTTACTTTCTAAGCACAAGCCTAAAGCAAAAAATTCAATAGAGTAGATTAAAACTAGTTTTATTGCCATATTTTAATTGCTTAATCCGTTATTTCATTTGATTAATTATAAACTAAACAATGATTTAAAAACTGTTGTTAACACTAAGTTGCTAAAATGACTATTGTTCAATTTAATTTAAAAAAAATTACGGGGTATTGTTGTACTTTTAAATTGTTATTTTTTTTTTAAAAGAATCGTTTTCTTTTAAATATTAAACTTAGCGTTAAAATATTACTAATTTTGTTAACCTTTGCTTTGCCGTTGAACTGATTAACATAAATATGAATTGAGTATGAAAAGAAAATCATTAACTTTAAATTCATTAATTGTTTAGTGATATTTTAATTTTTTTATTATTCTTTTAAGTCATGAATTTGAGTATAAATTATCTAACTTTAATTTCACAATAAATTCACCAAATCGTAAAAAAATAACGTTCTCTTGTTAGTTACAATAAATTTTGACCTTTGTACAGTATTAAACTCTTTAAACACATATTTGTGAGTAATTGGGCGTACAGTAAAATGGTTTTTAGTTGGCCGGTTAGAGGGGAAGGAATGCGCCTCGTGGTCGTCCTTTCTACATCGTTTCTCTTTTCACAGTACACAAGTTAGAAGTTTAAGGTTCCTTCGTAGAGCGTGTGTGTACACTTATGGTAAAATATGAAAAATCTATTACGTTAAATTATTCTACCTAGTAAAGAAATCACATACAGTTTCGTAAAATCTCGTCAAACAGAAGGTAACCTTAAAAACAGTTTTTATAACTTCTTTGTTCTTAAAATTTGTTTAGTAAGTTAGTTAAAGAGAAATACAGGTAGTTAAATTGCACAGTTGAATAAAAAATTATTATTAGTTATTTAATTTACCAGTGTATCCAGTTGGAACTAAATCTTAAAAGTAAAAATACAAAAATAATATTATTTTCATTATCTACCCAAAGAGATTTTAAAATAAATCTATTAATTTTAAAATTTGACCACTCTTTAGTGTATTTCTTTTGGTGGAACGGTAAGCTATTGTATGATTATCAGATAATCAGATACCAGTATCGTAGAAAAAGAGACTCGTTAAGTCAAGTTATAAATTTATTAATGTTTATTTACAAAAACAATGATTGTAAGTAAACTTTGTCCTTAACTACGACAAATTTGAAAACAAAGCATTTTGTCGTACGATACAATAGTACATTACCATGATTGAAGACAAAATGTCTTCTGAAACTACTATGCCACCTGTTAATTTCAAAAATCTACATAACAATGACAACAAATTTCTTATGGTCGTAACAAATTTTTGTAGGGTGTCTTAATTTATGTTATCGGATTGTTAAAACGAGAATAAATCAGTAAGAACAAATGACTACGTAATTTAAAATTAATAATATCTAAAGATTTTTTGAAATTCTTTTAGTATTCTGTAAGCATATGCTTAGTGTAAGACGAAGATAAGTGAATATAACACATTCAAGTCAGTAAGGATATAACCTCCAAAACGATAAACGCTATTAATATTCTAACACGTAAATGATATAAAATCTCCGAACTTAGCCACAATATAAACTCTCAAAGCTATAATACCGTTTTACCATCCTAATCAGAAATTTTGTAATTTTTTCAAGTTTTGAATTTTTCCATTACATTTAACTCTTCATAAGTATTTGCTTGTTATTTAAGAGCTGTTAATGAAAATTAAAACAGCTGTAAATGATTAAGAAGTGTTATTGTAACACTAAAAAATATTCAGGGTCAAAAAAGTTTTGCTACATTACTTACATAGGCTTTGTCTTACAAAAGTATTCCTAAACAGAATTAAGAAATCTCTTGAGATACTGCTGATCGGCTCACTATTGGCATTTTTTAATAGTGCGGTCATTTAAAATAATTGAACTGCACTTGCGGCAGCCGTCAGATACTTTCCTTGTTTTGTATAGAAGACGTTATAATATTCTGATAAGAATCATACAGTGAAACTTTATCTCCCAAACATTTGAAAATGGTAATAGTCTGGCTGTTACTCATTTACTGGTTAGAGGAAAAATGTCATTGATCAAATATTGATGGTCAATTACTCTAACTGTATCGTTTATACATATAATTAACGGTTTTTGCAGTTGTTGCTGGTAAAGTAACATTTGTGCTCTCGTGCACACAATTTTATCTCTCGATAACCGGCTATTTTTTAATTGATTCAGTAAGTTGTTAACAATTATATATTTTTCTATTAATCTGCCTTATTTTTAATTTCAATTTGAACTCTTTAATTTGAATGGTTTTATCAAATTAGTCTAAAACAATGTGTCACAAAATGTATTTAATTTAAGAGGCACAATACGAATATTAAAATCAATTTGTCTCAGAGGACAAAGTTGTTTTCCCTTTGCTGGGACTTAGATTAAGAATTATGTATAAAAATATTGAGTTGTTATATTGGAACAGCTTGGAGAACTGTATCAAACCAGTCGTGAGACTAATGACAAAAAGAATATTGGAAATGAGGTAAATTCTATCTGTACTACGTAAATGAACAAAAAATAAATATACTAATTTAGTTCAGTAGAAAATATCAATTCACTTAGTACGAGTTTGTCGGTCTTATAAAAATTTACAAAAATATGTTTTGACTATTAAGGAAATATTGAGGTGAAAATTTGATAATTTTAGCTGAAAAAATAAATGTTTGGTTGTATATTTATGTTTTCTAATACTTTAAAGAGCATTACTTCCACAAAAATTGTTTCAAATTTGTCCTGCTGCATAGAATGGGAGATTTCGGACAGTTGTAGTTGCTTGTATTTTTCGATTTCCGTGCGAAGAAGTATTTCCTGATAAATGAGTAAGCTATAAGAACTACATAAATTTTAAATTTTATAGTTGAAAGAACAAATGGTTTTTAACTTTTGACTAAATATTACGAAAATGTGTGCTGGATTTATTGATTACGACTCAAATAATAGATATGAAACGCTGAAATTTTCAATAGGTAGGTAACTGAAAGTCTGATTTTATTGCTACTTTAACGTAAACAGTTATAGGATGCTATCAATGTATATTACTATATAAAATATATTATAATATATAATTATACCTATATAATTATATAGGTACTGGTGGGAGGTGGACGGATGAGAGAAGAAAGGAGCATTCCGAACGAATGAAGGCTTTTTGGGCAGATAAGAGGAATGACATCCTGAGAAGAAGAGACCAAAATGCATAGTGCTTAACGTGATCCTTAGTCGGTCGATCAACGAATTAATAATAATAATTATACCTATGTATAATGTTATATTATAATAGGATATTTATAAAACTATTTACATGGAAGTTGATATTTTCACCTGAGTTTTCCATGAAAGAATGATGTTAATTTATATTCACCGATTTTCTTGTAAAATACTCCGAACAAAATTTTAATTAAATCGTTTGCTTATTTATAACATGAATATCATACGTATAAATAAACGGAAAATTTTTGTAAAATGATCTATCATACCTATTTAAAATAATTAGTAGCTCTAGAATTTCTGATAATCATATGAATCACACAAAAATTACTGCAATATGATTTCTCCGTTCAAGTATTTAGCAATGAATAATAAATAGGGCTAACTTGTAACTTAATTAAACAATTTAAAAACGTAATAGTTAGGTAGATAATATTTCATTTGCTAGCAATTGCGCTTGCTTAGGTATACGGTGGCTTCAGTGAGTGTATTAATAAAATTGTTTATTATTTTTCTTGGTTTCGTTCCACACTTTACTGTTCATAGGCTTCGTTTTAATAATTCAGAATTAAAGCTCTTTTTGAAGGTTCAGAAATAATATTTATTTCTTTAGGGTAGTTACCTTTTTTCTGTCTGTTATTAACAATAAGTGGTTGAAATTCTGTTGTTCTATTTTTTTGTTGGTAATAGGCCAACTCACAAAATAATAGTCCCGATTTTTATTGGTAGTTTAATTCTTCGGAAAGGTGTAGAAATAATATGTATTGCTTTAGGGCAGTCTCCCCTTTTTACTCCCTTGTGATCAAAATGCAAATGATTGAGTTTTTTGATCAGCCCATAAGAAACAAATTTGCTGAATTTCAGCTATCAGGGTGATTTGAAAGCTAGAACTATGATGAGTGAGAAAATAATGTTATAATGAGTCGGTCAGTTAGTGAGGACTTTCACATTTACATAAACGGGTTATTTTAGTATTAGAAACTTCCCAATGCTCTTATTACTTTATAGACGGTAAGTATTTATAAGATTCATCGTTTTACATTTTCGGTCATTTTCATAAAAAATTTGGCATAAAAATTCTTTGTACTCGTTTGATAAATACTTAATATTTCTCAAATTATAGATGCTGCAGATAGTATTACTTAGACTATACTATATAGTTGATAACAGTTTTTAAATATAACAAAACAGTATAATAAACAATGATACAATTTTCATTGCGTTTCAAACAGCTGGCTTTATTTAACTTGATATTTGTTTAAAAGGTTTATGTTGCAGTTCAATGCAAAATAAATCATGATAATCCGATAATAGAGAAATAAATGATAGCTCCATACCGATTTGTTACCAATCAAGATTATAATACGAATTTTAAGATTATTTAATAATTTATATATTATAATTTATAGACTACTATGAACCCTATATTATTTTAAGATTATTTAATTTTAATTTAAATCACACCACTCTAAAAGAAGAAATTCTTCATAAAATAAGATATCAAATAACACAGCAAAAAACATTCAAAAAAGTTAAAAGTGCATTAAAATTCTTTCGTAAATTAACCTCCTCGACAGCAGCGAAGATACTCACAAACTTAAACGTTATAAAACATTTGACTTACCTTTACGATTTTGTTAATCATTTAATTTTTTTTCTACTTCTGCTACTAATCATCGTAATCTCATAATCAGTATCACTATCATCTCCGTCATGATCATCTTCATCTTCAGATCCAGTACTTTATGTTTTGAAATGTTAATGCTCAATTCAGTCAAGTTTGTTATAATTTTTTGTTTACAGTTTACACTCTTTTGAAACACACTTCTGAGAGCTGTTTATATTTCCATTCTAAAAACGTTATTATTCAGACATTATCTTTGCTAAAAGTTTATAATTTATATATTATGAAACTGATAGCAAAAGAACTAGACTACACTGTTAAAAAATATTACAAAATTCAAAGTTTAAATTATTTAAACCTACCTATATTTTAAATTTTGAAGTTTGAACTTTTTAAACTTTATTTTATTACTTCAAAATTACTTTACTAGAATATTACATTCTAGTAATTTAAATACATTTACTTATTCTGAAATATTTTCGAATAATGATAGAAGACACCACAATCCATAACACTACAGACAGTCCTAAGTCGGAAACCAAATATTTCAGAAAATATAAACGTTTTGCAGCATGAGCTAAACATTCAGTGCCCATGCGTTGTATTTCTTACTACGCACGCCTAAAGAACACAAGAATGCAATAATACAAGTAATAACAATTGATATTAGATTCTGTTGAGAGTACTTAGTCACATATTTATGAGGTAATATACGTTTCAAATACACTGATCAAATTTCAACAAATTATTATTTTTTTATTATTTATTTAACGTCGCATCAACTGCAGCGGTCATTAGCGATGACGTTGGGGTGTAACTGTAGGCCTGCAATAAAAAATATTCCGTGCCTGAGTGGGAATAGAACCCACGACCGCATGATTAGAGGCGAGCACGTTACCAAACCATGATTAGAGGCGAGTACGTCAATGCGGCCGGCCGCAAATTCAACAAATTTTGTTCCACTAAATATTAAGGAATTCGGTAACGGAAGATTAAATAAAATAAATACCAAAACATAACATACGGCACAATTTAAGCTACATTTATTATGGGCATTGAGGGTGTAATGTTGTTGCACAAATGTTTTAAAATTTACCTCAAAAAACCGAAAACTCAGATAATGGAGGCGTTCTTACGTTCGTTATACGCCAGTCACTATTATGGATCTGAAAGACGCGCAGTAAACTGGGCCTCTATTGAGGCCAAAAGAACGAGGGTAGATTCCACATAGCAATGAATTATGGGAAAAACTAATATGTAATGTAAAGTTAATGGGATAATTTAGAACTCTTTTCGTCTAAGGGCTCAGGAACACCCCCCAGACGTTTAGTAAACACTGCGTTTTGATTGTACCTAATTCTAACATAATTATTGGTTTATGGACATTAGAAAACTATTTTTCCACAGTTATACTATTCCCTAGGTCTATATGACCGTATTAAAAATATAATATTTGTTGGATGTAGGTTTATATTTACACCAACTGTGTATTGTTTTTCGTTATACTTATAATAACAAAATCATCAGATATAAGTTTTTCTTACAAGAAAATATTGTTAGATAGGTTTTATATTATACAAATAAACACAGTTTAATTTCAATCTTTAAAATGCAATTACTTATTTTTATATCGTTTAATCCAGTGATGGGCAAAGTAAGGCTCACGGGTCAGATCCGGCCCTCAGGTTGATGTATCTGGCATCACACCAGTCGACTTAATAAATGACAACTTACCTACATACATGATCCCAGCAGAGCATATTTAAGTTCTTGTAAGCTAAGAGTAAAGCATGAGAAGACATCATGATGATTCTAACGCAGGTTTTAAGACTTTAAGACAGTTGAACAGGACATAAATATGTGCCGTATAACATTTAATTTTGACTATTAATCAGTGTGAATAGAATTTCTTTCAGCTTCAACTAATTGAGTTCCAATGTAACACCGAGTTGAAGCAGTTTTTTCTTAATGCCCGAAAGTGCAGTTTTTCAAAGTCCCTATCGAAATCAAGCTTCTCAAATTTGAGATCTCATACCAGAAGATAACTGCAATGTTTGCACCACTTCATGTCTGTGAAAAATTTGTTTTCTACCATGAAATTTCAAAAAATGATTGTCAGAAACAAATTGTCATGACCACTTGAGGATGTCATTCTTTGTCAGTAGGGTCTTATGACTTTTCTTTATTTTTTACAAGAGTTCGTGACCTCCATGTATACAAGCTACTATTTTTCCGACCCCTTGTAATCCCCACCCAATCGAACCATCCTCTACGCCATCGTAAAGAATTTGATGACGTACGCCGTGTTATCCACTATCACAAGATCAGAAAATGCGGGAGGGTAAAAAGCATAAATATCATTCTTTCGGTGTAAAAACTTCGATTGTCGTTCCACCCTCCTTGGCACCTCGTCTTCAGTATATCAAACCCTTCAAAAATTCTTCTATCTTCATCTCTGAAAGTCAGCCCATTCCAGTTACAACCAAATTTTGAGACACTTGTAGAAACACACTCACAGTTACTTCATTGCACACCCCTTTAAGCTTTTTCAATCGCTAACTGAGTTTTATAATAATATTTTAACAATCTACTGCAAGAATTTTTTTTATCTATTTCTTTTTAACGCATATTGTTGGCACGACTAGATAGCTTACTTTTTACTCTGGCCCTCTCCTACAAATGTTTCTCCACCAATAATTCAACGAATCATTACTAATTTTTTTATGATGTATGTCTTATTAGTAAGTAAATCCCAATGTACTTAAAGGAAATTAGACTGAGGACTTTTTATAATAGAACGGAAGAAAAGTTTACGAAGTTAAGATTAAATAAATACTACAACTTTGCAAACAGTAGGTTATTAAACTAAACTGTAAACAACGTCCATATGTATTATAATGTAAATATAAATAAATCTTTCTATAAATAAATTTATTTGTATACTTAACGTTATTTTCTACATAGGTGATTACACAACTCAAAAAGCTAGTTTTAAGTAACTTTACTGTCGAATTATGAAGTAGTTCATGAACTTTATCAGTTATTTTATTTATAGTTTTTAACTTTATAGTTATTTTAACGTTTTAATATTAGTTTTTTGGGTTATTGAGCAAATCATTTTTTTGTCAACTAGAATTTATTAGGTCTTTACCTAATAAAGTAATATTTATTGACAATAACAATCCGAAATGCATGTTAATATAATTACCTTATGTTATTAATAGATTTTCATTGGTTAAAGCAGTGGTCACCAAAATGGCGGACCGCGAGTTCTAGAGAATTATTTTCTTTGTATGCAGATCTTGTTTTCATGTGTGAGTGAATTTTTTACGTTTAGGCTGTGTGCGTGCTGGAAGCAACTGTTGATGTCAACATGACATACTTCCAAGTTTCTCTGAAGAGATTTCATACTCTCTGGGAAAGTTTACGGCCGCGATCAGAATGAAAGCAACTCGTGACAAAATACGGTCAAACTCCGTTGTAAGCTTCCAACGACTAAACATTTTTCTATTCACTTGTACAGTAAACGGACACAAACTGTAGGTGAAAAATTAATAAAAATAGATAGTTTAAAGTAGGTTTTTTAATAATACGACATATTATAAACTTCACTCAGATACAGATAAAAATACTACATGATTATTGTGCTAGCCACAAAGCAGCAATCTCCTATAGTATCGCTTCAAACGGATTCGCTTTTCTGGTAGTCGTCTACACCACATGAATTCACACCAATAAGTGTCTAAAAGTTTAAAATTATTTCCAAAACGCGGATTATATTTTTCTTTTTTGAAACCTATATAGATTTACGGCTCCTAAAACACGGTTAAACTAAAAATGATAATCTATAGCAATTTACACTCATCCAGACAGTCCAGTAAAAAACAATTTTAATGCGTAAAAAGATCGTTTTACATCGTTATGTGTCTATAGAAAAAGTTTAGTCGTAGGAGGCACATGATAGAATTTGACCCAAAATACAAAAGTTTTAGTACACGGGCCTATAGTATTTCGAAACAGCTGTTTTTACATTTTATTGCTCAAACCTTTTCGATATCAACTATTTGTATTATTGAGATTACATGACAATTGAATAGGTGTCCGGAAGAAGGGCATATGTTACATTTTGTAAATATCACAGAAGAGAATTGTAAAGTCAGATCAAAATGAAATTGTCGTTTTTCAACATAAGCCCTAAATCTATCAAGCGAATAATAAAATCGCTTCATTTTTACTATAGAAAACATATTTTTACTTTTAAAACAAAACTATGGAAGAGAAACAGTTAATGATATTGGCTAGTTAATAATATACAGTCAACTCTCCGTATTCATGCTTCCATTTTTTGTTACCATTATTCGCTGTGAACTGAATTCAACATTCGCGGTTTGTTCCGAATGGATAAGAATTTTGAAAACTATGATAAAATGCATGATAAAGATGAAAAACAACTGAACTGGATGCTAGTGGCCATATAAATAATAACAGAGTAATGAAATCCCTCCAAAATTGGCCCTTTTTCCACTAAAAGGTTTCTCAATTTTTGGTTATACTGAGATCTGTTGATAGCTTACAGAACTAAAACTGTTGTACTCGTGTGCATTACATAGACAATAAATCCAGCGAAAACCGCATTTTCAAAATTTTGTAACTTAAGCCCTTCTTCCGGACACCTATTCAATTTAGACACCATCAACAGTTAGCATGATTACCATATCTAAATTTTTACAATCGGTATGGTACGTTTAAGTAAAAAGTTATCTGGACCGTGGCAGTCTCATCAAAATTTTAAACGGACTTTGATCAAATTTAGTTGACCACTGGTATAAAAAGCATATTTTTGATTTTACTTTGGATCCAATGCTCTTATTCTCTTTTAAATAGCAGATCAAACATTATAATATTAAAGTATTTGGTTAAAATTATTATCCGAGATTGGTGAAAACTAGCCCTATCATATCTGACCACTGACATTCTGTCACCCTAATTTATTACAACTACCATATTTATTTTATTTTAATACATTCTCAAAGATAATTGATTGATATATTCCTCTATCATAATTAGAATGCGTGTAAGTCACGATCTTAGTTTTACTGTCGTTAATAAATATGGGTTTATGACATTGAATTGGTATAGAGTATTGGATTGTACTTCAAAGTTCTTCACAGTTATTAAAAGTAACACGATACAATAATAATAATAATAACCACTCATAAAGAATATTAATTATTACTCTACGTTATTTGAAATTTTAATGTAATTCCTCCTCCTCCTCAGTGCCGTCACAGTTGAGGTTGTCAAATGTTATTGTAAACTTCTCTCTATCCTAGCCTTAATTCTTCAGTGAAGAGGTATTTCCATCTATGCTGGTCGAGCCTTGATGTTTTGTAACTATGATTACTTCTTTCTATTCTTTGCTTCCTTCAACTTAGCCTTACAATATTCATTAATTTATTAAAATTCTTGAAGGCGCATGATGTGACCAAGATACGCCGATTTCCTAATTTTTACCATGCCAGTAAAATGCGAATGTATATATAAATCTCGACAATCTCTTTGTTAGTTGTTTTATTTTTCCACGTTATTGTTAGCATCCAGAGATAAAGCGTCATCTCAAATTCATCTAGCTTGTTGATGTCTTTTCGTTTAAGCTTATAGGATAGTACAACGCGGGAAAAATATACATGTTGTAAAATGTTAAATTTTGCTTTATAGTGACTTGAATAATGTATTTCTAGTGCCAGAACAGTAAGATATTTTTGTTTTGTTAATGTTAAGACCTGGTAAGTATACTTACCATGGAACGTTTTTTGAAATGGGAATCACATAATGTTTAGTGGTAAGAATGCTTATTAAAACAACTTTTGTACTATATAATCAAAAAATTTGTACAATAGCTTACCTTAACTTTATTTTAGTACGAATGCTTGCTTTCCCGTAAAAAACTCGAATTTTCTAAGCACTGTACAAAAGTAACAACATAAATAACACGGTAGCATACGCTGGTAAGAATCTTGGTATGAAACTCGAATTTTCTATTCACTGTACAAAAGTAACAACATAAACAACACGGTAGCATACGCTGGTATGAATCCTCACCACATTCGTGCAACTCATGAAGCAAACGGCCGTTTTTCGCTAATTTTAAATTGTGGATATCCTACTTACCAGAAAACATCTACAAACCCATAAAATGGCAAAACGGTTTAAAATCGACCTTATTTCCAGTGATAAGTATACTTACCAAAGACCTATAAAGGAGAGCCCATGTTTCATATCCATACATAAACAAAAACCAGATATAACATTTCATTAACGTAGTATTTACCTATAACTTATAACGGTATAAGCTTAAATGTTTTTAACCGCTGGATAAACCAAAGCTGGCTGAACAATTACTGATAAATCTATTTACTAATATCATCGGTCCGTATCCTATGACTCATACTTAATAAATTCTCTAGTTTTCTTTACTATCGGGAACTGTTTTATTTGAAGTCTGTTCCCCCTCCCGATTACTTCACTTCACAATCGTGATTATTTTATCACTTTATTATTTATTGATCTTACAATATTGTGTTTCGAAATATTTTGGATAACTAATCTTGAGTGAGTAGACTAATCACAATATTTTGTCGATCCAATGACTACTGCACTTTTGATATATTACTGCAACAGAAAAAGACAGAGTTCTGCTATATCAACCTTCTCCAAATACAAAAATTATTTGCACTTTTATCTTAATTACGTACTTTTCATTTTAAGCATTTTTACATTAAATCGAACCCAAGATTGTAATTTTGGAAAATTATATTTTAATAAGCTTTTTGCAGAAAACTTAATTTGTAAAAAAGTTTATTAAAAAAATACATTTATTTGTATAAAAAGTGCAGCACGTCTATTTTTTGTTAGTCATTTTTGACCTTGGTTTACATTGAAATATTTCAAATTTTGAAAGAATCTATTCACTATAATTTTTCATTTTCTTTATTTCAAAGTATATTTCTTCAAATATTTTCTTAGTGAGTCCTTCCTACTCAAATAGATCCTATGTACTAAATTTCAAGTTTCTAGGACTCGTAGAGATTTTGTGATTTGTGAGTAAGTCAGTGAGTAGAGTTAGCGTTTATACAATATACAAATATGTATAACTACCCAATTTGATTCTCCATGAAACTGGATTTAAAACCAGTTTGAAATCTGACATGAAATTTAAACAAGTGTACACTTGTTTCAAACTTGTATCACTGTGATGTGATGTCACATGACATCACTGAGTATTCAGTGAAGTTTGTTTATTTTTACTGGATATCAGTTGATCACCGCACAATTAACCTGACGGTCAGGTTTTGAAAATAAAAATTCAAAATTTTTGAGGGTGGCCACAGTATGGCAAACTTCTCTCTATCGTAGCCCTGATGTAGTAAAGTAAAAAAAATAAGATAGATAAAACACAATTTTTGAAGCTGATGTAAACAAGTTTAAATGAACTGGTGTAAAAAAACGATGTCAAAATATAGCCTAATATAGAAAAAAATTAATATGTTTATTTTTCCTTTAATAATTTTAAAATTGATAAATTATATTTTATTGTGTTTTCAGATAACAATGGAAGAGTCTAATAACCACATACCAATGGACAGCTTACAAGGTTCATATTTACCAAACACCACACAAAGTTCGCTTGAAATTGGCTCTAGTAAAAAAGATTTAATTGATGATGAGAGTGAAGTTAAGGTATAATAGCTTAATTTTTTTTACACAACCACTTGTACAACGTAGAATATGTTTTATTTTTAAATACCGCTAACTGAAGTTATGTTTTATTTTAACAATTTAGTGAAAATACCAATTGAATTACATTAAGTAAGTAATTACATTAGGTAAGTTACTCTAAAAAGCCACTTCAAACGTTTGTTCTCCTTGTTTTATGCGAAAATCCAAACTGATTTTACCTACTACGACATAAAATCCTGAAAAGTAATTTCAGAACCTTTTATGTAAGGCTTAAGGAAGTCGTTAAATCGAACTGCTTTTCTGTACTCCAAATTGGTACTCCAATGATTCTAATTTAGGTGGGTGCAATAGAACAAATAGTTGTTATAAAAATATAAATAACGACAATTAATTTTTTAATGTCTCTAAGGTAACGAGGGTACAAAATATAATTTATTTCAATTTTTACACAAATGCATACACATGACTAAATATTTATTTATCTAAAATAATAACTTCATACGTCGAAATTCAGTTGGAATCTTAGTAGAAGATGTATCCCCTCCTCCCCAATATTAGGCGCGGAATTCAATTGTATTTGTGTGGAAAACTGCCTACACATGCATTGTAAGTGAAAAATGTAATTGTGAAGTTCACAATTATATTGTATCAATTACATGATGTGTATAGCAGCCTTCAAGACATGAGCTTAAAGTGTCAATATGAAAATTGTGTTGTGGAAAAAGTGGAAAACAGTCTATCGAAGCATCAAGATATCAAGCCTACATCAGAAGATAAAAAATATAGACTGCATCAATTTTTCCGTAGTATGATGAATACTCAATATTGGGAGGGGGTGGTTGCTACTTGCTATTAAGATTCTACCTAACAAATACCATTAACGCATTTTTTTTAAATTTAATAATAACATTGTTTTTTTTATAGTACTACTGCAACATAGTCTGGGACTAATTAGCAATATTCTTATATCCTAAGTTACTAAAACGATATTCTTAAAAGTTAACGGTTAATTAGGTCAACCTATTATCCTATTTTTTCCCCAATATGTAGTTTTTTTTATTGTGCACTACTCTACACATTACGCTATCTTTCACTGTAACTCTACATTAACTCAGAAGATTTATTTCTCTTGAGTTGGCGCACGACGTTCGAGTTATCGAAAAGTTGTATACCTTCGACGTTATTCTAATGGAGCCTTGCTTCATGTTTCTGAGCAGATCTCCTTATTTCATCGAGACTAGTGCAGTTTCTTTATTTCTGTTACCCACTGCTAATAACACTGTGTCATCAGAAAATGCTGCAACAGTTTTGTTTGTAAAATTGGGAAGATCGCCGGTGTAAAGTAGATACAAAAGACAACTGAGTAAACTATCCTGAGGTACAACTACTTTAATTTCCTAAAGTTTGGAATAGGCTTCTCTTTGCTTTACTCTAGAATATCTCTAAATATAATTTTTAAATAATAATAATATATCTGATATATAATAAAATATTAGTAGGCCTACTCTAAAATATAAAATCATCTTTAAGTAACTTTCAAGGACGTTTGTTTGTTAATTTCCAAGAAAACATTTTCTTAAACTTATATTGCAGCTATCCATGCCAAACTTTATATATGCTTAAGCAACATCAATAAATAATGCGGCGCATATATTTTCCTCTTCCAATGCTTTATTATATTATTTATAGTTATTATTCTATGCAGCTTATTAATAGCTGAATGCTTTCTCCCTAAATCCAAACTGATGGCTCAGAATTAACTTCTTTCTTTCACTTGTGGGAAATAGTCTCTTTAGAAGTAGCTTTTAAAATAATTTAGATATTACTGGTACAATTTAAATTGGTGTGTAGGATGTCGAATCGTTTGGTTTTTTCTGGTTATACGATTAAAATCACGTCTGCAATCTTCCAGTTGCTTGGTAAATATCTGAGTTTAAATGCTGCATTTATGAGGTTAATGAGTTTTACTAACGTTTTCTTTGGCTATCTCTCCTGTTATGAGGTCAAATCCAAAAGATTTTTTGTATTTATTATATTCTTGAAGGTTAACGTAAGTTCTCCAACAGATACAAGTTTTATTGCTTCTGATTTCTGTACGTATACCTCTTCTTCGATAAAACACTCTTCAGACATCTAATTTGCCTCTAAAGTGGATTCTAAATGCTCGCAAATCTTCAAGCTTTCTTTCGTTATCCTTCGCCCAACTACCATCAGTTTTTTTTAATGGTGTTGTGTGCTAAGGGTCTTTTAATGTTCTTGGTTGCCTTCCACAGAAAATAGCCGGTGCGTTTCTCGTTTGTTAATTCTTTTAAATAGTTACTTATTGTATTCTTCTAAACATAATGTGAAAAACGTAATACGATATAAAAAGTTGATTATCTAATATATGACATCGTAATATACAACATAGGTCTCTAAATTAAATAAATATTATTTTAATACAATATTATAATATGATAAAGCTAGCCTATCGGTTGAAAAACAGTGGGACATAGACAACTGCATTGAATGCTTTGAAAACTATTACGCTACTAAATCAAAAGATGAATGGATTTTATGTAAAAATTGCAATAAATGGTTGCATGAGAATTGTACTTTGTACAAAAAGAACAGATTGTGTAACTCATGCTGTCGAGAGGTAAAAAGACTTTTGAACAGCAAAAAAATGCAAATATAGGTTAAGACTTTTTTGTTTTTATAATATAAATGAGTAATTTAGATTGTTAAATTGTATTGAATTGTACAATAAAATGTTTTTAATGAAAATTAAAGTAGCGGCGTCTCTCCCTTTAGGTGTGGCATCTCTCCCCCACGGTAAGGGAGAGACGCCGCGTTTTCATAATTTTTGTTTTCACTAATTTTTGTAATTTTGTTCATCATTTTATTTTCTATTAATATGTTTTTATTGTTGTTCTATTATGTATAGTAAAAATGTGTATTTAGAATTTCTTTAAGATATTACAAATAAATTTTTTGAACATATTTTTGAAAAGTGCGGCATCTCTCCCTGAATTACCCTATCACATGTAGAAGTGCCTTAAAAAAAATTAATCGATCGCTAATATCGTTTGTAGTCAACAAGTACACAACCATGTTAATGAAAACAACTTCTAAAATTGGTTTTCGAGTCATTCGTGCATATTAAAATAAAAATGTGGTTTCGTTTGTAAATTTTTAATTTTCTTCTGCTGCGTTATTTCTCCGTATTGAGTTCTAAATAGACATTCGGTGAAATAAATATTTTGTATAGGCTACTTGTTCCTACATCATCAAGAATGAATGGACTAATACTTCCATTTTTTAAAAGCCAGGTCCAAATTGACAAGGTAATGATAATAATTAATAATTTCTCTGCCTAAATAAGAGTTGACCGGAAAAGTCTATTCTTAAAAACAATATATACAAAACTATTTACTCAAATAGTCTAATTACAATAAACAATATTGATAAGATTTAATAGCCTAAGACGATATTCCGCTGTTATAAAATACGAGTCCACGGTTGATGGAACAATATTATATTTCGCCTCTTTTTTTCTGTACTTATTTACCACATTTTGTTATTCTTTCGGATGGAGTTGGCCACATTACTCCAAGGTATAGAACCAATCAGTTTCACTGTGACATTAAATGTTTGAATTCTTCTGTGATTCATTTTATATGTTTTACTGTGAATAAATTGTTTTTACAGACCCACAGAAATTGATAAAACTTTTTCCCAAAATTATAGTTTTTTTCAACTATTTTAAGACGGAAATTTTTTACATGGCTTGACCAACGGATAGATTTTCGCTAAATTATTTATCTGCCCAAAAAAGTTATACGAAGTTACAAAATATTTTACCAAAAGTTCACTCGAGGAAACTTTGGAAGAAGTTATAGAACACAATGTAAAAATTAATTAATTGACATAATAAAGAGTAATTTTTGTGTTTAGAAAAGAACATATGGCTATTTGTGTTCTTACGTAATCTCCGCTCGAGAAAATTGTAAAAAATGCGTGGTGTATTTAAAAATACTGAAGTACCGTGTTTTAATAAATCTGAAATAAAAATAAACATATTAAAAAAATAAAGTTAAAAATAAGCATGGGGAGAATATTATGGGATCAGGGTGAGCACGAGACTACATAATAAAAGAACTGCAGAAATTAACTTTTTTGTTCTAAAAATGCCTTAATTAGTCACAATGTTTTTGCTAAAAATATTTCTCAAAGTTACATATCCAGCATGTCTAGTTTTCTTCCGTTAAGAAAATGTTTTGTTTATTCAGAGATGAGCAGATGTTTAAGATTCATCCATTATGTTCATTGTTTTGGAGATATTATTAGCTTACAAAGACGCACGGTATGAACATAGTTTGTTATTTTTAGTTTCAATTTCATACATGATTATTTTTCTTTAAGGTCTTAAAGTGTATACTTTTTTCTTCTGTATTTTTGTTTTGTAATAATTATTTAGGTATTTACGATTAAAACAGTAGCATATAAAATTATTTTATGCTCATCAATTTTTCAAATAAATTTGTTAAGATATTCATATTATATTATTATCATATTTTTACTTTATCGTAATTGTCAGTATTATTTTTATGTAAAATGTCACAATATTTATGAAATTACAAAAAAAGCCTTGGAAAAGAGGATGTAGCATTATAATGAACACAGAACAAAACAGATCTGTACAACAAAAAGACTAATTTAAAATTTAATTGTTTGTTTCAATTGTTTTAACTAATTATTCGAAAATATTGAAATAAGTTAAAGATTACATTTAAAAAGCATTATCAAGAAGGAAACGTCGTTTAAACACTAAAATTATGAAGTTCAAGCGTAAGTGGCAAAACAATACGTCGAACTTACGTTGATTTTAAATAGAAATAATTGAACACAATTTGTCATTAGTCACTTCACATATTGTACAATAGCTTTAATTAGGACTAACGCGTTATTATTAAAGGTTTGATTGCAACATATTATTTTTTCATGAACTACTGTAAATATAAATAACTAAAATTTCAATACTTAATCGTAACTTTTACAGTTTTTTTTAAATTTTAAATTAATAAAAAACAGTGGCACTGTTTCGAAGTAAAAATAGGAAGAGCGATTACCTACAGTCATTATCTTACTATTAAAGAAATTATAGCTGACTGTCTTATTACAATAATCAAAGTATTTAAAATAATCGCGATTTATTTAAGACTGGAAAATTATTACTTTTATCTCACTCTCAGACAACCTAAACCAAATAGGCTATATATCTCCATTTATAGTCTTATACTTTGTGTTGTAGGTAGATAACTTTTATTGGCTCTCTTTATTGTGAGTGTTTAGGGAGGGGAATTTTAAGGATACCTTCGCAATTCAAAGATATCAAACAAAGAAAAAAGAAGAATAAATGAGAGTTAAATACTGTCTACTGAATGATATTATAGGAAAATATTATTTGGATTTAATTCGGAGTTAATTGTATACAGGTGAAATGTGATTATACAAATTGAGACTCACCTACTGACACTCCCATCTCTTATTATCTACTTCCCGATAACCTATAAAGCACAATTCAAGACATTTGTATCTTAGGGGTTGAACAGAGAAACTAACAACTCAGAGAAACTGAGATTTTTAAGGAACACAGATGCTGCGATAACCCTATTTTTTTTGCTTTTGTTTTACGTCTGATTGATAACCCTAATACACGCATATACTATTGCTATACCTTCCCAAGCATACAGGTACCCATAACAGAGAGGTGGAGAGTTAAATTACTTACACTCAATCTGTTAGTTCCAGGGCTACAAAAAATAGTTCTGTTTCTTATCGCATGGTTAGCCAATTAAATTACTGAATCAGATCAGAAGAAGTAGAAGTGTAAAAGGCACTTATCAGTGTTATCTCCTTTGAAAGTAATGAATTTCATTATACAGTCAGACCCTGTGGTAAATGAAGTGAAGGTATCATTTGCAGGGTGGACAAAATATGCTTTTCAGAGGGCCTGGCATGCTGATAAGCATACTTTTCAACTGAGTGAGGAAGGTAATGGTAAACCACCTAACTCCTCGTTTTACTTAGTAAAACCTCTGGAGTTTCAAACTATCCTTTCGATACTGATGACCTAAACAACAACTTTACCAAGAAACTACAGTTCTGAAAATCGTGGGTTTATGCGTGTTATCTGAGTGATACATAGAAAAATTAAATAATTTTAATTACTTGCCCTGAGCAGGTACAAAAGTGGTAACTACCCCATAAAAATAAATATTATATCAAACTTTCCGAAAGAAATATGGTTCTAAACGTAGCATCTGCATTGTAATACTAATAGAATTTTTATTATTCTAGTGATATTTGGAAACCTAATTTTAACATAATTCACTAAGGCTACCAGTAAACCCGCGCCCAGGTCGGTTGTAATTGCCAGTTATTTAAATAAGTAACTAAAATGTGCAAAAAGAGTTAATCAGTATAACTGGCCTAAACACAATGGAAAATTATTTGTCTATTAATCCCTGATTATACGGGACAGGCATACAAAAATGTTTACAGAATATAATTTTAGCACTATGTATGGATAGATAACTATGTATTGCATTGTTTCGAAGTAAAAATA
Source organism: Catonia carolina (assembly GCA_035578175.1). Lineage (NCBI taxonomy): Eukaryota > Metazoa > Arthropoda > Insecta > Hemiptera > Achilidae > Catonia > Catonia carolina. The sequence continues at coordinate 101,153,950 of JAQMRL010000001.1, read as the reverse complement.
GGAAGAACGATTACCTATAGTCATTATCTTACTATTAAAGAAATTATAGCTAACTGTCTTATTACAGTAATCAAAGGGGAAAGTTTACGGGGTTGAATTCAGTTAAGTTGTACGGGGAAAGTTTCAAAACTTATTGGCGAACACATTCTTATTATCCACACTTGCATTATTATTATTCACATTCTTATTTTAGTAGCTATGCATAAATGACGTGAAAACTAATAAGAAACTTGTCCTCATTATGTGCTTGACAACTTGTTGACTAGATTTTAATGAAAACTACTTTAAATGAAAGATGCTTGATAACTGTGCTGCAGTAAAATTTGACATAAAAAAATTTAATTAAACTGGTGCAACAGCAAATTGTTTGCACTATTATTCATAGATAGAACGTACAAAATCTTTATTTACTAAAAAAATGTACATTCGGCATGAAAAGCTTTTCGTGTACATTAAGAAAAACTGTTTAAATTTATATAAATAATATTGTTTTGAACCTATTGGAAAAGCGTCATTAATACGCCTGACTTCATTAAAATTAAAATTTTGAATAATAGACACTGAAGATTTTTCACCAGATCAATTTAAAACTAGTTAAGATAGTGTTTTCAGCCCTCTACCTCTTCTGTCCTTAAATGCTTCAGTCATATAACAGGCTGACCATATAATAAAACCTGAACTTTTTTTTGTTGGAGGCTGAAGTAGGAAATCAGGTGCAAAAAATATTCAACACTCTGTTACGGGCAAAATTAATTTTATGCATCTTAAAAAACATTCAAGAATCAAACAACGGATAAAGCTAGAAAATATTTCCGAAATTAAATCGGTCAGTATATCTTCGTTTCGTTAGATCATTGATTTGTTTTAACTGATGCTCATCGTTAGAGCAAAATAGGTAGGGTAATCCGGTTATAAAGCTGAATTAATCAGGTATTTTTTCTTACCCGGTTTGATATTAATAATGATCTATCTCAACACATTTTGAATTAAAAATTTCAGTTTTCTGCTTTGTATTGTAATTTTTGTTTTACAGTTGTAAACAGTCATTCCCTTAAACATAAGTTACCTTACTGGCTAAAAATTAGGTTACAAAAATCGAGCAAAACGTAACATGGACAAACTCTCCATCTCTATTGTCCTTTTCCTTGGTTTTAAATGAATATTCGTGATTTAAAACAAACTCGTGTAAACATTCTGCAATAACAGATAACAATTTTAATTTTTTTTTAGTACACCATACAAGATCTGTACAATAGGGCGCAACGTATTTGATAAGTGATACCAAACTAGAAATTATAAATCTCAGAGTAGAAGGTACTCTCATGTGTTCTGCCCTACTGTTAACGATGCGTTGACGTTGGGTGGTACTCATGTCAAAATCTCACTCAAAGTGACGCCCAGTAAGAGTACGGACCAATCAGAATCCTGACGAATGACGTAACGCTAAAAGATACTATTTGATTGGTTGATATCGGTCTGACGTAGTAAAGTACTATAACCTCTCCGATTGGACAATATTAACCAATCAAAATTGTTGGTTAGATTTGGGGCTTTTTCATTGGCCGAAAATACTAGACTCTGATCGGCCAGGTATTATCTCAGCCGTTACGTCACACGCGCATCACACTCAAATTGGCCCGCCTTACTCACGCAACCCAAATAATTTGTTTGTCTGCACCAGTTATATTTCATATATCTGTATTTTTTTGCATGTGTTAAACACAATAATAGCGTAGGCCAAAAGTATTCTGTCAAGTGATTTTTTTGTAAAGTTTATCGCTCGTTGATTTAGGATCTGTTAATTAACGGGTAATTTATGAGAAATATTCATATCTTCTACACAAATCGTATAAACTATAATCTTTAACACCTGACTCGTACAGATGAAGAAATAAAAAATGGTGGGGCGACGGGAATCGCTGAAATTCCCGTAGCGAAAGTAATGTATAAGCACTAATGGTATTAATACCAACACAATGGTATTAATGTATAAGCAGAAAAATTGTTATCAACTTGATAGAAATGATTTTACAGAGTGTTAGGCGTGTATGACTTAATGTAGGCCGTTTGTTGGAACATTAAAATTTTATGAAATATTATCAGATGCTATTTATGAACGTTCCGCAAACGAACAATTCATGCGTTTTTTTCAGAACAGCCGATTAACAATATTCTTTGTTTTAAATCCAATTTGTCAGTAAAATTAAAAATAGGTAATTGCTGAGCTATTGAATCGTTATGCTATGGAATTATTTTTAGGTAGCTTCCGACATGCTGGTTTGAACCTCTTAAATCTTTTCTGAGTGAGATGAGTCGTTAGCTGGTTTACCTCTCCTTCTCAATGCGTTAAAAATTATCCGTATCAGTTTCCCAGTCCATCCGAAAACCATCTACTCTCCACTAACCAAATTATACCTTCACTTCATCGTCATCAAGGTCTGATTGTAAAATGAAATTCATGACTCTCAGAAGAGTTAACTCTGACTAGTGTCATAAATATGAGGTATTAAGATATTTTTTGGTCGTACGCAGGTGATAAATCTATCTAAGAGAGTACGTAATGAATTCAATTCAATGAATAACTGGTTGCTTATGAGAGAAATTTCAGTCCGAAATAAACTTCGATAGTGTAGATACTCTGGGTGAAATATAACCCCAACTTCACGCGTTAGGGGAAAATAAAAAAAAAATCAGAAAAGATCTGTAATAGTATTGAGAGAACGAGTACTGTAAGTTTGGGATTGTATAAAAGTAAAATTCATCGTACAAAAATTTTAAAAACATAAATCAGTATGATTTATTTTACTTTTTCATAGGTAAAACCATACCTAGTTAATTTTTCATTTCGTCTCGTATTCGAGTTCCAATTTTTCCACCTCATCTACGGAAAAATCTATGATCATAAATTATACGTACTTTGGCAATACGAGTAGGTAACTTCCCAAATTCAAGGATACATTATTTGGAGCCTACATTCTTAGCATTCTTTCACTGAAGGGTTTACTCCTTTCATCGGCCATTACATGTTCTGTTTTATTTTGCTGGTAGCTCTTAGAGCCCATCACCTATAACCTGTACTTTGCTCGGACCAATATGTTTTTCTTTTTTGCAGTATTTTTAAGCTTCTTCCTGACTCAGTAAATAGGTACTTTTCATAAAATATCCTAGACCTAGAAAACCAGTGTTTCAAATCCTAAATTTCTGTTTAATTTAAATTTAATTATTAATTAACCGTTTGCAAATCATTAAGTAGGCCGAAAGAGATGTCCGTAGAATTTTATTTCCGTTTTTCTGATCATCTCCCTCGGTCGTTAGCAGGCATGTAACCAGGAAAGCTTGGAAGCTTCAGCCTCCCTCCCCCCGGACGAAAATTCAAATTGCGTACAAGACCAATATCCCGTGAATCTCTGGTTCCATTCTCCAGACTTAGCCCCGCCCACCGAAAAGACATCTTCTGATTCAGCACCCGAACCAAAATCCTTTCTACATGCCGGATTATTAGTCTTCATGTGGTACCGATCTTCTCTTTCTAACAGGCTTTATTATTTATTTGATCATAAACACTATTAGAATCATACAGATTACCAATTACTCATTCCAAAACTTTCAAGGCTTTTAAAACTTCTACATCGTTAACGGATATTTTTATTTGTGCAATCAAATACCTCAAGATTTTGTTCATAAATAATAAAATTATTTTCCGTGTTCGCACACAGTCAAAGTCTGACAACGTACTGTAAGAAAAGAGAAAACCGATTCAGTTACCCGAAAAATTTCCCTGATAAACATAAACCATTTGTTTTAAATTAGACGAATCACAGAAGTTTAGCAAAAAAGTCATTAAAATATTTAGTTTAGTTCATAAAAACAAAAATAGTTTAAATAGTATTAAAAATAGTATAGTTAATAAAATATCAATTATTTTAGTCATAAAAACGTCTTTGTTTTAGATATTACAAGATTTTTAAAATATTACTAAACCTTTAATTTACGAGTTTGTCATTACTAGCAAACCTGTATTACGGTTTCGCTCAACATAATATAATTATTTTTAAATCAATATAAATATATTTCTGAACCTCATCTTATTTTTTAATTTTATAACAAACCCCATCACTTCCTCAAAATTTCCATTTCATGGTTAAATATCTTAAAGAACTTTTACATCAGATTCTTCCTTCATCTAATTTTGAGGGGAACCAGTATAATCTATACTTACTACTTAATCTATCTATACATATTATAAAGATAAAGCGTGTGTTTTTGTGCAGCCTAATTTCTAAAACTATGGAACGGATTTTCACGAAATTTTGACAGCATATTCGTATTTAACTTATATTCACAGCAACATTTTATTTTTAAATTTTTAAAAATTATAACCCTAAGGGCCCTAATGAAAATTTTCATAAATATGTATGTGTGTGTGCGTGTGTGTGTACACGTGAGTACATTGCCGTTGAAGTAGATGAAGGGATTTGTTGATGAAGAGACGTGCGCGGAGGAAAGTTTATCATAACGTCGTTTTGTGTGTGTGTGTGTTTGCGTTGTGGAGTTTACAGCCGTCTAGCAGCTACACAATTGGCTTGTATATGTGTACATATTTTTTTTTTGATTAGGCCTACACTTAATGTTGCGTGCGAAGCCGCGCGGGGTATGCTAGTAATTTATAAACATAGCTCAGTAAGTTGCATATCCTTAAAAGATTACATAAACCAAATTGTATGATGTTATTCTGCTGCTGTTTTAAAATTATATACCTATTATTAAAAGACTAATTAACTATGTTGTATGTTTAATGATACTAGAACTAAGTTTTTTGTTTTAATAAAATATATTTTAAAAAACACAGTCTCAATCAAATGTACTTTTTTAAATATTATATATATATATAGTTCTGTTTATACCGAACAAATCAATCAGCTACTTAAAATATAACACGACAAGTTGATCAGTTTCAATAAATTGATCACGCTAAAATAAGTCGATCCGAGATCAATTTACTCGGTAGATTCAGAAAGCCGGAGTATAAAGTGATCAGTTTGTATGTGTAGCCTTAGATAATATTCACTCCGCCAAATATACGTTGCGTATACGGGCCTATAAAGAGTTGCGCGGATGGTATTGGCGCGAAACCGACTAACATCGGCCAACATAACCTCTCAGTAGCACACGATAAATTGTAGAATGTGGTCGTACTTTGTGTAAGTGAGTTGCCGTTTCATTACTACGAAGAGATGGTTTTCATAAGTTTTAAACTAATAAATATGGGTAAGTAAATATTTTACTTTTATATATTATAATAATAGTAACATACAGCTTAGACTGTTCCTGTAAATTATCTTTTATTATGCTTTTTTAAGGCAGTCGATTGAATTTATATGGTAGATGTACAATGATTTTTATATGATATTTCGAATAATTTAAAAAGTATAAGCCAACCGTTAATGTAAAAAAATTAACTAATCATGTTATTATAACATTTCTCATTCCACGTTTTTTTTTTGAACGAGATCGTAGTCTAAACCTTAGAGTTACTGATAAAATTTCCAGAAGTTAGCCTAATCACTGGCAATATTTGATTTCTCAATGAGCTGTACTTTACATTATTTATTTATTTTTCTAAATTTTTATCTGTAACAACAGTCCTTTGACCGAATACAGTTTACTTAAGTTTAAGTTAAGTTTTGATCAGCAGTTAAATACCAGTTTACTTAATTTTACAGTTAACTGGTTGTAATAGTGTTGTCGGTTTTTTTAAACACTCGCAAATTATTTACAGATCAAAAACTTTCTTTTAATCAAATATTTTTAATTTTTCTTTAGTACACATTTTGAGTTAGTTTTCGCCCTCAGATCATTCGGGAGAACTTAAAATATTTTGTAGGCTGAATACTGTAGATATTCAAACGAAGTAGTCGTGTGCTTGGAAAATTTGTTTGGTTTAGAAAAATGTTGAATGGCGCTTCTTGTTATTGTTATTGTGAGTGGTACTAATTCAATGCCGAGGTTTCAATTTAAAAATCGTAAAATTTCATATATGTAAAGGCACGGCAGGGCAGGTATTTTGAACTACTGGAAGACAGGCCCACAAAGTTCATTGTGTTAGAAATAGGTAGTTTTTCGTATTTCGAATTTACATTTTTCCATGTAAATATTTCATTTCATATAAATTTATATTTCCATTTTTACGGGTAGGGTTTAGCATATTTTAGTTCACCTGCCTGTATGTTACATTTAACATAACATTAATTAATTTAGCCCAATTTTTACAGGACTAAATTAAATGTTATGTTTCTTCTTTCTTGCGTTTCATTGAGACCGGAATAATGATCTGCAATACTTAACAACCCGGTGATGAAGCAAAGGTAAATCGCGTCACCCCAAGTTTACTTAGGAGGTTAAAACCAGACCTTGAGCTGATTAACATTTTTCCATAAATTTGTGTTTCGTAAAAATTTATCTAAAATACTTTAGGCGTACAGCTGTTTAACTTTGTAAATTATGTTCATATAAATGAGAATATTAGTAACAAAAAATAATAACAACGGATGTTTACAGAAATAAAAAACTACAACACTGTTATGTGTATGTAAGAATAACTGATAAACAACATTACGGCGTGCATAGAAGGTCGAGCGGAAAGAGGCGTGGGGAGGGTTCTTTCTAACCAAAACAATAAAAAATACCTAACTACGCATATAATATATCAAGTTCAATTTGTAGGATGAAGTGTTTTACAAATGCTGCAATTAAACAAAATTATATTTTAGAAACTACAAGACCCATTTATAAATGCATCTTACAGTCCTTGGATGTGTATGGAAAACGTTTTCACAAACATTTACATTAACGGTTGGCTTATACTTTTTACATTATTCCAAATATCATATAAAAATCATCGTAAGTCTACCACATAAATTCAATTGACTGCCTTAAAAAAGCATAATAAAAGATAATTTACAGGAACAGTCTAAGCTGTATGTTACTATTATTATAATATATAAAAGTAAAATATTTACTTACCCACATTAATAATTAGTTTAAAACTTGTGAAAGCCATCTCTTCGTAGTAATGAAACGGCACATCACTTACACAAAGCAAGTCTACAACATTTTTTTTTATTAACCTTACTCAAAGAAAGGACCTAAGAAAATATTTTCCCGCCTATTATTGGTTCTTTTTCTGTGGGCTAATCTGGTGTGAAACACTCACACGACTTTCTCTTGCCAATGCAATTAATAAACAATAAACCTAACATTATAAGTAATAAAACATTAGAAATAAACAACAAAACTAACTTAAATAACATAACCTAATTTTAATCATGAGTGAAAGACGCAAAATGAAAATCAACCTCAGTTTAGCTTAAAAATACGGAAAATCACTTTCACGCTAAACTAGGCTCTGTAGAGAAAAATACTTTAGATAAAAGTTGTAGATCTTTTAATTTTCTATAAATTTGATTATATACACTTTTGTCATAAAATGAATACTAAGGCCGAAATCTTTAAAAAATTGATTTTTCACACGTTTTCGTGAGAAAAAACAGAAAATCGCTAATTACCGCTAAACTTAAGCGTTGTACAAAAAAAATGTTTGAAATAAAAGTTGTAGAATTTTAAATTCTCTACACTTTTGATTATATAAATTTTTGCCTATAATACCTACATGTTTAGGTCATCAGCCGAAAGGCTGGTTTGAACCTGTAGAGGTTTTACTAAGTAAAACGAGGAGTGAGAGGTTTACCATTGCCTTCCTCACTGAGTGGAAAAGTATGCTTATCAGCATGCCGGGCCCTCTGAAAAGCGCATATTTTCCACTCTGCAAATGACACCTTCACTTCATTCACCACAGGGTCTGGCTGTATAATAAAATTCATTACTTTCAGAGGAGATAACTCTGATTAGTGTCTTTTGCACCTCTACATCTTCTGTTCTTAAATGATTCAGTCATTTAATTGGCTGACAATGTGATAAGAAACAGAACTATTTATTTTAGCCCTGAAACAAACAGAATGAATGCAAATAACTTGACACTTCACCTGCCTGTTATGGGCAGAATACCTACATATTAAAGCCGTAATCTTATAAAAAAACACTTTTTACGTGAAAACAGCCTCACCAAGAATTTCAGCAAACATGGCGCCTACCCTATCTTGTAGAGAATAAAAAATTGAGTAAACCAGGCGGTTTTTAAAAAAATCATAGGACCAGTTTTTGAGAAAATCGCAAAAAAGTGAAAAATTATACGAATAAACTACTACTTCCGGTTGACCGATTTTGATGAAAATGTTCATGTCGGGTCCGGTAGTGGTATGTAACTTAAGTTTCAAGTTCGTACGATGTTCCGTTCTTGAGATATTTTGTACACACACGCACACACGCGCACACACACACACACACACACACAGACCAATCGCTAAAAACATGTTTTTTGGATTCAGGGGGTCTGAAAACGTATAGATCCGGTGAAAACTTGATTTCGAAAAATCGACATGAAAACACTACTTTCCTTACTTAAAAAAAATAATAAAATTCATTACTTTCAGAGGAGATAACTCTGATTAGTGTCTTTTGCACCTCTACCTCTTCTGTTCTTAAATGATTCAGTCATTTAATTGGCTGACAATGCGATAAGAAACAGAACTATTTATTTTATCCCTGAAACAAACAGAAAACGAATATTTTTTCTCTTGCCTATTCATATAGGCAAGAGAAAGTAAAGAGCCACGGGTGGCTGTGATCTCTTAGAAAAAAATGCTTTGTTTAGATTGCGGCCTTATCATGCATTTTACAGAAAAAAGGATGACATTAAAGTTTCAGAACATTGCGAAACCTACATTTCAAATACTTAACCTAACATTAGTAATAAAACATTAGATACTATAAACAAAAAAAAACTAAGCTCAAAAACATATCCTAATTTTAATCATGAGTGAATGATGCAAAATGAAAACCAACCTTAGTTTGGCTTAATAATACAGAAAATCACTTTTTGACCCTAAACGAGGCTCTGTAGAGAAAAATGGTATTAATAAAAGTTGTAGATCTTTTAATTTCCTATAAAGTTAATTATAAACATTTTTGTCGTAAAATGCATGCTAAGGCTGAAAACTTTAAAAAAATCGATTTTTTACACGTTTTCGTGAGAAAAAAAACAGAAATTGCTAATTACCGCTAAACTAAGGGTTATACAAAAAAATGTTTGAAATAAAAGTTGTAAAATTATAGCATCATGTTCATTCATCTTGAAAACACAACAGAAGTAAGCACGAATTGGCATGCCTCTCTGGCACGACATCGCGTTAGAGGCATGCCATTTCACCTGTCCATACTCGTTTGAAGGGCTTTATCTCAAAAAACAAAACGAATATTTTTGAACACTACACTAAGCCTGTTCTTTTCTGCGTTGAGTGGTTTGAGTTAGATTATTTTAACTTGAAACTATACGGAGACGCAGCAATTTAGGCATAAAGAGTATACTCAGATTTTAGCCGGTTTTCCGTTAACACGTTCAGTGCTGCGGACGTTCCGGAACGTCTAACGTAGTACGAACGAATTATTGGTTGTAGCAGCCACTGCCAAGACACTTTTGTTGGTGCTGTAGCCATTCGTAATATCGCAACGAACAAGTGCATGTTTTTAGTTTCTTTCTCCGAGCATTTTATCGTTTTCTACGATTTTTCTAAGATTTGCATATTGATACGTAATCTCGATTTTTTGCAGGATATTTAATTGTAAGTTTTCGTTTTATTTGTTAGGAATATTGTTATATTATTATTTTTCCTTAATTCTCCATTTTTAATTCGTTTATCCAATCAATATTGCAAATATTTTTTTGTTTTTCTCCTGACTCTGAATGTGAATAAAATGTCAGGATTGCGTCCTCCTAGTTGTGTTTTCTAAAGAGTACAGTTCCAAATAGCAGAAAATTAAATAAATTCTTTTCAGCATGGTTCGTACACGTGAAGGAAAACGTAATACTGCGGGAAAACTGATTTCCCAACATCAGCCTGGACCTTCGACTGAGCCTGAAGGTCAACCTGGACCCTGGGCTCAAATATTTTGATCTGCCGGGACCTTCAACTTCAGGCCGTAGTTCAACTTCCGACCATACTGTAGTAACGTTGGAAGAAATACAGCGGATTTTGGAAAACAGTGAGGACGAAGAAGTACACCTGGCCAACGCGGACCTCTTCAGTTTGTCTTCCTCTGAAGATGAAGAACAGAACGTGCCTCCTGAAGATGTACCTGATATCTCTGTGGCTCAACAGACTGATGGAAGGAAATTTAGATACTGGTCCTTCTCTGTTTATGGGCAACTATTATAATAGCGTGAACCTAATCTCCGAATTACTTCAAAGATGCACATATGCAACTGGAACACTCCGTACTGACCGGAAAGATAACCCATTTTCAGTAGCAAATAAAAAATGAAGTTACCAAGTTGTTTACGGACGACGGTTTTTGCGTTCTAAAGTGGAAGGACAAAAAATATATACTGATGATCAGCTTCGAACTTGAAGCAGCAAATATGGTCAGTGTCACCAATCGCAGAGAGATAACAGTTTCTAAACCAGAAGCTGTTGTGAAATACATCAAAGCGATGAATGGCATCGATCATATTGATCAAATGATGGCCTATTATCCCATTGAAAGGAAACTATGAAGTGGTATAAAAAGCGTGCCATACATATATTTCATTTAACCCGTGTCAATAGTTTCTTTCTTTTTAGAAAAACGTCTGGGAACTCTAAACTTTCCCTTCATGATACGACTTTCTGTAATAAGGTCATGATCACCCCGCCCTCAAATCTAGAATACAAGCGATAACTATAACAGCACACCTCCCACCCAGGCTGACAGTGATAGAAGGGCACGTAACTGCCCGGGTACCGAAGAAATAGGGATATACTAGATACAGCCAGAAAAGATATCGGGTATGCGCAAAAAATAAAATAAGGAAGGATACAACATGGTATTGTCCAGCGTGTAGACAAGCCGGTTCTTTGCTTAGATCCATGCATCAAACAGCACCACAAACCATAAATAATATTCTTCTTTTGTTACTATATATATATATATATAAACATTTCATTTAGAAAGAACTATTTCAGGAGTATAATTTTTACTGCTAGTAACACCACCCTCGACCTATTTTGTAAAAACCGTTTTATTCTACAAGCGGTGAAAATCAAGGGAGATAAAGCTTTGTGCTAAAAACAAAATGTGTATGCAGGTATACAGTATAGTACCCCTTCAGTATACAAACTGTATCAAAATGGGATAATGCTTTTATTTCATTATGTTATCTGCGTACAATACGTAAAATATTCCTGTCCACATATCACTTTTTATGAATACGATCGTCTATTTTTATACAAAATTATTTTACATATAACGCTTGCACTGTTTTGTAATATACATAACAAAATAATACATCTTTTGAATGAAATAACAAAGACGTTTTGGAACGTCATTCAGTCATTCCTAATGAAGATAGAACCTAATGGCTGAAGACGTTCCGGAACGTCCAACATTATTTCCTACAAAACTAACATTTTGCAATGAATAAATTGCAAAAACTAGTATAAAAACATGTTCTCCTGATAGACTAACAAAAAAATACATAAAAAAAATTCAGCCACTCGGTGAAGTTTTGAATATTTGGGTAGCGCTGAACGTGTTTGTGGTTTTTAAACGTCCGTTACTCCGTCCAGGCTCTTCATAAAAGAACGGCGTTTAAGTACGTTGAAGATCAGAGTTTTCCCTATATGAACATTTTAAAATAGAAGTCATTTTAAAATGCCGGCCACTTTCTTTAAAGTTTATTTTGGCTTCACGAAAAGAGAGGGAAATGATTTTTGGACTAAACCATGCATTTTTACAGCAGTATTGTGCCATTTATCGTATTTTGCATTTGTAATTAGAAATAGATATGTCGTGTTATTAGTCTAAACTTCTTGAGAGAAAACTGAGCTTTATAGCGGTATCCGCTCCGAATATAGCGTTTAGAAAAACAAACTTCTATGTTTTCCCTGCTGCAACACATTCCGTAGCTCATTTTGAATAATTTAACAATGTTTTTATTTAAAAATTTAATGCTTCGCTTGACATAAAACCGTTGTAAAAATACATGGTTTAGTCCAAAAATCATTTCCCTACCCTTGCGTGGAGCCAAAAAAGCACTTTTTAAATAAATGGCTGGCATATTAAAACGGATCATGAGATTAAACTTTGAAAATATTCATATTATAGAAAAGACTCTGATCTTCAACGTACTTAAACGCCGATATTTATGAAAAGCCTGGACGGAGTAACGGAAGTTTAAAAACCACATTAACGGAAAACCGGCTAAAAACTGAGTAGTACTTTTTGCGTAAATTGCTGGAGTTATCTCCGATTAATTTCTAAATAAAAAATCTAAATCGAACCATTCAATGCAGGAAAGAACAGGCTTTAATTTAGTGCTTTGTTCAAAAATATTTATGTTTTTTTTTGAGATAAATTTCTTCAAACGAATGCGGGAAGGTGGCATGCCCCTAAGCGCATGCGGCGTCGAATCGAACGTCAACTTGAAAGTCGAATGAGTGTGGACATACCTATTGAGTTAATATAAATACATTGAGACATATTTTATCATATTTTAGTTAAGGCTTATTCACATTCACTAATGTAATCAATGTGGTTGGAAATTAAAAATTAACTAATTCTTCTGAAAATAATAAAGCGCTGCGTAATTTAAAAACACCAGGATGTCGTTTTTATTTTACGTCCAATTATTTTTTTTCCATTAATAATTCTGACGTTGAAAGAAATTAGATAACAATTAATGATTAAAGAATATCAGACCTGACAGGGATCGAACTCGGTACACCAACAGACTGTCCACAGCACCAAGACAACCATTCGAAGAACTGGTATTTCAGCTAGCTATTATATGTGTATAAACAAGCACCATCTGTATTCGCGTTTGTACCTACCACAAAATTCTGCGGTAATGAAGCACTATGCGATCAATTTTTGCTTCCTGACTTCAACAGTAAAAATAGATTTAATCCCAGACTTTAAAAGTAAGACAAAACAAATTCTTTCCTCCATTAACAACAGCAGTAAAATTATTCAATAAACTATTCGTTTTGGTTCAATGGATTTAGCATTATAAAGTTTGAAAATGTATTTACTGGAGATAACAAAACACTAAGCGTAGTTTACAAGAAGTCTTGTAATAACAGATATAATTTTACAAACCAATCAATATGAAGCGAAAAAATTTCAGTGTATAAACTGGATTAGTTTGAAGTGATAAAATCTAAGTGTAGGCTATATAACTATGGATCAGTTTGAAGTGATAGTTTCTAAGTTTGTATATATGGTAGAATAGTAATGGTGTCTGGATCAATTTGAAGTGATAGATTCTAAGTTCGTATATATGGTAGAATGATAATGGCGTCTGGATCAATTTGAAGTGATAAAATCTAAGTGTATATAACTGCGGATCAGGATGAAGTGATAGATTCTAAGTTCATATATACGGCAGAATAGTAATAGCATTTTTTACACGTGGATCAATTTGAAATGGTAAAATATAATGGATCTATTTACTCTGCAAAAACGGGAATATATATATATATATATATATATATATATATATATATATATATTATAAATAAGTTACTTAAAGAAATCATAAATGTCAGTTCAATCACAAATTATCAGTATTGATAAAGCTTGTTTTGACTTGTTTTTTATATTATACATAATATAGTCTACTTGAATTTCATTCTAGTGCATTTACTAAAAAAAATATTGTTACTTCACTTTTTGCTGATTATTATAAAGTAATCTTACTTGACTTGAACAATAATACCAGGACTTTAAAAAGTTATGTAGAAAATTAGTATACCAATTCACTATGTAATCAAAAATTAAAGTATCACGTATACGTTATATAAGTATGCTTATCATTCCCATAAAAAGATTAAATTTCTTTTTTTAATCCTGATTGACATTCTCCGAGTCATAAAAAATTCTCTTCTAATCGACAAAAAAATTCGGTAGAAAGCCTAACTAGCACCTCAAGCAATTGTTTCTGTTGACAGTCTTAGTTTGAAATCAGTATTTATTGCTAAGAAAACTTACATTATAAACTAACTTTTAGCTTTGTATTTCTAAATGTACTCGCATGTTACTTAAGGTATACAAAATTATATCAAATTAAATTTGTCTACAATTATTTAACCTTGCAGAATGTAACTTTTTTAAGTAATTAATTTATTCCTTCCTGCTGTGTGCAAATATTTTTTTTAAAGTTAATTGTAGATAATGTATAACTGGTATATAAATTATTTTGAAAGTATCCAGATTATACAAACTTCATTTACCGTTTAAATATTTTTTATTTTTTATCAAACACTTCATTTATACTATATATATTTCTCTTTTTTTCCACTTTGTTTTATTTTGCAACTGTAAAACATACAACCAGCAAAAAGGTTTACATCTTGTGTCAATTACAAAAAAAAAATCGCGTTAATGGCTTTGAGGAGGACAACTATATACGTATATTTGAATAAAATAATTGAATGTTATAAGAATAAACTTTTTTTGAAATGTTTGTGTTTGTGTTAATAAATCATTCAGTTCTTAGAATGAATACAAGTAGCTCCTTTTCCTTTTCAATTAAATATTCACTTTACACTTAACAGGTTGACTCCCATGAGACACTTATACGTCTCTCACCAGATCTGTAAAATTTACTTTTGAAAGACTGACCCGTCTCTCATATAATAGTGTTTTTAATAGAATCTTAAGACGGATTGGATGCTCGTTTGCATTGACTCGTATACTGAGCTGTTAGAAATGAGTTAAAAAAACGTTTCCCCAGTCATGGTTTGTGATTTACTTGACCCATTTGAGTCAAAAATAAGATGGTGAACTTGACAGCTTATTATTAATATTACATAATATTGACTATTATTATAGTTTATTATTGCATTATTAAAAACATGTTTACATGTTTTAATAATATTATATAATGAAAAATCTGTTTATACTTTAATTTTTTATGGTTTTCATATTACAATATTTTTTGCATTGTAAAAGTTGACTCTGGCCGGTGCCTCTACGTAGACAACTGGTACTCAAGTTTACCACTCACCAAACAACTGTAGTTTTATTGAAAAATAGCCCAAGTAAATTATTTATAAAATACATGTAATATTTTATAGAAATACAAGTAAAATTTCAGTAAGACACACATCAGTCTTTCGCAGAAAATTTTATTTTATTTTTACTCTTAAGTATCTGATCAGTCTCTCACCTAAAAAACAGCGCCAAAAAATTTAAGCCTTACAATACTCTAGACTTAAAAGAAAATTAATTAAAAGAATCAAAGGAACCATAAAATAGGTATGGGTTTTTTTAAGCAATATTGCAAAATTTACTTGGAAGTCAACCTATTAAAAGATTATTGAACTAACTGAATGTTTGACTGCCTCCCTGACATAGTGGTCTGCACGCTAGCCCCTAAACAGTTTGATTCCCCGCTAGAATTTCCTACCCAAGCTGGCTGGCTAATCACCTGGTGATGACTAACACAAATCCATAAATGCAATAATAGTGTTATTCTTTAATGTCATTCAGTACTGTATAAGTGGTTAAGTGATGAATTAACCATTGTGTGCAAATAAATAAGTAAATAAATGAAGTATTAATGCTTAAAAAAATTATTTTCTCTATTTTTCAGGAAGGAAATGTAATCTCCAGACTAGTAGTATCATGTCGAAGAAAGCTACATAGATTATACATAAAAAATTCAGAAATTTATTGGTTACTATTTAAAACACTTCTAAATATTGCACTTGTAGTATATTTAATAGCTGCAGTTCTACACTGGTATTATAATGGTAGGTACGTTGTTATCAATTATTTCTAAGTAAACATTAAAATATTCACTGTAGTTATGGCATCCATAAATAATCTCAGTTATCATTTACTAGTCATTTTTAGAACATATTTGATTATCTTCTCTGTTCCATTTTCTAACTTCATTTCTATTAGATTTCTATGTTGTTACTTAGCAATTATTCTAGTTACCACATTTTAGTATTTTATTTCATTTTAGTATAAGTATGTACAGCTTAAAAGTTAAAATTTTTAACTTTGGTTGTCACCATTAATTATTATTAATTATTATTATTATTATTATTATTATTATTATTATTATTATTATTATTATTATTATTATTATTATTATTATTATTCCTATTTCTGCATTTTGTTTCTGGCCAATTTTTTAAATATTTTTTATCATTGCTTACCCACAAATTAAAGTTGTTACAATGAAATATGCTTATAATTGGTTTTTGGTACTAGGTTCCCAAAGCAGAAGAATATCCATTTCATTAACCTTAGGTTTCATTTACATTATTTGTATACTTATGACCTGTGTTGTAAAGAAAACAAAGTCACTTCAAGCAAAGCTACTGTCATCAGGCTCAATGGATGCTGGTACTTGGGTTGAATCAGAAATTACTCATAATTTTAACAAAATTTAATTTTGTAGAAATGCTGGAGGAATTTAACTCTTATTGAAGCTTATGGTGGTAACAAGAAAAACATGAAAGAGTCAAAAGAATCAAGTTAACTGAGATGTTATAGAAAATCAGCACCTAAAGTGTGTTTATAAAGTTTATAGTAACTAACTGGGAAAAGAGATAATAATATAATGAAGTAAGAAGACATTCTTTAAATAAGGACTTCTGTAATTCGTAGTAAACATTCCAGAAAACTAAAACCAGTTTTGATGCAAGTACACACCTTCCCTGAAGAGAAATAGAGGCATGTATCTATTAATCTAATAATCAGAAAAATCAATAATAAACTTGTTTGATAACACCTTCCATGGTTAATGTTAACATGCTGTATTATGAAATGGAAGGAGTCCCAGGTTTGATTTCTACCTGGGGTCTATTTTTTGCAAGTTAAAACTCACTGCATCAAAATCCACTGATGATGGAATTGTTGATGACATTAAAAAAACTGAGCGATTAATTTTGGAGTAACACTGACCAAAATAAAATTAATTTTTCTAAAAATATTTTTACAAAATGAAAAATATTATTCAAGTCAATTTTTGAGGCAAATTCATATTGAATAAAACCTATTTATATAATAAAACTTCATCAAGTTCTATAAACAATTTTTATAACACAAACAATGATTGTTGTAATTCAATCATATTTGTAATAAGTTGCAGCAAGTAAAATCAAAGCAATTATTCACCCTATTTTAATTACTAACAAAAAAGTTATGCTGTCAAACCTTAACTATTATACTTTTGTTTTTGTTTTTAGGAAGGAAACCATTAGATTGGTGTAGAGGCAATGGAATGATACTAGTTTTATTTGCATTTATAGCATGGTTTATTATTTATTATAAGTTACTTAAACCATTTGTGTTTGCTTATATTAAGCAAAACTGTTGTACATCATTTAGTTCCTTTAAAATAGTGACCAAGATTTTCAGGTACGTAAATATTTTTGTCATTTCTATAAATTAAAAAAAAATCAGAATGATCATAATTGTCTTTACAGTTCACTTCCTGATGGGATTTATGTAGTTACTTTAAGTAGTGAGAGTCATGTAGACGTTGCTGACATCAGGTCTCTTATCAGAAGTAATAATTTTCATTTGGGTCCCAACTTTGCCATGACCCTATAACATAAATATCCCATGTTTTAAGTTTAAGTTTATAGCAAGAAGTATTTTCATAACTGTTATGAACAATTTCTCTAGTTAAAGAAACTAATCTCATGGTTACTGAGTAAGATCTTTCATATCAGCTTCAGATATTGGTCTCTCAAGTATTTATGAATACATGTAAATTTAAAAAAGTGTATTTTCCTGATTTCTTTACTCATTAAAGAATTATTCATGAAGAAATCCTAACCTCCTAAGAACCAGAATTTCCAATGTATTGGTCACAATATTAAATTTCTCAGTGAAAAATATTTATCATCTTATATTCTGAAATTATGTACAATGTAAATAAATTTTTGTTTGTGAAATATGTGGCCAAAATTGAGACATCAACATTCAGTGAAGTAGAATTTTTTTGTTTCTCCTTCAGTGTTACTTGGAATGATCAACAATTTCATAAAGGTGAAAGATTCTTTTATCATTTCTTTGTAAAACATCAGTACAAGTTAATTAGTTTGAAATGTTTATTATAAAAAAATATCCTTGTTTTATCGCTGGGCAGATGATAGTTACGATTAACTCTTTTGGTACAAAACTAAATTCATTGGATAGTTCTACAGTCATATAAAAGTTATTAATTTATACTTTTCATTACTGTTTTAGGATTTTCAAAAGAATTATAATATTTATAGTTATTATTGGAATATTAGTTTTCTTAGTTCTGGACACTGTTCACTCTCGACAAAGACTTGTCTCTGCAGTGGGACTTTTTGTGTTTATAATGCTGGGCTTCATATTTTCACAACATCCAAATCAGGTAAACTATAAATATTTTTCTCATTAATCACAAGTATTACAAACAAATACTAACTCCAACAATCTCCACAAAACCCAAGTGAAATTTAAGTAAAATTAAGCGTCAATGTACCTATTCATCAGTCTTAAGCAGGACTACTGTAAGATTGTGGGGAATATTATGTAAATCATTCGTGAAACAAATATAAATCTACTGTTTAATCAATCAACTCTTGATACCGTTACATATTTTACACTTGATTTCAGTAAGTTTAATTTGGTTTGTTTATTTAACATCGCATCAACAGCTAGGTTATTAGTGACTATGAGGGTCATGGAACTGGAACAGTGGGTTTTTACTTGGTCCAATTTCCAGACTCTACTACACTACAGAGGAGGCCAAGTTGAAATTAAAGTAATTAAGAATTTATAAACCACAGGAAATTGAAATTATTGACAAAAACTATTAAAACCTCGTATATCCAAATGTTCTGTCTTTAACACAAATCTTTCTGTTCAAGTTGCATAAATCTCTTAAACAAAAATGTATTTACAATTCATAAAATTAATTTAATATTACAGTTTTATGTTTTTATCATTGTTTCCTCCTCTTTAACTATGTATTTGTTACGAGATTAAAATATATTATTTTAGTTTTCCTTTGTTTAAATTGTTAGCTTCGTAATTACGCACTTATAATCTGCTAGCTAAGAACTTTTGGTAGAATAATGCTAATAAATTTAATTTAAATAAGGTTCTTCCTTTGAATAATGAATTATTATTTCAGAAGAAGCAGTCATTTATTATTTATTTATATTGCATACAGAACTTTAATTATTTTCCATGGAGTGATCATTTTGTAGTTTGTTATCATTATTGACTCCATTACAATTTACAAATCAGTATTTATCTGTCTTGTGATATTTTACTCATAGTTAAAAATATTCTGATAAAATACGAACTGTGGTTTCATGTTGTAATAAAATATTTTATTACTGTTAATTTAATTAATAAATTTTAATTTTATTTACAATTAAAATTTTTATGTTATTTTAAATAGAAACATAAAGTGTACTAACATAATTCCATACTCAAGGCTTACAGATCAAATAGTATTCGGAAACATAATTGTGAAACCAAATGTAAGAAATAATAAACTTAAATTTTAAGTTTAAACTTAATTTTCAACAAAATCTGTTCTTACAATTATTTTCTTCGTTTAAAAAATAGAAGCAAAGTACACGTAGCTTTTAGAACAAAAAACTGATTATAATTTAAATTTTTTGAATACATATTAAGTAAGAATTAAGTAATTTTAAAATACAAGATTTAATTAAAAAATTATTTTAAACCGTTGGTGTTTTTATCTGCAGAAAATTAGCATGATATACTTAAACTGATCACTATTTCAGTAAAGTAAGAATTTGTGGGAGCTAGGATTCAAATAACAGACATCTATGCAAACCAAGAGCATGGTCATGCATAATAAGAGAGATAATTGCATCCTAAGGTGGCAAAATGTAGAAAGATATATCATAAAGAGTATAAATAAATGTAGAATCATAAAGAGTATAAAAAATGTTAAGGCAGAGAAAGTCATACTTCTACAACAATGTAGCAGTTAGTCTGACCAAAAGCTTTGAAATAAAGCAAACGAAGGTGAATGTTTTAGTTGTAAAAAGCCCCTTTCAGTAATATTATGTACTTTGCATTTTATGAGTAATTTCTTTATCATATTTATTTTGTAGCATGGACCCTTCAACATGGATAAAAACATGATTCAACATGGATTTTGTAGCATGGATAAAATTCATTAACATTTCTTTCAAATATATTTTTACAGATTAAGTGGAAGACAGTATTCATGGGAATTTTAATTCAGATAGTACTGGGCTTATTAGTTATTCGTTGGGAGGTTGGAAGAGCAGTATTCATGTGCATTGGTGATCGTGTCGAGATGTTTCTTCAATTTGGATACAAAGGGGCAACATTTGTTTACGGAGATTTTATTGTCAACAAACTTGCAGTTTTTGCTTTTCAGGTAAGAAATTTACTGAATTCCTAGCTCTGAAGGAGAATTAATATCAGTAAGATATTTTAAAGGATTATTGTAAATTTAATGTACAATTTTTTCGTTCTTAAGCTTCAAAAAATATAGGTATTTTTATCTTAAAAAATTTTAGTTATGGTTTTCTTCAATATTTTTTGCTAACCTAATACTATCAAATATGTTTGAGGCTTAGCTAAAAAATTTTTAATTTAATTATTTAGTATTCAAATTAGATCTATCATTGTTCTAACTTTGATAAATTTAATTTCACAAATGTCTGTCCAACTCTTCAGTTGTGATATAATTAATAATTGATACAGAAGACACCAAACCTGTGCACACTGCTTTTGTTAAAAGTTTTCCCTTGTCCTTGAAGACTTAATGGTTGGGTGGCTTAGGAGAGACAAGACATACAGAGCTGAAACTACTACAGAATTGCTTGCATTTCTGCGGCTGATTACATAAAACCAGACTATATAGTGTGCATTAATGACTATGCATTATGGCATTAATGAGAATGGCCCAAACATATTGAAATTGAGTTGTTGCATATCGAGTAGATAATGGACCTATGTCTGATATTATTATTTAAATGAATAGTATATAGTTAGACACTATGGGTTGTCACGAAAAACCTTCAATAAAATAAGTATAAACGAAAAAATTACAATACATAAAACAAAGTACAAATTTTTAAAAACTATTATATACTATATAGACTAGCAGTTAGTCAGTCATTATGTGGCTATAAAGATACTGTGACTGCTTGTCTATCTGTTAATAATTTTTCAAAAATTCGTTTATTAAGTAGGCTATAATTTAACAATATTTACTGACACTTTATGATCAATAAAATAACAAGATTGTGTTTTACAAAAATAAATACTACGTACAGACATTAGTCTATTATCTTAGGGTAAAATTATATAAATATATATTAATATTATTTGTGATGTTACTTTCTTAAAAGAAAAAATACTTTTTAAATTGTCAGGTATATCTTTAAATCATTTTCAGTGGCATCAACTGTTTGATCAGTAATACCAGAGTAGGCATGGGAATGTTTACGATTGGTGAATACATTTCTTAACGGATTTCTGCTGGATGAATTAAATTAGAATACACTCAGGAAGTTGAAACTTTTTCAAGAATTTTCTGAAACTTTATAAAATGTATTTTAACCCTTTCAGTGCCGAAACAAATATTTAAAAGTTTAATGTAAAGTCCCATTTCATTTGAATAAGGGTGTACAAAATGTGCCAGCCCTTATTTCAAAAACTTGCAGGTGTAGGCCTGCCATTGCCAACCAAAATTTCAACGTTACAGAAAAAAAATTTCCTGTTAAAAATTAATTTTTATTGTGTTCATAAAAAAAGATATCGTTCTAACACTAAAAATATTCAAAATATTTTTTTTTAGTTTATTTAAAGTTGCATTGACAGCTGGGTCATTAGCAACTACGGTGGGTTTTGGTACCTTAACGGTGGTTTTAACATGTTAAAATTTCCAGACCCTAGCTGAGAATCAAACCCGGGACCTTTCGCTTTGCAGGCTAACACTCTAGTCACTTTGCCACAGAAGCAGTTTTAAAATACATTATTCCATTAATTTTTGGTTTAAAAGTTTTTTTGGAAATGTTCGGTTATCCGGATGTTGGCAATTTATGCATAACTTTCAGACATCCAGTAAATTGGATGTTATCACTGTGTAAAATATATCAACGTCCTGTTTTCTGGACGTTGGTACTGAAAGAGTTAAAGTAAGCAAGTAATAATCACTAATAAAAATCTGTCAAACATTTCCACATAAAATAATATATTCTATTTAGGAACTTGGTCATTAATCAGAAAAGGTTAATTTGTTGATTAAATTACAATAATAAGTCAATAATAATAATCAATAATAATCATAAATTCATATACTATACGTATTCAATAGGCTACACTACACTAAAAAAAATTGGCACTCATTTATTTTATCTGTGTTCGTAAACAAAATATAGTTTTTACAACAGAAATTTGTTCACGAGTCTGAAAGAAATTTATGCAAAAATTATATGTGTTTTAATATTTTAATACATTTTTCTGAAATTTTCAGGCTTTGTCAGTTATATTCTTTCTTAGCACAGTCATTGAAATATGTTTCTATTTTGGATGGTTACAAACGATATGCTTCAAGCTTGGTTGGATAATGCAAACCGTCCTTGGCACTACGATCATTGAATCTGTAAATGCTGTGACAACTGTTTTCCTTGGCCTGGTATGTTTTAATAATTGATATTTAATAGATTACTATACTAATAAAATACTATTAAAACTGTGTCTATCTTTATTTTTACAACTCATATATGATGTGTAGTTGAGTAAATATCTACTTTACAAATTAAGTAAAGTAAACCAACGTAAGATAGTTTCATCTAATAACATTGAATATTATTAAATGGTTTAATATTGTATTAGTAAGTTAAACATATATATATATTACACACATGGACTATACTTACTTTTCTTTCTTAATTACCAATGGTTTAATTGATGATAAAATCAAAATGTGTCTCTCCTGAAAATGTGGACTTGTTCCTTTTTCGTATTTAGCAGTTGACATAGAGCTAAATCTGAACTTGAGAGCATAAACTAATATTTAATAACTAATATCTAACATTTCTTGTCATTTGTTCATCAGAGTGAAGCACCACTTCTATATAAACCATACATTAAAGACTTGACAGTATCAGAGATGCATGCTGTTATGGCTGGAGGATTTTCTACAGCCGCAGGTAATTTCCATCGTATACTTCTATTCTTTTTAATATTCACAAAGCACAGGTTCATTGACAACCAAAAAATTATTGTGCAGTTTGATGTAGATCTAAAATGGATACTACAATCAATCTATTTGAGTAAAACATTTTTGTTCTTACAGTTTTTGTAAACTAGTAGGTAGGTTTCATTGTTATATATAAATTGAAGAGAACTGCACCTTAAAACATTTTTATTAATACAAAATAAATGAAGTAACTAAAAACACCTAGAATGAAGAGGAATCACAATTATGCTAGTGATATTTAAAATATTAATGTGTATACTACATTACCATGTTCAAATATTTGTTTTAACAATTTATAAATTGGCTGATTCTGTTCAAACAGATGTAAGTTGTTAAATATTAATTTCATCATAATGGCAGTTTTTAATGAGACATGTATTGACTTAACTTGTTTACTATTAATTGTAAAATTCGTGCAGTCACTTAATAATGAATATTATTTAATGTTTTTAATCTTATCATAATTGATCTGACAACAAAGTACCTCTGTGAACATCTGAAAAATATATATTGTAGTGAAAATTGAAAATCAAGTTTTGGTTCCTCATTTTTAAATACTTAAAATGTATTCCCTTTCAAAAAGCTCATATTTTATAAATTATTTATGTATTTTAACAATGGCATGTTAATCTTAATCTAGTAGGTAATATCACCATTTTATTCAGGCATAACCAAGGGGCAGCTTGGAGGCATCAGCCCTCCTCAAACAGAAAATGAAAATTACATATCAGACTGTCGGCCGCATTGGCGCAGTTGGTAACGAGCTCGCCTCTCATCATGCGGTCTTGGGTTCGAATCCCATTCAGGCACGGCATATTTTCATACGTTACAAAAAAATCATTTCATCCTTCACCGTCTGCATTAGCAGTAATTGCAGAAAAGTCGAACGTAAAACCAAAAAAAAAAAAAAAAAACATATCAGACTTATACAATCTGGGTCCCTAGTTTCATTTTTTATGATCTGGTGTTTTCTATCACTTATTTTCATCTATTATCCTTACTAGTCCTAATGTGCAAAACAGTCCAACAGAAAATTAAAAAATTCCACACTCAGCCCTTTCCGAATTACAGTTTTGGCTATGTGCCTGATTCTGTTTGAGGAGTGCCTTTTAAAAATTTTAAATGACAAATTTAAAGTTTAAAATTTCATAGTAAGTACTGTACAAGCTCAGGCAGACCAGTCTTTTAATTATTACTAATAGTAACAGCCTATTTTGTTATTCATCTTCTGGATGATTGAAAGATATTTTGAATTCTCTGAATGGGCTACTGACCCGACTTCGAGTAAGACCAATGATGGGGCTGCCACCTTAAAATATCTGGATGTGGTCTGAGTTTTATTTGGAGACTCTTTGCTCTTTTGCCCTCTCAACTCTTGGGAACATCTTCCTCCTCCACTGCCAAGACCATTGACCATCTACTAATTCTACTCAGTTGACTGCAGATTCTTATTTAATAGATAGTGAATACATTTACAACTTATTCACATTTGTCCAGTACATCTACTGGAACTTTCCCCATCAGCTTTTGGGATACCCCATGTTGGGTTTGAGGTCCTCCATCACAATGTATCATGCAAGATTAAGCTAAGTTCCTACTCGATTGAGAGCCAAAACCGAGTGAGATTATTAGGTATGGTGAAATCTTCAGCCTCTGAATGAATTACAGAATATAGAAAGAGATAGCATCATCACTCTCAGCATACGTAACAAGAACTTGCCATCTGGTTGATAAATAAATGCAACAAGGTAGAAGAAAATTGGAGCAGCTGATAAAATTTTAAAGGACTGTTACCAAGGTGGGATGACATAATAAGTTGTTGCCTTATACATGTGAGGAAAAAGAAGAAGCAATAGCCTATTGATAAATATGAAACAGCATCTTGTAATTAATACTAATCCCACAGATTTTATTTCTAAAATATGATTGAAAGTGTTATACCAATTTTTCATTAGTTTTGAACTGTTACTACTGCACATTTTTAATTCTCAATTTTTATTTAGCAGCATCAAACTCTTTGGTCGTTGGTGATCTCTGAGGGTTATGTAACAGTGTTGCTGGGTTTTAAATGTCAACGTATTTTTAGGCCATGTAGCAAAGTTTTAAGATAATGAAAATTGATTGGATGTTAAATTAAACCAGTTGAGACCACTGTATGACTTTTGTGTACAACTGACAGGCTGCCTTTACATCTGTCATGTAGCATGATAAAAGTTAATTTTTTATGAATAAATATAATTTTGTTAGATTATTATTTTCTATGTAAAAACCAAAAAAAAAAAAAAAATTTAACTAAATTTGTGTGAAGTAATTATTACTATTAATATTAAACTAAAACACTATTTAAAGAATTGTTTTGTATTGTTTTCAAAAACTTTTAGGATCAGTATTTGCTGCATATACAGCTCTTGGTGTAAATCCATCCTACGTTATTACAGCTTCCATAATGGCTGCCCCAGCAGCTCTTTGTTTTGCTAAGCTATTATATCCAGAGACAGAATTATCTAAGACATCAGTTGATACATTTGTGCCTTATAAAAGGTAAGATGAAATTTTAAATTAATACAAATTTTCCCTTTCATTTATAAATTCTAAAATAATGTAGTTCATTTAAAGTTATATTAAGAAGTACAAAGTCGCTTAAGATGGTTAAACTAAGTAGTTTAATAACCAAAAATAAACCAAAATTTGGAAATAAATTTAAATTAAGAAAATGTAGAAATGAATTCTTTATAGTGAAATTCATTCCTGGAATGAGAGTACATACAAATGGAATGATAAAGGAAAGAATTTTAAAGAGTACCATCATTTTACTAGCTCCATTTATGCTCTATGGTTATTTTATAGAAACATGGAGCTGGTAGGACAATAAGTACCAGTGTCGAAAGATGAAGGTTTTTCATACTATTCTAGTATGTAGTCTAATACAGTAGAAATCAAGTAAGAAACTTTTTCCAGTTTTTTTTAAAGATCTTCTGCAACAACCAGCAAAAAATATAGTCATATGTTATAATAAATTGTTTTATTATTTTATAAAAATGAAAATTTATATTTGGTTATATAAATATAGTCATACAATTAGTCATACAATTCATATAGTCATACTAAGTGGGATGAATAATATTTTAAAAAGTGATTGTAACTCAGTGTTGGTGCTTCAGAAAATTGTAAAATGTGAAGTTTTATTATTATTGCAACAACTGCAAAAACTACCTTTTCCTCTCTGCAAATAATCATTACCTTACACAAATACTCGTATATTACCTATCACTTTTACTTTGTATATCCTTGTAAACTATTTGTACAAACTTCATGCATGTACGAACTTCTTGTACATGCATTCAACATTTTATTTTCTCTCTCAAAGTGAGGCAATAATACATCTCGTATATCAAAGTGAAATGTAATTAAATATCACCATTACGTTAAATGAAATTTTAAGTTTCTTTTTAAGTAATATAATTAGTAGTTTTTGTTGCTAATTGATATTTCTTTGTTTTGTTTTAGTGACGAAAGAAGTGTAGTTGATGCTGCTTGTAAAGGTGCTTTAGCAGCAATTAATTTAGTAACAGGAATTATTGCAACAGTTATAGCATGTGTATCTTTGGTGTCATTTATTGACAGTGCTATTGCATGGTTTGGTTCAATGCTTGGAGTTGAAGGTTTCACCTTTGAGGTAAAATATTTATGGTTTGTCTTAAATTTTAAGATGTTGTAATGAAAGACAATTCTCATGGTTTTTAGAGTATAGTAGGCCTACTCCTCATTTACTGAATTTTTAAATTTACTGGCCCAACTTGGTTTGGAAAAATATTTTTTATTCATAAAATTGTGATTTCCCACATACAGTATTTGAACACTACAACCTAATATAGTTTATAGTACATTCGATAACCCATTGCGTTATAAATTTTCCTTATCGCTTCTAGTTCCAATTCGTCCGGATAAAGATGGAGTACTGTACATTTTATTATTATACATGTCATAAATCCTGTTTTATAATCACCTAGGGCTATTGAAGACTATATCAAGTAACTGTGTGTTTCTGGAATTTTTCTGTGTAACCTATATTCTTATGATACCTATCCAATTACAAATACTGTAAATATCAAGATTCAATTTAATAAAATTAAATGAAAACAACATGGTATGATTTATCAACATGTAATTAATGAATGAATCAATTAATATTCATTTTATATATCTACTTGTACAACCAAAACAAGTTTTTCAAAGATCAATAATTAATACAATAAAACCAACAGATGAATTTAGTTAACTGTTATAATTTTAATAGAAGAGATAAAATGAATAATTAATCTAAACAAGAAAATTAGGTTGTTCTTTTATCACACTTTGTTACAAATTTGTTCTTTGTACTTGTGTTACAAATATTTTAAATATTAAAAACATAGATTAGTTTATGAAATTCATGTAGGTAGGTACTGTAAATAGTAGCTTCATAGGACAAATAAATTAATATTAATTTTTTAATTTGTTTGGAGACACATCAGATACTTTGGTAGTTAGTGACTACTATTGTTTGTGAAATGGAACCTGAAATAATGAAAGTAGATACTAAACCAATCCAATAAAAACTCAGTTAAATGCTACAAAACACTCAAAAATATAGCTTTATTCTGTGACAAAGATTATCAATTTGGCCTATGTCATTTTAAAACGTAGGAATCATTTTTGAAGTCTTCCGTATACGTATATATGAGGAAGATTTATCAGAGAATAAATTAATAAGTTCAAGAATAAGGATGTTGTGATCAAAATCATGTTATTGTTTGTTATTCAGTAAGAAACAGATAACTCATAAAATTATATTTCCAAACAGCGGGTTCTGATAAGAACACTGTAAAAACCTGAAGTACATTATAATGGCTACATTTGAGTAAAGAAGATTGTACCTGCATTCCTTGTTTAGATATATGTCAGCTGTTAAAACTGTAAATTTAATCTTTGTTGTTTACAACCCATCGAGTTGGTCTGGTGGTAAAGTCATTGCCTCAAGTCAGCTGTTTAACAGTTAATTTTGGAGGCGAAGATTCCGTGGTTTAAATCCTAGTAGAAATAGTTATTTTTGTACAGATGTGAATACTAGACAGTGTTTACCGGTGTACTTTGATGGTTGGGGTTCAATTAACCATACCTCTCAGGAATGGCTGGCCTGAGTCTGTACAAGACTACACCTCATTTACATGTTATACATATTATCCTCATCTCATTGGGTCATGAGGTTGCTTATTAGAGGTTGCACATTAGAGGTAAAAATATATATATTTTATAATTTTTTTGAAAGCATTATAATTTACAATTGATGATAAACACATGTTTGTAGCTATTTTTTTAATTATGTTCTTTTTATTTTTGAAATAATCAAAATAAATTACTTTTGTTTTTCTTTTACAGTACTTAGTAGGAAAAATTTTAACTCCTATTCCATATATCATGGGTGTATCCCCTGATCAGTGTGATTATGTTGCAAAGCTTATTGGCATTAAAATTACTTTAAATGAATTTATAGCTTACCAAGAATTAGGTAAACTTAGGCAAGCTAACTTGTTAACGGTAAGTACTGATCGTTTTTTTTTCTAAAATTTAATGGGAATATATTGCATACAAGGTGTGATCAAAAAATAAGGTGACTTTTCATTTTTATAAAAAAATATTCATTTACTCATCCAAAATTATGTTATCCCCTTCAAAATAATCCCCCTCTGATACAATGCACTTGTGCCAGTGCTTTTTCCAGTCGTCAAAACATTTCTGAAATGCACTTTTGGGTATTGCCTTGAGCTCCGTTAGCGATGCAGCCTTAATCTCCAAAGAAGAGCCTGGGCTCTTCAACTGGGATGATTGGGTTTTGGTTTCAACGTCATAACCATAGACCCGTGTTTCGTCACCAGTTATAACCCTTTTGAGCAGATCAGGATCATCATTGATGTCGTTCAACATGTCTTGGGCGATGTTCATGCGACGCTGCTTCTGATCAAAATTAAGCAGTTTTGGAACGAATTTCGCTAACACACGTGTCATGCCCAAAACATCCGTTAAAATTGATTGGCATGAGCCAAACGAAATGTTAAGATCATCAGCTATTTCTCTAATCGTGATTCGACGATTTTTCAACACAATTTCTTTCACTTCCTGAACATTTTCGTCGGTTTTTGACGTGCTGGGGCGTCCAGAGCGAGGTTCATCGTTAACATTTTCTCGGCTCTCTTGGAATAACTTATACCATTTATAAACATTTTTTTTACTCAAAGTTGACTCACCGTATGCCACTGTCAACATTTCAAGAGTTTTTGAACACTTAATACCATTTTTTACACTCTGCTCCATTATTTTCAACAGCAAAAAATCGCAGAGCATGAAAACATGAGTCTAACCTTTATGCCACTCACATAAAAACAACACGTGCTATACAGTCAAAACTTTGAACATATGATCGTGACGAGTGTACAATGCACGCGAAATTCAAAAAGTCACCTTACTTTTTGATCACACCTCGTATACATTGCCTTGTGATCAATTAGCCATTGCTATTAAGTACTTCCCCGTAACAGGCAGGTGGAGCGTTTTATTTGCACTCGGATCTGCTAGTTCCAGGGCTACAGAAAATAGTTCTACTTCTTATCACATGGTCATATGACTCTGTAGAAGAGGTAGAGGTGTAAAAGACTTTAGTCACAGTCATCTCCTCTGAGAGTAATGAATTTCATTATACAGCCAGACCCTGTGGTGAATAAAGTGAAGGTGTCTTTTGCAGGGTGAAAAGTAGATGCTTTGTGGAGGGCCTGGCATGCTGATAAGCATACTTTTCCACTCAGTGAGTAAGCCATGGTAAACTACCTCGCTCCTCATTTTACTCAGTAAAGCCTCTAGAGGTTCAAACCAGCCTTTCGGCTGATGACCAAAACAAAATTAGAGCATATTGAAGGAGAGATTCATTAAAGGACACAAAAAATAAATAAAAAGTTGTAAGAAAAGATTTACCTGCTAATTTCTTTTCCTTTAATATTTTTTAACTTACCTATATAAAAATTTTCTAAGAACATACAACTAAGAGTGAGGTAAGCAAATTTAAAAACTTCAAGTAATTGTTTTCATTAAATTTTTCTTTCAATTTTTATTCATTCTTAATACATCTCTTCTTTAATTGAATCAATACGAAAAATAAAATAACTTTCAACATAACAGTTCTATACCTTTTCCGATTTTTTACAAAGAACACTATATATTGACAGTGATAAAATATCTAATGATGAGACAAACAATTGCCATAAGCACCGACCCAAACATATAGACAACGCCCTAGTGTGCCAAAAACTGGGGGTTGCTTAAAACAATGACCTGGCGAAATGTCAAAATTACAAATATAAGCTTTTCTTTTTGAGAACATAGTTTGTACAATTTGAATGAGATAATTATTCTCAAGAGAAAGGCACTTGAAGATATTCTGTGTAGAACACCAAGTTATCTTAATTTGACTCTGTATTCGGTTTACCTTTCAATTAGAATGATTTGAAATAAACTAGAGTACAAAAAATTTTGACATGATGTGCCTTACATTAAAAGCAATATTATAACATACAAATATTTTAATATAATTTAACTCACTATAATAAAATACTCTGTTAAAACCTTCAATCTTTTTCTTTTATATTTATATAATACAAAATATACTCGTATTATTGTTCTTACGAAAGAAAAACAATTTAATATTATGCGCGTAAAATTTGAAAAGTGGTGTTTACTTGTATTACTATAACAGCAGGTGATATAGTTCATATAGGTAACTATATAATTTATGTAGGTCATAAATTTTCTTTGTTAATTTATTATAAATTCTTCATTGTAAATTTATAACCGTACTCTATTATAAATACTTTTCTATGAAACAACTCATAAATAAATTTTATGTAAAACATTTTACGTACATAACATTGTAACCATACAATGATTTATAAGGGCAAAATTTTAGTTTCTGATTTAAGTAAGTTACATTCCTTTTTCTGACAAATTTTATTACAGTTTATATTTATGAATTTTATTTTTAATTACAGCCTCGATCAGAAGCAATGGCTACATTTGCTTTGTGTAGTTTTTCCAATCCAGGAGGTCTTGCAAGTTTCATTGCACTTCTTATAAATTTATGCCCACAAAAGAAAGATATGGTGACAAGAGTAGCAATAAGAGCATTGATTTCTGGTATCACTACAGGTTTATTAACAGCTACTATTGCAGGTAATTTAATAAAATTCATGTTACTTGTTATTCATAATATTTTTTCAGCTACTGTTTGAATGAAATTAATATTATTAATGCGGCAGGAGATTTAGGTGCTTTGACCTCAATTAGACTGTCCTGCACGTTTGAATGCAATAAGGTGGCAACCCCACCACCAAGCTTAACCTGTACAGCGTTCGTAATGCAGTCAGGGCATTTTTTAATTATTGGTAGAAACCAAAGAAGCCTCAGAGAAAGGACTGGAATTATGGCAATACCTATGTTGCTACACTGAATTGAGTTGTGGGCACTTTGCAAGCAAGAAATTTCATCAAAATATTTCAATATTAGTATTGAACAAAATATTTATAAATGCAATGCAAAGCAAGCGGAAATAGTCAGTTAAAGTTTAGTAAACTTTTTTTGTTTTTTAATTGTATCTATGTTATGACAATTATTATCTATAATTTATTTCTAATAATGTTTATGACAATAAATAAAAAAAAATTAACTTTTCATACCAGTCAATTAAATACACATCCTTCTTTGGAGCTAAAATTTGGTTTAACAGAATCACTAAAATCAAAAACAAATGTACTATTAATAATAACTATTATTTGTGTCTTGGTATAGTACAAGGTATAGTACAGGGAAAACAAAAAGATTTTTAATAGTTTTGTACCGAGTACAAAAAAATGTTAGATCAAAAACCTGAGCATTATACTATATATACGCATTTTTATGAATATATGCATTTATTTGATAAACCAGGAAGATTTATGAAAATAACAGGTTTTTTGTTGGTCGTTGACAACTGATAATTAAATTTTATTTTGTAAATGTTTCAGGTGCGCTAATGCCTGAAGAGGGGTTTGGATTATGTGAATCCTGTTCAAATTCAAATCATACATCAGTGACATTACCAATTACATAGTACTACCAGTTCAACTACAGAACTGAAAAAATCATAGACTATATTTTGTGTTTAATTTTATTAAGAACAGAAATTAAAAACTGTGTTTTGTATTTAAAGACAAAACAATAGTGACATTAAGCAAGTGGTCAAATACTTAAGAGATATTTTGTAAATTGACAACAAAAGTATTGTTTTAGTATCAGTACATTATAATTTATAATCATCACTTACAAACATGTATTCAATGTTCCTATTACTTTCCTTATTACCTTTCCTTTCCCTTTTACTTCTGGAGCATACCAGTGCGCCTGCTTAGGTATCCTGTGATCTGTCATCCTTGCCATGTGCTGTCTCCAACTTTGGCGACAATATTTTATCTTTTCGTTCAAATTGTAAATACCTAATTCTGACTTCATTTCCTCATTCCTTATTCTTTCCAAGCATGTGCACCCCTTAGTCCTTCACAGAAATCTCATCTGTGCCATCTAGATTTTCCGCTCTTGGGTTTTTATTGTAGTCCATTCCTCACTTCCGTACAGAATAACTGGAGCTGCCATAACTTTACAGAACTTAAGTTTTGTGACCTTTCTCGCTCTTTTACCCAAATTTCTGCTTATATTCACGCATATCCTGCGGAATTGGCTCAATTTCTGCTCTATAACCAAAAACCCACTCGGTAACTAATTATTTAATGTTAGATGTTTTACAAAAATAAAAGGAAAAATAGAGTAAGTAATTTGAATTAATCATCATAAAAATATCAGTGAATCTATAAGTGTATTAATTGAGCATTGATAATAAGCAGTTCAAATGAACACTGTTTCAGCTAATGACTGTGGCACTGTTCACATGATCAACTGATTGCCACCATACTTAGCAGCATTTCATAGCACTTCCTAGATGCCAGCACTTCATAAACATAAATTCATTCACAGTGTTTAGTAGATGTATTATGTAAATAAAGAATTTGTTGCAGATTGTTTATTAAACACAGCTACCTGTGAACCAGTAGGCCTACTCCAGTTCTAATGTCGTGTGCATTACTATCATCTATGGATAAATGAATATTATAATATTATGTAAACAAATGTTTTGTTTAACAATAAAAAATATTTGATTGTCAAATGCTATAAGACTTTGATAAACTTAATCACTTAAACATGAAAATATAAAAGTCAGAATATAAATGTAGATTATAAAATAATTTACATTATGTTAAATAGATTCTATCATTCCAAACTCACAGAGAAAATTTGAATTTTTGCTCATTTATAATATTTCAGTTTGAGCTGAAAAAGTAAAAAAAACCACATTGAATTTATTACTAAGACGAAAACTCTTGAACATTAGAATTAATTGTGACATTATGTGTATCTAAGTACTTGAAGTCAGTGTGATAAACTCAACAAAAATTTATGGGATTGGACTTTTAGCTTAATAATGTACTGCAGAATGATATGTGATACTGAAAGTTCTATTTTAGTTGCTGATAATTAATAAATACTTATTATTTTAATTTGTGGTGTACATTATTTTTTATCACGTATTTATGTATTATCTTATTCAATAAAAACTAACCTAATTGTATTTTTATTATTCTGCCTTCTAGGGTCATGCATGGTGGGAGTTTTTTGGGTCAACCCCTCTTCCATGAATAATTTATTTCAATAATAAAATTCTTATGAGGCTGGCAGAGGGGAAGTAAATAAAAACAATCATACTAGATTGTTTTGGGGGCTGCTATGTTACAAGGGTAAAAATTTTAATTTAATGGCTTTGCACAATACAACAGTAAAATTAATTAAGGCTGTCAACCACTAACGTGCATTTTCATTCTGACGTTACTTATTTTTGCTCTCAAAACCTTCAGTTTCATTTTTCTACTATTGAAATACTGCGGTGCTACATTGAAGCAATTTAGGAATAGTTCACCAAATTTCTCCCAGGAGTGGGTGGCATCTCTTCCAGGAATCTACTTGTAATTTCCGGTTTGTATCTGGGAGTTTTCATCACCATTTTTATCTGTCACACTCCATCGTCTACATTAGCTGTGTCCCAAACAATCGGACACAAAATTTGCTCCCCGACAATAAAAGAACTAAATTAATATAAAATATTACACGAAACACTTTAAGCGCGAGCGCTGCGAATACGCATTTTTTAGGCTAATGCACATAACCCCAGTGATCAGCATACTCTCTCCTCGAGCATCGTCGTAATCGCCGAAATTTCTCCTTAGCATTAATGTACAAAACAGTCGAACGTTAGACCTAAAGTACAAAATATTAGAACATTAAAGAAACGTTGAACTTTGTGAGTTATAGCTGTGCATGTTCTCTTAGAAGAACTTTCTCCTCTTCTCCTTACATGCTCAATAATTGGTAACAGACGCTGTGAGATTGGATTAATATTACTTAATCGTTATAATGATTGTTAATTTACTATTAGGTAATGAGAGAGGAGTGACAATATTTAAAGGTTTGTAGAGAGAGATAGGAGTGCGCTAAACGTTTAAGTATAGGTTACAAGGTACAGTTTTTTAGACGGAATGAATAATTATCTTCTACATAAATCTTCTCATCTCGACCTAAATATTTTAAAACTGCTCAAACTCGTCGCGGCATAAACCGGCAGAAATTCGAAAATTGATTGGTATTTAATTACAAAAACATACAAAACACTCACATATTGTCGTTACTTACGTCAGTTTATGGGTGAGGCGCCATAGTTTCCGTACAGGACTTGACTTAAGCTGCTATTTCAAGTTTCACACTTCAATTCACAATTTCTTACTTCTTTACTAGTGACCAAAAGAAAAAATGTCCGCGAGTCTTTGAATTATTAGATTTGAGTTCGGAATTTTTGGATTAAGAATTCTAATATCTTATTGCATGTTTGCTAAAAGCAACGAAGAAAAGGAAGTGCTTGTCTCCATACGTGAAAGAACGAAAAATGTGCTACGTAAAAAATACGTTTCAAGAAACTCAATAATCTTTTCAATAATCTTTCCGTCCACACTCATTTTTACAAACACTACAGAATGCGAAACGACAGATGTGGAAGGAAAATGATGGGCCCACGAGGTAGCAAATAGTGGCGATGGGAGATCCGGACTCAGGATGCAACCCAACACAGACCGGAGTCTTCCTAACTCAAGGTGCTTTTTCCGGTTCAGTCAGGTCAAGTCAAGAAGCAGTGGCGCACGTTCCATTTAAAATTATGCGACTTAACTGGATTCGCTTCCGGACTCAAGTCAAATCAAGTCCGGAGCCAGTGGCCCCTCACCTTATAACATCCGACTTTTTGCTTTAGTCTCAATAACTGCTCAGTCATTAGCGACAACTCAGGGTCGACGGACTTTATCCTTGTGAGATACTGTGAGAAAAGTTTTCGCTCAAGATTACATCACTTCCCTGAAATGTTTATTTCCTGATATTTTATAATTTAACGTTGAATTCTAACCTATTACTTAACCACATTTTTCTTTCATATAATTATATCTTTAGCATAAGGCGTATTTCAAGAGTAAGAAAACTACTTTTAATAATTTTCCGTATATCTTACGGCCTCGTATGTAGATCAGTTTCTCTTTGAGCGGCTTTCAAAGTTCCTTCTAAATCACTCATTTATAGCAGTTACGTTCTAAAAAATTCCTTAAATGAATTAAAGTAAAAAAAAAACAATAGATTGGACTTAGTTTAGATGTTGATTCAACTAATCACATAATTAAAAACCTATTCATAAAAGTTCGTGTATTTTTTCACCCTGCAAAACAATAAAAACCCCTTTCTTATCAAGTCTATCAAAACAATGAAGTGATTGAGTAGCCTACTACCGTAATATTTGCTGATCACAAAATATTTTCACCCAACTCACTAGAAAAATGAAACACTTTTGCTGAATAATTGAGGTCTGTTTTGTATTTTACTGTATCTTCTCCCTTGTGTGTACCTTAATTTATTACAAGATACTTGTCCTTATTTTAAATTAATTCGATTCTAACATACTCTTTAGAATAATATAGACTACGGTTTAAATTAAAATAATGTAAAGCTTAAATATTAACGTGAAACATCCATACATATCTTTAAATAACATATTTTGTTCTAATTGTATTACATTTCAGCGATTCTGATTACCGGTGACGTAGAAGTTCATTATTGAACTTTGGGTACCATCGTTATAAGAAACATTCATCGTGGTATCCTGTAACGCTTTTGTACTTAACGCAACGAAACTTGTACTGAAACAGTAGACCATTTACCATTTTTTCAAGATCATAAATCCTGAAACTTGTTAGCCATACCCTCTAGAATTTATAGTTTCTAAGAATAATATTGTCAAATTTAAATTCAACTATATTTTTGGGGGATTTAACTAAACTTCTAGAATTAAAGAGACACGCATAAAAATGTAACAGCATGCACTGAAAAACAAACAATTAAAATGTTTAATTTACAGAAACATAATTCAAAAATGTTATCTCAAATACGTAACAATGTGTACAAAGGAGCTTACTGATAACGCTGATAAAGCAAACGTATGAAAGCCTAAGTAAATTCTTAGCCATCGAACTGAAAGTGCATGTGTTGCTGTCATTTTTGTTATAACCTAATAAGATTTGAGAGGTCGAAGGTCAGAAGGGGGAGAATTATTATGAGAGATGGACAGAGAGGGCGATCTAATAGCGCTCCACAGTAGTCAGCTAGTCGTGATATCAGTACAGTTGTGTGCCATCAAGTAAAGTTTAGTGACAGGAAGAAAAAAATGGGCCGTCATAGTGTTTGCAGTGTCATTTGCCTCCTGGCTGTATTTGGTAGGTTATAATACACATATTCTTAAAAACAATCATATTCTTCGTTAAATACTTACATTTTACATATAATTAGCGATTATTTCTTTATATAACTTTACCAGTCAAAATTTTACTTACATCTAATGAAATAAATCCGATAAAATTTGGTTTCTTTTATATCATTTTTATCGCAGATCAAACTTCCAAACTGCCCGAAATACAAAACTGGCGAATTTGATGGACATAGTTTACATACGAAACTTTTAGAACTATTAATTGCCTTGCACATGTTGAGTACTCATCTTATCTGCTGTTCTGTACGTGCTACAGTTATAGGCCTATCTCGATATTACAATATCATACACAATACTTTTCTGTTGCTTTATTAAACGATTCATTGAAAAATTATTCTTCGGGTATGTTGTTCTACAAATTCCTAGTCAATTAAAGATTGTAGCTACAGTCCAATAGATCTTCCACACGATTTATAGAGCTTCGTTTAAAAAAAACTGTAAGCTTAACAAGTAAGCCTATGCTTCCTCAGGAAACTATATGTATGAATTTAATATAGTTTGCCTGAACTGTACTATACTACAGCGATCTTACCAAGTTTTCGACAACACGCCATATTTATTTATTTTTGTTATGAGTTACGTAACCTACATTGTTACAAACCAGTAACTTGCATAAATAAAGATGGTTTAATTGTTTAGTCTGTTGACGATGTAAAACTGCAGAAAAAAGTTACTAAATGTTTATTAAATTCATTTATAAAATACACTTGGCCTTCACTGTTACAAATTTCTTTAAAAGAACCAGTAAAATAATTAGCCCTAATTGCATATTTACAAATTAAACACTTTGGATTCCAATAATATTTTATTGAAATACTACAATAATAAAAAGTGAATACATTAAAATATTTTTAAAACCTTACGCTGGATTTCAAATTACCACCAATATGTTTTTATTGTTATTTTCGGCAAAATCTACAAGTTTGTTTCGGTTAAATAAGAGAATCAGATGTACCTAAATAGGGGTTAAGGGAAAATCTTTGGAAAAAAGAACCGTGAAATTTTAATACAAAATATGTACTACAACAAATTTTTGACTGATCTGATTTAATATCTATCAGAAAACACCAAGATCAGCTATTTGTAAAGTTTTGTATTCA
The DNA here is from genome assembly GCA_035578175.1 of Catonia carolina. Lineage (NCBI taxonomy): Eukaryota > Metazoa > Arthropoda > Insecta > Hemiptera > Achilidae > Catonia > Catonia carolina. Next base: position 101,115,453 of record JAQMRL010000001.1, on the reverse strand, counting down.
AATAGGTACCAAGAAACAATTTATCTCACTAAAGATTTGCAAAAAGCCTAAAACCACTCAGTTCAAACTCTTGAGTGATAACTAGCAATTAATTCAATAGCCAATGACCTCAACAATCGATACCCTAATCCTAAAACTTCTGTCAATTATAAAACAAGATAAAATAATAATTTTTATATCCTATTAAATGACAGAATTCTTAACAGTCCTACAAAAAAAAAACTTTTAATTCTGGTTTGTTCTTACTAACTTAAGAAATTGCATGAAGTTGTCTGTAATAGGACATCAATCATCAAAAGTGATCCTAAATTAGCCACAGTTACAATACAATTTATAAAAACGTATGGTTAATCAACCCATTTTTCTTGACCTCCGATTAAATTTTTGGTTCATGCTTTCATCAAATTAAAAATTGTATTTCAATTCACGGTAGGTTATATTTTAGAATACATAAAGCTGCATCAACCGCTTGTTCAGTAGCAACTTCAATAATTGTTAATGGAGTAACGAAAATTGGTTTTAATGTAGTAAAATTTCCAAGCCCTTGCCGGGAATTCGACCCAAGACTTCTGCAGTCTTCTATTCTATTCTGTTCCACAGAGACAACCTCAGTACAGGTTTATTTTACTTACACTGGTTTTTTACAAATCGCATTGAAAGTTAAATAAGTAGCCTAGTAATTATGATTGTACATAATTGCCCTTCGTTAAGGTTTAGTTGGCAGAACAAAGTAACAAAATAATGACCAAAAATTTTCAGAGTGCTATTTTATTAGTTTACATATACCGAAAACAAACCACTACCTTTGTGCCTCTCTCCTGCTATTTTTTTTTTTTTTTTTTTTGTATAATGAACTGCATCAGATAAAATTTCTTTGTACTCATGACATCTCCAAGTTAGGTTTAGTCTTTTTATCGTGTTAATCAATTCTAGCTCTTTATATATCTGAAGCAACACTTTTTCATCGTCCTATTATTGGTCTACATTAACCTTAATACATTCACAATTTTTTATGAAGGCTTGAATTTTGCCTATTTTTCGTTTGCTAATATCTCAATCCTTCATTCCATCCAAAAGAACAGAAAACATGTAGCATTCCACGAATCTGATTTGGACTTCTATGCTTAGATCCATGTTACAATATGCTTCATCTTTACAAAGGCCGCCTTCACCATTCCTACCCATGTTCCTATTTCTGGTGTTCGATTGCTATTCTCATTTATTATTATGCTCAAATATCTAAATATTTTTACTATTCCAATGTGAATGTTAATTGCTAAATTTACTGCGTCATTCTTAGTTTTGGATACGACCATAAATCTTGTTTACAGTTCACGATTAATAATTTTTATTTGTCAATGTCGAGTAGGAAATATTAATAATAAAATTATTAAAAATGTTAGTCACATAGGTAACAAGTTATTACGCCCTCGCTGTGCGCAGGCTTATTTCTAACCTCAGTGGGGTTGAGTTAAAATTGAGTTAAAAAACATCACTGGATAAGTAGAAATTAGGTTTACTATTGGTATTTATATAAACATGCTGAATTTTAGAATAGTATTTCTTTGGGGAGTTATAAAAGTAATATTTATTGCTATTAGGTAGTTATCCACTTTTTACCCCTTAGGAGTAAGTGATCATAAATAAAATAGCATATATTTCCTTGGTATCGCTTACTAAATACCCTTAATTTTCCCTCGATGTTCAGAGCTGTAACTCTTTTGAAAGGTGTAAAAATAATAAGTAACTGTTTTAGAGTTGTCAACCCGTTTTTACCCCTTAAGCATAAAATCTAAATGCTTTAGTTTATCTGTTTAACCGCTAAGGAAAAAGTGCGCCAAATTTCAGCTCTTTAGGTAATCCGGAAATTAGAGAATTAGTGATCACTGAATATGTGAGGAAAATCGTGTGTCTATGACAGGGCTTATTTACTGAGACAATGAATTATACAAAATAATGAACTATACAAAACTACACATTACGTACAAATTATTTAAACATAAAACTAGGCTATAAAATGCTACAATACATTATTAATTGTGCTTTATTTTAGTTTTAATGTTAAGTTTACAGTCTAGTTATTAATTATGAATGATTTGCTTAATAACTCACGAACTCTTGATAGTATGTAGATGATTCATTTCTTTAGAAAACGCTTCATTTCACGTTCGAGTAAGTTTATTTATAAATGCGGTGGTTTTAGAAATTACTTAAAGAACTAACTGTATAGTGTTATAAAAAATGGTTTTTGAGAACTTTTGAATCTATATTTTTCCTCTCTGAAAGAAATTATTATTAACTCTCCATGGGAAAAAAAGATTATTGGAGATGAATAAATCTATTAATATATTCCTTAATCCTTAAATAAATTTTTTTTAATGTACTCATCGTTCACCATGGCATGTCGAAAATGAGTAAGTAAAATATTTTAAATGGTAGAAGTAGGACTGTCATATTTATTTTTAAGAACATCAAAAGAAATGTTTAGGATAACGAAAGTGTGCTGAGCAAACTGATGTACTGGAATACTGGATGGCTGCTCAAAAATATGGAAGTATACTTTTAACTCAGATTAAAACAAAATGTACTTAACTTCAGGGAATTCTTTTATTCGTTTGACTAATGAGTTTTAAATTTCAGTCGTAACGGAATTAACCGTAACCAGTAACCAGAATTAATGTTGACTTCAAAATTTAGTAGAGTAAACGCAACCAATTTGTCAAAATTTGAATTTCACTTAGTTAAATAAACGTCATTTACAAGAAGGTAAATTTTTTAAAGTAGGAAAACTTCCTTGTGGCTTTTCCCCTAATCAATTGTTCAGAAGTTTTGGAAGAGTTTCGATACGTTTTGTCTCATGAAAATCAGAGGTCAAAATAATGACTGCACAGGTAAATGCCAATTTATTAACGGTTACAAAGAAAAAAGTATAAATATGTTCATAATTTTTCGTGACTAATTTTCGTATCTATTATCCTAAATGACCAGATGATAGTAGGCCTACTTACTTGCTAACACGCATCATAGTTATCCATCCTATTATAGTTTAGTACTCGAAACTTCCACTTATTTTTAATAACATTTACCTGTACATATTTTTATATAAGAACTGCACGACCTAATAAATTCTTGATTTGTCGCTTATAACTTATAACGGTGGTTCATCTTCATATTATGAAGAAGAATTAAGATACATATTATGAATTAAGATACCGTCGTTTTGCTTAACAAATAAAAGTTACATATTTATTTTACTACAAAACTTTCTTTAGTTTATTTAAAGTCGCATCAACAAGCTCGGTATTAGTGACTACGGTGGGTTACGAAACAGTGGGTTTTAATTAGTGAAAATTTTCAGACCCTACCCGGTAATCGAATCTGGAACCTTTGCGTTGTTGGCCACCGCGCTACCACTTCGCTACGGAGACGGCCACTATGGAACTTGTTTATGAAGTTGTTAAATTTAATAATATTGGAGTATTTTAACTTTGTTGTTGATGTTCAAATTCATATCTTCAGGCACTTCTGAACTGACAATTTCCTGGACACTCTGAAAAATAACAATTAAATAATAAATTTGTTAGAAAAATGTAAAAAAAGGAAAACGGAAGAGAAAACTAAATAAAACCTATTCTTGTAGATTTCGTGAGCAGTAGGTACATATGTTTTCTTAAGAAAGATCAGCAATGTAAAGCACACAAAAATTTTCTTAGGGAGGAGGTCAGATGTACGGGGAGTCTGGGAGGTATTCCATTCCGGAAAAATGTTGATTATTTGAGCTTTGTATCAACTTGTATTACAAGAATAACATATTTCTACATATAGACCTAAGTGTGGGGGGGTCCAGTTCCGTTCGTCCCCCTGTCGGTGCCCCACTGATGTAAAGGCTGGAAAATATTTGCTCGTTTTATACCAAAATGTAATCTACTTGTTTCGCGAATTGTTTTCGTGCAGAAAAACTTATATTTCCTGTCAATGAATCTTTAAAGACAGTACAATCTTTTAAACTCATTAATTTTAATCTGATGGCTCACTCTCATTTATTTCGGTGAAACCATAAGCTTTTCGGAATTAAATTAGTTCTATCATTAAATTTCAAATTAATAATTTATATTCTGTAATCTCTTTTCGTCATAAAAATCAAAAATCAAAATATTGTTCCATTTTACTACATCAAGAACCATATTTTATTCTAAGTACAGGGTTTTTGATGCTTCATCGTTCCAAATGACCTGTGTGCTTGCCTAAGCGTAACCATTTATACATTATATTCATTGTAACCTACGTGTTACACAAGTATATTACTTCATTATTTTTCACTGACCTTTATTACCATGTCACAAAACTTTAACGTAGCTATGACAAATGAAGAAACGAAATAAATGTAGTTATTTTACTGCGTAGTTGAATGACATTATTATTGATATTACTTTGCTTTTATTCATGTTGTAACGTTGCTAAACCAATTGTCAGGTACTTGACCATTCCTTGGAAGCCCAAGTACAATTTTAGATTTTGTAGGCCTGTAGATGGGTTTGCGCGATGTTGAGCGCTTATCTTAAGACTAAGGTTCTTAGTTCAAACGCCGCTTCAAAACTAATAATTACTGCATTAAAACAAGGGAGAAGATCGGAAGGGCTGTTTTTGTTTATCTATTACTAATATTGAGCTTTAATGAATGGCGTAAGAATGAGTAGTAAACAGACACAATACAAAAAATAAAACACGCACTTTAACACTTATGACAAGGAAAGTTAACTACTTACTCTAAGGTCCCTAAAGAAACTACACCAGACCACCACTACTAAGCGGTAACAACAAACACACATACAACTACCAATCCTAAATTCCTCGTGAAGTTGTGAAAGTAGGTGTTAGCAGAATTTTAAAATAAGGCATTCCTTAAGTCTTACTTGTGGAATGCAAACTACAAAACGGTCACTTATTAGTTCGTTAAATATTCACTGAATTAGTTCTACTCATTAAAGATAAATCAGTATATATCTCTTCTTAAATTTACATCTATAATATTGCCAAAAAATGTATCGCAGTTGAATTACTATACAATCATTATTTACAAATTTTTGTGAACAAGTCACAAAATTTGATATAACGTAGTTATCGCAAAAGAAGACACGGATTTTAGGTATGGCACTATATAAGTTGAAAGTCACAATATCAGTATTGAATGTTATAATAGCATAACAAAGACAATTAATTGTGCTAAAAATACTTCAATTCTGACATATAATTATGTTCTTTTCCTAGCGTATCCTCACAAAAATTTATAGGGTAGGTGCTAACATCTTACTTAAGGATCTGAACTGTAAGTATTAAGCCTACTTCTTTCTAAACAAACTCAAGATATTGGAATAATTATTAGAAGCAACCTTTTAAAATCACTTTAGATTTTATTTTTGTCCTTTTTAAGCTTCTAAGGGCAGGTGCACCATACTGTCGCTAGGTGCTACACTCATGAACCAGTCATTGATGAAAAGAATACTAGCCTACGTTTTTTTATCATAGTATTGGATAATATAAAAAAATCTCTTTTGGTTTGATCCGTTTGGTTTTCAGTTTAATAATAATTTTCTAGTTAAGTAAAATAATTTTAAGTGACGATTATTTAATAATTAACCGTGTACCTTAAAAAGTTTATTATTTTATGGATGCCCATAACTATAAGAAATCTGATAAACAATTCCATTAATTTGTTTCTTGAATTAAATGTAATGTGAGGGTACTGAATTGATATTAATTGAAGCTTCCCTTCGTTCGTGTCTATCAATTACTACAACCATACTCTTTCTTAAATACAATACAATACAATACAATAGGCCTACTGCTATAACCAACACCAAGCAACTTTAGATCTGAAAATTGACATCACCAGAAGGTTATAAAATGTCATAAAGTTAAAAGTTTTATATTTCTTTATGTGATGAAATTTCCATTGTAATTTAATACTTTTGTGCTGGCCGATTTGACAATAATAAACAGTAAATCTCACGTATTGCTCAGACCTAGCAGAAAAAATAAAACAGATAAATGGTTTAATGTATTTATGTAGTCTAATTTGTGAGTAATCAAAATGTGTACACTTTGTTTGCGCTAAAAAAAAATGGAACAGTTGTTACATTTTTTTAAATTTTTAATGAAGAAACAAATTAAAACGGGTGGAACAACAGAATTATTGTTAATATAATCTGAATTTTTGAATAATATAACATTGGTTTCGGTTTATTCTTTTCCAACTGAAGTTGAATTAGCTTATAATGTAACACTTTTCTACCAGCTCAAAAATACATACAAATTTCTTATCTGGGTGTTTCAATAGATTCTGAAAAAACACAAACCTTAAAAAATTATTAACATAATCAGCTATCTTAACAGCTGTTAGTTTTAGGTGTTATAGTAATTATTTTATAATAAATTTTTAAAAAATATTTGTAACCCATAACGCAGTTGAAATTTTTGGTGGCTCAGTCGGTTTCATTTTTGACTGTTAAGTACAAGATTGACACTTGGCTAGATTCTGGATCTGCTAATGGTATTATCGTTTAATTTATATTTTGTTGGTATTGTGCGGTGTAATTGTATGTAATCGCTAATAACATCAGAACTTGATGCAACTGCAAAACTTAGGAAGTTAAAAATATATTAAAACTTTTTTCACTATTACCAGTTCTATAAATCAGTTAATATTTAAGTTTTACGCATTTTTTAATGTGTTTGTCACGTGGTCGTTAATTGTACAAATGTTAATAAGGCATGACAAAAATCATAAAGAATTTTATTCTTTTAAATAAATCGGATTAGTAAAATAAAGATTCTAAGTAAAAAAATAAAAAAAAAAACATTGAAAATACCAATAGCCTACAGATCAGACTAACCAGCTGAAAAAAATGCTGGGAAAATAAGACGCTTTTCATTTATTTTCATCATGATGCTTAGTAATTAATTATTTAATATCAGTGAATTCAGTTTTTATTCCAGCTTTCTTCTTTTCTTGAAGACAATAACTAACTTTTTTTTATTTGACAAGTTGAATTATAGGTTAATTTACTATGGTACATTTAACCAATGCTTTTTGCAGCCCTGTGATATGAAGCTCGGAAACCTAAGAACCCTTGAAAGAGGGTGAAAATGAATGAACTATTTTTTCATTGTAGTTATGAATAACAATAATCATAAAACAGTATAGTTATTATTTTTCCCATTAATATTGTCAAGTTTCTGTAGAGTTCAATTCACTGAGATATGAATGAACCACTAAGTAATTTGCATGTAGGTCTGGTATAACTTAAGCACGAACGCGGTTAATTAGCGGTAAATAGCGGTGTATACTGACTTTAGATTTATACTAGTACCGTAATATTCTAACTGCAAGTTACATTTCAATTGTGAACACTTATTGTGTAGGGTTTTGTAGAAACATTGACGTGCTTACAAATTACCAATAAACAATTTTCAGGTTTTACAGTCATTTAATATTCAGTAAGTCTTACAGAGAAAACAAATAATTTTTAAAATTAAATAGCCTTCGTATTACTGTCATTAATTCAAGTAAAATAACAGAATTCGACCAGACAAGGAATTTACGGAGTAAATAAATAAGAATAAGGGGGAAAATTCAATTGTGACAGGATTCAGATGCTCGTTTTCACAGTAAAAACAGAAGTCTTTTACTACTAAATCATACAAATCGATGGTTAAGTGCACATATATACATGTTAAGTACAACTTTCACCAGAAATATATTATAATATATTTCTGGCAATAAAGTGAGCAACAGCTGGGATTCCAGGAAAATAAAATGAAGGGTTGTACCAAAAGCAGTCTTATTAGTTCTTTTACCGTATACAATATTAACCTCTTAATTATCAGTTTTTAAATTGTCGCTGGCAGACACTATGTTTTTCATGACTATTTTCCTATTCCTATTTTTCATTTTCCTATTATATCAACAAATGCTGAAAGAAGCGGTCGCGGAAATAAACAGTCAGAAAAAATTACGGAAAACATCGGTCCTACTATCATATTACTGAAAACTGAACAACCGCGACGTAGCAAATAAGTATTTGTTGTAGAAATAACGATACCTACTGAGCTTTTTTATTCTTTCTTCCCACCAAATGAAGATTGCGCTTTTCTGCCTTAAATATTTATTACTAAAAGCCGATTATTTTCAGGTTCTAAATGATACATCGAATGTTTTTCCGTAAATTCCTATTAACTGCTTATTTCAGCGGACACTTAGTTTCGGGCATTTTACTCACATGAAGGATAATAATCTATGACTTGCAATTCGTAATTCATGTACTTAATAATAATAATAATAATAATAATAATAATAATAATAATAATAATAATAATAATTCATTTATTTCTCCATTGCATTACAATAAACCAGTACACACAAAAACATCTAATCAAACAAAATTCACTATAAAAGCATTAAATTACATAAACAATAAAAGTTAAGAATAAAGATAAATTAACAATAAAATAAGATAAGCCCTATTTCCAAGAAATAATAAAAAACTGAAAAAATATACACACCCACGGAACAGAGGTAAAACCTATATATCTTATACGTGGGCGCGAGCAAGCAGCTATAAATTCTCTTAAAAAGAAAGAATTTGTAATAATAAAATACTACAAGATTTAAAGACCAGTTAAATTTACGACATGACTGCAAACATATTCTCTACAACATCGGAATCAAGTGAAAGCAACCAACTTCTCAACAACCTGAACCGCTTAGGCAAAACATTGCCAGGCCTAAGAGTACAGGGAAGATCGTTATAAATTTTAAAACTAAGAAACACAAAACCCCTCTGGAATAAGGCACAATTCGGCTTTGGCAATCGCAATTGATTATTTGATGACCACCTTGTAGCTCGTGATAATTCATCGGTAGCGACCAATCGGCCCTCATTCCCACTTTTGCGATAAAATACATCAAGAACTTTATAGACATATTATAGGTATCTTACCGGCAATATCTTATTTCTTATAAAAAGCGGGCGTAATTTACTGAAACGTCCCACTTTACTCAATATTCTCACAAAACTTTGATCAAGATCTTCCCCCGTAATTTTTGCCCTCGATTCTACTTTAAAGTTTTATTTTCTTCCTTAATAATGTAGTGTAATATTGAGGGAGTGAATTATAGGGAGAGGCAAAGGTTAAAATATTTAAAGTAAATTACATAAGATGTAGGGTGTTGCAGGTATGTAGATATGAAATGACTTACGCAAGATAGAACAGCTTGGAGAACTGTATCAAACCAGTTGAGAAAGTGATGACTAAAATATTCTTCCTTTACTCTTTTACTATTTTTACATGCCGCCGACTATTAATGTGGGCTCCTTTATTTTTCAGTTTTGCTGCAAAACATTTTTCTCCCTTCAACTCCTCAAAATACCGCCACGTTTTGCATATATTATTCCAGCTTAACTTCAATGTTATTTCAAGCTTCAAAAACTTATAATAAGTATGTTCGATTCTAACACTTCCCCCTAGTTCTAAGTTCCTTGATTTCAAGCTTATTGTCAATCTTAATATTATTGCCAAAGTAATAGTTCGTAAACACTAAAATAATATATTATAAATAAATACTGCATTTTTTACCATTTAACCTATAATAGCTCTCTGTTAAAATATTTTCCCTTGTGCCTCTATAATTTAAATCTTGTTAACAGAACTGTAGTGCATTTCAATAATCGTATTTCAACTGAGAGGATTCTAGCCATTTCTGTAAATCCCTAATTCGTATCTTGAATTATGTATTTCAGGAATATGAAACGTTTATACTTACAGCTTATTTATAATTTTAAAAAATTATTTTGCAATTTTTAATGTAAGCAGTTTATACAAATTGTGTAAATATAGTAATATAACTATGGTTATAGTAATATAACTATGTTACTACAACATCGTGTCATGTTTTACTTCAAAAAATCAAGTACGAGAAACTTTAAATTAAGTTTACGTGTTTTACTGACTGTCCTGATTAAACAATAGACCTAATTCCTTCGTAAGTTAACGGAAGAAGGTTAATGCTAAGAAAATTATTTAAAGTACAACAAAGTAATTTGTTCACTTTCTTTTTAATTTAATCGTATTTAGAGAAATTTAAAATCGGTATAAATAGAACTAAACTACAATAGAAACTACATAAATTCAAGAAAGACTATCTTTGAAAACATGTGTAAAGAGTTAACTGATAAATTGAATGACCTATTGTACTCAAATAAGAAGACTGTACGTTTTCGCGTTGGTTTGTAAATGTGTCTAAAAAATTTATGTATTCTGAGCAGTAACTATTATAAAATTTATTATGTATTTTAAAGTTATTACGTAAATTCTTAGACTAGTAAATTTATAAATGAAAATAAGATAATAATTATGTAATGTCATTTAATTGATTGAATGAATAGATTTTATTAAAAATAAATTTTGCTTACAGTTTGCCTAAACGATAGATGTTTCTGACATACTCAATCACATTTATCTTTTAAAAAAACTGTTTTTTATTTAAGTAGAAAAAACTGTAACTTTTTAATCAAAATCAAATTGGAGATTCTAATTCAAAAGGATGACAAAGTTGACCTTGAGTTGAGGCACGTGTAGAGGTCCCAGATCAAAAATTTAATACAAATTTAAAAGAAAATGCCGGGGTTTTGGTTATATGCCAGACAAATATGAAAACTGTACATTCAGTAAAACTGTTTGTTTTATTATTCAGGAAATTTAACAAGTAGGCCTACATTTTAAAAACAGTAGCTATTCATTTACGAAATTATTAATCAAACTGGAGGAAATTATTTAAAGTATGAAAAAACCGATTACTCAAAATACAAAAAAATCAGTTTGTAGGTGCCTGCCGGACGCCATATTTTTATCTAAAAACCTGTGTCGTGCTAAAGCTGGGTTTCCGGAAACCCTAGACATGTGTTATGTAGTAGAAATTCACGTAACATCGCTGAACATATTTGTAAATTAAATTTGATGATATACCTTATAGGGCCTGTTTTGCATTTTATTAATTTCTAAGCTGAAAACTGTATTAATTTGTACAGTAACTTCATTAACAATTCGTCCCAAATTATTAATCTATTGAAAATATATTTATCACGTTAAAATTGCGTATAATAATATTATTAAAGTACAGTATAATACCGATTATCCGTGGTAATTGGGGGGATAACTATACCGGATAACCGGAAAACACGGATAATACAACCCAATCGGTCGAGACCACCTACGTCATGAACAAAACCACCAGTTACGCGTATGTTTTATTCTACTGATTAATACATGTTAATACTATCGGATATCGGAAATAAATAAACAAATTGTATTGAAATAAAAATATTTACTACATAAATTTATATAAATCTTACCTTAAACTACGTAACAAAAAAAATCACAAAAATCTGTTATTTTACTTTGTTTCGATACGAAACAAGGATACTACGATACGAAATTAGTTTATGTCTACATTAATGTACCTACTCCTTGTTGTCGTAATCGAACAATATTATCGTAGTATAGGCACAATAATTGTGATAATTACGATGACGAAAATGTCGGGAGTTGAAAAGTTTTAATTTGTAAAAGTTATACAGTACATACATAATTAATTTTTCTAGCCGGCCGCGTTGGCGATGTTGGTAACGTGCTCGCCTATCATCACGCGGTCTTGGGTTCGAATCCCACACGGGAATGGCATTTTTTCATACGTTACAAAAAATTTATTTCATCCTTCACCGTCTGCATTAGCAGCAATTTGCAAAACAGTCGGACGTTAAACAAAAAAAAACAAAAATTTATAGTGATCGCACGGTTAATCCAAACCCCGGTTAAACGATCCACGGAAAATGGGTACTCTACTGTAGTTAGCAGTAATGCCCGCTTCAGAGCAATTGTCCCTCTCTTTATTGGTAGCCTGAGAGGGGTGTGTTTAATAAACTGGTTATTGTTTCTCCTGGTATTCTTGGTTCACTCCACACTATATATTTTCCAGTCAGGGAATATACGTACTGAGTTTCATAACTGCAGTTTTTAAGGAAGACACACTCACATATTATTTACCGGTTTAGGGCAGTTACCCTCGCTTTTACTCGGTAAAACAAGTAAGCCTAATAGAAATTTAAATAATTTACTTTACTATGTACTATCTCTTAGACCATACGCACCCATGCAAATTTTTGAAATTGTAGCAAGCTACAAAATTAAACTGATACATTCAGTAAAACTGTTAGTTTTATCATTCAGGAAAAATTGACGGCTTATTTTTATGTCATCCTGTCAAGTCAGGAATACAAAATAATAAGCATTGCTGTCAACCCCTTTTTACATCCTAGGCGACAGTGGTGTAAATGGTAATTCTTTCATTTTTCTGATGTCTAAGGAACATGTTCCGAATTTGAGTCACCTTGGGGATCAGAACGTTACATAATTAGTAATGAATCAATGTGTATCAATCTCTGACGGTTTTAAAATTTGTAGAAACATTGGATAGAAATGCATAATATTTAAAAATCACAAATGTTTGTATCTTATTTTTTGTGTTCCCTGTTTCAGGTACATACTGTCAAATGGCGCCAGGTAAGAACAAAAACATTTTATTAAACGCAGGGACGTAGCTATTTTAGTTCGGGGAGGCTGCGTCTAGAATTTTTTTTGTTAACGTTGGACTGTTATGCACATTAGGGCTAGCGAAGAGTGATAAATAAAAACGAGAGATGAAAAAATATCAGACCTAACCGAGAATTGAACTAGGACCCATGGTGTATGAAAATCGCATCTTTCGTACGGGGGCCTAAAGCCTTCAAGCCCCTCCCTACGTGCCTCATTTATACTTTCTACCAAAAATTTGGATCTTTGACGTTTGTCTTTCTTTGTCCTTGAAAGAAAATAAATGCTTTTTTAATGAAGAAACGTTAGAGAAACCATTATGGAGAATGTTTTTCAAAAATAAATGGTGAACCCCTTGATTTGTACTTTTCAAAGCCTACGCAAACATTTACAACCTCCTCATATAGGCATTGATAAATAATAAAAATTAACTTAGAAGTTTTACAGTAAAAGTAAGTCTAGTACTTTTTACATTACAAATTAATCCTAAGTTACATATTACTAGACTATGTGTATTTTACTTAGTAAATCCGAACGAACTTCTTTTTATTTTTTTTCTAAAAGTGTTCATAATTTTTTCGTATGTATATTTTATCATTTGTTTGACTATCGTGGACCTAAGGACGATTCCGCGGATCTCAAGGGTCCGAGGACCGCATTTTGGGAACCACTGGTATAACTTCCCATAACTGCCTATTTCTTGAATATACTGAACCCTTCCATTGCGTCTTAAGTTGTATGTTTAGTCTTGTGATATAACAAAGGAGATATAGGAATGACGAGAAGGGTGTATCGACATGATTTTGTAAAGTGTAAGCTAGTGTATTAAATTTATTAGATAAAAATTTTGTTAACACATATCCATAGAAACGAATGACACTATTCAAAAACAGTTCACTCTCACTTCCCAACTAGTCCGGTTCACTTTTACACTTCTTACAAAACAACTTCTACTTGATGATTTTGACATTGTCATTATTTGTCCATTTGATAATATTATTGTATTGTATAGGCTATACTTAAATAAATCTTTTTTTTAATCAACCCAATCGATTGTTCTATTTAACTTAGTCAAATGCAAAATTTATACTCACAAACACGCGAACAGTATGGCCTACCTAAAATACCGTACTACCTAATTTTTTATTCTATTGTTTTTGGTTTTGTGGTTCACAAACAGTGAAGGAAAAACTGTTTCAGTCTTTTATTTATTTGTTTATTTAGTAGACCTGCAACCCTTCCCTGAGGATCTCGACCCGCTGCATAAGAATCACAGCTATAAATGGATATGTGGATAAGATGGGCCCTGGGTAATGAGATTAGCTAATAGACCACAATTTTTCATAATCTTACTACCATATTGTTGTTTAGATCATCAGCCGAAAGGCTCGTTTAAACCTGTAGAGGCTTTACTAAGTAAATCGAGAAGTAAGGTGGTTTAACATGCCTTCCTCACTGATTGGAAAAGTATGCTTATCAGCATGCCAGGCCCTCCGAAAAGCATCTACTGTAAATGAGATGACACATTCACTTCATTCACCACAGGGTCTGGTTGTATAATGAAATTAATTACTCTCAGAGGAGATAACTTTGACTAGCGTATTTTACACCTCTTCCTCTTCTGTTCTTAAATGCTTATAATGTAATTGATTGATCGTATGATAAGAAACAGAGTTTTTTTGTAACCATAACAAAACAGATCGATAAAGCAGATCGAGTGCAAATAATTTACAACTCCACCAGCCTGTTACGGGTAAACGTTACATAGGAAATGCACAAAACGAATGATTAACGAAGGAATATGTTTATTCGTTTCACAAATATTACCATGAGACAGCCTACAACCGCGGGACAATGGGTGACATCTTTACTGGCTACTGGTAGAGCAACAATAACAATTTAAATTATAAATTTAAAATATAGAATGTCTGAAGATATCTTAGAGCAATCTAACCTACTGAAACCCCCTACAGACTTCCAGTAGAGGAACAAGTTTAAAAACAAAACTACGTAAAATGGAATGATCGAAAGCCAAATGCCAAAATTAAGTATTTTAGTGTAATTAATTACACTTAAGTTTGTCGTTGCACAGTAATACTTAAATAATAAGTTTTGGTAGTTGCAATATTGCGTAATTTAAAAGAAGTACCTGTACAATAATCATCAGTTCAGCGTGATTACTATTTTTAGGCCTAATACAGCACCAATGAATTTTTGAATTAAATATTGTCCTGCCCAATACAATAACAGTAAGCTAGGCTACAAGTATTTACAGTACGTAGTATGTAGCCTACCTATAAATCTAAGACAGAATGCAGAAAATAATGAGGTTGGCAGGTACAATACATTACGAAGTACTCAATAACACAGAAGCCTCTTTGTAGGGTGAAGTTGCGCCTCCCTCCACAGGAATCTTGTTAGATAAGTGGGGGAAATCAACTAGAATGGCCTTCACCTTCACTAAATCACTTTAGATGCAGTGCAGTGGTATTAGTTCGTTGTGATGCCACGGAAGTGCGAGTTGACATGAGATGGTGGTGCGTGTGGTTGCACTGGCGTTGAGCCTCTGCTGTTGTTATGGTTTTGTTCTTCTTTCCTCACCAGCTGCTGCTGGAGCTGGTACAGCCCGGCTTTTCCAGTCCGGTATCGGCTACCTGTACGATTATCAAACGACCATCCTGTTGAATGAAGCTCCTGGACCACGCGTCGGAGGTGACGTTGGATTTCAAATTTCATCAGATCTTGCAGTCTCTGTTGTGTGGCAAAACCCTTACAACGGCAATCAAAAACTCATAAAACTCGAGGTATGCTTACTAATATACAAATACTATATACAGTAATTGTAAAATGTAATACTGTAAGAATCTCAGGAACAGAGAGAATTAATTTCCTTCTTCATTTTAATACCGTTATCGGTAGTCAGAATGGAGATTTTATCACTATTACATAGAGAATAAATTTTATGCGTTCTAATTTGACTACTAGTAAATGTCAAAGCGTACAAATTGTACGAAAAACAAATAGAACAAATTATTGTAGCAGTGGAGTGTGTTATTGCTAAGTATTATTAATGAAATCTTTTAATTTTGTGTATTTAAATTAAATACCTTTCTCGCCGGTACCAATGTTTTGGTAGATGGGAGTATGATACGAGTAAAAACGAAATTCGTCTGTTTATTAGGTCTAATGTCCGAAGAATAACTCAATCTACTTGATACCCCATTTCATAATATAGGCCGCCTAAATCGGTTATATTTCATTTTGTACGGTTATCCCATATATGTGTACGATTAGATTTCAATCGGAAATAATAAAATTTAATAATGGCAGTTTTCAGCAAATGCGCTTTATCGTGCTTGCAGGCTCTGCTAAAACATTAAGTGTGTTGTTATCAAACAATATTTTATTGTAGGCTAATCAGTGTGCATTTTTATGGGCCAATGAATAGTGTACTTGTTTGTTTTTATATCAAATTATGGAATTGTAGTAGGCGTGTAGGAAGATGAGTTTTTTTTAGGGAAAATTAAAATTGTCAAGTTCAAGAGAAATGATTGGGTATTTTTATGAAATATTATACTACTTTTTGCATTAGTGCTTGTTTTCTATTCGAAATGCATACATTTCTAATGCTAGTGCTCAGTTCTGTATCCGATCAGTTCTGTGTGTGTGTTCCGAAAAGCCATTCTATCGTGTGAATGTTCTGTGAATTATGGTATTTTGAGATAATAACTTCTGGTAAACATTATTTTGTCGAACTTAAGGCCATTTAAATTCCTTTCTGGATGTTTTACTATTACTCTGGACAGTTGGCATTAAATTTAATATTAATAAATAAACTTATTAGTTATTTCAATACTCTCAATCAAACGCTAAGATGTAAAATTTTATTGCATTAATAAATTTGGTTCGGCAAATAAAATACATTATTGAAATCATTGTGGGCCTAATCGGCTAAACCGATTATAACCAAACATTTGACTTAAAGGGCAGGATGGATTCTTAACCAAAACTGATAACATTGTTTAAGTAAGCTCGATAAAATCTTGAACATTCTCACATTAGATATCTCACATTATCTGAGAAATTAAATTATTTTAATACATTCAATCAAAATTTATGTGGGATACGAAATGTATCGGATTTTCTAGTGTATTCGATAAAAGGGACATTCGCATATTCTTACGGTATAAAAATTAATTTTAATTGTAGTAGGAACATAAATTACCTATTAAAAAAATCATATAGAAATGAAATTGAAGAATTTCAGCGATTGTTAACTCAATAGCTATTAAGTTGGGCTATATGCCTACCGAGGACTTTGCGCTACCTTAACTGAATAGAATGATGTTACTGTATTCCATTAGTCAGAAGAAACGACAAAACATATTGAAATTCTATAGCTTCGTTGTAAATAACCGAAATAGTGAAATCTCGTGGAAAACATTGCAGCAGAAATAAGATTTACGATTGTTTAGGAATAAGCGAACAGAAACGTAAATTTCAAATGTGAAAATGTGGTCGTGAAAATCGAACATTATTTGATTGAGGCCAAATTTTCGGTTGAATTAGTTCTTTTAAACAAGTGTGTCGGATCGCGGATGATCCAATTTAAATGTTCGCTTATAGATTTGACCACAAAATACATGGAATGGAGGTAGGATTTGTCGCTTTTTTCCATGCGGTTTGATCTAACTAATTGTCTTGACAAATCTGTTCGATTAGAATCGGGATGATTTTACCAACTTGCACACCAATTGGTTGGTGAGATAATGTAAATGATCTTTTTGTAAAATGATCTTTGTAAACAATTATTTGTTTAGACCTCTACATGTCAAAAAATAAAGTCCCTGGCAAACTGTGGTCATTAAATACAAATAGTAACTATTTTCGTTAAACAAGACCATGTTTACTTTTTATTTAAGCCTTTTATTTGAGCTTTTTAATAATTTAATTTAAGCTGTGTTGAGTGGATCTCAGGTAAGGGATCTATTTCCATAAATTCACTTCATAAATTTTCGTTCAAGTTCATTGCATATCGATAAACATTTGAAAAATCTGAGTTCCAAGATTCACGCTGATCTTTTGTCAAAAAACAAAGCGGAACGCCTAATCACAGAATCGTCAGGTATATTATAAAAAATGACTGTGGGTTATACAGAATTTTTAATTTATCATAATCTGAGATTCGGTTCACTCAATTCTACTAAACTACAACAGAATTCTTCAAAACATTTCTGAAATTATTTGAATATCTATTTCTGGAATCCTAATTACTAGAGCTGATAATCAGCGCAATAAATATTCTTGCAAGTTAAGCCATTAATCTTATCAATATTTTTTTGTGTCTTATGTATTCGAATTTACTATCTTTACCCGCATGCTTGTGCTGTTTCTTATGATGTAAGACACATAAACTTTTCAGCAATCTACAGAACTTTTGTTTATTAAACGTTTTTATAAATTTAGTTTTGTAGCTTTAATGCTGATACAGAAATAAACTCATTAACTTTTAATAATTGAGAAATCGTTCTATAATATTAGGCCTACTCATTATCGTTAAACGGAAAAAATCTGTTTCTTATGAATTTAAATTCTCAGTAAAGATTTACTATTGTTAATTTAAAAGATTTTAACACGCTTCTGTAATTTAAACCACTTTGGCGGTTTAAAAAAATAATTGTAGCATTTCGTGACTTAACAGATTTGTAAGGAACTGGGCAACCTGAGGGCTAAGGTTGTTTTGTAGTGTTAGGCAGAGCGTATTATTTTAATAGCATCCCGAATATCTTGTGGACCTAATTATGTACAAACTACAAACTCTTACATTTTTGTCTGTAACTTTGAAATAGACACCAAATTATTTGCACTCTTATTCGTGAAACCTGTTACTAATAGTAAGTGTAACGCAGTATCGCGCGCAAGTCATTTACCGCAAGATGTAAGCCTCAGAATAGTTAATACTGTTTTATTCAAATTGTTGTTTGTTGTTTAGGTCATAAGCCGAAAGGCTGATGTGAACCTCTAGAGGCTTTACTAAGTAAAACGAGAAGTAAGGTGGTTTACCGTGGCCTTCCTCACTGAGAGGAAAAGTATGCTTATCAGTATGCCAGGCCCTCTGAAAAGTATCTACTTTCCACCGTGCAAATGACACCTTCAATTTATTCACCACAGGGCTGGCTGTATTATGAAATTCATGACTCTTAGAAGAGATAACTGTGATTAGTGTATTTTACACCTGTATCTCTTCTGTTGTTAAATGCTTGTCATATAATCAGCTGATCATGTGATAAGAAACAGAACAATTATTTGTTGCCCTTAAACTAGTAGATCAAGTGCAAATAATTTAACACTCCTCTTGCTTGTTATGAGCATTAATTCAAATTATTCTTTTTTAACTTAGCGAATTGCTTTAAAATTATCGTTGGTTGGATTCAACATTATTTAAAAGTGGTCTTATGCAAAACAAAAAAAAATTATTTTTTTTTTGTTGGGCCTGAACAAAAGATGTTTCTCTGAAAATACGACAAAAGATGACGTAATCTGGAAACCCGTCCCGAACGAAGAAATCTACAGAATTTCAGAACCTCTAGCAGACCAGATGAGGAAAAAGAGAATTCTTCCTTTGGGCATCTCTTGAGAATTGACTCCGTCAGAATCCCGTCACAAATCATCAACATTTTCCTCAACAGAAAATCTTAGCCCCACTAGATCAAAGAAATCAAACAGGACATGAACGAAATCCAAATTTCACTTGAAGACCTAAAAGAAAATCCGAAAATTACCATAAACTGAACAATACCAGACTTGAACATAAAATACCGACCAATTGACAGAAAATCGTGTATTCCAACGAAGAACGCCAGAAGAGATCAGAAAGATTGAAGGAATACTGGAGAAAAATCAAGGAAAGAAACGTCAGGAAAAGTACTCCAACAACAAAAATCAAAATAAGATTCTTCTTCTTTAATGAACTTATGTAGTCCTATGTGGTTTAAAAGAACAGTAGTAAATTACTTGATAATGAATGGATGATACAGACCCCTTACAATTATAAAAACAAATTGGAGGAAATTCCAGCATGTTGAGGTGAACGGCCTTGTGAATAACGGCACTACCCGAACACTCAAGTTATTAGTCGTCAAGCTAGCACAACGTCGGATAAAAGGATGAGTAAGTTCTCCCGCTACATCGCGTGTTTGTCTTTAGCCCATAATACCATGTTGTACATTGAACTTCTTTTTTTTGTTGTTACAAGAAAAATAGTTGATTGTGATTTACGGCATTGTTATAAGAAGGAGTAATTAATTTAATTTGTATTGACCACATTTGGAATCATGCCAGACGAATACTTACATGTATTAAGACAAAAACTGATTTTCTGCAAGAACTAGTCTTCATTTTTCAAATACTTTTATCTATTAATACGTGTTAATTTATAAACAGGCTTAACTATCTATGTATGATGACAACTATAATTGATCCTAGTTTATGGCAGTTAAGTCATGTTTCTTTCAATTTTACCTATTATAGCTTAGTTTACTTTGAAAAAACTTACTATTAAGATTTCCTATTTAAAAATAATTCTTATTCTCTTGTCGTTTATTTGAAAATGCTATTTTCTTTGCAATTAAATTAATTTTATAGTTATGGTACACACAGTCTAATTTATTAAATAATTTAATTGATTTAATTCTTCTGGCTAGTTTTGTTGTTAGGCTTTTTAAGAAGGTTTACGTCCGAGTGATGGTACGTTAAATTCCAAATCAGTGCCGTGACAAATTTATAATTGCAGGTGTATATAAACACTGATGGTTTTTACAGTCGGTGTCATGGGACGAGCGCTCAGCTAGCCTGTGGTTTTTTGCACAAGGATTTATTATTTTACGAGTACGATGGCTTCCTTGCTATCGTGTACTTACGATTTTACAGCTCGGTTAATGTTTGCATCGGTTTTAAAAGAAATTTATCACTTGTCATTTTTAATAACTTCTTTGAAAGTTTAGAATTCACGGAATGCTAGGCTCTAGAAGATCTTATTTTACGTGAAAATCTTACAGCCCATCGGAGGATTGTTTTTTCTTATTGACCTAGTAGACCTATTTCATGAGGGAATTTTCCTCTCCAATTTTTTAAATCGTTTGGAGGTTTCAAAAATTAAATTATTAGTTGTTTACAAAATTAGTTTGAATAAAAACATGGCTAGATGAGATACTGCTTTTCAATGCATCATGAATTTTGACGATCCAATAAAATTTAACGTTGTTTTATTTATTAACGGTGTTTAGCGACGTCAACATAGGAGTCCAACTATACAGTGACGAATTCCGGTAAAATTTTTTACCTATTACACCATAACACTATTATAATAAAACCAGTTTTATTAGTACCAAACTAGACTAGAAGACGGTCGGCAGTCTTGAATAAAACATTTTGATTATTGTCAGTAACGTGTTTATCCGCCATCCCTGACTTCAAGCTTTTTAGTTAAAAACCGTGCAATTCTCTGACTGTAGTTTTGGAATCTCTACCAAGGAGGGTAACTGGGTTGATCGTTATTGTCTTCTGACAAAAAATTATAAATTTAAATTATACATAATTAGTAATTTTAATTACTTAAATTATAAATTGTGTACAAAATTAGTTGAAAAAAGCATGGCCAGATAAAATACTGCTGTCAACGTATTTAACGTATAAAAGTAATTCATGTTTCTTTCAATTTTACCTTTAATAGTTTAGTTTACTTTGAAAAATTACTATTAGGTTTCCTATATGTATAAAAGTAATTATTCCCTGTTTGTATATTTAAAAATGGTATTTTCTTTGCAATTAAATTAATTTTATAATAAAATTGTGGCACACATAGTTCAATTTAACTTTATTCTTCAGTGTAACATTCAAATGACTGAGGAATCCGGGTGATGTAGCCTATGATGACCATCCTCATTAATTGCAAATTAGCTCACACTTTTTTAAACAGGGAATCTCTAAATATTCCATCATCAGTTGTAAGTCTTTAACAAAAACTTATACTACCTATTAGTAAATAAATATTTTTGATACGAGGTAGTTAACCTTAAAAGTTAAGATGAATTCAAAACAAAAACTTACTACCCTCTCGCCTACAATTTTACAATATTGACCAACATTATAATCCTGTCGTTCGGTTTTGAAACTTCGTTTAAAGACGCGCAGTGAACCCAGATCTTTGTTTGAGGATGAAAGTCCGAGGCTAGATTCCTCAGATTTCTCAAAAAAAAAGAAGAAATTATGGGAGAAACTAATTCGTAATGTGAAGTAGTGGGGGTAATTTAGAATTCTTTTCCCGTATCTCATGGCTCAAGAACATCCGTCAGAGGCTAACAAAAATATGAAATTGTTGGTGACAGGGAAACAAGTACAGTAGAGTACCGATTTTCCGTGGATCGTTTAACCGGGGTTTGGATTAACCGTGCGATCACTAGAATTTTTTTTTTTTTTTGGTTTAACGTCCGACTGTTTTGCAAATTGCTGCTAATGCAGACGGTGAAGGATGAAATGAATTTTTTGTAACGTATGAAAAAATGCCATGCCCGAGTGGGATTTGAACCCAAGACCGCGTGATGAGAGGCGAGCACGTTACCAACATCGCCAACGCGGCCGGCTAGAAAAATTAAAATCACCAGAAAAATTAATTATGTATGTACTGCATAACTTTTACAAATTAAAACTTTTCAACTCCTGACATTTTCGTCATCGTAATTATCACAATTATTAATTTAAGGTTATATAAGAAAAATAAAAGAAAAAATATTGCGGCATAAAATTAAACAAAGAAAAATAACAGATTTTTTGTAATTTTTTTTTGTTACGTAGTTTAAGGTAAGATTTATATAAATTTATGTAGTAAATATTTTTATTTCAAAACAATTTGTTTATTTATTTCCGATATCCGATAGTATTAACATATATTAATCAGTAGAATAAAACATACGCGTAACTGGTGGTTTTGTTTATGACGTAGGTGGTCTAGACCGAATTAGGTTGTATTATCCGTGTTTTCCGGTTATCCGGTATAGTTATCCCCCCAATTACCACGTATAATCGGTATTATACTGTATTTTGTTTTCATTAATCAACAATTGTTATAATATAATCCTCTGACTCCCTTTAGCCAAGTTATCGACCCTAAGAAAAATATGCTTGTAATAGTTCTCTCGAATATTTCCTTGATGTCATTTACACCGACTCCACTTAAATCCAAGACGTCTAATTTAGTAATTTAAACCCCACCATAAGTAATACCCAGCAGTTTATAAAAATTTATTCTGATATATTCTTTGTTTAGTACAATCTTGCAGGAGACCTAATTCTTGGGAACCTATTCAAGTTGGTTCGTTTACTTTTTGAGTTGATGCTTTTTTAGCATAATGAGTTAATTTTATGTTTTAGAGTAACAGATTATTTCATAATTGTTGTTCAAGAATATTAGTACATACTGTAACAATAATAACTATTTTTTGTGTAGTTTATATTTTTCAGTTTACAAAGTGTTACTTGGTTACCAGAATAAAAATCAATTTATTTAGTACACCAACTAAAGAAATTTAATAAATATACTTAGAAATAAATATACAACTAAACCAATAAACTATTTTAATCTAAATTGTAGTATATTATTTTTAAATGTATTGACGCATTCTATTCTGTGTTAAAATTCATTGAATAAAGAGTTATTATTATTATATTACACACATACAAAACAACTGTGTGACACCGCATTTACAAAACAACTAATGTACAGGTACATAAAAGCTGCATGTGCAGTAGGCTGGTCGACCCGCTGCAAACTCTTCACTATTCGGAGACGTGTGGGGAGATCTAGGCATACATATTTGTCGCTGACCTCCTTTGTCACGGCAGCTCACTATATGCTGGAAGAGAAGCGGTGGCCTCCCATCTAATTCATCAGTTGGGGATTTATTAAGTAGACTATATTAAGGCCATTACTAGGGCTTTAAAACATTAGAAAGCGTTCTAAGCAGATACAATAATTATATGTAGTTTTTTTACACAACACTTCTTCATTTATTGTAAAAAAAAATAATTACAACAGATTATACTTATTTTGTGAGAGAAATAAATCTCTATACTATCCAGAAATAGGTGAAGAGGCTCTTTACCCACTTCACCTGAATAGCCGCTGTTGCATTATTTATACCTTTGTTGTAAAATGCATATTAAAACTGTAATCTTAAAAAAAAGGTTTTAACCACGAGAGCAGAGCTCCTAAGAATTTCAGCAGCCACTCTTACCCTATCATAAACTTTAGCTTTAGAGCATAAACATGCTGTAATTAAGGCAATTAAAAAAAAAATTATGACCCATTTTTGAGAAAATTGCAAAAAGTGAAAAATTGTACAAATAAACTAGGTATACTTACTGCTTCCTGTTGACTAATTTTGATAAAAATATTTGTCTTGGGCCCTATTATGATATCTAATTAAGTTTCAACTTTGTACCCTTCCGTTCTTGAGATATTTTGTCCACTCACAGACACTTAGTCCAATCGCTAATATCATGTTTTTTGGGTTTAAGGGACCTGAAAACATGTATTTCCAGTGAAAAATCACATTAAAAAATCGACATGAAAATAGTACTTTCGATCCCTATATATTCATACCGGGCAAGAGAAAGTAAGAAGATTATCATAGCAAAAAGATTTATTTCTTATGCTATGATTTAACATAAGAAGTGAGGCATCTTCATCCTTAGGATTTTGTGTATTAAATTTTCTGTATTTTGTAACTTTCATTGCAGGTTTTGTTACTCATAGGTTTTTTTATTTTGTGGATTGTAATTTGTGTTTAATTTCATAATAAGTTTGTCTTTCATTATCCTCTGTTACAAACTCATGTTGATAAACTATGTGCAAATTTTTTTTCCTTAAAAGGGTATTAGCCGAAAAGTGTGTCAGAAAAATTGAAGTAGGCTACATGTTGTTATACAATGTTTTTCTCATAAAATTGAAAAACAGTTAAAATAGCTAATTTGAAAAACTTTAAAATACTGCTTCTGCATTTATTACAAATTATAAAGTACCTAATGTTTTAAATGTAATTGTTTGTATAAAAAAATTAAAAGGTTTTTATTTTGCAAGAGAACATTTTTATTGTACTAAAATTATTTGTTACACTTCAAAATCAATCATTCTCTCTTAAATCATACTCTGTAATCATGGTTCAAACCAGTTAGTTACTTTCTACAAAAAATTAATAAATGATAGGCTAAGCCCATTAGTTTTATCTGAAAATTCTAAAAAAAGCGACATTTATTTAAGAACTGAATTTTAGCTTGAGAATATCTAGTAGTCTGTCATCATATAATTGTAAAGAGACTGTGTTCGGAATGTTAAAAAATGAGAAGCCTGTAACTTGATTTCTAGATGGCAGACAATATTTGTTTAATAATATTGTGTGGTAACTAAACATTTGAAACTTTGTATTCCTCATTATAAATTCCTAAGCAGAAGTAAATGTTTTTAGGTAAATTATTTTCTACATTTTTACATGGACCTACTCTCTTTATTAGCCTCTTGTGAAATTTTATAAAATTAGAATTTGTCAACAGTTGTATATTAATCATTGTACTTTAAAATTTTTCAGATGATAAAACCAACTTTACATATAAAATCTCGAAAAGCACCAAGCCCAGAAGGTTTTGTTACTCATAGTTCTCCCCTGGATGATGCCAAGAATGGGCCATTTTTAATTGTGTGGGATACTGGTCGTGTAGAAAATATATTTATTGATCCTCAGGAAGATACATCAATTAGTAATTTAAAGAAAGGAATAGCCAGCTTATTTCAGGTACATATCACTATTTAATTAATTTCTTGTAAATTTAATTGGTTATAAGCTTTATGGTATGTTTTTGTTCTTTTCAATGAGTTTGATTTACAACTAGTAGCATTTTCGTCCTGTTTAACATAAAATACATTTTTTTCTTTTTAATAATTAATTGATAAAAAAATAATCATATTCAGCTTCAGTAGTGAATTACGAAGTAAAATTTTATTTTACTTTT
This sequence comes from Catonia carolina, assembly GCA_035578175.1. Lineage (NCBI taxonomy): Eukaryota > Metazoa > Arthropoda > Insecta > Hemiptera > Achilidae > Catonia > Catonia carolina. The sequence goes on along the minus strand of JAQMRL010000001.1, from coordinate 101,089,743 downwards.
TTTTGTAAATGCATAATACTTTTTCGTATAAAATGATTTTATTAGTATTATTTTTACTTTTATTGCTTTTTATTACTTTTATTAGTATTTATTACATCCAGACCCTAGCTGATAATTTAACCCAGGACCTTCCACTTTGCATTTGGCAGCACGTCATTCTAGCGCTCTAACCACTGGGAGGTGGCGTTGAGTTCACATGTTTCCTTTTATTGATAATTATTTCTAATTTTATTGAGATTAATTTATTTAATTAATTAATATGTTGTAAACTTCAATTAATTTTGTATTTTATATATCTTAGTTTCAGATACTTGATCAGGAATTACAAGAAACTGATGCGTCTGGCCGCTGCAAAACAATTTATAAAACGATTGATGAAAAAACTATATTAAAAGTTAAGAATAAGTGTTTTGTTGATTCTGCTTCACCAATTATCCATCCAGATTTGGTAATAATCTTAAGATTAAACTATCTAAGTTATGATCTCACCTCTAATAGAAAATCTGAATAGATGTATTGTGGGGTAATATACATTTACATACAATGTATGAGTATATTACCATTATATTTATGTATGTTACAATTATTACATTATTTTATCTAAATTTAAATATTTAATGAGAATCTAGAATCTTATTTGGAGAAATTTGATTTCAAAATTCATGAGTTTTATTTAAATTTCTTCCCGAAATCAATGGTGTTATTTTCTAATAAGAAAATGTAGTGTTCATAAAATCAATAATTACATTTTTTAATTAATTATATTATTAATAAAATCACAGCTCATTATGAAAAAAAAGAAACAGAATGTTTACATTCCACAATAACCATTAAAATCATGCATAACTTCTATCATTACAGTTAGGAAAAAACTAAATGTATAAACAAGAATTTGTAATTAAATGCTGTGAAATAAAAGAGGATACAACTAAGCCTAAGGAGCCTTAGTGTTGAATTAAATTGAACATCGTAAAAAATAACCAATAAATAATGCATAAGAATCCATTAAGAGAAGTACAGATCTCTTTTGCCAGCAATTTGAATTGTTGGGAAATGGGGTTGTTAGTTTTCTTACTGATTAATACCAATAGGGTTGAGCTTTATAATCTTTGAGTGTATTGCACAAGAATTGTTAACTGATATTTTCTATTTTTTGTTATAGATCTGGGGAACAAATGTGAAATCAGATAGGAAAAGTCTAATAGAACTATCAAATGATTTATCAAAAGTGAAGTCAATTTCATCAGACGAATCTCATGAAATGAGGATTGCAATCAGAGAAGAAGTTGGCAGCTCAGTAACTTCTAGGCAACATATTACATTAACTGGTATGTAACAGTTCCAAAAATTGAAAATTTAGTATAAGTCATCCTAGTTAATAAAGCTGTGTTGTCCCGTAGGGTAGAGGGATATTGCTGGCCCAGTGGGAAGCCACAACATAGCTTGGTGGGAGAAATAGCTGACCAGATATTCCCTTTACTTTACTAATTGTAATGATGTCACTAAAAGGTAGACACATCTATGCTGATAAAGCTTTAGTTTTCTTGTTGGGTGAGGATAGGTTACTGTCGTATTGGGAAGGTTCCCAGGTATGGCCTGGGGGGGAGGAATAATTAACCAAATAACCCCTCCACTATACTACTAGCAGTGACATCACTGAAGGTTGGACTACTCCACATCTGTGTGTTTAGGCTTTATGCAAGGTGTGATAGAAAAATACAATGAATAATTTTATTGTGAACAAAGTCATACAAGAATTACATCAAATTTGAATAAATCTTCTTCAATTTACTCTTCTTGGGTAATGATGCATTTCTCCCAATGTTGATTCCAAATTGCAAGCATTTCTGTGGAAGGCTTCTTTCGAAAGGGCCTTCAGCTGCTATGTCGTGGCCCTCTCATGTCGGGAATGGTGTTAACATGTTTTCATTGTAGCATGGTGTAGTGTGACTTTTTAGTATATTGTCAATTTTATTTTATTTTTATTTTATTTATTTGAAATATTAGTAGAGGTCGGAAGGGGAGTACAAAGAGAAAGGTTGAGTTGTAATATGATAGGGGAAGTAATAAGTTTAACCATTTATTTATTTTATAATTTGTGGTGTGACTTTTTGGTACATTGTCAATTTTATTTTATTTTCATATTATTTATTGAAATATTAGTAAATGTCGGTAAGGGTGTTATAAAAAGGAAGGTGGAGTTGAAATATGATATGGGGTGTCATAAATTCAACGCAGCACAACAGTTAGCGTATTTTTAGAAAGAGATGGTCATGGGAACGGGTCCAATACAGTTCTGCCGTTAAAGATAAAATTTTTAAATAATCTGAGGGGGAGATTAACCTGCTTCTCATTGGCTAAAATAATTTAAAAATCGTGGGAATCGAGTCGGTTGGAATTTGAACGAGAGACGCTAGGGGACTTGTGTTCCGGAGCTGATGCTGAAAAGACGTAAAAACTGCTGTTCCAGATCTGATGCGGGAAAGACGTGATTCTTTAGCATAACATGTAATTGAGTGATAAATAAAGTCGCGGTTTATATTATGTACCAATAGGGTCTAACCAATAATAGTGTTATAATTCATTTAGAGATTGGAAGTTTAAATATAATAAATCGAGTTTAATGTTAAGTAATAGTTTTGTTTTTATAATAAAATATTTTGGTGATCACCGATAACGCCTGATGTATGTAATGGTATGTTTATTAATTATTAATTATTTTATGTAGATTAAAGATAATAATTATTTACTAATCTGTTGTGTTTTTATTCTTTGTTACCTACTCTGTGCACGAGACGAATATTTACGGATTCACGAATACCTTTTAATAGATAAATTATTTGTTAGCAAATTTTGGTAATCCTAATAGGGGGATTAATTCCAAGTAAAAAATATAAACAAACAAATAATTTATTACAAATTGGCATCCGCTTGCGGTGAACGTATTCGTAAGTGCAGAGGGTGGTAATTAAAGGAATAAATATAATTAAGGGTGTAAAGAGTAAGTTTAGAAAATGCCGAGATATTTAAGATCTAAGAAAATGGGTCATTTGGGACAAAACTCTGAGTTAGTGAATAGTAGTGATAGTACTATTGTGTTAGAGGAAAATGAAGGTGAAAATATTGAAATGATAGAAAATCAGGATGTTGGAGAAAATGTGTTGAATAATAGTTCAGGTCAAGATGACATAACAACAGAAAATGATAATGTAGGACCTAGTAATGTAATTAATTTACAAAATCTATTTAATACTGATTGTGAATCGAAGGAAGGGGAAATAAACCAGGTCGATACATGCAGTAACAATAAAAATATCAATAATGGTAGTGATAGTGGCAATCAGGGTGATTTGAACACAAAATTGTTACAACAGCTTATGAAACAACAACAGCTTATGGTAGATAAACTTGACAAACAGGCTGAATGTAATAGTAGATTTGAACAACAATTTGAAAGATTACAACAACAAGTTAATGAAATAAGGGAAAGAGATAGACAAGAAAGGTTAGAAAGGGAAAAAAGAGTAGAAGAAATAAAATCTGTAGTGAGGGAAGAGTGTAGGAAGGCAATGGAAATTAAGGTACAAGGGGTTAGAAAAGAATTAAATAATAATATTAGCAAAATGGAAAATGAGGTGGATTTATTAAAAATTGGAATCGAAAGTGAAACAGGTGAAATAAATAAACAACTTAAAATACAAGACAATAAAATTTCTAAAAATAATTCTAGAGTAGACAAAGTGTACTATGAAGTAGGTGTGAATAGGAAAAATATTACTGGAATAAAAAATAAAATAAGTGATCAAGATCAAATAATTTTAGAAATTAAAGAAAATCATGAAGTTTTGAGTAGTAAGGTACAGGACGACTATGATGATTTGAAAGGTAGCTTGGGTAGATACATTGAAAATACTAATACATATAACAATAGTGGTAGTCAAGGCACAAATCATAATATTAAAATTAATTTTACTAGTAAAAATCCTATGGAATTTATAAACACACTAAAATATGAAATTGAGACTTTTGAAATTAAAAGCTGGAAAGTGATTAAAAATATTATAAACGAAAGTTTGATAGTGGATAAAGTAGCTTCTGAATGGTGGATATTTGTGAGGTCTAATATAAATAAATTGAATGAGTTTGTAGAAAAATTTAGGGAGAAATTCTGGTCAGACAGCGTACAAAGTGGGGTCAGACAAGACTTGCAGTTTGGACGGTTTAATTACAATAAAAATACTAGAATGTCAACCTATTTTATGTCAAAAATTAACAAGGGGAAACATTTAGAACCCGGGTTGCAGGAGAGAGAATTGGTAAAGTTAATTAGTAAACATTTTAATAATGCGGTGAACAGGGCAAGGGTTATTGGTAATATAACTGATGTGGATAGTTTTATACAACTCTTAGACGAAATGGAGGGAGAGCAGGTCTGGGAACCTAATAATGACAATTTTAATAAACATGCAAGTATTGATAGCCGAGATCATGAGGGTTCTTTTAAAAAACAAAATGTTTCCCGAGGTAATATTAATAATGGTGGTAATAAGGTGTATATTGATAGTAAGAGTGGATTTTCTGGAAGTAGAAATGGTGAGCAAAATAATAATAATTATGGTTACATTAAAAGATCAGAAAATCTGCGTGAGCAAAACGATAGAGGTGTTAGATATAATTATAGACAAGAGGGTGGAAATCGCAGGGATATGTTTAATAACCGAAATTTTGAGCGTAGAGACGGGAATAAAGTTAATGCTGTCACGGTTCAAGCTGATGTACACGCTGAAGAACAATCTTTAAACTAGTAGACGATGAACGAAAAAATGTGGGAACTGAACAGAATTTAGCCTGTTCATCTATAGATTCAGGTTTTAATGGAAATAGGGTAATAGATAATAATAATAAAATTTTAAATTTGATTTTAAATAACGATGTTGCTTCGGACTTGCTCGAGGAGGTGGAAATTGATCAATTTAAAAATAGTGATGTAATTGATAATATTAAATTAGCTGAAATTGAAGTAAAAATTGAAAATTGTACAGTAAAATTGTTGTGTGATTCAGGGAGTGAAATATCGTGCATTAACCACGATTACTTAATAGAGTTGGAAAAGGAAACAAATCTAAATTATTCTAAACTGCCTGTCAATAATATGACTATTGTAACGGCTACTGGAAGGCGTAGTTCGGGGGTCAATAAACAAGTAATTTTAGGGTTTAAAATAGGGCAGCAATCGTTTATACACGTTTTCTTTATTGTAAAGAATCTAAATGTAAACATTTTAATGGGGTGTGACTTTTTAACAAAACATAAGGTCAGTTTGGATTTCAGAAAAAATATGTTTGTAGTTGGGGAAGTTAGTGTATCATTTTCAACAAAGAACATGACAGACCATAATTTATATAACCTCCAAGTGTTAGACGAAGAGAGTGAACAGGAAAAAATTTGGGTCAGTCAGCTGGAGGATATAACTAATACCCTAACCAACCATAACATAGGTAGTTCAGAGCAGCAGAGCTTAATAAATGTTTTTAATGAAAATAAAGATGTATTTTCTAATAAGCCCGGTAAAATAAAAAACTATTTATGTAAATTAAAATTAAATGTAAATACACCGTTGATTCGAAAAACATATCCAATACCTTATGCATATAGAAAACAGGTACAAGTAGAAATTGATCAGATGTTAGCTGATGGGATTATCGAACCGAGTAATTCTGAATTTACTAATCCTTTGGTTATAGTTAAAAAGGCCAGTGGAGACTTGAGAGTATGTCTGGATGCTAGAAATCTGAACAAATGTATAATATCCGATAGAACTCATCCAGAAAATATAGATTCAATACTAATGCGTCTACATGGTATTAAATATATCAGTTCTTTTGACTTGACAAGTGGGTTTTTGCAGGTGGAGCTTCATCCTAACAGTAGAAAATATGTCTCATTTCTGTGTAATGGACGTAACTATCAATTTAAACGTTTGCCTTTCGGTTTGAAAAATTCTGTCGCCGAGTTTATAAAGGGGTTAAATTTTGTATTAGGAGAGGAGGTTCTAGATTTTGTTATTCTATACGTCGACGATTTGATAATATGTTCAGATAATTTGGGAACACATGTACATAGATTAAAATTACTTTTTAATAAATTGAGACAGTTTAATGTAACACTTAAGTTGGGGTAGAGTTTATTCTTAGCCGAGAAAATTAAATATCTGGGATATATAGTTAGTATTGACGGTATTTCAGCAGATCCTGAAAAAATTGAGGTCATTCAGAAATTTCCAGCTCCTAGAAGCTTGAAGGAGTTACAAGCGTTTCTCGGGTGTGTGAATTTCTACAGAAAATTTCAGCAGAATTATTCTGAATTAACTAGTATGTTTAGTGATATTTTATGTAAGAATAATAAGTTTGTGTGGACTGAAAAACATGAAAAACTTTTGTTGAAATTAAAAATAAATTCCTTAATTGTATTGTATTAAAACATCCAGATTTTACAAGAACTTTTTATCTTGGTTGCGATGCGAACAAATTTAGCGTAGGAGCAGTTCTTTATCAGTTAGATAATGAAGGGAGAGAAAATGTAGTATGTTTGGTAAGTAGGAAGCTGAAAAAACATGAATTGAAATTCTCGATAACTGAAAAGGAACTTTTGAGTGTACTTTTTTCATGTAGTAAATTAAGGGTGTATTTATTGGGTAATAATGTTGTTGTCAGAACAGACCACCAGGCGCTGACGTTTATGCAAAGCTGTAAGATAAGTAATGGTAGAATTTTGCGATGGATCTTGTATTTACAGGAATTCAATCTAAAGTGGGAATTCATTAAGGGTAAAGACAATGTTGTAGCCGACTTTTTGTCTAGAATAAACGAAAAACAATTCATAGAAAATGAGAATCAGGAGTTTAAAATATTTATGTTGAGAATAGAGAGTAAACCGTTGAGTAAATTATTTTATAACATTAAATTGGATCAGGAAAATTGTGAATATTGTAATCAAGTTGTTAAAAGTTTAAGTTCAGGGAAAAAAGAGTTTACAAATAATTATGTAGTGAACAATGGGATATTATTTTATAGGAAAAAACAAGATCAGCATTTTAAGATTGTAGTGCCGGTAGAAAAAAGGGAAGAATTAATCAAAACATACCATGAAGAATTAGGCCACACTGGGGCGTATAAGACATTTAGAAATATTGTTGAAAATTGTTTCTTTAGCAAAATGCGTACATTAATTAAGCAAGTAATCAGAAAGTGTGTCTTATGTCAGAAAAGCAAAGCTAATAATCAAAAAATGCAAGGTTTATGTGTAACTGATGTACCTAAACGGAAGCTACACAAAGTGTATGTAGATTTGTTTGGTCCATTACCGAAAACGTATCAAGGATTGGAATTTGTGTTTATAATTATCGATAATTTTTCTAAGTATGTAAAATTGTACTCAATTAGGAAGGCTAATTCTAAAATACTTGTAAATAAGATTAAAAATTACATTATAGAGGTAGGAAGACCGGAGTATATCATTTCCGATCATGGGAAACAATTTATGAGTAAGGTTTGGCAAAAAGGGTTAGAAGAGTTGGGAATTAAGCCTCGGACGGTTTCTATATTCCGGCCCCAAAGCAATGTTAGTGAACGATACTTAAGACAGGTGGGGGAGTTACTTAAAATATTCCTTACTAATAAAAAACATCTGCAATGGTACAAATTTATTAGGGATATTGAAAATCTGTTGAATTTTAACGTAAATGTTACTGTTGATAGTAGACCTGTGGAAATAATGTTTGGTCGTAGAATTGTTGATGTAGCGTGTGAAAAAATCAAATTCCCGGATGATAATGGGATAAAAGGAAATGAATTGGATGAGAATTTAACTAATAGCAAAGTGTTAGAAAAACTGGAAAAGATAGCAATAAGGCGTATGAATTTGAGTAAGCTGAAAACTAGTAGAGTAAAATTTAAGATTGGAGATTATGTGTTGATTAAAAATGTTCAGTTGTCTAAAAAAAGTATTAAATTTTGTAAGAAGTTTTGTCACAGATATAAGGGGCCTTATCAAATTTTGGATATTTATAAAAATAGAAATGTGTTAAAACTGAGAAATTTAAAGAATCAAGTTGAATTTTTGGTTAATAGAATATTGTGTAAAAAGTTTTATATGTAAAAATGTTAGTTTAAGTGGGAGTATCAAGTCTGTATTAAGTTAGATGATAGTCTGAAAAGAAGGGCCGATATTTGTGTGTATGAAAGCGTAAATAGGGTTAATATAATTATAAGAAGGTTATGTATGGCATATTTAGTAGTAAGTCATGAAATTGTATAATGGGTACACAAAACACCAATTGATCAGGTAGTTTTAAGTTAAATAGTGCGGGATAATTCATTTAAATAATTAATGACTTGTGTAAAAGTGAGTTAAGTGACAGTGCGGTGTACGAGGGTAGGCTGATAAGTAATGCACACATGCTTGTAGAAGACAACTAAATAAACTTCAGTAGCGCGCCTGGTGGCATGTGGAAGTACTATTTCTCCTCTACAAGCCTGCGCAGTTTGAAGGCGTTGCTTTCATTCAGTTTGTTTTGAGTAGTGGAAGTATGGCGTCGTGTTCTGGTGCTATGTCAACGAGAATTAAACAACGCGCTGTTATCGAATTTTTAACTGCTGAGAAAGTGAATCCTAGTGAGATTTATCGTCGTTTAAAGGCTGTTTATTGTGACGATACTGTTGATAGGTCTACTGTGAATCGTTGGGTAATAAAATTTCGTGATTGCCAACCTGGAAAAGCCTTAATTGTTGACAAAACACGCAGTGGACGACCAATCACTGCCTCAGACGATAATCGTCGCAAACTCATCGATGATTTGATTCAAAATGACCGGCGAATCACTCAACAGCGTATCGCAAACCAAATTGGAATATCTAAGGAACGTGTTGGCTTCATTATTGAACAATTGGGATACCGTAAAATCTGTGCACGATGGGTACCACGCCGTCTGACAGACGAGAATAAACAGCGTCGATTGGAATGCTGTGAACAACTTTTGAAGCGCTACCGTGACGAAGGAGACGACTTTCTTTTGAATATTGTGACGGGGGACGAGTCATGGGTTCATCATTACGATCCCGAAGAAAAAAGGCAGAGCGCTGAATATCGTCATCCACATTCTCCTGTTGTGAAAAAGTTCAAAACACAACCGTCCGCAAAAAAAATTCTTTTGACTGTGTTTTGGGATGCTCGCCGAGTTTATGTGACTGATTATCTGGAACGAGGGGCAACGGTAAATTCTGCTCAGTATATACAGACTCTGAAACACCTCCGACGTCGAGTTTGTCGTGTTAGAGGCAACCTGGCGCCAATAATTTTGCAACACGACAATGCTCGTCCACACACTTCGCGTGCAACTGGAGAGGCTCTGAGAAACCTGAAGTTTCAACCAATTTTACACCCTCCGTATTCTCCCGACCTTGCGCCTTGCGATTTTTATTTTTTTCCTCTACTGAAGAGAGACCTTAAGGGTAATCATTACAGCTCGGACAATGAGGTGAAGGCAGCTATTGCGTCCTGGGTTCGAGGAAAGTCGGAAGAATTTTTCAGTGACGGAATGAAAAAACTTGTTAAACGTTGGGAGAAATGTGTAATGCTTAACGGTGACTATATTGAAAAATAAATAGATAATTTGGTAGGTTAAGATTTGTACTTTAATTTGTTATTTACCCCATCTTGCTATTTCTTTTTGTTCGTCTTCTACAAGCATGTGTGCATTACTTATCAGCCTACCCTCGTAGTTTAAATAAAAAGACTGAAAAACAGATATAAAAAGAAAACATTGTTATGATTACATGGTTGAACTTGAGAGACAGGTATTGTTTTACAATTGCGAATTTAGTAGCTGAAAGTCCAATGTCAGATTTTCATAAACAACAAATAAGAAATCAATAAAAATATATAATGTGTATAAAAGTATAGAACTATGAAAGATTGTAAAGTATTTAAAACAAAAGGTATTAAGTATTATGAAATAAAATTAATTAAAAATACAAAAATAATTGTTGAAAACACAGAAGTATAATAAATGAATTAGAACAGCAAAATCACTGACAACATGATGAATAGAAGCATGAAGTTGAAGAGAAAAAGAGTTAATATTATTGAAAAATGTATGTAAGCGGAAATAATACAGTAAAAAAAAAAAAAGGAATAATTTTATTGATACAACAAAGTGTAATTGGTTGATGTTTGGATAAGTAAGTGAAAGATTTACATATTAAAATTAATGATCTGTAAAAGTCAACCCTATTTAGACAAAACCTATCTAAAACTAATTTTATTGTGCGTCGAAAATAACTGACTTGTGAGTACATCAAAACATAAAACGAAATTGTTTCATGTTGACTTTAGTAGTTTATAGATGTGCAAAGGGCCGGTTTAAAATGTATCGGACAGATGAAGTAGCTTTGGTTACTAATTTATCAATAGATAATTAATTTAAAAAGGAATATTTACTGTAACATTTTTAAAACTGTTAGAAAATCTTTAAAAAATAAAAAAGAACACATGTTATGGTTTAGGTATAAGAAACTTAGGTATAAGAAGTTTAGGGTAGAGAGTTAGAAAATAGTTCCTTGGTAAGAGGTATAGGGTGTCTGGAAATGCGTAACTAATGGGAGTTTCAAAAATTATTTGACTTTGTATAAAACATAATTGTGTTTCAAAATTTAATGTACTAAAAATTGTTATAATTTAAAGTATTTAAATTCTAAAATTTTTCCGATTAATGAGGGGTAATTTGTAGTGTGACTTTTTAGTATATTGTCAATTTTATTTTATTTTTATTTTATTTATTTGAAATATTAGTAGAGGTCGGAAGGGGAGTACAAAGAGAAAGGTTGAGTTGTAATATGATAGGGGAAGTAATAAGTTTAACCATTTATTTATTTTATAATTTGTGGTGTGACTTTTTGGTACATTGTCAATTTTATTTTATTTTCATATTATTTATTGAAATATTAGTAAATGTCGGTAAGGGTGTTATAAAAAGGAAGGTGGAGTTGAAATATGATATGGGGTGTCATAAATTCAACGCAGCACAACAGTTAGCGTATTTTTAGAAAGAGATGGTCATGGGAACGGGTCCAATACAGTTCTGCCGTTAAAGATAAAATTTTTAAATAATCTGAGGGGGAGATTAACCTGCTTCTCATTGGCTAAAATAATTTAAAAATCGTGGGAATCGAGTCGGTTGGAATTTGAACGAGAGACGCTAGGGGACTTGTGTTCCGGAGCTGATGCTGAAAAGACGTAAAAACTGCTGTTCCAGATCTGATGCGGGAAAGACGTGATTCTTTAGCATAACATGTAATTGAGTGATAAATAAAGTCGCGGTTTATATTATGTACCAATAGGGTCTAACCAATAATAGTGTTATAATTCATTTAGAGATTGGAAGTTTAAATATAATAAATCGAGTTTAATGTTAAGTAATAGTTTTGTTTTTATAATAAAATATTTTGGTGATCACCGATAACGCCTGATGTATGTAATGGTATGTTTATTAATTATTAATTATTTTATGTAGATTAAAGATAATAATTATTTACTAATCTGTTGTGTTTTTATTCTTTGTTACCTACTCTGTGCACGAGACGAATATTTACGGATTCACGAATACCTTTTAATAGATAAATTATTTGTTAGCAAATTTTGGTAATCCTAATAGGGGGATTAATTCCAAATAAAAAATAAACAAATAATAATTTATTACAATGGTTTTTATTTTTGGGAAAAGCCAGAAGTCGCATGGTGCTAAATCTGGAGAATAAGGTGGATGGGGACTGACAGGAATCTTTTTTTCGGCCAACAATTCGCGGATCGGAATTGAGGTGTGGACCGGGTATTGTCGTGTTGAAGGAAGCCACTAGCCCATTTCTCTGGCCTCTTTCTTTGTACATCATTTTGCAAACATTCAAGTATGCCCTGATATTATTCAAAGTTTACAGTTGTTCCCCTGGGAATGAACTCTGATCGCACTATGCCCTCACTGTAAAAAAATAATGAGCCACTTTGCTTAAAAAATAATGCTTCACTTTCAACTTTGACTGACATGCCTTTTATGGCAAGGATAGCTACTGGTTTTTCAGTGGAAACTCTGAATTTTTATCTCAGGGTCCAATCATCCATAGACTCAACTTGCATCTCCAGTTATAATATTGGCCATGAAATTTGGATCTGCTTTAAGGCAATCTTTCAGTTCCATGCAAACTAACACTTGATTTTACTTCTGTTCACCAGTCAAAAGTCCAGGAACTAATTTTGCACTCACTAGTCTCATTTACAAATTATCGCTTAAAATGCTTTACATAAACCCAAATAGATGTTCAGGTCTTCGGTAAGGTCTCCAATAGTCAATCGCCTGTTTAATTGAATCAGTTTTTCCACTTAGTCTGTTTTTTAGGTCGAAGGACATCCTGACCGTTGCTCTTCTTTAAACGACCCATTTTTGCTTTTAAATTCTCATGCCACTGGTAGACAGTCTTGAAAGCCACCGCATTATTGCCATACACTGATTTTAACAATCCATGAGCTTCTTTAGCTCTTTTTTGCAACTTAAAACAAAACTTAATATTAACACTTAGTTTGAATTTCACAACCCGTGATAGACATGGTAAACATGACCTCACTCTTCCTGCTCTGGAAGCTGACTAACAAGTCACAACTTGTTCAAATATGACACTGACTATCTTAAAGAATCAGGCTATCATTGGACTTAATACTTCAAACGGATGTAGCATTAGCAGTTGCTGCTATAAAAATTCAATCCCCGTATTTTTCGAACATACCTTGTAAACTTATTAACGCATTGTTCGAAATTCACGGCGGGTGACAGATATAGTAATCATGACCTCACTCTTCCCACTCTGGAAGCTGACTGACAAGTCACAACTTGTTCAAATATCACACTGATTATGTAAAAGAATCAGGCTACCATCAGACTTATTACTTCAAATGGATGTTGCTGCTTTAAAAATTCAATTGCCGTATTTTTCGAACACACCTTGTACACTTATTAACGTATTAACTTATTAACGCGTTGTTCGAAATTCACAATGCATGACAGATATGGTAAACGTGACCTCACTCTTCCCACTCTGGAAGCTGACTGACAAGTCACAACTTGTTCAAACATGACACTGACTCGAAGAATCAGGCTATCATCAGGCTTATTACTTCAAAGGGATGTAGCATTATTAGCAGTTGCTGCTATAAAAATTTGATTACCATATTTTTTTAACACACCTTGTAAACTATGATAAGTTGTAATAAATATTAGTTTTTATTAATTATGTCTACAAAATAACAATTTAAGTTTTTTTTTTGGTAGTCATTCGATTTTGTTCCTGAACATTAGTTAAGGAGGAATAGACTGCAAGTATAAAGTAACTAACTATAAAGTAATTTTGTTTTGTGGTTTTTTAAGATATTAAATTGAAATTCAAAACATTTTCTTTGCTTTAAGTTGAAAATTTATTCTTAATAAAATTTTGTGTTCAGTTCCTAGAATTTTATGTTTGATTAACGCTTGAACTAGTATTTGTAGATGACTGATATAAATCTTCAGATCACATAAATCATACTTTAGACTCCTTTATACTTTATTGCTTGTTACAGACAAAACAGTGAAAACTACTGAGGAAACTGGCAGTTCAGTAGAAGATGTAGTGAAATCATTAGAGAAGAATCTAGGAATAAAATTTACTCAAGATAAACTAAATTTAAAAAAAGAAAATCTGCAGTGTCAGGATTGTCCTAGTGTAAGATTTTATTTTATCTATTTTGAAGGAAAATATCTTTAAATTGGAAGTTCTATGTAAACCGCTTATCCTAAGTTTTATCTTATGCCCATATCAGTTCCTGGTAAGGAGGCCATAAATACTGCTCACAATAAATTTACCACCAAAATTTTCCAAATCCAAAATATGACACTAATAAAAATCACAAAAGAATGCTAATAGTTTATTGAAACTTAAATCATTGATAATATTAAAAATTTTATGTATTCAATCACATAATAGATCATATTTGTCCTTCCTGTAATATTTTTTTTTGAAGTCAGATGCCCAGTAATGGTGTTTGCGTCATTTTGCTTTGGTTTTGAGCAAAATATTGATCATGTTAGTGGTTTTATTGAAATTTATGTATTAGCAGTGATTTTTCAATCATATTATTAATAAACTTTTAATTTTAATTTTCTAAATGCAACATTCAAAAATTACAATTTTATTTTTTATTGTTTGAAAGCTAGTTTAATATTCACCACTGCTAATAGAATTATATAAATTTTCACTTTTTTTCAAAATACAAATTAGGTAATAATATTTCAAATTATTATGTGAAATTAATGAGTTTTGTTTTTATATTACAGTTTTATAGAGCAGTGAAAGATAATCGAGAAAGTTTAGAATCTGAATATCTTGGAACTGGTAAATCTGCAACTGCATTTATTCGATTGCTTTCAATTGCTAGAGAAGCAAAGAAAGAAGAAATTCACAAAGTTCTGAAAAGTCCAAAGAACAAACATATATTGTAAGTACAGAATTTCAACTGTCATTAATTACGGTTTGGTTTAATTTCAGTAAAAAATTGAGATTTTTTTAATAAGAACTTTTTAATGTATAGTGGTCCTGCACTAATTTTGCTCATAATTATTTGTGATTTTGGATGTACGGTCGAACTTCTTTAACTCGAATCCTCAAGGGATGAGGAAAAAATTTGTGTTACAGAAATTTCAAATTACGGAAATAACAACAAAGCAGTTATTCAAAAGTAACAAAAACAGCATATTCCACATAGGCTAATACTGTAGCTATGTTAAATATGTAGGCCTACTGCACATGAGTAATTTTGTAGTACAGTATTGTAAGTTGCATTTAGCATAGCTATTGGCTATAGTGTTAAGTACTGTACCTTATTGTGTACAGTATTTCAAAAGTACGCTATTTTAATAATTACAGTACATGCTGAATATGGTACATTGTACCAACAGGCTATAGTTCTACTGTCCTGTCGTCGACCAAAGATTTGTCCATTCAAAGGAATTCATTGTTTTAGTTTACGCCTGTTAGGCCTATACAAAGGCAACCAGATGATTTTGAGGGTCTGTACCCTTTTATGGTCAAACTCTTATAATGAAAGAAGCAGCACTGAACCTGCGTTTTTCAAAATACCAAAAACGTGAGAACTATTCACATTATTTTTGTTAAAAGAAACAAAATAAATAGTTTGACTTTGAGAAATGGTGGAATTCAAGTTATAGATGGATTTATACACAGTAAATGCATGGAAGGTTGAAGGGAATTGAAATTCAATTCAAGATATATTAATCGAGTTATAGAATTTTGACTGTACATTAAGTTTTTAGTGTAGTTGGTTTAATAACCAACTTATAAGATTTCTATCTTATCCCCAAATCAGTTCCTGGTAAGGACATGTATTCTGCTCACTATTATTGTGAGTAATTTTGGTAGTATGATAATTATTAACGTACTATCAAAATTTTCCAAATCCAAAGTAGTCAGTTATAACCATAGTTTTTAATAAAATTAATCACTCTGAAAAATTAAGTTAATAGTTATTCTATTCTATTGTAATAAATCAGTTTTTCACTTTCTCTTGCCCTATATGAATTTATAGGGAACGAAAGGATTGTTTTCATGTCGGTTTTTCAAAATCTAATTTTCACTGAATGTACACGTTTTCAGCTCCTGAACTCTAAAAACATGTTTTAGCAATTGGTCTGTGTGTGTGTGAACAAAATATCTCAAGAATGAAATGTAGTACAACGCTGAAACTTTAAACTTAAGTTAGATATCGTTACATGACCCAACATGAACTTTTTATCAAAATCGGTCAATCGGAAGTAGTAGTTTATTCGTGCAATTTTTCACTTTTTTGTGATTTACTCAAAAACAGCTCCTACAGTATTTTGAAATAATCTCTCAGATTTTTCAGTATATTTTATTTGTATTATTATTTGTGTTTTATTGCTCAACAAGCTCTATGCTAACTAAAGTTTAAACTACTGCTCAGCTCTGACTATTATTTTTAAAACAAAATTGTTTTAGTATCACTTGTATTCTATAGGTACTATAAGTTTTATTAAATTTTTCTTTCAACTTCCTGTTGAGCCATTGTACAGTTAACATTATTTATTATGCAAAAATTGTCTTTTACAGGTCTCAACTTTGTGATCTTGTTGGTGCTACACAAACAATAAATGCTCATAGAGCAGCTATGAAGTTTCTTCACTTTGATGCAGAACCTGATCTCGATATCAATGAAAGATATTTGTGGGCTGTTTCTCTGGGCTCTCATCCACCAAAAGATGTACTTACAGGTCTCTTTTGTTTGTTAATGACTAAGGTTAAATTTTTTTTTGGTTTTTGTTGGAACTGTGGTCCTGATCCCTCCATCAGTTAATTTGTCCATTATAAAAATTGTCATCGAAATAACGAGTTTTCTTTTCGCTAGTCAAGCAAGTGGTTCAGTAAAATGATTATACCTTTTTTCAAAGTTGATGAGCTCTGAACGTATGTATTGGTCCGTATCCACTTGATAGTTAGCCAATGACTTGGCAGCAACATTGACAATACTTGCTATCGTAGCTCTGTTATATATCTTGTCAGCCTTTTTAGTCTTTCAATAACAATTTATGACCTATGAACATACAACCAGCTGATTACATCATAAAGTATTGTGTGTTACCGTGCTCTATAATCGACGTGTTCAGTACGAGATATAAGACATGAGTACTGTGGCTTTTATATGCATGCCTGCGTAATGATTGTCATACTGATGCTTTTGTACTCTGATTGGTCTAATAAACAGGTTGAATAGCAGAGCTCATCAATGATGAAAAGCATTATAGTTCAGAGCCGACTGTGAAGAGTAACCTCTAGTTGTTTGTTCACTTTTTGTCTATCTCCGCCAGTTTTCCAGTAAATGTTAGGAAATTTTACTTGTTTAAAACCACTGGCATTTGCTGATGACTAGGAAATAATTAATAAGAGCCTAATATTTCATTGTAAGTGTTAGTAAACCATTGTAACTTAAATACTACTAATTAGATAGAATAATGTCAAATTTTCACTATTATGTTCAGCACGCAAGTCATACAAATACCACACACAAATAATATTGTGTTTATTAGAATCAATTCAGCTTTTACTCACAATTATAAATGAATTATAATCCATTTTAAAACATTTGGGCATAGTTATTATTGTCAGTGGCTGCTGAAATTTTATCATCAAACACTGAAATGTATTTTTGAAAGTTGACATTCCTTTCATCTACTCACTTTTGTACAAAGAGAAACTTAAACTCTTGACCGAAACAAACATTCAAGAACTTATTAATTATATTTTCAGAAATGTAGATTATAAAATTAAATTACTAAAGGGATACTTATGAAAACATAAAACAGTGTTTTAAATTTTTTAACAAATTATTTATTTTCTGAGGATTATTTAAGTATGTCATATACTAAAAAGCTGGCAGTAATTTATATTGTTTTACTACGTAAGCTCTTCAATTGTAATCCTTATAACACATCTATGTAAGATTTAATCTTGTATATGAAAATGTTTTATATTTGCGATGTATCTGTTGGTCTTACTATCATGTATCACTGTCTTTCTCAGTTCATTTAACAACTCATGTGCGCTTAGTAAAGAGATTAATTGTTAGATATTCTGATGTATTAAATATTTGCATGTATCCAAGCAGTTCATAAAAGCATATGTTTTGAAATCAATTTTTCATCATTATTATCAAAATCAACTATTTGGAAGTATTACTAAGCATTAATATTTCAGTAATTGAATACATTTCAGTAGCTTGCAACCATGTGCTTCTCTGCAGTAGTTTACTTTAATTAAGTTGTTATTATTTTATGCAATAATTTGTTAAAGTGAATATAAAGTGAAGCTTTTGTTAATCACTCAAGTAACTGATTTATTGTAGAACTGTAAATTCCAAGTCGGGATGGTTCTTTTAAATTAAATCAATTTCAATAAAAATCCAGGTTATTTTTAAATACTGTAATGTTCATATTGTCTATTATCAGTTTACAATTTTTTAATCCAGTGTGGATGCAATGGATCATAATTAGTTTCTTTTTTAAATTTCAGACGTTAGTAATCTATTAGATCAACAGTTACCACCCAAGTTAATGGAGACAGCTGTTCTTACTCTGGCAGCAATTACCAATAAATATAGAAAACTTACAAATCAAGGAAATCAGGTATATTTCAAATGAGTAGTTTTAAAATACATAGTTTAGTTTAATAAAAAACTGTATAATTAATATTATTGTAGTACAATTTACCTGGCATAAAGTAAATCTTGTGTTAGTTCTTTGAAATGATTATTTTTCACTAGTTTCTAAGTAAATTGCTGTTAATTTTTTATTTGTAATTGCGTCCAGGAGACTCCAATGGGGGTACAGGACATTTCAAGATAAAATTGATATGTTAAAATTTTAACATACAATAAATTCATTTCTTACCAATTTTATTACCACTACGCTTACTTCAATGAGCATACTTCAGTAAGCATGTCATGAACTGATTTATATCAAATAATACACTACATTTTGTCTTATCGTCTAATTAGAAGTTAAATATTTTTCAAACAAAAACTATTTAAAAAGAAATTCATGTACGCTGTAAAATGTTTCATCGTCATGTACTTTTTAAACTTTTTTTTAAACAGACTTAAATTGTTGCAACTTTTTAAAGCTTGTGGCAATTTATTGATTATTTTCTACCTGCAAAAGTCAGGTTTTGTTTAAACAATTCAGTGTTGTGATTAGCAACATAGTAATTAATTCTGTTTCTTGTGTTGTGGTTGTGAACATTTAAATTCTGTAAAAAGGTATTTTGCTTTATGTGCATACATACATAATATATCAAAATGCTGATCACAAATGTTGGTAAGATGTAATTAATATAAGCCTAAATGAATGAATTATAATCCTCTAAAATCTCTTTATTTTATCTACTGCTTTTATTGTTTAATTGTTAGGTGTGACTACCTGCAATAAACAAATTGTTTTATTAAAAAATTGTTGTTTTTTAGTGATTTACAATATCACCTTTCATTGACTACAATTAATTAATAACTGGGTCGGTAATGGCCCATATCCTAATACATTAATTTGCCTTTTTGTTTTAATTTTAGACTAATTTGGGTATTTTCTTAGCACTTGACTAACCATATAATATTTTTTAGAAAAAAATATTAATTTATTGTGAAGAATAAGCTTGTATAATAAATAATAAGATAATTTTTGGTGTTGTTAGTTGGACATTGTTATTTCTGCCTACTAATGTTTTCATCTTATTATTGTAGTTTTCATAGTTGTTGGAATTTAATTAATTACAAAACAAGAAATTTCTTAATTCGGAAAATGACATTCAATTTACTGATGTCACAAATTATGCTGTTTTCATGCCAGAAGATCTTATTCGTCAGGGTGCTTCATTCGTAATTCATTTGCTTTACAGATTTTAGAAAATATTCAGTCAAAATTGATTCAAAATTTGTCTGACTGTTCAGAAACAGATGATGACTGCAAAGTATTGTACTTAAGGGCATTACAGAATTTACAGCTTGAAGATTCAGTACCAGTTCTTGTAAAACATGCTCTTAGTGGTTCCAAAAAGTAAGTTATCATGACTTAAATTACTGTATAGTTACTAATATTACAACTAGTTTGTTGTTTTATAAATATAATATTAAAAATTAATTTGTGTAAATAGTGTATCAACAAGCCAATTTAACTTAAATATAATTTAGTTCAAAATAAAATGTTAGGTGATCAGGAGCTCAAACAGGAATCTTGCAAAGGTTTCTGTATAAACTACTCAGATTAATCATAGTATCACCTTGGTACGTAACAATTAACATACTACTAAGAGATTTAAACATTCCCACAATTAAACAAGAAATCCACACATTCATTGCAAAATTCCAAAGAAGACTTGAATCACACATAAATCATATCCCCATCTCACTTTTAGATAATTTAAACGACACTCACTGACTGAAACGAAGACACCCCTATTGACATATTTTAAAATTACTATAAAACATGTAAAATAAATTTGCAAAGTTCTTCCATTGGGAGGTTTTATTCAGTCATGTCATGTAAAAAGCAAATCCATTTGCAAATTATTTTGCATAAGAAGAGATTGTAAATTTTACTATATTGTAAAAAAAGATCAGGTAGGTTTGATTCAAGGTTTAAACTGACAAGATGTTTTTACTCATCATTTCAGTGAAACAGTGATGAAAAATGTTGATGTCCATTATACATAATCATGGCTTCTTTTATAAAAACTATTTTAAGTGATGTTCTGTTAGTGTTAAGTAGTTTTGTTTGAAGCCTCATTTTAAATTATTGGAAGGAAAAGTATTGTATTGACCAGTTTGGTGGAACAATGGTTAATATTTCGAAGCCAGTATCAAAGGTCACAGACTTAGGAGTTGTTAAACATACACAGTGTGTAAGTAGACCAATGGGTGAATCCTATGTGTTTAACATTAAAAAAAATTGTTTAATTTGTTTATTAACTGCCTTGGTGGTTCATGGTTTAGGTGCCTGACTATGAAACAGAAAAATCTGATATGATTCTCTGCTGTGAAGTAATTAACTGTTTTCATACTGGTGAAATGCAGTAAACTAGATGCAATCTGTGCCACTATAACTCAAAAACAATTTTTTTTTCAAGTTTATTTTAAGTCACATCAACATTTTGGTTACGACTACTTTGGTAATGACTGCTTTGGGGTATGAAAAATTGGGTTTTGGCATATAGTAATTTCCAGACCCTAGTCAGGAGTTGAACCCAGGGGACTTTCTGCTTGGAAGGCTAGCACGCTAATCACTATGCCACAGAGGAGGCCAACAAAGTATTTTATGTTGTTAAGTTAATATTTATTTAAAATCTTTAATATTTGTGGAAATTGCTTTTCTTTTTTCTCCGTATACACTACTTATTATTTAAATTAAACATAACTATTCTTTGCTCACTTTAATTTCATTAAGTAGTAATTTTGCCGGCCGCATTGGCGAAGTTGGTAATGTGCTCGCTTCTTATCATGCGGTCTTGGGTTCGAATCCCATTCAGGCACGGCATTTTTTCATACGTTACAAAATATCATTTCATCATTCACCGTCTGCATTAGCAGTAATTGCAGAACAGTCGGACGTTAAACAAAAAAAAAAAAAAAAAAAAAGTAATTTTAAGGATTTAGCCTATGAAATATCACAATTTAATTTTACGTTAATAATTCAATAGATTGCTTACAAAACTGTATCTGTTTTAGGGTAAGTGTTAGAGCAATGAAAACATTAAGGTCAATGCCACAATCAACATGGGATGATAATGTAATGAAAGCAGCAGAGCAAATTTATTTTCAAATTGGAAAGAAATATGACAGCAGTGCTCGGACATTAGCTTTAGATATTTTACTTGAAGGAAATCCAAGTAAAGATAGATTAAAAGTATTAATATCTTCGTTACCAAGAAATGAATCAGCATATGAAGTTAAACAATATTTAATGCAGAGAATAAATCAAATCTCGTACAGGTAAAAATACAATTTATTAAAAATATTTATGTTAAAGATAGAGTGACCTTTCATTAAGTGTCTTTTCTCTACAGACTTCACCTTATTTATTTTTATTTAACATATTGAATTTTGTTCCCTAACTCTTGTAATTTGACATGCCATGTAATGGATGCACTGACAAAATGAATGGATTTCCTGACAATAAAACATATCTATTTATTTATTTACTTTTACAATCTGAATTAAAAAACTATCACATCACACGTATGCAAGACAAGCTTTTTCGTGTCATCAGTCTGTCAACTGGTTTGATGCAGTTCTCCAAGCTGTTCTATCTTGTGCAAGTCATTTTGTACGAGGGTTATCCAGAAAATAACCTCCGTTTTGAAATAAAAAGTAAACAAGTGAAGATACAAAAACTTTATTATATACAAACATAGTAAAACTATAGTTTTTCTCTATTTTTCAACATAGTCGCCAAACAGATTCAAGCACTTGACGTACCTTGGAACAGTCTTTGAAATACCCTCTGCATAAAAATCTGCCGCCTATGAATGTAGCCAACCATTCACGGCGGTTTGAAGCTCTTCGTCATTGGCGAACCGCTGAAATGCAAGCCACCACTTCATGTTCGGGAACAGGTGAAAGTCACTAGAAGCCAAGTCCGGGCTGTATGGGGGATGATCGAAAACGTCCATTTAAACTTGGCCAAAAGTTCATTTGTTCTTCGAGCTGTATGAGGGCGAGCGTTGTCATGCACAAACACAACACCACAAGTCAGAAGGCCACGACGCTTGTTTTGGATCGCTCTTCTTAGTCTGTTTAAAGTTTCTCAGTAGACAGCAGAAGTGATGGTCATTCCACGTTCCATAAAATCAATGAGTAAGATGCCCTTAGCATCCCAAAAAACGATAGCCATAAGTTTCCTCGTCGACAAAGTTTGACGGACTTTCTTTGGCTTGTTTTTTGGTCAAGTTTAAATGGAACGTTTTCGATCATCCCCCATACAGCTCGGACTTAGCTCCTAGTGACTTTCACCTGTTCCCGAACATGGAGTGGTGGCTTGCATCTCAGCGGTTCGCCAATGACGAAGAGCTTCAAAACGCTATGAATGGTTGGCTACATTCACAGGTGGCAGATTTTTATGCAGATGGTATTTCAAAGACTGTTCCAAGGTACGACAAGTGCTTGAATCTGTTTGGCGACTATGTCGAAAAATAGAGAAAAACTGTAGTTTTAATTATGTATATAATAAAGTTTTTGTATCTTCACTCGTTTACTTTTTATTTCAAAACGGAGGTTATTTTCTGGATAACCCTTGTATCTACATACCTGTAAAACCCTACATCTTTAATAATTTTCTTTATATATTCTAACATTTGCCTCCCCCTACAATTTACTCCCTCAATACTACCCTCCATTATTGATAGAGCAATACCTGAATGCCTTAAGATATGCCCCACTAGCCAATCCCTTCTTCTGGTAAGATGTTTTCATATACTTCTTTTTTCATCCACTCGTCTAAGAACCTCTAAATTACTTATTTTGTCCACCCACCTAATCTTTAACATTTTCCAATAACACCACATTTTCAAAGCTCAACCATTTCCTTTTTACAGCCCCTATCACCCACATTTCACTTCCGTGAAAAACAAGACAAGCTATGATCACTAAATATTAAGGTGTTAGAGAAGACTGGATATTTTACCTGGGTGAGGTGCACAATTTGTGGTCATGTTACTGGTGTTACAGTTGTCAGATATATGAGTGTGAACCATTAGTTAATGAGCATAATCAAGAGGAAAAAAATTGCTTACCTTGGTCACATATAAAGGAGTAATAAGTATGAGCTTCTAAGACTTGCTCTCAATGGTGAAGTTTAGGGTAAGTAGAGACCTGAACAAATGAAGTGCTCAATGGTTAAAAAATGAGACTGAATAGATATGAGTTTGAACACTTTTATACCAGAGATGTAGCTAATCTTCATTGATGGAACTGCCACTCTAAGAATAGAAGGGTTAAAGTGTTATGTAAGATGTTAGAATTCACCTGACAAAAAGATAACATAGAGTGTACAGCTGCTTGATTCATAATTTTAATAAAATCTAAAAAATAATGGGAGAGATAACTCTAATTTATGGTGGAGTTCAGAAGAAATTTCCTTTAAATCTGTACTGTTACTGACAACGGCTGGGTTTTTAAAGTAGGCATTCTCTAACAATTTGTGCTATCCCTCTCAATCATTTATATAATTCTACTTTTACATCACCTTCACTAACGTATTTTTTATTATTTAATTTCATTTTTTTTCTCTATAAAATTTAACCTGTCATCAACATCTTCTTTATTTGCCTTCCAAGTTTCCTCGGGTCCAGCCCAACACAAATCCTCTCTATCTCTCTCTATCACTGAACCATCTCTCCTCCATTGATTTTTTCCAATTTTTCCTTCTTTCTCCAAGTACAGGATCCTTTTTGGGAGCCTTTCCTCCTCCATCCTACTGACATCACCAAATCATCTCAGCTTTGTCTGTCTAACACTCCTTAACATAACAGGCTGTCCATTTCCAGTTGTTCCCTAATTACACAATTTTTTATTCTATCCCATCTTGTCTGCCTTTACGTACTCCGCTTTAACTTCATGTCTGCTACCTGGATTCTATTTTCTTTGTTCTCTCTCCTGGCTCATGTCTCAGTTGCATAAGTCAAATTGGGACAAAGTATGCATAATACACAATTTTCTTACAATGCATAGGAACTTCTTGATCCCAGACTAAGCCTCTCATACTTCGGAAGAACCACCTGCTTTCTGCTCCCCTTTACTTAACTATTTTCCAGTGTTCCATCTGATGGGAAACCCATTCTTAAGTATATAAATTCTTAAAGTTCCTCCAGCACCTTACCATTTAATCTTATTTTGTGTTCCTGCTTTACCTCCTCACATCTCTTCTCCACGAGTACTTCTCTTTTTTCACTTAATTCCAAACCAAACTTAACAATCTCATCATTCGACAAATCCAGTTCACTTTCCAACTCCTCCTCTACCTTTCTTCTCCTTCCCTACAACCCTCTCTTTAAGCTCTCCATATGTCCCTTCTATCTATGCTGTTGTATGCCTTCACTATATTTATTAAAATACCATGGCCAACCTTTTATTTTATTCCCAGTTCTTTCCATAAATTGGCCTCAGTGCAAATATCGGATCTGTTGTTGCTCTCTTAAGTCTAAATCCCATGTGATCTCTTCTAAACCTGTTTTTATTTTATCTCTAATGCGCCTTTCTAGAATTCTTTCAAACAGGTTCAAGTTGTGATGGAGAAGAATAACGCCACTATAATTTTCACGTTTCATTTTATCCCCTTTTTTAAATATGTAACTATAATGCCTTTCTTCCAGTCTTCAGAAACTTTTTTCCATACAGCTCAAAAATTCTGTACAGCCACTGTGTTCCACACACACCTGCTGCCTTAATCATCTCCACCACAATCTCATCTACTCCTGATGCTTTCCCTGCTCTTCATTTTATTTAGTGCATGTTGTATCTCTTTCATGGTTATGTAACCCACTCTTCTCAGATACCTCCTCCCAATCCTTTCCTTTCACTCCTTAAAGATTTCTGTGCTTTCTGTTCAATAACTACTCAACCTCTGATTAACTTCTTTATGTGAATTAAATACTATCATTGTTATTTTTTCAGGAATAAGGAATTTGAAGAAATTGTTAAGTCAGTTATTGTATCACTTAAGTTGAATAACTATGATGTATTATCTTTAAAAGGATTGTCAACAGCGTTTACTAGATATTTTATGACAAACCCTAGTGTAAATGGAAGTTTATCTACTGTGCAAGAGATATCCAGTGGCATTGTTAAACAAGGATCTGTTGACATTTTCTTAGAACAATCAGGAAAACAACAGAGTATATTTACTGTAAGATTTATTTTATTTAGTAATTTGTTTTGTAATTAGCTTAAAACATAACTCGCTAACTTGGTTTTGTGTTCAGAGTAACTTTTCAAGGGATAGGTCCTCAGATTCATCCTTTCGCATTGCCAACTTTCCTCGTATTTCCATGAAAATATTTTCTGTTTTCATTGTTCTGTGTTCAGTTATTAAAGTTTGTTGACCAGGTGAATTTTTTTTACCTTATTTTACTGTTTTCATTGATGGTATATATTGTATATTTACCTGGGTGATAGTATCCTTATTAAAACCAAATTCCATAAACCTTGTCTACATCACATGTCTTAAATTTTGTTTAAAAGAATTTGTAAGAAAAATATTAAATCATTCACTGCTGAATTTTTATCCAGGTATTTCTCATTTCACCTGGTCTAATAAACATTTATTGTGTTTTCAAATTTTTCCTTTATTTTATGTCTGGCTGTTAAGCTAATGCAGATGCTGTAAGGGTGATAGATCCAAATAAATAGTAAACAGCAGAAAGATTAATGAAATCTGGTATTATCATTCAGATATTTTCTTTTGTGTGTCTTCTGTGTTGTGTCTTTCTCAGAATTAATAATAGCTTTAAAAATTTAAGAAATTATGCATTTAGCTTTAAGAAATTTGCCATAATTTAGAGATTTAACTCATTCCTATGAAGTAAATAGGTTTACAGTCACTTTGGCAACTTTATAATTAGCTGCTCCAAAATTGTGAGTTTCATTCAAAACATACAGTTATAACATGTTTGGATAAGCTGTGATGTGGGTAAAACAACTGCTGAAGATGTGTTTTATTTCAGTCTTTAAATTTACACGTGACTGTGTTCCTTTAAGATTTCTGATGTGTTTTACCTAAGAGTGTATCTATAACAAATAATTTCATGCTACTTTAATTTGAATCTGATGAAGTTATGCCATCATAACTTTATTTATTTCTTTTTAGGGTATTTATTCAAAAACAGTATGGAATATAGAAATGAAGAGACATGTGTAATTAAATGAAGTGGGGTAAGAGACAAATCTAATAGTTGTAAATTACTTGTGGCTTAGAAAATTTGAATGAATGACAATGAATTAATGGGATATGTAATAATTCATAACACGTATAAATAAAAACCTTGTTACTGTATTACCTTGTACTGTATTGCCTTGTTACTGTATTTGTGAGCTAGTTCATAATTTACATCAGAATACAATAAAGATTTATTTTTAATAGTTACTGATTCATTAATTTTTTTTTAATGACTTGCGTAATTATTTATTTTCTGTTTTCAAGCTGGGACTCTTTGCAGGTGGTCTCAGTTCATTTATGTCTTCAGATGAAGAGGCCCCTGCAGATGAACCTGAAGAAGTAGCTACTGCTGGAATGGAACTCAATGTGCTTGGAGTTCAAATAAGACCTTTTGTATTCTTTTCTGGCCAAGGAGAACTTATGGGTCATGTATGGTCTGGCACAGGTTCTGAACGAACTCCAGCATTTCAGGTAAGACCGTAAATTATATTTTTCAACTTTGATGTACTTAATCAGTTAGTAATTAATTTACAAAATATCTTTGTATACATAAGTTGTAATTACAGATGAATATAAAAGTTGTGTCTAAACACTTTTTCAACATACCACTTTATAATTCTATGAAAATTTACTGGGGTTTTTGCATTGATTTTAGAAAAATCCTCACATCAATAACATTGTAACAACTAAAACAAGTAAAGAAAAATTGTACATACAAAATCTATTATTGCTAAAATATTTCATAATACTCGTACTGTGTAGAATGAGGAATGCCCCACTATGATTAAAAGTTTAGTGTGGAGGTGGTAAGATTACCTCATGTTGTTTTTCTTGATTATAAAAGTTGACTCTTGGGCTCCATAGATTGTACAGTTTATATAGAAACAAAGCTACAGAGTGCACAGTCAAATTCTACAATCCTTTTGTATTTTGTAAAGATGCTCTGTAGACAAAAATGAAGGGGTAATAAATCACTTCCTCTGCATTGTATGTTGTCACCAGATGGCGACATTAGCCGAGTTAAAACCATTTAAACGGTGGTCGTCTTGGCAAAGCATCGGTCATAGTCATTGGGAAGGTCGAGGGGCTGGGCGACATGGCGTGTTGTCGTCCAGCAGAGACGTCATCTTCTTCCCTCACAGTAGTGCATTGATGGCTGCTTCTTCGGATCCGGTGGGCGTAAGGCTCAGTTGAGGGACCGCTATCGCTCGCGACAGCAGGCGATGATGGTCCCGGTTGACGGCTTATGGTGTCAGGTCGACAAGCAGAGGCATCATCTTCTCTCTTGCAGGGTCGTCGATGAGCCTTCGCTGGAGTCCGGTACCCATGTGCCAATGTAGGAAGTCTTGTCGATCCTGTAGAGTGGCGTGGAATTGGATCTCCTCGGACTCAGTGGAGAGCTCTATATAGTCGCCGAGAGTGCTGTGGTAGGGGGTGGTTATTGGTCTTGGTCTTGGCGACAATGGCCTCTGTCGGTACGCCATCACAGGCCTCCGCCTCTTTGAAAACTATTGGCGGTTCCCTCTGTCGCTAAGTCTGAAGCTTTGATAACCGGCAGCACAGAACCTAATCAAAGGGGACGACGATGACAACATGTTAATGGAAAAGATCTTTATAACTGTTGTTTGCATTTTATGTTATATATATTTCATTAGCAAAACTTAACATTTTGAACTCTTTTTTGTCTTTTAGGCTTTGACAACACTTCAAGATCATCAACAATACATTCCATTAGAATCAGGATTTATTACTCATTTAACACTGCTGGCTGGTGCTTCATTTGATCTTTCTGGTCAAATACAATTAAGTTTATGGAATAGAAATGCTCAATCACTTGTAGAAAAGAAGTGAGTAAATATTTAATTATAAATAACAGATCATAATTCCTTCTTTATTGAAAATAGTGATTGGATTATAGCATAATCATAAAACTGCAAAAAATGTATCAAATATGGGCAGTACATTTATGATAAGTGCTCTCCTGTGACAATACTCGCCTGGTTTCTAAAACCTGTAACAAGTAAACTACATAAAAGTTTTCTATTCCTAAACTCTTGCACTCTAATTGGTAAAAAACTCTTACTCAGATGTTATTTGAAATATTAAAATTGTATTTTTTAAAGTTACTTATATGTAGCAGAAAAAGTGACAAGAATTCTAATTGACGGTACTCTTTGTTACTTTCATTTCACAATACAGTAAGACCTCAACTTATGCGAGGGATGTGTTCCGTAAAATCATCGCGTAATGTGAAATTCGCGTAACTTGGATTGTTCAGTTTAACCTTAAAACATTTGCTAATTGTCCATACCGTTCAAATCCACTAATTGTCGTTAGTGTTGATTCACTAAACCCAATTGTTCCTTTTAAGTTCTTCATTTTTTCACCTCTTTTGTATCGTTTAACAACATTTAACTTTTGCTTTAAAATAATTGCTTTCTATAACCTTTTTTTACCATATTATAACCTTTATTCAAACTCATATTGTACATAAAGTAACAACAAAAACAAGAAAATGAAAGACCTACAAATTGTACCACGATCAAATGTACGCAACCATATGTGATCGATATTATTAACGCACTAAACAGTACCTACAAATGTTTAGAACAAAATCAAATCAAGATAAAATTCAAGAATAAAAATGGGGTGGACAACTACGATAAGGGTTTTAAGAACAATTAGCAAAACAATGGTCATAAATGGAAACATCCATAAGATAAGAATAACTTCTATACACAATATAATATAATTTTCATCAAAATCGCGCTAACGTGAATTCGTGTAAGTTAAACTCGTGTAAGTCGAGTTCTTACTGAAAAATATTAGAATTACAGTACAAGTTTCACTGCTACAGAATTAACCTTCCTAAAACGGCTTGCTTATTTTTTTTAGTCTGTACCTACTTATGTGCAGCGAGCAGGTAGAATAATTTTATTCAGCCAATTTTCCTCAAAAAAATTTAAAAAGTTAAGATAAATCTAAATGCCGTACAGGAGGATACAAAAAAACATGATATCATTGCATTTATTCTAACATTTTTATTGAGAATCAAAACGTGAAGTTACTGTCTTATTTTACAAAAATCTTGTCATTTTGAAATATGAACATATTTGCCTCATTAGAAATTTTTTTTTAAATGTGTTTTTGCTTCAAAAATGTGTGTGTTTAGCTTTTAAATGTGTTTTGTAGAGCACATTCAGATGAACATTTTGGTTTATGATCCATCGACCCATACCCATTTTTGTGGTAGTACAATTAATTTGAAAAAGTGAAAAAATTTGATACTTTCCATGTTTTCCAAGCATCACTTCCAAAAAAAAAAACGCCGTTGTTTATTAGGGAAATACTAAAAACTTTAAAATAATTACTTTTGGTTTTACGTCTGACTGTTGTGCAATTTCTGCTAATGCAGACTGTGGAGAATGATGATATATGAAAATGAGTGATGAATAAATGTCAGACCTGGCCGAGAATTGAACTTGGGACCCCGGCATAAAATCCAGCTGCACTAACCACTACACCAACAAGCTGGCCGTTGGCGTAGTGGTACCAAAATAATATCAAAAACATAGATTAATGTTTCACACCAATGTTTATTAAAAAAAGTACTGGACATTACTCATTGTAATTAGAAGAGGGATTCATTGTATATTATTTTACTAATATAGCAATAAACAAAGATTTGTCACTGCAAATGGAAGCTTGCAGTAAAGGGACGTGGTGCATTAATAATAAGGACAAAAGTCTAATAAAATACCAGTGCATTTCAATTAAAATGTGCCCATGTGTGGTAAGACTAGAATTTAAAAAACCGATGACATAAATTTTAATTTCATAATATTACCTTTCTGTCATGTCATGTAATAGTTTTGTGGGAGAACCATTCATGGGGATGAAATTGTGTTATGTTGTTGGAAAAGTAAAAAGTTCCTGAACACAAAATTATGATGGGTTTACAGAATCAAAATATCAATCAGGGATTTTTTTTCTTAATTTGTACTGGTCACTCTGAATATCAAGCCTTGAACTTGAAAAACATTGCTTAATTAATACTAATGCAACGAACTATGTTTAGAAAGAAACGGAAAATTTCTGTTCATTCTTCTCCTGCCTACCATATATTTATTTCTAAACGTACGAAATTGAAAATAAAATCAATTGATAAATCTGCTTTTCTAAATAAAATAATGTACAGTTACCTATCCGTAATTTTTGTTGTGATGGCGTTAAATTGATTTGAATTATAGTCTGTGCAAATGGCACTGAAGTGGCCAACTGCAATCAGAGAGTCAATAATATTTGCATCTTTACTAAAGCAAACGTCTATATTTTATTGGTTCAGAGTTGGCACATGCTTAATTGCTAATTCAATTTGTTGGTGAAGAGTGTAAACTTGCTAACTCCCTTTCCTGAAACTTTATAGATGAGCTGAAAAACTGAATCAAACTCATATAGTTCCCATGAAGATGGCTGAAAAGATTGTCACAAAATATGGCTTAATACACATTGGAGTTTTTAGTTGTTCTAGTAGATAGACTTTATTTTCCTTGTTCCAATGATACCAAAATCAAATTTTGGCCTAAAAATGAAGTTAGCTGGTTAACACGATTTGAATTGCCATTTGCTTGATTCAAAGCTGGAATTTGTTTTAAACCCAATGTTATTGTGTTATCTGAATATTCCAAAGACAATGTACTGGCTAGAAAAGTTATTAGTACAGATATCAGATGAATTAATGTCCCATTGCCGAGCGAGTGAGAGGGAGATATGTGGCATAACAACGCATGCGCCCAAAGGTCTTTACTGTTATAATCCAAATCTGAAAACATACTACAGTCATTATCTTGCTTGCTAGTTTACTGCGTGCATAAACGCTTGCTCACAACAATAAGTAAAATTAAACAATGTTATTGGAATGGCGCTTATGGCTTGTGCGAGTGAGAGCGTTAAGCATTCTCTCACTCCCACGGCTAGGGGACGTTAGTTCATCTGATTGTATGTTAATGCAACTTAAATGCAAAAAATATCAGTTTTTATTTATGTATTAAATTAATAGTGAGCACGTGCATTCTTTTGGGAGAAGTTCATGATACGGAGCAACTTAGGCCTACTGGATTCGTTGCCAATCATCATTGATGAAGTTAAGACTCTCTTAAGAAGTTATCAATAAGTAAATTTGATTTCTAGATGACTGATTTCTTAAGAAAAACTTGGATGGATGGAAGGAATGGGAAAACTGCCAAACAACAAAACAAAAAATATAGACGACTAACAAGACTTCCTTAAAATTTCAAAAGTAATGTAGTGTAATCTGTAATAGCTCTAAATGAAGAATGTTCATTTAAAGAAATACTGAATGTTAATCACAGTTATATGTATAATTCCCACACTGAATAAACATACATCAAATTTTGTGAAGTTTAATGTAATTTAATGGTAGACATCAGTTTCGACATTATCTGCGCAGAATTTGCAGAATTAAAAAATGAGCTGTAACACACTTTCATCCGTTAATGTATATCTCTCATTTTTGAATACAAACTAAATATTTTTGTTTCAGTGCTGGAATTTCAGTTCGGGGTTTATTAAATGTCGATGCCATGTTTGTGAGAAGTCAAGTGGAGTTTAATTTAGCAACAGAAGTTAAACTTAACCTAGTTTCAAACATTGATTTCTATAATACTATTGCATTATGTCTACAGTTAAGACAGCCTGACTCTGTTTTAAAGTAAGTGGTATTTTAGTTTGGTTAAATTTGTGTAAATTTAAACTGGTCGGGTTCAAGTACTGTAGTAGTTTTAAGTGGTCTTCAGTGAAAATGAATTTCAGTTAGTATCTAGTGAAATTTCTATTGTAAAAGTTATGCTTCTTTACCATTTCTGGACTTTTCTTTGATGCATGATGCAAAATTTCATAGACATGTTAGTAAAGTTTAAAAATTATTGTAATTCAATTTATTTACTCCAATAAATTTATTGGCACCATTTAAAAGACTATTGTGCAGAAATAGAAAGCTATACATGTCTTTCAAAGCAGAAGAATTAGAGCTAAGATCTAGACAATTGTACATAATTAAAATCTGCAGGTGTGCTTAATGTTGCTGTCAGTAATTACCAAGCAGTTTACAGCAGCTGATAAATAATTAAGAAATAATTATTGGATTAGAATAATGTTTGATGTACTCTTTTCAGTAAGACCTATTTCATAAGTAATTCCTGCTCTATTAGATGATAGTACTATTTATAATGATTTTTAGAACACAACCACGGCTGCAGCAAACCTTGAAAATTCACAAAAAAAGGTTTGAGATGGTCAAAAAATACAAATATTTGGAAAAAATTATTGTTAATGAGAATAACAATTTCAGTGAAGAAATCCAAGCTAGAATTCGGCAAGCAATAATTGCTTTCAGTAAAATGAGAAAAGTACTGTGCAGTAGAGACCTTACATTGAAGTAAGACTTAGACTGCTCAGACGCTATGTGCTCTCAGTGTTATTTTACAGAATGAAGGCCTGGACGTTGAAGACGAACATTACTAACAAATTAGAGTTGTTCAAAATGTGGCCATATTGAAGGATTTTTAGGTTAAGCTGGGTGAATTGTATCATAATATTTTTTTATTATTCCTGATTTGTGTTCATTGCAATCTGATCAATTTAGAACAATAAGCAACCCCATGACCCAATGAGATGAGGATGATATGTATAACGTGTAAATGAGATGTAGTCTTGTACAAATAGGCCGACTATTCCTGAAAGAGTTTGGTTAATTGAACCCCAACCATCAAAGTACACCGATAACCACTGTCTAGTATTCAAATCCATATAAAAGTAACTATCTTTACTAGGATTTGAACCAGGAACCATCATCTCCAAAAATCAGCTATTGAACAGCTGACTCGCAGCGACGACTTTACCTCTAGACCAACCCGGTGGAATGTATCATAAATGAGAGTGTTCTCAGTAGGAGAAAAAGGTAGTAAGAACCATAAAATACAAAAATTGTAATACTTCTGTCATCAGATGAGCAGGTAGAAGTACAGCTTACTTCACGTAATTATTCAGGGGAAAATTATAAGCAAAAGAGGTTGTGGTGGAAGACACATATCCTGGCTGGACAACTTCATAACATGGTTCAGGTCCAGTTCCACTTATTTTTGCAGCTGCAGCATCTTAAGTCATTGCTAAGATACTTTTTGGAAAAAAATGGTGCTTAAAGAAAAAGATTTTTTGAAAAAAGTTTTATGACAGAACACTGACTTAATAACACTATGTAGCATTTTCATCTCTTCTTATTCCCAGTCTGCATTAGCCATAATTTGGATAACAGTCCATGTAAAAAATCTGATTTGAAACACTAACACGACTTTCTTTTGCCAATGCAAATAATGAACAATATAACCCAACATTAGTAATAAAACATTAGAAATAAACAAAAAACTAACCTCAAAAAACATAACCTTACTTTAATCATGAGTGAAATACACAATGAAAATCAACCTCAGTTTAGCTTAGAAATGCTGTAAATGAAAGTCGTAGATCTTTTAATTTCCTATAAATTTGATTATACACACTTTTGTCGTAAAATGCATACAAAGGCTGAAATCTTAAGAAAAATCGTTTTTTTACATGTTTTCGTGAGAAAAAAACAGAAAATCGCTAATTACCGCTAAACTAAGCGTTATACAAAAAATGTTTGAAATAAAAGTTGTTGGATTTTAAATTGTCTACAACTTTTATTATATACATTTTTAAATGCATATTAAAGCCACAATCTTAAAAAGAACAATTTTTTATGACAAAACAACCTTCCCAAGAATTTCAGCAGAAATAACACCTACCCTCTTATAGAGCATAAAAAATTTAGTAAACGAGGCAATTTTTAAGATAAAATCATGAGCCATTTTTGAGAAAATCGCAAAAAAGTAAAAAATGATACAAATAAACTACAAGTTCCAGTTGATCGATTTTGATGAAAATGTTCGTGTTGGGTCCTTAATGGTATTTAACTTAAGTTTCAAGTTCGTAAGATGTTCCTCCGTTCTTGAGATATTCCATTCGTACACACTCACAGAACTATCGCTAAAAACATGTTTTTTTGGGTTTAGGGGTTCTGAAAACATGTAGATCCGGTGAAAACTCGATTTAGAAAAATCGGCATGAAAACAATACTTTCCTTCCTATATGTATTCATATAGAAAAGAGAAAGTAAAAATTTGATGGTGAATCAGCTGTGGCACTACTACATGCCATAGTGTGAATGAGGAACAAATTGTATTAAATGTAGCCTATTATTATTCATAGAAGAAGAGAAGATTATTATTCATAAACTGATATATTTTCTTTATTTTACAGGCATAATGTATTCAAAATTGAAAGAATTCCTGGCAGCAAACACAAACTTCGTAAATCTAAATACAAAATACTCACTGTACCTGGAAGAACATATGCTTTGAATCAAAAGAACAATGAAATGTGTAATGTTATTTTTAAAGAAGGCTAATTTGTAATTTTCACGTTATTTGTGGAATTAGTGAATTTATTTATTAAACTTAACTCTGTTTTAATTTCTTCCATTTTCTTTTGTATGTTTTTTAATCTTTTCTGTTATTTATTATTTCTATTTTTATACAAATACCATACAAAAAATAAATTTTTATATTTTGTATTATTGTTAGTTTTTAATTTCCTGTTGTACCTTATTGGCACCAACATATAGACATTAGGCTTTCAGAACAGGGAAAAACTTTACATATGAAGTAATTTTATTACTTGAAAGTTTGGCTGGTTCAAAGCAACTGTGTATGTACATGTTTGCCCATGAAGGAATTTGTATCTTTGACCAAAAACCATTGAAAACTTATGCTCGTCTTGCAGCTACAAAATAAAGATGCTTAGTTTAAATTTTTTGTCGTAATGGAGTACAGAACCTGCGTAATATAATGCTGTAACAGCAGGTACACTCCTTTTTTTTGTATCTTGCAGCAATGAAATAAAAGTATATAAGTAGGTATATTATGCAAGGAGTTTTTTATGGTTGTTCCCATCTTCCCTCTCTTAACCTCTGCCAACATTTATCTCAATCCATGCAATTCTCCTCCCGAAGTCCTCTTCTCTCCATGTCCTTGTCCTCCTTACCTGTGAAAGAACATCGGGGTCATCATCTCTTGCACCATCCCAATCCATTACTCACGCTATCCACCTATTTCTATCAGCCCTTCTTACATGCCCATACCATAGCAGCCTCTTTTCCTCACTGTACTTCAAGACATTGTTGTCCATCCGCATTCTCCTCCATATCTCCTCATTGCTTACTCGGTCCATTCTTGTCAGCATTCAAGTTCATCTTGGGTGCATTAATTTTACCCCATCTCTTTTATCCACCACCCAGCTCTCAGCCTTATAAATCATTATGCTGCCTGCTACAGAGTTGAATATTCTTATTTTTGTAAGGTATTTATTCTAAAGTGCTAGACCAAGTTGACTTATTGATGTTCTGATGTGCCACAATTTGTTCTTTATTTCTACCCCTGGTTTTCTGTTCTTAGAGAGTGTAAATCTAAAGTGTTCTACAAAGTATTGTCAATGCCCTTGGTTTTGCAGAAACGGTGAAATCAACAAATACTATCAACCCATCAGTAACTTAAAGTGAAGTATCAGTAACAAAGTGACTGGTCATCAATAAAAGATGAAATTCAAAATTTTAATGAAAAATATCAAGAAAAGGTGAACTCATGTAGATTTTCTGGTGGTGAATCTTTTAAATAATTGTGACTATTTGAGACAGCTTAAGCATTATTGTATTCTAGATCTATTTGATGAAGTATCAAAAATAATGTAATGTTAGTAATGTAGAAGGGCCATAAAGGGTTCTGTCATTAACTGGAAGCAGACCCCTTAATTCCTTTCACAAAAAGCTGAAGGGAACCAGCTGGGATAGAAGCATAGTGTCCTATCCATATATTCATAAGGTATGGCCTGTTAGTAGCTGTGTGACTGGTCATCAGCATGATGACTATATCATATTGAAACGAATTGGAAGGGTTGCCCATCCCACCCTGGCAGACAGCGGCTTAAGGTATTCAGACTGCCAAGCAAAAAGCTGAAAGCAACATTAAATTACAGCTTTTTTTTGTCCGACTAGAATTATCGTGAGGAAATTCCCGGAAGTATGACTATGGTTAGGTTTACTTAGTATATGCAGGTCTTTAAGAGCTTTGAGAACTTCAAAATATGAAAAAATCTGGTGTGAAACATTCACACAACTTTCTCTTGCCAATGCAAATAATTAACAATACAACTTTACAGATATTTATTTTTTAATTAGTAAAAAAACATTACAAATAAACAAAAAACTAACCTCAAAAAAGACAACCGTATTTTATTCATGAGTGAAAGACGGAAAATAAAAATCGATCTCAATTTGGCTTAGAAATATGGAATCACTCTTTCATGCTAAACTAGGTTCTGTAGAGAAGAATGCTTTAATTAAAGTTGTAGATCTTTTAATTTACTATAAATTTGGTTTTATACACTTTTGTCGTAAAATGTTAATGTTTTGGCCGAAATGTTAAAAAAATCGATTTTTCACACGTTTTCGTGAGAAAAAACCAAAAAATCGCTAAACTAAGCATTATACAAAAAAATGTTTGAAATAAAAGTTGTAGGATTTCAAATTCTCTACAAATTTTATTATATACATTTTTGCGCTGCATAATAAAGCCGCAATCTTAAAAAACAATTTCTTTACACGAAAACAGCCTCACCAAGAATTTCAGCAAACATGGCGCCTACCCTATCTTGTAGAGCATAAAAAATTTAGTAAATCAAGCGATTTTAAAAAAAATCGTAGGACCAGTGTTTGAGAAAATCGCAAAAAAGTGAAAAATTACACGAATAAACTACTACTTCCAGTTGACTGATTTTGATGAAAATGTTCGTGTCTGGTCCGGTAGTGGTATGTAACTTAAGTTTCAAGTTTCAAACCCGTACGATGTTCCGTTCTTGAGATATTCTGTTCACACACACACACACACAGACAGACCAATCGCTAAAACCATATTTTTTTGGGTTCAGGAGGTCTGAAAACGTGTAGATCCGGTGAAAACTCGGTTTCGAAAGATCAACATGAAAACAATACTTTCCTTCCTATATATTCATATAGGCAAGAGGAAGTAAAAACAACTACGATGGCATCCTCTGTGGTAAAATATTTCGGAGGTAAAATACTAGTCCTCCGCTCGGATCTCTGATGAGGACTATCAGAGGGGTCCCTCATCAAAATGACAAAAGATTTTAAAATTCTTCGAGTTGGAATGTGGAATGGAAATGGAAAAGGATAAAGAAAAATAAAGCTACTTATATAGCATTCGTAGATTTAAAGAAAGCATTTGACAATCTGGACTAGAGTAAAATGTTTATAACCTTGGAAAGGCTGGAAATCAAATACAAAGAAAGGAAAGTTATCTACAGTCTGTGTAAGAATCAAATAGCTGTTTTGAGAATTGAGGGTGCGAAAAAGAAGCTGCTGTAAGAAAAGGTGTATGACAAGGATGTTCATTGTTACCACCACTTTTTAACTTGTGTATAGTAGAGGCTATAAATGAAGTGAAGGACAAATTTTATCCAGGAATAAAAATTCAAGGAGAAACAATAAAAATGCTGACATTGGCCGATGATGTCATAGTATTGCCGAGACAAAGAAAGAACTACAGGATATCTTAAAGGGAATGGATGGGATCATGAGAAGGATTAGTCTACTACATAAAAATTAATAAGAACAAAACAAAAATGTTGTGCAGCAGCAAGAGTGGTTTAGAAGAAATGGGAAATTTAAAAGTATGCAACAAAAACACAGAAAATTGGGGAATTCTGCTATCTAGGGAGTAAAATAACAAAGGATGGTAGTAGTACAAGTGATATCAAATGTAGGATTGCTTAAGCTAGAAGGGCCTTTGAAATGTAAAACAGCTTACTGACTAGAAACATTGATTTACAGATTAGGAAAAATTTCTTAAAACACCATGTTTGGAGTGTAGCATTATACTGATAGGGGCTGTAGAAAGGAAGAGGATAGACGCTTTTAAAATGTGGTGCCATAGGAAAATTTTAAAGATTAGATGGGTGGATAAATAAGTAATTTAGAGGTTCTTAGACAAGTGGTTGAAAGAAGAAGTAAATGGAAACATCTTACCAGAAGGAGGGATAAGCTAGTGGGACATATCTTAAGACATCTAGGTATTGCTCTATCACTAATGGAGGGTAATATTGAGGGAGTGAGCTGTAGAGGGAGGCAAAGGTTAGAATGTTTAAAGAAAATTACAAAAGAGTTAGGGTGTTGCAGTTATGTAGATATGAAACAACTTGTGCAAGATAGAACTGCATCAAACCATTCCAGTGACTGATGACAAAAGAAAAATGTAGAAGGGGTGTCACTGGATGCCTTCTTTTCAAGCCTTATTTTGTTACTAAACAAGCTGTGCAACATGTCAGCAGAAAATATTGCCAAATTAGTAAATTATGTAAAATGAGTATTAAAGCACTGTGAATGGGGTTTGGTAGTATTTGACATTGAAAAACTTAACTATTATGACATATTTTCGTAGGTTAAAAAAATCTGTGATTATTTAAAAATCAAATTGGTTTTATGTTAAGGTTTTACTTGATACTAATTTTTAACAAGTAGGCCTACATACATTACATTTTTATTTATCTTGTAACTCATTTTATATTAATCATTTTATATTAATTATGTTTCCCTACTTACAGCTATTAACCAGCTATTATTTATAGCTATTATTAAGCTATTATTATTTAAGCTATTATTTATAGTTACAAGTACGGAGTCTGTATTAATTTACGAAGTTATCAATTCAAAACTAAATATTGAAACAGCCGGTTATAGAAGTAGTTCTTTATATTTCCAGTAGATAGCGTATGACCAACATCTGTCTACTTCACGAAACAACAACCCAAGTCACGAAGAACTCCCACTACCAACTGGAGTCAAGGAATCTGGCTGCGCAGCCTGATGCGCTAAAATAACCGAACTTACCTGCTTGAGGGCATTTTAATCCAGAAACTGCCATGTTTTGTTTTGGTACTGTTCGAGATGTAAACACGTTAATGTTTCGTTATTTACTGTGAAAGACTTACGCCAAATTATTAATATAATTTACTTAGTTTATAGTGTTAAGTGTTACAGAATGCTGTGATTAGTGCCTTAATTGTATAAGAATTGTTTTATAAGTTTTATTTTTAAGCCTCGGATTTGGTGACAAGATGTTACGATTCCTCAGCAGGAAGAAAGGGCGCAATGGTCAAAAGGCTGCTCAAATTATTACAGGATCGCAACGATTAATTCCTAATAAGAACCTGGTTCAGTGTAAGGTCATTCTTTTAGATGGAACCGATCTCTCAGTTGATTTGTCGGTAAGTTACAATAAACCGTTATGTTGTTATTTTAAACGAGATGTGCACGCATAACCTTGTTTTAAGTTAAATCAAAACACTGTGCATTCTAGGACGTCTTTTGTCTTTTTTGATTGGGTGACTTGGCTGTTTTAGACACCTGCAATATTTTAAATGGAGAATTTTACCGGAATGTTTAGTTTAAAATAAGGTTCTTGTTTAGGTTAGGTATTCATTTTAATTTCATGAATATATTGACAAGATAGTGTGTGCGTGTCGTTACGTTTAAGATTTTCTGTGCATTACGTTAAAATATAAAATACGGTAATTAGCCTAGGTGGTATCTATAGTTTTCTGAAATTATGGGGTTTCTAATGTACAGCAAAATTAATAGGCCTACTTTAGTGTTTCTAAAAAACCTGAAAAAGTATTGGCAATAATAATTATCTTGCACATTTGTTACTATTTACATTCGTTCTTTCAACCTTATATTTTAGAATAGGCTATATATGTCTTAAGTGTAATTGTGTTTTTTGTCAGGTGGGCTTGCATACCACTCAGTTTTTGCTACTGTCCATTGATTTTAGTATGCTAATGCTTTAGACTTTAGTAACAGTAGGAAGTAGGTAAGCCTGATTGTAGTAGAGTGATTTTAAAAATTAAGTGTTAGCTTGCTGATGGTTAGGTTACTTCAAAATTGTATTGTTACTAGTGAACAAAGCTGTGGAAAATTCTTTTGTAATTATTTGTTGTCAATTAAAATTCCGTGGGTGTGTTTACCTGTCTTAGCCTAAGCTGATATATAGAGATGGAGACCTAAATAATATTTGGTTTAATGTAACTAAGGCCCTAAATATCATTTAAAATTTATATTTCATTTTTTGATATTTTAATTCCAAACCTTAGTAAATTTACAATTATTTATGTTATCAAAAGCTACACTCCTATTAATATTTGTGATACACTATGTAATAAAACCCTATTTAATGAAAACTTAATATATTTGATCTATTTGATAAACATTTGCAAAGTTAGCCGTTATGTTATTCATTTTAATTTATGTATAAATGTATCTAAATTGTAGAGTTCCTTCACTTTTTTTATTTGAAGTACTGTTTTTGTAGTTATTTAAGATAAAGTACAACACATATAGCCTAAAATTTTCAGCTTGCATTAATCAAAGCTGCACAATATTTTCTTACGAAGGGTGAATTTATCTTTATTTTTATATTACAAAGAAAATAAATATAGTGTTACAGATGGTAAAATTTAAAATAAACATAAAGTTAATTATAATATTGTTACTTTCTAAAATGTGTAGGCTTATTCCATTAACAATGTTATCAGCATTTTTGTGTTTACTGTAATCAGGGTTTTATGATGTTTACATTTTTAGTCTATTGTTGTATAACATTGAACTAAAATTATTTTGTGTGCTTGCTTCTGTATTTTTAGACTGTTTAATATTTGTTTCTGACTATGAGATAATGTTCATCCGAACTAAATATGAATTTTACAATATAAGATTTTCTTATTAAATTGGCTTTTTACTGCATGTTATCTATGTGGTTAAAAATGAAAGTGGAACATAAATAATGCCATTTTATTTAATGGAGAAGTAAATAGTTAAATAAGAAATATGGTCAGATATGATTGTTAAAATAATTAAGCAAAAACAGCTTTCCATACTCTGTATTGATGATGTCCTGTCGGGGTCGCTTCACCAAATCTGGCCTGTTTGGTGTGTGATCATCCTCTGGAGGTCAGTTTACTCAGGATAGGGCAAAAGATGAGTAACAACAGACTGGTCGAACATAGAAATACCATTTAATTCTAGAGTAGTGCTGGTTGTTCAAAATATTCCGTCTTTTTTTGTGAAGGCCTTCTTTTCATTTTTAGTCTAGTTTGTACCATGTGGTGGGTATCTGATAGGTACTATGTTTGTTTTGAACTACTATGAAAACAAACAGCTGCCTCTTTACTGAATCTAAACACCTTTTTTTATTATGGTTTCTGATAGCCCTAAGTTGACCTTTTTGAGACAATTCTATTTCATACGATTTAATATGTTTTTGGTTTATATAATTTTATCGCATGTTTTCCATATTCTTTTCAGTTACCAATGTTTTTATTTAAACAAACATTTATTGGAATTTAAAATTTCAATTATTTATGTATCAATAGAATAAAATATTATCTACAAAAGGAATTTCATCAATATAGTAATTTTAGAAAAGATAGAATGACATTTCAAACATTATTTATATTTTTAATCTGGTAAAAATAGATAATAATATGAAGAAAAGGGTTCTAAAATCGATTATATAGTACAGGTGAATGAGCTCACCCCTTGAGTTAACTTCTCTACCAATCCAATAGCGTTGAGGGGTTGCTCGATGTATTTGACCTTCAAAATTTTATTATGTACTGTATTTTCTTAGGTGCTCTAAATCTAAAAGACCGCGCAACGTTGCCTTTTTTTAAATGAAGTTAAATTGTATTGTATTGTTTTGTGGGGTTATTTTAAATAGGTATTTTTTTCTGAAAAATATTGTTGAAAAAGACTTGTATATTATGAATGTAAGTTTTGTTTTATACGGGCTTACCCTAGATTGGTCAAGTTCATTACTATGCATAAGAAGCCATAGGACATAATTTTATTTTATCCCTATTTTCTATAGGTCTACATGAAACTAAAAGGTAATATGAATGAAATCGTCATCTTTTGTGTAACCTGACATTTAATTCGAGTATTTTTTATATTAACTAAACTATATAGTTATCTTACTTAATAATAATTATTTTTGTTGTAATTCTAAGTCTAATTATTTTTAATGAAATTCATGTAATATCGTAAATTGAATTCGACAGGCAAGTAAAATCTACGTAACGATGATAAGATCTGGGTCACATTACAAGCTTATAAAGTGTTCCATGTCTTTGTATTACCTTATTGCTCAATTTTTTATTATTTTTATGGCTAAATTGTTTTTAGTGCAGGCTGTTTCGTAATTATCATATTACGTTTACAGTAACATTCGCGACTTGTGTTCATACCGGTGAGACAAGTTTTGTTTTGTTTCAAAAATATTATTTGTCTTTAGATTTTGTTTTGAAAATAGTATTAAGTATTTTATTAGAGTTACAACTGTGAACATATAGGTCAAATTAATTGTTAATACGGAATATAGTCGTTACACATTTCAGTTTATCTAACGAAGATAAAGTATTTTACGTGTGATAAGGTAAGATTTTTACATTCCCATGTTTAATAACTAGCCTGTGTGTGTTAAGGAATAGTGTTTCCTTTAGTTATTGTAGAAGAGCGTTTACCTAAACATCCTGTAAGTTTATAAAAATATACGCCGTTAAGAGAACCTTACCACCAACAAAAATTAGTACTATATAAACAGTTGTAGATCTTTTAATTTCCTATAAATTTAATTTTATACACGGTTGTCGTAAAATGCATACTAAGGCTGAAATCTTCAAAAAAATCGAATTTTTTACATATTTTCTTGAAAAAAAAACAGAAAATCGCTAATTACCGTTAAACTAAGCGTTATACAAAAAAAAAATGTTTGAAATAAAAGTTGTAGGATTTTAAATTGTCTACAACTTTTATTATAATACGTTTTTGCGCTAAAATGCTTATTAAAGCCGCAATCTTAAAAAAACAGTTTTTTACGAGAAAAAAGGCTTTTCAAACATTTCAGCAGACACGTCACCTGCCCTATTTTATAGAACGTAAAAAATGTAGCAAATGAGGCGATTTTTTACAAAATCGTTAGAGTAGTTTTAGAGAAATCGCAAAAAGTGAAAAATGACATGAATAAAATACTACTTCCGGTCGACCGATTTTGATGAAAATGTTCGTGTCGGGCCCTCTCGTAGTAACTAATTTAAGTTTCAAGTTCCTGCAATGTTCCGTTCTTGAGATATTCTGTTTACACAAACACACACATAGACCAATCGCTAAAAACGTGTTTTTTTGGGTTCAGGGGGTCTGAAAACTTGTAGATCCGGTGAAAACTCGATTTCAAAAAATTAACATGAAAACTACTTACTTTTCTTCCTAATTATATTCATATAGGTAAGAGAAAGTAAAAATAGGAGTAATCGTCGATATAATTTAACAACCTATCGTAAGCACACAAAAGGGCCTTTGCCAGTAACTCAAAAGGTGGGTGGGTTCATATTAGAAGAAAAAATAAAATATATAGAAAGTTAGATGACAATAAAAAATCCAACAAAGCAGTGTACAGAAACAAAACTCATCCAAATAGCGCGTTAATAAAGGTTCCTACCACGACTTTAAAAAAAAGATAAATGAAACTGAAACACAGAA
This sequence comes from Catonia carolina, assembly GCA_035578175.1. Lineage (NCBI taxonomy): Eukaryota > Metazoa > Arthropoda > Insecta > Hemiptera > Achilidae > Catonia > Catonia carolina. Next base: position 101,045,398 of record JAQMRL010000001.1, on the reverse strand, counting down.
AATTAAAAAAGCTGGTGTACTACGATGGAGACCTAACCATCACCTTTGATGGAGATGACCACTTTCCTACCCATCTTTTGTACGTAGATTCTGAAAATAAGGCCACAGAACCGACAAAGTGTACTCCGCAGTAAATACAACGTTTGCAATTTTTTAGTCGGATTTTTTACAGTAAGTACTCGGGCTTGGCAAGGGCATTTTCTTTACTACGCTTAAAATTTTATAAAGAACCCCGAATTTCCAATGGGTCTGCGAACAGCCTAAAATTTCCAGTTATTTCAAACGCCACGTATTCATCCGAAATGAAGACTACTTCCGTTTTACTGCAACACTTCACAAGTACGTAGGCAGAATTTTGGTTTGAAGGGGGGTGGCTAAAATTGAAGCTTTTTTATTTTATGCCAGACTGTTGTGCACATTAGGGCTAGTAAAGGGTGATAAATGAAAACAAGCTATGAAAAATACTAGACCTGACTGGGAATTTAACCAGGGACCCACGGCATATTAGCGTGAATGAAATTAGCATTTTCCGTTCGAGGGTGGGGGTGAAGCCCTTCAAGCCATTTCCGTGGCCACGGGGCTGGCACTTCGTGGAGTCCAGAAGTTTATTAAGCACGATGTGGTAATCTTTAAATAACCTAGTTATAAAAAACAGTTAATTTCCAATTTTATGTTTTCACCGAATGGCGATATTAAGTGGCGAGTTAAAACCTTTAATTTTTGGTGGCCTTGAAAAGGGCCGTTTAAGCGGTGGTCGTCTTGATGGGAAGCGTCGGTCGTAGTCGTCGTGGCGGTCGAAGAGCTGGGCGACACGGTGTGTGTCGTCCAGCCGAGACATCATTTTCTTCCCTCGCAGTACTGCGTCGATGGCTGCTTAGTCGGGTGCGGTGGACGTAAAGCTCGGTCGAGGGACCGCTGTGGGCATTGCTCGCGTCAGCGGGCGATGACGGTCCAGTCGACGGCTTACGGTGACGGGTTGGCGAGCGGAAGCATAATCTTCTCTCTTGCGGGGTCGTCGATTAGTCTTCGCTGGAGTCGGGTAGCCGTGTTGCCGATATTGGACGTCTTGTCTGCTGTCTGGATCGGAATTGAATTTCTCTGTGTGTGGATCGGAATTGAATCCCTTGGCTCAGTGCAGCGCTCTTTTAATTGTCGCCCAGAGTGCTGTGGTAGGAGGCGGTTACTGGCTCGGCCTTGATGACAAAGGCCTCTGTCGGTACGCCGCCACAAGCCTACCACCCCTCTCGGAACTATTGGCGGCTCCCTCTGTCGCTACGTCGGAAGCTTTGATAGGCGGCAGCACAGTACTTAATCAAAGGGGGCGACGGTGACAATGTATTAGTCGGGAATTGGGAAATAACTATTGGTATTGGGAAATCTGCACGTGGCTTACTTTTAAAAAAGGGCTAACGGAATCAGTCCAGTGGGAGCTGATACCGAACTCGGCAAAGAATTCGTATCCTCTTAAACATACAGATGGGTGTTGAACTACGATCATTAAGCTTTTATTTAATTATCGACTGTTGTTTAATTTTTTATTACCCTCTAATTGCATCTCTACATTTTTGTCTTAATTGGCACTGGTCACCTAAAATACAAAGTCGTTTGGTCACATGGTGTAACTTAACATTTTTAGTATAAAATGTAGTAGTTGTAAGGCAGGTAGGAAGAACATTATAGTCTTTGTCATTGTGGCATACCGTGACTAACAAACTGTTAAATCCTATAGTGTTCTTTTGATAAGGATTGATCAATATTTTTCTGTATTTATATACGAAATGAAATTTCTGTGCGTTCTTGCAGCTACACATAAAACAGTAGCTTCTTTTGTTTGTATAGTAATTGATGATAATTAGCTAACTACTGCATTGCATTAAAGAAATCCTTTCGTTCATAAACATTTCCCACGAAGTTGAGTAACGTACAGTTTCATTTTAATTCTCTCACTTTGTTTTCATTTTTCCTTCAATTGCGTATGTACCATGTATTACTGCGATTAATAAATGTTATTTGTACACTGTGCGTGTGTTTTAAATTGTCTACTATAGCCGTGGAACCTTTTGTTAAAATATTCTGCACAGAAACAGTACTTTTCAATGAAACTTTCCCAAGGAACAACTTAACAGTCCTAGATTAAATTAATAGTTCAAACGTGTTGTCTGATTTAACATGTTGCACTGAATGATTTATAATTCGTTCTTTCTTCCCGTATTTTGAAACGTGGCAAGGTTACGTTGCATTATTTCTGAGTGATGTTCATGTAATTCGCATTTTGATGTTTCCTTTCATGTCGGGAAATTATTTTATCATTAAGTGTGTGCAAGCTATTCATGATTTAGACACCAGGAGTATATATTGTCGATGTCATTACTCTTTGTTGCGTCGTTGGTGTCATTACACTGTCTTGCTGTATTTTAATGCTTTAAAGGTTATTTATTTTTTTAAGTTCTTATTTATATTCTCCCATCATTTAAATCCGTTATAAATTTACTTAGAAACTGAAGGTTTTATTTTCAGTAGCCAATTAGTTTTAATAAATTTAACAAGTGCGCCATTTATAAAAAGATAATTTTTTGCCCATTGAGACTTAATTAACTACTGTAGTATTTTATTCCTTATGTAAAATTTGATCGCTACGCTTATATTCAAGAAGTTATTTTGTAGTTATTATTGTTGTTTAGGTCAACAGCAAAATAGCTGGTTTGAACCTCTTGGAAGTTTTATTAAATAAAAACGAGGAGTGAGGTGGTTTACTATTACCTTCCTCACTTAGTTGGAAGAGTATGCTTATCAGCATGTCAGGCCCTCTGAAAAGCACCTACTTTCCATCCTGCAAATGGCACCTTCCCTTCATTTACCACAGGGTCTGGCTGTATAGTGAAATTCATTACTCTCAGAGGAGATAACTCTGACAATGTCTTTTACAGCTCTACCTCTTCTGTTCTTAAATAGTTCAGTCATATAATTGGCTGATTATGTGATAAGAAATATAAATATTTTTTATAGCCAGCAGATAGATCGAGTGCAATTAATTTAATACTCCACCTGCCCTCTATGAGCAACTTTTTTAGGTAGCTGTGTCAAATCGGGTAGAAATCGGTTTTGAAATTCTTTATTATAACTATTGACATACATGAACATATTGTATCTCTTCACGTAAGTACTTAACTTTTTCATTAATTTTACAAGAATTCAGAATCCTTAAAATTTTTCGCTGAGTAGGTGTAATTTTATGTTTTGTTACACGACTGGTAAGTTTTCGAGGTTTTTGAAAATAATGGTGAAGAGCCGATTTTGGATTAAGGAAAATTTCTGATAACTCAGGTTTATTATTATAATAATTCAACGATTAAATTTACTTAAAAACTTCCTTTCTGTACAGAATATTGTTAATGTAACACAATTTATGATTAAAATAGTGTTATGATGCTATTGAAGCTTTTTTCGATTTGTTATGGTCAGATAGAATAACCAAAACCGCATCAATATTTACCGGAAATATGTTTGTCAGGTTTCGTACAAACTCAAACAAAACCTGAATTGAAGAAAGGGCGGTTTGTAAAATATTCGAGTATTAACACAACTATTTTTTTTTTTAAATCGAGTATTAATAGAAACAAACATCTTCTTTACAACTCGTACATTTTTACCTTCAGTATTTTGAATGGATCTTTGTATCGTTTCGGTTAACCGGGATTCGGCGAACGAGATTCTTGTTTTATTTATTCCATCCAGTCTTGAAATATTAATTACCCCTGTATACATAGATTTGTTTTTGTTATACTGGTTACATATTTCAATGTTAGTTTCTATATGTATACGAGTATAGTATTCCATTTGTAAGGATAGGAGGCAGAATGCGGTAGTATTTTACCCGTAGAACGCAGATAACCTTGAGAAGTAACACGGTATATTAAACATCATTGTCTAGCAGCAGTCTTGACTACGATTTTATTGTTGATAGCGTAATACTATTTAAGTTATCATCATCAAAGTCATGCTCGTCTGATGAAAATTTTAAATTGGATGAAATTTGCAACGCACCTGTTATGGTTTTACTTACATCTGCAACGGGGCATATAGGGATATACTATGCAGATTATAGTGTGATTGTAGTTCTTGGAAATAATTAACTATTTAGTCGACACACATATTTTACATTTTATGTCAGTTTTCCTTTTAAATTTTTTTATGATAAAAGCAACTTTATAAAAATTTATTCGTCTTAGTTAAAAGCTTAATTTCGGCACTGCATTTAACGAGCTTTTGAAACAGAATAGAATAGAATTTAAAAATTTTCGATTTATTTCTAGGTATTAAAAAATTTAATACAAATTATTTGTCAGTTCTTGTACCCAATTTATGGGAATGAAATATTTAATTACATATTTTAAATTATCTGTAATTGTATGTATTAGTTTAAATGTAACGTTTATTATTTTTTGTGACCTTTGCCAATATGCCAATAACAAAGATTATATTCTTTTGAAAGTAAATGTTTTGAAATAAAATGATAATGCTATGTTGTATTAAATGACAAACCTTCAGTTTGTTGTATTTCAACGGCCGCCTCCGCGGTCTAGTGGTTAGAGCGCTATATTGCGTTATACACATTACAAAGCGAAAGGTGCAGGGTTTGATTCCCGGATAGGGTCTGTAAATTATTACACGTTACAATCCACCGAATCCGTGTTCAATAGCAATCGCTAATAACTACATCATCTGATGCGACTTAAACAACACATTTGTAAAACCACGTGGATGAAAAAAATTTACCCTATCGTAATTCAATTTTAGGCCTACATTTAAGTCTACGAGAAACATCCTTCGTTAAATTATTCTTAGTTGTGTTAATACTTGTATTTAAAATGACTTATTTTCTCACTAGTATAAGAAATCTTGTATCTCGAGTTTGTAAACAGTAAACGTTTAAAACAGTAAACGAGTTAAAACATTAAACGTTTCAACGTTTACTGGTTTTTTTTTGTACAATCCACCGGGTTGGTCTAGAGCAGCGGTTCCCAAACTTCTATCTTTTACGCCCCCTTTTGCCAAAAATAAAACTTCTCTCGCCCCCCTTACACAATTTTATTGGGCAATGAAAAATCTCGTATTACATTGAATAACCATACATTTATTTTTTTATTTTTTGTAGCATTAGAAGTTGCAATTTAATTTTAACAAGAGACAAAATAAATCAGTGGATGGATGACCTTGAATTTTTTTTTTTAAAAAAGGTTGATTATTAGAAAGTGCACAACGTAAATGATTGATAAAACCAACATTGCACCGATGCTTTGTTTTTATTGTAACAAGTGCTGAAAACATATTTTCGCACAGATAGGTGCTTAATAAAGATAATTACAATTACTGCCGCTTGCTGTTATATACTGGGGTAAACTTGGTAATACTTAACCCAAAGTGATGTTTTGTCAATTTTATCGAAATCGTTTTTCGCAGCAGAAACATTTTTTATTTCTAAAACTTGTTTTTTAAGTAATTCGGGCAGGAAGTCTATGTTGACACTGAAAGGATCCGTTATGGAGGGTAAAGCTATCTCGAAGTCCCGCGCCCCTTTTGACGTGTCTTCACGCCTCCCTTGGGGGGCGCGCCCCCCACTTTGGGAACCGTTGGTCTAGAGGTAAAGTCGTCGCCGTGAGTCAGCTGATTTTCGGAGACAAAGGTTCCTGGTTCAAATCGTAGTGAAGGTTTTATACGGATACTCGTTTTTTACCAATACTTTTACACGGATTTAAATACTAAACAGTAGTTACCTGTGTACTTTGATGGTTGGGGTTCAATTAACCATACTCTCAGAAATGATCGGGCCGGAGTCTCCACTAGACTACACCTCATTTACATTTCATACATATATCATTCTCCTGTAATTAGGTTGTGGGGTTAGTCATTGTTCTTAAATTGAACATTTTGTTACGTACAAAGATCTGTTTATACAAAAAAATGTTGGTTTGTCCCTAATGCATTCCTGAATTGTTGAACCTATTTAAATTAAATTTTATCCATAGATTACCCAATTTCTGGAGCAGGTTTTAAGCTTTTGTAAACATCGATCTGCTAAGTAGAATGAAAGTTAGAGGCTTAAATGTTGTTTTTGTGCTTACGAAAAAGTCAGATGTTTGACTTTTAAAATACAGCCGTTTAAAACAATTGACTAATAAAAACAGATATTTTTGTTTTATGATGATATGTATGTAATATGCATATGTATCGTGTTATGAATGCTAATTTTTTAAATTTTTTTCAGCGAATTTCCTAGTAGTTCTCGTTAGATTCGATTTTTGTAGGACGTAGCTGCGCGGGCAGGGTACAGGTAGTTAGGGATGAAAAAAATATATTTGAAGATGGACATGTTTCTTCATAGCTCTCAGGTGGTAACTTTACTGTATCGCTTATTTAACGGGCGAAATAAATGCTTTTATCAATGACTGCGGTTGGGCTGACCGGTAGGCGTACTGTAATTTTTATTTTAAATAGACTCGCATTCTTCTCTATTCCTGTTAAGTTCTTGAGTGAGTCGTTGAGACTAGTTAAAATTAACGCTAGTTCTCTCTGATGCTGATAAAAATCTTGTTCATACTCGGAGAATAGTATAAGCTCTTACTCTCTTTTAGTTATCAAGATGTTGAATGAAATCGTGAATGTGATAAAAGATCTACTTACGTCATCGTCATTACAATTACGAAATTTCATCTATTGAAAATGAAAAATAAAGAAAACGATTATTCTACTGTGCGATCGTGATTGAGATTTAATACAGTATTTAAAGGAGGACACGTTTTTGTTTATTGCTGCTCTATCATAAGTAAAACTATCGAGGAATTATTATACAAGTTCCTTTTGTAAATTAGAAATTATCTATTTAAGTTTATTCCAGAATGTTGTGTAAGCTTTTAATTTTGTATTTTATTTAGTTGTACTGTAATAAGCTGTGATATCAAAGTGCAGATTGTGAGATGAACTTAGCTTCAGAAATTTAATCTTCTTTTTTTCTCTCTTTTTAAAGCCACATATGACTACATAAGTTCATTAAAGAAGAAAAATTTTATTTCGGTTTTTGTTGTGTTGGAGTACTTTTCTTTCCTTGATTCTTTTCCAGTATTCCTTCAATCTTTTTGATCTCTTCTGGCGTTCTTCTTTTACAATATAACTTGAAAAAGTTTTGTGAAATTACTGGCTTAATATTTGGGCACTATCGTATTACATGACTGTATAGTACCATATATTATTTTCTAAATGATAACTCGTAAGAAGGGCTCACGGTAAGTAAAGGCTCTTGTCACAATTTTTGTAAAATCGGGTTTTGCTGCCATCTGTTAGATAAAATTATTCCATGAACTATTTTGTCAGCTAATTGTTTTTGGTAAAAATAGATAATGTCCAATCAAATAACAATTTAAAAACATAGGCTGCAGGGAAAACAGGCTTAGTCCATCTGTTTTACGGATCAGGCTGTCACAGCTAAAATATTTTGTTCTACGATTAAACAAGACTTAAAAACGAAAATCAACCTATAAAAAAACCAAAAGCACTCCAGTAAATTCAGAAAAAATTCTAAAAGTGGCCAAACACAAAAAAACTTTTCGTTATTAGATAGTATTGAGCATTTTAATTTTTTCAATTAAATTTTTAATATCATAAATAATTAATATCTTAAGAAAAATTTGTAATATTGAAATTAAACAAATTTTGTTGTGTACGTAGATGTTGGTTACTTAATTTGCAAAAAATAATAACTTTTATAAAGTTCATTAATTTTATGACTACATTTATTTTGATGATATACGGGAGAAAAACAGGCTGGCTGAGTCAAAGGACTGAGCCTATTTTTCCTTGGTTTCTTTTGTACTACGAAGAGTTTTATCGTTTTTGTAATATCTTTGTGAGTTCATTTGGTTAAAAATCAACCTAAGTATTATCTCAATATCTGTAGGTCTTCTTCTTCTTCTTCTGCCTTTCGAGGATTAGGCCTTTCTGCCTGTTCAGTACCTCTCAAATCTGCTCATGTCTTTCTCGGGCGTCCTCATTCTCTCCTGCCCTCCGGCTTATAATCCAGTGTCTGATTAGGTATCCTATCCTTCCTGATTCTGTTCACATGCTCTATCTGTAGGTGTCTGCTAAATTATTAATACAAAGAAAAATAGTATTAAAAATAGAGTAGTGATGTACTTGGAAACTTAAAAAATCGTTTCCTGAAAAATTTGTTTAATGTGACTGACCCTGTTTTTCCCGTAATTAAACTCTGTAAATGCTGTCAAAATACAATTTTTTTGGCTGGAATTTGTTATATCATTGAGTTGGCATACTTAGTCTATACGTAAAGCATGCTACGTGTCAATATAGCCTGGTTGTAAATTAAAATTTAATTTTTTGTTTCCATTGCTTGTTTTTTTACCTATTCATTAGTTTCGTTATTGAGTGGAGAGGAAGTTTATGTTATGTAAATACGTCACAGATAACCGAGTAACTTCCGTCGTGCTGCTTCCTTATTGTTCACATATTATATGCTGGTTAGTTAGCTGCACAATTGTAGCCTAAACCTATTTTCATGTTACCTAGTTTTAAAAATACATAAGTTGAGGTGATTACTGGGTAACTGAATTATTTAGCGTAGGCCTATTAATGAAATGTACGTCTTATAAAACTAATTTTTGTTTTAAAAAAGTATTTCTTTATCTTAAATCTATGTGAAACGCGCGTGTTTGGTACATATTAATGTAATATTTCCGTTAAGATCTTGAAACGATAAACCAATTTTTATACGGAGTTTCTTAGCATGTTTCTGAAACTTAAAAAGAAGTTTTAGGAACAGAACTTTAAAACGAGTGGATCCCACAATTTTACAAGTTATGAATTTTTGACTCGCGACACATTCTCTTCTTTGCATTGTGACTTTGGCTATGTCTTTGAAACAATTGTGATCGACTATGTTACAGTGCGGGGTGAATATCGTACCCTCCTGTAGAATAATTGTAATCTCACGTAGACAAAAAACACATTTATAATTGAATATCTTATCAACTACAAACAAATCTGTTTTATTTTGATTGCAATAATGTTTGTACGTAGTTAATGATAAAGTATGTACTAGATAAAAATGAAGTGCATCTTTGATTAACTTAGGGAATCTTTTTCCCCTTGTGTAGTAAAACTAGTCGGTTACTGATCCAAGAACACCAATAAACCCAAAATTGATTCGTAAGGTGTAAAGGCGTAACTAGGAGGGCAGCTACCCCCTTCCAGTAGGAAAAAAAAATAATATGTCGTAGGTAGGCCTACCTATTGTAAAGTGTTTAGTGATAAATAAAACAGTTGTTCAATATTTTTAAGTTTTATTTTGTAAAATAATCGTTGTGTTTCACTTTACCTCCTCCCTCACCACGAAATGAATAAGTTGCCCCTCAAAAGGCGTTGCGTCACGCTGACGTAGTTCGAATTCGTAGATACATGTCCCATCAGCCCACACGTTCACTGAGAAAACTCAAATAACAAAATTTAAAATTTTTTGCTCCCGGGTTTCAAGTTACTTAGGCCTATATCTCACGCAACAAGAATTGATTTAACTTAAAATTTCGCTCTCATTGGCTAAATTCTCTGGTAGCACCCCTCCCCAAAATTGGGTAAAAATATTCTTTTTCTCGTTTAGTTCGAAAAATATATTTCTTTCGCCAAAGGGCCGTAACCTAAAGCCCGTTTAATATTTTTCATGTAACCCAATGCAGTACTACAATCGTACAATAACCGGGAAAATGTTGAACGGTTTTTTATCTTCATTTCGCAGAAAAATGTAAGTGGGAAAGGTAAAAACGTGAAACATCAAAATGAAACGTTTATGCCTTAAAACCTCAAACTTTTCAGCTTTTTAATTTCAAATTTAATTCTTTCGAATTAAACATCAAACATCAAACTTTGAAACCACAACCGGTAAAACGTACAAACTTTAAACAAAAAGCTCAAGCCCTGACTCTTTGAATTCTTAAATTCCAAACGTTAAACCTTCAAATTTTAAAAGCCCAAAGGGAAAGTTTAAGCTTAAACCTTCGTCTGCAAATTGTCAAACATCAATCTTTGAAACCTCAAACTATAAATCTTCAAACGTTGGAAATTAAAATTTTCGAACTCTAAACATTTAAATTTCTGGCCTTTAAAGTAACAAACTGAAAATTTAAAATTTTAAATAAAACATCAAACTTCGTTACTAAACCGAACCTCAATCATTCAAAGGTTCTAACTGTAAACTATGAATCTTCGAACTTTTATTCTTGAAAAATCTAAAAGTCAATCACATAACTAGCCTATATACATCGTGTATAAGCCTTTGGCAGATGGTATCTACGAATAAAATTAAGAGGGTTCTAATATTATTCTGGTATTCTATGTATTGAAATTGACCTTTCTCTCGTCAAAATACTAGAAGTTCAATGACAAAAATACATAGGCTACTATTGTTAATGGTGGTGACGCTAACCCGACTATAGCTAGATTATAGATCTTTTGATAGATAAATATATACAAAATTTAGCAAAAAACAAGATTTACAACCCATCAAGACGTAGTCAATCATTATCTATTTAAAACTGATTCGTGAGTTAAATGTAAATATAGTAGGATACTGGTACGCAATACGTGGGAATATTAAATCAGCTATTAAGATAGACACATTGATAAAAATACCATTTCAAATATAATGATAAAATAGTATTTTGTTTATTTACGTTATAGGCTAATGTTTATTTTTATTTCAATTTAAACACGTGTTTTGATGGTATCACCAGTGTTATGATACAATAAGAGTATATCAGAAAATGGTGATTATTATTTTTTTACCCACCGGGTTAGTATAGAGCAGTGGTTCTCAACCTTTCAGATGCTGCGATCCCCTTTTTAGGTTGGTTATTTTTCCGACCTTCTCTGAATAATGTTAAAAAAGTTAAAAAATCTACAAGAGTTGTCATTTTTACTTAAGAGTATGAGTAACTTTAGTTACTCATATTTCATAGTTGGATATGAGTGGATTTTTGTGGGAGTTAATCCGTTTAATGAGCAAGCTGTACAAAATGCTGACCTAAGTGTTCGTCTTCGTGATGAACTGATAGAGCAGTCGAGTGATCAGACAATGAAATTGACTTTCAACAATGCTTGTGCTAACCCATTTTGGATTACGTGTTGAAAAGGAATACCCGGAACTGTCCAGAGTGTTGAACATTTTGAAACCGTTTGCCACACCCTACAACTGTAAACAAGGATTTTCCATAATGGTGAATTTGAAACCCAAATCAAAAAATCGTTTGGCACTGGAAAATGACATCGTTTTGTGTGTTACCAAAATAAAACCAAACATTCAAAAATTGGTAAATTCCAGTCAAGCCCAAGTTTTGCGTTAATTGAATTGGAAAAAGTTGTAAAAGTAGTGTACAATTTTTGCGTCTTTTTAAAATAATTAACTATAACAATAACTATTTTAATTTTTCCCCGTATGTTGCGATCCCCACAAATACATCCTGCGACCCGACCCGCTGGTTGAAAAACAAACTGGTCTAGAGGTAAAGTCGGCGCCGCGAGTCAGCTGTTTATATAACAGCTTATTTTCGGAGACGAAGGTTCCTGGCTCAAATCCTAGTAAAGGTAAATACTTTTGTACGGATTTGGAACTCGAGACATTAGTTACCGGTGTACTGTACTTTGGTGGTTGGGGTTCAATTAACCATACTCTCTCAGACAAGACTACATAACATATTCATAAAACTACTACTCAGAGAAGACAAAATTACACAAATCAACTCATAACCGTACTATCTGTACAAGACTACGCGTCATACACATCATCCTCATCTCATTGGATCATGAAGTTGCTTATTGTTCGTAAATTCAACAAATTACAACTTATACAAAATTAGAGATAAAAAAATTGTATGTGGATTTCATTAGAATCCTTCGTGAGGAAAATTTAGACGATAAGACATTCGTTAAATTGTTTACCCCTGTTATGTTCTCGTATGATCCGTACTGTGTATTGCTATTGTAAAAGATTATTAGCATGGAACAGGAGGCGTTGTCTGTCTTTATCAGTTATTCTGGGCGTTATGAGATTATTGTTTCGCGTTGTGTTTTCCTATTCCCAGTGCTTTATCCTGTGTTTCATTTCTGATGAAGGCATTTTTGATGTTTTTAGGGACTGCATTATAATTCTAAGCGTTGAGAAATATTATTTAAAAACAATCATTTCATTTTTATAGCAACATCCTTTCGTTCTATTGTCTTCACAATAATCTTATATAACCCCTAATTAACGTTTTCCTATTTTTCGTTTGTTTTATAATTGTGTTTACTATTTTATAGAAGCGTGATTGTTTTAACGACCAATTTACCGTATTTTATTTAAATTAGGTACATTTTTGTAACTTTGTTTAAAGAAAATGTAAGAGAAATGAAATGCAATATTATTAGTTAACACGCTGACTGTAATTGAACGGTTTTTAAGTACCAATAAATTTTTTAAACGTTACGTAATTTGTTTAAGTAGAGTATTATCTTCATTCATAAAGTGTGACTAACCGTCATTTAAGCACCTATTAGCTCAGGTATTAAATTGGTAACTGTCAGGATGTTACATATTGTGTGTAAATAAAACAACGTATTCCATTACACATAGTAGAGTGTAATTACGGATATTACGTTGTAGTATTTAAAGATTATAAATATGAAAATTATTTTGCAGGATGGTTTAGCAATATTTTTTTTTAACATTACTTTGTGAACTAACGTATTAATAAACGTCCTGGTTTTGCTTAACGGGCTTTTTTATTTAATTCTCTATAAGAATAATAATTTTCCAAGTTAGCTTCGTAATACTACATGAATAAAAGATCCGTTTTACTCCATGCCTACCCTTTTTTCGTATTAATTAGCATTAATTACGTTTCTAAAAATTTTAAACACGTATTCTTGTTTAAGGCTAAGAGTAACTTCTCTGAAATCATTGTACAGCAATTGTTTACCAATTTTATTTTTATGTGGAATTTACCTGCATGCAAGTGCGTTTTTACATTCGTATAAGATTTCCTTGACTAATTTGTAATTGACTGGAAATAACGAACGAAATATTCTTTCAGATTGTAGCTTGATATCATGAAAATATTTTCTCACTTAATTCGGATAATTTTGTTTTATGTTCATTATGCCATTCGACTGTTGATTTTATGTTTTACTACCTAAGTCGACTACAGACGATTCCGTGTCCCGACATCGACTCCCCGTAGGGCCACAATGGTACGTCGACCGGCTTGGCGAGGACTGTCAGGACACGTATACCGCAGGCCCGCCGTTTCTCCTGCGGCCACCGGGGTTGTGACGCCGCCCGAAATACGTTAAGTTGCCTTTCAACTCTCGGGACTCCTGGTGATGATATCGTCACTTGCTCGACTAGACGGTATTCGGCCTTAGAGGTAAATACTCTGTTAATTGTATTATTCCTACTGCTGAAATCTGTTCAATTCAGCACAATTAGCAATTCCATGACCCAATGAGATGAGGATGATTTGTATGACGTGTAAATGTGTTGTAGTCTTGTACAGACCCAGGCTGATTATTCCTGAGAGTATGGTTAATTAAACCTCAACCATCAAAGTACACCGGTAACCTCTGTCTGGTATTCAAACCCATATAAAAGTAACAACTTTTACTAGGTTTTGAACCAGGAACCTTCGTCTCCGAATGTCAGCTGTTACAGCTGACTTGCGACGACGACTTTATCACCTCTAGACGAACCCGGTTGGTCAATTGCATTAACAGAGCATTTTTAGTGTGGTGAGCAATAAAGGAAACTAACGGTGTTCGATGTTCCAAATTGTGATATTTGCTAGTATTTCTTTATCATAAATTTTGTGGTATGTAATTTTGTGGTCGCTAATGACTTTATTGTTGATGTAACCTTAAATAAATAAATAGTAAAATAAAACTGTTAATATCTCACGGTGATATTGTACCAAATGTAAATAATTGGTTGAATCGGTCTTGACATTGTCTGATTGCATTTAAAATTTATTAACCCTTTTAAACTTATTAAGGTTATTTTAACTATAGTGTGCGTCATATCATTGTTTGCAGATGTATACGGTCGTTTTAATGTACTAGTGAGCTTGTGTGAGTAATTGTAGTGATGTAGGTAGTTGTAGAAATAGCACATGAAAATGCGATCAGGCAATATGCGGCTACAAACTCCATCGACCTTTAAGCTCACAGTGATATGACGTATACTTCAGTGCACATCAAAAACACTGCTCCTTTTCCAAAATGTATTTTCCAGATACTTTTTCAATTAATGATATTTAGGTTATTTTGGTTTGGCAATTAATGATTACCTTTCGCTATTTTTTAAAATTATCCTTATATCTTTTTGTAATATCGGTCTATACTTTGTTTGATTAATGTGCATTAATAATTTACTTGATTGATTAACTTGCAAAATAAATTCGAAATAAGAAAGAAAAATTCAAATAATATAGCTTGATATTTATCTTAAGAGAACCATATATAGTACAAAGAGTATGTAATTCTGACGTAGGCCATATATTTAGCATTTTCAGAAAATGTTTTTTAATTTTTTGGGCTGATCGTCGTTGCAACATGATAACCATCTCGTCTTCATTAACACCTAGTTACTGACTCTTAACATGATATGTAAACAAACACGTGCAAATATACATAATAACATCGGATGCCGAGATTTAAAAGGGTTCAATAAGGAAAAACAATTTTCCATTGGGTATAAATTTGTAAATGTTTATTGTTGTCGATAAATCTTCACTTTATCCTTTACGTGATAATTAGATTACTTGTGATGAGAGTAATCTGACAGCATTGTTACTTGCGAGTAGTATTTTGCTGTTTGAAAGCGCAGCCTTCTTGAAGAATTTTAATCGTGTGCAATGATTAGACAAAGGTACATGTACGTGAAGTGAAAAAAGAGAAACAATTAAACAAGATAACGAAGTACCGTAGAAGGCAAATGTAACAAGTTTAGTTTTAGCTAGGGATTTTAACTGCTTATAGTCACACCAAGGCGTGTTTGAATTAATGAAGTTATGTTTTCACGTTTGTCTTTTGCTTACGCTACATTACTTTCGTTCATTCTTCTTACTCATTCATTGGCACGAACTTATAATCCTTCAGCCACAACGAAATATTGTTTTTCTAAGGAAGTGAAATTTTTAAAATGTATAATGAATAATGTAACATCTTCATTAGTCTAGGCTTAGTGGTGTGGTAGTTCAGTTTAGGTATTTTAATGTTATTATTTGCCCCTAACGGGCAGATGGAGTGTTAAATTAATTGCATTCGATCTGTTGGTTTGAGGGCTACGAAAAATATTTCTGTTTCTTATCATTTTGTCAGCCAATTATGACTGAACTATTTAAGAACAGAAGAGGTAGAGGTGTAAAAGACACTACTCAGAGTTATCTTCTCTGAGAGTAATGAATTTCACTATACAGCTAGACCCTATGGTAAAAGAAGTGAAGGTGTCATTTGCAGGGTGGAAAGTAGATGCTTTTCGGAGAGCCTGGCATCCTGATAAGCATACTCTTTCAACTCAGTGAGGAAGGCAATAGTAAACCGCCACTCTCCTCTTTTTTACTTAGCAAAACCTCTAGAGGTTCAAACCAGTCTTTCGGCTGTTGATCGAAATGTTTTTATATCCATGGAATGCGCTGATAGCTGTTTATTGGCTGAATCCTCGCAGAAGACTGGACGAGTCCCAAGAGGGTAAATAGAACTCAAGTCCTTGTAAATATAATTGGCGGGTGGGGGTTGTTAACTGACTCATGTTTGCCGACGACACCGTTATAATTCAAGACAGTGAAGATAAGCTTCAAACAGCAGTCTATAAACTCCAGCATCTAAGTAAAGAATTCAAAATGAAAATTTCGACCCAAAAATCCAAAGTAATGGCATTCCATGGCAAATGGCCAGTGCGATCGAAAATTGTGTTAGATAATGTGATTATGGAGCAGGTGAGTAGTTTCAAATATCTAGGTTGCAATGTATCCTTCGATTGTGAGAGTGACATACCTCTGAAGCTGAATAAATTCAATGCGATTTGTGGAACCATACATCGTACATTGAAGGGAAAAGCCAGAAAAGAAACAGAGTTGAAATTTTATAAGACAATGGCGATTCCACTAGTTACATATGGAAGCGAGGTATGGACCACAACAAAGAGAGACGACTCGCGCATACAAGCTTCAGAGATGAGGTTCTTGAGACACATTCAGGGATACACAAGGCTGGATCACATTAGAAACGAAGTGATAAGAGAAGAATGCAATGTACAGCCACTTGTAGATGTGATCAAGCAATATAGAAAAAGATGGACAGATCACCTGCTCCGAATGCCACACAACCGTTTGCCACTTCAAGCCTGGATGTCCAAACCAGATGGTAGAAGGGATGTGGGTCGACCGAGGAAGAGGTGGAAACCGGAACAGGCTCAATAGCCTAAACCATGACGGATGATGATGATGATGATGATAATGAAATCTTGTATAAAACTATAACTATTTCTATTTTATCTTAAGGAAATTATGTAACAAAACAAAACATTCTATACAAAAATTTATGAGCGTTTTTGAACTGTTTTCGTTGATTTTTTGGTAATTTTTGCTTTTAATCTCTTTTTTTTTAAATTTAAACATTTAACAATGTTAAACCTGCGTTAAACTTTTATTGTTAGATGGTAACTTACGTGTCCAGAACCAACAAAATATTTTTTTGATTGTATATATTAATAACATAAGCTCGTTGGTCTGTGCTTGTGAAATTGAAATTGTTTTCGGGTTTCCCAAAGGAGTTCTCTTCCTTGAATTACATACCAGTATTAGTTATCGATGACTGCATTAAGTAGTACTTTATTCATATTGGTTAAAAATATTCATTCCAGACCGGTTGTTTGGAAATTAATTTTATAATACTTATAAACGTGATTAATAGAAAATATGAGGAAATAAGTCATTTAGAAGAGTTACTAATGCAGTTTTAATATTGAATAAGAAATTCTGGAGTTCTAGATTTTATCTTGTATTAAAAAAGAAACCAGTTTTGTATTTTGATCACTGTGTCAATGTCGGAGTACATAGGTCTGATATTGCAATCAGCTGATTTTTATTAAACAAATTATTTTTCTAATGCGGGCCTGCTTGTTTGTAGAAGTAAACATATTTTTTTATCATTCTAGTTAAACAGCTTAGTCAAGCCTGAGGTCGCAAATGAATATGTAACGACAAAGCCAACAAGTTTTTTTTAAAAAATAATCCGTTTGAAGATTAATGTACGTTTGAAGAGACATGCTAATAAATATATATTCTCTATGATAGTTTTTTGTTCAAAATAGTTTATCTAGATGTTTTCATCTGTAAAACTTTTGATGAGGCAAACTAAGGATAAAATAATCCAGATCAATGTTGTTAAGAAAGTTATTACCCAATGTCATCAACGGCACGTATTTCGATAATTTTTTTATTACGTTAAAACTATATGAAGAATAAAATTATCTTTAAATGAAGCTTGTGTAATTGGTATTACTTAAAGTAGTAGTCCTATTACTGCGATTATTAAATTGAATAAGTAATTAATATTAAATTTCATGCAAATAATATTAATTACCATTAAAAATTCATAAGTAATATCAAGGCAATAAACATTTATGACTGAACAAAATTAATTGAAATAATCGAAACTAATAAATAAATAAATTGTGGACTGTATTATCAAATCGTTCGGGTCTTTTCCGTTTTCTCTATGTCACTAAATAAATCCGAAACTCCTGAAGGTTACACAATTCCACTCCCGAGTCTAGCGCGCCAATCTGATCAGAAATATTCCTGCGTTATGTCAACTTCACTCCGATTTCACAATTAGTTACTACGCAGTCTACTATGAATTTTGTAAAGTTACTTAATAATATTCGGACGGAGGAAGATGCTGCAGAGTTCCTTCAGGAAAGGGGGTTATTGTATAACCCCAGATGTGACAAAAAAAAGTCTAGGTGAAACACTCTCATGACTTTCTCTTCCCAATGTAAATAATTAAAAATATAACATAGTAATGGTTATCTAGTTATGCAAAAAATTAAGTTAAAAAAAATATAACGTAATAGTTAAGTAGCTATAGCAAAATAAAACAATCAAAATAAGAAATAAAACAACAGAACGTGTAACATATATTACTATGTACTAGGACTGGAAAGGACGTGTGTACGCGTGCGTGAATGTGTCTATCTCAGTTGAGTATTCAGTAAGGCAGGGAGTGGGAGAAATAAACACGTGTGTAACCCTTCAGGAAATTCGGATTTGATAGTGGTATACAGAAAATGGGAATGACCCAATCATTATTTTTGGGGGTTTTTGATACAGTAAAACTGTGTTAGTTTCTGAGGTCAGTTGTTGAAAAATACTAATATTTCTTGTAGATCAGCAGTCTTTATAAATATACACAATAGTAGGTATTACTAAATGGTTTACTTTATACGGTGTACTGAAAGCCGAATAGTTTTATGTAATTGCATCATCAGTTCTTTTTAAATAAACAAAATATACGAATTTCGTTAGAAAACTATCAGCACTCGTTTTCGGAAAGTAAATCGCGAATGGTTACCATTCAGGTTTTCCGGTATTTTAAATCAGGTTTGTGTTGTGTTTAGGTCAACAGCTGAAAGGCTGGTTTGAACCTCTAGAAGTTTTACTAAGTAAAAGCGAGAAGTGAGGTGGTTTACAATTGCCTTCCTCACTGAGTGGAAAAGTATGCTTATTAGCATGCCAGGCCCTCCGAAGAGCACCTACTTTTCACCCTGCAAATGACACCTTCAGTTCATTCACCACAGGGGCTGGCTGTATAGTGGAATTCATTACTCAGAGGAGAGATAACTCTGACTGTCTTTTGCACTTCTTCCTCTTCGGTATTTAAATAGTTCAGACATTTAATTAGGTGACTATGTGATAAGAAACAGAACTAATTTTTGTAGCCCTGAAGCCAACAAATCGAGTGCAATTGATTTAACACTCTACCTGCCCGTTATGAAAATCAGCTAATAAAAATATATTTTCAAGCAGTCATTCGTAATTTTTTATATGTTGTGCACAAAGTCCGAAACCGGCCAATGGCCGAAAAAAGTATTTAATTCTAGGTTTGGACGTTGGTAGATTGCCAAAGCCTGAAATTAACTGGTTTTCCGGACTTTGATTGACTTTAAAGTACCGAACCTTGGCTTGGATGTATGTAAATTGCTAAAGCTAGACATGCACTTCTTCTTCGGGCCTTGGTCATCATAACAACCAAACCTAGGATTGGCAGAGTACATATTGACCAAAGCTGTTGGGAACACTGATTGGTAAATTCAAAATACCACTCATCATCTAGCTGCAGAAATAAATAATTTTTATATATTTGATAATTTTTATACATTTGATTTATATTCGTTGCAGGGCTAAAATAAATAATTTTGTTTCTTATCACATGGTCAGCCAATTAAATGACTGAATTATTTAAGAACAGAAGAGGTAGAAGTTTGAAAGACACTAATCAGAGATATCTCCTCTGAAAGTAATGAATTTCATTATACAGCCAGAACCTGTGGTGAATGAAGTGGTGTCGTTTGCAGAGTGGAAAATATGTGCTTTTCAAAGGGCCCGGCATGCTGATAAGCGTACTTTTCCACTTAGTGAGGAAGGCAATGGTAAACCACCTCACTCCTCGTTTTACTTAGTAAAACCTCTACAGGTTCAAACCAGCCTTTCGGCTGATGACCTAAATAACACAACACATATTTAAGAAACTTTACTGAAAAGTATTTTATAATTGTTTAAACGTATAATGTTTATTATTTTATGAGAATATATACGTATAAGTTTTTAATTTTGTCTTTGTTATTTACCTACTGTTTGTTATCTACTGTAGGCCGAATAGCTATGTTTTCACTAAATTTTTGTATTTAGTATTACAGATAATATTTTGAATTGAATTTTTTTATAGTTTTGTAATGCCACTCATCATCAAGAGCTGTGCAAACATAAATAATTTTTATATATTTTTTAAACTTTACTGTGTATTGTAAAGATGAAGCGCATGTCTTGCTTTTGGCAATATACAATCACCCAAACCTAGGTTTGGTCCTTTAAAAACAACCAAATTCCGGAAAACAAGTTCTTTTCGGGCTTTGGCAATCTGCCGGCGTCCAAACTTAGGATTAAACTCTTTTTTCGGTCATTGGCAGGTTTCGAACTTTGTGCCCAACATATATAAGGAACGCGTGAAAAATCTTACGTTTGTCATTCTGAGAATTCATAGATTTGGATTGTACGTGATAGCCTATTGTTAATTTTCCTTGAATGAAGAGTTCTGCGATCCTTTAAAGCGTATCTTCAAAAAATGAGCTGTCGACCGGTGTTAATTTAGCGAAGTTTCAATCATTCGATCTGACCTTCTATAAGTCGGTTAATTAAGTTCGTCTTATTTTTGTTTAGTATGTACTTTCTTAACTAGGTATATGTGTTTACGTTGGGTAAAGCAGAGCTCCAAATTGTTAATTATTATCGTGTTGATTAAATTATAGTTTAATTATATTTGTAATTTGTTTTAATACAATTTTTAAAGCACAAAGTACTAGGTTCCTACTTAATGTGAGTGAAAGTTTTGAATGAGTGAGTATTTTAGAATCACTCTTTTAATAAGTTTTACTATTCATTAATTATTGAATTTTTTTAAAGCTTTTCTGTAGTTCATACTAATTGCATTACTTAATTGTATTGTTTGCTATACGTTAACACAATATGCTAAATCCTTATAGAATTTAGGATTTTTTGTTCAAATATCAGCATGGGAAATAAAACAAATAACGTGGATTTACTGGTCAGGTGTTATAAGAAGGCATTGTATGTTACAGTGGGAGAAGTAATTCGCGGAAACATGGTAATAGTATAACGGTACTAGGACTAGAACTCTGTTGCTTGTTTCATAGCTTGGTCACTCCAGTTCATACAGACAACTCTGTGGTGATTATTTTTTATTTGGTATTCTTTTCATTTAGCTAGCGAAACGAAATAAGAAAGGATATATTTATATTTTAAGGAAATTGAATTATTTTATTTCCTCTGAACTACATTACATGTATTATTGCACTTTCCGGAGAGGTCATTGCTTTGTTATTTGTTCATACGGTATTAACTTACTTAACTCAGACGTAACACTATCTGTTATAATACTTGATTAAATTCATGTTACTAGTTCTGTAATGAATAGTTGTGCAATGTTTGTAAACACGATTTTCTTTGGTTAGAAATTTAGTTCATCCATCGCTGTATATTCATTGGCTGAATTCAATTTTGAACTCGTACCATTTGACTTTAATTTCCTTGTTTTATTTTAATAAGCGTGGTAATATTTATATTGAATTCTTAGTTTATATGGTTTATCTTGATACATTTTTTCATGGTCTTGTCTGGAACTTGAATTTTGGTAACTGGTTATTTTGTCACGAGTTGTAGTCTAAAATATTGATCATCATCTTTGTATCAGTTTTAGCCTTTGGAAAATTGACAGTGTTTCACAGTATTAATTTTATCCGGTTGTGGGGACTCTTTTTGCGTGGACGACTTTTTTCCGTAGCTTTTTGTAGCAACCGTGTCCGTAAACAAGAAACAAGAAATATCTGCAGAAGATGGCATTTTTCCAATTGTATTGAAACTGAACGCTGAATTGCCTTAGCAGCGAAAACTTCTTCAGGTGATTGATCAGCACCTGTAGTAGTACATAATGCCCCCCCCCCCCGGGGAGATCATGCGCTTTGTTAAATTCGCTGGTCTGGACTGAAAACTGAGTTATATTCTGTTATGATAGATCTATTTAGGTCATAGTAGCGAGAAGCTGTGTTTCCGTAATACTATTATAACCTAAACGTTTTAGTGCAGCGATATTTCTTTGTACCGCAGTTGTTTTAAACTGTGTTAAATAATGATATTGTATATAAGCAGCGTTGATATATTACTTAATTGATAGTTACGGTCCGTTTTGGAACTGGATAAAATATTTATGACCTTCCAGAGAGCTGTAAACAGTTGGCTGGTTTGGGTACCGAACTACGCCGAGGCATTTAACGGGTTTTTCTGTTATTCCCCCCCATATAATTTTTCACATTTTGTGGATATTTCGTATGTAGGTAATGTTACAGTATTTTTAACGATAAAAACGGGGAAAAAAAATCCTGTATCAATATTTTGCAAGTTAATGTTTAATGTTGGTTTTTCTTTTTCAAGTTATTGAAAGTTATTAAATTATTTAATGATAATATTTAATTTAATGATGTTAAATTAATTTAATGATTAATTTATTTAATGGTGTCATGTACTCAATAAGTTTATATTTCATTATTACATCCAGTAACAATATTGAGAAAAAACAATGTATTTACCCTACTTATATTTAGGCTAACCTTAACTTGAAGAATATTGGTGTAGGATTTTAACAATTATTTTCCTGTTTTTATCGTTAAAAATTCTGTAAGATTACATACGAAATATCCACAAAATGTGACAAATTTTGCTGGGAGGGGATAACAGAAAATACTCCATTTAACAATTTTGGATTCCAGCTGAAGAGAATCAATGTCATTACCTCAAAAAGATAGATGCTTTGCATTTCAGTTGCAAATATATGCAGCAGGTTTACTTGTAAAAGTTGCTGACAATGGTTTAATATCTGTTGTATACACGGTACTTCATTAATTGACTGAGAAATTTTGATACAATATTTTGTCGGAAGTATTTGTTGTGTCTGCGGACATAAGGTGCAATCCTACTTCATTGGATTCGTCTCGACTGCCATCGCGAAGCAATTTACAGCTAGGCAAATGATTCAGACGTGAAATAAAAGACGCGGATAAATTCAGTTTTTAGTTAACAGATGAAATAAAGGTAGAAAAAGGATGACCGTTTGTGATGGTATTTCATTGTTAACGACTGAATAGTCCATCGGACGTCATCCGTCACGAATTATACCGTTAAGTCTGTTCTTGACCTAGCACATCTGTAGCTAATATCTATTATTTTTTTATGTGACATGATATTGTGAAATTTAAAATTTTTGTCATTAAAATTGTGTTCAGTGTTTTCTTTTAAATTTAAATGGAGATAATAAATAGTCTGACAAAAATACTGCGTTGAGTTTAAGGAATTGAAATTTTCTTGACAATATTCTACTCACGTAATTATAATTTATGTATGTGCAGCAGAGTTTTTCGCGCGTTTGTATACTTACGGTAAATACAGTGCGTACGTATTTTATCTACGTCACGTAAAAAAGAAAAAACTATAAATCTTTTGTGTAGATGTGAATTTTTAATTAAAAATGTACGGGTATATTTTCTTAAATTTTGTTATTAGAGCATTACGGAGTCATTGAACAAAGAAACAACTTTAATTTACTTTGCCTTCTTTGTGACTATGTTAACTAACTTCGGCGCTTTATCCCATCATTTTCCCGTTTCGTATGGACTATTTTTGGGCTTACGTGTCATTTGTCATTAAAATATTTTCCACAAATTTATTCAATTTGGTAGGGCTACTATTTTATAATTTATTCCGCAGTTTAGCGATTGATTTGCCTGTTGGTGTTAAAAATCCTAGAAAACCAATTGAAATTTCGAGGCTTGACCATTAAAAGCTTGATTAGGAAAAACGTTCTAAGCTTTCTTTTTAACCAGTTATTGTAAATTTATCTTCGGATATTCAAACTCACGTGAACTTCAGGTGTAGCTATTACTTGTATGTAACTTACTGTACTAGTCGGTGTTTTACAAATTTTATGAATTCAAACTTTTGTGGTACAATTAGTTCATTATTGTGACAATAGTTGAAATATTCTTCTACGATATGGGAATGTTGAGGTGCTGCAATTACTTGACAATTTAAACCTCAAAAGAACATTGAACCGTCAGAAAACTTTCGACTTGGTTTGATTGTAGAAAAAAAGGGTATAGCCTATTTTTAAAATGCTTCTGTTATCTTTTGATAATTTTATCAATTATAATAATATTCTTGTTTTCAATTTCAATAATTATCTTTACATAAAATAATTTGTTTTATTTTAGAAAATATATGTGTATTAAATATACACATATGTACACCGGTAACAGTGGTTACCGGTGTACTTTGATGGTTGGGGTTTAATTAACCATACTCTCTCAGGAATGGTCGGCCTGGGTCTGTACAAGACTACACCTCATTTACACGTCATACACATCATCCTCATCTCATTGGGTCATGGGGTTGCTTATTGTTCTAAATTGAACAGATTGCAACGTACACAAATTAGGAATAAAAAAAAATATGTGTATTAAATACATTAGGAAATAAACAGCTAGTATTGTTTATATAAAAAATAAGATTAAAGTACCCGCTTAACCATAACGCAAATGTTGTGTATTTTATGAATTGCATTTATTAATTTTTATAAATTTTGTGTTTTCTTATTTAAGGAGAGACTGTATGATGGTTTTGACTGAAATTTCGATTTTCGGTTTTTAATATTTTTCAATAGAAAAGGCCAAGATCTACCAAGAAAACGTTAAATTACATCAAAAATTCTTTTAATGAAAAAAATTAAATTTTATCAGGTTTACCCAGAAAAGTTGTCGCCAAGAACGAATATATTTCATAATTTTATTCTGCTCGTTTAAGTGCAAAAGTAATTTAAGTTTTTTTTAAAATTTATTTATTTAAAGTCGCATCAACTGCTTGGTCATCAGCGACGATGGTGGATTATGTAACATTAACTGTGGGATTCTGCACGCGAAAATTTCCAGACCCTGGCCGGGAATCGAACTCGGGACTTCCCCGTGGCAGGCCAATACGCAAACCACTAGGTACACTATGGAGGCGGCCAGAATTTTAGTTTTTATTAAATATCTGCATCACTGTTTTTTATAATCTCAGCTGCTGGTTCAGCTTTCTTATCAACTGTGGATACGAAATTTACTTGTTTGTGTACATTTTTTTGCCTTTTCCCGTAAATTTAGTTTTCTGACACTTAGGTACATTTGTCTCAGAAACCATTAAACCTACTAGACTAAAATTTTTACCAGTTATTTATCTTGTACACGCAAGTATACTGACTTTTTTTATGATTCTTCACGTTTTCCAAAAATAGTTATATACAAAAAACGTAGGAAAAAAATTGTAAAACTAGTAGCCCTATGTTATATTTAAAAGAAATCTGGTGCGAAACACTCACACAATTTTCTCTTGCCTATGCAAATAATTAACAATATAACTAAACATTAGTAATAAAACATTAGAAGTAAACAAAAAAACTAACCTCAACAAACATAACCTTATTTTAATCATGAGTGAATGATGCCAAATGTGAAAAGCAACCTTAGTGTAGCTTAATAATACGTGAAATCAATCTTTGCCGCTAAACTATTTCTGTAAAGATAAATGCTTGTTCATTATACGCATTGGCAAAAGAAAGTCGTGTAAGTGTTTCAAGCCAGATTTTTTGATGTTGCATTAAAATGTATAAAATCTATTCTGAAGAATTTGTGTCCTTGAGATACATAATACGGCAATGTGAAATACTTGCTGTGAAGGTTATTTTCTTATTTTTGAAACTTATTATTGAAGTTCATTCTTATAATGATAGTTATAAAGACCATAGGCTCATCATGGTGATCATGAAAGTTATTTTACGTGATTATTCTTATATTAGTCGGTTGTTTATGGCTCAAACGTAGACTAATAATTTTCCTAATTTTTTTTTCTATTCCCTGTCTGTGGGTATTTGGAAAATTACTTTTTGTAAGCAATTCTTTTTTTTGTTTCTAGTTCATGTGATGAATATTACGTAAGGTAATTGGTTTTCTGAATTGCTTTCTTAAAAAATATATACATTCAAATCTTTCCGTTGTAAAAATAATTTGCAGTGATTGAAAAAAGTAACCGGTGTATTGTTTAATCTACTTAACTAGATAATATTTTGTATTGTGTGTTGTGTAAACAATACATCTGTTGTCTTATTACGTAATTATTATAGTTACATATTATTGAACGGGGGTGGTGATAACCTATGATGCAATCGGTAGCCTATATTATAATAAGTTACAAAAGGGATACTGTGTACAGTCTTTTATTATTGTTTCACTTTCTCTTCTGTACCAGTTGTTGAGTTTGCTCTATTCATTTACTGTAGAATGGGCTACAGTATTAGTCAAGAAATATAACGCCTGGGTGTTCACAAATTAAAATACGTCCTTAATTTATTTTCGGTATTTGAGAACGGTTTTCAAATTTATATTTTGAGTTATACTATTATTAATTAAAATTTATAATGATCATGTTAACACATACGTTGTAAGTAATCACATAAAAAATTTTAAAGTGTAAGTTTGTGTTCTTAAAGCTAAATTTAACTATTAGGCCTACGAGTCAGGTAATTGCGTATGAGCTCACAGATTTTATCTGTGAGCTCATGTTAGTAATAAGCAAATGAAAAAATTCCATTGACACAGAATAATTAGAGAATTTTGAAACAAAATATGGACTGACAAACCACGTGTTGAATAATTTACTATTAGGAAGAATTTATTTGACAACCCATCTCTTCAATTACTAAATCGAATGGATCAAACTACATTTGCACTACTAAAGATACGAGTACAAGTGTATAAATGCAAACCCTAACTGATTCACTCACTCTCATCGCTAATTTTCAGTCACCTATAAAGCTGCAATTCGACAAAAGTGTATTTTAGAAGTTCACAAACAGAAAACCAAAGCATTTACTTTTCAATTACTTGCTCTGACAGATTCAAAAAGAGCATACAGTAATAGGTTAGGTATTATTTTTATGTCTTCACAAAGAGCTACAGTCCTAAGAATCCGCAGCCATGTTTTGAAAGTGATACATAGGAGAAAATAAAGTTTTTAAATACGAACATTTCCTCCCTAATGGACGAAATGTGGAGTAACTTTCATAAAACACTAAATGTTATGTATGTATTTTCTTAAAGAGCTATAAGTCTGAAAATCTACAAAAGTATTCTTTAAGGAATAAATACAAAAAAGTGAAGTTAAACCGGGAAAACCAATAAAACAGTTTATCTAGTTCATTCCTGATACTTGGCCCCTACCTATAACAATATACAATCTACTTTCCCAGATTTTTACAATATACGGAACATAAAATTTAAAGAGGAATTACAGAAATTATTATTTAGTGTCGGTAAGTAAAACAAAAGAAATGATTACGCCTTATGAAAAATGAATTGTGTTGTTTCTCTCGAACAAGCGATTCAATTACTATTTTTACTAATATGTATAAACTATTTGTAATTGTATTAAAGTAAGTATTTTTAGCCTCTATCAATCGAACAGTGGTGAATACAGTTTATTATTGAAGGTAGGCGATGTTAAATTATCAGAAATTAAACGCGCTGATAATTTTGCGTACGGTTCGATCTACGGGTTGGCCTACGAATAGTGCTAATCTAAATGAAATTGAACGGTTGAACAAAGTATACTCGAGCGGCATTCTTCCCGGCGTTGTATGTAGTTAGTAATATTTAAATACTTGAACCATAAAGCTTAAGTCGAAACTTATTATTTGTGCACTGTCATAAATATTGTTAATGTGGTACTTTGGTGTGAGGCTAGAGAAGCCTGTTGTGTTGTATATCTCAGTTCTACATTGTTAAATTACGTAGCATTCGATTGTTCGCTACGCGGGCTGTCCTAATCGGTGTCATTGCCAGCCACGCAGAAAGCCTCCCCTTGAACCTGCCTTATCATGTCCCCTCTCTCGGCAACTTATTTACCGTATTACCTGTTGACAATGAATTATATTATCAAGGACATTTAAATTCTTATCAGTGTATAGATTATTGGTTAATTGAAGATAGCTTGTTTTATCAACGTTTGTTACGCCTCTAGGTATTATTGTCAATAAATAAATAATAACAGTGATTTGTCTTTGTAAATTAAAACAATAAACTTTAACATGCAATGGTTTGTGTTGAGGATTGTATTATTTCAACGATTAGTTGTTATAATCTGGGTCTATATTTTGCCGGACAACTTACTCGTAGAATCCACTTCTAAAATTTTCAATACCTACTAAAGATTTAGTTTAATTTATTAAATTTTTTACTCAATGAACTTGTTCCTTATAAATTTACACATATGTAAAGAGTTCATACTGATATATCAAGCGATTGGGTTTTTACGACGTCCTCCGTGGGCGTTGACCAAGTCGTCATACATGAAAACAACCCAGGCAGTACAAAAGATAATTGAAGACCTTAGCGGATGAAGGTGTTATATTACAAAATTATAGTTTTGAGGAAAATGCGATCAAAAATCTAAGACTCCTAACTTTTTGAGAGTTTGTTTATTGATTTTATTTTGGTGCCTACTTATTGTTCCTTCTCGAAAAATTATAGAATTCAAAAGATTTTTAACTTCGTTATTCCACATTATTCTTCTATATAAATTTTCTTATAACTTTCCTCTGCATATAACTCCTTCATCAACAAAAATTCTGTTTCCTTTGATAATGGATGAACAGCAGGCTATTTCAATGATATAAGACGAAGTTTTACATTAGAGAATCTTTTAAACAGCTTTTAGTGATCACGTTTAATGTTTATTACTAGAGTTAACTGTTACTCTAAAATGGTTATGTCATCTATTCTAGAGGAACAAGGGTGACTTTTACCCCTTTCTTCAATACAAAACACAAAATTATATGGTACATGCCCACTTGGTCTTCTTGCATTTCCTTAAACTGTTGACACCTAAGTATTCTATGATACCTAAGTAACTAAATATGCATGTGATATTCAATCGTGAAAACTTCGTTTTAAAAAAAAGTCACATAGCACTTTTATCCATTCAGCTCTTCAATTCTCCGAACAATACCCTTTCTGTGTAACCATTGACAAAGCTTCTCACAATGGCTTAAATATTTCAATTTTCACAAATAGAACAGCTTTATGAAATGATGTTGCCTATTCAAAATTTGACGTGTACCTTAATTACTCGTATACTTTAGGTAATCTCAGTAAATTTTCGCGCCAAGTCTCATGCGCCTTTGTTTTAGCAACTTACCTTCGTGTAATTAATTGATCAAGTTATAATGATTACTAATAACTTCTTTGGAGTTTAATTCATGTAAGGTTTTACATATTGGTATCACATAAAGTAATTGTTTTTGTAATTAATCAGTTTAGAATATACGAACCCATGGATCTTTACTCTAATTACTTGGGTTAGGTAGGTGGTAATTTAATAAATTATCATTTCTATAGTAAAAAAGGTATATTTGTAAATAACAATAGTATACAAATATTATTATAAGTACATATGTATTATTATTTTCATGAAAAAGGTTTAAAAAAAAATTGAAACAATTTATTCTGTGATGCTGTTTACAGCAGAGCATTCATAGCAAACTAATTTTATGTGAATGTTTATTGCAAACACGGGTTTTTCATTATTCACAACATTGTTTTACTTTCGATAGAAATGAATATTTTGAATTTTTTGGTGGATGCATCTCGTGACCACGAAAATCAACGACCGCGACTCCGATTCTTCATGTGATGGCTCATATTGTTTATACGTGTATTGTTATTTTTTACCAGTCGACTAGACAGCCAAATAAACAAAGGATTTGTTATAAAAAGGAATGTTACCAACCCTGAAGTACTTAATATACTATATAACCGGGTGGTGAATAAAACGTATTTTTATATTATTAAAACTCGCCACTCCAGCGGCGCTTCGCGCCGCTTACGTGTCTCGACCTCAGAGGGGTAGGTGGATCAGAATTCATAAGTGGATCTGAACCATTTGCCACAAGGTGAAGTTCGGCCGCCAAAGGGGCTGGGTGGATCACAATATTTAGAAATTTTAAGATATGAAAGTTTAAAGATGAAGTTTAAAGTTTCAAAATTTAAAATTTGAAGGTTTTACAATTTTAGGTTAATGTTTAAAGTTTCAAAATTTCAACTTTAAATGTTGTGTTTGAATGTATGTTACTTTAAATTTTTCGTTTTCTCATGCGACCTAAAAATTTTCGGGTTACCAAATTTTTATGTAATTTTCTTCGCTAAATGACATGTCGTTAAAAAAATATTTGTATTCCGAAAATTTTAAAATTTTTGTTGGGGTAGTAATCACCATAGGACCCCGCCTAAAATTTGATAAATTCTTCGTGGCTCTAGGGATATGTGTAACGTTTTGTTAATAAACATTTGCGAAAAACCGTTATGAAGGTGTAAAGAAAGAAAAACGTGAAAACGGCAAGCTCTAAAAGCCGGAATGCTAGTGTTTTGAGTTTTCTTAGCGAAGAGGTAGGTTAAGGAAAACTTTAGTTACATGGCCTTGAAGTACTTTGGGAGAGGCACAAAAAAGATTCTATACAATTTTCCTCTACGAAGCACCGTTCAGGAGATAAAAAAATACAACCCCCTACCAACGGTAAGGGGGTAGACCTGAAAGTTTTCGCGTTACCAAGTTTTTATTTAACTTTTAACGTCGAAAACATGCCGTTAAAATACATTTTGTATTGTATAAGTACCTGTGACGTTTTTCTAATAAAAATTTACCTAAAAACCGTTTTGAAGGTGTAAAGATAGGAAAACTGAAAACGGTAAACCCCATAAAACCGAAATTCGGTTTTTGTAGTTTACTCAGAGGACCGGTGGGTTAAGGGCAACTTTAATTATGTAATCTTGAAGTACTTTTTGTGGGGCACAAAACAGGTTCATGCATTTTTTTCCTTATAAGTTCATGCACTGTTAAGGAGATAAGGAAATACAACCCCTACCGCAGGTTAGAGGGTGCTAATTTAAAATTTTCGGGTTATAAATTTTTTGTGTAATTTTTACGCCAAAAAACATGCCGTCAAAAGACTTTTTGTATTCTAAAAATATAAACATTTCATATCTTTTGGATAAGGGTAGCGACCCCCGTAGGACCCCGATTTAAAATTTGAAAAATTACCCGTGACGCTTCGGGTACGTGTAACTGTTTAAAAATAAAAATTTGACGAAATAACCCATTTTGAAGGTGTAAAGAAAGAACAACATGCAAACGGCAAACCCCAAAAAGCAGAAATTTTGTTTTTTGAGTTTTCACACCGAACC
The DNA here is from genome assembly GCA_035578175.1 of Catonia carolina. Classification (NCBI taxonomy): domain Eukaryota; kingdom Metazoa; phylum Arthropoda; class Insecta; order Hemiptera; family Achilidae; genus Catonia; species Catonia carolina. The sequence continues at coordinate 101,014,191 of JAQMRL010000001.1, read as the reverse complement.
GGCAAGTTAAGGGCAACGATAACTATATGGTTTTAAAGTACTTTGCAACGGGTACAAAAAAGATTCTATACAATTTTTCGCTACGATGCACCGTTTAGGAGATAAAAAAATACAACCCCTACCGCAGGCTAGAGGGTGCTAATTGAACATTTTCGGGTTATCAAATATTTGTGTAACTTTTAATGCCAAACATCATGCCGTTAACAAATTTTTTGTATTCTAAAAATTTGAAATTTTTATTATGTTTAGATAAGGGTAGCAACCCCCGTAGAATCCCGATCTAAAATTTGAAAAATTTTCCGTAATGCGGGGGGTACGTGTAATGTGTTCCTAGCAAAAGTTTTCCAAAGAAACCCTGTTTTGATGGTGTTACAAAAGAAAACTTGAAAATTACAACCCCAAAAAAGGCAAATTTTTGTTTTTTGAGTTTCCTCACCGAATCGGCAAGTTGAGAACAACGAAAGCTAAATGGTTTTGAAGTACATTAAAAGGGGTACAAAAAATATTCTGTACATTTTTTTTTACGATGCACTGTTTAGAAGATAAAAAAATTCAAAACCTACTGCAAAAAAGAGGGCGCAACTTTAAAATTTTCGGATTATCATATTTTTATGTAGTTTTTAACTCCAAACAACATACCGTTAACAGATTTTTTAATTTATAAAAATTTAAAAATTTCATAATTTTTAAATAAGGGTACCAAACCCCTTAGGACCCCGATCTAAAATGTGAAAAGTCACCCGTAATGCCGAGAGTGAGTATAATGCGGTCCTAATAAAAATTTGCCAGAGAAACCCGTCTTCATGGTGCTACAAAGAAAAACCTAAAAACTGCAACCCCGAAAAAGCCGAATTTTTGTTTTTTGAGTTTTTTCAGCGAACCGGCGGGTTAAGGGCAACTTTATATATATGGTCTTAACGTACAAAAATGGGAACAAAAATGGTCGCAGTGGCCTTTGCGCAACGAGACTTCGTTAAAAAGTTCGAAATATTCGCGCGCCTTCCCTGAGCTTTCGAAAAGAGATACTTTAAATTTCGCATTTTTCCCGGGGGTTTCAGCCGACGCCCGATAAAAAAGGTCTCCAGGGTTTTTGCTTTTAGAGACCTGCTAAGGGGTTAGAATTTATGTCAGTCAGTCATTTTGGCTGGGGCTTTATGTCAGTCAGTCAGTCAGTCAGTGTCCTTGCAGCTTTATATAATAAGGGATAATTGTCCCTAAACTGAATGTATACTACGTCATTACATAAATACAATGTTCTAAATAATGCTAATTTTTAAATAGAAGTAGTATGAAAAACAAAAGTTAACAGGTATGGCCAAGGAGAGGGAAGGGTCGATCGAATCCACTAGTCACTTTTTGTGTACAAATACATATAAAATATAATTATTTTTGAAAACTATTTGGGATTCATAGATCAATGAATTAAGAATTAAGCCAGCATTCGCGGTTATTCAACAAGTTGTAGATAAAATTTTTCGTGTACACTTTTCAAATTTTTTGCGCGATCAGGGTTGGATATAATATAGAAATACAAAAGTGTGGGTTCGAGAAGCCCCCTTGGCCGCTCTAGGGGGCCGCAATCTTAAAAAGAATACATTTTTTTACCGTGAGAGCAGAGTTCTTCCACAAATTTCAGCGACATGCTGCTTACCCTATCTTGTAGAGCAATACGCTTGCCGCAAACTAAATGTCACTTTCTTAGTTGCTGCTTTTTAAATGTATGTAGCAGTTGGGAAATGGTAACCCACCTATTGATTTTGTATTGTTTATTACTATTTAACTGATTTATTCCAATCAAATAATTTCGTTGAGTTTACGTCTTCTTTGTCACAAGACATTCATTTTACCCACTATACGGTCTCTGATTGTTTACTTTATTGTGTTAATTGTTCATTGTCACTATTCCAATTTTCTTTTTGTACAGTACATATTACGTTTTTTAAAAGTAAGGGAACGCTTAGCATTGGATTAACAAAATTTGTAAACAGATGCCGTACATATGGTAAACAAATTTCACTTGTATGAACTTATTTATCTCATGTCTTACATCGTAAACGTAAAACCGCTGCGGGTGAGTTTTGTTGATAGTTTTAAAAACTCTTGAAAGTAAATGGTTTTTATTATATATAGATTAAATGCTCAACCATGCGTTTCATTCTAAAAACTGAACAATATTTAAAAGTATAGATTCGTTGCGGCAGATGTGTAGGCATAACCACTGTAAATTCAGGGAATTGTGCGTACACCGGCATCATGTGTGTAATCGTTCCGTTAGGTTGAAATCCAAAACCGGAACCCTTATAGTACTGTGTATTGAACATTATCTAGAAACATAGTTCACGTTACTGGTACAAAGTAATCCAGGCGGGCTTTGTATTACGTACACAAAGTTTAAGGTCAGCAGTGAGTGGTGCTAATTTATGTAGACAAGATCATAATGGTATTTTTATCACATTCTTTCTTTGTTCTATTCTTGAGTTAACGAATGCGAGAAAATATTTGGGAAACCCTTCTATGAAAAGTAATTTCCCGTTTCTCTTTTACAAAAAGTATTCTGTGTAATAAAAGTTATAGTATTTTTAAGTTTATCTGTATTACTCCCGAAGTACGTATTTTATCCTCAACTGGGATACATTTTGACGTATCGTGTTGTCTTTGGTTATTGTAATAGCTAATATAATTCAATTTGAATTAAGTCGTATTAATTAAAGTGCAATATTAAGATTTGAATTTGTGTGTTTCGAGCGTAATTTAAATTATTTTATTTTAAAACAGTAAGCTACTTATTATTTAATTTACAAACAAAAAAATATGTTTGTGATGAATAAGTTTATTTTATGACAACTTTTTCTTCATAGTTTGCATTATTTTGAGTTGTGTGACTTTAAGAGAGACACTGCCAAGTGGCTAGACATTCTAAAACAGTGTAGTTACTTCAGTTTGGTAGAATATTACCTGAACCTTCCTGTATATGTTTTAAAAGTGGATTGGAATTCAACACTCCAAGTGGATTGGAGTTACATCACTCCAAATTTTTATTTTTTCACCTTAGGATTAAATTAGATTTTTTTATTGTCTGATGTTGAAGAGTTATTATTAACTAACAGTTACGTCCGCGCTGCGCGGACTTATTGCTAGTCTTAGAGATGTGAATTAAATAAAATGGTTTATTGTTTTCCGGTTTTACTCTACACTTTGCTCTGTCTAGGTATCAGTGAGAATACTAATGTCGATTTTCAGGATTACATCTGATTAGGAAGCTATAGAAATATTTATTGCTTTACTATTGTTATCCTCCTTTTACCCCTTAGGAGTGGCCCTAATTCAGGTGATTTAATTTTCTTATGGATCACTTACACAATAGGCACGTCGGTTTTTAGAACTGTAACTTTTCCGGAAAATATAAATGTGATGCGCTCTGGAAAAAGGGGCCTTAGGGTGTGGGACAATTTATTTTACAGTATGATGAAATACATGAACATATGTCAAAATTATCGATTTTTAGGTTATGATTGCATACAAATCTTTGATCTCTTTTCTGCAAGTAGGCATGATTAGTAGTTGAAAAATACTGCTTTTATAATAAGATAGACAAAGAAGTATAAATCCATGTCGCATTCTGAAGAAGGGACCTTAGGGTGATGTGGAGATTTTACATTGACACCCGAAAGTCCCTTTTAATATTTTAATCTGTTAGTATAAGTAGAATGTAGTCTTTAGGTGCTGTGTTTTTTCCATGAATGCAGTATTATCTTCAAAAAATGTGGAGTTTTTTATTTTCAAAGTAAAATAGTAAAACAAAAACCATTATTTCTTTAATGCTTTTTCTGATTTTTTTAAAATTTAGATCGTACTTTGCTTCAATAATTAATTTGTGAAGAAGGTGCAAGAAACTCGTGTATTTTTTAAAGTTTTGTGTTAACTATTTTCACCGATTGTTATGGATTTCTGTTACAGGAAAATTTGTGTTCAGTAAATCTTAGTTTTGAGTAATTTTAAGCGGTTTGATGTGTAACCTCTAAAATTTTACTAAGAAAGTTTTATTATTTTTTAAAAATTTATCCTTAAAATTAAAAGTGTGTTTATTTTTCGAACATGTTGTGTTCAAAGAATAAATGACATTTTTGTAATATTGTTTTACAAATTTTACCTTTCCCTGTGGCTATCCGTTGACATTTGCCGACATATAACTGTTACCTACATTTTGTTCTTAGGAACACATTATTGAACTCTAAATTACTTTACAAAGTATTTCGAATTTGAACTCAATGCTAGTAATGATTTGTTTTAAATGCCTTATTGACTTCTTAAAATTCCTTCTAAAATGTTATGTATTCTGTGTAATTTAAAGCCATTAAATTTAGTAACATACTTTCATTTCAAATGCTCATTTGGAACTACAAAAGTCTGGTTGTTGTTTGTGGTAATGTGTTGGTGTGACCCACTTATGTAACAAGATAACAGATGATGATACTTTTGCCTCTGTCTATGGAGCCACGCTGATCACTGGCTGACCGACCCACTCCACTTACTTCACTATTCAAATTATACGGTAAACTAACTTCTTAAACAGTTTTTAAAAGAAAACCTAATACAGCCTTTTCTCTTTCTTTCATTTAACTTGGTATTGCAACAGACGAGCACATTTATCAGAGAGTTTATTTCATCGTGATTACTGAATGAAAGGTAGGATACTTTTTTGTTCGACGTTTATCCTACCCATTAAGATGCTATCACGTTTACTTTTGTGGTTATCCTAACCTTAAAAAGGTTTTTGGCCTCGCCATCAAGATTCGTATTTTTTATTTCGTAAGATTGCTGTTAATTCTACTAACGCTTGTAAAAAAAAAAAAAAAAATGGTGTGAAACACTCACACGACTTTCTCTTGCCAATGCAAATAATGAACAATTAAACCTAACATTAGTAATAAAACATTAGAATAAACAAAAAACTAACCTCATATAACAACTAACCTCAAAAAACATAACCTAATTTTAATTATGAATGAATGATGTAAAATGAAAATCAACCTCAGTTTGGCTTAAAATACGGAAAATCACTCTTTTACGCTAAACTAGGCTCTGTAGAGAAAAATGTGCTAAATAAAAGTTGTAGATCTTTTAATTTTCTATAAATTTGATTATATACACTTTTGTCGTAAAATGCATACTAAGGCTGAAATCTTAAAAAAATCAATTGTTTTTACACATTTTCGTGAAAAAAACAGAAAATCGCTAATTACCGCTAAACTAAGCGTTATATAAAAAACGTTTGAAATAAAAGTTGTAGGTTTTTAAATTCTCTTCAACTTTTATTTTTACATTTTTGTGCTAAACTGCATATTATAGCCGCAATCTTAAAAAACCATTTTTTTCTGCAAGAGCACAGCATCCCCAAGAATTTCAGCAAACTTGGCGCCTAACCTATCTTCTAGAGCATAAAAAATATAGTAAATGATGCGATTTTTAAAAAAATCGTAGGAGCCGGTTTTGAAAAAATTGCAAAAAAGTTAAAAATGACACGAATAACTACTATTTCCGGTTGAGCGTTTTTGACGAAATGGTCGTGTCGGGTTCTCAAGTTTCAACTTCGTACGATGTTCCGTTGGAAATATTTTGTCCACATACACTCCACGCGTGCACACGCACACACAAATCGCTAAAAACATGTTAGGTTCAGGGGGTCTGAAAACGTGTATATTCGGTGAAAAGTCGATTTCGAAAAATCGACATGAAAACAGTACTTTCCTTCCTACATATGTATATAAGCAAGAGAAAGTAATTATGTGTTGTAAAATTAGAAATTTTTGAACCCTGTTGATATAAAAAATAAAACTAGGTTGGTCAGTTCGAGTAATGTATTATTGTTTGGAATACGTTACGTTACAAGTATACCAAACAAATCGCATATGCTTACATTTCTTTGTCAACTTACGTAAGCCTATGTTCATAAAAATAACTTGGCATCGGTCATCAGCGGTAAGTTGGACGTGGATGTAATACGTTGAATGTTAACTTAATCACTAATGTAGATAATATTTTTGTGTAAATGCCTATTTATTAACAACAGAGTATTGTATTGATAAGGATTTTACTAATTACTGTGAGTTACAGTAGCCTACTGAATCGGTATGGTTAAACTGTAATAATTTTCGTATAACCGGATATCTATACCGGAACCTTCACTGTACAGTGCAGCGTACTCAGGCGTTCTAGTCACTAGGCTTCGGGTGGTCATGAGGTTCTATATTAGTGATAACATTTTTAAAAAATAGTAAAAATGTAAAGATAACTATGAATTTTGTATAATTGTATTATTACTTTCTGTTGCCTGTTGTTTACGTTATCAGCTGGTTTGAACCTGTAAAGGTTTTACTAAGTAAAACGAGGAGTGAGATAGATTACAATTTCCTTCCTCACTGAATGGAAAAGTACGCTTATCAATATGCTGGGCCCTCTGAAAAGCACATATTTTCCACTCTGCAAATGACACCTTCACTTTACACACCACAGAGTCTGGCTGTATAATGAAATTCATTTCTTTCAGAGGAGATAACTCTGATTAGTGTCTTTTACACCTCTACCTCTTGTGTTCTTAAACGATTCAGACATTTAATTGGCTGACCTTGTGATAAGAAACAGAACTATTTATTTTAGTCCTGCAACGAACAGATTGAGTGTAAATAATTTGACACTAGCTGTCTGTTATGGGCAGGTGCCTATATGAATATATAGGGAGGAAAGTATTGTTTTCATGTCGATTTTTGGAAATCGAGTTTTCACCGAAATTACACGTTTTCAGACCCCCTGAACCCAAAAAACATGTTTTTAGAGATTGGTATCTGTGTGCGCGCGCGTACACAATATCTCAAGAACGGAACATCGTACGAAATACGAAACTTGAAACTTATGTTAGGTACCTTCAGAGGACCCGACACAAACATTTTCAACAAAATTGGTCAACCGGAAGTAGTAGTTTATTCGTGTCATCTTTCACTTTTTGTGATTTTCTCAAAACCGGTTCCTACATTTTTTTAAAAAATCGTCTTATTTTCTACATTTTATAATACTCTACAAGATATGTTAGGCGCCAAGTTTGCTGAAATTCTTAGGGAGGCTGTTCTCTTGTAGAAAAAAATGTTTTTTTTTAAGATTGCGGTCTTAATTTTTGCGTTTTAGCACAAAATTGTGTATGATAAAAGTTGTAGAAAATTTACAAACCTTCAACTTTTATTTCAAACGTTTTTTTTATAACGCTTAGTCTAGCGGTAATTAGTAATTATCTGTTTTTTAATGAAAAACTGTAACGGTCTTAGTATGCATTTTACGACAAAAGTGTCTATAATCAAATTTATAGAAAATTAAACGATCTACAACTTTTGTTTAGAGCATTTTTCTCTACAGAGCCTAGTTTAACGTGAAAGAGTGATTTTTCGTATTATTAAGCCTAACTGAGGTGATTTTCATTTTGCATCATTCACTCATGATTAAAATTAGGTTATGTTTTTTGAAGTTAATGGTTTTTGCTATTTCTAATGTTTTATTACAAATGTTAGGTTATTTTTTTTTTTTTTTAACGTCCGACTGTTTTGCAAATTGCTGCTAATGCAGACGGTGAAGGATGAAATGAATTTTTTGTAACGTATGAAAAAATGCCATGCCCGAGTGGGATTCGAACCCAAGACCGCGTATAGGGTTTTCCTTGTTGTCTTTTACAAAAAGGTTTTCATTACTAAATTATTAAAAAAATCTGATGTGAAACACTCGCACGACTTTCTCTTGGTAATGCAAATAATGAACACTATAATGTTAGGTTATAGTGTTCATTATTTGCATTACCAAGAGAAAGTCGTGTGAGTGTTTCACATCAGATTTTTTTAATAATTTAGTAATGAAAACCTTTTTGTAAAAGACAACAAGGAAAACCCTATACTGTGAAAAAATATTGTCATAGTTTAAAATTAATTATGACATCAGAATATAGTATAAGTAGCATATTTTAGTTTAAGTGATTACAGATGCATCCAACTTAATGTAAACCTTGGAAAATATTTTTGTGTTGTTGGCTTATACCCATAAAGAGACCTTGTAAAGATATTGTACAATAGGCCTTGTTTAGATTTTATACTATTTCGCACTTAATAACTTTTCATTGATAAAATGTAACCTGTACTTTTATTTAAGTATATATTATATTATATTTTTTACAATAAACTATATTGTACTTGCTGAAAATTTAAATCTGTAGCCAAGTGATTATATAGTATTTCTATCTTTGAGAAGGTCATACGCATTAATTTGAGTTGGTAGCCCGTAAATAAAATTTTATAAAGCTAAAACGAAATCGCCCGGTGTTACTTACAGTTACCTGTAAGTAATTTTGTACTACGTGTCTGATTGTCCCTTAAAACTCATGTAAATTTAAAAGTAATGAATGAAGAGTTGGTCGTATCTGTCTTGAATGTAGGCCTAATTATCTTGAATGTAAGTTGTAGCCTACTGAAACTTGATATGAAACCTGTAGTGCGCGATATTATTGATTTTTAAGTATTTCTTGTACACATACAATCTTAAATAACATGCTCATCGTTCTAGGTAATATGTTCTAATAAATCCTAATAATTACTAGTGACATCCATTCATTGTATCAGTTTTTAGGGCAGGATGCTCATCTTCAGCCTGGACGCCGTCATCCTTCGAATTTTTCCTGCTGCTTCAGCCTTCGTGTATTTTTCTTCCTTTCTCAATATGTGACCAAAGTAACGTTTCTTCTCTTGACTGTGCTCAGAATCTCTTTTTTCATTTCCCATTTTTGTGGTAGTTACTTGGTGTATCCAGGGGACTTTTTGCATTCGTCGGTAACACCACATTCCAAAAGTATCCAAGCGCCCAGCTGTTAGCATCTGTTAGGATCCGTCATCATCATTACTTTGAATATGTACGATTGTGCCATTCGTGTGGTAAAATTACCAGGCGACAGCTTGTCCAAGAAATTTTTAAATTCCCCTTCAAAGCTTCTTAGTGTAAAGCCCCTTTGAGAACTATGCACAATATTTTATTTTTCCGACTATTGAACCTTATTTTATTCTAAGTTCTTCAATTTGGATGTCTTCTGTGCTGATGTAAGTAAGTGGATTTATCCGATTTTATGGTAATCAAAGATTCGTTGAAAAGTACGAGGGTATAGTTTCGTGGATAGGAGGTAGGTACTGACCGCGAGTTGGTCCATAAGTAGAACGGATTTTGCGGTATTCCCAGTGCTTAAGTGGTTTAGAATACCTGCGGAAATGTTACAGGTTAAAAATTTGTTGTTTTACATTAACATTTTCACTCATTTTATACATATAGTAAAATGTACGAGTACTTGTTAAATTTAATTGTTGGTTTAAAAACGCACTTCTCGAACTATACAGCCTAATGTATTACGATAAAATATATAATCTCAATTTATCCGCTGTTATCTGTGTATTGTATTTTTATCTGTTTTCTTCTTCATTATAGATATAAAATTCAATATTGAAAAATATAAAAATACAATTTTATCATATCAATTCTCATCTTATCAATCACATGAATTCGTTGGGACTCGCAATAACTTATCTATTTTTAAAAACAATTTCCGTTTACGTGACAAAAATTTTAACAGTTCTGCTAATATACCAGTACATCATAATTAGATAATGATAAAAATAAAATACGATAGTATCAGTGCTCAATGGCTGCCTAGGTGGCGTAGTTGTTAGCGTGCTAGACAACAGAAAAAACGTTCCGAGTGTTTGATTCCCGGCTACGACCTGGAAATTATAATAAGTTGATACCGATCGTAATTGTTCCATAACCTTTATAACGGTAGTTAACCTATTAGCAGTAATTGCTAATGACCAAGCTGTTAATGCAACTTCATTACGGAAGCTGTTGATGAAAAACAAAAACAATTTGCCTCCATTCACTATCTAGCATGAGTATTTTGCAAAATTTGTAGGACAATAAAATGAATGGTAGGCCTACAATTTTGAAATAAGCCCGATAACAAATAATATACAGGGTGTTTCTCACAGTGTTACCGGCGCGTTCTGAGCTCATTGTACTAGCTAAAAAATGAAAAAAGTTCATATGAACGTAGGTCTGGAAATGCTTTGTTAGCGAGTTGCGTCTAGCGAAAGATTTCGCCCAGAATTTAGTACCCTTGGTGAAATTAAGACTAACTGTAATTCTGGGAATGTAAATTAAGGGGCGAGTTCAGTTGTTTCTTATGGTATTTGACGTGATAAATTGAATAAAATTAATCCCACAACTGTATCTCTCTTAGTTTTTAAGTCATATCACGTTTGGTGTACCATAACTTTGTTAAATAGGTAATAGACACACAGAATTTTAAAATAAAACTCGTAGAAAATTTAATTCTCAAAAATATCATGTAAATTATGCCAATTAAAAACAAATAGTAGTTGATGAAATTCTATAATTTAAATATTAAATTTTATTACTTACACTTACCGTATGAAAACGATGGAATATCAAATGAATTTTTTTTATTTCTTTGGGATGTATAAATTAGACTATATAATTTATGGGTTAGTACCAAAGAAAACATTAGAAAAAATCTATTTTCTCTATTATCGCGAATAGAACTCTTCAGGCATATTCCCACGATGCTGGTTTACTAGCTGCTACTGCTAGCAGGACTTACTAGTGCGTAGGTGACTGTTCCCTCGGAGCTTGTTAATTAATGCCAGTGCTCTGAAGACATACTTGAGTTGTGTTTTACTGTTAAAAGTACAGCTTACTAGCAACTAGCAACGTTTCCAAACGTTCACACCGAGCTACTTTACTAGTGCTAGTCAATTACGTGATCTTTTCTCCCGTACTAGCGCTAGTAAAATCAAACATGTTCAAAGTCACTAGCGCGCTAGTGAACACTAACGCTTTAACTGAACTAGCTGCTAGTTATTCGTCCCCATTACGCTATTTTACTAGTTGCTAGTCCACTAGCAGCGTCGTGGGAATAGGTCTTACACAGTCCAGCTGTGTAAAATTAAATAAATTCATTTATTATAATTACATTCGTTATTAGTTATTTCAAATCTTAAGACAATTCGGGGATCGAAGGCCTACTTTGCAATAAAACATGTTTGTAGGAAGCGTGGTTCCTTAATTAATTGTTTAACTGTTATATGCTGGGAGTTAAAAAACTCAAGAGTGTTCCTTAAATTAAAAAAAAATCTGTAACAGTTCAATAAAATCTGTAATACTAAGTTATCGATCTACGAAAAATTTTGTTTTTGTTATTTATGTTGTCAGAAATGTTTAGGGAAGTTCATAAAATTGAAAAATGAATTATTATATTCTTTCCGGTTTACTGATCGAATATTTTATTTACACGTGGGTGTTACGTGGCCAATATTTTTTGGAGGCGGGACCCAATGACCTGACATTCTTGTCAGATGTTTTATCTGTTTCTGTTCTCCTTCACTACTTCTAGTCCGTAGTAACAATATTATGAGCATAAATTAAGCACACACTCAAACGATTTCTTTAGTACGCATACGCACTCTCAGAAATGTACGGACAGGTGTGTTAACTTTTATGTAGGTACAAATTACTATTACAAGCAATGTTGGTATAGACTTTATAAGGATTTTTGTCAAAATAATTCAAACAACTAAATATCTTTTCCAGTTTAGGAGATTAAATCTTTAATTCTAAAATAACAGTGCCTTACAAAATTTTAGTTTTTGTTTTCTTAATCAGGAATCACTTTTACACAGTATAAATTTCCTCTTTCCAAAACTCCTTCATTCTTTCACTTTGTTTCTTCTTTTCTTCTGTCAATTTGACAGACACGTCACTTTGTTCCTGATATTTTTCCCAGTCTTTAATTATCTTCTTCTCTTCACGGGTTTGGCATTTCTACCAACATTTTGTTCCGGCACTTGTATTTTCTTTGGCCTGCCAATATATCTACTTCCCACTAGTTTGTATCTTCTTAATACACTATAGGCAAGCGGCTTTCTAGCATTCTATTTAAATGATCGACTCTTGGGCATGATACATTTTTATTTTTTCGTTAAGTGGAAAAATTCCCAATTCTTGCCTTATATCTTCATTTCTGATCCTGTCTTGTACAACCCTTGACAGATCTTAAGAATTTGATTTCTGCAGTTTGGATGTTTCTTTCTTCCCTTTTTCTCATCATCCATGCTTCACTGCCGTATGTCAAAGCTGGAACTGTCACAGTCTTATAAAACTTTAACCTTTCTGTGATTATGTTTTTAAAATATTGTGCATTTTAAGTCCTCTGTAATTTCCTCAACCCATTAGTGCATAAAGTTTTTTTCTGTAGGCTATATTTTATTTTTTTTTACCGAATATTTGTCAATCAGTTGTCATCCATATTAACAGAGAAAATGTGAGATTTTTTTTAAACTGACCTGAGTTTACAGCCTATCCGATAAACTGATGCTGCGCCCTTGGATTAGATGTACTTCAGTTACTTAATATTGTTAGACGTTCTGCTGTATATGACGTTTTTGTATTTACTTTTTTCCGTAACCATCATACGTGTACATAAAAGTTTTTACAACGCGGTACTTTGTATTAGCCTATACATAGTTGGTTATTTTTAGGTAAATTATATAACAACGTTCTTCACCCCTTTCTGAAAATATACCATTTGGTTACAATTCGGTCCAGGCACGTTGCCTTGATTTTGGTTTGGGGGGGCTGAGTCTGGAGAATCGGACCAGGGACCCTTGGCATATTAGTCTGTAATGCAATTTGAATTTCCGTTCGGGGGCTGAAGCCTTACAAGCCCCCTCCCAGGCTACATGTGTTGTGGTTAGTCTAGGTATATCTGCTTAAACTAGCTAATTCATTTTGGCTTTTTGGCCAATGTACGTAGCACCTAAAAGAGTCGGTAACTCTTTAGGTGTTTTCAGAAGAGAACTGCGTTTTTGGTATCCATGTTTTGAAATATAAGGAAAACTTACACTGTATTATTTTTTAAATTAATATTACTATTATTATTTTATGTCAAACAAACTAAGATATGGGACGTATGAAAATTCAAGTAAAATTATTCCATATATTCCAGTTAGAGAATCAATGGGAAAATAAAAATGAGGTATTTTCTGTTGTTGACCCTTCAACATAATGTGCCACATTTTGTGGATATTTCGTATGTTGGTAATGTTACGGTATTTTCAACGATGAAAACGGGAAAATGTTTAAAAAAATCATAATATATCAATATTTTTCAAGTTAACGTTTAAGTTTTTTTCTTTGTCAAGTTAACGTTAAACAATTTATTGGAAGTTTTTAAATTATTTAATAATATTTAATTTAATAATGTAAAATTAATTTAATGATGTCATGTACTCAATGAGTTTGCATTTTATTATTAGGCCTACACACAGTAACAATATTGAGAAAAAACAATGTATTTACCCGACCTATATTTAACCTTAACTTGAAGAATATTATGTAGGATTTTTGAAAATATTTTCCCCGTTTTTATCGTTAAACGTACTATAACATTACAAACGAAATATCCACGAAATGTGACAAATTATGCTTGGGGAGGGGGGGAGTAACAGAAAAGACCTGAAAAATAAGTGGTAGAATTCATTTCTGTAATTTATTTTAGTTCTGATGTAATGCCGAATTTGATGTATTTTGGTTTATTTGACACTGAACTGCACAAAATATTATATATTTTGACCTTGTACTGTATTTGGTAAATAGAAAAAGTAATAATTTAATCATATTAATACACGCAAAGTAAGTAACTAAATAGTACTATTTCTAAGTAAGTAATAAATAGTACTATTTCAGGTAGTAATAATTATTTCATAAATGCGACCGTTTTATTGAAGTAATTAATATTTTCAAATGCCGTTTAATAAGCTTTACGTTACAGTCATAAAAGTTTTAATGGCTACTTTAAGTTAGCTTTGGATAACTTTTATGGTAGTAGAAAATAAAATCGTATTTAATTAAATTTAGTATTTGTAAAGGTTGACATCTTTTATTTACAATAATCTGATTTGTATGCCTTGGTTAATGTCAATACTTTGAATAGGCTATTGTTTACGCTAGGTATTATTATTATTATTGTTCTGTTTCGTAATGTTTGTACAATAGGCGTACTGAATAATATTATACATATTTATTATTTAACTTCATTAAATTGTTAATTATTTATTATTAATTTCAAACATTTTTTTATATTGATTGTTTGTTTTAGTCTAGACTTGTATTTGACGGTATTGCAATTTCTTTTGTCAGTTTAACTCATCATGTTTTTATGTTTTTATAAGAAAATAATCACGTACATGTGTATTAGTTTTAAGGGAGAATATACCTTCAAAAAAAAAAATTTGTGTTGAAAATAGTGAAAATTTTTTATTGTCTTTGTGCGTAATACACAGACATTCTTTTTATTAAATCTAAATCGTGATTAAAAATGATTTCAAAATTTTATCCTCATCCCCTAAAATCAAGGTGGGGATCGAAAAGCAGCCATTATTTTCAAAAATCGTAACTTTTTTATGCTTTAGGTTAGGGTATATCAGAAATGCAATTGGTGTCAAATTAAAGAAAACATTACACTCTAGTGAACCTTGTGTGGTTACAGTAATCCTTCTACATATTTTCATTTAACTAAATATAAAACAACATAGCGAAAAACATTACAAAAACTAGAGGAACATTAAAATCTATTAGCAATTAACCTCCTCGATAACAGCAAAGATACTTATGAACTGAAACATTTTAAAGCATTGGACTTACCTTTACGATATTGTTAATCATTTTAATCTTTTTTTCTTCTTTTCTAATTCTACTACTTATCATTGTCATCTCATAATCGGCATCATTATCATTTTATCGTGGTCATTGTCATCTTCAATTTTAACAACTATGTGTTTCAAGATGTTGATTCACAGTTCATCTAGTTTAGTTTTATATATATTTTTTTTCACAGTTTAGTCTTTTTTGAAATACAAAAGTTTTTCCATTAATAGCAAAAAAAAAAAAATTTAAAAGAAGTTTTATTTTTAAAAATGATCAAACAGTGTTACATTTTGCATAAAAGGGGCCCTAGAAAATAAAATTTGTAGTAATGAAAAATATAATCTTGCAAATCGGTTCAGTAGGTCAAAAATTATGATTCCTACAAAATAGTAAAGTTTAGAATAGGTACTAAAATTGTTGGGAACCGATGTTTAAAGTATTATTATAAGAATTTAATACTACTTTCTACTATTTACTTGTAAATAGCATTGTACCCTCTACTTTGCTCCTATTTATACATGACTCGTAGAACTTATGATTATTAAAAAGGGGTTTCAAACTGAAACAAACTGCATTAAAACATTAAAATTCTTGTAACAAGATATTAAAGATTCAATTCGAAATTTTCACAAAAGAATTGTTTATTTTGCTACGATATTGCTTTCAATTTTATTTCTTTATTTTTGTAAAATGAATGTTATCAATTTAATGTGCTCTTTTGTTCTGACTAATTTCTCAACAAAAATACTGGAAACATTTTTTTTCTGATGGTAGACTCCACCCTTGATAGAAGTATACAGGTAGACACTTAAAACTTTATGTTTGATAATCTTCTCCTGTATTTTAATTGTAGCTTTTATGTGTCTGTTAGGCTTATACTTCGTGGTTACTTATGTGTCATTAAAACCGCTGTAAATATTGATTACTTATTTATGAGCTGTGAACATTTTTTATTGATCTTTAATTGCATTAATTAAAATCGTATTTTATGTTGTTAATTTTCGTTTCAATTCAATTTTCATGAATAGCCATCATATGCATTGATGGTCACGGAGTAGAAAGTTTATTTATCAGTAAAATCTGGACAAATTTTCTATAGATCTTAAAAATAATGTAAAAATGATAGTGGAATGGAATAATTGATTCTAGACCTAAAAAATTTGTTAAGTCAGTTGAAGTTATAGGAAATAAAAATATGAAATGTTTTAGTAAATTTGTAATTATAGGAGGGTCGTTTTTTCAACCTCTGATAGGCCATAAATAAAAGTGAATGTAGAAAAAATATTTTATTACTATAAGTTACGTACACTTATGGGTACTTTTCGACAGAACCATCTTGTTGAGGTATTTATCATACCCCAGAACAAACTTTCCTATACCCTCTTCATAAAATGTTGCTGCCAATTAATTTAAATGAGTCTTGAAATTTTCTTGAAGTTCCTCATTAGTTTAAAAGAGCTGCCCACTTCTAGCCTCTTCTTCAGTTCAGGGAAAAGTTGGAAGCCACTTGGTACTAGGTGGGGACTGTACGCTAGGTGATCAGCAATGTCAAGCAAACCTTCAACAATTAAAAGGTTATGGCTACCATATGTTGGGACCAAAAAAGGTTGCTTGTGGAGTTCTTGGAGTCAGTGACCACGATTAATGCAGCTATTTATTGTAAAGTTATGAAACCATTCAAAACAAGAGACGAGGCATGCTGACTTCTGGAATTGTTCTAGTCTATGACAACGCCCCTTCTTACAGTGCTGGTTGAACGAAATGGCTCCTAGAGCAATTACAATGGGATATTTTTGATCACCCGCGTGCAGTCCTGATCTCAGATCGAGTAACTTCCATCTTTCCCTGAACTGAAGAAGTAGCTAAGAACATAGCGCTTCCAAACTAATGAGTAGCTTCTAGACAATGTCAAGACTCATTTAAATTCATTGGTAGCATCTTTTTGTGAAGTGGTTACGTAAAAGTTTGTCTACAGGTACAAATGCCTGAATCGTCAAAGTGATTATGTCAAAAAGTAGCCACAAGTGTACGTAACTTTTATTGATAAAATATTTTCCTATATAAACTTGCCTTTTATTTATGGTGTATTAGAGATCAACAAAATGGGCCCTCATATTTTACAATTATTTGATCATATATTTATGATATTACAAGTAACTTATTAATTGTTGATTACATTGAAGCAGGTTTCTGTGGAATTCTATGTTATGTAGCATATTTTTAAATACTTTTTGGACTTTGATAACAGAAATATAGTTAGACAGTGGATCAGTATTACTTAGAATTATTTAAACAGACTAGTTTAAATTGTAATTTTTAATTTGTATCATTGCCAGAAAATCTGTTAAATACTAAAAATGTGTT
The DNA here is from genome assembly GCA_035578175.1 of Catonia carolina. Lineage (NCBI taxonomy): Eukaryota > Metazoa > Arthropoda > Insecta > Hemiptera > Achilidae > Catonia > Catonia carolina. The sequence goes on along the minus strand of JAQMRL010000001.1, from coordinate 100,997,034 downwards.
CATTTTAATGTTAGCTTTCACAACTAGAAAATATGAGTTGTCCAACCTTGTAAACAAAGAAATCCAATTTGTTTTGTATTCAAACAGGCCTGTATTATAGACGTTACAAAAATTAACTTGCAAAAATATATGTTAATAATCTAAATGGTGCAATTGCAGTGTTTGGTGAAAACATTTGCTACAAAATAACTAAGAACTGCTTGTCCATGTCCATAGTAGGATGATTCTTTTGTAGGAATCGAATCAAACTGCAGAAGGAATGATCTGCCGGAATTGTTGTACATTTCACATTATGGTATATTTCTTGTTATGTAATAGTATCATCATCATCATCATCATTCTCTTCATCCCATTTTCAAGTTTCCTTGGGTTAGGCTACATACAACTCTTTTCCATCTTCTATCACTAAACTATCTCGCCTTTATTGCTTTTTTAGCATCACATCTCTTTTTCAATTCATCCATAACTGAACCCATCCACTTCACTCAACTCAGTTTATCCCTTGGTATTTTTCCTTCCATCTCCAGTCCTTTTCAGCCGTCAACCCTACTCCATCTTATTTTCATGACCAAACTATCGTAGCTTTGTCTGTTCAACTGTCCTTTTCCAGTTGTTCCCTAAGTAACTACTTTTTACTCTTATCTTTTTTGTTTTCCTAGTGTACTCCTCTTGGACTTCAGTTCTGTCACCTGCAATCTTTTCTCTACCTTCCTTCCATTTGTCCATGTATCCGCTGTATAAAATAAATTATACAAATTTTGTTATACATTTAAAAATTTTATATTATTTTATGTCATTACAACATACGAGGGTGGTCTGAAAAGTTTCCGACCTAACAAAGATACAAGACATTTTTTCCGAAATTTTTTTTTTATTTTTCAACATAGTCTCCTTGTAACTCTGCACACTTCTTCCCGCGTTGCTCCCATCTCTGCAACCCGTCCAAATAGTACTCGGCGTTTTTTTCTGCAAAATAGTTGTTCACGAAGGTGATTGCCTCTTCATTTGACGAAAATCTCTGTCCTCCGAATGCAATTTTTAGATGAGAGAACAAAAAGAAGTCGCTTTGGGCTAGATCTGGTGAGTAAGGCGGATGATCAAGCAGTTCAAACCGTAATTCGTGGATTTTCGCCAAAACAACCACTTAGGTGTGAGACGGTGCGTTGTCTTTGTGAAACAGGATTTCTTTTTCTGCAAATGTGGCCGTTTTTCTGCAAGTTCTGCCTTTAGCTTGTCAAGTAATGATGCGTAGTATGCCTGTAATGGTTTTTCCTTTTTGAAGATAATCGATTAAAATAACTCCTGACTATCCCAAAAAACAGTCGCCATCACTTTCCCAGCCAAAAAAACAGTTTTTGCTGTTTTTGGAGCCAGTTTCCCCTTTGCAGTCCACTGTTTGGACTGTATTTTTGTTTCAGGCGTATAATGGTGTATCCAAGTTTCATCTACAGTAATTATTCGGCGCCTAAACTCAGATTCATTGCACATAAACTGCGCCAACAAAGCGTTGGAATGTTCATTCGAACACGTTTTTTGTCTTAACGCGAGCAAACGCGCGGACAGCTTTCTTATGCCTAAATGTTGATTTAATACATGACAAACACATTCTCTTGACAGGTTCATAACCTCTGTTATCTCTCTCACTTTAATTCGGCGGTTGTTTAGCACCATTTTGTGAACTTTGGCGATGTTTTCGTCGGTAGTTGCAGTTTTTGGACGTCTCGAACATTCATTATCTCCCAAGCTCTTACGGCCACTTTTTAAATTCAGCTGCCAAAAATTTCACTGTGGTAAATGATGGTGCAGAGTCCCCATACACAGAATCCAACTCATCTTTGATTTGCATAGGTGCACTGCCTTTCAAAAACAAATATTTAATGACAGCTTGGTACTCGATTTTGTCCATTTTCACCAAAACACTCACATCAACTCACTCAAATGAGTGTTACATAACAACTGCACGTCCAAAATGACTGAAACTTTGGTGAGTAACTCTCAGCAGATGAACAACAAAATTCACAAGCTTTTATTCACGAGTGCTGCCATCTTCACGTTGAGGTCGGAAACTTTTCAGACCACTCTCGTATATGGCATATAAATATTGTGTGTGCAAATAAAACACATTCTGGAGATGTGTAATCATCTATTTCAAATTTAGGTAGTAGGCTTCTCAAAATAATTTTAATCAGTTGAACTCTCTGGTAATGATATGTTCCTTTATTACCATCACATTTTTGGTCTGTAATTACAAAATTTCAGTTATTAGTTTCATCACAGAAGCTTCTTGCTATGGATAGATCAAAAAGCTTTCTTCATACACAATACTTAGCTCTTATCAGTAATTTTTAAACCCTCCCTTGTAAAGGAAAAGTTCAGCATTTTATAATTAGGATCATTGCTTGCGGTGACTTTTAGTGCAAATTTGTGTTGCTGGGATAAACTATGAAGGTATCTTGTTAGTTATAACTGGTTTTTGTAAAATTATGTTCTCAGACTTACATGATTTGAAGATTTATTTGTAAAACCTCACCTGTTGAATGAATTCATAAAAAATTTCTTATCATTAACAAAATTTTTTTGAATTTTTGTGAATGATATTTCTTTAATTTTTATTCTGTGTGAACAATTTTTAATTTTTCAATTATTCATTTATTTTGGTGTAGTGGTTAATATTTTTGTGTATTTTCTTTTTGCAGAAGAAAGCTGTTGGAAGTGACCTGTATGAACAAGTTTTTTACTCTCTAGATCTCATAGAAAAAGATTATTTTGGGCTACAATTTACAGATGCCAACAATGTTCAGGTAAAAGCAATGTAGACTTCTTATTTTTTTTAAAATTGTGGTTACTGTTAATCATGTTTTTTTATAATCGTATTATGTATTACGGTGAAATCTTTGTTTTTATTAGTATTATTTTCTTTTAAAAAGTTTATTTATTCAGCTATGATTATTTAGAAACAACTCATATTAAAATAGTGGCCTTGAAAGTAACCACATGTTCTGTTTTTAATAGAAATAGGAAATTAAAAACAATTTCTGTGTTACTTTTAAGGTATCAACATCAGAGATGATGACCTTGTTACTTCTTCACAATCAAGCAGAATTGATATTTTTATTTTGTACCCAAAATTTTATAAGGCTTTATAAAAGTTTTTCAATTTTCTATAAGAACTTGTAGTAAATCAACTGGACATTTTGGGGCTGTAAGGCTTAAGTTTAAAATTAAATTGAAAAACAAACAGTTTTAGATTGGAATCATATAGATCATTTAACGTAGTCTCTGTGAGTGTGTAGGCCTACTTTGTGAACTACCTCAATTATGGATTTTTTAAAATTTCATATGTTCGTTTCAGAAGATGATAGTAAATGACTGGAGAGTCATACCAGGAAATGGCAAACTCGTAAATTTATATAAAACATTTTAAAACTACTTCCCTTACATAGGAGAGATACAAATTGTATCTTTCATCCCTTACAGATAGATAGCAGATGACAAAAAGTGAGAATAAGAGCACAGTAAATACTGTGATTATACCCGCATGCCGGGTAGAATGCCCACCACAGTATGTATTCTGTTCCGCACTGAAAGTGTTAAATGTCAAACTGTTTTTGACTAGATTTAATAAATATTATAGGCGTACTTTTAGAGCCTTTTCACATGGCATGGCCACGACCACGTTTTCCAGTAATTAGAATGAGTAACTTTAGATGGAAGTGGCAGCCACGGCTACAAAGACGGGTGTTTGGTCTGTGGCTGCTGCGTCACCATTCTGGTGACGAGTGGCCACGTTGTACATTACAGTGAATAGGTCTGTTCATTCGAGTCATAACACTTGCCGTGGCTGGTGAAGTTACAGTCTTGTGCAAATTAATGTAAACAATAGTATATTTTCAAAAATAATCAAATTTATTACGTATAAACAACGTAGTATTAAGGGATTTTTAGTATTCAATAAATGTCGTACTCGCTTTTTAATAACTTTCAGTTACTTTAGACAATGAATTTATAAATTTTTTACATATTTCTTTGATTTCATGATCATGAAATCACAGCACAAATTATCTTTTCTTTGGTAATGCAGTATATTTTTCTTAATCTTTTCTTCACAAATGCCCACAAATTTTCAATTGGGTTCAAGTCTGGTAAATTTCCAGGCCAACCCAAACACTTCAAAGAGGTCTTACCCAAATTGTTCTTTGCCTCCGCCGTTTCATACGATGCCACCACAACAAAATAGCTTCTTCAACATCCATTCCGTTCAATATCTACAACGAAACTGGCCTGGCCAGGTAGCTTCCACACGACTAATCACTTCCTTTTTTGGCAACGTGGCCACGCTGTGTGAAAAAGCTCTTACTTACTTTACATTCTGAAATGTACATTTTTTTATCTTTTCAATTTCGTAGCCATACCACACAGGATACCACAAAGGTTTCATTTTCTGATGGCCTAATTGTATAAACTTGTTTTAGGTTACCTTTTTTTTACTGTGAAAGATAAATAAATATTTGTGAGGGGATTCTTAGAAACAATATATTTGTGGTTTTGTGGAGCTGGATGTTTACAGGTGAAAGATAGTGCAATGCAAACTGCTACTCTAAAGTGATGAGTCATGACTATCATAAAGCCACCCAACCATAAAATTATTGCATGTAACATAACCCAGGGCTTTGCACAACATAATTCAACCTGTTATTTTGTTGTATGTAGGTTTTTGCAATTTATTATCATGTTATTGAACTGATATTTTCATTATGATCGATTAATCTGTAGCAAGTTCTCTCAATAAATAAGCCGATTAGAATAAACTTATGAACTAAACTATTTATTCTCTTTAATTTGTTTTATCTTTTCTTTTTTTTAGCATTGGCTGGATCCTACTAAGGCAATTAAAAAACAAGTAAAAAGTAAGTATACATTTTTTGTTTGTCATATTGATTGCCAGGTAATAAAATTTTTTTAGTGATGGTATCATTTTTAAACAAAACATTTTGTCAGTTTTAAATTGTTTTACAGGTTTTTTCTAAAATTTTGTTGTTTTAGAAGTGCTATATTTATTTCTGTTATTCAAGCGAAGTATGCTTGGTAAGACAAGAAGGAATAAAATATGTTGTTTCGGTCATTAGCCGAAAGGCTGGTTTGAACCTCTAGAGGCATAAAATGAGGAGTGAGGTGGTTTACAATGCCTTCCTCACAGAAAAGAATGCTTATCACCATGCCAGGCTCTCCGAAAAGCATCTATTTTTCACCCTGCAAATGACACCTTCACTTCATTCACCACAGGATCTAGCTGAATAATGAAATTTAGTACTTTCAGAGTATATAACTGTGATTAATGTCTTTTACACCTCTTCCTCTTCTGTTCTTTAACTTCATATAATCAACCATGTGATAGAAACATTACTATTTTTTGTAGCCTTGGAACTAGCAGATCAAGTGCAAATAATTTTACACTCTACCTACTTGTTATGGGCAGATAAAATATGAAATAGTGTGTAAGGAAGAAACATAACTATTTTTTGTAGCCTTGGAACTAGCAGATCAAGTGCAAATAATTTTACACTCTACCTACTTGTTATGGGCAGATAAAATATGAAATAGTGTGTAAGGAACAATTTGGGAATGGATAGCCAGATAAATGGAGGATTGAACAGACAGAGAAATAATGGTTTGGTCATGTCAGTTGGATAGAGGAGGATTGTCTAAAAGGATGTTGTGTGGAAATAGAGGGAAAATATCAAGGGGTAGGCGAAGAATTAAGGGGATAGGTTCAGTTATGAATGAATTGGGGAAAAAGATGCGTTGGCAAGAGAGCAATGGTGGAGAGATGATTCAGCAGTAGTGAAAGAGAGGAGTTGTGTTGGGCCTGACCCGAGTAAAGTTGGAACAGAGATAAAGAGGATAGTGATTTCTTTTTGTAGTCAATTTTGGTTTCTGGGTCTATGAGTTTTTTAAAATATATTTTGTTAAATGTTTACTTAGAACATACTAATTTGTAGAAAAATGAAGGAAAAATGTGTTGTGTGTATTTATTTTTTACATTGTACTTCAGAAAGGTCATGATATTTATGTAGGCCACTCGTTTTATATTACGAAATGTTTATTAAAGGGTTTAGATTATACATTTAGTAACAATAGATAATTGTTTAGATGTTCATTGTCCTTAAACATTTTATTTTTGTATTTTATAAACATTATTATTAATTAATATAATTATTGTTTCAATTCCCTTTTTCCTTGCATACCAAAATAAAAAAAAAAAAACAAGAGATAAATGATATTGTATTTCTAGTAGGTATTTACTTCTTCAATGAATATCTAGAGTGCTGTATGAATAAATTGGAGATAATCTACAAACTGTTAATTCCTAATTGTGCCAATAAAATACTTAGTTTAGTTAACTTGTTGGTGTAAAATATAGAACTTTGTTGTTTCTGTCAATTCTAGTTTTTTATACCGAACTTAATTTTTATTAATTCCTAATTTTGCCAATAAAACATTTCTCTTTGTTTAGAACACACGTGTTATCAAGAGTGATTTATAATTCACTTTTACTTTCTTTCAGAACTTAAAAATTCCTTTTAAGTGTACAAAATTTAAATTCCTTTTAAGTGTACCTTTTTTTGTGTACATGTATTAAATTTTTATTGATAACAAGGATCAAGTACTAATTTTGAAATAAATGTAAAAATATGTAATTTTTTACTCACCTGTTACTGCTATATTACTTGTTTTTTTACTGTTTTTGTATAATTGTACTTTCTACCAACATGTTTCGGTGTACCCACCATCAGATGACATAAAATTGAAACTTAATTTTTTTTAAATTTATTAAAATTTTCAGAAGTTGTATCTTCAGTCATTTTTATTAAACTGAACTAAAGTTAATGCATTAAATCTGTTAAAATAATAAAATTAAAACTGAAATTAATGTATTTGTGTTGTGTTTTATTTTTTCAAATATTTATGTGACTAATGAAGTCAGTAGAGTCAATGACATGTAGGTAACTATAGGCATCCGTAGAGAAATTGCAGTTCAAGTGTTCCAAGCGTCAACTGTAGTAGAAGAATTACCCCCATTGAAATCCCCATTGGAATTGTAGTACCATTGTTGTACTTTGCAGTGGAGACTCAGCAAGAGAATATTTGATGTTAACACAGTAGAGCAATTCTGTAGTGGGGATTTACCCCAACTTCCTGACGCATGCGCACTGGGACTGCAACATCCTACCGCTATAGCTATAAAAGGAGTTGATATTAATATAGAGTTTATCTGATGTCTTGAGCCAGCTGCACAATTGGGAATGATCTGCTTACTTTTGCATTAGAGTTCTGTTCTTAATTGGAACCAACCTATGGAAGTGTTGCCATTACTTTAATATTACTGTAGATTTTCGTTGAATTATTCTGTATAAATAATTTTGTCTTATTGAAATGGAATAATGGGATGGAATGGTATCATTTTATACCATCATGATCAGAAAAGAGGTTAAACAAAAATAACTAAAATAAAACTGTATTTAACACTCTCAACCATTTTACAATTTTTTTACACTTATAATTACAGGATTGCAATTTGTTTGATGCAGTTTTGTGATGCAGGCACAGTTCAATAATAAACTAGTCTACATCATAAAGAATTGACTCTACAGAATAAATGTAGGATGAATTAAGAGGCTTTATTTCATTTTGAGCGCAGCTGACTCGAGCCATCAGACAAGCTCTACAAATCTCATTTTCTTGTAAATTTGGTCTCTGTAGATTCTCCTTGTATAGCCATATAATATTTTGGTTTGTTTCCTAGGATAAAGTAATTTATTGACATTTATTTGTATCTATTGCTTGTAGTTACTTTTAATATTCCTAGCGTTATAATGCTATTAAGAAATAACAGTTTGTTGACACTATTAACACCCTGTACATTTCCTGTTTTTTTGTCGTTATAAAACTGAATTTTTTACACTTTTCGTTGTTTTATTGTATGTGGGTGCAGCTGCTTGTTGTATTTTATCATTAGGTACTAGCATTTTCCATGTGACTGCCTCTGTCAAGGTAGAAGGTTGCAGATAGCATGTCATGCACTGCTGGGTTCCTCTTACTATTTTATAACACTTGCTCTTTTTTAAATTGATAATTATTATTCGGTGCTATGGTTGATTTTCCAATGGATGGGTTCGTTGTATTTTCTTGCATTATTTTTGTCCACTTTTATTTTTTCTATGTTCCCTTTCAAGGAAAATCTTATTTTTTTACTATGAACTTTTTAATCAAATTATGTGTTACAAAATTGAATTAGTTTTATCATTAAGAAGCTAATAAATCTAAAAGAAATAATTAACTGTTTGCAAACTGCTTTTATTTACAAGTGGCTCTGATATCAAGAATAATTAGAAATTAGGTTAGAAATTTCAGAAAACAGCAGTTTTTAATAGATTAATCTTTATAGATGGAGCATGGCTCCATCTAGATGATCTGGATGGAGCATGGCTCCATCCATATAGATGTGAGAACCATGGCTCAGGCAGGTAAAATACAAAATGCTTTTAAAAAAATGGAACGTTTGGATCTTAGGGTGTTGGGAATAAGCGAAATGAGATGGCCAGATGCAGACTATTGTGATATTGAGGACTATAGCGTGTTTTACTCTGGAGCTCCCCAAAAATATGAGCATGGAGTTGGAATCATCATGCACAAACAAATTGCACTAAATGTCTCTAACTTTTTACCAGTCAATGAAAGAATAATGCTTGTTCAAGTAAAAGCAAAACCAGTAAATGTGAATATCATACAGGTATATGCACCCACAGGTGACCATGATGAGGAAGTAATAACAAATTGTTATGGTCAATTATCATCTCTTATAAAGAATATTCCTAAGAATGAGGTGCTAATAATAATGGGTGACTTCAATGCAAAGATAGGTAAAGGAAGATCAGGAAACAGCATTGGTCCCTATGGCCTGGGGGAAAGAAATGGATCAGGGGAACAACTCTGTACTTTTGCCGAAGAGAACAGGTTGGTTGCAGTGAACACATTTTTTGAACTACCTCCACGTAGATTATATACTTGGAAATCTCCAAGAGATAGAAAGGAAGGTGCAATTATACGTAATCAAATTGACTTTATAATGGTTAATCAGAGATATAGAAATAGTTGCAAAATGGCCAAAACATTTCCAGGAGCAGATATAGACTCAGACCACAATCTACTGGTTGCAGAATTTAGAATACAGTGGAAAAAGCTGAAAACAAAACAAACTCAACAATCATACAATAGAAGGAAAATTCAAGATCCAAATGTGAGAATGCAAATAAAAAATATGCTCAATACTGCTCTAATTGTAGTGAAAAAACAGCTAAGAAATTGATGACAAAATACAAAAAATGGTGGATGTCACAACAAAAATAAAGAAGGATATATTAAGAATGGATTTGGACAAGAGGAAATCGTGGATGAGTGACAAGATTTTGAGGTTGATGGAGGAGAGGAGAAGGAAGAAAATAGAAAGAGACACTGAACAATATGTGTTCATCAACAGACAAGTAAGAAGAAAAATCAGAAAAGCAAAAGAACAGGAACTCAAAGAAAGATGTTGTGAGATTGAAGTAGCTCAGGCTAAGTATGATACATTTGGAATGCACAAAAAGGTTAGAGAAATAACAGGGAAATATAAGAAAAGATCAGTGGGTGGGATGGAGGATGATAAAGGAGAGTTGATTGTGGATGTAGAAAAGATGAAATTGGCATGGCAGAATTATGTTGAAAAACTTTTTTCAGACCAAAGAACTGAATACCACTTACCACAAGAGTTAACAGGTCCAGATATTCTCTTGGAGGAAGTTGAAGCAGCCCTATTATCCACTAAAGACTGGAAAGCAGCTGGCCCAGATGGCGTTCAGTCAGAAATTTTGAAGGTTTTTGATGATGAGTTCAAGAAAGAACTGACTACTGTTTTCAATAAAGTATATAATAGTGGGTACATACCCAAGGTATGGCTGAAATCAGAGTTTATAGTTCTACCTAAGAAACAGGGTGCTAAGAAGTGTAGTGATTATAGAACAATTAGCCTCATGAGCCACTTGTTGAAATTGTTTTTGAAAATTATACACCGCAGACTTTATAGGATATGTGAAGAGCAAGTATCGCCTACACAGTTTGGCTTCATGAAGGGTATGGGAACAAGAGATGCACTTTTTAGTACACAAATTCTTTTTCAACGTTGCCGGGACATGAATTGTAATGTATATGCTTGTTTTATTGATTATCAAAAGGCTTTTGACAAAGTTCAGCATAACAAAATGATGGAAGTCCTGCACGATAGTGGAATTGATGGTAAAGACTTGCGTATAATTAGAAACCTCTATTGGAATCAATCTGCATATGTCAGGATTAACCAAGTGAAAACAGAGGAATTGGAAATTCTCCGTGGGGTCCGACAGGGCTGTATATTGTCGCCACTCATATTCAATTTGTACTCTGAGGCTATTTTCCAAGAAGCATTAGAATGCTTGGATGTTGGTATACTATTGAATGGAGAACGAATCAACAACTTTAGATATGCCGATGATACTGTCATTTTTGCAGACACCTCACAGGGACTTTAACTGTTGATGAACAAAGTGGCTGAAGTTAGTGGGAAATATGGTCTGGAAGTCAACAGTAATACAACAAAAGTCATGATAGTAAGCAAGCAGAAAATTGACAATCTACATTTCACTATTGATGGCAAAGTTGTGGAACAAGTACCAACATACGTTTACTTGGGCACAGTGTTAAATGAGCGGTGGGACCATTCTCAGGAAATAAAGGCCAGGATTGAAAAAGCCAGATCAGCGTTCAACCAAATGTCAAAACTGTTCATGACACACAACTTGAACCTTGAATTGAAAATTAGACTACTTCGATGCTATGTATTTTCCATCTTGCTATATGGAGTAGAATCTTGGACTCTTAGTGAAGCAACAGCAAAGAAACTGGAGTCATTTGAGATGTGGACCTACAGAAGAATCCTGAGAATATCATGGACAGATAAAATATCCAATGAGAGAGTTCTTCAAAAACTAAATAAAAAGACTGAAATAATGTACACAGTCAAAAGAAGAAAATTGGAATACCTAGGACACATCATGAGAAATGACACTAAATACAAGCTGTTGAAATGCATAGTGCAGGGGAAAGTGCATGGCAGGAGAGGCGTTGGGCGAAGGCGAATATCCTGGCTGAAAAATTTAAGGACATGGTTTTCAGTATCCACCCCTGAATTGTTTAAAGCGGCTGTCAACAAAATCAGCATTGCCAGAATGATTGCCAACATTCGGTAACGGATAGGCACTGGAAGAAGAAGATGGAGCAAGTGATAGATTTATAAATTTTTTGTAGTGTGTTCATTTTGAGTTAGGTTTAGAGTTCTTTATAGTTTACTAAAATTTTATTTAAATTGAAGGCACAGGTTGGGAAACAGGTTTAATTCCCAGCTATTTTTAAGTTTATTGAAACAATTATATAAAAAAAGTAAACATAATCTTAATCTTGTGAATTTCTTTTTATGTTATCCATTAAAATAATGTGAATTGAAATGTCTCATTGTAAATCAGATGGAAAAATCTGTAATAAAATAGTTTATGTTACTAATATTATAGTTAAACTAATTGTTTTTCAAATAATAATTTAAAAACAAAGGATTGTAATGGCAAGTAGACGTTAAGTCATATTTATTTAGTTTTAGTGTAGTTTAATATCAAAGTAGTAATTTTGCGACTGACATTTAAAAAATACAACTCATGTAATAAAAGACTATTTGACTACCTTGATTTTTTTGACTTAAGCAGTGACAACTCAATCAAATTATGTTTAAAAATTACTAATAAGTCTGTATATACTCACAAGTTTTTGATACAAATATTGATCCTTCTTTTTTCCTTTTTCCTTTCATTATTATTAAAATATGCTGTTGTTAACTAAGCATTGATTACTGTGATATATTCTTAAAAAAATGATGGTTTCAAAATATGGCAATTAAATATTTTGTTCTATGTGCACTGCATTCAAACTTATAAGCTATCTTTTTTGCTCATTTATATTTAAAACAGTTTACATAACAGATTCCTAGGTTAAATTTTGAAGGTGTGCTCTTTTATACTTTATTTCTATTTTGTTTATATTATAATGTATTCTGTAGATTATAATTACGTATTTACAACACTCACAGAAATGTTGCTTCTAGGTATCCATCATTATTTTTGCTATGTCTAAGGAATAGCTTTTTACAGCTTGTGTATTTGTGAATATTTTCTTTTGTTATTGTTTAAAAATGATTCTTGCTCAAATGACGAGTAATAGATGTAAATTTAAAATTTTGTTTTATCAAGATTTTCGTATAGTTAGTTATTAAAACAACTATATTGTAATGCATGACTTTTTTTGTGTAGATAACGTGTGGGTACTTGCTATCAAATTCATTGTCTGTAATTCAACGAACACTTATAAGAAAATTGTTACCTTGAATGCCATTAATTATACAAAATAAATTATTGTCTTACTTCATGATTTTAAATTAATGGTGAAATTTAATTTTGTATTTAACTTTCTGTTTTTATTTTCACATGGTAATTAATGGTGTCGTTTATGTTGTAATATGATTCGTAAAATGCAAACTTTTGTTATGACATGCACGTGAGTTTGGTCTGTGAGAATAGGTATTCTAGCCATTGTAAAAAGATAAAATAATAAAATGGCCTTTACAATTGAATGGTTTGATTTTAAATGTTAATGTAAATACCATAATCGTCTTGCTGACTTTTAATGTTAAATTAATAACTGAATAAAACTTAATCTTTATCATGTATAATTTGTGTTTCTGTTAAATTTTAATAAATAAGTTACAAGTATTGATTACTAGATAATTTACTCGTAGGCTAAATATATTATGTCAAGTTCAGTTTAAAAATTGTTTGTATTACTGCCTCCATTCCATGTTGTGCTGGGTTACTTTGCACAAGTCTTGGTTAATGATGGTGTTGGTGCGACTTTCAATAACTAAAACAATATATTTGGGATTACAATGTTAGAATCATTTAAGTTCGAATTTTGTAATGGTTTTAACACTTAACTTTATTTACAGTTGGGCCACCTTATACACTGAGGCTGAAAGTGAAATTTTACTCGTCAGAACCTAATCTTTTGCGTGAAGAGTTAACAAGGTATCAGTTTTTTCTACAGTTAAAATTGGATTTACTAGAAGGGCGACTCGAGTGTCCTGACAACACAGCCATTGAACTAGCAGCTTTAGCTTTACAATGTAAGTAACTATAAATATGTTTGTTTTTAAAATTATATCTACATGTTGGTAATGTTAATCGATTGTTAAAATATCTACTTTTTGTTCTTGGACTCTTGTTCTCTACAAGAGTTTATTTTTCATTACGACTAGGTCACTTAAAACAGTTGCAGTGTTTTGATTTAACTGTGAAAATATTTCTTTAGAAATGGATTATCAGATACATATATCACAAAAATCCGTTACCAATTATGGACTGCAACTTAAGTAGATGAATGATAAACTGGTTTATTTATTCATACAGATCACTCTTTATGAAAGTTTCTTTTAAGCTTTGATTTGTCTTCCTGATCTGTTAATGATTGGTAGTTACGCCATTTATTCAGTTTTTGTTTTTTACTTTTACTCATACGGGTTTGAACAGGAGTAACCATGGATTGTGTTCATGAATGACTGTCAGTTGGTCTACTTACTAACTCTTCCCACTGGTGTTTCTTAATTTCTTGTAGTGCCTATCAACTGACTGGGTTGGTCTAGATTTACAGTTTAATTAACTATACTGTATTCATTGAGTGTTGAAAGTAAGTTGTTTATGTTAAACACTGTTTCAGTCTTTGATTGTTCATATGATTTACTTACTGCCAGCGTAAAAGGTTACATGTAGAATTCATTCACAACATTTATTTGATATAGTAAGCTATCATTCTGTCTATAAAATATATGCCACATGTAGATTGTTTATCAAAAACAGCCATATGTGAATTAGGACTCCCATTATAATGTTGAGTGCATTACTGTCATCTTGGCCAGGAATCTCAGGTTTGATTCCCGAGTAGGTTTGGCTTTTTTGAACTATCACTCTTCATCATCTCTGTATTAGCAATAATTCGCACTGTAGTTGGATGTGAAACAAAAAAAAGGGAAAAGTAATTTCTGGTTGAACAAACTATAGGTAAGTAACTATAACAGAACACCATAGTAAAAAATTTCCTATGCGCAGGCGCCGACTAAAGACTGGGGAAGGGTTCCTATTGTTTGTGATAGTTGCAACAGTGTCAGTGATAATTAACAGCTGGATCAATAGTAGGGGAATACTAATGATGCAGAGAGGAGTGGGAGAGGCAAAATCAGAACAAGCAGCGAAAGCCATGGGATCCAAGATTTTTTTTAAATTGTGTAATAATACATTACATTATACTGTATCTAAAAAAAATAATTTTGGAAAAATATTTCTTCCAGCTACCAATACATAAAAAAACTGTTTAATATTTGAGAAATAAAAAAAAAATCTATAAAAATGTTGATGTGGTTCAACCAGGAGCTTTACAGAAGATAGGGTGATGTCGTAAGTAAAATGATTGTAATGGTTTTGAAGAAATGTCATATACACTTAGTTAAATTGTTATACTACATTTACTGTGTATTTAAACACTCATTTTTGTAGAGTACATAAGTAGTTTCTTTTTGTTGCATGTTAAGAGGATATTAATATAAGTGATGTTGAAATTACTTTGCCGATCTCAGCATTATTTTGTTATTATTTCAAGTCTTTTGTAATTCATATTGTTACTAGCCTTTAGCCTTGCCCAGTCAGTCAGCTGATAGTAGGATGATATGGTTAAGTAAAGATGGTTAGGGTAGTAAGTGTGTATGGTGACCACCTTGCAGCTAGTTCATTTTCTCATTGATGATTATACAGTTTTTTTTTAATGCACTAGAATACATGACAACAATTTTGTTAGAATCTGAGTCAAAAATTATGAAACATAAGGGAAGTAAATATTATTAATGGTATTTCTTTTGTTTTAGCTGAACTTGGTGATTATGAAGATGGATATCATACACCAGCCGTCATATCAGAATTTCGTTTTGTTCCTAACCAGACAGAAGAAATGGAAATTCAAGTTCTGGAAGAATATCAGAAATGCAGGCAAGTTTATTGTTATTGTAATTTTAATATTAAAGCCTGTTTTGTAATTAACTTATTGGACTATTGAGAACTCTGTATGCATTCGCTTTTTTATAATTTTTATTTAGTAAAAAATACCTTTGTTTTCCCTTTTTACCTTGTACGCCAATTAGTTTCTTGGATAATGGAAATCAGTGTCCTCACACAACTTGAAACTACTAAGAATCACTTTTGTTTCTACTTTATTTGATTTCTATTGATGATAAAATAAAAATTTACAAAAGAGTTTGTTTCTGAATATATATTATTTTTAAATTTCTGTCAAGTACTGATGTCTGGTACTAATAAAATGTATACATTTTGGTTGTTTTTCTTTGTAATTAAACTTATCGAGTTTGTCATTAGCCCTCATCAGAATCTGTTAAAAAAACCCAATCAGACTCACTGTGAACATAAACACTGGAGTTGTCAGGAACAATTAAATTATATCTGTTAATGCTTCGTCAGTTAAAATTCAAACGTAGCATATACCCAACTGCTGAGGGTTTACAATGGCCTTGGACAGTTAAAAATACAAAATATATTTGAGTTTTAATAGGAACTATGTCTAACGTCAGACATTTTAAACACATTTGCTAGGCGTAAAGGGCCCACTGCATGTGCGATAAGAACACAAACAATTGAAAAAAAGCAATGTACATACTAAAACTTATTCTGTTAAAATATTTAACTAAATAGTCAAATTTGTTGAAACCATGTATTATCTTTTCAGACTCTAAAGTGAGTCATGAATCCTCTTTAATTCTTTCTTTCATTTTTAATATTTTTCTAAACTGTCTGTATCTTGTGCACTCTCCCAAAATGTGTTTAACAACAAAAGGTCTACAACAGTTTCCGCGCATTGGTCTATTGATACCAGATAGCATCAATCCAGAGGTCAACCAGGTACAGTAGTTATAGGATACAGTGACCTCCAAGTAACCGGATATCTCTAGCCACTGTAAGCGATAATCACTTTAACCGATGGCCTTTTCTTGTAGCAAAGGTTCAGTTACGGTCATGTTGTTTGCCCATTGCGAAGTAAACCACAAAAAGAGCTTCTACTACGTCTTTTTTTGACAAGTCGAAGTCTCTTAGATTTCTCTTCACCTTCATCAAAACTATTCTGAATTTTGCCCCTGTTTTTCCAAATTGTGGTTATTATGGAGTGTCCAATGTTGAACTTCCTTGCAATATTCTCATTCGTTTCACCGTTTTCCAAATATCATATAATGTGCACTTTTCCATCACTGTAAAATGTCTACCCGATAACGCCTTATTTATGTTTGTGTGAAACACAAAAGCAGCGAACACTATTACGAATAATGGACGGGTAAACACAAAAAATATGAACTAAACTTGAGTGAACAGGATAATAAAACTGTGGATCAGTGCCGTATTTAAGACACAGAAAGAAAGGATAGACCTATTAGTAATCAGACTTCCGACATGAACTACTGTAAATGCATGTTGAGACTAACGCTATAAGGAAAAACTATGTTAAAATTAGACAAAACAATGAGTTACACACACGCTGACTCATATGGTTTTTACTAAAACTGATATGTAATTTTAACTGATGTCACTGTAAACGATATGTTTTACATTGGCCGCAATAGCGAACCAACCTTTTCATCGAATATTGGTCACAATAAGTGATAGGTCATTGTATTTGATGTTACTGTATGCAATAACTACTCTATGTCCTACCTATAATCTCATTATTACCATTGTTTCATTTCTTGTCAGATTAGTCCCATGTTCACATTTTGATTAAGTATCCTTATCTTCATTTAACTTAAGTTGTTAATGGTATGCAGCTACATAAACATTTTGGTTTTTACTATTAATTAGCAAAACTTTTCTGGAGATTTAAATGTATATTTACTTGTTCCACAAATTTTGTACCAGATTAAAATATTAAACCGTGTTGTATTTTACATCATATGAAACAAGTATAACTTATAAAAGTTAAGTAAGCGTGATCACGTGATGCGCAGTAGTTCATTTTAGGTGTTGTTGGCCTAGCTTATAGTATAATGGAGGGGGAATGTTGGGTCTCTGGCGCGCACCCTCCCACGTAGCATACCAGTTGCTCTGTTGACTTCACACTGTTTACTTGTGTTGTGGTCTACATTTCCACAGTTTTCATAAACAGTATTTTTCAATACTCTTCGTCGTTTCTTAAACAGTATTTTTCAATACTCTTTACCGTTTCTCAAACAGTATTTTTCAATACTCTTCGCCAATTATTAACCAGTATTTTTCAATACTCTTCGTGATTTCTTAAATATTTTTCGCAATGCCTCAGCCAAGATCGAACTGCAGGTTAGGACGGGGAGTGGCTTTAAATAGTCAAACTAAATGTGTAATTATGATTGTGTACAAAAAGATTACTGAAGAAAACCCAGAAATGTTACGGTTAGAAATTCAAGCTCGTGTGGCTGACCTTTGCGGTATTTCCGTTCATACGGTACGAAAAACTGTAACAGAAGCAAATAAATTGGTTGAAAATTTCAGTACACCGGAAAAATCTCGCAGAAGATTGAAGAAGAAAGTTAATACTGATAACTTTCAAAGATGCGCGTTGAGAAATATTGTGTAAAATTTCCACATAAAACATAAATTATATAAATTCTATTTTTATAATATAATATAATTATAAATTATATTATAACATAAAAATTCATATACCTACTTCCTTGTTACTTTTACTTTGTTATTAGGTAAATAAAATGAAAAAAATAAGCAAATACAAAAAAAATGTAAAAATACTGTAAAAAATAACAAATTGTTTACTATCCGTTAAACGAAACAAGACTAGTCGCTGCAGATGCGTTCACGAGCGTAGTGTGTTGGTGAATGCAAGCGTGCGTACGTGAATGCGAGTGTACATGAATGTGTGAACATCACTCTGCCTCCCCGCTACGGCAATTTCCTAACCACACTCTGCGCGATGACTGTGCTAACTTAACATTGATGGGTTATACTGATCTAATGTAATTTTTGTTATATTTACAGAGGACTTACTCCTGCTCAAGCAGAGATGAATTATTTAAATAAAGCTAAGTGGCTGGAAATGTATGGTGTGGATAATCACATTGTTTTGGTAAGAAAATTATCAGTTTAAATGACACATCTGTTAATTCTTTTGTAATGTTACATGTTAATTTATAATAATCATATAACATTGATAAGATGTTCACCTGAAAACTGTTTTTAAATACATTTTCATGATCCAAAACTTTAACTTGTTACGGTATTACATGTGTTAATTTATAAGTTGTTAGCAACTACTATTAAGATTTATCTCAGTTAAAGTGTAAATTTAATTTTGTAATATTTTGGTACCATGGTTTGCTACATGAATTGTATATGAGCATTCTTAAGTCCAGTTGTCCATATTGACAATGATATTTAGTGCGATTATGAATGTTTAATTATTATTGACTTTTTAAAATATTTGAAATTAATTCATGTGGATCACATTTACCTCAAAATAAAATTTAATTAAAGCAACATTTAATCCTTACATAAATATTTTTATTTTGCTATATATTGTGTGTTTTGTTTCAGTGATTTACTGTAACCGGGAATATTAATCTGAGTGAAGTGCCTTGTTTGGTACAATTAACATCATGAGTGCATGTAATATTATGTGGGTTGACACATGTAGTTTTATATTTTTTTGATTCAATTTTTAATGAAATTAAAAATAGTTTTATTTAGTTTAACTACTGAGCGTTATAACCTCCTGCTTTCTTTTGATAAGGCAAAGATGATGGTTTTCTGGGTTTCAGATCATTTCAGAAGAACAGTAGTTCTGAATGATATGATCTTACAACAGGTGCATTCGTTTGTTTACGTGAGATGCATCTTACGTGCTGTCACGAGTAGTGGAAATTAAATTGGAGAAGTTAAAATGCTAATATACTGATCGGTAAATTACAGAAGTAGAGCGTTTTTAAAATTTGACCACACCCTGGTTCTGCGTATTTTACTGTGTGGGTCAGAGTGTTGTACCCTGATTGCTAAGCAGATATCAAGGATAGGGGGTGCTGAGATAGGAATGTTAAGAGATAGCAAGGTATCGTTTTCTGGATCATAAACAAAATGAAGGCTTTAGGCATAAACTTGATGAGCTATGGGTGATATGTTATATTCCAAAATACAGGCAAGAGGGGTATAGTCATTTATTGAGTATACCAGTGATCAATTACCCAAATAGGTGTTTACTTAAAAGCCGACTAGACAACGTGGTACTTGACAACCTTGTAAGAGATGAGCAGCATAACTTCTTCATGAAATACCAGACTATTAAGTTTAAAGATGGAACTGACCAAAAGGCCTAATCCGTTGTTTATGATGATTAAAAATAGAGTTATTTTTAATACTAAGAAAATGTATGTGAATGAAAAATAACTTATTAGTCATTTTTCATTGTTTGTATAATTTTATTGTTCGGATACAAACCATTATTCATAATTTGTTACTATCTGCAGTTTAACGTACAAAATTTATGATTAATTCTGTACATAATAATTTATTATAAAAACAATATAAAAGTTAACAAATGAATTTGATTCATAACACTGTTTTTGCTAAATGTTTGCCTGTTTGTCAAGTATAAGACATGTTGTAAATATTTCTAAGTATAACATAAATATATTTTTAGTATTAACAATAGGGCAGGCTGTCTTATTAAGTCTGTAATCTGCAATTATGATTGTATCTTTTTCTTTTTACTTTCTCTTGCCTATATGAATATATAGGAAGGAAAGTATTGTTTTCATGTCGATTTTTCGAAACCGAGTTTTCACCGGATCTATACGTTTTCAGACCCCCTGAACCCAAAAAACATGTTTTTAGGGATTGGTCTGTGTGTGTGTGTGTGTGTGTGTGTGTGTGTGTGTGTGTGTGTGTGTGTGTGTGAACAGAATATCTCAAGAACGGAACATCGTACGAACTTGAAACTTAAGTTACATATCACTACCGGACCCGACACGAACATTTTCATCAAAATCGGTCAACCGGAAGTAGTAGTTTATTCGTATAATTTTTCACTTTTTTGCGATTTTCTCAAAAACTAGTCCTACGATTTTTTTTAAAATCGCCTGGTTTACTACATTTTTTATGCTCTACAATATAGGGTAGGCGCCATGTTTGCTGAAATTCTGCGTGAGGCTGTTTTTACGCAAAAACTTTTTCTTTTTAAGATTGCGACTTTAATATGCATTTTAGCGCAAAACGTTTTATAATAAAAGTTGTAGAGAATGTAAAATTCTACAACTTTTATTTCAAACATTTTTTTGTATAACGCTTAGTTTAGCGGTAATTTGGGATTTTCTGTTTTTTTTTCTCACGAAAATGTGAGAAAAATCGATTTTTTAAAAATTTCGGTCTTAGTATGCATTTTACGACAAAAGTGTATATAATTAAATTTATAGAAAATTAAAAGATCTACAACTTTTGTTTAGAGCATTTTTCTCTACAGAGCCTAGTTTAGCGTGAAAGCGTGATTTTCCGTATTTTTAAGCCAAACTGAGTTCGATTGTCATTTTGCGTCATTCACTCATGATTAAAATAAGGTTATGTTTTTGAGGTTAGTTTTTGTTTATTTCTAATATTTTATTAATAATGTTAGGTTTATTATTAATTATTTGCATTGGCAAGAGAAAGTTGTGTGAGTGTTTCACACCAGATTTTTTCTTTTTTGGAATTCTTGGGATGACAGTTAATCAAAGCAACCTTACTTGAAGAGAACAGTCTTCTAGTAATAAAATGGTTTAATGGTGGGCCTGTCAGGCACCAGCAACTCTAGTGGCTGTGTGGGGCAACCAGGCTGACAAGGTGCTTGTGGTACGTGGGATTAACGAACAGTTGTTTTTAATCTTTCAAAGTAAAAAATTAATGACAATCTATTTCTGCAATAAATTGATTTTATTTTGAAAGGTTTAATCCAAAACACAAAGAACTACTTTTTACTTTCTCTTGCCTATATGAATATATAGGAAGAAAAATATTGTTTTAACTTTGATTTTTCAAAATTGAGTTTTCACCGGATATACACGTTTTCAAACCCCCTGAACCCAAAAAACAGGTTTACAGTGATTCGTTGGTGCATGCGTGTGCATATGTGTGAACAAAATATCTCAAGAATGAAACATCGTACAAACTTGAAACTTGACACTTAAGTTAGGTACTACTAGAGGACCCGACACAAACAATTTTCATCAAAATTGGTCAACCAGAAGTAGTAGTTTATTCATGTAATTTTTCACTCTTGCGATTTTCTCTAAAATAACTCCTACGATTTTTTAAAAAATCATTTCATTTACTACATTTTTTATCCTCTACAAGATAGAGTATGCACCATGTCTGCTGAAATTCTTGGGGAGTCTGCTCTCTCGTAGAAAAAAATGGTTTTTTAAGATTGCGGCCTTAATATGCATTTTAGCGCAAAAGTGTATAATAAAAGTTGTAGACAATTTAAAAATCGACTACTTCTGTTTCAAACATTTCTTTGTATAACGCTTAGTTTAGCGGTAATTTGTGATTTTCTGTTTTTTTTACATGAGTGTGTAAAAAAATGATTTTTTTAAGATTTCGGCCTTAGGCCTACTATGCATTTTACGAAAAAAGTTTTAATCAAAATAATAGGAAATTAAAAGATCTACAATTTTTTATTTAAAGCGTTTTTCTCTACAGAGCCTAGTTTAGCATCAAGAGTGATTTTCTGTATTATTAAGCCAAATAGGTTGGTTTTCATTTTGCATCATTCACTTGATTAAAATTAGTTATATTTTAATACGGCATATTTTCATACGTTACAAAAAATCATTTCATCCTCACACAGTTGCACTCCAACGTCGTCGCTAATGACCTTGCAGTTGTTGCGATGTTAAATAAATAAATTAAAAAAAAAAAATAGGTTATGTTTTTTGAGGTGAGTTTTTTTTTATTTATAATCTTTTATTACTAATGTTAGGTTTATTGGTCATTAGTTGCATTGGCAAGAGATAGTCATGTGAGGGTTTCACAACAGATTTTTGTGGTTGTGATGGGTGGGGAGGTGGCAAACTTGTTGTAATTACGTTGAGAAATTTTTTCAGATGTACGGTTTTGTTGGAAGTAGTTAAATTTTTAATATTTTATTGGCTTCAATTTTATGATGGGCTATCATTTTCTGTTCATATTCATTTTGAACTATGCTTGTTGGACCTATAAGTTTTTTTTGTTGACTAGAATATAAAATAATATTTATTTATCAGGATAGGTTTATGAAGATAATGAAATTAAAGTTAAATTGTTTTAAACCAAATATTTTGTGTTTTCTTTTATCAATAAAGTCTTTCCAAGGTGGACAAAACATCAACATAAATTATTAAAAATATTCTCTTCTGTGAAAAATTGAAAAACTAAATGACATTATTATGAAGTACAGTAAATGTTGTTTAGTTTGAATGTTTTGTTTCAATATATTTAAATTTTTTCATTGAATTTTCAGGGGAAAGATGGCTGTGAATATGCTTTAGGTTTGACACCAACTGGAATATTGGTTTTTGAAGGAACTCAAAAAATTGGACTCTTTTTCTGGTAAGCTGATTGAAAGATGATTTTTAGTCATACATGATTGATAATACATAGTTCTAAAATATTATTCTAATTATACCTACTATTTCTATAATTTCCTTATACCTAAATTCTACATAATTTAGGCTTCATTAATGAATTTGGTGAACTGGTGAAGGACTTTGGGTTGGTCCTAGCAACTAAATGTTAGTTGTTAGTGTATATCACTAAATAAATGTTTGTTTAATACACTGACAGAAGTGAAATTTCTGTATAGTGCACTTACAAAAATAAGTTGTACATATCTGACAAAGATCTCTGCCTTCTTAAACTTCTCTGTTTGTCCATTGTATTGAATAATGTTTAATTTTTAAGGCATATTTTTACGTTAAAAGTGTTTAGTTATGAAACTAGCAGTTGCCTCCACTGTATCAATAGCTTTAAAGAGTGTTTTAAAGTAACTGGTTTATTGGCTTTCCTAGTTTCACTCTGCATATTAGTTTTTTTTAAGATTTGCTAAACATAATAATGCAGATTTTTAGACTTACTGCTCGTTGGGAAGGTTCTAAAAAAATAATCATTGCTTTATGGTAGTTTACACCCTTTCTTCTTTACCCTTAGCATCAAGTTATAAAATGTTTGGTCGTTTACTTTTTCTTGATATGAGTAATAAAATTCATATGCCGATTTTCACAACTTTGGCTTCAGAGAGGATTAAAAATAATACACATTGCTTTTGGGTTTTCACCTTTTTGTGGCCCTTAGATGCAAGGTAAAAATTGGATGCCTGAAATTTCCTGTTCAACCCATTAAAACCAAATTTACTGAATTTCAACTTTCTCAATGGTCAGGACATTAGAGAATTGGTGTTAAGTGAGTGAGTCTGTCAGTTGTTGAAGGTTTGGCATGTATATATTCAGATGAAATTTACAGAAACATGTTCTCTTGGCAAAATTGAATTAATACATTGTTAATTTTAATTAGTAATTTTTTATTTATATTGTGTTAAAGTAATGAACAGAGTAGATTACTTGATAGTTGTTTTTACTTTTGTATTGAATATAAATCTGTTTAAAATATTGGAACATGTTGTACTAATCTTGGCATACTTGGGACATGTCATGTGGATTGAATGGTATCAACTCTTGTAGTTATTTATTGAGGGCCGAAGGTATAGGACAGAGGAAGATGTGGCTTCATAATATTCTTCAGTGAACTGGGGTATGTTCTGTGGAAGAGATTATAAATACAATGATGGACAGAGATAAAATGGAAATTATGATTGCCAACAAACAGCAGGTACCAGATATAGGCCTACACTAAAAGAAGAAAATGCTAATCTTTGGTTCAGACATATTTTTATTCATGCTGTAAATCTATTAAAATTGTTAAAAGAATTTGTAGCATAGTTTACTCTAACAAACGATTGAATTTTATAAATTAAATTTAAAAAAAATAATCAGTGTCAACAGAATTTGTTAATGTCAAACTGAAATGTGAATCGATAAAACATAAGTCATGATTTAATCAGAAAAAAATACATAGAAAGGTTATGTACCTAAATACATTATGAAATAAGTAACTTAATTGTAATTTAAATGTTCTGTTTTGCAGGCCTAAAATTGGAAAGTTAGATTTTAAGAAAAAGAAACTGACTTTGATTGTTGTTGAAGATGATGATCAAGGAAGAGAACAAGAACACACATTTGTTTTTAGGTAAGTTAATGTTTAATTAATATTGTTAAGGTGCAGTTTAGGTTCAGAATGGATTTTCATGTAAAGTGTGTATTTACAGATCAAGGAGTATGCCTATAAGAAAATTCTGTTAACAAGCCTACTTCATGTACATTTAAGGCAATATATTTTATACACATTGTCTTTAAGATTATTACTGATATCAGTGTGTTATTAAAAACTTTTTTCAAAATTTTAGTTGAAACAGTGGCGGGTTTGCATGGCAAAATGTATTTCTGTGACAGTAAATTATTATTTACGTTTTTCTGTTAGAAAATGTTAGATTAGTTTACGTCACATTAAAGTTTTAAAGTATCTGAGGAAGTGTAGAACTACTGTTAGTGGTAGTTACAAATTGACTGTATAATATTAATTGATTTAAATTTTTTTCCCAAATAATTATAATTTTCAGGTTACACAATGAAAAAGCCTGTAAACATTTATGGAAGTGTGCTGTAGAACATCATGCATTCTTCAGGTTAAGAGCCCCTGTAAAAGGACCATCAGCTAGACAGAATTTCTTTAGAATGGGTTCACGTTTTAGATACAGGTAAAAAAATTTGTTCTATGTAATTATGTAAGTATGTGCTATATGCAATTCATGGTGGAAAGATTACACAAGTGTCCATGCATATATCATGTTACTGTGACATCACTGCTATGTTCTTTAAGTATTTTCTAAAAATTATAGAAAAAAGTATTTTTCTATAATTTCAATTGTAATTTAGTATTAAGTAGCAGTTTCTGAAGCTGACCTAAAAATGCCTGCCTGTACAGAATTTGGTTGTAACATATTGATAGAATGACAAAAGCGAAGGTGAAAGGACTTTATTTTACATGAGTGATGTAGTAGCACAGATTGGACGGAAAAGTAACATGACAAGCACAACTACACCTATGTAGTCTCTGCCACATGTACAAGTGTTGCTGTACTTCTGCAATGTTTTAAATTTAATTAACTTGTAAGGTACTTAATTCAAAAATTGAAATAAATTTCTCATTTTAGAGAGTTTTTGTTTGAATATATTTCTTATTGAAATTTCCTGTTTTGATTTTTGAAATTATAAGGATTAACTGTTGTACATTCTTTTATTTGTTAAAAAAATATTATGTATTTTATTAATAAAGCTATTATTATGCCATTATTTATTATTTTACTATATTTTTGTTTGTATATTTTTTGGAATTTTGGAGAAACCAAATTATTGTGGAAAAATGTGTTTGTAAAATAGTTCTGGAGTTGAATTGAATTTTTTTTTAGTAACTTAGCTTGATTATAAAAACATTCAGTAAATTCATATTGAAATCTATTTTCTTTCTGGTATTTGATATCCATCAGGCCTTGTCGTTATTAAGTGTCCAATCGCACACCAATTTTTTTATTTTTCAAATGTTAAAAGGAATAATATTGTTGTTTAGTTTACAATACCAATAAAATTTATATTAAAATTTCTTCTGTCAGAGAAATCAAACAGTAATATTCACAAGTAATGTTTTCATTTTTTTACAGTGGTAAGACAGAATTTCAAACTACCCAACAAAACCGTGCACGGCGAACAGTGCAGTTTGAAAGGCGACCAAGTCAGCGTTATGCTCGAAGACAATCCCATGTTTTAAGAGAACGTCAAAAGTGAGTACTAGGGTTCTTTTGATTTTTAAAAATTATTAAAAGCTACAAATAAATTTTTCTTTTATGTGGGTTATGCGTTTTAGAATCTCACTTGTAGATAAGTTGATAGAAGAGTATGACAAGTGTGGGCTAGAAATTAATACAGAAAACTAAATACATGGTGGTTGAGGGGTCAGGATAAAATCTACGAGCTGTCATTGGGTTCATTGAACTCGTGTAAAACTGTCTTCGCCTACTTTGAACGTCGCAGGGTACACCAAACAGTGATATTTTGGAAAAGTATGGCAGAGGTAGGGCCATCACCAAAATTTTAACTCTGTATCGTGCAGTAATTCCATATCATGTGGCACTATGTAAAGAATCTTCTGTTTTTTTTTTATTATTGAAAGCTCCTCCTTGTATGGTTCAGAAGTTTAGACTCTCCAACCAGGATTTAAAAGCAGAATAACAGCTGTGGAAATGAATTTCTGAAAAAGATGTCAGTTGATTTTGCTAGATTATTTTGATTATTAGGTATTTTGAGTTAGAAATGAAGAAAATGTAAAGAACGTTGACATGGAGATTTTAGTAATCGATAAAATTGATGAAAGACTTATCTGATATGAACATCTGTGAAGAATGGAGGAGAACAGATTCTGTGAAATTGACATTCTACTTTATTTCTGTTATAAGTACATAGTATAACAAAAGCTCAAATTCTGTAATTTTTTAACTTTACAGTACTGTTCCGTATGATGTTGTTTTTCAAATTCTGGATAATTTGAACTCTTTTCCATTCCCCTTCAAGTTTCTATTAACCAAGTTGTACTGTATTATTATTTGCATTAACACTTCTACAAAATGCAGTCCTACTAGAGAATTCTGGAACCAACTTTTATAAAATTAATTATTTTTATTTTATCAAACATCCTATGTAGGAATATAAACAGCCTTTTTCTGTTACCGTATTCTGGTGGGTAGAAATATATATTTTAACTATAATAATAATATATTATTTTTAAAAAATCTATTCTACTTTCTTGGTATTGCTTATTTAATATTTGCATAGGTTTCATATTGTACTAGTAATTTTAATATGTTGTGGATTATCGGGAATTTCAATTCTCATTGCCCGTAGTGCGTCATTACTGTTGATAATTGGTAAGCTACTGTAAATATTAATATTAACATTTTTTCAAGTTATTTGTGTTTGAAATTTCCAGAAAAATATATAATTTTGTAACCCACATATTTTGCACATGACAAATCTTTCTATGTTTGTTTTCTGTTTGTATTTTTGATTAAAAAAAAATTTAAGTTTAAGATTAATTGTTATTTATGATTGCTCTTTAGAAACGTGGACAGAGGTACTACAAGTGGTGATGCAGTCAGTAAGAAACCCATTGAATGTCAATTATCTTCTACAAATGGAAGTTGTCGTAGCAATAGTTCAACATCATCGCATCGTAATGCAGCAATATCACTTCCTATCACTACCACTGCAAGTACGAATGCCATTATTTCTGATACAGAAGATGTCATAACGTCAAGTAGCGATACAGCATCACTTGTTGGTACACTTAAACGAAATAAGAATAGTTGTGGTGAGTCTGAATATTCCATTTGTACTTTATTCTTATCTATACCAAAGGTTATTAGGCTTGTTTTTTTGTTAAAACTACCTAGCCCATACTCGAAATGATTATTATAGACAAATAAAATCATTTCTAATAAACAAAAAACACTTTGTGTTTGAAGCAAAATTTTTATTACTGTTGGACCCAATATCTGCTAGATTATGTAGGAGTCAGTTGTAGTTGGTCCTTACATTTATTACAATGAAATTATTTGTTTCTGGATTGAGCAGTAGTATAATATTGTTAGTTAATGACCTAAAAACAGCTTTGTAGTTTTTATAATTAATACTTTTGATCCTGTTTTAGTCCATAGAATTATTCAAGTTTTGTATTAGAAAAATTGCTTGTACTTGTTTATTTATTTTCTCATCTGATTTTCATTTATACCTTACTTGTAGAGTGTTATCATATTTTCTCAATGCCATTATATTTTCTAATATTTTCTAATGTGCCATCGAATCTAATGTGTACACATTTTTTGGAAGATGAAGACATTTACCAATAAGCAAACATAGACTAAATTGTAAAATGCAGTATGCACTTATTTTAGTTACTGAATCAATATTGAGTCAGGTTTTCTTTAAAATCTGGAGGAAGCTTTATGGTCTGATGGTGTAAAGACAGTCATCTTGCTTGTCTTACAATGAGCTCTGTACAACCATAACTGGATGTAAACGTAGGAAGAATATCCGGAGAACTAGCAATATAACTTAGAGTTATTTCTAATTGCATTGCAGGTCACAGGTTGTCCATTTTCCATGTTTGCATAAGGAACTTCAAAAAAATGCTGTTTATTTCATGATGTTTTCCTTTCTGAGGTTTCATAAATATTTTCTTCAGTGATTTTTAAGCTCTAGACATTCTCTGTTGCCAACATAATTTAATAATTTTAAACTTTGCTCTCAGCTTCTCCATTACAAATTTGACTCCATTACAGCTTTCAAGTTTTCGTTTTTTTTTAAATGTAATAATCTTATTTTTGAAGCTTCATACTACATTTTCATTGTTGTTAAGTTTAGCACTTGCTAATCTTGTAAAGTCGGTTGAATTTTAATTATCAAGTTTAAATGTGTTGTCCAGGAGGACCTAGGTAGGTTTAATGTTCTCTGTACCTATGACAAATTGGAGAAAAGCAAAAAAAACAGGGGTTATAGAGGTAGATTTTGGCAGAGATGGAAACAAAGGAACGATAGATGTGGAACGAAAGGATTTTCACTGATCAAATTAGCTTAAATAATGCGTACATTAGCTGTCACTTATTGTTGGTCCAAAATTAGCCTGTGTACCACATATAACATTGTAGCAGGCGGAAATGGTACAAGTTGAACACACGTGAAAGTTGTTCAAATAGTAAATTAACAAAGAAACAGTAATGTCGCACATTAACAAAAATTATATTAATTAAAATAGATTTCGTAATCAATAATCAGATAAACATAAGCACATTTTGTATTCAAAAATCATACAGTCAGAAAATCATCAGCGGTGGACCATATAGTGGAAGCTCCACATGCATGCATACATCAAGATAGCCGCAGTGAAAAATGAAAGCCGTGGGATGAATTAGAAACGGAAGGTAGCAGGGGTGAAATACAGATCTGAAGCTGTCAATAGCAGATTCGTGCACTATTTTAGATGAATTCCACAAAATAGGGCACAAGATAATATCAGAGACAAACAGTAGAATAATTACCGATTACCCTGGGTGCAGTTGGCTTTAACAATTGTTTCATGTTATCAAAAGTATAAGGAAACTAATTACCTGGTTTTTAACATGTTACCATTAACCACTAGTATGAATACTATTGTATTCATAGCTTATTAGTATGTGCATGTGTAAGGATTAGACGAGAGCACTGATCTTGAGAAATGTGCTAAAGACCGTAGATGAATACCACAGATAGAGCTTTGAGTTGTGAGGGAAAGGGTTAGCAGTACTTGATTCCAAGGTGTTTCCTAACTTTTGGAACTTTGTTTATTAAAAAAGGTGTGCATTGCATTTGAGGA
This sequence comes from Catonia carolina, assembly GCA_035578175.1. Classification (NCBI taxonomy): domain Eukaryota; kingdom Metazoa; phylum Arthropoda; class Insecta; order Hemiptera; family Achilidae; genus Catonia; species Catonia carolina. Next base: position 100,967,251 of record JAQMRL010000001.1, on the reverse strand, counting down.
AATGTGATATACGCATTCATTTCTTTGCATTATTGCCTACTTATTAATGTTTGTTGACATAGTGTGTTGTATTTTGTAAAAATTTCTTTATTTATTGAGTGATGCCTACATATATAAGTAGCCTTGGCTTGTGCATAGGTAATGACATAAAGTAATATTAATATATAGATGAATAATGCCAGACCTGACCCGTAATCTGACCTTGGACTCCAACGTAGAAGCCAATTGTTTGACCACTACACCACAAGCTGGTCAAAATGAAACCCTTTCTTTAATATTTAAAAAAAAGTACATTATGTAGTGTGATTTCCATTTTCTTCATGTAATAAAACCTTTAATCGATGTATTTTTGGAAGTGTTATCATCTTGAATGGTGAAGGATTCTTGTGTTTTTGTTAAACAACCAGAAGAAATATATAACACCAGTTTTTAACTGTTAAGAAATCATTACGTATTATTTTAATTTGGCAAAAATGGTTTCCTGACAGGCGTTGCTGAAGAAAGACTGGACTCATTATTAAAAAGCCTTGCCAAAGATACAACACCAAGCATCAACCTTGAAGACAAAAATGATTCTTCCTTCCCACTCTCTAGCCTTGGCAGTAAATCTGAAGGTATTTATAGAAAAAAAATTAGTAAATTGGTAAAAATTTGTTTATTTATTAGTGTTACTTGAGCATGAATTAAACTGTATAATTACTTGAAAGCCATAATCTAATTTTGTCTCAAATATTAAATCTTGAAAACAATAAAAATATATGTCAGGGATTTCCACAAAATACTTTGAGCACTTTTCTGCTTTATGTATTCATGGAATTGTCTTATATAAATGTGGATTTATGAAATGTCATAAAATACAGTTATTTTCTATTGACCATTGTAATATTTATTTATTGAAAAGCAAACTGTAGTCAGGATGTAATTTTATGTATTTTGAAAATTAGTATGTTCAACAAATTATTTGAGTATGTTCAGGACTTGGTTTGGTTAATTTTGACCGCTTAGAGAATAGATTTCACTAAATGGTTCCATGTAGTATGGAGAAAATTTGTTGTCATTATTTCTCACTTCCCATAGTGTAACCCTATAGAATATATTTTCCTAGTATATTTTTGGACCAGCCTATTAACTGTTGCTATGACTACTTCGGTTTAAGGCTTTCTGTATCATATTAAGTTGCATTATTTTTAAATATCTGATAGAGTTGTTGATACATGGTACAAAAACAGATTTGTAAAGTAATCTTCTTTGTGTAAATTTATTATAAATTTATAATATTTGAATAATGTGGCATCTGTTGTGTTATTTCCAAGCAAATCATTAGCTAACTGTGTTAGGTCCATAAAAAAGATTTTGTTTTTAATTCTTTTAGTTTATTGAAAACTTAGAATATATAGATATTCAAGAAACATGAAATTGTTGATTCACAAAAATTGGCTGAAATGTTTCCTTTTCAAGTGACTTAAGCATTTTGTGCGTGTACTTAGTGGTATACAGTGTTATACCATTAGAATTTATTTATACTGCAATCATTAATTTTTGGGTGTAATTTTTTAATGAAAAGAGGTTGCCGTGTTAAGGATATGTAGGACCACTTGAGCATTGTCACTTTAAAATGTGTAGCATGCTTGTTGATACTTATAGAGTTTGTTTGTGTGACTAATATTCAAACAGTGTGTTTGCCATAAATAACACATTATTTTTATGTCTAAGAGTAGTACAAAGGTTTGGAAAACTGTTAAATTATTATTACTCATTCAGAATAAAGTATACTATTCATCTATGGAAAGAAGAAAATTAGCGGAGAGATGCAAAACTGGTTGTATACTACCATTTCAAAACATATTTTCTTTTTTTTTTAATTCTTAAAATTTATTGTAAATGCACTGATACTATAAAATAAATGGAGGCGTATATTTTTTCCAGTAAAATTTTCAGATACATGGAACCGTGTTAAAAATTTATTTCAAGTTTTTCTGAAAATTTCAGTGGGAAAATTTATGCCTCCATTTTTTCTATTGTATGAGTACTGTTCAGTATTACAATAAGTTCAAATACCCCGCGCCGTCGATCATTCTAGAATATGATCTTCCCGCTCGATTAAATCTCTAATATTGATTTCGTATTGATTACTATACTAATTAGTTCTACGCATGTGTGATCCTCGCTCACGTGCCCCGCTCTCCGCCAATAGCAAAATTCAACTAATTTCTTGCTCTCATTTCGCCATTGCTCCTTCCGTCCTGATTCTCTCTCACTGCAAGTCAAACTCTCGAACGTGCCGGTCGTGTAGCGCACCACGGTCTCAACGGACGCTCTCAGCCCGCTTGTGCTGGCGTCTTTTCATGTAATGCATTGGACATTCCAATACCATGTTGCCGTTAATACTTGTAATTACGGCCCCAAATAACGAGCTATTCTGTGTAAAACGTGCGTACAATTAATCAACGAACTATTCATGTTGTTTTTTATTCAACTGATTACCGGACCTTGTGAAATTGTGTTACCCCGTGTTGTGAACCTGTGAACCGTTTTCCTAAACTGCAATTACCCAAGTATTAGCAGTGCTTCATTTCTATTGTTAACGTGCCTTTGGTGACTTGTTTATTGTGTGAAATCTGTACAGATCTTATCAAACAGTTTAGTGTCTTCGTACAACGGCGTTACCTAACCGAAGCATCCTGGGAAACCTACACACTCAAAATTAAGTAAGTACTGCTAAAATTATCACTAATTGCAGTTTTATCCCATGTGTATGTTCCTATCCAATATCCAAACTTACCTATTTATTAACGAGCCATGCATTACGCCTAATGTGCGCGTCGAAGCCACATCGCGTCTTTTGTTTCCTGGTTGTGTTAGATTCAACCGCCCTAACGAATTTAAGCAGAATGTAGGGATCATACTAAAATTTGATTACCGCATCGCACAAGTACATTTATACAAAATTCTATGAATTAAAAAAAGAAAATGTTTTTTGAAATGGTCCCAGTTTTGCACCTCTCCGTCAACTCTCTTCTTCCACTGACAAATAGTAAATGCTACATGAAACACATCTAGAGAAAAGTAGGAAATTCTGCTTTAGCAGAATATTTAAAATATTTTTCAACTTTCTTGTAGGCCAGTAACTACAATTTCTGTACTCCTCTCTAATCAGTACTTAACATTTCGCGCAATAGTAACTTTAAATTTCCCAACAGTTGTAACTTTTTTATATTCAGTTTTACTTTTATTACTTTTTAAAAAGTTTTACTCAATCAGTCACTCTGAATTGACATCGTATGCAGTGGAAAAATACTTGAAGGTTGCTGATCTGGTCTCAGTGTAAAATAAATTGTATTTAAAGGTGTCTTTATTGTGTCTTTTTAGCGATACTTGATTTCCATTTATGCATGAAGTTAACTCATTTATATTTTGCTTAATTGTATCTTGTCTATTTTGGTGTGTCTTTAACTGATGTACTGTAATGTGCGTTTAACATGTTATTGGTGTAATGTTTTGCACTTTAGTAACGAAAGTGCGCGTGGGCTGTGCAGATTCAGATGGGGAAGCTGAATGTGGAGCTACAACTACTCAGTCTCCATTGCCCAACAATCGTAGTCTGACACGAATCGGTAATAGCGGACCTCGACCTATTCCTCCAGATCAACTGAAATGTAATATATTAAAAGGTAAAAACTAGTATCTTAATAATTGATTATAACATTTTTTTTTGTTTCTTAAAAACAAATTCAAGAAGAAAGCTTTGTTTAAAAAATATTCAATTTATAACTTATTTTTGGATAAAAAAATTTTGATGGTTTCATTTACTGGCATTCTTATTTTTGTCTGTAATTAGATAAGCAAATACTAATCTGTTTTGATGTATGCGAAGTAAGAAAGTACGATTTAACTCTAGTGGTGTACTACGAATTGAAAACTTAATTGATTATTTTAACTTACATTGATTATTTTGAAGACCATAAGCAGATGATATGGTTGGTTACAAATCTTATTTATAAGTAACTTAAATTTTCTGAATATTAAAGAAAATTCTAACCAGTATCAGACTTTCATTTACCTATAAACAGGTAACAACGTATTATTTACTAGGACATTTCTTTTATGAAAATTCCTGAGTATTAAAATCATTTTTTCAACTAAGTTTCCCCTACTTAAATAGAAGTAGTAGATATATATTGCGATAATGTATCATAATATTAGGTGTTAGATTTATTAAAGGAATACACCATGAATCTTTTGTAATTTTGTTGGGATTGATATTTTTGTTTAAAAATTATTAGTTGTCACGAGTGATACAGTGTTTTTAAATATCTTAATGTTTTCAAAAACGTATGGTTTTATATTCTTAAAAAGAAGTTTACAAACTATCGTACAAATACTTTTTTTAATTTTTAAAGATTTTTCAGGTATTCCTAAGATTATAGTGTTTCATTAAAAAAAAATTAATTAATTTTTTGTCAGTATTTAATTAAATTTTTTGGTGTTTTTCAAATTATTTTTATTTTACTCCTGTCTTAGTTATTGAAATAGTATTCTTTAGAGAAATTACTTGTTTGGGTTATTGGATCTTTTCCGTGTGTTGTTTGTCCAATGTTATAGTTAAATTATATCAATTCAATTCCAAAGAATGGTAATTTAAATTGCTAGTTGCCTTTTGACAGTTGTAAAGTTTAGTGCAGTTTTTAATCGTTGAGATAAATTAATGGATACGACTGCAAATAGTATTTTTAAAATTAATTCTGTTTACTGTTTTTGTTTGTGTTTGTCATGCTTCTTTTTCTCTGTAATGGCTGCTCTAAATTGATTGTACTTCATTGAGAAATCTTTAAATGTTAACTTGTTCGCTACCATTTATTGTTTTGTATGAACTTTTGTAGTAGTATGGTTACTGTCTGTTATGATGGGAGTTACTGTGCAATGTATCATTTATTGCTTTAAACGTCTTTCATGTAATCATTTTTCAATAAAAGTTACGTACTGCATTACTGAATTTTTAATGTAAATAAATATCTGAAAACATTGTGATCATAGTTCCAAGGATATTTTAGTTTGTGAAGATTTTAAAAATACTTTACACCCTATAGCATTAAAAATGAGGTAAAATTACCTCTGGCTTCTGGTTCTTTTTCTTTCAATAATTTAGTTTAGTTAATAGTAATCAAATACCAATCATATTTCTAACACATAAAAAAAATATGGAACTGAGATACAAATCAGAAATTAATTGGGTAACTGTTTGTTTTTTTATTAGTAAGTTTATCTCTTTGTAAATGGTTCGAATTTATACAGTTAAAGTTACAACAGTAGTAAGTTTATCTCTTTGTAAATGGTTCGAATTTATACAGTTAAAGTTACAACAGATGAGACACCAGTGTATGGGATGCTAACTATACTAAGAATTATGTGTGTATCAACAGATGAAGATTCCAAGTAGTGCACTATCGAATTCTGTGGTGGTATGGTGTTTCTCTTTGTCAGAAGCTGGGACATCAAACAGTGTACAGAATTCCGCAAGTCCATTCATTTGAATTGCGACCATCAGATGAGACACTAGTAATGTACCACCATCTAGTTTTGCACCTAAGTAATACAGCAGTTTATTATATTATTTCCATGTGTAGGCCTATTTACTTCATACTGTTTTACAATTTATGTAGTTTGTTGATCTGTACCTATTTATTTTAAATATTATTTATACTCTTACAAATTTAAAACAAAATTAGTAGGTATTAAGTAAAAAATGGCAATCAAAAATTTTGAACCGAGGCATTTATTAAAGTCATTCGTAAACGACCTTGTTTGTGGGACTTAAGAAGTGATGATTACTCAAATGAAACTATAAAAAATTGCTAGAATAAAGACGTATTTCGCAAATAAACGCAATGTCACAATAAACACCACGAAGTTACTAGAGAAGAAACAATAGACTAATGGGAAGGTGGTTGTGATATCAGAGACACTGGTGCCTCTGAAGCGTATTAGACGGCTGCTGCTCACGGACACCACCTGCTATCTGTGTACCATAAACCGGTGTCTTGTCTGTTGTTACCCTTAGTAATGATACGTATTGTATTTAACGATTATTAGATAGATTATTAGACAATATTATTAGATATTTGAGTTAATGTACACAATATAAAAAAATTATTTAAAGGTTCTTATGATGGACATGATTTCTTGTATTGGCTTTTCATTCTTGACAGTTGTTTATTATAAAAGACAGTAGTTTAAATAATTGTATTAATATGTGTGTTTCAGCAAAAGTAGAAGAAGAACTTAGACGGTCTCCGACAGATGTGACACCTTTTCGAGATGATCGTACTAAACTTTCTAATGTGTGTGATAATGGAGCTGTAACTGTTAATGGGTATGAAATATCTGTTGATTTTTTTATTAGTGTACTGATAACAGAAGGAAATGTTTGTAAAAAGTGATTCAATGCTTTCTTATAAAATATGTTTAATGATGTTCACAATAGACAAGACTAGCTGGAGATAAGACAAAACTTTTAGAAAACCTGAAAAATTTTTTGTTCAAAATGTTTTAGTTTCTTAATTAATTCTCAAGTTTCTCTAATATTGGGCGGGAAGATATTATTCCTAGGTTTATTCCTAGTAGACGAGATTTAATATTGTATTTGTATAAAGTGGAATGAATAAATATTATTATTATTATTATTCTGTTATGGGGCTCTAAAATAGATAAAAGGTGATTTTATTAAATTTGATAGATTACATCTGTAATTATATGACTATTATTGAAACCTGTATATTTTATTTTATTAAAAACTGTTGACATGTTGTATGAGAGCAAAAATAATTTGGAAGTGCATAAATATGTGGAAACCCATAAAACCCTTATTACAATCTATTCATTATCTAAATATTCAAACATATGAAAACCTAACCTAATCTACTATAAATTGTAAACAATATTTTCAGTGCAAAAATGGCAGATAATTATTTCTAGTTTTAACAATCTGTTGAACCAGTAAAAGTAAAACATGTTCCTTCTAAACTATAAATTGCTTTATATTGAAATGCTATTTTTTTAATGTTTTCTACTATTTTAAATAGTTCCATCTCTTACAAAACATGTTAACAATTTATTCAAACGCAGTATATAAGTTTTAAGTGTAGTCACATAATTACTTGTTTACAAATGTACTAAACTTGATTTTTAAGTAGTTTTTTGTATAAAATGAGAAAGTTCTCATGAAGAGTGGTTGCATCAGAACATTTTACATGACTAATTTTTAAAATATACAGGTTACCTCCATTACAGGTTGCCTATTTAATAATTTTCTAATATGTAAGCTATATATTTTTCAAGAATTATGTTTTCCATTGGTTTTTAGATTCATTTACCTTTAAGGGTTGAACTACAATTTTATACTGTGGAAGATACTGTTGTCCTCAGTAAGCTTTCCCAAGTGATGTTAGTGATTTTCTGTTAAAAAGTGTCAAATGAGGAAAACTTATAGGTAATTATAATTACCTGTTTTGGTTAATATTGAAGATGATTATTACTTTTTTTAGAATTTATTAGAAAAAAGTTTACTTATAGTACCTAATGTAGAAGATTGAATTTTATTGTAATTTTTCATGGATTGGGAAAAAGGGCTTTCAAGAAGTGGATAGGTTGCACTCACCAAATGTGATGGGGACAGTTATATTGAACCTGGGAAATCAAGCTGTTAGAATTTGCTGGACAGCAATTATTTGCGTTTGGTATATGCAGAAAAATACTGTTTTCTTTGAAATGAGCGGGTTTTTTGTAAGAAGTTTGTCTTATGATTGTTTCAGAGATACTTCAGTTTCTCAAAACACGAAGAATCAACTCTTCGGAAAAGAACAAGCAACATTCGTTTCAGTGGTATGTGTATTTATTTATTATTCTTACCTCTAACCAGAATATATCTGGTAATTTTTTAAGGGCTTTTGTTGGAATTTATTTGTAATTATCATTTGTAACACATAATTATATACAATAACACGGTACAATAAACACAGAAAGAAGTTTTTTGATGACAATTAATTTGCTTTAAGTGGTCTAAACAAATTGATAGTAATGGCTTATTTTTATGATGTTTTGTTTTTCTGTTTTCCTTTTATTTTTATATTTCATTAGTTTTGTAAGTTAATTTAGCACAAGAGCATAAAGCATTTATTTAGTATAGAATTTTTTTGTGAATTTAGTGAAAATTATGTTGTATCTATTTTATATAATGAATTTATATAATAATTTCCCTAACCTTTTTAAACTGCGTCACTTTTATTTGTATTGTTACTGACACGTGTTTCGGTGGATCCACCATCATCAGAGTAAATAAAAAAATTGAATCTAAAAAAATTTTTATCTCACTTATTTAGTTTTATACAAATGACTGAATATGCATCATCTTCTATAGATTTTAAATCAGTGAGATTATAAAAAAAAAATTAGTTTTAATTATATTATTTGCTCTGATGATGGTGGATCCACCGAAACACGTGTAAGTAAAAATAAAAATAAATGTGACACAGTTTAAAAAAGAAGGTTAGTGAAATTCATTATATAAAATAAAAATAATTTCAAACTGCAGGATGCATTATAAAGATTTATTTTTGAATTATGTTGTACTTATTATTGCGACTTATTAATCACAAATTAATATGATGTGCCACTATTTAAGATATATTTTTTATTATCTGGTTGCTTATAATTTTTTAGTTAATAAGTAAATTAATTTTTTGCGTTTGTAAATTAATTTATGAACTGTCAAATTAGCCTACTGTTTGACGTACACTTGCATATTTCACATTTTCTTATAGACTCAAAAAAAGGATTTTTTAAAAAAATTACATAGTGCTATTATTTTAACAAAGTTGTTCACTCTGCTTCTTTGGTTTAATTATAATTTATTTAAAATATGCTAAAGAAATTGCTTATAAAGTTTATGGGTAATTTGACAAAGTACAACCTCTATTATCCAAATCTCGTAGACATTAGCATTAGAAAATTTATGATAGCTAAAATTTTCTGTTTTATGAATGAACAGTCGTCATTTACTCAAATATCCAAACACTTAGGGTGGGAAATCATAAATTTTATAAAATAAATTAAGGTGTGTAATTTTTAACCATATTTTTTTGTTAATTGCTAAATTGTCAATTTTAAAAACCATGAAAGGCTTACTTTTGAATATTTAGAGTAAAAGCTCTATAAAGGTTTTTGCTTTTAGTCTGGTATCACTTTTGAATAACTGTTCTTTGAAATAGAGAAATATTTATTTTACATAGTAAAATTTGTGATGCCATGAATTTAATGTTGGAATATTATTAATTAACTGTTAACACTTTTGTATTTTGTAATTCTTTGTTATGCTGATGTATTGCTTTGTAGTCTTGCAGTCATGCCAAGTGGGAAAATTCATTCAAGTAGATTCTAGAGAACTGTAATCTGAAATTGACTGTTTTTTTAAAATTTAATTTTATAAGTGGTATCTGTCGTATTTTCAAATTTCTAGCAGTGTGTGAATTTTGCCATTATTGTCCTAAATTGTACATTAGTAGTATTTATTTATGTATTACTTTTATTTAAAATCATGACCATATCACGGTCTATTTTATGTCAGCAGTCATAAGTAATCCAGAACCTGCCCAAATCATGTTTAAAAATAGCCTCATTTAATATTGTATTGTCCAAATTGAAAACATTCTAGAAAATAGACTTTCTCCATATATGGGAGCTAATTCCAACTGATAGTGCATCCCTAGAACTGTCAGTAAAAATGTACTCATCTTACTTAAGTTAAATTGCACGATTGCTTCTAATTTTAAGCACCCAAGTCAAGTTCTGCCATGTCGTCTTAATATGAACAATAATAATTTACAATAATAAATTTTTTGTTTAACATTTAATTAGGGACTTACCTATTTTAGGAAAGTTTAACTTTTTAACATGTGGTCAGCACAAATGGCTTCCATGCCAGGGACCCCGGGTTCGATTGCTGGTCAGGTCTGGCACTGTTTCATCACTCAATTCCATTTATCACCCTTCATTATCTGCATTAACCTTTATGTACATAATAGTCAGATGGAAATAAAAATTCATATATAAATGTTGTTGATGAATAGTTTCTATTTTCCAAATTGGAAAGAATTTCTTGTTTTACTTATTTTACTCATTTTTTATGCTCAACACTGATTGAAAGCTGATATCTGCCATTGTATAGTACGACCATTTTTAAAAACCACTATTCCAGTGAAATCTACTGTTTCAGCTATTGTCAGTTCATTTATTTATTAGTAATTTTTACTGGATTATTGAGGCTGTACTGTGATTTTAAATAACATAATTAACATGTTGCTTTTTCCAATTTCTACTCCTTTAACTTGTAATTTTTTATTTGTATTTTTTAATTATTTATATTTTTATTGCTTGAATTTTATTATTTTAGTGTTGCTGATATTTTTTTTAGTTATGTTATTGTTTGCTTTTGTGTCGTTATTTGCTTGAATAGGGAGGGGACAAATTAACATTATCATTGAGTGGCAGTAGTGATAAAGATGGTAAAGAAGATGGACCAGATACTTCAGATGGTTCCAGTGGGAAAAATAAGGAAGAAACAAATCGTTCTCCAACACCAGTCACTGTAACACATTTTTCATGGGGTGAATGTGGTAAACTCGAACAAAGAGTAATATCACCAACTCGCACCCCTTCACCCAGATCCCCTACACCTTTTCTTTCTCTTTCTTTAACACCTCAAGAAACACCACAGATAAACAGCAACCCATTCAATCCTTTCACATCCATATCTACTGAAAATAAAACTGGAACAAATCCATTTCTCACGGCATCCAATCCCTTCATTGAAGCTGTTGAAGATGCTAGCAAAACTGAGGTTAATATAGTAGAAGAAAGACCATCTCATGACGAAGAGACACAACCAAAAGACACTAGTGAAGTTCCGCGAGTAAATGGAGGGATAAAACATCCAGCTTCTCCAATATTAAATTCTGATCAGCTATCAAAAGATAAAACGACGAGGGCAGTTAAATCAGTGACAAGTACCAAGCAGTCTGACAATGCAAATGGTACTGATGCTCAAAAGAAATTATCAAAGGTAATTTAATTAAATCATTTATATAAACTGAACTACTTCTTTTTGTAGAAATTTTTTTCAAATTGCTTTCAACTCTTGTTTTTAATATGTGTGAAATAGTTTGCTGTATTTATTTTTTATTTTGCTTTTAATCAGTAACTGTTTTCATTCGAATAATAATCAATTTTGTAAATGCTTTCTAGTTGTATATTTTGTATGAAAGGGTGTTTGTTTGCAAAATGATAACTATCTCACTGAATGGTGATAGTTCTTGCTGGCTTTTAGCTGCTTTGTATTAAGTCACTTACAGTACTGATGTTATTTAACAATTATTCAAAGTTGCTTTGTGTTAACTGGCTGATTGGGTTGGCCTGGATACTTTGTAAAATTTAACCATGTAATCTTAATATTATTAATATTTAACAATTTCTTTCTTGTGGTATGTTAAGTACCATAGTCCTTGTAGTATCAAAAGGCAGGTTTTTGCCAAACTGCTTTATGATTTCTTGATAAAACCACACTAGCAAGTTACATTTAAATTGTGGCAAGCATGATGTTTATTACGATGAATCATATGTCAAAAAAAGATGAATCATAAAAGCAAAAAAAATGATGAGATATTACTTCATAAAGGCTGATTGATGAGTTAAATAAACTCTTACCCGCTTATTGAATTTACAAGGACTATATAGTACAATGTTTGCTACCTGGAATTACAGCAGTTATTGTTTTTTAACTGTCTTATTATCGAGTAATATAATTTTAATCGTGAAAACTGAACTTTTGTTTAAGTGGGAGGGACTGAAAAAGTAACTATTGACAAAATGTTTTTGTTTTTCTTATCAGTAAAATTTTGTTATTGGCTTTAACATATGTTTAAAAAAACAACAGTTGAAGAAATGGGATTGCTTAGTTGGTGAAGGAAATTTGAGTCTTATTGGCTAAAACCTGCTGGGTTTTTATCTATTTTTTTAAATCTTGAAACAGTATCTGTGGAGACATCATGATAATTGCAATATGATTATCAAAATTCAGTTTCTAATATTAAAGAACTCAAAATCAATATATGAAAAAGCTAACTTTACTAATAAAAATAAACATAAGATTATTTTAAAAAAGAATAATATTAAATAATAGTTTTTTTAATTTGAATTGTTTGTTAGTTGTATAGAAATACTGACTATTAAAAGATTGAATAAATTTTTTATATTAATTATTTATTTATTTTAAATGTGACATAATAATTTATGTGATTGAATAATTAGAACAGGGCTGAATTAAAAACATATTAGTGTCACGAAAACAAAAACATTAAAATATTGATTCGTAAGATATAATGGGCAATAGGCTTATTGAGAACAGGCCTACAATATTGATGGATTGGGTTGAGAAACTTAGATTAAAACAAAATCAAAAAATTATCAGTATTCAGTAAAAGTAGTAGTTTTTGCACTTAATATTCTTAAAAATGTTTTGGGTTATTTTAATTAATAACAGAGAGGTTGATTTGTTTTTGTGTATTTTTTCATTAAATTTGGCCTTTTATAAGAATTAACCAATTCAGAATTGTTCCCATATTACAAATAGAGTTATTGTAGAAATGAATAATAAAAATATTGTGACACTTATTGCTAAGGTCCGTTTCGGGATCTAGGTTATTAAATAACTAATGCACTAAAGTTTACCATTACAAAGATTTATTACCCAAAAAGATCACAAAATAAATAATTCAACTAATTATAATTAAGAAATACAATAAATAATAAATAATTCACTTAAAATAAATAACAAACAATAAATAACTTACTTAGCCTACTTACAATCGCTTTTATAGATTACACTAACATGCAACACAAACTGAATTCACAAAACTACACATTAACTTTACCCAATACACAAACAACAAAGAGACGGTATAGCAATCTTGAATCACTACAATACTCGGATGTGTAACCTGTAAATACACACCCACGATAATCTCTCGGCAAAGATCACACGAATACTGACTGGACCGCGCTCGGGGGTCTCCTTTTATAATCATTCACAAAGATCGTTCCAGAACAAAGTAGTGAAATCTACTCAAGTACAAAAATAACTCTTTATTTATGAATGCTAGAAAAATCTTGTTAATAGGTCAACAAAAAGTCTTTTGTAAATAGAAAACGTAAACAACCTGCCTCCCTCATAATAGCTGTGCACAATACCTAAACTTTATGATAGTTATTACAACCTTTATGAATGAATAGACACACTTTTATGGTTACAACTGTCATTTACAAAACTGGTCTTATTGTGTATTGTTATTTTATTATGTCTTAACTATTTTTATGAATGGAATTCTGGAACATTCGTGATCCGTCTAGTCGATTATGTTACAATATTAAGTAATTTTATAACAAAATCTGTTAAAATAGAATAAGTTAATCTCCTGTAATAATTTTGAACATTTTGTGTTCTTGGGAAGAGTATCAGAAATGCAAACAAAAAGTTGGATAGTAATTTCTGGAGAAGTAATTTAAATAAAAAAGATGTTGAATTGCTAAAAATTAGTCTACAACAGGATTGCAAGAAATTGGAACTCTCCATGATAAAAATCGTTGTAGAATAATTATCTTCATGATGTCTTCATTGGTATAGTTACAGATTTTCTAAAAAAAATTAGATAATATAATTACATGTAATGAAAGTTCTCTTATAGCATTAACATAAAATATTTTCCTAATGAGCAATTATCTTTTTCCATTTTGACCACTAACGGTGTGTGTAGTTTTGATTTCTTTATTCTCAAAAACTCGTTCATCCTTTCTTCCTTTCATTTGTCCATTTTTACAAATTTTCTTTTCTTTTATTTACTCTAGAAATCTGAAGCAATTTTTTCTGTACATTTACTATGGATTTGATTAGTTTTATGAAATATTCGGTATTTTAAAGTCCTTTTGAATTTTGTTATACCAATTTGTTTTATTCTAAAAATGAAATATTTTCTTTAGTAATCTGATTTCATTCATTGTGTAGGTATATCTGTAAAAATTTTCTTTTCTTTTCCTTATCGTGCAGTATTACTTTGTTTATCTGTAAGTCTGGATTATTCGAGCCAATCTGGATTTAAAAAAAAAAAAAAAATTCTGACAAGCGCTGTATCGTACGTATTGTCTTTGAACAGCACTGCAGTCTAGATACAGTACAGTACTTACTGAACTGTATTGTTAAAACATCAGTCCCTCAAGCTAAGATCACGCACACATTACTGTATTTGCTTGGTGTGTCATTGGCAGGCAACATCATGGTGTACTTGGAGGAGCAGCACAACACCACACTGGCTGAATGTGGGATAGTGAAACAATTGCGTAATCATACAGCCTTTTAAAGTAAATAAGAAGTTTTAAATATTTACTAGTGTTTATTACCACTTGTAAATATTTGTATGTAAACATTTTGTAGTGTTTTTCGGTCCAAGAAAGCATAAATAAATCGTAAGTTTTCCTATTACATTTTGTTTTTATCAATTTCCCATTGTTTTTGCATTGCTTCTGATCCCAGTTAGTTCAGATAAATGAGGTAGTACTGTTTTTTATATTTTTTCACAATCTTCATGAATTTGCTCCGATTTCCGTAATTTAGTCCATGAAATTTAATTTTTATTTTCTTCTCTATTTTACTTCTTTCTCTAAAAATGTTTGTTAACATTGTGCACCATAAAGGGCATCTGGGAGCACCTCAGTTTTATTATGTTGCAATTTTGTGTTATGTTGTTTTATTAAATGCAATTAATTTTTTGTTTTGTTTTATAGGATTTGAAAACAGGTACTGGCAACACGTTGAATCAGTTGTCACCGTGGCTTGTTACTTCAGAGCCTATTTCAAATAACAAGTCTGAACCAACTCCTATTATCAGGAAAACAGTTATTACTACTCAACTTTAATATTGTATCAATAATTTAACGACAATAATATTAGTTCTAACTCTAAAGATAAGCCTAGTTATGATGCATTTTTGCTTGCATATCATAGATTTTTAAACTTTTATACAATATTGTGCCCTGAAACTATAATTACTTATCGTTCGTATATATAATAAAATATATTTATATTTTTACAATCTTAAGTAATATTTTATTACTTAATGTATTATGTTTTATAGGGACCATTGTCGATAAAAAGTTCTTAGTATTATTATACCTCGTTAAATAATCTATACATAATTTTTAATGCATGTCTAAATATAAAATATTTTATAAAAATGTATTTATTAAGAATATAAAACTACTATACTGTCCTTTACAATAAGTAGATTTCATAAATTAGTTTTAAACCAGAAGTCAATTAAACGTTTTTAGTACAAAATATTTTATTCTGGTTGCGAATATACTATAAATTATGTGTTTCTGATCATTATATTTATTTATTGACATTTTAGTGCGGTAGGTTTTGTAAAAAGTATTTTTTATGTGATTGGATTTGAAATGTTCATTTCGGACAAGGTGAAATTTAACATTTTGAATAAGATTATGACGAACCTTTATTATTTTGTAATCCATAATGTTAATGTGTGAAATAGTTATATGTATGAGATATGCCGATTAAGTTTAACAGTATTAGCAAAGTATGTACTCAGCAGAGAAAATTTTATTTAGTATTTCTTAAAATATCTTGCATATTAAAAGAACTTCAACATTCCTACAGTTTGTTTTTACTGGGAGATGTCATGAGAAATTGCGTATTATGCACTTTTCATTAACTGTGTTTATTTTCTCATTTATTTTTTTAATGTAATTTTAACTAATTGGTTAAAACAAATTTTAAGAGACATTGATTTCTCGTGACCTTTTCACTATTATTTTTCATTTATTGGAGTTGCTTTAACTGCAATGTCATCAGCAACAATAGTGAGGTATGAATCAGTAACAGTGGGTTTACAGACCTTAGTTGGGAAGAAATTTGGATATTTAGCTTTTTGGTATGGTACTTAACCAGCTAAACTACTAACTAAGCTGGCAGGTTTCTTTGTTGTCTTATCTATTTTAGTCAGTATTTTTTTTCGCAGTAGGTTTTTCCTTTCTTTAATTGAAGCCCTTGAAGTCAGTAATCAGCAGTCTGAACTGATATGGTCTTTTGTTTTCTGAGTATTCTTTTTTCCAGTATCACTTTTCAATACATTAGGTTAATTGTTTAGTGCCCTATAAATTGCTAATTGGGCAAATATATAGACAAATTCTTTAAATTTTTATGCTGGATTTTTAGATAACTACCTTTAAATTTAGTGAATTGTTAGAATCACATATATTGATTATTTTTCTTTGTTTTAATTAATTTATTTAACGTCGCATCAACTGCAATGGTCATTAGTGACGATGTTGAGATGTAATGTTATGCAATAGAGGATGAAATTATTTTTTGTAATGTATGAAAATATGCTGTGCCTGAGTGGGATTTGAACCCAGGACCGCATGATGAGAGGCGAGCAAGTTACCAACTACGCCAATGCAGCCAGCATTTTTCTTTACTTTAATGTTATTTTTACTTTAGCATTATTTGATTTAATCCACTCTAGCTGAAAACTTTTTTGAGTGCATAATTTTATTTGTTTAGATTATAATATTGACTTTGTAGAATGTTTGTTATGAATTGAGGTGGTATACATAAAAGGGGAATATAGACGCATGTGCCCTTTTAAGCAGAGTAGTTATTTGAATTCCTTGTAGTTTCAAGTATATGTGGTAAAAGTTTCCAAGGGATGTTATGAACTTTCAGGTTGGTACACCAATTTGTAGTCAGCTGGGTACGACATTTTGTAATAACAAAAATTTTGACAAATTATCCATCACAATACTTATTTTAGTATTTATTAAATTTTATTTAAAATGTATTATATTTTATTATTATATATTTTGTTTTCCAATTAAACCTTTAAAAAAACAACTGATTAATAAAATCTTTGTGTTTTTCACAAAACTGCATTTTTGCATGGGTGCCTTTTTTATGTAGACTACCTCTATTTGTACGTTTGTTACAGTTATGTTTTTAATTATACATCCCTTGTGGTGAGAAGTATTTTTCACTGCCAGAGGAATGGAGCTCCAAGACTATTTCTGACGTCAACTAACCTTGAGCTAGTTGAAGTCTAGACATGCTGATTATGCCAAATTTGGCAATGTAATGTACAATACTGAAATTCTTTAATTAAAAAGTAGATTTTTTTACCTCGCTCAAGTTAGTAGATAATAATATAAATTTAGAAAATAGGTAACTGACATTTGACAGGAAGAGTATAGTGTGCTCTGCATGGTACAAGATTTAAGCTTATTCACTGGTTGTGTTAGTAATCTTGTTTCTTTTATTAAGCTTAAATCGTTCAGCTCATCTTTACAATAGATAAAAGGCAATAACATTTTGTTAAATTTGATACATTTTTTATAACTGATGGTAACATCACGTTACTTCTAATTTAGTCAATTGTGTCGAAATTGTGCCAGAGTTTTCTTTTTTCTTTTGTAAATTTCTGTTTTGCAGAAAATAAATGTGACGTATGCTTATTGGTGATGAGTTATGAATTTGAACTAGTAGGTGAAAAGTAATTTAACTAAAATTGGTTTACATAACTGCTTTTCAGTGTATGAAAACGAGCAACATTTACTAATAACCTTTAACAATTAAGTATTTATTGATACATGCTGAAAGAATTATTTAGCATTTTTTTATTCTGTGTCAATTTAAAACTGAAATATCAAGTGCAATTATGTAATTTTTATGGTTTTTAGAAAGTAATTTTACGATTTAATTTTGTATTTGTGTATTGAATGATTCAGAATTTTTTAATATATTTATACAATAATTTAAAAAAGCATTATAAAGTTAGAAATGATCATTGTACGAATTTCTACAATTTCTGTGAAGAATTGTAAAATAAGGAGTAAAATAAAAAATGTTTTGATACTAGCTTATTCAAAAAATATTTAGGCCTAATATCTTCAAAAAATTCTACTGTATTTATTTGCTCATTTTGTTAGCTCAAATTACATAATAAATTGACTTAATGTTTTTTTTGAAACAAATTAAAATTGTAAAGAAACCACTTATAAAATATTACTTATCCATTCTCATCTTATAATTAATGTATTATTGAAAAATTAATTGTTTTTACTAAAGGAAAAATAACTTGAAACTATTTTACTGTATTTGAAGTTATGAAAGCAATAATGTAATATTCCAATCCAGTTGTCAGGTGTACTTATTAATTAGTCAGTGTGTATGAAAAAATTTAAATTTTGTTATGATACATTTTGTAATCTGTGATTATAAAATATACATTGTGGTTATTTTTTATTTCATGCTGTAGACATGAAACTTTTTAAAAATTTTCAATGTATGTGGCCTAAGCTACTTTTTTTTGTATGTAGCCAAATTATATTTGTACAATTTCTTAAATGTATAATTAAGATAAACCCATGTTAATGAATTCTTGTCTAAAGTTTATTTTTAAGAAGGAACTGAACTTAAATTTACACATAATTTTTTGATTACTTAGAACTGATTGCGAGTTAAAAATTTAAACAAAACATTATACAAATCTAATATGGTAAACTAAGATTCATGTCAACAGTTTTCTTTCAAATCAAAAACATCAGAAGTTGGTTTAGCAGTAGTATCTGATAAATATTCTTATTTCAGTTTATAATTATTAAAAACAAATCAAGTCACGTTAATAGTTTTTATGGTGTAACAAACATAATATTTTTAAGAATATAATATTATATTCTTTTAAAAGTCATGCAATAAGTGTTTGATAATACGTGTTTGTGATGTCAAAAACGTGGCAGTAAAAAACCCCTAATTTATTAAATGAAAGGAAGGTACAAATATATTATGATGTATTGATTTAAGTACTTCTCTATTTTGAATTCATGATTATTTATTTCTGTCAGTTACTTAAGTTTAATGTATTTACCCTTTATTGTGTTACAGAACTGGTAAGAATTTTACATGTAACATTACTCTTGGGTTGCATTTGAATTATTGATATTTGTAGTCAATATCTCGAAAAGAAGTAATATCTACAAAATATTATATGATATTTGTTGTAAATTTTGTGTAAATTCAAAGTTCAGTTAAATTTATTTACGAACACAAATTTTATGGTACTACATACTTATTTGTCAGTCTATTCTAATTTAAATGTACTCTGACGTTGTGTCATAAAATTTCTTTTTTATAAAAATGGAGTTGTTAAATTGGCATGTTCTAATTTAAAAACAAAATTTTTGTTTTAGCTTAATATGTATTTAATAAAAATAATTTTGAATATTCTGTTTTATAAGACAGTGTACTTATGTTAAGTTGTTCCTCTTTATTGTCTGGGTTGCTATGTATTTTATTTTTTACTGATTAGTTTATGTTTTTAATAAAGATTTTTGTAGTGTTATTAAAACCATAAAGCTGTAGAGAGATGTTTGTTACAAATTTATCATACAGTCATGTACATTCCAAACAATTTTTTTTTTTAAATATATATTTGTTTAATTTATTGTATGCAGTGTTTCTGTTACTGATTTAAAGAATATTAGGGTCTGCTTTTCAGGAATGTTTGCATTACATATTTGCAAACATGTATTAGCTCTCTGCAGGCTTATATGCTGCTTCAAAAATGTTTTTAAAATTTAAATATCACACTTATCAAAACACTTTTAACATTTTGTTCAGCGGCCAAAATTACATCATCCAAATAATTTGGGTTGTACTCTCCTCAAATTGGGTAAAAATCAGTTATCTGCATTTACTGTGGTGAAGCACTGATAAAGTTAATTTGTTTAGATTGATTTTTGTGCAGACTTATGTCATTGGAAAGTAGTAAACTAAATTCAAAATCGATCTAACCAATTCGGGGAGAAGGAACAAACCTAAATTTTTTTATTATTTAGCCACAAAGGGAAATAGTAAATGAAACTTTCTTGCTGGACATTAATGAAAACATAAAACCAAGTGGCTGTATTAACTGTACGCCTATCCAAGCCCTGGTAATTTCATAAAAATAATCTATTTGGTGTTCTGGAACACCAAAATAATAAAATGGAATAATCTATTAGGTGTTATAGGAAACGTTCCATTCCAGACCAGTTATATGACTGGTTTGAACTAGAAAATTTTTTTAATTATTAAAAGTTATTAATGTTTTGTTTATTTATGATGTATAAAAAACTTTTTATATTTATGTAATATGGTTTCTTATACGTTGTTTATTTCACTTTTGTGGTGTGCTTGTAAGAAATACAGTATAAGAAGCAGTATAAGGTAAATATTAAAAAATTTTTTATATATCATAAAAATACAAAACATTAATATGAATTCTGCTGTTATGATGCTAACTAGTAACTTAAATAAAAATTATTATTAGTAAGAAGAACAAAACCATGAATATTGTTTCTTGATGGTTGACCATTGTTTATTTGTTCAAAAGTAGTCATTAGAAATGCCTTGCTGTACAGAGGAGGTTTTTTGGTTTACAATAATTGTTGTATTTAGGAGGTAGTGGTGCATCTTCTGTTATTCTTCATCATTACAACAAAAACATTCTGTAATTGGACTAACTAAATTTTTGAAACTATGGTGACACTTTTTTTAAACCTATACTTTTTAACATTTAAGTTTTTTCTAAAAAAAAACAACAGAATTCATTTTAAAATTAGTTCTATTTTTACTGCTGAATAAGTGAGGAAACTTACTCAACACCGAGTAAATGCTTGGCAGAATCTATAGCTGATTGTAAAGTTAATTTAATTGTTAGTATGAAAAGTAAACTCTTATAGGTGCCTTAATTTTTCTGTGAATCCATTCGTTGCTGTATTGGCAAACATTGTGGTATCTTTCAATTATTAATGAAAATACTTTTCTTAATCTTGACATTGTGGGGCTTATTATGCGTTTAATTTCATATTTAACTTTATTTTGTTAAGTCCAGGGAATTCATGGAAGTTTTTCTTTTGACACCCTAGAATAACAAGATTTTTGAATATATAGAATTAATGCAAACAAATATTCCTGCAAGTAAATTATATAAGTTCCTTTTCTTTGAACATTCCATGACTATTTCAATCAGATGGGTACAATACTTTACTTTAACTTTGACAATATACATATTTATATTTTTAAAGAATGTAGCTTTAGAATTAAATCAATAATTTTTATAATCCAGAACAAACTGAAACTGTTTTCGTATCTTTGAAAAAATGGTACTCTGTTAATAAATTTTGCTGTGAACCGTTAATATATTTTATATTGTCTGTATATAATTAAATGAAGTTTCTTTATTTTAAGGTGGAATTATTCTATTTTGCTGTCATGTTTTGACAATTGTGTGGCAATAACATTAATTAAGCATTTTTTGCTGATGACTGAAAAACATTTTGTAACGTAGGTTTTTTGTAACTGCTTGTATCAAATTATATTTTAGGATCCATTTTACATATCATGAATGTTTGTATGTAAATTTCCAGTTATTACTACAGTCATTTTATTGGTTATTTTTATTTATGAGTGCTTTGGAAACAACATACTTGTTGGTGTCCATTAAGAAATTTGACAATAGATATGAGAAATAACATTTACAAAACTCGTAATTTGTTTTAAAATGGAATAATATTTAAAATTTTTGACTTTGAAGTTTGTACTCAACTTTTATTTACTAATTTAGAGGGATTTTTTTATCTTTATGTAAATTATACAGTTTAGGTACGAGTATAATTTATACACTCAAGTATTTGGTTGGAACACCAAATTTTTTGCTTCTCTTGTTGTTTGTATGGTACTAATTATTATAATAGAAATCATAGCAATGTGAGCTTGACTATGATAGCAAGACTGTCGGATTTGTCAGTAATACGTTATTTATTTGAGTCGAGGACCGAATGGCAACTGTTCGAGCATCATTTCTGCTTCACTTAATATCAGTCATGTTGTTATTGTTTAGTTCATCAGCCAAAAGGCTGGTTTGAACTTCTAGAGGCTTTACTAAGTAAACTAAAAAGTGAAGTGGTTTACCACGCCTTTGTCATTGAGTTAAAAAGTATGCTTACCAGCATGCCAGGCCCTGTGAAAAGCATCTGCTTTCCACCCTGCAAATGACACAGTCACTTCATTCACCACAGGGGCCCAGCTGTGTAATGAAATTCATTACTCTCAGAGGAGATAACTTTGACTAGTGTCTTTGCACCTGTACCTCTTCTGTTCTTAAATGCTTCAGTCATATAATTGGCTGACCATGTGATAAAAAACTGCACTATTTTTTGTAGCCCTGGAACTAGGAGATCGAGTGCAAATTATTTAACACTTTACCTGCCTGTTATGGGCGTAATATCAATCATGTGTTCAAGAAAACCAGGTTTGTAGATTCCTTTTCATAGATGCTTTTCCTCTATCAGCTTGTTTCTTACCTACAACCAGTTTGTTCCCTACTCCTGCACAAACATTTTGGATAGCTATTCGTTTGTAACTACAAGCTTCACCTATCAGTTGTTGATAGTTGTGAAGTTCATTTTTAACTAAAAATACCACCTTGTTTAACAAAAGTTTGGGTCTCTTTAGATTTGTAAAGAAATTGTATACTCTAAAAATAATTCCCTTGCTCTGTTTATTTATGTCAGGCTTTTTGTAGAAATAATGTTAAAAATGGCAGATCTCAGGTTCATCCATCGAACTGGAATTAGTGATACTCATTCATAATTTTTTTAACCCTGTGGTAATACAATTTTTATAATATTGAGAAAAATTAATAATATCATGGCTATATAAAATAATCAGTATTAGAATAAAACAAATAGAAAATAACTAAGTATTGACACACCATTATAACCATTTAAATCACGAGTAAATTGAACAATTTATCAGCTACTGTTACAACACAATTGGTTCAATAAGTAAGAATGTTGTGCAGTAAAAATAAAAGAAATAGTGAGATAATAATCTGATCGCTTAATCTCCATCTGAACAATCACAGTATACGAGGGGGTACCCAAAAGACACCGGAATTATTTTTCAAAAGCTATTTATTTTCAATTTTTTTACAAAACAAACTTATCTATTCCCTTCAAAATACTCTCGATTACAACTAATACATTTATCCCGCCGGTGTTTCCACTGTTTGAAGCATTTTTTGTAGTCATCTTTAGAAATGGCTGACAGCTCCCTCGTTTTTTTCTTGACCACTTCAATGTTGTCAAATTGGTGTCCTTTAATGTCCCTTTTCAAGTGTGGAAATAAGAAAAAGTTGCACGGAGTCAGGTCAGGCGAGTAAGGTGCGTGGGGCAGCGGAACCATGCCATTTTTAGTCAAAAAATCTTTCACCGAGATGGCTATGTGTGTAAGTGCATTGTCGTGGTGGAAGAACCAGTCTCCTGTCTGCCACAAATCAGATCTTTTTTGTCTTCTTAAAACTTCCATATTGTCAGTCGATGGTCTGAGAGCACACGCTCTCGAATTTTTTAAACATTTTCGTCGATTCAGGCAGTTGATGGACGTCCAGAACGAGATTTGTCATCAATTGACATGTCATTTTTAAACCGAGAAAACCAATCATAATATGATTGGAAACTTTCAAGTATATTATACTTGAAAGTTTCCCATAGCGTCATCTTTGTCAGCTGTTTTCAACATTAAAACAGTTTCATCAACACTTTTACCAAGTAGAAAACAAAATTTCACAGCTACACGTTCACTTAAACTTGCCATCATAAAAAACGAAACGAGAACAAAACAGCGCTAGTAAAAACAATCACTGCAGATGAATATTGAACTCGCAATGAGTTGTAATTACTGCACTGAACTCGCAGTGAGATGCACTATATATGTCAGTGCGGCAGAAATGCGTACTACACAAGCACCGCCCACGGCAATGCTATTCTGGGTACTTTTGGGTACCCCCTCATATACACTGCTGTCAGAAATGTTGGCTGTTATGTTCAATCTCACATTGTTGCGCTTTTTACTATAGTACAAAAATGTATGTATTAGTACACATTAAATTAGTTTTTAAATTTTGGGATAATTAGTTCAATAGATAAATAAAAATAGATTTTATCTACTATTTGTGAAAAATTACAGGTGAAGTTATTAAAAAAGTGTCATTAAGTAACAAGTATGTTGTTTTATGTTAGGTTAATTTTAATGTTTGTAATAATCATACATTTAATGAATGTATTATACTAAATTAATTTCTTTATCATATTCTCCTTTGTAAATATTATATTAAAACATTTTTTTGCCATTTGTGGTCAGTGTATTCGTTTAAAATGTACACTGCTTTTATCTTTCATTAAATGTATTGCTGAATACACTTCAGTGATGTTTTGTAATTTATTATTTTGTATATACAATCTTAATATATAATTTTTAAAAATTTATTTTGTGTTTATGTTTTAAGATATTTTATTTTAAATAAATTTATTTCTTTTTTATTATATTTAAATGATATATTGCTCTTTGAATATACGACCGTTTTAAATATTATATAAAAATTTAGTTATTTAATTGGTGCAATTTGCTCTTTTATGTGCCATATATGAACTCTATTACTTGAATATTTATGTGTTGATTACAAAGAAATATATAGCTATACTTTTACAGCTTTAAATTTTTGGATATTCGTTTATCTTTGATTTATTTTTTATTAATTATTTTGGTTTGATATTAATATATATATTATTATTTTATTATCTTTGTGTGTTTGTGAATCACGTGATATTCAGTAGATGTTAATTATTTCTGTAAAAGCCTGTGGAAAATAATTTTGTGATTCCGTCCTTAAAAAAACTGAAATATTTATGTATTATGTTGCTGCTAATAAATTATTATTTATACAACATTATTGGATGTTTTTTTTTTTAAGGTAGTACCTATTTTCTCTATTATAATTTTTCTAAATTTTCATCAAGTCAAACTTGAGTAACTTGAACTTTTATAAATTAAAATTTTATTTTGGATTATTTCAATTTTTAGCGCGATTGATATTATAGCATGTAGTAAAAATGGGCTGCGAGACTTTCCAGCTGGAAACATTCTCATCAGAGATTTTAGTCTTTAGAGTCTCAAAATACTTCTTGCTTCATGAATTTTTAGGCAGGATTTGTAAAAAAACAAATGAAGCAGTAAATACTGGAGACAACTTAGATGAACTGACCCTGAACCTGCTGTCACAAATTGGGAAGAGGCAACAATTTTGTATGGGGACTATCTCAACATTTACCAAGACTAGTGGCTGTGGGATGAGATAACTAACATGGACAACATTACTCAAGTGACAGAGAAAAATCAAGCTAAGAATGGAATATTCTGGGGAGGAGAGGAACAGGGTGATTTTAAAATTATTAAGGATAAATAAGTTGCTGCCAAAAATGTATTATATATACAACATTATTTAATGTTTAATTATTATTTTTATTATCTTAGGTTTATTTCTCCAAGACGATGAGTGGTTGACATGGTATGTCAATTTTATCTCTGAATCTGTACAGACCATGGTAATGTACAGTTTACACTTTCAATAAAAGAAAAACCACTGCTTAGTGCAGCAGAAGCTATATGATACACAAATTTCTAAAAATTTTATGATCAGTCTAATGTACAAGATTCTACTTTTAATTGGAAGGTTGGAATCATAGGCTATAACTTAGACTGCATTCACAGGAGCAACCAAAAATACCTTGACATTTTAACTAGTGATATACAAGAATCTAGTAAAATAGAGTTTGTGTGTTACATGTTTGATTGGGGAGTTGATTTTTTATTTACCACTTTGTCTATGAGGGAACTTAATTCAATTTTTCCCTGGCCCCTTCAACTTTGAATTATCCTAGTTGTGCAGTATTTGCTTGCTATTTCTACCATATATTTTAAAACTATGTCCTAAATGCAATTTATTTCTATAGTATATAGATCTTAGGCTGATGTCATAGTTAATTTCTCCTTGCATATCTGCTAATAACACAACCCGCGCGGCTTCGTACGCGAAACCTGTGTAGGCTTAATGTAGCTATGTTTTTAAAAATTAATACATAACAGAAGTTGTGTAGCAGCTAGTCGACTGTATACCCCAACTTACACACACACACACACACACATGCAACATTTGATAAATTCCCCCGCGTACATCAATCGTCATCATCGTACCCCTTCATCCTCTTCAACAGTAATACGTACTCACATGTACATGCACACACGTACATATTTATGAAATTCGTCATTACGACCCTTAGGGTTATCATTTTTGAAAATTTAAAAATAAAATGTTGCTATGAATATAAATACAAATATGCTGTCAAAATTTCATGAAAATCCGTTCAGTAGTTTTGGAAATTTGGGTGCACAAAAAAAAAACACGCTTTGTCTTTATAATATTAGTAAAGATTGATCATATTCTGACTGCTCACTAATTGGTGTTTAAGAAAATATATTTGAAAGAAAAATGTTTCAGTAACACTTTAATTCAAATTGTTACTATGCCATTAAGCAAAAGATGTTTGCTTAAATTTTATTTATGGTAAAGAACTGCGCTTCACATTTGCAGCGATAAATTTTAAACTTACTAAATCAATCACTCTTCCCACATTTTGAATTAACATTGAGAGTATGCTCCTATTGTATTCAGATTTTTATATCGTGTTGCCATTCACTGAATTGAAACAAAAGAGGGTTTATCAATATGCCTTCTATTTATTGTTCATGGTAATTTAGAACTATAATGAGAATACTGAGTTGAGTAACAAAATTTTTATTTATTGTTCTTGTTTTTGCAAACAATAGTTAATTCCTTATGAGTTATCTGATCTTAAACGAAGGCTTAGTCTTTGGAGTCTTATTTGTACTACAATTTCATAATCTTATTGCTGAAACAAAATGTACATTAGCAATCACTAAGTAGCCGAATTACATTTAACACCAGATACACATCCCAGACCTAGAGATGATTGCATTAAATAGCAGAATGCTGTTATAGAAGATGGGTGATTGACATGGTACTTCAACTTTTTCTCTGTGTCTACAGATCGAGGTAATTTTCAATTTAGGCTTTTAAAGGAGTGTGTAAAAATAGTACATATGTACTAAACTAGAATGTTTACTATAAATATGAATATTTTCATTTCAACGAAGCTAATGATTTAAAGCAGAAACACAATTAATTATGTATAAACAAAATCTGAGTTCTGTAAAGTTATTAGCAGTTATGGAGGAAAGTAAAGTTGTGGCTGATCAGGAATGGAAACTGCAAACAATTTTGATTATAAAAGTTTTGTAAATGTAGAGAAAACTATTTTCAGTTTTATTGAATGTACAACTTAACAAACTAATGAACTTCAAGGTAGAAGGCATGCCTTTGATTCTAATAACTGAGAAAAAAAATGGAATGGAAAAAACATTGAGAACTTTTGTATTACATTGCATTGCATTACAACAGGTCTCAATAAATTTTAGTACTAATAATTTGTTGGCTTCAGTAACTATTATGTAACTATCAGAAACTGATGATATGGAATAGATTATTATCAAAAATTATTTTACCCAAAATTTGTGAACATTGTCATCTGTTCAATTAACAACAATAAGCAACTCATGACCCAATGAGATAAGATTGATAAAGTATGATGTGTTAAAGTGGTGTAGTATTGTACAGACT
This sequence comes from Catonia carolina, assembly GCA_035578175.1. Lineage (NCBI taxonomy): Eukaryota > Metazoa > Arthropoda > Insecta > Hemiptera > Achilidae > Catonia > Catonia carolina. Next base: position 100,939,502 of record JAQMRL010000001.1, on the reverse strand, counting down.
CAGAACGACCATTCCTGAGAGAGTATGGGTAATTGAACCCCAACTCTCAAAGTACCATTGTCTAGTGTTCAAAATCGCATAAAAGTAACATTGGATTTGAACCATGAAACCTTCGTCTCTGAAAATCACCTGTTTAACAGCTGTATGTGTAGCTGTATGTGTAGCGACTAAAGCACGGTACGATAGTTTCATCCTGAAAATAATGGTTTTAAACTAAAAGGAGTCCATTCTAAGCTGTGGTGGCGAGCAGACGTGTTTCTTGGAGGCTCTGTCAACCTCAGTGGTAATGTTTTACAAGTTGACATGTGTGCGTTCGTGCGTGCGTTAATGGATATGTGAGTGTTGGTTCGTCACCTTGTAGTGGCGTTGGACACCGCTGTACGTCGTAAATTGTGCAACCAGTGACATATATATTTTTATTATTATTTTTTTATATATTTTTTTTTAACTATTTCTTGGGGAGAGTTCCCTAACTTTAATGACCCCGAGTCGATCTACAAAACAAGTGGTTCAGTTTTGTTTTGTTTTATTTTTTTTTTTTGAATTTTTTATGTGCTACATTGGAGAACATATGATCGGTCTGTAAACAAACTTACTGTTCATTAAAGCAGCGATAATTTACTTCATTTCTTTACTAATTATTATTATTTACTGATTTTTTTCGTTATTTCTGTTGTGTTGATTACTTTGCTATAATGTAAGTAGTTTTATTTGGTTGTTTTTTTTTGTATCTCTTTTCTCTTAATTAAATTCAAACCAGACATGGATAATGACATTGATGCTAGTGTACATATAGATTCGGACATGCAAAAGTCTTGTGTACAAGGTTTTGTGACTGCAGGTTCCAAAAGGCCATTGCAAAAGGGACGAGATCCAAGAAAAATTTAAAAATTTACGAGAAAGCCGGTGATGTTGAAACCAGCAATCGAATCGCTGTTCTTCCTATTGAAGAAACGATCACCAATAAAGAACCAAGTGAAAAAGTTCCAAAACCTCCGCCGATTCATATAAATGATATGAAATCCTGGGGTAATTACCAAAATCTAATAAGCACTTTGTCAAATTTGACGGGCGGCATGGAGTTTTACTGCAAAAGCAGCATAGACTCAGTCCTGGTGTATCCAGCGACACCGGCTCTTTATCGCCTTATTGTTCAGTTTCTCCGTAAACAAAATGCCTCATTCTTCACCTACCAGCTAGCGGAGGAGAAGCCGCACAGAGTTGTTTTAAGAGGCCTTCATTCGTCGACGTCTCCGGCATCCATAAAGAACGAGTTAGAATCGCTAGGATTCCAGGTCCGAAATGTTCATAATATTATTTCAAGAAGGAAAATTCCATTACCGATGTTCTATGTGGACTTAGAGCAGAACCAAAAATATGAAGAAATATACTCCCTGAACCGCCTTCTCTACTCAGTAGTTAAGGTAGAAGAGATGAGAAGGAATAAAGAGCTTGCTCAATGCACGAGATGTCAAGCCTACAACCATACACAGCAATATTGTAATCCACCGCCAAGATGTGTATGCTGTGCTGGAGCGCATCTAACGAAGGACTGACAAAAAAGTTGAGATTCTCCGGCAGTGTGTGCTCTCTGCAACGGAACTCATACCGCTAACTATCGGGGGTGCACTGTTTATCAGCAGCTCCAGAAAAAGCGAACATCGGCCGGCTTTCCGAAAGGACTTGGGCGCGTCTCATCTGTTGGTAAACGGCCAGCGGCTACTCATCAAAGTTTAACCACCAATAACGATAACCAAAACAATAGTTCAAAAAAAAGTTCTAATAAGTCAAATAACTTGAACAATCCTTATGGTGACAATAATAATACAAACAATAATTATCTTACTTCTAGTTCTAATTCTAGAGTTAATAATGGTACTAACAATAGCAATTATTCTCATAATGATAATAATACTTCTAATATTGGTGTTGAAAATGGTAACAGGCGCTCATATTCAGGTGCGCTTACAGGAGGACTTCGCCCGGTAGACAGTGACCACTCTCAATTGGAAACAATTATGACAACCTTTATAAACGACATAAAAAGTATAATCAACCCTTTAATTGCTCTGTTGGTTCAACTTACGCAGTCACTTATCAATAATAATGGACATTGAACTGACTACGGATTCTACTTCATCACTAACTATAATTCACTGGAACCCAAACGGTATAATACAACACAGAAACGAACTAGAGTATGTGCTATATGACAGACGTATTGACGTAGTGTTGATATCAGAGACACACCTTACTTCAAGGCATACATTTTTTATTCAAAATTATATTATTTACAGGTCCGACCATCCTGATGATTTAGCTCAGGGGGTACTGCTGTACTTGTTTGCTCCAGTTTATCTCACTACCCTCTGAAATTGAATCAGCGGAGAGATACGCAAGTTACGGCAATTTTTTGCAATGCGCGCCTTTTTTACTTACCGTAGCCTCTGTTTACTGTCGTCCACGGTTTTCAATTACACGTCAAAAATTTACTGATTTGTTCTCTGGTTTAGGGCCGAAATTTATTGCTGGTGGTGACTACAACGCTAAGCATCGCCAGTAGGCTCACGATTGAATAACCCAAAGGGCAGGAACTTACTTCGCTGCATTCTTGACAAAAACTACAGTTTTATTTCTCCTCCCAATTTTACCTACTGGCCAACCGCCACTACTAAACAACCAGATCTACTAGACTTCTTTGTGACCCGTAACGTAAACATCTTCTACACCAATATCGAATTCATTGATGAACTTGCTTCCGATCACTCTTACCTCGCTTTGACCCTAGCTGTTACGCCATTGACAAACTTTTTACCTCCATCTCTGACTCGTGGAAAAGTTGACTGGGAAAACTTCGACAAGTACTGGATGAAGACATTGATCTAAAACTTCCATTAAAATCCCCTAGAGATTTAGAAGAAGCAGTGGAATACTTTGTTTCACGTGTCCACGCAGCAGCCTGGTCATCGGCTCTACCTTCCCCTAAAAGATCTCACAACCCCAATCTTCCAATTTACCCATTTTATATTCGCAATCTAATCAGGGACAAGAGGTGAGCTCGTAAACGCTGGCAATTATCCAGAAGACCAAGTGGCAAGGCTGCTTACAACCAGATCAATAATGAGCTGAAACGATTCATTAAAGAGTTTAAGTCTGACTCTTATAACAGCTACATTGCCAGTTTAAACCACAATGATGGGTCACTTTGGCGCGCAACAAAACGTATTTTAAAATATCACAATCCCTTCCCTCCATTAAGGCGGCCAGATGGAAGCTGGGCAATGTCTGATGAGGATGAAGCATCAGTTTTTGGTGACCATCTGTCTCAGGTATTTACACCTCACAATGACGTAATAGACCCCGATACTATTACATCAGTTGCAGAGGAATTGCTTAGCCCTACTCAACTCTCTCGATTGCCAAAGCATTTTTCACCAACTGACGTCTGGAACCAGATATTATCTATGCCTCTTAAAAAATCACCAAGTTATGACCTCATCACAGCTGAAGTATTACGGGAATTGCCAAGGAAAGGTGTCTTACTCTTGACATACATATTCAATGCTGTCTTGAGGACTGCTTCTTTCCCCGTTCAGTGGAAAATGGCGGTAATGAAAATGATTCACAAGCCAGGGAAGCCTCCTCAAGATCCAACTTCTTATAGACCTATTAGTTTATTATCAGTTTGTTTCGAAAATTTTTGAACAACTCTTACTGAAAAGATTACTTCCTCTTGTGGAGAGAGAATCCGTTCTCCCCGATCACCAGTTTGGCTTTAGATCTGAACATTCAACTACTCATCAACTCCACCGGGTTGTTGATTTTCTGGCCGCTGCCTTAGAAAATAAGCAGTACGCTTGTGCTCTGTTTTTCGACATATGCCAAGCTTTCGATAGGGTGTGGATAGATGGGCTTCTGAGTAAGCTCCGATTTTTACCGTACACCTATTTTCATATTTTGCAATCATTCCTTATTGACAGATTTTTTACGGTATCGGTACGATCCTCCCAGTCCGACTACCTCCCTATCAAGGCAGGAGTAGCTCAAGGATCAGTTTTGGCTCCCTTGCTGTTTTCTATTTTCGTTTCGGATTTACCACAAATTCCTACTACTTTGCTTGCAACATTTGCTGACGATACTGTTGTTCTTTCATCCTCTGATGACCATGTCCATGCTGCAAACGACATCCAGTATCACCTTGACATTCTAGAAGTATGGTTTAGAAGATGGCGTAAAAAAATTAATACCACCAAAACTTACCAAATGACCTTCACCCTTCGTCGAGAAACGTGTCCGCAATTATTTTTATCCAACCAACCTCTTCCACAAGCAAACAATGTTCGGTACCTTGGCTTATACTTAGACAGATGGTTGACTTGGAACGTACACGTCAACCATAAGCGACAATTACTAAATAACAGACTGAAGCAGTTATACAGACTAGTAGCCAAACGGTCAAAACTACCCATTACTTCAAAACTCTTGACGTACAAGGCGATGCTTCAACCGATCTGGATGTATGGTAGTCAGATTTATGGTGCAGCAAAGCCATCGGTCATTTCACGAATACAACGTTTCCAAAGTAAATTCTTGCGACTCATTACTAACTGCCCGAGTTACGTATCCAACAGAACACTGCACGATGACCTACGCGTCCCTTACGTTAACGACACATTTCTAAAATTATACCGCAGGTTCAGAGAAAAACTTCAAAATCATAATAATCCCTTAATATGCAACATGAATTCTCCAGATCTACCAGGAGTACCACAAAGACGAATGAAACGCCGATGGAGTAGAGGCATGACACACTAACACGACTCTAATAATGATTACGTGTACAAAAATATGAAATTAAAATTTAACATATATTTTTTGGTATCTGGAGAGCTACCACTGGGTGGTGTCCTCCTCAAAGCCATTAACGCGATTTTTTTTTTTTTAATTGACACAAGATGTAAACCTTTTTGCTGGTTGTATGTTTACAGTTGCAAAATAAAACAAAATGAAAAAAAATAAAAAAACTAAAACTTCAAATAAAACAATGTTACCACAATGTCTTATACCAACTGTGTGTGTTGTGAGATGTAAGAGAGATGACATAATCCATTGTGCTTATGGAATATGGTTATGGAGGATGTAAATGTGGGAGAACTGCATTACATTACACTAAACATATTACTGCCACATAGTAACAAAATTTGCTCTTTTTCATTTTGTAACTTGGAACATATTAGCATGAATTTCAAGTTTAGAACTTTTAGGCAATTCAGGAAAGAATACTCTTCAAAACCATGAAAAAATTATAAAAATCCATTTGGTAGAACTCTGTATTTAGGAGCAGTAAATAGAATTCCCATTAAAAATACATTAGAAGAGATTTTGTGTTTTAAATATAAATACTATAAAGAAGTAATGTTTAGGCCTAATTTGTTTGTATGAGGTAATCTCAGAAACTACTAAACTGATTTAAAAAAAAAATCAATCTTGGAAAGCTAGAGCTTCCTGAGTAGGGAAGGTTAGTAGGCAACATTAAAAATTTTGAAAAATTGAAGGATGATATGGTACAGTACCGCCTTGTGATATGATATCATCACTTAACTCTTTTTTTTCTTAAAAATTTGTAAAAAATATTTACGACAAATATAAAAAGTGTCCCCCTATTTCTGCTTAGAAAGTTAAGTAAACACTTCAAAGTTCAGAAAGATCATACAACTTTTTTTTAAGGAATAGATATACTTTCTTTTTCTTTATAATGTATAATAACCTGTGGGTTATTAAAATACTAAACAGTTTTTTTTCTTGGTAATTAGATAGTAAATAATTAAGTGTTAAGTGAACTAGACCAATAAAGTTATTACTGAGTGCGAGGTCAAACTAAGATAAAAATTTACATGAAACCGGCAGAGTAAAGAAAAGTCATGCATATAGGTTTTTATCATGCCAAAGTTTTTCCAATAGTTGAACATAAACTATTAATTAAAACAGTTAAACAGGATCAGTTTTGTTTTCATAGTGTTAATACACACTATTAGTTTCCTCACAAAAAATTTTTGAGCATTTGATTTTTTTCCACAGAACTCACATTTAAAGAAGTAGATTGTGGAAGGTGCAAAAATACACGAAAATAATACTGAAAACGTTATTAAATAAAACATGAAAAACCAAATGCTTTTTAAATTTCCTTTGATTGCCAGATTATGCTTCTTTTTGGTGTCAGTAATTACAAATTTGAACAGAAACACCCAGAAGTATTTATTTTTGTACAGCTTTCAATAAAAAAATCTGTTTACCCAGAAAGTCTTACAGTACAGTATATCTTATGTATAAGATCATTGAATTTATTCCTTATAGGTTTAAATGGAAAAAAAATATTTGGAACTAACACACCTTCTGATATTGAAAACTGTAGACTATGTAATCTTTCCTAATTAAGTGTCTTGTAGTAGACTTGTAGAAGAAAACTTATTACATGCCATTTTCTTTGGCTATATACTTATTGAGATTAATACTCTCTAAAATGTACCAATACCAGACCTGTTTTAAAAAGTTTTAAATGTTCATTTGTTACAAAACTTTACTCTAAATTATAACTAATAATTGTACATATAATAATAATGCAACTCCTGTAATCTAAATCAGTAATTATTTAGAACAAACGATAACACAGGTCAACAATGGAAAAGTTGTTTGAAAACTAATGACATTCTTACAGTTTTTTGTGTGCGGGTTTCAGGAAAAATAGTCAAAAAATTCATCACGTACCATTTTTTCACAATATTAGTTTGTTTTAATATTGTCAAAATTGTAACTAAATATATTTTATTTCTAAATCATGGAATAAAAAATGAGGCATGAATTAATTTTGTTCGTATTTTATCATTAGTTAGTTTATTAGTTTGGTTATAAGGAAACAAACCAATTTTAAGAATTTTAAGAATTTTAGTCTACTCCATACTTTTCTGATGACCATGCTGGGTATTATTAGAATTTGGGACCAAAAATGTAATACGAAAAAATTTGGTTGATCCACTGAAAGTACTTCTACCTTCACTTAACATTAAACTCTAATTGATCAAACAATTCGTAAAAGCTTTGTCAAAAGTAGATTGTAAAGCCAAAAAATTCCACAACTGTTAGAGGTCAAAGTTAAAGAAGGCATTTTCACTAGTCCAGACATTTCATTCGTAAACTTTTGAAAGATGAAGCCTTTCAAACCAAAATGGAAGACATTGAAATCATTTGAAGAAGTTGTAAAGAAATTTCTTGGAAACAATAAGGACCCAATTTCAAGTGTGCAGTGGAAAACATGCTAAAGAAAATCCAAGACTTGGGTTGTTCAATGAGCTGGAAGGTGCATTTTCTGAATTCTCATAATGATTACTTCCCTGAAAATCTTGGTGATGAAAGTGAAGAAGGTAAGTGAATGAAATATTTCATCAAGATATAAAGGAAATGGAACGTTAATATCAGGGAAGGTGGAATGTGAACATAATTGCAGACTACAGTTGGTGCATCCATAGAGACAATCCGCAAGCTAATTACAACAGAAAATGTGGCCTGAGAAGCGTTGAAACGAAAAGAAAAAGGCAGTACAAATCTTCGTAGAGGTAAGAAAATATATCATAATCCTTTCTTTAAATCCCAATATGTTTTATAAATAAAAGTTTTCCATGAGAAATATGAATAAGCCTGTATACATACAACGACAATCTCCATTTTCTTTTTTCAGTGTTGTGAAAAATCCTTACATGATGGGAAAAAACGATGGCCATATTTCAAATCAGTGCACAAAATAACATTAAAATCAGTTATCAGATTACAAACAACTTTCAATTTCCTTAATTTTGTTGATCTGTGTAATTAGCATAATCCAAATTTTATTTAAACAAGTTCTGTTTATTTTTTTATTTTTTGGAGTTTCATGAACTGTTTCAGTTTTTACTGACTACTACTGGTTATGGTACAAAATCTGTGGGTTTAACTTATAATTATTTCAGACCCTAGTTAGGAATCTAATCCAGGACCTTCTTTTTTGCAGTACAGTGCAGTCTAGGACTTTAAACATTTGGCCATAGAGTTGGCCTTGATCAATTTTTTATAATATTGTTTAATGTTAGTGGATGAAATAAATTAGTACCTAAATTATTTTGGTTAAGTTTGTACAGTAATTTTATTCATAAAATAATTTTTTAAGCTTAAATTTCAGTCTGAAGATCGCTCAGAATAGAGCAATCATTGGTTCGATACTGGTTACATATTGGCAAAATTATTTCAAATTAGTAAAAAGTGTAACAGTTAGGCGTCTATTTTGTAGTTCTTCAGGTTAACATACATTTTAATATAATTTTAATAATATTTGCTTTTTTAATTAAGGATCTTGTTAACTAATAAAATATGAAATATTAAAAATTGATGATTTTATTAGACTTAGTAAAACACAAATAAAAAACATAACTATGAAAGAAAGAGTAATGAAATAAGCTTAAATTAAAAATCAGTATTTCTGATACTGATCCCAGGTTTGCTAATGGGAAAGCCTTGTTTGAAAATAACAATTTATAATATAGGCCTAATACCCTTCTAGAAAACGTCAATTGAACTTTGTTTATCATATTGGGCATAAAGCCTATTTCACAACAGAAAGCAGAAAATATCTTTTACTGTTTTTTTAAAAAATATTTTAACTTCACAGCCCATGTAGAGATTGAAATAATAACTGTTGCACTGCATTTTTATTGAACCGCGTTTTATCAAATATTTTTGATTACGCGGGTAACATTTAGCACTGTTTATTTTTTTAAAGTAGGCCTTTCATTTTATTTTTCATAAATTAACTTTTAAAATTTATAATTGAACTAGTTCAGTAAAATAAATTTGGAAAGAGACGTTTTCCATTTTTACCTTTTAGCAATATTTTTAGGTAGATAATCTAGGACTGAACCAGAGCATGCAATTTTATTAAATAAATAAATTTAAATACACTATGGTGACATGAAATAATGTACATTATTATGTATGAATAAAAAAAATTTGGAGTAAGAAATAGAAAATGTCATGCTACTGCGCAGAGCGCAAGTAGAAGACTGACCAAGCATTAGCTTGGAGTGACCAAGGAAAACTGTCAGACATAATAACTAACTTGTACAAATTATTCCATAATTAGCCTTCCTTACAGTCAATGTTCATATTCACAGAACAACTTGTGTATGATGTTTAAATGAAGTGTAGTCTTGTACAGACCCAGGCCGACCATTCCTGAGTAAGTATGGTTAATTGAATCCCAACCCTCAAAGTACCGGTCCACTGTCTAGTATTCAAATCAAGTAACTACCTTTACTAGGATTTAAACCAGGAACCTTCGTCTCCTAAAATCAGCTATTATTCTGCTGGCTCGACTCATCAGCTGGATGACTTTACCTCTAGACCACAACCCGGTGGGTTAACTTATTTAACAGTTCATTTTTCATAAACTTGTTTTGTTCATGGGGCAGTATGTACTTTCATTAATAATAATAATAATAATAATAATAATAATAGTAACTTAGTAATAATAATAATAATAATAATAATAATAATAATAATAATAATAATAATAATAATAATGTGTGTTTTATTTCACTCAAATAAAGTAAACATAATTAGTACTATTTCAACTGAAATCCAAGATAAAGGAAAAAAAGAAAAATCATATTTACCTGTTCTTGATAAGTTTATAACGTTGTTCTTAACATTTAAAATTACTCACAAATGACAATGACCTTAGCCATCTACTATACTTTTATAAGTAAAAAACCCTATAAAAAATTTGAACTCTGATATAAATTTTTAAATATAAATTTGAACAAAAATATTATAATAAAAAATCATTGAAAATATGAATTTATAACAGCATTTGTTGTTTCATTTAAATTGAAAAATAACAACAGTAAGAAACCAAAACACTTGATACATACTACAAAAAGTACAATATAAATTGGTTTTTATCGAATTGGAAGGAAGATATAAATTATAACATACTTACTCATAAAGTATTAGAATATTTTCCCCAAAAACTATCGATTTATTTGTAAAAAAAATTGAAATTTCTCTTATTGTTAATTAATAACCCTCGTTTATATTTATAAAATTTTGAATTGTGTACCTTTGAAAACATACCTTTTGTAATCGTTGAGATCGTGGCCTTGTCAAGTGTATTTTCAGGAAATTTTTCTTTTGAATTTGTGTAATTAAGACACTAGATTGGTAATTGATTCAATCCAATATAAATTATGGGTCTTGTGTGACAGACGCCCTAAACTCTGTTAGCGCGCCTACAAAAACTGCAAATGCAACTTGCAATACATTATACCATTGCGAGTTGCAGAGTGTAAAAGGAGTATTTATATATGTAACTTGCATTGATGATAAATGATACATACCTTGTTTGTAACCGATCCACTTAAGCAGTATGTGTTCCACTTAAGCAGGAGGCAAGAATGCTGATGAAGTTCTACTTAAAAACGCTAACACAACTATCTTAACCCTAATACTAATATTAACACTTTAACACTTAAGTTCCACTGATGAAGACCTAAATCTGTTATGTTATTTATTAAATCTGGAGCCAATATTAACGATGTTTCGTCTAGTGTTATTGTATAGTTTTCTGACAGGAGGTGTGTTATTTATTATTGTTTATCAGTGGAATTCATTAGTTACGTAATTGTATGAGTGTATGTATGTGTGTGTGTGCGCGCGCGTGTGTGTGTGTGTGTGTGTGTGTGTGTGTGTGTGTGTGTGTGTGTTTGTATGTCTGTATTGTATGTGTTGCAATATATTCTTCTCAACTTAAGCTCTTTATCTAATAATTTTTCGAACATGTTGCATTTGAAATTTTGTAGACGCGCTAACAGTGCGGGGCGTCTAAAAATAAGACCCGAAATTATTGTTTAGAAATAAGCTGGAAGTAAATCTTAATTACCTATTTTATTTATTACTTTCTCTTGCCTATGTATGAATATATAGGAAGGAAACTATTTTTTTCATGTCGATTTTTCGAAATTGAGTTTTGACCGGATATTCACATTTTCAGACTCCCTAAACCCCAAAAAACATATTTTTAGCGATTGGTCTGTCTGTATGTATGTATGTATGTGTTTAAGCGCGCGCGCGCGAGTGTGAGTGAACAGAATATCTCAAGAACGGAACATCGTACAAACTTGAAACTTGAAACTTCAGTTAGGTACTACTACCGGACCCAACATGAACATTTTCATCAAAACCGGTCGACCGGAAGTAGTAGTTTATTCGTATCATTTTTCACTTTTTTGCGATTTTCTCAAAAACGGCTCCTATGATTTTTTTTTAACATCGCCTCATTTACTAAATTTACGCTCTTTAAGATAGAGTAGCCGCCACGTCTGCTGAAATTCTTGGGGAGGCTGTCCTCTTGTAGAAAAAATAGTTTTTTTAAGATTGCGGCTTTAATATGCATTTTAGCGCAAAAATGTATATAATAAAGTTGTAGAGAATTTTAAAACCCACAACTTTTATGTCAAACATTGTTTTGTATAAGGCTTAGTTTAGCGGTAATTAGCGATTTTCTGTTTTTTCACGAAAATGTGTAAAAATTAGGTTTTTTAAGATTTTAGCCTTAGTATGCATTTTACGACAAAAGTGTATAAAATAAAATTATAGGAAATTGAAAGAACTACAACTTTTATTTAGCGTATTTTTCTCTTTAGTTTAGCGTGAAAGAGTGATTTTCCGTATTTTTAAACCAAACTGAGGTAATTTTCATTTTGCATAATTTACTCTTGATTAAAATAAGATTATGTTTTTTGAGATTAGTTTTTTGTTTATTTATAACTTGTATTATTAATGTTAGGTTATATTTTTAATTATTTGCATTGGCAAGAGAAGGTTACCAGTATTTTTATTGAGTGATTATACTTACATAAGCCTTGGCTTGTGATTTGGTGATATACAGACGTAAAAAAGCAGACTTGATTGGTAATTGAATCGGGGACCCCGGCATAGAAGCAGCTAATTACACTACGCGCCGGACCGTACTGTATTTTATTTGTTGTCAAATAAAATATGTTCTTGGTAAAACAGAAGTAAACTGTTCTCTAGTTAATGTAATAGTCAGGGCTGATGCCAGAGGTTGTTTTTATCTGCAACAACTGGTACGCGTATGGTCACAATATTAATGGCTTTGTGGCTAACCATTATTAATAACATGTTTACTCTTACGGCACAGAGTAAATAATTACACGACCGCAACTCCAAACATTAGTTTCAAAAAGCAGCAGTAGTCTAGAAGCAGTGACGGTTTGCCACCATCACGGTAGCTTCACTAATTCACTGACGAACAGGGTTCGTTTTGAAAATGTACATGCTTTGTAATAGTCTTTGTGGAAAGAGTGATTACAGAAAACTTATAAAAAAGACAGGCTTTATGTACTACAACATTTACTTTTTTCATTCATTTAATATTTTAACGCAGTGATTTTTATACTACATTCCTGCATAACAATTGTTACCCCAATTTTTAAAAATAATACAATTTAACTTTACAGGTATCGCTGTTTTCGTTCCCGAGATTTTTCTCTGATAATGGCCTATTGCACACTCTTATGGCTGGATCCTTTTTATAATAATCGTGTTATAATCACATGTATGTAATATGAGCTATTAATTTTTAAGAGTAAAATTGTTATTTTGGGTGGCTCCATGGTCCAGTGGTTAGAGAATTCTAATTCTCATATTTCTTCGTTTATATTCTTGACCACTCGATGAACCCTTACAATCTTTTGCTGTCTGCATAGAGTGGTGTTCATTTTACAATAAATTTAATTATTGAAGCGCATCAGTATGCAAAATAGGCCACAGAGGCGGGCCATTTTCCTAATTATTAGGAAAATGGCCCGCCTCCGTGGCCTTGTAAAATTAAATTAATGAATAAAGAAATTGTAAATTGAAATTGAAAATGAAAATGTTTAATGAATGAAAAATTGATTGACAAAAGGATTGATTATTACATTTAAAAACTGAAAAATTTAAAATTGTTTAAATAAATTTTATTGATGACACTTTTTGATTACAATTTTAATTATTCTAATGAAGTTACTGTTATAAATATAATGCAACATGAGATTTCAAAAATATTTAAGTGTATTTTAATGAAATTTATAAGCTCTGATATAATGAATATTTTTATAATTACGAAATTGTTCTGCATTGCTTGCAGTTGCTGGTTGCTGGTTTCTTGTTGTCCATCCACCGATCGGGAATCAAATGGGGCGTCGATGCATTGTTACACTTGGTTTTATAAACTTAAATAAATTTATTTAAATTTTATCTGCATATTTTAAAATAATCAAAATTGTTTCAGTTGGTTATATAATTTAAATTGAATCTTGATATTCTTGTAATTTTTTTCTTTTCTAACTGGTTCAATTTATTTAATTAAAATTATACTATCTTTTATTTTCTTGCTTAAAATTCAGATATTTGGCTTCTGGAATTTATTTAATATTATATTTTCTTCTCATAATTTATCTTGATATATTAAGTTCTTGTTTAGAATAATTTAAATTTAAATTAAAAATTGTTTAATTTTGATTATTTTTTAAAATTATTTCCTTGAATTTTCAACAATTGATTTATTAAGCTGGATCTTGGATCAACGATATACTGGAGTACAGATAAGCACAGATAAGCACAGATATTAGACTGCTATAGACTGCATAGACTGCTATTCTGCAGCCCATTGGTTAGAGCCCTAGACTGTCCTGCTCACTGTAATGTGGAAGGCGCGGGTTCAATTATCTACTAAGGTTTGGAATTACTGCATTTTAAATCCCGCTGATTCTGTACCATAACTCATTGTAGTAACTTATGACTGAAGCAGTTGATGCGTTTTTAAACAAACTAAGCAAATGAAAATTTATTTTGTTATTGATCTAACTGTTTTTAGTTTATGTAAAGTTGCATCAACTGCTTTGGTTATTTGCAAAGGTTTTAGACCCTACTCGGGAGTCAAACAATGTACCGTCAGCTTTGCAGTGTGCAGCGCAGTATCCACTAGGCCATGAAGACGGCCCATTGTTCTAATTATTTTACATATCGATGAGTTTTTAATTCATTGCAAAATTAACTTCATTCTATGCATCTAGTAAGGAATATGGAAATTCATTAGATATGTCACAAAAATAAATGAAGACGTATGAGTAGAATTAGATGAATACAAAAAGTATGAGAAGTTAAAAAGCTGAAACTGGACGTCATTAAGAGAATTATGAACTGTATAATTTACAAGAGAAATGTGGCTTATCCGTTTTTAAAAATTGTAGGAAGTGGTTCGATTTACCAAGGAGCGGCTGTTTTGTGCAGCCACTAATAGGCCTACTGTTTTTTCAACTCGAAGGAATCACTGCTAAAGATGACTATTCATTCGTTACACTGAATATCAACTTTGATAAAATTTATTTTATGGATTATTAGCCTAGTTAAGCAAAACATCAACACATTTCGAATTTAACCTTATCAATAGTCCAAATTTTTCAAAATCAAATTTTCATTTTTCAAATCAAAAAGTCCGAATTTTGTTTACAAAAGTTTTTTGTTTTTATTATTTGGAGTTTTTTGAGAAGAAAGCTACCACATTTACTGAGTAAATAATAATAATAATAATAATAATAATAATAATAATAATAATAATAATAATAATAATAATAACATGTCATAAAAATATATTATTACGTTTTTTTTAATAGCTATTATTTCCAAAAATACTTTTATTTTTAATAATGGTATCCTATCATGTATACTACGTCGTTCATCATGTGATTGTATGCTATCATTGCTTATGTCAAAATTAACTGTATTGTAGTTAGCTGCTCGAAAATAAATAGACTAATTACTAATTTGTACTGTAAGTAAAGGAGTTTTTAGCGTTTTCTGAAAATTTGTTTATTTGAGACATTAAGTACGTTTTCTCCAAAACTATTGGATGGATTTTCATGCAACTTTTGTGGGCCCTAACTTTGTGGGGCCTTAACAAATTTTTCTATTACCAAGGCAAAAAGGTTTTTTCAATGCTAAATTGAAATTGTTTGAATCGGCTGGGTTAAAGTTTATTCATAAAATGCAATGCTACAAAATAAATAGTCTAAAGTTTTGTAAGTCATTACAAATTTTTAGGCTAAGTACCCAGGTAAAATTCTTTTTTATAAATATAATATTATAATAAAATTGTGACTTTTGAAAGGTCACAAAAATCAAAGACAATATATAAAAAAGTATATGAAATTCTATTGAATAGTTTTAGAGCAACGGTACATTATGTTAACATTCTGGAGATAAAGATTCCCCTTAAATATTTTCCTGGTCGGTACTTATTAAGATATGAGATATCGTTAACAAAATTTACCAGGCAGATTCCAGTGAATAAAGGAGGACAAATTACTAGGGGACGTATGAATGATTGTAATACTGTGCTGTAATAATGATTTCGATTCAATATAGTAATGTATGCATTCGTAATATAATAACGTAGAACAGATACAGTAATGTATTGACTCAAAATAATCCTAATAAATGTAGTGAACTTCCAGTATGAATTGCCTGTGGGTTTTGGTCTGAAGTTCAGACTAACAGTTTGTTTTTATTGAACGACCGTTAGTACTTCGTTAAATTAAATGTGCAAATAAAAAACTCAATTATTGTTTTTTTAATACCGTTATTAACTGGAATTTTTATTGTAGGGTCTAAAATACGTTCACCCACACTCATCATGTGATGATCTGGATTCATATTTTAGAATATACAGTTTGCGTTAGAGGAATTCGTATACCTATAATAAATTAGGCGTTTACATAGGTAAAAATATGTTTTGAACGTTCGATATAAATCTTTAAACGTTCATTCGATGTTTGTTATGTAAACATTTATTACAATACAGTAATCTTCATTTTTAAGTAGAAGGTCATACCACTTTAGCACAAGAGTGCTTATTCCTTTGTACAAACTGTAAAACAGCGAAATATGAAGAATATTTTTGACTCTTTAAAAGCTAAAAGTAAAGTGTGTTATGATTTATATCATAAGAGCCTCTGCACCATGTATTGTTGTTTTCTTTTTTTACAGTAGCCTATAAATTTAGTCGTCCTTACATATTTCATTTTAGTTTAAGATAAAAAGGGCCCATTAATAATCCTTTGTAAATAAAGAAAGAAATACCGTTTACCACTAGGCCCTCTTGTATATTTTTTGGGCATGTGAACCTATTATACCTCTTTTCTATAAATCAGTTAACAAAATCTGATTAATAATTTAATTAAGCCTGTATTTGTTTAAAAACAAGTAACGTGTGTATAGATGTTGAAGTTATCCTTTAACAAATTTACGTTATTTTTTAAACTTCGCTTGCTTCGTAATTTTCGTTTTCTGTTTACTATTTGAACTAAATAATTTCTGTTACTTCAATCAAAGCACAGGAATTTGAAAATTTTACAAAACCGTGGATTTACTAACAATATCTTTAAAACAACTATCAGAAACTTAAAGATTTTTTAATATTAAATTATACTTTTGCAATATACTGTTGCAATTTTATAACACTTCCTTAAAAAAAACACAATTTTTTTTGACACTTTCCATTGAAATTTTAGTATTTGTTATTATATTAATACAACAATTTCTAAATGTGAAGCTCACATCACAACTTGATTTACTTGAAGGAGCGTGCAGTCATCACCATAGTCCTACAGTTGGCCAAGAAGATCTCTTGGCCAGAGGCGCTTCAAACGTCTGCGCTGAGCACCCGGTATCGCCCTAGTGTACATGTTTTATATGAGGGTTGCCGCGTAATTAAAATTTGTCATGCATCGTCTTGTATAGTTGTTTCGTGACCCTAATTACGTATGGGATTCGTAAGTCTTTGTGCAACATTAAGTTTATGATGTAAAAGAGGCATTGCGTTATCGTTCGTAGAATCTTGTTCTGAATCGCTTGTATAGATTTTGCATGTGATTTTTTTTCTGTGAGTGAAGCAGCATTTTTTCTGAACTTAAAATTGTACTGGCTGCCGGGAAGAAGATGTTTGTTACCAGTGTATCAGTTTAACAAACTTCTGCTTTGCAAACAGATGCTAAAGTCTGTCTGAACGTACGGTACGCAACTCGGAGGATGTTCCAAACAAAGCAATACAAACATCATACAACGCTTTCAGAACTGGTGGCTGAGAAACATTGTCAACGCAGCCTAGTTTATCCTGAAACGACCCCCGTAGAGACCTGCGAATGGACTTTGTCTCCAGCGATATACAGAGATTCACGTAGAGACATGAGGAAAGATTACACAGCCATGACAACGTTGAAGAAATCCAGTGGCTTGAGAACGATGATCTGGTACCAAGACTTATAAGTAAGAAACTATTTGAGGAGGTGTAGTGACAATGTTCTATTGAAAGCAAAGTATAAGTTAGTACGCAATTAGAATTTTTTAAAAAAATTTAGTGCACAAGCTAGTGTAGTATACATAAACTACATTGTTTTTTATATCAATTAAAGAAGTTCGGCTGAGCACCTCTATAGCAGTAGTGTATAGTATAGGTTAGGTTAGAATAAAATGACTCGTTACTCTTAAGATACATATTAAAATAAATTAAAAATATTTTACTTTTTAATCTAGGTTGTACCGTAGTAGATAGGGTAATCATAGCGTATAGATCTCTTCTATACGCTATGGGGTAATCATATTGGGATTTTTTCCAGTAACTTACAAGAAATGTACAGGTTGCAGCTAAACGCCTTACTGAAAAAGTACACACTAAAAACAGTACACTTGCTCAGACACTTATTTTACAGAAGCACATTACACAAGCGCAGACACGTTGTTGCCTGTAATAGAATAATATGTCAGAGGAGGGTCCAATATAATATCGGATAAGTGACGGGCTTACCGGGAAATTCAAGGTCTCCCGGAAAATTATGATAATAGTAGAACAATGAACCATTCTTTAAATATCGTGGACCCACAAACTGGTGCACAAATCCAGACAATTGAAAGTACGTGGCATTTGGCGTAACACCGTAATAATGTGCAGTGCAGTACAAACCGAAATATGCTAAAATCCTATCTTGCGGAGTTCATGTGGCATGCAACCACATGAACGGCATCGTGACTTATTCGAACAGATCCTAGCAGACATTGGTACTTATTGACCTCCACAATGAAACGTAAATGATACTGATACGTCACAATTTACTTAAATTAAATTAACATACTAAAATTACTTAAATTAAAAAATTAAATTAATTAAATTAAGTTACTTTAACTTAGCTGAAATATAGTTTATATTTTAAAATATAAACAAAATGAATGTAACAAGCTCAACCATTTCAATATTTTTAATCATGTTGGGGCAATGGAAAAGTTACCAATTTTTTAACCCTCTGGTGCTATACTGTTTGTTTTATCAGAACTTCAGTTGTATAACCCGCTAGTATATCACTAGTGTACTAATGACAAGTTTTTCTTAGTTAATGACAAGTATTTCGTTACAATTTTTTAACAAGTGTTCATGACAAGTGTACTGTTTTTAGCCTGTTCTGTTTCATTAAGGCGTTCAGCCGCAACTCGCCAGTTTTTATAGGATATTGGATAAGTTCCCTCATATTGTAATTTGCACAATCCAGTATGCCACTTGTATTTTTTATATTCATTTTAATGTTGCTCCTTTTATGGCTGATTTGAAATGATTTTTTAATGCAGCCTTTCTACAGAAAAATAATATTTTAGATGTGTGTCCTTTTATCGGGAGTATTGGTTGAATGAAGGGGTCGTGGCCCCCAGAGGTTTCGATAATAATCAATCCTTTATTATATTTTGGAGATACTTAAAGTCGTGCGGAATTCCAGATTATGTTTTCCGTTTTTATGTGCTTGTTAGATCGTTTATTAAGTCCAAATAATTTGTAAATTAATACTGTAATACTAAAAGTGCTTCAATTTTCTTGGTTGGTTACGAAACATAGAAGCTACAAGAATATTACTACCGTTAACTTTCAACAATACAAATTTATTCTTTATGTTTTAAATCCCATCCAACATCAGGAACATCCGCTTGTTGTGCTTCATGGAAAACTAAACTTAAAGCTTTTAACTTCTCACACTACTTCAAACGTTGAAAGCCAAATCACGATTGTACAAATAAAAATTAATTAGTACTAGAAACATACATTTCGTTACCATCAGTGTAAATCACCAGTGACTGGAAGGAAACCTGACCTGAGAATAACTCAATATGTGTTATAAGAAAAAATAAAGTAATTTTTTTCTTAAAAATGATCTTTGGAGGGTTTATTTTCTGTCTATTCAGAAATTTAGAGGGAAATAATGTTTTTATATTTCTACCTTAAATATTTTTCATAAAATCTGAAGAAAAGAAAAAGTAAATTAATAATGACGTTTTATTGCAAGGCGGTAGCTAACTGTACCGTATCATCTTTTTGTTTTTGTTATTTTTTTCAAAATTTAAAAATTGTGTAATGCCGTAGGCTACAGCTTTGTTACTCAGGAAGCTTTAGCTTTACAAAATTGAAATAATTTTTGAAATCGGTTGGATAGTTTCTGAGAGTCCCTCGTTTTAAAACAAAGATACCTAAAACTTAATAGTAAGTATTAGTATAGATAGTAGAATAGGAATCAATCAAATAAAATTTTAATTAATTTTTATTTACGTAACCAGGTTGGTCTAGTGGTCAAGTCATAGCTGTGAGTCAGCAGTTTAACAGGTAATTTCAGAGACGAAGGTTACATGGTTTAAATTCAAGTAAAGGTAGTTACTTTTATGCGTGTTTAAGTACTAGACAAAGGTTATCGGTTTACTTTGATGGTTGAGGGTAAATTAACTATTTCTCTCAGGAATGTCAAGCCTGAGTCTGTACAAGGCTACATTTCATTTACACGTCATACATGTTATCCTCAGATTAGGTCATGAGGTTGCTTAAATTTAACAGATTGCAACGCTCACACATTAGGGATAGAAAAAATTAAGTTATTTTAAAGTCACATCAACTGCTTCAGTTATTAGCGACTACTTTGGGTCACGGTACAGAATCGGTGGGTTTTATTGTGTAATAATTCCACACCCCAGCGGGGAATTGAATCTGGGTGCTTTGCAGTGCGTAATGTAATCTAGCGCTTTAGCCACTGGGTCATGGAGACCGTCAATTTTAAATTTATTAGTAATGCATAAATATTAACTACCAGCTGTTTTTTATTCATTGATGCCTGAATTGGCAAAGACTGCATGACTTACATAAATTTCTTCGACTTTTTTTTAAAAATTCAGTAGTTGTTAAAAATATAAAAAATATGATTGGAAACTTTAAGAGTAATTAACAAGAATCACTGAAAATGGCGATTTTTACTTTTTATATAATTATTTTGAATAGATAATCTTTTGACAGAAAAAATAAAGAATTAGCCTGTATTTTTTATCCTAGTAATAGAAAAGAAACCAACTAAAGAATTGAGTTTTGTTTAGATTGGGATATGAAATTAATAGAGATTTGTATTTCTTGATGACGTCTCTCCTAAATTACTAAATTAATACTGAAATTTGAACAAGATATTGTTGTATTTAGAATGATAAACTTAACAGAACGTGACTTGAAAATGCCGCTTCTTGGCGCGACTATTAATAATACAGTATTTACACTAATTGTACATAACGGTAAATAAGCAGATGCTATTCAAAATTCTGTTTCTAATTACTGTCTTCTCGTTTACAACCCAGGCCTACCATACTATTTCACATTAATACATACAACTTGCCGTCGGATAACAATGTTTATGTCGTTTATATATGTTACGGTACATAATAGTGTATGTTTATGTCAATGCAGGCCTAATGGCATTTTCAAAGTGACATCGAATCAACGGAGGATGTTCAAAAGAGAATAGGTGCATCGCCTGCTTCTATTCAAAGATTAATTAGTACCTGGGGTACATCTATTCGGATGTAGTATGTACCTGTAAACATAAGGTTTACTTCAGGGAAGGTTTCCTACAATAATGGAAGTAGTAATAAAACGGGAATGTCGGGAAGTAGTTAGTTTAAACTTACAAGGGTTTAAACTAAATCTTGGTAAACATTCCACTCTCGGGCTATTACATGTTACGCTCGTAGATTCATTTGAACTTATTGTTCAGCGCTTCGTACTACTATTTTACACAAATACTGTACTGTACAACAAACAATATTCTATTACTTAAAATAATCTACTTTAGATTAAATCATTTGTTCTTAACTTTATTATTTATTATTCAAAGATAAATTTATTACTTGAAAAGACCTCAAAACCTTTGTTCCTTTACATGCATAATAATATAATCAGAGACCAATTATTAAAATTAAATTAAATGTATTAAATTGTTAAATATTTTATTAATATAAACTATTTAAATACATAAAAAATAACTAAAAAAACACAGTAATTTGCTTTCTCAATCGTACCAAATTCAAATACCATATTTCAAACTTTGAAACTTTTTTGAATTGAGCTACATAAAATAGGATATTTTTCAACGATTTCGGAATTAAGATGTTACCAGAATAAGATTAAGACGTTACTATTGGTGTCGTGGTCAGAGCAACTGGTTTTTATGTCATAGGCTACAAATTTAATTCCTAGTCAGGCCTGACTTTCTCATCTTTATATCACCTCATATAATTATCTACGCTTGAGCCAAGTTTTACGTGGTCATCATCATTCAATAAAAAATGTCTTGATAATTATCAGATTCTACTTCACTCATAAATTTCTGCGATTATAGCAACCTTCATCTGGCTCTTACAACCTCTATTTGATCTTCTTATATTAATTTGGTAATGATCTCACGTTTCAAAATATTACTTATTTAATTAAGTTCTTTATTTTCTTTGTTTTTTTTTAAATTTTTGATGACTTCCACCTCACCCCTTACAGCCATTCGTAGCCTCTGAGAAGCAATAAAAACAGACAAACAGGGAATCGGGAAGGACTACTTAGTGGAAGAAATGCAGCACAATAGATCGAAATCCTTAATTTGGCGAACACCTATCATAGAGTAAGGAGAGTCAAACCATAAATATAATGAAGAAAAACCTAAATTAACTAAATTTTAGTATAAAGTGCGGCACCAAAATAACATGATGTCAATAAACATTATAAAACAAGCGATAGGAAAAATCTACATAACAGTACAGATTAAAAATATTAATAAAAGATAATAATAATAACGACCTGAAACGAAGATGAGTACGGAAATCTTCTGTTACCGGGAGTCCAATCCAACTTTGTAACAGTCCCGAGCTACTTGATTCATCAGACAACTTGTCACACGGGCTATCCCTCGCTGACCGAAATTTAAGATTTTCAGTTGCTATCAATTTAAAAACGACTTAAAGATTGTTAATTAAATTGCGTGAGACTATTTCCTTAAAGAAGCGTAAGCCTAGTTTATAAATTTCCATAATGCTCCTTTTTTTAGCTCTTCTCAATAATGACTTCGTCATAAGTAATTATTTCAACTCAATAGATTTTAATGATTTTCCTCTACACTATCTTTCAAAAGAGGCCAGTTTCTTTTTAACCTCGGTATAGGTTGTCCAAGTTTCACATACCATACAAAGTTGGTGGTCTATTATTACGAATTATTCAGTATTTATATTCAGTCCAACTCTGGTATTCGATTCGTCCTTACAGATCTGATGAAAAAAACGAATTAATTAAGAAATAAGGCTACGTCCAAATTAAGAAATAAAATGAAAAAAATAAAGACGTCGGGCGGAATAGTTTTTTGATGTCAAGATACTATTTCACTGATTAACAATTTTTACTTTCTCTTGCCCTATATGAATAAATAGGGAAGAAAGTATAGTTTTCACCGGGGATATGATACAAGTTTTCAGGTCTCTTGAACACACAAATCATCTTTTTAGCGATTAGTCTGCCCATATGTGTGTGTGTGTGCGCGCGCGCGCGCGCGCGCGTGTGTGTGTGCGTGCGTGCGTGTGTGTGTGTGTGTGTGTGTGTGTGTGTGTGAACAAAATACCTCAAGAACGGAATAATGCACTAAGTTGAAACTTAAATTAGGTAATACGGGACCCGACACGAAGAGTTTCATCAAAATCAGTCAACTGAAAGTAGTAGTGTACTCGAAAAATTTTTCTTTGTTCTTCTTTCTTCTTAAAAAACGGCTCCTTCGATTTTTTTAAAATCACCTCATTACAAAATTTTTTATGCCCTACAAGACAAACATTATAAATTTACAGATTTTATATCTTTTAATTCGCCATGTCTTCTAAAACTCTTGGGAAGGCTCTGCTCTCGGAAAAAAATGGGTGTTATATGCTTATCATAATATGATGCATATAAATATAATATGGGGTGATATGCATTTGAGAGCAAAAGTACATAATTACTACGTATAATCAAAGTATTTAAAAATCAAGTGTATGTAACCAAGTATAAGCAAGTACATGATTTTTATACAACCAAGTGTACATAATCAAACCTTCAACTTTTATTTCAAACATTTTTTTGTACAGCGTTCAGTTTAGCGGTAATTAGTGATTTTTTTAAGATTGCGGTCTTGTAGGAATTTTACTACAAAAGAGCACAATATTGGCCTAATCAAAGTTATAGGAAATTAACAATCCTACAAATTTTATTTTTAACATTTTTCTCTACAATCTAGTTTAGAGGAAATTACTGTTTTTCCTTATTTTTAAGTTTAACAGAGGTAGATTTTCATTTTGCGTCATTCACTCATGATTAAAATTAGGTTATGCTTTTCATTTTGCATTATGTACTCGTAATCAAAGATAGGTTATAATGTTCATTATTTACATTGGCAAGAGAAAATCGTGTGTACTTCACACCAGATTTCTAATTTACTTTATTTTTCTCTATATTCTGGGGTCGAACACTTTCGTTAAGCTTACCTCGAAATCATACCTTGAAATCGGTTCGTCATTTTTCGAACAATTTCATTATCACTACAAAATTATACATAAGTTACAGATAATAAAAGCTGTATATTTAATGGAATGTTTAATTGTTTTAATGGCATGTTGTATTCGTGGAGAATGTTTATTGCTTTAATTTTTAAGCTGTGATTAAATAATGTATTAAATGTATTCCTGACTTGTCTTTATAAGTATAATAAGTCACAGTTATTTATTTATTTCAACAGGTAGGCTATATAGGATTTTAAAAACCATTTTAAGTTATAAGAACGATAATTGTAACTTCACAAGTTGTAGTTTTCATAAAATGTTTACTTAGTCAGCTAGACCAATTTCTTCTACATTTTCTACAGTTGGTATCTTGTAGCACAGATTGATATCTACTTTATAAGTTAAATCACAAATCATTTATTTTAATGTAGCTCCAACTATTACCAGTAGGTTATTTTTATATTCATTCAACGTAAAACAAAATGACTGTTATTAAAAGTTGTTTCAATTTTTTTTTAGTTTTCCTAAATTGTTTTACGTTCATAAAGTTTTAGAGAGTTTCTGTTCTACTGTAATAAATAACGGACATTGTTAATTGAATTAACTTAGAAAGTTTAGTTTATTTGTTATAAATTAGCAAATAAGTTGTAGATCTCTGAATAGTTTCAAACTAATAATACTGCTTAATTAATTACGTAATAAGGTCATTTCGTACTAACTCATACTTTGAAGATAATATAATTCAAATATTAGTTTTACATCCAAAGTGGTTAATTAATTTTAACCCTTTGTTACAATTTAGTATGAGATTTGATATTCTGAGCAACAGCTTTTATTATAATGACAGACTAATTTACCTCAAGTGTATTCTCCTGAAAGTTCACACAAGAGAAGAGACAAGACAGAGAATAGTAAACTGCATCATCAAAAGCACGTTCCTTGCTTGTTTACCTTTGCGCTATTAACAACGATACATAAGTCGTTGTCACGCCACACTACGAGCACAGCATGTACCTACTTTACAAATTATTCTCATCCGGGCTTTAATTCTTGTAATTATCAACATAAGTTATGAAAAATGAAATTCATTGTTCAGACTAATTACATATTAATTTTTTAGTAGTTTTTGGTAAAAACTACTTTTCTTGGTACTTACTACTAAGTTTCTTACTACTACTAATACTATTACTACAACTATATTACTATTTAAATGAAGGTATATATTGCATTTGGTATTATTTGTTTTTCTTAAATTTGTTATTCAGATATTTAATCTATCCCCATATGTTCTTCCTGAGTCATACACAATTAATTGTTTTTGCACTTGAATATGAAGAATAAAGATGAATTTGTAGGCCATAACAAATGTAGGCCTAAATTCTTAAAGTAGCATGTCTACAGAATAAATTCATATTTATGAAATATAATATTGAAAAAATTCATTAAAAGATTATATTTTTGCGAAGTACCGAAGAGCTTATCGTCATTTGATACTTCAACATTTTACACATACCCGGCGACCGGGTAACTGGCACTGGCTACCCAGTAGCTGGTTCGAAAAAAGAATGAGAGCTTTCCTACATGCCCGGTAAATTACTATCCATGCCGATGCCGGATAACCGGCAGCCGGAAGCTTATATGTCGCCGGGTCCTCCCAATTTTCAGTGGGAGGACCCGAAAAGAGCCGGTTGCCGGGTATCCGGTTTCTTGCCGACTGTACATACGGATGTTCTATTCAAGGTTAATTGTATTTTCTCCGGTCGCTCTATTCGAAGTTTACTGTTAATTTTTTTTTCGGTTTTGTATTTAAAGTGAATTTTTTTATTTTGAAAATTATTATCCACATTGTCATAGAACTATAGACCTAAAATAGTCGAAGCAAAGCCATTGATATTGGATGAAACCTTGGATATTTTTAAAGATAAAATCGAAACAACAAGAACTGAGAGCCAACAGCTTAAAGAATTTGACAAGGAGGCACATTAAGGAAATTTAGTGAGACCCACTGATGTAGACACTGAAACGGCTAATAATGGAAAAGGACCATTCAAATCAGATTCCTGCCGGCGGAAACCAGATCTAGTTGAATCACAATAAATTAATTCAAATCAAAATTCTTTAAAAGAAATGCTTGACAAACATCTCTGAAAAATTACGACTCATTGTTCTTTCTGATTCTTAAAATATATATCATATAAAATATATATATATATATATATATATATATATATATATCATATCTTTCTAAAATGACTTTCATTATCACTATACAGCCTAATAATATTTTATAACTGTGGAAAATATTTTAGTAACCTACGTATGGAAGCTTAGCGTATGTAAGCCCAAGATTACAAGTAATATGTAAAGTTTAATTATTTAATTTTAAAATAAATATTTTATTGTGTAATATTTGTCGCACTTTACTTGTTTATAACAGCTAATATTTTTACTATAATGCGCCGGTTACCCGATCACCGGGTATGTGTTAAAAGGACTTTAGGGTGTATAGAATTTGACGTTCTAAACTTTGAATGTTGTAAACTACCAATTGACGCAACATTAATATACAGCTATCACAGAACTTACACACTACTGTAATATCACAAACTAATTAATACTGTGGACGTGCTGAACAATAAGATCTCAGAAATATGTATATCACAAAAAATCAAGGATCTGAAAGGAGACCTAAGGCGAAAATACAAAAATAACCCATCTACTAATATACCAGAATATCTAAATACCAGAATAAACTAATACCAGAGGAAAAAAGAAACAAACTTGGAATCACAGTGATTTATTACTGGTATCACAGGTACAGGACCGCCCATTAGAGTAATGTTCAGCACAACTACTATTTTTGTTTTGCGTCTGACTGTCTTGCAATTACTGCTGACGCAGATGAAGAATGATAAAAAAATTCCAGACCTGACCAAAAATCGAACCCGGGACCCCTTGCATAGAAGTTAATTGCGCTGACCACTAAACCTCGGGCCGGCTTCAACTAGGACAACTAGCTTCGCTACCAGGGATCCCCGGTTTGATTCCCGGTCAGGCCTGCCTTTTCTTAATCTTCTATTTTCATCTATACCTGGTTATGGTGTGAATAAGATCATCACTAATAGAAAAGCAAAGAATTTATTTATATGAGGCATGTGAAATATGTCAGTTACATTTTGGTACATTGAATAACTAGATGTTAGGGATTCAAAAAATTCTTACAAAATTGTAATAGTTATTCATGATTTGCTGATAGATTTTGAAAATTAACCATCTGCCATTAATTTTTTCAGTGTTTAAAGCAAAGTAGTTTATAAAAAAGTTGCTAAATCATACCTTATGAGAGATTATGTTTTATCTTAAAAATTTAAAAAAATGTTTGACGTAAAAATTGGAACACAGAAATAAAATAAAGCGTAGAGTTCGATTCGTTCTCTTGAGACAGTTTTAGTGCCGCTCTTGGTTCTCGTTCAGCTATAACGATACTATTGCCAATTATAAAAATGGTCCACTTTCGTTGAAGTACAATAAAATAAACTAAAAAAAAATCAGCTAAGCTGCTTTGACGTAAAAATTATTACTCACTTTCAAATATCAGGAAACAAAAGAAAGGGAAACACTATAATTTAATCAATAGAAAGTATGTATTTTTGAGAGATAAAATAAATTTTTAGTTTAATAGCTATGAATTGAATAATGCATTTTCAAATAAAGGAATGAAATCCTTGAATCTTAATACGGTCCTTATCTATGTTTTGTTTTTGTGTTTTTATTATTTGTGATCCTTAAATTAATCTACATTTGAGTTAAAGTGGTATATTCAATATTTATGGAAACATTCTTCAAATTTACTAAAGTGTATACAAAGATTAAATAGTTATTATCTGGTGATAATAGACTGGAGATATTCTTTTTGGTTTTTTTTTCAAATATTAATTCTGTAAATATATGCAGCCTGTAGCTCAATTTTAATCTTGTTCCTAGGAGTATAAACTTTTGTTAGAAATTTAACTATGTATTTTGAAAAATGTGGGTCAAGTATTTCACGATACTTGTGTTTTCAAATACTATAACCAAACAAGCAGATTGCTATGACAGACAAATAACTTTGCCTGTATTTCTAGTTCATACGTTATTTGTAATTGAAGTTTTACGTGTTGGAGTGACTTTTAAGTTTAACTAAAATTTTATTAAAAGTGAATTTTATTAGGCACAAAATTTTATGGCTTACTCAAAAATTCATAGCAGCCTACTCTGCTTTAAAAAAAACTAAAATAAATGTTTAAATTTTAAAAATTTTATATTACGACTAGCTTATACTTTTTTATCTTTTATGGAAACTTTAACATTCTGGTACATATATATAGAATCTTTAAAAAAGAAACACAGTAGTTCTGAAATCTTTCAATAGAAGAATCTAAAATGAATAAATTATTAAAATAATTTATTTAGTTACAATCAGTTGCCTTATTTTTTCTTCCCTATATATTAATTTTTCAAACAGATTTTTATCTGATGTAAAACTTTCCCAGCGGTCAATAAAAAAATACTGTTGGGTAACAGCAAACACAATACTTAACTTTCTCACCAACATCATCATAAACAATTCGGCCTTTTTAAACCTCCTGGCCTTTTTCAATTTAAAATTTAGTAATCTGCTATTTTTTTAAGAAGTTGAGATGCCCATATCCGTCGAAATCGTTCAACACCACGTTGTCTGGTTAACATGTAAGTAAACACCTAAAATGTTGTTCAATCATCTCTCATCTGCTACTAATGAATACATTAGTTTTGCTTGTATTTCCGAATATTCCCAAATAATTAATAGTTCGTATCACTCCTAGTATATTAAGCCCATGCCTAATGTCTTCATTTTTTTACGGTCTATCATTCAATACTCTGCTAAATGCCTGAACAATCTCATCTCAGCAGCCCCTATCCTTGATATCTGTTGAGGCGTCAGGGTCTAACATTCTATAATTTTTCTTAAGTGACATCACATCCAAAGTAAATAAACGAAAGTACCTGTTGTAAGGTTTTATAATTCAAAAGTATCTGAGATATTCAGTACCCCTAAAACCCATTAACTTAATTTTTTCGAAAAAATCAGGTTATATCTCTCAGCATATTTACATTAAATACTCGTACATAAAAAACTTCTATAAATCATCCTCAGACTCTGCTTCTAAAAGTTCCTTTCCTATCGGAGGTTGGGAATCATAATCAATATGCGAACCTCATTCGCTGCTGCGTAGAACAATTCCGTATTACTGCAACCAAACCAGTCTCTTAGGTTCTTCAGCCCGGGTGCCCGACGTCTGCCAACGTTCCGCTAGCCCATTATTTTCCCCTACATGATTAATTTTGTACAATGTGATATTAGGACTTCTAATCACATGTCCAAGATATTGAAGTTTTCTTCTTCTTACTGTTTTCACCAACTCACATTCTTTGCCCACTTTATCAAGCACATCTCTATTTGTTACTCTGTCCACGGAAGACGACACATCTTAAAGGCTGTGTCTCCTGTAGCTGGATCTTCTTTAGTGTCGACGTTTCCATCCCGTACAACAGAATAAAGAAGACATAACATCACAGTATTCTCATTCTGAGCTCAATGCCGAGATCCCAACTACAAACAGCACCAAATCATCAGCGAAAGCCAGAAGTTTTAAAGAAGTTGAACTTACAGAAAATCCTTGTTTTGTAATAATTCCAATCCGCAATATTATGGCTTCAATATACAAATTGAGCAGAATTGGTGGCAATGGGTTTTTCTGTCAAACACGTTGTGAAACAATTCGTTCATTGCTACTGTCTACCATTTTTGTAACAGTGAAAGAATACATAGTATGTATTACTCTACTTAAAAGCAAAGCTTCCAGTGCAAATCCTTTTCCCTTGTAACCCTCCACAAACTTAACTTTCTATTTACGAAAATTAATTACCGTCTTTGAATAACATTACTATAAAAAACCTAGTAATAATACTGCATTTATTTCAACTGGAACTAATTTATGTGTGCTAATAGTTAAAACTAATAGTTAATCAGTTATGTTTGATATGATTCGAATAAGGGTGTTTAATATTTCCGCCCTAAAAACTGTTAATTATTTGAAATTTACCAGGGAGGTGTGATTTAATATTTTTAAATAATTAGATATTTTCAGAGTTTTTATGAATGAGGGTCAGGATTTTGCAGTTTATAAAGTAGGTCTTTTATCCTTTTGCTGTAGCTTTGAATGAGAAATAGGCGGCAATAAATTATCTCTTTTAAGCTGATAAAGTTTGTAGCGTTTCTTTAAAATAAAATACAGAGGTTAACTCACTATAGTATTTATAGCAATACATTTAACTACATATTTTTTAAGTTACAATAAAACTAACGTGGTGATAGATTACTTTTAAATTTTATACAGTATTTTAGGTCCAATTAAATACTTCAATGAGATTGTGATGTAGGTATCAAATAAGTATTTATTTGATAAAGACGGGGAATAAATATGTAAATGTAAAACAAATATAGTTCTGATAAGTTCGTTTAATTGAACAATATAAAATAGGATATTATTTTATAGTAATTAAAATACATACGAGGGACGTTCAATAGTTAAAGAGACAAGTTCATTTAATGGTAATGAAGCTCACACTACTTTTCAAAATAGTCTCCAGCAACAATTAGGCACTATTCCACTGATTGTGAGCTTGTAAGCTTTCTGATTTAC
This sequence comes from Catonia carolina, assembly GCA_035578175.1. Lineage (NCBI taxonomy): Eukaryota > Metazoa > Arthropoda > Insecta > Hemiptera > Achilidae > Catonia > Catonia carolina. Next base: position 100,908,780 of record JAQMRL010000001.1, on the reverse strand, counting down.
ACAGCGTGGAAGTCGTTACCTTACTGTTTGAAAAATTTGTGTGCTGCTTTTTTGACCGCTTCGTTATCGTCGAACTTCTTGCCGCGTAAAAAGTCTTTCAGTGAGCCTAACTGGTAAAATTCAGAAGAAGCGAGGTCTGGGCTGTAAGAAGGATGTGACAACATCTCTCAACCCAACTTTTCGTGTGTTTCACTCGTTTTCTGAGCGGTGAGGGTGCAGACGTTGACATGCAAGAGAATTACACCTTTTGAGAGAGCGCCCTAACGTTTTTCCTTATCAGGGGTTGTACGTTATGTTCGAGCATACTAAAATAAAAAACATTTTTCACAGTACGTTGTTTCTCTAAATAGTACAAAAACAAACTGGGCCTTGCGAGTCTCAGAAGATTGGAAAAATCATTTTACCAGTTGATACTTAAAGTCTTTATTAACTTTTTGGAAGACAAATCCGGATGTTTCCATTCAAAACATTGCTATTAGGACTCGGGCTCGTAAGGGAGAACCCATATTTCACCATTATTATACGGTCTAGAAAGCAATTACCTTTCGCTTTAAGCAGTTTTTTAGAGCTCAGAACAATTGTGATTTCGGGTGTCTTTACTGGCTTGAGTTAACTGTTTTGAAACCGATCTCAAACACGTTTTGAGAAAATTGGAAATAAATGATTTAATGTGCAGGTCCAAAGCTAATAAATATTATACAAACAAGTAATTTGTGAAATTTATACTCGCCTGTCTTCAAATAAATTATTTATACTTAAGTTTACTGCCTATAACAGACAGGTGGAGTGTCAAATTATTTACACTCAATCTGTTTGTTGCAAGTCTGAAATAAATCGTTCTGTTTCTTATCACATGGTCAGCCAATTAAATGACTGAATCATTTAAGAGTAGAAGAGGTACAGGTTTAAAAGACACTAATCAGAGTTATCTCCTCTGAAAGTAATGAATTTCATTATACAGCCAGACCCTGTGGTGAATGAAGTGAGGGTGTCATTTGCAGAGTGGAAAATATGTGCTTTTCAGAGGGCCCGGTGTGCTGATAAGCGTACTTTTCCACTCAGTGAGGAAGGCAATGGTAAACCACCTCACTCCTCGTTTTACTTAGTAAAACCTCTACAGGTTTAACCAGTCTTTCTGCTGGTAACCGTAACCACAAGACTTAAGTTTAATACCCATGAAAGAGCCTACATCCAATTTTCGGCTCAGCTTACAAATCTGAACTTTTTGTAGAAATATAGTGAAATTATAATCTTGTGCGCCACAAAACCCAAAAAAATTTAATAATACAATTATGGTTATTATGGTTATAAGATCGTAGTTATAAAAACAGATATTAATACCAAGACAATAAAGTAGGCATTGTTTGTTAGTAACCAGATGGTAGTTTTTGAGCATTCAGGTTACGGTTGGTCATTTTTGAAAGTCCAACGGAGAGAATTTTGTAATTTTGTTTGCCTTATCAGAGAAATGGTTAAAAAATATATTTTTATTTGTTTGTTTGCAATATTTGAACTCGTATCTACTACAGAATATTAAAAAAAAAATATGTAGGCTTATGAAAAAGAAGATTCAGGTACAATCAGTTAAAACAGCTAATACTTTTTCATATTTAAAAGAAAAACTCCCGTAATTAAATAAAAAAATCGTACTCGTAACGAGTTTCTTTTATATCGTACTCTAAACTTAATTATAATAAAGAAGAAAAATCTATTGAAAAATCTCTCGTTGCCAACAGAATTCTGATCAAAATAAAAGTTCCTTTGTAAAATTATGTTCAATCCAATATATTAAATATAGCGCCGAATAAAAATGTCACAATAATCCAAATTATATTTGTAAAAAATTAAGTTAACTTACATTTTCTTAAATATAACAATGTATTTTTAATAAGAAAACAACAGCAGCAGGATATTAGTTTTATAAACCATGAAGTTGACCTCTGAACTTTAATATTATTGTGTATTTTATTAATGTATGAACAAATTATATATTGGAATGTATTGATTGTTTTCATAATATTATATTATTGATTGGCAAGGTAGGGTTCCACTATTACCACAGTCATAGGGTAAGTTACATAACACAGAAAACCGATTATCAGAGCGAGTGCAACTCAAACATCGGTAAGTGTTATTAGGTAAACATAGTGAGGTTTAGCTAATATTATATCAACCTTGACCAAAACACTAATCTAATAACGTCCTCAGTTTGCAATCCAATAAAACATTAATTAAGGTTAAATAACTATTGATATCACTTTCTTTTTCAGTGTTGGGAAAGTTTGGTAAAGAGAGACCCACTCCATCGGTTTGTACTTGACAGGTCTTTCTATTATTTTTTTCAAACTAATTTAATCTTCGCCAGTTTTGACTTATGGAGTCCAGTTATTTGGCTCAGCAAAATCCAGTAATCTTAATCATCTACAGACGTTCCAATCAAAATTTCTCCGTTTAATAGGCTATCTAGAGCTCCGTACTACGTAAATAACGACATTTTACACTCCGATTTCGGGATTCCTACAGTTGAAGAAGTAGCACAGTCCTATTATAAAAAATTATTTTCGAAATTACTAATAAATCCCAATCTTCTAATTCAAGAACTTCATCGCTTTCACCTTTCTGGAAATCCAGCCCGGCGCCTAAAAAGAAGATGGAATAGATATATTCTCTGAGTTCTAACTAAAATAATAATAATAATAACAATTAAACGAACTAATTATTATATTTAATACTTACTTATACACCCAGAGAAATACCAATGGGTATCAATCTTTGTCTTTATGTTTCCTTTCATATTACTTGGTTATTTACGTACAACACATTTTCTAGTAGTCATAATATTTGTGTACAGTTGAAAATTTCAAATAAAAGAAAAAAAAGATATTTAATCTTCTAATATTTACACAATAATACACAGTTTTATTACCATTTGATTCAATGCTTTCGGTGTCAATTTATTTTGAGATATTTTATTTTTATATAGGCTAGTATTATTTAGAAATTACACTATAAGAAGTCTCATCAATCAAGTAATTTTTCAGATTTTGTTAAATAAATACAAATTATCACACTTTAAAAATTGGATAAGATAGATGGAATTTGTAATATTTTTTGCAAGTTTAAGTTTTATTTATTTCTGTGTGCATTACAAAACAACTAAAAATATGATTGTGAGAAAATCAACTGTTTTAAAAACATAAACAGTGCCTTATACGGTTTGTGTGATTTGAACAAACAGGGGTGCTCCGCGAGTTCCCTTAAATTTTATTAATTTACTAAAAGTTTCATGAGCTTATTGTTAGCCTCAAAGAGGTTAGGCCTGTATATACTCCTCTAATATGAAGGTTTGAGTTCGGTTTTTATAATTTATTTAGTTATTTATATGCGTATATTACTTGTGGTTCATGTTGATTCCGTTGATCCGTGTTCCATGAACTCTTTATAGTATTCTCATGTTGATCAACTAATAACCCTTTTTTCTTATGAATAAAGTTACAGATATTAACAGATTCCTAAACTTTTTGATGGAAGATATCTCAGGGACTTTAACTTATTCTACAGAGTGATTTTTTAGTCTTGTTACCCAATTGTTAATGTCTAGTAATTTTTTTCTAAGAAAGGAAAAGTTTGTTTTGTAACATGATGTTGGTAGCCCTTCTTAACCAGTATAGATAGGACAGTGTGAATAAATTCTCCTTAAGCTGTGTAAAATTGTGTATCGTTTCCGGTCGTGTTACGAACAAAATATCCTTTTACTCTAGAACAACGGGTTTTTATTCTTGAACAATACTTTTATACGAAATCGTATGCGAGTGTAAAAGAATCATTTCAAATTAAATTTGTTGGTGTTCCTCCACTAGAAAAAATGTCAATTTCTAGGCTAACAAACCGATTTCGAGAGACAGGTAGTGTTTGTGACAGAAAACGTAGTGGTCGATCAACTCTCTTGACTGATAACGTTATAGAGAATCTGAAAGAAAGATTACTCAATTCTCCACAGAAAAGTTTACGAAAACTTTTCTCGCAAGTTGGTTTGTCATATTCGAGTGTTCAGAAAGCTGCTAAAAAATTTAAGTTGTGTCCGTATCGCGAACGATCAGTCCAAGAGCTTCAGCCTCCAGATTTAAACAAGGGATTGTTCTAGAGTAAAATACATTCTGTTCATAACACGACCGGAAACGGCACAAAATTTTACACAGCTCAAGGAGATCAACTCACACTGGAGTATCTATACCGGTTGAGTAGGGGTTCATGAATCAAAACAAAATTTTCCTTTCTTAGAAAAAAATTACCAGATTACAACAATTGGGTAACGTGACTAAAAAATCACTCTGTACAAGTTTCTGTATGGAATGGATTTTCATATTTCTGGGGTTGGTTCTTGTGTTCCTTGCTTCCAAATTACAAGTTTTCAGATATTTAATTGGATTTTTTCACACAATGGCCGTATTTAGAAGGAACTTGATTTCTGTTAAGATTTGCTGCCAGATAGTGCATATTTATTTTTCTGTGCTACTGCGTATGGTTGACATCCATGTTAGACCTTCAATCTCTATCTTAACTACAATTTTGTTCTGATTTATGGTTTTTAGCGGACACTTTTCTTTTAAATAGCTTAAAGAACACTTACGCTGTTCTTCGGTATGTTCTGTATGCCCTGATCAACCTGCCGGCTCTCCCATCCTTTCGCGTGGCGATGGTATGAAACGGGTTGACTAGAAAAGGAGACGGAGGTAGGGCAACACAAAAACATATTATGCACACAGATACAATTTTTGAAAAATGAATTGGTTTTTAATTTAAGATATTTTTTTATTTATTTTGCAATTTTTTCTTTGGATTGTAATTTTTTATCTGCGCTTTAAACTTACAACGATTCAGATAATTGCAAAAGATTATGTTATTAATAATCCCACTTTTAAATAAAGGAATATGCAGTCTTAATAAATTAATGGATGATAGACAATAGGATAACTGATTTAATGAAGTGAGAAATCTCAATTCACACAAAGAGATTCAAACTGCTGAACATTCTTTAGAAAATGGAGTGAGCTAGAATAATGTTAATGAAAAGTTTTGAACTGTTAAGTTTGAACTACAAACAAATCATGGCTTTCTGTTTTGTTACAATGTTGCGTAAAGGAAACTTAATTTGAAGCTAATGAAGGAAGTGATTCGTTATGTTAACTCGCTAAACTATGCCAACCAAGATTCTTGGCAATACCATACGTTTGAAAAGCCTATGCGGTTGCTTTGGGCGGCAATACTTCCATTGTAATACAAGAATTTAATTTTTATAAATAAAAGCTTTATTAAGTAATCTATTTCTATTAGGCATACTACCGTCTAGATAGATACATTTTAAAAAAATTAATAATTTTTCAAGAGAATACTGAAGGATATCTTTTTATTTTTTTATTTATTTAATTATTTATTTATAAATGTCGCATCAACTGCTAATGGTTATTAGCGACCAAAAAAGGAATTACACAAATAACAATAAGAATAACAATAATTTCATAAGTTAAAACATAAGAAAAAGAAAATTAGTAGGCCTATCAGATTTTGTCTTCGACAGCAATATTTCTTCTTTTTATTCCTAACGCATGTTCATTGCAATCTGTTCATTTCAGAACAATAAACAACCCCACGACCCAATGAAATAAGGATGATGTGTATGACGTGTAAATGACGTGTAGTCTTGTACAGACCAAGGCCGACCAATCCTGAGAGAGTATGGTTAATTGAACCCCAACCATCAAAGTACACCGGTAACCACTGTCTAGTAATCACTGCAATTAAAAAATCAAGTGTGGCTTACCACTCCTTCATTATAAAACAGGGCTCAAAAAAGTGGCATTTGGTAAATTCCGTTGCCAAACTTTATGGAGCATTTTCACCTGTAAGGGTACAAATAAGGCTTCTTATGATGAGATACAAAATTAATGAGGAGGAAATGCTGAATATAATGGTCTTTGTTGCAGTATTATAATATTAACCAGTCCTAAGAAAAATAAGTTTACGTTAACGTCTGCAAGCCCCAAAATTGGCGCGCCCTGCAAAACAAAAATGGCCGCCAAAAAAGTAGGCTGCAACAAAAATGAAATAAAATCATTTTTGTACTTCCAGGACATATGTAAATAATATATTAAAAAATAAAAAATATTTTAAATAGTCAAGCAACCAAAAATATTTTTTTTGGATCACTTTTATGGATTGACCCACATGGTTAACTTAAATTCTGCGCACATTTTTGCATACTAATATAATGGTAATCGTATTAAGAATGTTATCGACTGACCGCAATTTTTTTCTTCTTTGTTTTATTTAACGTCGCATCAACTACTGTGGTCATTATGGCGACGACGTTGTGTTGCAACTGTATATGATGAAATGATTTTTTGTAACGTATGAAAATGCCGTGTTTGAGTGGAAATCGAACCCCAGACCGCATGATGAGAGGTGAGCACGTTACCAACAACGCCAATGCGGCCGGCGTAGTTAACTTTAGTGCGTCCGCAATTTTAGTGGTGAAAAAAGAAGAAACATTTTTTAAATACCTGAAAAACTGCAAGGAAAATACGAAAGAACTTTTTTAAACTATTGTTGTCATATGCAATATTACTTAAAAGACCAAAATATATTTTGCAATTATATTAACTGCAAGATTTGTTTAAAAAAGTTTTCTCTTATTTTCCTTACAGTTTTTCAGGTATTTAAAAAATATTTCTTCATTTTTCATCACTTAAATTACGTTTAGGCGTTAACATTCTTAATACGATTACCATTATGTTTGTATGCAAAAGTGTGCACAGAATTTTGAGTTGGTAGGGTGTTATTTTGCGAAATTACCTTGTAAGTAGGATACATCATTCTTACTGCGCTATTAAATTAGAGTTAAAACAAATAATTTACCATAAAGTAAGTTATTGCTTTATCACTGGTGAAATTTTTATGTTCCATATTCTGTTTGGACATTCTTATCCATGAATGGTTAACATAATAATTGAAGTGCCATGGCATTTACAGTTTGACATGACATTTGAAGTGTTCGTGTTCAAAATATCGTTCAATATAAAATTTTAGGAATGAAATACAAGTTTTTGATAAGAAATAATATTGTATTTATAATTTTTTTATTATAATGAAGTTTTATGTGCTTATTTTCACTTAGCATATTTATATGATGCACTTGTCGTTGTTGCTAAACCTCTATTTTTTCCAGTTCTTCAGGATTGTTATCTTAAAAAGAAATTACACTGAAAGTAGTTCATATGAAAAAATAAACCTTTGATAACTTCGTATCTTCGTTATATTTCTTGAGGAGAGAAACTATAAAAAATTATGTTAATCTTTGTTAATGATGAGTGCATGTCAAAATGATTTTAATGAAAATGTGATAACTGTGTTATTTTAAACAACGTAGTTGCTGTTTAGCGAATTAGCCTAAACAGTTTTAATGAAACTAACGTATTAACCTAGAAAATTCTAGAATGAAATCTTGCTTGGAAATGTTTAACTAAAAAATAATCTGCAATGTATAAATTTCTCATTCATGAAATAAATAGTGTGCTGTAAAACTAAATATTATCTTAATGTATTGCAGTTAAAGTTTTCATAAAATTGTGTAAATGGTCATATTATAAACCGCAATAATTTGGTTTTATTACATATTGCTGTATAATTGTCCGGTAATATGACAGCTAAATTTGGGTGAAGAGGGAGAGTAGGGTTGGATATTCTGGGTTATATCGTACGAGCTGCAATGACAATGAAGTCATACATTTGACTATAGTGTGTTCAGTTGCACAAAAGGCTTCCTTCCTGCTCCCATATCGCCACACTGGCCCGTCATTGTTCACAATACCATTCGACTGTACGTATGTTTAAAGATACGGATGTTCAAAACGGTAACTCCTTTGCTATTTCAACAGATACTCAGCCGTGTATTATTCAGACGAGTTACACTAATGTACTCTCTGATTTTGGTGAAATTTACTGAACCTGCGGTAAGATGTTATATAATTCGTTGTGATAATAAAACGCTCTTTTGAGAGTAATGAGCTAAATTAATGATTATACTCTTTGTTGACTTGATGTTTTTTCTTCAGACCGTACTTAAAATTTTTGGAGTGAGAAAATTAAATTAAAAGTATTCCGTTAATGCGTAAGGGGAGCAGTTTACCCCAAAAATCGAAAAAAATCGATTTTTCTAAATTTGGCGCCACTTCCTTCTGTATCTTTTCTGTGTAATTACATATAACAATTATAACTGTACGATAGAAATTACGGAAACTATGCAGATTTTTTTAAGTAATGTTTTGACCGGAATTTTTATTAATTGAGTTAATGTGTGGAAACAATTAAAAGTTGCGATATTCAAAGAACACAGAAAGCTGAGAAGGCAATGAAAAGTGTGTCAAAAGAAGCAAGACAAGAGAAAAAAGAGCAAATTATTTGAGAAAAAGAACAGTCTGGTGAGGATCAGTAATATGGTGCAGGCCGATTTTAGGGTAAGTAAAACTTTACAGCTCATTTCCCACAAATTCACTTTTTTTCCATACAGGTACAGTTTTGTCAAAAACTATTTGACTTTGAAGGTTGAAATTTTTTGAGCATGTGACATTTGGTACTAAAATTATTGTAGTATTATTACTAAGTTCGAAATAAAATAAAAATTTTACAAAAAAAATTTAATTGTTTTTGAATTTTTCAAAAAACTTCTCGAAATGGTATCGCTAACTCTATATTAATAATTCTAGTACCAGAGCTTAAAAAGATGTCATAGAAAAGGCACAAAAAATTAAAGCCCTAACTCTTAACGGTTTCTTAGAAACGTGTACCTAAAAAGAGGTCAATTTAATATGGATTAGGTAGAAGGTATAGTGCTCCCCTTAAGGCTGGCACTACACTAAAAATATATTTGATAAAAATCGTTTACAAAATTATTTACAAATAGGAATCTTTTATAAAATAGAAGCACCCAGTAAACTTGGTCTTTGCATTTTATAAAGCTAACTTCTCACACACCTTACATGTTGAATATAAAATCATGACTGTTCAAACAAAACCAATATAGTCAATATAGTTAAACAAAACCAATAAGTACTGTCAACAGGAATTTTGTTGACCTCAGTATGAATCACCAGTGGAAGCGAAGAACTACGACCTGAGAATAACTGTAGGCTAAAACTTATGTGTTATAAGAATAAGTAGGTAAAAACTATTTCTCAGGAAAGATCTGCAGACAGTAAAGTGTGAATGAAAGAATCTGTTAAGAATGTAATCTTCAAAGAACGAAGGGAGATAAAATTTCAAAACGAAGTCTAGAATACAAGCCTAATAGATAGAAAATCTTGGGAAGATCTCTACAAGCTGGGAATAATTTATTTTATTTTCAGCTTTTTAACAAAATAAATTAAGACATTTTGATGGTGGACCAGACTAAGTGACATATGCCGTGAAGATAGGAAAGATTTCTTTGTATTTCATTTATTAAAATAATTGTACGATCTGTTGGATTTTTTTGGAAGGTTTACACAACCTTCTGTGCAGGAATTGGATATAAGATTATTATTTTTTTGATATATATTACGTGGATGATTTTCTAAAATGTTGAAAAGGAAAGAGTAATGGATGAAGTAGTATTGTAGTTTGGTACTCTACCGTACTTGATACCTGACTGTATAATACAATACATCGTAAACAATAAATCCGAGACTAGTGTGGTTCTAGCAGGATAACGCAACTTGCCATACTGCTGATTACACGTTTTTGGTCATCGTTTGAATTCGAAATGGATGCGTTACATTTACAGCCTTTTTCTTGTGAAGTTATTTAACTTCTTAGGTTTTAAAAACCAATCCTCATATACTTGAAGAGTTGAAGGTGACCATTGAACGTGAGATTTCTAACACTGATGAGCAAAGATTACTAAAAGTGGCTACAGATTTATGTTACGAAACGTGTAGGGTATGAACCTGCATTCGGGTCATCGGGAATAATTTTTAACGTGTATTATAAAGTTATTATGGTAAGTTTCATTACGATTTGAATATTGTTGCAAAAGGTTATAATACATATTTCATTAATTTAATATTTTTATACAACGTTTATGTCATCTTAAAACGAGTTGCGTCCTTTTTGAAACACACTGATAAAATAACTAACCTTCCTATCTAACTAAACTTAGATAAAATATTTATCCTTCTTAAATGACTACACCCAACAAATAACATAGAAGATGACGTTGCCTAGAAATGTATCAAAGTAACTCAATAGCCATTGTATATAATTTTCATAACGAATTTTTTTTGACTTTAATTTTTATTACAGAACTGTACATTGAGCTGCACAATTTCCATGTATGATATTTAAAATGGTGGTGGGGAATTTCATTTTAAGGAGAAGAGGTACCCAGTGGTACATTCCCTGTTTAAAATTATGTGTATTGTCTGTTTTTCAGATCAAGAGGTCTCTACTCGATTTTCGTTTTAGACGTCTCATAGTTGGGAAGCTCTTTGTAGGTAGATCACGGGCTAGTTGATTTGTAAAGTCACTAGTCGTTCGAAAAATTTATTATACAAGGATGCAGTAAGCTCCTTTACTATCGGAATTTCGAAACCGTCGTGAAGGGTTTTATTGCTTACATAAAAAGGAGCGCAAGAAACAAGTCTTAAGATTTTTCATTGAAAGGCCTGGGTCGACTTTAAATTACTCTCTGCCTTTACTCCAAAAAGCTGGATACCATAAGTCCAGATTGGTCATAATTTTCGTTTTATTATGTATCATACAGAGATCTATCTATACTACCTACTTGAAATAGAGGCATTAAATGAAGCGTATAAAAATGTATATTCATTGATTAAATTAAATTTAAGTGCGAGCGAATATAGTAAACACAAAACATGCATTATATTTTTTTAATAAATTTTAATTTGCTCATAAAACAAGCCGATTCAATAATAAATAAAAAATTAATTCTTATTCACTGCTTGTTATTTAATCATAAATATATTACGTTCTTCGGTTATGATAATACAAAGTTTAAGACCCATCATTAATTTTTTAGATGATTTTATTAAATAAAGTAGGCTACGCACAATGAAGGGGATGTAGAAAATGTCTCATGAATATAACCTTCTATCATTTTTCCAATTAATATTTTTCAAAGTAATAAGGAGTAACCTTATTTTACTAATTTATCGTTATTTTAATAGGGTTGTTTTATTAAATTTTATGAAACACCACCTTCATAAAAAAGGCATTATTATAACGAGTCAGCAGTTTTTATTAAATATTCAGTAAAAACACAATGCCAGTTTGAATTTAATATGCAAATAGTTAAATTTTTTACTCCTTTTCTTCAGTATACGTAACTAGATTTTATTATATTTATCAGCTACGGACACAATGCAAATTTACGGGTACACATATATTATTATTATATTTTTTTAGTGAAAAGCTAACATGAAATAATGCTTTTCGTTCTTGAAACTTACGGTACACGTTTTTTTTGCAGTTGCTAATTAATAACTAAACACAATGAGTTACTACTATTTGTCTGTGGAAAGAAGGGAGTTGGCGGAGAGGCGCAAAACTAGGTGTAATTCAAAATACATTTTTTTTTAATTCGTAAAAGATAATATTGTAAATGCATTTATTTAATAGAAAAATATTCTTTTATAATATATACTATAATAGGAAAATATATATTTTTTCTAGTGAAATTTTTACATGGAACCGTTAGAATTTTTTTCAAGTTTTTCTGAAAATTCTTTTTTTCTGAAAGTTTTGATATTTTTCGTTCGTGTATTTTTTAAGCGTGCCTGTTATAGTTCAAGAAGTCTGTTGTTGTTTAGGTCAACAGCCGAAAGGCTGGTTTGAACCTCTACTGGTTTTACTAAGTAAAAACGAGGAGTGAAGTGGTTTACTACTAAAAACTTTTGCCTTCCTCACTAAGTGGAAAAGTATACTTATCAGTATGCCAGATTCTCAGTGGGTTCAAGCACTCATTTTCCACCCTACAAATGACACCTTCTCTTCATTCACCACAGGGTCTGGCTGTATAGTGAAATTCATTACTCTCAGAGGAGATAACTCTGACTAGTGTCCTTTTACACCTCTACCTCTTGTGTTATTAAATAGTTCAGTCATATAATTGGCTAATTATGTGATAAGAAACAGAACTATTTTTTGTAGCCCTAAAACCAGCAGACCAAGTGCAATTAATTTAACACTCTACCTGCCCATCTTGGGCCGTCAAGAAGGTTAATCTAATGAATAAAGAAAATTTTATTCACGCACAAAAACATTTTTTTTTTGAAGGAAAACGTCCCGTCCTGTTTAAACGCGTGAGTAAATTTCTTTCTTATTTATAACGTTAGCCTTCTTAACATCAGCCACGCTTACAGATTACACAACGGAGTAAACGAAAAAATTTCAGAAAATTAAAATTTTCAGAAAAACTTGAAATAAATTTTAACGGTTCCATGAAACTGAAAATTTCACTGGAAAAAATATACGCCTTCATTTTTCTATTATATAAGTGCATTTACAATAATTGTATGAATTTTTAAAAAATGTTTTTTGAAATGGTAGTATACACCCAGTTTTGCGCCTTTCCACCAACTTTTTTCTTTCCACAGACGAATAGTAGCCTACTTATTTTTGGTAAATAAATTTTGTTTTTGTCAGCCATTACTCCACAACATGGTTATAATATTTTGTTACTGACTACTTTCTTTTTTGTATTTTCATAAGAGAATAAACTGTAAAAAAAGAGTCTAAACTAACAAATTTGTTTAAAAATTTATTTTCTTAAAAATGTTTACTTACAAACAAACACTCTAAAATAAACTAGATATCTAAACGAAGAATAATTTTAGTAAGGGTCTTTTTTAAACTCTTCTCTGTATTGAGTTCCTTAAAGTCTACATAAAAAATTTGGATATTTGTTTAATTTATTCATTTTGAATATTCTCTAAGCATGAAAATTTCTCCCTTTTTTGGAAAGCCTTTTGAAACATAATGTTCTTGCTGTTATAATATATACTTAACAAGACGTATCAAATGTGTTAGATTAAATGAAATATGTGAAGTGAAAAAAAACAATGTGATAGGAAACGGTATGTATAAGTACGTGAAATATTTATAAATTATTCTTTACTCAAAATACGTAGGTGTACTCATCATGACAGAATGCCTTCTCCTTAATTTTAGAAGTTATATTATCTTCTTAATTAATTTATTATGTGGGTTATGAAGTAAAGGAAACGTTTTAAACTGGCAGGCCCGTTGGCGTAGTGATTAGCGCAACTGGCTTCTACACTTGGGTCCAGGGTTGGATTCCCGGTCAGGTCTGGCATTTTTTCGGCAGTAATTTTCATTATCATCATTATCCATCGTTTGCATTAGCAGAAATTGCTGAACAGTCAGACGTAAAACCAAAAGAAAAAAAAGTTTTTTAACTGACCTATTAAATTCTTCCTCAAAAATTACAATGCCTACTGTTTTAATGATTTTGTTCTAACTATAGTGATCTACCATGTAAACTTTTGCATTTACTGGATATATCAGGTATGGGTAAAAATCAATAAGGCGAATAAAAACAGTAAAAACAGCGTGTCAATCTGTCAATTTTTTATTTGACGTAGTATCAGCCTTGGCAGTAAAAGAAGGCAGGTCCTTTACGGAAGACGGTATTAGAAGGAATCCAATTCAACTTACCTGCCTACTTTGCGCTTGAAAGAGAAAGAACGAGTGTGTGATTTCCTAATGTTTTTCTCCCGAAGGCAGGTATTCATTTTATTTATTAATCGTATTAAAAATAAGAGCATTGAAAAATTTTAATACTATAATTTTGAAAAATAGAGCTATCGCGTAAAATTCGTTTCTACAACAGATATTTACGTCACACAGAACGCGAATTGAAAATTCTGTTGACAAGTTACGACATTGCACTACCCACTTGTGTTAGCCTTGTTATGCAAACTATGCCGTTTAACCAAATAAAAAATTTAAAAAATTGCCAGAAAGATGAAATGGTAAATTATTGTAGCATATCCGCTATATTGATGGAGACAATTTGTAATCCTTTACAAGGTAATAAATATTATAAATATTTATTAGCCTTCAGTCTTGGCATACACAAGACTGTTAACCCGGTCTATGGGGCTCAGATATGATTTCTGAGTCTACATAGATAACTCTCAGTGGGCGCGTCCAAGTCGCGGGGTTGGACACTGCCTGTTGTGGAACAGGGGTGACTAAGTTCTACTGAGGACCCAGTACTGCGGGTTATAGCGCAGTCCCCTGCCCAGGGATACGGGTGAAGACCTCAACAGCAGTGACAGTGGAGGGACGACCTCAGGATACGGTGGATCTGGTGGAGGAGGCAGGCCCTTGTTTTAGGCTTTATTTAAAACAAATAAATCCATTAGCGTCTGTACTGGCATCCAGCGGCTAATGGTCAGCATCGGTTCACCAAGAGGTGCGGCTGTAAACATGCTCCAGGAACTCACAATCCCTGGTTCTACGCCCCTAGCGAAAGTTAGAACGCTGATTACAAGCAAGCATGACTCGTACAAGTAACTACAAAATTACCCCAGGTGGTAACCAATCCACCCGTAGGCAAACGGCAACCAGGCGTCCGGATTCTGGGGAGCCTGGGCTTATACGAGAGAGCAAATCGGAGTGCTCTGACAAACTTTCACGGAAAAAACATAGCTACATTGGCACTTTTAACATTCAAACATTAATTCAAACAGGAAAGTTGCACAATCTCACGACAGAACTTAACAAACAGAAAATACAAATTCTTGCATTACAAGAAACACGCTTTACGGATTCAGAAACAATGGACTATAATAACTACAGAATCTTCAAAAGTGGTACCACTAAGAAGATTTGCAAGGGAGCAGCACTGTGTGGCATGGCATTCGCTGTAGACAAGAAAATTCTGGATTCAATAAAAGATGTGAGACCCATTAACAACCGACTAATGACTATGAGAATCAAGCATGCAAACAAAAACTACACGTTCATCAATGTGCATGCACCAACAAATGGTGACAATAAAAGAGAGTCTGAAAAAACAGAGAGATTTTGGGAAAGATTGGAAACAGAGATGGCTGGAGTTCCAAAAGATGATGTAAAGATTTTACTTGGTGACTTCAATGCCCAAATTGGCAAGGAACGCAAGTACAGGAAGACAGTTGGACATTATCCAGCACACAAGTTCACCAATAAGAATGGTTCACGGTTGATTGAACTGTGTCAACAGAATAACCTCAAAATTATGTCAACCTCTCTTCGGAAAAATCCAAAAAAGCAAAAAACCTGGCGATCACCGATTCATCATTTAGGGGAATTCCAGATAGGTCATGTTGCAATATCATACAATTATCAAAAAGAAATCCATGATGTACAAGTTCGAAAAGGTGCAAATATAGATTCAGATCACTATTTAACAAGAATAAAAATAAAATTCACACCTAAGAGGAGATATAACTAACAACCACTAGTGATCCCAAAATTCAATATACAAAAAATCAAAGAATCAAAATTACCGGAGAAATGGGACGAACAGCCTGCAAAAGATTGGGAGGAATTCAAGACAAAAATAATCAGAACAGCCAAAGAATTGATTCCCCTCCACAAAAAACCAAAACATCCTTGGTGGAATCAAGAATGTGAAATTGCACTGGAGGAGAGGAAACAAGCGTTTCAAAACTATAATTGTAACAAAACAGAAGAAACACAAAACAAATTTTTTGAAGTTCGCAAACAGACATCCAAGATCCTGAGACAAAACAAACGGCGATATGTCAATGAACAGCTACAATCAATTGAAGAAAACTTCAAGAATTATAATACACATGATTTTTACAAAATATTTGCAAATAAAATCAGAGGTTACTCACCACAAAATCTTTGTTTCATAAAACAAGATAGTAAACTAGCATTGACAAATAAGGAAAATTGTCAGGAACTAGCCTCTTATTTTTCACGTCTACTGAATTGTCCAGAACCCAATAACAAATTTCCAAAAATTCCACCAGAAATAATAGAGAATAACTGCGTACTACCCTCACAAGAAGAAATTTATTCACATATTAAGAAACTGAAGAATAACAAAGCATCGGGGGAGGATGGAATTGTAGCTGAACTTTTGAAAAATCTAGGCCCGAACTCTCTTAAGGAATTTACAAAAATAATTCAAAACATTTGGGAAACCGAAATAATCCCAGATGACTGGAAGATTGCACTTATTCACCCACTTCATAAAAAAGGCAACAAATTTGATGTCAATAACTATAGAGGGATTTCTCTTTTACCGGTCTGTTACAAAGTCCTGTCATCTATACTGTTAAGCAGAGCACAACAACAATTAGAACCCAAACTAGCTGAAAATCAAGCGGGATTTAGACCAAATAGGTCATGCCCAGAACAAATAATGAACCTCAAAATTATAGTCAAAATGCGAGCCCTCAGACAAAAACCTTTGATATGCACATTTGTGGATTTTAGAAAGGCGTACGACTCAATGGATAGGTCCTCCCTATTTGACGTTTTGGAAGAAAGGGGACTTGATACTAAAACACGAAGACTCATTGAACAAACGCTGACTAACACAAAATCTAAGGTAAAATTCACGGGAGAAATCTCAGAACCCTTTGAAATTCGAACAGGTGTAAGGCAGGGTGATGGACTCTCTCCGCTTCTGTTCAATGTCGTTCTGGACAAAGTCATGGAAGAATGGGAGAAGGAGCTGAAGAGATGTGGACAGTGGAAGCCAGTACAACTTGGTTTTCCCAGAAACAACCTTTCCATACCATACCTCGCCTTTGCTGACGATCTAGCTATATTAATGGATGACGAGAAGACCGCCATCAAGCAGCTTGAGACATTAAAGGAATGTGCTGAAAAAGTAGGGCTACAAATCTCATTTGAGAAAACGGAATTCATATCCTCAAAAATAGATATCATAAGCTTGAGGACAAAATATGGTAGAATAAACAAGGTTCCATACTTCAAATATTTGGGGGAATTCATTGAACCAACAGGTCTTGAAAGAATTTCCCAACAAAATCGTCTCCAAAAAATGAAAAAAGCTCTAGGATTAGTTCAAAATCTCTACAACAAAAAACCCGTGTCAAGACAAACTAAAATTCGGCACTACAACACAGTTATTAAACCAATGGTCCTCTACGCAAGCGAAACACTAGTACTTAGCAGAAAACACGAAATCGAAGAAATCAAAAAGGAGGAAAGAAAAATTATTAGAAAAATTCTAGGGGCTCGACTTACAGAAGATGGGTATAGGCTGCAATCCAACAAAACAACAGAGAGCTATTCAAACATTGAAATTGACATGCGTAAAAGGCGGTTGAAGTTCTTTGGACATCTTAACAGATTGCAGGAGGATAGGCTAACAAAAAGAATAATTGAATATATTACAAAACTTATAATTTCAACACCTTGGCTGGACGAAATTCGTAAGGACCTAAAAAGCGCAAATATACATCAAACTGAAATTTTTAATAAAAACTTATTCCGTCATAAGGTAGACAAGTGGAAAGTTTCAGAGCCCTCAAGAGAGAAGCAGTTTAGACCAAAGTGGTCTGAAAACCGCAAAAAAGCTTTCTCGGAAACAATGAAGGCCTACTGGACCAATAAGAAAAACAAATGACGAAACTGAGTCATGATGCTTAACGTCTTCTATCCAAGGAGAATTCGCCAATAATAATAATAATAATAAATATTTATTAAAATCAAATAGGTGTACGGTGGGAGCAAACCACTTAACGTCGTGTCAGTCATTATTTAAGGAGGTTTAATTACAGCTTACAGTTCCTTTTTTTTGAATTTATATTGTATATAAAGCAAAATAAATTTCTACACAATTTTAATTTTCACAATAAAAGAACAAAAACAACCGAACTAACTATTTGTACTATGTTGCTAATTTCAAAAATAAATTGTTTGAAATGAAACCTAATTATGCAGGTAGAAATTACATTAATATAATTATCATAAGCTTTGAAATGTAGTGATAATCTGCATTGGTTTTAAAAACCGAATAAAAAATACTTACTGGATTTTACAGTATACTAGAGTTCAAGTACATGATTTTTGACGCTACTACATTGTTGCTATAAAATTTTGAACCAGTTATTTCCAAACCGTAGAACTTTCAAAATTGTCTGTAGCCATTAAATGAATCAATGAATATTTACTTAAAATGTGCTAGAAAGTTTGGTCTCAGTTAAGTAAATTTAAAGTAAAGTTACTACAGTAAGTTTAGATACAAACAGTGCAGTAGGTAATACGCAATGCAGAAAAAGTTACAACAACGAAAATTTGTGTCAAAAACAAAATGATTTGTCTAGAGAGAAAAATAAAATTTACTTTCATTTCTGAAAAAAATAAATTGTATTTACTTTGGATTTCAATTGTAAAAAATACTTTTGTATGGTAAGTAGTTACAGTGAACTGAAAAATTTAAGCGTTGAAGTTGAAATGCGAGAACTAACATTTTGCATTAATTGGTATCGTCCTTTCCAATACCTATTCCCAGTGGTTACCTCTTGCACTAGTTTTTTTCGATCAGATGCAACAAATTGAGTCACAATGAGTTAATTGATGAAAGGTATCTGAAAATAACTGTTTCATGTTAAAATCACTCGGGAATCGCCATAATGGGACGACTGAACGCCTGCCATTATCAGTTACACACACTTTAATGGGAATTGCGCCTAAAACCAGACGTCCTCACGTATCTGCGTTGTTTTGCTATGCTAATTAATAATGATTCTTGACAATTAGTCGAAAAATCGTTCGTTTTAACTTTCATTTACCTATCTGTTTCCGCGAAATTTAACGTACAAGTAATTTTTACTTTTTGTTGGTCTAATAATATAAATAAGTGTTATTATAGTGAAGTGACATCGAAATGCCTGACAGTGTGTGCGTAACAATGAAAATTTATGTTATAATTTGAAGTTTCCTTAAATTTCATTACATAATGAAATAGGTTTTAGTCATGTATCAAATTTTAATTGATTACTTTTACGTAGGCTTAGTAGACAGTTTTTTTGAAATTTCAGGCGTAAAAATAGAACCTGTGATTAAGATAGAAAATCAGTAGTAGCCTGAACATGCCCTGAAAGCTGAGTTTGTGAGTGGAATAGCTCGTAAGATCTCAGCGGAAATCGATTCTGAATATTTTATGTAGATTCTAAAGGCAGTCAATAGTTATACCAAATTAGGTTTAATTTTTAAACTTTTATTAGTTATCGAGATCGAGCATTATACACTACAGAAAACCACCCAATTTCATCGCTGCTCTTATTTTATTTTGACTTGAAGGAGATGTGAATTTGAACAAGTTTCTCACTGGCGTTTACTCAACTGGCCACCGTACAAGGATTGTCATCAAACCGGTGTTACATCGTCTATCAGGTGACTGGACTACCTCAAACATTAAATCTTAGCTGGCTTCTACCCGGGGTCTCGGATCGATTCCCACTCAGATCTGGTATTTTTTAATCACTCATCTTCATCTATCATCCTTTTCAACGTCTGCATTAGCAGTAATATCAAAACAGTCGGACGTAAAATAAAAACAAATCAAAGGTTAAATAAGTTTTTAAATACAAACTAAATTAATTTAGCATTTAAAAATTACTTCTACTTAGTACGAAATGACATATTGGTTAAGGATGTCAATTTAGCCAATTTATTGTATGTATATATGAATAAAATTTAAATTTATGTGCAATTAAATTTTATTCTTAAATTATATTAATACGGTTTAACTGTCGTTTAATGAAACTGAGACTACCACGTATGTTGAAGTATGCATGATGTAGCACGTAAATAATTGTAGAGGTATATTCATAAAATGTTTTAAGCAAAATATCGTGGGGACAATGCAGAAGCGTTTATACCTATAAATACGATTATCCTCTACCTAATGTTAAACTAGGTAGGTGTACGGATTGGTGTGTTGTGAAGTGCACTGCTGTATTTGTCCACTGTTTTTTCGTTAAAACATTATTAATTTAATAGTTATTATTGTGTGATTGTGTGTGAATGTTACATCAATATGTAAGTTGGTAATTTTTTTATTTTATTTGTTGCTGAAAGACTTTTTAAATTTATATTTTTTGTTTATTTTATTAAAATAGAACATTATTAGGTTAAATTTTTAAAATGTCGACACAGGGTTCTTCTTCTTCAACCCATATGATATTCATTATTCATATGATATTGATTGTTCTAGTGGTATGTCTATAAATAATAACTTATCGGTCGCCAAATTTTCAACCTCTTCCGATCAAGAAGGCGCTGCTAAACCATGTGTTGATAGATTTGCAAATCACACATCGGAAAAACGATTCATTCGGGATCCAAGACTCGTTAATGAATCACGTAATTTATCGGTTGACAAAAACATACCGACATTACCATCAAAACCTCAAGACGAGTTTACTGTTGTAAGAGCGAGAAATAATAAAAGAAAGGCGGAAAAGTCATCAAATGATTCGCGTGCAGGGAAGCGACTCGATAGTGCAGCCACAGCGTTTCCACTTAGCAACGCTTACAATGTGTTGTCAGACAATTCCGACATGGAAGACGATTCATCTACAACTGAACCAAAGCCGCCCCCTGTCTTTATTCCCAGCGTTAGCAACCTGCAACTGCTTTTAAATATAATCACCAGCAATGGTGTAAACAAAACAGATTATGTGTACAAAATTATCTCTCGAAGTCAAATGAAATTGAACGCCAGCAACAGCCGTACATATTCGACGATAATAAAAAATCTGAAGTCTTCTAAAATCGACTTCCACACCTACCAGCTAAAACAGTGCCGTGCATTCAGGGTTGTTCTACGTCACGTCCACTACTCAGTTGACGTCAACGACGTGATACAAGAACTGGCTACGCATAACCATGCCGTACGGAACATCTCGAACATACGGCACAGAATTACGAAGGAACCTCTTTCGCTTTTTTTTGTGGATTTAGAACCGGCGTCTAATAACAGAGATATTTATAAAATAGAATTGTTGCAAAACGCCAAAATAAAATTTGAGCCACCCTACCAAAAAAACGATATTATTCAATGTAAGCGATGTCAACGGTACGGGCATTCAAGAGCGTACTGCAACAGACCATTTCGTTGTGTGAAGTGCGGTGATAATCATGACACTACTATTTGTGGTAAACAGAAGGACGCCCCACCGTTATGCGCTTTGTGTGGAGGAGACCATCCCTCTAACTACAAAGGTTGCGAAATATACAAACAGATTAAACAACGAAAATTTCCACCTTTACGCGAAAGAACAGTTACACTACCGGAAACTCAGACGGTCAGCTCAAAATTTGTCACCCAAGTTGTTGCAAAAAACAGCGTCCAGGAAACATTACATCAGACACCTAACGGTAACAGTATTTTAGACTATGCGAGAGCCGTAAAGGGCAATTCTACGCAACCAATCCCAACCAATCCGTTGCAAACTGATTCGATTTCAAATCTACAACAATCATTTCTAGAACTACGAAACGTAATACAAAAACAAACAGAACAAATTGCGACACTATTAAATTTACTTACAATCGTTGTTTCGAAATTGAATTAAAATGGAGCAAGTATTATATAAAATTGCACTCTGGAACGCCAATGGCTTAAGTCAACATATTCAAGAACTAATCACATTTTTAAACATATACAACATCGATGTCATGCTTTTGTCTGAAACTCATTTCACTAACAGGAGTTACATCAGGTGCAACAGTTATTCTCTATACTTTACTAATCATCCTGATGGTACGGCGCATGGAGGCTCCGCTATATTAATAAAAAATAATATAAAACATTACGAACTTCAAAAATTCGAAACACCTTATCTACAAGCAACAAACATTGTCATTGAGGACGTGCGCGGACAAGTAACAATTTCAGCGCTATACTCTCCCCCACGGCATCACATTACGGCCGCTCAATTTGAAACTTTTTTTGAAAGTTTAGGTAACAAATTTATTGCGGGAGGTGATTACAATGCGAAAATCAGGCATGGGGTTCTCGTTTATGTAATCCAAGGGGTAGAACTCTGTTTAATGTTGTACAAAAAGATAATTTAGGCTTGTTATCGACGGGTGAACCAACGTACTGGCCAACCGATCGACGCAGAATTCCGGATCTCCTCGACTTTTTTGTTACCAAAAATATGTCAAAATTCTATTCGAGTAAAATCGGTCCTGGATTTGTCCTCAGATCACACTCCTATAATCGCCAGCGTTGGTTGTAAACTACAAAAAAAGAAGAAACTCCCTATTCTGTGTAACAAAAACACAGATTGGGCCACCTTTAAGCGTCTGGTTACCGAAAATATAATTCTAAATGTATCATTAAAATCGCAAGACGAGATTGAGGAAGCGGTTGAGCATTTTAATACGGTAGTGCAAAATGCCGCATGGAAATCAACTACAGACGCCAACAAAAACACTCATGGCAACAGTTGTCCTGCTACCATTCGAGAATTGATAAACTACAAACGAAGATTACGTCGAATTTGGCAGCATAGCAGACACCCAGATGACAAAACAAGATTCAATCGTGCAGCACAACATCTAAAGTACACGCTTCTAGAACTGCGTAATCATTATTTCCAAGACAGGTTGGTTCAATTATCTCCAACGGCAGCTACTGACTATTCATTATGGAAAGCTACAAGATACATAAAACGATCAAAGAAACAAATTCCACCTCTTCGTCTAACGGATGGAAATTGGGCTAGGACCACAAAAAAAAAGTGGAAGCGTTTGCGGAATATCTGTCCACTGTCTTCCGTCCACACGACGATGATATCGATCGAAAATTAGAAGAAGACATTTTAGAACATCTTGAAGCCCCATTTCAGCTATCACCTCCTATCAAATCTTTCACTCAGGCTGAAGTGATAACTACAATCCAAACGCGCCTGAGTTCCAAAAAAGCCCGTGGCTATGACCTAATTACCGGTGAGGTGTTAAAGCAACTCCCAAGGAAGGGAATTTTACTCCTGGCATTCATTTTCAACGCAATTCTAAGGACGGGTTGCTTTCCATCTCAATGGAAAGTTGCCCAAATAGTCATGATTCTCAAACCTGGCAAGGAACCTACCGAAATTACGTCATATAGACCGATCAGTCTTCTATCCGTGACATCAAAAGTTTTTGAAAAATTACTACTTGATCGTCTAAAACCTTTTTTGGAAGAAAGTGTTTACCCGGATCATCAATTCGGTTTTCGTGAAAAACATTCTACGATAGAACAGGTACATCGGATAGTTAACCAAATTCGATATACCTTAGAAAAAAAGGAATTTTGCTCAGCCGTCTTCTTAGACGTAGCTCAGGCCTTTGACAAGGTATGGCATTTAGCTCTTCTACACAAAATTAAATTAAACCTGGATCATAATTATTTTCCTATTCTAAAATCATTCTTAACCGATCGTTTTTTCCAAGTGAAATTTGATGATGAGTTATCGACCTTGCACCTAATTCGTTCAGGTGTACCTCAAGGTAGCATTTTAAGTCCTTTTCTATATACGCTATTTACAGCAGATATTCCTGTAAATGAACATGTAACAACAGCAACTTTTGCCGATGACACTGCTATTATTGCATCTGATGCCTCCCCAGTCCACGCTTCTGAAAAACTACAGCAACATCTAAATGACATTCAAGACTGGTGCCAAAAATGGAGGATCAAAGTAAATGAACAGAAGTCTGCACACGTAACCTTTACGATGAAACGAGAATCATGTTCACCAGTAACGTTTCGCAACAACGTAATTCCACATTCAGATGATGTGAGATACTTGGGCATCTATCTAGACAGGCGATTGACGTGGAGAAAACATATATGGACCAAACGGAAACAACTTGGACTCAAATTACGACAACTATATTGGCTTGTTGGGAGGCGATCACAGTTGTCTTTGGAAAATAAATTGACACTGTACAAGGTGATGATAAAACCAGTTTGGAGTTATGGAATTGAACTCTGGGGCACAGCAAGTACACCTAATGTAGAAATATTACAAAGATTCCAATCGAAGTTTCTTCGACTTATATGCTGTGCACCTTGGTATGTGCCTAATGAAGTACTCCATCATGACCTGGGCATACCTACGGTGGGAGAAGAAATTAGCAGTCGGAGTGAAAAGTATTTAACCAAGTTGGACACTCATTCCAATCATTTGGCTATAAATCTTCTCGATGACAATATTGAACACCAAAGACTCAAGAAGGCGAGCATATTAGATCTTCCATTCCGTTTCACCTGATCAAAAATGTTTAACCATCCTTTTAAGATCAAAAACACAAAATTATACTGCGGTTGTCAACTCTTATTTATTAATAAACTAAATCTTGCTAACTCTCATTAATCTAAAATTAATCATCTAATAAATTTTCTATCATCAGTTACACAGATCTTCAGTATCACGTTTTCATTCGCTCCTTTTCACACCTTCATTCACTTCATCCGTATAAAAAGAAAAAAAAAATGTACGTCACCAAGACCAAGAAGAAACCCTTCATCAACTATAACCAAACGATGACATGGAAGCAACGCTGCTGAGTGCTGTCTTCTTCAAGTTTTATTCATCATCAACACATTTACTGAAAGTTTTTGTTAAACTGTTTGTAAATAATTATTACTGTTAAAAAAAAAAAATGTTAAACTAAATGTTTAACATAACATTACGCTATGTAAATAAGCCGTAGCAGGCGTACTGTCCACTAAAATTAATACAAAAAGTTTACCGGTTCATTTTGAAAATGTGTAAATGCAATGACTGTTTTATTACCCCAAACAAAAATAATAATAAACAAAAATAATGTAAAATTTCTCAGAAAATATTTTTTAATTATTCAGTCTAACCCACATCAGAAATACTTTCTGTAATCAGATTTATCGACGAATCGAAATTCTTAAAACTGGATAAGGTTAACTTTTGATATTAATTTGTGGGAATACTATGTAAGAAGAAAATTATCCATTACGTTTCAGTTAGTTTGTAAGGTTATTAAAAATAAGCCTTAGGGTTACTTAGGGTTACGATTTAATTCATTTTATTCATCAGTTAAAATTCGGTGTGTTTTTATTACAACGTTAAATAATATTTTGTGCAATGAATTTTTAATTAGTTTATTTTCAGCAACCTTCGTCCTAAGTAAATTAGGGATAAATGCAGGGTAATAAATTATGATACGCGGTACATGTTTCTGTATTTAAAACAGAAAACTGACCGATATTAAAACGGCAATGTTTGTAGAAGTTTCTCTTTGGCGGCTTTATAATAAACAGTGAAAGTAAAAGCTATATGATATAGAACCCGATTCATGAAGTGGGAGTAAGAGAAATACTTTTTATTTTTTTATTTTTACATCTCTTAAAAAAGTCACATTCATTTCTGTAATGATTTATGGAACTACAAAAAATATACGAACATTTTATAAAAATGTGCGTAGAAAACGTTGAAGTTGCTCTGTATGCTACTTACTGAAATATTTATTTCAGGCAGAAAGATAACGCAAACAGGAAGTCTACATTTGTAGGCAAGCAATGCAAAATATTCACATTCTGTTTGGAAAAATAGTAAAACTCACGGATCTGGTTCACTGATTCGTACGTACAGAAAAAGAAATAAAATAAAAATTTGATCGACTATTTCTTAAAATCTGAATTTCGATTTCTGGATAAAAGTTTTTTTAGTAGGTATAAGTTACAAACAATTAGTAAATTTCACAATATCAATGATTTATTTCTTGTCTAATGAGAGTAACTGATGATTTATTGGTAATTAATAAAACGCAGTCGTATTGATCTTTTAAGATTTATTGCTTCCAGAGTTATTATTTAAATTTATTTTAATGTTGCAGCAACTGCTTAATTAATGCCCACGGTAGTTAACGGTAGTAAGAGTGGGTTTAAACGTGTTATTAAATTATATTTATTCTGTCGTAATACTTTTTGTGTCATAATGCATTTAGAATGCCAAAATACATTATGAAATGAATAGACCCGAAAACCAGCGGAAAGGAAACGAATAACAGCAAACAAAGAAAGATAGTCGCTGGATTCCGAAGAACTCACCAACCGTATAAGAAAAGATTTCTCAAAGTAAACTCAGATGAAACAATAATACTGTGATCAAAGTATCACTGTGATCAAAGTATCTCTGTTTCTGTGCCAGAGTGAATGCTTTAGAATAAGCGGGAATCAGAGAATCAGAGAAGTTTTAGAAAGTATCCTTTGAAAGATATAATGGATCCGAAGATAGCAGACGGACGTTACAGGTTACGAGAACGAGAAACTATACAAGAAAACCAAACGGTTGATGGAAACGATCCAAAAACGAAGAGTAAAATTGTACGGACACCTGTTCAGAATGGATGACATATGTTTAAAGCAAGAAGAAGAAAAATGTATAAAACACTAAACAATAGATCTAAGGCGTTGGATAAAAATTTAAAGAATTCAGATAGGGATAGAGAAACCTGAAATAAACCCAGAAAATATAATGAACTGAACCAAATTTAAACAACTGATTTTATTACTTCCTGGGCTTCCACGAAGAAAAAGCAGAACACCGAATGGAGAATGTTGGCTGCGAAAAGATCTTCCGTAAATGTCTAGGTGACCGTCTATAGGAAAAGGGACCTTATCTTCATTAAACAAAATTTTCAGAAGAGTAAAAAAAGCAAGTTAGGTAAAATAGTTATATTTTTTTGTTTGAAATATTACTTATTCTCTTCTGTGCATAAAAATAACCTTATTTCATTTTATTTTGAATTCCAAACCCGATTAAATTCTAAACAATAGACAATAAGGAAAACGGATCTTAGCTTCACCAATGAATTTTTTATTGATGAAGGATCCCTTTTCTGTTGGATACTTAAAAGAAAAACTAAAAGTTCTGGCTCATTAGAGAATGTCTTTCCAAGAAAATAGTCACGATTGTTGCCTCCACACTTTACAAGAAAATCAGTAAAATTCTCGGAGTAAATTTTTAGTTTAAGCCTACTTCCTGTATCATTATTTTTTATTTATTATTTTTAGATTAGTTTCTTTAGTATTATTTCAGTTACTAATGCAATGTGTTAAAATAGAAAAAAATTATTTTCTAATGTTTATCTTTGTTGTATGTTAAAATTACAACAAAATTTTTCAATTTTTTTGACTGTGCCTCAAATTTTACATTTAACATGATCTAAAAAATTCTGCTACACGAAATACACTAAAATATATTAACCAAATTTTATTGCAATTTTCCGAAAGAAGTGTTTAACTTCATTTTAAAAATTCTGTAACCTTTTTATGAATAACGATAAAAAAAAGTAAAAATATAATTATTGTTTTCGGCATTAAATTCTCTGTAAGAAACACTCACAACCTCACTTTTGACTTTGGTGAAGATAAGGTCTCTGTTCCTATGGTCACTACGATCACTAAGTTTTCCTGGTCTATATGAAAAATTGTTTAATACTACTTGGGTTTAAGACTACACATTGCAAAAGCGACTAAGAACTACCTTGAAATTGTTAAGAATAATGTACTCACCAAGTTTTTAGAAGTTTTTGAAAGAGATCGATCGTTTCATTACTGTTTCCAGTTCCATAAACATCGATGAAAATTTACTTAGAAATTTTATAATAATTCCGAAGAATTATTTTGAAAGTGTTAAAAATAATGTACTCACCAAGTTTTTAGAAGTTTCTGAAAGAGATCGATCGTTTCATTATTGTCTCCATTTGCATACACATCAATGGAAACTTACTCAGGAATTTTATTATAATTCCATTTTTATAGTTTTTTAACTTACATAGCTGTCAGTGATATCTAAACATTAATCTGTCAGCACCTGTCGGAAGACATCTCACTGAATGTTTTTGCCGAGCGTAATCTGGGGTTTTTGGGTTGACTAATTGTTCTAACTTATCATTAATAAAAATTAAAATTTTGTTTCCCTAATAAGTAACATACAAAAATTTTAACGAATTAATGACAGTTAAATTTTTGCTATTGAAAGATTATCGCCAATAAATGGTGTCACATAATAAAATAAAAAAATATAAAGGTGCGAATTAATTTTCATATTATAATGAAGTTAAATATTCTAAACGAATCAATATATTTTAATTTAGTTTTACATCTACATTAAACACGTTCTTGGTTTAATGATTCATAAACTTTTATGGTTTCTAGAATATGTAATGAACAAAATTCAATAGAGTAAGGTCAGTGCAGAGAATTATTTTAACAAGACTAAAAAAACTCTGTAAACCACTGCGGTTTTGTTTTAAATTGTGTCAGTACATCAACAGCAATAAAACCAAAGCTAAAAGTTAGAACATTTTAATAAATGGAGCAGATTAAACATCCCCAGTTATTGATTTCTTCTTTTTTGGATTTGGATGTATTCCAGCTTTTTTTGACGATTGATAATATATGACGTTATTTGTCAACTGCAGTTTTCTTTTATTTATAATAAAAATGTGAATTCTACAATATCTAACGATCAGAGACAGTTTTATTTTCTGTCTATAAAAAATAACTCGTTAACGTTTATAAGAAGCTTTTTTATTTATTTATTTTTTGTTTTTATATAGTAGCAACTACAACTATATTTTTACTATACTACCAGCAGTATTTATGATGAACGTGTTTAATGTCCTGTTTTCGTCTTATTTGAGGAAATCACTCAATGGTAAACCGTCGTCGCTGTTGTATATCAGATTTCTATCTCAAAATCGTTTTAATCTTCTTTGTAGTTTTAGTGGTAAGTATGGGTGTCACAATGTTCATATGTCTGAATTCGTGTGATTCATTAATTTTGAATGAAAGCGAGTGTATAATTCGTTTATGGTTAAATGTACTGTGTATACGTAGAGGTCTGGGTGTATTGTAGATTTCCGTTCGTAATAAAGACTAACTAGGATTAAACGTGAAAATTTGTTTTGCAGAGGTTGTATTTTGTTTAGCTATGTTTGATATTTTTATTAAATCATAGATCAGAGTTCCATAGATCCACACTGGACGAATTAGGTAGTTTCAACAATTAAGTTTTTGTTAAATATGTAATTATGAGTGGTGTTCTCCTTTAACCCTTTCAGAACCGAAATAATATTTAAAAGTTGATCTGAAGTGGCATTTAATTTGATTATGGGTGTACAAAAAGTGCCAGACGTAAGCCTGCCATTGCCGACCAAAATTTCAATGTTACAGAGAAATAAAATGTCCTGTTAAAAATTAATTTTTATTGTGTTGATATAACAAATTTGTTCTAAACTAAAAATATTTAAAATAATTTTTTTTAGTTTATTTAAAGTCGCATCGATAGCTTGGTCATTAGCAACTACTGTGGGTTTTGGGTATCTTAACGGTGGTTTTAACGCGTTAAAATTTCCAGACCCTAGCCGGAAATCGAACCTGGGAACTTTTGCTTTGTAGGCTAGCACGCTAGTCACCACGCCACGGAGGCGGTTTCAAAATACATTATTCCATTAATTTTTGTTTAAAAGTTTTTTGGAAATATTCGGTTATCCGGACGTTGGCACTTTATGCATAACTTACCGACGTTCGGTAAACCGGATGTTATAACTACGTAAAAGATATAGACGTCCTGTTTTTCGGACGTTGGTACTGAAAGGATTAACGTCTACAGTCTAAAAAATATATATTGAACGCTAATTACTGGTTGTACAAAACCGCACAGTTGTAAATACAAACAAATAAAGTGTTAAATAAAGTGTTATGATCTAGGTGGGTTCAGAGTATGAAGACTTTAACCTGTGATTCAGAAAGATACGGTATCTAATTGGATCTAATTTTTAGTATAATCAACATTTACGCTTATAAGGATAACTTTACATACATTTCAAATACTTTTTCTCAAGTTGACAGTTTTCAAATTAAGATTCTGTTAAGTAATGCCTATTAATGTCAGCATATGTAAGGTAGTTCCCTTAAGATTTGTATCTTGTATTGAAGTTTAAAAACTGGAAAATTTACGAGTTAATCGATTTAAAATCACCCAAAATTTCCATACAATTTTTTTGGCGGCTATTTTTCATTGGCAGCTTAGTCCATTTTTGGTTAAAAACATACTTTACAAAATTATCATGTAGCTATTTCATTTTTGAAGTTATGAAAATGGTTGAAAAACAAAAATGTCATCATAAAATGGGCTACCTTTTAGGATCTTACATTTTTCTTCCTTAGTGGTAAGGGTCTCGTCAAAAAACGCGCACTAAAATAGAAAAAATGTCAAAGTTTAATTTTTGTTACCAATTTTTTAAATGGAAGATATGAGACTCAATTCAAATATTTTCCCCTACATAGACCTGTTATAAGAGTACTTCCTCCAGAAATTTAAAACCCGAAAATACTCTCCCTTTATTTCAAAAGTTTTTAAAATATTGCTTACCGCCTATTAGAAGAAATTTCACCGTTAAATATCTCAAAAGGGACTGAATGAAAAATTATGAAATTTGTGCACAGTATACCTCTTAATAATGAAAATCACCAATAACTAGCATACGTATGGCGAACACTTGGTAAAAAAATCTTAAAACTTGAAAATGTTGAGCAACACAACAGGGATATTTGAAACGGAATACCCTAACTAGGTTTTACAAAACTTCAATTAACATTTCCCTGCACTGCGCATTTGCTAATTGATAGCTACCGATGGGTTGCATGAAAATTGGGTTTGGAAGCATTACTGAATACAATGAAAATTATTTTTATTAGTGTACATATATTGGTACTGCGTCTCCGCCATTTTGTTTTTTGCAGTTGACGTTGTGGAGTAGATTTATATGGGGTGGTTGGTGGGGAGTTTGAGGTTGTATTCTCGACCAATCAGGGTACACCGCCTTTTGTTGTCGCTTTAAGTTAGCTCCGCCCATTTCCGGAAGGGGAGATGGCGGTTGTTGTGTCCTCGACTAACCTGGGTACACCGTCGTTTGTTATCGCTATGAGTTAGCTCTGTCCATTTTCGGAGGTGGAGACGGTGGTCTTTTCAATGTTGAAACATGCGTTCACAAAGAACTGATGAATAATAATTATTGTTTATTAAATAAAAGTGTTTATTAAATAAATCTACTCTACAACCTCCACTGCAAAAAAAACAAAATGGCGGAGATGCAGAACCAATATATTTACACTACTATTATTAGTATTAGAATAAATACACTTAGTTCAGAACTGTTTTTGGGAAGATTTTATATAAATAATATTTGTTGTTGTAGGATGTTACTCCATTTTTACCTCTTAAGCGCACGTAGTGATAAAAACTTTATTTAATCTGTCAAACCTCTAAGAAATAAATGAAAACCCCTGTGAAAAAAATATAGCTTTAAAGGTGATCGGAAAGTTAGAAAATTATAGTATACTTTATATTAATGCAAGCCTAAATTAACGTTCTGATTCCAAGTTTATCTCACCCCTCCTTCAGCGTTTATGTTGTT
Source organism: Catonia carolina (assembly GCA_035578175.1). Lineage (NCBI taxonomy): Eukaryota > Metazoa > Arthropoda > Insecta > Hemiptera > Achilidae > Catonia > Catonia carolina. The sequence continues at coordinate 100,877,247 of JAQMRL010000001.1, read as the reverse complement.
GCGTCTGCTCGAGTCTGGTGCAATTTTGATACTGTTGGTGAAATTATACCTGGCAATACTGAAGTGGAACCGGTAGCAATGACCTTGAAGTTCTCTTTTAAGGCTCTTCAACCATAGTGTTGAGTGAGAGAATCGTTCCATAAGGAGCGAGTCGCAGGAGAATGACACGTTGTGACGGATAGAAGCGTGTACTAAGAACAGGACCGATTAACAGCATAACTGCATGGTGCAATCTGTATCAGGGAACTAATTAGCGATTTTTAAGCATGAGACAACGTACAAATTGTTGACAAGCGTAATATGGAATATAATTTAAGTCAGTTATAACTATCATCTTAAATGTTTGTTTTCCAATTAATTTTTGTCACTGTTACCTGCCCATAAGGGGCAGGTAGTTTTATTAATTGCACTCGATCTATTGGTTCCAGGGCTAAAAAAATAGTTCTGTTTCTTATCACATAGTCAGCCAATTATATGACTGAAATAATTAAGAACAGAAGAGGTATAGGTGTAAAAAACACTAATCAGAGTTATCTCCTCTGAGATTAATGAATTTCACAATACAGCGAGACCCTGTGGTAAATGAAGTGAAGGTGTCATTTGCAGGGTGGAAAGTGGGTGCTTTTCGGAGAGCCTGTCATGCTGATGAGCATACTCTTTCAACTAAGTGAAGAAGGCAACAGTTAAAACCACCTCACTCCTCGTTTTTACTTAGTAAAACCTTTAGAAGTTCAAACCAGCCTTTCGGCTGTTGACCTAAACAACAATACTGTTACTTTAAACATTAAATTATTAATCAAACGTGCAAAAACATATTTTAAAATTAATTTGAGAGGTTTTAGACCAATAGAATAAAATTTCAATAGGAAACGAAACAATATTTAGAGCAGTAATGTTATCTGTTGGGAAACTGTTTACTTAATACATCTCCAAGTTCTACAAAGATATATGTTTTTTTTAAATTCTGTCTGTAATTTGTACAGTTATGAAAGTTAAATATTAGATAAACAGAAAAAGCCGTTTTTATCTTACAAAGCATTTAATAAATAATAAGTACAGTAACTACATACGGTAAAGAATTAAGTCGAGTATTGACTTTGTATAATACAATATTGATGAAAACATAACTCAAAGAATCTTGCTGTCGGCAATTTTGCATTTTTTAACCAGGGAATGTTTGAATTTACTACTTCAAGCATGCATTCTTGTGACAACAAAGCTCGTATGTTAATACAAGTTTTAATAAAAGAAGAAAGGTTAAATCAATAAAGTTTATTACTGGTTTCATTTTTTAAAAACCCAAATTTATTCATTTATTACGTAAACAAATTAATTTCTTCCTATAACAAATTGGTTAGTTGCTTTTTAAGCTAATAAATATTTATAGTATTCTTTAATAGGTAAGGCTATTATTTACAATATTTACAAATTTCTGTATTTGAGAGGTTTATTGTTATTGCATACCACGAGGTCTTAAGGTTTTATATTCTAATTACAAATTATAATATCAATTCAGTCAAATCTTCTCACTTTTATTGAAAATATAGTAGTATTAAATTACCACCATAAACATTACCACAATAAATCAATTAACCAATAAAAAACGAAATACTCGTTCACTTATTCGTTGTTCTATTTATTTAATTTCTTGTTTGTAAATTCAAATTTACAATCATTTGTTTGATTTTGATCAAGTAGAACTGGCATGAGATGGCTTTTATACATTTTTTACACACTTATTATGAAGGCGTTAGAATTGGTATTAATTTTGATAAATGTTTGTTACAGATATATAGAAAAGAAAAGCATAATTTTAATAGTTGCCCAGCAGTTTAACCATTTAGGGACTCGTTCTGTGATTAATTTTCTCAGAGCGGAAAATTAATTAAGGTATTCATATTGAGACTTGCACACTGCCCCGCTACTGTAAATTAATGTAAATTTTGTTACATTGTGATGGACTAATACACAGAATACTAAAAATGATGTAAAATAATTACACCATTATTCATTAATGATGGTGTAATTATTTTTAAATTAGTAAATAAATTAGAAGAAAGCCAAGAGAGCTTGTCCTTTGTTTGGCAGTCGATGTTGCGTATTCCGTGCAACGTTCAGGTAGGCCTACTATTCCTGAAAGAGCAAGAACTTTTTTTAAGGACCACTGGGATTCAGAGATTTCATCCATGACACATTCGCTCTTTCAATCCCCTGCTGTTACGAAATTTCTATCAATTTTTTTCTGCTTGAATAACCGCAACTCGAAAAGAAAATCCAGATTTTTTTCAGTGTTATAATTTTACCTTTCTTTGTTCGTTACTGGATATTGAATAATATTAGTAATTTTAGACTGAGTTTTCTTCATCTTGTTTATTTAAACGACAGACTCCTAAGCTAGTTTACACAATAACCTATATAACATGTATTTGTCACTGGTGTGTGCATTAAAATGAAAACAACCTTTTATTTTAAAATTAATTGCTTGCGAAAGTAATACATTTTCTTACTGTCTGGAAACTTAAACAAATTGTTTTTTATATTTTTCGCATTTATTTATTTTTTCATAAAAATAAGGTTCATTCAAAAGATGTATAAATGTAATTATTTTCTTGTTTATTTGTACAAAGTCACTTCAACAGCTTGATCAGTAATGACTGCAGTGTATTGTAAAACATTGCACATGTTGCGTGACAGAATTAAAATTATTCGGACCCAAGCCAAGAATCAAAAATTGGTCTTACGGCTCAGCTGTCTATATGCTAAAATTGATTACCGTAGGAAATCATCAACGGTATGTTTTTTTTAATTTTGTCGGGCATTGGCTGTCACGGCCACTGCCATGTTCATGCCATAGACTTTATCATCAATTGTTAATCTGTTTTATTTTCCAAATTTACGCCTAACCTATGTTTTCATATTTTATGACACTAAAAATTTGTTTAAGAATAACTAGTCTAACGCCGCAGACAAACAAATTTATCTCAAAATTTGTATTAAATTTAAAAATTTTAGACGTTTGGAAATTATCGAAAGAAGTGTAAAAATACTTTTTACAAAAAAATTGATAATTCACGATGAGCACTTAAAACGTCAAAGAATTTGTTTTTTTATACATTAAAAGTTTCAATCAATATTAACTGGCCTATCAAAACTAATGGTATTTTAACTTTTGCAGGGCCGTCGTTGTTAAATACAATATTTCGATTGATCATACAACATGACAGCGTAATGCAATACTTTAAAAATGTGAGTGTGAGAGCACGTGTTTGGAATTTATGATGAATTACATAAAACTGTCGGCAAATATAGTTGAGATTGTTAATCTCTACTAAAATTGCTTATTCTTGAAAATCTTAATGAAAAAATTTATTTTTAACTTACAGTAGCTTTCATTAAAATAAAATAACATATTTAATCCAAAAATCCACAGAGTAGAAAAATCATTGAGTTTCTTCCGTACAGCACCGGTTTTATTACTATCAATATAATTGATAAAAACAAATTAATTTTTCTTTATTTTTAACCTTTGAACTCTAATTTATCATACATTATGTTAATGAAAATCCACATAGAAGACAATAGTGTTGCTAACAAAACTCCCATTGTAACCCGCTCTCCACAATTGTATGCTTAATTTAGACTAAAATTGTTAATATTGAAACATAGATAATCCTTGCATTCATGAACGGATGTACTCCATCTCATTACAATGCAGCATTAAATCTAGTTTTAACTGTTTAAAAATTTGATCAATATTGTTTTACTGTTTCGCTCTCTCTCTCTCTCTCTCTCTATAATACAGTGAGAAAGTGATGGAAAGGAAATTCATTTTTGATACCCGGAATTCAACTTTCACCATCACCATTCTTTGCCTATGAAGCCAAAAAACTGATTATTGTAACTACGTATACCTGCATTTCTGTTTGTGTACGTCAGTTTATTAAAAGTTCTCGTAAAAACTACTGATACGCAATTGGGATGAAATTAACAAAATAACTTTCTAACTTACTTTCTTTAATCATTACAAAAATATTTTTGAAATTAACAATGTTGCCCAAAAAATTAAGGGTAAGCACCTACTCTATTCCAGTGAAAAAATATATCTCAAAACGGCTTTAACAATTTTTATCAAACATTTTTCATTCCAATAAAATTATTTTATATGTGGGAGAACGCATGGGGTTAACATTCTACTCTCAGTTAAAAAAATTAGTTATTTAAAAATTAGTGCACTTTAGCGCAAAAACATCCATAACATACGTTAAAGAAAATTCCAAATGGAAAATGTTTTGTTTTGAACATATTTCGTTTATTGAACTATTTTTCAACTTCGTTGAATAATAGTTCATTTTCTTAATTGCAATTTTGTGTGAGAAATCGGAAATATTAGAGTGATCAGTGTACCCTGAGATTACTGACTCCAAATGCAACGCAAGCTAAAAATGGTACTAACAGATAATAGAAAGTGTCAAACAACTTTTATATTGATAATATTTTTATTGTGCTGATAGTTAAACAGAAACTTGAGATTTTTGTAAAAGAATTCATTAAAGTTGGTCCATTTTTTGTCAAGTCTTTTCACATTGCTGACAGTTGTGGATATAGGATTAAAGTGAAAAGAAAGTAAGTAAACGTTGGTAGCCAGTTTTTAACAATTTTCTAGAAAGTTATTACGGTTAGGCCACTCAATTTTTTAGATACCAATAAGAAAAATTATCATTTATCTGTTTTGCAACAATATTAGTAACGAAACTTTGAGTAAAGAATTTTAGGTTCAATATTTTTTTCTCATTCGTACGACTAATTGTTTTTTTAAGAAATTAATAGCTACAGTTTTTGCATTTTGAACAATTAAAATAGTCTATATTGTATTTTTTTACTTGAAATTAATATTTTATTAAAGAAAACCTATGTTTTAACCCAAATAATTTATTTATTCATATATTTTATATTTGTTTATCCGCATATAATTTGGAGTTCTCCAAACTACTTAAAATTACCTTTGAATTTAGTAAATGAATATATTTTTCTAAATAGAATATTAGCGCATTATTACAAATTTATAGTGCCAGTACTATAAGAAAATTTAGGAAGAAAACATTTTACTTTTATGGTATTTAAAAATGTCGGGATTCAATTTTCTCAACTAGAAATGTAACGAGAGCCACTTGAATAAAATTGCAAACATTTCTTCGCCATCATTGCCTCCCTAGCTGCGTAGATGTTTGAATTTGCAATAAATCGTTATGATTGGCAGCTGTCAACCAATCAAGCTTATGACCTGATTTCACATAACCGTCAATTATCTAAATGTGACACTTGATATTTTTGATTTTTGTTATTACTTGTAAAATATGAAATGATATTCTCAATTTAACTTTTTCCAAGCTCAAATTCTCTTATTTTGTTTTTTAATGTAGTAGATAGGGCTATTTATGATCAATTTTTTTCTGTAGAAAAATATTTATACAATTTTTACTTAAATTTTTTTTTGGGGTAATTTTGTAATACCATTGTAGAACCAGCCAAACTCTTAGTTAAAAATAACTATTTCCATTTTATTAAAATATCCTTAAAAATTAGATAGTACATACTTTGAGCATTGCAATTTCATAATTTGTACAATAAAGTAGTAAATTAACTCTAATTAAAATTTTTATCGAGTCTTAAATTAATCATTCCCTGTAGGCTACAATTTCTAATCGAAGTGTATGTATCCCTCGAAGATTACTTAAATAGGAGTCACCGTATATCACCTGAAAAATATAAAATTTTTATCATTTCTTAACTTATTGAAGATTAACTACAGGTTTTCTTTTCACAAAAGTAAACCACAAAACATTTTACAAAACATGGCAGTTATATATTTTTTAATGAAAAATTACTGGGAAAACGAATTGTCTTTCAAACGACTTCTTTATTTATTTACTGAAGACGAATAAATTAAGGTAATTTAATTTGTGACTATCATACTATTTTGAGTTACTAATGTTAATTATGTTAAAATTTGTCAAGTTGTCAAGTAAGAGAATTTCCTTTGAATTATAATGTTTTAGAATATTTTCTAAATACTAAATATTTTATTTTAATACTTCGGTAATTCGGTACAATGTACAAAGTATGTAAATGGGTGTGTATATTAATTAACATTACCGTGACTTTACTTTTTTATTTTAGTTTTGAAATTTAGAAGTTATAATGGTAGTGTTTATTTACGTATTTTTCTTAGGATATAATATGAGTTGTTCGAATACTGAAATAGTAGTGGACAATTTTCTGTATTGAATAACCATTCCACACAAATCCAATCCAATATTTTTGTGCTACTAAAAATGTAATGAAAATTGATTTTTTGTTAGTTCTGTAATGGCATGAAATATTTTGGAATAAACATCTTAGAAAACTTTAAACAGAAATAAAACTAATTCGTTACAGAATTTAAGTTAATATTGTAAATCACGAACAATAGTTTTGTACATTGTTGTTTTTGTAAATTATCACAATTATTGTAATTATGTTGACGCATATCACACAATTAAGATACAATAAATGACAAATGTTGCATATAATACAAGTAAACACTCAAAACGATGCAAGATGTAATTTTCAAAATGTTTTTTTCAAGACTGCAAATTAGTTTTTCGAGTTGAACTAAACCGGAAAGAAAAATTAAAAATAAAAATGACCAAGATTTTTAACAAGGTACTAAAATATGTATTATAAAAAATGTATTATAGTAGACACTACGTAAGCAAAACATAATTTAAAGAACAAAAACAATTTATTTTTTAAATCATGTAGAACGGTGTCGCCACCGGCTTGTAGTAGCACAATCTGTAGAGCTGTCATAGGACCGGCCGGAGTGGCAGGGCATCCGGCGGCGTAGTTCAAAAGGAGATTAAATGGTTGGGGAAGCCTTCGCCATTACCTCAAAGAGGAGCAGCCGCTGGCAAGCGAAGGGGAGGTCGTCTTTACCGCTGCCTAATCGAATAGGAGCAGTCACCGACGCAGCGAGCACCTTTTACCGCTGCCTCCGAAGAGGAGCAGTCGCCGGTGAAGCGAGGGATAGGGAGTTGGTGTAAGTAGCAGAAAGAATAGACTCAAAGTTGAGAGTCGATTCTTCCGTATCGACCTTCGATAACGTTGGAATCGATACTGCTTGGTCACCTTCAACTATCGCATTCACCGATACCCCATATACATCCTGCCATTGACACACGCACTGTGAGAGGTGTGAACGCTGCGCTATCTACCGGCAGCGGCAACCACGTCACAGCGCCAACAGTGGGCAAAACATGTGCGACGGACCGGCGTAAAAGCAGTACAGTATCAACGGTTTAATAAATTTGAGAAAGTCTGGTGTGAAACACTCACACAACTTTCTCTTGCCAATGCAAATAATTAAAAATATAACCTAACATTAGTAATAAACAAAAAACTAACCTCAAAAATATAACCATATTTTAATCATGAATGAATGATGAAAAATGAAAAATCAACCTTGGCTTAAAAATATTGAAAATCACTCTTTCACACTAAACTTGACTGTAAAAAAATATTTTTTATAAAAGTTGTAGGTCTTTAAATTTCCTATAAATTTAATTATAAACATTTTCGTCGTAAAATGCCTACTAAGGCTGAAATCTTAACAAAATCTATTCTTTTACAGATTTTCATTGAAAAAAAAGTAAATCACTAGTTACCACTAAACTGAGCGTTATACAAAAAAGTGTTTGAAATAAAAGTAGTAGGATTTTAAATTGTCAACAACTTAAGTTGTTCAATTTTGGGCTACAATGCATATTAAAGCCGCTATCTTAAACAAACAATCTTTTTACAAGATAACAGCCTCCCAAGATTTCAGCAGACACGGCGCTTACCCTTTCTTGTAGAGCATAAAAAATGTAGTAAATAAGGCGATTTTAAAAATAATCGCAAAAAAGTGAAAAATGACACGAATAAACTACTACTTCCGGTTGACCGATTTTGATGAAAATTTCGTGCGGGTCCTTTAGTGGTAATCCACTATATTAAGTGGTATAGTGGTACCCACTATATATGGGAGCTTTGTGGGTCCTTTAGTGGTAGTAACTTATGTTTCAAGTTTCAAGTTCGTACGATGTTCCGTTCTTGAGATATTTTGTTCGCACCCACTCAACCACATGCGCACGCGTAAACACATACACACACACAAATTGCTAAAAACATATTTTTTTGGGTCCAGTGGGTATGTAAACGTGTAGATCCGGTGAAAACTCGATTTTAAAAAATCGACATGAAAACAATACTTCCCTTTCTATATATATTCATATAGGCAAGAGAAAGTATAAATGAAGTTCCAGCTTAGGCCTAAGTTATTGGGACCTAACTTTACGGCAAAATAAGTGATGGACGAAACAAGTATTTCAGAATACATTAGTAATATAATTTTTATCCATTAGCAATAGAAGTTGGGTGAAAATAATATTCTGAAATACAGTGCGCCACACCGCCGAAATATTGTTTTCAACGTATTTCGAGCTTTACTTCAGGGCTCGTTTATAAAACTTCAAACACTTCAAAACTTCAAAATAAAACTTTTCGGAGGACAAATAGTTATTGGTTTTTTTATCATTTATCTAAACGAATTTTGTAGCACAATAATTGCGTTTACATAAAAAAATATGCCTTCCGAAATAAAAATTTTAATTATTTTCTTAAGTATAAACTGATGACATATTATTACTACTGAGCTCACCTTCAATTCACATTACGTATAAATTTTAATTATACGTCAACATAGCTTAGTATTTATTTTCTGTTGGAGATAGGATTAGTGGTCATTTTGAAGTTAGGCCTACATATTTTTTTATTTTCCATTAATATTAGGCACACTGTAGTCGTCATCTCTGTGTAACAAAAGTTACAAGTAACTGAAAAACCATGGCTGACGTTGAAAGACCTGTGAAATTAAAGACAATTTAATATTTATATAATTCTACTTAGTATTAAAATTGTAATTTGGTACATTTATATATATAAATTAGTATATCAGTTCATACTCACAGTAGTTAATTAAAATACATAAGATCAACTCATATTCTAGGCCAAGAATTGATATATAATTTTTGAGACTTTTCGTTGATGTTCTATATTAAAAAAAAATTGACTCATACTATTTATTATCAGTATTGTGTGATTTAGTTCTAAAGAATCTTTCTTTTTTCTGGTTCCTTTAATACATGGAAAACTACAGATCTAATTTTGAAATGTTTGAACATGAAATTCCCATTAATTTTCTTTCAATGCAATAAAAGAAATGATTTTTCTTTAAATCATTAATTTTTTAGTGGTGATATCACAGAGTATTTCCGTAATAGCTTTCAAGTTAAACAAAAGAAAAGAAACAAGACTAAGGTGAAATATTTACCCAACTGTGGAGTTGGAACAAAACAAATAATAGAGATAGCAAAGGGGAATGGGTTTACAACAGCTCTGGATATGAAAGTCGAATGGATCCCTACCACAATTACGTAGTGACTGAGCATTCAGTAAAGTGCATTTGAGGAAAACAAGAAAAGGGTTTACGTACATTTCCTAATTGAAATGAGCACTTTCATTTTAAAACGAATATTTTGTGTGGTTTCAAAATATCACTGAAAGTTTTATGATAATACCACATTATATATGACCCCCTTTACGTTTATTAAAACGAAAAGCCTACGTTTTGCCGAGAAATGCAACATTCATTCAAGTTGTTTTTAAACGCATAATTCACCATTTTTCTGATATATTCATGTTTTTATAGAAGAAACCGCTTGCCTAGATTTACATCATATCTAAAACATTACCTATTGAACACGTTTCGATGCAAAATTTTACTATATTCAATGTTATTGTTCCAGAATGTCTGTATTTGTGACTCTTTGCTATTCTTCTTTTATCACTTTAGTCAACTAAAGACCAGGTCAAATGATTTTTTCTCTCACGTTCGATGTGTTTTCTTTCTCTTTGCTTTTTTTGTTGTTCTCATTTTATTTAGTTAACTATTTTTTTATTGCCTGTGACCATTTCTTGATGTCATTTGTTGTCTTCTCTTTCTCTTAATCCTTCAATATTCTCTAAACTTTTTTCAGAATTCGCTTCTATCCTTTATCCTTTCTACAGCCTAAAGCAGTACGATTTGTTATTATGAAATATCGCAACTCTGAACAACAAACGCCTTTAGTAAACTTTCTAGTAAATGTTTTTAAAACAAGACTCTTCATGGATTGACTAGTGCACACCTATAGGTTGCGTTAGCTTTCTAGAATTTTCAAGTAGATCGTTAAAAACAATTTTAACACGATAAAAACAACATAAACATTATACGTGGGATTGCAGTTATACAGTAAAAAAACTGACACGTCAATCTTAATCTCCTTCATATTTTCCGGTTTCTGTGAAACATATACTCTCTGTTTTGTCATTTTTGCATCTATAAAATAACTGACTATTCGTAAATATTTTCCGGTCCATTCTATAAACATCTCCATAAAACTGATTTGTTTGCTCATAAATTGTTATCTTTTCTATTTTCCGTTCCCATACCTCTTTATTACTTCTTAACCTATTTTTTAATAACATTTTTCTTTGAACTGTAAACTTTTCTTAAACATTTTCTATTTTTTTGTTATATTTTGTTCCTAAAACATTATATACTTCAGTTGGAATTCATTCTGATTCATTTAGGCCTAATCCTTCTAGTTTTATAACTGGATTGCAGTGTCTTAATTTGTAGTATTGATTTTTAACAATAAATATTACAACTGATATGAACAGTCAGTTGATAATGCTTTGTAATTTACTACATAAGCATCTAATTAATAAGTGATAGCGAGATTTTCTATAGAATCAATTTATTAGTGTCACTAATGTAGATCTGAAAAACAGTGAATACAAATTTCTACTTCTTTATAAACTTATTTTACTTAATTAAAAAACGTATGCTGATTATAATTTATACCTTAATAATATTTGATTTAATTGTTAGTAATAATGTTAATTAATTAATTAACATAATTAAAGTGCGCATTCTGATTTTCATGAGAACGTTAAGATTTTATTTTATATTATGCGAGAAGTGGTTCCATTTATAACGGAAAAATGAATAAAATATACCACTTTTATATGGTACTTCTTTCTGAATTAGTACTAAAATGAACTTCTTAATGATAAAATAAGTCAGTGAAAACGACATAAAAGTAGTACAAAACTTCCTGAAGCCTTGTAGGGATTAGCTTACGAAATGTGCCATTGCTGAGATTGTTAATCACTAAGTGTCAGTCCTAATGAAATTTCTCAAGAATTCCTGAAGCGTTTTAACATTTTGTAAAGCGGTCTGTAAAACAGATTGTACAGAAAAGAAAGGGAAGAAGTAAGACAAACTGAGATGTTAAATAGAAAAATTCATATAAAATATTCGGCTCTAAAAATGCAAAGCTAATAATGAAGTTTGTGATAAAAATTAATTACAACTTACTAGAAAATTTGTTTTGTGGATTCATTACACAAATAAGTTAAAGTAATTATTCACGGACTTTTAATTCAGTTTCTTTAAGTAAAAGGTATGTGATGCTTTATTTAGGGGTAAACAGGAAGATCTGATGTAAAATCAAAAAAATCCTTATCGAAGATAAAAGATTTGTTGGACGAAAATGTAGGGGACATCAAAAGGATAAATCCCTTGGAAGATTCAAAGTTTCTAAGGGAAAACAACAGAAAATAGCAACAAAAGGAAAAGAAACTCTACAACGAAGAAAGGTTTTGTGAAAAAGAAAGATAAAAAATAAGAGTGTGGTCCGTACGCAATCAAATCGATCATCAAAAAATAGTAAACATTTATACATTGTCAGAAAAAATTGAAATTCACATTTAATGACTACAGAGTTTTTAAGCAATCATGTTCAGCACTTCCTTTAGTATTGACACATAAAAAATACTTAATAGTTTTACCTGGTGTAGGTGGAAGAGCATTAGAAGTATGTGTCGGCCGAGGTAGAGAAGCAGTGTGGTCACTAGGAAAGAACCTGTAGGTTGCATTAAAACCAGTCCCATCTAGTCGGTCGTTCGAGCGAAAAGTCATGCGGAAAAAGCTATTCTCTGATTGAACGAAGAAACTTTGTAACTGACCACAGCTACGAGGATACTTTTCATCTCTTGCCATCACATCAGAAAATTCTACGTAGTCGCTAGCTGAGTTGGCCTCGCAGCTGTAAAAAGTAAACATCACATCTATATCAATAAAATTGTGAGTTTTTCAGTACAATTTTTCAAAATGCCCCAAATTTTATTTCTACGCGAAAATATACCACTAATCTACCAAGTAAACACCAAACATAAGTTCAGCTGAATTTTTGTGTCTGTATGTTATACGGCATCACGCAAGAACCGCTGAACCAAATTCAATTAATTTCGGTATTTAGGTCCTGGACATAATCGAAATGAAAATAGACAATACAGTTTTTTTAATATCACAAAGGGATGGGGGAGTTCATAGGGAGGGGTTAACAAAAAATTACGTATATCTTCGTTAAAAGTCAATCTATCAAAAAATATTATATAGGTAATCAAAATTACGAAACTTAAATTTTCCTGCAGTTTCATTACACACACAGTTTGTGTGAATGAATTTTCAAAATATCAATTTTCATTGCTCTATATAAAGTAAATATAGATTATTTATTTATTTAAAACAATATAAATTAATTTTTATGAAAATATTTTTGTTGAATGTTTGGGTTTTGCCCACACACATAGCTCAGGCCAACAGTGAACAATACTGAATATCAGAGGTCCCAGCCTCAATAAAATTTGCATTACTATTGTACACATTGTGTTTCGATTCTTTCAATTTCATCTTATTTTAATCCCTTTATTGTTAGGTAATAGATTTTTAAGTGTTTACAAGTACTGGTACTCTTATTTAGTTCATTTTCTTTACTCCTATATATCTCTTAACTCTGTGATACGCTTGTTTTCTTATTCGAAGATAATTATGCCTTTGCGGAAGAGGTTATGCTTGACCAAAGTTACAAGACATGCCAAAATTATAAAATTAAACAGGGCTAACGAGAGCCAGGAAGCTACTACATCAAAGCTGGAAAAAAAATCAAAAGAGGCGATTTGTACCCGACAATGAACCCGTAGTACAATGTGATTTATGACTGGTGTCTCAACGAGTCTACCAGGCTTTCATCGGTAGATGTGAGTGCTCTGACAAGGTGCTCTGATGTGAGGTTGACAGGAAGAGACACTCACAACTATGCGAGGCCGAAACTGTTGAAGTACACGACCTACGATTAGCGTCTCAACAGGTTCGCCAGGCTTCTACTCGCAGAAGTGAGTGCTTTGAAGCTCGTTCTAATCGCCTTGAAGTTGACAGGGAAAGACACTCACAATTTTGCGAGGCCAAGTCTGTTGATGGACATAAGCTAAGGTTAGCGTATCAACTGGTCATTGAGTAAATAAGAGTACATTGAGATTTAATATCATACCTCATTAAAGGGCTAATTCACATTTACTGATGGTCATTATTGTTGGATATTAAAAATTAACTACGCTTTTGAAAATAATAAAGCGCTGGTTATCTTAATTTAAAAACACCAAAACCTCGATTTTATTTTACGTCCAACTATTTCTATTTCATTAATAATAATGCTGACGTTGAAAGGAGTTAGATAACAATAAATGATTGCAGAATATCAGACCTAATAGGGATCGAACTCGATACACCAACAGACCGTCCAGAGCCAAGAAATCCGTTCAAAAAACGGGTATTTGAGCTAGTTTTACAATAAATATTAATCATAAAATATTGAAGCAACTAAAACAGATTTGTTTGTACGAAATATTAATACCTGTTGATATAATCTAAGCTATAAATGATATTACTAATAAATGTGTTAAATAACTCCTGCTATCCATGTATTGAAACAAAGAATTATTTTAAATGTAACATTATAGAAGTTTGTCAGGAAATGAGGTAAGATTCAGGTACGCAAAATATGCAACAAAAAAATCTGCAGTAATGGATGAGGATTCATTTCACAACGATAGGTTAAAGCAGAGCCATACAACTTAATTAGATTATTTATATTACTAACTCCTATCTCTCAAATCCGGATAAAAAATATTCGTATTGTCTTCCAGAATCAATTCCCTCGTATTTCTCTTCAAAATATTTTATTTACCGTGCAGAAGTTTATCAGTGTAAAAGCAGCTGAGGTGCAAAAAATTAACTTAAGAGAAAGATATTTTTTTCATGAAGAGAATGTAAAGTAGGCCTATTAACCATTCATAGAGTCCGTACTTTTTAATTTTAATTTTTAATGTCAAAGATCCTTAAAGTTTTTGCTTCTTGAAAAAGTCACAGTATAATATATAGTTATTTAAAATATTTAAATTAATGAATAGAAAAATGGCCGCCTCCGAACCGTAGTGGTAGCGCAATACCTACTATGCGGAGGTCCTGGGTTCGATTCCCGGCTAGGTACTGGAAATGACTACAAGTCAAAACCCACTGTTAAACTTAGATAACCCACCGTAGTCGCTAATAACAAAGCTGTATAAGTAAGATATTAAATAACTAAAAAAAATATAAAATTATAGACACCCTATGATAAGAACGTACGAGGGGTTAACTATATTTAAAAGGAATTCTAAACTTTATTACCCTTTGCGATACAAAAAAGCAATTTCTTATGTTTAAACATGTCAAGAATGAGATAGGGCGGGTCCTTCGCAAACTCTCTCCCATTATAAGGTTAAAAACTTATTTTTGTATTAGTTTAACACCAATTTATTACAAATAGGATTTTTGTCGGAAATGTGATGATGTATTTAAAAATCAAACAGCATTCATTAATGTATTACGTAGATTTAGTAGTAGCTCTTTGGATTTAAATAGAATATCAGTTTATCCTTGTATAAACCATGACCCTTATATTTTAGTAATCCAAAATGTAAATAATGTATATAAACTATGTATAAACGAAAATTCTATCTACAATCTGAGGAAAACTAAAACTAATTTTGTAGGCCTACACCATGTCGTAAATAAACAAATTCCATGTGATTCCTAAACGTCATAACATTTATGGTAACTGAAGATAACTTCTAGATGGTTTTAGTTTAGTTAAATTATGTTCATATTGCAGCTGCAACTGAAAAATCTAGCTTAAAATGGAATATTTAATTTTATCAAAGTTGAAAAACTACAAAAAATTGTATATACATTTTAATGCTACAGAAAACTTATTTTAAAATTTCTGCACTTAAAGTCTTGTTAGACGCATAAATGTTTCTTTATTTCATCAATAAATTATTGTTACGTTTGTTCTTGGTTTTCATTAATTTTCTCTTTATTTTTAACATTTGAATCCACTGAGTTATATTCTTTAAAGAAATTTTTAAATTTATTTCCATGCCAAATGGTTTTTTTAAAGATTTTTGTTTTATATTTTGATGATTTACGCTGTACTGTATAGTTATATAGATAAAATAGTATAGTTATAAAGAATAAAAGTAAACAAATTAAGGTTTATTTATTCATGCGAACTAGTTATTGTTTGAACGAATTAACTTATATCTTAACGAACTAAAGATTGCAGATGAAGGCGGAGCATAGTGACCTAGATCACAGCTCATAGCCAATTGACTTTCGTTAATCGTATCCTGAGTTGTAACGATGTGGTCCCGCTGTGAATGACAGCCAAACAAAATGTCAGCGGGGTTCAGTGGAACAGAGTGTGACTTAACGAAGGGGCAACGTCACACCCGACCTTGGTTGTTACTAGCTGGATCTCATCTGCAGTCTTTAGTTCGTTGGATTATAGTATCTCTTTTTCGAGAAACTGTTGAGCCTTAACTTTGAGAATACCATTCTACGTCAGATGTGCCATTTATTTAAAAGTTTGGTTTGTTTGTCCTGTTTCTACAAACACAGGATCAAAACTGAAGTATGCAGATCTACTCTTAATTAAGTTAGAATGAGTTTGGTAATTATTTTAGTGAATTACATTTTTCACACCGATTATTTAAGAAATGACAGAGAATTTAAAAAAACTACTCTCCATACTTACATCACAAAATCTGAAATGTATATTTATTATAAATAATTCATATACTCTTCCATACTAGATATTAGTGAACATGAAGCATCCTTTATTTTGTGAATTGGTGTAACTTACATATGGAATAAAGTAAAATTTCATGTTCTCTTTTAAACATAAAATGAGAAATCTTCTCAAGTGGAGCATGTAAAACGTAATTTGTCACTAATTCATAAATTGCGGCTTAATAAAATTTTATTGACAACTATAAAAATCAAAAGAAACCAGCGACGATGCATAAAACGAATTGCGTTCTACTTACATTAAATTCGAGCTGACGCTGTTAGCGTTGTAAAGCAGGTATAAGGCCTATAGTAATAATAATAATTCGCCGCACTTCCTTGCGCTCTATCGCTCAAACGGATGAAATGATTTTAGCAAAAGTGGCGTTCACGGATTTTATGAAATACGGGAGTGTTTTTAACAGCCCATTTTTTCTTGTTCCAATCATCAAAATCCCAATCTATACAAAGGTTCACGGATACATAGAATTAAAAATTTAAAAAAATTTGCGGGCTTTTGAAATACTTTCTACCTCATCAGAAAACAATTTAGTATTTTAAAATAATAACTGTTGTAATCAAAACTATGATCAAAAATAGAAATAACATTTTCTGTTTTCGGGAAATAATTTTGTTGGGTTTGGATTTTTACCAACCTAATTTTTTACTCTTATCACTTAAGAAAAATTCCCGGTCAGGAATTGCATTTTTAATCACTTATTTTCTTCAGTCATCCTTGTCACCGTCTTCATCAGCCGTACTTGCAAAACAGTCAGACGTAAAAAATCCAAACAAAAATGTTGATGAATACCCTAAAAATTATTTTAGAGGATTTCTTTATTTAATTTAATTCAACTAGTTTTAAAACAAATCCGAGAAAAAGATATGCCCTTGCTGTTTTTAAATTTATTCTTGTTATCAAGATTATACACTTTTAATATAGGTATAGATAATATGCACAAGGAAATGAAGTTTTCTTGTAGATAACAGTGTATTTAGCTGTTAATATTTTGTTTTATAAAATAATCAATTCAGACTGAGGTGATTTAACTAACTGATCACTCGATTAGATTTTGCAGAAATTTTGTTGACTCGCGAAAAGATTCCCTGTTTGAGAGCGTAAGAACTTGAATGTTTTCATTTTTTCTTCTTGTTTCTTATTTTCGACCGTCGTTACTCTTAAATTCTCTTCATATACTGACTGTGTTTCTTTCTTCATTCCCCTATCCATTTGCTTCCTCTTCTCACTGTGAGAGCTTGTTGAAATTTGTATTTTTTATATTAATTCTGAATTTTTCACTGTTGTTTACTGTAATTCTGTGATATTTAGTTGTTGAGATCTTCTTCTGTTTTAATTTTCAGTCCATTTTGACTTATTTTTGCTGGTGTTTGTGATGTCATAGATTTATTCTGTGATTCTGTTCTTGTTTATTCTGTTTATGTATTCGTAAAATCTTACTCTTCTTTGAATGTGCCTAATCGTTTTCGCTGTGTTTGTAGATTTCTAATGATGGTCAATTAATACATTATTTTGTTTTCGTTGGCTGTTCCAAATATTTTCATAATGAAGGTTCTTTCTGCTTTTTCAATTTCTGTTTATTTCTGTTTGACTATGAATCAGTGTTAACCATTTGTGTAGCCTTCTTTATAATACTTCCGTCTTTTTTATTTTCTCCTACCAATATGAATATTATAAGAAGGAAAGTATTACTTTCATGTTGATTTTTCGAAATCGAGTTTTCACCCTTCTACACGTTTTTAGACCCTCTGAACCCAAAAAGCATGTAAGTATGTTTTTAGCGATTGGTCTGTCTGTGTGTGTGAATGCGCGCGCGCGCGCGCGTGTGTGTATGATTCAATATCTCAAGAACAGAACATCGTACGAAGTTGAAACTTGAAACTTAAATTAGGTAGTACTAGAGGACTCGACCCGAACATTCTCATCAAAATCGGTCTACCGAAAGTAGTTGTTTATTCGTGTAATTTTTCACTTTTTTGCGATTATCTCAAAAACAGCTCCTACGATTTTTATTTTAAATCACCTCATTTACTACAATTTTTATGCTCTATAAGATAGGGTAGGCGCTATATCTGCTGAAATTCTTGGGGAGGCTGTTCTTTTGTAGAAAAAGATTGTTTTTTTAAGATTGCAGCCTTAGTACCTATGCATTTTAGCACAAAAGTGTATATAATAAAGAATGTAGACAGTTTAAAACGTACAACTCTTATTTCAAACATTTTTTCTATAACGCTCAGTTTAGCAGTAATTAGTAATTTTTTGTTTTTTTCCATGAAAAACTGTAAAAAGTGGAATTTGCAAGATTTCGGCCTTAGTATGCATTTTACGACAAAAGTGTATAATCAAATTTATAGGAAATTCAAAAGATCTACAACTTTTATTTGAAGCATTTTTCTCCACAGAGCTTAGTTCAGCGTGAAATAGTGATTTTCCGTACCTACTATTAAGCCAAACTAAGGTTAGTTTTCATTTTGCATCATTCACTAATGATTAATATACGGTCATGTTATTTGAGGTTAGTTTTTTATTTATTTTTAATGTTTTATTACTAACGTTAGGTTATATTGGAGACTTTTTGCATTGGCAAGAGAAAGTCGTGTAAGTATTTAACGCCAGATTTATGTTATTATATTCTATCCTATGAAACCGTGCAGCAAGTGAAAAGATAAAATTGTATTAAATTTGTGATTGAACCTAGCGCGATGCATTCGAGTAACAAAATGTTTTTTTGATATAATCAGATGAAACTTAATATTATACTATTTGAAACACATACTTAATAAAAAATACAACAGTAGCAGTAGAAAGAATTCGTAGAGTAGGCCTATTATAAAACATCCGGTTTGTCGCCGATTGTTTTGACTGAAGGCGTTGGTTGAGTGAAACATGACTTCGCATCCTTTTTACTGACTTTCAACCCGTAGTCAGTTTATATCTGCTGCACGGTTCTATGGGATATGCCTATCTATACTAATAATACTTGTATAACCTAAGCCTAATAATACTTGTAAAGATATAATGTTTAATTGAAGGGGTCGGCGGAAGAAAGTGCTAACTCACAATATTTCCAGCATAATTTTTCTTAAATATTCTGTAAAAATAAAATGTACGGGACGTTTTCAACAGAATGCTATATTTATGATCTTAAGAACCTAGATTAACAGAAAATAACAAACGTTAAACAAAATTTCAAAAACTTGATTTGTAGATTTCAGTAAACTTTTAAAATGACTTTGCGTAAATTTATGTTGTTGTGGGTTAGCACTGTCTTCTTCCGACCCCTTCAATTATTCTTGTTGCATAAAAAAAATTCAGAGGTAACTCTTGCATTAATTATCCTTACATTTGAGTAGCCGGCTCTTAAATTCTTCCATATTTTTTATATTTAAAGATATTATAATTCTCTGTAATATTAAGATCTTTAGAGCCAATTAGTGTATTGTTTTTGGTTTAAGGGTAAGTAGATATGCATTCAAGAGAAACTACACGTGTGTCCCAGAGGAGTCAACTATTGAAATGTAAATGTATCAATGGGATATAAGCATAGCCCAATGACGCGTCTGGGTGCAATAGAATAGTGATACTAATCCGTCATAACATTAGGTACAAATTGAGGTAATTGTGATTGGACTCGTGGGTATTAATTACATTTTGAACTTGACTACTCTATTCTGATATGTTACACGTGTAACTTACTTACGTCTATCTATACACGATTTCTTAGAGAACATGACTTTTTTGGGAGAAATACATTTAAATATTTTATCAAAATTCTTTAAATATTTGACAACAAATGAACCGGTCATTTAAAAAAGCCCATAAGTAAAAAAACTTTGGCAAAATCAAAAAACGTAATTTTCTATATTTCAATAAAATACAATATTAAAAATTTGTTCTGAAGGCTGTTCCGTTAAATATAAAAATATGTATACTTTGTCTTTTTAATGATAAACCACTTGTTATATTAAAGATTTAGACTAAATATATTTCTAAAATAAACTGGAGTAAAATTCTAAGTTACGTTATTTTCTGTAAAATACGTTGTTAGACCAGAAGAAAAATTTCTTGTAAAATAGTTACTATTCATTTATATATTTATTTCACCACTTTAAATTAGTGATTTACATTGCTTTTTGCAATAATACATATTAAAATTTTTAACTTTAAGAAAAAAAATTTAGTTTCTAGGACTATTCACGTTCTTCGACGTCGTCACAAACAGTAGTTATCTCCATTAAAAAGATTTTTGCATAGATATTTTGCATATATAGCCTCTTCCACTAGAAAGTAGAGCAGAAGCTTCAAAAGATCATCCACTTTCATTTTTTAATTAGAAGGAAGCACTTAGTATCCTTAAGGATAAGCCTATTCTTAGTGTTATTACGTAAGGAAAGCCAAACTTAAGTGATATTTTTAGGGATGCTGTGTTTACATTCAGTTAGTCCTAAAATATACTAAAGAAAAAAATGTTAAATTTTGACTTATGGGCTTTCTGAAATGACAGATTTTTTGTAGAAACCTTTAATAAAATGATTGATAATAATTTGAACAGTATTCATATTAATATTACAATTTTATTATTAATATTTTTTAATTATAAAGTATTTACGTTACATGAACTTTCACATTTTTTTTTTTAATTTACGACGTAGTAACACTATTAGGCCTTTATTTAAACTATTGTTCATAAGCAATGATAAAAAATTTTCCGCCTACTAAGTCAGTGTGGGTATAAATAAAATAACAAAATCCACTAATAAAACATATCTAAAATAACATAATATCCACTAATGTACCGAATCACGAAATTAGTATTCATTAACGAAAAATACCGAAACAATTATAATTGCATTTATTTCGGTCCTATATCTTGTTGGAATCTACGGCAATGAAAAGGCAGATGTCGCTGCTAAAAGAGCTGCTTCAGAACATCTACAAGGCCATGCTGTTACTCTGGCAGACGTTTTTACCTTTTGTTTTAAACGTACGAAAGAAAAGTGGAACGACGAATTAACTTTAAAATTATCAAAGTTACACGAAATTAGAAAAAGACATCTTTGAGAAACCCATAGAATTGGAGAGTTGAAGATATCAGGTGGTCATTTCACGATTACGTATAGGCCATACTCAATTCACAAGTTACATTCTCTCGAGTCCTGCTATCCCACCGATCTGCCATTTCTGCATGAGGACCAATTGACGGTGAAACACATTTTTAAATGATTTTCGTTTCACAGAAGTTCAAAGAAGAAGATTTCAGCTTCAAGATGTATCTTTGAGAAATCTTTTCTGCCATGAAGCAAGATTTAAAGTTGTAAGTGATGAAGAGCCTAAATTTGTATAACTGTACATAACTTATATATGATATCTCTAAGTAAAACACTAAATAGTTTTGTGTACTTGTAAATGAGTGGTGTGTGTTTTTGTCTACCTTGTATGGCAACAGTAATTTTCTGTCACCGACTGAATTGACGATCAGTCATTGTTATAATTTAATGTTTTTAATTTTTGTTAGTAATTATTCATTGTTGTTAATTTTGTTAATTGGTGTTTGTAATAATTTGGTTGTAATAATTGGTCGATAATGACTGCATTGTTGATGCGACATTAAATAAATAACTTAAAAAAACAATATCTACAGAATTACAAAATGTTAAGTACCTGGTTCAAGATTTCAGTAGTTAAATCACATGCTCGTAACTAATAGCTTTGAAACAATGTGACTCGAATACTAGCTAAATCGCTTATTTCGGGGGTACAGATTTCCGAAATTATGCATGGAATTTTTATGCATGAAATTATGCATGGAATGGAGTATCTGCATGGAATTTACGCAATCTATCTTATCTTATCTTGACAATAAGGCAGTATTAAACTAAAAATTGCGCCTGCATAGAGTGAGGGCTTATCCCTTAGATGGGTGTATTAAACACTTGTTTATTGCTTTCTCCGGTTTCATTCCCACTTCAATTTCTGTAGGTAGCATTAAAATTCTACACTGTAGGTATACTCGTATGCATGTCGGTTTTCAGATGTGCAGCTTTTAAGTAAGTTAAAGATGTTTGTTGACTAATAGCGGAATTACATCTCTTTCTAACCCTTAAGAACAAATATTTAGCACTTAAATTCTTTAATTTTCGTCGGTATCAGGTACATTATAAGCAAGCCAATTTTTAGAATATGTAGCTTTGTAGGAAAGTATGAAATTGGTATGTATTTCTTTTAGGTTTCTCAAAATCTTTATGCAACTTACTTATCGAAAAATTAATTAATTAATTATACGTTTGTAAATCAGTCAGTATTTCGCATTGTTTATAAGCCGCATCAGCAGCTTGTTCGCTAGAGACTCTGGATTATCAAACTGGTAGTTTTTAACAGGTAATAATTTTCAGACCCTGCCCTGAAATCGAACTCAAGATCTTGCGAGTGGCTAGTGACTTGCTAGCCACTATGCCATGGAAGCGGCCATACAGATAAAATTTTCAGATACATAAACGATTCTGGCGCTAACTTAGAACAAATCTGGAACTGCTAAAATGGTAAAAAGGTTTTATTAAAATTGAATTTTTATTTTTTCACTTTATTTACATTAACAATGAATCTAACAGATGTATTCCACAGTAATAATTTAGGTTACAAGGATAAAGAAGGGCTTAAAACTTTAAAAAGATTCTTAAATAGTTTGTTGAATTTATTTATATTCTAAAAGTCGAAGTGTTAGTGACCGTTTTTAAAGCAGCAAACAACAAAATTATAAAACAAACTATATAAATTATGTACTGTAAAATAATTAATATATTTTTCAGGATTGAAGAAAGATATAAGAGATCCTACTTCCCCGAAAAAAATTTCAATCGTATAGGTATTAAATACGTAATATCTACCAAAATTTTTCCTAACTAAAATGGTTGCAATATGCAAGTGTCGGTTTATAACAATCATAGATGGGTTTTTTTAAACTAAAAAAGTCGTCCAATGGTTGATAAATGAACGACAGGAATTAAACGGAATAATTTTGTCATTAATAATTTATTTCGAGAGCGCATCAGAACCTGATTATACGAGCTATTCGCTTCGTCTATTATTTACAATAGTAACATCGATTGCTTGTTGTTTTCACAAGTATGGCTACGTTTTTGGTTTATTGGTAACTGATTATCGAATATAATGTTTAACAAAATACCCACAGATGATTATAAAACTAAAAATAACAAAATCATGATAATGTATTTGTGGCTGTAATTTAAAATGCAGCAAGGAATTAATTTTGCAGATTAAATTGTTATGAATTGATAACAGGCGACGCAAGAACTGATTTTGATATAGTTTTATTCTAAAATTTCATGTACATTAATGTATTATTTTATTTAAATAATAACTTTAAATTTAAGCTAAGGATCTCAAATATTGAATCGATATCTGATTTTTGAACTTGGTCTCACCAAAATACTACTCTTCGTCACCGAAATCAGATTCGTCAGAAATTATAATAAGTTAAAATGCTTTTTGCTTCATTTTTAGTTTTTCCTGATTACACGTATTATAAAAATGTAATATACACGTTTACCAGATCAATAAAATATAATTAACGTAACGCATACTTTATACTACGGGCCAACCCGTGGTTTAGTGGTTAGCAACTGGCTTCTTCGTCAGCGCTCCTGGGTTCAATTCCCAGTCATTTTTTCAACGCTCACTTTCATCTAGCAACTTTTATCGTCTGCATTAGTAGTAACCTGTAAAATAGCCGGACGGGAAAAACATACTTTACAGGAAATATTGACTTTTTGTCATCACTCTCTTAACAGGTTTGATGCAGTTCTCCAAGCTGTTTTATCTTGCGCAAGTCGTTTCATATCTACATACCTGTAACACCCTAAATCTTTTGTAATTTGCTTTATATATTCTAACCTTTGCCTCCCCCTACAATTCACTCCTTCAATATTACTCTCCATTATTGATAGACCAATACATGGACGTATTAAGATACGCCCTACTAGCCTATCCGTTCTTCTGGCAAGATGCTTCCATATACTTCTTTTTTCATCCACTCGGCTAAGAACCTCTGAATTACTTATCTTGTTCACCCACCTAATCTTTAACATTTTCCTATAACACCACATTTCAAAAGCTTCTATCCTCTTCCTTCTACAGCCCCTGACATCCACGTTTCACTCCCGTTTAATGCTACACTCCAAACATAGTGTTTTAATAAATTTTTCCTAATCTGTAAATCAATGTTTGTAGTCAGTAAACTATATTAACGTAGGTTCAATATTTCCAAACTATGTAGTTTTTATTGTAAAGCTTTTCTGACCGTTCAAGTCGGCTGAAAGAACAGTGAGGTCTAGTCTATTAACCTTCACATTATAACTCTAAAAAATCTAAATAAAACAAGAATAATAAAACCCAATTAACAATCCTACACACCTAGACTGTACAGAATTGATGAGGGACGAATTAAGGGCGTTATGCCATTTACAACACAGCCGATTTAAACCGTCAGCCAAGCTCTACGTATGCATTTCATACTTGCATGTAGTTAACGTAGAATGTTATTTTGTCGCATATTTGTTTTATGATATTAGCAGTTTTTTTTGGCTTCATGCCAGTTCAGTATATCAGCTGTTAGAAAATCACTTTGAAAGTTGAGAATCACGGAATGGGCGAGTAGATATGTGTGCTATTCTAATTCATGTGCTCTCACGTTAAAATTTAGTTATATGCATCGAAAAATTTAGGTATTTTTTAGAAAAAATAAATAAATATAGTTTTCGATAAAAATAAAAACTAGAAAACCAGTTTTCGAATTTTAGTCATGTAGGTATATTTCAATTGCTCGCTACCTAGGTTTTAATTTAATTTAAAACAAAGGATTGACATGGAAACACCATGTTAACCTAAGAAGGAGGTTAAAAATCCAGTGATTATAATTCTTACTGTAACAGTAGATTTGTGTATTTTAGTTAATAAAATATGTAATGAGAACATTTAAAATAAATTGAAAAAATGAACTTTCTCGTGCAGGTAAGTAATTAAATGTTACATTATCCTTTTAATATAATAGTAATAATAATAATAGTAATAGAAATGTAGTAGTAGTAGTAGTAGTAGTAGTAGTAGTAGTAGTAGTAGTAGTAGTAGTAGTAGTAGTAGTAGTAGTAGTAGTAGTAGTAGTAGTAGCAGTAAAAGATGACGAGTCCGCGGACTCCTCTTATTTTCTTTTTTGTTTTCTCAACATTTAAATTTTGTGTTGCTGTCTAATTTATTAGCTATTAACTTATACTAAATTGTATAATTCTAAATATTAAAAATTTAACTGAACAATAACGTACATATTACTTAGAATATATTTTATCATCATGTTGTGCGTACGTGTGCGAGTTGTAGATGTAACTTATTTATATAACACGTTAAAAAAGCGTTTTTAGTTTTATAGTCGCGAAGTTTTAATTTTACGACAGATTACGAGGTGTGGCTATTAAATAACAAGAGTGACGTTGTAAAAAATTTTATTTTTATTATTTTTTTCATAATCACTTATTGTCACATTCAATATAAACTCCTTCTCTATCCCTACAACGCTTCATGCAAATTTTCCATTGTTAAAAACAGTGCTGGAAGTAATCTTCTGTCCGCTCCTTCAGGACACGTGCCGCTTTCTCTTTTACAGTTTCCTTAGTCTCAAATCTTGTCCCTTTTAATGCAGGTTTCACCTTAGGGAACAGGTAGAAGTCACGTGGTGCAAGATCTGGAGAATAAGGTGGATGTTCTAACACTGAGATACTGTACTTGGCTAGGAACCTCTTGACAGATAACGCGGAATGACCAGGCGCATTGTCTTGGTGGAGAACCCATGATTTGTCCTTCCACATTTAGGGGCGTTTTTTCCTTACTCTTTGACGTAGTTTAGAAAGTACCTCAAGGTAGTAATGTTGATTAATTGTTTGACCTTCAGGAACCCAGTGAAGGTCCTACACATACCCATGGATATCAAAAAAAGAATCTTTATTGCTTTAAATTTTGACTTGCTCATTCGAGCTTTTTTGGCTCTCGGTGAAGTTCGGTTCTTCCAGTGCATGGATTGGCGCTTCGTTTCCGGATCATAAGTAAAAAACCACGTTTCATTGCATCTTATTATCTTCTGCCTGTTCCCTAAGGTGAAATCTGCATGAAAAGGGACAAGTTTGAGTCTGTGGAAGCTGTAAAAAAGAAAGCGGCACGTGTCCTGAAGAAGCTGACCTGGCTAATTTTCCAACAATGGAAAATTCGCATGGAGCGTTGTAGGGATAAAGAAGGGGTGTATATTGAAGGTGCAATAAGTGATTATGTATAAAATTAAAATAACATTTTTTACAACGTCAGTCTCGTTATTTAATAGCCACACCTCGTATATTGCACATTTATGTTAATGCAGATAATGGGAAGAGTGATAAATCAAATGAGTGATAAAAAATGGCACTCCTGACCGGGAGTCAAACCCGGGATCCCTGGCGTAGAAGCCAGTTGTGCTGATTACTACACCACTGGCCGGCCATTATACTAAACGAGCTGTAATAATTTTGGTGTAATTCCCGATTACGGTATAGAAATTTTCATCAATCCCTCTCATACTACCATAGTGTTACTGAACACTTTGTAGCGGCTAGTAGCAAGTTGTTAGCGCTGTTTAAATAAAGCAAGACGTAGAATCATCTCGAGTACTTAAACTACTAAAATGAGACTATCAGAAAACCTTTAAAAACCAAAAAAATTAAAACCATTATAAATAAATAATAAATTAGGTACTAATTTATAGTTACTAATTTAATGTTAATACTTGGTTATAAACAAAATGTAAAAGGAGTAGAAAATATGAATTTCTTTATAAAATAAAGAACTAGTTACAATAATGAGAATTAAACCACTTTTTAAATGAACTGTGAAAATATTAGTTGGTATATTTTTCCTTAGATCTAGTTCAGTAAAGTTCTACCTACAATATTGAATGAATAAAGAAAGTAGGAACGGAAGAGTATGATAAGAGAAATAGATAGTCGTCCCCAGTCGGAAAAGCCAATACCGAAAGAAATAATGTGAGAGAGTTAGTGTGACGTAGAGAGAATAATGGTTTAGAAGGGGGGATGTATAGAAAGAATGAAAAGAAATAATGTATGAATTTCCCGACATTGTTACTGAATTTACTGCATTGCAGCTGCTAAGCGGGCCGTCTCGTACACAATTACATTGTGCGGTTCATCATAATAAAATCCATCCATTTAAATTACCTACAAGCGAATAATAGGCTAAAACATCGCCTGCTATAAATGATTTTCTTACTTATTGTACGACGTTTATATACATAGACGTATCACCTAAAATAATGTATATTAAATAAATTTTATTTAGTACATATTATCAAAATGTTTAATTGTTTCCGGTAATTATATAAACCGACATTTTTAGAATTTCAAATAATTTGTTTAACGTTTTAAAAATAAATGTACTAGTTCTAAATAATGAGAGAATTTGGGAATTAATTAAAACAAAGGGAAACGATCTGCATAAATTTAGGGCTAATAAAAATTCCTGTGATCAACGATTTAAAATGTACCCTTTAACTCATATAACATTTCCATTTGCAGTGTTTGCAATGGAAAATTATTCGAGTTATTACGGACTCCCCTTGGTTTGTAACCAATGACGGAATTCATCATGACTTTATACATAAACACTGATGTAGAAGAAATATGATTACGGAACAAAACAATACCAAGACAGACTTGAAAGTTATCAAAACCCATTGGTATAGGCTAAATACTGAAGTCACGAGATTGGCTTTTGTGTATGGATGGGCTGTGAGGAAGGGAAGTGAAAATGCTCCCAACCTCAACAGTGAGACACTACTCGTACATTTCAATACATTTCATACATTTTGTAAGCTGTAGTTTATTCAGAGAAAATGTTTTTTCACAAAGCTTATAAGAAATAAATGTAACTTGTAATATTGCCTATAGCTTAATTATATGACTAGAAATATTCGATTTACTATAATTACCAACTACAACCATATTCCATTGGATCAAAATTTTCAACGAATGAATCGCCTTCTTTACTATCGCTGTCACCGGCGTCTTCACTATTAGTCTCACTAGTATCTACCTAACCGTTTCCTTTTTTTACGAGGTGTCAACAAAACTGTTGAAGAATAGCTTCTTCACGTTTTCAATTTCCTTCTTTATTTTTCGAATTGTGGAAAGAGAAACATCACACTAGTTAGCCACTTATGGCTTTTGTTAAGAGGCAGAGAAAGGTTTTTTTGTTTAGCTTTAACTTCACAGCATTTTATTACACTCGATATTAGATTTCGTTCAGCACTGTAAACAGTCTTCCCAAGTTTTCGAGAAACTAACATTTCAGTTTACGGTAACAAACAGTTACATTTGTACAGTTAACCAACAAAAGGTTTCGGGAAATATTGTATGTGCTCTGGGTATAAGTTTAGTATTAATTTGTTATGTTTGTTGTACTGAAATAAAAGCAGTCGCGCATGCGCACTGATGCTTTCCCCTCTTTCACCCTCATTCCAAACAAGGGCAAACTCGTGATTAAAGTAACAATAATCAACATTTTGCGTAATAGTAAACAACTGCCACTAAAACTTTTAAAAATTTTCAACTCACCGTACAGATTAAATAAAAACCTAACAGTGATGGCTGTCACCAAAAATTTTGATGTTTATGTTAGCCGATAAAAGTTTTTATATTAATTTGTACTTATAGGAACAATTGAAAATTTACCTGACCAACAAAGAAAGTTGATTTTTAAATGGAGTTACGTCAGTAGGCGAAATCTTCATCAGGTGTTCTTTTCTGACAGATAATATAGTAAAATAATTTAAATGGTTGTAAACAGTGAAGTATAAGAATTATACAGGAAGTTTAGAACTGTCTGTACTTAGTCATTCGAATGTACATGTATAAATCTATTGTTGAAATAGTAGTAACAAAAAATAAATTTACAAATCAACGCTGTAAATTATCACCAACAACCACAGAGTATTTAAAAAGATATTAAATATTTTATACGAAATAAAATAAAATAATAAACTTCTCTGTATTTATCTTCTTTCGCTCAACTAACTAAAGTAACTAAAACTTGAAACCTAATTCTTAAAGAAAGAAACCTGATTTCTTAAAAACGTTTTTGTAGTTCAGTGTGGTGCTTCAAAAAAATTTCATGAGGCGCCGCTTATTTATTGGTAGCTTTTCTCGCGTCGTGGACTTCCTTCATTATAGCTAATCGAATAAAAAAAGATATAGCATGACAGCTAATATAGCATGAAAGATATAGCATGAAAGATATAGCATGATTCGTATAGCATGACAGTAAGTAAAAGGACTTTTAAGTAATGCAGAATATATTTAAAAAAAACACGAATTCGCACACTCTTTGCCTGCTCTAAAGCCGTACGAAGGTATCGAAATTTATTTACAACAACATTTAACCAATTTTTTATCAGTAAATCGGTTGACTATCTCATCCCGTCTGAATGATACTCGTACTTTAAAATTTTATATTGGAGTAAAAAATGTGCTATCTAAACAACTTTCTTTTATGGCCTTCATAAAATTTATAAAACAGGACATAAACTAGCCACAGTAAATTTCAATACAGTGAGCGATATTGTGGTATCTAACATTTCCTTTATAGTTCAGCATAGTATTTTTAAAATTTTACGGTAGAACAAGACTTTGTTTTACAAGATTTTTTTTATTCCTTTACTTAACTCTTAGGTTGTTAAATCAGCATTAATTATTACGTAGTTAGAATTCACAGAGTTAAGAATAAAAAAATCGGTCCGAAAATCGGTGTTAAAAATCAAAGTTAACAAAAAATGTTTACGATTATTTTATACTCTATACATTTTATATTTTACAGACTGATACATCTGATTTTCTCAACACAACGAATAGAACTACTTTTATATATGACATTGCGATCCTACCTACGGACTTAACAGCAACAGGATTATCGGACAAATTACAAAGCCATCCTTGCAATAATGACGTTACAAAAATACTAAAGGGTGAAAATTAATGAAATAAAATCTTGATGTATTAACTTAGACAGACTACAGTTAAAAAAGACATTTACTCAGCAGCTACCGAAAACAATAAAATTATATCGCAGACAGAAGATATTTAAGTACTTAGGTATTTACTTAGACAGGTCACTTACTAGGGAAAAACACATCTGGACGAAACGTAATCAGTTGGAGTTTAAGTTGCATCAGATACATTGGTTTCTTGAAAAGAAATCATATTTTTCCCTGGCTATCAAATTACTTTTATATAAAACTACAATAAAACCAATATGGAAGTACGAAATTGAACTGTGGGGGTTCAGCAAGTTTTTCCAACTCTAAAATCTTGCAGCGTCTGCTATTAAAGATCCTTTTAATTAATTATTACTGACTTCTCTCGGTTCATAACAAATGACGTAATTATCCAACTCATAAATACTGTCGTAGAAAAAATACAACTAAATAAAAAATACCAAGACAGTTTTGAACGTCATGAAAACCCTTTGGCAGTTAACCTGTTGGATGATAGTGATCACTACCATTTATTTAAACGTTTAAAATTTCTGGACTTATAATGCAGACAGAATAACAATTGACAGTAAAAAAGACATTTTAATTAGTCGATAAATATATTTTAAATTGTGTTCTTGCCGTAAGAACTAAATTAAAATTTTCTTAATTAATAACGCTGCTGTTTAGCTCATCAGCCGTAAGGCTGGTTTGAACTTCCAGAGGTTTTGCTAAGTAAAACGAGGAGTTAGGTGGTTTACAACTATCTTCCTCAATGAGTTGAAAAATTTGCTTATTAATATGTCAGGCCCTCCAAAAATCACACATTTTCTACCCTGAAGATGACACCTTCACTTCATCCACTACAGGATCTCGCTGTATAATGATGAAATTCATTAGGCCACTCTCAGCAGGTAACTGTGACTAGTATATTTTACTCCTCTATCTCTAATTGGCTGACAATATGATAAGAAACATAATTATTTTTTGTAACCCTGGAACTAGCAGATCGAGTGAAAATAATTTAACTCTCCACCTACCGGTTATGGGTAGTCTAATAATAACTAATGAAAACCGATTTTTATAGTGAAGTTACGTCAAGATTTAATAATAATAGCGCCTTTATTTACAAATAAGAAAAAAGTATATGTCTTTGTAATTCTTTTACAGCCAACTAACATAAAGAAACAAAAGTAATAATAATGAGAATTTTTTTTACTATGAATGTACCTATTATCAACTAAACAAAAATATTACGCTCGGCACGATACGGTATGACCATCCTGGTCGTCTGCTGTCGTCAAGATTTATTTATCTATCAAGATTTATTATCCACATTTGAACTGTTTACGTACGGTTAATTAATTTAACTGATTGTATGTAACTCACTTCAGAACTTTTAAAAAATATAGGCCATTAAATACTTTAGACGGAAAGCAAAATATGTTTAGCGTAAATTTATTTTTATTCCTTTTCTTTTTCATATGAATATTTTTTGTTTGTTTATGGGATGATTTTGTCAAATACGTAGTTACGTCCAAATTCTTTTATTTTATTTTCATAGGGAAATAATTTTCCCTATTTTGGTATTTCATAATAAATAATTTTTCGTATTGTAAATAAAAATATATATTTTTTCTAACATCTGAGATTATTTACAATCAGTTTAAAAACAAAAACTATAAGTAAATAACATGAAAGTGTTCCCGTGACGAAGCAATAGAAAAAGTAAAGTTATTGAAAAGTAAAAAAAAATTATTTATATTTTTTGAAAACATTAACTATTGCTTGAGTCCCAGCTCCGTGTAGTTGGAAGGAATGGGGTGCGTTGTTATAGTAGTGGTAGAATGAATGAGTTAGTAGTGTTTCACAGCTGATGAATTTGTAGCGGTAGTGTGTACTAGACTAAAAAAATATGCTTATCATCCGGCGCATTAATTTAACAAATACCTACCGGGTTATTAACTTGGTCGGATTCATAATATTTAACTTATCAATTTATATCAAAATATATAAATAAATAAATATAATAAATACAAACAAATATGTTAAATACGGAAAGTTTGAAAACGGATGTTTTGTATCAGAGTAATACAACAATCGTTCTTCCAGCATGATGTGTCACTCATTCATTATACCTCACGCGTACCCTTCACCCCGCCTCTACATGGAGCTCGGAACCGCACAATAGATGAAACATAAATAACAGTAATAGAAAAGGTAACAAAATTAATAGCGGTGATAGTAGAATGCGTAGAGGAAAAAGATGATGTTGATAGAGATGATATTGACAATGTTGATATGGAATACGATTATTTAATATTTAGGTTAGTCGGTAAATCTAAATGGAAGGTCAAGGAATTTTATTCGTTTTAGTCGGGTTTCGTCTTCGTTATTATCAAGTAAATTAAGTGCCAAAGAATTTGGGTGATCTGATCATTTTACTTGATATTTAGAACTTAGCTGGGTAATTTCTTCTTTCACGGTGTTGACTCGTTAAGTCCCTATGCAACGCACCATTTGTCACATACCATGGATCATTTGTTATAATCCGTAAAACTTTCGACTGGAATCGTTGGATATTAGCACGATTCGATTTTGCAGCTGATCCCCAAAGTGGTAACCCATAAGTCCACAGCGGTTTTAATATGACTTTGTACAGTAGGAGCTTGCTGAATAATGATAGCTGTGAACGTTTGTTCATCTCCAATACAAATCTCTCACCTTCAGTCCTATTCTTTTGCGTGTGTTCCAAATATGTTTGGACCAGGTAAGGCGTCGATCGAAGTGCATTCCCAAGTACTTTACAGCATCTAACTGAGAAACTGGTCTTTCATTTATTTGTATCGGTGGACATGTGGACAATGTAAATATAACATATTAATTTTTTATACATTGATTTTTCTGTCATTTAAGGGAAATAAATATATATTTTAAAATCTAGAAACTTACGGCTGTACTCCTTCGACGTCGAAATATAAAAAATGAAGTCGTACACGTTGATAAGGCTCACCGTAGAAAAAATAATGACATTCTGTGTCTCGAGGATAATTACCAGGAAAATTTGGGCTGTTTATTATTCCAGTTCTAGCCACGGTACTATTAAAAGAGAAACCACAGGTGTAGTCTGGAAGTTGCCTCCCCCAAGTTAAACCAAAACCTGAAACAATATTCATTACAATATTACAAATAGGTTTTATGTACTAAACTAAAAAGCTATATTTTATAAAAGATACCAACACGTTGTAATCTCCTATTCCAAATTGAAAATGAATTGCGTTGGTAAATTAATTAATTGCCTGTTGCACTGTTACATTTGTTCTATGGAATGAAAAACAGAGGTATAAAAGTATCCTTTTATACTTTTATTAAATACGTAGTTACGTCCAAAAGGGCTTACATTTTTTATTTTATTTTTATGGGGTAATTTTTCAATAAACCAGTATGGATTTAACTTTTCAATTTCTGTATATACAATCCTTTTATTAAAAGACATACACATACAACATTATTCGCAATTCAATTGATTTAGGTCGGTCATTGAGTATAACGGGCAGTGTATTAAATTATTATATTTTTTGAGTTTATTATTGAGATATTTTAAGAAACTAGATTAGTTTTTTCAAAACGACTAGATTGGTTGGATAGCTGACAGCTAACGATAGATAGTCACTTTTGCAGTTGAATCAATTTCCTGGTAATCTTAGTTGTCAGCCAATAATTCATAAACCACATACAGATCAATCTTCCCCGTCAACATTAGATACTCTCTCTTTATTTACAAAAAAGAGCTTACCAAATAATCCGTTGATAAAAATGTAACAATTATATCGTTATAAAATGTTTTTATATTTTATTTTACTGTATTGGTTTTGTTAGATAAAATTAAAATTGGTCTTAAAATTCCTTTTGGAATTTTTAATAAATTATGTTTTCATAGAATTTATTATCCCGAACTATTTATTAAGAGACTAAAATCATTACATTAGCTCTAGAAGAATTCTTAAAATAATCATGTAACACGACTATGATTCGATGTAAGAAACTTTTAAATGTCGTCGTCGTCGTCGTCTTCATGGATTAGGCCGTGCGTTAGCCTGTTCCGGCGTCCATCTCTTCCTCGGTCTACCAATACATCTTTTACCTGTCGGATTATGGATCAATGCATTTAATGGAAGGCGATCTTGGGACATTCTTAACACATGCTCTGAAAACGCATGCTCACATTCTCATGAAAAGTGGTCAGAGCATGTGTTAACTTTTAAATGTGACAATTAAAACTAAATTTTCCCGTAGTTCATTTAGAAGCTAAGAAAAAAAATATTATCATGATAGTTAATAGAGCAAAATCTTTTAAATGAGTTTTGTCATATAAAATAATTTTAAATCATATTGTTGGTATAGTTAATAATATTATTGCTTATTTACTGTCTGTCTATAACTTGCTGGCCTCTGGCAGAGAGGAGCAATATGCGGATTGAAAAACCATTTCAGAAAACATACCTAACTTTTTTTTCAAGTACTAACTATAACTTGCCGAAAATTGCGTATTTTTATAAAACGAAGTATTTCGCATGTTTTTGTTCAATATAATTATTTCGAAAAACAAGCGATTAATGAGATAATGTATAATTTGCTAAAAGTTTTACTTTTAAAGAAAAAACCGTATTTTTGCACATACATCGTCATTGTTCAACAAATATTTCACGGATTGGCATAATATTTGGGAGGTTTGTTCTGTAACAATTATGAAAAAAGATGATCCAATAAAATTTAACGGAAAATCATTACTTTTTAAGTTACGAGGTATTTATATAAATAAATTTAGTTAAATCGCAAAACACGACATGAAGTCAGCATGCGAGAAGCTTTATGGTCTTCAAAGATAACTGTAAACATGTAGGAAATGAGAGAGGAAGAATGAAATAAAGAGAATTTTCAAGTTATTTTTAGTGAAAGAATTATTTAAATTGGACTAATTTCCGGCAAGTTTTAGTTACTTTAAAAAAATTAGATATGTTTTCTGAAATGGTTTTACAATCCGCATATTGCTCCTCTCTGCCGTAGGCCATCAAGTTATAGACAGACAGTAATTAATTATCTATGAACAAAATCTTTTATGGGACACAAGACGCCTTTGGTTCTATAATAAAAATTAATTTAGTTATAATTATAACCAATTAATAATCCTCTGACAATAATTTTGACAGTATAATTATTAAAACAAAAATTTCAACTTATTAATGTCAATAATATTGTCATTAGTTCAATTCTCATACACGGTGCATGGAAACACTAAAGTTCCTCAAATGTCAGCATGGGAGAAGCTTTATGGTCTTCAAAGATAACTGTAAACATGTAGGAAATGAGAGAGGAAGAATGAAATAAAGAGAATTTTCAAGTTATTTTTAGTGAAAGAATTATTTAAATTGGACTAATTTCCGGCAAGTTTTAGTTACTTTAAAAAAATTAGATATGTTTTCTGAAATGGTTTTACAATCCGCATATTGCTCCTCTCTGCCGTAGGCCATCAAGTTATAGACAGACAGTAATTAATTATCTATGAACAAAATCTTTTATGGGACACAAGACGCCTTTGATTCTATAATAAAAATTAATTTAGTTATAATTATAACCAATTAATAATCTTCTGACAGTAATTTTGACAGTATAATTATTAAAACAAAAATTTCAACTTATTAATGTCAATAATATTGTCATTAGTTCAATTCTCATACACGGTGCATGGAAATACTAAAGTTCCTCAAATATACTGTGTATTCCCCGTGCAGGGTACAGTTGCGCATTATGGGCTGTAGAATATTCCTGCAGTCATCCCTTGGTTGTCGTAGAAGGTAACTTAATGGGATTTGTGCTATCTTGTTTACTATTAACTACTGGATTACAACATTTTGTTAACGTATATTGCCTAATGTAAGCAACATAGTCTATATATTGGAACTCAAGGTTACAGCGATGGTGCAAAGTTTTACAATATGAATGAGCGCATTAGCAGATTATACATTTGTTATTACTTCTTTTATCTACTGTTATTTTCAATAGAAAACTGTTTTTATTTAAACGCACACCCACAGTAACATCTGCTAACTGGAGAATGTGTGACATGTCTAGGAACGTAATTGAAATAAAACCCATGTGTTGGTTAGGTCAACAGCGGGAAGGCTGGTTTGAACCTCTAGAGGTTTTACTAAGTAAAAAATAGGAGTGAGGTGGTTTACAATTGCCTTCCTCACTGACTACAAAAGTAGCTTATGCTTATCAGCATGCCAGGTCCACTGAAAAGGATATACTCTGCTGCAAATGACACCTTCACTTCATTCACCGCAGGGTCTAGCTGTATAATGAAATTCATTACTTTCAGAGGAGATAACTCTGACTAGTCTTTTTTACAACTCTAGCTCTTCTATTCTTAAATAGTTTAGTCATTTAATTTGCTGACCACGTGATAAGAAACAGAACTATTTTTTATAGCCTTGGAACTAGTTATTCTGAAAACTTGAAAGCTACCAATTTATCACAAAATATACTTACAAGTGTATTAAATAAAAAAGTAAAGCAGATTAAGTGAAGAAGACCAAAGACCAACAAATATGACGGTTGATGCGACGTTGTGTAAAGAGCTACTTGAGAACAGAGCGCGAGATTCTGTGCCGCTGACACTTCAAGTAAGACTGTTCCATCACACGTTGCAGTAATATAACATGTAAGTAGTGTATTTAATAGTAAATTGAATTACCTAAAATTTTTATTTCGCTTATTTTGTTGAAATATTTAGCCATTTTGGTGTTATTTAAGTTTCAATTGAGTTCTAGAAGAATTGTTTGCAAAAAATTCAAATTTGTTCGTAATTTTCTCCAAGGTTTTGCTGCAGTTTAGAAATTTTTTTATGTTCAAAATGTTTGGCAACTCTTTATCTTTAATTTAGTGTGTAAAAATAGACTGTACGGTAATTAGAACGGAAGGTATAATCAAATAAACGAATTAATGACAAGAACGCTTGGCGGCCATCTTTAATCGCCATTTTGGTCGATTTCGCCGGATTTATTTTTTTGTGACCATTGGATATTCTTGATGAGGAGGTTAAAACGAACACGTCGATGTATGACAAATTGGGTTGTTGGGCGGGGGTGCACGGTAATCCTATCTGGCCCACGGACTAATCTGTTCCATTTGACAAAAAGAAGCGCAGACTTGGTAGGGGGAAGAATCCTCCCTCCAGACAGGTTTGACCACGTCCCCGCCTGGCAACACGGGTTTTCCGGGTTACAAAAAGGCTTAGTAAAAGTACATTAAAAGAAAATGCGTCCCTCATATTTTGCAAACGAAACCCCTCCTAGCGCCTGCACTAATGAGTCAATGGACGTGTTGATAAATATTCTGTCAACAAGATAAATTTGTTTGTCATTCTTTAATTTTACAATAAAATTGAAGGGTTTATGGCAAAAATTTCCTTTGCAATAAAAGTAACATGTTAATAAAAGGGTAAAAACTGTTTTCCTCTTACAGTAGTAATTAATATTGGTATTTGAATTATCCATTTAAGAATAGGGTTACTTTCTTCTAAAATCCTATAAATTAAAATTATAACTCAATGTTAAGTAAATTTTATTTAAATTCCGAAATTGATATGTCATGACAAAGGTTGTTTTTTCTGGAAAACCACTTCTACTATCTTAGTGGTAACAGGAATCTGGCTAATAAAATAAAGTAGTAAACAGTTAGATAAACTGCGGCATTTGTTTTTTTTTCAAAAATTACAATACTTGTGCTATTTTAATGTGTAGAACTTGTTTTAATTTTTATCTGCACTGCTGTTGACGATTCATTAGTATCAGAAGTGCAGTATTATTGTATTCAGTTGTAATAAGTGAATCATAAAATTTCCTAGTTGTTGGATTTAAAAAACTGTACAGTTTTTGTAAATCTTTTAATTTGTTTTTATTTACAAAGAGGCCCTTCATTCGGTACATTAAACGTGAAGTCATTTCCTAGAGGCGTTTTATTTTTTATTAATATTATCCGCCTGTTTAAGTCCTCGTAGTTTTTCTTTTTAATAATTTTGGTTTGCCGCTCTTTCTTTTTTCCCCAATTAGTTTCTTCACCATTCATTTTAATATTTTTAGACACAACTAACACAGCAAACTTACACCTAATCAAACAATTCAGTAGACTACATAACCTACAAAAATGTTATTTCTTGTAAAAATAACCTTTGTCATATGACATTGGCGGTTTTCGCTTGAAATTAATACTGACATAGGTTGTTTTTGCAGACATAGTGTATATTCTATGTGTATTATCTTGCAATGTTAAGATTGAATTAATGCTAACATTGTTTGGACGTAGTAAGTTTTGACTAAAATAAATCAGATGGTTACAAGGAAGAATATTTGTGTTTCGATAATGGCGAAATATTTAAAACACACAATTTTTGACGTAGGCAGTTCTTGCTAGAAACCCTTCAGTTGTAATAAAATTGTAGATGCTATTTTTCTTTCAAACGGACCAAGCAAAACAATTTATTCGCATTGTACTTATGTTCTGTTACAATCAAATCAAAGAATAAAAACCGGTAACTAATGAGAATTTCATTACCATGGTTCTGACAATGATACGAGATTTAAAGGCATGAACATAATTCACTGAAGATAATTTATGCTAACCGTGTAAATGATACGAGAGTGAGGAATGGATTTGTTGCGTGTCGGTAAGTAAGGGTTCATTTTTTTTGTAAGAAGCGAGAAATATTTTATACGCTTTATTGTACGTCAGAAACGTGATATATTCTTAGAGTTTTATCTATATTTTAGGAACAAATTATAAAATAATATGAATAATTCTTTCTTTCCTTGTAAAATAACTGCCTACTGAAGATGTTTAAGTTTCTACATTGTTTGAAACATGTACTACTTACACAATTTTACTGGATATTACAAATTATTCAAAGTCTGGCTTTTAAAGAATTAAACGTACTAGTATATTAGTATTATTAACTATGTTAACTATGTTATTTACTATATTTATTTTATTTGTAATTGACTATGTTATTTTGTATATTTATATTTGTAATTGTAACAGTTTTAATGATGCTAATATTTATAAAAAGGTATCATAGTTTTCACTATGAAGAAACGTTTCTCTTGACAAAATAATTATAGAATAAGTTTGGAGCTATAAAATAGAAATATAGGGCACTACAAGTACATCAACTGTTTAAATAATGCAGACATGTAATGTAAAATAAGGGAAAATATGTTTGATATTACCTGCAGACATCTATAGTAAAAGAAGAGACGAAACGTCGAATTATAATGTACATCGATAACTTGAATGCTTATGTTAATCTATCGATTTTATCATAATGATGTGGAATTATCAAATATTTAAAAATTGTCAAAATATTGGAACTTCATTATCGGTTTACCTAAATTAAAATAAATGGAATGAGGAATGGATTTGTTGCGTGTCGTGCTTATATGTCACGTTTTGAAAATAACCAAAAAAAATTATACTACAATTAAATTAAATTAAAGATTAACATCCCCATTTTAATTAATCCATCAAGCAAATCACAGCCATCAGTGTTGATTATTCATCTATCTTTCTACGAGCTATTCATGTACGTGACACGATCTCCATTCATCTACTCTCTTCATCTATTCTAATTTGTTACTAACAAAATGGAAAACATAATCTTTGTAAACTACTAACTGGATCCAAGAAAAATAAATATTTATTCACGTTTATTTGAAGAACGAATAAAAACAAAGGTGCTGAAAGTTACCTAACAAAGGATGTATTAAATCTTACCAATATTATTTCCTGAAAATTTTTTTTTCAGTTTATTTAAGGTCGCATCGACAGCTTGGTCATTTAAGACTACTGTGGGTTTTCGTACTGTAACGGTGGGTTTTAACTTGTTAAAATCTCCAGACCCTAGCCGGGAATAGAACCCAGGACCTTCCATTTTGTAGGCTAGCTCGCTAGTCACTACGCCACGGAGTTGGACCCTGAAAGTTTTGTTCAACTGATAGTAAGCTATTATCAAATGTTAAATAAAAAAATCATTATAAAAAAGGAGAAAAACAATTTCTTACTTTCTGTAAAACTATAAGTAGCTTTAAATCCTCTTGATTGTGGTGAAGAATATAAACCATGGAATTGTAACTTTAATCGTGGACCATTAGACATAACAGATTTCGGAAGTTCGGCACCGCAAAAACTATCCACTTTTTCCATTCGACCATCAACGTGCATATACACCATAACAGCATCGACACTTTCACACCTAAAAAACAATGTTCAAAATTATTCAATACAAAAATATACCATGAAAATATAAGAGAAAATTTAATTTAATTTTTAATAATTATTGTTGATGTCTACATTTAGTTGTTGTTTGATAGCCTTAGATTGTGCGTTGATAGTGAAATGAAATTGTAATGGAATATACCGGTGTGTCCCGTGGAATTTGAACTATAGGAAAATAGCATTGATTTTCATTGGTTTGTTAATATTTTCTTCCCAAAAATGAAATATGAACACTTGTTGTAATCAGGAATCATTAGAAAATGTTTAGATCTTATAAAATATCAATTTTGATATATTTTAAGCTGTATTTTAGCTTAAAATACAGAAATACATATTTTTAGCCTTTTTCTATTTAAGTATTATACATTTTATCAACATGTCCCATTGTATGTTTGGAGTAATGGTCACTTTCTGGTGCAGATATGTAAAAACAGGTGGTTCCAATCCATCTGCGGTAAATTTCTTTTATTGTTAAAAATATTGGAAATGTTGTAAACAATTAATTGTTTTTAATTTTAACAAATTTTGTTTGATCATCTAAAATTATTACAACAATCAGCTGTCTCTGAAAATTAAATGTTGCTGAAGGAAATATATTTGGTAGGTATTTAAAATAATATTATTTTAAGTAAATTTATTTATTTACGATAGTACCTATTATATATAAGTAAAATATTTTATTTTTAAATATTTAAAATAAGTACTAAGTAAATAAATAAATAAATAGAC
Organism: Catonia carolina; assembly: GCA_035578175.1. Classification (NCBI taxonomy): domain Eukaryota; kingdom Metazoa; phylum Arthropoda; class Insecta; order Hemiptera; family Achilidae; genus Catonia; species Catonia carolina. The sequence continues at coordinate 100,835,961 of JAQMRL010000001.1, read as the reverse complement.
TATGATGATTATACTGAATTTGCTTCCAATAAAATACATTTTTCGAAAATAATTTTAAATGCTAAAAACTAATTAAAAAATAAAAAAATAAAAAAAAAGTAAATATTTTTTTTTTTATATTTCCAATATTTTTTTTTCATTAATAAAAAATATTTACTGCAGATGGATTCGACCCACCTATCTTTACATCTTCACACGAGAATGTTTCCATTACTCTTCTTCATGTAGCATCTCCATTACGAAGATGTGCTAGCATCATGGCAATCCTGACCTTAGAAACTGCAGCTCTAAATAGGTCGATGGATGACAAATTAAACCACTCTTGCAGGTTCCGTAGCCAGGAGGTTCTTCTTCTTCCAACCGATCGTTTGCCCATAATCTTTCCCTGGATGATAAGATGAAGGATTTCATATTTTGGACATCTTAAGACATGGCCGAGGTACACCAGCTTTCTCTTCTTGATTTCGATCATCACTTCCATTCCCTTCTGCATCCTCCTTAGGACTTCCATGTTTGTGACTCTCTCTGTCCAAGATATTTTGTGCATCCTTCTGTAAACCCACATCTCAAAGGCCTCAAGTCTTCGTTCACATTGCCTATTGGTAGTCCAGGCCTCTGCACCATAGTACAGCACCGGAAAGATGTAACACCTCAGCACACGAATTCTCAAGTCCAGACTCAGATTGTGATTGCACAGCATCCTCTTCATTTTCACAAATGCGGCCCGGGCTCTCTCTATGCGGATTTTGATCTCAGTAGAGTAATCAAGGTTACTGTTCACCGTCATACCAAGATAGCTGTACTTCATAACTCTTTCCAACTGCTCTCCCTCCACATACAGGTGTTCGTCATGTGGGACCACATTCTTGGTGATGACCATGCACTTTGTCTTCCTAGTGTTGAGGGTGAGACCAAAATGTTGGCTGGCTTCAACAACCTTATTCAGGAGTTCCTGGAGATCCTGCATTGTTTCAGCCAGCAAGACTGTATCATCTGCATAACGTAAGTTGTTGAGACGTATGCCATTCACCCGAACTCCTCCAACCTCCGTGTCAAGGGCTTGTCTGAAAATGTCTTCAGAATAAATGTTGAAGAGAAGTGGAGAGAGCACACAGCCCTGCCTAACACCCCGTTTGATGTCCTCTGGGTTAGTAAAGGCATCCTGCACGCGAACAGTTGCTGTCTGGTTGAAGTACAGGTTGACAATCATCCGGATATCTCTCGAGTCAATATTTTTACGTTTCAACACTTCTATCAGTTGGTTGTGCCTGACTTTATCAAATGCTTTATTATAATCAATAAAACATGCATATATGTCCTGGTTAACATCCATACAACGCTGCATGAGGACATTGTAAGCAAACAGCGCATCTCGCGTACTGAATCCATTTCTGAAAACATCCATTTCCATTACTGCAAACATACAATGTGATAAGTTGATCAAATTTACAATACTTATATAGAAAATGGTTACAAGTTTATGAATTTCTGTATATTAGCTAAAATACAGCTTACAATGTATCAAAATCGCTATAATTTAATAAGTCTAAATATTTTAGATTGATCCCTGATTATAACAAATTTTCATTTATACGTGAGAAGAAAGTATTATCAAACTAACAAAAATCATTGGAATTTTGCTATGGTTCAATTTCTATAGGACACCCGGTATACTTTAAAATTTGCCAGACGTGATGGGGAATCGAAATAATTATAAGTATAAGTAAGCATAGAAAAAAGTTGCGTTAACTACAACATCAACGGGCCGGCCGAATTTATCGTAGTAGGCCTACTAGATATTACCCACAACTCTTGTCATTTTTAAGCTCTAAAAATTCATCGAATTAAACTGACTACCGTTGTGATTACTATTAAAATGGCTCATGACAAGAGAAAACAAATTTTTTTTTTTTGAAAAAAATTAAGGAAAGATATAAAAAACAGAATGCAGTTGGGTAAAGCGTTACTAACGCCGTTACTAGAAAAATATAATTGTATACAATCAACTGATATTCTATTGAACGACTACCGAACGTTAAGCTGAAGTCTTTTGGAGAGACAATATTTAAACAGGTGAAGCAAATATGACAGTATGTTTTTAGACAATACCGTGGCTATACTTTGGCTATTGCTGAATAAAAAATTATATTTTTTATAGTTGTGGAATAGATAATTATAAACTTCTCGTTCAGAAAATTAAACATTCAGTTTTAATAAATGAATATGTAGTTTAAATTTTTAATGAAACAACTTTGTGCAACCCTACTGTATAACTTAATTGCCCAATACAAGTAAAATATTGTGACAATATCTAAAGGGAGATATCGTTCAGCACTGTGACCAGTTCCGAGTTTTGAGAAATCGAAATTTCCGTTAACAGTAACAAACAGTTAAATTCGTACAGGTGACCTAAAAAAGGTTCTGCCTGTTCTCCGTGTATAGTTTACGTTGCTGTGGTGACGATTTGATACCAAACCAGTCACGCATGCACACTGATGCTTTCTCCTCTTTACCCCCCGTTAAAACCATGGCAAACTCTTGACTCGAGTAACTATAAAATCGAAATTTTTTACTAGTTGAAAAGCAACCGACATATTGCGTAATTCATTAGACTTTAAAATATGAACTAGCCCTAAACTTCTCTCAGATTTTTTAATTTATTATGTTTTTGAGTTGATGATACGTTTAAACGAAATTCATTTAATTTTTAATAAATTTAAAAAGTTATCGCTGGGTTAAGGCATAATTCATAATCAGAATTAGCGAGCGTTTCGTTATACTTAATAAACGCTTAAAATTTCTGTAAATTTAATTCAATATTTGTTTAGAAGAATCATAGTGATGCTAAAAAATAATAATATTAATTTATAGACAACTTGATATTGCAGTACCAAGAAGAATAAAATTTACTAACAATATGCCAGTTTCATTCAAAACATTTTCATGTTTTTCATTTAGAAAAATATTTGTTTAGCGTTTATGTTTTTCAATATTTTTTATTCATAAAATTTACACAATAGAAAAATTTTGCTCATTCTATTTTTTCAGTTAATTGCTGGAAAATTTATCTAAATAATTTTCTGTCAATTTGTTAGTACATAGAAGGAACAACCATGAAAATTTTACGCAAACAATTCAAGTGCCAACTTCAGGAGGATATTCATGTTTTCACTAAAGCTTCTCAGTTAAATCTTTTTATTGAGTGAAATGCTATTCTGCTCCTATTAATTATGACCTTTTATATTCTAAAACGTTCTCTCTCTAACTCTACATATTAAAAAATGACTTCAACCACGAATCGGTTAAATATTACTTCTATTAAATAAATAAAAATTAAAATAAATTTATATAAATATAAAATAAATATCTAAAAATACTTATAATTATAAATAAATAAAATGAAAGTAATCGTTAGTTAAGTTACTTATTATTAGTTCAAACATTAATAAGAAAGATAACTTTATGATTAAAGACCAAATTCCTTAAAAAAATGATTGATACTTAATTATAAAATGATTCACCAAGTATTGCGTTGCCGCGAGTCACCTGTTCAACAGCTAATGTTCAGAGACTAAGGTTCCGTGGTTCAAATCCTAGTAAAGGTAGTTTTACCTTTATACGGATTTAATACTAGACAGTGGTTACCCGTGTGCTTTAATGGTTGGGGTTCAATTAACCCACACTCTTTTAGAAATAGTCGGCCTGAATCTGTATAAGACTACACGTTATACATATCATTCTCGTTTCACTGGGTCACGGGGTTGCTTATTGTTCTTAGATTGAACAATTGCAACGTACACACATTAAGGATTTAAAAAAAATTATAAACCGCCGCAATTTTGATTTATTTTGTTATGAATAAAACATAATTACCATTGTCACATTTTTTGAAAAAATAAATTATTTCAAAAAATTTTAACCTTCGTTTTTTGTACAAAAAGTGCAGAACGACCAAATTTTTAAACATACAATTAACAATACAATACAAAATACAGGATACAAATAAATTAAAATTACAGTCCCCTGACGCAGTTTTGCCAATCATTAAAACGTTAAAGAAAATAAATAGTGTTTAAAGCAACATTTTTATGAGAAATTATATTTAAAAACACAAGTTAGGGTAAAAACGTTATAGATTAAAAATATAGGGTGATTCAAAAAGAGCGCCGGTTTTGATATATCAAATTAAGAGATTTATTTTATTGAAAAACTGAAAATAAATACATCAACAAGTTCATCTTACCTTCCGATTTCATGTATGAAAAATGATGTCATGCATGTGTCCTCCTCTACTGCGCTGGCACGCATCAACTCTGTCCATGAAATTGGATATCACTGCGCGACAAGTTTCGACTTCCATTTGCCCGATAACCTGTCGAATTAAACCCCACATACGGCAGTTCTGTTTATTAACAAAACCGTTTAAGTGGAAGTGCGCCTCATCACTGAAAATGATTTTGTTTGCGAAGGTGTCATCATCCTGCCGTTTTCTCAATACCCAGTCTGTCAGACAACAAACTGTCGTCTCTTCTGGTGGTCTGCCACTTTCAAATGTTGCGTCAACTGAATTTTATACGGGTAATATTGGAGATCGTACCGAAGAATTCTCCGTACAGAAGAACATCGTAAACCCAATTGTTGAGAACGGCGACGTATTGATTTTGCTGGGCTAGCAGCCACACTGTCACGAACCAACGCAACGTTCTGCTCAGTTCGGCCAGAACGACGACGTCCAGAACTTTTAAGGTCGACTGTTGAACCCATCTCAAAAAACTTTTTCATGAGCCTGCGAACTGTTGATTCATTCGGTGCTTCATTACGTCCCAGAGTACCGCGAAGTCGCTTGACAGTAGCCGCATAACTCTCTCCACTTTGGTAAAATGTTTTGACGAATAACACTCGTTGTGCAATAGTAAACTTCTCCATGGTTAGACACAGACTGCGAGAGTACTACACTGCGAACAAGAGAAACTACAACTGAATCGTCAATCGGAATGTTCTCCGGAATAGAAATGAGGTCTAACAATGTTGCCAACCGATAAACAAAAATTTACCAGCCGTTGAAAACCGGCGCTCTTTTTGAATCACCCGTTACATATGAACGTTATAAATTTTGACATTAGTGTTAACTAGATCATACATACTTTTCTTCTTTCTGTCCGCTTATATAACATTTTATATGTTGTAGTTTTGGTCGTCAGCAGAAATGCAGCCTTGAACGTCTAAGGGCTTTACTAAGTACTAAAATGAGGAGCGAGGTGGTTACTATACCTTCCTTACTCAGTGAAAAATCATGCTTATTAGCATGCAAGGCTCTCTGTAAAGCATCTACCTTCAATAGTTCAATGGCACCTTCAATTCATCTCCACAGGGTGTGGCTGTATAGTTAAATTCATTACTCTCAGAGGAGATAACTCTGACTAGTGTCTGTTACATCACTCCGCTTCTGTTCTTAAACGCTTTGGTCGTATAACCGACCAACCATGTGATAAGAGACATAACTATTTTTTGTAGCCCTGGAACCAGCAGACCGAGTGCAAATAATTTAACACTCCACCTGCCTGTAATGGGGAGAGCAATTGATATAATTATGTAGGTATTTAAAGGGTGTATTTAAAAGGCATGTTCAAACTCGAGGACGTTATTGTGTAGCTAAATATAAGAATAAATGTAGGTCCGGAATCGCTTCCTTAGCCAGTTACGGATGGCGAGATATTCGCTAACTGTAAATAAATATAGATTATACAAAATAATAAGCTTTTAAAAATGTTTTATAAAAGGTATTAAATAATTTCTGTTAATTAAACGTATTCAATTAATATTATTCATTTCATTTCCGAATCTGTGTTTTTTCATACCATCAACTTCTTATACATTTGAATATATAGAAAAATGGCACTGAATCAATCATTAGTAACGAGATTTATTAACCAGTAAAGAAATTTTAGTATATTGTAGTAATAATATTTGCAATAAATAGTTAAAGATCCAGTTATATTTTTCTTTTACTCCCGTTTATACATGAAAAAAATCAAAAAAGGAAATGCATACAAACAATTAAATGAAAGTTATACTTCCTTCTCAGTATTACGTAAAATTTAAAGTGGAGAATGACTAAATGAATAATTAATTCTTACAATTATGCACAAAATTGCTGCAAGAGATGTTAACAAACCACTTCCTTTATGGCGCATTAATATTTCAGCCTGTTGTGGTCAAATTTCATAAACCTCATTATTTCTTCTTTTATTCTATACATTTTATTGTTAAAAGTTTCATTCGCTTCAAAAATGTTAAACATTTAATTATTTTTGTATTTAACTTGGCATGTTCTAAACAAATAACGGGTGTTCCAAAAATTACACAATCATAATATTAAGCCTTACAGTGTAGGTACGTCCTAATATTAGGACGTCAGCAGTTCGACCAAAAAATGCCAGCTTTTATTTATCAGTAGACCTAAATTGACTAAACAATTTATAAATCGTTATTTTTCGCTCAATTTTTATTTTTATAACCGCTGCTTTTATATTTTATTGCTGATTATTTCTCGTGTTTATAGTGCTATACATAATTTTTAACCTAAAAATGTTTAATGCAATTATTAGTAACTAGAATGTTCTACAGTAGATTAGTACGTTCTTGCTAAAGTTACAAAAAAATAGGATTTTCAAAAGTTTAATCGCACTATTTTTATTTTGAACAATACATTAATAAGTAATTATAGTATAATAATTAATAATAATTATTATTATAATTAGTATAATGGCTAATATAATTAGCCATTTATAATTACATGCCAATATTAGTACAGTTTTCTTACTACAATTATATACGTACTCTTTCGGCTCATCTGTGGGGTGATAGAGAGAAAAATCTGTGAAAATTACTCGCACTCTCTCTTTTCCTCTTCCTTGAAACTCGTATCGACAGGAAGATCGTGGAGGGTATGAACTAGGATATCCAGGAGATATAATTGTCCCAGATTTGGCGGAATCGCTGTCTAATATTAAATTACAGCTCGTCCCTGAAAAGTAATACAAGTAATATGAACACATAAACTCTTAAAATATTATTACAAGATATGTATCGTTATGTTTATGATATTGTTATTTGGTCTTGAAGAAACGTAATTGTTTAAATTTACTGTATTAGGAAATACGTCATTTAAGGTAATAAAAAAGACACCTACGCATTTTCTTACCTACGCGTCAATTTGGTTTTCCCATTATGAAAACCTACGCAAGGACATTTTTCATAATGTCAGTTTATCACTTTTAACATGAAGAAAACCTATCTATCAACTTTATTTGAACTTGCTGCTGATGCCGTTAATAACTGGAGATAAAGTTTTAAGATAACTGCGATCTTTTATCAGAAAACGTTGCGATCAAAAATTTGCCAATATTATCGGCTACTTTGAGTTCAAATATTTATAAAATAAAAAAAACAATTAGCCTAATTTTTGCGCTTTTTTAATAGAGTAGATTCCTGTCCTCATTTTCCTGTTTTTTTTGTAAATAAACTATAAAAATGTTCTACAGTTGATATAAATTTTCTATGGTACTAAAATATAGAAATAGCTCTGCATGTTATTAAAAAAGCATTCAAATTGAACTAAGCAGCTCCAAGTAGTCTGTGGAAACAACTAAAAATTTTACGAAAACAAAGTAAGAACTAATAATATAATAGTCTTATTTATTTTATGTTCAACTGTTATACACATTAAGGGTAACGTAAACGCTGAATGTTAAAAAAACTATGTTCATGGTAATTTCAAGAACAGCTGGAGCAAATCTTAAAAATTCATGAGAGAGGTCCAAGATACACGTATATTTGAAAACAATTTGTCGGCAACTGGACAGAAGAGGTCAAAGCAAGAATTATGCAAGCAAGAACTGCTTTCAATAAAATGAGGAAGATCCTGAGGAACAGAAACCTTACATTGAAGTTATGACTTTGACTGCTCAGGTGTTATTGCGTTCTCAGTGTAGTCGTACAGGGTGGTATGTGGATCTTGCAAAAGAACATTACTGACAAATTGGAGGCGTTCAAAATGTGATCGCATGAAAGGATTTTGAGGTAAGGCTGAGTGGATCGTATCAAAAATGAGAAAGAGGTAGTAAAACCTATAAAAATAATAAAATTGTAAATTAGGTCATGTGTTGAGAGGAAAGAAGTAGAGATTTCACTTAATAATTCAGGGAAAAATTACGGGAAAAAGAGGTTGAGGTAGAAGACGCATAATTATCCTAACTAAACAACTTGAGAACGTGGTTCAGGCACATCTCCACTTTTGTTTAGAGCTGCAGCATCTAAAATTATTATTGCAAACTTTCTTGAAGAGACAGGACGGTGGAAAGAACCGGCGATAGATGGAAATGAGTTATGATAAAATGCCAGACCTGATCGGAAATCGAACCTGTCATAGAAGCCGTTTGCGCTGACCACTTCACCAACGGGCAGGCAAAAGTAATAATATTTTTATTATTTGTTATAGAATTATTCTAAGAAATTGAGATTGTTTTTTCTTGACGTTGGTTAGAAACTGATGGAGTAATAATCTAAAATGTGTATACAGTATATAATTTTCAGTTTTGCTCGTTAATTCACGTTCTTCGTACATAAATAAAAACAACAGATAATGAGTTAACTAATTTGTTAGTGCACATGTTCGTTAGATATGAAACAAAGCGTTTTTACAATTGAATTAAAATGGTATTTACATTTTAATTTATAATAATAGCTTCATGAGACTCTTATCTCTAGATTATTATTTCCTGAATAAAAGAATTAGGTACTTTATTGCAGTTACGAACAACAATAATAAAATTTTCTACTCAATCTGTTTCAATGAGTTTTCAAATATATGTTCGACTTAAAAAATCCACTACCGTGCACGTAGTTAAAACTTTTCTCAACTTTCTTTTCCAAATACATACATATAAGACCAGGTAGACTACATCACGAACACGGGAATGGGAAAATAGTTTTAAAATTTTTATCTGTAAAAGTTTGACTAAATAATTCAAGCAACAGAAGTTTCTACACATTTACTTAAATATTGTTAAGTAATCCAATTTTCGTAAAATATTTCCCCATCGACTACTTACTACACATTTATTTTCATGCTTCAAATAATCTTTGATTTTGTAATTTCTGCTGAACATACAGCTTGGTATATAAATCATTTGTAGAGTTTCAAGAAAAAGTAATAAAAATAAATCCGTTTATTTTTTTGCCATTATTATGACTATTGTCTGAATTGGAATTTCTGAGTAATAATAAATAAATTCTGAGTAAATAATAAATTCGAGTTTATTTCTTCAATCGTAAGTGAATAATGATCCATATAATGAGTAATCTGTAATACAATAACAATTTTTAAATTGAGTAAAATCCCCTTATTAGCTACATATATATTAATTGTGGAATTTAAAATTTTAATTATTTATTGTAATTAAATAAGTACAATAATATCAAAGTTAATATTTAAAGTTAAACAAAACACACAGATGCAATACGCAGCACATACAGTGGTTTTGGATCTACTACTTCAGAGATAATCTTCGGCCCGGTCAAGCCTATGTTATCCTAACTTAACAGCACAGCCCTATATAAATGTGCCCTCAGTTTTATGTGCCTTCTGCACATAAAACTTCACACATGCGCCTCAAAAACTTTTAAGTTGAAAAGAATCACATCCAGTTAGAGGTAGCTAACATCTTTAGACCAGATCATCCTACCTACAAAATTCTGCGAGGGTAAATAATTAATAAAAGCAATGCTGTGCAGTGTACCATTAAAAGTTAAATTTATTCTGGTTGATTTTTAGGTATGAGATATTTATGTTCCATCTCGGATTATCTAGATCCCATTGAATATCCGCTACTGTCTATGTTTTATCATAATTGGACTAGTGAAAAAAATAACATGCTTTTAATGAATATAGGATTTTGTAAGTACAACTTATCAATTTTAATGTCTTCTGGAAGTTACTATAAAATTTCACAGTGTTTGAGAAAGGAGAATGTAATTTGTAGAGGTTAACTACCCACAAATGCGAAAGCCCTCACTGACTGACTTACTCTTCACTAATACTCCATCATCCACAGCTGAAATTTGACACATTTGTTCTTTAGTAGTAGTACAGCATAAGAAATAAAAGTTTTGAATTTTATCCACTTAGGCCAAAGTGTAAGAAAGGGGGTGACTACTCTAAAGCAATACATCAAATGTCTATTCCTTCTAAAAGGGCTACAGTTGTAAAAATCGGTATGCAAGAGATTTCGGAAAATTAAAGCGAACAAATTTCAACCACTTCCCTCTAAAGAGTAGAAACGGAGTAATTACCATGAAACAATATAATATATTATGTACGCTTTCAAAAATTGTATTCTGCAAATGTTTTTTAGTATACTTAACGTGACACATAGAAAAAGTAGCTTCACACCAAGAAAAGAAATATGCCAGTTTATTTTATGCACCCCTGAAGACAAGCAGTAAACCTGTGCGCAGCATTTAGGTAAATGCTGGTAGTGAATCGTATCAAAATACCTAATAATAAATAATAAATTAGCCTAATGAACAATTTTCATTATTGAAGTATAAAAGCTTAATTAAAATTTTTGGAAGTATTAAATTTAATTAGCTTTCACTTACTGTCAAATTCAATTTAAAACTTTTCGTGCTCTTGTTTGAAAAGAAAAACTTAATTGCAAAATGAAAAAATTAAGTAAAAAATCTGATATTATTTTAAAAGATTTTGAGGGATCTTTTGTACAAACCTTTTTTATCTGAACTTAATTCTTTATTCATTTTTGAAGGAAGAACTAAAGTATTTAATACAATAATTTTTTGTTTTGAAAAATAATTTATACGTATAAATACAATGAAAATAAAAACCTGCCACAGTTAATTTGACGTAAGAAAGTACTTTATTGAACTACGTAGCCTTGAAGAATATTTAATTCAGAGGTATTGACGTCTTACCCCTGCAAAAAATATTTGCAGGGAATTTCCTACAAAAAATATTTTGCTCCATGTTTAACATTATTCCGAGACTTTTACGGGAAACCTAAAATTATCTCAGGAGCATCATTAGATAAGTTTTAAAAGTTACATAAAAATATTAGTAACATTGTAATATTCGATAAGATAATTGGTTTTTGTTATTTTATTTACTTACATGAGGCACTTGCACTGACTGAAGGACCGTTCTGTCCAACATTATTTGTCTCTGTAACATAAACATAAATTTTTTTTATTACACGAGAGTAAGCAATACGAGTATTTATCTGTAACACTAAACGATTTTACTGTGTTGTTAGTTTATGGGTGGGTGGTTAATTTGTCGATTTTAAATGTAAATCGATTTTTAAAAATTCAAAGCTTTTTCTTTTTTGAAAAATACAGTATCCACCACTTTTAATGATCTCTTTGGTAGCCTATTTCGGTTTTTGATGTACTAAGCGGTAATATCCAAAAATTTCTTAAGTATCAGCCTGACCGACAAATAACAGTAGTCATAGTGGTTGGCCTACGTTTCCATTTTATATGCGAAACAGTCATTCATGCTTGTTTTCTACGAGTTCGTTAATTTTTTATTTGTTTGTAGTATTTTCAGGTAGGGCTATCTTAATTTTTATATGAATTAACTAAATTCTTACAAGTTATACAAAAGTAAAAAATTTATGTTTCTCACTTGTATGGAATATTGTATCCTGGTTTGTGTATTACGTCGGAAATACAATGAACAAAATGAGTTGAAGCAAAATCATGCTACGAAAAATACGCAGTAGTATTTCGTGTTTTACCTAGGCTATTACAAAGCTTAGACATGTGTCTAACCACTCAGGAAAGAAGAAATATCTTTTGTGAGTGGATACTGAATAATTTGTTCGTTTTGTTTTGTTAAAGATTCAGCTGTTTTACTCATCCCTAATGATTCTGCCACCTCCTCTTTAATAATTTCGAGTTAGGTGATAATACGTTTGAATGTTTTTGGAGAGCCTTGAAGATATTAAGCGGAGAAAAAAAAATACGTAGATATACAAGAAAGAGAAACATACAAGTTATTTTATGATTCAATTTTATTCATTTATGATCATAATAGTCTAAATGACGATTCCATTAGTTAGTTAATGCTATAAGCGGCGCTTACTGTATTGATTTAATATATATTTTCATAATATTGTTATAATGAAGTGGCGAAAATAAAATCAGCTGGTCAAATAAAATCAGCTTCTCATAAACAGCTGACTGGTTAAATATAAAAACGAAGGTTCCCATTGTTGGGACGCGGCCGCGGTTGGAATGGCTGACGTGTTAGTGGTCTAAATTGTACGGGAATCTTCGTTACGGTGAAGTTTGTTATTTTGTCAGCAGACATTGTTATTTAATGTTTAATTTGGTAAGGGATATTGTCTATTTTATTTTATCGTTTATTAATTGTGTGAACTGTATTATTTTCAATGTTTAATAACTTATTTTCATAAACTCATGTTCATTGTTGTCGTTTGTAAAGGTTAGTTTTTAGTTCTTGTCAAATAATTGTGTTAAATAACTATATGTGAATTAATTAAATAAAAGTTTACAATTTTACTTTATTATAACGAGTTGTAACAATATAATGAATAACTGTGAAAATAAAAACTGCAGTGATTTTTTTATTTACAATATTTTGGATGGTTAAAAAAGAAATATTTCTTCACAGTAAGCCTTTAACGTCGGAAAAGCCACTGTCTTTTAACTAGTTGACAGGCAGATCCGATGTTAAATCGCGTTAAAGCTTCCTGTAATTTGAAGGCGTAGGTTGCGTTTCCTTTAATTTAAAGACATGATTTTCTGATAGCTACCGATATGCTTCCTGTATTTATTTTTACATCCATAAATTTAAATAATTACCCGACCGTCTTCGTGGCTTAGTAACTAGCGCGCTAGCGTACAAAGCGGAAGGTCCCCGGGTTCGATTTCCGACTAGCGTCAACAAATTTTAACACGTTAAAAACCACTGTTACAGTACCAAAACCTACCGTAGTCGCTAATGACCAAGCTGCCGATGCGACTTTAAATACACTAAAAAATGTATTTATCCATCGAGGCCAGCCCGTTGGCGTAGCGGTTAGCGCAATTAGCTTCTACGCCGGGGTCCCGGGTTCGATTTCTTGTCAGGTCTGGCATTTTTTTATCACTAATTTCCATAAATCTTCATTCTCTACCTGTCTGCATTAGCAGAAATTCTAAAACCAAAATAAGAAAAAAATCCATCGAGGATTTTTAAAACTTATAAGTTATTATTTGGCAAAAAGCTGTGTTGATTAAATTCATATTCATTATATTTCATCTAGTGTTTACAGTCAGCGTAATAAAGGTTTTTAGATTTTCCCTTATTTTATTCACAACTGTATAATACAACCTACTTAACAAATTGCAGGTCGCGCTTTATGTCGGCGTACAGTAAAGTAAGTATTAACATTCCATCAGCTTAATCTTTACAATATTTACAAAATGTCAAGAAATTTGCAACGGTTAAAATTGAAAAAAAATTTGTCACCGATATTCATATATTATGTTAATTATTAATTTTTACTGTTTGATAAGCCTAATTTTGGAACACTAACATATGCGTAGTGGTCAGTAATACCCAAAGATTACTTGCTCGCCAATGCTTTTCAATAAATTTCCAAAACTCTTTTTAACTTGAGAAAAAAATTAGGAATCCGGGCTAAATGTTTAGAATTTTTTTTCTTGGAAGTAAAAATAAGAAGTGTTCAATTATTTGTCGTTCCATTTTTCTAAAATGTAATTTTTAAAGTGTTATTGGGTTAAATACCCATTGTCGCTGTAGCAGCTGAAGCAACATTAAGTGAAAAAGTGGTAGAGCACTTAACTGTGCTACACACTGACAAGTGCAAGGTCTCAAGTTAGATTCCTGACTAGAATCTAGAATTATTACAGGTTGAAACCCACTGATTCAGTTCCGAACACAAAGTAGTCACTAATAAATATAGATAATGATGCGAATTTACATAAAAAACAATTTATGATAAATAATTTATATAGATTTTTATAATAACGGTCGTTTCTTAGGTAACAAAAAATATTCAATTTATATTGTATTTTGACTGAACATGAGCGTTAAATGCTATTGCAGTTTTTTGTAATTTTATGGTGATATTTCACAATCTATAAAAAAGATATGTCTAAATTTTAATTCTTAACTAGAATCTTGTTTATGAGGATGAAATCATTTCTCCGGCCTGGTTTAATCTGGTTTGGTTAAACCTAATATCATATTTCCACTCCAGCCATCCACCATCAACCTGCCATCCAATGCCAAGAAGAAAGAAAAACGAAGATTTCCAGGATGGGCACTGGCATTGGAAAGAAGAGGGTGGAAATAATAATACTAGTGTTGACAATCAATCCAGTGGTTTTATTCCAGGAGGGGGATGATGTTATCTTTGTAGCAAGATTGTAACAAAAAGCCGATCTTGCGGCCAAGAGTGCTGTTCACTTACACGAACATTTCCATCGGGTCTCTCATTCTGACCTAAAGGCACACGTCAACAGAAAACTATTTGATTTCTGGAACTATAGGTGGACCGAGATGGCACCTTCGAAACTCCATATGGTACGAAAAACTTTAGGAGAATTTCCTCTACCCGAGTTTCATAATCGCAGGGAACAGGTTGTCATCTGCCGATTGCGAATTGGGCACTCATATATATCACACCAACATCTGCTCACAAAATCTACGCCGACAGTGTGCCCTTTCTGCGACGAAAAAGCAACGGTTGCGCATATAGTTTCAGAATGTAGAAAACTTCAAGGCACCCGTACACTTCTTGGTGTTTCTGAAACTTTTCAAAACAATGTTAGGTGTAAAGACAGTTGTTACAAAATTTTGAAATTTCTACGCTATATCGCTGTTGAAGACAAAATCTGAAGCCTACCAATTTTTACTTTTAATGTTTTAATTTATGAAATTATTGTTTTTACTGTTATTAGTACTTATAACTCCTATTGTGGTCGCTAATAACCATTAGAAGTTGATGCGACCTTTATAAATAAAAAAAAAAAGCATTAGCTTAGTTGAAAATTAGACAAAGTGAAAATAAAAAAAGCAAATGAATTTATTATTTGTGTACCTACATTGCGTTACATCAGCCTACTATTTTACTATAATTTGTGTATTTTTACATTAAAAACAACTTCCTAGAGTTGCTACAAGTATTGCAACTTGATATCACTGTTCTCCTAAAAAGGAGTAGATTTTTCTCGAATTTTAAGCATGAATTAATTTTTAAACGATTTAGCTTACCTTTTTTGAAAGCCTCATTTACAGCGTAGCATTTATCGACAACACACAATTAGATTATTGAAATAATTTGATCATTATGTGATATCAGTTTCGGATATATGCCTCGGAGTTGCCTCCATAACCTTTGCTCTGCGCCATTCTCGCTCGATTAAAAACGGCCACTACATTTAAGTCGTCTGTCCACCGTATTATGGGCGTTTACGACTCTTCCCCAGCCAGGGCCTGTTGAATCACATTGTTCCATCATCCATCTGTCTCATCGCATGTTCGGGTAATCACTCTTTAAGTCATGCCACATGTTATTTTCGTCCATTATTTTATAGATATAGAATCTCCTCATTCTAGATGAAATTATAAAATGAAAATTTAGTATAAGTTGGTTGTTGCTGTTATTTCGGCCGTCAGCCGAAAGGCAGATTTGAACCTCTAGAGATTTTACTAAGTAAAACAAGGAGTGAGGTGGTTTACAATTGCTTCCTCATTGAGTGGAAAGTGTACTTATCAGCATTCCAGGCCCTCTGAAAAGTATCTACTTTCCACCCTGCAAATGACACCGTCACTTCATTAGCCACAGGGTCTGGCTGTACAAGGAAATTTATTACTCTCAGAGGAGATAACTCTGACTAGTGTCTTTTACACCCTCTACCTCTTCTGTTCTTAAATGCTTGTCATAAATGGCTGACCATGTGATAAGAAACAAAATCTGTTTTTTTAGCCTTGTAACTAGCATATTGAGTGCAAATAATTTAACGGTCCACCTGCCTATTGTGGGCAAATAAGTTAGTTATGGTTGCGTAATAGTTTTTTGTGAAAACTCAATGCAGTCGTAGGAAAGTTTTGTGTACGTATGGTATTCGTAGAAAATTAAGTAAGATAGTATTAGTTACATAAAACGGACGTCTACAATTCATCGTAATGTTTCAGACGAATTTTGTCTACCGTACAATGATTTTTACTCAGAGTAATTTGTTATCATTGTACTACGTACAATGATTTTTACTGATATAATAAACAAATCTACTTCTTTCGTTGATCCTAATTTATTCATAGTATAACAAGTTAAGATTAGTTACTATTATTAAATCCATTTTCACATAAGCTTTATGCAATCCTTTTAATTCTATGTAGAATTACAATGTAAAATATTCATTTACCGAAAGACTGACCCATCTGGAAAAAAATTTCATGGGACAGTGACCTTGAGTTTCATAATACACGAACACACGACCACCCTACCGATAAAAACTAAACACCTGCTCCATTCTGTTATGGGTAGTAACAAAAATTTAAAATAACACCGCCAAATGTTACATTTTTAACAACCATGCACATTTTATCGCAATTTTTAATTTTATGTGTTTCATTTAAAGTACTCGTTTAATATCCGTCCTGTTTGTTTATTTACAGAATTATTCAGAGTAAATGTATTAAAGCCGACAAATGCGTAATTTTAATAACTGATTAGTTTAATACAATTGAGATTTAGTATAACATTGCTAAATAAAAAGTTTATTGTAGGCAAATGTTTTCGAAGGTCTTCAAAATTTTTATACAATTTTATTTAGAATGTTTGATGGTTCTGCCATAACCAGTACATTAAAAAAGTGAATTAAACCTTAAATTTTTTCACTACAACAAGGATTTTTAGATTGCTATCGTACCGCATTAATAAAGAGCCACAACTATACAGAACAGTGTCCCAAGTTTGAAGTTCCAGACAGAATCGAGGATGTGATAGGATCATGATGTCACATTCAATTAAGTGAACAATAAAAAACAATTTTTCATGTACTCGTATAGTAAATATTTCAGATATTTTTTTTATTACAATAAAAATATTTGCTCCTGTGTTCTGTCAGAATTGTTTTAATTGAGATTTTATTAATCTGCCACGATCAATAGTTTCATGTGAATGTTAATGTTTTCTTAACCGTAAAATCTAGCTGAAAAAGGAACGGAACACTCAACGTAGAAGGAACGGAAACACTCAACGTGGTAGAAAAAAACAGCTAATTACTTTTACCCACTCTGCGTAGTAATTTATATATTATATATTATTATTATTATTATTTTAATAAACATATGACCGGAATGTATTTGAAAAGTATAAAGATAATGTCATAAAATTTTAAATGTGGAAAAAAGGAAATTATATGTACGTTTACTTTAGTGCAATAGAATAAGTTTTCCGACATAAATACACATAAATTATCGTGATATGCCCGGTAAGATATTTTTTATTAAAGAAAGAAATAAAAGTGGAAGGAAAGAATCGTAAAAGTACGTATACCTAAAGAAAGCTGAAAATAAACCACAACTGTGCTTTGATGGAGAAACATGAGTCCACTAGAAGCACGTTGCCTTCCCATGCGGGCACCAAACCTACAAAAAGGGATTTTGATAAGGGTCTCGACCGGAAACTTTTTGAACGAATCCCTCGGCGGTTTCGTTCATCTTTAAATAATATGTCATGCACATTTATGAGACGTGGAAAGTGCAAACAAAATAAATTTCCTTATTTTAAGAAGTTGAAATACTGAATACTTCATACATTGACATGGTTTATTTATGCAAAATACAATAAATATTAGTCGTATTGTTTATTATACTATTTTCACATCACTATATTTCTTTTTTAGTACTTAAAGTAAACTACCTTTGTAAAATTTAACATCAATATAATTATTTTCTCCAATATCGCGGCTTGTGTATGAAATAAGTGAATTTTCTTTGTTATTCTAAGATAAACACAACAAACGTATCCTCCCGATATGACCACAAGTCAAGAATTACGAATATCTTAATTACCTACATAACTACTTCATAACAAATCAAATGTTTTAACTTTACAATTTAAAACATTTTATTTTACTAAATTTTTTGTGATATTATATAAAAATAATAATAGTAGCCTTGATCATCATTCTTTAGCTTTAGACTATAATTTATTTAAGTATGAAACTGGAATACATTACATTACTATCAAGTCGATACTAGTGAACTTTACTCAAGTTTAAGCAATGAAACCGAACACAACAGATTCCACAAAGTTTTATAAGAAGAATTTACAACAATCCCTTCTATTCTGTCACTGAACTTATAAATTACCCAGTACCAGGAAAATCTATCAGCATATTTAGTTTAGGGTTTTAGAACATAAAGAATATTATAAATAAGGTAGATATTATGTTACGTTAATCTAAAAAAATGTAGAATGAATAAAATATAGAATAAATTTTTGTGTATAAATAAGTAAGCTATAAGTATATGTTGAATATGTTGGAATAACGCAAACAAGAAACCTCGTTATAATAAAATTTAGTAATTATTTTAGCTACATGTGTGTAGCAGAAAGTAGTAAATTAGAATAATAGAATTAAATTAAACAGCACTTTACATTCAAGGTGTGGCTATTAAAAAACGAGACTGACGTTGTAAAAAATTAATTTTAATTTTATACATAATCACTTCATACTTTTTTTTGAAAATGTGTTATACATAATCACAAAGGTCAGTCATAACCTCATCATTCACACTACATCCTTCACCATCACCTTTCTGGATCACATCTGGAATTGTATCTCCAATTGGATTCGTCCAATTACACGGTTGACAACCCGACAGTCAAACATGGCAGTTCTTTTGAGTATAAATAATCCACCGCCTGGACGCGTTCAGGGAAGACGGCACTCGGATACGGTGGGCCGTCGCTTGAAAGATAATGACATGGCAGAGTGCCTGGGAACCCTCAATCCAAATGTAATGGATAGCCAGCAAACACCTTTGCAGGCCCCAACGAAAAATATTAAGTTCAACAAAAGAAATAAATTCTCATACTTTGCTACACTAAATGTAAACTCCTTGATGAAGACTGGAAAGTTGAAAGTGCTTACGGACACCTTAGTGCAGCAGAATATCTCAATCTTAGCCCTCCAAGAGCTCAGAAACACGGATCAGGACCCTTTTGAATCAGAAGGGTATAGAATATACAAAGGTCCACCAGGTAAACGAGTCATGAGGAATTGCCCGCAGCTTAGAGTTGGATTTGCAGTGAGTACAGCCATCAGTAACTCAATTGAAGATTTTAAATCAACCTCTTCAAGAACAGCGACCCTCACCTTCAGGTCGACTGGAAAAACATACAGAATGATAAATGTCTATGCACCAACTAATATCAAGAACCAAACGGAAAAGGAACAAACGGAATATTTTTTGGGAGGAACTTGACCAGTTGATATGAAATATCCCAGCTCATCATATTAAAATCTTGGTAGGAGATTTCAACGGACAGGTGGGGCTGGAGAGGAAATACCGCGATGTTGTGGGTAAATATCCAGCTCACAGAAGAACAAACAAGAATGGAATGAGATTGGTTGAGATTTGTAGAGATCATGGCCTGGTCCTCAAAACCACAAGATTTGCAAGAAAACCTCACAAACTAAAGACGTGGAAACACCACAATCCAGTGTATGGAGAATTCCAGCTTGACCATGTTGCTATGAGTAAGGAATACCATAGGGAGATCTACAATGTTAGGGTTCTCAGAGGGGTGGATATTGACTCGGACCACTACATTTCCAAAATAAAAATCAAAGTAACTCCCAAAGGCAAACATAGACCTAGCAACAAGAACGAAGAGAGGAAGTATGATTCCGCCTTGATTGTGGGCAACAAGAAGTTCCAGGAAAGAACTAGAACCACACTAAGTAATAAGCTGGATGAAATGGTCAAAAGACTGAAAGACGTAGCCCAGGAACTTGCCCCAATAAAGAGAAGGAAGAAACACCTATGGTGGAATGATGAGTGTGACAACACAATCAAGAGAAGACATCAGGCATGGCTGAATAATCAAATGAAGAAAACGGAGCAGTCCCGGGAAGAACTATCCAGAGTGCGCCATGAAGTATCTAAACAAATAAGGAAAATCAAAAGAAATCATCATAAGCAAGTAGTGGCAGAGATAGAGGAAGCCTTCAAGCACCATAATACAAGAAACTACTATAGAACCTTTAAGGGATACCTCTCCAAGTATGCCCCGCCAACTCTCATGCTGAAGGACAAAAATGGGAACACAGCTCACAACAACCAAGACAACGCCAAAATACTGGCTGGTTACTTCAAGAATTTATTAAACTGTGAGGAACCCGCCGAGTGCTTCCAATTTAGCAAGAACCCTTTAAACAAAACACTGCTTGAGAAATTGGCCCCACCAACATATGAAGAAGTGAGGGATGCAATCAATTCCCTTAAGAATTACAAAGCATCAGGAGAAGACCAACTTACAGCTGAACTTTGGAAGAACGCACATGAGTCCACGAAGCGGAATCTCCACAAACGCCTCATAGATATTTGGAACACTGAGAGAATGCCTGACCACTGGAGCACAGGCATCATCCACCCACTTCACAAGAAGGGTGACAAAATGGATCCTGGTAACTATAGGGGTATATCACTTCTGGATGTGACATATAAAGTATTCTCCAAAATTTTACTAACACGTATCCAAGACCAACTGGATTTGGAGCTCGGCGAATACCAGGGAGGATTCAGACCAGGAAGGAGCTGTCCTGAACAGATTGTCAGCCTCAAATGGATCATGAAACACATGAGAACTAGAGCGAAAAAGCTGGTTGTTGCCTTCATTGACTTTAAAAACGCATATGACTGTATCAGCCGCGGTTCTCTGCTGAAAATTTTGGAAGAGTTTGGTCTCCACAAGAAACTAGTTAATTTGGTCAGAATCACTTTGACTGGCACCAATTCAAAAGTTAAGTTCAGAGGTGAATTGTCGGAAGGATTTGAGATCAAGACTGGGCTTCGTCAAGGGGATGGACTGTCACCACTGCTGTTCAACTGTGTCCTGGAGAAGATTATGAGAGAGTGGAACAAGAAATGCCCACCTGGGGTCAAAGTTGGAAGAGTGATCAGGGTGAATTGCCTCGCCTTTGCGGATGATTTGGCACTGTTGTCCAACAGTATGGAGGAAGCCACGCATCAGATTGAAACCCTGCAGGAAATAGCATCAAAAGTTGGACTCCAAATATCATGGGAAAAAACAGAGATAATGCCAGGCTTTAAACAAGAACTTCAGAGCCTGCAACTAAGCAATGGAGAAAAAATAAAGATAGTTCAGAAATTTAAGTATCTCGGTGAAATAATCACATGGAATCTGAATGAAAAGCCTGCAATTGAGAACAGAGTAACCAAACTGAAACAGGCCCAAAGAATCACCTAGCCCATATATAAGAAGAAGTCCCTATCAATTAACTCCAAAATCAGGCATTATAACTCTGTAATCAAGCCAGAGGCTACATATGCTTGTGAGACCCTTTTCAACTTGAACACTCGATCAACCACGGACAAACTTCAAAAGATAGACAGAAGAATATTAAGAACAGCCATCAATTTCAAGCATCAAGTCCAAGGAAAATGGTGGATAGTCCCCAACAATATAGTTTATAAGTAAAATGAGCCGATATTTGACACAATGAGGAAGAGGAGAGTCGCTTTCTTTGGCTACCTTAGCAGACTGCCTGACTCAAGACTCATTAAACAGCTCCTTGACTACCAAATGAAGAATAAGATCCAAAACAAATGGATACAGGAAGTCATGTCAGACATGGGGAACTTGAATATAAATGAAGGAATGATCCAGAGACGAGAAGAGAAGACCATCCTAAGGGAAAAGAGGATAACCCAACTGCCTTTCAGAGAGAGAAGACAGCCGAATGCAGCTGTGGCAGAGAGATTGAGAGCCACCAGATCAAGGAATATGAAATTGATGTGGGAACGAAGAAAACAACAGTGTGGTGCCACAACTAACTCCTCAAGGAACGCATGTCCATGAGTGACTTGAGTGCTCCAATTGGGGCGTAAATAAAAAAAAAACATAATCACTTATTGTCACCTTCAATATACACCTATTCTTTATCCCTACAACGCTCCATGCGAATTTTCCATTGTTGGAAACAGTGCTGGAAGTCATCTTCTGTCAGCTCCTTCAGGACACGTGCCGCTCAAAAATGTTTGAAATGAAGCTCGTAAAATGTTTGTACTGACACTTTGTATGCGATTTAAAATTACCCAAATTTTGGAAACGATAATAACATGTGATGAAACGTTGTATTTTACTTATGGTCCGGAAACGAAGCGCCAATCCATGCACTAGAAGAGCCGAACTTCACCGAGAGCCAAAGAAGCTCGAATGATTCACTGGGTTCCTAAAGGTCAAACAATTAATCAACATTACTACCTTGAGGTACTTTCTAAACTACGTCAAAGAGTAAGGAAAAACGCCCCGAATAGTGGAAGGACAAATCATGGGTTCTCCACCAAGACAATGCGCCAGCACATTCCGTGTTATTTGTTAAGAGGTTCCTAGCCAAGTACAGCATCTCAGTGCTAGAACATCCACCTTATTCTCCAGATCTTGCACTATGTGACTTCTACCTGTTCCCTAAGGTGAAATCTGCATTAAAAGGGACAAGATTTGAGTCTGTGGAAACTGTAAAAGAGAAAGCGGCACGTGTCCTGAAGGAGCGAACAGAATATGACTTCCCGCCCTGATTCCATCAATGGAAAATTCTCATGGAGCGTTGTAGGGATATAGAAGGAGTGTATATACAAGGTGACAATAAGTGATTATGTATAAGATAAAAATACAAGTTTTTACATTCTCAGTCTCGTTATTTAATAGCCACACCTCGTATAATACAAGAACGTTGTAGATTTAGAATAATAAAAAGATACATAAACCAATAAACCAATAATTATTGTACAAAAATAATAAAATATTTATGATATTAAATAATTTATATTAAAATATTTTAGCATTTTTACAACAATTTTCTATTTTTACTAGTAGTTTACTTTTATTAAAAACGAAATGTTTTGTTTAAACTTCAAAACGATTTACCAAACTTCAAAACTAACACTTTTTAACTATTTAACTTTCATTATACGTAGTATATTTTGCAATGGTTAACTCTATAGAAGGTTATAACGTTATAAACAACTTCAGTCGATAATTCTGAATTTACCAAACTGATGTAAAATCCCTTTTACTTTCTATCCTCGTATTACAACCACCACATAAAAGCGTTGAACGTTTTTATTGTTGGCTTCCTGTAAATGCTTCCGAATCTATAAGCCATTATTGTTATTTCAGATTATTTATTGACAGACGACTTACGCGGAACAAACATTTCATCGTAAACAGAAAAGATTTAGACTCTTATATCGCCTTTTACTAGCGTTCTAGATATTGAGTGCGAATAAACGTTTATAAATTTCTCAGAGTGCAATCAACTAGGATGACATTTGTCACAATAAAATTAATTTGACTGATTTGAACCTCAAATATCTTAAATTTATATTACAATTAAAATAATAGTGTGTTGCAAAACATATCAAACATTTATTGATAAAGGTAGGTACTCACAATTCGATTTTTATTGATCAACTTTTCTTGTTTAGCTAAAATTGAACGGTTTAATTTTGGAACGACATTGGTCAAATAAATTTGCCAATGAGATACCTCAAATGGCGAAAAATGACTTATCAGTGTTTGCTTTAATGTAATTTATAAAATTTTGATTACTAAATTGCGGGAAATTTTGGAAAAACAAATCAAGCATAAAATAAATTATTGGGTTTGAAATTGCAAATCAGTGGGACAAAAAATAAAAGATTATTTAATCAGGAATTTTCGTTTTTATAAACTATATTTTTTACAGTTTTCGAAGCCATTGAACAACTTGTATACAAGTTGATTTGCTCATCTAATGTTTAATTGAACAGTTGAATGCAAAAAGGTTCACTAGCTGTCAACTTTAATCGATTCGATATTGATTGAATCAAATGAATTTAGATCATTTAATTGAACCTTTCGTTCTTACTATAATTTCCTATGTACACTGCCTAGTTGACCAATCAAAATCAAATCGTAAGAACCCGTCGAAATATGTTAATAAATTTAAAAAATATATATTTTATTTACTTTAATCTGTATTTTTATGTCTATAATATATATTTTGCGGATTGTCATAATACTAAAAAATTACTTTCATAACCGAGGAAAATTCTAGTACAAGCAATTGTAGGAATTTCAGGTTCTTAAATTTTTGAATTCGTCAATACCACTGTTTTACACGGAGAATGCAGGCGGAAAAAAATTATGATTGTACACTAAAAAATAATATAACATCTTTTTTAAAACTTAAAAGATAAAATAACCATGATATATAAAATCATCAAACTGTTAACCTAATGAAATATAATGTGCTGTTACAGTGTCAGTGTGAGCCGTTTTGAATTATCTGAAAAATTCAATTCCGGGCTTTAATATAATATGCCTCTTAGTTTTCTATCAGTTAATGAAAAATAATCACTAAATTTAATACGCGTTTGTGTCAATTTTATATTTATGCACAAGGGGGGAAATGACACGACCCAATTGTGGTTTGTCATGTCTTACGATTGTTTTTTAATCCTTAATGTGTGTATGTTGAAATCTGTTCAATTTAAGGACATTAAGCAACCCAATGAACCAGTGATATGAGGATGATGTGTGTGACATGTAAATGAGGTGTAGTCTTGAATAGACTCAGGCCATTCATTCCTGAGAGGGTATGGTTATTTGAACCCCAACCAATAAAGTACACCGGTAACCATTGTCTAGTGTTCAAATTCGTATAAAAGTAAAACCTACCTTTACTAGTTTACTAGTAGTTGTACCTTTACTAGGATTTGAACCACAGAACCATCGCCTCCAAAAATCAACTGTTAAACAGCTGACTCGCGGGGACGACTTTACCATTAGACCAACCCGGTGGGTAGGTAAATCTAGTAGCTCTCTTTTCAACTTTCGTGTTGTACGGAATCGAAATATTAGGATGCGAGCTCACAGATTTAAAGGTGTCATTATTCGCTTCGAGTACTGTCTTTCGACATTAAAGAGCCATTTCTATGACTTATCTTCAAATTTTATGATGTTCTGTATATTTTTATAACTTTGGGGAAGTATGCATGTGAGAGCCAGGTAACAAAGACCTCTCTGTAATAAAGTTTTTGTAGTCCTGTCTAAAGGAATCAAATGCTTGTTTATTGTGCTGTTTTGTGGATTTCGGGAAGTTCGCTGCGTTTTGTGCGCCTGTATAATTAGTTGCCGAGCTTAAAGCCGATGAATATCTCGTTTACTTGATTTTGAAACTGATGAGTATGCCTTAATATTAATTTTTCTGCTGCTTCATAATTTTGTTTGTCTGAAACTCATGTATGTTGAATAAACAGAATAATTGCAGATGGATTAGTTAACATAAATTAAATTATAAGTAATTATGAGTTGTTGTAATTCTATTTGTTAGAACGGTCTATAGTTAAAATGTTTTAAGTAGCTTCAGTCATAGAAATACCCTAGTTGTCGTTAATTCACACTATTTCCCACATTTTACTGAAATTACAAATGATTCTTAATAATTTTGTACATGTACTAGTTAAAAATTATTTCTCTCAGTTTTTTGGTAAATAGAAAAGGTTGTTAACTACGTAATTTATATTTCTAACTAAAAAAGGTTCACTATTTTTTTTTTTTTAAATGAAACTGCTAGTTCACTTTATAATGTTATTTCAAAATATCGATGTGTTTGTTGAATTTACATATTAATTTTTTTCTAGACAGAATTAATATTTGTGATTGTTTGTTGGAGCACTTTTCATTATTAAATAATTACTAACTCTGAAAGCACCTCATCAAATTTATCTAAGTAACGGAGAGTACGATCCAGGGAACCATAACTGATTTAATGAGTCCTTTGCGGCTTCATCTTAGTTGAACTTGCAAAATTTAACTCTCGCTTAGAGTATATCACTACAGTAACACAAGTAAAGTAAGTCTACTAATATATTTATATAATTATGTCCTCCATGATTTCATGTGGAAAAGTTTCTCTTTTATAACCGTTAAATTAATGGAACCACAAGGGATTTTCGTTCGTAGACGTGAGTATTAATTACAATATTCTACCAGAGGCAAGAAAAACTTGTTATCACTTATAACAAAGATTTCTATGCCAACTACGTCACTACTAAACAACTAAGGTATAGAAAACTGCTTTAAATTGTTAAGTTAAAATATTGGGTAAGGAATTTTGCTGAATTTTGATGACTAGCTGACAACCGAACAAGAAACAACACTACATGGACCTGTTTAATTAACAATAGTTATCAATGACAAGTAAAAATAAAGGAACTAAACAATAAGTGTGTTAGTTTTAACTGTATCTGGTCCAGTTAACAGATTGGCTATAAGTCTTCTTTTTTGAGACATTTTTATTGAAAATGTAGTATCTGTTATAACAATATTATAAATCTAATTTTTTGGGGGTATTGATTTAGCTATTAAAAGGAGAGCCGCAACAAGACATTAATTATTAAAGATAGCACAATAAGCAAAGGACTATTGAAATCGGTTTTATTGTCAAAGTCTTGTCATTTCAAGGAAAAGTGCAGAAGGAGATCACTGAGGTCTCGTGAGAAATTTTTATTAAAAAAGTTGAGAATCTAATAACTTAAACTCGATTAGTTTAATGAGATTGAAATTCTAATAAAAACAATTAGGTTGACTACTACTATTTTAGTAACTTTCAATTATAATATTTTCCAAATTGTCGTAAAACTAAAAGATTAGCCTCATAACCTAGGAAAATTCTAGTACAATCAATTTTAGGAATTTCAGTTTTTAAATGTCTAAATACGCCAATGCTGCTGTTTTACATTGAGCATTCCGGCGGAAAAGAATTATGAAATTTTAACCAATCATGACATCCTAATTTTAATTCTGCCCTCTATTTAGAAGTCCATTAGGTAGTAGTCTACGCCTTCAACATGTTTCAGATAATAAAACATCTTAATTTTTCTTATAACACGAACTCTAGACAAAAGTTAATTAGAAATGGTGTAATTTATTAATTTTAATCTCGGTTTAAAAAAATCAATCTAAAGCTGGTTACTTGAAAGTAAAACTCAGGATTGTTTTCTTTTTGGAAATTATCTTTTTATTTTCTTTCTAACACTTCAACATTCTCTCAGAAATCACCTTTTTCTTTTTCCTGAAAAGTTGTGTTTTCCTTCAGCCTTTTCTGACTTGATTCGTGTGTAACGGAACCAGACACGAATACTTTTATTAAAATCGAATTACCGGAAGTAGTAATTTGTTTTTGCAATTATATACTTTTTAAAATTTTCTCAAGAACGGCTTCTACGATTTTATTTAAAATCACCTCATTAATTACATTTTTTCCCCTAAAATATAGCGTGAGCAGTATGTTTTGTGAAATTGTTGGAGAGCTTTGCTCGTAAAAAAGTTTTTTTTTATAATAACGCAGTTTAATCATTTATATATTGTAGGGCAAAAGTGTATAAACTAGTTATAGCAAATGAAGGTCTACAACTTTTTACAAAGTGTTTTTTTCTACAACCCTTATTTTAGCGTCAATTAGTGATTTTCCGTCTATCGCACTTCAAAATTCAACTCCAACAGAGGTTGATTTTCATTTAGCGTCATTCACTAATGATTAAATAGATTATGCTTTTCATTCTTTAAATTGGCAAAAGAAAGTCGATCGAGTCTTTTTCACACCAGATTTTAAAAATATTATTACAATTTTTCTTAGTTTCTCGTCATAAAATCAAATATAAAAACATACGAAGCAAAGTCAATTTATAAAAATAAATTTGGATCGATAGATAACATTTCATATGTGCGCTAATATCATGTTTTTTAGTAAAATACAACTAATAACAATAATATTATACAATAATTATTCTGCTTTATATGTATGTATAATTACATGTTTGATGTACAAATTTCAGGTACGAACGTCTAACCGGCTTCCGAGCTCTAATCCATAATACAGCTGGCAGTATACATCCAGAGAATATGTTACGTAGTTCTATCATAGCTAATGATGCTGTTATTAGTTGTCTGATGAACTACAACGTTCAGCATCTGTGAACTTAATTATTTACAAGCATTCATTACGATCGTTATTTAATTGGATACGGTTAAATAATCATACCAGGTGAATAAAATTTTATTAACGAAATATTGTTGTTGTGTAACGTTACTTTATTTAGTTTTAAACTTCACTTCGTCTTTATTGGTATTAATTAATTTTAAAATAGTTTAAACAGTTTTTCAGTAAATGTGAAACTATTTTAGTTACTCATGACTAATTTGTAAACTTTCAGAAAGTCTCCGCTAATAAATTGGTTAATATTTTTAAAGAAAATATCTTCCATAACTTTAACAAAAACTGCTTTTCGATCAAAACAAAAATTAGAAATTACTAAACAGTTTTAAAACCTGTAATAGTCAATGGAATCGAAACAAGCTGTTAAGTAGATAGGGAACTGGAAAAAACTTAAAAATTAAAAGAAGAAATTTAAGAAACATTTCCCGTTCAAATAAAACAGAAAACAGTTTTGACAAAAATAAAAATTTGACTTACACCAAATACTACAAATAATAGAAACACCAATAATCAAAAGCCAAATAAAACTTTGTGGTCTCATTTATGGACCGAGTGACAATAGAGATTGTAAAAAGATAATTAATGAAGTCAAAAAACTAAAGAGTTTAAGAGGAATACTAGTAAGACTAAGTGAAGTGAACAATAACTACAGCATACAAGATCAGGATTGTGTAAACACTTTTGAATTTTGGGAACAAATTAACTGTTATAAGGAGTAAGAAAAGTTTAATATTCTGACGAAGAAATAAGAAAAAGAAAAGGGAGAAATTAATCTGGAATTATTTTGTAATTATCATTTTTTGGAAATATATTATTGGGCATTTATTATTAAATTATATTGAACTTTAATTTATTAAGGAACTAATTTATTCGTTGTTTTGTGAGTGTAATCATTTTGGATTTTTTTGCATAAAAAAGATTTGTTAATCTCTGGATTACAGCACATATTTCTATTGTTATACAAAGTGTCTTTAAAATGTATACGGTTGGTGAAAAATTTTTCACTGAATTTTATTCACGCGGGGACCATACTAACATTTTAAAGGCTTTAGTTAAGAATATAAAATTGCCACCATTTTATGTACAGGACAAGACTGGACCGGAGTGCGTGAGGTCAGAAAATCATGGTGGAAATTACGGATCAGTGAAATGACCACCACGATTTTCTTCCACAAATTTCCAACCACAAAATTTGACAAAATCATTTGTGATTGGATGCAGTCAGTTAGTTGTTTCTTCAAAACAGATTAACACACAGAACGATCTAAGATATCGAATAACAGAAACTGCCAAAACTGTTTAGTATCAGCTACTCCTTCCGTTATGATTCATTGTGATACTAGATATGAATAGATCCGTCGAGCAAAATTAATTTTTTTAAGAAAACAACTAACACCTTCGTTTTTTAAAGTGTTTTCAGAATTTAAATAAAAAGTTGATAAGCTACTGTTGCCAATTTATAAAAATATTATCTCTTTTTGTTGAAAAACTGTAATTTTTTAATGACAGTATAATGTGGTTTTGTTATTATTAAAAGTTAATTGTGATATCTTGTATTAATATCTTACTTACCTAATTGACTTCAATTTTTTCAGAATTTAATTTTTTGTGTAGTGAATTAAAATAATTAGTAACGAATTTAAGCGTTAAACAAAGTCATTTTAGATTAAACATAAAAATGTTACTTTTGATCCCTAATTTTTGTGTTTTGTATCAGATTTCGTTAAAATCATGCAACATAAAGTTCTAGGACCTATTTTATTGAATTTTTAAGGTTAAAACCATAAGATGCTACTATTTTAGGCTCCAAATCTAATCCTAAAATTTTCAGTATGGCCATAAGTCAGTATCCGCAGAGTAATTTAATTCAAGGCGACATTTTTTGCCGACCGTACTCGCTAACGAAATTTTTCCGGACTTACGTTCATATGAACATAGAGCAACGCTTTCTAGAGTTTGAACAAATCCTTTACGTAAACTCTGTATAATTGTGTTTAATACAACTATTGTGTAATATTACATTTATCTAATAGACAGAGACAAAAATAATAAATTAACATAAACTTACGAGATAATATGAAAAGACAAGATAGATGAAAAAATAATTGAAAGGTTGAGATAGTTCAAATATCCACCTACGCGATAAAAAATTTTAACTGGAATTATTACGATGTAAGTACAACTTGAAAAGTCCTTACTCTAATTTAAACCTTTTGAATTTTTGACAATAATACGATGTCTTACTGGAGGATATGCCATTAGAAAAAAAATCAGTTTAATATAGGTATTCAAAAGAATTTTATGAATGCTCTTTTAGACACAAATTACGTAAATATTCCATTGAGTATCATTTGAAAAATAAAGATTAAATGAAAGAAGAGTTGAACCG
Organism: Catonia carolina; assembly: GCA_035578175.1. NCBI lineage: Eukaryota > Metazoa > Arthropoda > Insecta > Hemiptera > Achilidae > Catonia > Catonia carolina. The sequence continues at coordinate 100,805,216 of JAQMRL010000001.1, read as the reverse complement.
AGTTGCCTGCGTTGCTGCTTATTTCGGTACTACGACGGTTAGACCATAAACTCTTCTATTACATTCACCTCTCCCATTTGAATATTAATGTGGAAATATGAATATTAATGTTAGGAAGAAAGGAATAGGATTATTTCATTCGTTTTGCAAGATGAGTTTAGTTGGCGGAATAACTGACTTCGACTTAAATATTAAAATAATATTCTGTGTTAATACTGCCTTCCATAATGTTTCACTTTCATTACTATTTTATTAGTTACTAAAAAGATAATGAGAGTAATTTTAAGGCCGATCGGCTCTAATTTAATTTTCAATAGATAAATCACACTGACCTTAACTTAAGTCTAAATCGAATTAAATTTTAAGTGAGTTTAAATTGTCTTACATCATTTAAATAAAAAATTACATAATTAAATTTATCCAATTCATGCAGAGGATATTTTTCAAGGGCTATGGAAAAAATATTTTTTGTTTCTAATCTTGTGTTATTAATAAACGAAGAGGTTTTGGCGCAAATTAAATTAACTCTAATCAAAATAATCTTCTTTTTCTTCTTCTGCCTTTCAAGGATTAGGCATCTCTACCTGTTCCCGAACCTCTCAAAGCTACCCATCTCTTTCTCGGCCGTTCTTGTTCTCTCTTTCCCTCCGGTTTATTGCCTAGTGTTTGCTTAGCTATCATATCCTCCCTCATTCTGCTCACATGCTCCAGCTACTGCATTTTGTTCTAAGATACCCTGTCATTTATAGAGAAGATGCTGAGTTCTTTCTTTATCTCGTTATTCCTGTAACGATCTTCTTTACTACACACATACGTATGTCGAAGAAATTTCGTTTCAGGTGCTTGAAATCTACTCTCCTCTCGCTTTGATAGCACCCGAGTTTCACTAGCATATACTAGGGTCGGTAAATAGGTAGGGTTGGTAAAGTAGAGTAGGATCAAAATAGTTTCTTCTGAAAGTAATAGATTTGTCTGTACCGTCAGTTGTTTAAAATAAGGTTTTAATTACTGAATAAACATGGAACTTCCTTGTTATACCACTAACACACAGGGTGTGGAAAATGTCAGTAGCTGGTTGTGCTGCAAGACTTCGTTCTCGGTAAATTAAAACAATTTAATAGTATTTTATGATAACGTACTTCAATTCCTAGCAAATACAACAGCGCTAAGAAAACAGTAAGATAATTTTTTTGGGACTGCTGAATTGTCAAGGTACGTCGTCGATGGATTGAACTGCTGAATGGTCAGAAACAGGAACAATGGAGGATACTATTGGGTAGTCCTGAAATATATCTTTAATCCCGATGATACAACAACGAAATACTGTAAGTATTTCCATCAACCACTGCTCGCAGAACTCACCAATGTCTTTGACGGTATAGAATCGAAGGATTATCTTCTAAGGCTCAAATCCTCAGATTCAAGCTGTCTCTACCATGAAGATGAATTGTTGTAGATCTATTAGTCATTGAACTCTATCAGTCATAGCGCGTCTACTTTATTTACAGACTCCTAGAAAACGTTTGTGTGAAATTCGGTACAACTTTTTTCACTGCGTTTCGGAAACCTATTTTTATTAAAAAAAATTTGTTTAAAATGAAAATAAATTTTTATAAAGAATGTTTCATTGTTTATAAAATTTTACAATTTCAATTACAAAAAATTAACGATTTAATTTATATTAAGTGGAATCAACGAATCCACAAATGAATTAAATTTATAAATTTGATAAATACATACTAGTAACTTACAAAATGATTTTATTTTATATTTAGTATTTTAACAAAGCAACTTTACTTACTTAATCATTATGAAACAAATCGAGTCTAAACATATATTTTACCTGTAGCCTAATTTATTTAATTAATTCATTATTATTTTCAATTCATTCAAATTATTTTATTGGTTAAATTTTGTACCAGAGCAGTTAGCTCATAATGTTACCGTCGTTTTCACATTGATCTGTGTACTAATTCTAAGCGGGTGATTTGCTTTCGAGAACTGTGGATAATTATGATCATTATCCCGCTTTAGAAATGGAATTAACGATTTCGACTAATCATAGTCAGAAACTACTCAAGTTTCATTCCGGTTAAACATTAATAACGTATACTTTAGTGAAATTAATTGTTTTATCACTGTATTATAATCAATTAGCGAAAACTGTTATAACAGGATTATTGAAAAAAAAACCAAATTAATTAATTAATTATTAATACGAGCAACATTTAGAATAAATTAAAATACAAAAGTGCTAGTTTGCATACGATCAATAACTTCAATAATGATAGACTACCGTAATTCGTCAATAACCAATTTATTCTCCGCTAAAGAAAACAGCCAGATCTTTAACAAAAAGTCACGTATTTACTCTGTTATGATTAATTACAATTTTGCGTAATAATCGAAATTTCGTTTCTCCAAAATATATGAAAAATTGTTTACAATTTAGTTGTAAGCAGTCATAAATTGCGGAAACTGATGCTCTCAACAACTTTTAAAATAATTCACCACATAATAACATTTTCCTGTCCATACTAAACATTATAATTATTATATAGACACTTATTTTTAATCAAATTGCATTATGACACTTACCGTATTTTTCCGACGATAAGACGCATCGGACGATAAGACGCACCCTTGTTTTTCAAGGCATAAATTATCTAAAAATTATTTTGACTGATTTTAATTAGTTTTTTAATACAGGTAAATGTGTGATTTCTTTATTTGAAAAACAGCAAGTACAGAAGATACAATATAAATAATTATTTTATAGTCATAAAATTACAAAAAAACATGGATATAAAAAGTGTAAGTACGTAAATTACTACTATCGGTTTCATAATCATAGACACCCGAGTTTGAACTCAAAGCATTTCTATAACTTTGAGTCGGATTTCAACACACTGTACATCAAAATTTGGCTCATTTTTTTCTGCTTTGACTTATAATAGTCATATATTTTTAATGTTGTTTAAAAGTTGCCATATCGAGGTTGGAAGACAAAAAGACCCGGGTTTTTTGATACCGCAACAAATTTCATTCGTTTAGAGGCGTGTAACTCGATAAATACTTGACCAAAAAGTTTGAAATTTTAACACGACATAGACAATTATATTATTACAGCGTGTACGAAATTTCAAATTCATACGTTATTTAAATTTTTATTTATTAATAATATTCAGAACCCTTGCTATCTCAGTAACCACACGATCGTTCGGCTCGGGCAAACTATCGTTTTATTAAGCGTAAAAAACTTAGTACAGATATGTTAACATGAAATATCGATTGGCCAATGTTGTGGTAAAATTTTTAAAATTTTGAAAAAATAGATGGGAAATGCGGGGGGTGGGTGTTACTATCCATTTTGCTAATTTGTGTACGTGACATCGTGTCGGACTGTCTATCTGAACTGACATACTGCATTGTCAAATCAGGTGGACAATCAGATTCATGCAACATAGTTAGTCTAATAGTAATTATTGATAATCCAATTTTTCAATTGTGCTTCAAGTTGTGGCCATTTGACAGCATGAGTTCGAAATTTACTGGTATGTCTCTTATTATCTGCCTTGAGTAATGAATCTTCTTGTTTCCGCCATTCCCGAATCATTTTTTCTGTTGGAGGAGGTAAAAAATGCCTTTCTACTGCCCGAATGCCATTATATTTTGCATATTGAACCACTTTTAATTTAAAAGCGAAAGAGTACAAAACTTGCTTCACATTTTAAAATGCATGATATTTACCGTAAGTAATATCGATACAGAAACTACTGTGTATGCTTAGAATCTTTAAGACTATACAGTTTAAAAACTACGGTACATCCTATATCATTGTATGTTTTGTTTTGAAATCCCTAGTTATTGAACGTGTTTAAGTAGAGTAGGGTAGTATTAAATATTATTATAGAAAGCATCTACCTTGAAATATAGCTAGCGTTCGGACCATAAGACGCATGGTAATTTTTAGGTCATTTTCCTACGGAAAAAAGTGCGTCTTATCGTCCGGAAAATACGGTATCTCTAAGGTCCGTTTCAAGATCCGGGTAAATTAAATAATTAAAAAACTATCGTTTAAATACACAAACAAATATTTAGTAAGTACTATAAATTACGATTACTACAATTAAATTACTTTTAATAAATAACCAACTAATTACAATAAATTGATATCGTAAACATAAACAACAACAAGGTTATTTTTGACTTACTTTAACCAAGTCCTACTTACAAACAACGATTATATATATATCTACAATATACGCTGGATATCTTCGCAGGCGTACTCGTACACAATATAACTCAATAACTGACAGATCAAAACTCGACGATGGCAGATCAAAGACTAAACTAAATAAACCGGCCACGCTTATATCGGTGAGCTATGGAGATTTCGAGAAGAACAAAGGTTTTCGATATAATGGTAAAAATGCATAATCTTTCTGTCGGTGTCTATATAAATTTGAACAAAACGTAAAGAAATTAGGATTGAATAAATGTGGTTACAAAAAGGGGCCAATCATCTAAATAGGTACACCGGCTTTCACACAATAGCCATTACATCAATAGACCTGTACTAACCTTTAATAAATACTACATAATATTTCTCACTATTTCTTGGGAACCCTATTTATTAACTCTTATTATTTACAATAACATTTTTAAAAATTCGGTCTTTCTCGAGAATTCTCGAACACACTTTCCCTTTAGATATTGTCACGGTATTTATTTATACAGTCGAACTTCTATAACTCACACATCTATAACTCGAATTTTCTATATCTCGAATTACATTTCAGTCCCGTTTAATCGTCCCATGCATTTACCTTGTCATCGATATCTCGAATTCCTCAATTTCTCTAAGTCTAACGTTTCTCTAATTTCGTTTCTTTTGACAAAATTTGTACATAGTTTTCAAAATAGCAGTTTTGGTCTTTTGAAAATGAAGGTACAGTGGTGCTTCTCATTATAAGAAAATATGTTCAACCATAAAACGGAACAGACCTTCAAAGTCATCTGGTTGCTTTTGTATAGGCCTAACAGGTGTAAACCAAAACAATGAATTTCTTTGAATCAACGAATCTTTGGTCGATCCCAGAAAAATATAATCATAATCTGTCGGTACAATGTACCGTATTCAGCATTTACTGCGTAATTTTGGAATACTGTGTACGATATGTATAGTACTTAACACTGCAGCCAATAGCTAAGCTAAATGTAACGTACAATACTGTTACGAAATTACGCATGTGAATTAGGTGTACATATTCCACATCTTGTAGGGTGCTGTATTCTCCCTACATGTGTATTCTACCTACATTCTCCCTTTGTGGAATGTTCTGTTTTTTTTAAATAATTACCTTTTTACTTTCTCTTGTCTATATGAATATATAGGAAGGAAAGATTGTTTTCATGTCGATTTTTCGAAATCGAGTTTTCACAGGATATACACGTTTTCAGATCCCCTGAACCAAAAACACATGTTTTTTAGTGATTGGTCTGTGTGTGTGTGTGTGTGTGTGTGTGTGTGTGTGCGCGCGCGTGTGTGTGACAACAGAATATCTCAAGAACGGAACATCGTACGAACTTGAAACTTGAAACTTAAGTTAGATGCCACTAAAGGACCCGACACAAATATTTTCATCAAAATCGGTATCTTAGTAGTTTATTCATGTCATTTTTCTCTTTTTTACGAGTTTCTCGAAAACGGCTTCTACGATGTCTTTAAAAATTGCCTCATTTACTACACTTTTTATGCTCTACATGATAGGGTAGGCGCCAAGTCTGCTGAAATTCTTGGTGAGGCTGTTTACTCGTAAAAAATTGTTTGTTTAAGATTACGATTTTAATACGCATTTTAGCGCAAAAATGTATCTTGTAAAAGTTGTAGAGAATTTAAAATCCTACAACTATTATTCCAAAAAAAATTTTATATAACGCTTTGTGTAGCGGTAACTAGCGATTTTCTGTTTTTTCTCACGAAAACGTGTAAAAAATTGATTTTTTTTTTAAGATTTTAGCCTTATTATGGATTTTACGACAAAAAAGTATAGCCTAATCGAATTTATAGAAAATTAAAAGATCTAAAACTTTTATTTATGAATTTTTCTCTAGAGCCTAGTTTAGAGTGAAAGAGTGATTTTCCGTATTTTAAGCCAAACTGAGGTTGATTTTCATTTTGCGTCTTTCACTCATGATTAAAATTAGGTTATGTTTATTGAAGTTAGTTTTTTGTTTATTTATAATGTTTTATTACTAATGTTTGGTTATATTGTTAAGTATTTGCATTGGCAAGAGAAAGTTGTGTGAGTGTTTCACACCAGAATTTTTTATTTTTCCATAACTCGAAATTTCTGTACCACGAATTGTTTTCCCCATCCTTTGAGGATTTGAGTTATAGAAGTTCAACTGCAGTACGTAGTACAACATTTATTATGCCGTTTTTTCGGTTGTAGTTTATTTAAAACCAATATGAACTATTAAAACGCATTCTACACAGAATTTTTGGCAGAAGAAGAATTTCCTGGCTTGCGAGATGAAGGCCGGATTTGGTACGAGGACCGCGGCATTGTTCCGGTTAGCAGCCTACTAGGTCAGAACAGCCATGATGATCGCCAACTCCGAAATGGATAGACACAGAGAAGTTTATCTCGTATAGACTTTTTTAAAATAAAAATTTAATTGTTTCTGGAAGCCGGAACCGTGTTTACATGGGCACCAATATTATTCTAATTGAACGAGTTGTATTCTAGATTAATTTATTGGAACACATAGGCTACTAATGTTCATCACTTTCTGAATTTTATGTTCGTGTGAAAACCTTTTTGGTTGACACACGAACATAACTAACAAACAACAATAATATTGTTTTCAATACAACAAAATGTTTGTAACAATAAAATTGTTATATCAATGTATCAATATAAATTGTTATATCAATGTCTATTTATGGCACGGACAGAGAACTCATCAGCAGTTACTTATATTAAAAAAAGGTTTATTTTACTCACAGCTCTTGGCTCAGCGAATTTCTCTTCTTAAATTCTTTAGCAATAAAAGCTAAAATTAAAACAATTTTTAAAAGTTATATAGGTTGCAAATTTGTTTACAAATTACTCTGGAAAAAAGATGTAATCAAGAAAAACAAAAGTTTCAAAACTACTTGAAGTTTCCGATGATTAAATAATTGAAGAGTAATGCGGTAAACGGAAACAAACGCTTTGTTTCCTTGTTTATTTCTTTTTCAGTTAACGAAAACAGAATAAAAATTTATTTTTGTATGAAAAATTTGCTGACATTTCTTTCTATAACTATTATTGGTAAAAAAACTGCCTACGTTTCTGTGCCTAAGTTTGCTTACGCTTATGTAGTTTGAAAAAAGTATTATTAAGAAAGAGTTGACAAACGGGAAAATCTGCTTTAAAAAAGTTTTAACATACAAAATGTTAAAGGTTTAAACAAATTCACAACAAAAATATGAGGGGTAAAATGAAAACACTTAAAAACTTTCGGTGGATTTCACTAATACGGAAAGGAAGTAAATCAAGAAAAATGTAACTCTTGTAAATTAATTAAAATGTCTTTTAGTCCATGGTTTCATCCAAGAAGTAATTATTCACCGTAATTTAAATAAAGTAAAAAAATTTTGACTTAGTTTTTAATCCATAACTTTGTAATAAATAATACGAGTCGTTTAACTGGAAAAGAATCACTATTGATCATTGCGGTATTGCTGTTTCTGATCAGATTAGTTAAATTATACCTGAGAAAAGTGGTTTTCACTTATTTTTCATTAATTATTTTTTAAATTACAATTTTAAGTTTTTGGATCAAAATAAATTACAACTGAATTTTTATAAAATGAATTATTTGAAAAATACTAGTGGCCTTAATCATAGGTGTTATAAAATTGTTATAAGTACAGATAATGAAAGTTGATTTTTGAAACTACTACAATTTGTTGTTTGAACATTGTTCTGTTATCTTAATTTTAATTTTGAGGCAGTTAGTACACTAACACAGAATTTAGTACTAAGTTACTTCACACGTACTGCTCAACAGAAATGGTTCCTTTTACATTATCAAGAGAAAGTTATGTAAGTGTTTCACACTAAGATTAAAAAAAAAGATTATTTTTGTAATTATTATATTGTGTTAAATAAATAATAATTTCTTTGATAGCTTCCTTATCTTCTCATATTAGCAACCCCGTTCCAACACAAAGAAATATCAGCTCTACGCAGGATAGAGGATGACCTGCCCTAGTTCTTTGATGAAAATGAAGCAAGACAGTATTAATAATATACATTATAAACAAGTTATAGATGACACTGCAAACAAAGCCCAATCCTTAATATTTGATGCAAAAGTAAGCAAACTTTTAACCCATCTGCGATTGAAAAGTAGGGGATTATTTTTCTAAACGTATTGCTGATTTTATTTAAATGGAAGAAAACAAATTAAAATCACTCCTTTTTACAAGAATCCACTCTATTTTTTCAGAACAATATTGAATTTTTTTGTATCTATGTAATTTTTAAGTCTTTCCTAATATTGCTGCAAAACATTCTTAAACAGAATAAGTAGATGAGTTTTCTTTATTATAAATGTCATGATCGAAGAAAACCTCGCTATGAGGAAACTTCGTGGATGTAATTTATGTGTTGTCTTGTCTCTTTGAATTACGTTCGTTGGATGTCTTCGTGTTTTGTTGCCGGTGAGTGTCGTTTGAATTATTTAAGAGTGAGATGCCGAGGTGATTCGAGGTTTTTTTGTTATTTGGTACAGTATATTTTGATTTCTTGTTGAACTGTAGCAAGGTTTTTTTTATTAAAAAGGATTCTGTATGCGTACTTATAACCATATTCTGATATTTTATACAAAATTAAACCTTGTTGAATAAAGAGAAATAAGTTTTTAAGTCTTTAAGATTAGGTGACATTCCTAGTGTGTTACATGCAGCAAATCCGGCAATTATTTTCAATTAAATGTGGAAAAAAGGTATGCACATAATTGTGCCCGCCAAGAATAAAGCAATGTCGTCGACATAAAAGTAGGCCAACGGTATTACTGAGTTTCAGTGGGACGAGATTATATTAGACAGTAGCCGGATGAAATAATGCTTGTAAATCGCTCTAGTAGGGGTTTGCACACATCGGATTAATAATATAGAGAATTATGTACCATATAGCTCATCTTATATTGTCCTCTTGAAAAATGTCCTCCACATATTCGAAGCGGTTTAAATTAGGCCAAACGTTCCACTCTTCTCTTTACCGATTACCAACTCTGAATAAAGGACTTGTGTAAACTAAATGGGGAGTATTTTGTCTTTTGTCTTCGCAATCGTTTTGTATGGAGGCTTTACCATCCTTTGTTACCCTCAAACACCTATTTTTATTACTGTACATTTTATTTCATATAGAATTCTCAGTAGTCATATTTGAGTTTGGTATTATCAAGGGTACTCCTATCTCTATCTCCTAATCTCAGATTTAATTTTATATTATACATAATGAGTTGTGTAATTAATAAGTATTACTAATAGCAAGTATCATTTTTTTAAACAAGCTAATACTTTCATATCATACTCTTTGTTTGTAAACGTATTAAATATTAATTTTTTTCTATCAAGAAACTATTTAAAGTAAGTAATATTTGTAGCTTATTATTTTTTTACAATAGACCTAACTATTTTGGACTATTGCCATAATTTTTAACTTAGATTTTTGGTTATTTTGCTGTTGGTGAATTTGATGTTTTATCGTAAGTTTAAACCAGAGCATACAATTGTACCCACTAAACACATTTTATCTAAGATAAAAATTATTAATGACTATGTGTTCAATTTTCTGCCTTATATAAACTAAATTATTTAATAATTCCAAGTACTCATTGATTTTAAGAAGTATAAATATTTATCATTTAATACAAAAACCTATCTGCTACTTTTATAACTTTATTTGTAAAATATTTTATAATTATTTCGTTTTGTCGAAACAAAAATAATTTATTGTCACTGGATGGTGACATTAAGTGGCGAGTTAAAACCTTTAATTTTTGGTGGTCCTGAAAAGGGCCGTTTAAGCGGAGGTCGTCTTGATGGGAAGCGTCGTGGCGGTCGAGGAGCTGGTTGACACGGCGTGTCGTCGTCCAGCGGAGACGTCAACTTCTTCCCTCGCAGTAGTGCGTCGATGGCTGATTCGTCGGGTCCGGTGGGCGTAAGGCTCGGTTGAGGGACCGCTGTGGGCATCGCTCGTGTCAGCGGGTGATGACGGTCCGGTCGACGGCTTACGGTGACGGGTCGGCGAGCGGAAGCATCATCTTCTCTCTTGCGGGGTCGTCGATTAGTCTTCGCTGGAGTCCGGCAGCCGTGTGCCGTGGTGGATGTCTTGTCGATGCTGTCTGGACTGGAATTGAATCTCTCTGTGTCTGGATCGGAATTGAATCTCCCTGTTGAGTGTAGCGCTCTTTATATAGTTGCCGAGAGCGCTGTGGTAGAGGGCGGTTACTGGCTCTGCCTTGATGACAAAGGCCTCTGTCAGTGCGCAGCCGAAAGGTTTGTCGGTACGCCGCCAAAGGGCCTACCGGGTCGACAAGGGCCGGGAGAACTATTGAAGGCCGGCAACACAGTAAATGATTAACTAGAAGAAGTGACGGTGACATTATGTACAATAAAGGGGTCAATTATACCATAAAATGTCATACTAATTTTGTCATGCGGAAAAATCTTAATCGCTTTCCCATCTCATAACTATCTAACAGTGCTATACTATTTCACTGCATCTCAGAGTACTAATGTTTTCTTGATTGAAGTTTATATTGAAACATTTTATTTATTAAAATTTATTGAAGTTATACCTTATGTTAATGACAATTATTTGGGAAAACTAGGACAAGTTAAAAAAATATTTTTTAATTATTAGTTTAAACAATTAAAGTTTAGGTTTTAGCTTTAAGAAGAGTTCAGTTTTAAAAATTAAGATTTGAAGTTTAAAAAGCATTCAACTGAAGTTCTTAACACTTTTTCATAAATCAATAAAATTCGAAAACATTTCATTCTCAAGCAAATTTAACATTTTTAATTTTTAATTTGGATCAATGTAAAAGTTTAATTATTACCAAATGTTTTAATAATAATGAATAGTAAAAAATTGACGTGATGACATGGAAAAAGAACCAGAAGCCCAGCGGATTTTCTTTTGGTTTAAAATGTACATTTTGAGGGATAAATAAATTTGAATAATTTTGTATTACATGATAGCTATAGTACATATACGTCAAGAAATATGTGTTACACTTTAAATAAGAACTTTGTTCTGTCTATACCGTAGACATCATGCAGTTCGAAAGTGTCGTGTTGAGAATCACCGAATGAAAGGGTTCACGTAGTTATTGGGATGTTTATCGTGACAAAGGTTTTTGTCACGAGTTTTAGCAATACATTGAAGAAAAGACATACAAAGATCCTTGTTCAAAATTTGATTGAATAAGGAACTCCTGCAGCAACTACTTTTCTTAGAACATCCAAATAGCCAAATTCGGTAAGTTTGTACTGGGCGGAGCGGACTTTTGTAAACTACCATCTTTTGTCTTAGAGATAGTTAATTTTTAGTTGACCAGGTGGTTAAAATATTTCAAACATTTTTTTTAAATTCGTCGTTTATATTTGATACGATGTTGCCATTTAAATTGTCATTGAAGATAAAACTCAAGGTATTTAATTTATTATGGATAATATGGACCCCCTGTGGGTAGGGGGCAGTAGAATTTACCCACGGTAGCTCCAGATTTGTTGTAAACGGCGACTAAGGAGGCCGAGTGACCGCCGGCATAAGCGATCCAACTCTTGCTAGCCAACAGCTTCGGGTGGATGAGCCAGCAAGAGATAGGGCACTCTTTTGTCCTGGAGTCGGGAAACTGGCTCCGAAGGCGGAGGAACGGTAGAACGCTGTCAACGGCATAAGGATGAGGAAGCAGACTGGACACTCACCTCATTAAAGATCCAAAATGGATATGTCCTCGTAATCAACATGGCTATGCTTGCAGCTAAAATTATTTCCGGAGTAAGTCCCTCAATCGGTTCTCCGGGAGGGACGGTTTCAAGCACAGTAATTGTTGACACTGAGCGTTTGAAGTGCCGAGACGGGATTAGGGTCGGTACGTGAAATGTGAGGACTTTGAGTCAGGCTGGAAAAATCCATAATGCAATAAAGGAAATAGAGAGGATGAGATTGGAGGTTTTGGGCATGAGCGAGGTGCGCTGGCCGAGAAGTGGAGTGATGGACATTGATAACCATAAGGTCTACTATTCTGGATCAACTGAGGGAGGACACGTGAACGGAGTGGGGGTGGTGCTGACACAGAGGATGGCCGAGTGCATGCATAACTTTGTCCCAGTCTCGGAAAGGGTCATGTTAATACAGATAAAAGCGAGACCAGTGGATCTTAACATAGTGCAAGTATACGCCCCGACCGCAGACAAAGAGGACAGAGAGGTGGAAGAGTTGTACGAAGATATAAATAAAATAATAAGACAACTCAAAGCAGAAGATCTCACTATTGTCATGGGGGATTTCTACTCAAAACTTGGAAGAGGTAGAACATCTAATTTTGTGGGTCCGTTTGGTTTGGGAGATAGAAACTCCCGAGGAGATGACTTGGAGAATTTTGCAGAGATGAACCGGCTGGTGGTATTGAACACCTGGTTTAAACAGCCACCTCGCAAGCTATATACCTGGCATGCGCCCAAGGATAAGATAGGGAAGATCATCAGAAATCAGATTGATTACATACTTGTAAGTCAACGTTACAGAAACAGCTGCATTTCCATGAAAACATATCCCGGGGCAGACATAACATCAGATCACGTCCCACTTGTGGGAACATTCAGACTTAAGATGAAAAGAGTCGCATCCAAGAGACCAAAGAGGTACGACTTGAGGAAGCTGAAAGATCCAGTCATACAACAAGCAGTAACTGCAACCCTTAATACTAAGATAGAAGCCGTCAACACTACAAGCAACATCAGTGATAAAATTGCAGAAATCCAAAAAGCAGTAGAGGACGTGAAGGAGGAATATCTACAGGTGGATAGAGGGAGGAGGAAGGCCTGGATGACGAGTGAAATTTTGGATCTCATGGAGGATAGAAGGATGAATAAGGGAAACCCAGAAACATACAAAACTATACAGAGGGTCATACGTAGCAAAATCAGAGAGGCTAAAGAGAAAGAAAAAACAGACATCTGCCATGAAATAGAGGTGTACAAAAATAAACATGATAGTTTTAATTTACATCGAAAAATCAAAGAGATGACAGGAAGATTTCCAAGACAAACAACAACAGGCTCACTAACAATGATGGTCAGCTCATTATTAGCAAAGAGGAGAGGAAATTAGTGTGGGAGAGATACCTCAGAGAGCTGTTTGATGACCAAAGAGCAGACCAAGAGCCAGACGTGGCAGAGACAACAGGGCCAGATATCCTTCAGGCCGAAGTAGAGGAAGCCATAAAATGTATGAGGTCTGGGAAGGCGGCAGGCCCGGATGATTTACAGGCAGAGTTCTTCAAGTTGCTCAACTATGAGAACACGACACTCTTGACGGGTATTTTTAACCAGATATACTCATCGGCCAAAATGCCTGTGGATTGGCTTAGGTCTGAATTTATCACCATACCTAAAAAACCTTGATCTAAAGTGTGTGGGGATTATCGGATCATCAGTCTGATGATCCATTTTCTAAAATTATTCTTGAGAATAATACACAAAAGAATTTACAAGATATGTGAAGAACAAATAGCACTGAACCAGTTTGGTTTCTGAAGAGCAGTGGGCACTAGAGAGGCACTCTTTAGTGTGCAAGTACTTTTCCAAAGATGCAGAGACGTTAACTGCAATGTTTTTGCGTGCCTTATCGATTATCAAAAGGCGTTTGACCGAGTCAGACATGACCAAATGATGGAGATCCTCAAACGAACTGGACTGGATGGGAAGGATGTAAAGGTGATCGCCAACTTATACTGGAATCAATCGGCAGTGCTGAGAGTGGAAGAAGATCATACAGAACAGGTCGAAATACGCCGTGGGGTTAGGCAGGGCTGTATTCTCTCGCCAATACTTTTCAACCTCTATTCAGAGCACATCTTCAAGGAGGACCTGCAGGATATAGAAGAGGGTATCTCAGTAAATGGTGTCAAACTAAATAATCTACGATATGCAGATGACACAATTGTGTTCGCTAATACAATAGAGGGACTGAAAAACTAATGAACAGAATAACAGAAGTGAGCGAGAAATATGGCCTGGACATCAACATCGTCAAAACCAAATTAATGGTAATTAGCAAGGGACTGATGACTGGTGTAAACCTATATATAAAACACGAAAGAATTGAGCGCGTGGAGAGGTATCCATATTTGGGCACTATTATTAGTGAAGCCTGGGATAACGTACAAGAGATCAAGTGCCGTATTGGTAAGGCAAGGAGTGTGTTTCACGCAATGAGTTCGGCGTTTAGGAGTCATGATCTCACTAAGTTGCGGCTCTTACGGTGTTACGTGTTTTCCGTGCTTCTGTATGGAGTGGAGACTTGGACGTTGACGAAGGCAACCACTGCTAAACTTGAAGCCTTCGAACTTTGGTTGTACAGAAGAATGTTGAAGATACCATGGACGGACAGGGTGACCAACACCGAGGTACTGCGCCGAATGAGCAAGAAACCGGAGGTAATAAACATCACAAAGTGTCGCAAGTTGGAATACCTTGGTCATATTATGAGGAACCACGGTAGATATGAACTGTTGCAGCGCATCCTGCAGGGTAGATTGGATGGTGGAAGGCGGCCAGGCCGAAGAAGAATATCCTGGCTTGCTAACCTGAGAGACTGGTATGGACAAAGCTCAGCCCAACTTTTCCGCATTGCAGAGGACAGGACCAAGGTAGCTATGATGGTAGTCAACGTTCGAACCGGACAGGCACGTTAAGAAGAAGAAGATGGATAATTGATCCACCGGGTTGGTCTAGAGGTAAAGTGTCGCTGTGAGTCATCTGCTTAATAGCTGATTTGCGGAGATGAAGGTTCACGGTTGAATCCTAGTACAAGTATTTACACTTTACCTGCCGTTATTCCTTTTTAAGATACCTGCCGTATCTTTTATACTGATGTGAATACTAGACAGTTGTTACAGGTGTACTTTGATGGTTGGGGTTCAATTAACCATACTCTCTCAAGAATGGTCGGCCTGAGTCTGCACAAGACTACACCTCATTAATACGTCATACACATCATCCTCATCTCATTGGGTCATGGGGTTGCTTATTGTTCTAAATTGAACAGATTGCAACATACATACATAAAAAAAAATAGATAATTATTGGATTAATTTTGGTAAAACAAGTTTACGAAGAAATTCAAGTAAATATCTCGTAGACACGTAAGTAAAAGCATCTCATTATTCACAAATTACAAGGGGAGTATTAAACTATCATAAGTAAAACAAACAGAAGAAAATCGATATAAGTGACATTTTCTCTAGAATTAGGCGTTTTACCTTGTCTATTTGAAGCGGAGAATAAAATCTTACCCACCTACGTACATTTTAACCAGATGGTTGGTTTGAAAGTAAATAACACTATCTGTTTACAAAATTTTTCATATAAAAATATACTTTTATTTTTACCCAATCTTTAATTCTCATCACAACCTTATTTATTTATTTTTATACTTCATCGATAGAACCGATTAGTGTACTTTCTTCTTTTCGTTTAAATTTTGAAATTATCAAGCTAATACAAAAAAAAATCTTACTTAAATTTGGTTCAATAATTATATAATTAAAACTGCGACGCATTCAATTACAATAATTTCGTATTTACAAGATATGTTCCGAATTTCCAAACTCTAATCTGAAATCAAGTGTAAATTTTCTAAACTAGTAACTTCAATGCAAGACTTAGCTTTCTATGTGTTCTGGAGTGTACTGTAAACAGGAACAGAGAATAAATTGTATTCAAAAATAATACTGTTAGTGAACATCACTAGAAAATACATTCATATATTCTCAAAAGAAAATTAAATATTCTTTTGGTTGTGAAATTGAAAATCGGTTTTCAAAATAATTGATTTTTAGGAATCAGAAAATATTTTTTTGCTGAAACAAAAGAGCTTACTCAACGCAAATTTAAAGTAGGCCGAGGTATTTAAGAGGTCTGGTAATAAACCAAATTAGAAGTTCCCAATGTTTACAAATGTTTTCAAATAAATAATTATGTTAAAACATTTGCAACCTAAGATTATGAATTTTTATCGGTGAAGAAAATAAATATATTTTCTTTAAAATTGTTCAGTTAATTTTTATGTACTAAAGCAATAAAAAACAATAGGCTGTATTAAATATGTTCTTGAAAATTAAGTTTCTTCTACGACAAAATATTGCAGGAAACTTACTTTATTGGACTAATAATTAAATTAATTTTAATGCCGTGTATGATTTTATATTTCCTGTGTTGTGTGAGTTTAATTATTTTATTTTGTTTTTCTTTAATTTTGACGTCTCAAAATATCCCTACTTTGGAGTCGTTCCAGTCTTTGTTTAGGGGCAGTTGGTAAATCTGGTGTGTCTAGGTTAACGATGAGCTGGTTCGGATTATTGTGTAATTTCTTTTTAAATCGTGTGTATGTGCGTAGGATCGTTGATGTATGGGACGTTTAAGTCTGTGTGGAGTGTATCGTTCGTTACGTAAAACGGAGCACTATTTATTTGTCTTAACAGTTTTGACTGAAAGTGTTGTATTTTCAAAATGACGGATGGTTTGGCACAAAAGTAAATTTGGCTGCTGTACGTCCAAACGGGTCTAAAGTAATACTTATAACTAGTAGTTTAAGATGAAGTAGGAGTTTAGAAGATTTGGAAATCAACGAATGCAGCTGTCGTTTACTTCTAGCGTCCAAAGTTTTCCGCTTTTCGTTAGCATGTTGGCTCCACAAAAATTGGAAAAATTCAAAATAACAATGTTTCATTACAGAAATGAACAAAACTATCAATGCACAATAATTGGGATTTTAAAATAAATTACTAACTTAATATTTTTATACATGGGTTTACGCATTACGCATTAATCAACACTTTCTTGTAGATTAATAACTTGTTAACGACGTTGTGAGTAAATACATTTACCTTTCAGCGTTGAAAGGAATATTATAATTCTCAGGAAATGTAGTTAGTATGAACTCTATCTAAATATGAAATAACAGAACCGTCTTAAAGCATTAAACTTGCACGTATTCAGCGTATGTGTTATTAGAAGATGTTTGATCAAAAGAGAATCAAGTCAGTGTTGAAAATGTGCCATCTACCTTACGTTACACTTCTATTCTACAAAAAGGCATCTTAATGAACTTGTTAGTATCACCACTAATTAAAGTATTCTTGATATCATTGAATTTTAATTTGTGTAATTAAATTTATAAATTTAATTATATCTTGATGTCATGGATCTACTTTTTGTACGTTACCTGCACATCTCCACATTCTCCTTAGCTTATGTTTTCTTTTATAGTAAAATTTAATCATAAATAATCTGTGAAAAACATTATTTCTGTAGAAAATTATCTGTTAGAAACCTCAGCTAACGTTATTGTTTGATTTTCTTATCGTAAATATGTTTGCTATGTAATTCATTTCGCAACAAATGAAGCATAATACCCGGTAGCTAACTGAAATGTCTATAACTACTAACTTCACATGTGCCGTTTATGTAAGCTAACAGACATGCAGATGAAACTTATATCCATGCTGCAAAGAAAAATATCTTAACGTTTTATTTTTATCCATATCTAAATTAAATAGATTTGCAACTAAAAACGGAAAAGAATCGTTCGGATATTTAGTCACATATTAATGTTTTAATTATAAATAACATCAGTACACATCATAGTGTTGCTTTTAATATGTAAACTGTTGTTTCTGCTGTGGGATTCTCAAAATTATAATATGTTACATATTTATAGACACCTAGGCTTATTTTTGTTTAGGCTATTTTATTTAAATTTATTTATAGTCTGTTAATAAAATAACAATTAGCAAATTTGAAACTAAATTGTAAAATTATCCATTTGTGCAGTTTTTGGTGCTGACACCGCTGTAGAACCCGCATTAGTTCCATTGGGGAAGGTCTTTTGGCCGTTAACGCTTGAGAGTTCTCCGCAGATTACTTGGTATATGCTGCGAATTCTTCTGCTTGTTTATGTTAGAAAATAGATTGAATAAAAAATTAATATAAAGATCTTATGCCTAGGTATGTGATGTATGGTAAAATTAAGCCGTTGCAGAATATCCTGTTAGTGACATCATAGGGATTAAGTAGCCTACTTGTTAGATAAGTACAGTGCAGTACGTATGGTAGAAAAATAAGTGTTATTGTACTTAACATCTATAGTTATTAAAATATTTAAAAAAATTTGCCGAATTACTGGTCCAATTGCTGTTTCCTAATATTAATGAATTTGTATTAATTTTTTTATTCTGAATACAATGTTTTTTTGAAATGGCTGAATTAATGAGCGGTTACGGAGTTAGCTGGGGTTCGGAAGTTTACTTATAACTCAAAATTTAAAATATGCTAAAAGTCTGAAATTTCGGATATACAATAACAACACAAGTTTATATTCCGGCGAAATTACAATTAAATCGGTCGAGCGTTGTTGGAGTTATAAGCCTCTAAATGCATCCGATCTGTTGCAGCACCAAAAAACCAGCTCTTTTTTATTCTCATCTGATATCGCAATATAAACCCTTCAGTAGGTGCGTGGGGGTCTAGGTGATTCCAATGTTCATAGTTTTTTTCATTTTCTGACTTAATAAAATTAGTTAACAACTTGCGGCTCTTAGTATCTTCCTAAACTGTACTGGCAACACTGCGTAATATAATTAAAAATTTTATAAAAGGTTTTGTTTTGACTACAGTCAAGATTTATAGTGTCGGGAGTTCATTCGACCCCACGCGCCTACTACCGTTACAAAATATTATCAGTCAATTCGGTTTAATATTCAATTTTGAGCTTTTCTATGTGTGAGTGAGAGAGTTGCCGTGGTTTTTTTTCTGTTCATTAAAGTGTGTTAGATTGTACACATAATATCAATCAAGTTAATTCGTGAAATATTTTTCGAGTATTGGAACATTTTTTATGATACGCGTTTCATTGTTTTTCTGTCGTAACAAACCTACACAGGCTAAAAATTACAAATTACAGAGGTCTAAATAGGTTACCAATTGAAATATGTCACATAATTCTGAAGAGCAAAAAGCCGAACGAATTCGGCAACTTCTTCCTGAAGAAATTTCATCTGAATCAAAAGAGGAATGTGACGAATCAGACCATAAAGAGGGAAATCACGTTAGCGATTCTAATGATGATTCAGCTTCTGAATGCGAAATTAAATCGGAAGAAGAAGAAGAGGAAAAAGAAAGTTCCAATAGATTTTCTTTGTAAAAGACAAAACACGTCGGAGGAGAGAACCAGCTACTCCAAGTGCCGTAAGAAATCCGTCTGTGAACCTCGTTCGTTTTCCTGGACCGATTCATAAGGCAAAAAATGCAAAAACCACGCTTAAATAAAAAACACACGATTGAAAAATAAAAAAAGAATAAAATCAGTACACAATAAAATATAGTATAAAGCATTTTGTACTAAAATGCTTGGTTATGTTATGACATGCTAAGATTTTAGAAAAAAACATGTTCATGTAGAAACATTTTTGCTTTAATACGTTTATTTACGATTTGTATTTACGGTGGGGTTCAAGTAAACCCCCACGTGCCTACTTACGTGAAAGATTAGAGCGAGCCTACTTAAGGGTTAAAAAACGCTAAAAAAATAAACTAACATAGCCGCCTCCGTATCGTAGTGGTAGTGTGTTGGCCTACCACGCAAAGGTCCCGGTTTCGATTCGCGGCTAGGGTCTGGAAATTATAACAAGTCACAACCCAACGTTCCATAACCCATTGTAGTCGCTAATGACCAAGCTGTTGATGCGACTTTAAATAAATAAATGAACTAACATGTAACAACGCAGATTGAAATCAGCTAAGTTATGGTGTATAATACGTTAAAATTTAATAAGCGGTTTTGAAGAAACAAGGTTCCAAACTCGGGTATCTATAATAAAGAAATCGGCAGTAGTATATTGTTGTGTATTGGCTGAATACGTTTTGGTTTGTGTAGGTTTAGCAGAATCCCAAAATTTTGTACTCTTTCATTCCATATGTCTTTTGACTATTATGTAGGTATAACCGTAACTTATTCTGTAAAGATATTTTTGAATGTCTGTCCAACAAAATTTTCAAAAAAGCACGTTTTGAATTTGTGTCATGTTTTTCGACGTCTATACGACATAGAATACTTGTGCGTAAAACGTAGATGTATTTAAAAATGTTAGTATATCCATATTATCAAAACGTTAACGGTCTTATTGCAGATGTGAAATCTCGAATGCTTTGTTTTTGTATTTTGTGTAATTAGTTAGTACATGTTTTAAATTAGTTATTGTTTCATTGTTTCATGCTACAATATTTAAAAATTGTTAATTAGTCAATAAGATGAAAATAAAATTGATAACTTGTGAAAATTATACCTTTGTGAAGAAAATAAGACATTTTGATTTAATTAATTAGAAATATATTAATTAGTAATAAGGCTGTCCTGGTCATGCTTTTTACACAGTTTCCCTTGCCTACTCCAAGCGAGTGCCTGGTCAGCCCTCTTCTTGCGTTCAGTGCCCTTCCCTATTCCTAGTCCAAATTTTGACGTTTTGTGAAAATTTTACATTATTTTACGTAACAATAAAATTAATTTATTCATTAAGCTTTAATAAATTCGGTTTGGTGAATCTTTAAAGTGTTACTTTAAAAAAATAATTACTAATGGTATTTTAATGTATCCGTTTAAGAAAATTTTAAAAATTATCAATATTTTTGTAATATATTAGAGTGTACTACAATATTTTTCACTCTTTGCATTAATTTTAAGTAAAAGTAGGGACTTTTTAATACTATAAGAGTGGCTAGCTTTAATTTGTTCGTTTTCCATTAAACTAAAAGTATCTTAAAATGTATCATAACATTTATCATATAGTCTACTATCTTCTCCCTGTAGTATAAACAAGTAGATTAATAGTGAAAGGAAATCTTATATTCTATCACCATTACCTCGTCGAGGCACAAGACGAAGTCTCAAGTTGAAACAGGAGAATGGGTATAAAATGAAAGGTCTGCGGATAGGACGGAGAAGGTAATTAAAGTTCTGTCAATTTCCTCCGCAGTTTATAGACTAGGACAAAATAGAGTGAGAAAGATGAAAGCTTAAGTCTACGGAAGGTTATCGGGATGGAGAGGGAAGGGCTTACGTTACAAGAGCCAACAAGTAGCGTTCCAGAAGAGGAGATCGTTAAGTGCCACAGCCTTAGGAATAAAATACACAAACACCTGAACAATAGTTTACTCTAGGAAAGATGATACTGTCGTCGATCACAAAATATTTTTGACTCAGTATAGTCCGATAATTTTTTAACAAATTCAACAGAAAATGAATTTTTATATAAAATTATAATTTGTCTCTAAAATCATAAAATTAGTTATAAGACTATTATACTACTGTGATATTCGTAAGTCCTCTGAGCTCTAACAGTTGCCTCTGGTGCATGACAAACAACCGCACCCTCAGCGATCCAACAATTAAATACGAAATTTCAAAAATTAGTTTACCGTAGACTATGATATACGGTTTGAATCCCACCATAACTATTTAGCTATCAACTTACTGGCCATCGGGGGTACAAATTACAAAGACCAAAATTATTGGGGTCTATTTTTGGCCTTCTATTATTTCTTATATTTATTAATGATCGTCCATTTTCCTTATCAAATTTCGTTACTGTATTGTTCACTGATGACACAACCATTGTAGTATCAGCCAAAAATACACGAGCAGTTGACACTGCAACTAATAACGTGTTAAACAGAATGTATAAATGGTTCTCTTGTAATAAATTAATATTAAATATAGGCAAAACTAACTACATTCAATTTGTTTGTATTCCAAATTTAGTAACTCCAGTATCAAATATCTATTTAAACGGAAATATTTAAAAAAAAGTTACGGACACCAAGTGTCTAGGCGTCTACATAGATGAGAACCTAACCTGGAAATCTCATATATCTTACCTATTGAACCGTCTTTGCGCATTGTGTTTTATTTTGCGAAATCTCCAGAAAATCTTGTCGGAAGAAGATATGATAATTAGCCTACTTATTTTGCGTTTTTCCACTCTGTACTCAGCTATGGACAAACGCAGTGGGGCAACTCAACCGAACACTTTAATATTTTTTGCATTCAAAAATACGCAGTTAGAATTACTGCAAACATTTCAAGGCATTATTCTTGCAAAGGATTGTTTGTTAAATACAATATTCTCCCCTTACCGACTCTTTATATATATGAAATTTTAAAATTCGCAAAAGGAACACTGTGTTATTTAAAAAAAATAAGTACAATCATAATTATGCAACTCGACACAATGATGACTTCAGAATTGAAAAACATATAACTTAAAAGTTCTCTAAAGGAATTCATTACAACTCCATTCGGTTTTTTAACAGATTACTTATCTAAAATAAGACTCCTTAATTTAAAAAACTTTGATCGGGAAGTAAAACGTTTTTTAACAAAACATGCATTTTATTCTAATCAGGTGTTCTTAAATTATCTAACAAGGAATGCTCTTTAAATGTAATATGTGTAGAATTTGTAATTATGAAACATTGTTAGTATAAATGAATAACTTAGAATTTCACTGTACAATTTAAGTTGTAATTTAATGAACAAATTATCTTTTTTAGTGAACACTTAATTGTTAACAAAAATTGCTTGGTAAAATAGATTTAAAAGTACGTATTTGACGATGTCTATTCCTTTTTGGTCACTGACAAATAAAGATTTTGTTATTTATTTAAAACAGTCATCCAACAGACTTATTTATTGTTCTTCTTCAGTCCTTATCCGTTCCGAATGTTGGCGTTCATCAAAGCTATTTGCTCAGTTAAGTAAAATGCCTTATTTTACGTTTTCTTAACTAAAAAATTATTTATTCGGTAAAGTATGTAATCACTTCTTGCCTCCAGGTAAAAACCTATCCCCTTTGGCAAGTTTGGCGAAGGATCAAGAAATAAAACTATTTAGAACGTTGTGGTGGCATATAAATAAAATACAAGAAATCCAGAAAAATAACAAAGTATTTAATAAATATATTAATAATTACCAAATTAACATCAATAACAATAAGAATATTTAGTACCTTTTAAAAATTATGCATTCAATAAACCCTTAAAAGGAAATTTTGAATAGGTCTAAAGAAAAACTTGAATTGTATATGTAAATGTATAAACTTTTAAATAATTTACAGTTAATTTTGGATCCAAATTTAAATAAAGAAAATAATTTTAACTAACGTTAGTAAAAATAGAAATTAAGTTTCATAATCTTTAAATTTTTAAGAAGCTGCATAATGTTGCATTGAAAAGTTACATCATAATAAATATAATTTTGATCATTTAAATAATTAAATAGAGATATCACAAATTAGTTCTATTTCTGGATAAAAAAAATTAATTTGTTTATTTCTTTTACCAAAAGACTGATCAAATAGACATAATGCAATTTACAAAATAATAAAGGTAGTGTAATTTATTCATGTACCAACTTTAAGAGAATTACTTTACATATTTAAAGAAAATAAAAAATAAGTTTTCCAGAAGGTTAGATTTAAATATACTCATGTTTTAAGAAAATTTAAATTCACTTTCAGATAATTTCAAAAAAGTATCAATGAATAAAGGTTCACACAAGTTAAAACTAAATTAAACTGGCAGAAAATTGTTTTCCAAAATCTTCATCACGAACAAGAGTAAATAATCATAAATAAAATAATGTCATCTGCATACCAGCACGGTGAGATCAATAAAATAAACCACTTAACCTTATATGCTTATCACTTTGGGTTTTAGTAATCTTGCATAATTATGAGGAAACTATATTTTCACAGCATGATGTGAACCGGTGTTGATACAGGAAAAATTTAGTATGTTGAAGAATACATAAAGGCACATTTTCTCTTATTATCGCAAATTACATATTGTATCGGTGTAGTTGAAATGTTTTACTGATCCAAAGTCATGTTAGATGTATTTAGTTACATTATACTAGAAGTGGCACTGGAACTAGGACCCTACAATGAGAAAAATCCAAAATAGTCTTAAAAACCAATTACATAATGAAATGATTATAAAACAAAATTAACAATAGCTACTATGAAACAATATAATACAAAATTTAGTTAAAAAAAAATATCCAATAGTAATACAAATGTATCATTA
The DNA here is from genome assembly GCA_035578175.1 of Catonia carolina. Taxonomy (NCBI): domain Eukaryota; kingdom Metazoa; phylum Arthropoda; class Insecta; order Hemiptera; family Achilidae; genus Catonia; species Catonia carolina. Next base: position 100,780,783 of record JAQMRL010000001.1, on the reverse strand, counting down.
GTGAATTTTCAGAACTCAGATTAACAATTTATATTAGTTAAAATTAATTAATAAGCAAGTTCGTTAGTTACAGCCGAAATGCTTAAATCAAAAGTTTAATGTTACAAAATATTATTTTTTTTTAATTTTGAAAACAATTCAATACGAATTCGTGGCAATAAAAATAAAAATATCACAAAAATCCAATAAGGAAAGTAATGTTTAAAATATGTACCTTACTTGCCACACCTAGTTTTATTTTTAACGAAAATAACTCAGCTACAACGAGTTCATCGCATTCACTACAACAAAATAAATTAATAGCAGATCTTACCATAGAATGGGCGAAGAAAACAACAGATCAAGCCATATTAAAATAAATTATCCGGCAAAAACTATAAAAATAATTACGGAGAAAAATAAAAGAACAGCAATGGCCGCCACATTTTACAAGAAGAGAACGGTACAGTGCACGAAACAGCTGAGCACAGACAACCGGCTCCCCCCACTAAACCGAACCAGAACCGATACACACAACGTAGTGCATTGAACTAACACAAGATGGCAGAAGCCTACAGCGCAGTAGATGAATTACAGAAAGAAGGCAACTATGTAATATTGCTTACAAATGTTACAAGTAAAATTCTTACTTGTGTATTTCAAAATTTTTCTTCATTATTATACAAATAGTAATTGATTTTTTAATATAAAGCTACTTCCGCCAGGAGATACCTTTACTTTTCTTAAAAATACCTATTGTAGTCATTGTTTTTAAAAATAGCAGATTGTAGATAATTCAATGAATAAGATAACATGTCGTTTTATCAAAAAGATAACCATTGTCTTGTGTCACCCATTTCAGTTAAATGACAAAATTTTTGGAGTATGTTTTGTCGTATTAGTATGTTTAACAAATTGTGGAAGAAATGGAACGGCGGACATACTTCCGACATCATTTTGCATATTGCAATTATGAGACCAAGTAGATGATCTTTTCCTGTCGTTTTCGCGTGTAGTTTAAAGAAATATCGCCTAATAAATTTAAAACTTTATTAATTAGCCTTGAATTTCGTTCGAAATGTCAGTACAGTTGTTTTAATTTAAGGTTGAGTTGTTTATGTTATGTTAGTATATTTTAGCTTCCAGTTTTAAATGTCTTGTCAACTTATAGCCCGAAGAACTTATCAATTTGCGGAATTTGTGTGTTTCTAAAAAAATACATACTGGGAATGTACGTAGTTTTAATGTGAATGTGATATGTGGAGTTTTTGTTTCACAGATTCTTTTGCTATTCTTTTCACCATTCTTGTACCTTACCGAGATTTTGAGACTTTGCACAAGGTTTTTTATAAATTGCCATTATCGGTAAAAGTTGCAATCATTGCGTTTTCAGTAACTGGTATATTTTTCTCTTGATTGGTGCGAGAACTTCCATGTGACTTTCCTGTTGCTTATATTTTTATTTTTGAAGTTTTAAATTTTACGAAATAGTACTAATTAATCATGTAAGTTTTAACCATATGAATTTTTTTTTGGCTCCAACATTATTTTTTATTTACAACTGTACAATTTTTAAAGCACATCTAGTAAATGAGATGATGAATGTTGAGGAATGGCGTGAATGTGAATCGATCCAGTGACCGATTTCGGCGTGAAAATATAAATAATGAATGCAAAATCTTCAATTTAAGTCTCAAATTATGTCAAAGGCTTTATGAAGTTTAATAAATTTTCAGGAAGGCTGCACAAAAGAATTCATTTCATTGTAAATACTTTTTGATACCTACTGAATATTGTAAATAAAAGTAATTCGTTAATAATTAAAAATAGGAACAGAGTCAAGACTGTATGAGTCATCATCTCTCAACGGTACGATTTCGAAAGCGAGACTGTTACGTTTGTGTAATGTCAGATAATATAAAATTTTGGAAAGATAATATCCTTATAAACAGAGTAGATGGCCGGTCAATTTGGAAATTTATGCGTTGCGAAAGTTTTCCTGAATGCCTATTTTTGAGTGTATGACTAAGTTTCTTTGCGAGCCATTTTATAAAATTTAACTTATTATGAATATTATATAGTTTCATTTTTCATTCCAAAGGAAACGAAGAATTGATTGATCTACTTTTGGATGTAAATTGACAAAGGAATAGCAATTATGACGCGCTCTCTCTTTCCTTATCTCTCATTACCCCTCTCTATAGAATTCAAAATCCTTAAAAGGCATTTGACGGCTCGTTCAATGCAGGCAGATTAGTACTAGAGGAGGCAGGCAGAAAACTGACGTTAACTTACTCTTCGTAATACTGTACCCACGTATCCAATAAAAATTATACTCGTAGTGTGGATAAAACCAGTGGTTCTCTGTTATTATTTACAACTGTTATAATTAGGTATACCATAATTATTACAAAAAGGTAATTACGTTTCTATTTAAAAAATATTTAACCGTATTTCTCAGTAGTTTTACATATACAAATTCAAAACCAATTTAAACAATATTTAATTTCCTTATAAACATATTATACAGTGATATTGTTTTAAATTATTTTACCGAATTATTAATCGATTTGTTAGTGCCAAGTTATTTTAAATAAAGTTTAATTGTTCATACCAGCTCTTACAGTTTTCAATTGGTAATGTTTGGGCATGTCGAAAACATTAGAAAGGGCAGCTAATCCTTCAAGTCAATAACTCTATTATTTGTACTTTTATATTTGTTAGTTTAATTTCCTGTTATGAGATACTAAATAAGGAAAACATTTTCTATTTATTTACTTTATTTTTTTAATTTAATACAAAATATATTTTAGGCCTATATGAGTACACTATTTACTTAGGTACTCTGTGTACCTAATATATAAACTTAAAAGACTCTTCAGCCAATAGTTCCTATTGATATCGTCAGTATTGTATGTGAATTAATTACTAATCTGTTTACTTATTTTATTGTATATCATAAAACTACTGTACTCATCAATCAAATTATTGATTAGTACTGTACTGTTGATGGATATTTTGTGTAAAAATATATATTTGTTTAAAAAAATGTCTTATGCAACATTGCTCTTAAAATAATCGTAATTCTACTTAGCTGCGGTTAAACTTTTTCCTTTCTAACAGGCAAATACACAACTAAATATTTTTTAAAATAGGATTAAGGTCGGTGCTCTCGCCTACCGATTCATTTAAAATTATTCATATACAAATCAGTACTCCGTCCTTTATGGATTTACAGCTGTCAAATTTTCGGTTAAGCTAAACCTGCCGTTGCCAACTAACTAAATTGTATGTAAATTAAATGTCTACACATTGGTCCCGGAATAAATAAAAACCGTAACGTTAAAAATATTTTAAAAAGCCTCTCTTTACCTGTAGGCTAAGTGAAGTGAATACATTCTCTTTCGCCTATAGATATTTTTTCAAAAAAGCCATCAAACGAAAACCGACTAAAATACAACCTCAATTTAAGAAAATTACCTCAAAACTCACAAACATTTCATATTAGACGTTGTTGGGAAAATATGTTAAAAGCGTAATCAATTATCATTATAATAATTATAATGAACAAAGTTTTACTGCTAAATTTTGTTTTCAATGATGTTATTTTGTAAATTCACAATATTGTAAATAAATTTTCCAAAAACTGATATTTTATGTTTGTATAATATCAATTTTATTGTTGTTTCGTTCCCATGATAAATATTCTTAATTAATATAATTAGAAAGCTACAGTTTTCGAAATGAAATGTATAGGTTGGTTTTTTATGTTGTTACATAAGCAGTGCTACATAAGCCTTGGCTTATGGGTGTAGGTATGAGGTGATACACTGGTAAAGAAATGTCAGACCTGGCCAGGAATCGAACCCAGGATCAATTAAAGCCAGTTGTGCTGACCACTAACTCAACAGACCGACGATACCTTGAACAAGGTTTTTAGAAGCTACGTTTCAGGTTTTGGTTTATATCATTTTTACTGACATCGCTATTGTAAGTTTGCGTAGCTTTTATTAATTCGAGCTTGATAAATTATTGGATCCCTGTAATGTGACCTGCATTGCGTCCGTTGTTACAAAATTCTACTACTAATTTAAATTCTTTTGAGAAAATTTTATTAAGGTTGCTTACCGTAGAACAAAATGAGAAATAAAGTGAAACAACAATAAAAAATCAAATAACAAAAGATCTTTTCCAAACACGCATCCATGTTTATTCAACAACAAAAACAAGCAAACAGAGAGTTTTGTGATAAAGAAAACTTTTTAAATAACTCTAAAAATATTTTATTTTACTACTTTTAAAACACCGAAGTTGCGTAAAATAAAACAATGCGTATCCATTTTATATGCGTTTGAATAGCCTAATAGGGCAGTCGCTTTTAAATCCGTTTGAATTATTTTATCCGTATGAAAAAGGAAAAAATAAATTTGTTTGAATAACCTACAATCATTGTACCAACAAAATAACTCGATTTAAAAAATTTGACAACTCACACTCTGAAAACAAATTTTAATATTAACGTATATTAGAGTCCTATTTTATTCTTAAAAATCTCTGACGTGAATAATCCGACAATAACATATATTCTGAATTTTACAATATAACACTTGAAACTGAAAGCTCATTAAATCAGATGTTTGCATCACTCTGATTGCGGTTGTATTTTATTTGATAGAGCGACAGTGGACTGTAGTGCGGTAACATAAATTAATTATAATATATGCGAAATAAAATTTAATGAAATCTTGACTTACCCCTTTTTCCACGACAAGGAAAAATAAAATAAAAGGAATACCACCTGCGCAGGGATAAGGTACAAGGTTTCCAAATTGCGGTGTTCCGAACTCCCGTGTTATAAAAACAGCGGTCATATGCGGTTAACGAGACAGCGGTAACAAAAAAGCGACGCGCACTGTACGATGGTCACTCATCGACTGTGTCGAGTTATCTGCTACCTATATTTACTACCGATAGCGGCGATAACAAAAATAATTTAATTATCGGGCCTAAACATCCTCCCCGCCCCTGAAACGACAGTTTCTGAACCCCAAAAAATAAATAAGGAAAAGAAAGGAGACATCTTCACTTCAGCGGGGGCTGTCACTGAAGACTTGCGAAGGCGAGGTGGCCCACGGAAAAAAGGGAAAAAGAAAGGATAATTAAGAAAAATAGCGTAAAAAATATATGGAAAAAAGTAAAATAGAAAAATCTAAAGGCGTAGTTTCCGTGTAAAAACCTCTACACACAGATTATTTACAAACGCAATAAAAAATAAATAAAAATTACAGAAAAGATATCGAAAATCATATTGCGAAAATAGAATAGAATAAACTAAAATAAAAGATACCTTGAATAAATAATTAAAAGAGAATCGAAATATTACTGGGTCGGCAACGGACAAATTTTAGTCACCGACCGCGTAAGTACTCCTGTTCGAGTGCGAACTTTCACGACTCGAATAATTCCGTCCGGACCAGGAATAACTTCTTGAATTACTCCAAGTGGCCACTGAAGAGGCGGACAATTATCAGTTTTAATGATGACGATTAAACCGGCCTCCACAGGTTTAGCGGGAGAGTTCCATTTTTGTCTTACTTGCAGGTTGTGAAGATACTCCACGTTCCATCTCTTCCAGAATTCTTGGATCAACCGGTCTAAAAGCTGATATCTAGTAAGATGATTCAGTGGTTCATCCAGTAGGTTGCAAGTAGGCAGTCCTTGTAGAGGTTGTTGCACTAAAAAATGAGCTGGAGTAAGAGCTGAAGGGTCGCTTGGATCCGAGCTTAAGCAATAAAGCGGGCGAGAATTGAGAATAGCTTCTATTTGTGAAAAAACGGTGGAAAGCTCTTCAAACGTTAAAATTTGTTGACCAATTACTCTATAAAGATGGCTCTTCACAGACTTTACATTGGACTCCCACAAACCGCCAAAATGCGGAGCATAAGGTGGGTTAAGCTTCCATTCAATTTGGTTCTCGGCTAGCTCTGACCCCAATGCATGGACGTAAGCGTCTGATTTTATTAATTCGTATACTTCTTTCAACTGAGTTCTGGCTCCAATGAATTTTGTTCCACAGTCAGAATAAAGCGTCTTGCATGGCCCGCGGCGAGATATAAACCTTTTAAAGGCAGAAAGGAACGTCTGAGTTGACAAATCAGATGCTAATTCTAAATGTACTGCTTTGACAGTTAAGCAGATGAATAAGCACAAGTAAGCCTTTTGAGGGCGAGCGCCCCTGCGTCTTGTCCAGGACACCCAGAATGGTCCAGCGTAGTCCACACCGGTGTGCAAAAATGCCTTACTTGGCTTCACTCTTGCAGAGGGTAGGCTTCCCATTAGAGGAAATACGGGTTTTGGTCGAAGTTTAAAGCAAATATTGCAAGAACGGATCAAGTTTCGAATTATGCTTCTTCCACCTAAGATCCAATATTTCTGGCGTAGTAGCGATAACACGAGCGTCGGCCCTGTATGGAAATGCCTTTGATGACAATGATTTATGATGAGATTCGTGAAGTTATCTCGTTTTGGAAGAAGTATAGAATGTTTTTGCTCGTAGCTTATTTCCGAGTTAATTAACCGTCCACCAACACGTAGAACACCTTCTGACAAGAACGGATTGAGCTTCCTAATTTCCGAAGAGCAGCCCTTTCCTTCAATAAGCGATTGTATTTCCGAGGCAAAATGTTCCTTTTGTACTTCTCTGACTATAAGTAATTCGGCGGCGGCTAAATCAGATGCGGATATGAGACCATCAACGCAAGGAAGTCGTTTTAAGAACCGCAAAACGTAAACAGTGGCTCTGAGCAATTTATTGTAGGACGAGCATTTGTCTATTAAGTCTCGAAGCGGGTAATCTGCTGACTCCGTAGCAATCAAAACACGTTGTTCATCGACGAATTCTTTTGACGAACTGATCGGATACTTAGGCCAGAGAGAATAATCTTCTTCTAGCCAGCTTGGGCCTCGAAACCATAGCTGATGGTCAACCAAATTATTTGGCAGTAGGCCGCGAGAGAGACAATCGGCCGGATTTTGCTCTCCATTTATGTGAAACCAAGCTGAAGATTGTAGATTTTCTTGTATATATGATACACGGTTAGCGACAAAGGTTTTCCACCTCGATGCAGGGCTATTGATCCATTGAAGCACTATCATTGAATCCGAGAATGCGAATATATTCTTGAACTTAAATTGAATTTCACATGCTTTGGACACAAATGAAATCAATCGAGCAAGCATAACTGCTGAGCATAGCTCTAGCCGCGGAATTGTATTTATTTTCATAGGTGCAACACGAGATTTTGCACATAAGAGATTAATTTTGAATGTATTATCTGGTTGCTGAGCTCTAATGTAAACTACAGCACCATAGCCCTTTTCAGACGCGTCGCAGAAACCGATAAGATCTGCTGTGTGTCCTTCAGAAATAGCGACATGGCGAGAAATTTTTAATTTTAATAGTACTGGCAGTTGCGATTGAAAGTTGGTCCAAGTCTCCACGATTTGTTTTGGAGGGCTTTCATCCCAGTCTATTTTTAATGACCATAATGTTTTTATTAAACATTTTGCTAGCAGCGTTGCGGGAGCTAGAAATCCCAAAGGATCAAATATCCTAGCTATTGACGACAAAATGTTGCGTTTTGTACAAATTTTATTTTCAGAGCATATCTTGAAACTAAAACAATCCGATGATGCGATCCACTGCAAACCCAAAATTTTTCTTGTGTCATCATTTTGGAAATTTTTAGAATTCAGAAGTTGATCTTCAATTGGAATTACAGAAACTAAATCAGAGGAATTGCTTGACCATTTGACCATTTCGAACCCACCAGCCTTAAACAATTTTCGTAAGTGATGGTATAGCGTCTGAGCCTCTTGGAGGTTCTTTATACTGGTGACCAGATCATCCATATAGATGGAATTATTTATTGCGGCAACAGCTTCAGGATATTTGGATGCTTCATCTACGCCTAATTGCCGAGTGACTCGAATCGCGAGAAATGGAGCTGGCTTGACACCAAAAGTCACAGTATTTAGTGTCCACGCGCGCACTTCTTCATCTGGGGAAAATCTCCATAAAATCTTCTGAAATTTTCGATGTTCGGAATTGACTTCAATCTGCCGATACATCTGTTTCACGTCTGCAGTAACTGCAATCGGATATAAGCGGAATCTAACAAGAATTTCTATTAAGTCACAATGTAATTTAGGTCCTGTATAAAGAAGATCATTAAGCGAACGATTATTTGAAGCCTTAGCGCTTGCATCGAAAACTACTCGAAGACGTGTGGTTGCACTGTCCGGTTTTATTACGCAATGATGTGGCAGATAATAACTGTCGTTAGTAAAAGTTGACAGAGACATGTGACCTTGTTCGATGTAGTCTTTCATGAAGGCATGATATTCTATCTTCATGTCTTGATTGGCTTTAAGTCGTCTTTCTAAAGATGAGAAGCGTTTTTCGCAGACAGGTAGTGAATCTCCGAGAGTGGAAGGATTTTCTTTACGGCAGCAAACGGCAGCGAAACAGAATAGCGACCAGTCGGTAGTCTCTGGTGGGTGTCGATGAAATGTTTTTCACATATCTCGTCTCCTTTGTCCAAAAAAGTGGGTTGCGGGATTTCTTCTAGACTCCAAAATTTCTTCATTAAATCATCCAGTGAAGTCTTAGTAGTAGACATGTAGACTTGATTTTCAGAACGATTACTGTGCGAATGATCCGATACAGTTCTTCCCATAAGAATGTAACCGAAAAGCGTATCTAAAGCGACTGGAGTCCCGGGAGGTCCCGTTATTTTATGTGATTTTATTATACGCGAAAATATTTCCGATCCCAACAGAATGTCTATCTGACTGGGAATATTACACGTATCATCAGCGAGCTGAATATTTTTTAAGTGCGATAATGACTCCAATGAAAAACATCGGCTGGGTAAACTATCAGTTATTTTATCTATAACAAAAGCGTCTAATTTAAGTACCCTTTGCGTATCAAAGCGGGAGGCGATAGAAAGTGATGCGTTAAATTTAAGAGGACGAGTGCTAAGTCCAATTCCCTGAACCGCTGAATTTACTCGTGATACCTTTAACCCCAGCTTGCGTTGAAATTCGGCAGTAATAAAATTTGATTGGCTGGGGTTGTCAAGAAGCACACGAGCTTCATGAGCGCGGTTCATCGTATCAAAAATGAGAATTTTTGCAGTTGATAATAGAACTATCGATTCTGGCGGAGTATTTTGAGAAGTCATGCTAACTGACGATGTTGAGCAGTGCGCGAGCGAAGAATCAAATGAGGTAACTTGTTTCGAAGTGTCAACAGAAGGAGTCTGAGTATCCGATTTACTTGCGTTCAGTTCCTCAGTTTTCGTCACAGAAGGTTGACTGTCACGATGCAAGGTAGAGTGGTGTCGTTTGTTGCAGAAAATGCAGGTCTTAAAACTCTTACAGTTCTTAGTAGTATGCTGAGATGACAAACAATTCACGCACAAATGTTTTGTTTTTACAGCCGAAAATCGGTCAGCGGATGATAACCGTTTAAATTCAGGACATTTAAAAACTTGATGCAATTCATTGCAAATTGCACATTTTGGGGGTTGATAATTATTATTCTTACTCGTCAAAAAAGTATGAGTAGGTTTACTTTTGTTAATTTTATCTTTAATTTGAGAATTCTCGAGTTTATTAAATTTTGAATTGCGAAAAAGAATTTTTGCGTTTTCTTTTGTAAAAGTTAAAAGTTGATCGAACGGAGGGATATCATCCTTCCTACAATGCATTTCAAAATAGCGCACAGTTTCTGGATCTAACTTTGAGAGGGCTATTTGCAAAATAATAAAATCGGCTAAGTTACCGACATTAATAGCCTTAAGAGCATCAACGGATGCTACAAAAGAATGCAAAAAGTTTTCTAATCCTTGAGCAGATTGACAAGTAAGAGGTTTAAACTCTAAAATTTTATTTAAATAAAAAGACGCTAAATTTCTTTTATCTTGATATTTATCTACAAGATTTTTCCATAAAATAGCATAATTTTCAGCGGTAGGCGGAATTCCGGAAGTTACTGCTAATGCTTTTTTACTTAGTTTACCTACAAGGTATCTAACTTTATCGGAATCGGATAAGTTAATATTTTCGTGAATATTACTTTTAAAACTTTCAAAAAATATAGGCCATTCCGAAAGTTCGCCCGAAAATCCGGGTAGTTCTAAAATCGGCAACTTAATTTTAGGCTTAATTTCAGTAACTTGTTTACTTTTTTGTTCACTGTTGTTAATTTCTAATTTAAGCGAATTTTCTGCGGTTATAATAGCACAATATAAATCTTCTAAAGCGTCAACTGCTTGAAAACTAGGTTCAGTGTTATCATCTATTTTTAATGACAATTCATTTATTTCATCCATAATTAAACGAAATTCATTTCGGGTTTCTTTAATAGTTAAACATTTTTTTATGAATAAATCTTTACAAGCGGGTATATCCAGCTTTAGGCTGGCATCATACGTTTGCTGAACTCTTTGGTAGAGATGGTTTTTCTTAGCTTCTAATACCCTTAACCTTTTTTGATCGGTTGCCATATTTTCTATTTTTTTTTTTTTAAATATAAGAAATGAACCAAATAACAGGGTTATAAATGCAAACAAGTAGCACGGAAATCGCGTAACTTAATTAAAGAATAATTTCTTTAAATTAAGTTATAATAATTAAAAATAATTTAAGGATTAAAGAATTTATTCATGAAGATAATCAAATTGAAATAATAAAATTATAATTATTGTGTTTATCGAAATTTAAATTTAAATGTTAAGTTTGTAGATAAGCCAATAACGAAATAACAAAATTTGTAGGAATAGGTAGCAGATATCCTAAAGCGAATAACAAGTTTTATGCAGGTTAAAACTCGACACAGCATACAAGAATTGTAATGCGTATTATGCTAACAATATATATAATTGAAAACGTAATTAAAGTTTTCCGACTTCTTAAAAAAATGAACAGTTATGAATTTTATGCAAAGCGCAAATTTAACAAATATGCGTATAGCGTGCAATAGCGAATAGCGTATTTTAAACAAATTAATGTTATTTACATTTACATTAACATAGCGATTTAACGTGAATTCAGTTGACATCAAATAAAACACAATGTAAAGGTATATCCTCGCGAAGGAAAACCAATGGTCTTTTCGAAGCTATCCGCCCGAAAGTTAATAATGTGCTTCTGGAAGATATCAGGTCCGGAGGTTACCAATGATTGCGGTTGTATTTTATTTGATAGAGCGACAGTGGACTGTAGTGCGGTAACATAAATTAATTATAATATATGCGAAATAAAATTTAATGAAATCTTGACTTACCCCTTTTTCCACGACAAGGAAAAATAAAATAAAAGGAATACCACCTGCGCAGGGATAAGGTACAAGGTTTCCAAATTGCGGTGTTCCGAACTCCCGTGTTATAAAAACAGCGGTCATATGCGGTTAACGAGACAGCGGTAACAAAAAAGCGACGCGCACTGTACGATGGTCACTCATCGACTGTGTCGAGTTATCTGCTACCTATATTTACTACCGATAGCGGCGATAACAAAAATAATTTAATTATCGGGCCTAAACAACTCCATAAAAACAGTGCACATAATAAAATATAGATTGCCATAAATTGAAACAACTTAAAATGAATGATAATTTTGTGTGACTAATAAAAAACCAGTTCTTCATTGGTGACAAAGGATGCCTAACTTCAAAAATAATTATTTAGGTTTTTATATTAAAATAATAAACTCTTTATACTATATGCTAAAATTTTATGGGGTATGCCTATACTGAATTTAAAATACATATTTACGCAGTATTAACTATTACTTTGTGGCAAGGTTTATCTTGGTAATTAAAGCATCCCTACAACAAATGTGCCAAGTATTTAGGTTTGCGAAGAACAGAAAAGCCTCTTAGTGGAAACACTCATCTAAAGGGAAAACTAAACACAAAGTTATCCAATATGAATCGGCTTCCGGGAAGAATATCATCTGTGTATTTAGAAAGAATTTTTATTACAGAACGTTTGTTAAAGCCTGTTTGAGTGTATCAAAACTAACCATGAAGCACTTTTAGTATAAATAATAACCAGATCAAGTGACTAATTAATAGGATTAGATTACCTAAAAATTTAAAAATAAGGTGTTACCGGTATATATCCAATGTTAAGTGGTTTTTGTAAACTGACGAAATACATCTTTCTCTATTTACAGTGAGAAAAGAAATCAAACACATTTGTCAGAAGTACCTCAGTTGTTTATAAAGTCATTTAAATATACTGGATAATATATTAGCCTAACAATGGAAAGCGCACAGGTGATTCAAATAAAGAGAAGAAATATTTCAGATCTAGCGAGTAGATTAATCAATATTTATTTTAAATAAACACCTGAAATGTAAATGGAAGTCAAAGTTAAAATCTATAATAAATATATTAAATTAATCTTCAATTTAAAATAAATGTAATAACCTAAATGATACTAACTCAAAAGACAAAATCTAGGGTGTCGTCTACATGGAATCGTTACTGGTTTGTCGCTACTGCAGTGTTACTGAAGCTTACAAGTTTTATTAAAAAAATGTTTGTGTAGTCGTTAACTATGATTCTAAGAATATGTTAAGTGAAAAAAATCAGAAGAAAATTGAAATTACTTTAACATTGAAACTCTGATCAAAATAGGTGTGAAACATTCACAGTTTTGGTTTGAAATCAAAGTTACACAGTTTAAAGGGGAAATGAAAACGGGATTCCTTTAACATACGCAATGAAAGTGTTAAATTGAATATGTGAAACAAACTGAATTACAAATGAAATTTTCACTGAGATTGCACTGGAGGATAGACTTATGATATGTAAAATGAAGTACAAATATATAATAAATATAAAGCAATTTTAATAAGAAATACAGTAATAATTACTTTCACAAATTTCGTAGACTCAAATATTTCAAAAACTTTGGAGCAGAAATTACAGGTTTCAAAATTGGTCTTCTTTATATGAAATTAAAATGTTTTAAAAAAATGAAAATCAAATTTAGTTACGCCAATTAATCTAGGGACAATAAATTATTGTAAACGTTTTACTACGGTGTTGCTGATGTCAGGAGTAAACTAACTTCTTTCAATCCAATGCTGTGATATGTAAATTTTATACATCAGTGTACTAGATAATAATATTTTTACACGAAGTAGTATGAATTAGGTTTTATTAATTTGTCCGTACAGATAAAATTAAAAATGAACGGCGACAACCATCACCGATAAAAATTTTATTCCATTTCACTTTTTTATTATCCGGCAATAATTTATAAATGTAATATTTATAATAAACACAAAATACGTACAGCAAAAAACCATTGTTCGTAAGATTGAAATTGAGGCACTATAAAACTCTTAGGCCTACTCTCCCAGAAATCACATACACCAGAGAAACACTATTCCAACTAGGAACCCAAAGCACCTCCGAAAAGCTGGAGGGGATAAAACGTAGGATCTTAAAGACAATAATCAATAAGAAAACATAATAGACAAAAAGTAAAGATTACTTCCAAACCAGGAACTATACATCATCATGGAACCATTAAACAACATACTAAGAAAAATGAGGGTAGCATTTTACGCGCACTTTAAAAGGATGGACGACAACAGACTATCCAAGCAAATCTTAAAATTGGAGGAAAAATTCTAGAACCCTAACAACTGGCTGAAGGAAATTAAACAAGATCTCCAAGAACTAGGTACCACGAAACAAGAAATCCTGTATGGAGAAGAAGAATAAATAATTAACAAAGAAAACTGCAGATTAAACTCCATCAAGAGGACACACCAAACAAACACTGACAGAAGAAATTAGAAAACGAAGATCCAAGAGAATGTTAAAATACCATCAAATGAAGAAACTTAAAAACAGTAAAAATGACTAATTGACTACATGTGATCCATTTTTGGTCCTAACCTAGCAAAATAAACACATTGAAAATTAACCTGACTAACAACTAAAGTTGATATTTAAATTAGAATTACGTTAGTGGGCATAATCTCCATCGAGATTTATTTTCTAATGTTATAGAACTTACTTGCAAAATTAAACAATTTAAATCATTGTAAATAGTATTCATGCCAGTTTAAAAAACTTGGTATGTAAGCGGATGATGATAGAGCTTACATAACATGAAGACCAAGCAAGTAAAATATAAAAGTACTAAAAAGCTGAACGTTACTGAAACAAACAAGCTTTCAGATTATTTTCTCACTGATTACTAAAATAAAACCACTTTTACGATTAATTTTCTCTTATTTATTTTTATACATTCATAATTGTTTATGGTTTCTGGTTTTATAAGATTTATTTTAAAACTATATTTTTAAGTTTTATAACGTTGTTGAGTTTATTTAACAATGGAGTTAACTGATTGTCAGTATTCTATTTTTAGAATAATAAAATGACATTTCATGTACAACAAATTAAAGGAAGTACTTCGTCTAATTCACGGATTACTAAATACTCATTCAACCGAATTAAATTTTCGTGCAAATACTCCTATTGGTTGTTCTGAATAAACATATCGCTTATAAAAATATTGTTGTTATTTCTGGAAATTTAGCATGTGTTTGAAATAAAATTAAATCAGTTACATACGTAGTTTTAAAAACATTGAAAAAGTTAACGTATAATTTGAAAGTAAAAATACAATATTTTGTACCACAATCTTTTCCAGAATCTAAAAGAAACATATTATTGTAATTTAAACGATGTTTTACGTGATTTTTTCCGTATTATTAAAAATGTTGTTTAGGTTACCAGCCGAAAGGCGGTTTGAACTTCTACAGGCTTTTTACTAAATTAAACAAGGAGTGATGTAGTTTATAATTGCCTTTTACACTGAGTGGAAAAGTGTGCTTATCAGCATACCAGGTTCTCTAAAAGCATCTAGTTTTCACCCTGCAAATGACACCTTCACCTTATTCACTAAGGGTCTGGCTGTATAATAAAATTCATTGCTCTGAGAAGAAAACTCGGGCTTGAATCTTTTACACCTCCACCTTTTCTGTTCTTAAATGATTTATTCATATAATTGACTGACCATGTGAAAAGAAACTGAATATTGTTTTTGTAGCCCTGGTACTAACAGATCGAGTGCAAATAATTTAACACTCCCCCGGCCACTTATCGACAATTATTAAAAATACAAGTTCAAAAAGTTGATGAAATAACTTATCGTCAAATGGTCGATGAAAACAAAATTCGGTTACACTTATTGGGTTATAAGTACCTATTATATTTTCTCTTCTTCGTAAGTACGTATCAACCTCCTCAAATTTTCGTGTTATGTTCGAAAACTTTAATGTAATGGAAGGTATAAGTTTTTGAACATAGCTACGATCCTTTTTAAATGACTTCGGGAATACAAGTCACAAAAATATTATTTTTTCAATACCATATCCACAACTCTAAGTAAAATGTACTTTTTAAGTATTAATATTCCATCTTACGTACAAACTTTGATCTTTATTTAGTTCTTCTTGAATTTGACCTTGATTTAGAAAATGCAGGTTTTTTTCTAGTTTATTCTATTTACTTAAAAACGATAATTTTTATTTAATTACCATACTGTAAGATCAAAATCTATTTCTTAAATTATAACAAAAAGTAATTAAGTTATTAGAGAACATTGAAAAGAAAAATCTCATATAAAAAAATCTCTTGTATCGTATAGTGGTGCATTCAAGAATGCTTGTTTTACAGATAGTTTTACGCCAAAGTCTTCTTACACAAATATGTACGGTAGGTCAAGTATATTATGCTGCCTTAGTCTTTTGAATCCAATGTCATTATTTTATAAAAGTTTTAGAGCCAAGTAATCTTGATCGTCATGAAGCCTACGTTAATCTTTCATTGAAAATTGATATTCCTGTTTCTCATTTTTCTGTGGTATATGAGCATAGACATATGTATCTTTTACTGAAACGTCAAGAAACTTTAAAAAACCTTTCTAATGGTTTTTTTTCTGGAAACGCTTAAGTAATTTTATGTTTTTATAGCAAGCCCTCAGAAATGAATTCTACAAGTCCACACTGGTTTCAATACGAATTGATGACACTTGAATTGAATACGCCTCTTTCTCGTCAATCCAAAATATTACAATTATTAAAAACGATTAAATGTTGTTAAATTTTTCAAACTTTTTATTTTTCTAGGAAAATTAACGGGATGTTAAAAAAATTGTTGGCCTAATTCTTTTTTGTCTTTGGATATTGGTAGTATTGTACACTGAATGGTACAATTTCCGTATATGATTTTAAGCGTTATTTAATAAGAGGTTGGGAATTTTATTGCCAGGAAAAAGTTACCTGCTTGTATATTTTTCGATTAGAAATATGGCCGTTTTCTGTTATTCAGGCCTAAAATCCCTGCTTAATTTTTTGCTTTTGACATCATGCAAATGGTTAGTACTTTATAGCTAGGTCACAGGTTAGCTGCATAAAAAACTTAAAAGTTTAAAAAAAAATTTTTAGGACGAAAACCGAAGAGGTCACAATGAATGAAATATAGAAAATGGTACAAAATAACTGAAGAACTAATCTTTAAGAGAACACAAAGATTAATGTCTTAAATTAATTTATTTTCTTTATTTAACGTCACATCAATATCTTGGTCATTACTAGTTACTTTTGGTTCATGAATAGTGGGTTTGAACAGGTATTAATTTTTCAGACCTTAGCCGGGAACTTTCACATTTCAGAGTAGCGCGCTAATTACTGCGACAAGGAGGCAATCATTGTTAAATATTTAATTTTTGTTTTAAATTAGCTTAATTTAATATGCCGTAACCTAATTGTTCATTTTATTATGTAATATGAAGTAAATTTATAATTTACAAAACAAGCTCTTCTCTCAATTGAAACCATGCAGTAAGAAATTTTCAAAATAACTATTGGCTGCATCTTTGGTGTAGTGTTAAAAGTAGTATGAAGCAAAGCGGGAGTTCACGGTTTTGATTCCCAGCTAGAGTTTCAAATCTTAACACATTAAATCCTATTTCGTTAGACATAACAGTCACAAGTAACCAAGTTGCTAATGATTATTTTTAAATTTTTCAGTGTAAAGTTATGTTATACACAAATGTAGTAATAATTTTTGTTATTAAAATAAAAGTGCTTCAAAAATAATCAATTCAGTACCTACCAGGCTGTCATTGAATTTAAACTGCGGGCTTTACGGTTTCAGCTAATATTTTTCTTTCTTTTTGACGCACCGAACAGTAAAATATAAAGTATTGGAGGAGAAAATAAAATTTTTTGAGTTCATAAATTGACTCCGTTTCTTATGAAAACCTACTTAGGTCACCCTCACTCGGAATATTTTTAGAGAAGTATTTTTCTTCTGTTATATAAGTGAGCCAAATTTCAAGTCAATAGGCCGAACCCTTCGGAATTTATGAACGTTGCGGAGAATCACAAAGAAATTGCCTCCTCATAAGGGCTACACATATTTTACGAAACCGAACATATTACTATAAATTCTAAATTTAATCCACTGAAAACAAACCGATAGAAGTCTCCCTACTTACTTCATTGTAGTAAAGAAAATTAATTAACTTTGTAAAAAGTATTCGTGAATAAGTAAACTTAGGTTAAATTAAACTCAAAAAATTCAATTTTTTGTAAATTTTTGTTTTCGCCCATAACAAGCAGGTGGATTGGTAAATTAATTACGCACAATCTGTTGGTTCCAGGGCTACAAAAAATAGTTCTGTTTCTTGTCATATATTCAGCTAATTATATGACTGAATTATAAGAACAGAAGAGGTAGAGGTTTAAAAGACACTAGTCATAGTTATCTCCTCAGAATAATGAATTTCATTATACAGCCAGACCGTGTGGTGAATGAAGGGAAGGTGTCATTTGAACGTGGAAAGTGGGTGCTTTTTGGAGGGCCTGGCATGTTGATAAGCATACTCTTTCAACTCAGTGAGGAAAACAATAGTAAACCTCCTCACTCCTTGTTTTTACTTAGTAAAACCTCTAGAGGTTCAAACCAGCCTTTCGGCCGTTGACCTAAACAACACAAATTTTTGTTAACGTAATAGAGGTTTCCTAATTGTATAGGCTAAATTAAAATCTGATTTCGTTTTGAGATAGTGCATAAAATATTAAGTCAATACTAAGGTATTTTTTTTGTTTTAATCCCTAATGTGTGTACATTGCAATCTGTTCAATTTAGAACAATAACCAACCCCACGACCCAATAAGATTAGGGTGCTAGGTATGACGCGTAAATGAATTGGGGTCTTTTACAGACACAGGTCGACCATTCCTGAGTGAATATGATTAATTGAAACCCAACCATTAAGGTACACCGGTAACCACTGACTAGTATTCGAAACCGTATAAAAAGTAACTATCTTTATTAGGCTTTACACCACGGAATCATCGTCTCCGAAAATCAAAAAAGCTGCCTTGCGGCGATGACTTTACCATAAGATTAAAGTGACTTTATGTGGATTAAAGTAATAAATTCATATTTAAAAATATAAAATATAGACGAGTGACCGTTGGCAAAATACAGAGTGACTTTTTTAGTCCTTTTACCCAATTGTTAATGTCTGGTAATTCTTTTCTAAGAAAAGGAAAATTCTGTTTTGTGACACAAAGTTGGTAGCCCTACTCAACCGGTATAGATACGGCAGTGTGAGTTAATTGTCCTTGAGCTGTGTAAATTTTGTTTCCTTTTCCGGTCGTGTTACAAACATAATGTCTTTTACCCTAGAACAATCCCTTGTTTAAACCTGTAGGTTAAAGCTCTTAGACTAATCGTACGCGATAAGTATACAATTTTAACTTTTTAGCAGCTCTCTCCAACACTCAAATACTTTTCCGCGGAGAATTGAGCATTCTTGCTTTCCATTCTCTAAAACATCATCGGTCAAGAAAGTTGGTTGATCACTACGTTTTCTATTGCAAACACTTCCTTTCTCTCGAAATTGGTTTGTTCGCCTAGAAATTTACATTTTTCTGGTGGAGGAACACCAATAAATTTAATTTTAAATGATTCTTGTACACTCGTGTACGATTTCGTAGCAAATATTGTTCACGAATGAAAACCCATTGTTCTTGGGTAAAAGATATTCTGTTCATAACATGACCGGAAACGGCGCAAATTTTACACAGCTCAAGGAGAATCAACTCACACTGCTGTATTTATACCGGTTGAGTCGGGCTACCGACTTCATGCCGCAAAACAAAATTTCCCTTTCTTAGAAAAAATTACCAGACATTAACAATTGGTAACATGACTAAAAAGTCACTCTGTATTACACAAATTTATAAAAGAGCAACTAGCAAGCGCATTTAATTTGTAGCAAGCATTATTCGTGTGACAAATGACAAAAATATCCCAAAAAGCTCAAAAATTATCGGATGTTGTGCGAGTGAGTAAAGCCCAGGATTCATGTAACCATGTTGTCACCCACTTTTTGAATTTCAACGAATTTTCTCGGGCGGCTTCTTTGGATTTAGAACAGTAAGTTTAATTAACGTGATTACTTTTAAATATTAGCCACGAAATGAACTCAGTACCTTTGGTTTAGCAGTGTAACACAAAATATTAGACATAAAGTTGATTATTCTTGGATGCTTTTGAATACTAAGTTAAGTTTAACGAAATTTCAATAAGTCTAAATCTTAAATTTGTTCAACGTATAATCATTATAACATGTATTTAAAACATTACAGCTTATTAGTAAAATGTATTAAATTGAAGATATTTTAGACCATTATAACTTTCAGTAATAGTTAAGTTTTTAATGTGTATTAATTATTTATCTTCTCCCTTTATAGTTCTATTAGCCACAATGAATTTTAACTATATTAAAAACATTTAAGGTTTGTAGATTTCATGGTGTGTAGTTTAATATTGAATATATATTATAGATACAATTAAATTTAATTACAAAATAACTTACCTGAGTTATTAATGATGGGTTGAAATTGATATGATGCTTTGAATCCTTGTCCTGGCCACTGAGAATCTGCCAGGAATTCTATAAACAGTTCAGACCCGGTTGATAGTACTTCCAGTTCTGAAATTTCGTTACACACTTCTCGAATGACAGGAGCAGAACCCCCGCGTCCATCATGCACACGTAGAACATCATCTCGATTTAGGCAACTGTGAACAGAGAATAAACTTTATTTAGTTTACTTTTCATCAACATTTCTATTAAAATATTACATAATAAAGGTTCCGAAAACCCGAATGAAGACAAATTTCAGGAAAACATAATGACAGATGTTTAATTTTTAGTCAGTAATACCTAAAATATTTTTATTAGTTCGAAGTATATGATTATTAGTGAATCCAGTTAATTTAGGTACAGTTCTGGTGGATTTTATCTTATAACTCTTTGTAGCTGATATGGGCTGCAGGAAAATGTGTGGTTGGCACGGTGTGAACGAGGTGAGACAATAACTAGTAAACCGAACCATGCGCTTCGGTTTAGCACTTTAGTGCTTACAGACCTACCCCACAAAACGATTTAACGTATTTGATTGAATATTGATGTTTGGTATATCTAGTTTTTTAGAATTTTTTAAAATTTTTTAATTGTTTTAAATTTAAACGGAATACACATATAGTATTCCGTTCGACACAGAAAATGATTGACTTTTGTAAGTTTAAAATTAACTGAATACGCTTTTCATTACCTGTAAACCGCTGGTAATTGACAATTGGAGAAACTCTGAAAATCACCGGAACTAATAGTGAAGAATTTTTATATAATATGTAATATTCCAACTTTTGGTGGTTATTAGAATCACATAACATATAAATACACGTCTGAAACTTATAAAAGATTAAGTAAAATTGTTAAATAAATAAATAAATTAGATTTGATATCTAAGTTCTTTAATTCCAGACGGATGAATAAAGATAATTAATTGTTATATTTTGTATATTATAAATTATACTCACTTAGGTCTTAAACCGTTCTTTTTAATCAAACAGAACTTTACTGATAGAGTTTTATTAGACATAAATATATCTTTCAATAAAATTAAACATTATAACAATAAAAAAATTTAAGTATGTAAATTGATATTAAACTAAGCAATTATTAATTAAAATAATAATATTGAACGAACCATTAATTAATACAATGTAATGTGTGGTTAAATTAAAAAGGAATTCTTGTACTTTAAAATTAAAAAGTAAATCATATAACATTACATTTATGTATCACGTGAGTACTAACTACTATGCACCAATTCTGCTGTTGCAAGCGCTACCTCCTTTTTATGTAAGCAATAAAACCCTCCACGACGATTTCAAAATTAATACATTACAGGAGCTAACCGCGTCCTTGTAAAGTACATTTTACGAAAAACTAGATGACCATCCAAACCAACTATTCCGTGATCTAGCTACAAGAAACTTCTCAACTGTGCGTCGTTTAAAGCGAAAATGGAGTAGAGACCTCTTGGTCTGAATAACAGACAATACCCGAAGTTTTGAACGGAGTACCTCTATCACTGGGTACCTCTTCTCCTTAAAGTGTAATTCTCCACCGCCATTTAAATATCAAATACGGAAGTTGTGCAGCTCAATGTACAGTACGGTAATAAAAATTAGAGACAAAACAAAAAGCGCTACGTTGGTGTCTGTGCACGTTTATAATTTATTCTTATTATTAATTGTACATTTTATTTTATATTATTGAATTATTAATATTACAAAATATAAGTTCTGTAAGTGACGGAATATTGACAATTTTATTTATACCTAATTTTTTTTCACCCATATTGTATTTAAATAAATTCTAAGGATTGTATCATTAAGAAAATTTGTATAAAAATATCGGTATTTTGAATATAAAATATAACTGCGAGAATAAAATTGAAAAAGTATTTATAATAATAATACTTAGCTAAGAGCATTTGAAATGAAGAGACTGATTCAAAATAATTTATTTTGCAAAATTAACGAAGTTTTAAATGTTTGATAGTCCTGCTTACCATATAATTTCAAATAAGAAAAAACGAACGAACAACGAGGAATTTAAAATTAAAGCGTTAGTGAATAAATTTATTGGAAAGAATACAAAAGCTTAAGTAAATTATTTTGCTTTATTTATTTGGGTACTGCTATACTTCTATTTACAACAATAATTGTATTTGCGGATAGCTTTAAGGGATTCAGACGGAGCTAGATAGCTAGCATGGCAAAACAGACAAAACATAGCTCGGAATAGAGTTGAACACAAATATCGAGTTTTATGCCCCAATGCCCGTCGGTAAACTGAGCTGGAAAAACTTTTTAACTGTTTGGACCTCGTAATACGGCTGTTCTACTTTAACTCCTCCCTATTTTCATGAATGGGTTGTAAGCCCAGGAGACAAAAATATCTACCTCCAATTGTAGCACGAACCACTTTCCTCAGTATTGTTCATATTGTATTATTGTTATTAATATTATCTTTTTAATGCAAAACATAGCTATTTTTGTTTTTAGATTTCTTTTTAACTCAGTGTATTTATTTAATATTAATTCAGATTTAGAAACAAAGTTTAATGAGAATGGCTAATGCAAACAATGTAGGCTAATGGGTTTTGAACTAACACAAACAAATAGAACGTGTTTGTTTTAAACTGATTGATCGTTCTGAATCAAAATGCAACAATTATGACCTTCTAATATATACACAATATATCAGAAATTTACGGGATTATTATTCAAAATTGCTAATCCGTATAGGTTATGTATAATTAGGTGTAAAGAATAATTATAATTTGTAGGTAAATTTATGAATATCGTATTTAAAGGAATCAGTAGAGACTTCTGTTTCAAGATAATTTTACTGTCTCTTGCCTAAATGAATATATAGGAAGGAAAGTATTGTTTTCATGTCGATTTTTCAAAATCGAGTTTTCACCGGATCTACAAGTTTTCAGACCCCGTGAACCCAAAAAACATGTTTTTAGCGATTAGTGTGTGTGTGTGTGTGTGTGTGTGTGTGTGAGCGCGCGCGCGTGCGTGAGTGAGAGTGTGTGTGAATAGAATATCTCAAGAACGGAACATTGTACGAACTTGAAACTTGAAACTTAACTTAGGCACCACTACCGGACTCGAAACGAACATTTTCATCAAAATCGGTCAACTGGAGGTAGTAGTTTATTCGTGTAATTTTTCACTTTTTTGCAATTTTTTCAAAAACGGGTCCTACTATTTTTTTAAAATCGCCTGAAATACTAAAGATTTAATACTTTACAAGATAGGGTAGGCATCATGTCTGCTGCAATTCTTGGAGAGGCTATTTTCACGTAAAAGAATTGTTTTTTTTTAATATTGCGGCTTTAATATCCATTTAAGCGCAAAATGTATATTTTTTTTGTATTTTTTTGCATAACGCTTAGTTTAGCGGTAATTAGCGATTTTCTGTTTTTTCTCACGAAAACGTGTCAAAATCGATTTTTTTAAGATTTCGGCCTTAGTATGCATTTAACAACAAATGTGTATAATCAAATTTATAGAAAAGTTAAAGATCTACAACTTTTATTCATAGCATTTTTTTCTACAGAGCCTAATTTAACGTGAATGAGTGATTTTCCGTATTTTTAAGCCAAACTGAAGTTTATTTTCATTTTGCGTCTTCAATTCATGATTAAAATTAGTGTTCGGTTTCCTGCGGGGGATACCTTGGATTTTTAAAACAATGAAAATTACCCACAACGGATAATTATTGAATTTAATAAAACGGCAAATAAACGATTGTTTCCGGAGAACCAGATTGCGTTGATAAGATAGCTGGCAATCACAACTAAACGATTTAATGTTTGTAACTGGCAATTTAAGGCAATTAAGAACGACTGACAAATTAAACAATGGAATGAATTAAATGGCATCAAAAAATACAGGAAATGCACTTGTAAGCAACAAAAAACACAACAAATATTTGGCACTTACCTTAGAATAAGCCTTGAAGATTTTCACATTGTCGGTAACACGTGATTGATAGATTGTAAAGTCGCTAAAGATAATTTGCAAATTATAACAGTTAGAAATGCATAATACACAATGAAAATCGCACAATTAGAGTTCTCAAACAGAGATCGAACAAAAGCACATCCACGACAGACATACATTAAACAGAACAGTCCATAGCACGCCACTAAGGACCATAACGAAGAGTGCCTCGACTTGCCGCATTGCCTGTTAACTTATGAGTGCGGAGTTTGGGGAAGAAAGGAAGTGAAAAGCAGTGGTAGTAGGGAGAGTGACGTAGGTGTGAGGTCACAGGAACTATATTATTTGGGAGATTTGAAATACAAAGGAGCGGGAAATTGAGTACGCTATTGTCAGTATAAGTTGCCTTAACATACCGCCCGCCTAAATCGAAGTAAGCGATTTAAGGGATCGCAGCGAAGAACGAAGCCGCCCGCCCTGAAGAAACCAGGGAGCGGAAAACGTAGCATGAAAACGAAGAACGATGAATCGAAGTCAGAGGTAGCAGAAGCGAAAGAAATGAGGAAACGGACAGATCTTGAGGTGGCGTGACAAACGCGCGGGTTTGACCGGCCAATCGACGAACGGAACATCTTCCACGGCTTGCGCGGAAGCCAACGAGTAACGGAATGATCTTGATGTGATTGACAGCAAGGGCTGACAACCAGTAACGAAGCAGAAGAGACGAAGAAAACAAACGATAAGACGAAAAACGAATGAAATGAAATTAAGCGGGAAACGAATTGAAACAGCGGAGAAGAGTTAGTTGCCCAAAGGCAAAGCTAACTGGTACGCAGTTTGCGAAACATATTGACGAGTAGGCGAATAATTGTGACGAGAATCTTGAATTGCGGTACGGCGAAATTCACTAACTTGTTGAGAGTGAATCCGTGATTGAATCTGGAGTGCCGAGCGAGATGTACGAAGGTTACACCAAGCGTTAAACGAAAGACGAGAATTGGAATTACAATTATTCACCGGTTGTGAATACTGTTTACGACGATTGAGGCGCCGCCCGCCATTAGGGGCATAAGGCGCGCGAAAAGCGTTGGCAGAGCATGAAGCAACTAAGGAGGGCCGATTGCCTTCCAGCGAATCAATTTGCAGCGGTTTATCAAAAGAGTATGCGGGAGACGACCAGAAGTTATGATCCGAAATCGGTTGGTTAGCAGTAGAATCGGATAAGGCGAGAGTAGCAGGTTTTATCGGCGAAGTATCTGCGATGCCAGGAAACTTGAAGCAGTTTGACGAAGAATTAATTGGAGATAACTCGGTGGAAGCCTTCAGCGTAGAATTGAAGCGACGAATGGACGGAGTAAGAGCATCAAGATCGGTCGAGAGACTGGCGCAGTCGGAAGACGAAGCGAGACGAGAATCAACAGCAGTGATTTCGGATGGAGCAGCGAATCGATTTGAAGCCGAAGAAGCGTGATTAGTTAAAACAGTAGCGTGATCCAAATTGTTGTAGGATGCGGGCGAAACAAATAAGCAAGTAGGCGGGTGAACAGCAGAAACGATAGATTTGTTGATCTCGGGGTTTACAGTAACATCGAGCTCAATTTTTGAATTAGCAGGAACAAGAATTTGATGATTAACGGCGAAAGTTTGAGACGAAATCGAAGTTGTGTTTGACATTCGGTTTTCAACAATAGACGATGAGGCATGAACAGCATCAGCAAGCGACGAGAATTTAGCATTATTCGAGAGAGCAGTTGTTAAAAACGAAGCGTTATTTATTAAAGAATTAAGTGGTTGGATGTCGGGTAATTTGCCTAACACGACATAACCAAATACAGTCAACAAAGCGGATGGAGTGCCTTTTATTAAAGGAGTTTTACTGAAATCTAGTATTTCTGTAAAGCAATCAGCGCCAAGCAGTAGATCTACTGGATTGGGGCTACGAAAACGAAAGTCAGCTAGCAGATGTTGAGGAAACTGTTCACCAACGGATTTATGAATTCGAGTAGCAGGAAGCCGGTCTGTTATTTTTTGAATGACTGTAGCCTGAAGCGGTAAACGAAAATCTAAATTTGTCGGCGAGAGAATTGTAACGTTAGTAGTGCCTTTAACGGATGTAACTTCAGATGAAATGCCTTGTAAGCGCTTGGTAGTGGGCGCTATGTCAAGTTGAAGATTACGAGCAGCGTTATAGGTTAGAATGCTGGATTGAGCTCCATTGTCAATTACAGCGCGAAGTTGAACAGCTTTGCCGGAAGAATTGACAGCATGAACAATAGCGGTGCCTAAGAGCGCGGTTTGTCCATCAAGGCGACAAGAAAGAGCATAATCGTTAGGTTTTTCAGAAATAATCGACGAAGACGAATTTCTAGTAGTCACCGGCATATTAGTAGAGCAGGTGGCGCAGGAATCAATTGGCGGAGTTGCGAGAGTAGTAGCCTGAATCGACGGCAAAGAATTAGCAAGCAGACACCCGGTAGACTGTGAATTTTTGACCGGGTGTTCGACGAGATGAGACGAAGTAGCGGTTTGCGAATTATGCGGGTTAACAACGGAAGCATTAGACGAATTCGATTGTTGAGCGTTACGGTCAAAATGTACTAGCGTATTATGCGATTTGGACTGACAGATACGACAATGTTTAGTCGATTTGCAGTTACGACGGTCGTGGTTGCCGAAGCAAGCGAAACACAGTTTAAGCCGAGAAATAATTTTGTAGCGGTTGTCGACAGTTTGTGAAAGAAATTCACTGCAGTTTTGAATTGAGTGAAAGTTGGATTCGCACGAGAGACATTTAAGCGAGTTCGATTTAACAAAACATGAGTGCACACTGTCAGAGTTGGTAGAAGTCGGAATTGAATTCGGATTATTATCTGAAGAATGTAACAGCGTGTGGTGATTAGCTGAATTACACACACGACAAGTTTTATTAGATTTGCAATCACGTTTTGCATGTTTACCCAAAAAACCGAAACATTTATGCATTTGAAAAATTGCGTCCTGTCGCGCATTAACTGGCATATCGAGAAACTCTGTACAATTGAATACATTGTGTTCAGATGAACTACAAAAATGACATTTATTTACAGCCTCATAACTAGAACTTGAATCGCCTACTAATAATTAATGTTTACGCCTTGGTAGGTTGGGTGACGAATTATTTATATGAAAAATCGGTTTATAAACAGCCGGTTTGACGAGATTCGGTTGAGCGCCGTTTGAAATAGTAGTGACAATGTCTTGTGCTTTATTTACCGATTGAGAGGAGTTAAGTAATTCGTGAAAATGCATTTTAGCCGTAACAAAGCAGATTAAATCGTTATAGGACGGGACCTTAGAAGCTGTAGTCTGATCCTCAAATGCTTGTTTAGTGATCGGGTCCAGATTAGAGTAGGTAATCTCGAACAGCAAATATTCAAGTAGATTGATATCTAAGAGGCGAAGCGCGCCTATAGAAGCCTCGTGAATGTTTAAAAAATGTTTTAATGACTGATAATTAGGCTGTTCAGCCTTAACGAAATTGAAAACTTGTGTCAAATGCACATTAGCGATTCGCCTTGCATTAGAGTAGCGCTCGATTATTAAATTGTAGGCCAATACGTAATTATCAGCAGATAACGGTAGATGCTCGATTAATCGCGCAAGGGTTCGTCAATTAAAGAACAACGCAAATAATGTAATTTTTGCACAGGTGACAATTCATCATTGTTGTGAATTAGGTCACGAAAAAGACTGTCAAAGTTCTGAAATTTAGTAATATCGCCGTCAAAGGTATGTAATCTTATACGCGGTAATTGTACTAATTGCGTGGTATTGGTTTTAGGTTGATTTGGAATTATAACGGTATCATCCAAGGCCTGTATCAATTTCTGAGCGTTGTCGATCAAATCAAAGTATTTGTTTTCAAAGGCATTACGTTCGGCTTCGAAATCAACGTTCGGTTGTAAAAGCTCGATCTTGGTTTGAATCTGTTCAAAGTCTGACCACACGTCTGAAAATTTGTCTAATCTTAATTTTATTTGTGTGACTTCAGCATTAGTTTTAAGAAAATTCTCGAAACGAATTAAGTGATTGTTGATAACTTCGCGTTTACGAATTAATAATTGTAAATCATCCATTTTGAAAGAAATAATAAATTAAAACGTAAGTTTAAATGTAAACAATAAAGCAATTGGTTAAAGTAGGTTGAAAATTTAAACGATAAACAGCTGACTGATAGCAGGTCAATGTGCAGACAATGACACACAGCGAGAATGCAGCCGGTGTTGCGTAGTGATGTACTGGTTTGAGAGAGTGAACGAACTGGGAACGAATGGGCGTATACTGAATGAGAGAGAATCTGCGCAGAGTAGAGTTCAAATGTGTCGATAGTGGATCCGATTTAACAATGGCGGCTTGTTGGTGCGTTATGAATGAACGAAGCGAAGCGTGTGACGTCACAGAGGGATGTCGTGTTTGCACCCCCGCTCCCCTACCTATAGCGACTTGCACAACAGTTGAAACAGCCTTGTTAATGAACAAAGAATATAACGCACAATGAATGGTAACGATTACACAATATGCAATAACGATTTTTAATAAGATAATATAGAGATATAATTGACTGTATCCACAATTGCTGATAAATCCGGCCCGGAGGAACAAAAATGTTCGGTTTCCTGCGGGGGATACCTTGGATTTTTAAAACAATGAAAATTACCCACAACGGATAATTATTGAATTTAATAAAACGGCAAATAAACGATTGTTTCCGGAGAACCAGATTGCGTTGATAAGATAGCTGGCAATCACAACTAAACGATTTAATGTTTGTAACTGGCAATTTAAGGCAATTAAGAACGACTGACAAATTAAACAATGGAATGAATTAAATGGCATCAAAAAATACAGGAAATGCACTTGTAAGCAACAAAAAACACAACAAATATTTGGCACTTACCTTAGAATAAGCCTTGAAGATTTTCACATTGTCGGTAACACGTGATTGATAGATTGTAAAGTCGCTAAAGATAATTTGCAAATTATAACAGTTAGAAATGCATAATACACAATGAAAATCGCACAATTAGAGTTCTCAAACAGAGATCGAACAAAAGCACATCCACGACAGACATACATTAAACAGAACAGTCCATAGCACGCCACTAAGAACCATAACGAAGAGTGCCTCGACTTGCCGCATTGCCTGTTAACTTACGAGTGCGGAGTTTGGGGAAGAAAGGAAGTGAAAAGCAGTGGTAGTAGGGAGAGTGACGTAGGTGTGAGGTCACAGGAACTATATTATTTGGGAGATTTGAAATACAAAGGAGCGGGAAATTGAGTACGCTATTGTCAGTATAAGTTGCCTTAACAATTAGGTTATGTTTATTGGGGTTAGTTTTTTTGTTTATTTCTAATGTTTTATTACTAATGTTAGGTTATATTGTTAATTATTTGCATTGGCAAGAGAAAGTTGTGTGAGTGTTTCAAACCAGATTTTTTAAATTATTAATGTTTTTTTTATAAATTTAAATAATATTTTGAATGGTGTTACCTCTATAGTCCAGCCTCTCTTAGTTTGCTCCTAATGTAAACAAATAATGACGTCACCGAGCATGCGCATTATATCAAAATGTGTACACGCTGATTAAAAAGTAACAACAACATACGAGTACTTTCAAAAGTATTTAAATAGAAAATACTTTTAAAAGTATTTTTCTAAATGAAATTGTTAGGCCTACATCATGTAATGACTGATGTTTTTAGTACTTTAAGTACTTATAATTTAAAAAATAGTTAACTTAATAGGAATACGTCATCCGTAAAGTCACAGACTGTAGCGTGCACCCTGTAGTAGGTAGCTTTTGTTTGTTGACAGTAGGAGCAAACTAAGAACGGCTGAACTGTAAATATTTAATTTGGTTCAATATCTCATGAATAATTACCTTATTATTTTTTTAAAAATAGCTCATTCCTTTGAAAATTCTAAGGATAAAATCACTTATTAGTGTGCTTACATTTAAAAAATAATATAGTGGTTGTTACATGAACAGGCTGTGCGTAAATGTTACAAAATTGGAAAATTAACAAAAATATGATAATTTTATATATAACAAGATTAAAATTTGTTCAATAATTTATGGTTACTGAGAAAAATCAGATTATCAGTTAATTTATCCCAAATCTCTGTTCAACCTTTTACGGAGCTGGCAATTTGCGTTGGTAAACTTGGTAAATGTGAACAGATCACAGATTAGTGTTATTGTTTTATGATTTTGACTTAAATGGCCAGTACGTCTGTTGATTGTTGCGTTAATATAAGGGATGCTAAGCTCTGTGTTGTGTATATGATTGAAAACGTACAGAAGAGAGTTAACAACTGCTGTACTCATATCAGCATTTTTTTCGAAAATATTGTAGTTTAGCTACAACCGAGGATTTAGCTACGCCAGAGATCTGGCATTAGTACATCTAAATTTGTTTAAGAAAGGATTTATTAAGAATCGCTTTTAGATGGGAGAGTTATTTTGACGTTTGGGACAGAAATATGTTCAGCAGTTTGTGTTTACTATCAAAGGCTTTGCTCTTCACGTAAGTTCATTATAAATTAAGTAATTAAAAAAATAAATCAGTGAATTATGTCATTAAATTTGACTAAATAAAATATTTTATGCATTAAACATTCCAGAAAAAAAGAATTGTGAATCAATTTATTGGAAGTCTGCCTTTGTTTAATGAGAGGACACATTTTATTAGAATTTTGTATTAATAGACCTATTGTTACTTATTTGCCTATGAATAAAATTTATATTAATATTTTTCTGATACCCCTCACAAAAGCGTAATGATAAACAAAGAAATCGTAAAGAATTAAATATTTTATGAACATATTGTGACAACTAAAGGTAAAGTGTGTTCGAGAACTTACGAGGAGGATCGAGATTTAAGAAGTGTTATTGTAAATAATAATAATTCTTAAAAGGGTTCTGAAAAGTGTTTAAAGAT
The DNA here is from genome assembly GCA_035578175.1 of Catonia carolina. Classification (NCBI taxonomy): domain Eukaryota; kingdom Metazoa; phylum Arthropoda; class Insecta; order Hemiptera; family Achilidae; genus Catonia; species Catonia carolina. Next base: position 100,749,827 of record JAQMRL010000001.1, on the reverse strand, counting down.
GAAAATTATTAGGTATATAGTATTGTTAGGCCTATTGTTGTGATAGGTTTAGTGTATGTATTTAGATAATTGGCTCTTTTTGTAATCATTTTATTCAACTATAATGAGTTGTTTACGTTTTGTGAAAATTTTGTATTTTTATTTTTTTATGGAAATTTCTGTCCTTTTCGTGTGGCTGCTTGAATACATGAAGCTATGAAAGCATAGCTTCATGTATTCAATCAGCAGCCGCATCTGGCATTGAGTGGAGTGTTGATCTGTAATTCAACAAGGGCATTATACTGTGTGACGGATTCGTTTGCGAAGAGATCCAGCGTACATTGTTAAATTTGTAAGTAGGACTTTGTTTAATCTTGTAATTGGCCAATTTTATTTATGTTATTTATTTATTTTAATTAGGTTGTTTGTTATTTATTATAAGTAATTTTCGTAGATTTAAGTAAGATTATTACTTGTAATTTATAGTGTTTAATAAATATTCGTTTTAAGTCTAACGATAATTTGTTAATTATTTATTTTACCCAGATCCCGAAACGGACCTTAACGATAAGTGCCATAATATATAATTTTAAATCCAAAAATCTAATTAAAAACATGTTTTTAATCAAAAATATATCAAACATAAAAAATCAAATAACATTAAATTATTAGAAAAAATATTAATACAGCAACAGTAAAAAACTCTGCAGTATTTTTTAAATTAACTTTATATTTGTTTTTTATGTTGTGCTGAAATATGGACTGTAATGAAAGTAACAAAGGAAGCAAGTTAACATGTTAATTCTTAAAAACTTGTAAAGTTGTGATGTTCGTTATAACTTTTCTCTCACGCAATTACTGTATCAAAATACTTTTCAACTAACAAATAACGATTTTCCCTGTAAGCTGTCTAAAGTTTACTGTTTTATTAAAAAAATGGAAGCTTATCGTTAATTATAAAATTTATCTCAAACATTGCGTTTAATAAACTAAAAAATTTCTTTTGTGCTTTTTGTTAATGAAGAGATTAGATAGATATAGAAAACAGACTATCAAAAAATAAATTTTTTGTGGTTTATTATTTTGAATAGTTCAAAAAATGAAATTAAAAGATTGTTAGAAAGAAGAATTAAAGAGAAAGGGGAAAACCTTATAAACAATAAAAATTTAATTAACAAGCTTGAAAGCATAACTTATTCTCATTGTAAATTTCGAAACAACACAGATCTGCTGTTATATTACTTCGAAAATAAGTATTTTATCACCTAAACCTTGGTTCGGTCGGGATCTGGGTAAAAATTAAACAGACTTCCTCTAAACTTAGAACAATGAATTATTTATTTAAACAATTAATAATTAAACTTGGCCTACTAACAAAAACATAAATACATAAATTAAATCAATTACAAAACTTAAGGTTAAACCAATTCGACTATCAAAAATTACTATCCTTAAAAACCAAAACAACTGATTTACTTGCCCAAAACCAATTATTGTTACTACTCACACACAAACGCACTAATGAACGTAATGCATAACCGGTCCCGCAACAACACTATTTCGAAAGGCCTGATAATATTTATCCTTCACAACTGAATTACTGACTTATTGGCTACGAAAGAGGCTAACTGTGTTTATACCGCGGTCTAATAGTTTCCCAAAGATTCAAGATTCTTTGCTACTATTCTGGAACATCGTAGAAGGAATCAAAATAAAAAAAACATTTCTGCTATTTTTGATTTTTTTAAACTCCTATTCAAAACATCTCAATATTCGCAATTTATTATCCTTGCTCAACACATTCCACACCTTGAGGCGTTTTCACACACACCAGCAAAGCCGCTTTCAACACCGGCACTGGATGCAATGTTATCATATTAGTTTACATACGGAGGCCGGTCCGGCAATTTTGTCAGCCCCGGATCCGGCACCGGTAAATGCAGCCGGTCCTAAACTTGACAAGCCGGATGCCGGTGCGATCTCCGACATGTCGGTTTCAACGTTTACTTGTGCACAGTTACAGACGTATAGACTAGCTGGTGACGGAGAGTAGTTTGCTATTGTACCCACTGGTACTGCAGAGGTTCTCATCGCGATCAAAACACATTTTATTTATTTTTTATTTGTATTATTATGCATGTAACTTTTTTCATTGTTTCTATAAGTAAATTGTTAGATTAAGATGTTATGACATTAGTAGACCTTAAAGAAAGGATACCCTACTACTTTACAAACTGGAGAAATTCAGCGCGCACCATCGCCGGCTCCGATGAAAACTCCCTTACAATACAAAGTTCTTACAAAAAAAAAGTCTATCCCATGAGTCATTTCTGCAGTATCACAGTGTTACAGTACATAACAAACGAAAATAAAATATCGTAATTAAACATATTACAGTTCATTGTTATTTATTCTGTGTGGTAACTTATTACAGTCAATAGTGAATAAAATACGAAGAACACGAATAAAAGGATTAGCATAGCTCGTAGTATGTGACTATACTTGCAAGGTGAGGAGTGAAATGCAGATTCGTTGACAAGTGATCTCGCTATGCCAATTTTGTTGAAACAAGTTTTTCTTAAAAAAATGATTCTTTAGGAAAACTGATCAGCTTCAATTATAATGGATTCTAATGAACTTTTAATTTACAGTCATAAACCTTTGTTATTTACGAGGCATTAACGTAACTTTTATTTTTCTCTTGGTTGATTGAACTCGTTTAATTTGTAATTTAGTCATAAACTGGTTAATACATTTTTGAAAACTTGTAGCAAAGTATCTAAGTGTGAAATTTTTAATTTGTGCTTATGTATGTAAGATACAGAAAATATTTTATAATTTTAGGTTAAAGAAATTATATTCATTGCAAAACAGCTTAAATGCAGACGTATAAAATGTATCCGTTTCTATGAGCTCTGCTTGGTACCTTTATTATTTTTCAGTCGGTTTAGTTACTTTCTAGACGATAAGTAAGTTAATGTCTTGAGGTCATAAATGTCTTCATTAGGTAATTTCGTGACTGATTGTAGGTATAGCTATTTTATATCGGCAATTTTTTGTTGGTGCCAAGGTGCTTCCCAATAAATCAAACTTATAGGGAAATTAACATTGGACAATGCACTGTCAACATTAATCTAATTATAAGGGAATAATATTTTGTTGATTACTCCATTCGTTAGGAAACATAATAAGAAACCGAGTCTAAAATATATTTTAATAGCTAATAATTTAATTATTAATAAATAAAGGCAATAATGTTATTCAATTTCGATGTAACGCGGTACTTACATACGAAAAAATTACGTTTCTATTGTTGCCTAAACGTTAGCCGGGCGTGAAAGTGATCAGTTTATATTCATTTTTGATACTACAGTTTGTTTTTGATTTTTGTTAGTTTGTTTTTTGTTAATTGGTCATTGATTATAAATTAAATAATGGAAAATATTAGAAATCATAATTGTAATTTTTAATTCAACTTACTTGAATTTGTTTTCTTTTTAATTTAATTTAATTAACAAATTATTTAATACTAATTTTAATAAAATTATATACTAGCGAAAAAAATTAAAAATTAATAATAGTGTGTGGGATTCAAACTCACGGCCTCTCGTAACATTTCACAGCCACTTCACCTCTCCATTTTACAAAGCCGGCTAACGTCCAGACAAAATGGAAGCGAAATTCTTTCTTATGCAAGTACCGCGCTTTATGAAAATTGAATAAAATTTTTCTCTTTTATTTTATTAATAATTAAATGATTAGCCACTAAAATCTTTTGTGGACTCATTTTTACTTTGTTTCCAAACGACTGGAGTAATAAAAGTAAGATTATACGCTTGTAATTAGATTAATGTTAACAGTAGGCATACATTGCCCAATGTTAACTTCCCTACATGTCAAATTTGTTAGGAAGCGCGTTATAATAACCATCGATACAGTTCAGAACAATCAAACAAACTGTAGTATTTAAACACATCATTTATCTACGTCAAGATAAAAATGTATGAAAATAATCAGTTGCCCTAACGGGCAGGTGGAGTGTTAAATTAATTGCACTCGATCTGTTGGTTCCAGGGTTACAAAAAATAGTTCTGTTTTTTACCATATAGTCAGCCAACTATATGACTGAACTATTTAAGAACAGAAGAGGTAGAGGTGTAAAAGACACTAGTCATAGTTATCTCCTCAGAATAATGAATTTCCCTATACAGCCAGACCCTGTGGTGAATGAAGTGAAGGTGTCATTTGCAGAGTGGAAGTGGGTGCTTGTCAGAGGGCCTAAAATGATGATAAGCATACTCTTTTAGCTCAGAGAGGAAGGTAATTGTAAACCACTTCACACCTCGTTTTTACTTAGTAAAACCTCTAGAGGTTCAAACCAGCCTTTCAGCTGTTGACCTAAACAACACAAAACAACAACTATTATAGAACTAATGTTCAAACGTATTCTTCCATGTAATCAGCTCTGTCATTCACTTTAACAAAAATATAAAGTGCAATTGATTTGTGGTAACGTTTTAAATTTTTAATAATAATGTTTTTAGCATAATCAGATAAAAAGAAGCTATTAATGAAGAATTTCATCGGACATAATCAAATATTTCAACTAAATTTGTTTTTATAAAATACCAAAAACTGGATATAAAGAAAACGAAAATGTAGGCATCTGTTCTACTCTGCAAGCGGAAGAAGCCTTGAGTAACTAAACTTCTGTTCATTTGACCTCAAAACATTTACTCTTACTTCACTTTATGTAATAAGAAACGAAACACGTCTTGAACAGGAGTTACTGGATACTTGTAAAATACGGTTGGATGGGATATCATGAAGCCAATTACTTGGGTAACATGAATGCAGTACAGAGCTAGTTAGTCTCCGATAGGCACATTGACTGTAGCTCCCCTTAAACCAGTATATCATATTTCTTCAGCGTACAACTTAGTGTCAGGTGAATTTGTAAAAGAAGCCAACAACATTTTCAGTTTCACTAATGAACTCTAAACAATTAAAAAAATCTGGTGTAAAACACTCACATGACTTTCTCTTGCAATGCAAATAATGAACCATATAACCGAATATTAGCGATAAAACATTCGAAACAAACAAAAAACTAACCTCAAAAAACATAACCTAATTTTAATTATGACTAAATGAATCAAAATGAAAACCGTCCTTAGTTTGGCTAAATAATACAGAAAATCACTCTCTCACGTTAAACTAGGCTCTATAAAGAAAAATGCTTATGAATAAAAATTAGATCTTTTAATTTCCTATAAATTTGATTATATACATTTTGGTCATAAAATGGATACTACAGCCAAAATCTTTAAAAAAATCGATTTTTACGGATTTTCATGACAGAAAAAAAAAACAGACAATCATTAATTACCGCTAAACTAAGCTTTATACAAAAAAAATTCAAAATAAAAGTTGTAGATTTTTAAATTGTCTAAAAATCTTATTATATACTACATTTTTGAGCTAAAATGCATAATAAAGACGCAATTTAAAAAAAAATTACGAGAAAACAGCGTTCCCTAGAATTTCAGCAGACATGGCGCCTAACCTATCTTATAGAGCATAAACAATTTAGTAAATGAGGTAATTTTTTAAAAAAATCGTACGAGCCGTTTTTGAGAAAATCGCAAAAAACATGAAAAATGACACGAATAAACTACTACTTCCGGTAAGCCGATTTTGATGAAAATGTTCGTGTTGAGTCTTCTAGTGGTACCTAAGTTAAGTTCTAAGTTTCAAATTCGTGCAACGTTTCGTTCATGAGGTATTTTTTTCACACACACACCAATCGCTAAAAACAAGTTTTTGGGTTCAGGGGGTCTGAAAATGTGTAGATCCGGTGAAAACTCGATTTCGAAAAATCGTCATGAAAACAATACTTTCCTTCCTATATATTCATATAGGCAAGAGAAAGTAAAAATAATCCTTGATGCGAAAATTTTAATCAATTTTAAACTATGAAGATTAAATTATTAAATTTCAGAGATGAAAAACATATGTTTTCAAATGAGTTTGCCCTAAATTCATCGGTTTTTGACGGACATGAAACTGTTTATTCTAAGATAATGAAGTTATTGGTAAAAGGTGCGTATATTACTTTAGATTACGGAAATATTATTATTACTTTCTCATACATACATAAATAAGTCGGAAGGAAAGTATTGTTTTCATGTCAATTTTTCGATATCGAGTTTTCAACTAATTCACACATTTTCAGATCCCCTGAATCCAAAAACCATGTTTTTGCGATTGGTCGGTGTGTTTGTCTGTGGGTGTGTAAACAAAATAGCTGAAAAACGGAACATCGTACGAACTTGAAACTTAATTTACATTCGCCTACGGGACCCGACACAAACATTGTTGTCGAAACCAGTCAACCGTAAGTAGTAGTTATTCGTGTCATTTTTTACTTTTTTGTGATTTTCTCAAAAACGGCTCCAACGATTTTTTTATAACTCGCTTCATTTTCTACATTTTATATGTTCTACAAGATAGGGTAGACGCCTTTTCTGCTGAAATTCTTGGGAAAGCTGTTTTCTCGTAAAAATATTGTTTTTTAAGATTGCGGCAAATATGCATTTTACCGCAAAAATGTATAATATAAGTAGTAGACAATTTACAAACCTACAACTTTTATTTCAAAAATTTTTTTGTATAACGCTTAGTTTACCGGTAGTTAGCAATTTCCTTTTTTTATGAAAATCTGTAAAAAGTGGATTTTTTACGATTACGACCTTAGTATGCATTTTACGACAAAAGTGTATAATCATATTAATAGGAAATTAAAAGGTCTACATTTTTTTTAAGCACTTTTCTCTACAGAGCCTACTTTAGCGGTAAAAAGTTATTTTCCTTGTTTTGAAGCCAAACCAAAGTTGATTTTCATTTTGTGTCTTTCACTCATGATTAAAATTAGGTTGTGTTTTTTGAGGTTAGTTTTTTGTTTGTTTCAAATGTTTTATTACTAATATTAGGTTATATTGTTCATTATTTTCATTGGGAGGAGAAAGTCGTGTGAGTATTTTACACTAGATTTTTTATATGTATATTTCTTATTGAAACTAGTCTTAAAATAACAAAAAGGTTTTTTTCCTTAACTACAAATGATTAGAAACTATCATTAGAAAAAACCAAATGTTTATTCGTACTTTCTAACAATTACAAAAACGATCTAAAATATTTCTCTAAAGCTAAAAAAAAAAAATGGTTATTTTGTATTTTTAAAGACGCATTTCCCAATTTCTACTCTGATTTTCTATTGTTAAATTTATTTAGATGCATTGCTATAGCTAATCTTACTTATAATTTACTCATAAAGAACCCTACTTAAGAAATAAAAGTAATTAAAATTGATTAATAAATACATAAAAAAATTGTATAAAATACGCCCAAGAAACTACCTTATGGCTACTTTTATTTTATAAAATAAAGAACTCTTAACTACTAAATAAGTTGAAAGCTTTTGGCGTTTCAGTCTTCTCTTGAGATTTGAGTTGCCAATTAGTTTCTGTGCTACAACATTCGGAAACGTTTTGATGTTCTAACTTTCTACGCTTTTACCTTTGTGGCCTACTTTCCTTCTTCTCTTCGTGGCATAGGCCCTCTAGCCTGTTCTGGCATCAAAATAATTTATCTTTACTAAAAAGTTTTAATTAAAATAAAGCACTCCTAGCGTTGTAGAGGTCTTCCCATGCTCTTTCTCTCTAAGACCTATGTCCCAGAACCCGTAACGAAAGCATTAAGCTGTCCGTCAAAACTCATCGGCAGCCTAAGTAATAAAATGCTCTGACCTGCTCAATAAGGCATTCACAACTGCCTTAAAGCACAATCACAACTTCAATCTTACAGAGTTTCTTCCTACAAAAAATGGTTAAGTGGATAGATTTGTGTCCTTACTCGTAAAGTTAAGTCACCCAAAGCATTAAAATGTAGCCTAGATGTACAACCTGTACGGGTATTAATCCAATTTGTCAAATTTTGGCGACTGTTGAAAACACATAATTTTACTTATATAAATTTAATGAATGTTAAGCTAATAAAAATTACATAGATTCCAAAAATACGAAAAATTTGTATTAATTCAATTAGGCGTCGTAACTGGAAATTGATTTTTTCGTGAATGAACCTCATAATAATTCTCGTATTTATTTCCCGTGTGAATTAATTCGCTTGGGAGAGCTTGTAAAATATTATTGACTCGCTACAACAAATAATAAATGATACCTGATCAATGTTTTTAATTATAAAAAATGCGTATAACATTGTTTCATGATGTACCACGGAGTTATCAACTGTGTAACCGGTATGCGAAAATACAATAATTGCAATTAAAATTTACGTTTATTTTAAATGCAAAATTTAGTGTGTTTCATAATCGTTGTTAAATATTTTTGCGTTAATGTTAATTTTTGTTTTAATTTTTAATTATTTTTTGTTAATTATTATTATTATCTTTGCGGTACTTTGTTCAGTTTAAACTTTAAAATTTACGCGAATCTGTTCTATGTATAAGATGAGACCATTAGCTAATATCAACGTAAAGAAAATTAATGAACAATTTAAAAAAGTTCATGTTAGTACAAACTTTATTCTATATCGTCTTGTTCAGCGTTAAAATACTGGGGAATTATTTTAAGTGCGATATATTTGAGGGATTGTCAAATGGTTCCTCTAAATTGTGTACTGTACGTTTTTGGTTTTATTTAAATAATTATAAGAACTAAAATGTAGATTAATACAATCAGTATTTTTGTTAAGCGTAAAATATTCTCTTTTGTTTTGGTTGAGGAAATCACCTTGTGGCAAAACCTCGATTGCTCATTATAGGAGATGCCTATTCTAGAATAATTTAATATTTTCTTGTGGATTTTCCAGTTGATGTAGCAGTGGTACTGTTGAAATTTCTAAAGTTTTGTAATTTTTTAATTTTCGGTTTTACAATGAGTTTGTTCTAAAAGTTCTACAAAGTAATGGCAGCCCTTGTCCTTCTTTATGGAAGTGAGTCATGGTTTACCACCAAACGCCAAGAAAGTAGGATCCAAACGGCTGAAATGAGGTTTTTAAGAAGGGTAAAGGGCTGCTCAAGGCTGGACCTAATACATAACGAGGAAATTAAATCTGAGTTGGGTGTATTTAGTTTGAATGAAGAAATGGAGAAGTACCGCAATCAATGGAGGCAACATTTAGAACGGTTGCCAGAAGAGCCCATCAAGGTTGCGGCATATGTTCCAGCTGGACGAAGGGAGGTGGAATGACCTCGAAGAAGATGGCAGTAGTCGAGATGTTGTACGAGTTGGAATATCTCGTGTTTGTGTATATGTGTAGGATTGTTTGTGAGTTCGGAACAGGCTTATGTCTAATCCTTGATAGTAAGAAGAAGAAGAAAGAAAAGAAGAAAATGAGTACGTGTAGTTTTTTGAAGTTCATGTACACTGTGTCTATGTTGAGGCTTAGGTATGTGGTAGAAATAATAAGGGCAATAAGACCAATAATAATAATAATAAACATTTAAATATTCCTATATATTACACATTACATAAAAAATTTCATAATACAAAATTTCTTACAGTATACTACTATCCTATTACACTAGAGGTGGTGGAAATTATCCCATCCAACTATGAACAAAACCATGCACTAAGATGGGTTGGAAACTTTTAAATAAATATCAAAAAACTGAAGTACTTTAACTATTAGGAATATCATTCAATACCTACTTACTTACTTACTTACTTACTTACTACACTAACTTAACGAATACTGTGCTATTTACTAAGATTACGATTGTATCAATTATGATACATTGCATTATAATAATTATTAAACCTACTCTATTTTTAATAAAATAAAGATTATTAAATACAACCTAAAATTAATTATTACATTTAAAAATAAAAAAATTACAAAAAAATAAATAAATATATACTATTTTTTTCCTCCTGTCTCTTTAGTTGTATCTGCATTTGAATATTACTGACCATTTTTTGCTATTTTCTCTCTATCTATTTTGGCTATCCATTTCTTTATTTATAAAATACTAAACACGTTAGATTTTTTTAAATGGTTCGGGAGCAGGTTATATAATTATTTTGGGTGCCAAATACAATGACCAAACGTTAAAATTTGTTTGGGAACAACCTATCCAATTGTGTTTATGTTTATAATTTATAAGTTTATAAGTGTTTATGTTTATAATTTATAAGTTTATAATTTATGTTATAAACCTATAAAGATTTGTAACCTTTCCATAATCCTTATTTTATTACCTTAATCTATGTTTAGAAACCTTTTGCTAAACATAGATTAAGGCTCAATTCTTCCATATTGGCCAAATTTGATAATTGTAAAAAGTTATTATTTTCTTAGTAGACATCTGTGGTAGAGTGAACAAAGTTTTTAATTTGTTATTCAACAAATTCTAATTAGTTTTGTGTAGTGGTTAAATGTCATTATCTGGTCTAGAGTATCATTTAAATACGGTTTCCACGTTTTCTGATTGTACGTTGTGTTTAATTTAAATACTCGTAGTTTGTACCAGTGAAAAATTAATATTTTATTGTGTAAAGTTAATGTAAAAGTGTTTCAATCATTATTGTTGGTCATATAGCTGTATCTTCTCCTTAAGTAGCAGCTGAACAAACCGAAGCAAAACTAGGGTTGGGAAATAATGTTCAGAATGTAGAGTACTTGTAATGTGACAAAAACTGAACAGTGTGAGCTTTCCTTGTACATCTATACTCTGTCCAACAGTCGGAAGATACCATTGCTTATATGGCCAGAGCGTTGTTACATAGGCCTACTGTGTTAAAAACACTGACTCACGCTATGAAATTAAAAGTTTATCTTATTGTAGGCTACAAGTTACTTATGCTTATTATACGATATTAAAACAAATTACGTTTGCGTTTCAAAATGTTAACGTTATTATTTGAAATATTTACAATAATTATATGACAGAATTGTTATTACATGTAATTGAATTAAACTATTTATAGGGTAATGTGTAGCATTTTGTTTGTAAAATTATTAAATGTTATGAAAAGATTAAATTAAATTAAACATTTTTTTTATTCTTTCGAAATCTATATGTATCTATTTCATCACCTCAGGCCTATACATTCTATAATAATAATGTAAATATTTACATTTATTTCAAAGTATTTCATTTATTTTTAATTTAAAATACTGCGTCTTTTAATCGCATATTGGGGCCAAACATTATTCTTTAAATAATAGTCACTTATCATTTTAACTTTTTTTTTTATATATTTATTTAAGGTCGCATCGACTACGAGGTCATTAGCGACCACGTTACATTATAATAACATTATATTATACACATGATACATTATATAAATACGTAATAAAAAATTAGTTAAGTTCAATTAAAACAGAGAAACAATAACTAAAAAATAGAATGATACAATGAAAAAAAAAATGAATGTGATTTTACAACTATACTAAATCTGAAATTTTGTTAAATTTTAAAAAGTTTATTGTGTTCTGAATCGCTACTTTGTCTACTAAATTAAGTGCTAAAATGTTGTTAATTTTGAATACTGTTCGTGTGAATTGTGTGGTTTGGCAGTCTGTGATGATGTGTTTGATTGTAAGTGGCGTGTTGCAATGTGTACAAATTTGTGGTTTTTCTTTCTTCAGTAAGTGTTAGTTCGTAAGCGTAGAGTGTCCAATACGTAGCCGCGTAAGTAGAACTTGATGCCTTCGAAGCTCCAAGTGAGGCTGAGGGTTTTCAAAAATGTTTTTCCTGATGTGGTGAAGTTTCGTTGGAGGATGTCGAGACCAGATTTGGTTCCAGTGTTGTTTGATTTGGTTGTGCAAATGTCTCCTGAAATCTGTATGAGATGAGAGATGGTTACCTCTCAGCGGCGTCTTTAACGCCTCTTTGGCGGCCGTGTCCGCTATTTCATTTCCGTTTATAGCGCAATGCGACGGAACCCACACAATACGTATATCATTCATGCTGTTGACATGTCGAAGTAGGTTGGATATATGTTCTATAATTGGCTCTGTAATTTCTTCGGCCTGCAAGCCTCTAACCACACTCATCGAATCCGTAAATATTGTGAACTTTTCGCCCGTTCTTGTGGCTAGGAGTTTTAAAGTACGATAGATAGCATATGCTTCGCAAAAGAAGATAGAACAAACATCATTTAAACGGAATTGATAAGTACGGTTAGGGAAGACAACTGCACAACCAGAGCCTTCTGGTGATCGAGAGCCATCCGTGTAAATGTGTACATTGTTCGTGTATTTTGATAACAATTCATTAAATAGTTGATGATACATCTTAGGGTTAGCTGAGTTTTTCGAAAGATGAACCATGGATAAATCCAGCAAAAAAGGTTTCGACAGCCAAGGAGGTTCAACGGAAGGTTGACGATCAAAAACAGGTGTAAACTTGAATGAGGATGTTTCTAGATAATTTTGCAGTCGTGTATGAAATGGTTTAGGAAATGAAGGTTTGGAGTTGTACATGTCCGAAAGTCTGTTAGAAAAAACATTATCGTAGACTGGCGTATTTGGACAAGAAGATATTTTTGAAGCAAAGGAAAAACATAACTTTCTTCTTCTAATAGCAAGAGGCGTTTCTTCAGCTTCGGCCAAGATACTTAGGATCGGACTTGTCCTGTATGCACCGAGGGCTATCCTCAAACAAACATTCTGAACTGGATTTAACAAATTCAATACATTGCTTTTTGCAGAGCCGTAGACAATCGATCCGTAATCAATCTTAGAACGAATCAGTGCAAAATAAGTCATCAACATTACTTTTTTATCAGCACCCCAGTTGTTAGAGAATATGCATTTTAAAATATTGATTCTACGTTGACAATCTGCCTTGAGTGAATGTATGTGAGGAGCCCATGACAATTTTTCATCAAAAGTTAAACCAAGAATCTTAAGTTGATTTACTCTGGTAATCTGATGAGAACCTAAAGAAAGTGTTACTGCATTATTAACAACATTCCTTCTGGTAAATACTATAAATTGGGATTTCGTTTTTGAAAACTTAAAGCCTGATGTTACAGTCCAATGTTTAATTTTATTAAGGCAGTCTTGAAGTAAATTCTGAGTTGTTATGATATTAGTACCACTACAAAGAATGGTGATGTCGTCCGCAAAAAGATATATTTTTAGAGGGCGAGGTACAATGCTCGCAATATCATTAATCGTTACAAGGAACAACATAACACTTAGCACGGAACCTTGTGGGACTCCATTGTCCAAAACAAATTCACCAGACAAAGACCCTCTGTATCTAACTTGAATAAAGCGATTTGACAGAAAATTTCCAATGAACGCTAAAACATTACCATTAATCCCATTCTTATGCAGGGTGTCAATAATTCTATAAGTCCACGCCATGTCATATGCTTTTTCAATATCCAAGGCTACAGCCATTAAATGTTGGCCTGTGACAAATGCATCACAGACGTTAGCTTCAATGTTTACTAAATGATCTTGAGTTGACCGATACTTCAAAAATCCGCTTTGAAATGGCGAGAAGAATTTAATACTATTGAGGTACCATGTTATTCGGTTGTGTATTATTTTTTCTAATAATTTACAAAGAGTAGACGTTAGTGCAATTGGCCTATAGCTGCTAATATCATTAGGATCCTTATTGGGCTTTAATATTGGAATAACAATAGCCTTCTTCCATGCGTCTGGAATTGTTCTTGAAACGAGAAGTTCGTTAAAAATTTTTGTTAAATAATCAATAGCTTTCGAAGGAAGATTTGTTAAGAATATGTTATGAATACCGTCAGGACCAGGGCTTGAATGTTTTAAAGTTTTCAGGCAGCTTGAAATTTCAGTACACGATACAGCAGAATTGACCACTGAATCATTTGAAGTATCCGATTGGAGAATATTAGAAATAGATACATTCTTGTTTATCCCATGCTTTTCGAAATCAGTATCACGGTTAGAATTACTTGAATTTTTTGCAAATGACGAAGCAAAGAGATTAGCAATAATTGTAGAATCGGTTACGGACTTGTTATCGTGTATGAAGAAAGTAGGTACAGTCCGTCTTTTGGATTTATTAATCATTTTAATTTTCTCCCAGACATTCGAAATATTTGAATAATTCATCGAAGAAACATAGTTGATCCAGGACTGTTTCCGACAGTCCTTCAAAACTCCGCGCATTCGCGATCTGAGACGTTTAAATTCAATGAAATTATCAATTGTAGGATGTTGTTTGTACTGAGAGAAAGCTCTCTTTGATTCTCGAACAGCCGCTGAGCAGTGTATATTCCACCAAGGTACCTTCCGTTTTGTCGAATAACCGGATGTTTTAGGTATCGAAGCACTTGCAGCGTCTATAATCATTTTTGAAAATGTGTCAACTTTTTCAATTGCTGTTAGGTTACTGGTCCGGGAAGAGTAATTTAACTGCTCAAGTTTCCCAATCAGGATTCTTCGAAATTTCTGAAAGTCGGCTTTCGAGAAATCCCATTTTTTATAACAACACCTATTTTCTGTCGAAGCTGTACGTGAACTTAGGAGGTGAATTAAAATAGGAAAGTGATCGCTGCCATATGAATCTTTTTTGACGCTCCACTCAAGATTGTGAGCGACAGAGGAACTGCAAAAAGTTAAATCAATAGCACTAAAAATGCGAAAGGAATTGTTTAGATGTGTAAAAGATTTGTTGTTTAGCAATATAAGTTCTGGATCTTCCAGAATTTTTTCAATGATCATGCCTCTGTCGTCCTGTTTATATGATCCCCACATCATGTTATGGCTATTAAAGTCGCCAAGCATAACAAATGGCTTTGGAAGTTGTCGGAATAAAGACAAAAGTTCAGATTTTGTAAATTTATGACTATGTGGTAGGTAAACATTACATATAGTAATGGGCCCATTAGGCAAAATTACAGTAACCGCCAAAGCTTCGATATTCGTATTTAGCCGAATTTCAGACACTTTGTAATTGCTACTCACATACGTGGCTACTCCTCCACTAGCATGATCACAGTGTCTATTTTTAAAAAAAGCTGAATAATGAGAAATCGCAGCACAATACTCATTCTTGAAATTAGTTTCCTGCACACATACAAGTATTGGTTTGTGATTGTTGATAAGTAGTAGTAAGCTTTCTACTTGTGACTTGAAACTGTTCATATTCCATTGTAGAACAAGCGTATCCATAATAATAATAATAATAATAATAATAATAATAATAATAATAATAATAACAAATTATTTACCGGATGTTAATTCGTCCTCGCTGTTGTCAGTCGCAATAAGTGACTCATTGTCATCCTGAATAACTTTTAAAAACTTCTTTTTTAGAACAGTAAACTTCCTTTTCAAGCTTCTGTCTTGTAAAAAATTACGTGTATCAGATAACATGGAAGTAAGAGCCTGCAAATCAGTAGTATACTCAAACGCGATATCAATGACATTCGAGCTTCGGTTAGTTCTTTCCAGAAAACTTTTGAACTGCAAGAAATTCATGGGATGAGGGTTGTTCGTAGAAGACAATACTTCTTTGAGAGGTTGAAGTTGATCTTCCAACAAGATTTCAGTCAGGGAGTCTTTTCTCGATCTTTTTTTATCGTTGGATTTAGGTTTCGAAGGATGGGAATCAGTTACTTGAGCGGAATGATCGGTGTCACATTGTTCCTGTGATTTAGAGTTGTTAGAAGTTGTAGACAGAGGGCGCCTTGTAGCGGTAGGTAACGAAGGGATATCTATATTTGAAGCCGTCTTATCACGTGACGCTAAAGGAGGAAAATTTTCAGAATCGATTCTGTCTACTGCATCTGTATTCTCACTAGGCTTACTATTAACTGTAGTTTTTTTCAATCTCCTTGCAATTCTTTGCTAAGTGTCCCTGCTCTTTGCAAATGAAACAGGAAAGCGCCTCACTTGACAAATAAATCCAGTAAGTTGTCCCATCAAATTCAATTTTTAACGAATCTGGTAGTTTACTGACGTCATCAGGGTGGATAAAAACCTGTCTACGAAAGCTCAAAATGTGAGACAGGCCAGGTTCGGATAGACCAGCGCGGAGAAACGTTATGAATGATCCGAGCCTGATTCCTAGTTTGTTTAACTGGGTTTTAAGAATATCATGCGGAATTATAGGGCAGACGTTTGATAAAATTATCCTTTTGAATTTTGTAAGCAACGGTCGAATTTCCAATTGGGTACTGTTGATTGTGATTGACGTTTTTGTATCCGTGAGTTTGTCAGATATTTCTTTATTGGAAAGGTATAAGCAAATTCTATTTTTAGAAATGCGAGATATAAACCGAATGTTAGTCGGGTCAATCAGTTGAGCAACAGCTTGAACATAATCCTTTATCGGAACTCCATCTAAAGAATCAATTATCACGGCCTGTTCTTTTGTTGGAAAACGTTCTTTTTGTGTGGCGGTAGCATAATTCGATTGTGGTAAAGACATTTTTTAAATCTGAATAGAGGCACGAACGTGCACTCACTAGAAAATTAGAAAAAACTCGCAGTATTTTTGCGCAGATGTAAACAAAACATAAAACTGAAAACAGACGCCGTACGTAAACAACAATGTCGACGTCGTAGGCGCTCAGATGTAAGCAAAATATACTAAAAAACAAACCTTTGCAATCCGGAAAATTGGTCCAACAGCAACTAGGTTTATAATACTAAATGTTCATCACTCGCTATTTAGTTGCATGAAATTATAAACGGAAAAAACCAATAAATATATCCGGAACGATACAACCACACGACTGTACGTTTCAAAACCGAACCTCATTTTAACTTTAGTTTAAATTACAATTAAAACTAAAACTTATACGTTATTAATTAAATACTAGGTATGTTTGTAGGACAGATAGTAGCGGAGAGCATAATATCATTGTATAGAGCAAACTGCTCTATACAACCAATGTTAAATTGGAATCGCCTATCTTTCCCACAGTCTCAAGTGACTGTTGGATGTAGTATAGGAACACTTCGGTCTTCTCACGTACACAAACACAAAATCGTGATTTCGTCTAATTTTATTTGTGTTTTAAAGTGATTTAAAAAATTCCAAGCATAGAGGAAGTCGATTGTACAGGAAAAATAAATTACTACTTTTAATTCCAAATTTATCTTACATAAGTTTCACAATAATCGGCAGACATCCAAACAACGTGATACTTGACAGTGTTTTCACTGTATTACAGTAATTACAGTATTTTTTTACAGAAATGGAGTATTCAAACAAATATAAATTCTATATAACCTTCCTTTATAATAATGTAATAAAATTGTCCTAATATTTTTAAAAGGTTGTCTTCTTTCCCAGTTGACAGATTTGATAGTTTCATAATAAAACGTTTTACGTTTTATGTATTTTGGAATAATCGTATCGATGACATACGGAAACCAGTTGATAAGTATGACGTTATTGATGAGTTCAAACTAATTATTGATCTACTTTAAATTTTACAGAAAGCTGAAACCTTACTCATAGAATTTATTTGAAGTTGATCTGACATTTTTACATTTGATCAAAACTTTTTAGCTTCGTTTCTCAACGACACATTATTACTTTCTTTAGCCCTTTTTAATTTACATCAACTAAGTGGAGAATAAAAGTTAACTCCGATCAAACAAAGCTAGTCACTTTTACCCGGAGACGGCAAACCTGCCCAGTAGTATATTTGTTTAATTCTCCTATAACAAAAGCTAACAAAATTCACTATCTCGGACTCCATGTGGACAGAAGCTGAAAATATATATTCTGGTTGCTTAGCGTTGTAGATTTAATAAAAATATAAAGTGAAATAAATGTTTACGTGAGACAATTTCTGTCAGATTTTTCAAAACTGAAGACCCATTATCGTTTGCAATCGTGAATGAAAACGATTGAAACTAATAAGTCTACTAATAAGTATCATGCTACACAAGTACTGGCAACGGAAGGAGCAGTGAAGGAGCAGCAGCACAGTAGAAGAACCTACTCAAGGTAACATTATACTGTTCTTTTAGCATAACATAAGTTTATATCTGTGTATTAAAATACTGTGTAATATAGCTTAACGAGCTAGAGACGGCAGATGAAGGTGGAGCATAGTGACCTAGATCACAGCACAGAGCCAATGAAATTTCGTTAATCGTATTTTGCGTTGTCACGTTGTGGTCCCGCTGTGGATGACAGCCTAACAAAAAGTCAGCTGGAGTATGGTGGAACGGAGTTTGACTTAACGATGGGGCAACCTCACACCCGATCTTAGCTGTTATTGGCTAGATCTCATCTGCAGTCTTTAGTTCGTTAGGGTGTAGTATAAATACACTATAAAGTGTTTTTAGGATGGTTGATATACACCGTAATATCTACTAAACGACAAGCTTCAACTTCAAAGCCTCAACTATTACTTTATGTCAGTCATGGTATTTGACATAAATTTTATAATATCTCTTTGAATTTTTACGAATAGCAATTTTTATGAACAAACTAACAGTTATATTTTACTAGTACTGACTGCGTGCGTAAAACAGTTTCAGAAATCAACATTTCATTCGCAACTATTTAATGAAAAGTTTAAACAATAAATACACTTAGTTAAACCAAAAGGTTGTTCAAATGTTAGTTTTAAAGAGCTACAGTCAAATTGACAACCTTTTACAGAAAAAGGAACTTCATTTATCGTAGCCTACACGCAAACAAAGTAATGCTAGTTGACAAAAAGTAGTTCGCTAACAATGTTTTGTTCTAACAAAATCTTCTAAATGGAAATCCCTTCCCTAACAACTGGTAGCCACTTTCCGGTACACTCAACAGAAAACGCAATACCACTAAATTCATTTCAGCTGTTACAAAACCCTTCTAAAAAGTATTATGAGAAAATTTTACACTTTAACAAGTGTTACCTTTCATAGTATTATCATTTTAATTTTTAATTTAAAACATTACCTTAACTCCTAAACGATTCTCTCACTTACCGATTCAATGAATAATTTATAAAGCTTAATTTTTAATAAATTAATTTAAATATAAATTGGTCTTCGTAGTATATTACGATTAATTGTTTTAATACAAGAATGTATTTTTTAACTGTAATTAAACAAATAATTGTTCGACAAATCACAGTCACTTACTTGCTTATTTTTAACAATATATTTTACTCGTTTAAAAATGAGTTTTATATTCAAAACAATTATAATTTTATTAGCGCAATTAAGTTGAATGACTTAATATAAAATTAACCAATTAAATGCTATTTTTACAGCAAATTACCATTTGCCACTGATCTAAAAATTCAAGAAAACAAAATTAACCTAGGCTATTAGTAAAATATATTATAACTTTTTAAATTTTTGCCAAGTAGTACATTTTTGCCGTACATTGAATTTAAGTTTAGAATTTTGAGTGAAATCCGATATTTATGTAATGGGTTTTCATAAAAATTATAAATATCGGCTAAAAAAGTCAGAAAATAATACTAAATAATAGTTCCAGAATTTTAAATTTTTGTCTTGTTTATTTTTGCTATGTATAGGTTGGAAAAATCTTCTTTTTCTGTCTGGTCGCCTTTTCGTGATTTGATAAAAGCGTATAATTATATCTTAACAAAGGTTCAAGACTATCTTATAAAATGTGGTTCATTCGAACTAACACTCAAAGTTTCTACATGAATTTTAGGGACAGCTTGAATGTGGAATGCGAGAAAGTAAAATACCCCCTGGTGTAGAGGTCAGTGCAACCGGCTTCTAAGTTAGGGGTCTAGAATTCAATTTACGATCTGAAATTTTTTAGTTATGTTTTGATCTATCACCTTTCATTGTCTGTTTTCATCTTAAAGTGCATAAGAGTCGGACGTTAAGTAAAAAATATGTTTTATAAAAATAGATCTGGAAACGATTCGGATTTTTCCCTCGTCTGTCATTTTTATTATTTTTTACGACTTAACCTATATAGTGCAGAGTTAGAATGTACTATTACAGTGAAACATTGATATGAATTTCTTAATATTTTAAAGTAGACTGATAAGATAGTGCGTCGCAGTAGTACTCCCAATACATTTTTTTAGATGTAGCCTATTTTTGCATCGTGTAATAATAATACTGTAATAATAATAATAATAAAAGTTTATTTCTTTTCACAAATCAAAGTAATTTATTTTATCTTCTTTACAATCTAAATATTTAATCATATAATAAAGTTAAAACATTCCAGTAAAACTTAACCAATAATTTTCCAGTCACAAGAGAATTCCATACTTCAAGACCAAGTTTGGTTATCAGTCTAGTTAGCAGCTAACGCTCCGTAGCCTACCAAGTACTACTTAATAACAATGTTGTTGTTTAGGGCATCAGCCGAAAGGCTGGTTTGAAACAGAGGTTTTACTAAGTAAAACGAAGAGTGAGGTGGTTTACCTTACCTTCCTCACTGAATGGGGAAGTACGTTTATCAGCACGATGAACCCCCTGTAAAGCACATTTTTTTCACCCTGCAAATGACACCTTGTCTCATTCACCACAGGGTCTGGCTGTATAATGAAATTCATTACTTTCAGAGGAGATAACTCTGATTAAGTGTCTTTTAGACCTCTACCTCTTCTGTTTTTAAATGATGCAGCCATTTAATTGGCTGACCATATGATAAGAAACAGAACTATTTATTTTAGCCCTGCAACTAACAGATTGAGTGTAAAAAATTTGACACTCCACCTTTCTGTTATGGGCAGTTAATAACAATATAAACAATATAAAAATATAATAATAATAATAATAATAATAAAAATAAACAATAAATTAAACGAAAAAAGGAAACTAAAAATTAAATTCTTGTATGAAATACGTAATTCCTGTACTTCAAACCCTCCCGTAAAAAACCCACTCAATTTATCCAACATAAGCCCCCATTCAGAATATGAACAATTTCCCTCCTTTCCAATCTGTCCTTTGAAAACCATTTATCTTTACATAATGTAAAAACTTCGGATTTTTGGTACACAAAACGTGGGTTTACAAGATAGGAATATTCCCGTAGTTAGGTTTTGTTACATTGAATCTGTCATATGGTTTGAAAGGATCTATATAATTTTGTTATTTATATTGTATTTACATACTGAAACTATGTTAATTATAATGAGTTACAGAAAACAACCCAATTACAAATCCAATTGAAAACACTACAAGATTCTATTTTGTAACAGTTGACAATTTCATATATATAATATTCTAAAATATGCGCCTACGCCCGTACGCATATTCACTTATATTTGCTTTCCTCATATCTGCCGCAGAATGACTGCTATACCAAACAATGTACCACAACATGTTAATTAAAGTTCCTGTAATTCCACATGTAAATTCCTTTATTACGTACTTTCTCTTCAACTGCCCATACCTAATAATATTATACCCACGATATTATAATTTATGCCATACCGCTACGCTTCGTTTTAATGTGTACAGAATTCTGTTTCTCTAAAGAACTACGTAGGTAGATTTCAAATAAGTACAAAAATATAAACATTATTTAACTTTTTACATATTCAAACCATGTATGTTTATTGAGATTTCGTTACGAATTTACGATAAATGACCGGTAACATTGATAACACATTCTACAGGAACTGATTTTAATATTAAATGCAATTTTGATATAGAATAAATTATTTTTCAATATAAATAAAATATAATAAACAATATTAAGGCTAATGATATTTTACCATTAGTAATTTATTTAACATTTTGAATTGTATGATTTTAATATTGTTCAGATAACTCAGATCAGTTTCAATTAATATTTTGAAGGATTAATTTTAATTAAATTGTCAGTTACTACCTGTTTTTATCCATATTCTGCAATTATTTGTTCATCGACAGGACATAGTTGTCATTATTATTGGTGTAAATTGTCATATAATTTTAAATAATCAATCATATCTTTAGACGACAAATTAAAATTATATTGTCAAAAAATTTGTAATTAACATTATATATATTTTAATTACAAAAACATAATTATTGTATGTGTATAAAATATTATTAAGTATGGTACACGAAATTTACTGCGACTTCAAATACGACTAAAAATCATGGAATTTTTTTCGTTAAAACCTTCAACGAAAATGTTCTACCTTCTCTTCATAACTATTCTGTTATCGTCAAGTATAGATTAAAATAAAATAATTTTAAATCATTGTTTATTCCAGCGGGTTGGTCTAGAGGTAAAGTCGTTGGTAAGGTAAAGGCTAAGGTAAAGTCAGCTGTTCAACAGCAGATTTTCGGAGACGAAGATTCCTGGTTCAAATCCTAGTAATAATATAGATTGCTTTTATACGGATTTGAATAATAGACAATGGTTACCGGTGTACTTTGATGGTAGGGGTTCAATTAACCATAATCTCTCAGGAATGATCAGCCTGGGTCTGTACAAGACTAAATTCCATTTACATATTATACATATCATCCTCATCTCATTGGGTCATGGGGTTACTTATTGTTCTAAATTGAAAAAAAATTTTATGTACACAAATCAGGAATAACAAAAAAAATTATTTCATGACCGCATATCTTTTGTGAAAACTTATTATCGCTATCAATAAACAAATAAAACTATTAAATTATATCTATCTCTTTATTTAAAGTGTCTGAAATAAAGAAAGTAAAACAAAATAGAAAACAACATATTACGAAACTACCCAAATTACTGAGGGATATGTAAAATATATCATGCAGTAATGCATCATTGTTAGCTACTGTGTTCCGTAACAATAACTTCGTTTCATGAAATGTATTTTATGTTATATTATACTAAGCTGACAAAGAAAATCCTTTTGCGCTTTACAAACATCCTATATAATGAAAGGAGGAAGTGAAAATAAATACAAGACCTCGGAAAATAAGAACAGAATACAAAAAGCACTTTACGTATGAGGAAATAAGAGAGTTTGAGCAACAATGACAAGAGCTTGCAGTTAGTAAGAGCAATGAACATTTAAATTTGTGATATTAAACTAACAGCGGAACAATCTGAACGTTGGCTTGCCTTCAAGGCGTTTAGTTTACTTTACTGTAACTTTACCATCCGTTTAGAAATTGGAGAGGAAGATTATGGGGCGTTAAAGATGTTTGTAATAATTTGCCGGCTTGAGCAACCGAAGTCTCTTACTTGCATCGTTGTTAAAGAACTTTTGAACAATAGAACTTGTTCTTCTCATCCTCCAACTATAATGTTTATTACACTTGTTTGATACTTTGGTTCGGGGATAACAAAAACCTACCTTGTACTCAATCTTTAAGAAATTTACGACAATTTGTTTTACAAACACTTCAATGAACATTGGTTGTAAATATCAAACAGAGGTTGCTACTCACAAAAAAAAACGTGGTATCGCTTTTATATACTTCTGTTTCACGTTTTTATAAAATTTTACTTTGAATTTAAATTTGTACTACTTACGTTTATATGGTTGTTTGGCATGAACACCAACTTTATAAAAATATGCAAGATAATTTGACAAGTAACAGATTGCTGGAAAGAGCTCTTCTTTTCTTGGATCTTAGGTAACATAAAATAAAGAAACAATGAATAAAATATTCCAACTCAAAAATATTACCCCATTGTTTTTATTATACGATTTTTGTTTGAATTTTAATGAAAGTTTGTCTGAATATCAGCAAATTATTTAAGTTATATTTTTTTTATTCTAAGTTTATTTTAAAAACAAGGCAGCCAAAACAATTTGTTTCAGTATATAGTAGTAATGTTAAAATTTGTAGATCTACTACAATATCGCTTAACGTCATAATTTTAAGTAGATTCTCATTTGCTCAAAAGAGAAATAGTTTAGGTGACAAACGCTGAGTACGATACCAGTCAATTTTCTTACATTTGAAATTTATAATTTTTAATCATGCCCATAACGGGCTGGTGAGTGTTAAACTAATGCACTCGATCTGTTGGTTACAGGGCTACAAAAAATAGTTCAGTTTCTTATTACATAGTCAGCCAATTATACGACTGAGTTACTTAAGGACAGAAGAGGTAGAGGTGTAAAAGACACTAGTCAGAGTTATCTCCTCTAAGTAATAAATTTCACTATACTTCCAGACCCTGTGGTGAATGAAGTGAAGGCGTCATTTTGTCGGGTAGAAAGTGGGTGCTGTTTGGAGGGCCTGGCATGTTGATAAGCATACTCTTTCAACTTAGTGGAGGAGGCAATAGTAAACCACCTCACTCCTTGTTTTTACTAAGTAAAACTTCTACAGGTTCAAATCAACCTTTTGGTTGTTGACCTACACAACATTAACCAATGTGGTAGATATGATGTATAATTACACAGCAACATATCAATGACACGAATTAAACAAAATTTTATACATTTACACTCCACTTATTAAAAATCATAATACTAACTTAACACTGAAAATCACACTATTTCATAACCTGTGACTGTAGCCTACTATTAGGGTAAGGTTGCCGATATCGCACCGGTTCCGAAATCGCACCACTACCCAAATAAAATAAAGTACTGTACATGAATGGCCTCTGGCGGATTATTTTGGTATTAGAACGTAATATGATCATGCCTCAGTTATGTCGTGACATTTGGCGCGAAAGGAGTGTCAGTAATTACGTTTATCTTCAAGTCCTGATTTTGATGCTATTTCTTGATTTAATTTCTTAGGGAACTACTAGTAAGCTAAGGTATGTAGCCTAATTTTGAATACTATGAAATAACTGCCTGATTGATAGAAGTTAATCGACAAGTTAATGTTAACATTTCACTTGTACTTTTAGGTTATGTTGACAAAAATATGTCATACGAACTAGTTGCCTTAATCGCACTCCCCTGACGTTGCCGAAATCACACCGGTGCGATTTTGGCTACCTTTTCTGATTAGATGTGTATTTTTTTACAGCTTACGGAAAATGGCTAAAAGAGAGTATGGCAAGTGGTGCCCAGAGTCAATGAAGCGAGCCCTTAAGGAGTATAGTGAGTGTAAAATAAGGTTAAATGAAGTAGAAAGAATATACGGAATCCCAAAAAAAGACATTTTTGCGACATCATCGAGGTGAAGTTGTTCGTGGAACGGAACGAACTGGTTCAGGCTCCGTAAACGGCAGAGAACCAGCCTTACCTCCCGATGTTGAAAAAGAACTGTTCGAAATTATTTTAAAATTTGAATCAAATTTGTTTGGACTTACACCAATTGATGTCAGGCAGATAGCTTACCAAATACTAGAGCAAAACCCACACCTTCCAAATCCTTTTAACAAGGAAAAAAAAATTGCGGGGAAAAAATGGTATTATTCATTTATGAAGCGTCACCCAAAGTTAAGTCTCCGGCAGCCGGAGAAAGTTTCTGTAAAACGTGCTGAAGGTTTCAATAAAGAAAATGTCTCACATTTTTTTGATATTCTTGAAAGAGTAGTGGATGAAAATTGTATCAGAGCAACAAGAATTTTTAACGTAGATGAGTCTGGCTTCCAGACTGTTCAGAAAAAAAATCCAAAAGTCTTGGCGACGAGAGGTAAAAAGCGTGTAGGAGCTTTGACAACTGCAGAGAGAGGAGTGAATACAACTATTGTTTGCTGCACTAACCCAGTCGCGTCATTTGTTCCGCCAATGATAATATTTAAGAGAATGCGTATGGATTGTTCACTGTCTATAGGCGCCCCTGAAGGAAGCCTAATTGAAGTGTCAGAGACTGGCTACATTAACAGTGAACTTTTCCTGAAATGGTTCAGGCACTTTATTGAACATGTACGACCATCGAAGGAAGATAAGGTGCTTCTTCTGTTAGATGGACACACTACACATTCCAAAAATTTGGATGTCATAAATCTGGCTCGTGAGAATGGTGTGTTGCTGCTGCAACTGCCGGGACATACGACCCATCGTCTTCAACCACTCGACGTGTCGGTATTCAAGCCATTTCAGTTGTACTACGATGAGGCAGTGGCGAAATGGCTTAGAACCAACCCTCCCCCTCTTAGACAATGCCACGTGTCAAGTTTACTAACTGAGGCCTACCTAAAAGTAGTAACAATGAAAAACGCTATGAACGGGTTTAAAGCTACTGGTATTTGGCCAGTTGATCGTAATGTCTTCAAGGACTCTGACTTCTTAGCCGCGGAAACAGTAATGGTACCAGAGAATTTCTCGCCAGAGGAAGAAAGCGCCATAACCCCAGCTAAGAAACCTTGTTTTAATGAACAAGGAAACTCAAAAATACTGGTAAAAACCGTTCAGGAAATCAGCCCGTTGCCTCACTTGGCTTCTTTAGGTGGAAAGAAAACTAAACCGCAGAAAGCTGAACTGCTGACTTCAAGCCCATACAAAAATAGTCTTGAAGAACAACAGACGCAAAGGTTGCAAAAGAGAGCTAAAAAACTTGAAAAGTTTGCTCTTCCAAGACCATCAACGTCATCTAATTTTCAGAATAATAAACCTAAAATGTCTACTCGCGTCAATAAAAAGTCAAAGTAAAAAAAGCCCTCCAGGCAGTTGGATTTTTCGTCTACATTAGTTCAAGTAGAAATTAATAAAGACGATTGGATTTGCTGTCTCTGTCAAGAGAATGTAGTGGAGGATATGGTGCAGTGTGTTTCTTGTAAACAGTGGGCTCATGAATCTTGTGCCGGCATTCTCAAAGATGAACATGAGTTTAAGTGTGATTTTTGTAAACAAGAATAGATTATGTTTTAAATTTTAACAGTTCTATGTTAGTTTTTACAATGATCATTTTAGTAATTAAGCCTATTTTAAAATATCAGTTTTTATGTCTTTTGTATTTAGTTTACAGTAAGTAGAAAAATAATACCTTTTTATAGCTAATGTAATGTATTTTTTTAATTTTAATTTTTATATTTTTTATATTATTATTTTTATATTTTTTTAAATAAACAATTTATCATACAAACATTCCAGCGTTTTATATGATTATAAGTGTAACATTCTCATACAAATTTATAATTTACATCAAAGTGCGATTTCGGCAACGTCATGGTGCGATTTACACAACTAGGATCCTAAATGGCACCAGTTGCAACTCATACAAATTTTATTATTTTAAAAATGATAACGACACATAAAAATGATGAAAAAATTAAGTTAGGTGGAGAAAAAACTGTAGTTTATTACCATCTAAATAATATTGTTAAATCATTTTTTATTTCCGAGTTATAAGAAATAATGCAAAAATTGGTGCGATTTAGGCAACCTTACCCTATGTTATACAGTAAATCATTAATTCATGTGAAAATGAATCTATCGGTTTACGAGGAGAAACATGTTTTTGTCAACAGAAGTAAGTACAATATGTTTTTTAACAGAACAGTAAATAGATTTGAGAAAAATGAATTCTTATTATAAGTTACCTCCCATTGAAGGTACCTTTAAAAAAACTACTGTTCACCTTTTGATATTTATTACATAATTAATGATACTTAATTTTAAAAAACAGAAATAATAATTCATTTACTACAGAAATAAGTCCGTAGAGTGCCTCCAATTAAGCTTCGTATTGTACCACTTTCTTCCAGCAAATTGATTGCCAAGTTCCGTGATTTCGTATTGCCAAACCGTTTTTTGTATTGTCACCGGATGGGCACATTAAGTGGCGAGTTGAAACCTTTACTTTTTGGTGGCCCTGAAAAGGGCCGTTTAAATGGTGGTGATCTTGGCGAAGCGTCGGTAGTAGTCATCGTGGCGGTCGAGGCGCTGGGCGACACGGCGTATTGTCGTCCAGCGGAGACGTTATCTTCTTCCCTCGCAGTAGTGCGTTGCTGGCTGCTTCGTCGGATCCGGTGGGCGCAAGGCTCGGTCGAAGAACCGCTGTGGGCATCGCTCACCGGCGAGCGATGTTGGTTCCAGTCGACGGCTTACAGTGTCTGGTCGGTGCGCGGGAGCATCATGTTCTCTCTTGCGGGGTCGTCGATGAGTCTTCGCTGGTGTAAGGTAGCCGTGAGCCGAAGTAGGAAGTCCCGTCGATGCTGTAGATGCGTGGAATCTAATCTTCATGAGCTCAGTGGAGGACTCTTTATATAGTCGCCGAGAGTGCTGTGATAGGGGGCGGTTACTGGTCTCGGTCTTGGCAACAAAGGCCTCTGTCGGTACGCCGCCACAGGTCTAACACCCGTTTCGGCATTATTGGCGGTTTCTTCTGTCGCTAAGTCGGAAGCTTTGATAGCCGGCAGCACTGTACTTAATCAAAGGGGTCGACGGTGACCGTATTTTAAACAAAATTTTGAAATTTCTTTTTTGGCTGTTAAAATAATAATATCTTTGTGAATGTTGTTGTTCATTATATACCAGGGCCCAGCTGTTAGCAAAACAGCTGCTCGGAGGACTTTGATTAAAAATGTTGAATAATTTGGATATTTGTTACTTGATGCGCTTAATAGCGATACCGTAAGTCCAAACGATATGAAAAAGGCTTTGTATATCAAAAGTTTATTTTAAAATATTAATTTTGAATTTGATCCGAGTAACTAAAAGAATTATTTAAATTGTAAGTCTAACGGTTTTCTTTTCTGCTGAATGTCCAATTTAGGCATCTTTCTAGATTTAAATTCAAGATATTTAGCTGTGTCTATTTGTAGAATTTGAGTGTTGAAACGTATGTGTGGAAAATTTTTATGACGAAATGTAAAGGTTACATACGCGCTTTTTGTTTTCCTTGTCTTTGAACGCCATTTCTTCTGCCAATCTTGTATTAAGTTGAAGTGTTCAAGTCTTTCAGTTGAACTGGCGGGGTCTTTGTGTACTTTAAAAATGTTCGTGTCATCTGGAAAGGTCGTTAAAGTTGCATCTTGTGTATACATCTTATAGAACATATTTTAAACGTAACATTAGAGAACGTTTAAGGAACTTCGTTAAATATTGTTCGTTTTAAATTTCTTTACAAAAGCAAAAAAAAATGTATTCCAATTCGTTAAAAATTATTCAGCAATGCCATTCATTAATTTAAAAAAATTAACTGTCAAAATAAATATTTGAGTTTATTAATTGATTTTTCGTTATAGGTTAATTTTTTTGTTATTTTTGTTAGTACTGACGCATGTAAATTTATCGTAACGTTTTTGTTGAGAATAAATAATTTATTAAAAATAAAGTTCACTAAAGTGAAGTAGCTTGTATAAATATGTATTTTATACGATACTTTTTGTGAACTGCATGTATGAAAAATGAAAAGTACTAAATATACAACATTGTAAGAAGAATGAAAAAGGAAAATAAAAGGCGATGTCCTCTTAGAAAAATAAATTTTTGTTACTGGCATTCCTTGGTGTCATACATATTGAAACAGTATGGAGGTTGAGTTGGCGAGCAAAGAACAGGGTGGGGGTTTGTTTGATACGGCGTTCTGTTGCATATGCATGATCTAGTAGTAGTTACAATACTTTCCCATCCTTCTAACATCGCTCTTCAGATCTGTTTGTGGATTCATCAACTGTCAGGTATTTCAGATGTAATAACAGTCTCGTTTTCCGACTACTTGTCTTATTTCTGGTTGTCATATAAAATACTCTTTTAGTTTTTCCTTCTCGTTTTAAACTCTCAATACGCCAACCACATTTTTATACTGGTTCTTTTACGTGCCGCTCTGTTCTTGTATATATGAAATTTTATAAAAGTTATAAAAATATTTAACTGTAATAGTTTCATTTTTAGTTCTATAGAAATAATTATTTTAAACTTTTTAAGAGGAAATGTAAATATTTTGACTTTGTCTCCTTAATTCTGTATTCAGTGCTGTTCACTGAGTTGTACAATTTTCGTGTATGATATTAAAAGTTATTCAACGGTCTGTGGGAAATTTTGTTGCCGGAAGAAGAAATAACCATTGGTAATTTCTTTGGTGGGATCTAAGGGTGTTACGCAGTATTCAAATCAGAAGATTTCTGATCCGTTTCCGGCCTAGACGTTTTACAGTTAGAGTGTGTAGCTAGATTAAGGTAATATAGGCTGTACTTATAGGTTGTTAACGTAGTATATATACATCAACTTTAAGAGACAACTATTAAATGACAGACTGAAACAGTTTTACAGCCAATCGGTCAAAACTACCCGTGATTTCGAAACTCTTCATGTAGCCTACATGGCGATCCTACGACCGATCTGGGTACATGGTAGTCAGATTTATGGTGCAGCAAAGCCGTCAGTCATTTCACGAATACAGCTTTTCAAAGTAAATTTCTTACGACTCATTATATTCCCCGAGTTACGTATCCAATAGAACACTACACGACGATTTACGCGCCCCTTTTGTTAACGACAAATTTCTAAATTTGTACCACAGGTTTAGAGACAGACTTCAAAATCATAATAAGTAATCCTTTAGTGTACAACATGTATTCTCACGATCCACCAGAAAACGCACAAAGACGACTAAAACGCCGATGGAGTATAAACTTGAAACATTATCACAACTCTAACAGTAATTACGAAAATAAAATAATTTATTTGAATACAAAAAAACTGAACCGTCAGTGACTTGGTTACTATGAAATAGTAGCCGTAAGTTCAATGCGTTAAATTTGTCGGACCAGCCGGTAATTGAACTTAGGTACTTTAATCTCGTATTTCAGTTCATAGAAGTACAGTACTATTCATATTAATCTACATTTTATACTCGTATACGTTCTATCAACACTACGAAACAGTAAACAATTCAAAATATAATTTTTGCTATTTTACAGGTTTAAATTAAACATGATTTGAGTGTTTTAATACAAAACTGTTGTACTGTATCTTATTGTAATTATTTTGTAGGAGTTCTTTTGATACCCGAGAGAACAAGCGTATTTAATGAAGTGAAATAACGAGTGTATATTTAATAGCGAAAGAAATATTTCTAAAGCGCTTTGGTATCATTTACAAAAGTACTTGTATGCTCTCCAGGCTGGTAATATGTAAGAGACCAATAATGTTCTGTTAAGGGGTTGAATATCACGAAACAACTAGAATCTTCAATTACTATAAAATGATATATATGTGCTTGATCTGATAATATCAATAAATAAAAAGGGAAAAGGATGTAACAAGATTTATAAAATGAAACCGAGAGCTGCAGACATACTAGTTTTGTTAGTACCTACTTTAAAATAACTTATTTTGAGATGATTCCATGACATACACTTTTAACTGTACTACTTACAAATGATTTACTGTTACATAAGAAGGTTTAGTTTCCAATAAACTGTTTACGTTACTAAGGGAATTGGTAATGTTACCTACTTTTATATTTTATCTTTTTCTACTTTAATTGTAATTTATTTAATTTACCTAATATCACCTTTCTGAAGCATCACCTCTTCAAAAACGATTCGTATTCTCTCTTTACTTCTGAAACAAACAAAATAAAAAAAATTAAGGACTTCAAAATACTATTTATTTATTGTTTTATTGATAAAATATTTCTATTTATTTAAGCATTTCAGTTAATATCTTTTGCACATTTAAAAATGTTATTCATGTATCACAATGACATGTGTATAATAATTGAATAGGTGCCTTGAAGAAAGGCCTATGTTAAATTTTGTAAATTTCACAGGAGAGCATGTTTAAGTCAGAGCAAAATGAAATTGTCGTTATTCAACATAAGTCCTTATTCCATCTAACGAATAAAGAAATCACTTCATTTTACCTGTGTGTGTGAAAACGGTTCCTACGATTTTTTTAAAAAATCATCTCATTTACTATAGTTTTTATGCTATACAAGATAGAGTAGGAGCCATGTCTGCTGAAATTCAAATTGTGTTTTTTCCATTTTTTAGTTCATATTTCTTTGTTTAGTTTTACGATAGAAAATAAATATCTTTTACTTTTAAAACAAAACTATAAAAGAAAAACAGTTAATGATTTTTTTGCGCCCTGGAGACTCCAGGAGGAGTATAGGACATGTCGGATATAACCCTGAAATACATATAAGAATCACGCAATGTATCACTACTATCAAGAAAGAAATTCTTGTACGCTATAAAAAGTTTCACCGATCAAGTAAATTTTCAGATTTTTTTAAAGGAATTCAAATCCTCACATAATTTTAAAAATTGGGGTAATTTATTCATGAATTTTCTCCCTGCATAAGTAGGTTTTTGTTCAAACAATTTTGTGGAATCATTTGATGATATAGGCTACTGTTAACAATAGAGTCAATTCTCCGTATTCGCGGTTCCAGTTTTTGTTATCGTTTGCAGCGTTAGCGATGAGCTAAATTCAATATTCGCGGTTTGTTCCAAATGAATAAGAATTTGGAAAACAATGATTAAATGTATGATAAAGATATTTGTGTATGTGATAAAGATGAAAAACAACTGAACTAGACACTGCTGATGTATATATGATAACAGAGTAATGGAATCCCTCCAAAACAGGCCCTTCTTACTCTAAAATGTTTTAATTTTTGGTTGTACTGACATCTGTTGATAGCTTACAGAATTAACACTGTTATAAGTTATTAGAGTACATTACATAGGCCATATATCCGGCGAAAACCGCGTTTTCAAAATTTTGTGACATAGGCCTTTCTTCCGGACACCTATTCAATTTATTGTGGGTATAAACCTTTTCTTATTCCTTCACAATTTGGATAAAAAAGAGCTATCCTGTAGTAGACGCTTCAAATCAAGTACAAAGTTTCATTTTTAACGAAGAAGGATTTAATCACAAAACTTTATTATTTTATTGCATTATACGTAGATAATTTATTACTAAAAACATGTGGGAAACACCAGCGACTATTTGTGATGGTAACCAGCTCACGTACACTTTTCCTTCTGAGCCACCCATCTTTGCTACAGAAATTAATTGACAGACATTGTTCTCCGTGATCAAAAATACACAACTTAAGAGCTCATTGTTGCATTTATTACTGTACATATTTAATTATCATAGATATTTTCATAAAGGCCCAGAATCTAACGTTATTGGGGAAAATTGAGGGGATGAAATCAATAAATATGGTTAATGTGAAGTAGGAAAAAATACTATATAAAAAAAGAAGGAAGGACCGTCCTAGGAAGAGATGGATGAATAATGTCACAAATTATTTAGTTTTGATGGAGTCAGAGGATGGAGGGCAATAACAACTAGGATTAGGGGAGGACAGAATTTGAGGAGGATTGTGGAGGAAGCCAAAGTCTACCAAGGGTAGAAAAGCTGTAAGATGATGATGATGATATTTCATTGTAGAAGACAAGCGTACATAGTACATGTAAGGGAGATCGTAAAAAGCCACATAGTTATTAAAATGGGACTTCAGAACCTAAAAAATCTCACAAGCCGAGAGAGGTGGGCAGTTTGTACCGTGCTAATATAATTCGTAATGTAGGCCTACTACGATAATGTTGTTGTAGCTAGAAGTTTCCCAATTCTCTCCCCACTTCCATGCAAATACTGGAAATGGTACCTCAACATTTTTTCAATACTATTTAGGATTCTTTTAGCAGGAAATGTATTTTTACTTTCAATATTCTATTTGATAAAACCTTTTATAATGAAACAGACACTAACAATTTTTCTTTTTTGTTGGCATCTTTCAGTTTTATTAGACGTTAGATATTCCTTTTTTAATTTAATAGTTAGACTTTCTTTTTTTAAATGAACTTAAAATTAATACAAACGTTTTAATAGTAGATTAAATATATTCTAGTAATCTAAACTGCCTGGTGGGGATCAATTTGAAATTAAGAAAACGCACACAGTACGCTGCTAGCTTTAACTCTAAATTATAGAGTTTGAATTTTATTTTTGAAAAAGTGTATTTAGATTAAGAAAACTTAATCAGTAAATTTTTCACGAAGAACTTTAATACGTTGAATTTATTCATGAAAATGTCTGAAGCATAATATAATTCCATCGAAATTTAAGGATATTTTTGGATTAATGACTAGCTAAATTTTTAACAATATATTTTTTTAAATATTAATTTTATTTTGTATAATATTGCAGTAAATTATAACAAAAAATAAATTTATAGGTAGACTAATAATGCCACATTTCTGGAATTTGATGTCCATTACTAAAAAAAATTATATTACGTAACTTACATTTTACAACAAATCTAATTGAATTTAATTTTAATTTAATTGCAAATAAATTACAAATGGATAAAGAAACTTTTCAAGTAGTGAGCCGTTTATCATATTAAACAGCTTGATATTAAACACCTGTGTACTTGGTGTTTAAATATAAGCCACTTATTTTAATGTGGTTCAGGAACATTGAGAAATAAATTAATTTTCCTTCTCAGAGTAATACAAATTTAATTTGTCATATCAACATAATTTGAACTGCTAGACTCTCTCCTTATTGCTTAATATTCTAGACAAGTTAACTCATTTTAAAATATTGTCAGTAAGTACTGCACGTATTAACTCTGAATAGATAATGTGGTTTAAAATTTGTGTAATTTTTAAAAAGCAAAAGACATTTTAGAATAATATTACACAAGACATATTTTATGAAGAAATTTATTATTTTTATTAAAATTTGTAAGATAAGTTCGTATTATAGAGTTGAATATTTCAAAAAGAGCACATTTTCTTGCTATGCACATTGTACAAAGTGTCTTGTATGACGGAAATAAGTGATGAGTTACTGTAACTGTTACTTGTAAAACAATGGAAGATTTAATAAAAATGTTACTTCATACTTCCCTACTTTTTACAACTTTACCTGTGTTTTATTCAATACCTTTTAGTACTTTTCCTCTGTTTAGTTTAAAATATACATTACCATTTGGAGGTAAAACAAAAAACACGCGTTCATAAAACACTCCTCAATATGAAACAAAAACGTTACCATCGGGGTTATACCTGCAATTATTCTCGTATTAATATTAAAAGTTGTAACTGTATTATTAAACGGCCATTTTATGCTGCTTATTATTATTGTTATTATTATTCACGTTTATTCCCTGTTTAAGACAGCGTAAGAACTTAAAAGCGTTCATGTTTCCTTATGTTCCTTCTGGCCGTCCGCCGTTTCTTCCAAACTCTCTTCATCCGTTTACTGTATTCCTTCCTTCGTTCCTCTGCCTATTTACTTCTCTCCAAATTGTGCTATTTTGTTCAGGCTCATGATTTTTATACTGTATCTGAATTTTTCCCAATATTGTTCATGTCGCTTTCTGTAATCTTTGGTTGCTTGCAGTCTTATTCTGTTTCATTATCCAATTTAAATTATTTTTGCTGTTGTTTGTAATGTCAAAAGATTTTTTGTGATTTTGTTCTTATCTCTGTGTATGCGTCCGTAAAATTTTGTTTTTCTTCTTTTGAATGTATCTATGTCTTTTTAGATATCTGATGATAGTTTTTCAATCCATAGGCCTATTCCCTATTTGTTGACTGGTCCAATTTGTGCATCTGTAATTTTTGTGTTTGGTAGGATAACTTACTTTTTGGTAAATTTATTTTATAAATGCTATTGGGGTAAGCAATTTTTATATAAATAAAAATAATGTAATAAGAAAAATAAGTATTTAAAATTCACAACAATTTTAGCCCATTTATTAAACACTAACAAATTTTATTCAGTTGCAATTATTTTCTTTTCATACGTGTATCCTGCAACTCAGACCTTTTATAGGATTAGAGGTGTTAATATTACGAAGTGAGCTTTGTTAGCTGCCAAAGGCGGTTATCAAGAAAAGCCATAACATAATATTCGTGTGTCTATTTTTAAAAAAAAACTGTTGTATGTATTTAACATTCTTCAAAAAATTTATTTGATCAAATTGGTGTACAAAGTACTTGTTAATTATTTATTGAAATTGTAGTAATCACTTTTAATGTTTTACAAATAAGCGGTGCACCTTAAATTGTTCGAATATAATTTCAAGAAACCGAATTGTATTGAAAATACCGGTTTCCTGCGTTTCAGAAAAAGTACTTCTCCCATTAGTAAAGTACAATAACCCATTTAATAATAAACATTAATGCTCATTCCATATAAAAAATGAAAGTTTGCGATTTTGTAAGAAATCGGATTCAGTAAGTATTCATTTATTTTTTGTTTTAAATTACATAACCAGTTAATGCAATAGCAACTTTACTGGTTTAATATACGGTATTGGTAAGTTTTAATGTAGGCTTAATAATTTTTCAGACCCTATCCGGAAAATGAACCTGGGACTTTCCACTTTGCAGTGTTGCTTGTCAGTCCCTGCACCGTGGAGGAAGCTGTAAGTACCTTTCTTAAACAAGAAATAATTTCAAAATACGTAATAGTAGTTCATAAGTTATTTTTTACTGATTTTTAATTAGTTACTGATAAATTATATTAAGATTTATAAAGTACTATGTTTGATTGTTGCTTTTGTGCAGTGCGGAAAGTTTAACCTTGAAGCCTAGTATTACGAATAAGTTGGAAGCCCTTGAAATGTGGATTTATCGCAGGATCCTCATAGTATCATGGACAGCAAGGATGACGAACGTAGAGTTTCTTAGGAAACTTGGTAAGGATAGAGAATTACTTGCAACGATTAAAAAAAGAAACACTGCGTACTTGGATCATGTTGTAAATGAAAGTTATCACATCTTGCATTTATTACTGAGCGCCGAAGAGATGTGAGACAAAGGAAGAACCTCGTCATAGTTTTGTAACATTCATCAGTGAACTGGGTTACGTTTTGTGAATCAGCCTGTACATACAGCCACGGACAGAAATAGGGTGAAAGTAGTGGTCGCAAACTACAGCGGATATGCAAGAGAAGAAGAAGAAGAAGAAGAAGAAGAAGAAGGAGAAGGAGAAGGAGAAGAAGAAGGAGAGGGAGTAGGAGAAGGAGAGGGAGTAGGAGAAGGAGAAGGAGAAGGTGAAGGAGAAGGTGAAGGAGAAGGAGGAGGAGGAGGAGGAGGAGGAGAAGGAGAAGGAGAATAAAAATGTTATCATTATAATAATATGTAAGTATAATGTAATCATTATGAATGTACGTCAATCCATGCACTTTACTCATAAAAATGTAAGATTAAATAAAGCACGAAGGTAATTTTTCAAGGAAGAAATCTTTTATTACAAATTCAACTATAAATAAAACTAAAATTAAAATCTACAGAAAGAAACAAATAGACTAACACTAATAAGAGACAAATAAACCAGAAATAAAAATAAATTGGGATTTATTTTTTAAAATTTATATTCTTTAATATATCTGAACTTTTATTCGTGCATTTTCATTATAAATATTCGTAAACTGTAGGCTACAATGCTTTAAAAAAAAGTATGGAAGGTTGAATTATTGAGGGAATTTTACAATACTATAGGTGTTTTACTTACTGTAGAAGATAATTAAGATAGTTACATAAAATCCCCACAAGTGTTGGCAAATATTTGTAGAATGTTTTTAAATAAATTTTAATATTTACTAAAAGATGGTCGTGGCCGCGACTATTTTTGTTGTATAGAAAAAAATTGAATAACGAACACAAGACACCTTTATATACAAAAAACATAAATTTAATGATATAAGAAAAATTTATACACTACACACAGGATCTACAAAAATAATAATTTTAAATTATGTTTCATTACAAAAAAAATAAAATAGCGCTTTTAGTTTTAATTATCAATGTTCTTTTTTTTTAAATATTCTGTACAGAAAATCAATTGCATTAGAAATACCTGCCATGGGCTTTTCGAAGTTCCGTGGTTGGTCCAGTGAAGTCCATACTATTTTTGTAATGAGACAAATTTAACTAACATCTGGACTTGTTTATATTTGAGTCTATTGAAATAAATATAAATAACTCCAGCTGATTAAAATACATTTTTAAAAATTATTTAATTTTCATAAACAAAATATGGTTACTAAGCAACTTAGAAGAAGAAATATTATTGTAAATTATTTTAATGGGACGAAGAGCCTCAAGCTGATAACATGCTTTATTAGAACGTCCGTCCCATTCATACATTAAACTCAATCAATTCATTTGTTAATAATTATAAAATATATGTACATTCAAAGTAAATAATATATAAAAATTGTTGTCGCTAGATTTTTTTTAACATTCAAATCAAATGAAACCAGTGAGTTGATTTAACAGTATTAAGAACAGGAGTATTATTTTAGAATTGCACTTCAACAATAAAACTTGTGATTGTAATTATGAACACATATTAATTAAATAAAACCATAATGTATGAATGTGAATAATGTTTTATTGAATGAAATAGGAGGCAAGGTAAAATGGAAAAATAATAAAATCAAACTTGAAAGCTGATACGACACCAATAAAGAGTATGATATTAAATAATAATCTATTACAAATTGGCATACCTTTGTAAGGAGAAATTTAGTTTTGTTATAGATGTTAATTAAAAATCATTCTCTTCGGTTGTTGAAATCAAATCACTTGTTGAAAATAATATTTTCTTAATAAACAAAAAGTTCTTATTTCAATAACTATTCAGATAACTTATAGATATAACATTAATGTATTATTGAAGCACATTGTTACTTCTATGGGTAGGGAGTATACATCCTCTTCACATGACTGCCAAGTTCGAACTCCCCTTCCGTTTATAATTTTTAAGAAGCGTCCTTTTTAATTTCACCTTGAAATTATTTATAAAATTAACATCCAATCACATCTTAGGATTCAAAATTTTCAACCAATCGCATTCAACTATATCTTTACCGACTTCAGCGGTCCAAGTACTTTTATAAAGTCAGTAACCTCACACGTGTTCAATTATTGTAAAAGTTTATTTTCAATAATCCATAAATTTACTTTAAAGTT
Source organism: Catonia carolina (assembly GCA_035578175.1). Classification (NCBI taxonomy): domain Eukaryota; kingdom Metazoa; phylum Arthropoda; class Insecta; order Hemiptera; family Achilidae; genus Catonia; species Catonia carolina. The sequence continues at coordinate 100,711,120 of JAQMRL010000001.1, read as the reverse complement.
TATTATTGAATAAACGGACGTTTATTATTGATTATCCCGACAAACGACTGACTTGACAACTACTAATTATATCCATTAATTTAACAATTTATCTGTCACATAATTTTTTTTTATACAATGTATTAATTTATTAATTTTAAAAGGACAATCTAATTTTCTTTCGCTACACTACTAACTATCTTAAATTAAAATTTCCTCAGTCATTTCTATAGCCGTAAAGGATAATTGAAAGCTTTTGTCCTACAGGTATATATAATTTTTCATTTATTTTTTAGTGCTTGTTTAGTCCCAACGTACCACTTTAGTCGATTTGGAAGCTTTCAGTTTCTTTTGGCGTGATATTCTCTCATGTTCAGAGCACGCTTCTGTTTGGCTGCTTCTGAAAATTTCCTCTTCTTATATTCTCTATTTTGTGCCGTAAGCCAATGGTTGTGGTCCTTGATGATCTGTTTGTATTTGGGTGATTTTTCCGTTAGATCTTCCCGAGTTAGTCCAAGTTCTTGCATGCAAATCCCTTTTTATTTCTTTGTGCCACATGTATGCTTTACCAGCGTCCGTTTTTCGCCTCGTTGCATGGTCAATTATTTTGCGTAAAAGTCTGGTATTTGGTGTTCTTAGTATATGTCCAAAGTACGACAGAAATTTTTTGCGCATGGCGACTGTTATAGGTTCTATATCCCTCTAGATTGATCGTTAGGTAAAAGTCTGTAGTGATTGTCTACCTTGTGCTTCTTGTTTTTCATTTTTCTTAACAATTTAGCAAAATTACAAACTGTTGTTTTATACAAAAAACAAGAAAAATAAGTAACAAACTTAACACAGAATACGCAAAGTGCAACATTATTATCCTTTTAATAATAAATTTTACAGATTATTTTTTTGTTTATACCTTAAATTAGAATAAAGTTAGACGTATCTGATAAATTTTAAATTAGGTAGGCTATAGTCTAATAACAATAGCAATAAATGTGTAAATATATTTATTTCATATAATGTTCGTTAAAATGTTACAGATATTTTATTTCCTGTAAATCTTGTTTATTTACTATTAACTCAATATATTATATTTTACTGTAATAGGATTCTGTTATCTCCGAGTAGTTGTGAGTATGAGATCCTATACATTCTATACATCATTTCACTATATTATTTATTGAACGGATAAAATACTAGAACATAAATAAATGCAATTTTCTTCGTTTAACATAATTGTATCATTTTTGTATCTTATATTGATATATTGTGATTTATAGTATTTCATCTAAAACGTAAAATGTTACCCTAGAATTTAAACGAAACCCAATAAACTTGAATATGCATAATAATTATTGAAATAAAAATCTGGTGTGAAATACTCATACAACTTTCTCTTGCCAATACAAATAATTAACAATAATGCTAACATTAGCAATAAAACATTAGAAATAAACAAAAAAATTAACCTCAATAAACATAACGTAATTTTAATCATGAGTGAAAGACGCAAAATGAAAATCAACCGAAGTTTGGCTTAAAAATATGGAAAATCACTCTTTCACGCTAAACTAGGCTCTGTAGAGAAAAATTTAACTAAAAGTTCCACATATTTTAATTTCCTATAAAATTGATTATATACACTTTTGTCGTAAAATGCAAAGGTACTAAGGCCGAAATCTTAAAAAAAATCTTAAATTATCGTACAAAAATCGATTTTTCACACGTTTTCGTGAGAAAAAAACAGAAAATCGCTAATTACCGCTAAACTACGCGTTATACAAAAAAATGTTTGAAATGAAAGTTGTAGGATTTTACACTGTCTACAACTTATATTATATAAATTTTTGCGCAAAATGCATATGAAAGCCGTAATCTTAGAAAAACAATTTTTTTACGTGAAAACAGCCTAACCAATAACTTCAGCAAACATGGCGCCTACCCTATCTTGTAGAGCATAAGAAATTTAAAAAACCAGGTGATTTTTCAAAAAATCGTAGGACCAGTTTTTGAGAAAATCGCAAAAAAGTGAAAAATTACACGAATAAACTACTTACTTCCTGTTGACCGATTTTGATGAAAATGTTTGTGTCGGGTCCGGTACTGATATGTAACTAAAGTTTCAAGTTCGTATAATGATCCGTTCTTGAGATATTCTGTTCACACAGACCAATCGCTAAAAACATGTTTTTTGGGTTCAGGGGGTCTGAAAACGTGTAGATCCGGTGAAAACTCGATTTCGAGAAATCGACATGAAAACATGAAAACAATACTTTTCTTCCTATATATTCATCAAGAGACAGTAAAAATGTAAAATGGACTCCGGTGAAGAATCAGTAATGATTATTAACAATGATTTTTATATTTGAATTGAACTCGTTAAAAATTTGATTAGTTTAGTCAAAGTTTCTTCACGGTTCTCGTTGGTCACTCTAAGCAAAAATCAATTTATTTTTCACTGTTCTGCAATCGAATTTTCACGTTCTTTACCTGAAAATATGATAAATATGTCATTTATGAATAATAATTTTGCCGAGGCAATGACTTTTATTTATTTATTTGATAAGTGTATCATTACAAAACGTATAAGAGTTAAAGTACCTATCACTTAATATAAAAAATAAATATAAGTTTTCCATTATTAATAACATACACGAGCAGTATTAATGGTAAAATATTTTGATAAGCATGTTAGAAAATAAGTTAAAATATTCTTCCATAATATCCATCAATGCAGTTAAAATAGATTGACAATCTCAATTCAATTCTTTCATTCTACTTGGTAAAAAATGGAAGGAACAATGTTAAAAGCGTGTGAGTATACACAAATGTCAAGTAAAAGTCCTTATTTGAAACCAAAGTCCGGGGAGACTGTGTATTTTACTGTTGAAAGTTCTATTTACTAACGGCATTACTCTAAACCTCATGTAATATTCATTGAAATTCAGCTACTTGTATAAATATGTAGGAATTATCTAAGGATGATATTGTAGAGTTTTTACTGTCGTAATTAAGTTTGCCTCTATCATAAATATGCTTTCCTGTTCAAGATATTTGTTTGTATTGATTTTTTTATATTTTATTTTGCTGTCGTTTAAAATGCAAAAGAGGTATTTTATAAAAGAGATTTATTCTTTGCCATCTGAAAGAAATTATTTTACAGAATCTATTTCACTTACTCGATGAAACTTAAAATATAATCAGGAATGACAGTTCTTTATTTAATTTGTAAACATTAAAAGAATTAAAATGGAAAAGTAATAGTGTTAAGCGGAGTAGAAGATTGCTTAACTCATTCTTTACAGTGAAACATTCACTGAACAACTACGATATGCACACAGTTTAGAAATTTACTGTTCTGTATAACTTTCAGCATTAAACTTATGTAACAATTTCGATCAAAACTACTCTAACTAATCATTTAAACGGTACGTTTTGGTCAACATTAAAAGAATCTCATACAACAATTTACATATTAGAGTTAAAGTACCTATCACTTAATATAAAAAAAATCTGGTGTGAAACACTCACACAACTTTCTCTTGTCAATGCAAATAATTAACAATATAACCTAACATTAGTAATAAAATATTAGAAATAAACAAAAAACTAACCTCAATAAACATAACCTAATTTTAATCATGAGTGAAAGACCCAAAATGAAAATCAACCTCAGTTCGGCTCAAAAATACGGAAAATCACTCTTTCACACTAAATTACTATCTGGTAGAGAAAAATGTTTTAAATAAAAGTTGTAGATCTTTTAATTTTCTATAAATTTTATTATAATTATACACTTTTGTCATAAAATGCATCCTAAGGCCGAAATCTTTAAAAAATCGATTTTTCACACGTTTTCGTGAGAAAAAACAGAAAATCGCTATTTACCGCTAAACTAAGCGTTACACAAAAAATGTTTGAAATAAACGTTGTAGAATTTTAAATTCTCTACATTTTTTATTATATAAATTTTTGCGCTTTATACATATTAAAGCCGTCATTTAAAAAAAATACTTTTTTTACGTGAAAACACCCTCACCAAGAATTTCAGCAAACATGGCACCTGCCCTGTCTTGAAGAGCATAAAAAATGTAGTAAATCAGGCGATTTAAAAAAAAAATCTAGGGCAACTTTTTGAGAAAATCGCAAAAAGTGAAAAATTACACGAATAAACTACTACTTCCGGTTGACCGATTTTGATGGAAATGTTCGTGTCGGGTCCGGTAGTGGTATGTAGTTTAAGTTCTAAGTTTCAAGTTCGTACAATGTTCCGTTCTTGAGATATTCTGTTCACACAAGTAGTATATGGATACGTTGAGGACAAACACCTCTTAAATCAAAATAAGGACCACTTTTTATGAAATCAAACCAGCTCTTAAATCAAAATAAGAACCACTTTTCAAAATCACCCCTTAAATCAAAATAAGGGGCCGCGTCTTAAATCAAAATAAGACCCCACTTTTTCAAAATCACCTCTTAAATCAAAATAAGGACCGTCTCTTATATCAAAATAAGCATCACTTTTTCAAAAACATGCTCTTATTTCAAAATAAGGACCACTTTTTCAAAAACATGCTCTTATTTCAAAATAAGGACCACTTTTACTCTCGTACACGACTAAACACAATGGAAAGGACCTCTTAAATCAAAATAAGGACCATCCACTAAATCGAAATACAAAAATGAGAAATAACTTGGAGCGTATGTATACGCGCCAATCTCAAACAGATCAAAAATACCATCTAGAAAAAAGGTAGCTGAAAAATATCTAAGGAAAACTGTAGGTAAAACAAGTGAAAAATAAAAAGTGGTTGTTATTTTCTTATAGCGTGTGGTTGTAGTCCGGATTAAATCTAGGTAAAAAACAAGAGAAAAAAATACCCCATTATTTTCTTATAGCGCCCAGGTAGCCGAATTACATTTTGAGGTTATAAGGAAAAAAGACCCTGTTTTTTAAAAAATACCCCATTATTTTCTTATAGCGCCCAGGTAGCCGAATTAAATTTTGAGGTTATAAGGAAATAAGACCCTGTTTTTAAGCCTCACACGAGAATGGATCCGCACGTCCACAGAGAAAAAAAAGCCAACATAAATTTTTTCTTCGAAAAAACTCCGAGAGAATCCCAACCAAGGTAGCCGAAAAATTGATCCTATATTTAATAAAAAGCGACAAGAATTTCTATATTAATGGACGACAACAATAAATTAATCAAAGATTTATTTGGGAAAAATTTACTGAAAGTTTCCCCGATGAATTTACTTAACAAATTTTGTACGGAAAACATCCGAACGTTATTTACGGACATCGGAAACTTAAACTACACGGAAAATTACACGAGCAGTACAGAAGATTATTTCCAGCCAATTTCTAGTATGTTTTGTGACAACATAATGATAGTAAAAATTCTGGGAAGACAACACATTGACAAAGATAAATCCAGTTTCGTACACCCGGATATCTGTGGGTCTTGCAACAAATATTTGCGAGGGATTTTCGCTAAGTATCCTCTAGCTAAACACGGAGTGAAAGCAAAAATACCCAGTGTCCACAGGCTATCTAATTTACTTAGAAAAATACGCGATATTAGCGCCAATGATTTCGAGAAGATTAAAGCCAGGTACAAAGAAGAAATCGTAGTTTTCCCGTATAAAATAGAACTCGCTGACGTATCTGTGAAAAAAATTATTACTAGAATTACCTAAGATTTTAAATGAACTCCAGGCTGATATGTACTACTTCCAGGATTTAGATATTACGCAGGATTTTACTGGTATATTTTGCAAGGAAGAAATGACTAAACATCTCTTAGAAAATTTCGGGTTTAGACCTAAAAAACACGACAGATGTGACCACGCCGACTACAATATTTTTATAGTAGACAACGACAAAGACGTCGGAAGAGACTGCCTGTCCTGGGTGTCTAATAATATTCGCGCTAAAATTTACAATAAATTTGTCTGCCAGATGAGTTCTCCTGGCGTAAACAAAAGAATCGGATACCACATATTAGAGTACCTGAATTGCCCTGATAAACGCCTAAAACAGACGTTTTCCGATCCGAAAGCACAGAATTACGGAATAACACGCTTGGAAGTAACAATCTACAACTATTCCATTCTAGAGCTAGAATCTAGAATGGACCCGATTGCTAATTGTACCCAGGTACTCTACGAGTCCCGACAGTATTTCAAAAAAGCGCCTTTCTACGGAGTTCCTCTGCAAAACCAGTGGGAAAAGATCTGCGAAAGTTTACACAGCAGCTGTCTAGTGATCTACAGGGATTTGCTGTACTACTGTCTGTGGGACAACAAACTTACTGGAAAAATAACTGGATACACAATAGAAATTAACCAGAAGAAGAAAAACCCAGAAGATTCCAACCAGGAGAAAACAAAGAAGAAAGCCGTAGACGTAGAATTGCTCGAGAGAGATATATTACCAGTAATTTCTCTTTTATTCGACTTCCCATACACGTTGTTAAATTTCTGGGAGGACCGTCCGCACTGGAATTCGAACACAAAACGTTTGTAAAATGTGGAAAAACATACTTTACAAATCCCGGTAGTCTGTTTTCTACACTACCAAAACATATTATACCAGAAGACCTCGGCATCATAGGAATAGACCACGTAATTCCGTGTTTCTTACATAAAAAACAAGCGCTGTCTAAAAATTTAGTCGAATATAACGTGCAGGAAATTCTCTCTGATGTTTTTCCCAAATTAAGATGTGTGGAAAAACAAGAGAAATACGAAGAAGCCGTTTTTATATGTGGGATTAAAGAGGATTTCGAAAAATCGGAAAAACTACGGGGGATTAACGAAGCGATAGAATTTTTAAAAATTCGCAACAAAAACGAGAGAAAAATCACAGAAATTAAAATAAAGTTAAAATGTAGCTGGTTGGAACTCCTTTTGAATTCTGTAATAGACGTCTACGGAATTAAGGTAAACAATAGAGTAAATTTCCCAGTTGTTGCTGTGTACGGAAGTACCGTCGGTGGATCCAACGGTGTTTTCTACATAAAAGGAATTAAAAAGAAAAGTTTCCTAGATTTTTTAGCGAGTAAATTTATACGGTCAGATGGTTTTATCAGAGTCGAATATACAACCAGAATAAAAACAAACTCTTGTTAAATTTCTGGACCAAAGCGTATCCGTTTACAAAACTTATAGTCGGAGACAACACAAATTACAAAGGGAATATCTACCCAGAAATTAAGTCCGTGTCGAGATTTGAGTTTCTTAATGATACAGAAAACTAACAGAAGAATATATACGGTGAAATAGCGCTGGAAAAATTTGCGATAGTAAAAAATGCGGAGGTAGACCGAGCTACAGTGGGTTTCTGCAGAATATTGGAATCTTTAGAAGAAGGCTTATACCTAGTAGAATCTATAAAATGGTATTCTTTCCGTGGAAAGAATCGGTACATTTTTAAACTACAGAACGTCCCAGACTGCTTAGTTTCTATTTTTTTATGGAATTAGAACTAGAAACTAAACTTGCAGAAAAAACCCTAGATTTGAATTTAAAATTCAAAGTCAAACTCGAGAGGATAAAAACTACGAAACAAAAACACAAAGAAAGACTGGTATTTGTAACACAGTAAACCTCTAGAGGAATATTTGTTTCAAAGGCAGTTTGCCTTTGAAAATTTTACATATGTGTACAATTGTCCACTAATTCTATAAATTTCTCTGGAAAATATAGATGGATGTATTCTACTACTTCTCTTAGGTTAAAAAATTCTGAAAAATCCACCAGATTTCTATATTTTGGTATACACTGGTGGCAAGGGCGCTTTTGCATTCTGCATAATTTCCGGTAGTATTTTTTCTCTTCTTCCGTTTGTTCTTTTTCTTTTATAGTGAAAACTTTTAGTTCGACTGGAGGATTATTTTTCAACCAGATTAACGCGTCAATTTCCTCTTGTGAAAATACGCACGGCATCTTATAAGCAAAGTTAATTTCTAGTACCTTTATAAAACTTATTTTCTCAATTTTTGCACAGGAAAAATTTTAAAAATCTCTAAAATCTAAGTACGATTATTTCTTGTCGAAATTGGGTTTAAAATTTATATCTGCAGTAGAAAGCTTACTTGTATCCGGGTAAATTTCCTCTGGATCGTCCGGTTTGCTCTCTACCTTTACATCCCCTAGTTTCTTGTCGTGGCATTTGCAGTCGTCTAGAATTTTCTCTAGACGCTTATGATCTTTCTCGAAAATAAAGTCGAATAATTGTTCCACAGAACACTTAGTGCTTAACTGCAAGTGCAAAAATTAAACCATGACATTTTTTAGACAATTTGACTTGTATGTTTTTACTGCGAAATAAAAACTAGCCTTTCCATTACTTTGTTTTTTGTTGTCTTTAGTCTGTCTAATTTTACTTTAAACCTAAATTTTATATCCAGGGTAGTTTTTTTTTGTAAACATTTTGATTAGACATGAAATTTGTAATTTTTGATATTTAACAGACCGAGATTTGATATTTTACAAGTCCTTATTTTAACTTAACTTGCTTATTATTTATATAAGGGTTATTAAGAAATACATTCGTAATAGTGTAGAGTCTATTTAATTATATTAAAAATATAGAATTAAGTTTAGATAATAATCTGTTGACACATACCTGAATTAAATTTTTAAAGTTGCCTTTGAATATTTGTTTTGTAGTGGAATGTTTCAAGTTAAGATTTATACATAGCCTATATATTTTTGTAAAATTGCCTTTATACTTTCTATTGCAAACGTACTTAAACACTTATCTCCGACTTTTGAAATATATTGAATAAATTTCGGGTAGTTATACTATTTTGAACACGTAGTAAGATTGCATTTCTTAATGAAAAACTTCTTGAATTCCGCAAAAATAGTGACGTATACATCCTTGTTTGGTAGTTTTACATTACAATTATCGTAGTCAGCCGTGTTCTCGGATAAATCATAAGTCAAATATCCCAATTCGATTAGATGAGATAATAATAGATCTGCGTCCGGTTCCGTAAGACTGTATTTATTACGTGTGATTTTTTTATTTCCAGAACTTGAGGTATGGTGGTTTTATTTCATCATAAACTTCTATTTTTATGCTTTCACCAGCTAGCAACTTAGTAAAAGTTACTTGCATTTCTGGATCGTCTAGCATTTTAAAAATATATGTAGAATGTACACTTTTAGCCCAATGACGAATGAATTTACCGGTTTTTAAGAATTTTACAAATGAATATTTATTAAAAATGTGTCTTTTACTTTTACAGACGTAGCCATTGTACCAATCCTTAGCTAAACTTTTATTCCCAGTATATGATTTAAATTCTTTCTTAAGAAACAAAAGATCAGTTTCTTTCTTTGTGAATCCATAAAAATGTACGAGTGGGTGATCATCTAAAAACCTATATATTTTGAAAATGTTAATAATTGCTGTGAGCCCTGCAGTTGATATGTAGGAAATACCCGTAATTATAGTCCTATTGACATTTGTATTAGACTTTGCCAGTGAACCTAATAATTTAGATGTTGTGGATAAAATCCTTTGAATGTCCTCATCATTTTGACAGCTAAACAATGCGTCATTAATCACATGATCGTACTCGTCGACGAGCACTACTACTCGTTTTTTATGATGTTTTTGTAAGTATACAGAGAGACGCCTAAGAGATACCTTCACATTGAATTCAGTCATTTTTTCGTAATTATCACACCAGTTACTGAAATATGCTTTCTCATTGTCTGTTAAATATGGACTGTTCGTTAGATATTCGTGTTCTGTGTAAGATATATGTATTGATTGTCGAAATTGGTTCATGGCTTCTTCGTAATTTATAATGTCAAACTCAAGATCAAAACTGAGATGTAATATGGGATGTTTGCCAAAATTACTTTTAAAAATATTTTCATCGTTTTTGTAAATGTTTAATGTTTTAAAGGTATTTAAAATTTCACTATCATTGAAAGACTCGACTGATAAAAATGCTTTTAACATATGAAGATTAGTACTTTTTCCAAATTTTCTTGGAGCAGTTACAAGTAATGAGTCGGGACCAGTCATGATGGATTTTATTAACATCGATTTATCAACAATGGCAGATGATTGAGCCACTATAATAAATTCCGATGTGGTTGGGAAAAATGTTGATGATCCCTAAAACAAATAAATGCATAAATTCAGATACTGACAGTAGCCTACAGTATTTTGTGATCATTCAATTAATGTCTGTTATAAAAACGTTATTACCGAATGAACTACAGAATGTCATACCTATCTGAGACTACAGATCTGCACATTTTTATTCCTTAAAATAATTCATTTTTTTCCTAACTTGGGAATAAAAATCAGTAACATAATTTGAAAAAAAATAGAAAATCTTACCTCACTAAACACACTGTAGTGTAAGAACAGCAACACCAATGGGAACATTTCTCAAGACAGCAACCGTATCAAACCTTTTTTTACTGAATAATGAGAAAACATAATCTCTTGTTAAGATAAAATTAAATAACATCTCTTATCTATATTAAACGCAAATATATTGCAATAATTTTGATATTATACTAAAAGGCAAATAAAAGCAAGCTTTAGATAACTAGACTAATCTTATCAATTTCAATCCACGAAATTAAAACACTAGCTCTTTTTACGTAATACCATATAGGCCTACTGTAATCTCACTGATTGTACGAGATAATATTATAATGATTTGCGTTGCATAATATCTGATGAAATTTAAAATTTCATACAGCTTGTATTTTCTATTTCTATAAAGTAGCACTCTAGCTTAGATAATTTCCGCAAGAAATACTGCAGCGAATTCCGCCGAGAGATTTTCAAACAAGTTTATTTTAGATGCGTAAAACATTTTTCTCCGATAATTATAAGCCTCAATAGCGTGTATAAGCTTAGGATTAATTTCAACACACAGATTATAGTAGAAAGCGAAGAGATACGGGAGAAAAATACTACAAAAAAACACCGGCATTGGAAACTGTGGAAATACCCAAGAAAAATTATCTAAGACGATTTCCGGGTTGAGTTTTTGTGCTGACTATTTACTGTTGTTGTTTACGTTCGATTAGCGTTGGATTAGCGTTCGTTTACCGTTCAATTAGCGTTTATTTATCATATACGGTAAATTTTGCAGTAATTATTTTTAACCCTTGTATAGTTGTATAGTTGTTTCGCGACATCAATTACGTATGGCATTTGTAAGTCTTTGTGCAACATTGAGTTTGTGATATAAAAGGGGTATTGTGTTATCGTTCGTAGAATCTTGTTCTGAATCGCTTGTATACGTTTCGTGTGTGAAGGTTTAGCAGATCCCCAAAGTTGAACTCCATATGTCCAGATTGGTCTTAAGACTGTCTTGAAGATTGTTTATTTGTGTAACATTTTTAATTTAGAACGTCTATCGAGTAAGCGTTTTAGTTGATAGAAGCGTGTTTTGAGTTTGTGGCGTGTGTGTATAGCATGTGCGTTCCATGTAAGTTTTCTGTCCAAGTCTAAGCCTAAGTAGCGTGTTTGAGTAGTGTGAGGTAGCGGAATATTATTAATGTAAACGGTTGGGCAGTTTTGTCGTCTAAGAGTAAACGTCATTTGTTGCGATTTGTTTTCATTAATTTTAATTTTCCAAAGTTTAAGCCATGACTCTATCTGGTGTAAACGGTCTTGTGTCTTTCGAGTTGCAATTACAGGATCGGCATCAACCGCAAGAACTGCCATATCATCAGAAAACATAGCCATAGTGGTATAGATACAATTTGATATGCCACTGGTGCTTACAGGAAACAGCCTTGGTGCAAGTACGCTTCCTTGTGGTACACCAGCAGTGACTTCGTTTATTCCAGAAAGTTCGTCACCTTGTTTTACTCTAAAGTAACGTTCCACTAGAAACGATTTTATTACTAGATACAGGCTATCTGGAAGTAATAGTTTCAATTTGTATAGGAGTCCATCATGCCAGACCCGATAAAAGGCTTGAGATACATCAAGAAACACGGCTGAACAATATTGTCTGTTTTCAAGAGCTGAAGAGATTATATCAATTAGTCGGTGACATTGCTGAAGCGTGGAATGAGATGAACGAAATCCGAACTGATGATCAGGAATTGTGTTTGAAGCATCGATAAATGGTACTAGGCGTGGTAGAAGGAGTTTCTCAAATAGATTGGACAGAATAGAGAGTAAGCTAATTGGCCTGTAAGAGGTTAGTTGGTGAGGTGGTTTGTCTGGTTTTAAGAGAATTATGATAGAGTACTTCCACTGAATAGGGAAGTGAGTGACTCGGAGAATGGAATTGTAGATGTGAGTTAAGAGTATGATGGATTTCCTAGGAAGATGGCGCAAAAGTATTGAAGTAATAAGAACATATCCCGGGGCTTTACCTAATGGCAAATCGTGAATTGCTCGGACGAGTTCCCCGGGGGAAACTGGCTTTGGGGGAAGGCTAAGTTGCAGAGGAGCATTAAGGAAATTTTCTATGTTCGGATGATCTTTGTGTTGTAAATTGTGTGGTTGGAATATGTTATGCAAGTGCTGAGCAAGCATTTCTGCTTTCTCTTTCTAGGTAGTCGCCCAAGAGAGTGTCTCAGTGAAAGCCATAAATCTATCTGCTCTGTAACGCGAAAGGACAACCTGTAAATGATGATTTAGTCTATTAAGTTCTGCTTTAACGCTGGGGTATCTGTTTCTCTGCTATAAACGACGACATCGGCGCTTAGCAACTATCATTCGACGGATGTAAAAAGGAACGTTAGGTATCTGTTTAAATTCCATGTTCTCTCCTTTGCAACTGTCCCAAGCTGCGCTTTGTAGATTCTTTGTGAAGATTTCCACTCCACGCTCGATTTCACTGGGGGTTTTGAGAGAAATTCCCAGGTTTGTTGTTTCTGACAATATACGTTGGTACTTATTCCAGTCTATTTTACCAGATGTTACGGAATGCCTGTACTTTAATTTGGTTGGTTCAGAGTTTAACGTAACTATTACGGGTGTATGATCAGATGATAGATCAGGAAGAGTTTCAAGTTCGTAGTAGGGGAGGAATTTAGACTACACAAAGAAATCTAGAATATCTGGGAGGCAACAATTATTGTGGGGATAGTAAGTGGGTTCTGCAGGGGCATAGTAAAAATATTTTTCGTGAGTTAAAATATCATATAAAGTTTTTCCCCGCGGGTTTGTAACTCGGCATCCAAACTGTTGATGTTTTGAATTAAAGTCACCACCTGCGATGAAATTTTTTCCTACATAATTGAAGAAATGTGTAAATTGTTTGCGCGAGATATTATGATTAGGCGGGCAGTACACAGAAGAAAGGGTAAGGGAATGAGTAATTAAAGATACTTCTATCGTGGTAGCCTGAATGTACGATTTTCTGTACGGAGGGAACGAATTATGACTAATACTTTTACGAACAAAAATAGCCGACCCTGCATGGGTCCATCTGGATGTGTACTTCGGTATAGTGTGTAACCAGTGATATGGCAGTGTGTTGTGTCCTTAAAGTGTGTCTCTGTAATAAGTGTAATGTCTACCCGATTGTCATGTAAAAATTGTTTGAGTTCGTGAACATGACGTACAAGACCTGTTGAATTCCAGAGAGCAACGACGAGGGACCTGCTGGTTTCAGCCATTGATATGACTTAGCAACTTGTTAACAACCATATTAAGCGTAGTAATGAGAGGCGTCAAAAGGTCCTGAAAGCGTGTAAAAAAAGTGTTCAGAGTGGCTGTAAAATGATCATAAGGAGTCTGAGTCGTTAAGGGATCTGTTGATGTTCAGTCTCGGGTCACGAAGAAGGGGGAAGGTGTTAGTATGAGTGGACTGTGTATGATGTGACTTTACCGAGGTACTCACGGGGACTGCAACAGTGACTGGAGGCTCCAACATTACATGAGATTTATTACCTTAATATTTAGCAAAATTAACATTTCTTTTGTCTCTCAGTTCTTTATTTGTTTGACATCCTTTGTACGTGGACGAATGATTGATTACCTTTGCAAAGAACGCAGACTCGGGGTTCATTGGCACCTCTTGGGCAGTCAGCTGTTGGATGAGAGTTGCTGCAGCGTGCACATCTGAACGGATAATTACAGTACGAGCGGGTATGTCCAAATCGTAGACATCTTTTGCACTGAACTACATCACTTTTCTTTTTTGGCTCTTCAACCTTAATGCGTGTACTTAACAAGGATTTAATATCAAATATTTTTTCGTTATCTTTGTCAGGCTCAAGATCAACGAAAAATAATGGCAAGGGCACTCTTGTGCCAGCCTATAAAACATTGACAGCGTTTCTTACCTTAAAGTAGAGATGTTCCAGCGATTCTTTAATGTCACACGGATCGATATTAGGATGCAAATGGCGTAGCACGACTCTGTATGCTTTTTCGTGGGGTAGCTGATATGAATGAAAATTGTGTCCCAATTCTCTCAATCGGTGTACAAGAGTACGGTACGTTTCGGATGTTTTTGGGTAAATGGTCACCCCGTCGTTGTTGGTCGCTTGAAATTCAAAGTCGCCAGTTACTGTACTCTTCAACTGAGATATTAAGTTTTTGTAGTCGCGCAGTTCTACGTTTTTTAAATAAATTGGTGGAGGCTTGCAAGAGTCTTCTTGTAACGTTTCTAAAGGTCCGTATTTATTTGTTGTTGGGACTCGAAACTTAGAAGGAGGCATTTCCGAGTCAGCGGAACTCTTTTCCGTATCCAACGGACGTTTTTTACTAGACATGACCTTAGTCCATGCCATTTTCTGCGTACCAGTTGTCTCAGGTGCGACATCCAGGTGAGCGTTGATCACCTTCAAGTTCTCTTCGTGATTGAAGAGATTGTCCATAACTCCCTGCTCCATAGTCAATGGAAACAGGGAGGATTATTATACATATAACAATAGTTTATGAAGAGTACTTATAAATAAATAAATCAATGTAAACAGAAACACAAACATAACCTAATACATATGCACAATTTCCGTGTCTGATATTCTATCTTCACCGTATTTTAAAATAAATTTCTCTTTCCCAATAAGAATAAAGTCTGTTTTTTCTAGTGAAATTAATTTTCGATGCTTTTTCACAGAAAATCGTTAATTATGAATGTTATTTACTATATAAATATCTGCATTAGTATTTTTAAGATCAGCTATCCTCCAAAATCATACTAAAAAAAAATTAAAGCAATAATGAGCGCAACAACCCAACAAAATATAACATTTATAAACATCAGTTAGATCAATTACTAGAATTTAATCACAAAATATAGTAATATGAGATGGCCTATAATTAATATGTTTATGTTGTTTGCTACAATCATGTTCAAAATAACATGGTCGATACACTACTCAAACAGCGTAATTTAATTAATTAACATAGGTTCCAAAATTAATCGCTCTCACAATATTTTAACAGTTTTAATTTCATTTAATTTAGCTTGAGATTAACATTGGGCATTATTAATCATAAAAATCTTACCTCCACTAGCAAACTTATAGGAACCTATAATCATACATGCATTTTTTATTTGCGTACATGAAGGTCATTAAAATTTTTGTTTCTGAAAGTGATGAATTTTTATTTCTTAATCAAGCAGGCTGTATTAAAGTAACTTTATTTAATTACTAGACTATCTCCTAGTATTTACTAGGATTTTTTTATGGCTTCAACTTTATTTTTATTTACAACTTTACAATTTTTTAAAGCACAAATAGTAAATAAGATGGAATGAATGAGGAATGGCGAGAATATGACATGAATTTGAATCGATCCAGTGACTGATTTCGGCGTGAAATTTCACAAGGAATGTGGTACCAATATGTTTAATGATAATGATTTATAAACTATGATAGATGATTTTGTTTTTATGAAATGATTTTTTTTATGAAATGAAACAGGCATGACAAGTTAAATTGAAATTTTTTTTTATGGTGGTCGGAGAAGATCCCTATTCCACCTTCATTTCAGTACTCTGTCAACAGGAAGATCGTTAGTTAAAAGATTGGACATTTGGATTTATGTGATCAATTGTCTTTGTTTGTAATGAGTTGTATGTTGGCGTTTGCAATGTCTCGAACCGTTGGTATTTTCAGGTCTTCGTGAAGAATATGATTGGTTACGTAAAAAGGTGGGTTTGTAATTGCTATAAGTGCTTTTGACTGGTGTCTTTGAAGAATATTCAGTGTTGTTGTGACAGGCTCCAAACATTGGTCTACCATATAGCCAAATTGGCCGTACTAGTGATTTATGGAGGGTGACTTTTAAGTGTAGAGGTAGCGAGGACTTGCAGCCTAAGACGCCATACAACATACGAAACCGTGATTCTGAGATTGCTCTGACGTGTGCAACGTATGGTTTCCACGTGAGACGTCTATCGAATATTAAACCAAGGCACCTAACTTTGTCTACAACTGTAAGCCTTACTAGGATTTGAAACACGGAATTTTTGTTTCCGAAAATCAGCTATTAAACTACTAACTCGTGAGGACGACCAATCCGGGGGGTAATTTTATTTTTAATGTATACACTTTATATGAAGAATCATTTGAATATTTTATGTTTAATAATTAGAAAACTTGCCCATAACAGACAGGTGGAGTGACAAATTATTTACACTCAATCTGTTAGTTGCAGAGCTAAAATAAATAGTTCTGTTTCTTATCACATGGTCAGCCAAATTAATGACTGAATCATTTAAGAACAGAAGAGGTAGAGGTGTAAAAGACACTAATCAGAGTTATCTCGACTGAAAGTAATGGATTTCATTATACAACCAGACCCTGTGGTGAATGAAGTGAAAGTGTCATTTGCAGAGTGGAAAATATATTCTTTTCAGAGGGCCTGGCATGCTGATAAGTGTACTTTTCCATTTAGTGAGGAAGGCAATTGTAAACCACCTCACTCCTCGATTTACTTAGTAAAACCTCTGCAGGTTCAAACCGGCCTTTTGGCTGATGACCTAAACAACAACAATTAGAAAACATTTATTTTAACTCACCCATGCAATAGATATTTTTGTACTCATAAATAATAAAATAGGGAAGATGAATCAGTTATACTATCAATAGCTTCACCTTGGGTTTTAATTATTTTTTTGATAATGTTGGTATAGCCAATAGACATTTTAATTTAACAGATTTCCTATCCTTTATAATATTAACAGTTTACATAACGTACCACACAGAGATAAAAATCCCCAGGTAACGAATTTCTTGAAGTTATGCTATAAAACTTCTCTTGAGTCAACAAAATATTTGCGGATCTAAAATGTTGGCTCGATCAGGAAAGGATTGTTTTAGTAATCCTTTTTTAAACTCGTAAGAACTTTGTGAAAAAGTATTATAAAGTTTCCATTTTAAAAATTCGGCAAAAGAAAACGCATGGATTTTCACTTAACTGCTTTAATGTCTTTTGTCTTGGATTAGGGTCGCTGCAGTTGGGCGGGTAGAACAGCTTTAATGCAGCCGAGTATTAACACACCCAACACCTGGTTCAGTAAAGTAATAAATCTATTGAAACTGTATTGGAAAATCATTATCCATGTGTCTGAAGTCTCTGCACTAGCTGGCACAGCACTACGACGTCTTGAGACTTTTCCAAAAAAGAAAGAAAAAGAAACTGTCCGACATAGCAAGAAACTTTATGCAATTCACGTTCCACAATAAGGGAAATGTTCGACTATTTTAACTTACTGTAATGTTTTATATCAGAATTAAGATTTTTAATATTTATTTTAAAATTTTATTGATTTAATGGAGATAATTAAAGTTAAAATTTAAGTTATATATTTTGTAACTGAATTTAATCAAAATGTACGGGATAAATATTCGTTTTTCTTGAGTATTCAACAGAATGCCGTCATCAAACTAATGATAGAAACAATTTAATACATTACATGAAAAGTTACTTATTCGCAGTCATTATTATACTTGACAATCATATTAGACAGTTATATTGCACCAAAAGCATACTTTGTTTGGGGTTTTCTTTTAATCAGTGCATTTTAAAATTTTTAAATCATTTGGTAATGATTTAAGTAGCTGCTAATGTCACCTGTTCGTTAATCTGTTCAAAATTTTCCCAGTTGGATTCACTGATATTTTACTCACACTTGCTAAACGTAACTATAGTGTATGGTCATGAACTTTGACATTACAATGTTGTAAGTAAAATTTAAAATCCAACAAACGTGTACTAGTGAAAAAACAGATTTGTTTGTACTGAGTATAATAATACTTGTTTTTAACAACACTGCACTTTCGAATGGTGTTGTTTGCTGCCTCAAAGTAGATGCTTATACCCACTCATTTCAGTAGATTCATTAAATAAGTAGTCTACATAATATTTAAAATACAAATAAAAATGTTTGTATTGTCTAGTTACAATGAACGGTTTTTTGTTTACAGGAATTACAAAAAAAAATCGCACACATGATAAAAAATCGAGGTTTTGGAGCAATACTAAACATACAAAAGAGAAAAAGTTGAATTAACACATATTGTACAGTGTTATAACAGTTTCCATTAAATTGTAGTTGTCGAGTCGTAATCACATAAATACGAGATTTCCAGTGATAGCGCGACTATCAGATTTTTCACTTTACCATATTTATTTATTACATAAGTAAAGGTCGTTTACCCGGTCTGAATTGGAACTCGGCTCGATCATCGTTGCCGCTTCACTAATTTAACAATCATTAGTACAAGAAGTTCAGTTTTATAAATTCCTTTTCTTTAATACTTTCTCCCTTTCTGTACTATTACAACTACCTTTTGTTTCATATTTTTCTCGTTATTTTTAATAACGTTGAGTAAAAATAAGTAAATGAACAAATAAAGATGTAATTTACCAAACATTAGAAAGTAATTTAAAAAAATTAACCAGACATTAAAATCTGTTTAACGTGTAAACAAATAGTAACTCTAATTATAAAATGTTTAACAACCTGATGGACCAGCCGTCTACTGAAGTCTGATTAAAAGATGAAAACTTTAATCTAGAAATTAAAAAAATAATTTGAACATTTGAAATGAGTTCAAAAAGTTATAAAATAAAATATTAAAATAGCCTGCTTCCGTGGCCTAGTGGTTAGGGTGCTACGCTGCAAAGTCGAGGTCACGGGTTCTATTCCTAGTCAGGGTCTGTTAAACCCCCCCCAAAAAAAGAATTATTACTGGTTCAAACCCACAGTTACTCAATCCAAAGTAAATTGGTAGTAACTATGATTTTGATGTGACTTAATAAAAATTGAAAACTGACAAAAAGTATATTTTAACCATTAGTTTGAGAAACATCTAAATTTATTAAAATATCAGTGAGTTCTGCTGACATGTTTAATTTAAATAGTTTCATAAATTTCGTTTATTCTTTAACTTTGTATTTTTTCAAAAAAATAAATTCATAAAATTTAAACTATTGTAATTTTTATCGGTATTTACTCGGTAACTACCATTGAAGCAGTTTCATTGTTTACTATACCGATGTACAGTCATGCAGAATAGCATGGCAATAAGTCACCTGCGAGGAACAAATGCAGGGAGGATAAAACTAGAATTTCGGTGAAAAATCTTTCTTCCGATTTCCGTAAATATTGGGGAAACCTACGTATGGGCCACTCTGTATGATTTTATTCAAACAAGTAAATAAATATCCATCAACAAAAGCACTTTCAGTTTAGCTAATTTTTGTTTAGTATTAAATGTCATGCTAATTTAATGATACAACATCAGTAAACATTTTAAAGATTTTTAAAGATTCTTGGGGAGACACAAATGGAGGTCCTACGCCTCCTATGCCTATCATGTCATTTTAACTCAATCATTGTCATTGTAACTAGTTGTATTTTTACAGTCATACATAAAGCATTAAAGAGCGAACAATTTTGTTGATAATACCTTTTCATTGTTTTTTTTTTTTGTAATATTAATTAGTTCCTTTTAGTATTCTTGTTTGTGGTTTGTTTCTTCTAAGTTGTTGTTCTAAAGATGAATGATTACATCTAGTAAACAACTTAAAATAATTGAAAAATGTATTTAAAAAATTCAAATACTTTTTAGTACTTTTACTAGCAAAACAATTATTATACTGCAAGCAATCATTTGTAAATTAATCAATATCTGATAACAAGGATTGGCAGTATGTACTACCCTTATCAGGGGAGAAACTAGTGAATTTACATCATATACTGGAATTTATTTGTTCTTAATTATACCTTAGTAATGAAATTATCTTCAGAAGACATTATGTGAATACTTAATATGCACAAAGGTATTTGGCGTGCAACTTTTGCTGTATGAATAATAAAAATTACTATGTAATTTAATTTAAATTGGTTTATAATAAAGTTCCTCTAGAACGTTGAAAGCACCTGCAGGGTACATATAATTAAAAACAAAATAAAACGAACATGTGCGTAAAATGGGAATATAATAATGCTAATTAAAAGCAGCAGGGTGAATTCTTAAAAATATGTTTTATATGTTACCTGCCATGAAAGCGATAGGCACATCTAATATTCTTTGGATAACTTGATGGGTACCTTGGGGAATAGAAATTTCCATTAGACTCAGACAGCTCGTTACTGTAAAACTGGAAGTCACATAAGGTACCTGGCACCATCTGACCATCCGTTCTGAACAATCCTGTAAAAAGGAAAAGTAAACAATATTAAAACTAACATTTAACTATGTTGTAAATTAAAATTAACTACTTACACAATTGCTAAAATAAATTGTTATTAGGTAGGCCCCTATATCTTAATGATTCAAAGTTGTACATATTATAATTCTGTATTATAAGAAAAATATTAATATTATTATCTTTAACATGGTAAAAAAAAAATATTTAGTAGAAAAATGCACTTCATTTCCTAGATTATATTTAATAGAAACTTGTATAACAAGAACAAGGACGTTTTAACATACTACTGGCACTTTATTATTTGAATATTATAAAATCTAAATTTTTGCTAGCTACCTGAAAAGGAGAGATCAAGAGAGAAAGAGAAATTGAGTTGAAACTGTTTCGTTCTTACTGTCGTTCTAATAAAATATTGTAAATTGAATGGTCTCGGATTCGATTCCTGGCTAGAATCTGAAAATTATAACACGTTAAAACCCATCGTTACAGTACAGTACCAAATCCTTTAGTATTCGCTAATGACCAAACTGTTAATATGTGTTTAAATAATTTAATGCAAATTGTATTGGAAAGATACAAGTAAAGATAATAAAGAAAATTTATTTTGGAAATCATTAATATGATTTATGAACTATGAAAAATTTAATTCTTATAATCACTGCTAGAATCGTATGCAAGCTTGGAAGAGAAAATATGGTTTTAAACATTTCGCCCTACATTTATGTTTTAATGTACACAGTACTATAAACAAAATATTTGTTGGTTTAAACCAACAATATTATACGGGGAGGAAGTCAACTAAAAAAATATAGAAAGCGTAGATCAGTTGCAGAGAATTGAAAGAAACTACATAAGAAAAATTCTAGTAGACAAAGATCAAAATGGTTATACATGACCAAGAAAAACTGATAAGGTCGAATCAAGAAATCTACAACTATCTTGATGAAACGATCAAACTGATTATCGATATAATTAAAACGAATAAGGTGTGTTGGACAATTAGCCGGGATGGATAGTAAAATAACATGCAAAAGGATTCTAGAGAGAATGGATCAAAGCAAAAGTAGATTAGGAATAAATAACCAGACTAAATAAACCAACCAAATAATATATGGCCTGACATGGGAATTGTATCAGGATGGCGGTCAACTGCAGTCTGTAATCCATAAAACAAAAAATCCTGTAAATCTAAACTTACAACAAGGTCAGCAGAGTTAAGAAAAAGGGTGCAAGGCCAGGGTAGAGGGGAGAACCTTCTGGAAGAAAAGAAAGTACAATATATGAAAGAAAACACCAGAATTAGTCATGTTTTTTACCTAATACACGGTCGCATTGTTGGACAACTCGCCACAAACAAAATGTATCAAAATTTTATATTTTCCGTAAAAAGTATGTTAGGCCTATTTATATTTTTTTATAAAAAAACTGGTGTTTTATGAATAGACAGGACCGATCTTAAGGATCGTAAACAAAGCATTATATCAAAATATGCTATCTTCTGAAATTCTCTCTTGAAGAATTTTAAAGGTTTGCTCTATGACACCCTGGGTAATGTCATATATATTATTCTGCTTTTCTGCCAAAAATGCATAGGCTATTGATGTATCGGTACTCCATTAATAATTAAATAAAGTTGTTCTTTCTAACAGATGGGACAAACTGTAATGCTTTATAATTAAAATAAAGCTAAAAAAATGGTGATAAAAATAGTATTGAATAACAAAATTAACGATATTTTAAGATGCGTAAATCAAGTAAAACGTCAAGCTCTCTGCTTACATAGCTTACCGACCGTGCAATTTGAGGTAAGTTGGCCTATTGTGCTTTTAGTTTGGTGAACTGTTTATTAACTGTCTGGTGAAAAGTTTATTATGGTGTTCATACGTGATTAATTTGTGCATTCATGTTTTGTATTTGTTTACTTATACACGAATATAGTTTTTGTTCTTAGTTTTATGTGATTTACAGAGTACATTATTAGAATGGCTGGACTAAGTTCTATCTCACTGTAGGTGAAATGGAGGAAATGAAGGAAGAGAGTTTTAAGAAAAAAATCATCTCATGGACTAGTGAACATAAAATGTTGAAGTTTTTTTTTTGTTTATAATGAACTTAAGATTCTTGAGATACGTGTATTACGTAGGATATTTGGGGAAAAATGTTAAAATCATTGTGAAAATTAGTTAGTTTTGTTGTTGTCTTTGAAAACTTCATAATGGTTTTTACTACCGTAATGTAGGGATATGCCTAAGTGAATCACATTTGTAAAGAAATCATGAGGATCTTCAGGATTGTTGTAATAAGTACGAATTTTTTCATTACCATCTCCGTCATTATCATTGTCATCTTCAGCTTCAACTGCTTCATGTTTCAAGGTAAGGTATTAATGAATAGTTCAGAGTCAAGTTCAGTTTTACTTTTTGTCTAGAGTTTAGCCGTTTTTATTTGAAACTCACTACTGAGTGTGTTTTATATTTTCATTTATTATTATTCAGACTTTTATCGTCTTTGCTTAAAGTTTATAGTTACAATAAAAAGCTTCTTTCAATAGAATTATACTTTGTTAAAACAACTATGGCCATCTAAAATATCCAACTATGGTGGTGGTTCAAAAAAGTACTTGTCTTTGTTAAAGACGGCTTGTGCCTATTAACAAACAGTAGATCTAAACCGCATACGCCAGAAGATTATATTTTACGTTTTCTATAGACATGTATGCAAAAATTAATTCAATATTTTTACATACTTAATTACCAAGAAATAAATTTGATACATTATTTAGTAAAGATGATTATCCTTGGGTGTAAATTAATAATTATTTGGGAAAGATAATCAGATAATACGTGAGTCAAAATTGGAATTTAATTCTAGTAATCGAAGTAGAACTGTGGTTTCAATGGGTAAGATAAGGAAGATAACTTCCAAGAGCATCGAAACCAACCCCTGTTATACTTTGGGGAACATACCAAAGGTTATATTGAATCGAAATCAATACTAACCGAAAAGAAAAAGACGGCAATTAAAGTTTTTAAATTTTCAAAATAATTAACTAATTTTTTAGAATTAAGGAAGTGACTTTTATTACAATTAAAATGTGCGAGGATTTTATGTAAAATGAATGTCGCTTTGGTGAAAAACGTCGGAAGGAAAAATGAGGGAAATTCATCACTATGAAAGAGGGTATTAACAGAACAATTAAGCAAAATTAAAAATTAAAATCTCTTAAGATAGGAAACAATTTTTCTGTTTCATTTGAACTTTTTATTCAATCAAGATAGAATATAAAGGGTATTTTTTTCTGTTTCGAGGCATTACTCTTTGCGTCGGTAATCGGTGAATTATTATTTTCATAAAATTTGTGAATTATTATTGCGTCTGTAATCGGTGTGACAGAACTACTGGCTTACAACATGATAAAGACTTATCAAAAATTGAACACTAAATTAAAGGTTTATCAGTTTTACCGTAGCTTTTAAATGAAACGTTATTTGAAAAAGATATATATTTTTACAAAATTATTTTACGTAAAGCAACATTACCAACGGGATTCAATTACAGATTACTTAGTCCGGTAGCTTACTAAAAAATTGGCTCAAGAACTTTTACTTTCTCTTGCCTATATGAATATATAGGAAGGAAAGTATTGTTTTCATGTCGATTTTAGTTGTCGTCAACCGTAAATAGTAGTTTATTCTTGTCATTTTTCAATTTTTTGCAATTTTCTCCTAAACGGTTCCTACGATTATTTTAAAAATCGCCTCATTTACTATATTTTTTATTCTCTACAAAATAGGGTAAACGCCATTTGCTG
Source organism: Catonia carolina (assembly GCA_035578175.1). Lineage (NCBI taxonomy): Eukaryota > Metazoa > Arthropoda > Insecta > Hemiptera > Achilidae > Catonia > Catonia carolina. The sequence continues at coordinate 100,686,701 of JAQMRL010000001.1, read as the reverse complement.
AAAATCTTGGAGAGGCTCTTTTCTCGTAGAAAAAAATGTTTTTTTTAAGATAGCAGCCTTAATATACATTTTAAAGCAAAATTGTACGCATGAATTTGTAGATAATTTAAAAATCTACATCTTTTATTTTAAAATATTTCTTTGTATAACGCTCAGTTTAGCGATAATTAGTGATTTTTTTCATGAAAATCTGTAAAAAATATAGCCTATTCTTAGGATTTCGGTCGAAGTATGCATTTTACGACAAAAGTGTGTGTAATAAAATTTATAGGAAATTAAAAGATCTAAAACTTTTATTTCAAGGATTTTTCTCTACAGAGCCTAGTTTAGCGTCAAAGAGTGATTTTCCATATTATTAAGCCAAACTATGGTTGGTTTTCATGAAAACCAACATTTTGCATCACTCACTCATGATGAAAATAAGGTTATGTTTTTTGTTTATTTCTGATGTTTTATTATTAATGTTAGGTTATATTGTTTATTATTTGCAATGGCAAGAGAAAGTTGTGTAAGTGTTAAACATCAGATTTTTTTTTAATTTCAAAAGAAAACATTCCAATTGTATTTTATTATTCCTTTTGAAATTATTATGAATAACAAATGTTTATTGCCAGAACCAAGTAGGTACCTGGTGTGGTTTAATTAATAAAAGTAACAGACAGATTTTAATTTATTTAACTACAAAAATTTCATTCATTGGACACTCATAACTTTAGTGAGTATTTTCGTGTATTATTAAATATTTTTCTTTCATGAATAAATGAATTCCAAAATTTAGTTCGTGCACTACAGCAGCATTGGTGGAGTGTTTTATGATTTAAATTGGATAGTCTGTAAAAAAGCGGATGAAATGAATAGAGGTAGGTAAACCAGGGGCTAATATTTCACGTGAAATAGTTTTAAGGGTGTTTCCAGTTTTTGCTCATTATTCTTGTAGGTGAATGCACGTCTCCCACTCTTTTGTGCAACAACACTGCTACCGGATCTCGAAACCCAGTACTTCCTGTTCCCGTTTCTTTGTAGCCCTTGAAGTGAGAAATGACGAGTCCTTACAAGCTCTTGAGAAAACAGATTAAACTGAGCTTTCATAAGAATGTTGTCAACTTTCAACAGTTACTGCTAGTAGTTTAGCCGAACATATTAAACGAACAATGAATAAAATATACATCATAAAAAGTGTTAAAATATGACCATAAAATAAAAGTAGTTTACATTATTTGTCTAGTTTAGAAAGTTGCACAAAATTTACCAAGCTATCGTTCTATAATCGTTAATTTTATCATTTTATATTCTATTTATAAAAGTGTGCTATTAAATATTTTTGTGGAATTAACTTTATCATGCACGTATTATTTCCAATAAGTTTAATTATATTTTATAGTAAACAATAGAAATTAAATACATAATCATATTGAATGCATATAAAAACTTCTATTTTAATCGATTAAAATATACATGGTTTTCAAATATAGGTTGAATGAAATTTAAATCCATATTTATATTAATATTAAATATTAATTAAGTTTAAATTTTAAACTTCACTATTTTTATATAACATCACTTCCTAAATCAATTGTGTTATATTATTTTCTGACTTAATAAATGGGTAAAAGAATTATTGTTATTTAAATTTATAGTAATTTCAAATTATCTTACATGTTATATTGTTATTTTATTTATTTATTTATTTAACGTCGCATCAACTGCAACGGTCATTAGCGGTGACGTAGGGGTGTAACTTTTGTACAATGGAGGACGAAATGATTTTTTGTAACGTATGAAAATATTATGCCGTGCCCGAGTGGGATTCGAACCCACGACTGCATGATGAGAGACGAGCACGTTACCATCTGCGCCAGTGCCACCAACACATTGTTATTTTATTGGAACCTGATCACATAGGTAGTTATCGCTTAAAAGTAAGACAATTAAAATGTTCTCCAGATTTCTAAAATATGGACTACCAAGGAGTTAGGAGTTCACGGAAGAAGCATCTATAATCTTTGCTTTTGGAAGAGAATAAATAGAAGATTGGTATATTTTATTAATCATGAGTGAGGAGATTTGTCGTATATCTTATCTTGCATGTTTATTCATTTTGTGTTAAAATAACTCAATAGGATGTCTTAGTTTTAGTCTCCAGGTCGTTCAAACTGTCTAAAATTGAGAAAACCAAATTATTTGTATTTGGTTTCTGTTATCTTGTATTTTGTTCTGAATTTGTTAATTTTATGTTGAACTGTAAAAATGTTTAAATCTCTGTATAGTACATTGTTTGTTCTGAACCAATATGATACTGTAATTGCACTAAGTAATTTAGACTAAAACCTTTGCAGGACTTTTATACTTCAGAGACTTACTGACGCTCGCAAGTGGATTCCTTACGTCTAAATTGGTTTGAGAATAGTTTTATGTTCGAAACTCATTGTTTATAAGACGTATCGATATTTTTCCTTGAATTCAATAAAATTGTCTAAATTGCGTATTATTTCATTTTATTCTGTAGGTTCCAATTTTAATTGTTTTTCTAGTTAACTGTTAGGCATGTTTATTTTTTATGAATACGTAATTTCAAAATATTTATCATAACAAATCCTTGGAGCAAAAATTAATAAAAAATAGATTGCTTTGTAAATACCAATGCCAAAAAATTTGAAGCCTTCAAATAAAATGCTTGAGGATTACAACTGCAGCTCCATTCTATGAGTCATATGAAGTATTGAGATTCTTGAAAAGGATTGGTCAATAACAAATTAAACACGACTACTTGACAATTCTTAAGAAAATTCTAATTATCAAAAAGTAAATTATGAAACTTACCGCTAAAGACAATTATTTTTGTGGAAGCTGTGCACAATTTTGTTTTATCACATTTATTCGAAAGCATGTAAATAATGTAACCATCAGGGACACTTACATTAGTTTTCAGGTTTAATATTATATGATCCTTATAAATCCATACGAAGTTATATATATATAAAAGCCTTCCAATAAATAACTCTGGTTTGATTGGAGGGATTAAGAGATAAGAAAGCGAGGGTACGAAACGGTCAAGAGGTCACGTTGGCTTAATTGAAAATTCCCCGTGAGCTGTAAGCAATGGGGCTAGTCAGATTTCCATAGAATTAGAATTTCTACTCGTATGGACAAGGGCCTCTCTGTATGAGATGCAGCTTCGTTAACCACATGGGAAAATACGCACGTATTAGAGAATAGCTAGCTTACGTCACTTCTTGATAAAGTGACCTTCTTACTATGTAGCGTGTTAAACATAAAGTTGTTTACTAATAACAATAATTTATTACCAATTTTAGTGTCAATAAGATTAAATGATTATACAAATTTAATTTTATTACAAAACTAAAACACAGTTTTTTTAAAAAAGATTGCTTTGCGATAAAATGTTTTTCTTTACTTCCTACACGTATAAAATAATATAATATTGAAAGAATATAACATATTTCTGGTGTTGAAATTCAACTTAAAATAGTAATTTCGGGAAAATTAAATTAAACAATTAAGAACTAAATACTAGTTAAAAGTTAAAAGTTTGTTGAGTTTAGGGTCAGAATACTAAGAATGTTTATTAAATCAGAGAATTTTGAGATAGCCATAACAGGTTTTCGGTTGTCGAAATGTAAAATCTAAACAGCACAAAGGGTTACTTCAAATACTACATAAAAGTCATTTCAAACTACACAATGTAGTTACAATTAATTCAGCTGTATGAATAACATTTTCAAAAAAATGTTAGATATGGGTTAGCATTTTATTGTACGAAAACTCCTTGAATAAATTTGAAATAAAATTATATTTTATGTAGTTAAGTTATAGTATCAAAATTTTTAGGATGACAAAAAAGACACATTAAAAAAATTTAAGTCAATCAGTTATAAATACTTCACATGATAACGAAAGCCCCATATTACGTTACAAATTTGACATTGAATTCCAACTTAAAAATTCCTTATGTAACAGAAGCTGCTAAAATCAATAATTTTAATAATTTAACAGGAAATTAACAGACCATATATCCTCTAATACAGCAAATGTCAAGAAGAAATTTAACACACTGCCGTCTACTAAGGAAAAGAAGTAGTGGAGAAGTGAAGTAGAGACTGAAGTTACTGATTTATTGACAAAAGAAATGTAGGCCTATATAGGCTAATACTTAAGACATTTCTACATAACTTATTTTGTTGTTAGAGTGCAGATTTTGTATAACTTGAAAATTTCATTTTTGTAATTTATTTTAATTTGCGTTGTTCAGATTTTACTCATTTAACTGTACATTTTTAAAGATTTAATTTCATCATATATATTATCAGTTAAAATTATTAATTCATACGCTACTTCTTGTTCTACGTATTCTATGTTATACGGGTTGTATTTGTTCATTTATTATTCAATTCAATTCATTCAATTTTATGTTTTATCTCTAATTTTTTTAATATCTATGTTGTCCAACTCTTGAATTATCCACTGGGATGTATTCTTTAAAAAAGATTTTGTTTCTTTACGTCAAAATTTAGTTAATGTTTTGGATGGTTATATTATATTGGATCCCTAATTACCAAAACAGCTGATGCGACTTTAAAATTAAAAGTAAAACGAGTATACACTGTAATATACATTTTATAAATTTAAAATTACTGTAGCAATTTACTTTCAATAATAAACATATAAATTTGGAGAGAAACCGTTAAGGAATTAATAAATCCTATTTATTAACTAAACGATGCGTACACAACAAATATCATATTTGTTTTCGTTTCTGATATGATATAGGCCTAATCACATTTCTTTCATCTAAAATCTATAAATACGATAAAATCGAATTTAATAACACACACGTAGGTAGAATATTGAAACCGCGTTACAAAAATCAAATTTTGTATAATTCAGAAAAATGGGCAGTATTATTTCATTTTATGTGATGGATTTTCATCATAAACTTGCCTACCCATTAGGTTAGAGATTAGAATATATCGTCTATTAAGAAATTTCTGCAATATACATATGATAGACAGCTGGGATCAGAACGCATCAATCATATTAACGTCAAGGTATTAAAGGCAGGAACGCTTTTTACCTGAGTAACTTGTTGGTAGTTGGTGGATGTGTTATGCAAGGTAATTTCCCTACAGACAATTTCCACATAATATTGTATACACCACATTTATGGGTAAATTTGAAAGAGCCTATTTAAAATAATGGGATCTAGAGAGAACTTTAATTGTTATTTATTCCGTGTGCCACCCATTCTTCTGTAACTAACCTAACACTTCTTTATTTAGAACCACAAAATCACGTTTAAAATCAGTATCGTATTTTATGTTGTATAAAAATATATTATTTAATATAGTATACCTGCATTTAGTAAATTAGTAATTTTATACGACATTATATTCATAAAGCTTCACGTACATTTTACTTTACGTTTTTTTTGGTTTTCCGTCTGATTGTTATGCAGATTGATCCTATACTAAGAACGAAAGATTTAGGCGGGTCGAGTTCTCGCTCGTGTACCCCTTTCACTACCTCCTATGTACTCATAGTACTTCCTTTACGCTCTTTGCAGTGTTACGAGAAGTACACTGTTTTTATGTGTTAGATTAAAAAACGAAGTTTATTCACTGCACTTTTTCATTAATGTATTTGTTATTTCTTGTATTTATTTACTGCAGTTGGATAACATAATTAGTGATATGAATAAACTGTAAATAGAAATTGTAACGTGTTTACATATAAATTTTAATGTAATTTACATTTAATTTTCGTACAAAATATAAACTTTACAGGTAATAAAACATAAGTACCGTAGTCCTGTACAATCAAATACAATAAGCTAATTTTTAAACACGAAAATAGAATAGTTTGAAATTTTTGGTTTTTTTCAATTTAAACCTTTTTACGTTTCAAATAATAATAAATTTATCAAGTGATGTGCATTAGATATTATAGGCGGAGAACATTTTTTTGAGCGTAAAGGGTGAAGTAAACTTTAAAATAAGGTGCAATTTTCTAGCCAATAGAAGCAGTAAGAGAGGAGAAATTGCTCAACTGGTGGGAGTAGCGAGGTGAGGAAGAGGAAAAGTACACAGCAGTTTTCCACCCACCTAAATTTGTCGTGCTTATGATAGTACAGACGATGAAGGGCGCTAGATGAAAGTGAGTGATGAAGAAATGCCAGACCTGACCAGGAATCCAACCCAGGACTTCACGGTTAGAAGCCAGTTGCGCTGAACACTACAGTATTGACCGGCCTCTAATAATTTTCGAACATTTTACTATGTAAACATACGCATATCTAAAAATAAACTATCTTACAAAAACAAAAGTAAAATATAAAACAAAACCCGGTAAGTGTCGATTCAAATACTTTGAAAATAAATATTGTAGTCTTACTAATAAATAAAGTTCAAAACTTAATCAAATTCTATAGTAAAATAGTTTATTCAAATTAAAATATGATAAGTGTCTTTTATGGTTTCTTTGCAATACATTCCATTGTTTTTCAAAACTCGTGTTTGAGCCCATTGAAGTTTATGTAAAGCTATGTAAGCTTTACATAGCTAATCTTTCAGAAAATTAATTTGTAATGACAGAAATGTTTGCAGATGACGCAGCAATTTTATCAGTCGACACTTCCCCAACACGATCATGAATGGCTTAAGGAATGGAGAGTGAAGATCATTGGAGATATGTCAACACACAGTACTTTTGCATTAAGGTAAGCAACATAACTAACGGTATACTTGAACGGTATAGTCATCCCACAAACAGAAATGAAAACAGCTGAATTTACCCCGCGTCGGTTGTTCTAGTAATTTTCCACTAAGTCTTATTTTAATTTGTATATGTAGTTGTTTCATATAAGTAGGCTTAGCACTCAGATATATGTTTGACCTTAGAATTGGGTCGTAGGGTCCTAGTTCATCAACATACTCGTAATATGACGACTTCAATCAAATTCCAGAAACTGATTACTGGAGCCCTATGCTAACTAAACAATGAAATATTACACAATCATTTAAACATGACCCATATATTAAACGAAATTCACCAAAGTAGAAAACTATATGAATAGTTTGTTAATCAATTAATTAACCGTCGTTCCTACAACTCATCATCATAATAATCATCAAATTCATCGTCATCAACGTCGTTTTTTTTCTTCAATTTCACTTATGTCACATAAAACTATGCAGTTTAGTTTTAGAGTTAAGTTTTTGAAGTACACTACTGCACGTTGTTTACGTTCATAGAAATAAAATTCAAACATTTATCATTTTTGCAGGAAATTCATATTTTTGTTTCTACAGTAGAGACTGATTACGAAATCATTTACTTCTTGTCAAAGAATATGCCTATAAAAAAAATATTAATTTTTTTTTACAGTAGCACTTGGTTACATAATAATCTATTTTAATAATTTACCTCAGTTCATAGAATTAATGGATAATAAAACGAAAAATAAAAATATCTGGTGTGAAACACTCACATGACTTTCTCTTGCCAATGCAAATAATAAACAATATGACCTAACATTAGTAATAGAACATTAGGAATGAAAAAACTAACCTCAAAAAATATAACCTGATTTTAATCAAGAGTGAATGATGTAAAAAGGTTGGAAAACCAACCTTAATTTAGCGTAATAATAAGTAATATCACTCTTTGACGCTAAACTAGGCTTGTAGATTTTTTAATTTTCTACAGCTTTTATTATACACATTTTTGCGCTAAAATGTATATTAAGCCCGCAACCTTAAAACAAAACAGTTTTTTTTACGAGACCACAGCCTCCCAAACAATTTCAGCAGACATGGCGCCTACCCTATCTCGTAGAGCATATAAAATGTAGTATATAAGCCGATTTTTAAAAGAAATCGTATTAGCCGTTTTTAAAAAAATCGCAAAAAGTGAAAAATGACACGAATAAACTACCTACTTCTTCCGGTCGACCGATTTTAATGAAAATGTTCGTGTTGGGTCTTCTAATGGTACCTAACTTAAGTTTCAAGTTTCAACTTTGTACACTGTTCGGTCTTGAGATATTCTGTTCACACACTGACACACACAGACCAATTGCTGAAACATGTTTTATGGTTCGGGGGTCTGAAAAGGTGTATATCAGGTAAAACCTCAAAAATTGACATAAAAACAATACTTTCCTTCCTAATATTCATATAGGCAAGAGAAAGTAAAATTAATAAGTGGCCGCCTCGGTAATGCAGTGGTTAAATTAAAAAAAAAATTAATAACTACTCTGCTTCATTTTACTGGCTGTCAAAAACGTACATGAAATAGTTCAAAATCGTTGTTACCGTACTACTAGTAATACGAAATAAAATTTTTCTCACAAAATTTCATAATAGTGAAATTTAAAAAATCTTTATTCGGGAAATAAATATAATTTTCTACAGTGTGACTGACTAAGTTAGTCTCATTTTACTTGCTGTTTAATCAAATTAAACAATACACTACACTGTTTACGTAGTCGTTTATTTTATTACATAACTTATTCATTTTTACTTTTAATGAAAATGCGGTTACTTCATATTCTTTTATAGTTTGGCACGTACAATGAATGTTATACTTAATTAATTTATAAATTAATAAATTGACCCACACGCTGTAATATACTCGTATGTCTGTAATTATGATTATTTTGTTGCAGTGCTGGTGATATTTTTTTAAACCATTAGTAGAAGCATTTATTCAGTTGATATAATACTTTGTTATTTTTTAAAATATGCATTAACTGCTCAGCAATTCGTGATTACAGTGAGTTGTAGTGTAAAGAATTAGTCTGTTCTAATGAGTAATAATTTCCAGACTCAGTTTGGGATATGAAAACTAAACTTACCGTTACAAACCAAAACTGAAGGGAGGAGAAAACAAAACCATTATAAAAAGCTAATTTAACAAATGCTTAAATGTTATAATTTTTCTTCCAACTTGTGAATTGTAAATACAACAAACTATATAATGAATAATAAAACTATATTAGCTATAATAAATTTTATATACAACTTATTTACTAACATTAATAATAACTCGTGACTATTCTTATTACATAATGTAGATTGTGACATATTTTTTCAGTTATATTATTAATTTTAACATTTATTTGAATAATTACTGTGTACTATTTATCCAACCAGCAATATGCCTACTTACGTTATAAATGCAAGTCCTGTAAGTTCGATAATGGGAAAAAATTTGGTGGTAAACCCACGACTGTTTATAACCGGATATCTTATAATACATATTTTTATGTGTATTATGGGATCGCTGTTAGATGTGATTCTCCCGTAATTTGTTGAAATCTTTTCTACTCTCCAACGAATTCCGTAATCAAACACTTAAATGACTCGGTTTTTGCTCTTTAATTTTTATTACGGTACTGTACAATGAGCTGCAAAATTTCCATATTTAATATTTAACAGACGTTAGGGAATTTAAATTTTAGGAGAAGGGTACCCAGTGATTCATTCTCGGTTTAAAACTACAGGATTTGTCCGTTATTCAAACCAAGAAGTCTCTGCTCCATTTTCGCTTTAGACGTCATACAGTTGGGAAGTACCTTACACCTAGTTCAAGGGATACTTGGTTGGGATGGTTAACTGGTCGTTCGCTAAATTTACTGCAGAAGGACGCGGTTTGTTTCTTCACTGTCAGAAGTTTGAAATCGTCATGGAGGGTTTAGCTTATATGAAAAGAAGCACCAGAAGCAAGTGTTAAATTTTTTACGGAAAGACCTCGATCGATTTTAAGGTACCCTCTGCCACTGTTCCAAAGGGCTGGCCAATATTGGTCCTGATTGGCCTCAAACGGGTTTTGGTTCGTTAAAAGTTTTGAACGGAGGTTAAATTTTTATGGGTTAATGAAGCAGAAGAATAGCTTTCGGCGGCTGTAACGTTCTTAACGTTTTATACGCAGATGGTGTTTCCAAGTTAGTCAATTGCCAAGCCGCAACTTAAGATAGATATCACACGACTTTTGTCTGTGGGATGTGAACGTCATTCAGCAACACAGGTGGAAAAGTTTGACGTCATAAGGTGAACGTAATTTGTGTTGATTTATTTGGTCTAACCTTAGTACGCCAACGTGTAAGCCAGTTAAATTTAGTTCTTTTGAAATACTGTAAATTCACATGAGCCTGAATGATTGAGCCACAACCGACTATGACAAGTTAAGTATTATAATTTTAATTGAAAAGTCAACTCTGAAAGGAACGCACTTTTGTATCGCACTTTGAGATACAGATATTTATTTCAGGAAAGAGAGAAAGAAATTAATATTTTCTAAAACTGATCAAGAACATTTGGAAAAGAGGATAGTCTACGTCGAAAGAAAGTACAGCAGAACAAACTCGCAAAAACGGAAGGAGAATACAATAAGAAACCATGTTTTTGCAATTCAGCTCGTTCAAAAATGCTTGATGTTAGTGTAAAATATTGAAAAAATAAATTTATAATGTCTGGAAGTTTGTGTTACTAAAATATATTACGCCTTTTATTAAATTAGAAGAGGAAATTCTAAGTATGGGACTAGAGGTTAGTGTTAAAATTTTTCAGTTGCAAGAACTGTTCAGAAACGAGAACCCAAATCAGATTAAAATAAAGAAGAATCATAATAAACAATTCGGTAAGAATTTTAATTAACTGTGTTTTCTGCATTCAAAGTAATTTTAAAGTCAGCGTTCAAACTAATATTGTTTACTCTTATATTTCTGTTTACATTTGTTTTTTAAGTTGAACTAATGTATAAATTTATTTTACGTAAGAACACATAAATTTGCACAGTAAACAGCCAGAGTTATTTACATAAAAAACACATTAAGTAAAAAAATATATATATTCAAAAAGAGCGTGTGTATCAAGATAACTTACTTTTTACATTATATTAAAACAAATTTTCTTCGGAAATTTGTTGTAACAAAATTAAAAACCAAAATACTATTCGTTTTTCTTTGCAAAACTAAACAAATATTTTTGTATTTTTGGACTGCTGTCCATTAACTGCACTTTTTCTCTCGGGAATCAAACAACTGCTGCAAAATAATTTCAATTGGATAAGCGTTAAAATAATATTTAGTATTAAAACATTCAAACATTTAATTACAGAAACATAAGAAAACCAAAGTTAAGATTGTTAAAGTTTTACTGTTATGTTTTGATAGCATATTTATGTATAAATTAAACTGCAAGATGAAAGTTTTGGTAATCGACTAGGCCTGCAAATAAAAAACAATATTCTCACAGATATTATTGCATAATTGACCAAGTCACTGTCAACCACATGCTGATGCGAATTCAAATAAATGACTATAACCATAAATAATTAAACGATTAATTTTGTATGACGATAAAATAAAGAGAGATAATAAAAATCGAAAAATGTAAGGTCAATGCATTGAAATTCGTAATAGCTTGCACAAGTCGATCCCAGAAATAAGCTATTAACAACACAAATAAAATAATAACAAAATGAAATTTTGTACTATGATAACAATTTACGTTGAACTTCTTTCAAGTAATAATGTTGTTGCAGTTGATGAAGTACAGTACATGCATTTTCTGCAGGAAATAAGTAAATTATACTAGCTGACCGACTAATTTCACAATTACATAAAACTTAAAGTTTTATTTCACGATGTTTAGTACCAATGTAAATGAAATAAATAACTCGCAAAACAGGCATGTGGAGTGTTAAATGATTTGCACTCAAACTACTAGTTCCAAGGCTACAAAAATAGTTCTGTTTTTTATCACATGGTCAGCTAATTATATGACTGAAGTATTTACGAACAGAAGCAGTAGAGGTGTCAAATACACAAGTCAGAGCTATCTCCCCTGAGAGTAATGGATTTATTTATACAGCCAGACCCTGTGGTGAATGAAGTGAAGATGTCATTTACAGGGTGGAAAGTAGATGCTTTTTGGAGGGTCTGCATGGCTGATAAGCATAGGATACTTTTTCACTCAATGAGAAAGGCAAAGTAAACCACCTCAGTCCTCATTTTACTTAGTAAACCCTTTAGAGGTTCAAACCAGCCTTTCGGGTGTTGACCATAAGAAAAAATAATAACAAATGAAATAAGGTATGCACCTTAATAAACATTTTCCGTCACCGTAATAACCCTTCAAAACAAATTTAACTTAGCAATGTCGACACCAGATTAGTAGCTCCTTCAAAATTTTAGTTCAGTTATTTTATTATTAATTTCAAAAGTCTTGTTTCGGCTTTTACCAATTTTCATTTTTTTCCAGAATCCCAAAAGTGTCTCTTTACAACGAAGTAAAAATTGTTTAAATCCATTTGATTCTAAAGCTCAAACAGAATTCCCATTTTAAATACATTGGACCAGATTTTGCGTTTTAAAATGTAATGACGGTTGGGGTTCAATTAATCATATTCTCTTAGAAAATGGTCGCCCTGAGTCTATACAAGGCTACAATTTATATACACGACATACTATTCTCATCTTATTGGGTCATGTTTATTGTTCTTAAATTGAACAGATTGCAACGTACACACATTAGGGATAAAAAACGTGTGATGGTAATTTTGAATGTGGTAGTATCGTGTTGACATTTTATACAACGTTAACCCTAACGCGTGTACGTTGCAAAGTGTTGAATTTAAGAACAATAACAACCCCATCACACAAAGAGATGAGAATAATAAATATGACATGTAAATGAGGTGTAGTCTTGTACAGACTCAGACCGACCATCCCTGAGAGAATATAGTTAATGGAACCCCAACCATCAAAGTGCGGCGGTAACCACTCTTTATTATTCAAACACGTATAAAAGTACCTTGGCTACCTTTACTGGGATTTGAACCAGGAACCTTCATCTCAAAAAATTAGCTGTGACACAGCTAATTTGATTTACGATGCACGATTTTATCTGATTACTAACATTTTTTTTAATATTCCTAAAGTGTGTATGTTGTAATCTGTTCAATTTAGAACAATAAGCAACCCCATGACCCAATGAGATGAAATTGATAATATGACGTGTAAATGAGGTGTAGTCTTATACAGACTCAGGCCGACCATTTCTGAGAGGTATGGTTAAATGAAACCCAACCATCAACGTACACCGGTAACCACTGGCTAGTATTCTAATCTGTATAAAAGTAACTACCTTTACTAGAATTTGAACCAGGAACCTTCGTCTCCGAAAACTAACATTTTGAATTTTAGTTATCAGTTTTTTATTTAGTCTTTTTAATTTATTATGTAACATTTTTTTATCTGATGTGACTAAATGATAACTAAGTATTTTTAACAACTACTTTGATATTGAAAAATGAAAATATTATATTTTATAACATAAACCTCATTCATGTAATTTGAAAATGATTACCACAAATGAACTATATTATGTAACTTATTATGTAAATAATAATTAAAATGATATAAATTAGACGGAAATGGATGAAGCCGATTTAATTCGGCACGATTAATAGCAGAAAACCGCTTGAAATGAGTTCAATTAATTATTGTTACTTGATGAATTGTTCGGTGGAACCAGCAGTGTGCAATTTATAATAATGCACGTGTAATAGTAGGGGATGTAATTTCTGAAATATACTCTAATATATTATATGTTGAAGAGTATGTGAGTTAATCTATAAATCAAGTTCATTATGTAAACCTACAACCAAAAAAATTTAAAAGCAAATTTGTTTTTTTAAGAGGCATTTAAAACAATACGGAAATCTTTCGGTACGTTTTATAAACAGGTATAATAACCACAAATTATTATAATTAGCATGGAAATTAAAGCTGAAAAATGAATATTATTAAATATAAAATTAATATGAACAATGCAAATTTTACATGATCTGAAATTTACAGCCCGAATACAACAATCCATATTTTTAAATAGATAAGTTAAAAATTCTCTGATTCATTACTACGAACAGTAGGAAATATTTATGTTTGGTATGTAGGTTTGATTTCTAAAGGATACAATGCATAAAATAAAATATTTTGTTTTTTAATTAAATTTCTAATCTAATTAAGTACAAAGAATTAAAAATGTTAAGAATGCCATAAATTTTATAATATTTTTTTTGTTCATCTGACAAATAACTGTTTAGGAATTCCTAAAAAAAATCGTGTTCTAATTAGTCCTTTAAAGATACAGTCTACGGGGTATTTTTTGGTAAAAAAGTAATACAGAAAATTAGACACAGAAAATACTAAATTGCATCTCCTTCATTTCTTAGTTTTGCGATAATTCACTACATTTTGAAAAAAAGACAGAGTTTAATTAATTTTTTTTCCAAAATTACAGTCCTCCTCCTGAAGTGTGTTTAATTATATATATACCTAAACTTAAATAAATATAAGTACACTTGAATTTCTATAAATCGAATTCGCAATGGTCGGGTTGGGAGTAATTCAAGTTACAGAAATTTCGAGTTATGGAAAATAAACACCAAAAAGTAATTCAATAGTAACAAAAACAGAACTTTCCACATAGGCTAGTACAGTAGCCTACAATATGTTTTTTTCTCTTTAATTCTTTATTTACAACTGTAAAATGTTACAACAAGCAAATGTGATGATTATCATAATAATGTAAATGACATGATAGGCATGAGAGGGGTAGGGCCCCCACTGGTGCCTCCCCAAGAATGAAATTGAAATGTGTATATCAAATTAGCAGGTCTCTACTCCAGCGTCTTTTAAGGCGTCTAGGGGGATTATCAGGTAAATGGACGGAGGAAAGTGAACGTACCAGGGGGTTCTCGTGTTCGTGTGACTTGTCGTGAAAGCGTTTGTATAGGTATTCAATGGAATTTTGTACAAGTGGTGTTTTCAAATCTGTATGTAAGGTTTTGTTGCTAACGTAAAGAGGTGCATTTGCTATAAGGCGTAATATTTTTGACTGGAATGGTTGAATTCGTTGCAAGTTAGAGGGTTTGGTTGAACCGTAAATTTGGGATCCGTTAAATATACAATATGTTAAATAATATGTATACCATGCACATGCGTAATTTCGTAATACAGTACTGTACGTTGCATTTACCTTAGCTATTGGCTGCAGTGTTAAGTTCTTTACATATTGTATATACAGTATTACAAAATTACATTGTTTTAATTACGCAGCACATACTGAATATGGTGCATTGTACTGACAGTTCTAATTTTCTGTGGTCGACCAAAGATTCGTCGATTCAAAGAAATTCGTTGTTTTAGTTTACGCCTGTTAGGCCTATACAAAGGCAACCAGATGACTTTGAGGGTCTGTACACTTTTATGGCCGAATATATCCTCTTATAATGAAAGAAGCAGCACTGTATCTACATGTTTCAAAACACCAAAATGCTATTTTGAGAACTATGTACATATTTTAGTCAAAAGAACTTAGACTTACAAAAATTGCGGAATTCCGCAGTGGATTTTTACATGGCAAATGCATTGAAGGTTGAAGGAAACTGAAATTCAATTTGAGATATGGAAAATTCGAGTTATGTACGTTCGATTTGTAACAGTTCGACAGTATTATTACTAGTGGTTTAAATACAGAAATGATGAATGAATAAATTTACTTTCATTTACGTTTTAATAGAGTTTTCAGTGATTACAGTGAGGATAAAAAAATTTGCAGTATCGTGGTAAATATTACAAATTTCTTATAGTAGTTAAAACCTAACCTAATTCATTGGAATTACAGTCTACATTGAACCAGAAATTATCCAATTATTTTAGCCTAGTTAAATTTTACTTGCTTGCTTTTAACGAATGTGTTTAATTCGTCTTTTTATAGATGCTTGGATATCCCAATATTTTGTTTCATAATTCGTTAAGAGAATAAACTAGACTTTAGTGACAAAACAAGTTAAAAATTATAACCATAATCAAATAGCAAGTTGACTAGATTTTAAAATGATATTAAATGCTTTGAACGTATTATACAAAATGCCATACGATAAATAAAGACAATAATCCTGACAATATCGAAACGTTTTGTAAAGTGTCAATATTTAAGCATGTTCCCTTTTCAGGTAAACTTACATTTACCTGAGTTATTTGACAAAGAGAAAATAAATCCTAGAAAACCCCTAGATCCAGGGGTTTAAAATAGAATGCTTTTGAAAACGTCAACCTGAAACTAGAAGCAATCTGTAATAAGATAGTATCATAGATTTCATGGTCTACTAACTACAAATAATTCATTAATCCATTTAATGTTATTAAATAAAACCCACCGGGTTGGTCCAGTGGTATCGTCACCGCCGCCGCAAATCAGTTATTTAATAGTTGATTTTCTGAGACGAAGGCTCCTGGTTGAAATTGTAGTAAAGGATGTTACTTTTATACAGATTTGCATACTAGACAGTGGTTGCCGGTGTACTTTGATAATTGGAGTTCATTAAACAATACTCTTAGAAATTAAGTCTGTGCGAGACTTTTTATTTATAGGCTACACCTTGTATATCATCATCATCATCTCATTGGGTCATGCGGTCGCTTATTGTTCTTAAATTGAACAGATTGCAACGTACTAACATTAGGGTTTAAAAGGAAGTTACAACATGAAAAACAAAAATAGATTTATTTAAAGGGTGTTCATTTCATGCTCGTTTTGGTAATCCCTTGCTTTAAATGTACATAACTATTCTTTTAATAAATATATTTATCTTAGTTTTAAATACTCACAGCCAATACTTAAAGATAGACCTCAATTTCTACGAGAAGAATATTAGTTAAATTTTAAAATTTTACGTTTATTTACCTTCACTGTTCACAGTACAGCTATGGAAAGGTTGTTATTATATTTCAATTGCACTTATTTATAGAAACATATGAGTTTTCAATGAGGAAGTGTATTTTATTTGCTCTGGTTGGCTAACAAAGTAATTAGTTATATAATATTGTAGTATTTAGTATTACTCAGTAAGTTAGTATTTAATTATTGTGTTTGATTCAAATTAAAAATTTTCTAAAAAATCTTGTACAACACTGAAATATTTTTCACTTTAAAAATCGTGAAGAGTAAATCTTTTTCATGAAAACCCCCAATACTTTGTGGAAAGAAACAAATTGAACACGCATATTTTGTCACTTTTTCTTTGTTCTCCTAATCCTATTAACATACATTCAGCAAACATCCGAGTGGATGTATGCGTGGCTGCATCAACAACTGACGTAGGCCTACTTTTGTCCTACATTTTTATAAAAATATGTAAAATAAAACTAACCGCTAGGTAAAAATCGCTAAGCTGGTCGTGATTTTCACCGCATACAACGTGTAAATGCAAATACGTTAAAGCCCAGACTGTTTGAAAATTGAATTTACTCTTACTCTCTCTGCGTACACACATGTAGCCTCTTCACCTGTACTACATATCCCATACAATACTCTTTATCTTAATACCCACTGTATGCTACTCAAATTCGTATATAAATTCTCTTAAAATAAAACTCGGTTCTGTATTCAGATGAATAAATTTTAAATATTTTAAATTGAATATTATTTTGTGATACAGATTTATAAATATTTCATGAATTTCATTGTCGTATTCATAAAGAATTGAATATTTAATGATTTTCTGATAAAATACAATCTAAAAGACAATTTAAACGGAAACTTACATCTCTATTTAAAGTAAGCAATAGAGTTGTATGTCATACTACAAAATGCTTAATGACAATTCTGTGTTGGTTTACTTCCATATCTCTACAAAATTAACCATTTGGCAACCTACCAAAAACGAATACAAATTTACTCGCACTTATGAATAAAAACAAAAATTTTTTTTCGCAGTCAATGTTATTCCAAAATTCAAAATTGTATGTTACATTTTAGCTGATCTAAAAATGTTTATTAGTTAAGTATTAACATAATCCTTTCTTAAGTAATAATAATTCTTTCTAAAAACCAAGGAAACTATTTTCATGAGAATGTAACAAGGTATCAATTCTTTTTATGAGACAATTATGTGGTGACATATAGTAATACATTCTGATATTAATGATGAACAGTAATAATTCGTAAACGCCAAGCCAATTGCTGTGAGCGCTAGAGTAGCATGCGCATACTTGACTTCGACCCTGCATACCCCCCAACCTTCAGTAAGATGCACAGTCAGAGTGCTGTTGAAAATTGACAACACCCATTGTATTTTGTAGGCATGCTGTTCCATTGTTGATTACATACGCTGCACTATTGCAGTACATACAAGAGTATACTAATGCAGACGCATGTTTTGCCCAGCGCTCTCCTTACGAAAATCAGGCTATATAATACAATGTGTGTAGTATTAATTCGACAATATTAGAAAAACAATGTGGTTAAATATAACTTGATTTAGTAATTATCTTATCTTCTTCTTAATAACACAAGTATTATAATTTGTTACATTGTAAACGCAAGGACTCTAGAAGAGACGTTGGAAGCCATTCAATGTTTGGAACGTCACACGTTGTTTTTACCACTACTTCTTGCGTAATGACAATTTCTGTTTGTAAAATTTTTTGGCTTAACGAAATACTCGTATAACGTTTATAAATTAAATATTGAAAAAATTCAAAATTGTGTTTTATATTCATTTTACCTGTCCATAACAGGAAGGTGGAGTGTCAAATTATTTACACTCAATCTGATCGTTGCAGGGCTAAAATAAATAGTTGTGTTTCTTATCATATGGTTAGCCAATTAAATCATTGAATCATTTAACAACAGAAGAGGTAAAAGTGTAAAAGACACTAATCAGAGTTTTCTCCTCTGAAAGTAATGAATTTCATTATACAGCCAGACCCTATGGTGAATGAAGTGAAGGCGTCATTTTCAGAGTGGAAAATATGTGTTTTTCAGAGAGCCCGGCATGCTGACAAGCGTACTTTTCCACTCAGTGAGGAAGGCAATGGTAAACCGCCTCAATCCACGTGTTATTTAGTAAAATCTCTACAGGTTCAAACTATCCTTTCGGCTGATTGCCTAAACAACAACATTCTTATTTTTATGAATCTTGATTTCACCAGTCTCAATATATCGGGTATTTAATGACTAAACTTTGGTGTTATTTTAAGATAAAATATTGTTGTAAATATTTATCAGTTTTCTAACAATATGTATGTTGTATGTATTGTTTATAAAATTTTTTGTCTGTATAGTACAAATACAGATGTCACATGCACGGATTCAAGAGCGTACGTACACAGGTGTATTCATAGTATGTACACAGGTTTTATTAGGATTTGATTTTAATTCTTATGAATTGAAATTTTCTGCCGAAACTGGCTAGCTAGCTCATTAATCACTGGTTACGAACATAAATGTTATGAATGAAATAATCTACTTATTGAGTACGAAAACCAGTGTCTTACAAAATCGAAATTAATTACTTTATTGTTAAACATTAATTTACGAAGGTAACCAAATTACTATTACTGTAATAATTTATGAAAATATATCTGAAAATTTTGATTTGAAATTGTTTTCCTTTTATACGTATAAAAAAATATTTTAGAATCAAATCTATTAAGAATGCTCTTTTATTTGTATAAAAATAATTATACCATCAACGCTTTTATTCAGAGCAATAAAATTTAAAAAGTGATTGAACCTGTAAGAAATAAAACATACTTGGTAATCAATCGAAAGGTGCAATAAATTTGGAAGATTCTTTTGCAATTAGCACAAATAAAATATAACAATAAATAATTTTTAATAAAACTATTACAAACATAATTTAATTATATTTCAATAATTATTGTAACATTATTTTACTGAAAAATTGTTATAAAATTACAAATTATTCACTAAGTTCTTCAGTTCAATACTTTGTACTTGCAGGCTGTAGAACCGATTAAATTTGTTGACGTGAATATCCTGTTCTATAGTTATTAAACGTTACACATGACTTACAGGTAAGAAGCGAACTCTGTGTTGACTTTGCTAAACAAACCTTAACTTTGCTGTGGTAAGGCTAAATCACCCAGAGAATCTCTTAATTAGTTTAACACAACTAATTAATAAACATAGCAAGTGCATTGATATGATGTATAAACAATTTATGCATAACTTCTTGACGTTAACGATTTTGAAACTATCTATATAAATCGTGCCATGAATTTATAAAACTATAAATCTGTTTATATTATTCTTTATAAGTTGTTATAAGAATATTATAACACTTCATTATTGTAATGATTTAAAGAATTGTTTAACTGTAATTTTTTTTAAATCAATCTTTTTAAAATGTAAATATAAACTTCAAGCAAAGATGATAAAAGTTGAGTTCTAACGTTCTTATAACAAATAATATAAAACACTCATTAGTCTATTTTTAAAAGAACTACTTAACTCTGAACAATAAACTAAATTAAACGTGACTCTGAACTGTGCATTAATATCTGGAAACATAAAGTAGTTGAAGCTTAAAATGACAATGACAGTGATGAAGATGAAAATGATGCCGATTATGAGATGCGATGATTAGTATTAGAAGTAGAAAAATTAAATAAGTATGACTAACAAAATTGTAAAGGTAAGTCCTATGTTTTAAACGTTTTTAGTCTGTAAGTATCTGTGTTGTTGAGGAAATTGATTACATAAGTATTTTGATGCTCTTCTAATTTTTTTTATAAATGTTTCTCCCTACGTTGTTTAATTTCTTCTTTTGTAATTCTTCTTGTAAATTCTTCTTTTATTAGGACAGGTTTAGATCGCTGTGTAATATTTCAATGGATACATAACATGGGGCTGCATTGATCAGTCTCAAGCATTTTTAAAAGAAAGCGCTGTTTCTATATTCAGTGCACTAGCTGTACACCATAACTCTAACCCGTAAGCCAAAACTGGTAAAACATTACTAATTTATTAATTTGATTTAAACAATAGAAAGTTTTGCTGTTCTTTATTTTGAAGTTTAAGTTTTAATACTGGACGATTATATTACAATTAATTTTTGTAAGGATGCTTTTTTCTTAGTAAAATGGTTATAATTATGTGCACTATTTATTTCAATACAAGTTTATTTCTTCAATTTTGTTTCAAAATTCTACAAATTTCTCTTTGTAGTTGAATTAAGCTGGTGAAGGATTAGCGGAATAAGCAATGTTATAATTCTTGTATAAAACACTCTAGTTTCGATTTCAGAAGCTTTACTTTAAAAGTGTATAAAAATTCAAACATAGGATCGTTTTTGACTTTAATTTTTATTACGGTACTGTACAGTGAGTTGCGTAATTTCCGTATACGAGTATTGATACTAAAATTGCGGCGGAAAATTTTATTTTAAGAAGAGATACCCAGTGATACATTTTCTGTTGTCTGTTATTTAGACCAAAAGATCTCTACTCCATTTTCGCTTTAGATGTCACACAGTTGGAAGTTTCTTGCAGCTAGATAACGGGCTAGTTGGTTTGGATGGTCATCTAGTCGTTCGTGAAATTTACTACAGAAGGACGCGATTAGTTCTTTTACCGTCAGAATTTTTAAATCGTCGTAGTTAAATCGTTTCATTGATTACATAAAAAAGAGTGCCAGAAGCAAGTCTTAAAAATTTTGATTGAAAGGCCTGTATCGACTTTAAATTACTTTCTGCTTGTTCTTGAAAGATCTGCATACCATAAGTACAGATTGGTCTCAGAAGGGTTTTGTATATTAAAATTATTGAACGAAAGTTAAATTTTGATGGAGGGTTAATTAAACAGAAGAGTAGCTTCTGGCGGCGGTTAAGTTCTAAATGTTTTGTACGCAGATGATGCTTCCAAGTTAGTTGCCTGTCAAGCCACAAGCCAAGATATTGCACCAATCTTGCCTGGGGGACATGAACGTTATTCACCACCACAGGCGGACAAGTTTGATGTCGTAAGGTAAACGTAACCTATATTGATTTATCTGGGTAAACCTTAATGCACCAATAGGTAAGATACTTAACGGTATTATATTCTACCAAATACAAAACATAAATATATTTCAGTACTGTAATAAAAAAATGAACATTTTATTTTCATAGAAATTGAGAGAAATTTTATTTGATATTAAGATTGGTACGTGGATGCTGAACGAAAATCTCTAGGTTTGGTTTTGTGTTAGAAGTCTGGAAAACCTACATAAAATTTCACATCCTGTTCATTTGGTTCATAATCTCTCCGTGGTTGTCAATGAACTAAGCAATAGTCAATATGCAAACCCAAATAGCGAACTTTGACAATCTGTAGTGAGGTTTATCCTTTCAGAAAAAGTGTTGGACATGTGTTTCTTCGTAACGTTAAGGTGACGTAAGTTTTCTTTGTTGGGTTTACTTTAATATTTGTATGATTGAATAATGATTCAGCACTATCTTATAAAAGAGGAGGGATTATGATTTTTTATCATTTTGTTTCAGTCATAAAGTAACACACTTTTTCGGGGGTCGCTATCAGCGGAAAATGAGTAACTACATTTTCAATAAAATTCTGTAATGAAATAAAGTTCAATATACCTTGACTTAAATTAAATTATTGTAACGTATGTAAAAATAATTCACAACATAAAACACTAATCAGCTTACTACCTGCGTATATAAACATTTAAATTATTTACTACGCTGTATGTAGTATGACTGGTTAAGGTACTTCCGTAAATGGCCTAATGCAAAGAAATATTCGTCTTTTTTCTTTAAATATAGAGGTATACTGTATAGAATTCCCAGTGACATAATATAAGATCTGAAATTGTAAAAAGAAGAAAGAATAAGCGTTCTCCTAATATCAATAAAACTCAACAGTATTTGGATCAAAAGGATTCTTGCAGACGTAATTGGTTCCTCTGGGCTCTCTAATAAATTCTCAACAAACTTTAACAAAAAGAGAACAGAATGGAATTGTGGACCTCTATTTGAAGTCATCACCAAAAATTTATCATGCCATTTTGTTGTGGAAGAAAGAGCGAAGACCGAAAAAAGACAATCTTTGAATAAAGGATACCGGATTCAAACCCTCTGAACCACCTAAGAATTTTTCTAATATCATACAAGTCTTTTATGAGTATTTTGAAAGAAACCCTATTGCATATATTTTAGCAAATACTTCAAAATTTAAGAACAATTTCTATAAACATGTTAAGTAATGTATTAATTTTAAAACTTTCCATATTTTAAATCTTTCTTTAATACCTTCTAATAATTTTTTTATAATATTTAAATCTCGTTACTTTCTTTTAATCAATACATTTGCCTCAGAATTACCAAAGTTATTAATGAGTATATTTTTTAATTTACGAAATTTATTATCAGAATTTCAGTTGAAACAAACTTGTAAATTATAATATTTTTTTATTTTTCTAGTAACAAAATAGAATTAATTCAGAATAACTCGATCATTTTCTTTTTGAAGAATTCAAAGACAAATTTTAAAATAAATTAAGCCGTAATGTCAAATTCATTTGAAACAAATTTAATGAGTAGAGCTCGTAAAACAAACGCTTGTCATTTGCATGATATTTAAAAATGCCAAGTCGCAAAATAATCTCTAAAAAAAGTTCAATATAGATATACTGATTAAATTAATTATTTTGAGTAGTCTACTGAAACATTTTTAACACAACTCCCTTTTCTGGATAATGGATTAATTTTTTTTTAAATATTTTATTGTTTCAAAGTATTGAGTAGTAAAGAGAGCAATTTAATTTTTTGTTACATCCAATCCAAACATAAATATCGATAACAGAAATTAAAAGGCGTAACAAAATTATTTATTTAATAGTAAATTTATAGTACTACTAATTACAGTATATTAATATCTTAAAGAAGATTAGTGCCAAATTAAGAGTAACCAATGGATATCTACAATGGACCAATGGATATCTAAAATTACAAGAAGATCGAACTAACGAAAAAACAGTAACTTTTATATCTACACTAAACTGATAGAGTTTTAAGTCTATATTTTTGCAAAAATGTTTATTCTTAATAATTGTAATGATTTTCTGTATATTACTCAGTAGAGTGCATTATTACACCTTGTTACATAAAAACAATTATCTCAAAGATAAATACGCCAACCCAATAAAACAGCCCCAACGATAGAGGTTAAAATATTAAAAGTAGGGTTTCACAGAAAAATCATTCCTCTGTAATATTATATCAGCTAATAAACTTAAATTTAGTATAAAATTTAAGATAAAATTAAACTCTGTGATACATTACAACTATTTTTAAATTTTGCTAATTTAAATTTTATTTTTTTAAACATAGGTAATGCAATTTAAGGAAAACTTGAAATGGAATAATTACATTTTTTGACAAATTAATTATTCAAAGTGAAATAGAAGTAGATGAGATGAGTAATATTTTGTAAAACAAATGCTTTGTCATATTATTAACTTAATTACAAACGCTTTGGTAAAAAATTATGAATCTAGCTCTAGGAATTTATGACTTTTTGAGTGTCGACACGTAAAATTGTATTTTTACGTAAGAAGTTTCTAAGGGGGTGTTCGAGATACACTTTAGTTTTTCATTTTTTTGAAAATATTTCAGGATGGGAATAGAAACTAAGTATATTTTATACCATTTTATTAAAGATAATAATTTGGACTATATATATAGCCAAAACATACATTTTTTAAATAGCTTTTTTAGTTTCTTAAGGTAGAAACCTTAAAATAACCCCCCTTAAAATAACACAAAATTGTAAGTTTGCAATACTGATGTAAAAATAAATGCCAAATGTAATAAAATGAGTGGGAGATTGTTCTAGCAGAAGAGTAATCTTTGATTTAGATTCAAAGCAAATCCAATTTATTAACCCTAATTTTAAGTTTTACTAAATAATTTTTGCTAGGTTGAATTTTATATTCATCCGTTTCTTCAAATTATTTTAAACAGTTTTGTTCAGATATAATATTTACTGTTACTGATTTTTATAGAGTTCTTCAAAATTATCAATAAAACTAGTGATTCGTTCTTAACTTACTGGTTATTGTTGAAAGGGTTTTTAAGTACTTCATGTATTATTATAATTTCAAGAGGTTTCACGAAAAGTTGAAATCTAGTAATAAGTTGTTACTTCACTTCTTTACATAATATGCGTTATTTAATCAGTAGTCTTCATTTCAATCTTTGAAATGTAATGTCACGTTTATAATTTATTTAATCACTATAACCAACTTAATAAGTAACGTCTTAATATTAAATCAATGTTTTTGAAATATTTGGGCGGTTCGTAGTTTTAGACTTCATCGGTTTCCCTTTCTGTTGACGATTTTGTATGTACGGTTTCGTTGATTTGTTTACGATTTTGTATGAAACGCAAATTCATCTAATACGGAATTACGTTCAACCTTTTATAAATCATCACATACTAAAGTAGAAATTAAGTGAAAAGTGTAAATCCATTAGTAAACCAATTGACATTGATTTTTCAGAAGTGTTTACGTTTTGTGAGTAAACAATTTGAATTAACGTTAGTAAAGTATTTTTTGACAATTATTTAAGGCGTTAAGTGAAACTTTATTAGAAGAAACCTAAGAGAAAATAAATTATAATTTTAATACGAGTCAACAATTGTACTGAATTAGGATTAAATTTTTACTCTTAAATTGACATTTAAAATACTATGCACATTATGTAATGTACAATAAAATAAAAGAGAAGTGACGTAATTGAGAATTACCTATTTAAAGAGCATCTCACGGCACATTAGGCAAATAAATGATCTGCAACATCACTGTAAATTATCACAAAATAAATAGTGACTGTAGCAATGATTTTACTGAACAAACATCTATGTGTCTTGGTGAAAAATAATAGTTGCTTTCCTGAATGTAGGAAAACACCAGCAGTAGTGCAAAATAAATTTACTGCATCCACATTATCCTCTAATGCAGTACGTATTTGTTAAGTCTCTGGTGTTGCCATTATGGTTGTAAATTAAAGACTGCAGTCTCAATTTTTTAGTATTTCCTATTAAAATAGAGTTAGAGCTTATACACCTGTCATTGCGTAATTCTGTTTTTCTGCCATCTCAACTAAATTCCTAAAATAACAGAAAATAATTCATTCTAACGTAATACATAATGAAATTTTTCAATAGAATAATTGCATTTTTTCTTGTTTAACCGTAGTTAGTTTAGTTAGAAATGCTCCATAAATTTGTGTTTTTTCTAGTCTGAAGCTTTGCATTATTTTGCAAGCATCTACGTTTGTTTTCGGAGAATGAAAAATGAGATATAATGTTAAAAATGTGCTTAAAAATAGATTTATGAAAATCACTACATTTTTAATTTTTTTATTTGTGAGCAAGTAAAAATAGTGAATAATAAAAAGGATTTAAATAATTTAAGTTTCTAAAGCAGGAAAATAGACCTGTTTGTTTTCAGTTTCTTAATAAATAAAAGTATTTTCAGTAGTGTTTTAAAATGTTAGTCAACACAACGAACCAAAGTTTATCAAGGTAATTAAAATAAAAGACTGCAGTAAGAAAAATAGTTCAAATACTTTTAAACTAATTCCACTATTTTACTAACTACAGTTGTAACTGCAGTTTTAAGTACGGATTCACTGTATTTGTAAGTTTTCAATAATTTTATTATTAGTATTTTATTCTATATTGCCTTCCTAGATTAATAATTCCATTCATGTTTACTACTTTTGAAAAACCTATCGTTTAAGAATGTAAATGTAGTATCAATCAATCAAAATTTTTATTTGTAATTAGCAATATTGTTCGTTACGAAGTAATTAGGTACTAAAATACAATTAATAATAATTGCTATAGAGTTATAATTTATAAACTACGATTAAAAAATACTATATGTTACCAAGTTTAACTATTCATAAAGAGAAATTAACTGTTAAATCTTAATTTTTGTCAAGTACCTTCAATACAACAATCGTCCTGCACTTCATTTGAAGCACTAATATTATCATTTATTTAAAATAAATAAACAGAGCAATGGAAATGTATAATAAAAGTTAAATTTATGGAATCATTCATAATATAACAATACAAAAAAAATCTGTTTTACGTCTGACTGTTTTGGAATTTCTACTATTGTAGACGGTGGAGAACGATATATATGAAAATGAGTGATGAAAAATTGCCCGGCAATCGAACCAGGGACCGTGGCGTAAAAGCCAGGAAATAGATCAATATTTCTTCTAGATATTTTCATACTAGCTACTAAAGATAAAGTAGTGGAAAAAATAAATCGGAATGAATCTTTTAATTTAAACTTAGTACATAATTATATTTTTGAAACATTTTGATATTTTATTTTCATAATAAAAAATCCGTTATAATCTGAGTATTTTGGCTTCATGATATTTCTAATAAATAATGTGCTCATTAAAATTATTGAAGCAATAAATCCTTATCGTTAGAATACAATGCACAAATAAATACAGTATTAAATATATTTTATATTCTCTGTGCTTTTGTAAATCTGACAATAGCTTTTGACAATTGGAACATCCCGTAATAATGATAAAAAAATAAACATGAATATGAAAACAATGAACAGTATTTTCATATTATTACTTTATAAAACAATATAACGCAAATAATAAAGAACAATGGAAAATCAACTTTACAGAAAATATAAGGTATTTTATATATTTTATAATATTCATTTTTCTACTAATTAATTTAAAAAAAGAATTATAAAATATTTTATTACCAATTACTCGAAATGAATTTTATTGATTAATGTAATTTATTTATTGTTATTTTAGTATCTTTAAACCAATATGCATTTTATATTGCTTGCTTCACCATAAAATTTTGTATGTTATTTATAATTTACCGGTAATATTTTAAATTGTACATAAAGTACTAATAATGAATTCATTTTCCTTACAAAATCCTTCTGATACCATCTCCTCAGGCTTAGCAATTAAGTATTCTACTTTCTAATAAACTAACCAAAGAGGTCAAAGTCAATGTTACTCAGTTATACTTACTCGTGAATTTTGTCGTCATGTTACAACATAAGGTAAGATTTAAAATTCCACAAAACCATTGAGCAAGCCCGTTTTATACTGTAGACATATAGGCCTTATAGGTGTATTTTGTAGGTACGACTATTACGTGTTATTGGAATTTACAACTTATTAAAATTTTTGGTTAAGGTTTTTGAGCTATTAAATGTAGTACATTTGAAACCTTTCATTTATTTAAAGAATAACAGCCGTTTAGGAACAGCAGATACCTAAAGGTAAGTACGAGTATTAGTTACCTTAATTATAATTTAAATTATTTAACATATTAGTTACCAATATTATAGTTGCAATATTATAGTTTGTGTTCTTATAAAATGTGGCCAGTAGAATAAAAGGTTCTCAGTTGTATTAGGTTAATTTTTTGTGAGAAAATTTGTGTACAGATAAAAATATGTCATTATTTACTTTAGAGAGGAAGGATATGTTGATCCATTTTAGCCCTCGTTTAAATTAGTTGAACCCAAAAAGAAGAAGTTGATACCAGCGTTCAGGCAGAGAACCTGAAGAATCACAATTAAATAGGTTTTCAATTGAATTTAACCGTTATACTTACTTCGATCAATGAATCGAAACGTTCCGATAAAGCCAGTAGAATTTGATGGTATGCTTGTCGGAATAGTGTGAAATTCGAATACAAGTCCGGGACCTGAACTATACAAAATATTGGGAATGTCTGAGAGACCTCCACAGAGCAATCCTGACCATGGTGTATGCTCATCCACTTGAGCTTGTTCAGCATGCAAGAATACTTTGAGGTAGTGACCATTTTTACACCTGAAATCATAAAAAAATACCAATAGATTAAAAAATATATATATTTACTTGATATCAAAATTATTATTACAATAATACATTCTAATGGTATATCTGTATGTATAACGCCTACGAATTTCTCTCGTTAAAATATTTTTGCCAAAAATCATTAACTAATTAGAATATCTCTTATAACGTATAATTCAAAGATTTCGCTTATAGTTCACGAGTTTTAGTGCTCAATTTCAATTTATGGACTTAGGAGCGATTCCTTTACCATGTTGGATATTTGTACCAAATGAATCCATAAAGACGTAGGCCTTTTCCAAAATTAAATTGCTTATTAGCAGTTAAATATATACTGGAATCAGCATGTTATGACCAAATTCTAGCTCTCCTTAGAAGAAAGAGAATGGAAACTCGTATTGTAAACATAATTGAAAAACTGTAGGCCTATTGGAATCAGAAAGCGACGGTTAAGGTAAAAATCTGGTGTGAAACACTCACATAACTTTCTCTTGCCAATGCAAATAATTAACAATAATCCTAACATTATCAATAAAACTTATTAGAAATAAACAAAAAACTAACTCAATAAACATAACCTAATTTTCACCATGAGTGAAAAACGCAAAATGAAAATCGACCTCAGTTTGGCTTAAAAATACGGAAAATCGCTCTTTCACGCTAAACTAGGCACTGTATAAAAAAATGCTCTGTATGAAAGTTGTAGATCTTTTAACTTTCTATAAATTTTATTTTATACACTTTTGTCGTAAAATGCATACTAAGACCGAAATCTTTAAAAAATAAATTTTTTACACGTTTTCGTGAGAAAAAAACAGAAAATTGCTAATTATCGCTAAACTAAGCGTTATAAAAACAAAGTTTGTAATAAAAGTTGTAAAATTTAAAATTCTCTACAACTTTAATTATTAGGCCTATATACATTTTTGCGGTAAAATGCACAATAAAGCCGCAATCCTAAAAAATCAATTTTTTTACGTGAAAACTGCCTCACTAAGAATTTTAGCAAACATGGCCCCAACCCTATCTTGTAGAGCATAAAAAATTAAGTAAATGAGGCGAATTTAAAAAATCGTAGGACCAGTTTTTGAGAAAATCGCAAAAAGTGAAAAATTACATAAATAAACGACTACTTCCGGATGACCGATTTTGATGAAAATGTTCGTGTCGGGTCCGGTAGTGGTATGTAACTTAAGTTTCAAGTTTCAAGTTTGTGCGATGTTCCGTTCTTGAGATATTCTTTTCACACACAGACTCACACACACACACACACATACACACATACACACACACACGCACACACGCGCGCGCGCGCACACACACACACACACATACACACACACACACACACAGACACACACAAACCAATCGCTAAAAACTTGTTTTTTGGGTTCAGGGGGTCTGAAAACGTGTAGATCCGGTGAAAACTCGATTTCGAAAAATCGACATGAAAACAATACTTTCCTTCCTATATATTCATTTAGGCAAGAGAAAGTAAAAAATGAAGAATCAAATGAAATGAATACATGCAGAAGAATCGGACAAGGATGTATTCTATCACAAATGCTATTGAGTATGTATTCAGAAGAGACATTTCGTCAACCTTTGAACAATGTAACATCTGGAGTAATAATCAATGGGAAAACATGACATCAGGTATGCAAACGATATTGTAATAATGGCAACAAGTAGAAAAGACCTGCAAATGATGCTGGAGCCACTCAATATGTATAATAAGAAAAGCGGCCTGAGAATAAACATCAAAAAGATCAAATGCATACTGGTTGGTAAAAGAGCAAAATTTATACAAAGGCAATTGCTGCTCAACAACACGGCAATCAAGAGAGTTAGAAAGTAGCGATATTTAGGTATAATAGTGCATGAAGGGAATGATCACACAGCTGAAATAAATAGAAAGATAGAGATGGATCATTTTGCATTTTTGTTAAAATGAAAAACCTTTTAACAGATAAATCCTTGAGCCTTGATCTGCGATTGAGGATGGTTTGATGTTATATCTTCACAACAGTGTTATATGGTGCGGAAGCTTGGACGTTAAAGAAGACGAATACCAGCAGAATAGATGGGTTTGAGCTTTGTTTGTACAGGCGCATGCTAAAAATGTTCTGGACGGATAAAGTTCCCAACAAGACCGTCTTATGGAGAATGGGAACAGTAAAGGATCTTGTTTGCAACATCCGAAAAAACAAAATTGAATGTCTGGGTCATATTCTACGTGGACCAAGGTATGAAATGGTTCGCTTGATTATACAAGGCAAGATTCAAGGGAAAAGAGATGTGAGGAGAAGAAGAAGAATTTCTTGGTTGAAGAATCTTGGCGACTGTTTTCGTCAGCGGAGCTGCTCAGAGCTGCGGTGTCCTCCGGTCGGAGAGGGTACGATAAGAAAAAGAAGAAGAAACATAATATATTTATAATAAGCCTAGGCTACATACAAACATTCTCTAATGTTATTTCTTGAAAAATCCCATCTGCTATTCTGGGAAGTTACAGAAAAATGAGTTTGGAGTAACTGTTTTTATTAGTTTTATAAGAAAGATTCCGTAATTTAAAAAGCTAAAAAACAATGCATAAAATATACCTGTATGCATTAATAACTAGCAGTTTTGCTTACACTGCATGCGGGGTTATTTTTCTCACAAAGGTGAGAAAAATAATCTAAATGAAAATGAATTTAGAAAAAACAAAGTATTTTTTTAGTTACTCTCTTCAAACCCTACGAAGTAAATGTATTGAATTTTAGCTGTTGAAATGATCGGGAAGTTGAAGTACTGGTGATAAGTATAAGAGAGTTTTCGCACTTGTAGTTGTCCAGATTAGAATAAAAAATACACTTAGGTTTTGAAATTTTTAATTGGTGATGAAATTTTAATCTAAGATGAAAATTTTACACATCATTGAAGATTAAATACATTATCTTATTTACAAAATGTTAAATGATCCAGAAGTATTTGACTCAGTTAGACATAAAAAATACTCCGCACTCGTATCCTGTAATCATTGATTTTCCATCAACATCGATTTTGAAGCTCTTATTTCAGAATTTGTTGACTATAATAACTAATACTACATTGCTATAATAAATACTATAATCAGTACAGGTATTTGAACGTTTTTAAAATAAATTTTGAAAAAAGTGTACAGAAATTTAAAGGATAGGCTTAATTACTTATTATATTATATTACTGCAATAAAGAATACAAAGTAACGTATATTAATTGTTAGGATAACTAAAATTTAAACATTTTTTAAAGAGCTTTTATACAATAAAATAGAATATATGAACCTCGTAAACTGTGCGATGTTTTTAAAATATTGTATTATTAGAACACTTTTTAAACTACGTTTTAACAAGTTAGTGCCGGCTGACACTTGGGCGTCAAATGAAACTCTACTGTTTGACCGCAGTCGCCTCCCGGGCGTCATTGTTCTTTCGTATTTCTACACGTATTATTCTTTTCCGGAAGCCAGGCAGTGTTCGCGTTTGTTGTAAAATTCTTATAGCTGTGTTCTATAGGGAAGATCATTTTAATATATCGGCTCTTGTAGTTTGTTGATTTTTCAATTTTAAAAATGTCAGTTCGTTCGTAATCGTTGCTAGAGTTTTAAAGAGTTTTTGTTTCATAATCGAAAATTTTACTTTTAATTAATCATATTACATTATCGTTTTAAAAAAAGTTAAGCATTATGAAATATTTCGTTATTTTTATGAATTTAAATTAAAGTCAATTAATAAACCAAAACCGTTAGCCGTGACGAGAGCGCCCGAGAGTCGTCAAGCGGAATTGGTACAAACAGTTCCGTTATTGCATATAACTTCTCCATACCCATGTAGCTTTCAATGTGTTAAATTATTTTTCTAAACAACAAAAGACGGAATAATTTAGTCATTTTTCTGCTTACAAATGAATTACTTCAAAAACGGGTTGCTAAAAGTAAGTTGAATTTTAATGAGTTACTGGTGAATTTTTTGGAATGATTTCCGTTCATGGAATTCAAATATTATTAAAATTCTACATCTGAAAATGATTGACATTTAACTTAAAGATTAGATCCAGTGGTACTCAAATTTGATTTGTCATAAAAAATGCGCGTATGTGAAATTTTAATTTCATGATAAAATAACTAACTAAAATAATTTACCCCTATTAACATATTAAGTTGAATTAATTTTAAACAAAATTTATGATCTTAAATTATGAATTTTGTATGTACATCAATTTTTGTAATTTTTTAAATTAGAATTTGTGACTGTAATGCTAGGAAGAATATCGTAGAACTAGGGATTCTGAAACTCATTTTTTGTATGGTGCGTACAGATAATTTAATGTTGGAGTTTTATATTTACAATAGTGTTCTTGAAACTGCATGTTTTTACTTGCTTTTTTTATTACGATTGTAAACGGCTGTCATTTTTCATATTTTAGTGAGCCGTTTGTTCTCAGTAAAATGAAACAAGACAGTAAAGATTAATTTAAATTTATTAGTAAAAGTTATCTAACATTTTTAAAATGTACGGTGTACCTATTTTATTAGTCTGTTCCTGACACATTTCAGCGAGTTGAAAAACGTAATTTGCGGTGTTAAACTCTATCCAATAAATGAATTAGAACGCCTTATTTGTTTTATTATTATGCACTAAAAGTTCAGTTTAATTCAATTGACGTCATTCTCTAATCTGCTATAAAATTAATTCAGTTAGTTACTGACAGTCTTGTTTAAGCGCAATATTTCTATTATGTGATTAATAAAATATGTAAATCATTAATAAACTAGCGATTGCATTCACGCTACACTCAATGTAATGCTAACATCAGAGGGGAGTATTCCACTATTATTCTGCATATTGATCTATTGGTCTTTTTGCTTATCACTCCACACTGTGCTTTTTGCATATCGTTAAGAGTAGGTTTATTACTGATTAGTATTGTTACAGCTCATTTTAAAAATACAAAAATTATTATTTTGTTGTTTTATGCTAGTTACAACGGTTTTTACCCTTTAGAAGCAAATTGTTGAAATTTATTGACTTTTATTTTCCTACATGTCACTTTGAAAACACAGATGCCGATTTTCGGTATAGTAGTTCTTAAGAAAGATTTATAAATAATATGCTTTACTTTAGATAATCCCCTTTCTTCCTCTTAGGTGGATATGTTTGAAAATGTGAATACTGTAGTATTCACCCAATAACCAACCAATTCGGAAAATAAATTTAAGAACTTTAGTCTCCAGGGTAAATGTTATAAGTAAGTGAATGGTTCAATAAGGGCTTTGAGATTATGTCTATTATTTATTAACTTTATAATAAAATAAAATTTGTTCTTACGAGGTAATCTCAGATATCATCCAACCGATTTCAAAATTGATTTAATTTTTTTGGAACGTTTATATTTTTCTAAGTAACATAAGTTATATTATGATATTACGTTTTTTTTTTGATTTTCTGAAGAAATTGTGATTAGTAAAATGAAGTATTCTTTTATTTTATTTATTTGGTATAGGCTACAGTCATTTGAGAAAGTATTCTGTCAGTATTATAACATCTATTGTACAGTGTATTGTACTATGCAGTCAGGTACCAGGTACGGTGTAGTACCGCTCTACAATATTACATCATTCTTTACTCTTTCCTTTTTTAAAATTTCTATACGTTATTCAAAAAATCTGGTGTGAAACTCTCACACGACTTTGTCTTGCCAATGAAAATAATGAAAAATATAACCTTACATTAGAAATAAACAAAAACTAGCCTCAAAAACCATAACCAAATTTTAAACATGAGTGAATGATGCAAAATGAAAAGCAACCTCAGTTTGTCATAAAATTACGAAAAATCACTGACGCTAAACTAGGCTCTGTAGAGAAAGATTTTCTTAAGAAAAGTTGTAGATCTTTTAATTTCCTATAAATCTGATTATACATTTTTGTCGTAATATGAATACTAAGGCTGAAATCTAAAAAACGATTTTTTTACATATTTTCATGAAAAATATAAAATCACAAAATACCACTAAGAAATGGTTAAAATTATGGTTGTAGGTTTTTAAATTTTCTACAAATGTTATAATAAATTTTTGCTGTTAAATGCATATTAAAGCCGCAACCTTAAAAACCATATTTTTTTCTATTAGAGCACAGCCTCCCCAAGAACTTCAGCAGACATGGCGCCTGCCCTATTTTGTAGAGTATAAAAAAACGTAGTAAATAAGGCGATTTAAAGAAAATCGTAGAAGCCGTTTTTGAGAAAATTGCAAGAAAGTAAAAAATGATACGAATAAACTACTACTTCTGGTTGACCGATTTTGATGAAAATGTTTATGCCTAGTCCGATAGTAGTTTAAAGTTAAGTTTCTTAAGTAACTTAAGTTTCAAGTTTCCTTTTCGTACGATGTTACGTTCTTGAGATATTTTGTCCACACATACACACGCGCGCGCGCACACACACACACGCGCGTACACACACACGCGCACACACCCACCCACACACACACAGACCAATCGCTAAAAACATATTTTTTGGGTTCAGGGGTCTGTTAACGTGTATATCCGGTGAAAACACAATTTTGAAAAATCGACATGAAAAAAATACTTCCTTCCTATATATTCATATAGGCAAGAGAAAGTAAAAAAAAATGTCTTATCCGATTTCTAGATAGAAATTTATGCAAAACTTCCAAAATTTAAAGAGATTCATTTTCTTAAAAAATAGATTTTTCCTACTTTTTTATAAAATGCATTGGTTTTTCAGATCGTGATTTCCCCTTGCACTGGTGATTCATTCTGATGTCAACAACAATCCTGTTTTCAATACTGATTGATTTATACAGGGTGATTTTTTTCAGCGTATAACGTTACTGAGAATTTAAACGCTTTTAGTTTAGTTTCCTGTGAGGCGCAGAGAGCGAGGGGTTGCTAATATACATTTAGAGTAAACCTTTACTTACTTTAGGCTTTAAATCATATCTTTTTCACCATCCGCATTGTCATAATGTGAAAGATAGTTTTAAAAATTATTTACATAATTAATCAAAATATTTTCACTTAGAAAAATGAGCAATTTGTACAATTTTATTTGAACAAAAGCTTGCTCATATCTGAAATCAGTAAAAAATGTGTAACGCTTTGTGGAAGGCCAAAATGCACGTCCATTTTCAAAAAAAAAAATACAAAAAAAGAATTTGGAACATATTTATTTTGCTGTTTTTAAAAAAATAATCACCAGAATAATTAATGCACAGTACGAAAACCAATATGAATATGAATTTTTGCAACCAAATGAAAGCAAAACGGGCATAGTCTATTTGCATTACGTTTATTATTACAACCACAGTTTGTCGTTTTGAATTTTCACAAAAATTTATTACCTTGAAAAAATCTTCTTTATTCGCCGACTCACTAACCACATAGCTGTCAGCTGGTCTTTTCCATTAAAAAGAGAATTTGTAATATCAATTCCTTTTTATCTTTTGTAAATCTATTTTATTTGTACTAATTTCTTTTCATGTCATTCTTTCATTATCGCCACATTTAATGGTTATTTGTTTCAATCGTACATTTAATACTAAATAAAATTTAAAAAATTATTTTATATTAAAAAGTATCGTTTAATGCATAAGTATCAAAGTAATATAACCGTTACTTTATAAGTAATAAAAATTAATGTATATTTGTTTTTTTTTATTGAGTGATGATGCCTACATAAGCTTTGGGGTTGTGCGTAGGTGATCGGGTATGTAGTGATTTATAAATGAAAAAAATGCCAGACCTGACCGGGAATCGAACCCGGGACCCCGGCATAGTAGCCAGTTGCGCTGACCACCACACCACGGGATTATTTACACTAAAGAGGATTACTGGCATTCTTACCTGACTAGACGATTAATTTTGTTTACAATATTTCAAAACTAAGCCTAATTGTAAACGCTAAGTGATATAGCTGTAAAATTAATTTACCTCAAAAATCTTCACACAATGCATTATTTTAAATCAGCACCCTAACCATTAAGTTTTCAAAACCAAATCTGTAGCATTTATTCGAGACCAGCCGAATGAAATACAGTTCAGGTAGGCTAGTACAAGGTTGTGGTTGTACTGTGTGGCAAAGATTTGATTGCCCCTTGCGGAGAAAGCAGAATCAGCCCGCTACTTGCCTTCTCAATAACATTTCATTTAAAAAAAAAAATATTTTTATTACACTGTAAAATTTTCTAGTCATGTAAAATCATGATACGCATCTATTTTGTCCAATTACTTTTTAATACTATTATTATATTATTATTATTATTACATGCATAATGTATTTAAATACATAGGCTATATACAAACTGTGAAGACACGAATCTACAATCAATAACATTTTCAAACGCCAATATATTTAGAGGTCCTTAACATTGGAAGGAAACATCAAAATTGCGTAATTCTTTCTCTACAATTAAGTTCACTCTTGAATCTAAATTTCGTACGCTACATGTATGTAGAAATAACTATAAGCTAAAAACTTTTTCGCGACAGGACTTTTTCAAGTCCGGGCGTACTTCAATCATTTTTTTTTTGCAAAATGAGTGGCTACAGTATTGAAACCACTAACAAATTTACATTTTTATTTGATCTGTAAGTGTTCTCTGTATATCATGATCCCGTATATGAAATTTTAGCAATGTCAGACTTCCAGTTAATAAGTAATCATCGTGGAAACGAAAAATCATCCGATTTCACGGCTGTTATATTGTTTTATTTAAATCACTAATAACTTTTTAACAGTTTCATTTATCGTAAAAGTTAATAGGACTAAAATGTTGTGTATCATGATTTTTATTATGACAAGAGTATTTTACAGTGTTGTAAAAATATTTTTTATAAATGAAATGTTATTGAGAAGGCTAGTAGCGGGCCGATTCTGCTCCTCTCTGCAAGGGGCAATCAAATCTTTGCCATACAGTAGGTCAGTAGCATTATTTTTCATTATTTCTTTCATATCATTTATCGTATCAGTAACTATTTTTTATTGTCAAATACTACCATTCAAGCAGGTTGCTGCTTGTTGGTGAATTTCTCTTTTGAAATGAATTTTGACAGACACTCTCCGGCATTTCTTTATGTAAAACAGTCTGCTGATAATCATACGAAGTTGCTCGCTCAACCGATTTTACTTAAAAATTGAAAGTAAATTTCTACCAGCTTACCAATTGGGCTAGCCTGAAGGCTAACCACAAGCTATTAGTCCGAAATCAAGTAGTGCGTAAATAATTTCATTATTTACAAAAGTAGGCCTACTATTAGTTTAAAAATACTTTTGACAAATGTATAAAACTATGAAACAAATGATGTTAACTTATTTGATTGTTTATTACAAGGTTAAAATTAGACTTTATAATCAAAGACATATTTGAAAAGATGCATTTAAAATGTAACTTTCATTTTCCTAATAATCACTAGTCGTACACACATTGTATTGTTGTCTGTAAGCTGTCGTGTTGTAATAAGTGTGAATTATTACGTCATTACGAGACCAACAAAGGTCAAGCCACAGCCATTTGGACCCAAACTGATGGCTACAGTCTTTTGGGTTAATCTGGCATACTGTTGATTGATTTCATGCTACGTAAAACAACAATTCATGTAGAAGCCTTTTACAAAACTCTACGTAAGTTACGGCGCGCCATTCAAAATTGGCGACGTGGACGGTTGACTGACCGGCGAAGTACTGCTGCACGATACTGCACGTACATATGTTGAAGGTGCGACACGTGATTTAATGAGAACATTTATATGGGTAATTTACAATCACGCACCAAATACTTTAGATTTAGCTCATTCTAATTACCAATTGTTTGGAAAATATAAAGAAATTTTAGGTAAGCAATTCGCGAGTGACGATGAACTTAAAAAATGTTATTAATGAATGGCTAAATGAATTTGAGGCAGAAGACTATGACGAGGGTATATTGAAGCTGGTGCATCGCTATGATAAATGTTTTAATTAATGTGGCGATTATAGAGAGTAGTAAAAGGTATGTAATTTAAGAGAAATAAAAAATATTTATAAAATTTTCAGATTACATTGTGAACAATGGATCGGTCTTTACTTAGAGCTATCCCTCGTAGTTTAAATTTTTACATAGTTTGAATTTGTCTGGCAGACAAGAATATCTTCAGTTAAATATTTCAATGCCATGTTATAGCAGTAAAATTTGACCTTTCATAAAATGCTTACAATAGAAATTTTAACAAATTTACAAAGATTCAGTGGTTCAGATGGTATATGAAAATATTTTCACAAAATCTTAATTTAGTTTAACCGTGACTTTAATAACATTTAATGTAATTTTCTTGAGTTTGTACTGCGTGGAGATTGGAAAGATTAATCTTCTTATGTAGACTATGTTTAGATGGGGACAAGAGAAGTGTATAAAGTACTAAATCAAATAACTCCATTAATAACTAGAATGTATTTCTACGCAAACTTACAGAAGTTTAGTTTACTTTAAAGATAATCAGTATAATAATTCATTAAGAAATTTAGTTATCTTGATGATTTTAAAATATTTTAGCTTTAGAATTTTTTTTAAACAATAACAACAAATATATATAAATTCTTTAACAATATTTTTAGAGAAAATTTATACAGTATACCAGTAAATTGTTTATCATTTGACTGAAAATTGAAGTAATGGTTAAATTCTTTTACTTTCATTTATATCATTTATTTATCAGCCTACTTATATATTTTTTTTAATTGGTTTATTATGGTCACATCAACATTCTAAGTTTTTAGCGACCCCATTATATAAAAAACACAAATTACATAACATAAGATTATGACAGTACACTTTAGGTTTACAACGATGTTTTTTTCAATTAAATAAAATTTACACTTAACAATTGAATCTTAGACTTTTAAATTAGAAATTATAATATGATTATAAACTGAATATAAATTATTTTATATGAGTTGCATTTTTATTTGCACTGAAATTGTCTTTGAATATTTAAAAATTGTATAAAATCTAGTGTCTTTGTGTACTGTGTGTGATTAACGCAATCTTTGTAATTGTCCGGTAAGTGAAATTGTCTTCGTATATATTATAACTTATATTTTTATAACTACCAACTAACAAAAACAAACGTAGGCCAATATTGTTTTATTAAAAATTATGTTTATAACAAATTATTAAATATCAGTAAAACATTTTTTATGTCTTAATTTTTCCAAAACACATTCTGCAGAAAAACCAGTAACAAAGTTTATTTCGGAAAATCAGAAGGCTTTTCCAATCACGTATTATTTGATAATAAAATTCTTTCCTTCTTATCGGTGCAGCGTAGTAGTAAATAACCCTTTCTCCACACATCCCTGTTTTGGTTTGGGAACCCCAGAGATCCTGCTCCTATTTTCCATATCTATAAAATCAATTCAAAAGATTTCAGTTCCACAAGAAACATTCACTGTTCTAAGTTTGTACACGCGTTATTTTAGTTTTAGTATCATTAGTGACTACTTTACTAAAAAATTAGATACTACTTCTTTTTTTATCCAAATGTAGGCATACTTCCAAAATGAAGGTCTCTTGTAAGCCATTCCAAGTTAGAGCCTATTATAATAATTTAAAAGTGTAGTTTTAAATTATTTAATACGCTACCTTCAAGTATATGTAAAAATACAGGCTTAAAAATCAACGCTACGAATCTACTACTAAGTAAGAGTAAAAGTTATTAGAAATATCTTAAAACATTGTCTTTAACTTTTTAATTATTTACAATTAGTTGAATGGCACTTTTTAGTAAATATATTTAGAATTTTTTATAATATCTTGAAAAAAAATAGCACTCAATAACATGTTAACCATATGATTTTTAGGTTGATGCATTTTATACGTTTTTCTTGGGGGCTGATTATTGTCAATATTTTGTTAGGATGGAGAAACACGCAAGTTTCGTTTGACTTTGAGTAGATGGGATGAAGATGTCAAACGTAGTTTAGCTTGTTTATAATTTTATTTTAACATGTAGTTTTTTTATGTAAGAATTTTATTAAGATCAATTTAATAGGATAATATAAGTTCATTTAATGAATATTTTAGTAGGAAACTGATATACAATTTTGAAAGAATGATTAAAAATTAAGTTAAGGTGACCTATCAAGGAAGGTAAAATTTGGTCTTTTTAAACAAATTAAAAAGAATATGTTTACAGGACTGTGTTTAACGTTCACGAAATTCAATTAGATTACTAAAATGTTTCGGGTTTGATTCAAACGCAAAGTTCATAAGTTATAATTTCCCAACGTACTCGGTAATGACGCAGATATTATAAAAAGTAATACGTAAAGTCATAATTTTGTTCAAAAAGTATTATTGATAAATTTACTTTTGAATTTGTTAAAACTGAATAATTTAAATTCAGACGTTTTGAACCAATTTAAGTGAGCAAAAAGTTCATTCGATTTATGAACATTGCATGCTAATTCTGTTAGCATGTTTTAAAATTCAATTAATAAATACAGTAACTGGTTAAACAAGTGACGTGATATTCTACTAGTTTACACCATATTTTCATTTCATTGAATGATTTCGTTTTATGTTGAAATAATTTCCAGAGGATATGTATTAGATTTCAGTAATAACATTATAAACTTAGTCATTTGGATATAGATTTCAGTAATCTCTGAAGATTTGAAGTTGGTTTGGTTCTGAACATCGGTAATGCATTGCCGTTAAAGTAGTTTAATGTAACAACCTAGTGTAATTTTATGTACTGTAGTTTCCGTAACTTAATACTAAAAGTTTCTCAAACACAAAACCACTTACTGGACGATTTATAATTCATACCATCTAATCTAATAAATGAAGTACTACCTGTACCATAGAAAACTTTCACGATGCTCATTTTCTCCGACTCAAACCTATGTTATATGTACAATAAAAACTAACTTTATTACAAAATGTATGTTGATTTGGTTTTAAATATTAAAAATCTGGTGTGAAACATTCACGTGACTTTAACATTCTAATGTAAATAAGGTAAAATATTGGCTATCCTATGTTTAAGAAATGATGAATAACCAATTTAAAATGAAAAACAACTCATTTTAATCATGATTATTTTTTTGCTCCGTTTCAATATACAGGGTGATTATAAATTAAATAGGCAATTTCGACAGCTTTTTAAACATCAAGCTGGTGTATTTGAATATAGTAAATAATATAGATTTGTAGGGAATGTTTTAAAGTTTATGTTGGTACAACTGTTGCTAGAATTTTGTTGTTGGCTGCTGTTACAACAACCATTCTAGCAAAATGGCCGCTACTCAAATGGAGAAAGCTTGTGTTCTTGAATTAGCCAAAACAAACTCAGTTACGGTTGTGCAAAGTCATTTCAGAACAAGATACGGTAAACCACCACCAACAAGGTGATCAATCTGGTATAAAAATTTTGAAAACAGTGGATGTCTATGTAAAAGGAAGAGCACTGGAAAACCTTCTGTTATAGAAAAACAAATTGATAGTGTTCGTGATGTTAATGTACGAAGTCCAGGAAAATCAACTAGATCAGCAAGTTTAGAATTGAAAATTCCTCAACCGACTGTGTGAAAAATTCTGCGAAAACGTTTGAAAATGAAACCTTATATATTGCAGTTAGTACAAAGTTTAAATACCAGTGATAAAGTCGTGTGTAAAAATGTTTGT
This sequence comes from Catonia carolina, assembly GCA_035578175.1. Taxonomy (NCBI): domain Eukaryota; kingdom Metazoa; phylum Arthropoda; class Insecta; order Hemiptera; family Achilidae; genus Catonia; species Catonia carolina. Next base: position 100,644,245 of record JAQMRL010000001.1, on the reverse strand, counting down.
TTGGTTGAAAATGAAGACGCATTCTTTCATCGCCTAATTTTCAGTGATGAATGTAATTTTCACATTAGTCGAAAAGTTAATAGACATAATGTTAAAATATGAGGCACAGAAAACCCATAAATAACTTTACAGCATACACATGATTCCCCTACAGTAAACGTTTTTTGCGCATTATCTCGTTAAAAGGTTTACGGGTTCTTCTTTCACGAAGTGTCAGTAACCGGAGTAATTTATCTGAACATGTTAAATGAATGGTTAATGCCTCAACTCCAGGAAGATAGTGATAACTTCATTTTTTTACAAGAGGGAACTCCGCCTCACTAGCACTTCAGAAATTATCTTGATGAACGTCTTCCTAGACGATGGATCGGCCGTGCAAGTGAGGAAAACATTGTGTTTACGCCGTGGCCACCTCATAGTCCAGACTTAACGCCCTGAGACTTTTTCTTATGGGGTTAAGTAAAAGACAAAGTTTTTGTACCACCGCTTCCTGTAGATACCGATGATCTAAAACAACGTATCGCAAATGCTCTTGCCACAGCTGACCGTCAGATGCTTAATCCTGTGTGGGAAGAATTCGACTACCATGTTGATATCTGTCGTGTTACAAATGGTGCACACATTGAACATCTGTAAATATTTTCAATTAAAACTTAATGAATTCTTCTATATAATCATGTAAGTAATTACCTTAACTTTTCAAAAATAAATTTTCTATAAGCTATCGAAACTGTCTATTTCATTTATAATCACTCTGTATTTTAAATTTATTTCCATATCTTTCGTACAATAAACTGATATTTTACGATTATAACAAAACAAATCGAAATATTAAAATAATTATTTTTAATACTAATCTGAACCGAATAGATTAACTATCCATGTCCAATACTAAATTTAATGTTACCCACATATGCCCAAGACATGTAGGCTACATGAATATGAGTCATAAATAATAATATATTAAGTAAGGATCAAAATATACTTAAAGAAAAATTTCTATGTAATTAATAATACACTTAAAATATAATTTGACTGAAATTAAGAAACGGATGACAGAAATATATTTAATTAACGCCTGTAAAAAGACGTAAATAATGCTGGCTTCTTGACAACCTAACGAAAGAGCCATTCAATCACTTTTCTCCCATAAGGCATTTGTTGTTGAGCCAAATACCATAATTTTATTTCGATAGAAATAATCGTAGACAAGATTAGAGATAGGCCTATATCAAAAGAGTTTAAAAAAATAATAATCTGCAGAGAGTAATAAATTTAACAGTTCACTAACAACGTACAAAAAATTAAACTTGCTAAATCTTAATAAATTAAATCTTAATGATTAAATTGTGAAAAAGCTAACTGTAGTAATTAACTGCGGGAGTCCTACTAATGAGTGGTGCCTCCTTGAACGTGTAACGTCATTTTTAAATATTTATGTATAATATGATAATTATGCAAATTTGCTGGTTTTGTAAAACCGCACAGATAGAAATAAAAATTAGTGAAGTGAAAAAAAAACAGTTCACTAAGTACAACTCATGATAAACTATAATATGTTAATAATTCATATCGAAAAAGTACTATTTTTTTAAATTTTTTTACAAGTCTGCAAGATTACAATCTGTTCACATGAAATAGAATAATCAGCAATTTTGATACATGTTAGTTAACATGATTACAATTTCATTATAATATTAATGAAATTGAAAATAGAATAAATTAATTAGAAAAAAACTGATAATAAATGTAACGATGTTCTAAAATAATAACTAAAATGTGTGTTTTATAAAAACATACCACAATATCCGCAATTTGGAAAACCAAGGAAGAATTCAGGATAGTTTTGATGAAGTTAAAGTGAAATCGAAGAGACTTCAACTTCGCCAAAAAACAAAGACGTAGAAGTTCTTTTAATGTGGTTTACTTCGCAGCAGGCAAACAAGATGACCGTAAGTGGACCTTTGCTACTATAAAAGACCATTGTTTACAGTGACTATCGCTTATAGGCCGAAACTAACCGGTTCCTTGGATGCCATTGTATCCGATAACCACTGGAGTTGTCATAATGTAAACATGGTTTTTAATGAAAAAGGATTAAAAAATAATGTATATTTATTTATGTAATATAGAAACAGGTGCTGGCGACACGAATAGCATTGAAGATATTGGCTGCTAAACGGGATAACACTCGTTTCTAAGTAATGATCATGACTAAAAATATCACAAAATACTTCACTGCCAATTCGATGTTCCGTCAAAGTTCCTTCGAATAGACTGTTAAAACGGCGTGGAAAACTTCCCACAGTATTAAACTGTTTAATGTTTCTTAAATCACTGCAACCATTAATAATAATACTGTTTATTGTCATTAGACGTAGTCATATAATTTTTTTAAATTTAAAGTTACATCAACAGCTTGATGATTACAGACTACGGTGATATATGGTATAACTATAACGATAGGTTTTGTATAATTCATAAAACTCTCATTTTTTTCTTTAAATATTAAAGAAAATAATATTAATATAATATAATATAATATAATATTAATATAATATTAATATAATATTAATATAATATTATATTATATTAATATTATTTTCTTTAATATTAATATTAAATTAATATAATATAATATTAATATAATATTAATATAATATTAATATAATATTAATATAATATTATATTAATATTATATTAATTAATATTATATTAATATATATTAATATAATATTAATATAATATTAATATTAATATTGAAGATTCTTCGGAAAACTTCAAAACCATCAAAATCCATACATCAAAAACTTATCATCTCGTACTCTTCCTGGAAATCCTCGCCGACGACTTCGCCGTTCATGGAATAGAGACCTGCTCTTGTAAGACAATGACTCGTGGCACCTACAAAGATTAGCCACTGGGTCTAATCTTTGTTATTGTAAATTTTCCTATGTTAAAACCAGCTCATTTGCTTATTGTAAAATTTTACAATTGCAAATAAATAATTAAAGAGAAAAAAAAAAAAAAAAAAAAAAAAAAAAAATATTAAACTTATTGTTGTTACAATCACAACGTGAGATTTCAAACAACCGAGAGTTACCGCCAGAATAGCCGCATCATCGAAACTGTAATAATTTTATTAATTTCGTATTTTCTTCAAATCTTGATCTGGCTTTTACCAATTTTTATTTTAGAATTTTTGCAGGATCCTGATAGGGTCTTCTTTACAATGTATTTAAACAGTACGTTCAACAGAACTCTGTATTAGAACTCTGTACTCTGTATAGAACTCTGTATTAGGTAAATAGATTCACCATTTTAAATAAATTGGAGCACGGTTTACGTTATAAATATATTGTTGTTTAGTTCTTCAGCCGAAAGGCTGGTTTGAACCTCTAGAAGCTTTACTAAAAAAACGAGGAGTGAGGTGGTTTAAAATTGCCTTCCTAACTGATTAGAAAAGTAGCCTGTGCTTATGAGCATGCTAGGTTCTCTGAAACGCATCTACTTTCCACCCTGCAATTGACACCTTCAGTTCATTCACCACAGGGTCTGGCTGTACAATGAAATCTATTATTTTCAGAGGAAATAACTCTGACTAGTGTCTTTCACACCTCTACCTTTTCTGTTTTTTAATGGTTCAGTCACATAATTGGCTAACCACATGGTAAGAAACACAACTATTTTTTGTCGTCCTGGAACTAGTAGATAGAGTGCAAATAATTCACCACTCCAACTTCCTGTTAAGGGCAAGATATAAATATAGAAATAGTCATATATTTCGTTATTTTGTATTTTCCTAGAGTATTATTTACAAGTAAATACAAAATTTATTTTTTCATATTTGATGATAGTATTAAACCCTAATGTTGGGTGACTGAAATATAAAAACAAATGTTTGTCGTTAATGTAGATTGTACTTTACTTCTACTAAATATTAATTAAAATATAACATGTGAAAATGTGTATTTAAATACGTAATAAATTAATAAAATATTTTGTTATTTTAAAACGTCCCGACCTTTCAGTTATTAAAATTTCATTATTTCTTTCAACTATTTTGTGATAGCTCTATAGAATTATTAGTTCAAAGTCTAGTACGCATTGTAAGATAAGTGCTTTAATATTACTTTTCTGGGAGACTATTTTATCTCAGGAAAGACATTAACCATAGCGTAACAAATTTCTACCGAGGCCATTAGTGAGACAAATGACAGTGGAACCTACTTAGTCTTGGACATAACAGACATTACTCACTACATTTAGTATTATAACTGTGATGTGACAAATTTACTCACATAGGAATTGTGCGAACATTTTATGATAATGCAGTTGCTGTTTCACTGCTTTCACGTTGCTTGTTCAACTATTTTTTTAATTAGATATGTCAACTTTATCAAAATTACGTCTTTGTTTTCAACATTGTTTCTAAAATTAATTTAATCTAAATTATAATCAATGTTATTTACTAACTTACTTTTCCTTATAAATTTAATTTATATTTGTAATACCAAAAATTTTAATACATCAAAACGTTAAGTTTAAAATGTTACATTGGAATTCTCTTCCAACATATTATATTGAATAGTTTTAAATTAGAATGTCAAGTAACTTTAAAAATAATTATAAATACATACAAATATATTTATTACCTATGTCAATTACATATATATTGTATTTTTAAAATAATATACAATAATAAAAAATAAGTAAATTATAAAATTAAAATAGAGTGTCAATATTAAAGTTTTAAAAAACAAAAACAGAAATTCAGGAAAACAGAGACCAACTTGGGAAAAAGTTGTGAAAAGATTTTAATACTTGGAAGAAATATTTGAAAGAAATAATAACAGAGAAATGGTCAAGGAACACGTTCGAAAAACGTAAACATTATACTTTAGAGTTAATTAGAGATATTTATAAGAAAAATATTTCGATAAAATCAAAAGTTCGGCATAATAACAATGATTAAACCATTAAGTTTATGAATAATATAAATTTTAGTTGTCACGTAGTGTAGGGATGGATTACTGACTTGGTGTGAAGACACAATGCGGTCTGGTAAGAGTAGTAAAAAATCAAATATCTCCTCAATACATCTACCGCTGACATCGCCGAGATTTGATAATTCACATGTATCTGTTTACGATCTATCTTACATGAATTGTATTATTAACAATCGATTTGCAGTTATAGAAATTTATACCTTTCTATAAATATTACATAAAAGTTAATAGTATAAAACAAAAATTTTTGATTTAAATTTTACAGTGTACAGTGGAGTTTTCCTTTCTAAAGTAAGTACATGTCCGTTTTTCTGGTCACACACTGATCTACAAAAACATACTTGCACACACAAATACCCTCGCATATTCACACACCCATACATACATGAAAAACGTAATAACTTACCGCACACAACCATGTAAATCAGATAGAAACTTAGTTTGAATTTAAAGATTATACATGTTAAACTCATACAATATATTTCCAAGTCTCTCTCAGATAATCTACCAAGCACTTCCAATCTCTTTCATTTAAAAATTCAATCACATAAATTCATTATATACTACATTCACACCAAACCATACCTTTTTGAGTTTCCGCCAACACCGACAACGTACCAAAAAAATTAAAAAAATTCATTTTCCCTGCTTAAAATTTTTTCTATTACATACCGGTTGTGTAACAATCAAAAAATGTCAAACAAACTTTAAGAAACATAGTACGTTTTATATAATTTTTCACTCCGTTGTATGAATGGCAATTTGTTTTTCCAAAGGTTATTTCCATACGTTTTCTAATGTTTTACTGTTTTTATTTTAATTTTTTGATTATATAAACCTTTGATAATTTGTTAAATTACCTTCATTGTAAGAGCACAAAGAGTTGGGAAATACGTATATTGCACAATTATTGACAGTTTTATATTATTTGTATTACTACCTTTGTTTCTATACAAGTTAAAACCCAACAAAACGGTTCAAGAATGAACCGTGCCGTTACAACATCGTCAATTCATCACAATACTTAATTAAACAATTTAAGATAATGTATTTTATTGATTGTAGACTACAAATAATATTCATTAAATAAACTCAAATATTTGCTTTATTTTTCAACGGTATTCTTTCTTGTTTCATAAACTATAATCAACTTAAACTTTTTAATCATAAGTTATTATATTTTTTCAATAATCAAATTATTTATCTTATACTTTAAGAATCAACGTGGGACCTCCTCCTTCTTCCATCGTCCAGGCCCCACTAAAAAAATTGTTTTACAAAAAACATTAACCTACTAGCTCCTAGCAACCTATCTTTGTTTATTACTTCTTTTTTAAATTAAAATAATTTTTATCCTTTTCACCAGCTGGGTCTATTTACATTTATTTAACTAAAAAATAAACAAAGCCAGCTGTCAGTGATTTTGAATCGTCACAAATTACCCCCGATTTAAATTTTGAAAACAAAGAGAAATTTAACCAAAATTATAATTTGAATTTCGAATTTGTTTGATAAATTTAAATATAATAAAACTTGGCCGAAATGTTTGAAATATAAGTTGCTAACAGCCTTACAATATTTACTAATTTTCATTTTACATCTAATCCTACAACAAACAAAAAACATAATAAAATAACCAATGATCTTGTTGGTCTACCTCAAAATAAAACTAATAGTAATAGTAGAGTATACAACCCAAACTTACTCACTTCAGTGAATACTAATAGCAACAATACAGACACAAACCACAGTGTAATAAATTTCCTAAATTCTGTTAGCAATACGCCTAATAAATTGCGCAATGATAACTCTAGCAAACAGAATCCTGAATACAAAATCAAAACTTGTACATTTTCTAATGAAATGAGTACAAATAATCCAGTGACTAAAATACCCTCTATTTCTAATCAACAATCTATTATTAAAATAACACAGCAAATAATACTTTCCCAGACTCTTCACTAAAAAATAATACATCAGTAAATTTTTTTCTGAGGCCAACCGAACAGTTGAAAACATCTTATTGTACACCAATAATACCCAATCACAAAGCAACAACCCCACAGATAATATGTTTAATTCAAACAATACTAAATTAACAAATAATACCAATGGTGTAACTAGTAAAACAACCGATTCACAAAATTGTATCAAAGGTAAAAATTTTCCTTACATACCCAAACAAAAGATTAATAGAACAAACTAATATATATACATAAAATAAATAAAGGTTCAAATAAACATCATACACACACAACAAACCTCATACATGCATACACAACAAACATACACATACATACGTAACAAACCTCCACCTTCATCACGACCGTCACTTTCTATACTATAGAGTACATTTTTAAATAGAATTTCAGATACTACTTTTCCTATTGATCCAGGTATTTGTTTAACTTCTAGGCCACTCCTATTATCCTCGTCCTGCACATCACTCCTGGCTGAACGACCATTACCTTCCCTTGTCACATCAGAATTATAAGTTGAAGTGCTGTAAGTGCTAACTCGTCCTGGTATTCTTTCATCATCCTCAGTTTCATTTAAGATTGATATTCTTTGATTCACACTATTTCTCTTTCCTTCTGGCAATTTTAAACCGTTTTGACTGGCATTGGCATAAGTATTTGTTTCTAGTTCAACATCATCCTCATCTGGCTTAATATTTTCCTTTAACATTTCATTATTTTTACCACTTACTGATTCAATTTTTAATATATTCTCCCTTGATTCTCCTATATCATTATTTTCATCTGGTTTAATATTTGCATTTAATATTTCATTGTTTTGACCACTTACTGATTCAGTTTTTAATATAATTTCCCTTGATTCTCCTATATCATTATTTTCATCTGGTTTAATATTTTCAGTCAATATTCTATCTATCTTACTGTTTAAATTTCCTATTAATTCAGCCTGTTCATCTAATTTACTACTCATATCCTCTCCTCGTTTATCTATTTTATTTTCTAACCTGCTATTCTGTTCATCCAATCTTTTATTTAAATTATTTAACTCACCCCTCAAACTATTACCCTGCTTATTTAACTCACCACTCAAACTATTACCCTGCTGAGTTATTAAATTTATTAACTGCTGAAACATATTCGTGGTTATATTGTCCTGATCACCATTATTATTATTACTATAATTATTGTCACCCATGTCTGCTATTCCGGTATTCCTTAACATATTTTATATCATATACTTTTCCGTAGATTCTTTTACACAAATTCTTTACATATTCTTTTACATATTTCTCAATCATATTCTTTAGCATATACTTTTACATGTTAACATAGGTTCTTGGACAGACTCTTTAATAGACTCTGGTCCCCACAAGATGGATGCCATATTTGTAGACTACAAATAATATTCATTAAATAAACTCAAATATTTGCTTTATTTTTCAACGGTATTCTTTCTTGTTTCATAAACTATAATCAACTTAAACTTTTTAATCATAAGTTATATATATTTTTTCAATAATCAAATTATTTATCTTATACTTTAAGAATCAACGTGGGACCTCCTCCTTCTTCCATCGTCCAGGCCCCACTAAAAAAATTGTTTTACGAAAAACATTAACCTACTAGCTCCTAGCAACCTATCTTTGTTTATTACTTCTTTTTTAAATTAAAATAATTTTTATCCTTTTCACCAGCTGGGTCTATTTACATTTATTTAACTAAAAAATAAACAAAGCCAGCTGTCAGTGATTTTGAATCGTCACATGATGATGTAACCATCTTTTGGGTTCAATAAAAGTTGAAGGAATTATTATTGATCTATCATATATAGATATTAATTATTACATTATTACTAATAAAATAATTATTATAGAAATGAATTTATCTTTTATAATATAAATTTACCGAGTCAGTTTTACCAACCTAGGCTAATTATGTCGTTGTTTTCAAATGGCGGATGTTATATATATTTAATATTATTACTATACTGTGTAATTATACAAACGATATTTAGCCTACAACATATCATTGTTGTAACTAAATGATATTAAATTGGATTTTCCTAACCCAAATTTGTGTCTCCATTGTGAAGCTGTTCTATTGTTCCTCCACTCTTTTATGTTAACTGAATGAAACACCGTTATGAATATATTGTAGTCAGTAACGCATCCTCCTTGATTAGTTACCTTTTAAAACAATGTGTAAAATTACCAGAAAAATAGTTCGTTCCCTGTATAAATGTATCAGTTATTAACGATGTAGATAGTACAGATTTTGGAAAAGTAAACGGCTAAAGTCTAGAACTAAAAGAAAAATGTAAGAACTCAATATATACTAACAAAATCCCACAAAAAAGTTTAATTCCAGCTTACATCTATATAAATAAAACAGTAATTTTGGCTGTTAAAGTTTTCAAAATGCCAGTTAGTTCTGTTTCTATATCGGGGTACCCAAGTAAACACTGAAAATAAGTTCAGCTGATTTTTTATCTGTAACGATACTTAAACCAAATTAAATGAATTTCGGTGTTTAGATTCTGGGTAGAATTGGCTTAAATTTAGATTGGGGAATTTTCGATCGCGAAATAAAATTATAAAAGAAATATATCGAAGTACCACATAAGAAATATATTTCTTATGTGGCATTTTTTATTCTCACTAATAATAACAGGATATTTACAATTTTATATTTCTTAAAAGTAACAAATTTAAAATTTATAAAAGCCAACTAACCTATAGAAATAATAATTATTTCTGTCTTGTAATTCTGAAAATGATAATTAATATTTTTTATGTGATACCTAGACAAAAACAAAATGAGAAGTAAAACTGGGGAAAGTAATAAACCAGTTTATTTATTGCATCCCTTAGAGGCTAGAAAAAAGTTGATGCAGTGCGCGGGCGTTATCGTTTGTTCAATTTTTATAAACTTTCTTTATCTGCCGTCACAGTTCATTGCAACAGACATCTTGAAAAGTTAAATAAGAGTAAACCAATGTTAAAAATACAACCTATGAGTACGATGCACGAAACAAACATCTCCTTCTTCCAGGCAAAGCGAGAAACGCAATACGAGCAAGAATTTATTTTCACTTGGCACTAAAATTTTATAATCTACTACATAAAAATTTAACACAACAAAGTAAAATTAATTTAAGGATAAAATGCCATAATAGGTTATTAATGCTTAAAGGGTGATTTTTTTTATCATGATAGTGATGACGCAAATTAACTATGGATTCACCACATTTTTTGTGGTACATATTTTGAAAGATTAGTGAACTATTGTAAATTTTCCCCACTTCTAAATATGGATTGAGTGTGAAAAGAGATCAAAGTGTGCATAAAAATTAATATAAAAGTAAGTAATACAATTGAGACTATATTTTTAGAAAATAAAGTATATTTATAATTTTTCAGAAGTATCCGTGTTTTGAAGCAGAAATCTAAAAACGTAGGCTATGCTTACCTTGAGAGAGGAATTAAAAAGTTCAAATTTAAATGTCCGTATCATGAAAATACAAATTCTTCTTTGATCAATAATTTCTTTAATAAATAAAGTAGCCTCAGTAAAAGGAAAAAATTGCTATCATTGCTGATGTGAGTAGAGTAATAGACCACCAATTGTTTCTTTATTTTGCTTATTTATGCTATTTTAAGACTATATGTTTTGAATGTCATTAATTTTAATCACTCACAAAGTATTTTATTATGAAAAATAAACGGGTATTAATTCACAGGCAACAATCGAAATGAAAGAGACTAGATGAATATTTCCGTTTGGAAGCGGATAGGGGAACAACTCATAAACGAATAATGAAATGCATTGAGGTCGACGTTTCCCCGGAATTAAACTGAATCCTGCGAATTTTAAATAGGTTTCAGTATGTATTCTACAACAGAAATAAAATACCAGAAAACCAAACCACAGCAAAAGCAATGGTCATGCTAATAGAATCTTGCTTCCTTGCTAGCAGAATGATAATCATACAGTACGGATAATAAAATTTTTCTTCTTCTTTAGATTTATATATTAGGCTAATAAAATATTCAAAGAAATTCTAATTAACTTCATTTGTATTTTCAATTTTATTGAGCTATTTTATTTTAGAATAAAATAAATAAAAGTACTGTTTTATTATTAACAACAGGTAACTAACTAAAAATACATTAATGTAGAGTTAGCTCAAAAACAATCCTGCAATTAAGATTTAAATTATTTTAAAATTAGCTATGGAGCTTACTTTTATTCAACTGATATTAAATTAGCCTTGCAGTGACTTTTGTAATTATGCTGCTACTGTGGTTTCGAATTCCACGAAAAGCTGTAAAGATTTCTTTGTTTAAATTAAATTAATTTTATTAATAATAAAACTAAAATTTGCCGGCCGCATTGGCGCAGTTGGTAACGTGCTCGCCTCTCATCATGCGGTCCTGGGTTCGAATCCCACTCAGGCACGGCATATTTTCATACGTTACAAAAATCATTTCATCCTCCTTTGTACCATAGTTACACCCCAACGTCGTTGCTAATGACCGTTGTAGTTGATGCGACGTTAAATAAATAAATTTTTAAAAAAAATTAAAATTTCATCAAATATATTGGTTATTGTACGAAAAATTGTTATTTATTTATTTAAATTCTAAACAATTGCTCAGTCACTAGACTAAACAGTGGAGTGTATATTTGTATTACGATGTGTTAATTTTTCTTTAGCTTTCCGGGAATTAGTACTGAAACGGTTTAGCCTTCAACAGCGTAATCGACTGAGCTACCGAGGCTACTAGTGAAAAATTTACGTGTATGCGAAAAAATGAATTTTTTGATTTCCCTGCAATAATTGTTTTTAACTATTCTTTTATTTGTTCCTGTTACTTAAAGCAACTACAAATGATATTTTTAATTGACAAAATGTAGATGATGACCTGAAGAAGATGTTCACCTAATTGGCACTTCGTATTTTTATGTATGTATAAGTAAGTACTATAGTTTATTTCAAAGATATTTGACTGTTATTTTTATAATGTATTTAATTATATTTCAATCCTTTTGGAAATCTTTTTTACAACTTCAAATATACTTTCTTTTTAATTGTCTTATAATAAATCTTCTCTATTATCTAGTGAATTAAGAACTGGTGGATTTCAATTACTCACTTTTTCAACAATTAAGGTACTTTTGACTGATTATTTCAATATCTTAAATCACTGTGTATGTAATAAAAGATAGCACTAAGGTATTATATGTTTTCGTCATTTTGTAAAAATCAGGTGACATTGGATATAAAAACATTGGATATATTATATAAAATTGTAAATCTAAATATTATTTATCTAACATTGGATATATTATATAAAATTGTAAATCTAAATATTTGACTCGTTCATTTTGAAAAATGCCAACATCCCGAAGATTGTTCTTCTGAGGTGAACAGATTGACAGTTTTTGCTGCATTGACGACTATTAAGTCGTCAGAAAATTATTTCTGCGCTGCATTTAATTTTCCATTTATTTAACCAGTTATGGAGAGAGCTTCGTTGATGTTAATGTTATCTGCGTAAGTAATAGGTCTAGTTGCATCACCAGAATTAAGGAAATGTAAAATAGGCTTAGGCCTATTTTACATTTCCTTAACCTGTTGGTTGTTTATATTAGTATATAGGCCTATATATTGTGGTTTCTTAACGTCACTTTTTAATGCTATTCTTTGCACAACCGTATTCCTTATACAATCGAAAATTTTCCAAATTATAATGATCCCTAAGCCTGGAAAACCACTTGAACAGGTTACATCTTATAGGCCCATTTCTTTATTACCATTATGCTCTAAATTATTTGAGAAACTTCTCCTAAACAGATTAGTAGTTATACTCCAAGACAACAAAGTACTCCCAGACCATCAATTTGGTTTCCGCAGATCTCACTCAACCATCCATCAACTGCTAGGGTAGTAGATTTTATAGCTTGTGCCTTTGAGCGTAAAAGTGTTATCACGTCTGCCTTTCTAGATGTAGTACAAGCATTTGACCGCGTATGACATGATGGCTTGCTTACAAAATTAAAATTCTTACCTTCTACGTATTTTCTAATTATTAGGTCATTGTTGAAAAAAAGGTTTTTCTTTGTTGTCCAAGGTTCAGCTAAATCTGATTACTTCCCGATTCTTGGAGGCGTCCCTAAAGTATCAATTTTAAGTCCAATTTTTATAACATATATAGGCTACCCATGAGTTCCCCACCTCACCTGACACTATCACTTGCACAGATTTGCAGACGACACTGCTATTTTGTCTAAAACGCACGACCCTATTAGTGTCAGAACTGGTACAAACACATTTAGATGGAATCAAAGAATGGCTTTACATGTGGAAGATTAAACTGAACGTTTCCAATTCACAACAGGTAACTTTCACACTTCGACTTGTTGGCTGCCCAAATTTACGCATCGATGATACTAGGGCTTACAGTTACAGACAAAGTTAGGTACCTTGGTTTAATACTTGACGTCTCACGTAGAAACCACACGTTGCACACGTCAGAGCAATCTGAGACTAGCGGTTTTGTATGTTGTACGTTTTAGGTCGCAAGTCCTCGCTACCTCTACTCTTAAAAGTCATCCTCTATAAATCACTAGTACGGTCAATTGGGCTAAACGGTGGACCAATTTTTGGAGCCTGTCAAAATACAACACTGAATATTCTTCAAAGACACCAGTCAAAAGCACTTAGAGCAATAACAAACGCACCTTTTTACGTAACCAATCATACCCTTTACAAAGATTTGAAAATATTAACGGTTCGAAACATTGTAAACGCAACATACAACTCACTACACACAAAGACAATTGACCACATAAATCCAAAATGTCCAATCTCTTTCAACTAACAATCTCCCTGTTAACAGACGACTGAAACGAAGGTGGAATAGCAATCTTCTACGACCACCACAAAAAAAATCAATTTAACTTGTCATGCGTGTGTCATTTCATAAAAACAAAAATCATTTCGTATAAAAAATCATCCATCATAGTTTATAAATCATTATCATTGAAAAATATTGGCACCACATTCCTTGCAAAATTTCACGCCGAAATTGGTCACTGGATCGATTCTCATTCACGTCACATTCCCGCCATTCCTCATTCATTCCATCTCATTTACTAATTGCGCTTTAAAAAAATGTACAGTTGTAAATAAAAAGAAAATTGAAACCAAAAAAAAACATTGAAAACCTAGAACTTTTATTACAATTTATTTTTACAACGCTTTTGCGTCAATAACGAAAAAAATCACAAAATAGTAATTTTTTTATAATTTTCCATAAAAATTGGTAAATAACAGGAAATTTTAAAATTAAGACCTTATTATGCGTTTAACGACAAACGTGTGTATAATTACAGTTATAGAAAATAAAACAATATTTTTTTTATTTTCTATAACGGTAGTAATATTAGATTAGAGCTCGAAATAACAGTATTAAATTATTTACTACTTTTATTTCGAGCATTTTTTTTCTACAGAACGTCAAATTAACAATTTTCCGAATTTACAATAGAACAGAAGTTGATTTTTATTTTGCATCATTCACTCATGATTAAAATTAGGTATGTTTCCACTTTACATTGTTTACTATTGGTAAAAAATTGGTTATATTCGGCATTATTTACATTGACAAAAGAAAGTCATGTGAGTGTTTCACATCAATATATTTTTTTACTAATATATTATTTCACGTTGTCATATTCTGTATATCCACAATGGAAACCATTCATAGATTTATCAAAGGGTTTATCAGAACAACGCATTTAGTTGTAGCTTGAATGATATAGAAATGTACGTGTGGATGTTAACGTAGACAGTTCGTTTTTAACTATAGTGAAATGTACGGCGTGCCGTTGACATAAATATGATTCACATAATTTTGAATGTAACGTCGTTTTGTAAGAAAAGAGAGGAATTTAGTTATAACTTAAATCCCTTTTATGAGACGACACGTCTCATGACTGGTGGCAATTTTTAAAAAGGCTTACGTTTGACCTAATGTTAAAAACCGTTAGCGCTTTCTATGTCTACTTTTAAAAGGAATCGAATGACACAACTTTTGTTTCCAAATTCTGACTTTGACTTCTTGACGTCCAGTTTTAGGCCACTTTTGGTTGAAACCGGAACTTCAAACTCAATGATTTCTGATCATTGATTTCAATGATCAATGATTTCTAAATCCTCTTAATAAGGAATCGAATGACACTATATTTGTTTCCGAATTCCGACTTTGATTTTTTGACTTTCGGTTTTGGATCACTTCCGGTCGAAACCGGAACAAACCCAATTCAGGCCCACTAACTTTTTGTTTAGATTACGAATCCGAAAACCGTTTGTTTTTATCTTTTGTAGTTTCTGACATCTGGGTAAGACAGACGGACGGATAAAGGAAAATGATAGACGACAATTTTGAAAATTGCCATCAATAAAATATGGTTTTGAATGGAAGTATTTATTATTACATGTAGAATGTGACAGTTTTATTTGCATGTCAAAGAAAATTTTGGAAGGAACCCTAAATATTGTGTAATAACAAAAACTATTATTTCTTTACTGAAAAACAAAATATAATTTATTTTAGTTTACTCGAGAAATAAGAAAAGAAATACAAACGTATTCATTAAACAGACCGACTTATTGTAGTACCCGTGCATTTTTTTTTTTTTACTTTAATTTTGAATCTTTAACGGTACGGTAGAGAACAACCTACTAAACCTACTTATTATTGTTTGAAAATTATAGAGCACTATTAAATTAACATTCACTATACTGATTCAGCATCTTTGTTGACAATTATTAATTTTCTGATAACGATCGCAATAACAAAGCTGTTTTATTATTTTCATTGTTTGTAATGATGATCTGTTAAAACTTCCTGATGTTCAGTTATTATTTTAAACTATTTTTTAATAATTATATAAAGTCTTCCGGTAAATAAGCACATATATAAGTTAGCAGTTTTATCATTTTTACCCTGATATTAAGGTTATGAATTTAAACGTAGTTCTGCTGATGTACTTCCAGTATAATAACTCCCGAATTGTCTCGCGTTGATTTATTTGTATATTTCTAGAATGGCTAACACCTCAACCTCGCTCATTGTATTTCATCTTTGTCACTATAAGAAAAATTCACACAATAAATGGACGAAGTAATCTTTATAATGAACTAAAAATCAAAGCAGAACCATAAAAGATCGCTAACTTATGGTATTTATACCTACATGCTGTCGTTTCTGTGCGTTCGGGTGCTGTGAGATAATATTACAAGCAGTACATTGAACATGCGTTCCAGCAAAACTGTGGCTAACTCCATCAATCTTTAAGCCCCCAATGACATGATGAGTAATCTAGTATGTTTGTAAGAGCAAATCAGGGGCAAACCTTCAGCTCACTAAATGGGATCAATAGCCTATCATATAAAAACCTTAATCAATCAATCACTTTTTCTGAACAAATTTTATAAGTTAATGTTATCTATTTTAGCACGCTCTTAGATAAAATGAGACCCGTCATAAAGAAAAAATGTAAAGGTGCTCTCTCAAAAAATGGGATTCTCTTGCATGACAACGCGCGCCTCCACATCGCTCAGAAAACAAGAAACACGCTCAAGAAGTTGGGTTGGGAGGTGCTGCTACATCCTCCTTACAGTCCAGATCTCACCTTGTCCGAGTTCTATTTGTTCGGTCCGCTCAAAGACTTTTTACGCGGCAAGAAGTTCAATGACAATAAAGTTGTCCAAAAATGGTACACGAATTGTTCAAACAACAAGGAGCGACTTCTACGCTGCGGGAATAAAAAATCTCACGAAACGATGACACAAGTGTCTGCAATGTTTAGACTATGGTGAAGAGTTGTACAGATTTCATTGTCATTGAATAAAAATAATATCTCTACATATATTTGTCTCATTAATTATTGAACACCCTCCGAACAATTTACAGTCAAAGTAAGTAATAACTGTTAATTGTAGAAAATAATTAAAATTAACTAGTTAAAACGTGATGACATATATATTGTTAAACTCAATTACATTTTTGTTGGTTAATACTACGGATATGCATCAAGATAGGATGTATCATATCATAAATGCATATATCGAATTGACTACAAATGTGACAATATTATTACAAAGGTTATTATCGTCAGTACATCTACATTTCAGTGCATAACCGATTGCAATTATCCCATTCTGTCTCATTTCACTAAATTTCATGATGACCATCCAGTCATCTGGGCGAGTGAACATACAAAATACAAATTTCTAAAATAACCACCAAATTACATTTTCGTATCCACTAACAAAATAATTGGTTTCTGTTTTTGTTTTCTATTTCTAATTATAGTATTTCAAATTATTTTTGTCATAATGAAATGCAAATGAGTTGAAGTTTTAAAAATTGTACTACTAATTGTGTCCGTCCTAATTTCAGATCATTGGTGATATCAGTAGCATATGTTTGAAAATAAAATTTTGAGTAACCAAAACAAATAAACATTTACACATAGCCTATTGCAATCTTAGTATCTTTATAGTAGTATTCTTTTCTTTTACTTATAGTGTTTTTTGTTTCAGTAGAGAACTTTAATTTTTAATTTTTGTTACACATAATACGAAAGTACATAGGCCTAAACAGCCCTTGTAAACCTAATAGGTGAGCAAGCGTGTGGTTAACTGACTCTGTCCCACTTACATAATAGTTTTAGTTTTTGAAATACTTATGTGTGAAATCTGTCATAAAAATGATCCTCCTCTTCAGGTATCCTGTTCTCTAAGAATGTTGGCTACCATTAAACCCACTTCAGTTTTGTCCACTGCCTGTCGAGAAAGGTTATCTAAATACACCCAACGTCAGCTCATCAGATTCTTTAACCACGATGTCCTACGTTGACCTTGACCACCCTTACTTTTACAGCATAAAAACAATTCTTGACACAAATTAAATGTCGGATTTTTGTGGATTAATTTAGTATTTGGTAATAGATACCAGCCAATTGCTTTTACTTAGACTATAGTTCGCATATTATCTACTACAACGCTTTTGTATGCGCCTTTACTTGGATACTTGGATGATTGATACACAGTGGTAAAAAAGAGAACTAATTTTAGTATACAGATAAATTTACGTGCTGTTATGCAAAGAGATGACTGAAACTTCAAATATTTATCGTACACAATCGGTTATATTGCTATTTTACTGTAACAATAAATTTAAATGCTTTCAAATATTATAAAATTTATTTTTTACACACTACTACTTTCAATTTTGAATTTTTTAAATAATACCATCAGTACCGGCTAGAGCATTTGTGTGTGTGTGTGTATATGTGTGTGTGTGAGTGTGTGTGGTAGGGGGTGGGTATGTGTGTGTGAAAATTGAAACAAAAATAATGAATGACAGGGAACTTAAAGAAAATATAGTAGTACAAGAAACTAATTATATATATAATTATATACATATTTATGTACATAATTATACAAAAATGCGGTATTTTTTAACGTATCTACATGATTATTCATACTCTGGATACATAATAACATTACTTATGTTTTTATTAGCATTATTTGGCAGTTTGTTGAAAATATAATTGCATTAATATTGTTGCCGACCGGGGTTGATGACATATGGTAAAACCTTGCTTGTTAGTTTGGTGGCCCTGAAAAGGGCCGTTATTCGTGGTCGGAAGCGGCGAGCCGGCGTGTTGGAAAGGACCCCGAAGGGTGATGAGTCGGTTTAGACCTAGCCTTCTCTTAGTGGCAGTTGGGTCCCCACTGCAGCGTAACAGTGATGGCTCCCAAAACCCCGCAGTGTCGGGTCGGCGTAGGCCGTCGGCCGATAGCGCGGTCAAGACAGTTCTGGCGGTGAAAGGCTGATTGGGGCGGGAATGTGGCGTCCGCCACCGATAGCGTCGACTAGGGATGGCTGCGTCCGGTCTCGGCTAGGCTGTTCTTCTTGCTTGCTCTTTTCTTTATTCTTGTTCTTTGTTTGGAAGCTGGATTGCGAGTGTCACTCGTGGCTTAAATACCCCTCCGGTGAGTCAACTTCATAATGGAGGGGGCACTGCTGGCACTGCTGCGGCAGGCAGGTTCTGGGTCCGTTTGCAGGCACTGATATCGGTGGGGCGTCGGCGACAATTTACAAGTTTATTAGTAGTTACTGTAACAACTGAAAATCAAAAGTAAATTAGTAATAATTGATTTAGAAGAGTTTTAGAATTCAGTTAAAAAATTCACTAATTTTTTTGAATTAGCTTGGAATTTCTCTTCATTGCAGCCAGATCCTTAATCTTTTCAGAGCAAGAATTGTGTCTGGGTACTTTCTGCCTGTTTCTCAAACCATGTCATGGCAGTCTTTAATGCAGGAAGTGCTTCAGCGTGTACAGGACCGGCATAGCTGTCCTTTTCTGTTTCTCTCTCAAGCTCTTTTTGATTTCCGTTTCGAATGTTTTGAACTTAATCAAGTTTACAATATTTGTGTCATTCAAAATTTCATAGCTCATATCGCGTTTGTTATTTTCAATCCATTATTTTAACCGGGCGCCTAGCTCTCACACAGTTATACGATAGTGTAGCTTAGAGATTCACGCACAGTATCACGTACGTACGTAAGACAATAGGGCCTTTCAGACGTTCAGATTGATAACGGTTTGGATTATTAACGTTCGGATTATTGACGCTTTATTATTTTCGAAGTAATGTCATTTTCTCGTAAATATTAATAAAACATAACAGTAAAATATTGAGTTCACCCATTTTGAAAAACGTATTTAAAATAATAAGGGATACGTCAAAATAAAATCCCATAAAGTAAATGAGATAAACATATTTTAAACTTGTTCAATAAAACATCAAGCAAATAGTCTAGCTGCTTCTATACTCGTCCATTACTGAGTACCCTTTCTTACCGTTTTTCACTCGTATAAAATAAAAGCTTGTTATCATATCGTGATGACAAATGGTGAAACACTTTCTTTTACCATGCATATGACAGTATATGGAAATCACTAAAATAAATAAGTTTATTTTATATTGCTCAAAAAAACAACTCTAGTTTACATAAAAAGCTGACTGGTGCATTATATAAGTTTCATCCTTCAAAAAGTTATGTGAATAGTTAATAATAAATAATTTATGAAGGTTATTGAAGTTTTATTTTCAACAACTTACGTTTTAAATTGATTTACTTTTATAGAATGGCCATTTAAAAATTATTTATACAGTCGAACTTCGATAAAACGAAATCGAGAATCCTGGGAAAAAATTAGTTAAATCGAGGTATTCGTTATATCGAAATAACAAGAATTTCTAAGCTAATTTTTATTAACGATTTTTTTTTCACGTTGTATGATGAATAAAATACAGTTAATTTTCTTAATAAACACGTTTTAACTAGTAAATTAATTTTTTATAGATCAAGTTTTACGTAATTATGGTTAATAATAGTACAAAAAGTTTGTATTGATTTCAAGTAGGAACTTACCGCGTACATAGATCTTTGCTATATTAAAAGCATCTGAAACTCATTTGTAGCTTAACACTGTATTTTTATTTTTAGTAGCCTACATATTTATTCAAAACACTAACGTAAAAGATAAATAAACTAACTTTATCTCAATCGTTTATAAAAGCACTACTTCTAAATGCATTCTTTAGTTTCTGATATTGACAGGTATTAGTTAGAATATTTAATTACAGTATTTTAAATTTTAATTTACGCCTTGAAAAAGTGAGTAATTTTCCGTTGTTTCTTGTGTTTGAATAAAGCAATTTGTTCAAAAAAGTTTCACATTTATTTAAATGTTCAAAAATACTGTCTGGTACTTCATCCTTGAGCTGTAGCCCAAGCCTAATTATTGTAAATGACTAAAATCTCGTCGTTGGTAGGTTTTCTCTCCTGCTGCTGGTCTTCGGAGTTTCCATCATCTTCTTATTTTTCTTCATCATCCCGGTTAGCAACCTTACTTACATCATGAAGTATGTCGTCATCGTTAAAAAAATCACTAACAGTAATCTGTTCATCACCCGTGATGAAATTCTCTAGAGTAACTTCGTTACTGACGTTTCCAGTTGACGGAAAACAGAAGAGTATATCTTAAAACTCGCAGAGATATCATAATACAGCGTGTCACTTTGTACTTATTGCACAACACTATTTCGTTATATCAAGACACTTATTCGTTAAATTTACATATATTTTAATTATAATGTCACAATGCAGCAAAAAAATTCGTATAATCAAGGTTTTCGTTATATCGAAGTTCGCTATATCGAAGTTCGATTGTATAAACTTGACAGGAATTGTTACTATACTAAAAATTAATATGAAATACCTAGCCTGTTTAGATTGTTGGTCTATTAAGTAGGAATTTAGCTACTAACTTATCAACAATTATTTTACAACATCAGAAAAAACTTGAAAACGTGACATTCTGCTAGTAAGCCTACTCCTTGCGTCTCTATCGTTGGTGTGTATCGATACAATTCCCCTACAGTCAATTCAATTGTTAATCGTGCCTGACGTTGCTCCCGCTATCACAAAGAAGAAGTTACAGGGGACTCTTTTCCAACCTTCAGTTGTTATATGCACATAATCAATTTTTTTACCAAGTTTTTAAGTTATAGTTTTCAATTATTGTTTTAAAAAACGTGTACAAAATTTTTCACTTGATAGAGTGGATTGTGTTTTAAACAAAGTAAAGGAGAAACAATTTAGAATTAATAAATGAACATTTTTTAAACGCAAAAACTTTACATTTTATTCAAAAACCCCTAAAGCTAATGACGGTAAAATCTAAAGCGGATGTGGAGGAGTCTGTTTTACGTTTTTATAAATAGCGGGAGTGTTTTAACTAGTAAAATTCTACACAATATGCTTTTAATTTAAGACTATTTATTGTTAGTATCATTGTTAGTTCTTTGTGCAAGTCTTCCAGATTACCCCAAAAACACTACACCTATCCAAACACCTGAAAAACCAGTAGAATAGTTTTACACCATAACATTTTTGAACTATAGCAAATAAAAATATTACGAGTAATATTCATTTTGGCTTTGTAAAATAGTTGTGATTTTTATAGATATGATTCATCAACTTTTAATAACAGATACTTAAAAGAAAATTATGTTTAGCAACATTAAAATATTTGTTTTCATTAACTTTGCTATATAAATCAATTAGGTAACAAAATTTATTATTCCATCAGAACAAAATCAGCTAAAAATATCTATGAAGGTCTCCAAATTGAATTTTTGTAACCAATTATTGACGTGTAGAAAGACATTATTTTCTATACGAGGAATCTCATTTTTTCACCGAATTACACTGTTTTGAAAAAGACATAATTGAATTTAATTATAAAAATAAATTATTATTTTAGAGAGACCCAGTATTAACCTAATACAGTGAACAAATTGAATACGACAAAACTTTTAATCTTAGGAAATCCCTGTATTGTATTTTTTCTAAATTATGTTATGGATGGTTTTCGTATAAGTAATTCAACTGCATATTCTTTGATTTAGTGGTAATTTTGTAGATGGAAATAACCCTAAATCATGAAAGATAGGATACTAGTTTCAGTCATACATTTTTAAAATAAATAATATTTAGTATAATAATAATTTTTTAATAAAAGATTAACATTTTTTCAAGGAGATATCATGAATACCATATCCCGGAAGCAATTAAATTGGTTTGACCATTTGCAGAGAATGGAGGGTGGTAGGAGACCAAAGAGGGTATGGGAGTGAATTGTTAGCCATTAGAAGAAAAAGGAGTAGCCCGGAGGAGACGTGGTTGGATGTGAGGAGGCAATGTCTTTGCAGCGACATTCCGATGGTGACTGGCGAGATAAAGAGTGGTGGTGCGCTTAGAAAGTGAGATACGGCTGGGGCGGTAAATCCTTGCATGAATATAATTATATTAAAATTTAATTTTTGATTTAAATAAATTTATTTTTAAATTTAAATAAAGATACTTTTTTCTAAACTAGTATAATTATGTTGTGATTACATAAATAGTTTGATTATTATTTAGAGATGATAGTGGCAAAAATACATACATGTAGCCTATTTTACTTTATGAAATCGACAACAGCTGTGTAGCTTTGCACAACCAGAAAATATATTTGTAGCTCGTTAAATATTGTTTCATCACTTTTGAGGAGAACCCCGCTCATTTAAATGCCATGACCTTTATAAAATTGGTGTTTAAAAATTACAGATTAAATTTTGACAGTTTTTTCCTCTTAGTAAATACATTTAAAAAAATACATTTAGGATAAAAATTAATTTTTAAAGAAAATTATAAAATGAACAAGCTTCATGTAATTATGAACTAATTTTTTAGACATGCTGCAATAAAACTAGATGTAAGATATAATATAATTAGAATTAGATATTAAATATAACATTACACAACTTAAAGTCGGTTATATCCACGCATAATTCACTAATCCATACGACATAATGGTCTAATGAATTATCAAAGTTAACTTTGCAGTGCAGAAGTACAACTTATTGCACAGAACTTCTTTGATTCAATTAAGCAGTGGTTGTACTAGAAAATTATGACTTATATTTAGTAAATATAAATAGCATAATATTAAAAAAATAAAAGCTATTTTGCTCTGTCAGCAAGCGTATTAATTTAATTTATACTATGGATTTGGGATGTTATGTTTTAGTACCAATATTTTTAATCATAATTAAACAATGTACACAGAAGCAATGCAACGTTTTAGCACCGAAAAAGAAAAGGGGCTGAGAATTCGAAATAAATCAAAAGAATGAATCAAGAAGGAAATAAAATGAATAGAATGTCAAAATAGACGAAGAGAAAATGAAGAATTTAATTTTATCAGTTAATAAAGAATAGGCTACATAAAATCAATAGCCAGAGAAATAGAATTATCCGTGGTCAAAGAATAACATTTTGAAAGCTGTATTCTACCATTTCAAAACACTGATGTTTTGAACGTTTCAACTTTCCTAATATTTACCAATCGAGAAAATGAAAAAAAGTAGCTACGTTTTTCTTTTGATGGTGAGTATTTAGATATTTGTATGATCACAAAAAAGTGTATGACACCATTGTCAGAGTAGTCTCAAGTTTTTTTAATAAACGTGTAAAATGTGCTCAACTCAGTTTTTCAGTCATAAATAATGTACTTTAAAATTCAGTCTGGATCTAATATGTATAGGCTATTATTGTAATAATTGGAAGCTAAAGTGAAAATATTTATGAATATATTTTACGCTTTATCCTTCACGTTCATTTTTTAACGTGTTTATTTTATTTGCGAAACTGTGTCTACAACCAGTGAAACAGCTAATAAAATTATTTTTAAATAAATGTTAGTATACCCCTGTAATTGGTTGAACCATTCACTAAAGGTTTCACTAATAATTATGAAGCATGAAAAATAGATAAGGATCTATACAAGAAGCTATTAAGAAGAGATTTTATTGCGAATGACAATAAGTATGCAACAATAAACATTTTTTAAGTCTTACAAATTCACCTTCTTTCTTTTTGGATAGAATTAGTGTTCAAAAATATTTAGCTCCTTGTTGAGATAACAAAAACCGTTTTGAATTATTTACTGATTCATTAATACTAACATGATAGTTAGTAATAGCCAATATGAACCACTTCAATAACGTCAGTATCAAAGTATATATTTATAGAATTAGAAATTAGTTTATTAGTCTATGTAATGTTAAAATCACTAATCTTGCGTATCAAAAATTATAACTTCGATGATATTTTTTATGAAACCTTTAATTTTGGTTTACTTCTTACCCTGAGTTAAAAACTGAAATCTAATTATTCGATTATAAAACATATATGAAAATAAATTTCTGAAATACTCAATAGGCATAAATAATATATTTTTTTGGTTGTAGTATTTAATTTTAATTGCACGGAAAGGCGTTGAATTGAAAAGTGCAATTAATTGAAAACAACGTATTTTTCAGGGTATTATAAAAGTTAAAAGATGTAAAAGTTTAATTTGTTCAGAAATGTAGTGATTTAAACTCGTTCACACTCTTCCGAAATAGAATTCATAATTCTACGGGAGAATTAAACAAACGGAAGTGGAAATTTTATAGCTGGATCTGGCAATAAAGTAACCGGGTAGAACAGAAATCTAATAAATAACTCCCTAATGGTTTGACTGTGCATTTTTCATACTATGAAATCATTTTAGGGGTACCATCAGTAATATTTCCAAAGGAATTCTCAGGAGACGTGATGGCTGTTGGTTTGAAAAGTATGCTTGATAGATATATCTACACTCCCTTGGGAGCAAAAGGAAAACGGCCACGCTGTCAGCGGCAGTGAGATTACAGAGCGGCTAATATCGCTTTCGCACAGCATGGAACTAAGTGTCACAAACAGCGTCACAGTACAATAGAGGTAACCACGAACACGTCAACTTACTAAAGCGACAACATAGAAAATATTAACAAATTTATCCTTGAATAACATGTCAATATTACAACATTTAACTCGTTTTTTATATAATATAAAATACTTATTACTTTGTAAAATTAATATCCTTTATAATATAAAGGATAATGATGATATTATTATGATATAAAGAATATATGATTTATTTCAAAGGAAATTTAAAATAAAGTTAATAGTTTGATAAATATCATGTTATGTATATTTATGTGTTATTTTATGTAGCTCTATTTTGTTTTGTTTAATGCATTGCTAAACTCACACACTTTATTTAATGATTATGTTGTTTTTGTATAATGTCAGCTGTTTAAATATTTCTCTTATATTCTTAATGGAAATAATTTGGAGCCTTCTAAAAGGATAGATTAAGAACTTGTATTAATAGGTATGCAATAAACAATAGCGGATGAGTCTTGTTCTGGATTTTGTACTGTTAAATTGAATAAAGTTTTGTTGCCGTTCAGAGTTTGATGTCGTGGTATTTTGTTGTAACAAATCTTACTGCTGCAGCCTTAAGTTTTTGATTTTATAGTTTATTCGTTTAGTTTTTTAAGTATAAATAGTTATGAAGATTATACGGAGTGCCGTATAACCACATATTATATATTACGTACGAAATTCTATCATACATTGTGACCTCCTCACAGAGGCAGTACACACGACCATTAAGTATTATGCAATAGTTTTAATTCAAAATTAACTAATCACACGAATCCGGAAATGCGAGAATTTTAACATCCACACCTGTCAAGAAATTGACAAAGGAGATTAAGAAGATCCTGAACTAAGAATCTCACCAAAAACACATTAAACACCAACGAGGGTTTTCCACTGAGTGTTTTTCTAGACGAAAACTGGATAATAACACGTTCTTTATCATAAATACTACTACACAACATGCAACAGTCACTTGAGACTGTGGGAAAGTTAGGCGATTCCAATTTAACATTAGATGTATAAAGTAATACGCTCTCCGCTACTATCTCTCCTACAAACATACGTAGTATTTAATTAATAACGTATAAGTTTTAGTTTTAATTGTAATTTAAACTAAAGTTAAAATGAAAAGTGACTATTATTTAAATAATAATGTTCAGCCCCAATATTCGATTAAACGACGCAGTATTTAAAATTAAAAAGAAATAAAATACTTGAAAATAAATGTAAATAGTTATATTTGTAGAAAAAAAAATTATAGAATTTATAGGTCTATGGCGATGAAATGGACAAATATAGATTTTGCAAGAATAAAAAAAATGTTTAATTTAATTTCATCTTTTCATAACATTTAATGGTTTTACAACCAACCATTTAATAGAGTACGTAACAGCGCTTTGGCCATATTAAAAATGGTATTTTCCGACTGTTGGACAGAGTATAGTTAAATATTGCTGTATCATTTTAAAAATGTAGTTCGAAATAAAGACAAATAAAATTTCGCAAAGGTATTGAATTGATAAAGTTACTTCCTAAATTAGCGAAATTTAGAAGTAACTTCATCTGAAGTTACTCATTTCATCTAAAGCATTCCTAACTTAGCAATGAACTGTTAGAACATACTTATTTTTACTATATTAACCTTAAAATAGATCTTTAATATTTTGCGATCAAGCGTAAAAAAATTCTGCAATAGAGACATTAATATGATGCAGGAAAATAATTATAATTTATTATGGAGTTTAATTCATGAGACACGATAAACTCTTATGAACTCGTTTTTGTCAGATAATGTTTTTGTGAATGTTACAGTGACTTTAACAAAATAACTTTATTATTCATGTATTACAGATCCATTGGTTCAAAAAATAGACCACTCTATCTGTATAAAGTAAACTACCTAGCAAACCTTTTCTGTGGCCCAGAAACAATTAATTTAAAAGCAGTAATTTCACCGACTTACCTTTAAAATCTCACTAAACTTTAACTTTTACACCTGTATTCAGTCTCATCAACTTCTTATGATATTAATAATTGACTTTTGAGGACTACTGCACGGTAGTTAAGAAAGTAAGTTTAAAAATCCATGAATCCAAAAATTATAAGTTTCCCTCTTGTATATTGTACACTGATGTGGCACAAGCGCAACCGACACTTTTTCATATTTATAATTCAATTTATTCAATATATAATTATATATTGAATATAATGAGTTTTATAATTAACTTCAAAAAATTTATATACGAGTATATTGTTGGTTAAGAGTGTTAACCTTCTAACTCCATTTTGAGCCAAAATTGATTTAGGTAGGTATTGTTAAAAAACGAAATTAAGTTAATCTATTAAAAAACCCTTCTACAATGAATAATAGGCCTAATTTATGTTTTGTGGTGAACAACGTTTCTTCCATTTTCATGGAAGTTTCATTCATTTTTTCAGCTATCCTGTAAAATTTCAAAAACAGTGTTAGCAAGTTAACACTCTTAACTGACGATATACCATTGTTTAACAAGTGTAGCCTAGATAGATTACAAGTAGGTAAGTGTTTCTCAAATCAACATTCAAATTGGTGAATCGAGATCACAGAGTAATTAGGCTGATATTGTGTGTATTGCTTTCAATATGCTCTGGCTACAAAGGCTCTGTTCACTAATTAGTAATATTAATTATAAGGTTAGTTAGTAAATTACTTAACCTTTATTAAAAAACCGTTATTTAATTATACATTATTTTAGTAGTATTATGTTTATGCAAACTTTTTCACAAAAAAAATGTATTTCATAATTCAATTCTGAATATTATTTACAATTTCTCATTTATAAATTTAATTTACAAATGTCATTCTACAACTCAAAGAAAGCCTAACTTGGAAATTTTTTAACACGATTAAAATTAAAAGTATGATGAATGGTGAAGGCTTATAAGATTAAAGAATGCCTAGACTTTGAATCTATTTTTGTACCATGAAAATTAATTTGAATTTCCTAACTTAGGCTTCTAGGTTGTTAATTTGTTGGACAACAGAAGAAGCACAAGTGATAAGTAAAAGATGCTAATGAGCTCAAAATCTTAACAGTAAACTTCTTGTGCAAACATCTTGATAAATCTCAACTCAAACAGAAACCATTAAAGATTTCTTAGAAATAATTAGTCTTAACGCAATTTGAAGAAAGTCTGTAAATTTTAAGCTGAGTTAAAGTAAGGCAAGTGACCGCAAAGTACTTTATTATTTAACCAAATAAACAACCTTATCTTTCGTAATTATACTAAGAGTAGATATTTTCTATTATATTACTTAATTCAACTTAAAGCTAGTTTGGACTTCACCGATTTTACTTGATAGAACGAAAAACAAAATAATTTTTTCCGTTACTCTCAACTGGGATTACAAGCATTATTTACCGGTGTGTTTGCTTATCAGCTTTCTTAAGAATCAGTTACGCTTGCATAATATAGTCGACACCTCCACTTCTTTGAGAGAGTTTAGTTTATAGTAAAATTGATAAAGGTTTAAAAATAACTAGAACTACACTTTAAATTAATTTTAGTAAATCCAAATTTGACTACCCTCATGGGAAGAAACATCTTTCTCCGTACATTTGGAACCAAAACCACTGAACTAAAACCAGAATCCGTACTCTATGTTTCACTGTTTACGCAATATCCTTGCATACAACAAATAAACTGGAATGAAGTTATTATGCAATCAAACGCATGATGAAACAAAACTTCTACACATAACTAACAAGACGTTTTGCAAGTAAAAAGTATAGCCAACCTGATAAAATATTACATTTTTAAAACTAACTCGCCGTAATTACAAAGCGCAAACATGTTCAGATTAATGTATATTCAAGAAAGAGTGCTATGAAACATCATTGTTAAAAAAACAAACTTCCTGGAAAAACTTAGAATTACCCAAAGGGTTTTTTAATTAAATTTACAAACCACGAACAACAAAAATGTTTTAAATTGTACCAAACCCTCATTTTACGTACACGACATGATCTATACAGCCAGAAATACACTTCACACATAGTTCATCTGACTCTGAAGAAAACACTGCTTCTTCAGATCAGGTGATCTGACCGTAACCCATTCACACACATCAACACCAAATTTTCACATAATGACTCCACAAGTACAGATTAAGAACCATATTCTTAAGTCACAAACGGATTAGAATTTACTAACACACACAAAAATTGAAACATTTATACGACCCACAATTAAAATAACATTTTCAATTTTTTTTCTGCTTGTTTAGTCACAATGAGCCACTTTAGTCAGCTTGGAAGCCTTCAGTTTACGAGGGTATTTTTTGAGGTTGTCCGAACGCTTTTTGCGAACTTCTTCTGAACAAACCCTGACTGCTTTCTTAGGTGCATGCGTCGTAAGTCGGATGTCGTGGAATTTGATTATTTGTTTCTATTTCGGTGATTCTTCAAATAAGTCTTGTTCTGTTAAGTTCAGTTCTTTCATGTCATTCAGTACTTTTTTATACCATGCGTATTGGGTCTGGGATTTGGATTTCAACATATGTTTGGCTAATTTACAGAGAAGTCTTTCAGGTGCCATTCTGAGGATGTGACCAAAGTAGGACGCCCGTTTCTTTCTCATTGTTACTGTGATGGGTTCCAAATCTTAATAAACTTGGTCGTTCGGTGTATTCAATTTTATATTATATATAAGCAAACAATAATTATACTAAAATATTCCAAGTAACACATCTTCGTCACATATGAAAAATCTCACCTCACAAAACTTATTTTTACACTAACACGAGCTCCATTAAATTTCAACCAGGCAGTTTATGCAATGACTCCGTGGCTCAAAATATTTCTGAAAAATTTTTATAAGTAAGTTACATGAAATTTAGATTATCGGGGATATGTTTTAATATTGGCCGCTTAATTTATTAATCAATTAATTAAATTGGTCAAATTAATTTAACTTGTTAAAAATATATTTGATAAACTGAAAAGTAAAATATGAACTAGTAATTATTTAGTAAGAATATTGTTCAATGTAGGCTTATTATAAATTATTTTATTTTTGAAATCAATATACTAAGTTACTAGTCATACTAAAATGCTTCACCAAACCTGTTATATAACTCAGAGAAATCATATTTTTTTTAAAGAAATTTCTATTAAAAAACTATCATAGTCAAAGCTTGAAACCTGATTGAACTCGAAAACTGCACCAACTAAGCTAAGTCAGATGTGAAAAATACCAAATAGAAATATTGTTTATGATAGTATTGAAACTAATTTCTGTAGTACAGAAAGACGTACAAGAATTGGCACTGTTTTGTGCAAAATTTATGTGTGAGAAGTAGAATATAATGAGCCGTATAATGGCTCTGTGATGTTATGCTTCTGTTTTACATAATTACCATAAAAGGCGCTCTGTTAGTACGCTGTTTTAATGAGGCAAAAACAACCCACAATATGTGTTTTATTCATAGACTCAATCCTTATTTCTGTAGTTGCATAAACGTACTTTATTTACTTTTCATTTTGTTTTATATGATAACTGTTAAATTAATTAAAATTACTTATTTAGCTTATAATGGCATTATAAATGAGAAATAGTCTCTTTGAATGGGTTATTATTTTGTGTCAGTAACAAGAGTCTAGTATGACTATTATTTTATACAAACAATACATCTCTGCGTTAAAATGAGAAAAGAATAGGTACCACATATCTTATTTCATAAAGGTATTTATTACATTAAAAATAAATTCTTTTCTTTTGCGTTCTTTAATATTGTTTTTTTTGCAATAAAAACCAAATTTTCAGTGATACGAAAATATTTTCTACTTAGTAGTACTTTCCAAGTAACAATTTTATACTAGATATATCTGATTTTTGTATGACACATTTGTTTTTAAGAGTCCTACGTTTTCTCCGCTTCCCGCACCCTACAGTATGTCAGTTTCTGTCTTCCGATTAACCTTTCCTGGAATTTCTAGCTACCAAAGAAAGTAGCTTCTCAATTTCCCGTAGCATGAACTCCTTTTGTCCGTGTTTTTCTAGGTGACCTTCTTCCATTTTTTAAGTAGAAAAAAAGCTCTTTGCGGCCTTGTGTTCGCTGCCATTCTTTGGACATGCTCATAAATCATATCAACTCCTCGTCTCTATTCTATCTATAATCTGAGATCCTTAGGGCCTGAGGGAGAACCAGAGATCTACTTATCATTCGGTTCAGTTCCCTTACGTTTTCGTTTTTCACAAGCTCAACTCTTAAAGACCCTGCATTACCATCTTAATCGGTCCATCTCTAAGGCCACCAATAAGTCCATATGGTCGTTATAAACTAAAAACTGATGTAACCACTTACTTTTTTGTCAATATCTGTATTTTATTATTCCCAAGCTTAGTCGGCCGACCCGTTGGTGTAGTGGTTAGCGCAACTGGCTCCTATACCGGAATCCCGGGTTCGATTCCCGGTCAGGTCTGGCAATTTTTCATAACTCATCTTCATCTATCACCCTTTTTACCGTCTGCATTAGCAGTACTTGCAAAACAGACGGACATAAAACAAACAAAAAATAAAATAAAATTAGTATTTAGTCTTGAAGAGTAGCTATACCCGGATTCTTGTGGCTGCAGACATCCCACTCACTCATTTCCTCAGGAGAATAATTGACCCAAAGTTTGTTCTGGCCACAATAACTAATTTAATTATAAGTTTACTTACTGAATTTGGGTTATTGTTCATATTCTTCGAAGTATTAGGATTTTTACTACTATGACATCCTGAAACAATGAACTATTTTCTCATGTAACAAGATGTGAAGATGTGAAGCCGGCTGCATTGGCGTAGTTGGTAACGTGGTCGCCTTTTAACATGCGGTCTTGGGTTCGAATCCCACTCAGGCACGGCATATTTTCATACGTTACAGAAAATTATTTCATCCTTTACAGTTGCAACCCAACGTCGTCGCTAATGATCACTGTAGTTGATGCGACGTTAAATAAAACAAAGAAGAAAAAATGTGAAGTGAATTATAATTTTATGTAGTATGAACTACATTGGTTTGTGCGCAGCTGACAAACCCAATATGTACTTGATTTTTTCTTTATAACTTTTTTTGTTTAGCTTTCATTTGTTATCCGGGAACTGTACTTACTTAATTGACAACCACCCAATTCGATCGCTGCTTTTCGCTGTATTTTTTGACGTGATTTGGCATGAATTTTTAACAGGGACCTCCAGTGGAGTTTGATCAAGAATGGCTGTCACCTGGTCACCAAACAAATTCGCTTGCCCAACTAGTGTTACTAGACAAATGAAGAGCTTAGTGGATGAAGGTACCATGTAACAAAATATAGTTCAATGGAAATTGCTTTGTAAGTACTAAGGCTTATCCCTTCACGAAAATGTTGTCTTATGCAATATTAAAAGTTCTTAAAACTTTACTTTTCATTGTCACTATTTTGTTAGATTTATCAAGCATCGACTACCATTGTCATATATAACACCTTACGACACTTATTCTTACGCATACAACACTTTCATCAACTAAAAATCTTTATTGTACACTCCATCATCTATAAATTGCTGAACGGTAATTTAATAATACAAAATACTTGTAAAAATCTTTAAAAGAGACATTTTTAATGGAAGAAATAATGCATATTAATGATGACGATAGGTGTACATTACTAGATTTAACTATTATCATTCTAAAAAAGTTGTCTATTAGATTGTAGTGCATTCTGGTCGAAGAAGGTGTCAAACGATCTTAACATCTTAATCCTCTACAAACCTTAAAATTAAGCATTATGTAGTTCATTCAACTCCTAGTATTTCCGTCACCTGTAGATATACAGCGTTTTATGTCATCTACGTAACTAATTATGCACTTAACACCTTCGCAATCACAAAAAATACATTTTTTTTAAATATTACAAAGCACTTTCATCCACTCAGCTCAAATAATAGCGACTTTCTACCAGCTGACCGACTGGGCTGGCCCGAAAACCTCTATATAAAATAAAATTCTTGACCCAGTTACAATTTAACGTAAAACATCTTACATTAGTTACTGAATATACCATTTATTATATCGTTTTTGAATAAGAGCATTAGTTTAATTTCTGCTATAAGTATGTTTGTTATCTAAACTAAGTGGTAGTTTCAATACTTAACGTTACGTTAATCGAGTAAGTACCCTCAATGTTTATATGTTCAGCCAACCAATCGTCTTCAGAGTAAATAACTATTTTATAAGCGTTCGATAAAATGTAAATACAATGTAAACAGTGTATCCTGAACTAGAAAATGTAAACATGATTAAATTTTGCCGTATTCATAATTACTTGTATCATATTCTTGTTATTTGTGAAACTCATCATTTCCTCAAATAACAAATATCAAACAACCGTATTACTAACGAATATGGTATGTACCTAATTTTATTCTAAAGAAATTCATAAGTATGCACAAACAAATTGCATAAACTTTATACGTATATTTCTTACCATGATGTTACCCTCATGGGTGTTGTATATATTAGTCTTCAACTATCATATTACACGGTTTCATGCATTACTATTATGAAACTGCACGTATGGGAAATGAAATGCAACAAGTTTGTAAGTGACTTTGTTATTTCTATATAAATATTGTACACTAGTATCATTTACGTCATGTAATTTCCTTAATTACTATGATATAATTTAAATGTCACGCATGCTCGCAGACTTTAAACAAATTTATGTATACATTAACTACAAAATATTACCTAACATAAATTTGTTGCTTTGTAACAACTTTATCGCCATTTTTTTTTATTAAAATACGGTTTTTTCAAATAAATATAACCAGGCGTGGTATGAAATAAATATTATTACATAAAACTTTGATGGTAGAGGAATATCCTAAAGAACTTTTTTTTTATTTTTACTGATTATTCATAGTATTACATACGTGTAATTTTCGTTTTCCTTAGGTTTTATTACACGTCTCTACACGAGAAAAGTAAATACTCTTGGTTTAACATCACTTTGTTGAAGATATGTAGCAAACAGTATTAGAACTGTAAATTTTCTCAGTTTGGCGAGGGGAAATTACTTTATACAGAAAAGTTATTTATTTTATACGAAAATATAAAAATACGAAAGATGAAAAACACAAATACCATAAGACTTTTGTATGTGTAAATAATTTATTTAATATTCTGACTTCTAAATATTTATTTTATATTTCGAGTCCTTTATAAAATAACGACTCCAATAAAATTAAGATGTCATATATATTATGATATCTCAAAAGTAAAGTTATTTAATTCCTGATTCCGTTGGCTGTTGAAATTTTTATTATTTATAAAAGTGTAATTTATAATTTTAATTGCTCATAAAATAATACACCCATTTTTATAGTGAGCCACAATATACGAGTAGTATTGAAAAATATGACAAAAATTATTTTATTTTAAGAAACTGAGCGAAGTATGTAATCGCAAGCAGCACTCATTTATTTTACCGCGAGAGTGATAAAAAGAGATGGAACTACAACAGTAGTGTCCGTCAGCACTTACTGATACTACATCAAGATAAATCCGGTTAGAACAAATTAGATGTGTAGATCGGACTATTGCAAACACTTAGATACTATTTATAGAAATGTGTAATTATGTTACACAGCGCAGCAGTAGTTACAATATCATTGGACTATAAATGTAAACACATTTTAGTTGCTAATTCTGCTAATTAAATTCATCATTTGGTTTAGTTATCATAACAGTACCTTATTATTCGTTTAAGAAAATATAATTTTCTGTATTTTTATGTATAACAGCTATTGTATAAATCGTATGAATGCGAGCTTGCATGTCAGCCGTCGCTGCCGTACAGTAGCAACGTCCGATATGATTACTCCGAGGGGGATTATGTGGTAACAATGTTTCTCGCTGATTATTTTTCTCCTGAACATCATTATAAATGATTGCTCATCGATTTAGTTGATATAGTTTTTCTAATTGTAACTGATATTTGACGCAATTTACGCGTGATTTTAATTAGTGATTTTAATTTAATTAGTTTATCGTTGTGTGTAGGCCTACACATTAGTTTTTTTCCATTTTTTTATTTTTCATACTGATTATGTTATCAAACTGTAATTTTACTATTAGTAAAATATATTTAAATTTTTTCCTTATAAGTGGTTAAACTAAACTTTCTCGTTAAATTCCAGAATTTGTAGGTATCATCTTTATTACTTATTCATTTTTGCTAAACATAATTAAAATTTACGAGCTCAATGATAAACAAAAGTTGCGGTAAAACTGTTGAGGGTAAAGTATTAACGAAAAGGAAAGTGAATCGTCGTTACAAAAGCAGATACATCCAAAAATATAAAATTTTCAGAAGACCTGAAAAACGTTTCTCTCGAAAACATGAAATGACACAGCATTGTAACTTACTTGAGAAATAGCATTAGAGTAGAGGATTTTACATACTGACTTTTAATTTTCTAATGACCGTAGCTTAAGAGAAATTTCACATAATATACGTGAATGTATCTGGTTTTGAAACGGAATTTGGATGTATCTGGTTTTGAAATAAACTTAACAGCCAAAATAAAATATATAAAACGCATGATTATTTTAATTTGTAACATAATTAATCACAAATTTTGGTGTTTTAAGAATAAAATTTACAAAAATTGGGTAAGATAATATTAAAAAATTATGAATAAAACTCTTTCATAATGTTTTTTCCTTCATTTATTATTACTAAATTTTTCAGGATAACACGCCATTTTGTATTATTATTAAAACAAATTACTAACTTTAATATTTGTCTAAAAAAAACGACGACACTAATTATACAAACAAAAACCGTCCACTAAAATACAGCTTATAACAACCTGCCTATGTTACAAAACAACCTCAAACTAATGTTCGAGCCGCGTGACACAAACATAGCCTGTGTTTTTATAGGTCAATTCTAGAGAATGGATGTACCAGGTTTTGAAACTAACCAGCAACTTAATGCACGTTTTTATTAAGGATGTAGATGGTTTTAAAATATATGCATTTTACAGTGCATGTAAAAGATTCTAACCTGTTAAAAAATGCAAAAATATAAAATTTGAAAGTTTTGGATGTATCTGGTTTTGTAACTAGACGATTCAAGTACTGGACTTCTTGAATAGCCAACATAATTTAATTATTAAAAAAGAGGAAATTATAATCGACTTAAGTTGTAACTCATCCCGGGTAGACGACTAATCTAATAAATCGGATACATTGACAAATCTGACAACCCCGCAATCGCGAAAAGGTTGCATTCTCGTGATTTCAATTATAGCTATTAATCATCACTTAACAAATAAATCGTCTTTTAAAATAAAAACGACACTTCACTGACATTAGTGTAATTACTATAAAAGGAATAGGCCAACATAAATACACTTTCTGATAACTTTAATATAAGCAATAGAATATCTAGTTCTTTGACGTATATTTAAATATTCTAAAAAGGAAAAAAGTGACTATTTCATTCATTTATAAATATCATTGTGATACGTTTACTTTAAGAATGTCCTTATAAATAATGATGTGAGTAAAGACTTGGTGAGGAAAAAGGAAAGTTGTGCGAACAGAAGCTTTTCCTCGAGATTGAGTAAGATTAATTGTGTTCAGACTACTTGTTAAGGCCAATCGCACCCCCGTTAAGTAATTCATATTTCCCCGCTAATTATTATCGTCGTTAAATACACTGATTTTGTATTAATAACCTTTTTCCCGCCTCTGTCTGTATACTTGTCTTGATTTCCGATGGTGATCTCAGTTCATGACGTAATTATTCTCCCACTACTCACATTCCTTTCTTCCCGGTCAACACACTCACTGGTTGGATTCTGCGGCATGTAGACTGTTCGTGCCTCCGCTGCGCCGGCCATCCTATGGCGTCGCTTCTGCAATTGTCGTTATGCTTCGTTCGTTTCTGATGTACCATACATCATTTCAAGTGTGATTTTACTTATGTGTGTAATTTATAATCATTTACAATTGTTCTTGTTTTCGTATCAAACATTAAAGTTACAGTGTGCATCGAACCCCGGACACGTGTCGCGTGGACGCCGTTTCTACACTTCAGGCCATTCAACAGGTAAGCGAATTAGTCTATTTTGTTGTACGCTTTCTAATTTTGTGTTTGAGTTGACCAGTGATGTCCTGCTGTTCCTGCAGTTACTTATCGTTTTTCCTTTGTCTCCCTCAGTGTATTTTCCATCGTTGTATCTTGCTTATTCAGTCGTTCCGCCGTTGGTTTCTGGCGCCATTAAATGAAACTAGGTCCTCCGGAATAAGTCGTTTATGCTTCAGTTTACATTAATCTGCCATGTGTCGTGCATAGTGGGTTGATGTCCTACAGTTACAAGTCGGCTTACCGCTTAACTCGTTTTATCCAATTGATTTTGGGTTTATTTCAAAACTCCTGCCACCAGGCTTTAACATTTTGGTCCGTTCCGGGCAGGATATTTATCAGTGCATATTTGGAAATACAGTCTATTGTCTTAATTTTTCAATCGTCAACAATTTCAGTATTTTGTTTAATTCGTTGTTACATGGTGTTACATTACATTCATCGTGTCATTTATTGTGTTTCGTGTCTTACATGTGTTCAATATATTAATAAAAACATTAATAAAAATATTAATATTAAAAACAATTTCATTTATTCAGTTAAAAAATACGGGGTTAAGTTGCATAACAAATGCAACGCATTATCAGTGTTGTGACGCGTTCATTCAATACAAGTTGCAACCAACGCTATGCTGACGTCACAGTAGATCGGTTCAGTGCTATATCTTTCGACACGGCCAGAATTTGGCTAGAGTCGCCATTTTTTCCTTCGTTCTTGTTAACTGGTTCACGCAGCTTACAGCGCATGCGTGCCCTCTCTCTCATTCACTCTCTCTCGTGTTGTCCGTCGATACTGCTAGCGCTGAGAGAATCACTTCACTTGCGTCGTCTGCAACGTATACATCATAGTTGCAACTAACCTAGATTCAATAAACAGCTGTGTTTTGTTTACATTCTATTATTTGTTTTTCGCTCGTTGTTTTCGTTCATTATTTTCAACATGGACGATTTACAATCTTTAATCAAAAAACGCAACGTTGTTAATAATCATCTTTCTCGTTTTAATAATTTTCTTCAATCTGACGTTGAAGTTAACCAAGTCAAATTACGACTTGACAAATTCTTAGACCTCTGGTGTGATTTCGAACAAATACAAACGAATATCGAATTACTTCAACCCGAAGCAGATTTCGAATCAGAACGCACTGCTTTCGAAACTCATTATTTCCAGTTAATTGATCGCGCCCAGAAATTAATTGAATCTCTGGACAATACAATCGTTTTACAAAATCAAGTCAAGTCTTCTAATTCGCAATTAATACAATTACCTCGAATTCGCCTACCTTCATTCGACGGAGATGTTGCAAAATTCCAGAATTTCATCAGCTTGTTCAATGATTTAATTCACAATAATTCTGAGTTATCATTTGTTCAAAAACTTCATTATTTGAGGTGCTCATTAGTCGGTGAACCACTGCGTCTAATAGAACACCTGCCTCTCTCGCTTGAAAATTATACGTTAGCGTACAATTTAATTGTTGAGCGCTACTCCAACTCAAGGCGCATAGCAAATGTTCACTTAAATCAGATATTCAATTTCGTTAAATCTGACACTCCGTCCTATCAATCGTTAAAAGGTTTTCTTAATATCCACGAATCATCAATCGGAGCCTTACGTCTGTTAAATATAAATTTACTTGAATATTTACTTTTTGAGATAGCCTATTCTAATTTGGATCCTGTAACAAAGCAAGCGTTCGAGGATTCAAATCCTAATTCAACCGTGCCTACATACGAGGCCTTAATGTCATTCGTTACCGCTCGCATGCACTCTTTCGAATTATTAAATTCTTCACCGTCAACCGATAATGTCAGTTCTTCGCACTCCGGCGATTCAAATCTCGAACAACCGGACTCTTATCATCCGGTCACAGCTGATTCCAATTCTGTACAAATTAATCGTAATTCTGTTTCACCGTCTTCTGTTTCTCACAATATACCTTCGTTTTTCGTCAAATCAAATTCACTCAAATGTCTGTCGTGCGAATCTCACTTTCATTCAATTCACAACTGTAGTGAATTTCTTGCACAAAATGTAGATAATCGCTACAAAATTATTTCTCGTCTTAAACTTTGTTTTGCCTGCTTCGGGCGACACGATCGCCGCAATTGTAGCTCAAATAAACATTGTCGTATCTGCCAGTCAAAATCGCACAATACGTTGCTGCATATTGATCGCAGCCCTCAAAAATCTAATTCGTCCACCGCTTCTGTTGTTAATTCGCATAATTCGCCAACTGCTAGTCCGTATCATCCTGCCGTACATCCGGACACCGATTCACCGGCTACTGGATGCCTACTTGTTAATTCTTCGCCGCCGATTCAAGCTAATACTATCGCAACTCCGCCAATTAATTCTTGTACTACCTGCTGTGCTGATAAGCCGGTAGTTACTTCAAATTCGTCGTCCTCGTCCATTATTGTTAACCAACCTGCCGATTATTCACTTTCATGTCGACTTAACGGCCAAACTGCGCTGCTAGGTACTGCTATCGTTCATGCTGTCGATTCATCCGGCAAAATCGTTCCGCTTCGCGCTGTGATCGACAATGGATCTCAGTCCAGCATCTTAACATACAACGCCGCTCGTTCACTGCAACTCGACATCGTTCCTACTTCTAAACGCCTGCAAGGCATTTCAGCCGAAGTCACCTCAGTTAAAGGTATTACAAATTTTACAATTCTGTCGCCGCAGAATTCTAACTTTCGCCTTCCGCTTCAGGCTACTGTTATTAACAAAATATCAGACCGCCTACCTGCTTCTCGAATTCATAAGTCAGTCGGTGAACAGTTTTCACAACATCTGCTAGCTGATTTTCGCTTCCGCAGCCCCAATCCGGTAGATTTACTGCTTGGCGCTGATTGTTTTTCAGAAATTCTCGATTTTAGTAAAACGCCTTTAATTAAAGGTACTCCATCCGCTTTATCAACCGTATTTGGTTATGTAGTATTCGGAAAATTGCCCGAACTACAACCACTTAGTTCTGCTTCAAGTAACGATTCGCTCTTAACATCTGTTTTCGCTAACAACGCTCAAGTCTCGTCGCCTGCTACTGATGTTAATCTCACATCGCCTGCTGTTCAAAATCACTCGTCAAATAAAAATTCATCTTCGCTTCAAATTATCGTCGCTGATCAACAAACTATCGTTCCTGCTAAGTCATCAATCAACCTCGATGTCACCTCAAACCCTGTAATCAGTGAATCTATCGCTTCTATCGTCCAGCCGCCTAGCTGCCTACTCGCTTCGCCTGTATTCAACAATAATTCGAATCACGCCGCTGTTTCAACTAATCGCCCTTCTGCTTCAACTAATCGTCTTCACCATACTTCTGTCTCTTTGCCTTCAAATCGTTTCACCGCTTCGTCCGAGATCATCGCTGTTGATCCTCGTCTCGCTTCGTCTACTGACTCCGCCAGTATCTCGACCGATCTTGCTGCTGGTACTACGCCAATTCGTCGCTTCAACTCTGCGCCTCGCTTCAAGTCAACGCCTCGATTCAAGTCTGTACTGAAGGCCTCCACCGAGTCGTCTTCAGTCAATTCTTCGCCAAACCGCTTCGCATCTCGCTGCATCATCGCTAATTCGCCAATAAAACCTACTACGTTCGCTTCAGTCGATTCTACGACTAATCAACTCACCTCGAATCATCGCTTCTCGTCGTCTCTCGCTCACACGCACGATCAACCGCTGCAAGTCGCTTCGCTAAAGGGCAACCGGCCCTCCTCAGTCGTTTCATGTTCTGCTAACTCGCTTCGCGCGCCTTATGCCCCTCTTGGCGGGCGGCGCCCCAAACATCGTATACAATATTCACAACCGGTGAATAATTGTAATTTCAACTCTCTTCGCTCGTTCAATGCTTGGTGTGATCTTCGCAACTCTCGTTCGTCGTCTCAACCTCAATCACGGATTCACTCACAACTGGTTAGTGAAGTTCGCCGTACCGCAATTCTCGATTCTCGCCAACATTGTTCGCCTGCTCGTCAATTCGTTTCGCAACCCGCTTATCAGTTAGCTCTGCCTTTGGGCAACTAACTTCTCCGCCGTTCTCACCTCGTTTCACGCTCACCTCATCTCCATTCGTTTTGTTCGTCGCTCGTTTTCGTTCTTCGCCTGTTCCCTTGCTGGAACTCTACCTTGCTCCGTTGTTCTTCGATTCTTCTTCTGCGTCGCTTCTGGTTGTCAACCCTTGTTGGCAATCACCTCAAGATCGTTCCGTTACTCGTTGGCTTCCGCGCAAGCCGTGGAAGATGTTCCGTACGTCGTTGGCCGGGCAAACCCGTGCGTTTGTCACGCCACATCAAGATGTTCCGTTCTTCGCTTCATTCGATTCTTCTTCGTCGTCTTCTTTGCTTCGTTCTCGTCGTTTTTGCTACGTTTACCGCTCCCTGGTTGTTTCAGGGCGGGCGGCTTCGTTCTTCGATCTTCTCTGCTAGTTTTGTTTCTGTAAATCGCTTTCATCGATTTAGGCGGGCGGTATGTTAAGGCCAATCGCACCCCCGTTAAGTAATTCATATTTCCCCGCTAATTATTATCGTCGTTAAATACACTGATTTTGTATTAATAACCTTTTTCCCGCCTCTGTCTGTATACTTGTCTTGATTTCCGATGGTGATCTCAGTTCATGACGTAATTATTCTCCCACTACTCACATTCCTTTCTTCCCGGTCAACACACTCACTGGTTGGATTCTGCGGCATGTAGACTGTTCGTGCCTCCGCTGCGCCGGCCATCCTATGGCGTCGCTTCTGCAATTGTCGTTATGCTTCGTTCGTTTCTGATGTACCATACATCATTTCAAGTGTGATTTTACTTATGTGTGTAATTTATAATCATTTACAATTGTTCTTGTTTTCGTATCAAACATTAAAGTTACAGTGTGCATCGAACCCCGGACACGTGTCGCGTGGACGCCGTTTCTACACTTCAGGCCATTCAACAGGTAAGCGAATTAGTCTATTTTGTTGTACGCTTTCTAATTTTGTGTTTGAGTTGACCAGTGATGTCCTGCTGTTCCTGCAGTTACTTATCGTTTTTCCTTTGTCTCCCTCAGTGTATTTTCCATCGTTGTATCTTGCTTATTCAGTCGTTCCGCCGTTGGTTTCTGGCGCCATTAAATGAAACTAGGTCCTCCGGAATAAGTCGTTTATGCTTCAGTTTACATTAATCTGCCATGTGTCGTGCATAGTGGGTTGATGTCCTACAGTTACAAGTCGGCTTACCGCTTAACTCGTTTTATCCAATTGATTTTGGGTTTATTTCAAAACTCCTGCCACCAGGCTTTAACACTACTGTTAAGTCTTTCCTGGCAATATTCCATAAACTTTGTTCAAGACAGATATGAACTGCTTTTAACTTATAAAATATTAATTCAAATATATTTTATTGTAGCCTTAATTCATTTGATAGATTCGCATTAAAATAAAATTCGTTAATTTCATTTATGTTTTATAAAATTGTAACAATTACCAAGTTTTTTGAAGTTACTTTTTTGAAGTTAAAATTACTGTTGTTTTAATTTATTTTGATAACTTTTGTTCTGCTGTTGTAGTTAAACCGATATTTTTATAATTATTTAAGACCAATACCATAAGAATAAATTTTTCGAATGGTTCCGACCAATATTTTCTAGAACTTTACATATCAGTGAGAAATTACTAAGTGATCGTTAGTAAATGTTCATACAAACATAAATTAACTGTATTTCTATTAAAAATATAACATTGATTATCAATTTATTTAAGCTTAATTATGAATAGTTCCAGTAAACCCCATTATTATGTTTAATGTTTGATGTGATGAACGCTTATTGTACTCAAACGCGCCGGAACGAATCTAGTCATAAAATTAAATATGTAATTTTTTATATGTAATTTTCTTCTGCTGCTCTAATCACGTATTTTAATTCCACCGCTTATTATGTTTGAGGTTGTTCAAAAATTATAAAATTATCTTCACTTAATACGAAATTATTAAAGGGCAAGTTGATTAATCTAACTTGTTTAATTTGTTCCTATTTAATTATTGTGTCTATCAGAAATTCAGTCACAAAATAGTAAAAGAAAAGTGGAGTGCATAAGCTTTAGATACAATAAATTACACAGTATCCATACATTAAAACATCCCCTCCTTTGTAGAACGTAAACGGGTTACTCGGTAAACATACAAATATCAAATGAAAATTATTTACAAACAAGAATGACGGTTTTCCGTAAAAATCTGGGCCTACAATTATCCTACCCTTAATTTGCGATCACGTTTCAGTTAGCGGGTGATGTTGTTACTGATGCGGTTTTCGGATACTGAGATCGCCACTTAACACAACAAAAATTCTGGAATACCAACTTTATCACAATTCACGACTGCTACTGTATTTACGTTAGTAATTCTTTCTAGCTACTTGAGAAAATTAAATATAATTAAAAATCTTTTGTAATTTGGAACTTTTTTATAAAGTAACAATCTAAAGTGGCAACTGCGTTTAGCTGAATTTTTAGGGATCATCAGCAGGCACTTTTAGAAATATTTTCTCATGGGTGAGTATCAGATGTTCAACTTTCCAAGTAAAGTTTACTATAGTCTATGTTCACCGAGTCTGGAGACACGCAGTAAACAAATGGATCACGTGGTAGCTGTTGATTGAACGCATAACAAAGGTCATTATACATTCTTCTAACACAAGTATTCATTGCATTATCCTTTGCGTAATATAGTGTGCGAGTTATTTTTAAAGTCATAAATCATGAAATTTTGTTAAATTTTTAGAAGGACAGGAAGGAATCATTTTTACGTAAGCGCGGTTCATTATCCAATAGCCGGCGTCAATTAGGCATCTGGCAGTACTAATATCACGTGAACAATGTATGTATTTGTTGATTCCTTTTTCCATTTGCCGCTGTATTTCTAAAATGGATTAGGTAAAACTTTAAACTGAGACC
The DNA here is from genome assembly GCA_035578175.1 of Catonia carolina. NCBI lineage: Eukaryota > Metazoa > Arthropoda > Insecta > Hemiptera > Achilidae > Catonia > Catonia carolina. Next base: position 100,599,705 of record JAQMRL010000001.1, on the reverse strand, counting down.
CTCAGTAGAGTTTTTTCATATTATGCATTTTTTAACTGGTCATCATACAAATTCATTCACCGAATCGGTGTTACTTAACAAAGTTAATAGTAAAAATCTGCTGATTGACTAAGCTAGAACGAAGGCCACTTTGTTACTTTAAAATTTAATAACAACTTTCTTTCATCTACCTGACTGGAATGGTCTTGAGATTCTATAAGAATAAACTGAGTTTAGGTAGAAAACAAAATTCAGGTATTGATATCCATTTAGTTATTTAATTAATTTATTAATATATTACTTATACCCTGTACATATTTACATAAGTTGTCTACCTTCTGAGTTCATAATTTTAGAATGAATATTAATATGTACCAGGATTCAGTAATGAAAATTCATATGTCAAATTTCAACAGCTCTTGGTCAATTTTAGGGAGATAGAGATCAGTTAGTAATATTGCCGGTACTGTATTAATTCTGTAATATTTAGAACGTCTTGACAATGTCTGCCACAGTAAACACTATTGTGAGTGACGTGGGTTTGCAATCATAGCATTGATCTACATTAACAATCAACTACAGATAACGTTTCGCTAACCCTTGTCTGTCAGAATATTGCTTTGTCCTATATATTAATAGCAGCTCGAACAAGTAATTTTTTATGAAGAAATGACTGAAATACGACGGCTTTACTTGTTAATAAAGGTTCCAGAGTACACTACTAGTCAAAAGAAAGATGGAATATGAAACCATCATAGCTATTCTATAATTATCTTGAGATATATAATTTTTTATTTGAAAGGAGAACATTAATACGAACATAAATGAAATTTTCAATTTAATTCAAAACAATCTCTCAAAGCTAAAATTAGTTGATATGAGAGATATCTTATTTTCTTTTCCTTATCACAATTTAATGGTTAGGTCTATATAAAAAAATAAATATTAACATCTAATAATTGCAAAGTTTATAACCTATTAAAACACAATATATGAATATAATAATAATTTGATGGCTCCTTCAATCGAGAAGTTACTAGTGGCAGTAAACATGTTTACATATTCTCTCGAGAAAGAAAAGAAAAAAAAAGTTTATCTTATTCAGGTTTACACACACGAGCAAACTTCTGTCCATCCAGTTATCCCATTTAACAAAGCTAATTAAAATATTCGTGCTATTAATGTTACGTAACATTATATTTTTTTACTATTTTTAAGTTGTTAAAAAGTTATCCTTAATTTTGTGTTAAGTTTTGAATATTATGCAATAATATTCCTTTTCTGTTAATTTGTTCGCCTCGTCAGCTCTCCATATAACCATTTCACTCCCCCACATATAAATATCTACTCTAAACAGGGAAGCGAGTGACTTACTATAATAGTATTTGAAACAAGTTTAGTACAACGATGACAAGAGACAAAACTGTAGTGTGCCTTCATCTTACGTGATGGGATTATGTCAACTCTAGGGATCTTTACACAGAAGAACCTAACCTATTAACCTAGGTGCCAAGTATTAACATTATCAAACTGAATTTAATATTACATTAATTTAAAAAAGGACGCACATGAAGAGAACAGAAAAAAAGTCTTATCATATAAAAATAGAACATATTTTATTCATGATCTTTCTGAAATCGTTAGCTTCTTTGTTTCATATACACGTACATCAATATCCAAATCTCTAAAAAACCTGTGTCAATAGCTTTCAAACATGTCCGTGGGATCACGCCACCCAGTATCTTTATAAGTACGTCAAATATATCTCCTGCTTTCACATTAGGAGTCACCAGCCATATTTTCGAAGTATCCAATTCAGTACGACCACATTCCACGCTGAAGAAAATCAATAGGTTTTCATAGTAGATTTCCTTTCTTAAATTACGTGTGGATAAACCCTAGTAATTACAATCAGACAAGACACTCCTCTTACTACTAATAACAAAACGTTCTGTGAACAGCTTCCTTGTTGCAGGTGACATATCTGTTATAATAGTAACACAGCATGCGAGTGAAAACATGAAACATTTCCTCATTGAAAGTTAGCTTTTTCTTAGTCCCCATTTTTTAGTTTAATTGAAGTCGCAGACCAGCTTGGTCATTAGCAACTGCAGTACGTTATAGACCTGGAACGGTGGATTTCATTTATGTTATAATTTCCAGACCTAAGCCGGGAATTAAACGCGTTATTGGCTAGAGAGTTACCACTACGCCATGAAGCCTTTAGTACCTTCATATTAACGAACTTTATTAGATGATGACAATCTGTAGATAATAGTAGTTTTAGATACGTATATATTTATTCTGCACGAAGAAAGAAAATAACGAATGGTATGCAAATATATATGCCATCTGGTATCTACCTTTTCTAACATACGCGAGTAAAACTCTACAAAATTTAATAAATAAATAGTTTTCTGGATAAATTAACCACATACACATGTTTCGTAAATATCGAGTTAATCACGGATCGAATTATATGATGCCACTGACAACTGTTCTATTAAAACCTATGAAACCTCAAACTAGATAACAAATGTATAACGTTGGTACTTTTAAAACACACTACAATTGCTAATGTAAATAAGTGAGCCACGTAGTTAACGATTAAAAACCGTTTTTGTACAAAAACAGGTTTTTCATTAAATGCGGTCAGTAAAACAGGCTGGGAGAAATGAAGACGTACAACAAGTAGATGCACAAAATCTCAGTGTTTTCTTTAAAAACTGTTATTTTACAGTGAGGTTCCTCACAATGCAATTGGACAGATCAAAAAAAAAGAACGTTTGAAAAACTGACAACGAATGTAACATTAATAATGTTAGGTTATACTCATAATTTTTAATTTAGTGAAGGGAAATTTAGGAAACCATTAACAAACTAACAAAAACTCATTTACCTAGGTACTTGAAAATCAGCCAGCGACAAATTTACGAAAGAAAAGAACATGTTAGACTACAATTTTTTCTGCTACACATCCTCTAAATTCCCCACCATTCATGTAAAATAAAATAATCGACAGTTAAATGTGTAGTTATATTAGCTCCGTTATGATATTAGAATTACTTAATGCATAAATGAAAAATAAATCACTCAAAACTTTTGTATTTATACTGTGATAATGGTACTTTTCTTTCACTAAAGAGAAAACTAAAGAGATGGAAGTTAAATGGCAAAGGCTATTTAGTTAGTTCTGACGTAAAAATGGTTACGTCTTAAAGACAGTAACTCGTTTTTGGACCTTTGCAGAATCAGCGCAATTAACCGGAAACTCTATTCCACGCTAAAAGTGCGAGGCTAGATTTTTACATAACAATGAGTAGTAGGAGAAATTAATCTGTAATATAAAGTAATGGGGGTAATTTAAGATTCTGTTCGAGCATAAATCAGGGCTCAAGAAGGCCCGTCATATGTTTGTATAGAAAGCTGTAATTAAAACAAATTACTCCTAACGTTGTAGAAGTCTTTTCAAGCTTCTTTTTTCCTCAGACGTGTACCTCAGAACCTGTTTAGAAATTCTATCTCCCGTAATTTAAAAGATTTTCCATATATATCTTGCTATAACAATTGGTTTGCAAGCTTCGCTTCCAAACAAAAGAGTGGAACTGTAGTTTATTTACAATATCTCGTAATTGTATGTTTGTGAGCTCTGTTCTTCATAGTAGTCGCAATTGTTCCACATATTCTCTGAAATGATGAAGATTTTGTCAAAATCAAGTTCTCTGTTAAAAACGCTTTGACAGCCCAAGTAACAGCATGTTCTAATTTAATCATCTTTTTAGTTATCGGGCCATGTGCAAACTACACAGATTATAGAAAATAAAAATTGATTCTTGGAGTTATTCCCCTTACACTAATTGAGATAATGTTAACCGTTGAGTTAATCTTACATTTGTTTGTAGACATTTGAAACTGTCTCGAATTAATTCTTTTAGTTTGGCAAACTTTGTCGTTTGTTTTTTGTTGGTGTAGTGGTCAGCGCAAACTTCTGGCTTTTCGAAAGGATGAAGAAGGCCACGAATTCAATTTCTCTATGTATACAAATATTTGTGTTAATATTTTATAAACAAATCCAAATATTTTAAAAATTGTGTTCAAAAAATCTTCAAATTATTGTTTATAAAAAATATGATTGGATTAAATTTTTAAAATTGGTGTAACATGAAAAATGTAAAACAGCGTACGAAAATAAAGTCCCTGCACGAAATGAAAGGTTGTTTTTAAGGATGGGATGTAAAGCCGTTTGGCATGCGAACTGGGAGAAGAATGTAAAAAATAAATTTTACTGAAAAAAAGAGAATGGTATTAGATGAACAAGATGAAAAGAAGATGAAGAAGAAAAGAAATATAAAGAGATAGTAATTTTAAGGATAATAAGAAAGCGGAAAGCAAATTGAATAGGACATTACTTAAAGAACAGACTGCTTACTGAGCGATACTCCACATGGTACAATACACGTTGAAGAGATGAGAAAAAGAGCGAGAAGCAAAAGAAGGAAACGTAATATGATTATCTCAAAATTGAAAGTTCATATGAAAAGATAAAAAAATGGCTGACAGTAGAGTAGAGCGAAGTCAAAAATTGTATTAAATCTGCTACAAGTATTTTACTCAAAAGCGGAACATCAAAAATGATGATGTAAACCGTCAAAAATTAACATGATACTGCAGTTACTAAAATGTTCATGCATTTTTACCCATTCGAATATTATTAAAATAAACAGTAAATTTTACGCGTATTTTCACCAGGAAATGGAAAATGAACGAATATTTTAATAATGGTACTTGAATGAGTACATTTATTGCCCAATAAAATAAAACAGAACTTCGTTTCTCTTTAAACGTGCACGATATTATTTTGAATGTATTAAAATGAGGATTACTAGTAATATGTTTTCAAAATTGTATCATGATTACTGCAACTACTTTTATTACCGTAATAACCCACGCTTTGTATTTTTATAACTGTAACATTTACAATGACGTTTCAATAAATTTTGAGACATATACGACTAATATTCTCGCGTCAAAAATTAAGGACTAGCAAATTTCAAGAAAATATGAAATTTGCTCAGCGTTTATTTAGAAACGAAATCACGTATTAAAATTACAATTATATATTCTGTTCCACGTTTCTATAATATTGCTATTGATTATTTTTATAACCTTAGTTGATTTATTTATTTTATAGTATAATATTAGTTCAACGTTAGTGGTAAAATGTACAAATGAGTTAATTATGAAATATATATTCCGTAATAAGATAATTTTTAACATATTCACTGGTTTTAAAAATGATAAGCTTTAATTAAGAAAATTGCTGAAGTAAATTCAGGTTTTATATTTTCTAAAGAAAATTTTATTCTAGCTTTTTCCTTGGCATGTTGGTAACATATTAGACTACAAGGCGGAATTTGGCTAGTTCGATTACCATTCGGGGTCTGAAAATATGCACCGTTACTTTCAATGATTAAAAGCCATGACTAATAGTCAAGTTGTTGATACAATTAAGGTTTTGGTAGTTTTATTTTTACATTTTTAGATTGATCTTCAGTAACGTTTTTAACGGAAATACATTTTGTTTGATTTATTTGCTACACAGTATGTACTGTTTATCTCTAACTTGATGGCCTCCCGCAGAAAGGAGCAGAATCGGCCCGCTACTAGCCTTCTTAATAGCACTTCATATGTACAGTCTTCAGACAAACTAAAAGTTCCCTAGCTGTGGGAGTGAGAGAATGCATAACGCTCTCACTCGCACAAGCCATACGCGCCATTCCAATAACATTGTTTGATTTTACTCATTGTTGTGAGCAAGCGTTTATGCATGCAGTAAACTAACAAGCAAGATAACGACTGTAGTATGTTTTCAGATCTGGATTATAACGGTAAAGACTTTTGGGCGCATGCGTAGTTATGCCACATATCTCCCTCTCACTCGCTCGGCTATGGGGCATTAATTCATCTGATATCTGTACCAACTCCACTGTACTAGTTAGTAGTAGTACATAATGAAATGTTATTGAGAAGGCCAGTAGCCGGCCGATTCTGCTCCTCTCTGCGGGAGCCCATCAAGTTATAGACATACAGTACTACCATGATTATTTTTCCCCGCACATTTGATTCGTGTAACATCAACAAAATTGTCTCTGATTTTAATGAAATTATCATATAAGTATTAGAAGAATTAAGATTAAACACATAAAAAAAGAGTTTCACATTCAGGCAATTGAGTTGACGTTTTTGAGGAGTGTTGAATAAAAACAGGCTGCCCAAAACAGACAGGTGGAGGGTCAAATTATTTACACTCAATCTGTTCGTTGAAGGGCTAAAATATATAGTTCTGTTTCTTTTCACAAAGTCATCCAATTAAATGACTGAATCATTTGAGAACAGAAGAGGCAGAGGTGTAAAAGACTCTAATCAGAGTTATCTTCTCTGAAAGTAATGAATTTCATTATACAGCCAGACCCTGTGGTGAATGAAGTGAAGGTGTCATTTGCAGAGTAGAAAATATGGGTTTTTCAGAGGGCCCGGGATGGTGATGTGCGTACTTTTCCAGTCAGTGAGAAAGGCAGGGTAAACCACCTCACTCTTCGTTTTACTTAGTAAAACCTCTACAGGTTCAAACCAGCCTATCGGCTGATGACCTAAACAGTGTAAAAACAAAGTTCAATACATCACCTCCTAGTAGTAACATAAAGCAAAACTGAAAGAGTCGGACAGCCCGTATTCTGTCTTGGATTCGTTTTTCTTTTGTGAGCGTGGCAATATGAAACAGTGGGAAGAAGAGATGTTGGTCGTCGAGGAAAAGATGGATATCGGAAGAGGTTTAGGTAGACTAAAACATGGTGAACGATTATGTTAATGATAATGAAAGATAAATAAAATTTTAGGCTATATAGTACATAGTAATAGACACGCCGTCCGTAAGTCCTTACGTCTTTAAGGTTGTATTACTGTAAAAGTACAAATATGTACAAACAATGAAAATAATGGTAATTCCTAATTACCATAAATTCCATTATTGTTACAATTAATTACATTAGAATAAGTGTTAGACAATAAGTTGTAGATATAGCCAACTTTCAACAGAAGAGGTAGAGGTGTAAAAGACTCTAATCAGAGTTATCTTCTCTGAAAGTAATGAATTTCATTATACAGCCAGACCCTGTGGTAAATGAAGTGAAGGTGTCATTTGCAGAGTAGAAAATATGTGTTTTTCAGAGGGCCCGCCTCTTACTCCACCTACTACTTACAGCCAATAATTGGGATGGTTCTACTTCCCGTTAGCCCTCAACGTTGGTTAAACGGTTGGTAGGAGAGAGAGGTTTATCAACCAGACGTTTCTTGGTTTGGATCCAAAAAATTGAAATCAGTTCTCTTGGGACTTAGGAGTGGAACAGTTAGTTAAGAAGGAGCAGTATTTGAAGAAGTGACTAGGAGAAAAAGTAGGAAAAGAAGAAGGGGAAACATATTTATTTGGAAGTAAATTCAACTCTTATTTAATAGGGGTTTGTTAGTTTTGTTTTGTATTAACGTCGCGGCAGAAAAAAGGTTCGTTATATTTTTAAATTGGTTAAGGATAATTTTGTTAGTAGCTACGTATTAGTATTCTTTAGTTTAATATTCATTAAGTACAAGTTAGTACACAAGTTAAGAATTTAGTTACACAAGTTTACTATTCATTAAATATTTAGTTTAAACCAAGGAAATAATATAGTCTTATTTATTTATTTTTCTCATGCTCTGATGATAGAGCTGGCGCCCAATTTTTTTATTATTTTTTACAGTTTGCATTAAAGTATTTGCCCACCGGTCAAGATTGAAGGGGGTGCAAGTAGTAGTGTCAGTGTCCTAGACCAAACTGTGGTAAGAACCGTGTTTTACTCCCAACTAGTATACGATAATTTTTACTCATTAAACCGACTGTTTTACGATGTTCTACCGACTGCCTACGCAATCACTAATTACCAAGCTTCTAACGCGGTTGAAAATATTTAAGAAAAATATTTATCATTTTTTAAAGTGACACTAATAGTTTTCAACGATTTCATTTTTATAACAGTTTCTCTGTTTATTGAAGCCTGAAATTATAAATTAGCCATACACTGAATAATTTTAGAAAAACAAAACTTTTAAATTAGTTTTTTATTTATTTTTTAATAAAAAAGAAAGACGATACTCTCTGTCTTTGTGTATACCTGTGTTTTTAATTTAGTAAAAATATATTTTATAACACGTTCTTTATAATGAACTCTTTTTTTTAATAAATAACCTTTTGACTTTTTAATATTTGTTTGTTATGGAGATCATATTTTCGAAAGTTTAAAATGCCCGTTTAATCTTTTCTTGTGTCAAATTTAAAGTTATGCGAGTAAATGCTTGTTGTTAATCCAATACGAAAGGGGCAGATGTAATATTATAATATGGAAGAGGCACTTGGATGAGTGTAAGTAGAGCACGTTTGAAATTCAAGTTGGACGCAAGCACCTTCTCACTCACACACATACACACCTAAGAAAATCCCATTGCGTCCTCTAACCCTTTACACTTTCTACATACAGAACCTTATCATGAACGCCCTTCCTACTAGGTTACCAGCAGCAGCTTCCTTTGCGTGACTATGCACATTTCTACCTAAAGTCCTAACCCTTTGCATTTTTATTACGTTTATAGCGTTTTTCTTTTGTTCTCTCTTTCTCATATATTTTGAAAGGTAAGCTTATTCTTTCGTCATTTTTATTTTATAACAATAAAATAAAATTTGTAACTTAATAACATTCATACCTTTGCATGTTTTCTTTTAATAAAGAAATATTATCTACGAACTTTATTTATGTAATTCCTTAGTGTTACTTAATGTATAATTTTTGTAAAGGAAAATAAATTAAAATCGTCCAACTGAATATCCTGTGGTTTTTCTTATAAAAATGTACGGTCATACAAGTTGTTTAAGAAATTACTTTTACAAGGAATAATTTTTCTTTATTAATTTATTTCTCTTACCATCTACCCAATTGCAAGAGTAATTTATTGAAATATCAAAAATAACAATTTGTTACTAATTGATAACCAGCAAAAGAAATATTCTATGCTTAACATAAATTAGTTTAACTCCCTACTATAATTATTATATGTGTTGGAGAATAATAATAATATTAATAATAATAATAATAATAATAATAATAATAATAATAATATTCTGAAACTGAACCCACGCTTTCTGAAATGTTTAATCGCATGTCAACTCATACACCTGTTTCAGTATCCGTAAACGAATACCTTGCAGTCGATGAAAACCTAACTACTGCTCCAGTTTTAACCGACAGTGATATTTTGGGTTCCGTTCAGCTTAACAACGATTGCAATAGTGATAGTGCTGACGAACCTGATACTGAAGAGAATAGTTATTTACCGATACCTACTTCGGCCAACATGCTTTCATTGCTACATCTTATGCGGGGCTATTTAGAAGCGAACTCGAAAGGCGAAATGTCTGAATACGTCGATAAATTAGAAAACTTTGTAGAAAATAAAATAGTGACAAACTGCATGGGAAATAATAACCGATTTTTTAAATTAGATGTTAATTTATACAAACAATAATCACTAATTTTATGTGTCTTACTTGACTTTAATATTTTATTTTAGTGTTAGATTTTTAAAATAGTAATCAGTTTAAAAATATAAAATCAGGCTGCTAAGGAAAATATCTTCATGTAATTATTGACAAATGTTTTAAATACCGTAAATACATAATATTTTATTGTAAGTATTTATATTGTGTGTTTATTCATACTACCACACTTACGTAGTTTTGTTTCTCCATCTCTATCTTGTTGTTACGGTGTTTGTCCGGTTAACACGAAAAAAAATCTGGTCCCGGACATTTCGTGTTAACCGTGTTCCACTGTAATTATCTAAATTTTTTATTTGTATAAATTATATTGAATAATACGTACCAAGAACTTTAAAATAAATATTAGTTGCAATATTAAATATTCTTTTGAATTAAATAAATACCAATTTTAATAAAATACTCAGGTTATAAAACTCATTTAAACAAAGGACTGTCTCCATACACATAAACTGCTGTACGCACCATCCCAGGTCAAACCTGATAAATTATTTTTAGTAAAGCTTTCAGTTACAAGAAAACAGATTGCATTAAAGAACTCTTTAAAAGCTTTTAAAATGTTTAAAGGAGCGGTGAAAAAATGTAAACGTTGAAAATATAATAATGAAATTGAATAAAGTTGCAGCTGAAACAAAATGAAGTTATGTTTAAAGAATGTTACAATAAGTACTTTTGTCTTACAAACTTCCTTTAACTCTTTCTAAAACTTTTTAACAGACTACTTGTTCTTTTACTTTATTTAATTTTTGGGATGAAGATGTATTAATTTTACAACTTAATTAATTTTTCATGTAGTATCACGTAGTTTATAATGTAATAGTTATGAAAATATTTATTGATAAGTTATAAAAATGTATTAAGGAATTCAATGATTAGTATTTTTGTTATTATTTTATTTAGCTAATCTAATATAATTTTTATGATAAAAGACTGTAATACTTAAGGGGAGTTGGAAGATATATTATGTTACTTCGTGTATAAGTGTACTATAAGGAACATTTATTAGTATGTACTAACCTCATCATCATGATTTATTTTCATAGTTACTGAATTAGAATATACATTTAACCTAGTGGGTTTGTCGCCCGCATTGGCGTAGTTGGTAACGTGCTCGCCTCCCATCATGCGGTCTTGGGTTCAAATCCCATTCAGGTATGGCATATTTTCATACGTTACTAAAAATCATGCCATCCTTCACCGTCTACATTAGCAGTAATTGCAGAAGAGTCGGACGTTAAACCAAAAAAAAAAAAAATAATAATAAGAAAAAACCTAGTGGGTTTAAAATTTTAATTCTAAAAAGATATTCCTGATCCAATCTTAACACTTTAAAATTTTAGGTAAGTTACCTAATATTTTATCTCTAGAAATATTTCGTAGCAGGTTTTAAAAATCTTTTTGTTACGACGTGTATCTCAGATAAATAATAGCCTACCTAGCTAAATCCCTAGAAATTTCATAGATTTACTGACTGGTTTCTGAAAAATTGTTCCTTTTTGTGTTAAGGAGAGACTGTACTTTGTATCCTGCCAATGTTAAATTTTCTATTTTAAGGTACGTTTTTCATACAATTGGTTAAAGATAAGGAAATAAAATTTTACACACTTATAGTTGTCGGGTTTCTCTAGCTACTCACACTTGTTAAATTTAATCTGCTGGGCTATAAAATTAAAAACAAAAAAAATGAATAGCATAGAATATTAATAAAATTTTTCTTCGGTTTTTGCATATTACTAATCATATTTCTTGCATTTTGCAAATCTTTCTTTTGGAGAATCGTAAGAAGTCATAAAAATGCCGGCATAATGTACATGTACGAATTAAATAACAGGTAAAAAATTCAGCTTGGTGGGTTTAACGGTTTCCGAGAAAAATGCACCTAAATGTTAAAAAACTAAATTACGGGAACAGGCAAAAAACAGAAAGGCACAAATAAAAATCACCATGTACAAGAACAAGTAAATTTCCCGTCACCAGTTGATTAGAAACCAACAGTTGAGAATATTATAAACAGTTTTTTTTTACGTTTTGCAATTTTTGCTAATGCAGACGTTGGAGAATGACGATATGACAATGAGTGATGAAAGAATGCAAGACCTAACTGGGAATCGAACCCGGGACCCCGGCGTAGAAGCTAGTTGCACTAACCACTACGCCAATGGGCCGGTAGATATTTAATAAACTAAAACTCCCTTTGCTATAAAACGATCAGTAAAAAATTGTGAATAATTTTTGTACTTGGTCACATGTCAATTTTCTTTGGTTTTCATTAAAATTATTTTTTTGGCATAATATAATGTTCTTCTGGTAGATCTAGGTTTAAAATATTGAAAAACATAAAAAACTGAACATCGAAAATTTAAGTCAGAACCATCATACAGTCTCACCTTAAAAAGAGCCAATATTCAATAATATGTCGCTAAAATAAAGAAATAAAGAGTTTTACTTTATGAAATTCCAGGTTAATAGTCACGAATAATATACTAACTTACCGCGGTGCTGTCTGTAAAATCTCGGTTTGACTAAAACATAAAAATTGAGAAAATCTGTACAATTTTACGTAAGAATATTAGGTCCTACCCTTATTTAATCAAAGTTATAACAAAAATTCTAAAAGTTTTCTAAACCAAAGGTGACAAATTCATCTGTCAGCACTATTTAAGAAACGTTTTAAAATGCAAAGAAACACCATAAATATTATATCAAATTATTAGAGGTTGTCTAAAATGTAATATCAGCAAAAAAATGTTTTTAATATAATACAGCAAAAAATGTAATCAATTCTTATGTAGAATAATAAGTAGATAAGTTTGCGTTTACATGTCTTAGCCGAAGAAAACCTCACGGTTGAGGAACTTCGTAAATTTATTTCATTTTAAAATAAATCAGTAGGGTGTCTTGGTTTTAGTCGACGAGAAACTCCTGGATTTCATTTATCAGTGTAATTTTCTTCAGGTGGAAATGGTTTATACTCGTACGCTTACTAGATTCTGTTTTCCAGTGATTGCCTGAAGTGGTTTCAATCCGTAGTTCTTGTGTAGTAAAAGACGAGGAGGTGGTGGTGTTGGTATAACGTTTACTGTTAATATGATCAGAGGAGAGGTCTAAACAGGATTCAACATTAGTGTAACAAGACAGTGCACTTTAAACCAAAAAAAATCAAGAATATCTGGTAAACGAATTACATTTGTTGGCCAGTATATTGGCTCAAAAATTATAGGTATTTCTCTGTTATAACAGTTTGTAACACACGGCCTCGTAGAGTCGTTAGCCGTAAGCCCCATTGCTGACATATGACGTTATCAGTTTACACTAAAAATCTGCTATCTGAATATGGTAAAAGCTATTATAACTGTTAACTAAAATCTATCTCTAACCTTTTTCGTAAAATCTTTCCTAAACTCGATGTTTTTAAGGAAAGACCGTCGCTGAAATAGGTAAAGGTTCGTTACAATCTGATTCTGTTACGCTCCATGCTTTAATTTTCCGCTGTTGAATTTTGGCGTTTCGTAATGTTTTATTAAATTTTTTATGAGGATTTCAGACTCTCCGTGGGTTATTCTATTCGGGACATTTGTGTTGAAAAAGGGGTAACTTGGCATTCTAAAGTAATTAACATCAGTAAAATGTGTCTTTGTTAGAAGCATTAGGTCTAAATTCTGAAGCTGAATACAAGTTTTTACTTCTTGGTTATGCTATGTTAGCCCGTTAGGATACCATAATGCACTACGCAAAGAAAGCAATAAAAAAAATTAATCGAAATTAGGTATCAGAGTGTTTAATAGGTTTAACAATAATCGAAAATCTTCAGCTGGTTATGTTTTATTAATAACAATCTGTTCAAGTCTGTCTAGTTATAGTTTGAGTTTTTCTTTATGACTTTGGGAATAGTTTGGAATTTTTTTTGACACGGTCAAACAATTAGAATTGAGTGATTGGTAATGTGTGTTCAGTAGCTGGTGCGTGGAGGTTGTGACGTTTTTAGCAAATGGCGTTAGAAATGGATGAGGTTTGTTTTGAAGACAAGGATCTCTAGAAGAAATACTTGCTTGATGTAACGGGATATAGGATGTGAGCCTACTGATTACTACTTCTTTTGGCTTATTTGGTGGATGCCTACGCATTCGTAAGTCTTATATCCACGGTAGTTGATTGGATTTGTTCCTTCACAAAATATACATTTTAGGGAATCATCTGTAATTGGAATATCGTTTTAGGTGGTTAGAAGCAAATTTGAAGCACTGGAATACATGCCGGCAGTAGTGTTGTGAATCTCCGTACCTTTGACACCTTTGGCACTGAATTATTTCTTTTTTTAAGTATGAAAGTTCAAAATGAATTTTTGCATTTAGTAAATATATTCTATATTTAAAACTCTTTTGCTGTTCATATTTTGTACTAAGTCGATGAAAAGTATATCAAGGGGTTCTTTGGTGATTTTTATTTCTAATTTTATGAACTTTAACTAGTTTGTGACGTTTTTCCTTGATTTCTGTTTGCAGATCGTCATAAAGTACACTGTAATGCATATTTTGTAGCACTACAAAACACTGTTTTGTAATAATATAAATAACATTTCACTGTTTTGTAAATAACATTTTAGTTGATATGATTCCTCTTTTCTATTTATATGCGTAATTATTTCTTACAAATGTAGATATCTAAAAGTTTCATTGAATTATTTAATTTATTTATAATAAAGAATAGTGACTTGGATCTGTTAGTTTTATCATCAAAAATTTAGTACATATTTTCAGTGTCATTGTATAAGATATCAAACTTATTTACAATAATGATGTACTGTCTAGAAGTGTTGTTTGTTTTGCTGTTATGAAAATTTTTACTTTTAGTTTTATTACTTACATAGTTAGTAGTGGTATTTGTTTTTGCGAAAAACTAAAATATAATTTCTTTTTAACTCCCCACTACCCTTAAATTAAGGAGTACAGGCATCCTACAGTTCACTATGTAATTTATGAAAATCAAATGAATAAATATTTAAAATGCATCCTGGTGCTTGTAACAAATCAATATGAAAAAATACTGCTAGAGTGTGTGATATATCATTGCATGATATATCATTCAACAAGCTTCTATGTCTAGGATTAACAACAGCTCCACTTCACCCTCGTCATCCATCAATGTACATGAGTAAATAAATTTGATGTAAGATTACATCACGCATTAAAAAGCCAAAGTAAACTATAGTATAATGAACTGTAAAAAATTAGTACATTAATAACGTATTGTGCTCATAGTAATATCCTACTGTTTTAATGTGCTCGTGTGATTGTGTGAGTGAGGTAATATACAAAATTGTTATAGAAAAAGCCATTCGACAATACTGTAGTTAATGCCATTAACCTTCAAACTCACAATGATTGAAGCATAGGTTAGTTTTCATTAATATGTTTTACTAACCTTAATGCTGCTTTGATATTCTTATTTTATATTAAAATATTTCAGCGGTTTATCACCAGCACAATATTATGCGTTTAATTGAAACTAATTAACTATAAAAACATTTGGAAGAATTTTTATGACTCCAACCACTTATACAAAGATGGCTTTATACAAATGACTGAAGAGATAACGTTATTTAGAGAAGTTTTTAATAATTAATTAGTTTAAAGTTGAATTATTTATATATTATGTTAATGGTAGATCCACGGAGAGATTTTAGTATAAATTAACAAATAAATAAGAAAAAAGTAAAGCAGTAATAAGAGGAGTACAGGTTAGTAAAAACTAGTAGTATTTTTGTTTAAGTACCATTATAATTACCGGCATTAAATGTTAATTAATCGTTAATGCTTGCTAGCATAGCAGTGGAACTTGCTCCAGCTGACATTCTATTGTCCTTTTAGCATAAGGTTCTATCTGTTTATGCAGTATTATTATACACGTTGTACATAATATAAGATATTTTTAAAATATCAAATATACAGCATAATATCTACCCAATTATAGCTTAACTAACCGCTTGAAAAGGCTGCGTTTTGGATGAAGAACTCATTCACTTCGTCCCTCATCCATTCTTTACAGTCATGTCATTATGATGTAGACAATAGCTTATATTTTATAAATTGTGCTTCCACCATGAAACTTTCTTCCTGTGCGGCAATTTTATTCCATTTTGACTTTCTCTTGCCTACATGAATATATAGAAAGGAAAGGATTGTTTTCATGTTGAGTTTTCTAAATCGAGTTTTCACCGGATATATACGTTTTCAGACCCAAAAAATATGGGTTTAGCGATTGGTCTGTGTGTGTGTGTGTGTGTGTGTGTGTGTGTGTATGTGTGAACAAAATTTCTCAAGAACGGAACATCGTACAAATTCATGTATTCATGTATTTCTTACCTTTTTACAATTGTTTTTTAAAGTCTCATTTACTACATTTTTATGCGCTACAAGATAGGGTAGGCGCCATGTCTGCTGAAAATCTTTGGGAGGCTGTGCTCTCGTAAAATTAATTTTTTAATATTGCGGCCGTAATACGCATTTTTAAGCAAATATGTATATGGTAAAAGTTGAAGACAATTTAAAAATCTACAACTTTTATTTCAAATCTTTTATTATTTAACGCTTAGTTTAGTAGTAATTTTTGATTTTTTTCAATAAAAATCTGTAAAAAATTGAATTTTTAAAATTTTGGCTTTAGTATGGATTTTACGACAAAAGTGTTTATAATCAAATTTATCGAAAATTAAAAGATCTACAACTTTTGTTTTAAGCATTTTTCTCTACAGAGCCTAGTTTAGCGTAAAAGAGTGATTTCGTATTATTAAGCCTAACTAAGGTTGATTTTAATTTTGCATCATTCATTCATAATTAAAATAAAGTTATGTATTTTGTTTATTTCTAATGTATTATTACTAATATAAGGTTATATAATTCATTATTTGCATTGGCAAAAGAAAGTCATGTGGGTGTTTTACACCAGATTTTTTTAATATATAGCCACTGTTTGCCACTAGGTGATGACGGATTTTTGTGAAATGTCTCACTAACCATTGTTTAATTTCATACGTGTAACTATCAAATAAAGATTTTATAATTGTCAGTGTAAACAAAATAATAAAATTGTTGAAAGTCTTTAACATAGTTTTATTAAATGTGGTTGTAATTATTTAGTCTCTTTTCTGGTCATTACGGTATTAAATAATGCAATACTATCGAAATGACATCACCGCTGAAATAATTTTTCGATTGCAAAAATATTTTTAAAAAAATTGATATTTATACTGTTCTGTAGTGACCTTACGTGTTAGAAATAAATATGGTAATGATTACAATGTTTATGTGACAATAATATAATTCTATAATGTTTATAATACATGGTAGGAAATAAATAAATAACGTACAGTTGTAATAAAGTGACGAAAACACTCTGTAAGTTGCTACCACTTTAGAATAGAGTTCTAGTTTGTAAGCAAACAGACCAGCCCTCACTGTTCGTACAACCGATTCGAGTCATCAGATAAGCTTTACAAGCTTCTAATTTCATGCTACTACCATAATATGAAAATTAATTTATATAGTTTGAATGAAATATATATAACCAAATACTTACTCTAAATGAGGTTTGTGAATATCAAAATCTTTAAAAGTTATTTCAATTATTTCGTCTTTTCCTGCGATAAACGTGTACAACAAGCAGTCAATATTTGAAGAATATGGTCGTGGATAATCTGGGCTACTGAAAATTCCAACTTCTTTCCCGTATGTTCCGGAGTATACCAAACACTCACAACCTGCAAACAATTAATACAATAGATTAGTGATAGATACAATGATGAGTTAATAAAAATTAATAATTTGATAAAATGGTTGAAATATTAATTTAAAAACCTTTTCTAAAAAATATTGGACTTCTATGATTATATTGAATTCGTAAAGAGATACAAGGTACAGAATATTCTAAAGTAGTTTACTTGAAGTGAAGTATTGCTTCTTTTTCTCTTTAACCTCCTCTGAAGAATGTCAGTATGGTGTGGTGTAAAGAAAGTGATAGATTTATAATACAAACAAAATATTGCCTTATAATAATCATTTAGTTAGGTCGTTTTTATGTTCGTTAGTTTTTCTGTGATGGTCTGTAGTAATCTTTGATGATATTATTAAGAACGTAAGGGATTCGTAAGTTATTGTGTAAGATTTCATTACGCACGCACGCGTGAGAGTTGATGATAATCTTGAGTATCCCTTACATTGTCTGCTGTATACGAGACAAACCGCTTGACAAAATTTGACAAGCGTGCGACCAAATAGGCCTGAAAATATATACTTGTGGACAAATAAATTCTCTGTTGTAGTGGAAAGTTTTTCACTAAGACCGTGTAAAAGTTTTGTCCTGCTGATCAGTGTCTGTTGATTTGGTTCAATTAGGTTAAACGTTTGTTAAGTTTAACTCCTAAATATTTAATGTAATTTTACGGTGAAAGTTTTGTGTTATTTATGAAAATATGCAGACGTGCACCAGGATGGAGAGAATTTATGAAGTTTACAAATTTGTTTGGGTTTATTAAAAATTATTTAAGTATGTTTCGATTTTAGTACTTCCATCAATACTCAGAGTATATACTCAAATTATTTTGAAATTAGTGTATCTATAAATGACTGTGCAAACGGTTTGTTAAAATATTCTAAAACTAATGCTTAGCCTTTATTCATCTCAAATAATTGTCTGATATTCAATGACGACAATTTCAAGTATACCCTAAAACTACCATATAGGCGCGCAGTTCACGCAGGCATTCAGATTCCGAATTCGGAGCTGACAACAAGCTTTGACAAAACGATAATCGGCAGAGGTGGATCCGTATAGTAAAAGCAAATCATAAGCGTAGTAATTGCTTGAGTTGTCCATTTAGGTTGTTACTTTTCAGTTGGTAATGGTTTTACATATATTTTACATAGATATTGTTTAATAATAACCATGTACTTTTATATAACTACAACATGCTATAATATAACTCGTAATAAATACTTTAAAATATTTTTTTAAGTTTTTTCTCATCATTAATGCGTAAGTGTTTTCTTATTTCGTGCCAGCAGTGATCTACAATAACTCTATTTGAATGTAACTTTAATCTTTTGTCCCAAACTTCTGATTTCACAAAACTTTTAAAATCAAAAGTCTCAACATCAATATTTATTATTTTCTTTATATGAAAGAAAACTATGAGTAAAGAACAAAACTAAATAAAATAATACGCAAAACAGTTAATTACCGTACTGCATAACTTACTAGTTTAAATAATAAAGTTGAGAACTTATAACACCAGAATCTGAAACCAGAATAATCTTTTCATTCCGGTGATAAGTCTGAATTAGACGAGCAGTAAATCTACGCTGACATATGCCATCATTATGAGTGCTCTTGTTTAAAAATATTTGTCATTCCAAAAGCTAATCGACACTGGTTGTCGGAACCTGACTTTTGGTCTCCCCTGTGGGGTTATTGTTAAAGTAGGTAAAATACCACTAAGAATAACAAGAAAGTATTCAAATGAAAACGCAACCACGAAATGAATTTTAAAGAAATCAAGTAGATAAATTCATATTTTAAAAAGGTGTTTGATACGAGTAATTTGATGACTATAATTGTAATGTTCCAAACCGATGAAAATATTTCGTGAATGGTAGTACTTTTAAAGTGTTCTTGTGGTTTCTAATAAGTGCAACACCATTTATTTATAAGAACACAAAGTAAAAAGATGAAAATAATAAAGTACCGTTGCTCTTTCATTTAAACGATATAAAGTTTGATTTTCAACGATTTCAACATTAAATAGCTCATTAGAATCATTACAGTTTTATAACAAGAGTTCCGGATCTCTTTTGTTTCTACAGTAATCCAGTTAATTAAATTTTAATAGTTGAGTTTTGTGAATTACCCATATACTTTGACAATAGAAAAAAGCTGCAAGTGCTTTGCATTTATAAGCTCTCCTTTCATTTAATTCATGTTGTATTCTTCACAAAGTAATAAAGGATAAATTCAACTTTAATTGAAATAAAATGCAATTTGTGTTTCTAACGTTGTATCAAAATCAGGTATGGGTTATCTTAATCGCTCTTAGAATAAGATATTTTAAGAGATTCGTTTATAAACTGAATCCTCCTGTTACATATTACAAAGTTTGAAAGAGAAAGGCCGCTGTCAAATACAGAAAGTAACTTCTTCACTCTCTCACCCTTTAAATTCAGTTTCATTCCACGCAGACTCCTTTATACATCTCTCTTTCTTCGTCTTCATCATCTGCATTTTCTAATTGCTTTTTCCTTTCCCTAAAAGAGACTTAACCTTTGCTTTATACGACTGCGGCAAAAAATACTCATTGTATTTCCTCTGAATAATTAATAATATTAAAAGAACCACTCAAATAAGCTTTCCAATTGTTGTAAGTTATAAAATAATAACAAAAATGTTAATTTTTCCCCTTATTAATAAAGAATAATACATCGAACAAAAAACTACGAGAAGTAAAACATGAAACATTATGTAATTACGAATTTAAACCATTGATATACTATTGTTATACTTGGTAATTGATATGAACAATGATATGATTGTTTCTATTATAATTTGTTTAGATATTAACGATTTATATTATATTTTAAATAATTTTTGGAGATATCCGTGGCTAAATCAGAAGGTAAACGTAGAACTATCTAAACTGCAAATCAAGATACTATATGTCCCATGTTTTTAAGATCCTTTGGAAATTGAAGGTTCTTTAGAAATCAATATCACAAGTATGAAATTAAAACTTTTAAGTATAATCTCATTATACTAAGCTGCTAACTAAACCCAGTTCCTGCATACTTACGCTGCTACTTGAAAAAAATTTAATACCTGGCTTTGAAAGTTTCATTTAAGTTACCCCTGTTGGACATTAATAACGGACCACCCCTACAACCCTAAATCTACCGGTTGATGACCCATACGCCGCAATGGGTTCGAAAAAAAATACCATTTAGGTCAACCCTGTCGCTAGGAGAAAAAAAGCTAAACGAGTGAGTGCGAATAGACTCACTTTAGACTTATCCTATTAGCACTTGTTTTAACCAAACTCCCAGTCTCATTGAATGAGTAAACATCAAAGCCATAACTGCACGCTCGAGAAGGCACTGCATGATCCTCTACCCCACAAGCAACGGACTCTAATGGCACTAACAGCCTCATCAAATCAACCCCGAAACACCAGCGTCAACTCCATTAAAAGGGGTACAATCTGCGTGGTTTGGGAAGTACCAGCGCTCGTTGTTACAGGTCAAAAATATCAATTAATACCACATTGCAATCCAAAAGTGAGAAAGCAGACGTATTAGTACCACTTACAACCAAGAGCTATTATAGACTAATATTAATTAGACTGAAAAATTAAGACAAGTTCTGGTTTTTATAAAACAGATCTGTTATTATTATTTCAATAACTGTTCTCCTTACTTAAGAATATCGTTCTTAAATAGAACAAACGGTACCACAATACAATGTTTATGTAACAGAAAATTATTCATTTAACTGAACAATATAAATCCTTTTTAAAACCCATGTGGACACATGGGATTCAATTGTGAGATATATCTAGAACTTCAAACATAAACATATTTGAACGTTTCCAGTTAAAATTCTTACGGCGGGGCCTACAAATTCCGTGGTACATCAAAAACAACTATATCTAAGACGATATTATAAGACACTGTGAAGCAAACTGTATCAAAATTCAGCCGTTAATATGAAGAAAGACTCAACTATCGTCCAAACTTCCTGGCTCTGAATCTGCTAAACAACATTGATACCGGGTTTTCAAGACTGAAAAGACATAGTGTTTTCGATTTAGGTTATAGGTTTTAATGAACTTCAAAATCATCATTGTATTTATCAAATATTAGTTATAACAGATATTTAATTATAATATAATTTCAATTTCATTAACAGATGAAATTGTAATCATGTTAACTAACATTTATAAAAATTACTGATTGTTCTATTTCATGCGAACAGATTATAATGTGGCAGACTTGTAAAATAAATTAACTGAAAATGATTAAAATATTTGTAGTAATTTTATTTGCGCATGTTTTTTCTCAAAGGAAACAAAGAAAAAAGAAAAAGTAGTTTTGTGTTAGTTACTAAATACGAATAATTTTCAGTTTTAAATGACGTTAAAACAATAATTTACTTAGAAATATCTGGTTTTGCTGGTGTTAATTGCTATTAAAAAAGGTTAAGGGTTAAGCGATGGTTGAGATGATTATGAAATTATTAGGGAGAATGTGTAGGAGTTTTCTGAAGAGTAAAGCAAACGGTTGTAGTACTGCCGACAAAGAATAGAAAAAATAAGCTAAAGTAAGTAAGCAAGGATGAAGAGTCTTAGCGAATTTAACGCTCAACCACTGTTATCATTATTTTAACCGCATGGTGCGCTACCTTCATTTAATTTTTTCATAAACTTTCTTTATTCTCTTTTGTGTTTCAGTGTTAATGATTCTCGTTCTTTGTGAATTACATATTATTCAGTTACTCTTTCAGAATATGTTACGCGAAGAAGATACCTCAAAATGAATAATTATAAATAAGCAAACAGTAATTAACATCATCAACAACATGCTAAAGCTCAACCTTGCATTACACTATTATTCCCATAGAACATGAATTGTGTAAATTCATTCTCAACGTTTGTACTCATTTATATTAACATACATGAACAATATTTCTCTCATTACAGAATACAGAACGAAGTATCTAAACGTGTTTGTCGATACGTTGATTTAAATCACCCTAAGGTTGATCACTACTTTTCTGTTTATTTGTTTCTAGGTTACATAAAGTCACATCAACAGCCATGTCATTAGCGACTACGTTGAGTTAAGGAATTGGGTTACAACCCACAATATTATTTTCTAAACTCTAGCCGGTAATCGAATCTAGTACTTTTTCCAGCGTAGCTCGCTAACCATTACGAAAAGGTCACTAATCAAATTTGATCATGTTTTAATCACAGAGTGACTGAAATAATTTTTATTAATATTACTATAGCGAGTGTTCCAATTAACTAGGCCATAAAACGTAAACCAAAACCGCCATTCCTTTATGTTGAACACGTATTCATCCCTTAAAACCCTTCTTTCCATAGCTTTCATAACTCTATCCATCCAGTCCTTTCTGAGCCGTTCGCTTCTTCTATTTTGCTAGAATCCATAAAAACCTTTTGTACAAACCTGTTCTCCATTCTTTTCATATGACTGTATTTTCTTTCTTAAATGTGTCAATTAATAAAATGAACCTGCCGTGTGGAGTTGCTAATCTCCCATTATGCGCCTCCCCAGAGGATAGATAGGGGAAATATCACCAGACATGGTGAGGAGACTAGATATTGAGGGTGGACCAAAATTAGTAGCTACGGCCTTTCAGTATTGGAGTTAGTTCTTTAAAGGTCCTTTATTTTAGAGTAGTACCTTTTTCATCACCAAAGATTGGTTACAATTCTGTTGAGTCAGTCTCTATCAAGAATCACCCTCTAAAGGCTAAGGGAACAAAATTCCTGATTAAAATTACCGTGTCTTCCAGGTTTGATAGTTGGAGTTATGTATCAACATTTGTGACCCATAATTTAGTTTGGAACACGGATAGGATAAAGAAAAATAGTAATGACAAATGATGATAAAAGACATAAACTTACTACGGGTGCTGTATCTCCTCTTGCTGAGATGGGAAGAAAGGATGATAAAAGTACATCTTAAGGAACTTGCGGGAATCAGATCTCACAAAGATAAAGCAGTTTATTTGTTACTCTAAAGAAACGATGTGAAAAAATAATAATTTATTATTAGATAAACTGTAGATCTTAAATAGATTAAAAAAAGTACAAGCCTATTAAGGTTTTAGTATTAACTGGTTAAATAATCAAAGGTCACTCAACTTTTTGTTTATGACGCGTACCTCATGGCTCCTTTCTGTTATTATCGCACTAAAAAATGACAAGTTTAAATTTATAATTTTTATTTGCCCCTTCTAATTTTATTTCTGGTTTTATTATTATTTTATTCCTTTTTGTTTAGTAAAAGAGTATTGAAAACAATGAAAACCCTTAGCAGATTTCATTCATTATAGGAGTTTCTTTTCTTATCTTTCAATTCTCATAAAATCTGTCTTGATTTTTTATAAAGAACGTAAATGAATCTCCTCTCACTCTGTAAAACGCTCAATAGTTCTCTAAAATGGTTGAAATCTCATTCCGGACCAGATTATCAAAGGTTTTCTCTAAATATAAGAATTCCTATAATTTTTATCTTCGTCATTTTTATTCTTCTTTATACGGCCAGTCACAACATTAATATTATTTTCCTTTTGAAACGAAACTGATTATTATCAAACAACTTTTCTATTCCTTTTCAAAGAGTTCTCCTTAAGATATTTCATGCATGTCGTATTATGATAATTATTCTATGATTGTCACAATAACAATTCCAGATGATTTTAAGATATAATATTGTTTTGAATGACTTATGATGTGTCTTCTGCACGTTTACTTATAACATTACATATAAACTCTCTTCAATTCTGCTGTATCAGGGGAAAATTCTAAAGGGTTTTTACATAACACTACAAAAAAGACATGTTATGAAAATTCATGTGTTATCTGTTGCATGAATTGCAGTTTGCATAGCTAAAATATGTTTTGTGTGTTTTGGCTTTGCAGATCTCGTACTCTTGAACGCTATAGGTCCAGATATGATAATAAATACTTGATATAATTGCTTTGTAAATAAAATTGTCAGTTTTTATCTAATGTTTAATTTTCGCGCCTGTCAAGTAAACGTTTGATTTAGTAAAATAGAGTGTCACTGCCACCTATTCTAACTAATCATTTACTGTGTTGCCGGCCTTTAATACTTCTCCCAGCCCTTGTCGGCGCACCAGACCCTTTGGCGGCGTACCGACAGACCCTTTGGCTGCATAAGGATAGAGAGCTTTATCGCCTAGGCTGAGCCAGTAACCGCCCCCTACCACAGCGCTCTCAGTGTCTATATAAGCGCACTGCACTGAGCCGCTCGTGATTATCGACCGCCTACATCCACGAGATAAAGAAGAAAGATGATCTGGATCTTGCAGGAGCCATCACCGTACCTCTCGCAGCCACCGCTGGGCATCCGCAGCCACGCGCTGCCTACACCGGTCTCCTTCGAGACCAGCACAACGGTCCTTCTCAGGACCAATTCAATAAGGTTTTAATCGGTCCTTTTTCAGGGTCGTCATCAACCTGAGTGCATTTTTCAGGGCTATCAATCTGAGCCACGGCTCTCGCCGTAGCCACGCGCTGCCTACACCGTTCTCCTTCGAGACCAGCACTTCTTCAACATGAGTTGGTCCTGAGAAGGACCAACTCGTTAAGGTTTGGACCGACCCTTTTCAGGCCCATCAACCATCTCTGTCCGCCCCGGCGGACACACAAATTAACGGCCCTTTTCAGGGCCACCAAACAGTAAAATTTTCAACTTGCCAATTAATGTCGCCATCAGGTGACAAGAGGTTTTAGCTTTTTCTGACTTGGTTTGTTTCATACATTCTCCAAGAAAGTAATCTATTAAAGAGTGATCCTAAGTAGCGTACGTCCGTACTGCGAGTCAAGTGTTTTTCATTAATAAATATCCTAGGCCCTTTTATTTACTAATTCTAGAAGTTAGTTAAAAAAATAGAAATATAGCCTAATATTAAACTTGTTTAATTTCCTGACATACCATTGAATTAGAACTAAAATTGGCAGTAAAGAATAGCACAGACATCAAAAGTTTACTTGTCTTTTTATTGTCGTTACTGTTGTAAGTTTACAAGTATTCTTCATGTTTTTGTACTTGTAATATTAAAATATATAAATACATGACTCATCTAAGAAAATACAAGTAAAAGTTGGTGTTTAGAATTGAAGACGTCAGTTAATAGTATTGCATTGAGCGTAACTTTATTTCTTTGATTTATTTTAACAACTTAAACATACACTATACTTTACAATCAAACTGTCAGAAAAGTAGTTGATTATATATCTATTAAAAAGTTAAAATTATGTTCATAAGTAGAAAAGCTGACGTCATTACCAAGTAAAACTTTTGTTATACTTATAAGTAAATATAGTTCACTTGTCTTTCAAACCAGTCTACTGCACGCTAAAAAATGTAAAAATAGTTTGGAAGACGGTAAATCAACTTATTTCAGCTCGAATAAATTGAAATTTTAGAATATCTAATTGATTCTTTGTTATAACTTATAAGTTGTGCATATTACTGTTTATACATTTCAGAAAACAAATTTTAAAAATTATTCAGTTACCGCGGTCAAATCATTCGGTAAAGAAATTTTTTAAAGTTTCAAAATTTAAGGTGGCAATAAAAAATGCAGTTATTAGCGACCAATTAAAAACTTAATTTATTTGCAACATCCAACATTACTGATACAAAACATGAAAGACCAATTTACAAAAATTAACAACAATGAATTACTATCAAAATAAGAACATTAAATAACAATAACAGATCACCAATAATCAATCGGTGGTAGAAAATTATAATTACTGATACCGTACAAGGTAGACAAAACACACTTTATTTTTAATTTGGAAGAAAATTTCAGAAATATTTAAGTTTATACGTTTTTTCACATGATACGGTATAGTGTTCTTTTTCATTGTCTTAGAAGTAGTGTATAACGTTATAATTTTTGTAAATTTTTTGAATATGCCTATTATCAGAGAGAGATCATTTTAACGAATCTTGCTGTTAGACATCGTACAAGTATTCCTTATTTTATAATGGATAGACTTGCGAAAACGTTCAACGTACTCGTATATTAATAATGCTTTAGTTTTTATTTTACTTTTTTGATGATATAAGGTTACCAAGAACCCAGAGGTATTTTGGTAGAAAGTGAAAGATTTTGACTTTTCGTGGCAAACGTCCTGTCTGTTCCAAAATTGTCTTGGGTGGACAGATCCAGCAGCAGATCTAACATTTCATGTACTTATTGTGTTATGTTACTATAATAGAACGCACGAAAATGGGCCGATGGCGGCTACGTAAATGCAGCGCTTCCACTCCCCCCGCATACTTCAATGTTGCCACGTGCAGCAGTCAGCGGGCGATTCATTATTGTGCTGTCTTTTTGCTTCTGAGGGCAGGCCCAGATCACACAGAGCGTGCCCATAGAACTGCAGTTTAGTTACCCAATCCTTGCTTGCTTCTGAGGTAATGGGCGCTGGCTGTAGCACCTCCGTGTGCTATTCGTAATATACGGTTGTGCGCCGAACATCCATGTGTGGTAGAGCCACGTGCAAAGCATTAGCTGCGTAACGAGCTCGACGGTGACTCGTCCAACGTTTACACGAGTACTGAGGGGATTGAGGCGCCCTGCGGACGTGACCGTACCCACTCAAAATATTGGGTTGGCCTCTCAGGGGTTGTGGGTTCCTAGGTAGCGCTTCGGAGCCACTAGGCTGCTTAAATTCCTTCGGAATGGGCGTAGCTGGCCGAGAGGTATACAGAAATTTATAGATAAATACGCATGTTTCTGTGCTTCCTTCAGTCATTAAGTTATTATATGTAGTTTGAGTCAGATATTCGCTAGTTACCATTATTGTTATTTAAGTTGTAAAAATTTTAAGATACAACAAAGTATTGTGTAAATATCTACTTTTATATTTGTGTTTCCGGGCAATGAATAAATCACAGTTCCAGTGATATGTTCGAAACAAAAACTATGTATTGTAGTGTGAATGTTTCATGTCATTTCTAAAAATAGCTTTTTGGAGTGAGAATTCTAGACCGACAGAGCGCGAACGAACGAATCACCGAGTTGGGTAAGTTATGGAGTCAATTTTATGTTTTTGGTCACATTTTAAAGCCAAATAACTATTTTTATTCTCTGTAACCTACGGCAAATAATATATAAAATTAAAGTTAAAATTTTGTATTTTACAACAAAGTAATAAAACTATATGTCGTCGATTTAAAAAACAAGTTGTTCGTTGTCAAACGCATAAAAGTCACAAAATTTAGGTGGCGTAATTTTGTGCAGTTAACTTTGTGAAAGATAAATAGTTATAAATACCAAGATATGTTATAGGCAGGCTAGTTTTTCAGTACAATAACGTTAAGTTACTTTTAGTCCTTAAATGAAAGCGAAATCAGATGCTTAGGCTCAGACATTAAGAGTATCAGCTGAAGCAACGGGGCGGTAGCCTATAATCGATATTAATATCTGAATTGATATAAAGCACTTGATTGGCATTAATCGAATGATTGATTATACAAAACAACCAACCAATCTATTAACTACTAATAATTACTACTAACGAATACCGTAATTACCTGAATATAAGGCGAGGTTTTCCCGAGATTTCTTCTTAAAAATTAGAGGTCGTCTTATATTCGAACATTTACATAAGCCATAACGAAAATGTAAAAAAAAAGATTTAAAAATGTTGTTAGGCCTATAGTAAAAGTAGTATCTAATGATTGTACTAGAAATGGACATTTATACGATAAGCTAAATGATATCTATTAAAACAATGTTTTAGAAAAACATTATTACCTGTCTTGTGGGTAGAATGGGCTATAGGACGGCCTAGAAACCAATTTGTTCCAAGAGGAGAGATGTCATTTACGTTGATGCATGGAAGATTTCTAAGAATAAAATAATGAAACGTAGACCGCTGTCTTCTTTATAAGTTAGAATGGGTCATAAGCGATTCTAGAGCCATGGCTTCCCACACTCACCACAGGGTAACCTTCCGCATTGGCCTACCGTTTTAGTAGACTTCGGTAGTTAGTCTAATGAAGTGCGTTTTTACTATCTGTAATTGTTCGTTGTTTAGTACCGTTTTTTAGTATGTTGTAATTGTTATTTAGTACATAGTTCAAAGTGAATTTCTACAATTTTTTGGAACATTATTTTATTTGGTTAGTTTATCTATTGACCAAAATTTTCACGGCATATCACTGAAAAAGTTAAGGAAAATTTCAAATGCTTCATACTGACGTGGTCATCATATCAGAAAGAATGACCTCCCAGATCCAAGTTTTGGATGTCGTAGTCAAGAAGCCGTTTAAACCCCATCTAAGAAAATTATATGAGGAGTGGATGAGAATGGAAGATAAATGCTACACACCAACAGGAAGAATAAAAAGCCTTTAGTAAGATTGATGCGCGAGTGGGTAAAAACCGCTTTCAGCAAGTTATATAGTGCCAGTATTGCCCACGGCTTCAGGAAGTGCTCCATTTCGATGAAGCACTCCAGATGGATGGCTCAGAGGATGATATTTTATTGGATGAAAGTGCGGAGGTTTCTAATTTAAGTAGCGAAGACGATGAGAATGGAGTTGAAGACGTTTGTGAAGCCTAAAAATAGTTTGAAAATTTAAAGTTTGTTTTGTATATAATGTTTCGTTCGTATCATGTAGTGTTAATTTCATTTTTAATTAAACAATCAATATTACAAAATTAGTCAATCGCCTTCATTATTTTTGTTCAGCGTATCATAATCACAAAGATAAATTTGGAGTTCAATAAAGGTATGAGTGTATTCCAGCCTTTACTGTTTCTTACATACCTAATTGGCTATGTTTTTTTTAGTATTTTAATTAAAATTTCAAGGGTCGCCTTATGTTTGGATCTCCTTATATATTCGGGTAAATACGGTACTTTATAACTATTACTACTATTTTACTAATAAGCTACTGTTGATCACATTTATGAACGTTCATTAACTTGTAATAATACACCAAATGTTTACTCAAATTAATTAATAGAAAAGTAATGCTGAGGGTACTGAACAATAAAACTGATCAAACTTCTAGGTGCATGTATTTTTAACATTAATTATTTATTTATTTCTGTACAAAGTAAAACTATAAGCGCATTGATGTTTATGTTATAAATGGCGTTACAGAAATAATAAAATCTAGCATTCATTAGTTCTAAACAAGTATTCTATAACTTATTTATTCATTTCGCACAACTCTGTAAAAAATTTGTCCAAGTTTCAACGATTAATTAAGAGGAGAAAAATCTATAATTTTTATTCACATAAAGTATTAACAACTTCATATTTTTGGAGCTGAAAAATTTTTAAGTTCCGGCCGTAGTTCAAGGTTATCTTCATTCCCACTGCTGCGGATTTAGTGGCAGCTATCTATCCGATTTGGAGAATTCACTCGTAAACTCAGAAATCTTTACCTCGCGGTACTTCATCCTAAAGTTGTACGCAGATCACGTATTTTCTGTTCCGCCCGGTCTTCCGGCTGCTACCATCTAAGTTGTTTTCTTGTTCACCTCAACAAAATGGTAAGCGTACGTGTTTTATAAATTTTCAAATAGTAGTACAAAATTATAGAATATTCTTATAAGGAAATCACCTTCATAATATATTACCACTTCGATAAAGTTTACCCTAATTTGTTCAATCGTAGTTACAAAAATCCTTTTACGAAGCGTAAAAATTCGAATTGTGTGACTCCTAACAGTAAAACCATAAAATTAAAATGTTCTATCAATACTTATTAAAATTTTGTCCTCTAAACATTTAACTTCAAAAGTTTAACTAAACATATTTTCACTAGCCATGTTTAAATTATATTTCAATACAAACAGCGTTTGTTTACAGGCGAATTCACTAACCAAAACATAGATGTCCCAAAGGACAGAGCGACTGCCAAATATGTTAATAAAATTGATTAT
The DNA here is from genome assembly GCA_035578175.1 of Catonia carolina. NCBI lineage: Eukaryota > Metazoa > Arthropoda > Insecta > Hemiptera > Achilidae > Catonia > Catonia carolina. Next base: position 100,569,347 of record JAQMRL010000001.1, on the reverse strand, counting down.
ACATATTATTTTAACTGAGTAATTTAAACAAAATATACTTGTTTTGCTCATCAACAATTTTATGCAAGTTAAATAAAATAACTAGTGGAAACGCAATAAAAAATTAATTTTACGGAAAATTTCATAGCCAAATTTTTATCCTGTAATTTATAACATAGACCAACAACGTGATTTATAAAATAAATGATAATTCTCTACAACCGAAATGCGTAATTAATATGGTCAAATTGTGAAAACAATTGGTCATTTTGTTAATACATAATATGTCATAGGAACTCATATTACTGAATCAGTTATCTACTGAATTACAAAAAATTTAAATCAGATTAAAATAGAAAATCAACAATGAGCAAACTCTAAATAAAGAATCCAATATTATTGATTTTTTAAGTTTTGAATATTAGATTACTAGTTTTAGAAGTACTGATTACTGCGTCGCAAATATTTGATTGCCCTTTGTGGAGAGGAGCAGAATCGGCCTGTTACTAGCCTTCTCAATAGCACATCATTATGTACAAAATCCAGTTTACAAATGAAATGTTATTGAGAAGGCTAGTAGCGGACCTGTTTTGTTCCTCTCCGAAAAGGGGAAACAAATCTTTGCCACACAGTATTTAGAAAACTGAGTGGATAATTAGGATTAAGGTATCATTTATGAAGCCGGTTTTTATTACATTATTATCAAACATTTAGAATCTGTCAATAAACATATTTAAAAGTTATTAAATTATGTGATACTAAAATTGAAAACGGCTTAAATATGCATCCAGTATTGTTTAATAAATTAGTTAAAAATAAGTTTAATATTATGAAACAGTTTTAAAGTTAATAATATATATTTTTGTTAAATAAATAATGAATTATTATAATATTTGTTAAGTTACGTGTGTTATTATTTATTGTATAAAATCATTTTATATTGCAATACTTTTTAAATATTATTTTATTTTATTAATTTTGTTATCGCACTTTTGAAATGTAATTTGTTTTAAGGTATCCCGACGTATTTTTAACTTCTCAACTCTCTTTTTTTATGTATAAGTATGTTTTGTAATAGTATAAGATTTTCATTTGTAAGATTTTGTAGGATTGTGGAACTTTTCTTTCTGTTAAATAAAAATGTTTTATTTTTTATTGTTTTTGTAGACAGACTTCGATGTGACGGAATGTAAATAAATGTATATCTTGTACTTACATCTTAAATAAATAAATAAAATGAAAAATGATATGAAAACGTGTTTTACAAGTTGGAGTTTGTTGTTACCACCACAGTTACTAATTGGCCTCCCTGAGAAGATCTTTTGGCCTGAGGTGTTTTAAACGTTTATGTTGAGAACCCGTTATCGTCTTTGTGTACTTATTATGTACAAGAAGGTTTACATGTAATAAAAATGTGTCCTTTATCGTCCTTTATAGTTTTCTGCAACGTCAGTTACAATACAGTATTTTTAAGTCTTCGGAAAGCATTTGGTTTGTGACATAAAATGATAATTGCGTTATCGCACGTAAAATCTTGATTTGTATTATTTTTAAACGTTTTGTGTGTGAGATAAGCAGATCTCTAAATTTGAATTCCATATTCATAGATTGATCTTACAACTGCCTTGTTTTCTTCTTCTTCTTCCCTTGCAGATAAGCAGATATGCCTGTTTCTGACAACACTGACCACAAAATTGATTCTGGCTATCTCCTCCAAGACCTATTACTTATGCAAGTTAAAATAAAATATGTTAAAAATAAAATACATTATATGCCATAGGAACTACGTTTCACCCCTACATTCCTCTGATCTGTACCTCAGAATATCGAGTGTAGTTCCTCCTGGGAACATTCGATGAATATGATCTCTCTATCTCCTTTTGTACTTACTAATTTTAGAATTCAGTGCTTAGACTTCTAGTTCTGCTTGAATATCTTGATTTTGAAGTCTATCTAATTTGGAAAAACTTTTGACAGCCTAAAGGAATCACATATCTGTTGCTGCAGCAGAACTCTCCTGGGTATGACGGTACCATACCATGTTCAGGTCCCATAGACCTGAATGGTCTCATACCATCTTGAATGTTTCAGGAAGTAGCAGGTATGAGTATTAATGACTTTAAAGTAACGTAAATATGGCTGGATTGTAACCATGGAAGGACTTTAGTCAAGTTGTGTCTACCAAATAGAAGTAAAGTAACCAAATAAAAGTAAAACCAGTATTGATTACACATGACAATAATTTACCTGTCATGCCTCCGGGAAATCCTTCCCGGATCTTTAGTTGGTATTTATTTTGTTGGAAAGGGGATAGATATTTCTGACTATACTTGTTTCATCAAGTGGATTGTCATCTTTGTAAGAAAGATATGTCAAGTAAATAAATAATGACGTCACTGAGCATGCAGATTATTTAAAAATGTGTACACGCTGATTAAAAGTAACAACAAAATACTTCAAAAGTATTTAAATACAAAATGCTTTTAAAAGTATTTTTATAAATGAAACTGTTAGGCCTGCATTATAGGCCTATCATGACTGACGTTTTAAAGTACCGATCAATAAATTTATATAAACGGTAGCCCTATACTTTATATCTATTCTTTTTCATAAATAAATGTGGTTACACGTTTTATGTAATATCTCTGATCTGTATGACGAACAAGAGAACGTTAAAAGTAAACATTTTTATTTTAGTGATAGTCATCTAGTATTAGTTTAGTCACTATTTATTTCGCAATTGAATTAGACGATGACTAATCCAACCCCAAAAATCTCTCTCCACATTTTGACAAAGAATATGTGATCGTTATATGCTACCAGTTCGCTTTTGACATCGTATCGTATCGCATTGTTCTTACAAGTATTATAATTTATTTTCAATAGCAATTTAGTGTTAAAGTAGTTTTTGTTTTTTTCATTTCTATTTATCGTCTAATTCTGTGTATAGTTAAAAGCACGTATCAGTTATCATTGTGATATTTTCATTAGAAGTGTTGCATTTTTTCTGAGTCACCGCTTTAGCAGCTGATTCGGTAACCACTGTTTGTTTACTCAACATATCTTTCTTACGATGAACCGAGTATAGCATAGCATACAACATCTCTTTTCGATAATAATGGACAATTAAAAAGAATATTCTTAATATTTTATTAGTTTTGTTTCTCATTTATATTAACAGACAATAAAAGAATATAGCTCTTTTACTGCTTTACTAAAGGGAATAAGTTTTTTATAGTGGTCATACTTTAACAAAGAATATACTACTCAGCTAATTATTGTGGTGACCTAAATTTTTATCAGTTTTGTTGTGCAATTCATAAAACATATTTTTATTACATACAACAAACAAACTAACAGAAAATAAAGGAAAATCTATTTATCGTTTTAGTTGCTTAACAAAGGATGAGTCTGTTGAAATTCTGTTAAATTATCACATCCGTTTGTGGAAATAGATTGTGGTACAAAAACTTTATTATACGTTCAATGTTTTTCTTATTTTTTTACTGTTAATTGTTTCTATTTCTTTCAAAATAGCAAATTTTATACCAGCCATTTCCTTGTTAAATTATATTTATAATTTTTTATCTCTGTATTTCTTTTATTGGAGCTCCACTTTGTTAAAACAAAATAATGTTGAACCATTTTTCTGGTATTAAATATAATTTCGTAGAGTATGTCACTGAAAAGTAACTGAAAGGTTTTGTTAGTATTAATTTATAAACCGAAACTGTTTTAAAGAACCATCTAACATAATACATGTTTTCCAGCTGTGTAAATCCGCATTCAATGATTACAGGGAACCCGGTGATACTCGTTCTAGTTTCACTTTCAGCTGTTAAACATGTAAAGTTTCTCAACCAAATGGTGTTATAATTGACGCCGTTTTGTACGGCTTGGGGGAAAGTGGCAGGCCGTTACAACTAATACAATCTGTGATCCAAATAGTTTTATGTCTGGTGACTTTACTGTTTGTTGGTGTCAAATTTATTTTTATACAAGGTTCACAATCTATTATATATTTAAAAAAAAAAATCTAGTGCGAAACACTCACAAGACTTTCTCTTGCCAACTCAAATAAAGAACAATTCAACCTAACATTAGAAATAAACAAAAAACTTACCTAAAAATATATAACCTTATTTTAATCATGAGTGAAAGATACAAAATGACAATCAACCTCAGTTTGTCTTAAAAATACGGAAAATCACTTTTTCACGCTAAACTAGGCTCTGTTTAGAAAAACGCTATAAGAAAAAGTTGTAGATATATACTTTGGTGTAAATTTGATCATAAACACTTTTTTTCGTAAAATGCATACTAAAGCTGAAACCTTAAATAATTAAATTAAATTGTTAAGGGTGCCACCATTGTAGTGGTAACGTAGCAAAGATCAGAGATCAGCTGTTGTTTTGAAGTCTTCATGGTGAAAGGAGTTGTTTATTTAGGTGTTTTATTAATTGATAAACAACCCTGATTCAAAATATTGCAAAATAAGATTATATGTGTGTGTTGATGCAAATGTTACATTGGTTGTAGAAAATAAACTAGTATTACTGTGTGAATTAATTTACTTGTGACAGATAGTACAATAATTATAGAAACCCGCTTATAAATACAAACGTAATGTCATATGCAGATAATTATTTCTTTTCATTGAAGCAATAATAAATACTGTTTAATAAACAAATGAATAATGGATATGAGTAATACGGTTTTGTTTCTGATAAATCTAGATATAGCAGAATACTTATTTCTATTGATAATTTACAACCAAAATTCAAGTTAATAAACAAACGGTAGACTTAAGGCGAGATGGGTAGTAGTAAATTATCCTTGCGGAATGGTTGTAGCAGATTCACAAGACAAATGAAATGAGACCATCTATACGTAAAAATTTAAAGAAACGTCTTTCCAACGTATTGACTTTGCTTGCTGAGTGGATAACTGAAGTTAATTAAATTTATTTAGCAAAAATTAAAGTTAAAAATATTCTGTATGCACTCCCATTCATCCGAGCTGCAGTAGAAAAATTTACAGGCAAGTAACTTGCTTTGAATTAACTGTTTTAATTTTTATTTGAAAACACTTGAAAATGCGTTAAAAATTTGTTACACTTAATGTTTGCATATTTACTATGTGATTTATTGATGTTATCCCTGGGATAGAAATTTGTTGATAAGAATTTTATGTATTATTTTATCACTTTTTTATTTAGTACACTATAAAAGTTCTTGTTTTATAAACTTTATCAGCTGCTGCGGTCACTAGCTCTCGTTAAAATTCTGTTTAAGAGAAACAAAAAATAAAACAACCACCAAGGAACTTACTGCATTGTTGTCAACTTCTTTAAAATTATATTCGTTATCCATTATGAGTTGGTATGCGAACGTAACAACTACCCAACTGCCAAGTGTAAATATCCACCCTTGACAGTTTAAAAGAAAATACGAGTAAATTATGTAAGTAAACGAACTCAAATATAATTATAAAGTTATAGTCGGCCTATACCGTTATCTATACACTGTATATACTATAATATTATTGATTTTTTATTAATATTGGCACACAAAGTTATTAAAAATATGAGTAAATTTAATAAAAGTTCTCTTAAAATGTCTCGGTCAAGTATTCTTTGTAAATATGCTTTTTCATAAGGCATCTACAGCTATTGCTGTCTACCATCTTTTAACCAAATCCTCCTTTCTCCTTTTCTCCGAATCCCTATCACACAAGCCTCTCTTCTGCTTGTCCACCCCCATCTTTTCTTGTTCTTCGTCCTTCATTGCCCCTGGGCTTTATTCCGTTACCTTTTGAATTCATCTGGCCTCTTCTCTTCTGACATATCCATACAACAACAACTGCTCTTCCTCTATGTGTTTATATACATTATCTTACACTTGCTTCTTCCCACCAATTTTCTCATTTAGTACCTTAACTAATCTGGTGAAACAACAGCATCAACGCTAGTATTTCATTTCTGTTGCAATAATTGTATTTTTGTTTTTCTAGTTTATGGGGGGAACGACTTCCTCTACCAGTCAATGTTATATTTTGGTTGTGTATCTCAAAAACCGTTCTAGATAGACCAATATTTTTTTTATTTAAAAGATCTATTCTTTTTCTAGTTCCTGTCATGGCTATTTTTAATTACATTAAAATTTGAATTTTTTATTTGCGTTTAAAAAATACCCTTTTTTATCGCAAAATATCACTTATTTTTATTTTTTTAAATTTTTGTATATTATATTTGTGGAAGACCAAGGTATAATCCCTAATCATCAATTTGGGTTCCGTCGACGGCACAGCACAATTCATCAACTACACAGAATCGTTGATCAAATTGCCTCTGGCTTTGAACAAAAAAAATATGTAAGTGCCGTCTTCTTTGATGTTTGCGCAGCGTTTGATAAAGTTTAGCATCAAGGTCTGCGATATAAATTAAGAAAATTCTTGCCAGATGCCTATTTCTTAATCATCAGCTCCTTTTTAACGGACAGATTTTTTCAAGTAAAACATAACACGGCTCTGTCTAACTACAGATAAATCGTCGCTGGTGTTCCACAAGGATCAATCTTGTCGCCACTGCTTTACAGCATCTATACATCAGATCTACCTGCATCTGCTAACACCACCTTAGCGACTTATGCTGACGATACAGTCATCCTTTCTTCTGATGTAAAGCCAGAAGCAGCAAGTAATAATTTACAAAGTCACATTAACTTTTTAAATTATTGGTTAAAAATCTGGAGGATCCAATTCAACGCTTCAAAATCAGTGCATGTCACCTTTTCTCTCCGGAAAGGCGAATGTCCTCAACTATTCCTCGACAATAAACCGATACCACAACGACAAATAGTTAATTACCTTGGACTTCACCTTGACAAGGACTCACCTGGGCGACTCATATATAAACCAAAAGACTGACTTTGAACTCCAAATTGAAAGAACTATTTCGACTACTTGGACGCCGCTCTTCACTGACTCTAAAATCTAAACTATTACTATACAAAGTTTATCTCAAACCAATATGGACCTATGGACTACAAATTTATGGCACAGCTAAACCGAGCAATCTACAAAAATTACAAGCCTTTCAGTCAAAATGCCTACGTTTAATCACCTGCGCACCTTTTTATGTCAACAACAAAATTCTACATGACGACCTTAATATTCCGTTCATAAGTGAAGTAGTTAAGTCCAGCTACAGTGTTTTTCACAGAAAATTGCATGATCACCCCAACGAATTAATCACCAAACTATCGGATGCATCACTACCAGGAAATCCGCAGCGCAGGTTGAAACGTCAATGGGCCAGAGATCTTCTATAAAGTGATTTATTTTATTTTTCTTTCTTCTTTTTTTTCTTATGTTGTTATTTATCATTCATGTATCATGAACTTTATTTCATAGAACTTATACCAATGGGTATCACTGTTCTTTTTCATTTATTTATTTTTATTTTTTATTTATTATTTTTTTCCTTGTCATCCTTTGTTTACTGTCATCTAATTTGCTCGTTGTATCTTCGTATTTAGTTGCAAATAAAGTTATTAAAGTTAAAAAAAAAAAAAAAAAAAAAAAAAAATTTGTATTAAGTATTTTGGCAAATCCTCCTGACAGGAACTAGTAATTTATATAATAAAAGTACCACAAAAATTTAGTTCAGATATTTTTAACGGGTTTTGAGATATACAACATCAAAAATTAAAAACCAAATTTACGGGAAATCCACTTTAAAGGTTTATTACAAGAAATACATAAATATTTAGCACTACATACATCTAATAATATTGAGCACTACTGTAAGATGGCTGGTCTGGGTCTTCCTCTTCTTCATACAAGTCCTCTAGTTTCCTTTTAGCTAAACACCTAGCCTTTCTGATTTTTTTCTCCATTTCCTGCATTGATTTTTCGCCTTGTTGATTCGCTGAAGATCTAACTTTCTCATCGCTGTCATAAGGTTTCTTCCTGGTTGTAGTTTTAATTGTTCAAAAAAAATCTACTTTGTATCTGTATCCATCATTAAAATAACAAACAGCATCCCATACTCCAAGGAAGAGAGTGGATTTTCAGATAAAAATCCGCTTTGGTAAACGAATCCAATAATATTATTCAGCAACTCATTTTGATTCTGCGTTTTACCTTTGAGGCATCTTTTTAGTAATTCTGGGTGTGAGAGTTCTTTGAATACATGTTTGATTTTTTGCATAATAACACTGGGTAGATGGAAGTGTTCATTATGTTTATAAGTCTCTCCAGTCAATTGGCACTTATTAAATTTGCATCAATTATCGTCACCAGTTGACAAAATTCGTCAGAACACAGCAACAAAAAATTTTTTTTAAACATGCTTATACTTTTTTAAACCTCATAAATGTTATACCATTTTAAAGAGGGAATTTCAAATAATAATAAATGACAAAAAAAATCAATTTTTTAAATTTTTTTCAGGTTGTTCCCCCCTTATGACCGATGCTTTTGCACCATAAGCCATCATGGTAAAATATGGTGTTGTTGTGGTCACCACGGCTGGTGTCAGCGCCAGGGATCCTATGTTCGATTTTCGGTCAGGTCTGGCATTTTTTCATCCCTCAATTTCATCTATCATTCTTCATATGCCTCAATATGCATCAATGTCAAACATAAAACAAAAAAATCAATAACTAATTATTTAGCAGCATTAAATTATGTCACTAAAAGTAACTCTACTTGTTCTTTAACGTTGTAATACAATAATGTAATTTATTTTTGAGGGTAATTTGACTTAATGTATATTTATGATAGTAATCATTTATTTTTAAATAACTTTTAAAAATCTTCAGATAAGAGCATAATATTTAAATATTTATGAAAAAATTAATATCGTCACTGTGCCGGAATTAAAGAATTACGTCTTTATAAAATTAATCCCATCTTTTAAAGAATGCCTTGCAAACATAAGTTTGACATTGTTGTAAAATGTAATGTTAGAGAGTGACTTCCTGCAGAGATATAAAAATATTTGGAATTGAAAAGCTATATTTTTTCAAGCTTATTTCATCGCAGCCGCTTTATTGGTTCATGTTTTTCCGAGCTTAGAACACTATCGTATGCAATCATCTTCTAGCTGATAGGCTGAGAGAAAACGAAGATATTATGGAAAATTGTCCTGTTTGATAAATAAAGCAATTTTTGAAACTTTCCGCTTTATGACTGTGTATTGTATTGTATACAATGTTATTGTAACCCTAAACTCTACTGGATGTAACGTGTCATCGCTTCGCTGTTACATAGAATATAGCAGGATCAATATATTTTGTTGTACATTTAGTTCTGTATTGAATATTCTGTTTTTTTTTTTCATTTACGTATATTTTTTCACATGTAGAAATAGAATTCTAGATTCATTGGGATTATTTTCATTCTGTTACTTCCATAACATCTGCATAGCAATTCCTCATCTTTCAAGTATCCTAATTTGTACTGTAGTTATATTATATCATCATTCTCTGATTGAAACAACTTGGTTCGATCGGATCTTTAATCTAAGTCGGTAATATTTAGCCATCTCCACTGATTGGTTCTTAACTTCAAGCAATGTATCGTGCAGGGTTATTGGGATAATGGCCTCAGCGGGGTTTGGAATGTTGAGAAATGACTAGTAGAATATTTTTATCTAGTTTTAGAAATGTATCTTCTTTCAGAAAATATTATAGAAAAAAGTATTTATGTCTGTAGAGGTCATTCCGTCTTTCCTCTTTGCGTCCATGTCGTCGTAATTAAAGTGCTTTAAATTTTGTTAGTATCATTTAAAGAATCTGTAAACCAATTTTCTAAACTCTTAAAGGCATATAAAATAATATAATATATATAGTATAATATAGTTTAAACAGTTTTACCTTATTTTAATTCTCATGCGAAAATGATAAAAAAAGCAAAAGCTTTATATTTTCCTGTAAACACCTTTAAGAAAAAATGTGCTAAATTTCAGTTTTTTCAGGATATAATCGGGAAAATTGTGAATTAGTTATAAATGTGTGAGTCAATGAGTTATTTTACATTTATGTTGATTATAATGGGTTATTCAACCGTAGTAATAAATTTAATGTGTTATGATTTCCATTTTTAACAGGCTCTTCTATTATAGTTGACATTATTAGTTTTTTTTAATAAGCAGTCGGCTATATGGTAGACAGTAAGCAAAATGTTTCAGTAAAAAGATTATTAACTAATTTACATTATGTAGTATAAACGTTACTATGATCGTAATCGGTGCCATCAGTTACTTGTTTCAGATAAAGCCGCATGTCTAGATATGTTACAGGCATGTTACGAAATAAACGTTTTTTACATATCATAGAAATGCAGAGAGATATTCGCGTTGTAAATAGAAATTTTATGTTATTTTAAGTTTTTGTTGCTAAATTCTTGGATAGTACGCTGAAGCAATGAAATCGGATCATTATGTCTCTTTACGTCTCTTTATGTGTTTCATCTTTAACATCTTTATTTACAACTGTAAAATTACAACAAGTAAATGTGTTAAAACATAAGAACAAGACATGAAATAGACAAGTGACACTCGGTATATGTTCTAGAGTGATCCATTATACAATTTTATTGCTACTTAATTTGGAAAAAACAAACAAGGAAAAGAGAAACCATTATTTTGATTTAACTTTGGTAATTTAATGTTTTAAAATGTAACTCATTTATGTCACATCATTTCTCTTTTTCACAATCTTCACAACGCTTTGGTAGATTTCAAAGAAGACTTAGTCGTGCAATTCGTTGTATTAACTGGTTAGGATTGTCGGTTAGTCTCATGTAGAATCGTGCATAATTTGCGCGTTTTGTCTTTAATGAAGGGAACTTTGAGATCATCGTGAAGAGTTTTTTGCTTACGTAGTAAAGCGCAACGGTAATATGTTGGAGAAATTTAGAATGGAATACTATTAACTTTTGGATGTTCCTAAGTTTAGCAGAGCCCAAAATTTGAATTGCGTAAGCCCAAATAGGTTTAAATAAATATTAGCAATGTAGAAATTCTGTACGTAGAGGTAGTCTTGATAATTTGCCAGTTAGCCGGGTAAGTTCTTTAAATTTAGAGTTCAGAATCATTCGTTTCGCTTTCATATGAGGCATCCAGGTGAGCTTCTTATCCAAGTATACTTCAAGGTACCGAACTTTGTTCTTCTAAGGTATGATAACGTTGTCTACGAACAAAGAAGGGCATTCTTTATTTCCCGAGAGTGAACGAGTCATGAACCGATTTTAAAATAATATTTCAAAAAGTAAAATATCAAATTGACGTTTCATTAGTTCATTTCTTTCAGTTGTTTCTGTTTTATTAATGTACTTAATAAATTTTACTCATAATTTGTACATCAAGACTCTATCGTCTTTTTCGTGTTCTTTTTTGTTGTAGTTTTTTTTTACTTCTTAGCTGTGCGTGAAATGTTGGATAAATCCATTGAGCCACTTTATTAAGAAAGGATATGTTTATCGTCGTAAAGGGTTAAATTTGAAGTGTAACAACTGGCGTGAAAATAAAATAAAATAAAAGCTGACTTAAGAACTGAAAGTTATTTAATGCACAGGTTTTATTGAGTGTTTTCACTTCATTTGTTGTTATTTACAACTGTGTGAATTTTCACAATCAGTTTATATGCATACAATATAATATATTTATAGAAACAATATGTAAAAATTTATATATATATATATATATATATATATAATTTTTTGAAAAATAGGTTATTAGAAGTTAAAGGATGACACCACTCATTAGTAGTACTCCCGCAGTTAACTACTTAAATCAGCATATTTATTTATTATTTTAGTTTATTTATATATTTTATTTAGTTAAATAGGTTTTAATAGGTTAAACGTTGAAATTATTCTACGATTTTCTCAAAATTGAGTGAAAATTCAGATTAAGTCCAACAAAGTAATAAATTAATAAAAATACATTACACCAGCATATGTAACTTGAAGAAGTAGCCTACACATTATGTCAATGTACTGTTTTTAACTATAAACCCCTTAATGTCATAATTTTTGGCAAAGCCTTTGTATAACGTCCGATTAAACAATAAAAAAAAATTTTGTACATGCGTGTTTCATTCACATCATTCCAGCATTCCAAGAAGACTTAACTTTGTTAAATTCGGTCGTACCTCAATAATAGTTTCGCAATATTTTTAATTATATTTTGCTATAATAAAACACTTTATTTTAATTTTTCAATGGAAAGCCACAACAGTCAATACTCAAAAGAAAGATGTTCTCTCTACATGAAATTACTATCTCGGTAGTATTTAACTGATCGACTTTTATAAAAATATAATACATTTACTTTTTATATTTTAATTAACATCACCTAACTAAAAAAATGAACTTCTTTAAAAAAAGATTATTTTATGTTTACAAGTCCTTGGGTAAAGATCCAATTCGGTCTAAGATAGTTCTTGATAACAAAGTCCTGGAACAAGTATCACATTTCAAGTATTTGGGGTGTGATATCACATATGAAATGGATCAGGACTTGAACATGAAAATAAATAGATTCCAAGCTATCTGTGGAACAATCAACAGGACCTTGAGGAACAAAGCCAGAAGGGAAACGAAAATGAAATTCTATAAAGTTATGGCTATCCCCACTCTTTTATATGGTTCTGAAACCTGGGTACATAAAAAGAAGGAATGGAACAGGTTACAGGCTGCTGAAATGCGATTCCTAAGAGCAGTGAAGGGTTGTACTAGGGAAGACAGAATCCATAATACTGAGATCAGAAAAGAGCTCAACATACCCTCCATATGGCAGAAAATCGAGGAAACCAAACAAAACTGGAAGGATCATGTGGAGCGCATGGAGAATGGAAGAATTCCCAGGGCAGTCATCTCCTATCAGCCAGTAGGAAAGAGAAGTGTGGGCAGGCCTCGTAAGAGATGGAATTGATTAATAAAGGAGTTTGCAGTCGGAACAGGCAATGTGCCTAATCCTTGAAGGAAGACGACGACGACGAAGTCCTTGTTATACTTCAGAGTGCCTCTATAGTATTTGTGTCCTGTTTTTACTAAGGGTTATATACAGATATAATTATGTATGTATTATAAAAAATTTCTTCCTAATCTGTAGTGAATGTTTACTAATTGACCGTAATAAAAACGTTTTCGATTTTTACGTATAATCCCTACACCAAAACTTTACGTATCAAAAAAGCTGTAAAATAATATTAATATGAAAATTTCAAAACATTTACGTATTTTATTTCACAGAAATTGAAGTTTTCACTTGTAATTTAATTAACGATCCTTGTCAGTATTATTTCAGGACAGAAACTTTGCCTGGGGAATAACTCTCTCTACATTTTGTTCTGAAACACAACAAGAAAACATTGTTTTTTGCAGTATCTTTTTCATGAAGAACCAAAACGGAACTGGAGGAAGATAAATTACCAGGTCAATTACTTGATAGAGGCAAGAAATATTTCCGATTCTATTCTTTCTTTAAAAAAAAAAAAAATAACCTATGTAAAAAGGGATATTGAAATAGAATTAATGCTATGTAAATAATTTATAGTTGCGAATAATTTGTAATGACTACTAAATTACTCGTTTACTTTGTTCAGTAAAAATAACTTTCCTAATTAATTATAAAGTTTTTAACTATTTTAACATTTAACTTGACGTAAAATATTATTTGAGAGAAAGGCTTATTCTGGGATATTCTTTCATCTGAGTTGCTGCTACTGTAGTACAAAGTACAGTTCTAGAACATACTTTAAACTTCAAATGGATCGTCATTGTGCCCTATACATACCACAGAAAGCACAATATATAAGATAAACTAAAAGTTTCTACTATATTACCACAAAATGTTATTATTACTATTTCTACTGTCATAAAAATTCTATGCAGTATTTAGACTGCATATGAAGCAGTTATGTAATAACTGCCTTCCTTGTTTATTATAATAATTTATGAATAACCTAATTTATCTACTAATTATATAATTATTGTTTCTTATCAAAATTATTACCCTATGGGTAATAACAGATGGACGGCGCAGTGACGCGCCGTTACCGCGCAGCCAACGTGATGTGGTAGTTCACCACTTCACGAACGATGGTTTGTAGTATCAACCGTTAAAAAATCCAAGGTTGGCCGATGTCGCGTCACCGGCACGTTACCGTTCTATCATATTATGTCCTTCACCATCTGACTCATGTACAGTTCTTGAGTTTTAATGGTGGCTCTGACCTTGAGAACACCGCGATGGAGTGGGTAGCAGTGCGGAGTCATTAACGTGCATTTCTACAAACATTGAACGCATTACATTAATTAAACAAACGTGTAAATTATCCATTTAGCTGAACAATTTTAAGAACTTAAATTTGGAATGGTAGTTTTTACATATAGCCTATATCTATCTCTCATGAAATGTTATTTTCAATTCCGAATTTACGTAGTGAGTGTATATTCTCCAACGCGGACGGTGTTTTTAGTTAGACTAGTAGCAGCTAGGCTCAGCCGCGCGAGAGACACCGTTTACCTCACGGATTGTACGTAACTCACCGCCCAACAGTAACCCCGGTGTAACGCACCGTCCGTCTGTAACTGGCCTAAATTGTTAATTATTTGGAGTTGGTTTATTTCTTATTACTGAGTGACGGCTGTAAATATTTTATGCGGTTTATGTATTGGTTATGTGATTTTTACAATTTACAAAGTGTTCATTTGCGTGTATATGGTTGATTTCCGATTTTTTTAATGCTTAAGATACATGTTTAAAAAAACTACTTGGATTAATTTTCCTTAAGTAGTCTAAGTATTTACACAATATTCAACTTATATTTTCACATGCTGAGGTTTTACTATGATAATAACTACATAAAAATATTTTTATTAGATAAATATTAGGCAAAATTTTTGTTTCTTCATATACAAAAACATTAGTATCAGTACATCTGAAACATATCATGCCGAAAAATTCAGCTTAGCTTTGGCTAAAATATCCTAATAAACTTCCGAACAAATTTTACAGTGCTTAAGTTCAAAATATTTTTATGGGAAAATGTTCCTTATGTAAGTTAAGGTTTACGTATTACGTCAAAGAGATCGATGCGTCATTATACAAAAAAGATAATATTAAGTTATATTATCGTCATATTTTATAGGATAATACTCATCTGGCAAAACAATACTATAAATACTTCTTAAAACTTAACTTATAAGTTAAATAAGTTGATACATAAACAAAATAAATTGGCAAAATAGTTATTAATCATATTTACGGAAGTTCATAAATGGGTGGAAAGTTACAATAAGAAGTAAAATGTAATGAAATAGCATAGTTTAATCCAATAAGAATGTAACCTTCTACAGACATAATAAGATAACCACCTAATAAATGGTTAACGGTACTTTGTAATACTATTTACTTTAGCAGCAATTAATTTGAAATACAAAATTGTAAGCTGTTCTAGCCTATTTAAAAACTTTTGTGTAAAACAGACATAATTATTATTATAACGGCTGCCCAGCACTCTACCATTTACCGTAACCGAAAAATATCTTAGACTTCTCCTTTTCATAGCTTCAGAGCTATGTAGCTATGGTGTTATAAGACACCATACGCCAACTTCTTTCTCCTTTGTCTTCGCTTCCTCTGTCTAGCTGAAAACCATAGCCAAATCTTCTGTGGCAATCTGTTCTCTTCCATTCCTTGCAGATGACCATACCAGATGGGTCGTTTTTTTCTATTTTGTCAATTAGTAAAACCTCCTTTATTAGCCTTCTTTAAAATCTCTTAATTTGTAACTGAATCTAGCATAACCAACCGACAACTTCTTTTCAAAGAAATTCATTCCAGTAGCTTTTATTTAGATTTTAAATTATGGTTGGAGAGTCCATACCTCTGGTATATAAGTACATTTATAACGGCTTTTGAAACCGAAGATACTTTTCTTAGTGACATTAGATATGTGATTATTCTATAAAAATAAAGATGTAACATCCTGGTGACACCCCTATTTCTGCCAACGTTTCCAAAATATCATTGTCTGGTATACCAACTGATGTTAAACCAGTGCCAAGATATTTTATATCATATATTCGTACCCTATCTTAATTATCCCCTTGCCTCCTTTATTATTATTTTATGACCCACTAAAACCCATATGTTCAGTTTCACAATATTAATATCCACTCCCCACTTGTATTCTTCGATCAATTTTCATGTCATTTATTCTATATTATGTTACTTGATCATCAGTAAACAAAAGAATGTAGGCATCTTGATTACCAATGCGAAACATTTTAGTCCAGTTCTTGTAAACAAAATAATTTAAAATTTAAAATAAACTGGTTTTAATATTTTTAATATGAACGAGTTACGCTTGAAAATTTATGTTCCTATTGTCTTTTAGAGTAATAATTTTGTGCTAAAATTTTTTATAATTATTTTTTTCACCACAATAGTAATTAATATGAACATTTTTTAAACGTGAACAAAAAATTATTAAAGGATCTGGATAGTGGTATTACGTACAGTTGAAATAGTTTCAAAATACAAGTTCCTTCTAAAATATTGTCAGAAATTCATTTTCTACCCAGGAAATAATATCCTAGCCCGGATATTAAAACCCTGTATGTTCTTGTATGTAGATTATATATCACTTTTTAAAACAACAATAAATGTTTTAACGAGTACCTACTACTGGCTCAATTCTCTGATGTGTTTTCTTGTTGAGTAAAATTTACTGGATGAACAAGGTTTGAAGTTTTATTATCATTGAAAATTACATTAACTTAATTTTTGCAATTTTTTTGAAATAAAAAAGTTATATGAAGAAGTAAAGTTATATAAAGGAGTTGATAAAAGAAAAATTATTGTTGCTTGTCACATTAACTAATCATCATCATCTTCATGGTTGTAGGTTCCCAGATCTGGTCCACCTATATCTTAGCCTCGGTCTACAAAATCTTCGTCTCCCTTTTGGTTTGTAATTCAGCACGTGCAACGGAAATCAATCACCCTGCACCTTTTCTACATAAGTTAACTAGTTATATCTGAACCTTTGAATGTATCATTCAAAGCAATTGTATGAAGTTCACTTTTGATTGCATCATTCCTGTATTTATGCAGCCTGGCCACTCTTTTTCCGCTCTTGATAAACCCCACCTCAGTTGTTTGGATTAGCTGTCTGTCTTTTTTGACATTATTCTTTATTCTTGCCCATAACGAGCCGGCGGAGTGTTAAATTAATCGCACTCGATCTGTTGGTTTCAAGGCTACCAAAATAGTTCTGTTTTGTATCATATAGTCAGCTAAATAAATGACTGAACTATTTAAGAAAAGAAGAAGTAGAGGTGTAAAGACACTACTCAGAGTTATCTCCTCTGAGAGTAATGAATTTTGCTATACACCAGACCCTGTGGTGAATAAAGTGAAGGTATCATTTGCAGAGTGGAAAGTAAGTGCTTTTCGGAAGGCCTGGCATGCTGATATGCTGATAAGCATACTCTTTCAACTCAGTACAATAGTATAAACCATCTCAGTCCTCGTTTTTCTTTAGTAAAACCTCTAGACTTTGTCAGCAGCCTTTTGGCTGCTGACCTAAACAACATCCTTTATTCACTGTCATAAAGTAGAGAAAGTTGTGTAACTATTTTTAAAAACTTCATGATAGTTTTCACATGTGCCTTGTTCTTTAAATTTTCAATGACGTACCACAAACTCTTTGAAAACGATTAACCTTATCATTTAAATCAGTACTTGATCTATATTAAAAGTCACATTACAAGTATGAAATATGAGCCATGTGTTCTAGAACCTGGTTGTTGATAACAATTTTTGATCTCACATGATGTTCACCGAAAAATTCCGTTACCTTGGTTTTTAAACTGGATATCTTGCAGCCATATTCCTCAGCTATCGTACAGAATCTATACTGCAGGAACTGAAAATGATTTATCGATTCCTTAACTGACCCAGGTTGTCAGCAAATCAGAGAAAGTTCATAAACCAGTCGTTGATTCGCACACCAATAGGTCCCTGCCGCTCCCATACTAAGAGCTATGAATCCATGAACAGTATAAAAATTACTGGTGATATACTGCAACCTTGTCTGAATCCCCTATTTGCAAGTACTTTTACACAGGGTGACCCACCAGATATTAGTATTTGTGTTTCTCTATAGAGACTCTTACCTACTGATATAATGTGATATGGCAATCCTTTTTCTTTCATTATATCCCGTAATGTGGACCTAATAACTCGATCGAAGGAATTGAACACTTCTACGAATGCCAAGTAAAGCTGAAGTTGACACTTCCATCTCTTCTAAATCAGTTGTTGTAAAATGAACACATTATCAGTTAAGGAACAGCCTTTACATACTTCAATTTTTATTCTGTTGGTATCGATCTTAGAGTATATTTTGTACCCAAAATTTAACAATCATATACCACGATAATAGAGTAAACTATCCTACGCTAACGGTGTTTCTTTACATTGCCGGTTGCAAGCCTACGATCCTATTTTCCAAGAGGTAAAGAGGAGCACCTCCTCTTTATTTGTACTCTACCTGCACCAGGTAGAGTACAACCTCGTTAAGAAAACTGGGTCCATCTGGCCTACCATTTGAAATGGTAGCACGCCGTAAGGCCTCTCCGAAAGACACATGAGGAAGCATTTCAAAACGGTAGAGAAAACGGAAAGAGTCTTGTGGAGTAAACCGCCAAAAAATCAAGCAGGTTTAGATGCATTAATATGGCAGCACCATCACTGACCTACTTTTTCGTGGCGCCCGTAACACAACCAGGGGTGAATAACTATTACTGGAAAAATCAAAACAAGCCTCAGATTGAACAGAAGTAAATATTAAACTAATATTGCCATTTATAAGAAGTTTATCTAATCGTGAGTAGTTGCGGCTTAATATTTGATAATTAGTTTATTTTTTATTCTGAATAGATTTATTGTTAACTTTTTCAGTATATTTTATTCAAGTTTTATTCAGTGTGTGATTAAAAAACTAAAATTTTCAAAATAAATTTATTTGGCTATTACCATGTTCTGATTTTAGGAAAATGAGAAGACTAGAATTTTAAGTAGTAAGGACTAGGATTAGGAAGTGGTAAGGAAAAGGAACTTTCATTTAAAATTAGATTGGTTTGCCGTCATGTGTTCTTAGTGTTATTATAGGCCTGTGAGGTAAAGGCTTGGACTCAGTAACAGAATGTGATAAAATATTTTGAGGCCTTCAAGATAATAAGGGGTTATAGGCGATTTCTGTGAAAATCATGGACAGATAGAATGAGAAACGTGAAAGATTAAGTTATGTTAAATAAAAATATGGTAGTTGTGAACACCTTGAAACTTCAAAAACTGAAGTACTTTAATTATTTAAAGAGAATCACGAAATAAAGAATGCTACTGAATACCATGCAGGGAGACACATAGAATAAGAGTATTTCAGAACATCTTTGAATGTGGTATAGTGTGAGTTTGGTTACCGTTTTCATAGGGCAGTCAATAAAACTTAAGTTGCCTTGATGGTAGATTCTCAGAGGACAAGGAACCCAAAAAAGAAGATTATCATGTTTTAAAATTTTAATGCCAGTTTTCTTCCTGATATAAAAAATAACAAAAAAGGTTATTTATTTTCAGAAAGTTTTAAAAGAA
Organism: Catonia carolina; assembly: GCA_035578175.1. NCBI lineage: Eukaryota > Metazoa > Arthropoda > Insecta > Hemiptera > Achilidae > Catonia > Catonia carolina. The sequence goes on along the minus strand of JAQMRL010000001.1, from coordinate 100,549,693 downwards.
ATAATAAAAAAAACCCATGATATCCTTTATTACTAGAGGAATGCTTGGACCCAGAAATGAAAAATGACGGTGATATATCGTCTAAGTCGTTGTTTAAATTAACAGACGAAAAGCTGGTTTGAACCTCTAGAGGTTTTACTAAGTAAAAACGAGGAATGATGTGATTTACTTCTGCCTTCCTCACTGAGTTGAACGAGAATGCTTATCAGCCTTTTAGGCCCTCTGAAAAGCACCTACTTTCCACTCTTCAAATGACACCTTCACTTCATTTACCACAGGGTCCGGCTGTATAGTGAAATTCATTACTCTCAGAGGAGATAACTCTGACTAGTGTATTTTACATCTCTACTTCTTCTGTTCTTAAATAGTTCAGTCGTATAATTGGCTGATTATGTAATAAACAGAACTTTTTTTAACCTTGGAACCAACAGATCGAGTGCAATTAGTTTAACACTCCACCTGCCCGTTATTGGCAAATATAGTCTATACGAATTCATAAAGTAACTATACTGGAGATCAATTTTATTAGAAGATGAATTTATCAACGAAAATTTTAAATCTTTCCAAACAGGTTTATGAGGTATTTCTCTGCATGAAAAATATATAAAAGAAACTAAATTTAACAGAAACAATTTAAAGAAACAGTTTTTTTTGTATTGTACATACTATATTAGTACCTTTTTTATGTTCCTAGTTAAGTAGTAAAACAAATGCAATAATTTTAACACAGTGGTAAGAATAATAAATTGTAAGCCTAAAAATATAACAGTTTAAGAATGTTAAGTATTAGACTGGTAAATTTGAACGAAACCGACAGAGTAATAAATATGCAAAACTGGCAAAAAATATAAATGAAAATCTTGTAGTTTTCTATATCTTACTGTATTATATATATTTTTTGTTTTTAATCATTTGAATGAGTGTTTTTAACTGTGTCCTCTTAAGTTCTCTTAAAAACTATAAAGAGGGCAGATAAATCTTACAAAATTGGACACGTATAGCTGAAGTGTAAAAGAGTAACTTTGTACATCCCTTGATCTATTTTAAAATAATAATCACAATAACTTTTTATGTTTTCTGTTTTTCTAATATTTCAAACTTCCTGAACTTTTCTTGAGAATATATGAAGAAAATTTAGAGAGATTTCATAATAGCATAGAAAAACGACAATCATCAAATTTTAAAAAGTGCAGTTGAGCGAAAACAACTTGATTGCAATAAAACGAAATGGTTCACAGGTTTTGATTAAAGAAGCCATTCAGTTAGAGTAGGAGTATCAATCAACCGTTGTGATACTTTATAAATGAGAAGGAACTACTGAATGAATTTCTTACAAGCAGAAAAAGATGATGAGGTAAGCTGAAAATATAATCTTAATATTATGTGCTTACTAGCTGAAAGGTGATACATTATTAATGACTATGTCGTAAGTTATTCACAAATAAATTACAGTGAACCGTTCAATGAAACGTAATTTATTGAACAAATCATTACTATTTTAGTACATTTAAATAATAATAAACCAACTAAATAATTACTACATGCCACATATTAATTAGATAAACTCAGACGAAATTAAATTAAGCGGGGGAATTAAATAATTGATAACCAACGGTCGATGTTATAATATAATTTAATAAAAGTGCGTATACTGGCGAGTAGTTCAAACTGAATAATAAAACGAGTTACAAAGAGAATCCAAAACTAATACAAATTGTATAAAATTGGACGGGCGAAACGAGATTGGTCCAATCAACTATTTCAGCGGAATATGCTTTAGTTTGTTTAGCCATGACAGATTAATAATAAATAAAATATTGTAAACATCGGTTTGGACTGCAAAACGTTCAAATATAATTTCTCTTGTGTTTTCATTGGAAATCATTTTTAATAATTCAATGTAAACATATTTTTTTTAGTATTTATTATTGTATTTTTATGAGCTAGGTGTAAATAAGTGAACTAAATTTTGTTTGTTTTTAGTTTTTTTAAACTATTGTTAACTTATTCATCATTAGTATATTAATATATTGAATGGCAAAGGTTTTACAATTGTCGTACTTTTTAGAAGTATGCCAACTAGGAGTTAAATGCATTAATATTTTCTACTTTTTTATTACGGACAACAGAGTACTCATTAAAAGTTCTTTTCAAGTGAAACTTACAAATTTTAACTTTTATTTTTCTAGTATATTGAAAGTCGCATCAACAGCTTGATTGTAAGCAGCTACGTTGAGTTATGGAACGGAGGCATTTAACAAGTGAAAACTTCTAGGCCCTAGCCGAGAATCTAATCCGAGACTTTTCACTGAGCCGGCCGCATTGCTGTAGTTGGTAACGTGCTGGCCTCTCATCATGCGGACTTGGGTTCGAATACCACTCAGTTATGGCATTTTCATACGTTACAAAAAATCATTTCATCATACATAGTTACAACCCAACGTCGTCGCTATTGATCACAGTAGTTGATGTGATGTTAAATAAACAAAGAAAAAAAATTATTTATATTTATTCAATAATCTTTTATGATAGTTTATAAACTGGTTTACGGTAAATCAATCAAATAATTGTTTATACAATTACTAACAGTAAATCAATCAAATCATTTATATTAAAATTAACCTAGGTGTTCTTAATAAAAAGAGTTTAAGTGCCGTTATCATTTTACTGAAAAAAATTGTATTTAGTTAATTTAAACCTTATTATTCATCAGAAAAATATTTTTTTTATTTTGAAAATTTTATTTCGAACTGTAATCATTGAAGAATCTGTCAAATCTTCAGATTGTTTTTGGGTGCTATCTAAAATTAGGAATAATTTATTTAAATAAACTATCGAGTTCAAGCAAAATTATTTTTATTTTTTATTTACATTGGATATTTACACACATTAACGCTAATTCAGACGGTGATAAGTATTACATAAAAATGAACAATGAAAAGAAGCCAGAACTTGCCGGGAAAAAAACCTGGCGTGGAATACACTTCGGAATAATATTATAGTTACCTTCACGAATTTTGAGTGGAAACAAAACTTGATTACAATTTTCATCATTGAACAGATAAGCTGGCAATTGCGATTGAAAATTTTATATTACTGAAAATTTACTTTGTGTAACCGAACTGAATAATATTGCTTTTGTTTTTGAGAAAATATTTTCTGACAGTTAGAGCATTAATATTATTGTTTTCAGTGGAAATAATTGAATTACAATCGTTTCTGTTTTCTAATACGCAATAAATGTGGTTGTAATTGATTATTAGTCATAGGCCGTTCGTACAGGTTTACTCCGATGATAGCCGCTAAAGCAGACACTGATTAGGCTCTATAATTTCAATGAAATTCAAATTGACAGACACATTGACAATTATACATAAATACAAACAGATAAATACGCCTAGTACTCTGAACCAAACGTAACGATTTAATTGAATTAATCATTTATTAGGGACTATTCTATGCGACGCAACTTGATTGCAACAATCATTAATATAACTTATTTCAAAATTGAACATTTAATACACACGCCCACTCAACGTAGCTTATACCATGTTGAACAAACTTGTGAGTATCTAACTAATTAATTTGATTTATTTGGTAAGCACAACGAAATAATGACAATGAGTTGATGATTTTATTATTGTTCACTGACTCATTGACGCAAATGTAGAATTATATATCAGTATGTTGTTTCATATGTTGGCTTATTATTTGACTGGGTCCATTTTAATCGTTAAAACACAAGTGCTGTAAGCCTATAATTTGTAGGATAGCAGTCTATCTTCCAGTACGTCGTTGATCGAAAATCTAATTCAATTCAATCAATTGTTGTAAATTCAAGAAGTAATTTTAAAATAATCATAAATAATAATTAAAATTTATCAATTTTTAATTTTATATTTAAATATTCTAAACCATAGTTAAATATTTCAAGACGAATTATAAGAAAAAAATAAAACATTCAAAAAATTAATTACTTAAACCAAATAGCCTACCTCAAATTAAAGCAAGAAAACAAAATATAGTATAATTTTAATTAAATAATTAGAAATAATAAAAAAATAAGTAAAGGAAAATATTAAAGTATCAAGAGTGGAATTAATTATGGAACCAAACAAGATATATTTGGTTATTAAGAATATGAAAATAAGATTTAAATAAACTTATTCAAGACTATACAACCAAATGCAACTATGACTCGACGCCCCATTTGATTCCCAGTCAATGGATGGACAAGAAGCACGAGCAAGACTCCGAGGATAATTTCAGAATAGTAACTATAAAAATAAATCTGAGCTCATAGCTAGTATATTTAATATTCAATAATAGATATTGCAATACATAATAATTATAATTAATAATCTATTAAAATATTTAGGTTTATATCACAGTGTCATCACTTAATAATTCAAGCACTTAAACTAATTTTTGTAACACTTTTTTTGATAATTCTTTACAATTTTCACTTTCCGTTTTTCATTACATCATTTCATTTTTCAATTTACAATTTTCATTTCATTTATTTCATTACAAGTTAAAAAGTAATCATTCAAATAATTTTATATAATCGTCAACTGAAATAACCATGACCGACCTGTTGGTGTGTTATCAACAGAACTAGCATTGATGCAGAGGTTCCCGTGTTCATTTCCCGCTCAGGCCATTTTACCTTTTTGATTTTTATACAACGAAAGCTTTTGGATATCTTGCTTTCCTTCTGGCAGGTGTTTGGATTTCTTCAGATATTGCACTAAATACTGAATTCATCTTGTTGAATACATTTTAACTGCAAATTTTATACATCAGTAGCCTACTTTTTGTGATAAGACTACGGTAAGTCATTGCTTTCGGCAATTATATTTTTCTCTGGGCTGGTCCTGAACGCACCCAGAGCCATACGAAAATTTGTTGTTAAATGAAGTTTACAGAATTTTGAACTGATTTTTGTGCAGTCATAAATTATCAAACCATAATTTAATACGTTTCTTATTAAAGGCCTGGAAGCATTTAAAATTGTATTGTCAGCTCCTTAACTGCATGACGAAAGTAATTTAATTACATTCATTTGTTGTGAACAGTTGGCTTTAAGTTTTTTTTTTAAGTGAGAAACCTTCGTACGTTTCTTGTCGAATATTATGCCTAGTATTTTAGTTAATTTTTATTTTTAATTTCATCGTTACCTATAAAAAGCTGTGTATATTCATCAGATGAGTTTTTTCGCGAAAAGTAATAAAATCTGATTTAGTCGGTAAAATATTAAATCCGTTTTTCAGTGCCCATTCCTCTGTATCATTCAGAGTTTTTTGTGAACAGTGTGGAGTTGTTGAAACGATTTAGCCTCTAAAAGTAACAGTCACATCATCTGCAAATATATTGCATTTTACTAGTGGTATTAACATTGTTATATCTTTTATAGCAACGAGGATAAAGTCACACTCAAAACGGATCTTTGAGAAACACCATTTTTTACAACAAATTTTCTCGACAGTCTTTAGTTAGCGTTACGACCATGTTGACCATTACGGCCCTGTTTTTTAAAAATTAATAAACGAAGTTTAGGATCAGTCCAATAACTCCGATTTAACTTAAAACATTTACAAATTTAAACATCCGAACCATAACGTATGCATTCTCCATATCCAGTGCAACTGTAATTAGGAGTTCATCAGATTCAAAAGCATTACATATAGCCTATCCGTTTTCAGATTAACAAGATCATCTTACGTAAATCTATTTTTGGTAAATCCACTTTGAAATTTAGACAAAAAGCTAATGTTGACTAAGTATCAAACTAGCCGATTAGGTATTTGTGTTTTTTTACGCAATTATTGTAAAAAGCATAAGAGTATTAATGTGTAAGTTAATTTCACCCTGTATTCTTAATTTAAACGTCATGAATGAATTGATTTTACCGAAAATTGTGGCTACACATTGAATCTTTCATAAGGAGTTTATCTTCTGTACTTTACGAGCTATTTTATTCGTTATTTAATGCAATACAAAAATTTATGAAGACTAAGGTATAGGGAACTTGTTACACTTATAAAGAATAAAATAAATTAACAACTACTTTCTCATTATTTTTGACTGTTTTATTTTTACAACTGTAACTATTAGTAGTTGAACAGAAAGGAAATTTATAAAATATGACTTTCAATGACTAGTAGGATAGTATCACACAGTGATCTTACTAACGAAAATAAAATTTTATGATAATAATTGGTTTATTTTATTAAATTTTTAATTTTGTTTTATGTAACTTAGTAATTAAAATTTTAAGTGAATTTGTTAAGGATTGAAAACTATGTCCCCACTGCGTCGTTGTTGCGAATTCCTCCTGGCAATTGACTGAAATTAAGTTCATTAATATATATACTTATTTTGTTTGAATGCTGAGCGATATAACTTCCTAATTTTTTGGCCAAGAAAAAGTGATTTGTTTCAGGAGTAGTGATCATCTGAGAAGCAACTTTGTTTTAAATAATGAGGCCTCAGAGCAGGTGCATTCGTTTGTTTATTTTGGATGTGATGTATCTTATGTACAATCCAGAGATGCTGAAATCATATTGGAGAAGTTTTGAAGACTAATGTACTTGAGAAAAACGCTGGTCGGTGAAGTGCGGAAGACACAATTTAAAAATTTTATCATACCTTAGTTTTGCCAGTTCTAATGTATGGTTCAGAGTGTTAAAACTTATTAAAGAAGTGAAGATGTTAGGGATGAAGTTGATGTGCCATGGAGGATATTAACGTTTGGAGACACAGGCAAGATGGTATAGTGATTTATTGTGAATGTCAGACGATCGAACCCCCGATAAGCTGCTTACATACGGGCCAACCGGACAAAGTGCTATTGGACAACCTTAGAAGAGATAAACATCCCAACTTCTTTAAGAAATAGCAGACTACTAAGTTTGAAGTTGGAGCTGGCACGAAACCCTAAATCATAATTATTGTTTACGATGAAAATTTATTATGATTACCTGTTGTTGTTTAGGTCATTAGCCGAGAGGTTGGTTTGAACCTCTAGAGGTTTTACGAAGTAAAACGAGGAGTTACGTGGTTTACCGTTACCTTCCTTACTGAGTTGAAAAGTATGCGGATCAGCTTGCCAGGCCCTGTAAAAAGCACATATTTTTCACCCTGCAAACGACAACTTCACTTCATTTACCACAGGGTCTGGCTGTATAATAAAAGTTATTACTTTCAGAGGAGAGAACTCCGATTAATGTCTTTCACACCTCTACCTTTTCTGTTCTTATATGATTTAGTAATTTAATTGGCTGACCATGTGAGAAGAAACAGAACTATTGTTTGTAGTCCTGGAACTAACAAATTGAGTGCAAATAATTTAACACTCGATCTGTCTGCTACGGGAAAAATGATTTCCTATATTATAAAATTAATAATTATGAAGACATACGCGTAGATTACTTTAATAATAATTTACTGGGATTGCGGAAACAAAAACTGTCAATTAGACTATTTTATTCCTTTTGTGTTTTAAACTCTTGGCCAATTTATGAAAACAGTCGAATTTTATCAATGATGGATTAAAAAACACTGAAATAACTTCAAAGTTACATTAATACTTTTTTTTATCAAAATTCTTTATAACTTTACTGCTCACGTACTTTTGTTCGCACAAAGTGATTAAGGTACCTTACAATATTTTGTATTGACACAAAAAAAGGAAAATCTTAACAATGTTTGCTTTCGAGTTGGTGTAATCCTATTAATGTCAAGAATTTTATTTTATTTTCTTTGACAATCAGTGAGCTTAAGGAAGCCAATTACAGAAGGCGAAGCACGTATCGAAACCAATTTCCTTCCCTTAAGATTCCTGCTAGCGGCCAGAAAGGCTCAACGGACTTTGTTAAAAATTGGAGAGTGAAAATTGTTGGGATGGGTTTTGGAATGGGGCGATAAGTAAAAAAAGGAAGCAAAACAAAAAGTAAAAAATTGCTTTAGAGAACTATAATGGCGCCTTTTAATCTTCGTTAAGTTAATTTGTGCCTTTTAAAACAAAATTAATTCAATTAGTACGAGTAAATTAAATAAAACAACGAGTATTTATTTTAAAATGTGTTGATTATTAATTTATGAATAATTTAATTAACACAATTATTTCATATTTTTTAAAATAACTTAAACCCTTTTTACGAGGGTATTTTTAATGCAATAAATTTTAATTGGTTTACATTAAAATAGGTGTAGACAGCTTTAACGTTTCTGATAATAACACTGTGATAATGTATATGTCCCATTACTCTAGAATTAACTGTACTTATTTAAATTCTAAATTTTCATGTTCACTAAACACTGGGATGAGCGAACGAAAAACCATTTTACACATACCATTTGCTCTGGGAAAAATGAAGTCACATATAACAGCATTTATATCCGTACTACATACAGCATAATGAACGCATCTATAGTACATTATAGATCGGAGTATCAACGATGAAATAGGCCATTGCCCATGGTTGTTTGATACAGTTACTCGGGAACAAGCGATTACTGTGTGAATCGGTGGAATGGGGCGTTATTCCAGTTTAGAACAATGAACCCAATCAGGGGTGCTGACTTTGCAGCTCGGTACAATCTATGTATTGCACGGTGAGCGCTTTGCAAACATTAATTTTATTTTTCAACAACATATACCCTGTTCACTATGTATTTAATGTGATGTTTTTAAGAGTACAAGCGAACGAGCTTACTGGATATTGAAGTGTGAAATTTGATAGGCATTTTGCCTGGTTTTTGCGACTGAAATTAATTAGAAATTTAATTCATCCATTCATTTATAAAAATAAGAACAAACTTTTCACGATAAGAACAAAAACAAATGACTTGCACGAAAACATAAGCGCATTAAGTACATTGTATATTAAATTGTAAAAGTTGATCAGTACAAATTTCTTAAATATGTGACCATTCATAGAAAAAGGGACTTTACCTTCACTAAGTAAAATTTTCAGGACAGCAAAATTAGGTCAAAAAATGACATTTCTGTTGCTGTTTTTAAAATATTACTAACTCCTTTTTTCTATAAAAATAACCCTATTTTATTTTATTTTGAATTTTAAACCTGATTATATTCCAAAAATAGAGAGTATGTCAAACAGGGAAAACGGACCTCAGTTCCAGCAATCTATTTCTTTTTGGTGAAGTTAAGATCCCTTTTCTGTTGGATATGTAAAAGAAAAACTAAAAGTTCCGGCTAAAAACTTGAAAAAAGTAAAAAAGCACTAGAGAATATCCTTCCAAGAAAATAGTCAAGATGTTACCTCCACACTTAAAAATAAAATAAATAAAATTCTCAGAATGTACATTTTCACATTATTACAAATTTGTACGATTACTCAGCAGGTGGCAGAGGAGATGGGCGCGGAGTGGACTAGAGGGTTCATTCCAAATGTCGAGGTGTAAATAAGGAGGACATTTGGTGATACCACTCGCGAGCTGACGCAGTTGCTAACAGGGCATGGTTGCTTTGGGGCATATTTGACGAGGTTCAAACTTCATGAAGTACCGAAATGTCGACTGTGCGACAGTAAAGAGGAAGAGTCCTTTGCGCATATTTTTGAAAGATGTCCCTATTTTGGCCTTGACAGAATGAAGACATCTGAGAAGATAGGCGTTGCACAGTGGATCCCAGAGAGAGCAATGCTGCGGGATGAGGAGAGCTGGAAGTTGGTCGCTCAGTTTGCGAAATTGTTGGTCGGGAAACTGCGGAGGGAGAAGACATATATGGAGATCAGCAGGATCGCCCTCTCTCATAGTGAACCAATCCTGTCCCGATCTCAGTAGGTAAGGTAGGCACACTAATTTCCTGAGCTGGTGATGAAAGAGATGATGAAAGTGAGAGAGTGAGAGAGTTGGTCTGTGACAGCGAGATTGGAATTAGGCTATGGTTCCCTTCTATGCCCCGCTGACAGTATGTTCATTTCTTTAACCCAACATTTCCCTTGTAGTATTTATAAACAGTTCCGAGGGAGGTGGAGGGTTGTTTGCTGATGCCGGATCAAGTGGCCAGGCGGAGTGTTTTTGATTGGTAAGGCGGTTGCGGCCTCCTTGGGGCTGGACGAGGCCGCCTCAATTGAGTCCAACACTAGTTCCCCCATCGTGACAGAGTGAATATGAGTTTTCCTCGCCGCTTCGGACAAAAAAATAATGTAACTTTTTAATATATGCCTATCTTCAGTATCATTATCTTTTAATTTATTAATTTTTTTAGATCAGTTTCCTTAATATTATTCCAATTACAATTTGTTAAAAGAAAAAAAAAATATTTAGTAATGTTTTATCTTCAAACAGAAATATTTTTTCTGTAAACAGAAATAATATGATTTTTTTGTAAAGGTACCTCCAATGGAGTTACTTTTTTTGACTTTATTAGAAAAATTTTCGCAACTGTACATAAAAACAACGAATGAATGAGATGATTATGAAATTGGATACAATACGCTTTAAGATTTAGAGGAGATCACCACTTAACAGTGGGCTCCAGCTGGAAATGATATGTGAATGGATTACATAATTGTGTGTACTGTAGAAAAATACTTATAACAAAATTACGCCCCTACTCCATCGTCAGCGTAGACGTCTGCAGGGATTTCCGGGAAGGTATGGTAGGTATAGTTTGCGTACAAGTTCGTTGCTATGATGAGATAATTTCATACGGAATCTTGTGTAAATTTTACGAAATAAGTCTTTAACGTCCGGAATTTTGGGGTCATTGTGCAAACTGTCATTGGTAACGTAAAAGGGAGCATTCGTAATTTGTCTTAAGAATTTTTACTGAAATCGTTGGATTTTTGAAATTACGAATGCCTTAGAAGTTCCATAAATTTGCCAGACATACATCCAAAACAAGCTGGAAATAAGCTTTATAAATAAGAAGTTTAAGATGTAGTGGTAATAAAGACCGTTTAGAAAGTAAAAAAATAAAACCGTTTTTGTCTGCCGTCTAAAGTTCTCTGTTTAATATCAACATGAGTGTTCCAAGTGAGTCGCCTATCCATATATAAACCGAGATAGCGTACTTTTTGTGATTGAGGAAGAAGATGGCCGTTTAAGACAATTGGAGGGCAGTCCTGCCACCGTAAGGTAAAATTAGTCTGTACAGTTTTTGCAGCATTCATCTGAATACGCCATCGTTGAAACGCAGATTCTAGTTGTGTTACAAGGTGTTGTAAATTAAGAGTGACATCATTTGGAGCATCTGCAGAAGATAAAACCAGGAAATACCTTTAAAAAAATTAAATTATTTTAAACAAATCTGTTTATTGCTCTTCACACAGGAAATTTTATGCATTCAGATGATAACAATATTGATTTATTTATGATTTGGATTACTATTCCGCTTTATAATTCGAGTAACAAAGATAATATAAGATGACCGTTATGTAGACGGATATAGCTTTGTAAATACTAGTATGGACCTAAATAAACTCGTTGGATCTCGGACCTCTTTGTTGTACGAAATTAGATGGGGTATCTAGTGCGAGTCATTTCAACAAAACTCTGTTAAACTTGTGCTAACTACGATAGTGGCCTTTTATTTGAAAGATGTGGCGGAGGAGTAAAGCAGATGTGAAAAGCAGAAGAAAACAATAGCAGGCTGCTACCAGATGCGAAAGTTTCACTTCACAATGTGTTCGTTTAGCCCCTCCGTACGCACACATTCTGTTCTCAATATTACCTTTTAGAAACCTATATCCCTATCCTTCAATTTGCTTGCACAAACAACATTAAACTACCACAGAACTGTTCTCATTGATCGTTTCCTTGAAATGAGTATTTAAAGTTTTATTTCAGAAAAAAAATCAAAAAAGTATTTTATTATTAAAAAAAATAGTATTATTTTTCGTTTAGGTACATTTTAGATCACCACACCTATTTTTATCTTTTATTTTGAATCGTTAACCAAAGATGAGAACAACCAAAAGATGATAGAGTATAGATATTACATTACAATTAACAAGAACAGGCACGAATAAAAATTACACCATTCAGCAATGTTAAATTTGGAATCAGTGAACAAAAAAAATACTTAAGTAAGAAAAAACTAAAAACAATAAAAGTTAATATTGTTAAAAAATAGTTTTTTTTATAATTGGTTTATTATGGTCGCATCAACATTCTAAGGTTTTAGCGACCCCATTACATAAAAATTTGGTGTGAAACACTCACACAACTTTCTCTTGCCAATGCAAATAATTAATAATAAACCTTACGATATTAATAAAACATTAGAAATAAATAAAAAACTAACCTCAAAATCATAACCTTATTTCAATCATGAGAGAAACACGCAAAATGAAAATCAACCTCAGTTAGGCCTAAAAATACGGAAAATCAATCTTTCACGCTCAACTAAGCTCTGTAGAGAAAAATGCTTTAAATAAAAGTTGTAGAACTTTTAATTTCCTATAAATGTTATTATATACACTTTTGTCGTAAAATGCATTCTAAGGCCGAAATCTTAAAAAAATCTATTTTTCACACGTTTTCGTGAGAAAAAAACAGAAAATCGCTAATTACCGCTAAACTAAGCGTTATACAAAAAAATGTTTGAAATAAAAGTTGTAGAACTTTAAATTCTCTATAACTTTTATTCTACACATTTTTGCGCTGAAATGTATATTAAAGCCGCAATCTTAAAAAAACAATTATTTTACGCAAAAACAGCCTCACCAAGAATTTCAGCAAACTTGACGCCTACCCTATCTTGTAGAGCATAAAAATTTAGTAAACCAGGTGATTTTAAAAAAAATCGTAGGACCAGTTTTTAAGAAAATCGGAAAAAAGTGAAAAATTACACGAATAAACTACTACTTCCGGTTGACTGATTTTGATGAAAATGTTCGTGTCGGGTCCGGTAGTGGTATGTAACTTAAGTTTCAAGTTTCAAGTTCGAACGATGTTCCGTTCTTGAGATATTCTGTTCACACACACACACACACACACACACACACACACACACACAGACAAATCGCTAAAAACATGTTTTTTGGGTTCAGGGGGTCTGAAAATGTATAGATCCGGTGAAAACTCGATTTCGAAAAATCGACATGAAAACAATACTTTCCTTCTTATATATTCATATAGGCAAGAGAAAGTAAAAAACACTAATTACATAACTTAAGATTATAACACTTTAGGTTTACAATGATGTTTTACAGTTAAATAAAATTTACACTTTAACAATTGTATCTTACACTTTTAAATTATAAATTATTTTGTATGAATTGCACTTTTATTTGGATTAAAATAGTCTTTGAACATTTAAAAATTGTATAAAGTTCAGTGTCTTTGTGTACTGTGTGTGATTAACGCAGTCTTTGTAATTGTCCGGTAAGTGAAATTGTCTCCGTATAGTGTTCAAGGTAGGACATTCCACAAGAATATGTTTGACAGTTAATTTCATGTTGCAGTGTCTGCAGTAAACAGAGTCTTGTTTCGTCATGAGGTGACTGTGTGTCAGTTTAGTGTGACCAATTCGTAGTCGTGTAAGAGTCACTTGGTCAAGTCTGTTTTTAAAAATTTCTGGTTGTAATTCTCGAATTTCAGTCCGTACTGTGTGTAGGTTAGTCCTTAAAGTCTTCCACTATTCTTATAAAGAATAGTTATTTACCAATAGTAATAAAGTATATTAACAAATAAATTACATCTAAAATTCCACATTAGCTTTTTCTACTATACATATAGAAAGAATTAAAGGAGATCTCCGCTTCATCTTCTTTTTAATCTTCTAATGAAGCTTGGTGGATTTGCCATGTCACTGATAAACGGAATTTTATGAATTTGTAATTTTGAATAGAATTTAAAATAACTATTTTTGATGATGTCCCAAATGAATGGATATTTTAAATCGGTGTGTAGCCTGTAATTTGAGACATAGTAGGATGAACCGGTAATTATACGGAGAAATTTAGACAGGAATGGTCGAATAGTGTATAAACTACTCTGTTTTGCGCAACCAAAAATTTGAATACCGTATAATATCCAGATAGGTTTTAAGAGGGAATTGTAGAGTAATAATTTATGTTTAAGACGTATGGGTGATTTAGGGTGAATAAACCTGTATAGTTGTTTCAAATGTAAGTTTAGTTTGTTACCACACCTAGTAACTTCAAATATTTCTAGACACTTTTTTCAGCCTACACTCATTGTAACTGTTCACTATAAGCATCCTCCTCTTGTTCCTTCTTTATTTATTTTTTATTCTGCTTTTGCTCTTTGTGAACCCCTTAAAGTCAGTGAATAAGCCTGTATAGTTGTTTCAAATGTAAGTTTAATTTGTCACCACACCTAGTAACTTTAGATATATATTTCTAGTCACTTTTTCCAGCCTACACTCACCGTAACCGTTCACTGTTAGCTTCCTCCTCCTTTTCCTTCTTTATTTATTTTTATTCTGATTTTGTTCTTTGTGAACCCCTTAAAGTTAGTAAAGAATTGTTTCAATTGTGTTTGTTTAGGTCATCAGCCGAAAAGCTGGTTTGAACCTGTAGAGGGTTTACTAAGTAAAACGAGGAGTGAGGTGGTTCAATATTGCCTTCCTCACTTAATGGAAAAGTAGCCTACGCTTATCAGCACGCCGGACCCTCTGCAAAGCACCTATTTTCCACTCTGCAAATGCACTTCAATTCACCACAGGGTCTAGCTGTATAATGAAATTCATTACTTTCAGAGGAGATAATTCTGATTAGTGTCTTTTACACCTCTACCTCTTCTGTTCTTAAATGATTCAGTCATTTAATTGGCTGATTATGTGATAAGAAGCAGAACTATTTATTTTATTCCTGTTACAAACAGATTGAAAGTAAATAGTTTGACTCTCCACCTGTCTGTTATGGGCAGGTTTAAATTTTGTTCGGCCTATTATGTTTTATCAGTTTATTCCAGTTTTCTAAGTATCTTATCTTATTTATTTAACCCAGGTATCCGACATCTTAGGTCTATAGTTTAGTGTTTAAAATTTATTTTGTCAACCGTTTGCAATCGATTCTACTAAATAGGGGTCTGTAGAATTCTGGTTTTCGTTTTCTAATTGTCTATCGGTCGTTAGACTTTCTAGTAGAGTTATTCTCTTTGTCATAACCTGCGCTGTCTATCTAACACCTTCATCTTGCAGGGGATCTTTCTCTCAATTTCTGTTTTTCTTCACCCAGCATTCGTGGTCATTTTAAGACGTTTACTCACATACAGATACTCATGTTTTATCTCAGTCTTATAATGGCTGATCTCGGCTTATCTCAAGAGTGCTTTCTTCTCATACAGTTTGTGAGTTCCTGTGAGTACAACAGCTACCTTAACTTGCCTGTTGTTCCTCAATTTCTTTACACTAGTTTTGGCTGTATTATCTTCAGAGAGTACTTAAAAGTATCAAATTTTATAATTTTTTGGTATTTTCTCTTCAAGTAACACGAGTCTGTTTTGATGTTTGTTATTTATTACAATTTTCGAAGGAAATTGGTTGGTCAGCTATTTATGTTAATTCTTTTAACTTGCTATTTTATTCTATTTTAGTTTTAATGTTTCTAGAAATTATTTCTAGATGGCCTACAAAAGCGAAACAGTTAATCATGGTCCGTTGACTCGACAGTTGTTGATCCGTGACTGTATAGGGCCTACTTGGTTTGACAACCCTTTCTTAGCAAGTTCCATTTTCCATTCTCAAATAACCTTCTCTAGCACACAGTTAAAGAGAACTGGTGACAGCTCTTTACATTCATTGTCTAACATCAGTTTTAATTTTAAACTTTTCAGAGACTTCTCCTAGGAATAAGAACTCTAACCACGAAACCATGGAAGCTGAACTCTGATTTTTTTTTATATGTAAGTATTTTATCTAAATAATATCATTTATAAAATATGAACTTAGAAATAATCTAAGTTTATAATTTTCTTGCAAATTTTGCGAATTTTATTGAAACAGTTATAACAACTATTTGTAACATTAAAGAAGAAAAAATATTTAATTGTAACCGTATAGCGAAGACCCGTATCTTTATGAGCATGACAAAATCAAGAGCTGAGCAAGAGCATTGTTTTACTAATGCAGCTTTTACAATTAAACATTAATAACTTCTAAGTACCCTTCTCAAATTCAGAGCTTTACATCGTCCGTGAAATTCTCTTGGGATCTTCCAACTAACAACAATTTATTAAAAATTAAGTAACCTAGTACACGATTAAACTTTACATCAAAAACATTAAAAACAATGATGAGAAACGAAATTTATAAAAAATCGAATGTATGCAATCGCAGTTAATTACCAAAAAACAAGCCAGAAAACCAGAATTGCCAGAAAACCAAATACAATCGCAGTTAACTGCCAAAGTCTTACTGACGTCAGTGTTTTGCAATGAACCGCTTTCTTTTGAAATTCTTAACCAATAAATCATAAAATAATTTTATCACTGTCAAATTATTAAATGAGATTTGATTAAAAATAACTTAAGTTAAATATTCAAATTATTTCAAAAATTCCATCGAATGGGATTAATTCTCTTGTAAAATAAATGTGAAAGTACATGCTATTAAATAAATTGTTTAATATTGAATTTGTTTCATGTAGAAGTTGCTAACGGATGTTTTAGTATATCCAGTTGGGTAGTTGGGGTAGGTTAAATTAAGTATAGGGGTTAAGATGAATGAAGCCGCCACGGGATATTTCTAAGAGAAAGTTTTAATTAAGCGTGTAATAGCGGCACAGCCTCACTTTCATGTCTGTGGCTGTGGAACCCATTGCTCAGTTACTTAGAAGAAGAACCGACCAACTTGCAGCGTAACTGTAGTGTTGTGGAAACGGTTACAACCTCCATACTTAAATGAAGTACTGTACTGTATTGTAGTCCAACAAATTGTTCATAAACTCATAAGAAAGATTTACTATTTCAAACTTGATTTCCTTTTTACCTAGCTTTGCTTATCTCTGTTATACGTATTTTGTTGTGTCGTTAAGAATATTTCTTCAGGAAAGAAAATCACGAGTTGACATGGCCGTAAAAATTACAATATAAACGTAACTCTAGTATATTTTCAGTGTCTAAGTAACTTTTACTTCTTACATAATTTTATAAACCTCATAATGACTAACAAACAATATAGACTATAATAGAAATGTAATATTATTATAATAATTCTCTGACTCATCATAATTGAATGTGATACACATGCTCAGTAGTACACACACAGTGGGCCTGGTAACCTCAGAGGGGTACATTAAAAAATTAATCGGTCATTTCAGAAAGCCCATAAATAAGAAAAACTATTTTTTGGAAAAATTAATTATTTGTAATTTACTACATTTTAATAGAATACATTATTAAAAAATATAATTTTGTTGTAAGGACTGTCCGCTTGTAAATATACACATTTGTCTTTTCAAAAATAAGCCACTTGTTATATTGAAAATTTAAACTAAAGGTGTTGTGAAAGTTAATTGGAGTAAAATGCTTACCTACGTTGTTTTCTGTAAAATATATTTATTTATTTATTTATTTAACGTCGCATCAACTACAAGGTCATTAGCGACGACGTTGGGGTGTGACAGTGTGTAATGAGGATGAAATGATTGTTTGTAACGTATGAAAATATGCCATGCCTGAGTGGGATTCGAACCCAGGACCGCATGATGAGAGGCGAGCACGTTACAATAAAATATATTGTTAGACCAAAAATTTTGTTGTACAATAATTAGTATCTATTTATTTATTATTTCACCAGTTTTCGTTAATGACTTAAATAACTTTTTGCAATAATACAAATTGAAATTTAACTTTAAAAAAAAATTGGTTCCTAGGACTATTCACTTTTTCGTCATCGTCACAAACAGTAGTTATTCCCTTAAAAAGATTTTTGCATAGAAACTTTGTATAGCCTCTTCCACTAGAAAGGAGAGCTCAAGCTACTAAAGATCATTCACTTTTATTTTTTTAATTAGAAGGAAGCACTTAATACTCTTAAGAATAAGCCTTTTCTTAGTGTTATATTACTTATTGAGAGCCAATCTTATGTGATTTTTGTAGGAAAGCTATGTTTATATTCAGTTTGTCCTAAAATATACTACAGAAAAATAAATGTAAAATTTTAACTTAAAGGCTTTCTGAAATAACAGATTCAAATATGGTAACGTTTTTCTGTTACACTTATTTGCCATCGCTTAATTAAATTGGTCAGTTGTTTTACCTATTTTAATTGCTCATTGTGAAACTAATTTTTAGAAATATTATATTTATTTAAAATTATTTGTCTAGGATTCATTTTAATTTCTGATTCGCTTATTTTTAGAATTACAGCTCTTTGCAAAGGTACAGAAGTAATATTTTTTGTTTTAGGGTAGTTACTCCTCTTCTACCCTCAGAAGCAAATGGTCAAAATTATTCATCTTAGAGTGCTATTTTCTAAGAGAGGTTGGGGATGTGATCAGCAATTCTTACCTTGAACGCTGTTACCCTAATTCATCCCACAGATTAACAATTGTATCAGTTTCTAGGTATTTTAATCAATATGTTTTGTCTCTTTATCCACCTGTCTCCTGCTATTTTTCTGTGTACAACCAACAGCAAAATATGGTAATTCTCTTCACACATAACACGTCTGAACTATTCCAGTTTCAGTTTTTTTATCGTGGTAATTAATTCCATCTCTTTGTGTATTTGATGTAAAACTTTCTTCATCCATTCCTTCGTAAAATCAAAGTTTGAAAGGCTTATCTTTTATACACCTGCCTTATTTTCAAAACCCGCAGCTCTTTGGGAATATAAAAATACAAATACTTGTACTGTTTTGGTGTAGTCATCCAATTTTTACCGCCTTAGGCTCAAATTCACGAAATGAAAACGCTTTAGATTTTATCTTCAACTTTGAGGAACAATTTAATATATCAAAATTTCAGCTCTCTTAATGAACATGAAGGTAATGGATTAGTGATGAGTCAATTAGTTAGTGTGGGTTTTCACATTGGTATACACAGGTTACAATTGGTGACATAACTAAAGATCGTTTGATGCAAATAACTAATCGGGTTTGCTTCTAAAGTATTAGCAGCAGAAAATTAAACTGACGGTTTTTATGTGAAAAGTTATGAGTTATGTGAAAATAAAATTAAACTAATAAATTACAATATTGCGGTGAAAAATACATTTATGTACTTAGTATTTGTTCCTAAGAAAAGCACAATATAATTTATTGTTTTTGAACGGGTACGTAGAATCATTTTTAATCTTTGGTAATTCTTAATTCAGCCGGAGTGATATGTCACAAAATGCTACTCCTTGAGACTTTACAGTTTTATTTACGTTGCAACGATAAATTAGGGATTATTCATAAGTGTGCGAATGGTTTGAAATACACAAAGTAATGAATGATAATTTTGTTTCTAATTTTGCCAACAAATTATCACCAAAACACATTATTTTTTGATAATTAATTTCTCCTTTTACAAGAACATCCAAGAATTAACGGAAGGAAAGAAATTTGACTTGAACATTCTTCGTTCAAACATAATTTTTAAATGTATAAATAATTTCACCTAAATTTTAGTTTCGTTTTATCAAGTGAGTTCGTAGAACGTGAATAACTTTAATATCATCTATGTTTAACTTTTAGGAACTTACATTTTGTCATCAAGTCGTAATTACTTGGTATAAAACTTAAATTAATCACTGGCAAGGAACTACGGCAATAAATAAAATAAAGTTATCGTTTTGTACGTTAGAATCACTAATGGATTTAAATTATTCCTTTCTGGTATTTCATGTACATATCCTTTTTTGCAAAGTAGTTCTGTAACAAAAAGTTTTAACGAGTATAATAATTATTTTTTTTAAAAGCAAGTTCTAAAATTATATTTCTTTGACAATGAACAGCTAACTGATGAGTCAACAGTTTTTGTATCTCAACTTTTTAAACTTTCCACGTAATTTATATAAAGCTATTATTAAAATGGTGAATGTTAAATTAACCGTCTCGTATTACAAGACAACTTTATAATTTTATTCTCTCGACAGTGTACAAAACTTCATTGTTGTTTCATTAGGAAAACGGTTATCCATTAACAAATACAAGCCGTAGTAATTGCCTTCTAAATTTATTTTCAGTTTCAATACATACAAATTTAAAATTAATACAAACTGAACAATATTAAAACAAAATGTGCTTCAATCAGTCCCATTTCAATCAAGTAAACCACTAGATTATTTTTATGGTTCATTATTTAACGATTTCCATATTCATTAAAATTTTGATTTAATTGCACGACACTAATACACAAACTTCAGGAAATATATTATTTTAGTTAAGTTGCTATTTAAGGAGACGGGACGTATAAGATTTATTAAAAATATAGGCCTACTTAATGATTAAAACTTTCCTTTTAAAGTAACGCTTCACATTAATAAAATTTATATAATACATTAATTTTCATTGAAGTCGTCACGCCGGCCGCACTGGCGTAGTTAGAAACGTGCTCGCCTCTCATCATGCGGTCTTGGGTTGGAATCTCATTCAGGCGCGGCATATTTTTATATGTTACAATAAATCATTTCATCCTTCACCGTCTACATTAGCAGTAATTGCAGAACAGTTGGACGTTAAACCAAAAAAATTCGTCACTGGAATGTAATATTAATGGTAAAATATAAAAGTAACATGATATTTTGTTGTTTGGATAATTCATGTTCAGAACTTGATTTAAATGTATATAGATTAAAACTGATCATTAAGAAAATAATAAAGTTTTTTTTACTTTATTTACGCAAAAATTACAACTGTACCGGAACAAGTCAGCAATACGTATTACTTTTTAAAAAAATGTATACGTCAAGGTTTGTGTATTCAGCAGTGCCGTTGTATTTGTAGAACGTAATTCACACTGGTCTCAGTAATTGTTTTAATTTTTTTTTATTTTACGTAAATATTTGTGACAATTGAGTTTCTTTCGGAACCCATATGAGTGAAAGATGAAAACTTCAGTAAAAAAGACTGAAGTCAACATTAGGCATCTTATAACTGAAGACGGCCTTTAGTTTTAGCTGTT
This sequence comes from Catonia carolina, assembly GCA_035578175.1. Classification (NCBI taxonomy): domain Eukaryota; kingdom Metazoa; phylum Arthropoda; class Insecta; order Hemiptera; family Achilidae; genus Catonia; species Catonia carolina. Next base: position 100,528,637 of record JAQMRL010000001.1, on the reverse strand, counting down.
AGTTTTGTAAAATGTTTCTTTCAAAACTTAAGTGATACCAGTTTGGTTAGGACTTGTTACGGTAGTGAGCGGTAGTCACTTATGAATGCAGATCTATTTTAATTCAATTGCACAGAAGCCAAAATACTATGAAAAAGCAATAAAGAAAGTGGATGGTTGTAACAAAACGTAAAGTTCTCATTAGAACTAAAAACTAGAAACAAAATTAAAGTTACGTTTTGTTGTGTCTCATAAGTTACCTTAATTTTTTTAATTAAACTTTCATTATAATAATTTATTGCAAAATAGGTAAAAACATTTATGTGTAGTAATGTAGTAGAGATTAACGGATTAATTAGAACAATTTTCTGTGTAAGGATCTATATTTTAATTAATACAAACTGTAATTAACGGGTGGTCTGCCATATTGTTACATTATTTTAATATTTCATGGCATATTATAACAACAGTCATTACTTTGCATGTAGCTGTGTACCGAATGAACGTACCTCACGGTTGGCTTATATATCAATATTAAAGTAAACGTAATACAAAATTTTAACGACTTGACTTGAGCAATATGGGGAATTTAATTTTCTAAGTTATTGTGGCATAAACTTTATCTAAAATTATTGTAGTTAATACAAAACGAGAGAGGAATAATCATGATGAAAAATTAAATATTTATGGTCTAAAATGAGCGAGATAATATAAAGCAATTAAATGATAGAAGTTAATTTCAATAGTAATAAGATTATCAAGGAATTCCACCTGCTTGCTTGCTCCCTTGACTTAGCTGCCAACTTACAAGTCACAACTTACAACTTGCTGTGTCGCTCCAACTTTGTTAGAACCAAGTTATACGCTGACCGCAGACCTAGTCTCCCACTATTACCACCGTTTCTACTCCTTTACCTCATCCCAGACCTTCGTGGTTTTCTCATTTCTCGAAGAACACTTAGCTTTACGCAAGAACAAATCTTATGGTCTCAAACTTATCTAAAATAACTTCTTACAGCTAATTTATTGATTGAAGTAATACCATCTACAATATTAGGAAAATATCGATGATACTTTCTTTCGCACTCTATTAATTAATATTTTAAAGTAAGTATCCTCATTTTAGTTCTGAAAAATTGGTTGCAAGACACATCTGTTTGAATCTCCTTCTGATAAACTTAATATTCAATGAATTCCGTAACTCATAAGCACATGAATTATAAATCCACTTTATACAGTATTAGAAAGGTTATCATTTATTCAAATTAAAATTGTAACTTCTTGAAAAGAATACTAGAAGAATGTTTTCTCTTGTATTTCGGTTACATAAGTGATATGTTGTATTCATTTTATGACTTATGTGTAGTATAACACAGGACACTTGTTTGAAGTGGTTTTTTTGGCATGGCGGATGTAAATTATGTTTCTTGTTAATGATAAGAACCTACGGATTTGAGAAATGTATACATGCAATTTAATTTTAAATATTATCATTTATAGTTTCTGACACAGTAGTGTCTAAAATATATGGAAAAATAAAATATAGTAATAAAATATAAATTCCCTAGAAGTAGACCTACATTTGATTGGAAAATATATTCACTGTATTAGCCGACACATCTACGCGATTTCAAGTTCAAAGCTCATTTCGTCCTCTCTTCACCACTCAAGCAGTGTAGCTCTCGCGTTGTGCTTAGACCTTCGTTCACAACTCTGTATCGTGTATGCTGTGTTATAACTTTAGCTACGAAGACAAGAAAGTATTTGACTTTCAAACCCGCAATAATATGTCTACTAGTATAGTTGTTAGCCTAGAACATGAAAACATCGCACATCGATAAAATTCCGAAATTAGGAGAAGAATTGGTATTCCAGGAAATGTCATGGGTACCATATTCCAGAAACAATTAAAGTGGTTTGGCCATTTGCAGAGGATGGAGGATGGTAAGTGGCCAAAGAGGGTATGAGCGTGACGCCAGCCGTTAGAAGAAAAGCGGTAGGCAGGAGGTTACGTGATTGGGTTGGTGTGCAATGTCTTAGCGGCGGCTTTCTGATGGTGATTGGCAAAACAAAGAGAGGTGGTGCTTAAGAAACGAGATACGGTTGGGGCTGTAAATCCTCGCATGATTATACATAGTTATAGATGAAAAAGGAAGCGAGAATATTTCTGGAAATACACAACACACCGCTAATCCAAACTAATTGAAACCGGGACTTGTTCTAATTTCGTAATGTTCGGTTTAACGGAAGAAATGTGCATAAAAAAATAATCTAATAATCACTAACTTTAACATACGCACTCATTATCGGAATCGTGTTAGCCAACTCTGTATAGGAGAGAATAGAAAGTGAGTTGACGTGAACTAGTGGCTGTCAGCTGCTGATCTAATGAAGCTCTTGAGTTTACATTGTACAATTGTAAAAGTACAATATTTTACAAACATGGAAGTAATGGTAATTTCTAATTACTATAACTTCCATTACTCAGTAACAACCCAATAAATAATGTAAGGGAAAACCCCCCATTGTTAGGCTAAGTTACATTAGAATAGTAGTTAGAAAATAGATAAAAAATATAGCCAACAGTCAACCATTCGATATTCATTAGACCGGTGTATCTCTCCCTCTGTGTTTTGGGCCTTTCTTCCACCTGACAACTTTCAGCCAATCACTGGGGTAGTTCTCCTTCCCGTTGGCTCTCCAGGTTGGTTGAATGGTTGGTGGAAGAGGGAGGCTTGTCAACCAGAGGTTTCCTGGTTCGGACCCAGAAAATTTACAATCAGTTCCCTTGGGACTTAATAATGACATAAATAGAGAAGTTGTTTTGAAGGGCAGTTTTTGAAGAAGGGAGAAGGTTGGCTACAATTATATAAAAATAGGTGGGATAATTTGTTACTTGTTAGTTAATTTAATTAGTAGAATATCTATTCAACATTAAGTTTAGAACAAGAAAATAAAGTTTATTTTATTTATTTTCTCATGCTCTGCTGACAGAGCTGGCATCCAACAATTTTTTATTATTTTTTAGTTCTTGTTAAAGTATTTACCCGCCGGTCGAATTTGAAGGTGGTGCAACAGGTGAAGAAATAATTTCCGTAAGCAGGCCTGGCTCCGACGAAGGTCCAGAAGAACTTATGAAATAGTTATGTCATACATCGCGGCTTATTTCGCAATCAGAAGCAGCAAAATAACTGAAGTACGAAGAGCAACTCAAGAAGATACAATACTCAGTATGTTTATGAGTTGCAGGCAAAATATTGAGTTATAATCAAGGTTTTCGGCATTACAATATTAAACATCTAGTAATTAAATGCAGCCAGACAGAAATAAAAATGTATAATTTTTTGTAATTGCTAATGAACTATTTTTTTTATTTTTTTTATAATATTAAGTACATCTTGTAAGAACTAATGTTCGTTTTCTATTTTCAACAACACTGTTTATAATTTTTTAAATTTAATTTTTCATTAAATAGCCTATTGAAATATGTTTTCGTTATAAAATAACTTCTTTTTTATTTTAAAACAGATTTGAAACGTATAAAGCATGTGAAAAACACTAGAAATCAGTTTAGATTATCCGAAATTTTGGATTAGCGAAATTTTTGTGTACACTATATTTTTCACTCATGATAGGTACTTATAAAATATCACGCTGCTGTTGAAGAAGATCTGAGTTTTAAAAATATACTTGAACTGTCGACCTGTTATAAAAATTCTTAGTAATTAATAAATTAAACTATAATTAGTAGTATTTTTTAACGCATTAAAATATTATTCGAAAATTACTGAAAAATCTACAATATTTGTATTAACTTAGAAAACTACGAGTTTAAAAATTATCTTTATTAAATTTTCATAAATTAAAAATAGATTATTAAAAGTCTTTTTGAAAAATTTGCTATTGATTTCCCCTTGAAGGATTTAGCGCAACCAATTTTTTTATATATGTGTGGGCATAAATTTGATCCTATTGTAAAATTCTCTAACTTTCACTCTAAAAGCAATCAATTGTACGATTAGTTTTCATTTTGAATTTCCAGCTGACAAACTTGTTGATCCGCTAATTCCGTTATTCATAAATATATAAATCGTAAATGAGCTTTGTATTAGAAGATTATTACTTATTCGAATTTATTCGAACACCGCTCGTTTAGAATTCATGAATACTTTATTTTTTCCATTAATCGTGATTCAATACTTCGTATCGAAATATTTCGGAGAAGCTTTCTTTTATAGTTTATTTGAATGTTTTACAGTAGCATCTGCTACTTCAGTTATTACCGAGTACTACAGGTTTCCATTCGTTTATAAATTGGTAAATTGGTAGGTTTTGATGTTTAATCATTTCGAGACCCTTACCGGGAATCGCACCAGGCATCTTCTGCTGTGAAGTACCAAGAAATCTAGGTATCTAACCAGTTAGTTATGGAAGTAGCTCTCCTTTTATTTTTTAATAGTATAAAGTTACATAATGTTCAAAAAAAGACTGAAAATTTTCCTTGAAGACTTCTTGAGTTCTTAATACCCGTTGTATTATATGGAAATAGACTGATTTTGATTCAGTTTTAGGAGAATCAGACTAATTTATACTAAAATACGAGTCGCATCAAATAGAATTAATATATTAAAAGTCGTTTTCCTGTTAGTTCCTTTATTTCTGTTTCATGTTTTATAAATTGAACGGAATTTAATGCTTTAAATTTGGGAAAATAAATTTTAAAGTGGGTTTTCATAGAATATCTTAAGCTGCCGCTTAACTAAGCGTTGCTATCGTGTGAACACACTTGTTATACGAAAGTTGTAATAGGTCTAATTTTAATTTCCTTTAATTAGGGTTAAGATGATGACTTGAGTGAAAACTGGCAAAATTCAACGCTGTGTGTGGTTCTATTCGCAGGACAATAGGAAAGAATACGAGAAAGGAATCCCAAATGAAATTTTATAGAGCAATGTCTGTACCACTCATAACATATGGGAGTGAAACATGGTTGTCATTACAGAGGAATGAATCTCGTATCCAGGCTGCTGAAATGAGATTTTTTCGTGGAGTCAAAGGTTCTACCCGGTTTGATAGAGTACGTAACGAAGCTATCCGCGCCGAGTTAAATGTTCAGTCACAGTTGGAAACGTTAAGAATATATAAGAGAAACTGGTCCTACCATTTACTTTGCATGCCAGCTCACAGACTTCCTTTGCGAGCATGGAAATATAAACCAAGAGGGAAGTGAAGCTTGGGAAGACCTAAAACGAGATGGATGCCGGAACAGGCCATTGAGACTAATCCTTGACTGATTATGATGATTTAATTAGGCTTTATCTTAATACTGTTATTTTGGAAAAACGGGGTTCCGTAGTTTGTCCGTTCAAGTTTTATTAGTGTATTTTTTTACTTTATTGATGTTATTTTCATACTCGTCAATTAACTTTGTTTTTTCCGGGTGGGGGGGAGAAAATATATGTCATGAATGACTTAAGGGAGAATAGTAGTCTAAACAGTAGTAAAATTTCAACGGGTAGTTTAAAAATTTTGTCAAGATGTCTCTACTCCATCTTCGATAAAATCTGCGTGGGTTATTACTAGATAAATGGAAATGCAAAGGTTTTTTATTAGTCAATTTTCGTGTTCAGGAAGTTTCTGTTAAAAACGTCTGTAAGATTGGCGAATGATTTCGTTAACGTATGGTATGAGTAAGACGTAATTGTAACATTTCGTTAGTTACGTATCAGGGCGCGTCTGGAATTATCCGTATGCACTTGGATTGAAAGCGTTGTAATTTCATGATTACTAAAGACCTAGCGGAGCCAAATACCTGACAGCTGTTATATCCAAATAGGTCGGAGTAATGATTTCTACAATAACAGTTTTGTGTGAAGAGGGAGTTTTGATTTCCTGTAGAGCAAAGTGAAGAGTTGTTTTCGTCTATCTTCGAGTAATATTTTTTTTAAAGTTAACTGTTCCTAGTTAGTAGTCCAAAATATGCGAATCCAAATACCAAAATTTGACAGTATATGGAAGGGTTATCTGTTCAAAAAAAGTGATGGCGATAAATGTTTCCACGTAACGTGAATGTGCCGTGCGGTGTCTTTGTTGAGTTTATTTTTTCTCCTGTCTGCGAACCACTGTTAAAGTTTAAAAAGATAATGTTGTAAATTTAGTGTTGTATCATGAGAATTCTCATATGAGCTGATTATGACGGTACCGTCAGCAAAAAAATTTATTTTTTAAAAATAATTTATTAACTTTGTGAAAAGGAAGAGATTTATTTAGTGTGTGAAAATTGTTTTTATGGTTATAGCTACCCATAATGTAATATATAAATTAATATTTATTTAAATTCTATTTTAACTCTGAGATAAAATGTATGCTGTAGTAAATTATTACAATAATACATGTTACTGACCAGGGTGAACCGCGTCTCCTGAGACAAAGAGTACGAGCACCAAGATTAACTCCGTGGTAACTTTCTGCAATAAAACAACAAACACAGTATTTAATTAAATGTTACACCATAAACAATATTCTAAATTTAAACTATTGGGACAATTTAGCGACAAGTTAACAAATACAATAAATAATTTGTTTCTCACATTCTGTTTTTTAGTATTACTAAAACTTTGAAACTTTAAAATTTCTTACAGTTTAACAACCGGAGGCCTATGTTCAAAACAATGGTAAATATACATTTTATACAACAGTACGTAAAAGCGCAAGATATATTATCAATAAGTCTAGTCATTCTTTTCGATACAGATGTCTTCTTTTTATATACCTGTCTATATATTTTAGATAACAAATTTTAATATCGATATATTTTTATATATTCATCTTTTCGGATGAACAGTCGTCTAACAAAACCTTTACATCAACATTTCCTCACATGTTTTTTTATTTGTTTTTATCTCGATGATCCTTTCAACTTCCGTGAAGTAGCATTTATTTCTTCCACCTTCAATTAGTAATCTTTCCCATAAAATTTATTTTATTTTGTGTTAAAAGTTCATATTTATTTAGCTGAATAGATGAACATTATCAAAGACTTGGAATTTTATTTTCATAGAATATTGTCCCAAATTTATTCCGGATACGTGAATTTGTTGAATTATTCTGGTTGAATTTGCGTAATTTCTCAAACAATTGCTTATTGGCAGTTTGGTAAATACCCTGTCATTTAATGATAAAATATTTGTCCGCTTTTCTCTTTGTATTGTATTAACAGCTGTAAAATACTCACAAACAGTTAACTGGATGGAAAAAAAATAGTGACAAACGACTTGAATAACAACACCGCTCTGTAGTAGAATTGCCAAGAGAATTTACGATTTTACTTTGAAATTAAAAGTGATTATTTACAAAAACATAAAATTAATTGTTAAAAACTAGAAAAATCTATTGTCTATTTAGATTACTGCTACAGGAACGTTGCAAAAGTCGAAATGGGTTGTCAGTTAGGCTATCGGATGACAAATTAAATATAAAATCGGTTAGGGTTATGTTATATGTTTTTCCTGTTAAGTCTGTAGAAGCATAGGAAAGTTTTATTACATATGGTGGTGTTCATAGGTCATTAAGTGTTCATAAAGGTGAGCGTCTACAATATAATAGTATTTTAGATCAAAACCTTTGAATTTTGGTTATCACTGAGGGGTTTACACAGCCATATCTGGCTGTACATTCATCCAGTAGGTTTTTTTTACAATGACTTATAAACTGTCAGTTTTAGATAGACATGCAATTCAGATAGTCGTGAAGATAGAGAACTTAGTCGCCTTCGTCTGTTTTCCAATGGTTTTTTTTATAGTTACGTAAGCATTGCATGTAAGTCATCTATATAGATGTAATCTACGGTAGCAAACTTTGTCGGATGTTTACTAAACTTAATTTTTTTTTAAATTATGAAATTGCAACATTACTGCAATTTGTTTTTAAATTTATAACTATAAATAATTATGTTATTAGTGTTTACTGAAAGTTAAAAATCTCACATTCAAGAATGCTTGATTTACAGATATTCCACAGCCTTCTTACAAACATCTGTACGACTAAGTATGTTTGTTGCTTGAGACTGCCAAAATCGATGGAATTTTTCTTCATTGATATCGCTTGTTTTAAATTGTTATTTAATGTTTCAATGTTTACACTGAAAAGTCAGAAAAGATGTATCTATTACTGACGTACCAAAAAACTTAAAAATTTCTTTGATGGTTTTCGTCTGGAAACGCTTAAGTATTTCTATGATAAAATTACTAGCAGTTTCCCAGAGTTAAATTTTTTAAGTCCTCACTGGTTTTAAAACGGATTTGTAGAACTCAACTTGAACGTGAGATAAGCTTGAGTTTCGGTCTAACAACTAGTGCATATTCTTCTCTATAAGGTTCAGTTGATGACACTCTTGGATTTAGTATGCCTAATCTACGTATAGCAACGGTGCAGATGCATACCGAGATATATAACAACATTAGAGGTTGGAATCAGTTTTCGGTTGAGGTACACTCCAGGGCAGTCTTGATATCGCAGTGTAAACAATACATAAACCGACTTCTTGGCATTGACTTCTATCCTCTACCCTACTAACCACGGCTGCCAAGTCAAGATAATACTAACCTCGTCAAGAAAATCTTCCAAGTAATTGGTGGCAACTAATCGATTTTCATGTTTAGAGAGAGCTGCAGTATCATCTGCAAGTGTAGCTTTGATTACGTCATTTAAAGTAGGTAGCTGAGATTTATAGCACAAATATATAACCAGTCCAAGAACACTACCCTGAGGAACTACAGAATTAATAGAATGTATTTCAGTAAGAGTAGCTCCAAATGTTACTTGAAAACATCTTTTCTCCCAATAACATTTTATTACATCACAAAATTTGTTTTAGTTTAGTTGTTTGTTGTTAGTTGATAGGTTGTTTTAGTTTATTTGGAATACCAACTTGCCACACTTTGTCAAACGCTTTTATTAACATCCAAATATACGGACTAACAATACCGTTTACTTTCAAGCGCATCTCAAAATATTGACGACCCCATGTAATTGTTCTATAGTTGAATACTTTACTTTAAATCCAAATCGCTGAAATAGAATTAATCCTTTCAGAAATGGTTTCATCCGCTTCAAAATTCATTTTTATAATATTTCATTTTAATTTTTTATTATTTTTAAAAATAATATCTAGGATTAAATTTTGATAAAAGGTTAACGTGGAACACCCATATAAAGATAAAACGATTACTTTTAAATTCACGAGTCAAACAACTATATCGGCTACTTAATCGAAAATCACATGTTACTTTAAAAACAAAGGTCAACATTTATAAAAGTCTTCTGATGCCATTGTGGACCTATGGCGTTCAGATATACGGAAGTGCCAGCTCGACAACATTAAAGAAAGTACAAGTATGTCAGTCCAAACTGCTTCGCATGATCACCAATGCTCCGTACTACGTGTCAAATTCAACACTTCATACTGACCTACAAATACCTTACGTTACCGAAACAGTGAAAAGGTTGTACGCGAGGTTTCATTCAAAATTGAACGGCCACCGTAACCCGCTTGTAAGGGGAATTCTGATCAATCCTCGGCTCGCCAGACGACTAAAAAGAAGATGGAGCAGAGACCTGCTGAGATGACACCATTCCACTACTTTCCACCATTTCACCACTCTGTGCTACTGTTATCCCCATCATTTATCATCAATTTTCTTAGTTTTAATATTTGTTAATTTGTTATGTCTATTTGCTATGTTTGTTACTATTTGTATGTTTTTTATTTTTTGAACCCAAAATGAATGTCAATGGACATGTAATTTTATCCTACAATCACTGTGATTTATATTACTCTGTGCTAAAATTTGGTCGTTGTATTGTTATTGTACAGTTCCAAATAAATAATATAAAGAAAAAAAAAATTATTTTTAATACAAACAGAATTATATGATTTTATTATAATATGAACAGCAGTTAAATATTATAAATCCAAAACACAAAAAATGGTGAAATTGAAATCTAAAATGGGATTTCAATGAATTTAAGTATAATTTTTGTTATCTAGAATAGCGAAAATAACATTATTTTACGGTTCTAAGAAAAGGGGTAGGAATGTAGTACACAGTGAGTAGCTACGTTAAAACAAACACTTGGTAATTTAAAAAAAAACAAATAATGAAGTTATGACGAATGTCATTGATAAAATAAATTGGCCAGTTTACCACAAATATTTTTAAGATTTTTCTTTCCCTTACAAATGGTAATTTTTATTCACGTTTACAAAAATGGTAATCTTATATTTATAATTTAACTGCTATTAAATTCGTAAAAATCGGTGTTTCTATCAACTGTAATAAACTTGTATTATATATGAAAAAGTGGGTCATGAAATGAAATGAAAAATTGTTAATGAACACTATATGGAGAATTTCTATGATTAATAAATCATAGAAAAATATTTCAAACAATTCAAACGTATTTAGGTATGAGACTTTACAAAAAATATACATTTAATATTTATTATTTCTGAGCTAATCAGCTATTATTTAGTAACAATAGAAAGTACTGAGATTTATAAAAGGAAAGTTTAATAACGGAATTTGTATAGAATTTATTACAAGTACTGAAAATAATAAGTTTTTGAACTAATTTATAATTTCAACGGTTTTTAATTGACAATAAAACAAAAAAATTATTGAAATTTTTATTATTTCATTTAAATATAAACTTGTTTCGTTATATCAGAAACAAAATTTAATTTAATTTTATATAGATTTTTTAAGTAAATAGGCAACTAAGAAGTTGTACGAATGTCCTTTAAGAAGAGGAAAACTTATTTTTATTTTCTTAATTCCCTTTTCCAACCTTCTTTATTAGGAAACGGTTGGGTTGTTTTCAAGTGTTACTGTAGTGATAGTGCCTGGTATTAATTGAAACATTTTTCAGCGTTCACAAACACAGACTTAAGTCCTCGCATTTATACACAACCTCTCACAGTTTAGTAACTAAACGGTTCAACCCGTCCACTGCCGGTTGTAGTAGTGCCCTCACTTCATGAGCGGGGATGCTAGAAAGCTTGGTGCATGGGTCCTACTACTACTACAGTGTAAGGGTTGTGAGAAGGGAGACAACAGCTACTGTAGGGGCTGGGCCATTGTAGGTCGGTTACTGCTTCCTGACTGATTTATGAAGTAGAGTAATTGGAAGAAGTCTTGGCATGTTGCCTCTCAACCACATGACCCAAACACTCCCAACCTCAATTCGCTAACACTTTTCTTTTGGATATATATTGAACTTGTCGGAATTTACAGCAGCAGAATCGCTCCCTATTTTCTTTTTTACAACTGCCATTTACATGGAATTTCAACGATTTCCGATAAAAAAATTCGAGTTCAGTTGTTCACTTCTTCCGCTTGTCTATTATTTTATTAAAGCTACATGTTTATAGTTCTACACCTTAAAATTTACGTCTGACGTTTTCTAAGGACATTTATTTTTTCATTCACACAAAGCGAGATGCAAAAGAGCTATATATTCTCGCACTTCTATTTTGTTGCACTTATGATGGTAACCGAAACATAATTGTTGAACTGCTGCTTGCAAGCCAACACAAGTTTTAAAACACAGATTCATGTCTATTATTGATTTATTTTTTCTTTCTCTTGCCTTTATGAATATAATAGGAAGGAAAGAATGTTTTCATTTCAATTTTTCGAAATTGCGTTTTCACCAGATATAACTTACACGTTTTCAGACCATCTGAACCCCAAAAACATGTTTTTGTATGTGGTTTTTGTATATAAATATACAATGGTTTTTGTATGTGTGTGTGTGTGTGCGCGCGCGCGCGCGTGTGTCTGTAAACAGAAGATCTCAAGAATGGAACATTGTACGAAGTTGAAATTTAAAATTTCGTCTAGTAAGAGGCGTGTACGAGTACACGCCTCGTAATTACCTCGATACACAAATTAATAAAATTTAATGTAGACTCATAGCAAAATCAAAAAATTTTTGTATACATTTCAACTTTTCAGACGTAAATAATATTTTGTTCAAGAATTAAGATATAAGACCATTTCTGAAAAAATTATTACTTTTGATCTACTCAACCATTTTCTAGATACTTTTCTTAAATTACTCAGAATTTTATTCTCTAGGGCTTCTTGTAAGGAAAAGGTAATAAAATATTCTTTTTTAAACATTAAAAAATATTAAATTATTTTTTTGATGAACAAAGTTTTTTTGATCAAATTCGTAGAACTCAAAGCACATTTTAAGTTGAAGGTAACGGTTAGACAAATAAAATATAGGCTACGTAAATGGCACCGTATGACTTACCTCCATTACATTATTCCCAGCTGATGAATGATGTCATCTTACGGCCATCATCCACATCTGCAAGAGAAATAATTTAGAATTACTTTATATGTAAATAATAAATTTACTAATTTTTTTCACAATAAATTTCCTTAGACACAGATAATTTAATCAAGTCTTGTCAAATAGTGAGCTACAAAATTCAGAGCTCGGTTGTCATCGATAGCAGTCGGTTTAGGAATGTTAACGCATGTATTCTATATGACCATACATATGTCTATACGACCATATGTTACAAAAACCCTAATTACCGAATGTAATTAGTTTATGAATATTACGACAAATAAATCGTTAATGAAATGGACATCTTTAGCACAAAAATCCTTTTTTTTGGAACTTTTGTTTTTAGACATATTATTTGGTATCTTGTTCTCGATCTGTCGAAGAGGTCTCAGAATTTTTCATCAATAAATCGCGATTCGTTTCAGAGTTGTCTAAAGTAGAAAAAGTTAGGAAAGGCTATTTTATTGGATATGGGAATGTTTACCCGCATGGTATAAAATCGAATGGCAGGGGTTAAATTCATTCCCATGAGTGTAACCGGACACTATTCACCAGCTAGGACTAACTGGAACACGAGAGTTGGACGTTTCAAATAAAGTTTTCATGTGTCATTTTAATATTAGAGTTGCCAGTTATCAGCTTTGAACAACCTAGTTTGTATTATAACTGTTTCATAACATCCACTAATCAATGCATCGACATACGGATATTCTGGTAATAACATTTATTCAATTATTATACTTCATAAATTTTAATACATAAACATAACACCCACAGTTGTAAATTTATAAGCTTTCAATTTAGAATTATTTATTTATTCTTATAAAATAATTTCAAATAGAATTATATCAAATTTTTGCAACTCAATTGTAGGAAACAACCCACGAAATAAAATTCATGTTTACAAGTAAGTAAACAGGGCGCTGAAGTATCGCCCTCGAGGAAGGAGATGTTTGGGGCGTCCAAGAAAGAGATGGTGTGATGTTGGAACAGGCGATTGGCCTAATCCGTAAAGGAGATGATGATGATGATGATGATGACAAGTAAGTGTTAATAGTAATAGTTTCCAGACTGTATCGGAAAATTAATTCGAAAGTTTAACATAACCTGAATCTTTTTCCAAAGTTTCTCAAAGTACTTCCTATAACAAACATCCTCTTGTCAAAGTACAAGGTTTTTTACACGAACCTTAAAATACAGGTTTTACTCTGTATGGGTCGTAAAATATAATATTTCAATATTGGTGTTGCTTTGGCAACGTTTTACCTGTTTTTTTTTTTATTACTCTAACCATGTTTTTATGAGAATACTGCCTCTTACTGACATGCAATTTTCTGACAGCTTCTCATTTATCTGTTCCAATGACTACCATAAGCTTTTATGAGAGCACACGACCATGCAGTAATCAATATATGAGTAGTGGGCCTGTTTATGAAAAGATTTTAACTTAATTGTTTTTAAATACAATAGTATATGATTAAAACTATCACGGCTGAAATGATTTTTCGCTTACAACGTGGTTTTAATGAATTATCTAGATCAACAAAACAAGGTTTACGCTTATTTACCCGCCTCGAACGATCGCGCGTAAAATGCGCTCTGTTTTATCAGATAATTCAAAATTATTTAATAAGTTACTATGTATAAATTTGTGAGTGAAAATAAAGTTACAGTGTACCTTATTGTATGTGGCTCACCAGATGAACCCTATTTTTAAGCGGAAACGTTGCGTATTAGAAGAGGACGGTAATGTCCACCAGACGGGTGAGCCATAACCAAACTGTTGTTGGGAAACTTACTTGTTTGTGTACATTTGTTTTGAACATTTGTACATTTTGTCCTATTTTGTTTTTTGCCTTTTCCCGTAAATTTAGATTTTTAACTTAGTTTCATTTTCTTAGAAAAAATGTTACCTACTGGGCTAAAAATTTTATCAGTTATTTATCTAGTGCATGCACATATACCGACATTTTGGTGATTTCCTTTGGTCCTCAAGAAATTATTAATATGCAAAAACGTAGAAAAAATTTCTAAAAATGTTATATTATTCGTTATTTTTTTAAATTTTATGATCCAACAGATTCAATTGACAAAATGTCAGTAGCCAGAGAAATCCAACAACAATATGTGTGTAAAGTTTCATTTTCCTATTTTTACTAACCCTATGAAAAATTTGCCTAAAATAGAAAATATAACATGGCATGATACAAAGTACAATCTTCCTTTATTACATGTAACTCAGTAACCGAGACATAACCAACACTCTGCAATATTACATGTTATGTGTCTAGTCTGCCTGACATTCGGAATGGTGACGTTTCCAAAATATATTTACTAATATTTATTTTATTTTATTCATGCTTTAAAATTTAGAGACAATGCCAAGTTGAGGACTGTTTTCAAATATTCTAATGAATAATTTGATATGAACCATAGAAATTAAGTTTTTTCTATTTGATTAATTGTAATCTTATTAAATATACTACAGAATTTACAGAAAAAACAGGTACGTAAACTGTAACTTTCTTAACCTTATTATCATTTATATTACATTAAAATTTTGATTTATTTTTAATTAGTTTGCGTATGACATGTTTTGTTAACAATGCACGACTTAAATATTCACACTTAAGGCTAAGACGATTTTCCGCCTAAGTAGCTAATTTGCATCAGTTTCTTGAAAATCGTATAACCGATTTTTTAGTATTTTTATGTCAGTAGTATAAAAAATGTATTCACACTTTTGCTTTATTTGTTTTTTTACTTTTTAATGTTGTACAGAAATAAGTACCAGTGTTCTCTTATCTATTAACATTAATGATTAGCTGAAATTTATACCGGCACAATAGAACGAGTGCAGCTTGTTTTCAAAGTAATGAATGCTGATCAGTAACAACTTTAGGAAGTTATTTGAACCGATAGAAAATGCCGGGTTTTCGCTATATTATTCTCATTGGAATGACATTACAAACGAAGTAACTCGACTTTAGAAAGCGGTTCCCTTGCTGCTCCCTTAATTCTCTCCCCTTCAGCGTTCTAATACAAGAAGCTTACAACCAGGATCATTTCCATTCGTCTCACGCAGTGAACTTCGTACAACTTGTTCAACGTCAAAATATCGTTTTTACTTTTCCGCCAAATTTTGTCATTAGCTTCTTCTCTGTTTCGAAGAGCATAATTTAATATTTTATCGTGGAAAATGTCGTAAATTATATTCACAAATATCATTGGTAAAGTTATACCAGTATATAAATCCAACAGCGGAAATAAATACAATTTACGCAGTTGAGTGTAAATGAAAATATTTTAAGCAGCTCAATTTCAGAAAACTTTTGTTATAAGTTAAATTGAGACCCTTGATTTACTTTCATAAAATATGAAAAAGAAGAAACTGTAAGAATAACAAGGCGAAAAGTTATGAAACGTTTCAAATTCTTACTATAAAACAAGGTTGGGTTAAACAAGCAGCTTAAATTTCGGAATTCTTTAGTCAAGAAATAATAACGAAGCTCAGCGGTAATATACTTTTTTTAAATTAAGTTTCTACAACAACTATATGCTTAGAAATTGTACTCGTTTAACGATTATATTGGTAAAGTATGCCCATTTACCATTGTTACCGTAAATAATTCAGTAATTTCTTAGAGAGTTATATATAATACAAATCTTTCAGTTTTAGAATTCATTAATTTATTTCTATTCTTGTAATTCTAATTGATAATTTATTTTGCAGAAGAAATATCTATATATATATATATATATACGAGGGGGTACCCAAAAGAAACCGGAATTATTTTTTAAAACTATTTATTTTTAATTTTTTTACAAAAGAACCTTATCCCCTTCAAAATACTCTCCATTACAACTAATACATTTGTCCCACCGGTGCTTCCACTGTTCAAAACATTTTTTGTACTCCTCTTCAGTGATGGCTGCCAGCTCATCCGTCGTTTTTTTCTTGACATCATCAACGTTGTGAAATCGGAGACCTTTCATGCCCCTTTTCATGCGTGGGAACAAGAAAAAATCACACGGAGCCAGATCGGATGAGTACGGTGCGTGTGGTAGCAAAACCATGCCGTTTTTCGCCAAAAACTGGGTAACCGAGATTGCCGTGTGTGCAGGCGCGTTGTCGTGGTGGAAAAACCAGTCCCCTGTCTGCCACAAATTAGGTCTTTTACGACGAATGCTGTTTCGTAGTCTTCTTAACACTTCAAGATAAAAAGCTTGATTTACCGTCTGGCCTGGTGGAACGAACTCTGAATGGACAATTCCCCTCACATCAAAAAAACAAATCAGTATTGTTTTGATGTTCGATCTGACTTGACGACTTTTTTTGGTCGGGGTGATAATGAAGTCTTCCATTGACTGGATTGTTGTTTGGTTTCTGGGTCGTACCCATAGCACCAAGACTCGTCACCCGTAATGATCTTTGACATGAAATCTGGATCAGTTTCAAGCTGTTGTTTCAAATCACTACACGTTTCAATTCGACGTTCCTTTTGAGTGTCTGTCAAAACCCGAGGCACAAACTTGGCAGCGACTCTTTTCATTGTCAAGTCTTCTGTTAAAATGCGTTGGACTGAGCTCCAAGATAACCCACTAACCTGTGATATTTGGTCAATGGTCTGTCGTCGGTCTGTTCGTACAATTTCTTTCACTTTCACAACATTTTCGTCTGTTCGGGAAGTCGACGGTCGTCCAGAACGAGGTTTGTTCTCAATCGACATGTCGCCATTTTTAAAGCGCAAAAACCACTCGTACACTTAGGGTTTTCCAATAGCGTCGTCTTTGTAAGCTGTGTTCAACATTACAACTGTTTCCGCGGCGTTTTTACCGAGCAAGAAGCAAAATTTCACAGCCGCACGTTGTTCATTAAAACTTGCCATCATGAAAAACGACACGAGCACAAAACAGCACTAGCGAGAACAATCACTGCACGAGAACAGAACAAGCTAGATCAACGAACAAAATGGCATTGAACTGGCAATGAGTAGCGCTACAAGCAGCCTAGTGGCGGGAATTTGTACTGCACAAGCTCCGCCCACAGCAGAGCTATTCCGGATACTTTTGGGTACCCCCTCGTATATATAATAATTCGTTAAATATTGCAGCATATAGCCACCATTCAATTAATATTTTTTATTTTATTATAAATAAAATTATGAACACCACCAAAAACGTTCAAAGAATAAAGTAGGAATACGTACCAGTTGAGCAGTACTTTTGTAGCTTTACCACATTGTCAGTTCATCGCAATACTTAAAATTGACCATTATCATTTATTTTGTCAGGAATGTATACCTCCTTTTTATGTCATGACGATTACAGGAAACGTTCCCGTAACTGTTATGTCGTACAGAGAAGGTATACATCACTGATTAAATGAATGTTAATTATTGAGTAATTTTAAGTATTGCAATGAGCTGACGATGTGGTAAAGCCACTAAAGTACTACTGAATTGGTAAGTGTTCATACTTATTCTTTGACGGTTTCTGATGGTTTAATTAATTTAATTTACATTTATTTATAATTAAATAAATAATCTATAGGTTTATATAAATATGTATACACATGATACGATCGGTACGAAATTATACGTACTTTTCTGTACCTCAGCAAAACTTACAACATCCTAGAAACATTTTAAAGAAATAAAAGATTTAAGTTGTCAAACACAATCACAATTTTGTCTAAACTATTATTGGTTCATATTATGTTAGAAATTAAAATAGTTAGCAACAATTTTGCTTCTAAAATGTTTATACTGTTAAATGTGAATAATATTGATGTAAAGTAATAATATTCTTAGAAGAGAATTTGACGATAAATTCTTTCCTCAATACAAGACAATTTTTTAAATTTATGTGAAATATAAAAACTACCATTAGAATGTTTGAGACTGCAACAAGATTCTGGGAAAAAAATTTCGTACTCTTTGCCAGACAGTTGTTGTCTACACTAGGCTGTATTTATTCTGAGTAGTCCGTAAAGGCTATTGACATTCACTCCAACCCGATTTGTCAAAGTATAGCTGATACAGCTGATTATATTAATATACTCGTATTAATAGGCTCCTAACTTAATATAAATTTTTACCAGGACTAAAATTTGCTGTATACCTTCAAAAATTTATTATTTCTATTTACTGTATGCATTTGATATTTTACATAAAAATAAAATAATATCAACATAATTAGAAGATTTTATCACCCACATATGCATATTTCAGCTTCAGTCTCTGTACCCCGTGGGGATGATCAAGAAATTAAATTTAACTACTACTAGTGACATAAAATATGATAATATTACAAAAAAATATTAACTTAATTTTAGTATTAAAATTCTTCCTACTTGATTTGCATCAATATTGTAAGTTTTAAGTCCACCGTTTTTTGAGAAAAAAAGAGTTGAAACAACCCTCTAAAAATTATATAGCAGAGTAACACATACATTGCAGCGTCAATAATCCGAACTAATTGGGACCAGAGCGGTTCTCATAATCAAATAGTTCGGATAATCAAATATACTAAATACTGTAATTTGATACACTGTACCGTAATAGTGTAATATAACCTTAAATGTGTAACAGGTTAAAAAAGACTAACATAAACTTAAATTAAAAATACATGTAGAGTATAAAAACAAACAAAAAATAAAGAATTTCAAAACTGAATAAATTAATGAAATAAACTACGTTAGGAAATATTTTTAACGCATTTCCACTTACTATTCGTAAGTAATTTTAAAAAATCTTGAATTTTCTTTTGAACTAAGACTTAACTTATTTTTGTAGCAGCACTAAATTCAGGCTGTTTTTCGCACCCTAGTATTGCAGTTTGTATGGCAGAAAACGTCTCTGTATGAATATGTATTTTTTTAATCAATAGTGGCTCGGAGAACTAACGGTTCGGATGACTGACATTATGATAACCGATGCTCCTGTGTAGTTTCTAAAATGATACCAAATAAAATTTAGCTTATGCGAATGCAGAATCATATAAAGTTTTAAAATTAAAAAAATGAAGAAAGTTCGTAAGTTTATCTTCATGCGAACCTGAGATAACTCATAGCTTGGAGCACATAAGAAATTAAAGATTTCAGAAATTGATTGGAGAAAAACTCATATACGTACATACTTGGACTTACCTGAAATAATAAGTTTAACTAAAGCTAAATTTTAATTAGCTAGAAATGAAATATATTACACAAAATGTATATTTCATGTCATTAAATAAAACAAGAATTGAGTTTTTAAATGGTATTAAGACTATTTATCAGTCTCTAGTAATTCAAAATGGATTTTGAATATCGGAATTTCTTTCTAAATTTTTATTTTCATACTCAAAAACATTTTTTGTTTAATATTTTTATTTTTTGTTATGTCTTTTAAGAAAATTAATATTCTTTATTATTAATAACACTCCAGAGAATAAAAAAAACTAAAAACAATGTCTTTAGATATGAACAAAAAAGTATAATTTTTTGATGGTACACAACTCCTTTAATACCAGAAGTTTATTTTAAAAATATGTTTCTGTAAACAATTCTACTCATTTTAAGACGTAAAGGTAAAAATATTTTCTTGTGATACGAAATCATAATTTTTTAGATAAATAAAAGTTTTGACCTTTCATTAAATTCTATGTAGATGACTTAAAAGTCTTTAAATATTATTAAATACTAAGAACAAAAAATAACTGAGATATTTAACGTTGACTTTTAAAATCCTTTTATCAAATTTGCTTTAATTTAATTATGCGAGTGATGTAGTCGCGAGAAAGATACTATTTCTGGAATTTTCAGGAATGTTATATTTAAAAATGGGGTCTTCCAAATATGTTTTATTTTTATAACAGTAAATTTAACTTGTCCGGGGTTTTATTTATTTTTTAACTCAAGAAAGTGTAGTAATGGTAAATGTTGACTAATTATAGTCTTATTAACATAGATTATTTTGCAAACGGTGAATGCAATCAAAAATTTAAAAATTGTTTAAAAAATGAATAATTAAATTTGAGAGACAATAATTAACCAATATATTAGATGTCAATTAAATGAGTTTGTCTAATTTTATTTATAATGTCTTCATTTAAATAAGGATTAAATTTGTTAGTAATACATTTAACTATAGAATAAATAGAGCACACAGTTTGACTAAGATGTCTATTGATGCAGGAGCTTGTTCATAGATTCAGTCTTGGGAAATTATTGTTCAATGAGTATAGACGTACATCCTAATAGAAAGTGACGGACAACAGAAGGATCGTCACATTCCATTTGCTCGAAAAGCATATTCAAACCACGTTACGAGACTTACACATCGAATTATTATTCCAGCTCCTTCAATCGTTCATTCATGCTGAATTGCACTTACCCAAATTTAACAATAGCTCAAGTAGAACTATTCTTCTATTGTAATAATCGTGTAGTAACATAAAATCTACAGAATATGCCTATATTTGCTTAATGATATTACTTGAACGTAATTCTGTCAGTAACATTAAACAATCTATAGTTTATTTTTACTTTATTTTGCCTATATTAATATATAGGAAGGAAAGTACTGTTGTGAAAATCGCCTCATTTACTACATTTTTATACTCTACAAGATAGGGTAAGCGCCATATCTGCTGAAATTTTTAGGGAGGCTGTTCTCTAATAGAAAAAAATAGTTGTTTTAAGATTGCGGCTTTAATATGCATTTTAGCGCAAATTTATGTACACTTGCGGTAAAAATTTGAGAATTTGAAATACTACAAATTTTATTTCAAACATTTTTTTGTAAACGCATAGATTAGCGGAAATTAGTGATTTTCTGTTTTATTTTCATAAAAATCTGTAAAAAAATTTATTTGTTAAGATTTCAGCCTTAGTATGCACTTTACGACAAAAGTGTATTAATTATATTTATAGGGAATTAAAAAATCTACAGCTTTTATTAAGAGCATTTTTCTCTACAGAACCTAGTTTAGCGTGAAAGAGTGATTTTCCATATTTTTAAGCCAAACCGAGGTTTATTTTCATTTTGCATTATTCACTCATGATTAAAATAAGGTTATGTTTTGTGAGGTTTGTTTTTTGTTTATTTATAATTTTTTATTACTAATGTTGGGTTTTATTGTTAATTATTTGCATTGGCCAGAGAAAGTTGTGTGAGTTCCACACCAGATTTTTTAAATTTATTACAGACTTCATTTAAATTTTTCATATCTATTATATCATAAAATATGAGTTCATAAATACTACAGTAAATAATAATGTAATCAGTTACTCAGGTACAATACTGGGGCATTCTGGTCTCTATACTTAACTTGACCTGATTAAAGTAATTCATAAAAATGAATGAAGACTCTTTTTTTCTTTAATTTTCTTTCTCAACAGGGGTTTTGTTATCCATCACATTTTCTTTTATCTTTCATGGTAATGACAAGATTAAATAATACGTTAGAATTTTGATGGTTCACTATTTTCTTTTCTAAGCATTACCGCCATTAACAGTTTTATTTGTTTTCTTATTTCTTACATTAATCACAACCGTACAACACAATAACTAATGAAAAAATGACAAATGAGATTATGAATTGGAGAGAATATTACTCAATAGAAGAACTCCGAAAGAACTTCAAAGTTAAACCGTAACGTAAAATAATGATTAAAATAATATTAATATTTTATGTGATTTCCAAAAATCTGTAGAACAACTGGGATAACAGATAAAGTTCTTAACATGTCCTGTACCTCCGTTGAGAGTCTCCTGGAAGCAACTAATAAAAAGAAACAAAGAGGTAGTAAAGTGTCGGATTAAGGCAACCTGTCAACCAAATTCAAATTAAATTCAAATATTTAATTTTTTAAATATTTCTATACTTAATTTCAAATAATTAAATGAATAATATAAACAGAAAAAATGTTCATGTTATTGCAAAAATATATATTAATACAAGACGCTATTATTTACACAGATGGGAGCATTTAAAATCTGTTGTTATGTTTTACACTGGGAATCTTTCAAATTTTATTTCTTTTATCTTATAATTTTATTGATTGTGTTTAATTTGTATTTTTGAATTTATTTTTTTCAATAATATGTATTATGTTGGTCAGATTGTAGTTCAGTTGATTACAAATTTGAAGTTTGCGTAGCTACATTCTATACAAAAATAAATTTCACACCCAACCAAAATAATAAACATTGTTGTGAGTCACTGATGACGAAGCAGTCGATATTATTAGTAATAATAAACATGATAAAACAACATAAACTATATTATTTATTTGAACCAAGATGAGATTCTCATATTTACTATTATTGTCAGAACGTGCCAATTATTTATGTCTGACACAATGTGTGAAGGTGAAAACTTGAGATTCGTAACATAATCAGCGAAAGGTAAAATGAAATATCTTACAGATAAATAACGTGCATACAAACTATTCGAAAATAGTAACTAAAGTTTTATTTCTTTAAGAGATTTTATCTCAACGTACATCCGATTATCATAATTGTTCTCACATATTAATCGTTATATTAAGTGTTGATCCATTTTTACAAAATTACGATGTCTTTCAATGTGTATTATTGAAGTCGTAGGAAATTGAAATGATTAAGCTGATCACTAAAGCGTTGCTATACGAACAGTCTTCTAAGTTATGTTGGATACAGTGAAAGAATTTTAATAATTAGCTTTTATGCTTCTAGTGAACAAAGCTACAAGATAATACTTTCAAATCTACATTACTTAACATTTATTAGATAGTCTTAACTCAAGAAAGTTAACAAACATTTCTATAAAAGTTATAATTTGTGTTTTCCTACTGAAACCGGATTTCAAATCAAATTTACAATCTCGCTTTAAAGAGCTATGGATATTTTTTGGAAACATATTACATTTGTGTAACATTTCAATGCAATGAGAATGTTGCTTACTGACAGCCCCAAGGGATGATTTACGAAAGCTCTTTGTCCATTACTTTGCTAGTCTTGAAGGTATTTTGGTTTGGGAGGAGCTAAGTCTGGAGATTCGAAACAGGGACCCACGGCATGTTAGTCTGGTAAAAAATTTGACTTTCCCGTTTGCTGGAGTTTCCCCCCGCAACCTTCTACTTACTGATAGGCGAGGAGCAATACTGATTGAATTCGTGAATTTTTGTGATACTGTAGTTTGCTGCGAAAGTGAGTTCAAGATACGTTTGTAACTAAACATTATGAAGAAATCTGGACATTGAAAAAGTACAAGAGAAAAATTTTATAAAGTAATGCTTCTTTTTTTTCTCCATATATGGCTCAGAGGTTTGTAGTATCTGACCTAAATTTAAAAGCAGCTATGGAAATGAGTTTCTGAAGAATCATTTGTCAGTTTACCATGGCAAATTAAATTAGAAGTAAAAAAAGAGGGTGGACAAAAATATCTATATATTAACAAAATTGTAGAAAGATATCTTATCTAGTACGGTTATCTGCAAAGAGGACGGTTTGCTACAGAAGATTGGGCTGTGGGTTCCAAATGGAGAATCAAGGTCGATCTAAAAAAATGATGAAGTAATAAAATTATGTAGGGGAGGGGTCTAAGGGATGAAGATCTGTTTACTTTAAAATGAATAGTAGCACTTGATAGTTGCTGATATATAGATTTGTAAAGAAGTTTGGTAATGAAAAACCTCCGATTTATGTTACATAGACTATAATAAGATTTGGAGAGAAAATATGTAACAGTCTGAGCGAAGTTACAAATTTACAGCAAGAGCAAAAACCCTAATTTCACTGATTAAGAAGGACGCTGAAAATGAATGAATAACAATAAATATTTTTGGACTTTATTACACATAAAAAAAATAATTGAAGTTATATTTTATTACTGGTTCGTTTATATTAAAAATGACTCATTTTATCAGTAAGTAAGAAAGTGAGTTTCTAAACAAACTTTACAAATTAGAATTTGTGAAGTTTGTTTAAATATATTTTTCTACAAAACGAACGAACAGCTTGTTTATTTTAAAGAAAAAAAAATAGCTTGTAATTTTCCATGCATAATGAAATTCGTTTGTTTTACAACATTGGATTAAAATGGTGTTTATTTAGAAAAATACCACAAGAAGGAAGTAGTGATGAAATAAAAAGCTGATTTTCAGAGTACAAGGTTATAAGCAGAGAGAAAAGAGAATTAGAAAGGACGTTCATTTCAGGGTAGATTAGCATCCCCGGATTTCAAGCTGTTATGGAGAGAATAATACATAACAGGACAGAACACTTTATGTTAGACTCTGACACCGGTAATTTAACGCTTTTGGTTCCATGATAATCGCAATACGCTCATGCTTCTCTTAATCAAGCGGCCTTCAGTTGGTTTCTGACAACACTAGCGATTACAGTCGCAGCCAAAACTCCGTATTCGTCTAAATTACGCAACCACCCACCCTCTACGTTTAAACAAATCTAATTTTACTCTTAGCAATCTCACATTTCAAACGAAAAGAAACTCAAATTACGAAAATACAACTAATGTAATTTGGTTAAACCTCTGACAAGGAACACAATCTTCAAGGAAAAATATAGTAATTAAGTAGGGTAGATAAAATTAATATTATTAAAGTTATTTTTCTCAACTCTAAGACGCAGATAAATATTAAATGCACATAATTATCTGTATTACTTAGTGTACCTTATAGACGTTTCGTGTAAAAACTTCTTTAAAGGAGGGTGCAAGGTTTATACACTGTATTCCCTTTACGTTTTTCAAATTACTCTAGTAAATAGCATTGCAGATCTGACATTGTTGAGTATATGTATCTTTAAATTGTTCTTTTCAATGTAAGAGCAAGGTAAATGGATCGGCCAGTATATGATTTTTCAGAACTGCTATTTCTGCAAGGGAATTTTATGTTAACTACGAGAAGCTGGTTATGCAATTTATCGGGAAGATTATTGGTTCTGTTGTGGAACACTTTAAAATTTCAGCTGTCATTTGGGAGTACGCATGTATTTTCCTTTATTTACTCAATACACAAACTCCATGTATCAATTGAGAACTAGTTATATCAACCGGGATTAGCTGTGTAAGAAGCCCTAAATAATCTAATTACTCAATAAATACTTAGCACATAATGTCAGTATTTAAACGTAAGATTATTATGAAGTTATTATTAGGACTACGTGAAGTATACCTGGGTACTCATATGGTTTGATGAATTAAGAGCATAGTGCTTTCTCAGTAACTGATATTACATTTGGGATATAGTTACTTGAGCCACGGTTTACCTTTGGTTTCAACGAGGGGTAAAGGGGAAAAGCATCAGTGTGCATGTGTGACTGCTTTGGTATCAGTTTACCACCGCAACAACTAAAACTATATTTAGAGGACATACAGTATATCGCGCAACCTTTTGGAGGTTAATTATACGATATAACTGTTTTTTACTGTAAACGGAAATGTCGGTTTCTCGAAAACGCGGTCGAACTGTTTTCACAGTGCTAAATGAAATCTAATATGCAATGCAATATAATGCTGTGAAGTTGAAGCTAAAGAAAAGTACCTTTCCGTACCTCTTAACAAACGCCGTGAGCGAGCAGCAAACTACTATGATGTTTCTCCTTCCACAATTCGAAATATAAAGAAGGAAGTTAAAGACTGTGAAGAAAATAATTCTTCAACAGTTTTTTGACACCTGGTAAACAAAGGAAATGGTTTTATCAATAAGAAAGTGATGCCAACATGTGAAACGTTATTACCGGCTTTTAAAGAAAGGCAAAATTTTAGATGTAAACTGTTCGTTAAAAAGATATTAAAATAAATGGGGTTTAAGTAGAAAAAGTGTCAGTCCCAACGAAGTATATTAATTGAAAGGCAACATGCGGTTAACTAACGGTACAATTGCACGGTAGTAAAATATAGTTTCTCACTGTTGAGGTTGGCAGCACTGTCAGATTTTCCCCTCGTCACCGCCCACAATACGCAAAAGGCATTCTCGTGACTCACTATCTATATAATCACTGGAGTACTTTAGTTACTGTATGCTATTACATTGATTTCTTCTGCGGTACGATCATCAAACTCATTGCTTAATATTTCTCTCATTTCCTCTTAGATAACACAGAAACACTCATTACGATGAAATCATCCAACAGAATTTTTTGAAAAACGCAAACAAATTAAGTAGTAATACAAAATATCAATAGGAGGTATATTGATGGATGAAGCCTTCATTCAAAACAGACACACAAATTATGTATCAGTCATTGTATCTACTTATTGTTCCACAGTGGACAGATTGTAATTTACTTAAAATAAAAAATTAAATGACAATAAAGGTTTCGTAAGTATTTATTTATTTTAATTGATGAATAGCACAGATGACATATAATTAAATTTGTTTATGAGATATTAAACTCCAATTATTATGAAGTAAACTATATTCTATACACATTAATTCCTGTGTTTAGAATGAAAAATATTACGTGCGTTCAAAAGTCAAGTGATTTCCTAAATAAAGCAGAGCTAAAATACTGAAATATTCTGTGTAAATAAGAATGCAGGCGTACAAATATTTGAATGATTCTCGAATTCTCATATTGTGACACAAATAAAACGCACAACACAAACTCCCTAAACCATCTCGCTAATACAGTTGATACACACACTAACACACATCAACCATTAGTATACAGGAAACCGTAGCAGCAGTGGTTTTTGTGACAGAGGAAGCTAAAAGGGAGGGGTCACTTTGCATGTACTGCGGACCGTTAGCTTAATTTTCGCTATTGTATTATGCAGTGTTACTGCAGCTCTTCTGTGTTTCTAAAAAAAAGAAATCCGTGTTTATATTTTACAATCATTAGCCGAAACTGGTAATCATATTCAATGGAAACTAATGACCTGTCACAATATGTCAAATAAATACTTCTTTAACATGAAATGTTCATTTATTAATAGATTATTATAAAAATACTTAGCACTACAAAACTTTTCAAAAATATCTTTAGTTTTACTGTTAAAAGCGAAATATTTAAAATTTGGATGATAAAAAACAAAAAGTAAAGTAGACCTATAGATTTTTAATTTTTTTATTCTAATTATAATACCGCTTTTTGATAATTATTATTCAAAATTGTTATTTAAAATATTGTAAAGAAATACCTAGCAAATATAGCCTAAATGTAAAATAATATAATTTCAGTAATGTACTGATTTAGACCAGTATATTTAGGATATTTAAATGTCACAATATTAGAACTAAAAAATTACTACCCAAATAGTTTTCACATTCAGACCCACTTGTATGACAGTTCATTCACATACTTGGTAATCTTCACAATAAATAAACGGTTCCGGGCAAGAGCTTCAATGGGAAGAGACGTTAAAGGGGTGCAACATTAACTTTCAGATCAAACACAAATTGAAATTAATATTTTGACAAATTATTTTCTTATTTGATTTGTCAATGGTTACTACATGTAAAATTTCTTTTACTAGTTTAAAGGTAAATTTGTTTTATGCAATTACTTTTATCTTGATGTTTTGTAGATGAGTGGTTTGGATTGTCAAATTTTTGTAAATATTTTTTCTTTGTACATATTTTTCTTCTGGTGTGACCAGTGGAACATATTATAAAGTCACGGTAAACATGTAGTTATTTTTTATCCTTTATTAAAAATTTGCAAAGGCATACAAATGTTTTGTTCTTTGTAACTAAGTTTAATTCTTTCGTAATCTGTCTTTTAAATTTATCAGGTTTTTTAAATATAAACAAAGAAGATAAAATAACGTACTTTAAATGGAAAAATATAAAACATGCCCAGTAGTGTGTTTCAATAAAACTAAAAGTTGAACTCAAAAACAAAAGTCAACTTGACTAAACTATGAGAAAACACTTTATTGTTTAGTCATATTGTATTGAGATTAGGTAACAAAATTACGTTACGAAATATGATTTAAGATTAATCACTTAATCATTTAATCAATAGAATTAATATTTAAAGTTTAATCAAATTTCAGAAATTTTAATAGTACTTAAACGAGGTGTTGTTTTCTCATTCCCAGCTCTTTACGTATACATATATTTTGTAGAACCCATTTTAATCTTAGACACATGGAGTGAAGTAGCTGACAGGAATATTAAGACAATCGCAAAACTGTTGAAACGTACACTAAATGTCTTAGCAAATGACAAAATCCAAAGAAAGTAAATATAATCTAAGGAAAGCAATTTAATAAGAGATTGTCTATTGAAATTTAATTATTCTGTGCAATGATTTTTAACAATTACTTCAATTAACCTAGTTAAAAATAATTAGAAGCAAATTTCACTTAAGATCTAGCACAATCTTTCAACCACACTTCAACAGCGTTGGCAAACGAGAAATTAATTACTAGGTATTCTGCGTATTCTACCTGATTTCAAAAGACATAATTTTATACCAATAAGTCACTAAAATAATTTGAATGAATAGAATACTTACATGAAATTTCCCTCTTTCTCATTCTAATGTGTTTTCATAAAGTATAATTCAACTATATTCTGAAATAGTTAGTACGACGTGAAATAGTAATTTTAATTAAATTAAAGTCTTAAAGTAATTTTAGTTACTATTTCTCTGGAGATAAACTCTGATATATCCGCTGCAAAGACGAAATCGATCGTTTTCTGAAGGAAAAATTTGATACGAACAAAAGTAGTTACCAATGGGTGTTTGATAGAGCAGGAACAGCATTTTAAATACCTGGGATGTGATATAACATACGCTAGAAATGCAGACATGATCGATAAACTAAATCGTTTTCGGTGTATATGTGGGACGATAGCACGGTCACTGGGTAAAAGAGTTCGGAAAGATACCCCGTTGAAGTTTTACAAGATTAAGGCTGTTCCAGAATTGATATACAGTAGTGAGTCCTGAGTACTTGGGAAGAAAGATGAATGTCAGATCCAGGCGGCGGAATGCGTTTCTTGGGAAGAGTTCAGGAGTGTAATTTGATGAATCACATTAAAAATGAGGAAATCCGGGTCCGTTTAAATGCCTCCCCTCTATTAGAACGGTTACAAACACAGAACGAAGTAGAAGGAAGATTTAGATGAGCAAAAAATGTATGAGCATTAGGCTAAATACTTGTTGGGCGAAGAGATTTAGATAGACCACGAAAAATATGGGCAAAGAAGTCGAAACAGATCAGAAGGCCTAATCCGTGACAGGAAGAAAAAGTAGATTTCTCTAAAGCCCCTGAATAATACTAAAAATTATTATAAAAAACATATTTCATAGCTAATCTTTCAAGACATCTCTCCTACTTTGACAGTATGGAGTACACGGAAATTAATAATGCAGTACTAAAAGAGTTTAACATATTTTCCAAACTTTGTCACGGAATAAACCGGGGACTGTCTTCTTGGCAGATCACTGTAAACTACCGCTAATCCATAACACCACGGAGGTGGCTGAAATGTAAAATTAATATAATGCATGAAACCAAACTAATTTCTCCCCAGATATTTACGGAACAACCAAGAAATAATAGAGGAGTACTAAGAATTAATTACGCTTTAGAGATGATAATTTACAAAAATTTTAATTTTATATAGCCATGATTCATTTTATTCATAAATGACTGTTGCACCAGACATGTTAGAAGTGCGTTAAAAAATTATCAGGGACATTTTTTTTGTAATTGAATTTACTGCACACCATATAGTAAGAGAACCAACAGCAATTTATCTGTCGTGTAAGAATCACAGTAACATAATGAACAGTATTCAGTCAAAATTTTTATTGGTTTATAAAACTAATTACAATAAATAAACTTAACTAATTTACTAAATACAACTTACAAAATAATACTTAATAAACGTTAAACAATACACAGTAACGCTAGCTTAATCCAAACGCAACAGTTAAGCACTACACAATATACACTCGTCGAAGATAGAACAAATACTGAATCTAGGACTGAACTCGGGGCTCCACATACACATGACGCTCTAGAAGTTACCAGAAGTACAGAAATTTTTGATATAACAATAAAAGTACAACATCCTTCTGACGGCTTCTGGATAAATCTTAACAAACTGTATTCAAATTAGGATTGAATAGGAGGTGTTACAAAAATACCAATTAATTATCTAAATAGGTACCCGACACAACTCTTTCACAATAGCCGAAAACGAAAGGCAGATCTTCCTGTACTACCTAGATACCCATTTATATGACACATAATATTTCTAACTATTTATTAGAAACCTATTTATCACTCTTGTTATTTACGTTAACATTTTTAAAATTCGGTCCTCCTCGAAAATTTTCGAACACACATTCCTTTTAGATATTGTCACATTAATTCCAATTATTCTACTCTTATTTTATTCTTAAAATTAATTTGATTTAAAATTTTCAGGAGCGTCGGATGAATATTGTAATAATATTAAAAACGATCTTAATTACCAAATGAAAAGAGTAAAGCTAAATTACTTATAAAATGTTCATTAACTTTTCTCGAAGTTTTATTTGACAATATTGCATACTCTTTTGTAATCCCATGAAGTATCATAAACCCATTTAAAGAACTGCTAAAGTGGTTTTATTTTCCTTT
The DNA here is from genome assembly GCA_035578175.1 of Catonia carolina. Lineage (NCBI taxonomy): Eukaryota > Metazoa > Arthropoda > Insecta > Hemiptera > Achilidae > Catonia > Catonia carolina. The sequence continues at coordinate 100,497,716 of JAQMRL010000001.1, read as the reverse complement.
ATTGTTACTGTAACTGCCATTACAGGATATTCATGAAAATCTGATTAGTTTTACTGAAAATTTTACACTCTGAATTATTTAAATGTTGAAAGCGAGAGGAAAAAGGAAACAAAGCAAACTGTTAGGCTTTCTAAGCCTTCCTGGCTTTTTATTTCCGTTTGTTTTCTTCCTTTTTCTCGTAACGCCGGCACATTAACCAGATCTGTGGAAAACCACATCATGAAACTGAATTGTTCTGCAACTTGTTCATTTGTAATGATATTTTTAGGCCATTTTCTTTCTCCGTCTTGTCAATTTTATCTTTTGATTATACAGAATGAACAAATTTAATGAAAACATCTTGTGCGTAAAAATTGAAACAGTCTACAATCACAATGAAAATACAGTTATGTTACTGCAGTTATTTTAAAAACGATACCTTCGGACTGAAAATAATTTAAACGATGTTATAAAAAATCTCCGTATGTTTGTAACATTTTAGATCATTCTGTAAATGAATAACATGGAAATATTGACGAAGCATAAATAACGCTAGTATACAAAATTTAAAAAATATCCTTTCTAATGTTATAGATAAAGAATATCTGAAATTATAATACAGTTTACGATTAGTAGTTAAATATTATTTGGATAAAATTTATTAATGTTTCCTGCCTCTTGTTATTTACTCGACATTAAACAATAAAAATAAACTTTTGTTCTCACTAAACTAGTTATCCAAAAAACTTGAAAGATTAAGTATCTGCGTTATACATCCAGATAATGTTTTTAATACAAACGAACAAAAATACATACCAACACAAAAGTTAGTATAGGTCCAAAACAGAAGCTGTGAATTTTGACTCTAGTTAAGAAACAGCTTAAAAAGACTCTTCTTACCTTAATAGAAAAATTTGCTGTCGGACAAGTGAATTAGATCATTTTCAAAATTAGCTAAATCAAAATATAACTTATAACGTTTTTTTCTGTATAGTCACAATACACAATCAGTTTGCTGATAATTTAGCAACAGAGCCGTATGGAGTCATATGGTCACGCTATGTTCTCTTGAGTTATATTTTGAATTCCAATAATTTTCAATACTTCAAATTTTAGTTTTATACTATTGAGTTATTGAAGTGAATACAGTTTTTGGTGTGCCTGGACTGCGTTTTTTCTCTTTGGTTTGCCGTCACATCCCGCTCTGCTATCAACAATTACCATTAATTAATTTACAAAAGTCTTTTTTGTTTAATTTGTTAACTTAGATATTTAATTAAGTAATCACTTCTGTCGGTCAGTCCCGCGAGTACTTATTTTTTCTTAACGTTTCAGTTTTATTATTCACGTAACGCTAGTATACAAAATTTAAAAACACTGTTTAAACTGTCTGTTTATTTATTAAATATTTTTTATTTAGTTCGTTGTTAAGTTGACCTGCTGTGCCAATTTAAAAAATTAAAACTATACTTTGGAGAGATCCAGACATTGATTGCTTTGGTAGGTTGAAATAATTTCAAAAATTTGTAGAAATTCGATAGTTACCAAGATAAACAATAAAAACTATATCAATTCTTATAAATACGAAAAAATTTAAAAACGATTATGTAATTAGTACATGTGTGAAAAAAACATTTTCTAAACATACCTAATATCAAATTCACTTATGTCTATTATTTACCTACTCCCATAATTATTAATTCTCTGTTACTGAATTTTGTCTATTTGACAATTTCTGTAATTTAAATTATGCACTTTCCCATTTTTAGTTCTTGTCATTCCTTTGTACGTGATTTGAAAAAGTAAATTTTATCAACATGCTGTAACTCAAACTTACATCTCTTTAATAGACGCGTTTTACTAAGCTGATGCCCCACCAGTTGATTTACAGACAAATTATGAAGTTTAGTTTTTCATCCTCGGTACAGAGTAGGGTTATAAGGTTTTATGAACGTATCCAACTTTTACCTTCATGTTAAATTTCCAATAATTAAACTGATAAGAATTATTGTCTAATTGTGAAGAATAAAGATAAAAAAAAGTCTTATTCGATCAAATATTTACCGGTTTTCTTGTATTTCTATTTGTGGCAATTGTTTTGATTGACTATAACAAAATAACTTGAAATACTATTACAGTGTGATAACATCACCTAAAATTTGAAGTAATTCATAAAGATGTACACCATCTGTCTATTATTTATACGTCCTAAATGTCTTCAGCTACAACTTGATGGTAGTAAAATAAACTTCTATGTAGTTAATCTAATTTTATTGTTTTGGTATCGACTCTATTACTTACAAAGGTAAATCGTTATTGTAGTACAGAGAGAGACTTAATGTTCAATGAAAGTAATTTTTATTACACAACTCCTTGTGTAACCCTCGATTAGTAAAGCTTTCTGAGCAATGTTTATTACCATATATATAGTACATTTATTCTACCTTCACCAATCAAGTTCAAGAAGTAGAAAAATTCTGTCGCAATACTAAAAATCACAAACAGAAAGCAAATTGCTGAGCGGAGAGCTGAAATAATAAAGCACAAAAGTAAGTGGTTCCCGCGCTGAAAATATATTTGACATAACACATTATCAGTAATATTATTAAAGGCATATTATAAGCATATATTATACGCATATTAGGTATATTATACTCGTATAATATACGAGTATTATTATCTCTATTATCTCGTATTATCATAATTTTATTAGAAATGTATGATTTGTAAAAAATTAGCAAAACACCGCTCGCTGCGCTTCACGACAAACTAAACATAAAGCGTTTAACTTCTGACACAACCTTACAAGTCTTCATTACGCAAATAAAACAAATTAGTAGTCTACTAATAAAGGAATATTTTGACATCAGTATGAATTAACAATGAAAGGGGAGAAATAAGATCTGAGATAGGTGAATGTGTTGTTAGAAAAATTAGGTAAAATATATTAAAGAATAATACGATTTATTTGGTTTACGAGAAATTAACACAACTCTCTATGCAGAAATTAGATGTCAACTTTACGTTTTTTATATGTGTCCCTTAAATAAATTTCAAAAATTCTGCGAAAAAGAAAGAATAAAAGTTAACTTCATATTGTGGAGCCGTACTGTACCTTAAGAGATAACCGACTACAATATACCTGACTGCATAATACAGTTCATTGTATACCACAGATATAAAGAAATAATTCTCCCAGACGAATAAAAAAAAGTTGACTTCATTTTACTAATGAAATATTTTTTTTAATTTAAAGATTAGTAATGGCACAACGCCTAAGATTCTCAAAAAGCTCTAAGCATCCAAACGGTAAAATAATTTTTGAAATCGGTTGGGTAGTTCCTGTGATTTCTTCTTGCAAATAAACAAATCAACAAGAGTTACTTCTTTATAACATATTTTTTTGTCATCAGCCTTTCGACTGGTTTGACGCAGTTCTCCAAGCACAAGTTATTTATCTTGCGCAAGTCGTTTAATATCTACATACCTGTAACACCCTACATCTTTTGTAATTTGCTTTATATATTCTAACCTTTGCCTCCTCCTTTTAAGTCACTTCCTTAATATTACCCTCCATTATTGATAGACCAATACCTGGATGTCTTAAAATATGCCCCACTAGATGCTTCCATATACTTTTATTTTATTCAGTTGCCTAGGAACATCTACATTACTTATTTTGTCCACCCACCTAATCTTTAACATTTTCACATAACACCATATTTCAAAAGCTTTTAACACCTTCCTTTCTACAGCCCCTATCACCCACGTTTTACTCCCGTATAAAACTGCAATCTAATAGTGTTTTAAGACATTTTTCCTAATCATAACATAATTATATATATAAATATTTTTAGTTGTTTTTTTTTCACAGATGAACAACTATAATGAGAAAATTGTTAATCGATAAGAAAGAATTTTTTGCCGCTGATGTAGGAATTTTGGTAAGACCTATATCAATAATAATTTACTTGTAAATATAACTAGGCCTATTATTCAATAATTTATACAATGGTAATGGCCATTGAAATAAAAAAAGTAATTATATAATATATTATTATCTTTTGGTCTAACCAATATTATTTTACTCGTGCAAATACAATGAAAGTAACGACGTTGCTGTTTTCTTCGTAAAAGGGAAGGCGAGAAGGTAAGATAGCAGAGAGATAGAAAATTTATATATTGTTAGATTTACTTGGGTACGTAGGACGGTCATTAAAGCAGGAAACTATAATTCAGGTCTACGTTAGCATTAGACCGATAACCACAACTGTATCTTACAGTACACTGTATCCATTAACATATTATATCAGTCGGCAAAGTAATATTCAATTTAAAACCGTATTATTATAATTATACTATCAGTAAAAAAAATCTCATTACCGACTTATTTTTATGAATAATTTTACTGCTATATATTTTTCAGCACGAAATATTCACCAGCAATATAGGGGGAGAGTATAAAGTTTGTGTACTTGTTTAGTCCGACGTGGCTTACCAATCGTGATGGTACAGAATATTAGTTGCTATTATATTAGAATAAACCAACTATTAAAATTTATTACATGAATATGATTATCTTTTACTACTTTTGGTTTACGAAATCATAAAAATTTCTAATAAAATATTTAATAAAATCTAACATCAGTTATTTACTTCAATTTCATGCTTTAAAAGTGAAGACAATATACGAGATTCCATATTTTTATATCACACACTAATCCACTACCAATTTTTGAAATAGATTTTATAGAATCACGTTACTTCCTTCTGTTAAAGTAACTTCTTTTTTATTTCATTTTATAGTCTGAATTAGTAAATAATTCACCTTTGCATTACATTTCCATGATACAAAACCAAATAATATTTAATCTACCGAAAACATTTTCAAAGACATCTATTTTCCATTTTTATTTTATTTTAAGTTTTCCTCTCTTAACAAAAATTATGAACTTTTTTATGATTGATTTTAAAGGCGAAGAATGCTCAAAATTAAAAGGGCCAGTGTTGTTATCAGGATTTATAATTTGAGCGTAATGGATGTAGACAGTGAGTTAATGAGTATGATAGAAACACCTTAGTCATTTATTCATGGATGATATGTATGAGATTCTCAGATTTTTTCGTGAGGGTAGTCGAAGGATGCTAATGGTTGAAAAATTTTAGAGAATGGAAAAACGAGTAAGTACACTCTTTTGAGGGTAGTTCTCGATGAACAGCGATTTAGCAGAGTTATAGTTAATCTACATTGATGGAGTTGGCATTCTAAGATGAATTATTTACGGGGTTCTGTGGTTGTATCCATGTCAAATATATATATTTTTTTGTTTTAGGTCCAACTGTTTTTCTCATTACTTCTACTGCAAAAGTATAATGCTGCAGTAGTTTAGCGTGAAATTCAATGTAGGATTCACTGGAAAGGTTTAAACCATTTTGTAATTTAAATGCAAAGTTTTCATTAAAATAAAAGTTATTTTGGTTAGTAATTGAAAAGATTACCATTGAAGATTTGAACATGGGATCTAACTACATGGAGACGAACAAAAGCAGCAATGAATGGACATCAAAGTCTATGGGATGAACACGTAATCAAAACGGATGAGTAGTGTTTTAGTTGATATAGATATTCCATAGTGTTTTATAGGAATATTTAAAAGTTCTATATACACAAATATTCAGCTCCTCCAAAGTTTGGAATTCAGAATTTCTACATAGAACAGGAGTAATTTTAATCCAGGAATTTTAGGCAGTGGGAATGGATACTTTTAACTTCGATACCTGTAAAATAGTTTTTTAAGTGGGTTTAAACTAGTTGCTCATTTTTAATGTTAAAGTTGTCGTCCACGAAATAGGGCGTTATGCGAAAACTAAATGTAGAATTAGATTTAGAATTTTATTTCTATATCTTACATATTTTTACAAAAATACATTATAGGCCCTAATTTTACTTTCTAACTATAAGTAAACTCGTCAATCTTGTTATAGTCATTGTAATTAGACAATCTAATCTCATAGTTAGGACAATCTTACAATTTACACATAAACAAAGATAACACACATTGGCTACATATATTTTTATTTTAATAAATTTCAAATAAAACCAAGGTTATGGAAATATTTAGGGAAATATTTATTTCCAAGGCAAGAGCCTGATTGGAGGTCACCATCACATAAAACTATAAAGAAAAAATAAACACGATCAACTAAAAAAAATTTGACTCCTATACACATTAAAATTAAAAAAATTTGAGTATAATCAGTCATAAATAAGACAATTACAGTAATAATTATGATTTAGAGTTCTTCTGCCCTGTGTGAGCACATAATGATTAGAAGCAAACAATTTTCATAAAAATTAAACAAAATTTACTTATAAAAGATAAAATAATTGATTAATGAGATAAACAGTTAAACTAAACGAAATCGTTGAGACAAATCAAGGTAATTGATTTGTCTAATACCAGTATTCATTGAATACAAGCAAATAACAGCAGGGTTTATCTTTGGGAGGGTGTAAGAAAATTAAGGCTAAATCAAAATGTTTTCAATATTTTCTAAATGTTTTCTTTCTATTGCAAATGCCAATCTCTCAATCTTTTAAGAAAAATATTTAAATTTCCAACTATATGTGGAATAGTATTAATTAATTTTGGAGCTAAATATAAAAAAATCTTCATAAAAAAATATTTGAAGGTTTCGGAACTACACATTCAGGCTTCTGTAGTCTTGCTCTGTACTCGTTATTATTCACGTATCCTCTACTTCGATTATAAACCATTTTTAAAACTTTATACACATACTTATTTCTTAATGGTAAAACTCTAAAAAAGCATAACAGTTGATAGGAATGCTCTTTCGCACTTTTTTTCAGAATAATTCTTAAAAAACTTTTGATATAGGTCTCAACTTTGCGATGAATGTTCCTCCCCAGCAGGACAACCTATTGGACTATGCACAAGAGAGAAATATTGCATCCTCAGAGTCACGTCATCAATGATATTTTTAACGAATTAAAAAATACGTATAATATTGTTCAATTTGGATTTGAGATTTTTAATATGAATTTTCCAATCTAATTCTTTATTTAAAAATACACCAGGGTATTTAACATCCGTCTTCTCCCCAACCACAACACAGATGTTACCTTACTGACCAAAAATTAGATTACTAAAATCGAGCCACATGGAAAAACGATTCACTGTCAATCTCTTTTCTCCTTTTTGTTGGTTTTGAATGAATATTCGTGATTTAAAAAAAAACTCGTGTAAACATTTTGCTATACAATATATCCTATTATAATTATATTGAATACATACATGTGCTACACAATATATCTTATTTGTTTGAAGATGTATTTATATTCGTAGCAAATTGTATTTTTATCATTAAAAAAATACTACAAACCTTGTCAATCATGTACTCGTATTTTATTAAACTTTCTAATGCAATTTTTGTAAGTTTCCATTTAAATTTTCTTTATTATGCATCTCTTGATCGATCGTGAAGTGCTATAAACTGAAAAATAATTTATCTAAGGGTTTAATTTCAGAAATTAATAAAATATTACTCGTACGGTAAAGTAATCAAAAAAAGAAAGATAACTATTTTTATTTTAACAAAATATATACGAGTTTGATATTTACAGGCAGATATTAAAAAATTATATCAGTACCTTACTATCGTAACATTTATTACTTATACTCATTATATCATTACCTACTTATTAATTTATAAAAGCAATAACGAAATTTATTGTCCATTTATATTGCCAAAGATAAACCAGCTATAAAGTAACTAATGGTTTCAGTACTTCAAACCCTCTTTAATAAATAGTATGAGTTATTGCTTTCAAAAGCGTTATGGAACAAAACAGTAACAGTGGGGCGGTTATATTATGGTTCAACGAAACTAAAAGGACTTTAACTCTGGACACCACCCGGTGTCGCATCGCGTTATATATAATTCATTAAACTTTCAAGAAAAGGGATCTCAGCATGATTTACTGAGTAACATTAATAGTTTCTCCAGGATGTTTAAGTCGTTTTATTTTTTCAAGGTCATTTAACACAGTTAATTTTATTAGTTTTTTATATTATCTTCTTTAGGTAAATGTAGTTGCTATTGACATAACGATTAAGTGTTGCAAAGCTGAGTAGAAAATATTTATCTGTGATTTAAATGTGTATCGCAACTACTCACACATCATTTTTTACTTTTTCTTCCCTTTATAAATAGGCTATATAGGAAGGAAAGTATTGTTTTATGTCGATTTTTTTAAATCGAGTTTTCACCGGATCTACACGTTTTTAACCGGATCCACTGAACCCAAAAACATGTTTTTAGCGATTGGTCTGAGTGTGTGTGAGTGTGAACAGAATATCCGTGAACTCAACAATATTTACCTATACTATTGGAATAATGCAAGCTGACAATTTAATTATAAATTTTATACAATTAAGAAAACTGTATAAAATAAAATTTAAACATTTTCTAACTCTTCCCAGTGGTTACTATGCTGCACAGCAAAGCGGGTTTCCCGGATTCGATTCCCGGCCGGGTTCAGGGAAGTTATTACAAATTCAAAAAACCAAGAATTCCACAACCCAATGAAGTTGCTCATAACCAAGTTGTTGATGTGACTGAAAGTTTAAAAATAATTAAATCTCTCATCCAATGACAGTAATGAAGGCAGTATTTCAGTGAAGTCGCTTGAAGATACTTGAAGTAATGGAGTATTCCGAGTGGAGAACGTTTTTTTGCCGAAGACAAAAAATGACTTGTACCGATTTTGCTGGATTTATATTTTTTATTCGCAATTTATACGGCGTTTAGACAATTTGTTTATATGGTTTTGAACATTCAAAGAGGCTTCTTCTGAGGATGCAACGCATCAAATAACGCCAGTTCGTAGACATATGTTGCAATTATTGTTGGTTGGCGTACTGACATATTATCTCACATGTGGATGAAGTAGAGGGCATGAGGAATGAAATTGAGCCTTGGGGAACGCCCGCCTGTACTGGGTTCAAATCTGAAGAAGGGACTGTACTGGGTTCAACCCATGAAGAAACGGTCTTCCAACAATGACTTTAGAATAAGAAAATATGTGTCTGGCAGAAACAGTTTCAGTATGTAAGCTACAGTAGTTCTTGAAACTATAATTTATCAAATGCTGTGTTGACCTCAAGAAATGCTTCAATAAGAACATTTGTCTTTCTAGCCAGTCAGATAAATATTCCATGATCCGGTGAACCTGTTGCAGAGTAGAGTAATTTCTCCTAAACCCAAATTCTTGATCTGTAATTATTTTATTCTTGTAATAAATAGATTCAAAACGGCTTACAATTAAAAGTTCGAATGTGTAGTTTTAAAGATACCGAGAAAAAATTTTATGGATCAGCGTAAAGAATCGATGTGAAAACGCTTGATGGGTTTGGTAATCATAATGACTAACATCACATTTAAATTATTTTCAACATCTAAATTAAATTTGGTTAAAAAGTTATTTCATTATGAGTTAGAAGTTTAACTATACAGTAGAATTCCTTTTTAACATCAGCATTTATTTGCAATCAGTTAAAAAATATGTTTTGGTAATTATGGTGAAAGTATTTACATGACAATAAAACACGAAGATTTTTCTTCTAAAAAGAAGAAAAGCAAAATAACTTAAAAGTGTTTACAATACTAAATCTAGGTAAAAGATAAATAACAGAAATAACAAAAGTAAAAAAGGACAGATAATGAATAAATTGTCAGAGATGGAAATAGAAGGCGTAGGAGATGACGATGCCGCTGATAGTGAATAATATCAACTTAAATTAACAATAAAGTTTATTTAGTAAATCTGAATGGAAGATCAAGCAGTTTTATTCTCTTCAGTCTTGTTACTTCTTGCTGTTAACAAATAGACTGAGCGCTAAAGAATTAGGATGATCTTCTATCTTAGGTAGAAATCTTAATTTCAAAAATGTAAACACCAGTCCCCTATTCACGAAATATCAAAAGCATAGAAATGTATTTCCATTCTGAAACAGAATTAATTTATTTTTAACAATAGTTAACTCATCCTTCTTTTTTTGCTTAAATCAAAACCGAGAGTAAATAAGTCAAAAAGTAGTACAACAAATTTAAATAGTCATTATTGGCAAAATTTAAGGAAGTATATTTAGTAAAGTACTGAAGCACTTTTGTGATGTTAAAATAACTTAACTTTACGATATCCAATGTACCATGATGTATGACTTCAGTATTAAGTGAGAACATTGCCAAAAATAAAGGGTGATTTCACAAAGATAAACTTAACCAACCAGTGACTTTGTGTGTGCGTAACTATTTCATATAAGTAAAGAAGGGAAACTGCTGATTAACCACTTCTGTAAATTAATTACCAGAAAACATTGACTCTTTTACAAAAAAATATAAAACAAATTCACATTTTTTGGGAAATTAAAGTTTAATAAATTATGACATTCTGTTCACCAATTCGGATTTTTAAATTTTGTTTGTTTTGTAGCTTATAGAGGCCTATTCTTTATTAATGTGAGCAGAGAAGTATCAGAATAATCAGTTTAATAAATTAAATTTGTGCTGAATGAATAATTGCTTCATATTGAACCTATTGAATAATAAACGTCCAATTATAAGTTTCAGTGAAATGGTGATAAAAAAGAGAAATAATTCAAACGACAGTAAATTGTAATAAAATTGTTAACTATGGAATAACACGATAAATTGTAACGCCCTAATCGTGTTACTCTGGTCATACCAACAGAATAAAGATAGAGTTTTTTTTTGAACTAATTGAAAATTCTATAAAAATTTATACGTAAAATATATTTCTCTTAAAATGGTATTAAATTCGCTGCTTTATTAAGGGTTTTGGATTTTTAAAAAAAATTCAATGTCCATTATAAATAACAATCTAAAAACTGTAAATTTAGCAATTAGTAAGAAACTTGTGAGATTTAGTCACTCAGTAGTGACAAACCAGTAACAAGCAGATACTAAAACAGCTATATATATGTTCATGTGTACTGATTTTTATTGAATTTTATCTTGTAGAATTTTATTTTCATTTCATATTAGTTTGAATACAAAATAATGGTTAGAATTTTGAATGACTCCTAGTTATAAAATATTTCTTCTTCTTAAATGCCTCGCTTTTATAACGTGTAAATCGAACTACATAGAAATTATTTTTGATACGTTAATAAAATGTAATTTCGATTTAATTTACGTTTTAATCATGCTATTAAATCATTTTTATATGGTAAACTTTTCTTTTTCTACTAAACCATAATTTTAATAGTTTTTGAATATAATTTTGTAGTATATACTAATTATTGTTTAGGTATAGTGTATTAGTAATATAACAAGAAGCTAACAGAGAAATGTTCTGGCTTTTATGTCCTTAATTTTGAGTACGATACAGCACAATAAGAATTACAAATTTTCTTTGTGTGATGTTCAAGATAATTAATGAGTTTTGGAAAACTTTTACTGTAAGATAAAGTTCCTAACAGTACTTTCTATGGTAGGATCTATTGATGATATTCACTATTCAGCTCAAGAGATCTCTGCTGCATTTCAGCGTTAGGTGAGAGAGTGTTTTGGTAATTCCTTGTAGCTAAATCACGAGACAATTGGTTTAAGTGGTTGTAATTGTAAAATTGTAAGGTGGATGTAATCGATAATAAAATTTTCTTCGAAATGACACGACTAGCTTTTACAGTAGGATTTTCAAATCATCGTGAGAGCTCTTTCACTTACACGAAATAGACCGCCTGGAGATGGGAATGTCTAGATTGACTTTAGATCATTCTCAGCTGCAGCATCTAAAACTGAACACCAAAAATCTATTTTTTTTTGTTAAGATTTATAAACTAAACTTTTAGAACGGAGGTTTAATTATTTTGATCGAAATTAATTAATCTTGTGATTTTTTTTAAGCAACTAGTATTCATATGATGTTTCTAAGTTCTTATATCAAATTATAAGCCAATACAACGCACCACGAAATGGTTTTGGACGTTTTTCAGTAACGTAGGTGAAGACGTTTAGCGTTCTACGGTGAATGTTCAGTTTTCTAAATATATTAACGTTCCCATTAATACACGGGTCAACTAGTCTTTTATACCCACATAATGTTGCTACATTAACCTGGAAGCTCCACCTGCGGTCTTTTCTCTTATAAGTATTGCTGTTTGATCAGGGTAGCTCATCTTTACATTTTTTTTAGTTTAAGGTAGGTACACTCAATGTGCTACATATTATTTGAACCACTAAATTCTGGCCTACTTATGGCTAATTTTATTGATACGTATTAGAAAGGATTTAGTACTATGAAGACACTTCCCATCTTGATATAAAATTTTAAGAGAAATACTTTTCTTTGATGATATAACGTGTAAAATAACTTAAAATATAATGATACTTAACCCGGAAAAATAACAGAAAAACATCAGCGAACACAATTTTACGAAAGAGAAACTGGATGAAGTAAGTGCATAAATACAATACTTGCTTGTATTAAGCATTTCCTTTAATACTTTCCCAATGAATGAGTACCTTCTCTTTAAAGAGAATTAACACTAAAACACAGTTTTTAAAAAAAAAAAACATTAATAATTTTATAATGTTTTAAATTGGTTTTCTGGTTGAACTCTTTATCATTTGTCGTATGAATTACTTAATGTTTTCTATGTAATCTTCAGGTCGTTAACGAGCAGCACACTGAACTCATGACAAGTGTCTGGAGAGATATAACGTATAATTAAGCTGTATGCTATTTGGTAGGTTCGTACTCTTGAGAATTTAAGTGATATTGCTTCAATACCTGATCGTGGTTTCAGGATTAGTGAAGTTCAGTTATAATCCCAATGATGGTAGTTTTGATCATTGGTTAACCATCTTGTGTGTGAACTGAATAATAAAACCACTAAACACACCAAACTCACTCAAAGTTACGGTACATACTCTATCTATTTCTTCAGTTTCAAATAATGTCTTTATGTATTTTCTTAAGCTTACATTTAAATACAACCAGCTTAGAGTTAGTATTTGTTACAAATTATGTTAATAAGTAATACTAACGTAAGTAATTATATTTTATATTATTCTTAAATTTATGATTATTGTAAAAGAACAACGTCACAATGAAAAAATAGTAACATGCCACGATCAAATTAAATTTCATTAAATTATAGCATGTGTTACCTACTTACTGTATGATATTAATCTAAACATACTCAGCAATATTGTTACTAGTTTTTACCGTTTTTGTGAACTTAAAAATTTATTCTCTCCTGACGTCTATCATGTAAGTTTCTTAATTTTTTATTTTTTTAAATCATATCAAAATATGGGTTATTAGTGACCACATAAGAAAAACAAACAAATTATTGAAAAAATATCGCAGTACAATATGACTTAAGGAAGATTTAGCACGATCATTAATTATTTGATAAACAAAAAAATGTCAACTGAATACTTTTCATAGGCTTTCTCTTAATCAAATCACACTGTAAATTTTACTTTTTAGATGCTAACAAGTTATAAACTTTATCACGTTATGTTTTTTGTTTTTTAACTTTAATAACTTTATTTGCAACTATATACGAAGATACAACGAGCAAATTAGATGACAGTAAACAAAGGATGACAAGGAAAAAAAAATAAAATAAAAATAAATAAATGAAAAAGAACAGTGATACCCATAGGTATATGTTCTATGAAATAAAGTTCATGATACATGAATGATAAATAACAACATAAGAAAAAATAGAAGAAAGAAAAATAAAATAAATCACTTTATAGAAGATCTCTGGCCCATTGAAGTTTCAACCTGCGCTGCGGATTTCCTGGTAGTGATGCATCCGATAGTTTGGTGATTAATTCGTTGGATTGATCATGCAATTTTCTGTGAAAAACACTGTAGCTGGACTTAACTACTTCACTTATGAACGGAATATTAAGGTCGTCATGTAGAATTTTGTTGTTGACATAAAAAGGTGCGCATGTGATTAAACGTAGTCATTTTGACTGAAAGGCTTGTAATTTTTGTAGATTGCTCGGCTTAGCTGTGCCATAAATTTGTAGTCAATAGGTCCATATTGGTTTGAGATAAACTTTGTATACTAATAGTTTAGATTTTAGAGTCAGGGAAGAGCGGCGTCCAAGTAGTCGAAATAGTTCTTTCAATTTGGAGTTCAAAGTCAGTCTTTTGGTTTTTATATGAGTCGCCCAGCTGAGTCTCTTGTCAAGGTGAAGTCCAAGGTATTTAACTTTTTGTCGTTGTGGTATCGGTTTATTGTCAAGGAATAGTTGAGGACATTCGCCTTTCAGGAGAAAAAAGGTGACATGCACTGATTTTGAAGCGTTGAATTGGATCCTCCAGATTTTTAACCAATAATTTAAAAAGTTAATGTGACTTTGTAAATTATTACTTGCTGCTTCTGGCTTTACATCAGAAGAAAGGATGACTGTATCGTCAGCATAAGTCGCTAAGGTGGTGTTAGCAGATGCAGGTAGATCTGATGTATAGATGCTGTAAAGCAATGGCGACAAGATTGATCCTTGTGGAACACCAGCGACGATTTATCTGTAGTTAGACAGAGCCGTGTTATGTTTTACTTGAAAAAATCTGTCCGTTAAAAAGGAGCTGATGATTAAGAAATAGGCATCTGGCAAGAATTTTCTTAATTTATATCGCAGACCTTGATGCTAAACTTTATCAAACGCTGCGCAAACATCAAAGAATACGGCACTTACATATTTTTTTTGTTCAAAGCCAGAGGCAATTTGATCAACGATTCTGTGTAGTTGATGAATTGTGCTGTGCCGTCGACGGAACCCAAATTGATGATTAGGGATTATACCTTGGTCTTCTACAAATATAAGCAGTCTTGGGAGTAAAAATTTTTCGAATAATTTTGAAACTGTTGAAAGTAAACTGATGGACCTGTAAGAAGATGGTTCGTGGATTGGTTTATTTTCTTTATGAAACATGATAACTTGTAAAAATTTCCACTGTATAGGAAAGTGGGTGGTCCGCAAAATAGCATTAAAAATTTGCGTAATTAGAGTTATTCCTGCTTGTGGCAGTTCACGTAGTACTTCAGCCGTTATCAAATCATATCCAGGAGATTTTTTTAGTGGCAATTGAGTAATTGCAGTCTTTATTTCTTGGTCAGTAAAATTGAGTGGAGGTAGACACAACTGTAAAGGTGAAAATACTTTATCTTCTATTAATTTTGTAAAAGCGGGTACAGTATCACCATGAGGTTGGAAAGTCTTTTCCAAGTGTTCAGCAAATAGGATGGCTTTTTCATTGTCAGATTTTGCCCATGTGTTGTCCAGTTTCCGAAGAGGAGGTCACTGAGGAGTATAGCGTAGGAGTATACCGGTTTCTTTCCATAGACTTCCATCTTTCGTATTCAGGTTCCTAACACGAATTTCTAGATTTTCATTTTTCACTGTACGTATGATAGATTTCAAGGTATTCGTAAGTTGATTGAGTCGTGTTTTGTCAGTAGGTAGTCTTGAGTTTTGCCATTGTCTTCTAGCTTGCCTCTTCTCAGCAATTAATTTTCGTATGTAATGTGGATAGCAATGTTTTCTCCCACCGTATGTTGAAGGGGAGTCGAGGAGTTCCATGCTGCAACTTGTATCATCGTCGTTAAGTGCTCAACCGCAGATTTTACGTCAACTGAATTTTTTAACGGGAGATGTAAGTTGAGTGAAGGTTGAAGTGAGTCTCGAAACATATCCCAGTTCATAACTCCAACTGTTAAAGAAGGTTTAATGGGAATTTCCGTAGGTTGTTCAGAAAGAACAAGTAAAACCGGTGAGTGATCGGACGACAAATCATCTAAAGGCGAAATTGAAGAGTGGAGATGAGAAACGCCTTTTAAAATAAAGAAGTCGAGAAGGTCAGGTAATTTACTAGTTGCTGAAGGCCAGTATGTAGGTGTTCCAGTGGAATGAATAGCAAGGTGGTTCTCTAGGATAGCCTTTAGTAGTGCTCGGCCTCGTGGATTGATAATCCTTGATCCCCACTGTACATGCTTTGAGTTGTAATCTCCACCAGACAAGAAACGTTGACCAAGGGAAGAGAAAAATTCAGTGAAGTTTTCACATTTCAAAGAGAATCGTGGAGGGCAATACACTGCCGCTAGGTTTATGTCAAATTTTTTTAACTTTAAAGTGACAGCTACAGCCTGAAACGATTCCGTAGGATGTTGAAGAGGATACTCGTTGTGTTGAATAGAAGACCGAATTAAAACAGCAGCACCTCCATATCCTCTATCATCTGGTCTATCTGCCCTGTAAATTTTGTAACCTTTAATATAAAATTTAGATCTCGAAGTGAGATGCGTTTCCGAAACAAGCAATACGTCTATTCTATTGCTATGTAAAATGATTTCAAGCTCATTAAAATGATTTAATATGCCGTTAGCGTTCCATAATAGGATAGTTAGAGAACCGGATGTATAATTATTTGCCATTTTGTTGTAGAAGGGCTTGAATTAGTTGTGACATCAATGTTATCATTGGAGTAAAAAGGGACTTCATTTCTGCAATAAAAGACGTAATTTGTTCGGAGACGTTAAGAGAGGGTGACATAGAGTCGTCGGCCACTGCTCGACTGTACGAAACAGAAGGGCGTCGGTGTGGATTTAAGTTAGTGGTGGATATTTCTTCTGTTTTTGAAGGGGATGTCGAATCAATAGATGTGATGGTGTTGCAGAATTGTCGGCTGCTGTTCCGACTTGGTAGATGCGGGAAAGCTGTTATAGATGCAGTTGATGGAGGTTGAGGTGGACAAGAAATTTTTGATTTTGTTGCGAGAGCGGGGGAGCGTCGGTTTTGTAGATCTTTGTGAACGGTGCAACCGCGATAGTTCGCCGGATGTTTACCATTGCATAGAGCACATACGGCTTCAGTGGTTCTTGGTTTAGTGCATGTTTTAGAATCATGCTGGCCCGCACAGCGGACACATCTATGTGGTAAATTACAATATGATTTTGTATGCCCATATCTTTGGCAACGAGTGCATTGTATAATTTGTCTTTTGTGGCGAGGTTCTTCAACTTGTATTTTAGAATTAAGTAGGAATTTAAGGTCAAAGATAGAATTAGTTGTTGCATTTTGTTCCAAATCTATGAAATACAACGGTAATTTAATTTTTTCTTTGGAGACAATGTTAGTTACATTTCTAACTGGAAAACCTTTATTTTTCAGTTCAGTAGATATTACGTCTTCACCAACTGATGGGTGAAGTCCTCGAATAACGACCCGAAATGCTTTGTCATCAGCAAGCTGATAGGTGTAAAACTCAGCACCGTTGTCCCGTAGAGTTTTTACAATAGTACGGTATGCTAATGGTGTGGTCGGGTAAATTGTTAAGCCATTTATAGTAGAGACACATTTAAAGGCATCAGGTCCAGTTACATTTTCAAGCATTTTATAAAAAGGTATAAATTTAACATCAGATTTTAGGTAGATAGGAGGTGGACGAGTTAGTTTCGCTTCATTTGAAGATGATTCGTTTGACGCTGATTCGCTATTTACAGACAATAGCACGTCGAACTTGTTGGCGGAAGTATATGAAGCTGTTTCTTTTCGTGGGTCTCTAGGAGATCTTTTACTACTGGTCGATGTAGATTCTAAAGAACTTTCGTCATTTTTCCGTTTTCTGTTATTAATGACGTCTTTCCAGCTCGCATGTAAATTAGCATAAGAATCGGACATGATTGCCTCATTAGAAGTAACTGATCTAATTGAGTCGTTCACTAATGAACCGGCAATCGCCATGTCAGACGGTTTGTTTACAATAACCTTAGATGTTGTCTAAGGTATTCAATGGAAATAATAAATTAAAAGGTATAAAAAAAGTCTCACTTACTCGATAAATCTAACAGTATGTCAGTTAAAAAAAATAAAGTTACCGCTTCCAAAACAAAAACAAATTCTTGTTGCCGTGAAACCCGCTGTTTACATTGGTGGTTACCACTTCATTGTTTTTAATTCAGTCACTAGTCCTATCACGTTATGTAAATTTTATTTCTGCTTACTTCAGAGTGAAAGTATTGTAATTGATTGGTTTCTTTTACTAACTTTACATTCTTTTTGTTGAGATTTCTTAACACAACTTTGTTTTTAAATTTTTTCTTTCTCTTGCCTATATGATGTGTAGCAAGGAAAGTATTGTTTTCATGTCAATTTTTCGAAATCGAGTT
This sequence comes from Catonia carolina, assembly GCA_035578175.1. Taxonomy (NCBI): domain Eukaryota; kingdom Metazoa; phylum Arthropoda; class Insecta; order Hemiptera; family Achilidae; genus Catonia; species Catonia carolina. The sequence continues at coordinate 100,479,495 of JAQMRL010000001.1, read as the reverse complement.
TTCACCGAATATACTCGTTTTCAGACCCCCCTGAAAATCTGTAAAAAAGTCAATATATTTTAGACTTCAGCTTTAGTATGCATTTTGCAACAAAAGAGTATAATGCAATTTAAAGGAACCTATAATATCTACAACTTTTTTTTCAAGCATTTTTCTCTCCTTAAAATTCAAGTTTTAACTTCGTACGATGTTCCGTTCTTGAGATATTTTATTGACACACACCGACACAGATACACACTCACGTACACACACACACAGACCAATCGCTAAAAACACGTTTTTTGGGTTCAGGGAGTCTGAAAACGGTTCTATCCGGTGAAAACTTAATTTTGAAAAGTTGACATGAAAATAATACTTTCCTTCCTATTTATTCATATAGGCAAAAGAAAGTAAAACTAAATCACAATATATATATTGAAAAAATTTAATGCAAAGTATTTGAATCGGGTTTTTACTCAGGCATATTCAAATTGTGCTACCTGCTGCTGCTTACCTTGGTAAAAACAAAACAAAAACAAAACAAAACAAAGTGAGATTTAACTTAAATCATTCAACCAGAATTTGAAATAACTACAAATCTTAAAATTAATAAATTAATTTTCTAACTAGCTTCTTTAAATTAGTTTTATTCAGGTATTATTTACTTAATTTATTCTCTAGTAAGTAGAATATTAGGAATGGAATGAAATTGCTCCAAGGTATCGGAAAAATATATAAGTAACTGACAACTAATCTAAGAAGTTGAATGGAAAATTCTAATTTAAACTTTACTTGAAGTAAACTTTCTTTCTTCAATGTTGTAAAAAGAACCTCTTGTCTAACATCTAAATGTATAAATCAAGATACGAAATTTAGAAATGCCAGGTTTCATTACTGGTCAATTATTGCATACAATTAAACAAATTCATTTACTTTTGCTTAAGTATGTATGTGTATTAAACAAACTAAATCCTAAGAAATCGATGATTTTCCATAAAAAATGTCTGATCTGTTATCCGATAATATTACAAGATAATATTTATTTCGTATATATTCCTTGGCAGTATTTTATAATTTTTTTACAAAACTTTTACAGTACACATTCATCAGCACGTTATTTATGATTAAAAGTGTGAAAATACGAACTTTAAGATCATACTAATATCGTACAATGTTGGTGTCCCCGTCGGTCACTGACAAGTGGGTGTACATACCACCATGATTCACTAAATGCAATTAGCACCCAGCTTGATATTGGTGGTACCGTTAGACCGATAAACTATAAAGCCCACCATTTTATGCCTATCAATTAAAGTAGTAGGTAAATCAACAACTTATCTTACGTACACGGATTAAAAAAAATGTTTGTAGTTTCAACAACTGCATTTGCTGCGCTGGTAAATTTTAAAAATAAAATAGTTTTCCTCGTTCTTCTTCGGAGTGCAAAGCAGGTTAACTGTTTCAAAAATATATGAAATAATATTGTAATTTGATTAAGACAACTATAATAAGATAATTGTAATAATGATTGTAATAATGATAATTGTAATTGTAAATGATAATTGTAATTTAATTACAATGGAGGAACAACAATTTCGTAATTGGTAGCATAAAAAGTTTTAATAATTTTATATTAAATGAATACAAACAATGAATTCGCACAATGAGTATGAGTGGAATGGTATCATTATTTGATATACCTACTCATATATAATATTAACTATAATCTTGTTTTGACAACTTTTAATGGAGCCTGCATTTATGTGATTTAGTTAGTTAGAAAACTTCATTATAAACAATATAATGTCTTATTTCCTGCTTGCACAATTTGGAGTATTGTCTTCGAATAACCATGATCGCGATAATCCCACATATAGTTGCCCAAGGCTAAATATTATACAGGCTTTGGAAGGTACAGGTCAACGTGGTCCAGTGTTTGGCCTTGGGCCTTGTTTATAGACATGGAGAAGACAACTCTTAAGGTGTTCTCCTACCGGTAGAACTCGACTGCGATACGACCTCGACTTGACGTCCTAAGCAAGTTACCTTTACATTTATATGTTCACCTGCCTACCAGTACGACCTTGATATAACCTCGATCAAACCGATTGCATCCGACTCAGTTTCTCCAACACCGGCTTAACCAGTCGCGTATAATCATGACAGACGATGCAGCCAACGCCAACTTCTACACTGTCACCACATAATGAGAATGATTTGTATCAAATGCAACCCTCATTATTATTGTTATTATGTAATTTTCGATTATTATCTAAATAAATAACTTAAAAAAAACAGTACATAGCAGTTCAAAAAAATGCACTCACTGTTTGGACAGTCTGTAATATTCTTATACTATATAAATTCTATGACGATTATTACTTATATACGGCAATATCCAACAGCTGCATTTCTTTTTCTTAGCTAGTAATAAGCAACAAATACGTCTTCTCCATCACTTGACATTTTACAAACTCCAGGTGGATTCGAAGAAAATCTTAAATAGTTGTGTTGAGGTCTCGTCATTTTAATCGCGCCAAGGCAGTGTTTCATCGGTGTAAGAGCTGCCTTACAAGAGCCTTCTTTTAACAACAAACTTTATTCTTAGAAGAACGATCAGTAACAACTAAAGCACAGTAGGACGATAGTTTCGTCCTGAAAAGAACGTTTTTAAACTAAAAATTTAAATAAAACTACAAACACAATGATTGTCTAACACCGACTGATTGTGCCGTAAAATGACGAAGTAGATGACACATACCCTGTGTGCTTATAGAATATGAATATGGGAGGGGGTACATCTGGGAAAACCGCATTACGTTGTGAACGAAATAAACTCTTTTTCATTTCATAAAATGAAGCTCATATTAGCATGAATTTTAAGTTTAGAACTTTTGGGCAAATCAGGAAAGAATACTCTTTATAACCATGTAATTATTATAAAAAACTATTAGGAATTTAGGAGCTAATAGAATTTCCATTTAAAATACATTGGAAACAATTTTTCGTTTTAAATAACTTATTTAGATTGTTTCGCCTTAACCAAAAATTAGTACAAATTCGAAATGGTATTTTAGTACACATAATTACAGAATAATATCTAGTTTTAATTGTATTAAAAACTGTTGATATCCTCATTTCAAAAATAATATTTTTTACCATATATTATTCTTCAGTACATCGATAGTTTACTACAGGGCCACATTTACTGTTATTTGAAATTAATAATTTCATATTCAGTATCTGTTGAAATTACGTAGATGAAAATTACAATGATCTAACAACAAACTTTTTTGTCAATTAAATGAATATAGAATATAAATAACCTACTTTTAGTACTACTGGTTATATTTATAGTTAAACTTATAATTAAATTAACGAAAATACACAATAAATTAAACAATAAAACTTATCTCTTGGTTTGATGATGAGAAGTTTATTAAATATGTTTGTCAAATAATAATATAAAAAATCAATAATTATATAGTTATGTAATCAATTATCTTCTTAATAATTATAAATGATATTTTGAACTAAGTCCCATAAAAATAGTATATCTTTCTTGTAAGCTCTCTCATAATGGAATCGTTCAACAATAACTCGTATTATACATATTTTCTGGTCTTGACTATTAATAATGTAATAAATGTCTTTGATAATTAAATTAATTAATGTTCATAATATTTCTTCATTAATAAAAATATATAAATAATTTTTTTTCTATAAAATGAAATAATAATCATTGTATATCAAAACACTTAGCACATGTAGTCCATTCATATGTAAGCACTGTGTACTGCTACATGCTGCCTACTTTGAACTAATTACAAAACTAATTTGCAGTAATAACAGAAGAAAAATATTGCGCTTGAACTTTACATTTACAAAATGACTCCAGTAAGACTGGAAAAAAAATTAATTCAAAATATAGTGTGACTTGAACGGCAAAATTACCTATATATTAATACTTGTGTGTGTGTGTGCGCGCGCGCGCGCGTGTGTGTGTGTACGGGACGTAATACATTAATATCGCTTTTCCTGATGTACAATAACAATGCGTACCTGGCACTTTAAAACTGTGCCAATCCCATTTTAACCTTATCACCCGCTGTGATGAGTTGAAGGGCATTAGTACATTGCTTATTGTAGAAAAATATCGTTGAAGACTTGAGTGCTGCGTGAATCAGGCGTTAACAGCTAAAAGTAGACAGTTGTGTAGCGTGTATAACAGTTCTTTCAAACTAAAGTAGATTTCGTGTTTTACATAATTTTTAAAGACGATAATGCGCAAATTAACAGATTAGTAGTGCGTATTATTTTTATAAAGTGATCAAATTATGTTTCAATGATAAAATGAAAGAGTCCATCAATAAGTTCTAACATGAAACAACTTTTAAAATTCAAACACGGTTACAGTGGATCGCAGTAGTAAATCCAGTGCACGTTCCAGACTAATGTTATTCTAGCGATACTATTATTCAAGGGATTTGTTTAGAGGTAGTTAATGCAATTATTTTGACGTTAATCTGTTGACTTTACTAGCTTATCACTTACAGACAAACTGGTTTAACTTACAAATCACGATGTGTTTGTTACTTCATCATTGACGTTGAGTTCATTAAGTTACACCGATGTAGTTTTGGAAAGGTGACTAGTTGACAATTGGCAACGGCGGATTTCAGTCACTCTACATTCAATTCAATTAATTCGTTCTCGATACAAAATCACCAACATGTCCTTATCAAATTTGGAAGTTATTAAGGACAAAATAGGTTTAATTATCAAAATAATCTACTTAACTTTTTCTTAAATAGATTTTCATGATGTAAATAGTAAACTGATGTATTTTATTTACAGAAATATAAAAATCTATTCTTTATCAAAAAAATAAATAAATTTGACTAGAAATTATTTATTTCAAGATCCCCCAATATGCAATATGAATTCTGCAGACCTATCAGGAATCGCACAAAGACGTCTGAAACGCCGATGGAGTAGAGATATGGTACATAAACGCAACTATAAAATTTATTACATTTACAAAAATATCGCTGGGAGCTATCGGTGGGTTGTATTTTAAAAGCCATTAACGTGGTTGGTTTGTGTATTATTTTCTTTTAATTTACTAGTTGTGAATATTTTTGCTGTTTTTTATACAGTAGCAAAATAAATAAAATAATACAGCCCAAAATAGACAGGTGGAGTGTCAAATTATTTACACTCAATCTGTTCGTTGCAGGTCTAAAATAAATAGTTCTGTTTCTTATCACATGGTCAGCCAATTAAATGTCTGAATGATTTAAGAACAGAAGAGGTGGAGGTGTAAAAGACACTAATCAGAGTTATCTCCTCTGAAAGTAATGGATTTTATTATACAGCCACACCCTGTGGTGAATGAAGTGAAGGTGCCATTTGCAGAGTAGAAAATATGTGCTTTCCAGAGGGCCTGGCATACTGATAAGCGTACTTTTCCACTCAGTAAGGAAGCCAATTGAATTATTGTAAGGTTTAAACCAGACTTTCGCCTGATGACCGAAACAACAACAAATGAAAAAGTTGAATGAATAATTTCTTGGTATCTCCCAGTAAAAGTATAAAAACAAATAACTATTGTTGACAAATATTCTATTACAAATATTATGAAATTAATGTTTGAAAACATGGGTAATTTATTTACTAAACAAATAATAGGCAGCTTGCCTCAAATTTAGCCTTAGTATTGGGCCACTGTTGTCCCACAAATTATTTCCAAAAATTTTTTTTAAGATTCAAGCCGTTCTTCTTGGTTAAAATAAATTTTTATTTTATTTCTCTGTTTGTTGAAGTAACAAGCCCTTTGTGAATTTGGTCGTTTGTTATGTAATCCGCGATATCTATGTCTGTGTCACTTTTGTTAAAATATATGTGTAGATAATTTTAATGAAGAAGTTTAACTGTAATTTTAAATACAGATTAAAAATGTTTAAGTGGTCGCCGCCGTAGTGTTGTGGTTAACACACTAGCCTATAACGCGGTGGTCTCAGATACGACCCGGCTGGGGTCTGGAAATTTCAACACGTAAAAACTCACTGTTCTTGATATATAACCCACCGGTGTCACCAATAACCAAGCAGTTAATGTCACTGTCAATAAAATAAGGAAATGTTTAAATCTTATTAATCTGCCTATTCTTAACAAAGTAACAAATTTTCATATCCTAATTTTCTTAAAACTCTAATATTAATTAATGTATATTTCTATACTTAAATTTACTATAAAATTAATTAAAAAATTGGTGTTTTCACGAATTACAGTACATATTCTTTTTTAAATATTAGCGTCAATAAACCTTACATTCTTAGTTCTTCGGTGACTTTTCAAACGTAAAGTTACATTCTATGTAACAACTATGTTTCTCGCTGCACTTCCTATAGGCTAATGTTTTTTGTTGTTTTAGTACAACAGAATCAAATCTTATTAGTTCTTCAAAACTATCATGGAATTTTGTTATATTTTAATTGACTGTAATACTGAAAATATGCCGAGTATTATAAAGGGAAATTGAGACGGTTCATCATAACGTTCATTAGGACTTACCACTAGAGATACAGGAATTTCCGAGGGAGTGATTCCTGGTGGATTTGTTTTGACAGAGCTGTATGTAAATTTTAGTAGCAAGCAGAAGCAAAATATTTTTGGACCTAACACCTGCCATAAACAATGCAGGGCGTGGAAGATGGTATAAAGGATATAAACAGATTCCAGGTTTTTTGAGAATAAAAAGCTTATTTATTTAAATATCAGCTTATTTAAAAATATAGTTATTACCTTGGTGAAAAACTCGAGATTAATTGGTTTAGTAAATGTTATTTGGGTATCGTAAAAATGATTACCATAATTTTTACTAAAATTAATTCCTTTGTAATTCTCACTAAAAATTAATAATATATATGTAAATTAATACGAATACAAAGAGAAAGGTTAAATGTATGTATGTGTACGTAAATATTTGTGTGTGGGTACGTAATCGCAAAACTACCAAACTGATTTTGGTTTTGTTTAAGGGAAACTTGTAAACGCAAGGAGAAATTAGGGGCCGCTAGAAATCACCGAAACACGTCGTCATATTTCTTTAGCGCTACTTTACGTAAATTACAAATTTTCATTCGCGAAAACGTTTTTCTGTATGGTGTACCCAAATGCAAAATTTTAAGAAAATACAAATTTTTTTTTTCTTCTCCGATATGAAAATCTACGTCTCTGTTTTAAGATACTGGCGACTGAATAAAACAACCTTAATCCTACGTTACGATAATTTATTGTTATAAACTATATTTTTATTAAGTTTATACAGAGTGTTTCAGTAAATTCAACTATACTTCAGGACATAATTTGTCCTGTCAATCTGAAGAAAAAATGTTCTGTAAAAGTTATGCCCAAATATGCTTTGTTTTCTTTCTGACGGACATATTTAATATTGAATAAAATCACTTATATTATGAAACAATTGAGATACTAAAATAGAACATAGCATACTCGTTGACTGTTTCATACCCAGCAAAACCAAATAATTGAAATAACCTTCAAAATTTAAAAAGTGTGCCATTAGTTTTTTTTTAATATCTCTCCAGTGGTTGGTTTAATTTTTTTTTTTTAACTATTACAACTACTGATGATTATTACGTGAAGAACATAACAATAAATTAAACGAGACATTTACAGATAGGCAGATAACACAAATATAGAAATAGATACACAGATTAAACTACAGATACAAATTAATACTTCTATAATACCTCTAGGTATTATATTATTATACTACTACTACTACTACTACTACTACTTCTACTACTGCTACTGCTACTGCTATTATTATTATTATTATTATCACTATTAATGCCACTCGGTATTACTCACTCATGACTCATTATTATCACAACGTATCTACTCATTTTTCTATAAGACCAGATGGTATATTTACAATAATACAAAACAAATTTATTTTACAACTTTTCTACTAAACACGACGGTCCCTGTTTCGCTTAAGCCTCGAGACGTGAACTTTGAGACTAAATGCACAACTTTTAGAATGTATTCCGTTTTACAGATCATATTTTATAAAATACACCTATTACCCAAGAACAAAGAAAAGTCATGATATTTTTAATTACACCAACAGAAACTCCTTATTAAAATCAATTGTAAGATTGTAGGTTTTTTTAATTGTTTAACAATTATCGTTAGCCCCCGTATTACTTCTCACATTCACATCCTACGATTTTTGAACAGTTGCATTCACAAAAACAAGCAAAGGAAAAACGTATTAAATCAGTTTTTTTAAGTGTTGTGCAAAGTAGGGGTTTAAATAAAAAAATCTGTTAGTTACTGCTTAGAAAAATGGAAAAAATTGCTTACTGACATTGGTACCTGTAAAGAACAAGTGAATTTTCTTATTTAAAATATTTCATAAATCAAACGAATTACAGATTATAAAGTGTAAAAATTTCGCTATGTTTCAAGTACAATAAACAAATTATTTACTGGTGATCTATTATAAGTTTCTTATATTAAAACTTATAAAAAATAATTAATTTTCCGTGACTAATACGTATTATTGTAATACGTAAAATACGTAACACGTAAAGTTACTCTCTTTTTCAGAAATTGCTTTTCGTTCGAAATATTATATTATTACACCCCGGAGGGAAACGTAAGTTAGATTCGTTAGTATTGAAAGAAAATTATTCTTTTCGGGAATATAGAAAAAAAGTTGGACAGTATTGAAAACCTGATCCTTAGGGATTGAAAGAAATAGAAGGAAAATAGAACACGTTATAAAGAGGAGCATGACGAAGAAAATGGAGGAGGGTGTTATGGTTAAAGTATTCACAAAGCGTGCTATGCGTTTTGGCGTGCTGGAATTATGTGCGGACAATACACGTCAGCCGCAATTAAGCGAGCCTTCTCCGTCCTGAATCTTTCATAAATTGCAACGTAAAAATTCTTGGGTGCGGTGTTCGTTCCTCCTAGAATTCTGAATTACTTTTAAAGCCCTCTCTCTTTCTTTATTTTTTCCTTCACCGTCTTCACAGTTCTCTTTCCATTCCTTCTTTTCAGTTTGTTTTTCCATTTTTATTTTACATTTTTCGTATCGTTTATTTTGGAAAGTCTTAAATAATGAAGAAGAAAAGAAATATTATGTTTTGTTTTTTGGTTTAGCTAGCAATTCATTTAGTTCCCTTTTCTTCGTATTTTCTTTAATTAATACTGGTCAAACATTAATATTCCTTCAATTTACTGAAAGCACTATTTTAAATTTACCTTGGTAATTAATGTAAAGAACTGTAGTATTGTTGTGTAAAGTATTACATGAACGTGATCAAAGTAGTACCTCTAGCATTACAATAATATATTCTAATATAATAAAATTAACCTAAACGTTTTTTTAGCCTAGAGTTTTATGTAATATTGGTAACTTTGCAACAGTGAAAATTTCACAGGACTGTTTTATAATGTTTAAATCAATAATTCAGGTTAAAATATATTGTGACATTCAATGAGCTGAACAATGGTAGATGGCTATTGTGATTGCTTGTATTGTTATCGTTTTTGAGAGGTGTGTTTTCTTACCTACCGGAAAAATTTATCTTTTGTTTACTTTTTGATTTTCTAGCATAAATTAGAACGTTTAAGAAGAGTATATTGCGTTCCGTTAGGTTCTGTTATGTAGGCTACATTGTTTTTTATTTAGATGTCCCTTGTCTTTTTGGAAATGTCTATGATAGCTTTTTTAAAAGGTCACTAGCTTTTTGTGAATAAATTTTGTGAAACGAATTGTAAAGCGAGTCAATTGTTGTGTTGCCTTGAACAGTTTCAAGTAAAACAGTAGTAATTGGTTTTCTTTTGTCGCTATTTAACAATATCTTTCTGTAACAGGCGAGTGGTATACCTTTATTCCCCAATTGTACAAAACAACTGTAAGTAAGGAGTTAATTAGTTATTTGATAGTAAATGGTGATATTGTCTTTTTAGTTGTTTACTTTAATTAAGTCTGAAGATTTTAAATCATTTTATCAATTTAATCTACTATTAGGTTAAGTAGTTTATTATAAATTACTAATAGTTACTGTAATAATTAATGTATATTTTTGTTAAAAGTACAATTGTAATCATGTATAATTTTTTAATAAATATTTTTTGTAAGTTTGAAAAGGTAGTTTTGTTCTCTATAAACAACCAGATTTTGAAAGAACCCAGAATAAAGTTTAAATTCTAATGTTTCATTAAATAAAACAACATGCTTCGAAACTAGTTTTCAGCAAGCTTTGAACTCGTTACTATTTGTGAGATTTATCGGAATATTATTGTACTAGATATATTTCAAGAATATAATTTCATCATTTCCTGTGTAATTACTTTTATTTGTTATTGTTTAGTACGTACATAAGATTCGCCTTCATCCGTGAAAGTTATTCCATGAAAATAAACTGAAAATTGTTCAGAATTTGGAGAACTACTTGATATTAAAGTCCGTCTACTATATTTTCAATTTCATTCAGAAAATGTAGAAAAAATTTAAAGTACCTTCAGCAGATTTATTTCAACAATTTCTTGTTTTTAAACCAACTTCCAATAATGCGAAATAGACCGAATAACAAAATCAAATACGCAAATAAATTTTACTTTTTTGTCATCAGTCTCTCGCCTAGTTTTATGCAGTTCTCCAAGCTGTTCTATCTTGCGCAAGTCGCTTCATAACTACATACTTTTGTAAGAACCTACATCTTTTGTAATTTGCTTTAAATATTCTAACCTTTGCCTCCCCCTACAATTCGCTTCCTCAATATTACCTTCCATTATTGATAAACCAACACCTGGATGTCTTAAGTTATGCCCCACTAGCACATCCTATCTTCTGGTAAGATATTTCTACATACTTCTTCTTTCATCCACTCGTCTAAGATTACTTTTAAATTAATAAATTAATTAATATTACTATTACTCTTTTCTTGTTATTAGTATTACTCTATTACTTATTATTACTATTACTATTATTACTATTATTATTATTATTATTATTATTATTATTACTAAATTACTCTAAATTACTTATTTTGTCCAACCACCTAATATTTAACATTTTTCTATAGTAATACCAAATTTCAAAAGTTTTTATCCTCTTCCTTCTACACCCACGTTTAACTCCCGTATAATGCTACACCCTAAACATATTGTTTTGAGAAATTTTTCTTAATCTGTAAATCAATGTTTATAGTCAGTAAGTATACTCACCAACCATTTGAAAACGTTATTCTTCTATTTAGCTTTTTTGGCTAGCCCTAACACCACAGAGAATACGAATAATGTACAACGTGCATACCAGTAAAATTAAATTTTAACGTATTTTAATTTTACCCACGAGTATTGCAGTAAATATATATATGATTCAGATCACGAGGACACGGGTTAGCCTATACAGAGTATGTCGCGTTACATTTTAGATATCGGAAATACGTAGATAAAAAATAAGAAAATACTGGTAAATGTCAAATCAACCTTTCTTGATGTATGCTGTAGCAACAAAGTTTAGAGATTATACAGTTGATTAAACAAATAAAAATTAAAAATCTGGTGTGAAACACTCACACGACTTTCTCTTGCAAATGAAAATAATGCACACTATGACCTAACATTAGTAATAAAATATTAGAAATAACCTCAAAAACATAAGTTTATTTTAATCATGAGTGAATGAAGCAAAACGAAAATCAACCTCAGTTTGCCTTAAAATTACGGAAAATTACTCTTTCACTTTAAACGAGGCTCTGAAAAAGAAAAATGTTCTAAATAAAAGTTGTAGATCTTTTAATTTCCTATGAATTTGATTGTATAAACTTTTGTAAAATTATACTAAGGCCGAAATCTAAAAAAAACAATTTTTACAGATTTTCATGAAAAGAAAAACAGAAAATTACTAACTACCACTAAACTAAGCATTCTAAAAAAAATGTTTTAAATAAAATTTGTAGGATTTTAAATTTTCTACAACTTTTATTATGTACAATTTTGCGCTAAAATGTTTATTAAAGCCGCAATCTTTAAAAAAAACATCTTTTCTACGAGTGGACAGCCTCCCCAAGAATTTCAGCAGTCATGGTGCCTACCCTATCTTGTAGAGTATAAAACATGTAGTAAATGGGTCGATAAAAAAATTGTAGAAGCCATTTATGAGAAAATCGCAAAAAAGTGAAAAATTACACGAATAAACGACTACTTTCGGTTAACCGATTTTGATGAAAATGTTCGTGTCCGGTTTTCTAGTAGTACCCAACTTAAGTTTTAAGTTTCAATTTTGTACGATATTTAGTTCACACACACACACACACACACACACACACACACACACACACACACACACACACAAATCACTAAAAACATGGTTTTTGGGTTCATGGGAGTCTGAAAAGTGTAGATCCGGTGAAAACTCGATTCGAAAAATCGACATGAAAACAATACTTTCCTTCATGTATATATCATGTATCATGTTCCTTCATGTATCATATAGGAAAGAGAAAGTAATAAAATACTCAAAGAAGGAAGCTTCTAAAATATATTATTCTGATTGTAGAATAAAACAAATATAGACTATCGTTATTTAATTTTGACATTAAAAACATTTGATTGATTTACTATTTTAGCCACATTAGTAAAAATCAATCATCTATCAGTAAATAAAGTATTCCGTGATATTATTCACTAAATTTAAGTGTTTGATCATTTCTCGTTATAATTTCATACCCAATGGTTTTCTAATATTTGACGTCTACGTTATTACTAAATATCTCAGTACTATATTAAAGCTGTTAAACGACCGTTTTTTTCAAATGTAATTTAAAATTGATTATTCCGTCAGTTTTAATGAAGTGTCAATAAGAATGACATCGCTCTTATGTGTAAAATAAAGGAGTGTGTAAATGTTTGAACGTACAGAAAGAAAACTAACGTAAATAGTTATCATAAACTGCAGAAACCTTTTTTAACTAATATGTTAATTTATTAATAAATAAAGCACACCACAACTAAGTAGTAGTAAAATTGTATTACAATTTGCATTCGTTAAAATATTAAACAGCCATCTATTAATTATTTCATAAAAAAATAATAAAAGATTATTCTTTATTTGTGTTTGAAAATTACCTTTATTTTGAACCAATTAATTTTTGTAACTGTTCTCCAATCGACTGACTTTATCGTTTTTTTTTGTTCGCTTTTATAGTAATATTTAATTCTCCTTAGTATTGAATATTTTATTGCATAAATTTGTGTTTTTTCATTAAAAGTTTAGTCAATTTTAAAATTTAATTAAATATATCGGAATATACATATTTAACTAAACATTGATAAATGGTTCCTTTTTTATGTATAAATTACAGTAGTTATCTTCTTTATTGAAAACCAACACAGTAGCGTTTAGTACTTAATAAAACTTGGTAATAAAAAATGCCCTCTCACTTAAACTGCTTTAGATAAACTTCTGGTTAGTTTATTCTTCATCTACAACATCTATTGTGTAGCTCTGAGTCTCTAATAATCCTTTGTTGTAAATTACAATATTTTGAGATATTGGAAGTAGGCCTACTAATATTTTTGGTAGCAAACTGAAGTTCCAGTTTTAATTACTAACAGAAGTCGGCAATCTTCGCCCAACACTTAATACGAGTATATAGTAAAAGTCCACTGAAGTCGCTAATGAAAACACTCAAAAACACTATTAAAATATCTTACTTATTGCTTCGTTACAACCTATTCATTTCCGTTGAACAATAAATAACTAATATAGTAAAGTGAGTGAAAAACTAAAGGAAAACAAACATCAGTTGATCATTGGCCTCGATGATATTACAAACAAACAATAATAAAAATAAATAAAATACAGGTAATTTTACTCTAAACGTCAATTATAGTGATCATAAGGCAAGCGCAAATATTAAATAAATTCCACCTTGAACCTTGAGTTAAACTATTATCTAATAAATTGATTGGTAATAAATTTTATGACCGATGTAATTCTCACTTGAAGATCTGAAACGAAAATCTGGAAATTACAAACTGAGCAACACAAGACTTGAACGGAAAAACGACGAAGAAAGCCAGAAGATATGAGAAAGATTGAAGGATAGGGCTACTTGTGAAGAATCAAGGAAAGAAACGTCAGGAAAAGTACTCCGACACAATAAAAAACGAAATAAGATTTTTCTTCATTAATGAACTTATGTAGTACTATGTGGTTTCAAAAAGAAAAATAAAGTTATTCCAATATTTAGCACTGAAATCTGAAATTTTTTGTATTAGGCCTACTGTATTTAAAGTACGACCTCTAAATTTATATTTAGGGGTATATTCAACGTATTTCTGATAGTTTCTGAGTGGAATCGTTTAAAATTTTGACAACGAATTCGCAGAAATATGCCTAAGTTTTATTCTATGTATCAAAATGGGTTTCAAATTGATTATTACTAATTTTTTAATGATTTTGTTTTCAAATGGACTACTCATATGTAGTGTTTCAATTTTTAACGCTGTGATTGCTCTGCGGAGACATACCGGATAGCGACCAACAAGGTCGGAATAGTCGTGATGATTGCCAACATCACAAACGGATGCCCTCGCCAAAAAAAGGGACAACCCTTAGATATAATATTACTAATAAATTCTTATAAGTTCCAACCAATCTTCTAGCAAAGATAAACAATTAAAATATACTAGATTTAACTCGTTAAATTTAGTGAAACAATTAAAATATAGGCTACTAACAAAAATATAAGCAAATTGAGCAATTTTGACAGTCTTAGCATGGTTTGAAAGTAAAAATTCTAAATTAGAACATCAAATTAGTAAAATGTTATTTAAAAAATGTACAAATTATTTTTAAATGTTTGTAACATTTTTAATCGACTGCGTTAAGTCGATAATATGCATTTTTATACTTTAAAGAATATACCTTTAAAAATTTATGTTCATTATTTAATAAGTCCATGTGAATTAATTTAGCTATGATAACATTTTATTTTAATATTTATTAGGCCTATAAAGTACCTGCAAATAAATTTTCATATTAAAATACATTTGAATTAAAAAGGAATAAATGGTAGAACTTAATTTTATGTTACTAGGCAGTTTGCGTGATTCTGTAAATAAAACAACCCAAAATAATGCTCAAAGTCAAGGAAATAAACCAGAATAATAAAACGATTATTATTATGAATGGAAATAATTTAAAAGCCCTTATAAACCCTTCAGAATAATTGTTATTGTGATATTTAATTTCCCTATAAACATTCCGCACATCGGCTGAACTTATCTTGTCACGTGGAAACTAAAGAAATGTTTCCCCTAATAAAATAGTGCATTCGTTTTCACAGCGGTCCGTGATTTCACAAAGTTTACAAGTTCTTCGTAAATGTCTATTAGGTAATTATTTTCTTATCGTGTATTTTATATGAATAAAAATACTTGAATAAATAAACCATAGCAGAAGGATTTTATGCTTTCTGACAATATTCAAAAAAATGTTCTTTGCAGTTTCACGATTGTTTGTTGATTTTTTTAAAAGCATAGTACTATGACACATTTTAATTTTCCCACACAAAAATTAGACAACATAAGGAAGAGTAAAATTTCAGGCTACGGTTATATCGCGTTTTTTTATTATTGAAAAATAAAATTTTATCAATTATTCCAAAATATTTTCGACTTTATACTGAAAAAACTGTTGTCTAAAATAAAATTAGTCATGAATCAGATATTAATTATCGCACCCCTCGTTTTGACGGAGAACTTTCAGACTCTCAGTTTTAGTGTTGTATTTCAAACTATTTAAGAATCTGAAACCATATGTCTAATTACATGTGTTTTAGGTGGTAACATAATTTTGTTAACAATTTTAACTTTATACTATTCTTTATATATAATTTTAACTATGCGAGAGCACTTACAAAATATATACCGTACTTTCCAACAAACCTGACGTATAGGGAAATTAACATTGAACTTTGAACATTAATCTTATTAGAAGGGAGTAATCTTACTTTTATTACTCCAGTCGTTAGGAAACAGAAAAGAAATGACTCTACAAAATATTTTAATAGCTAATAATTTAATTTTTAATAAACAAAGGCAAAAATGTTATTTAACTACGACATAGCACTGTACTTACTTAAGAAAAAGATTTCGCGTCTATTGTTGTCTAAACATTAGCCGGGCGTGAAGCGGTCAGTTTATTTTTATTTTTGATATTACTGTATGAGAGGCCGCGAGTTCGAGTTCTTTGTTTGTCTTTAATTTCTATTACGGTACTATACATTGAGCTGCACACTTTCCGTATATGATAATTAAATGGCGGTGGGGCGTTTCACTTTAAGGATAAGAGGTACTCATTGGTACATTTTCCGTTTAAAACTACTGGTGGTATTGTCCGTTATTCAGACCAAGAAATCTCTACTCTGTTTTCGCTTTAGAAGTCGCACAGTTAGGACCCTTGTAGCTAGATCACGGACTAGTTGGTTTGGATGGTCATCTACTGTTTCGTGAAATGTACTGTACAAGGACGCGGTTAGCTCCTTTACAGTCGGCAATTCTGTCGTTCCTTTACTGTTCGAGTCCTACATATTAAAACTTTTTTGTGTTATTTTTGTTAATTGATAATTGATTATTATTAATTAAATAATGAAAGACATATGCAATTATAATTGTAATTTTTAATTAAACAGACTAATAACTAACTAACTAGTAAATTTTTTATATTATTTAATTAATGAAGTTAACAAATTATAATTAAGTTAACGAATTATTTAATAATAATCTTAACAAAACTATTTAGCAAAAGAATTTAAATACTGTGTGGGATTCAAATTTTGGCCTCTCGTACGGCAATATCAAAAGTAAAATACTAACTGGCACGCCCCGGCTAGTGTTAAGACAACTGTGGATGCGAAATTTGTTTCTTATATAAGTAACGCGCTATATCAAAATTGAATAGCATTTTTGCCTGCATTTAATAATAATTTAATTATTAGCTACTAAAATCTTTTGTAGACTCATTTTTATTTTGTTTCTTAACGACTGGAGTAATACAAGTGAGATTACACCCTTATAATTAGAATAATGTTGACAGTGCATTGTCTAATGTTAATTTCCCTATACGTCAAATTTGTTGGGAAGCGCGTTATTTATTTTAGTAAAGGTTAATGACTTGAATAGCCGCGTATGAAGAAGTCACATAACGCCATTCCTCACTTAGTTCATACCTTCATGACAGGTTCTTATTGCAGCATATGTTTAGTCTTCTCTGTTGCAAGTGTGGATATAAAATTAAAAGTCGAAACGTTTGGTTCACCTTATTAGAAATAAAAATTTTTATTCAATTTTTAATAGGCCAGCCATATCATTCAGTTGGTAGAACGGCTTTACCAAATGTAAAGTAATAACGCTTGGGTGAGAGATTATGGTGACCAACTGAAAGTCAATATGATATATTACTGCTGGGTGTCCCTGTTCAAATTCAAGCCAAGAAAGTCAAGATTGCAAGCGAAAGGCAGCGAATAAATCGGATGGTTGTCAATAACTTACAGTTCCCGATAATAAAGAAAAGTTAAAAAGAATATAATAAAAACGACTCTTTGTGAACAAAAAACGTAAGCCAATTTTCTCGTTTCAAACAAGATTAATGTTGTAAATGTGAAAGTCAATTTCCTTTAAATTTCCTCTTTTGAAGTGAAATTTTCATGAAAGGAGGCATAATAATGAAAATATTACGCCAAATATTTTGTAATATTTGTTAAGTGTAACTGATAAAAAACTAGGTCTACGTTGCCAAAAGAAATTAAGAATGAATTAAGTTAGGTAAATTCAGTAGATTACAGGGTAGTGGTGTGGGGAAAGTGCCAGGCAAAGGTTTTTGAATAGGGTTCGCATTACAAGAGAGTTCTGATGCCATCAATCAAAGGGTAAAAGTGTCACTAGCAATTTCCGCATTGAGAGAGCTCGAATCCCAAGATTAAACAAGAATAGGTGAGGTAGGGGTCATCCCTGTTTTTCACTCAGCTACACTACGCCTATCTGATTTATATCGCTCGTAACGCTGTTTTATTATTTTCTTGTTTTTAAAGGAGTTCATTAACAGATTTCTGCACAATCATCGTTTAATATCCTTCTTTTATATATTTAATTTTCGAGTTTTCTTTTATCTATAGTAACAGACCATTTTCAAGCTGAAAGTATATTCCACTATAGCAGAAAAATGACACAGAAAATTTTATATCAAGGAAATTTTAGTTAATTAAACCTAAATAATTTTATATTTTTTTACTATTTTATTTTAACAAGTACAGATACTCCCTGAAGTCAATAAACACCAATGTGTATATTTTTAATCTATGTATAAATCATTTAACATTATTTGTCTATCAATATAAGTTTATTGCTTTTGTAGTACTGTATATAATTATAATATTATTGTAATATATTTTTTACCTAATCATAATTATTTTGTAATCAGTTTTAAATAAATATAAAGTTTAAGCCAAAACGATAAAAGTCTAAATTATAACGTTTATTTAACTAAAAACCCCACTCAGTAATGTGTTTCAATAACTTAATTCTGTACAAAACTAAACTAAACTCAACTATAAACTTTATATAACTTATTCTGAAAGATGAAGTAGTAGCTGAAGATAACCACGACAACCGTGATGGAGATGATAATTGCTGATTATGAGATGAGATTATTAGTTGTAGTAGAAAACAGCAAAACATAATAGGGTGTATTAGTTTATTTATTACTATACATCATCCAACAGTCACTTGAGACCGTTGGAACGATAGGCGATTCCCAATTTAACATTTTGGTTGTATAGAACAACATGCTCTCCGCTACTATCTGTCCTACAAACATACGTAGTATTTAATAAATAGCGTATAAGTTTTAGTTGCAATTGTAATCTAAAGTTTAAATAATAAGTGACTATTATTGAAAGAATAATGTTCGGCCCCAAAATTCGAAAAGACGCAGTATTTTAATTTAAAAAGAAAGAAAATACTTTGAAATAAATGAAAACAGTTACATTTATAAAACATTTATAAAATTTATAGGCCTGTGGTGATGGATGCACATAGATTTTGAAAGAATAAAAAAAATGTTTAATTTAATTTTATCGTTTCATAGCCTAACATTTAATAAATTTACAAACAAAATGATGTACATTACCCTATAAATAGTTATATTCAATTACAAATGTAATAAAAATTTGTCACATAATTCTAAATATTTCAGATTATAACGTAAACATTTTGAATCGCAAACGTAATTTGTTTCAATATCATAAGTATAATGTAGCTTACAATAAGATAAACTTTTAATTTCATAACGTGAGTCAATGTTTTTAACACAGTACGTAACAGCGCTCTGGCCATATAAGCAATGGTATCTTCCGACTCTTGGACAAAGTATAGAAACTAATAGCTATGTCCACTTTCGTGTGATCTCGCATGCGATGTACCATGCGATGTCGCATGAGCTTAAAGGTATACCACCTTCACGCACTCGTTCGAAGAGCTTTATCTAAAAACAAAACGTTACAAATATTTTGAACAGTACACTAAATTAAAGCCTGTTCTTTCTTGCATTGATTGGTTTGATTTAGATTGATTTATTGAGAAATTAATCGGAGATAACTCCAGCAATGTACGTAAAAACGTACTCGGGTTTTAGCCGGTTTTCCGTTAATGTGGTTTTTAAACGTCCGTTACTCTGTCCAGGCTTTTAATAAAAATCGGCGTTTAAGTACATTGAAAAATAGAGTTTTTTCTATAATACCAATATTTTGAAAGTTAAATCTCATGTTGCGTTTTAATATGCCGGCCATTTTTTTTAAAAAGTGTATTTTTGTTTCACGTAAGGATATGGAAATTATTTTTGGACTGAAGAACCATGACTTTTTACAGCAGTATTGTGCCATGCAGTATTTTCGTTTGCAGTTAGAAATAGATATGTGATAATAATAGAAATTCTATTAGCCTATAAGCTTCTTGAAAGGAACCTGAGCTCTAAAACGGTATCCGCTCCTATTATAGTCGTTTAGAAAAACAAACTTCTGTGTTTTTCCTGCTGCAACTCATTTTATAGCTCATTTTGAATTATTTAACGATGTTTTTATTAAAAAATAAACGCTTTGCTTGACTTCCGCTTTGATAATACTGTTCTGAAAATGCATGGTTCAGTCCTAAAATCATTTCCCTACCTCTGACGAGGAGCCAAAAAAGCACTTTTTTAAAAAATGGCCGGCATATTAAAAAGGAACATGAGATTTAACTTTTAAAATATTGATATTATAGAAAAACCTCTGATCTTCAACGTACTTAAACGCCGATTTTTATTAAAAGCTTGGACGGAGTAACGGACATTTAAAAACCACATTAACGGAAAACCGGCTAAAAACTGAGTAATTTTTTGCGTAAATTGCTGGAGTTATCTTCGATTAATTTCTAAATAAAACAATCTAAATCAAACCTATCAATGCAGGAAAAAACAGGCTTTAATTTAGTGTAGTGTTCAAAAATATTCGTAATGTTTTTTTTTAGATAAAGCTCTTCAAACGAGTGCGGGAAGGTGGTATGCCTCTAAGCGCATGCGATGTCGAATGCGACATCGCATGTCGAATCACAAGTTGAAAAAGAAAGCGCACTAGTGCTGACACACCTAATTAATGAAGCTCTCTCCCAGCGGACAAGGTTTCTCTTTTACTGGGAAATAAAATTATTAAACTTAGATCAGATAATTATGTGTAAAAACATTCATTTTTTATTAGTAAGCATTGTAGAATATACCCACTATTCAAAGAATTTTATTTTTAATTTTTTTTTTGTAAAGAAAATTAAAACACCACCAGAATTGTCAAAGAATAATAACACTAACCGAAGGAAAATCGGTTTCGTGGCGTTATTACATGTCAGTCCGTTATAATAATTAAAACTTACACATAATTTTTCAAAGATAGGCCTAATTAACATTCTCTGTATGCCAAGACAATTACAGGGTTGTTATATAATTTTATTAAAACTTAGTTAGTTCAGTGAAATACTAAGTGTAAATTTTAAAAATTGTAACGAACTGACGATGTGGTAAAGCCAAGAAAGCGTTTTCCTTCGTTAAGTGTTCTTCAATATTCTTTGACCGTTTGGTTTAAATGTCAGTTACCGTACTTGCTCGAATGTACCGTGCCCTCGAATATACCTCGCAACCGATCTTTGAAGGTACTTTCAGAAAAATTAAAACAGCTGTCAAAAAAACTGAAAATGGAAACTTACCAATTTATTTGTACATAATTGAAAGATCTTCATAACTCTGAATAATTTACTAGCGAGAATAGGTTCATTCTCACTGTACGGATCACGATAAACTAAAACAATTGCTGAACTATAAAGTTATTTTAAAATAAAAAGAATCCATCGAGCGCCTTAGAAATGTCGCATTTCAGATTTCTTTTTGAAACTAACTCTAGTGAAATCCGTGCCCATGCAGGATTAATCCACTCGCAAATCGTTTCGTATTCTGGCCTTTTTATTTTTCCCGAAGATGTATATGTATAATCAGTATTTGCCATCCATTGAGTATACAGTTTCTTTAAAGCAACCTTGAATGGCTTCTTTATGCAAACATCCAACGGTTGAAGTACAGATGTTAACCCTCCCTGTATGATCACTAAATCCGTTTTCCGGCGCTGCAAAGATTTTCTCACAGCGTCTGTCATGTGTCCGGGAAAACTGTCAAGGAAAAAGATACCTCGTTTTGCCAGCAATGGTCAATTTCGATTAAGCCACATTCTTGATATCTAGTCCAAAACAAGACAGTTATCCATCCAGCCCTTTTCATTAGCTCTTACAACTATTCCAGACACTGTAATATTTGGAATAGCTTTACGCTTGAAAATCCCGTAATGTGGTAATTTATTGCCGTCCGCTGTGATACATATTATCGTACACCCGTACATTACTGATAAAAAGCCATTTATTTATATTTTTTCGAATATAACGCGCACGCTATTTTATCGGATCGAATTCGTTCGTAAAAGGTGCGCGGTATAATCGAGTAAACACGGTATTTTTATTTAATATTAAAACTAAGTAAATGTATGAATGAAAGAAAATAATAATAGTAAATAATAATAATGACAAATACATGGGATAAGTTGTTTTTTTTTAGTCAGTGTGTTTATTGGCAGTATTTATTTATACGGATCAGCGTCTATTTAAGTTTACAAATTAAGGAAAATGAAAATGTTTTAAGCTGTGGTCAACGCCCCACGGACTGCCTACAACATTACGGACTGCCTACGTAGGAATTCAAATAATGACTCTTAATTGTTTTAAATATCAGCTTCATTGATACACATACAAATTAACAATATTGATTTATCATCGTTATAATTATTCTATTTGGAATTATCTTACTTTCTGGAAAATATTTTTTCTCAAATAGAAAATTCCGTTTGACGTCCCCAAATTCATAGTTTCAAATTTCCCTTTCTTAAATTTTTTTGAGAATTTGTTCAGGTCGTCTCTCATATCCCATATGCCACCCTTCTCTAATCATCCAATCTTCTTCACTCAAACTCCTACCTTATACGTCACGCCACCCTTGACCATACTAGAATTCCGGAGGCCTACCACATCTTCTACCCCCTTGTTTATTGCAAGTTATTATTTTCTTTGCCCATCTATCGTTGTTCATATTTTATGCGTGACCCAACAACCTCAGACGTTTTTCTCAAGGCGTTCTTTCGTATTCAGTTATCTTATGATCTCTCTTATTTATGAATTCCGTATTCACTTCTCCTAGAGATTTGGTAACTCCTACGTAGGTAATCCATCTCTACTGTTTTTATCTTCTGCCTACCTCACCTTGTCATCTCCAACGGCTCCGTTCCGTACGGCAGTATGCTCTGAACCACTGCCTGATATATCGAAACCTTTTTGCCATTTCTAATACTCTTTAACCTAAGCATGGAATTCAGTGCCTGTAACCCTTGTCGGGTCTGCACAACGTTGTTCATGATGTAATTTCTTGAATTTCCTTCCTGAATTACCAAACTTCCCAAAAACCTGTATTCTTCTCATTTCCTAACCAAATTTCGTCCTTCTATTTGCGAATACTTTTTCCCACCTCCAACCCCCAGATATTTTTCTTTCCAAAACTTATCTTCATTACATTATTTTCATTTGTTTCAGCAAAAAACGAAGACTTGACTTTTTTTAATTAAATTACAAATAGAAAAATCATGTTAACGTCAAAGTTCTTCGAGAGTTATCAATTAAAAAAATTCCAAGTAGTTCAATCAGTAATAGTCATCGTCTTGCTGTATTGAGTTAATGTAATATTTTGTAAAAAATATTTAAAATAAAATTTAGGTCTTCAAGATTAACGCGTTAAAAAAACGTAATTTTCCGTTAAACTTTACAATTAGTACAATTAAAAACATACCTATTGCATACGATTGCGATTTATAATATGAGATGTTGTTGGAATAACTAATTTATGGTAATTTAAAGCCACCAAAACGACTTTATATCAATAATATTTTACATTTTCTTGAAATACGTATTCTCATTAGTAAACTTAAAAACCCCTCCAAAGCCTTTTGATCACTTCAGACTATAATACCATGGCATTACATTATTATATTGGTATTTTTATCGACAAAAATATTTTCTTACAATCTACAGTTGAATATTCAGTTATAAATCAGTTGTTAGATAAATATACGGGAATTAACGAAAGAATCGCGTTGGGAATAGACCTGAATCCTAAGAATAAAAATTATATTCTGATTGCTGTATTTAGTCCAATACTGAGAAGTTCAGTTTTAAAAGATTATATCGAATAAGTTTTAAAAAGCAAACTTTCAAGAATGTAGTAGTTCTAATGTGATTTATTAAAACAATTTATATTATTTCCTAAAACTTTCGATATTCTCATTAGATATATGTGTTAGCCGAATAGAGCATAGTTGTGGTCGCATTCAGTATTTTAACAGAAATTAAATCAAATACTTCTGATCTTAAGGGAGAAGTTCAGAATAAAACTTTCCTCTTAATGTAATATAAGTTTCGGAAATAAAGAGAAAGCTGCAAGTCCTGGAAATAAATTTTTCAACAGCTTTAATAAAGTCTAAGCGAAAGACATTGGCAAGGGTTTTAAAAGTGTCGATCAAGTGGTAACAAATAATTCCAGCTATTTTTCTTCTGTCGCTACCCGCAACCCTAGCCCTTGTAACGAACGAAAACACAAAATTTACTTTATTTTCGATCGTGTCACTTGTTAAAAGTCTCTACGTTTAAAAGTGATCGTACCTTTAAAAATAATTCAGCCTTTACTTTGGATCGTTAAAAATGTACAGTATTTAAATGGTTAAAAGAATATTATTTATCTAAAAAAAGTGTACTTAATAATTTAACATTTTTAGTGTTTTAAGATGATGTCGATAAAATCTGACGTAAGAAATTAAAACCTGAAAATTGGAACAAACAATAAACAAATTTATTTAATGCACCCCGCGTAAGTTTATGTGCGATCCAGTGTGTTCTGTAAAACGTATTTAAATTAAAATATTAACTGAATCGTTTGCTCAAATTTTTTCCAATATTTCAAGATTAGTTCTGTGGTTTTATAACAGTTTCTCTAGTTAAAATTTTATAGTTTTGTTATTAATAATAATTAATAATAGCATTAATAATATACATAATCTATACTGGAAACGTATATTAGATGATAATGTTAGACTAAAACCAGTAAAAGTTCTGCTTCTCGATGGGACAGAAAAAACAAATATCGTGTATTGTTATCTAATAATGTCAAACGTCAGAAAAAATCCTCTGATCAAGATTTTTGTTATTACTGTGGGATTGTGTGAACCCCGCCTTTTCTCGTGCCGTATCATTTTCCAATAACTTCGTTATCCGGGTCACCTGATCTACTCCTCGCCAATGTATGAAATTACCTCAGTTTAACCTTTCACCTGCTGTATTTGCAGACCAATTATAACGTAACGCAAAAACAAATATTAAACTTTTGATACAATCAATTACCCTAATTGAGAGACAATTTCAATATAAATAGTTTTCGACACATGTAGAAGTTAATGGATAGCTTCATAGGTCAGGAATAAAACAATCGGTAAAACACATGCCAAATATTAAAATCATATTGTTCAATAAATTTACAATAAAGTTAATTGAATTAAAAAGAAAGGTAACTGGCTTTATTTTTAATATTGAAACAATGAAATTTTTAATGTTTACTCGGAAATGTTCGTTACTTTCAGAGGAAACACACACATCAAATTAATTATTTTATCAATATAAACCGACATTTAAACTGTTAATATAAACCGAAAATAAAGTGACAGGAAAGAACCGATCAATTTAAAAAATCATTAATCCAAAACATATACAACAAAAATTTGCTTATCGACAAAATCTAAACTCAGGCACTGCCAAACAGTAACTCTCTCAGACGTACAATACGCCAGTGGGACTCTCCTGGGATCATATAAAATTGGAGAAAGACAGAAAATGCATAAACAAGAAAAAAATAGTAGAAGGACAGTGGAGGATAATCTCAAATGAAGAAGTAGCCCTACATAAGATAATAACCCCGGTAAAAAATTGCATCAGGAAAAAATAATTTCATTCTTGGGGCACCTACTTAGAGCAGAAAAAACCAGACTTGCTAACCAAATAATCTACTTTTACTGCGAAAGAACAACAAAACCGAAATGGATGAAGGAAGTTCAACAGGACATAGAAGAGTTGAGAATTTTAAAGGAGGATCTGATTACAAATTTGGAAAATACGACGAGCCAGTTGAAACTAACATAATAATATTTCAGTCTAAAACTTAAAGGGAACCAAACAGGATGTATTCGGATGAGGAAAGACGCCAAAGCAAAACATCTAACACACTTTGGGAAAAAGAAGAACCTATTACAGAGTGGACTAACCCAGAAATTTGACTGAAGTGATCCAATAAGGTCGTAAAAGCAACAAAATCCCGTAATTTTTCCGTACAAAATGCGATAACTTTACCGATTATATAGTCATTTCGGTGGCTCAGTTATAGAAAGGTAAAATTTATTTCAAAGTAACTGATTCTGATGTCGACTCCTGGCTTTGGTCCTATAAATTATAACAATGCACTAAAATTTTATAAAACTGGAAGTCGCTAATGTCAAGTAGATAATGATAATTTAAATAAATTAAAACGTATAATATTTTTTATCTGAAATTAAGAAAAACAATATTTCAACTAAAAAATAATAAGTTATCGTTTTATATTTTCCAGTTTGTACGTACAAAATCATTTAAATATCTTGTACTTTACTTGAATCTATTCGTAACATGAAGGAAAGTAATACATAAAATGAACTATATTATCTGTTTAAAACAACGAATTACGGTATTATATTCCTGTATATGCGTTAATGTTAATATACGACGGTGTAGCCACCTCTGTGGCCCAGTTATGAGCGCTAGAATTCAATTGAGGTGGAGACTCGAATTTCAATAATTGAATTCTCCTAGGAATTATTCCTAGCTGCATTACAGTAACTTATAATAATGCACTAAAATTGTATACAGTTTCATAAATTTGTTACTCTTTAACTTCATACAATAATTTTGATGGAACTTTTGAACACAACTAGCCAAGAGTATAGACTAAAAATCACCGTCATGTAAGCTAAATTCATGGTCATTTCCATAACTAGTTCCCACATGCTCAACAATACATAATATCGAAATTAAAAAAGTCAGTTCATGTTAATACCATACCTATCGGAAGGCTTTTACTCGCAACTATGGTGGTAGAAAGTAGAAAATATTGTGACACTTATCGCTAAGATCCGTTTCGGGATCTGGGTAAAATAAATAATAAACAAATGTATCGTTTGAAATTACAAGTATTTATTACTCACTATAAATTACAATTTATAATGGTACTTAAATCTACAAATTTACAATTACAACAATTAACCTGATAATTATAATAAATAATAAACTATTTTTTTATTTTTTTTTTATTTATAAAGGTCGCATCAACTTCTAATGGTTATTAGCGACCACAATAGGAGTTATAAGTACTAATAACAGTAAAAACAATAATTTCATAGATTAAAACATTAAAAGTAAAGATTGGTAGGCTTCAGATTTTGTCTTCAACAGCGATATAGCGTAGAAATTTCAAAATTTTGTAACAACTGTCTTTACACCTAACATTGTTTTGAAAAGTTTCAGAAACACCAAGAAGTGTACGGGTGCCTTGAAGTTTTCTACATTCTGAAACTATATGCACAACCGTTGCTTTTTCGTCGCAGAAAGGGCACACTGTCGGCGTAGATTTTGTGAGCAGATGTTGGTGTGATATATATGAGTGCCCAATTCGCAATCGGCAGATGACAACCTGTTCCCTGCGATTATGAAACTCGGGTTTCATAAATCTATTTAATAATAATATAAATCTATATAATAGTTTAATAAACAAAACTATTGTTATGATAAATTAATGACATTAAGTGAACTGTCGTATTATAATGAAAATTATAACATTTCTATAAAAAGTAAAATAAAAAAATGTAATTACGCGTTTACTTTTTAGGTCTTTATCTATTTGCCATAGATTCTGAAAAAATAGTTTAAGTTGAGAGGAGTTAATTACAAGAAAAAATATATGTACTTAATTCTAATTTATTTATATAAAAATATAAAAAAATGGAATTAAACAAATTGAAAGCTGTATCTAATTGAAGTAAAATTACACTATAATGATGCTAAATTTACTATTTGCGGTACCGCTTACAATTAAAAATGTATTACCTCGTCAATAACTTTGTTATGAAGTGTATCTGATGGTGTCTTCGTTTGGTGATGTAGTATTGGTTATCATGTTATGTCCGATGTATTGATCTTGTAGCTGTATTATGATGTTAATTTTTCTAGACTTTATGATAATATATTCTTAATGAAGAAGTACTATTTACTGTTATTATTTTGATTATTATTACTGAATTTTCACTTTACGTTCAACACACTTTATAAATTTACTCTTGCGGTTCACCCAAAACCTTTCCGTTCAACGGTTGATCATACAGTCCCCAACTCCTCGTCAAAAAATAGTAGCGTCTCCCCAGTAACCTTGAGTAAAAACCGTTTATTCAAATTTATCCAATTACGCACTCTGTCGTAAATCTTTTCAACCAATAAAATTTGACAAACATTCAACGTTTTACTCTGTCCTTTGTTATATATTTGCCACGTGTAGGGCTCAATACACCACACCGCTACTTGTAAGTGATTTTATAAACAAACAAAGGCATTAATTTTGAAAGAAATATTGCTATTTTGAAGTTGGCATGATACCGCCAAACACTTGTAGACTTAACAATAATATTACTGATATTAATTTATGTACTTTAAAAAAAGAACATATCTGTTTATTACAGAACCTTAACCAGCAACTAGATTATTTTGCACTTAATTAAACTAAATCGTATTTACAAACGATTTTACAATGTCTACAGTTTACGCTGGAACTTTTCACAAACGTATCTGTTATACAGTATAATTCACTCACTGAAT
The DNA here is from genome assembly GCA_035578175.1 of Catonia carolina. Lineage (NCBI taxonomy): Eukaryota > Metazoa > Arthropoda > Insecta > Hemiptera > Achilidae > Catonia > Catonia carolina. Next base: position 100,450,851 of record JAQMRL010000001.1, on the reverse strand, counting down.
GACCATTCAAGTCTAACTACTTGAAGTCTAACTACTAAGACTGCCTAGCCCTTTAAATACCAAACCAATGGAAATTACCAGAAAAAAAATTTCACATAATAGTAAAAGAGTACAAAGCCTTTCTATCGGATTCTGGAAGTCTCTAAAAAAGTAAACAAATTAGGATTGAAAAAACATTGTACAACAAAATTACAAAAAAGCTAATTATCTAAGTAGATAAACCGACCCTCAGGAACCTGTCACAACAATATGCCTATACTAACCATTTGTACTTGATAATATTTCCAACGATGTCTTGGAACTAACGCGATTTAACAACCTTTATTATTATTTACATTAATACCTCTACAAACTCTGTTTTGCTATAAACTCAGTTCAGCCGTCCTTACTTTGCTCCTACTGTAAAGAAACCAAAGCCAGCCACTACAGGGTGTACGCTAGGGTCCTCGACATTAATGCTTTGTTCATTTTTTACATGATTTATGCAATTAGTAACTTGCGCAAATAGAAAACTATAAATAGAAATGAAGAATCAAATACCATAACGCTAAACTCCAACTTGAAAATAAATTACATGAACGTAAGAACGACGCGAGACAATATGATGTCTAAAGTTTTCTTGTTTCGTAATACTGATCAGAGGTAATACGTACATATAACTTGTAACCACGTATATTTACGAAAAAAAGCATGGAATAGAAAGTACACCGCTTTTATAAATTTATTGTTTAGTGCTTTAAACATCAGTCATAATATGATTAACAGTTGATTTATGATCGAACAGTTTTATTTGTAAAAATATTGAAATACTTTTAAAAGTATTTTGTATTTTTACTTTTTAATCAGCGTGTACACATTTTTAAGTAATGCGCATGCTCAGTGACGTCATTATTTGTTGACAGTAGGAGCAAACTAGGAAAGGCTGGACTTAAGATAATTCTGGACCAACACTTTCTTTGTACATAATGTAACAATATTCTAAAATTCAAAGAAAATATGGACGAAAACAACTGGTTTTACGAAAGGCTATGAAGATATTCGTTATTTAAATTAAATACATTTATTGATTTTTCCTACGGTATAACATACCGAACTAACTTTATTTATATTTACTGCTAAAACAAAAATTTGCGGATATTTTTTTTTCTCTTTAATTTTTTATTTACAACTGTAAAATGTTACAACAAGCAAATGTGATGATTATCGTGATTATGTAAATGACATGTGTAATATAACAAATAATATTGTATTCTTTATTCGTTGTTTATCAGCTTTCAAGTTTGATTTTAGTATCTTTCCATTTTACCTTGTCCCTTATTTTCCTTCAATAAAATATTATTCACATTAAATCATTATAGGTTTTATTCAATTAATATATTTTCATAATTACAATCTTAATTGTTACGTATCTTAATTAAGCTGCTTTCACAAACTCTGAACGATTCAAATATTTTCTTTCAATTCTCCTATTAGACGAATGTCTTCAATGTTTTTATACATCTGCCATTGAAAAACTACCAGATAATCACTATTATTATAAAGTTGAATAATTTGTGTCTCTTTAATAACATGAACGTTGGTGGATAAACTATTTTATCTTCTAATATATATATTTTATTTTATTTTTTTTAAGATCAAATGTGGGACCTCCTCATCCTTTCAATATCCAGGCCCCACTCAATATTCCTACCAATTTCTTTAACAACCTACTAGCCGCCTAGCAACCCGATTTTGTTTATACATTTTTAAAATTAAATTATTTTTTATTATTTATTTCCACCAGCTGGGTCTATTTACATTTACTTCAGGCCAAAACATAAACAAAGCCAGCTGTTGATGATTTTGAGTCGTCACACATGATAGGCATGAGAGGGGTAGGGCTCCCATTGGTGCCTCCCCAAGAATGAAATTTGCATAACAAATTAGCATGTCTCTACTCCAGCGTCTTTTAAGGCGTCTAGGAGGATTATCAGGTAAATGGACGGAGGAAAGTGAACGCACCAGGGGGTTCTCGTGTTCGTGTGACTTGTCGTGAAAGCGTTTGTATAGGTATTCAATGGAATTTTGTACAAGTAGTGTTTTCAAATCTGTAAGGTTTTGTTGCTAACGTAAAGAGGTGCTTTTGCTATAAGGCGTAATGTTTTTGACTGGAATGCTTGAATTCGTTGCAAGTTAGAGGGTTTGGTCGAACCGTAAATTTGGGATCCGTAGGTCCAAATAGGTTTCAAAAGAGAACAATATATGCGTAAATTTTGTGCCATTGGTAATTTTGATCGTTTGTGAAGTAGGTAATATAGAAGTTTAAGTCGGGAATTCAGTAATAAACGTTTCCGTTTGATAGGTGTGCTCCAAGTTAGTCGTTTATCAAAAGTCAGACCGAGATACTTGACCGTATCTGTTTTTGTGAGAGGTTCATTGTCTATGTATACTGGTGGGCAATCACCATGACGGAGTGTGAAAGTTACTAGAAGGGATTTTATCGTATTAAGTTTTATTTTCCATGTTTTACACCATTCGTGTATAAGATTGAGATGATGTTGGAGTGTTAGTGAAGCGTGTATAGAGTTTTGATCTCGGGCTAATATCGCTGTGTCGTCAGCGTAGGTAGCAGTGAGGGTCTGGGGTAGGGTCGGTAGGTCTGAAGTGTATACAGAATAGAGAAGTGGGGCTAAAATTGAACCCTGAGGCACACCGGCTAAGATAATAAAGAAATTTGAGTAGGACGATCCTAAACGAATTCTAAAGAATCTGTCAGATAGGAAGGAATTTATGATAAGGTAGTAGGTAAATGGTAGTATTTCTTTCAGTTTGCGGATATAAAACAAAAACAGGTTAGTATCGTTAACAATTGTGTGCTAACACCTTGTTTTACAAATTTGAAGTTGGTATGCGTTCTTGACAACGTACTTGACTATTTGATAGTATTATACAACTTGGCGTATGTATGTATGTCCAACTGTTTTCTAAAACAGCTCGAACGATTTTCCTAAAAATTCGAGTATAAGGGTTTTCAGGGACCCTTATCAAATTAATTAAAATCAAATTATATTTTTTAATTTAGCGAGTTAACGATGTTTTACTTTCTCTTGCTTATATGAGTATTATAGGAAGGAATGTATTGTTTCATGTCGATTTTTCGAAATCAAGTTTTCACCAAATCTACACGTTTTCAGACCCCTGAACCCAAAAAACCATGTTATTAGCAATTTTCAGTGTCTGTGTGTGTGCGTGCGTGCTTGTGTGAGCGTGAGCGCGCGCGCGCGTACGTGTGTGTGTAAACTAAATATCTCAAGAACGAGACATCGTACAAACTTGAAACTTGAAACTTAAGTTAGGTACACACAAGAGGACCACAAGAGGACCCAACACTAACATTTTTATCAAAATTAGTCAACCGGAATTAGTAGTTTATTCGTGTCATTTTTCACTTTTTTCGATTTTCTCAAAATGGCTCGTACAATTTTTTTAAAAAGCGCCTCATTTACTACATTTGTTATGCTCTACAAGAAAGGGTAGGCGCCATGTCTGCTAAAATTCTTAGAAAGGCTGTTCACTTGTAATTGTTCTTTTTATGATTGCGGCTTTATTATGCATTTTAGCGCAAAATGTATGTAATAAAAGTGGTAGAAAATTTAAAAACCTAACATTTTTATTTAAAACATTTTTTGTATAACGCTTAGTTTAGCTGTAGTGATTTTCTGGTTTTTGTTTCATGAAAATCTCTTAAAAATCGATTTTTTTTAAGATTTCATTCTTATTATGAATTTTAAGACAAAAGTGTACATAATCAAATTTATAGGAAATATATACAAATTTTTGGGAAATTAAATAATCTACAACTTTTGATTAGAGTATTTTTCTCTACAGAGCCTAGTTTAGCGTGGAAGAGTGATTTTCAGTATTTTTAAACCAATCTGAAGTTGATTTTCATTTTTCATCATTCTCTTGTGATTAAAATAAGGTTATGTTTCTTGAGGTTAGTTTTTTGTTTATTTTTAATGTTTTATTAGTAATATTAGGTTATATTGTTCATTATTTTCATTGACAGGAAAAAGTTGTGTGAGTGTTTCACACCAGATTTTTACAAACATGAACCCTAGTGGAATCGATTTGAAGACACTGAAAACCCTGAAAATCGTAAGAGCCATTTTTGAGAACAGTTAGACGTACCGACATACATACGCCAAGGTGTCGTATAATACTGTAGGATTAGAACAATAGGCAGGCTACAGGATACAATAAACAATAACAGATGATGTTATAGTAAACAAATACTTGGTATTTTAAACGTAAAGACTACGTCAGAACTCCTTCAATGGTTTATTTATCATTAACCCATTGTATTAACGTTCTTTTCGGAAATCGATCATTAATCTCCAACCGAGCAAAGGTCGGTAATCCGGTACTGAGTCGTTAATGGCACAATTCAGCTTAGAAACTCATCCACCATGTATAAACCTGCCATCATTGCGTAGTTTCGTTGAAATTTCTAAAAATCGCTAATTGTAAAAGCATTAAGATTATCTTAAAGTGAATCTCTCTGAAACTCATGGTTCAAAAAGAAAATAAACAAATATTTTTCATAAGCAAGCAGTGATATCAACTCTTTCCATAAAAATGACTACTCCTGTCATCAGAGTAAGCAAACCTGTTAGCAAATTCTTAAAAGTGACAATCTGTCCTTATTGATTTTACATTTGGTTTAAGGTTCAAATATTATTGAACGAATTGTTTTTAAACTTTTTACTTTTAGGGAAACCTTTAAGAATTTAAAATGAGTCCTAATGATTTAGTTCACTATGTTCGTAGTTTATATAAATCATTAAGTACCATACTATTTAAAGTTCTAACCAAAAAAAAACAAGAGAAATAAATGATTGTTTATTTTATGCGTGATTTAACGAAAATATATTTATCATTTTACAGTTAAAAGTGTAGTAAATATATCTGTTACAATGGGTAATATTTCGTGACTTTAAAGACTGTATTTACTGTTGTTCTAGATAAACAGAAGAATTCTTTTAACACGCAAACTCTCATTAGTTGTTTGTAAAAAAAGTTTGAATTGTTACTACTGCTATATTTTAACAGGTCTTTATTTTTTTATTAACGTTATTTACAACCGAATATTGTTGTACCGCTATTAAATGAAATGACTACGGTGTGCGACGGTACGTGAAAAGATGACATGAGTGATTTTAGGGAAAAACAGTATTGAGAAGTTGCACTTCCACAGACAAATCTATTTATAAACACACATTTATACATTTATTCACGCTTTTGCAAAGATATTGTCTAAATCGTTGAAGAACAATGGGTAAAATTTCCGTTCACTGGAAGTTTCTGATAATATGACGGATATTTTGATTTTTTGTAATTTCCAATTTTTTTTTATGTTGTAAATTATTTCGAATTCTTTGTGATTGTAAAAACCCATAGATCAAAATTGTACAAAATATTCCACTGTACGTTATATGTATACTGTTTTAGAAGAAAATGTTCATGTAGACACTTAAATGTTTAATTATTGAAAATAATTTAACCGATAGTTATTTTTTGACACTTTTAATTGAATTTAGTATCTGTTATTAAATTAATATAACAATTTCTAAATGTGAAGCTAATGTTTCAAAACTTGATTTACTTGAAGGAGCGTGCAGTCATCACCACAGTCCTACAGTTGGCCAAGAAGATCTCTTGGCCAGAGGCGCTTCAAACGTCTGCGCTGAGTACCCGGTATCGCCCTAGTGTACATGTTTTGTATGAGAGGGTTGTCATGTAGTTCAAATTTGTCATGCATCGTCTTGTATAGTTGTTTCGCGACATCAATTACGTATGGCATTTGTAAGTCTTTGTGCAGCATTGAGTTTGTGATGTAAAAGGGGCATTGCGTTATCGTTCGTAGAATCTTGTTCTGAATCGCTTGTATACGTTTCGTGTGTGAGGGTTTAGCAGATCCCCAAAGTTGAACTCCATATGTCCAGATTGGTCTTAAGACTGTCTTGTAGATTGTTAATTTGTGTGACATATTTAACCCTAGAATGGAAAGCCTAGTAATAGTTACGTTGTTGGAAACCCGTCGTAATATTTACTACTGATCTTTATAAGTCCAAATCTTATAGATGCATGTATTTTAAATAAAAATGTGCTATGTTTATAATTTTTTAGTTTATTTCATACAAATTTAATATACAATAAAGTAAAAAAAACGGTATTATGCACCTTGAATATATTTTTTTTTTCAAATTTATTGGTTAAGTAGTAAATTTTTATTAAGTCGGAAAATTAGTAAAATACCATAAAGTCGTATAAATTGTTAGGTAAACTGTTTGATATTGCTAAGAAAAAAACAAGGTAGTCAGAGTCTAGGTATTTGCAAAGATTTCACTGTTCAATCGTGATAAGACGTCGGTGCACCTCTTGCATATTTCTCCTCTGTGCTCCCCGCAGAATGCCTCGTTGCAATGATACACCAGCTTGTTGTCATACGCCTCTTTATTGCTGGGCAATGTTTACAAACTGTTAGTTTCTTGACCTGTTTAGGGACAGGAACTGGATCATTTTCTCTTCCCAGAACTTTAAGTATAATCGTCTTCAAAGATCGTTAAATTGAGACACATTTGATCCTTTCTTCTAACCATGGTGTTATGAGCTGTTTATGTAGCCCGATCATAATTTATAATACAACTAACTATTTACAGTTTATTTTAACACTAAACACACTAAACACATCACTACGAAAGCTACAATAATTAAAATATAAATCGATGCCCTATAAAAAATAGTTACGGTAGTGGAAACCCGTCGTAATATTTACGATTTATACTCACACTCGACAAAATACAAAAGTTGTAACCGATGTCAATAACACACTGACCTTGTCTCAGGCGAAACGATACACACCCTTAAGGTCGGTACAGTCAACGTTGAAACGTAGTAGTACCAACGAAAAACGAAGTTGACGTAGTAAATTTTACGACGGCTTTCCATTCTAGGGTTTAGAACGTCTATCGAGTAAGCGTTTTAGTTGATAGAAGCGTGTTTTGAGTTTGTGGCATGTGTGTGTAACATGTGCGTTCCATGTAAGTTTTCTGTCCAAGTGTAAGCCTAAGTAGCGTGTTTGAGTAGTGTGAGGTAGCGGAATATTATTAATGTAAACGGTTGGGCAGTTTTGTCGTCTAAGAGTAAACGTCATTTGTTGCGATTTGTTTTCATTAATTTTAATTTTCCAATGTTTAAGCCATGACTCTATCTGGTGTAAATGGTTTTGTGTCTTTCGAGTTGCAATTACAGGATCGGCATCAACCGCAAGAACTGCCATATCATCAGCAAACATAGCCATAGTTGTATAGATACAATTTGGTATGTTACTGGTGCTTACAGAAAACAGCCTTGGTGCAAGTACGCTTCCTTGTGGTACACCAGCATTGACTTCGCACATTCCAGAAAGTTCGTCACCTTGTTTTACTCTAAAGTAACGTTCCACTAGAAACGATTTTATTTTTAGATACAGGCTATCTGGAAGTATTAGTTTCAATTTGTATAGGAGTCCATCATGCCAGACCCGATTAAAGGCTTGAGATACATAAAGAAACACGGCCGAACAATATTGTCTGTTTTCAAGAGCTGAAGAGATTATATCAATTAGTCGGTGACATTGCTGAAGCGTGGAATGAGATGAACGAAATCCGAACTGATGATCAGGAATTGTGTTTGAAGCATCGATAAGCGGTACTAGGCGTGGTAGAAGGAGTTTCTCAAATAGTTTGGACAGAATAGAGAGTAAGCTAATTGGCCTGTAAGAAGTTAGTTGGTGAGGTGGTTTGTCTGGTTTTAAGAAGAGAATTATGATAGAGTTTCCACTGAATAGGGAAGTGAGCGACTCGGAGAATGGAATTGTAGATGTGAGTTAAGAGTATGATGGGTTTCCTAGGAAGATGGCGCAAAAGTAATGAAGTAATAAGATCATATCCCGGGGCTTTGCCTAATAGCAGATCGTGAATTGCTCGGAAGAGTTCCCCGGGGGAAACTGGCTTTGGGGGAAGGCTAAGTTGCAGAGGCGCATTAAGGAAATTTTCTATGTTCGGATGATCTTTGTGTTGTAGGTTGTGTGGTTGGAATGTGTTATGTAAGTGCTGAGCAAGCATTTCTGCTTTCTCTTTATTGGTGGTCGCCCAAGAACCATCAGGTCGTTGTAGACAAAATGAAGGATTGTTGTAGTTAAGAATTCGTCTTGTCGTGTGCCAAAGTGTTTTTTTTTTTTGAGTAGAGAGTGTCTCAGTGAAAGCCATAAATCTATCTGCTCTGTAACGCGAAAGGACAACCTGTAAACGACGATTTAGCCTATTAAGTTCTGCTTTAACGCTGGAGTATCTGTTTCTCTGCCATAAACGACGACATCGGCGCTTAGCAACTATCATTCGACGGATGTAAGAAGGAACGTTAGGTATGTGTTTAAATTCCATGTTCTCTCCTTCGCAACTGTCCCAAGCTGCGCTTTGTAGATGCTTTGTGAAGATTTCCACTCCACGCTCGATTTCACTAGGGGTTTTGAGGGAAATTCCCAGGTTTTTTGTTTCTGACAGTATACGTTGGTACTTATTCCAGTCTATTTTACCAGATGTTAGGGAATGCCTGAACCTTAATTTGGTTGGTTGAGAGTTTAACGTAATTATTACGGGTGTATGATCAGATGATAGATCAGGAAGAGTTTCAAGTTCGTAGTAGGGGAAGAATTTAGACGATACAAAGAAATCTAGAATATCTGGGAGGCAACGATTATTGTGGGGATAGTAAGTGGATTCTGTAGGGGCATAATAAAAATATTTTTTGTGAGTTAAAACATCATATAAAATTTTTCCCCGCGGGTTTGTAACTCGGCATCCAAACTGTTAATGTTTTGAATTAAAGTCACCACCTGCAATGAAATTTTTTCCTAGATAATTGAAGAAATGTGTAAATTGTTCGCGCGATATATTATGATTAGGCGGGCAGTATACAGAAGAAAGGGTAAGGGAATGAGTGATTAAAGATACTTCTACCGTGGTAGCCTGAATGTACGATTTTCTGTACGGAGGGAACGAATTATGACTAATACTATTACGAACAAAAATAGCCGACCCTGCATGGCTAGTTCCATCTGGATGTGTACTTCGATATAGTGTGTAACCAGTGATATGGCAGTGTGTTGTGTCCTTAAAGTGTGTCTCTGTAATAAGTGCAATGTCTACCCGATTGGCATGTAAAAATTGTTTGAGTTCGTGAACATGACGTACAAAACCTGCTGAGTTCCAGAGAGCAACGACGAGGGACCTGCTGGTTTCAGCCATTGATATGACTTAGCAACTTGTTAACGACCATATTAAGCGTAGTAACGAGAGGTGTCAAAAGGTCCTGAAAGCGTGTAAAAAAGTGTTAAGAGTGGCTGTAAAATGATCATAAGGATTCTGAGTCGTTAAGGGATCTGTTGATGAAAGAGTTGAGAATGTCATGGAAGGCTGAGATGGCTGCTGAGAGGGCTGGAATAACTGAGATGACAGAGTATAAGATGGCTGCTGCCGAAGGGAAGGAGCAGCCATCTGAGCGTATGACCGTGAATTCAATCTCGGGTCACGAGAAAGGGGGACGGTGTTAGTATGAGTAGACTGTGTATGATTTGACTTTCCCGAGGTACTCACGGGGACTGCAACAGTGACTGGAGGCTCCAACATTACATGAGATTTATTAACTGAATATTTACCAAAATTAAAATTTCTTTTATCTCTCAGTTCTTTATATGTTTGACATCCTTTGTACGTGGACGAATGATTGCCTTTGCAAAGAACGCAGACTCGGGGTTCATTGGCACCTCTTGGACAATCAGGAGTTGGATGAGAGTTGCTGCAGCGTGCACATCTGAACGGATGATTACAGTACGAGCGGGTGTGTCCAAATCGTAGACATCTTTTGCACTGAACTACGTCACTTTTCTTTTTTGGCTCTTCAACCTTAATGCGTGTGCTAAACAAGGATTTAACATTAAAGATTTTTTCGTTATCTTTGTCAGGCTCAAGATCAACGAAAAATAATGGTAAGGGCACTCTTGTGCCAGCCTGTAAAACATTGACAACGTTTCTTACCTTAAAAGACAGTTGTTCCAGGAAATCCTTGATCTCACACGGGTCGATACTAGGATGCAAATGACGTATCACAACTCTGTATGCTTTTTCGTGGGGTAGCTGATATGAATGAAAATTGCGTCCCAATTCTCTTAATCAATGTACAAGAGTACGTTACGTTTCGGATGTTTTTGGGTAAATGGTTACCCCGTCGTTGTTGGTCGCTTGAAATTCAAAGTCACCAGTTACTGTACTCTTCAACTGAGACATTAAGTTTTTGTAGTCGCGTAGTTCTACGTTTTTTAAATAAATTAGTGGAGGCTTGCAAGAGTCTTCGTGTAACGATTCTAAAGGTCCGTATTTATTTGTTGTTGGGGCTCGAAACTTAGAAGGAGGCAATTCTGAGTCAGCGGAACTCTTTTCCGTATCCAACGGACGTTTTTTCCTAGACATGACCTTAGTCCATGCCATTTTCTGCGTACCAGTTGTCTCAGGTGCGACATCTAGGTGAGCGTTGATCACCTTCAAGTTCTCTTCGTAATTGAAGAGATTGTCCATAACTCCCTGATCCATAGTCAATGGAAACAGGGAGGATTATTATACATAACAATAGTTTATGAAAAATACTTACAAAAAATCAATGTAAACAGAAACACAAACATAACCTCATACATATGCACAATTTCCGTGTCTGATATTCTATCTTCACCGTATTTTAAAATAAACTTCTCTTTCCCAAGAAATAAAGTCTTTTTTTCTTGTGAAATTAATTAATTAATTAATTTTCGATGGTTTCTCACAGAAAATCAGAAAATAAATTTATGAATGTTATTCACTATGTCAACACCAGCTGATCAGCTGATCGATCTCCCGATAGTTATTGAAAAAAAAACACAATCCAGCTTAGAAACTCGATTAATCTTTTTACTCAACTGAATCTTTTTTTTTGATAGTTATTGAAAACAGTGATTGTTTGAATGAGCTAATCACTTCTTTGATTGAATCAAACTGTCAGCTGTTTATTATTGTTCATGTACATGTACAGCAAAATGCATTAAATATTTATTTAATGCTTGTGTTACTTTCTTTATTAAGTTAAGTATTACCAAACCAAGCGAATTATATAATCGTTAGCAGTACAATTTTAGTTTGATGCATCGATAATAAAAAACGTCAGTGTACGCTCGGCACTTATGAATACTGTAGCTATAGAAATGTGCTTACAAGTCTAGCCCAGTAGCTATCATAGTATTGACACAGAACAAACTACTATTAATGATATACTAGTACTGTACATAATGACTCACACATTTAGTTCTTAATTCTGCTGATTGAATACTTTTTTTAGATTTGTACATTTATACAATTAAAAAATTCAAGACTAAGGTAATTATTAAGGAAAATAAATATCGATAGTATTAGTAATACTTTATAACTCCGGACTTATTTTCTTTGAACTAGTAATGTATTGGTTTATATTTGTTTTCTTGTTATCGGATTTTAATGTGGTGTAATTTTTTTGCAATCATATGCAAAACTATAGTTTATTTAACAGTGAACAATTTAAATACATATAAATAAGTTAAATATTATATCTTAAACTTCAAGTGGCTACCTAAATAAAATTTAAAAAAATTAAAAATAATTTCCGGAATTTCGTACGTAGATCCTGATTTAATTAAAAGTGTTAAAACTTATTTAATTCTGTTAGGACGATATTAATTATGATTGAATAAATACAAAAACAGTGATAAAATAATATAAAAAAAACAATAAATTTATTTCTTTAACTTTTATTGACTCCTTTGTTCTGCTTTCCTGAGCAAACGTTCCGTCTTTCTACCGAAATGTTTGGTGATGTAAGAAATATAGCTACTCTTGCAACTTTAATTTTATTTTTTAGTTATTTACCTATCATTAGTTTAACCCTTTCAATGCCGAAACGATATTTAAAAGTTTGATGTAAAGTGCCATTTAACTTGAATAAGGGTGTACAAAAAGTGCCAACCCTTCTTCCAAAACTTGCAGGCGCAAACCTGCCATTGCCGACCAAAATTTGAAAGTTACGGACAAATAAAATTTCCTGTTAAAAATAATTTTTGTTGTGTTTGTAAACTAAAAATATTCAAAATAGATTTGTTTTAGTTAATTTAAAGCCGTAGCGACAGCTTGGTCGTTAGCAATTACAGTGGGTTTTGGTAACTTAACAGTGGTTTTAATGTGTTAAAATTTCCAGACCCTAGTCGGGAATCGAACCCGGGATCTTTTGCTTTGTAGACTAGCGCGCTAGTCACTACGCCACGGAGGCGGTTTTAAAATACATTATTCTATTATTGTTTGTTTAAAAGTGTTTTTGGAAATGTTCGGTTGTCCAGCACGTTGGCACTTTATGTATAACTTACGGCCGTCCGGTAGACCGGATGTTATTTATACGTAAAAGCTATTGGCGTCCTGTTTTCCGGACGTTGGTACTTTAATGGCTGAACATAATCTAATAAACAGAATGTTCAAAGGATTCATGATAGTACAACATTTTTTGTAAATTTTGTAAAGGGTTTGTAACAGTAATAATAATAATAATAATAATAATAATGATATTTTTAAAAACAAAGAAAACTTCTTGAATTCTACGTATTCAGTGTTGAAGGGAAAATCAAAACCATTTAATGCGTTAAATTGCTTTTAAGGAAAAGTTTTTAATACTCATATATTTGTTTCTTGTTTAATCATGAATTTTACTACGACTTAATAGCTGTTGTAGTACAATATTGAATGAAATTTTAATAAAAGGAATATCGTACAGTAACAATAAAGTTATTTTATTAAGTTCATAGTAAATACAAAAAAATTTTCTATTTCTAGGTTTTTATAGCAACCAATCGCATAATAGTTTTCTTTCTATTCTCTTTAACTCGTTGTTTTCTCCACATCTATTGTTCGTTTTGCCCTGTTGTCTCTACTGTCCGAGCAGTGTTAACTTTCCTGACAGTTTAACAGATTCTTTGCAGAAACCTAAAACTTCCATCCGTCCAAACTTTCAACATTAAAAGTTATTAAAGAATCAAAACATTTTGTCTATCAGACCATAATATTAAAGTTTTGTATTCTGTAAACACCAAACAATAGATTCTGTTTTTATAGACATAATAAGACAACATTTCTACATTAAGATCATATTTATAATAAAATTTTCTCACGTATCAATGGAAAAATGAAATAACAACGCAAAGTAAATGATCTGCAAATTTTTATTTCCTTCCGTTTTAACAAGAACTTTATAAAATATAAATGTATTTTATTTACAACAACACCATGTAAATTGTACTTTTACGTTATTTTTATTTCAGCATTCTTTCTAAAAACAAGATCACCAACAGTAAATTCAGAAAAATATTTGTATGGATAAAATAATATTATCTATAAAATGTCTTGCCTATAAAAAAGATAAAATTAAGTTTGTATTAAATGACAGAAAGAAGAGCCAAACAAAAATTATAGACAAAACATCGTAATTTTTATCCATAATTTTTGTTTGACCAGTTTTTGTTTGTGTTTCTTCCCTCTGTCATTTATTACATAAAATCAAAGAAAATAATGTTTAATAATATAATATATTTTTATTATTTATCTCCAGAAGTTCTCTAATAAACTATTTATAAGAGTAACTTAGAAATTACGCCCACAGGGTCCGTGGGATTATCTGTAGCTAAAGAGGGTACGTTAAATAATTTGGTTCGTTGCTTTTCCCGATTGTACTTCACATTTTACTTTTCTTAAGTATCCCTTTAAGTATACTAATGCCAATTTTCAAAATTATAGCTTTTCGGGTAGGTAGAGAGTAGGCTATTTATTACGTAAACAGTATTTATTGCTTTGAAATAGTTAAGTTTCTCTCGTCTATCCCTTAGACACAAGTGACCGTAATTAAAATTAAAATATATTTTATTTTTTATAGATATTACTTAAAGAATATGCTTACCAGTTTTTAGAACTATTAGGAAGATATAGCAACATTATGTAGGGTAGTTACCCATTTTACTTTTTATGGGAAATTGACAAATTTCAAATTCTTTAGGTTTTTGTTCAACTCCTGTGATAAATGTGGTTAATATCAAACATGTAGCTGATCGGGAGGTTAGAATATTAGTAATAAATGGGTATATCAGGGAGGAAATTTGCGCACAGGTTAAGTGAATTATGTCGTTTGTATTTACGGTAAAAATCATATTTATTAATACAGGAAAAGGTACAAAAAGTTATATATTTTAACAGTTACTCCAGGTTCTTTTGGGATCTGGTTATAATAAATAATAAACAAACTTTTTTGAGGCTTATTGCAACTTTATCTGTTACATATTGTGACAATATCGAAAAGGAAAGAGTGTTCGAGAATGACCGAGAGTTTAAAAATGTAAACGTAAATAATATGAGTATATAAATAGGGTTTTCCGAGAAATAGTGTGTGTAATATAAATGGTATTTCATAGTAAAGGTAGCTATTGTTGTACAGATATTGTAAAAGAGTTGAGTCGGGTACTTATTTATATAATTGGCCTTTTTGTAACACCTTCTATTCAAACCTAATTTGCTTACAGTTGTTAAGATTTATCCAGAAGCCATCAGAAGGATTTTGTATTTTATTGTTAAATCAAAAATTTCTTTTTTTCGGACTCTCCATTAGCCCTCCTTTATAAGGGCCGGTTTGTTTACGGTCAGTTTTAGTCTCGATTTATCTGTGTTTAAGTTAGCGAAACGCGTAGTGCTTAACGGGTACGTTAGTAAAGGTCAACGTTACTGTCTATTATTTAACGTTTATTCTGTATAATTTTTGTAAGTAATATTAAGTAAATTGATTAAGTTATTTACTGTAATAGTTAATTATAATTATTGAAATATACTTGTACATTTTAGACCCTTATTTAATAGTAATTCTTAGTTGCAATAAATACATGTAATTTCAAACTTCAGTGTGTTAATTATTTAATTTACCCAGATCCCGAAACGAACTTTAGAGATAAGTGTCACAATATTATTATTAACAAACAAATAAATTACTATGCTCATCACTACTAATAACTTAAAATTAAATTACCTAGACTATATTCATTACAAACTGTTAATAGACACTAAAACGTTTAACTAAACTTAACTAATTAAAGGACGGCTATAATCAAAATAATATTTTACCTGAATGCAATCACTCTCTATTAAGCGTACGTATAAGCACTATTATCACAAACCAGTCGAATGATTGAATTTATTTATAATATAACCGATTGACGCTGCCTCAATAGCTAACACGCACGTTTTAATGCCTCGCATCATACTGCCTAGCTTGACAAATGGCCGGCTGGCTTTTACACACCGACTTTAGAATTTCTAGCAAGACCGAGAAAGTACTCAACAAGCAGTAATCTTACAATTATTTACAATGAATAGAATTGATCTGAAACAACAATACAAGAAAGCATTACTGATTCAAAAAAATCTATCTTTTATATAACTACAAACAATCGAAAGGGTAAAACCCATCATCTCGAAAAGGGATAAATTACACTTGTTTTATTATTAAACACAACACAATAACAAAGTAGGTCCTTTTATGTTATTACGTACATATAAATTCAGCACATCAATCGACGGAATTTGTCATAAATTCCCTAAACCCAGGTGCATGTAAATCATACTGCTCTGGATCACAAAAAGCATATGAAGCACAGAATTTAAGAATAAATACTCTTCATTCATTTTGTATTTCTTTTTGTTAAGATCTATTTTCCAGTATGTGTTTATTTCAGTTATTATCAGTCCATTATTGAAAAATTTTATTAAATGACTTCAGCTTTAGAATTATTGTAAGTCTGTGTTAACTGGCTAAATTTTATCGCATCCGTCGTGGAGTACTGCAACATTTCGAAATCGGCATTTTTGTGTTTGTGGCGGGATCCTACTTAAGAAAGGAAATACTTTCTCTGGAGAATACTATGTTGCGCGTAGTTTCACCGTTCACCAAAAGAAAGCAGCTGTAATAGTATTCCACTAGGGGAACGCAAGTAGTGTCCGCGGAATAACGTAACAAGTCAAAAACCTTCGAGTTTCGGTACCGGTTTGTTGTGCGTTCGGTTTGTTACGATAATCCACGGACATTTAAACAAAGTCTACCCGTTTGTTATTGTATTCCGTGGATGCTTTCATTTCTTTTGCGCGTTTGATCGTGTATTACTCTTAGAAATGTATTCAAGGAGTGCTTGAATTATGAATCCAGTGATAAAACCTCAACAGTACTTCACAAAATTGGCAATTGATAAAGGTAAAATTTGACAGCGCTTTTTTCACGAACGTGTTAGTTACCTTACATTGATTGACGACGAAACTCTCGATAGGTTGCTAATTGCGTCCCTGGCGAACAAAAATGTAACGGCGGCCAAAAATAAGAAAACAACTGAAAATGAACAACTTATCGATGAACTCCAACCTACAAGCAAAAACGGACCCGTACTTACAGATAAAGATGTATCGTTAGACGAAACCTTACCGTCAGAAGTTGACAATGTCGT
Organism: Catonia carolina; assembly: GCA_035578175.1. NCBI lineage: Eukaryota > Metazoa > Arthropoda > Insecta > Hemiptera > Achilidae > Catonia > Catonia carolina. The sequence continues at coordinate 100,434,197 of JAQMRL010000001.1, read as the reverse complement.
AGACACTAACTATGTATTAAGTGATAAGGACAAATCCTCTATGTCTGACGAGGAAGAACCCGTATACAAAAACAAAGGTCGTAAGCAAAGATAAATCCGAGAAATTGGAAATCGAACATTCTCAAGGAACGTCAAAATCTCGGTAAACCTTATTATCAGTCGAAGTTTTGCAAAAAAACTAAGAAAAGTCAAGTTTGGCTGTGCTGCTACTTGTCAACATAAATGTGTTTCTAAAGTAAACGACGAAGAATGTTTAAAACTATTATACAAATATCCGGGCTACGGAGACGTCATCAAGCAGCGCGACTTTGCAAGTAGAAATCGTAAGTAGAAACCTTCTAAAAATCAAACGTAAATATTAGTACCTATCTTAAGCAGAGCAATGAGCGGAAATCGAATGTCGCGTACTATTTTACAGCTGTTTACGGACAAAAAGTATTCGTGCGTAAGAAATTGTTCACAGCGACACTGGACTTTTCTGCAATGACTGTTAATACTGTAAGAGAAGAGTTGGTTGATGAAGTACTTAAGGATTAAAGCAGGGGCAAACATTGAAATCGTCATAAGCTCCCAGAAAACGTCAAAGACGATATTCAATTTCACAAAAACACAATTCCGAGAATCCTATCTCAACATTTATATAATATTATTAATTAATTATTATATATTAATTTAATTAATTATATATTTATGATATTATAATTTATATATTATATTATAATATATAAAACTGTCTAATAGATGATTTAAAAAAAATACATGTTATGTATGTTTTTTTTAATCATCTGTTTGAGGGTTCATTCTGAGTGTACACTAGCATCTGTTGCAAATAACAAACCTAAAAGAAACTAAGATTGTTTATAGAATACTATCACAAATCCAAAAAGAAATGTATTGTCCAAGGAATATTGTAACAACCATGAAATTTATTGATGGGGTAATATTATCCCCCCTCCCGACCGAATAAAAGTACTAATGTGTATGAGATATTAGTAGTAACCTCAGGGAAGGAACCTATAGCAGCATTACACGAAAGCACTTTCAAAACAATATCAGCCAACCAAATTAAAAGAATGAAAACATTTAAATTTCGTTTTCTCGTAATTCACAAATTTTTAGTTGTTGCAGTATTCCGCTATGGGTACGATATAATGTGGGGATGAAATAAAAATATTTATGATTTATTAAAAAAAATTACTTGGGATAAAGAACGATTGACTTTTACAGGAATATTGCAGCAATTGAATGTCAAAATATTTTATTTAAAAACTTGAGGTAATTAAAGTACATGCATACTACTACTGTCCTGTTCAAATACAACTCTCAATAACATAAGAAATACAAACGCAAAGTGTTATTGCATATTATGTACGATTCTAAATATTTTTATAACTAAATTCTAAACAAATTCGTTTACTAGCAAATTCATTTTATATGTTAAACTACATTCAAAATCACATTCGTATAATTTTAAAATATTATTTTTTATTTTTACTATAAATGTGTTTTGTTTGTCGTACTAGTGCCTCATGAATAAAACTACTTTTTTACGTTATATAGAAAGTTGTGCAATATGGACAAAAATCTAAATAAATACGAACGATATTAAATCCGACTGGCCAATGAAAGCCTATTTAAAATCAAGTAAGCTGATAAAATGAATCCCTTTCTGGTTGAACCACATCTACAAAATCCGTTCGTGTACAATATTTTTATAGAAAATATTTTTCAATCCATTTTAAATTTCAATAGGCTATGGAAATGTCCAATAGCAACTGTAGCCCAGTAGAAAATAAAATTATTTTATAAAACCTTGTGCTGTATTTAATTCATTTAACCCGTTAATTAATGAATAACTTTAAATATTTTTTTACGATAAATTACAAAAAAAACGATAAATAAACAAAATATTTCATTTTAACAGGTTTTGCATTGCTATTCGCGATTGATTTGTAATATACAAGTACTTGAGTATAATCAGTAATGTACTTGTACTTTCCCTTCTGAAAATATCATGCTGTTGGTAAGCTATTTTGATCGTTCATTGCTTTACGATTCATGGTGTTATATCATAAATAATTAAATAAATTACAAAAAACTGTATCAATGCTTTGTCACCAGATGGCGGCATTAAGTGGCGAGTTAAAACCTTTAATTTTTGGTGGCCCTGACAAGGGCCGTTTCAGCGGTGGTCGTCTTGGAGAAGCGTCGGTCGTGGCGTCAAGGCGGTCGGAGGCCGGGCGACACCGCGTGTCGTCGTCCAGTGGAGACATCATCTTCTTCCCTCGCAGTAGTGCGTCGATAGCTGCTTAGTCGGATCGGGTAGGCGTAAGGCTCGGTCGAGGGACCGCTGTGGGCATCGCTCGCGGCAACGGGCGATGACGGTTCGGTCGACGGCTTAAGCTGTTGGGTCAGCAAGCGGAAGCATCATTTTCTTTCTTGCGGGGTCGTCGATGAGCCTTCGTTAGAGTCCGGTAGCCGTGTGTTGATGGTGGACGTCTTGTTTGCTGTCTGGAATGGAATTGAATCTCTCCGGGCTCAGTGGAGCTGTTTGTATAGTTGCCGAGAGTGCTGTGGTACAGGCCTACCGCCCCTTTCGGAAATATTGGCGGTTCCCTCTGTCGCTACGCCGGAAGCTTTGTAGCCGGGAGCACAGTACTTCATCAAAGGGGACGACGGTGACAGCTTATTAAAAATTGCAACAATATCGGTAATAACAAATTCTAACGTGATGTTATTAGATGGAGTCTAGTGTTCACCGTATAGTACACTGTATGATCTCACACTCATCACTCACTACTCGTATGATAGATTTCCTATTTTTTCAAAGTCAATTCATTTTTTTTATTTTTACACATCTAATAAAAATTCCATATGTAAATATAAATAGAAAACCTAAATACACTTGTTTGATAAAGTAGTAAGTTAACGCTTAAATTTTCTTTGGGTAATCCGATTAGTCAGTAGGAAGTTCTCTCTAAGAGTTATGTACATTGGTTAATTACTCAGTTGTTAAAAGTAATCAGTTGACAGCTAAAGTAAAAGGAACAACAGTAGGTGTTCTAACTTCAAATTTAAATCTTTTGGAGCACTAAATTTATCAGTTAAAATTTATTATCTCATTGGTTGGTTGGATCAAATAAAGAAAACAACTGATGGGAATAAATTAAATCTTATAATGTAAATAATTTTATTCATTTATTAATTAATTAAAATAAACTTAAATTATCATGGTTGGCAATCATTTCGGGATTCCCGGTTTATTACACACCTTATTTTCCTTATCAGGAACATTCCTTATCACCCACTTTGTTTAATATTTATTTGGATGACTTGATCAGAAGTTGGAAGTCTTAAATACTCACTGGTATTCTGATAGAAGAAGACATGGTTTTAAACTGCCTATTATTTACCGATGACCTAATAGTGCTACAGGAGAATGAAGATGACCTGCAGAGAGCACTCTTCTGAACAAACTCTGCAAGAATTGTAAGGTGACAGTTTTGGCAGAGAAGGCAAAGGTAATGGCATTCAGGGAGAAGGAGCCAGTCAGAAGTAAAATTTTTATAGAGAATAATATTTTGGAACAGATATTCCACTTTTAGTATTTAGGTTACAACATTACATACCAACAGGATAAAATTGCTTACAATAAGATGCACCGATTTCAGCAAATATGCGGAACTACTTACCGAATCTTAAAAAATAGCACTAGCAAAAAACGAGGTTGAGCTTTTATAAAACGAAGCAGTGCCGACCGTACTCTATAGTAATGAAACTTTTGTGCTATCGAAGCGAGAGTAGAGTAGATTGAAAACATCTTAAACGAAATTTCACATGTAATAAAAATGAATACACGTGTTTCACCGCTTCGCACGCAAAACACGTGTAATACATTTTTTTTAATAAATATGTAACAGAAATTGTGTAGCCGTTATAGATCGACTGTATACTCCCATACTCATACACACACCCACAAAACTTTTGGTAAATCCTCCGCGTACGTCCCTTGCTAGTCTTGATACGTATGAACGAGTATATCTTAATTTGAGTATAATTTAATTTGTTGTATACAACAAATTAAATTAATTGCCTTGGTCTTCGACCGTATTTGTTTTACATGTGATATGTGTTCTTTTTTTTGTGATTAGTGTAGTATGTTCCTGAAGATGTCTCCGAGAGAGATGAAAGATCTTGAATATTATGTAATACTCTGAGGTGAGTGTTATATATAATTTGTTTTGTTTTGGCTGTTCATTGTGTATTATATATATAAAGTATGCAAACAAAGCATACATACGGGGGGCCGGCCCGTGGTGTAGTGGTCAGTGCAACTGGCTACTATGCCGGGGTCCCGGGTTCGATTTCCGGTCAGGTCTGGCATTTTTTCATCTGTAAATCACCACATATCATTACCTACGCACAAGCCCAAGGCTTATGTAGGCATCATCACTCAATATAAAAAAAAGGAAATAATGTTTAATAAAATAAAATAAATATATATATTTATTTATATATATTTTAACAAACAAAAAATATACTTAACAGCCGGTCGGGCTGTAGCGTGGTTTCATTTTTGTTATTCGAAGTAAAAGGAGATATAATTAAACATGAATAACTTAATTTAGTACTTTTTATAAGAAAAATGAAGAACCGAGTAAAAGTCATAATATTTCAGCCCCTGTTAAAACGAAACATTTTTGTAATATTTCACTTTATTTAAAAAATAAAAATTTAACCACCGTAAAACCCAAGCGTACTTTCTCTTTTTTTGTAAGTTGGAATGACGAAAAGATTTTAATATGAACCAACATTCAGCGTTACTTTTATAAAATAACTTTCTTTGTTTGACATCAACCATTAGGTTTTTACGTAACAAAATCTTGTAAAGATAAAACTTGGCTTGGCTTGATAATTATGAGCCGTCGTTATTCTTTAAAATGTAATAAATTATTAAAAATTTTAGGATGGTTTATTTTATTTTCAACAATGAATGTGATGTTTGGTGGATAGATTTGCAGAATCTATTATTACAGTTGAACACTAGCTCAAAGGAAATTAGGACAGGAATAAATGATTTATTACGGGAGCGTACAAAGCAACGTGTTGCTTGTAATCAAAAGTTTGACCTCACCTCCTTCCACTTAACTCAAATTTAATTGAAACATTACTTATTAATAGCTTTGCTGTGTATTTTAATTATATAGGCTGTTTTGTTGCTTTCCAATAATAACTACTGTGATATTAATACTGAAAAATTTAAATGCAATAAGTTATCTTCTAAGAGCATAATTGGCCTTCTCTTCACTATAATTTTAAAAGTTGATGAATTTAAATTTCATCAATTCTATTAAATCGCTATTTTTTATATGAAATTGGAGCTTGAACTCTTAAGATACGAGAAATAGACAGTATTTAAGCCTTCAAATTATGGATATATTCGAGGATATTGAGAATATCATGGACGGTGAAAAGAACGAATGAGGAACTCTTACATCAAACACAGAAAAATCTAGAATTTATTAGCACATTAAAGAGATGAGTATTTTGGACGTGGTATGCGTGGAGAGAAATAACATCTGCTGCAGTTGATTATACAGGAAAGAATAGCAAGGCAGACGAACGTAGAAAGACGAAAACATTTTGGTTAAAAAACCTGCGAGACTGGTATTATTATTTCTCTGTGAACCTATTTAAAGCACCAGTGTCAAAAGTATGAATTGCTGTTACAACCATCAAACACAGATAAGAGAAGGCACCTAAAAATATAAAAAAACAAATAGGCAAAACATATAGAGTACATTAAGGAATTGGATTCCATAATGTTGGTGTTTTAACCAATTTAAAACTAATTAGAACATGTTATACATCATTGTAAGCGTTCACATTGTCAACAGGAATTTTGGCGGTACAGAGTAGAACATAATGACGAATAAATTAACAGTACGCAATTTTTACCATATACGACTATCAAATCTTAAGACTAATTATTAGCATTTTTTATGCAACCTAAACTGCTATGTAAAAGAACCACTACATAGATGCTCAAGAGAACTTTCATAGTTTATGCAAAGCATTGCAGTACACTGCACTTTCTGCATTTTAAATTTTGTGTATTTTTTACTACAACTTGCACTGATACCATTGCACCAGCAAAAATAATTTCTTCCAGTTATGCCTTGGTACCAAAGTTTTGTTGATAGCAGTTGGATTCCTTCAACCTGGTCGAGGCGTGAGGTAGATTATATTTTTATGTTTTACAGCAAACCGCTTGATTCCGCTGAAAGCAGAGTCCATTCCCAGTTATCAGCAGAGGTCATTGTTGCTAATAAACGAGGGTGCTCTGAAGAAGTTACTCGGTACCTTGTTCATGAAGCGCTAAATAAAGTTAACACTGCTGTGTTTGGTACATCCCCAGAGTTGTATTCCATTAACTCAGAAAGGCTTAAACAGTGTTTTATACAGTACCTAGAAGTTTGTTTTAGAATGATAACAAAGATTAACTCCTCGCAACCAGTACAGTTTCTGATATCTTAGCCCAAATTCCTTTCTTTTATTTTCAACATGGGTTTTCCTGCAAAGCCGTCCGATAACATACCACAGTACGCAGTTCAAAACTAAAGTCTTTCTTGTTTCAGTTTAAAAACGAGCATTGCAAAGAAACTGAAAAAAACTCCCAGAATATTGTTACTTTTTACAACATTTGTCATTTCTTTAATTTTTTTTTATTCCTAATTTGTGTACGTTGCAATCTGTTCAATTTAGAGCAATAAGCAACCCCATGACCCAATAAGATTAGGATGATTGTATGACGTGTAAATGAGATGTAGTCTTGTACAGACCCAGGCCGACCATTCCTGAGAGAGTATGGTTAATTAAACCCCAACCATCAATGTACACCGGTAACCACTGTCTAGTATTCAAATCCGTAAGAAAGTAACTACCTTTACTAGGATTTGAACCAGGAACCTTCGTCTCCGAAAATCAGCTGTTAAACAGCTGATTTCTTTAATGCAATTAATATAGTTTATTCAGATAAATGACTATTTCAGATAACCGCAAGTAGAGAACGAATGCAGTTTGAAGATTCATACTAACATAAGGAGTTAAAACCGTAGATTTCAGATATCCTAAAACCTTATGGATTAAAAACAATAAAGCTGGAAAAATAAAAGTCATAGTAAAATTATACGGTAGAGAGATACAAGAAACGATTTCTTTTAATCTCGCATGTATTTTGTATCTTCACTATTATAGTTTCTCCTCCTTTCCGGGAAAGTACTGATGGATGTACATTCATTTTTTGTTCAGTCATTATTTGTTTCTATGTCAACTATGAAATGAAAAACACTTTTCTTGCGTAAGAATAACATGAAAACCTATTCTTCATTTCGGCAGTATAAACACAGATACGTTTATTTTACACAGAGAAATTAACAATATTAAAAATAAAATGTAGATTTGTCAAAATGGGTGAATAATGGCCAACGCCAACGAAATTACTACATAATAATCATATAACACAAAATAATTAGTGGACATTTTCGTTACAAACATCTAACCTAACAAGCGATGAGGATTTACAAAATATTAAATTGACTAAAATGCTGCAGAAAATTTCAACCCAAATTCATACTGACATAATAAATACTTCAGCCTTCTCATTAACTGCCACCTAAATAACAAACCAAAATAAATAGCACTGTCACCGATAGACAACAAATGGTTAAAGATTGAAGTTAGTTGATCGATAAACGGTTTACTAATGGATAAAAAACATTGACAAATGGATTTCAAGTAACTGATCTGCCTTTACTCTCCTAACTAAAATCCATCTTAAATTTGTTACCATCTGTATTCTTGGTTTAATTTTTTTCAATATTTTCTTGTTGAAGTTCTCAGTTACAAAAAATAACACTTATACAAATATCTGATTAATTTTGGAATTTTTAGTCAGTTAAATAAATTTATACTAACACTCGTATATTCAAAATTATGAACATACTTTTACATTAAGCAATTGAAATTTTTCATCAATAATAGAAATTTATTAATAAAAGAAGTTAAGGACATTTAATTGGAAATTAACTAAATAAACTGGCATTAAAAACAACTTATTGTATAAACGTCTCATAAAATACACACTACGAGGGTAGGCTGATAAGTAATTCACACATGCTTGTAGAAGACGAACAAAAAGAAATAGCAAGATGGGGTAAATAACAAATTAAAGTACAAATCTTAACCTACCAAATTATCTATTTATTTTTCAATATAGTCACCGTTAAGCATTACACATTTCTCCCAACGTTTAACAAGTTTTTTCATTCCGTCACTGAAAAATTCTTCCGACTTTCCTCGAACCCAGGACGCAATAGCTGCCTTCACCTCATTGTCCGAGCTGTAATGATTACCCTTAAGGTCTCTCTTCAGTAGAGGAAAAAAATAAAAATCGCAAGGCGCAAGGTCGGGAGAATACGGAGGGTGTAAAATTGGTTGAAACTTCAGGTTTCTCAGAGCCTCTCCAGTTGCACGCGAAGTGTGTGGACGAGCATTGTCGTGTTGCAAAATTATTGGCGCCAGGTTGCCTCTAACACGACAAACTCGACGTCGGAGGTGTTTCAGAGTCTGTATATACTGAGCAGAATTTACCGTTGCCCCTCGTTCCAGATAATCAGTCACATAAACTCGGCGAGCATCCCAAAACACAGTCAAAAGAATTTTTTTTGCGGACGGTTGTGTTTTGAACTTTTTCACAACAGGAGAATGTGGATGACGATATTCAGCGCTCTGCCTTTTTTCTTCGGGATCGTAATGATGAACCCATGACTCGTCCCCCGTCACAATATTCAAAAGAAAGTCGTCTCCTTCGTCACGGTAGCGCTTCAAAAGTTGTTCACAGCATTCCAATCGACGCTGTTTATTCTCGTCTGTCAGACGGCGTGGTACCCATCGTGCACAGATTTTACGGTATCCCAATTGTTCAATAATGAAGCCAACACGTTCCTTAGATATTCCAATTTGGTTTGCGATACGCTGTTGAGTGATTCGCCGGTCATTTTGAATCAAATCATCGATGAGTTTGCGACGATTATCGTCTGAGGCAGTGATTGGTCGTCCACTGCGTGTTTTGTCAACAATTAAGGCTTTTCCAGGTTGGCAATCACGAAATTTTATTACCCAACGATTCACAGTAGACCTATCAACAGTATCGTCACAATAAACAGCCTTTAAACGACGATAAATCTCACTAGGATTCACTTTCTCAGCAGTTAAAAATTCGATAACAGCGCGTTGTTTAATTCTCGTTGACATAGCACCAGAACACGACGCCATACTTCCACTACTCAAAACAAACTGAATGAAAGCAACGCCTTCAAACTGCGCAGGCTTGTAGAGGAGAAATAGTACTTCCACATGCCACCAGGCGCGCTACTGAAGTTTATTTAGTTGTCTTCTACAAGCATGTGTGCATTACTTATCAGCCTACCCTCGTACATTGCTATTACAGCACAAAAACTAAACTCGTATTTTTGTGAGACATTACAAAATCATATTGTGTGTAAATTAGAACTACGTACGTCATTTTACATAACAAATTTACGTGTATGGTAAACACGTCTTCGGTCAAAATGTGAATGCGTAGATGGGCTACTCACAGCAACTTCATTATTAATTTTTTTAAATTTTTATTTATTTATTTACCATTGTGTAGTTTTTAGTTCTTTTATTATTGTTACTAATAATTAATTAAAGCTGGCATAATATTTTGTGATACAGCATTGCTAGACACTTTTATGCTTAAAGAAAAATTTTCTTCCAAAACTGATTCACAAACATTGTAATTAAATCTTTGAGATAGCCCTGTCAGCCAGCTAATGCAAACCTGCTGTTAATTGTTAAGTTTCATGAGTTAGGCGAACGAATTTTTTTTTTGGTAACCAGCTGGCAGCCACATTTGACAAAACGACACTGGAGGTTCCTGTTACAATTCTTTGTGCCAAATACACAAACGTAGCTATTAAATTAGATGATAATTAATAAGGACCTGTGCAGTTCCCAATAATAGGTTAGCAATAAGTTTAAAAAATTATTTTAGGTGTGAAGTGTTTAGAGTGAGAAATCTTTTTCTTATTTCGGTTTTATCAGCAGCTACAAGGAGTACGAGTGATTAATTTAGAAACTATACAATTTTTTCACTTTATTTATTTTATCTAAAAATGTGCGGTTTTGCACAGCCAGCAAATATGCGTATAATATACATATTTTTTTTTAAACAAATGACGTTACACGTTAAAGGAGGACACCACTCATTAGTAGGACTCCTGCAATTATTTACTACAGTTAGCCTTTTCACAATTATATCATTAAGACTACTTAATTAATTATAGTAAGTTGGATGATTGATTTTACTTTCTCTTGTCTATATGAATATATAGGAAGGAAAAAATTGTTTTCATGTCGATTTTTCGAAATCGAGTTTTTACCGGATTTACACGTTTTCAGACTCCCTGAACCCGAAAAACATGTTTTTAGCGATTGGTCCGAGTGTGTGTGTGTGTGTGTGTGTGCGCGCGCGCGCGTGTGCGTGTGTGTATGTGCGCGCGCGTGTGTGTGTGTGTGTGCGTGTGCGTGTGTGTACGTGTGTGTGTGAGTGTGTGAGTGAGTGAGTGTGTGAGTGTGTGTGTGTGTGTGTGTGTGTGTGTGTGTGTGTGTGTGTGTGTGTGCAGAATATCTCAAGAACGAAACACCGTACGAACTTGAAACTTGAAACTTAATTTACATACCACTACCGGACCCGACACAAATATTTTCATCAAAATCAGTCAACCGGAAGTAGTAGTTTATTAGTGTAATTTTTCACTTTTTGCGATTTTCTCAAAAACTGGTCCTACAATTTTTTTTTAAATCGCCTGGTTTACTAAATTTTTAAGCTCTAAACGATTGGGTAGGCGCCATGTTTGCTGAAATTCTTGGTGAGGTTGTTTTCACGTAAAAAATCGTTTTTTTAAGATAACGGCTTTAAATGCAATATAGCGTAAAAGTTTTTATAATTAAAGATGTAGAGAATTAAAAATCCTACACGTTTTATTTGGAAAATTTTTTTGTATACCGCTTAGATTAGCGGTAATTAGCGATTTTCTGTTTTTTCTCACGAAAACGTGTGAAAATCCATTTTTTAAGATTTCGGCCTTAGTAGGCGTATGCATTTTACAACAAAAGAGTATATAACCAATTTTATAGGAAATAAAAAGATCTACAACTTTTATTTAGAGCATTTTTTCTACAGAGCCTAGTTTAGCGTGAAAGAATGATTTTCTGTATTTTTAAGCCAAACTGAGGTTGATTTTCATTTTGCGTCTTTCACTCATGATTAAAATTAGGTTATGTTTATTGAGGTTAGTTTTTTGTTTATTTCTAATGTTTTATTACTAAAGTTAGGTTATATTGGTCATTATTTGCATTGGTAAGAGAAAGTTGTGTGAGTGTTTCATGCCAGATTTTTTATTAAGCGTTCCTAGTGAACTTTAAACTATATTGACTGAGGTCAACCCAAGTCTCTTCTCCACCTCCTGCTGAGCCGACGATATGGATTATCTGGTAAATGTGGAGAACTTAGTATACGAATCAATGGGTTGGAGTTGTTAAGTAATTTTAATTTAAAGCCCAATGATACACTTCCAATGGTGTGGTTGATACACTTCGTGTGTGGTGTAATTAATAAATGGGATTTTTAGGTCCGAGTGAAGTGTGTGATTCGATTAAAAAAATGGAGCGTTAACTAGCGTCTGAAGCAATTTCTATTGAAATCGTTAAAGTTTAGCTATGACTGATGGTTTTGATGAACCATATATCTGACAACTGTACATCTACATTGGTTAAGTAAAGTCTTATATAACAGTAATTTTAGAGGAATAGGCAATTTTGATCGACGAGATAGAAGGTTGTATAGCTGTTTCCGCCTACCATCTAATGTTTTACATTTAATGGTCACATGTTCATTCCATGCAAGCCGTCTATCTATAATATGCAGACCGAGATACCGAATTTTGACGGCTTGAGGTAAAGGGAAGTTATACAAGAAAACTCTCAAACAAGTCTTCCGTCTAAAGGTAAAGGTAATGTGTTTTGTTTTGTCCGAATTAATTTTGATTCTCCACTTCGTAAACCACGAATTTTTTTTGTTGTTTAGGTCATCAGCCGAAAGGCTAGTTTGAACCTGTAGTTTCACTAAGTAAAACGAGGAGTGAGGTGGTTTACCATGCCTTCCTCACTGAGGGGAAAAGTAAGCTTATCAGCATGCCGGGTCCTCTGAAAATCACATATTTTCCACTCTGTAAATGACACCTTCACTTCATTCACCACAGGGTCTGTTTGTATAGTGAAATTTATTATTTTCAGGGGAGACAACTCTGATTAGTGTCTTTTACTCCTCTACCTCTTCTGTTCTTATAAGATTCAGTCATTTAATTGGCTGACCATGTGATAAGAAACATAACTATTTATTTTAGCCCTGCAACGAACAGATTGAGTGTAAATAATTTAATACTCCATGTGTCTGTTATGGGCAGCAAATTTATTTAAACAAATTATTTTTATACAAAAATTAAATTCTATTTCTAACCTTAATCACCGGATTGGTCCAGTGGTGTAATCGTTGCTGTAAGTCAGCTGTTTAACAGCTGATTTTCGGAAGGAAGGTTTTCTTGGTTCACATCCTAACAATTTTTAGTTACTTTTATTTGGATTTGATTACAATACAGTAGTTACCGACGTACTTTGATGTTTGAGATTCAATTAATCATACACTCTAAGGAATGGTACAAGGCCACACTACACTACAGGCCGGAGTGCCCATGCTGTGACGTCACGGCATGAGGTGGGCTGCCGGCCACTGTCACAACAGGCTGTTATGGTGATTCAGTGTACCGCGCTCAAAACTATTGCGCCCTGCCCCACTGATTAAAGTTTATCAATACAAGCTATATATTTTATTATTCTGCATTAATCAGTGAACAACTTGGTATAGGTAATTATTTTTTTTGACAAATCCTTAAGCTGATTATGCAATATTAAAACTGTATTGTCTTTTTAATTTACAAACAATGTTATAAACCACTACAAATAATTCTTTAAATATTACTAAAGTCAAAGAAATAAATTTGATTTCATACATTACTGTTTTAAAATTATTACAGTTTTACATACTATATATTTATGAGTCACGGAATCTGAGTCTAAATAAAACATCGTAGGCCTATATTTTGTATTAATATACGTAGTTTATTAGTCACTAATATACAACATTTTCGTTGGATGAGTAACAGAGCTTAATGTCTTAGCTTTTTTTGTAGCTTTCTTAGGATTACTAATAGAACTTAATTTATCAGATTTTCTTTTTGTTGCCTTCTTTACTTTGTCATTTACGTCTTTTCTTTGCTTCGACATACAGTCAGTGATACTTTTAGAATAGTTGTTAAGTAAAATATGACTAAATGAAAACAAACACTTATCAGTAAGTTTTTTATAAGGGAGTCCACATTCACTACAAATTCTGTCCATTATAATATGTCCCTGGTCAATAAATTCATTTATAGTTTTAATAAAAACCTTTCTTTGATTTGAAGCACACAAGAAATCGCTTTCGTATCTATCAGAAATAACAGTCTTAACACTCTGAAAGCGATTACTATTATCTCGAATAACTCATCTGATGGATACTTTAAACCACCTCTATTAATAATGTTAAAATAATAGTTTTTGCATTGAGGCACAATATTTGATTCAGTACCTTTGAGAGTCAAAGAGGCATAACAGGACGTACAAGTATTGTGCTTTAAAGCTACGTGAGCTACATAACCGGCTGTGTACACTAAACCTAATCTATCGTTATCAGAAAGTTCAACTTCCTCTAGGTCTACGTCTAAATCGTCTATAACATTAACTACATGTTCATCTGAGTCATTTTTTTCACAATCGTCGTCACTTTTATAGCAGTATGTCAGATTTATGAACCTCAACATTTTTGGAAGAGTACAGCTTAATTAAACTGAAAGCTCTTAACTTGTTCTCCGATTACAAAACTTGTTTCACTGGAATTTGGTAGCAGGCCCCACTCATTTGCCTGTATTGACCGAATCTTGCCTCTAAACTATCTGTTTGAAATTTACCTAATAACACGTATGAAAATTTCAAGTCACCTATCAAATACTTTATTATTTCAAGAAAAGTAGAGGCTGTATGAAGTAAAGCCACATGTGTTTTGTTGGACAATTTCCCTCTCCGGGAATTTGCTTTCTCTCCCTGGAATTCAAGATTATTCCATGACTCTAACCAATTACAAAAACGTTGCAAAAATACATAGCTTTCGTCTGTACTAGTCACAATAGGCTTATAATAATCGTCCTAAAATTTGACATACTTAAAACTATGCTTTACATTTACAATTTTCCACCATTTTAAAACTATTTCTAAAATATTAGAAGTGCTACAAATTTAGAATTATTTAGAAGAAACTAAATTATGAATTACGACGAACAAACAGACATATTAAGCTTCTTAGCGGACTAACTAGATCACTGGGCGCAATAAGAGACGAGGCAAGGAGGAGAAATGTCCACCTCATAGCGTGACGTGGCAGCGGCGAGAGGTGGGGGGCACTCCGGCCTGTAGTGTAGTGCGGCCTTGAATGGTAGCCTGAGTCAGTACACAACTACATCTTATTAACACGTCATACATATCATCTCATTTAATCGGGTCGTGGGATTGTTAATTTGTTCTTAAATTTAACAAACTGCAACGTACACACATTAGGGATTAAAAAAATATAAATACAATTTCTAACCTTAAGATACAATTTATTTCCTATGAGACAATATTAAATTGGTATTTATACAACGATTTTGTCCTTGTAAAACTTTATAAATTTAGAAATTAGACGTAAATTTTCTGATAACAAGCTCATAATCAGAGCTCAGATGACGTTTGATGTCGGATTAACAAAGCCTACTAATAAATTGTTTCACATAAAGAATTAAATATTTTTTTATAATTTGTTTTAATGAATAAAATTATGAAAGAAATAAAATTCATCTGACTCGTTGAAGGATTGTGTATGAAAATCGATAGAACTTGACCTTTTATGAGTGTGTTTCTAAGCCTACATAATAGTAACAAGGACTAATATAAGGTCTAATTCATAGAGACGGAGCTGAGATCGATTAGACTGCGCGATGTGCCCGTCCTCTAGAGCTTACTCAGCCCTTGAAATATACTACATTGTTAATATATTTCAACAACACCGTTTTATGTAACGGTGTTATTTATGTTTTGAAAATACTAACAATTTATTTTGTTTTATAAGTAGTACTTTTTAAAGTCAAATTTTACTTTATAATTTTTACTTTCTCTTGCCTATATTAATGTAGGAAGGAAAGTATTGTTTTCATGTCGATTTTTCGAAATCGAGTTTTCACCGGATCTACACGTTTTCAAACCCCTGAACCATAAAAAACATGTTTTTAGCAATTGGTGTTGTGTGTGTGTGTCTGAACAGAATATCTCAAGAACAGAACATTCTACAAACTTGAAACTTTTAAACACTTTTTGCGTTTATCTTAAAAACGACCCCTATGATTTTTTTTAAATCGCCTCATTTACAAAAATGTTATGCTTTACAAGATAGGGTAGGTGCCATGTCTGCTGAAATTCTTGGGGAGGCTGTTTTTCTCGTAAAGAAGTTTTTGTTTTCAAAATTGCGATTTTAATATGCATTTTTTTTGCTGTTTAACGTCCGACTGTTCTGCAATTACTGCAAATGCAGACGGTGAAGGATGAAATGTTTTTTTGGAACGTATGAAAATATGCTGTGCCTGAATGGCATTCGAACCCAAGACCAATAAAAGTTGTAGAGAATTTAAAATCCTACAACTTCTTTTCTAACATTTTTTGTATTACGCTTAGTTTAGCGGTGGTAGCGATTTTCTGTTTTTTCTCATGAAAATGTGTAAAACATTGATTTTTTTTAATATTTCGGCCTTAGTATGCATATCACGACAAAAGTGTATATAATCGAACTTATAGGAAATTAATAGATCTACAACTTTAATTTTAGCATTTTTCTCTACAGAGGCTAGTTTAGCGTGAAAGAGTGATTTTCCGTATTTTTAAGCCAAACGGAGGTTAATTTTCATTTTGCGTCTTTCACTCATGATTAAAATTAGGTTGTTTTTTATTTATTTCTAATGTTTTATTACTAATGTTAGTTAATAACGTTTATTATTTGCATTGGCAAGAGAAAGTCGTGTGAGTGTTTCACACCAGATTTTTTTGGTATACATTAAAATAATT
The DNA here is from genome assembly GCA_035578175.1 of Catonia carolina. Classification (NCBI taxonomy): domain Eukaryota; kingdom Metazoa; phylum Arthropoda; class Insecta; order Hemiptera; family Achilidae; genus Catonia; species Catonia carolina. Next base: position 100,417,847 of record JAQMRL010000001.1, on the reverse strand, counting down.
TTTGTTGGAAATCTTTTACAACAGATTTTTTGATTATTTTTTTGTGATATAATATCCCATATAATATATTTAATTTTGCCGGAAAAAAGTTGACTTTTGCTTTTCGAAACATGTTCGATTTATTGTTTCGTTCCGTGAAATCGTTAGTCATCAGCTGGATTTACGAGATAAATAAATCAAAATCAACGGTTCAGAAAAGTTTTAGATTTCTATTATAAAATAAACTTACTGTAATTTACTTTCTTGTAACATATTTCAGGAATTAATTATATTTTTCCCTCCAGCTAATATTAAGTTTCTATCAAACGCACGCAACCGTAGTTCTTGGGAAAGGAAGCATTGAAGTGGAAAGTAGAATTACATGCATAAGAGAATAGCCCTTATCAAAATATTGAATAAATTTACCATTCATAGTTTCATCTGTACTAATGTACAGATAAGTTATGTACAGATAATGTAGGGTTAAGTTCGATTCAAACTATTTTTTTCTTCGTTATTAAAAACAGACGTATCTTTGGTTCATTTCTTATCAACTCCAAAGTGAAATAGTTATTAGACCGATTGATGGGTGTTTAAACATCAAAAAATTTATTTTCGCGTAAAAGTTTATTTTTATTTTTTATTTTAACGTAAAAGCGGTACGATTCAATATTATTAAAATAATAAGGTTCTGAATCTCTGAGTGATAAAAAACTTTATTCAACTATATATTGTAGCTCAAGTTTTGGAACCAGATTCGTCTTAGATTGATTAATATACGCCGATTGTAGGTTGCTAAGCATTCTAGAAATTTCCAAACAGAATGTTCCAGAATATTCCAAACAGTTACCACAATACAACTAAAACTTTAGTGTGTGAGTGTGTTATACTGTATACAAAATATAACATACACCAATTTTAACCTTTTCAATATATTGGACAAGGTGCTCGTTTGCTTTATGCAATTGGTATGTGGCCATTTCCGATCTATTGGATGTCGAAAAATTCCGATTTTAATATTCTATTTCATGGATGTTCATATTGTCATATAATATGCAAATAGCTTAGAAATATTATGGTCCTTGATCAATTTTTCGATCAGGAAAGCGTGAAGAAATTTGGAGGTGGACTATATTGATCACTGGACAACTGAGCTACAAAATGAAACACATAACCAAAATTATTATAGAAAGTAAAAATATATTACTACACTTGAAGTTTGTTAGACTCTACTAAATTCCTAGAGAAAATAAAGATAAATAGAGAATTTTTGGTCTAAAATTTTTTTTTATTTTTAAAATGAACTTTTATAAATTACGTTTTCCTATACTGTATGATATTCATTACTTTTTAACTAATACAGCTATGAAACGGGCCTCAAGAAAAACAATTCTAGGTATCTTACATACAACTAAAACAATGACAGATAAAAGATAACTGATTATGAAGCTACAAATGTTTTCAATATTATATAAATTATCATCCACCAGCATTTTCTTAAGTATAGACAATGAAATTTCAATTATTCCTCTAAAATCTATCCGAGATTGAGTTAAGACTCTGGCAACAATATTATGATAATATAAAGTCTGTGGTAAGATTTCTGTTTCATTTTTTTTAAATTTACCATTTATTTTTTCCATTTGGATATATTAGTACTAAATTGATTCTAAATTGATTCTGGGTTCTTTGTAATCCGCATATTGTTTGCAACGGTGTTGATTACTAGAGTATGTGCTGTTATAAAATTTCACTTATTTTTATGGATTAACAAACAGACCGGTTGGTAGCCAAGTTGAATCGCATTTATGTTATCTTCAAATTATTATTAATTAATTCGAGCTTAAGCTAGAACTAAACTATGCTGTTTAAACTCTACCGTTTCACTTCTGTAAACTAGTTTCAAATCGCATAAGTTAAATAAAACAATATGGGATAAAATACTTCATTTTAAAAATTATTCACAACCTAGGCTAAGTATTTTTAGTCATGATTACAAAATTATCTGTGAATACAATCCAGAATAACTTACTAACAATATTATAAAGAAAATTTAAATTTTCATAGTCGCTCATTTCGTTAATCTCATTTTATTCGACAGCGATACGGTCTAAAATATTGCTATTGTAAAAGTATGTTCCTTTTGTAAAACATTTTATTTAGAGAATTCTAAATGTTTTAATCAAAATAACAAAGAAACATTGTTTGCATGGGTGCGTTTTTTGTTACATATTCATTGAATTCTTCGTCTTGCTGAATCTCAACTAACCTCCAAAACCCCCAAGATTTGTATGTATATTCCATTGGGAATACCGGGTAAGAATATTACGGTCAGCGAGCAAGGTTACATTTTATTAAATTTATGGAAAATACTAAATTTCTGTTGGTTTCCACAATACCTTGAATATTAGTCCCAAAAATTGTTCGTATTAGGCCTACGCTATTATTCGCTTCTTATTTTTTTAAAAGAAAATGAATTATTTTGTGTACAACCATAAACGATCTGGTGCGAAACACTCATACGACTTCTTCTGACCAAGAAACCTAATTTTAATTGTAAATTAATGACGCTAAATGAAAATCGACCTCTGTTGGACCTTGATGAGCAAAATATGGAAAATCAATACTATATTAAATTGACGCTAGACTAACCACAGTAAAAAATCGCTAAAAAACTATTTTTTAAATATTTCATCAGAAAAATATTAAAAATCATTAATTCATCAAATTAAGCTCTGTAGAAAAACGGCTTGAAATAAAACTTGTAGATTTTTAATTTCTATAAGTTTAATTTTTAATGTGTGCCCTAACATTCAAATTCCCTTATCTATTTCAGCAAACATGTCACATACCCGATCTTGTAGAGTACAAAAAACTTTGGTAATAATTGAGGCGATTTAAAACAAAATCGTAGAAGCCGTTTTGAAAAAGTGAAAATTTGCACGATTAAACAACTACTTCCGGTTTTGATGAAAATCTTCGTGTCAGGTCCTCTTATAACTTAAATTCAAAGTTTTAACTCGGTGTGATTTTACGTTTTTGAGATATTTTGTTTACAGACAAACTGATCGGTAAGAATATGTTCGATTTTTGATTTCAGGGAACCTGAAAAAGTGTATTTTTAGTGAAAATTCGATTTTAAAAAATTGGCATAAAACTAACTTTCTTTAGCTAAATTGCATACAAGGTAATTAAAGCAAATATACTGTCCTTGTTCTCATAATGAACAATATAAAATATCTTCAACCATTTTTTATTACAGGAAAATTTTTAAAGAAATATATCCTTAATCATACTGTAATGATTTAATAAAAACAAAATTAAATTCATAAGTCAAATTCCACATCCAAATAGCCTGTAGATAACACTAGCATCGACCAGAGAAAATTCGTATTGAATTGTTAAGTTACACATGTTAACATCGAATGACTTTGCATAGTAACTAACTGACAGTAAACACAACTGAAACACTACTAGACGTCCCGTTTCAATTACATACTAAATGTACCGTTAGATTCCATGTTACATAACTTTAGTTACCAACTAGATATAAAATAATGTAACGTTTAACTCAGAAACAATCTGAAGCCTTCCACGGTCAAACGAATCCAATAGAACTGTACTGAACTGACCGCAAAGATGAAGGCCCGGGGTTTAATTCCGGGCTGGATTCAGTAAGTGACTCACCGTTATTGGACGTTAGATGTTCCAAACTTTCAGTAATTGCCAAATCACTTTAGCGGTTAATATTATAACTACAAAATACAAAAAGAAATGTGGGCATCTCTGTAGTCCAGTGAACGTAAGACTGCAATGCGTTTCAAAGCGAAAGGATTTTTTTCATTTTAGGTTTTACACCCAACTTTTATGTTCATTAACACATTCAGCGCTGAATTATATCGGGCTGATTGCTTGTGCAGCGCGTTCTCCGCTTGCTTTATGTAGGGCCTACAACCTATATTAGTACTTATATTTTTATAGATTTATTTTATATGCGACTTATACATGGATTTATGTTGACAAATAACATAAAAGTAAACAATTTGATATTTTTTTAGGGTTATTTTCGCCTGTAATAATAAATGTATTTCTTGTTTGAATTTTTCCATTTACCTATATGATTTACGCGTAATTTCTTATATAATTTTAAATTGCAAATGATATACTTTTAAAGTAAATCTAAAAGTGTAAGCTAAATTCACAAAGATACTAAATTCACGGCTTCAACGGTACCTTGAAAACCCGTTAAAAATACTGAACGAGTATTCGAGAGTAGAAGATCGTATGACGAAAATTCAAAAACGAACTGCACGGTTACAAAGAAAAATCCTTTACGAGGGTCATATAATAGCAACAAATTGATATCCGACAGGCGGTGTTCCTCCGGAATTATTTAAAATGATAACAAAACAGAACCCGCTAGGTGAGACGGCAGCTTAGCGGTAACACCTACCCATGACCCGCTAGGTGAGTCTATAGCACTGAATGTGTTAAGACTAATGCAAACGGTTTAGGGTGACATATAAATATGAATGATGAAAAATTCCAAACCTGACTGGAAATCGAACCTGAGACCCCAGAAATAAAAGTCATTTTCGCTGACCGCTACAAAAGATAGCGGGTTGGAATTGTGGCAAGAGTTTGAAAATTATTACAGACTTAAAGAGAAAAAAATAAATTTAATTTCATACTCATAAAAACTAAAAAAAAAACAACCTATATAAAGTAAGTTATCGAGAGTTTTCAAAAGAAAAATGTCGAACTAACTTTATTAGGTGAAAGCGAAAAATATCGTAGAAAATAAAATCAGTTTATGTAAAAACTTAACTTAGTTTTGTAAACAGAATATTGACTTTTTCTTTTGAATTTAATGGTCTTTGAATTACTGAAGATCAAAGAGCGTTTATATTATATTATAAATGAAACTCATGTAGTACCCCAATTTACTACAGGCCTAAATAATGTATTTTCCTATTTAAGGTTATGAACTCAAGTGGGTGGTTCATTTTGTAATTTAATTGGAACTGAATTAGCTACCGCCCGGCAAAGCGTAAAACTTTGATGTGGTTAGTACAGAGTAGCGTAGTTACACCAACCTTTACGTTAATACGAATCGTATGAATCTGACGGCAGAAACTCTGAACGAAGTACTCAGAGTGTTTCAAGTACAGTATGTTGGTTATTTGTTTACTAGTCAAGTACACAATGTAGTCTACTAATAAGTTGGTTATCAAGCGCACAGACAATGTTATTGCATTGCTATCCTTATAAAATACTTAATCAATTGGAATAATTTGTTGTAAAAACAGTTCACAATTGATGGCAGGATCGTTTTTTGACTTCAATCACTTCCAGAAAGATTCAGAAAAATTTCTTTAAATGCTGTAATTATCTGTAGGCTTTATACGGGCATATAATTCAAATAACTGATACTTTACGAATACGTTTTTGTATTTGCATTTAAGTATTAGAATAGTATAACTGTATTTTCAGGTGTAAGTACAATGGTTCTTGTAGTCTAGGTATTATATGGTGTGGATAGGTCTTTTTTAAACGCGAGTAGTACTGTAGAAATTTTTGTAATTGTGAAAGTAAGACACAGTGTGATTGTACGCAGCTATGCGCATGGGGCGAAGCCATGGGGCATGTATTTTTTTATTTGGTTACCTTAATATTATTATTACTATATTGCCCAATTTCAAGCTTTGTGCAGCTGAGAGGAATGCATTACGTCACTACTTCTGTGAGAGATTGCGTTAGTAGTAGTTACGTTTTACTTTTGCCATGTTTGTAGTAGTCACGGGTACTATCCAAACTAAATATATTCGGTGTCACCGTAAGACATGTATGTTACGTATGATGAACCGCTCTTTAAAATGAAACAATGTCAAGTGAAATATTATTTCAATACTGTATAAATTAATTATTTTTATCACGGTATATTTCACTATTGTACATTTACTTCATTATAATTTAATTATAAGCTTTAACCATTAGGCCTATATTATTTTTGCTGAATTAAAAATGGCATTAATAATTTTATATTTTAGTTTGTTAGAATTTGTTTAACATTCCTCATCGCATTTATCAACTAGGTATTTTTTTAATTAAAGTTCTTGCCTCATTGCGTACTGTGAAATTTCTTTTCCTACTAGTCTCGGCCATTTAATAGAACTTTTATGATAACATACAATATTAGGAACACACTTTTACGATTAGACACTCGATAATAATAAAATCACATAATTCATAATAATAATAATAATAATAATAATAATAATAACGATAACAATAATCGCACACACATACGAACATACTACTATAAATGAGCTCACAAGCAAATCCCAAACAGTAGGGTACGTCTGCAGCGATGGTCAAAACAAACACCCACGTTATATATAGTGTATACACGTTTTATAGTGTATCACTACACTAAGCAGCCCACTGCCTAGCGAATAGCAATGAGATGATTAGTACAGTGTTATGACGTAGTAGCAGTCTGGTACTTCGTCTGTACCCTTCATCCCGCAGCTGCACAAGGCATGGGATCGGGCAGTATTTGTACCTTTTTTGTTTTGTTATTTAGGGTATGTAGTTTATGCGTGTTTAAATGTTGTTAAAAATACATTATTTAGAACGTTTTGGTGTGTGTATAAGAGTAGTGTAGTGTAGGTTGTATTATATTGGAAGGTTTAATGTTTTAGAATTTTTATGAATGTTCTTGCTTCCGCGGAGACTTATCTCATTGCATTAAATAGTATTAGGTGTAGTTACATAACTATATCTGTTTTACTGACTGGCTTACGGATAGCTTTTAAATATTTTCCTTCCCGATGGGTCAAAAACAGCACATAAAGGTTTTCATTTACTGTCCTACTGCACTTACTTCTTAATCTGTTGAATCTAACTTAGGTCACCCGCTTCCTTATGTAGTGGGATTTATAGTGTTGAGAAGGGATAAGGGAAAAAGGGGAGATCATAAAAAATTATTTCTTTAATTTTATTTAAAGTCACAACAACAGCTTGTTTATTTTAACTTATTATAATGTCTAGTCAGATGCAGAGAATTGAACCAGGTACCTTCCTCTCCATAGTTTAGCACGCAACCACTACGTTACGGAGGTGGTCAAACTGTTAATAGTGTTAGTCACGTTAAGTTTATTTTAATTTTTAATAATCAGTCGGACGTTAAACAAAAAAAAAATTACTTTTTAATAATGATTTGAAATGCTTATTTTATTATTATTAAGTTTAGTTTTCTGATTAGTATTTGAATATTGAATATCGAGCTTAGCCTCGGTGGTTTCTAAACAGTAATATTTTACACTATATTATCATCAATGGACACTTCGTTTTAGTACCAAATAAAATTAATCGACGAATAACATAAAAATTTAAATTTTATATAAAATATTATTTTCTATTCTAATGTTGGTTCTGCAGTCGGCTACATAAACGTTTGCGGTTGTTGAAAATATAAAAATAAAAACTCTCTTTATTGAAAAAGCTGAAAGAAAAGCCTACGATATCGTGTAACATAAGTTAACGGTAACAAAAAAATGTTCAACTAAATAAAATTTGTGTTTCACCGTAGTAAGAAAAGTAATCGTTGTAAAACGCTACAGTTTTTTTCTTTTTTAATTAACAGAAAATTAAAACTGGCTAGTGACAATTTAACGCCTTCTTTTATACAACCGAAAATAGTCTTTACCACTTACTTTCTTGCGATAAATATGTTTATATTTATTTTTAAGTTTGATTTTCTAGTAGTTTTCTGTATGATTAACTATAATTAATTAATTATAAATTTAATTTATTATAATACGAATTTTAATTTATTATTTAATTTTTTTTACTATTATTTATTTAATTTTTCTGTATGATAAAATAAAATAAATGTATCATAACTAATATTTTTGTATTGAAAGAGTGAAGGGTTTTTTATGTAATTTACAGTAAATTAAGTTTATTTTTTTCTAATGCAAAATTTTAAAAAGAACAATTTATTTGGTAGAAATAATACAACAATAAATTTTCCAACATTTTGTGTTTGAGAAATTAAACAAAAATATTACAATCCAATGGGAAATCATCAGAAAAGGAATGGGAACGGAGGAAATGTAAATAATGGAACTCTATTTTCAAATATATTATCAATGTTACGCCGCACTAGTAATTATAATAAAAGCGCAAATTACGCTCAAATATTACGTTAAGAGACAATGTTATAACAATGCACTAAATACGTAAAGGTCATCATCGCGGTTATATTTTTATCATGTTAGAAGTCCAGAGATCATTTCCCAAATTTGGCACACATTCAACTTTCTTTTATTGATTAAAATATAAGTTTTAAAAGTACATTTCACGTTTCTGCTGTAGCTCTACTGAAATAACCAAAACAAAAATAATAATAATTAATAAATAAAAAAAATGGAAACGTTATGAAAACCTTGGGTTAAGGTAATAATAATCTCTTAGAAACTTAATAATTTTTACAATTTGCATACATATTCTTATTCTATATTTTTAATATTCCTGACAAGAAAATCCTTTACTAAAGCTCCGTAATGAAGGAAAAACACGTAATCCATATTATTTAATAAAGTAATAATAACACTATTTAACGAAAAACTAACTACTTTAAAACATACAATAATATTACTGACCAATTCAAGTAGACTGAAAATTTTTTAATTTAATGCTACTTAAAATAATTGTGTGATTGTTCATATATTTTAACAGTAAGTAAACCCGGCTTTAGCACGCGATACACGACACATAAAACAAAAGATATGCCGACACGGCTTACCTTGCGTCCAGACGCTAACTGCGAGCACCGCGACGCTTTTCCCCGCCCGACTACCTATCCCTACTTTCTAACGTCAGTCCCCACCGCTACCGACTCACCCTTCAATACAAACCTCGTGCCTATTTACCTAAAACGTATTTTTAAATAATAATAATTAGTTCATGTTTTAGTCTTAAAACTGAAACATATAATTAAAATTCGCATGGATTGTTGCAATAAAACATTTTCTCCTTATTAAAGTAATTATTATATTAGTTTTCTGTTATACATGTACACCCGGTGAAAAGATAATAAATTAAATGTAATTCCTTGACAACTGAAATTCGTGCGTTTTAGTTTGAACTAAAACACAGAAATACACATACGGTAATGAAGTCACGCAAGTTGACTTCAAATCTAGTCCTACTATGTAGAACATCCCAGTAACATAAACAAATGAACATAATTAAAATGTCAGAAAACTAATGACAACCCTGTCAGTAAACTAATAATTTTACTTTAACAACAACTACCTGTATCATAAAATCTGGGGCAATTCTTTTATTACAGTAAATAAAATATTACTACAAACAAATCAGTGTTAAATATCATATCGACTAATGAATTCATAATATTTGGCTAGCAACATAATCAGGCTTTTCAACAAAATATTACGAAATTCAGGAAAAGAGCACCATTGGAGTCATTATAAAAATCTGAAAGTACTGGCTCCAAAGTATATTGTCAAAAATAAGTATGTAATTGTCAGGTAACTATTGGTTAATGTCGATAAACCCTAAGCGATCATTTTATTCAAAACCTATCTGTCCCACAATCCATGATTTATGACGACTTCGGAAGTAATAATGAAGTAATCTTCAAAGATTGGGCTTCGACACCACCACCTTCCTTAACATTTGCATTATCTTCTGATGTCAAAAGAGAACGTTTAATTTTTATTATCTTTATTAAGGGATTTTTTGGAAAATCAAAGGAAAATTCTAAATATGGTTTCTTTAACTAACATTTGAAATGCAAGATTGTACACTGTGCAGTGTCAACAGGTTTTATTTATTTATTTTTTGTAATAAAATTATATTTGAAAAATCTCCTTATTGGGTATCATTATATTAATGTGTGCATAATTCGACGTACAGAACGATAAGCTTACATATCTTATTTTCTTAGATACTTATTAACTTACATACATAACTATTTATTAATACAATAATGAGAAACTTAAACCAGTATTGTATGTTGTTATAAACCTAACTGTAATTTAAAGTGTCGATTAATACAGGAGAATTAACAAAACTCGTCAAACTCAGGAATCTCTTAATGTATCGTAACGTTGTCTATTTTATCGACAATTTAATAATTTTCTCCTATGAATCTACGAGATTTAGTGCTAATCGAATCTACGACAGAAAACCATTTCGATAAATGCTGTTTAGTCGAGAGCCCGAAAATTGATTTGGACCTCAAAGAGGCTGACCCGAGTGAATGGAGAGTTATGCAGTTTATGTTTGCTTATTCATTGGGTTAAGTATCACTTCATACAATCCTACCAGGTTCAATGACGTGAACACTCCCTTTATACGCATACCCGGGTTCACCTTCAATCACTGGATATGGTTATGTTAGAGTGGTTATCAATACGTCATAGAAACCGCTCAGGTGAATGCGATCACGACTATCCTCGGAATAGGAACGAATATTTTTTATAAAACCGTTAAATTTAGTTGTACCAGTCAAATTGATCGTTATAAAAACACCAATAGAAGTTGCAGAATCTCTACTCCAAGTCATTTTTTAACAATATAATAATCAATATAGACATCATGAAAACACAAAATTGTCAAGAATTGACAAAAAACAGTATTATGGTTTACTTTACTATATCATTAGTAATGCAACATACTATATTAGTCCTAGGTATAACTACAAAATGTATTAACTTTAAAATAAAATTTCGATTGTCATCTATATCTTCGAAGGATTCTAATTTAAGAATATTTCTGTAGTTTTGCAGCATTTTGTACAAAACAATTAAATTTAGCTCGTGTCACCGGTTGATAGACTTGAATGGCTTGGGGAAACCTTAAACATTCGAGGGTCATTAAAAGGGATGTTTAAGCCTAGGTGACGTGTGCGTCTAGGTGGGAAGAGTAAGTTGTTGAGTGGTTGTATTGGCGGGTGTAGTCGCCGTGACGGTCAAGTATGTGGACGACACGGCGTCTTGTCTTTACAGTAGATGGCGTATCTGCTTTGTTGGTATCCGCTGGGTGCAACCCTCACTTGAGGCCATCACTCGCAGCAGCAGGTGATGACGGTGCCGTTCGACGGCAATTGCGATGTCGGGTCGGCGAACGGAAGCGTCATCTTCTTTCTTATGGGATCATCAATGGGTCTTCGTCGGAGTACAGTGCCCGTGTACCAATAGTTGTCTAATCAGAGACATAGTGTGGATTGACGATCAGCCTCAATGGTGCCTCCCTTACACGCTAACCAGACGGGCGGTTACTAGCTTTCTGTATTACCAGCCTTGTTGAAAGTATTATCGGAGTCTGTCTGTCGGTAATATCGGAATCATTGTCGGCCTTTCTCTGTTGGTATGCTGGAATTGCTGTCGGCCGTTAGCATAGTTCCTAACTAAAGGGGGCAACGGTGACACTTAGGAGAGTTTATTAACTTTATATAAATTAAAAATTTAATGCATTTACTTGTCATCGTTGTCCCCTTTGTTTAAGTACTACGCTGCCGGATATCAAAGCTTGGCACTTAGTGACAGAGGGAACCGCCAGTACTTCCGAAAGGGACGGTAGGCCTGTGGCGGCGTACCGACAGAGATCTTTGTCACTACGGCCGAGCCAGTAATTGTCCCCTACCACAGTACTCTTGGCGACTATTTAAACAGCGCTCCACTGAGCCCGAGGTGATTCAATTTTGATCCAGACCGCAGACAAGACGCCCACCATTGGCACACGGCTACCGGACTCCAACGAAGACTCATCGACGACCCCGCAAGAGAGAAGATAATGCCATCGACCGTCATCGCCCACTGTTGCGAGTGAGCCCACACCGGTCCCTCGACCGAGCCTTACGCTCTCTGGATCCGACGAAGCAGCCATCAACGCAATACTGCGAGGGAAGAAGATGACGTCTCCGCTGGACGACGACACGCCGTGTCGCCCAGCTCCCCGTTCGACACGATGACTACGACCGACGCTTCGCCAAGACTACCACCGTTTAAACGGCTCTTTTTCAGGGCCACCAAAAATTAAAGGTTACAACTCGCCACCTAATGTCACTATCCGGTGATACACTTAAACGTAATCGGGTAAATACAATGTTTTCAATCTATGAAACGTTACATAACGACTTACTGTAACATTTTTATTAATGTTACGTAATTTTAATTATTCATCTTTTCCTTATTCAGTCTGGTTGCATTTAAAATTTTGTTATCTTTTATTTCACCGCACTCCGTTATCTCGTTTCCGAATTGTTTTTCGTTCTTACTTTGTACTGCCGGCTGCTGTTATCTGTAATTCTGGCGTGAGATCCGTTTCAACCTGCTTTACTTGTTTTTGGATAATTTGTCTAGCGGGGTGGAAGGGGTCGAAGACGTCAGAGCCGAGGTTTCCTTTTGGGAAGTTTGGTTCCTCTCGGCCTCTTTACAATTGGTCTCTACGATGAAAGGATCGTGATTCTTTATTAGTGCCGTAAATTATGGTTATGTGCTTTTTCGGGGCGTTATGCTGCTGGTTGCTGGTTAGACCAATTGTTTTCCCGTTTTAAACGGTAAGTCGCTTTTTTTCTTTCTCTAGTAGCTAAATCCCATTGAAGCCGAAAATGTTTTCTAAATTTTGTAAACTTGGTAAATTTTGTAAATTTTGTAAACCCCTTTTGGGTAATTTAAATTTTTAAATTTATACTAAATTTTTTTTAATCGCTCTTTAAATTTTTTTAAATTTTTTCTTTTCTATGCTGTTGGGGTTTATCTACTACCTTTTTCTTTTGTTTGTCTTTTTTGGTGGCCCTCATTTTCTAAGTCCTGGTTTTCTGCTCTTTGCAGGGACCAGTTTTGGGATATCTATCTTGAACCTGTTTTGGGGTGTTTTCTTCTTATTTTAAAAGTATCTGCCCTCATCATGAGGCAAGAAAATAAAAAGCCCAAATTGGAGTTATCCAGCTTCGCCCGAAATCCTCAGGCACCTACTTTATAAATCTACTCATCTATATTTTCATTTTCTTCTGGGAGAAGATAAATTTCCTTTTTTTGCAACTTATTACCATATGAATATTTTTTTACAAAAGGGGACACGTCGCCCTATGTTCGGCTTAAACATGTCCGAAGCTGGTTTTCCAGCATAACTCTGCCAGGATTGACCTGCTTACTTTTTTTAAAAATCTTCTTTCTTCAAAAAAATCAATTCTGTTTAAATATTTTGTTATAAAATAATAAATTAATTATTGTCTTAATTATTATGTAAATCATTAATATGATACAAGTTTTATGTTGGCAAGAGCATGTACTTTGCATAATTCTGTACAAGCATGTTATGAGCCTGCTGCTTTAGCAATTTGTTAAACTAAATTTTGGCTTTCATTATTTTTTTTTTAAATTATAAATGATACTTTTCTTATTTTTACATAATTTATTGCATAAACCTTTAATTATGAAAAATTTATTTTCGGTAATACCAATTCCTTGTGTTACACGAAAATTGTAAAATTTTAATTTAAAAAAAAAAAAATTTTCTTTTAAAATAAAAAAAAGAAAGAAAGAATAAATTTTCTAACTATTCAATCTGAATTTAAAATAATATGCCAAGCATGTTTTTTTTCTTATTCCAATTCTTTATTTTATCTCTTAAAATAAAATCTGATTACAATCTATTTTATATTTATTCATTCATAATACCGATTTGGTATTTAACTATTTTTTTTAATTTTTCTGGATCCAGTATAAAATTTTTTTTTGAGCTCATTTAATATGATTTTATTCTATTATTTAAATTTTGGAAATTGTAATTAACGTATGATTAACTATGTAACTTTATTTATCTAATTTAAAATATTTTGTCTTCTCCTAAAATTAATTTTGCTTAATCTTTTATTCACTTTAATTAAATCTTTTACTAATTTAATTCTATTTTGTAAATTTTTTTTATATACCACATCACCGCAGTCCCTTTTGGGTTTTCTCCCTTTTTTTGTCCCCTTATGCCAATTTTGCTTCGGCAGCGATGCCCTGTCGTTTCGCCTGGGCAAAAGGGGGTTACATTACAAATTACCATACGTTAAGGATCATACGTCAATATTACAGATGTTTAAAACGGAAACTTCTTGAAAACAAAAACCGACTAATACGATACCTCTACGTGTCACATTTACTAGTAATTCCCCACGCAGACTTTACAGAAGATGGAGTGGAACAACATGTAAAACATATAAAAATTACCCATGTTAGTCTTACTACTAAACATTGTTCTCCCGTCATTCACGTTATATTTTCACCCACCATTACATAAATAAATCCACATATTTACTGTTTATATGTACATACAGTCGTAAATAACGTTAAGAAAGTAAAAAAATAAGACATTTTGTGGTGATTCAAATGATGTACTGTATCATAAAAGGTTTGAGGAATAACTTAAATATTAAAAAGAAATAATCATGTACTGTACGTTGAACGTCAGGGAATAATAAATTTGAGTTATATCTAAGATAATTATAAACGTGTTACTAAAAAGTAGATTTGATAAAAAACTTCCTGTGTTTTGTTTTACTGTACAAGTAAATTGAGATATCGTAATGTTTACATTGAATTTCCAATACTGCTTGCATAAATTTTAATCATATTACATAGTGAATTCTCAATACCAAAACGTATAAAAAAATCTACTTCAGTTGACAAAGGATAAATTAAACCTTGCATACTTAATGTACTCTGAAACTATCCAGGGTTTGATCTATCGATATAGAGAGTGAACGAGTTATTTGCTTCACTAGGTGGAAAGTAGTCACTATAACAAAACCCATTTTCAACAAAGTAAACGAAAAGGAACTCATCTTTCTATTTCTACGATCAATACAATATTTTACTAAAATTATTTTCCTACAAAACAAAGTAAAATATTTCAATATTTCTACCTATAAGCAATTAATTTAAAGAAATTGAATACTTTTACCAATATTTATCATTAAAATTCAAGTTCCTTGTAAAATAACGCGTTTATAACAATTACAACCTGTATATATTATAATAATTTATACTTTCATATTTTTTACTTTCTCTTGCCTATATGAATATACAGGAAGAAAAGTATTGTTTTCATGTCGGTTTTTCGAAATTGAGTTTTCACTGGATCTACACATTTTCAGACCCCTGAACCTAAAAACATGTTTGATAGCGATTGTCGCGCGCGCGCGTGTGCGTGCGTGTGTGCGTGTGTGTGTGTGTGTGTGTGTGTGCGTGTGCGTGTGTGCGTGCGCGAGTGTGGGTGGGTGTGTGTGTGTGTGAACTGAATATCTCAAGAACGATACCACTAGAAGAACCACCACGAACATTTTCATCCAAATCGATCAATCGGAAGTAGAAGTTTATTTGTGTCATTTTTCACTTTTTGCGATTTTCTCAAAAACGGTTTCTACGATTTTTTTTTAAATCGCCTCATTTACTACATTTTTTATGCTCTACAAGATAGGGTAGGCCATGTCTCCTGAAATTCTTGAGGCTGTTTTCTCGTAAAGATTGTTTTTTTTTAGAGAGCGACTTCAATATACGTTTTAGCGCAAAATGTAAATAAAAGTTGTAGAAAATTTAAAATCCTACAACATTTGTAACAAACATTTTCTTGTTTAACAGCGAGTTTAGCGGTAATTAACGATTTTCTCTTTTTTCACGAAAATGTGTAAACAAATCGAGTTTTTAAAGATTTCAGCCTTAGTATGCATTTTACGACGAAAGTGTTTTAATTGAATTTATAGGAAATTAAAAGATCTAAACATTTATTTTGAGCATTTCTCTATTCCTATTTCTTTGAGCCTAGTTTAGCGTGAAGGAGTGATTTTCCGTATTTTTAAGCCAAACTGAGGATGATTTTCATTTTGCATCTTTCACTCATGATTAAAATAAGGTTATGCTTTTTGAGATTAGTTCTTTGTTTATTTTTAATATTTTATTACTAATGTTAGGTTATATTGTTAATTATTTGTATTGGAAAGAGAAAGTTGTGTGCGTGTTTCTCGCCAGATTTTTAACATGAATTATGGTGCCATGGAATTAACTTTACTAAAACCGAAACGATCGTAAGTGATACATTGCAAGCAGGGAAACCTGTGGTGGGGTAGAGTAACCTATCCGTGTATTCCCCCGTGATGATCTAAAATTAATTTGGTAAACACAATAATTAATTCAAGAATTCTCTCCTCCATTTTCTATGACGTTCTACAGGAGGTTGATGAGCTGTCAGTAAATTGCATCGTAATTAATTTAGCTGATAATTTAGCTTATCGTAAAATATTTTATAAAGTTACTTGACAAATTATAATATTGAATAAAAATTATTTTTCATTTCATAGATATTTTATTTCTCAAACGATTTTTGACGATGTTAAAAATGACTTTTCACATAAAACATTTTTTTGACCAAGTTAAATGAGTGCACCATTTCGGAAACATTGAAGAATAACTCTAAAAGTTAAAAAATAAATATGCCAATTTTTTCTAATAAAGATATATTATTGATATATCTTCAGAAAAGTCAGATGTGTTATATTATTTTCACATCGGGTCTTAATAATTCGTCTTAAATAACACATATAATAGCCGGAAAACTTTTTACTGCAGATGGTATCAAGTAATACTTCCATAAGTTCTGAGTTTAAGAAATTAGCACGTAGCTATTTCATAACAAAACATGAATAGTAACTGTAATAAAATATTGTTTCAACCTATCAAAAGTGGAATTTTCTGTATCAAAAGTGACGCAAAAATAATTTTACACTCTTTATCGATTTCTGAAGACATAGTAATGCGCTACCGGCACGTTGGGTAAAAACTAGCATATTAATTTACCAACTTTTTGAAACGTTACACTATCGTTATATATTACACTATCGTTATATGTTATATATGGGGGGGGGGGGTTGAGCTTGCACGAAAGAGTGACGCATTCTGACTTTTGATTGTTGTAGGGGGCACCTAGAAGGCGAAAAAAACTGATGTTGTCGCCTTCCCAAAAGGTGCATAACTTATGGTAGGAAGGGGGAAGTTGCGTGAGCACGCTGTCTACAAAAGCGCTTATATTATGAACTACTGAAGTTAGAAAGATGTTTTTAACACCATTTTCTTAGAAACATTAAGTTCTACAAAGAAGGTTACCGTATGAAATCTCTCTTATCTATAAATGAAACAGAGTAAATTACGGTTATATTAAAATGTAAATCATTATTGTTAAAAGTACACTGAATTACCGAACGATTAGTGCTCGTAATTAATAAATAATAATGTTTTGTTATCATTTATAAATACCACGCTAATTAAGGGAATTATTTTAACACGGTGTGTCAAAACTTCTTTTATTGTCTGGTTATCGTCTATGCAAAAAACATGTCAGGTTTTGAAATCATCCAGGTAAATACAAAATTTTTTTGGGAGAGCCATGGATGTTATTTATGAATCTTCTCTCTTACCATCGAAGCACACAAACTTTTCAACTTATTTATCATTCTATCAATTTTAAACCATTCATTATTTGTTTTGTTTTATTTCATTCAAATGTAAGAAAAAAGTGCAGCTTCTTGTGTTTCTGCCATCACTAACAATATTCCTCAATGATAAGCTGGAGTCCAGAAAGAGGTCATCATGATCACAAAAAAATGTAATTATACTCTGAACTTCTTCTTTGTCTTTAGCAATCCTGGAACTATTCCACTCTTTGTGTAATTTTCAAACGTCTCTTGTCGGAACTCGCGTCATCTCACAAAAGTTTAAAAGAGCGATAGCAACTTCTCCGTTTTGGTGATACAGTAGATACAATTTTCTCATAGCTGCCTCGTTAGATGTGATACCAATCAAAACATCTTGAACCTTGGGCGATCTAATTAAAGACTGTTCTAAAGAATGGTCTGAAGCGGCGCAGTTCAAGTTACCCTGTTGCCTCTTTACTGAAAAGAGACAATTTTTGAATTATTCTAGTATCTCAGCAGGCAATCGTGACATATCTTCTAGGTACAAAAAACATCCTCAGGTATAATTGTAGTAGTTGAAAAGAAGGAGGTACGAAATTATTCTTTTGACAACACTCATTTTGTAATAAAATTAAATGAATGCGCCAATATAAATTGTTTTGGCCCCACGTTGGGCGCCAAAATGTAACATATTTAAATTTTTTAATGAAAAACGCAAAATTGAAATAAAAATAAATTGATTTTAATGAAAGCGAAAAATTTAAGTTAAATAAATTGACACAGAAAATGAATTACAAAATTTAATGAATGTTTGTTCTTATTTATTGATGACACTATGTTTTAAAATTAAGTATTTTAAATGAATTATTAATATATAATTATAATTATTTATTGTAATATCAAATTGAATGTTAACATTTATCAAATTAATTATCTTTTATAGTTACTATTTGAATTATCCTCGGAGTCTTCCTCTTGCTGCTTGTCTATCCATTGACCGGGAATCAAATGAGGCGTCGAGTCATTGTTGCAATTGGTTTTATAGTCTTGAATAAATTTTCTTTTCATATTTTCTTCATATCTTAAAATAATAAAATTTATTTTGTTTGGTTCCATAATCAATTAGATTCTTGATACATTAGTATTTTCCTTTACATATTTTCTTATTATTTCAAATTATTTAATTAAAATTATACTACCTTTTGTTTCTTCCTTAAATTTGAGATATTTGGTTACTGAAATTAATTTCTTTGATTATTTTCTTCTTATAATTAATTTTGATACATTTAATTACTGTTTAGAATATTTATTTTGAATTAGAAATTGTTTCATTTTGATGATTTTTTATGATTATTTTTAAATTACTTCTTGAATTGACAACAAGAAACTGTTAATTGAATTAGATCATCGATCAGCGACGTACTAGAACATACACTGCTATTCTACAATGTGGAGGTACAAATTTCTATCCCGGTCTTTTTTTTACACAGTCTAACAGAAGCTCCACCATATCACAGTAATGGTTCCAGTACTTAAACGTTTCATTCTTCTCTGAAGATTCTTTCAAAAATATAAATAAAAAATTAATCGAAAATAGTAAATTGTAGAGATTGTATCTCTTGTATGAGCTCAAAGATAATATAGGCATCATTGTCCTTACTTTTAGAAGTTCCACTAACTTTTTGGTTTCGTCAAAATCTGTAAGTTCATCGACCTCATCAAAGAACCTCCTGAATTGTAATCTTTTGCATGCCTCGTATATAAGCTTATGGGTGCGAATACTACGGTTGTATTGTGCTCCACGTAAAAAAAATATTTCACTGTGATTTCCCCGTAAATTTCAGTTTCTATTATTGTGCTGACTGGAACGCGCAATACTGATTAGTCAGCTTGTTCATGTCTGTACTTTTCGCTGATCGGTAACCGCTGAACGTACAATAGTCGCAGCGTGACGTCTGGTGCCTACCAAGACGCCACCCTACACAGACTAAGGGACCCAGTACACACACCATGTTAAAATAATTTCCTTTATTAGCGTAGTATGTATACAACAACAATCAAACGTTAAAATGTGTCATTCTTCCGTGCATGCTCAACCCCTTAACAGACACTAGCCTACTATGTATCTTCCTATATGTTGTTTATACATCATAAACATAAATAAAAATGCATTTTGAGCCTATAATATACTAATACAAGAAATTACAACTCTAGTTAATTGTGTAAAAATTGTATAAAATTTTAGTTAATTGTATACTAAATGCAAATACGGAATACAGAATCGTGTATAATTTGTAATATAGCCTCTAAAAACTTTAAACGTTAATCCAAAATTTAAACTTATAGTATAAATGAAATTGGTAACAAATATTTAGCAACAGACTTGATGGTGACCAGCTGATAGGTAAAAATGAAATAACACGACCTGTCTTGTTATGTTCAATAGCACGCGTACTTGTAACAGATGTACAATTAGAACGTAGTTACCACTCTGGTTGGTTGTTTAAACGAAAATAGTCCTTAATTACAAATAACGATAATAAAGAAACAGTAGAAACTTGAACCTTTCGTCACTTTCTTATACACGTTATTGTATATATATATATATATATATATATACATATATCCTTATTTACCAATTTGAACCTTCATGAAACAAAATTCCAAGTAAGTATATCCTTCAATAAATTATTTGTAATTTCATATTTTCCTGCATGACATTTAAATAAAATTTAAGCTCTTTCATTGATTTCAGTTAGTATAATACTGTTTTTACTAACCTTAACACATTTATGTACTTATTTATTTTAGTAAATAAAATTGGTAATTCAGGATGAGCAGGTTTACGGAAGCTCCTATTTTATTTACAACTTTCCCTCATTTCTTTAAAATTAATTTAACAAAATAGCTAAGATTTTAAACTTATTTTGTGAAGGATTATTTTAATAAACAAAGTACTTAATGAAAAGGATCCAGGGTAGCAGGATTAGACAGCTTTAGAATATTTAAATGTTTATTAAAACATTAAAATTTTTATTAAAACTTAAAAACTGTTAAATTATTATATAGAAAAAGAAACAGTTTTTTGGGAAGTTAATAATTTAAAAGGCTCTTTCAAAATCTTCCATATCGAATAATTAGTTATTTTTATTTTTATTTTAGAAATATAAATTTTCATAAATGAATGAATGCACAAATTTGCAACATTTCTGTTTTGAAACTGCTAGGTTTTTATTTGTTTTAGTAACCTATTGTAGATTTTAATACCTAAGTGGTTGACATTAAAAATGAAGTATAATTATTATTACTAGAGAAAAATTTATAATCATAGAATAAATGTTGTATCGCATTTTCAAATTTATTATAGTATACTTTTGTATAAAATAAGTATTACCGTTTCTAATTTATAACATTTGTTTGTGTTAACAACATTCGTGTAAAACTAATAATATGTTAAACCACTGGCCCATAAGAGTTGGTCATACATAATTAATTTAATTATAAATTTTAATGCAAAAATTAATTCATCAGGGCCAAAGGTATTATAAAATAATTCAATTAACTATACAATCCCAACTACCTTTTGGCTATGTACTTGCTTTGGTAAACCGGAAGAGTTTATTTTAGTGGCCATCACATCCTTTATTTATCTACCAGCATCGAAATCCATGATTCCGCAAATGAAATTATGATTACATATATTATGGTTTAGTATTAGATTAAATTGGAATACAAAATGAAAAGAGAATATATAGATTACATAAAACAGAACAGATTTTCATGTTTATTAATTTTTGAGACAGGTCCCTCTTTTTCGTACGTTGAAAGTCGATTGTCTTAAACCCTTAAGAAAAGACATGTGCTTTAAAAATTTATAGACATGTAAGTGCGATCTGTTTTATGTAATCTAGTGATTCAGTTTTTACATAACGTTCCGTTTTCCTATTTTATGATATATTAACATACACCGGCTAGGTGGCAGTGTTTTGTATATGCAGATTTTGGGTGTGAGTGACCTTCTAGTATATAGTAGGATGTTCTATTGTATTCTATTATTCTATTATGATCTATATTTTTGAAAAGGAACTGTAGTCATTTCATATATAAAACAAATACCCTTTTGTTAGTATCAACTGTGTTGTATCAACTACTTCGAAGAGTTAAAAACGGATTGTGCGATGCGTATTGAAGCAATTTCTCCATGAAGGTACAAAGTGTAAAATTGTTATTAAGCTGTAAATATTATAAATGATATTAGGTAATAAATTCAAGTAATTAAATTTATTCTACTACCATTTTTCCCAAATATAATATATATATTACTGATTTACTTCTAAGGACTTTGCCTGCTAAGAACATTAGTAAGTAAGTGATTATATTGAGATTTTCTTAAGATGAAAAATTATGATTATAGGCCAACAGCTTGAAGTTGAAATACAACTCCCGTATCATCACTTGGAAAAAATTCCCCAAAATTTAAATAAATATTACCTTTTCAAAATGAAGAACAATATTCAAGCCCCTGTGGTTGTATGGTATTCAACTTTGGGAACAATCCAATATCTCATACATGAAAATTATTGGAATTTCCTAGTCCAAGCTATTAAGAGCCAAAACGAATTCTCTGTGGTAGGTCAATAACAAGAAAATCCGCCAGGATCCCGGGATTCCAACATTTAAAGAAATAAATAAGAATGTTCAATATGTGGAAACCATGACCATCGTTTTCAACGACCAAATTTCCTAGATATTTCATTGCTGGAAAATAGCGAAAATAAACAACATCTGAAAAGAAAAATTGTCAAAATTAGTATTAGATTAATTATTTAGAATACTTCAGATATTTTTAAAATGATCGTTTTGATAACTTTTTGTTCTCATATCATTGTCTTCATAGTTATCGCTTTTTTATAATTAGCTTCTACCTAGCTTCACTTTATACTCTGTATCAGAAATCTTTAAAAAAAATTAAATTATAATTTTTGAGGACGTAACTAGTGGTTGAAGTTGTTACCTATTATTCGTGTTAAAGTTTGATATTTTTTACTTGATTTTTATAAATATTTTCATGTTAATTTTGTTTCTTGTAATTTTAATTATTTAAACGAACTTATAATTTTAATTTTTTAATGCTAAGCTGTTGTAAAAAAATGATAACAAAGAAAACAGAATAAGAATTTTAGACCTCTGTTCTAAAAATTTAAATCGGTAGCCTGAAACTACTTTTTAACAATTCATGTTATGCCAGACAGATATGTATAAACTATATCTGGTAAAGGAAATTTTACACTATGAGTATGTTGCTTTTGTATTTCTATTGATTTTGTGACTTCATCAAAAACTCATTAAAGTTATTGTAGAAAACAATCGTGATTCATCACTGGGTAAGGTAAAAAGTAACATATGAAGTTTAATAAAATGTTAAACATTATGTTTAACATTCTTGTCTTGAATACCTCTTCTACAGCATAACCAGTCCTCACACAGTCGCAGAAGTTAAACGAGTACTTTGAGTAGATACATCTACTTTGTTGTGACATATCTTACTTTATGAGAATCACGGGCGATATATGCATAATCCTGAGCTGAATTAAAACAAGTAAAAAAAATTACTTTTTGTTAACTTTTTGGAAATTTTATTTTGAATTTTTTTAAGAAGTTTTTTCTTTCTAATTATTTTTTAGTTTATTTATTTATTTAGTTAGCTTAATGCCTAAATATGAAGGACTTGTGACTACACTGTATATTTAATTATGGGTGTTCGATTGTCAACCATTTGGTAGAATTTCGCTTTTATAAAAATTTAGTTGAAGTAATCCAGTATCTACTTAAATCGGTTAAATGGTTGCATGTCAGCAATAAGGCAAACAAATTTATATCTCTAATTTTATTCAGAACATTTCACTCATTGGATCGTATGAACAGTTGTAGAAATATGAATAATAGTTGTTTTTACAAAAGTGAAACATTTGTATTAATCATTAACAAAATACAAGTTAAAAATTAGCATCCATAGATATTATTTTAACGTTGACGCAGGTACC
Source organism: Catonia carolina (assembly GCA_035578175.1). Classification (NCBI taxonomy): domain Eukaryota; kingdom Metazoa; phylum Arthropoda; class Insecta; order Hemiptera; family Achilidae; genus Catonia; species Catonia carolina. The sequence goes on along the minus strand of JAQMRL010000001.1, from coordinate 100,394,330 downwards.
TGTACATACGTTTATTTGCATCATTTAAGAATACTGTTAGTGTGAATTAATAGTTATTTTTGCTTTATTTCAAGTCCCATCAACAGCTTGGTTATTAGCGGCTGCGGTTGCTTATATAATAACCGGAATTGTGGGTTTTGACTTGTAATAATTTCCAGACCCTAGCCGTTAACCGAACCCTGAACCTTCGAAATTATAGTCTAACGCTTTACCACTGTGCTAAAGAGGTGAGTTGCAGTAATTCCAACAGCTACAATTATAGTAGGTAGTTCCGTGAATTGTTAATATCCTTTCTCTACGCAAATTCCAAGCTAAGTAATTCCAGTAAGATGAAACAAACAAGTTGATAATCTAGTACCATTGTTATCACATCAACAACCAAAAACTCCATTGTATTTTATTATAAGTCTACCAAACGTAGTACATTATAACAAAGAAATAAAGCCAAAACTAGTCTTTCTTTTTGTTGTATCATTCTTCAGTGTTCTTCTTTTTACTTAACTGAAAATTAATGGTGTTTGTAGGTTATGTTAGGACTTTGGAAAGATAAGTACTTTGATACATTGGACAGATCACCCATGACTTCTGGGTAATATGCAGGGAAACAATGAAATATTAATTGATATACAGACCTCGATTTGTATAAACTTATTAAAAATAATTCAACAAGTTTGTACTCATACAAGGGGCATTTAACAGATCAACTCCAGAAGCTATAAGATGTAAAGCTACGTTTATGTAACAATAAAAATAATCGTATTTTTCAGTAATTTACCACAAAATATTTTGTGAATTTTCATTAATTTAAAAGAAAATTGTAATGTATTTATATTTATCCAAAACACCCAAAATAAAATTATTCGTATAATTTCACATTTCATATGTAACAAACAGTCCTTCATAATGATTTACAACTCCCATACGTTTCTGATCTGGCTAAAACATCTACATAAATTTGCATAAAAAATTTGATACACATACAATCCACTTATACACACTGAGAGCACACTGTACATATTCTACAGTGCGCTCAGTGTGTATAAGTGACCATGAAGGTGTACATGTCAGGAGGCTTAAACGCCAAAGGGATATATTTTCGCAGAAAATCAATGAGGAAGCTCAAGTAATGGCCGTTAGCTTAATCGAGTGGAAAACATACTAATTATAAATTTAGCGTATTATGTTCTTGTTATATAAATAACAGATAATATTATATTTTTAATAAAAATAAAAGAAAACCATATATTGTGCTTTGATTACTAAGAATTCGGAAGCGATATTTCTAAAATTTTGTTTTATTGATTTATAATATTAAGATCAAACATTATGAATAATAAGTTTATCTCTTGTGTTTTTATCCTTATTGTCTTTGCATTTCTATAGTCTACTTACATACTTAACATTCTAGGCCATGAACTGTCTCTAGCATCGCTTTTTTTATAATGATAACAGTAAAAAGTAAAAACGATATCAATATAGAACGTTATTTTGTTAATCCTGTTCTTCGAAATCAGTAGCTAAATCATATTTTGAAAAATAACGCAATTTAATATGAAAGTTTGATAAATTTGACATAAGTATTGTCGAGTCGAGTGGATAAATGGAGAACTTATCTAGGATAAAACTTTTCAAATATAGCTGAAAAAGTACGGTGATAAATGGAGTTCCATTTGGTGAAAAGGAGAGTGCTGTCAAAAGCAGATGCAAGTAATTCAGGGATTCGAACCGGGTATCTCAAGGGTCCCTTTATTCGAATGCCATCGGAATCGACACGGTGAAAAATACCCTAATGTTTATTGCATGAAGGAAATCACTGCATTCGAAGCGGTTGTATTTCATTTCATGCGTCCATCAATACTCCTCCCTCCCCAATACACTCCTCGCCTAACCGCCCACGTACAATATCTCCCCTTTAACCAACTCTATATAATTGAGGACTCTACTACCGTTCCCAACCCTTCGCCATCCAAGTACCCCCAGGGGGTTTACTGCCACGTTTTCAAACAAATAAATTATTTCATTGTACATAATCAGCGTTGTAACTTATCATAATTATTGTCTTTCCTAACAAATTCAACTCTCATCTTTTATTCAACTAAATTTAATTTTTCGTTTCTACTAGCCGTATAAATACGTTGTAATATATTCTAATAATAGTATTTTTTACCAAAAATGAAAACGTTTATATCAATAATATAGAAACTTAACATGTATTCAAACTTATAAAAAACCAAAAATTTAGTTAGGGCCTATTTCAATTAGTTATTTAGTTAAGTTATTATTTATTTAGTTTCCAGTCTTACAACTGGTAAATATTATTTTTCCAGTAAAAAACTTCTATGTCCAAAACTAATTGGTAACTTAGGTTCTAAGAAATTATTTTCAATTTTCTCTTAAAATAATGATTCACAGTCAAAACTAGAAAACTACTTCCTTACCATTAGTTTTCTTATTAATTACTATGAAATATTTTAGCATACCTCACTAAATTTAAAACAAATAAAAACGTGATTTGAACAAAGAACAACGTACCCATGAAACAATGAATAGATAGGTTGACAATGGAATATTTTACGAACAAAAAACTTCAAACGGACTTTTCAATAAAACTACTTAAACTTCATTTTAAAATTATATTTAGAAATAACTATTTACAAGGTAAAAGTATTATCTCAACATGATCAGTTTGATGAAGTGGTGATAATCTTGAGTCCAGCGAAGACTACAAATTTTTATGTAGGGCCTACCAAGGAAAGTCAGTGTTGGTGCCTAAATGTTTCAATTAATCTGTTGTATAATATTGATGTTAGATACTACATATGCACCCCATAGCTGGATACAGTAAGTTTAAATAGATTTCAGGGTGGTTTTGTACATTATAAATTAGTTTTTGAAGGATAACTTTGAAGTTTTCCTGAAAATCCAGGATATCTGTGAACATTTATGATTTTACTCTTTTCTGGTTTTAACACATTTAGTGCTAGCGGCTCGCCTAGCGGGTCATGGAAAGGTGTTACTGCCAGGCAACCGTCTGTCTAGCGGGTTCTGTTTTGTTAACGTATTAAAAAATTCTGAAGTGAGACTTAATTTGTTGCTATTGTATAGCCCACAGAAAGGTTTTTTTTGTAACCGTGCAGTTTGTTTTTGAATTTTCATCTCGCGATCTTATACCCTAGTTTAGTACACTCATACAGTATTTTAAATGGGTTTTCAGGATACAGGCGAAGCTGTGAATTTAATATCTTTGCAAGTATCGATGCAATATAGCTTACACTTTTAGATTTACTTAAAAAATATATAATTTGTAGTTTAAATATATATGATAAATTACGCGTAAATCATAACAGTAAATAGAAACATTCAATCAAAAAAACATTTATCATAACAGACGAAAATAAATCTGGATAAAAATCTGAAAAAACCCCATTGAATTGTTTACTTTTTTGTTATTGGCAATGATAAATCCACGTATAGGTTGGAAATAAAAAAAGTTTCATAAAAATGTAACATACAGTCGTAAATAAAGCTAGCAGAGAACACGCCACACAAGAAATCAGCCCAGTGGGAGAGATACTTGATAATTGCTTAGCACTGAATACGTTAAACATGTGTCCTCGAAATTAGGCTCATGTCAAGATGTAGTTGAAGGTACTTGGAAGAGACTGTTTGAGGTAGGTGAAAGTTATTTTAGCATTACTGAAAGGCAGACATCTTTACATAGTATTAAAGTTTTTTTACGATTTTCTTTCTGTTAGATTTAAATATTTAAAATTACTATTATTGGTCAATGTTTTTTCATGGTTACTGAAAGTGCTCTGCTGCAGTTTCCGATGTAAAATAAATTGACTGTACTACTACGTCTTCGGTATGCTGCAGTGACTGTTATTTGAAGTTAGCATATCAGAAATGTACAAACAGTAAAGTCTCAAGGTTCGAAGAATTCCTGCTTGAAGAGGAAACAACTGAAATTTTTCTTTTTAAATTTAACAATAAACCATTAAGAAAAAGTAATAATATTATAGAATTGATAAGGAAAATTTGACTTAAAAGAAGAGCCATAATTGTTGTACTTTATTGAATCCGCTCTAAATGTCAAGAAGAGTAGTGGAACAAAAATTATTTTCTTGTAAGGCTTTTTGAGTATTAGCAAAAACTTCATACCCCATTCATTAAAAAATATTTTCGATTTTTGAGAGAAATCAGTTGGAAGGTAGAACAAGGATGAATTTGGAAATAAATTAGATTCATTCAGAAGCAATTATATTTTAAATATTCGACTGTACAAAATTTCAAGTCATGATTAAGAGCTGCATTTAGTATGAACACTGTTAATTTCTTTATTAACTACAGAAAAATTAATATAATTAGACTGTTTTCGCTTTCGTCAGAACACTGTAAATTTCTTTACCGAAACCGTTGAATTTTAAAAATAACGGAAAAATAAATTAGTTGAATAAAAATAGGAAAAGATACTTTGAAAGTGTTAAATATTTTAATAAATTTGGTTATTTTAAGTGTAAAATTAACATAAACAGAGTTTTGTCCACTATGGTACCGGTTTTGTTATAATTTAGGCGCGTTCTCTAGAGGTTTAAAAAGTGTTTTTTGTGAAATTCAAGAGCAGTTTAAATATATTACGGAGCACGTCGTTTAAAGTACATAGTGAATGTAACCTAAATTTCTGAGCCTCTACATATGTTAAAAAGTTGCTACAATTATATTAAAATTTTTTATAATAAATCAATGTAATATTAAAAACTGCTAGACATTTATTTTCTTTTTTTCTTTTATTTAATTATTACGGTTACTTCTCGTAAATTTGTATCACTTTTTCATAACTCGATGTTGGATCTGAAATATTACATTTCTTTGTGGTAAGCCTTCACTACAGGGTGTACGCAGACAGTTATTTGAGAATAAAAAGCAATAAAAAGTGTAGGTTAATCTTCAAACAGGCGATACATGACCAAATAGACAAGTACAAATTGGATAAAAGAAAAAAAGAAAAATTAAAAATATTTCATTCTCTTTATTATATTCTACTTATATTATTATTATTATTTTTGTTTTTATAATTTTTTTGTTATTTTATGAAGAGCATCGGTGTTAGTTTGTGCTTTCATTTTCAACAACTGGCTTTAAAAGTAGAAAATTAAACTGAATGTTACTAATTTACAAAAAAAGACGCTTAAACCTCGACCTGTTGACTTCCCAAATTTACACATTAGTAGCTAACACCTGACGACAGACAAGTTTGATAGTTTTGTCTAATAAATTGACTGACGACTTACCAGATTCTGCATATTATACGGAATCATAGGTTGTAAATCCAAATTACCAATACCTCTAAAAGTCAATCTATATAAATAATCCATCCAATTTGTTTATATTACGATGGACCAATTTTTGAAGTTATTACAACACAACACTTCATATTTTTAAATGATACCAATCAAAAACATTATTTAGGGTTACAACAAACCCATCTGTACTTTTTACAAATACCTGTAAATGTGAACAGTTCAATACTTTATCAACACAAAACTGAACTCACTGCAATAAAAGTAAATTGATCACATAATCCAAACATCCCATCTCCTTCAACTACCGCCTTTCAGATTGTCGACTGTTATCAGATAACTTAAAGTGATTCATAAATTTGAAAGTAAATTCATAAATTTATATGAATTATACCTGATAAAAATCATATATTCAGACCTCTTAGTCTGAACAACGGACAATACCCGAAGTTTGAAACGGAGAATGTACCATTGGGTACCTCTTCTTTTTAGAGTGAAATTCCCTACCGCCATTTAAATATCATATACGGAAGTTGTCCAGCACAATATACAGTACCGTAACAAAAATTAAAGCAAAAAAATGTCATAAGAAACTATCCACCAGTCATGATTGTTCATGAATTTCTTAATTTCATTAAATTTTAGCACTCCATTTCTTTTACAATTAATTCTATATATAAATCATTCATTGAACCGATTCACGTTCACTTCATTATTATTGACCGTTAATTTTATCTTACCATTTACAAGTTGTTCATAAAACTTTAAAGAATACAGCTATAAATAAAAATAAAGATAAAGTCAAAAATTTGTGCTTTAGATAAATTAGAAAACATATGTTTTCTAAAAGTTCAAAGCAAACAGAAATATGAAAAATTCGTTTATTTACTTCAAAACCTCTTCTTACATAAAAATGAAAAACAATAATTCTCTAATATTATTTGAGGTATTTTTATCCTTGCGATGGATGTTAAAACACCTTCCCTTTAAATCTATTTTAAGGAAAGATATTTTTATTTTTGTCTAAATAAAATTATTTTTTCTTTTTAAAATATTTTAAGGCACATTTCAAAGTCAACAGATTTTGAATTTGTTTAAAAGTTTCTAAATCAACACCCTTTCTTCCTACAAAAGTTGCAACTCTGCACTTAACCTCAACTGAATACTCTTGTTCCAGATGCTCGTACATTGTGAAAGTTTCTAATTGCTCTAAATAAACTTGGTTGTCGTTACGACTAACTTAAATTTAAGATTCTAGGCTCCGTAAGCTCCTTTACCGCGTACTACTTATTAAGGGAAAACAGGAATGCTGAAATTACTCGCACTATGTGTGGCTTGTATCAAAACAAATAAAATGTTAAAGTTCAAACATGTAGCTGCAATATACGGAATAATATTAAACAAAAAAATATGTTTTCAGAATATTTTTAAAAAAATTAGGTAAAATGTAAAATGACCCTTTGATCTCAATCTAACTGCTAGAAGTTACTAAACAACAAATTGCAATAAAATAAATTGATAGATTTAATTTAACCGTTCAGTTCATTTTAGAATTTATTCCTGAAACAAATGTGTTTCATTCCATACAAATGTGCATGACCGCAAGTTTTAAATTTAGATCAATATTATTATGCAATATACAACCAATTGAAATATTGTGAAATTTAAAGCGTTTATTTCTGTTTAGAAAAGTAGATAAACATAATACATATGAAAGAGATTGGTTATTAAAAAATTCTGGCTTTAAAATTAAAAAATTCAGCTTTAATATAATGTATTCCTAAATTCATTACTGTACGCATATGACACTGTTATTATTTTTGACACAGAAGACAGGCTCCAATATGCAATTTATAAATTGCACAACATTAGCGCAGAGTTTGCCATGAGAATATTGGTGCAAAATTCAAAGGTTATGGCATTCAAGGGAAGATGGCCGGTTCGCTCAAAAATTGTACTTGGCAACAGAACTATAGAACAAGTTCGATATTTGAAATATTTAGGATACAAGATCTTCTATGACAAAGATGATGACGTGAGTGGAAAAACTGGCAAAATTCAGCGCTGTATGCGGTTCTATTCGCAGGACAATAGGAAAGAAAACGAGAAAGGACACCCAAATTAAATCTACGTAATCAGTGACACTCTACACTTCAAATTAGGGATTCCTACAATTGAAGAGGAATCCTACTACAAAAAATTCTTATCTGAGTTACTACTAAATCCGAATGATCTAAATCAAGAACTTCATCGTTTCATCTTCTCGGGAATTCAGCCCGCCGCCTGAAAAGAAGATGTAATAGAAATCTTCTTTGAGTTATAAAAGAAAAAACAATCAAATAGACTGATTATCATATTTAATACTTAATTTTATACCCAAAGATATACCCATGGTTATCAAACTGTGTGTTTCCTTTTCCATGCTACTTTGCTATATACGTACATCGCATTTTCTAGTAGTCGTATAAGTGTGTAATGTTCAAAATTTCAAATAAAAATTAAAAAACGTTATACAAAATTTTTGAGTTATTGATGAAAAAATTCAGTAAGGCTACTGGACACTTAATAACAAAATGTTTTGAGATGTGTTAGATTTTAATTCAATTTTCTATTTGCTAAAATAACGAAATATGCTTCAAGTTGAAGGATAATGGAAGCATCATGGATGTTTGCAGAATTTTAAAGAGCGACAATGTTTAAGAGTAACGGTAAAAGTAGCAGTTTTAATTATTTGGCAGTCAAATCACTACAATATCAGAATTCCAACTACCAAAGGCTTCAAAGACTCCGTACATTGGACGGACCGTCTAGTTTTTAGAATTTTTCGTTCTCTTTTAATTTGATTTTACACGTAATGGTTTTAAATTATTTTTTAATTTAAAAATTAATACTTTTTTGTTTTGTACTCAAAAGTTTATATTTAAATTTTAAAACTGATTACAAAAGAATTACACCTTGTTAAAAAAATTACTATTTTTTGTTTGTAATTTGTTTATTTAGTATCAGATTTAATGGACTTTTTATTATGTTAATGTGAATTCCTTGTTTTGATAGAATTTTTTTCTTTTAACATCATAATACAATATTGCATCTTTTGTATTAATGTATGCTTGTAAATAATGTTATTAAAACGAAAATAGATATGAGTATAAATAGAATGAATTAGGGCTACGCTGAGATGAATTCCTGAAGAAGAGATGTTTAACATTATGTACACTTGTACTGTTATGAATTACAAAGGAAACTTATACTAATTTGGAAGCAAACTAACTTAACTTCTAATGGGGAAGAAATTTACAAGTTATTGTCCTAAAGGCAAAGAAATTCCGGTAGAATTAATGGTAATTGAGAAAGATAAGGAATGATAAAGATATAACAACAAAGGAAAAGGAATTATATTTAATTAAGAGCTTTATGACACACATGCTTCAGTGTCTATTATGTTGCTGCAAGGTAAATGTACTTTACAAGGTACTTTCCAACTTCGTATATTTACTCTTAAGATCATCGAATTTTCTGTTATGGAATTTTCCAACCATAATTTAATACTGTTTGTGTTAGTGCTAAGTTATTTAATCAATATATACATAACACGTTCCCCTCTAACTCATTCCAAAAGTATTGTAATTGTAACATGTAGGCATGTACGTCCACATGCAATCGTATTTGAAGTACGGTTGAATTTTAGATCTAAAATATTAAATGAATATTATACTTTAATTAAATTTCTTGCTTTGGTTTCAGTTTACTAAAAAATTAGTGTGAAACACTCACACAACGTTTTCTTGTCAATGCAAATAATTAACAATAAAATCCAACATTAGAAATAAACAAAAAACTAACCTCAATAAACATAACTTAATTTTAATCATGCGTGAAAGACGCAAAATGAAAATCAACCTCAGTTAAGCTTAAAAATACGGAAAATCACTCTTTCACGCTAAACTAGGCTCTGTAGAGAAAAATGCTTAAATAAAAGTTGTAGATCGTTTAATTTCCTATAACTTTGGTTATATACACTTTTGTTGTAAAATGCAAAATAAGGCTGAAATCTTTAAAAAAGTCAATTTTTCACAAGTTTTTGAGGGAAATAAGAGAAAGTCGCTAATTACCACTAAACTAAGCATTATACCAAAAATGTTTGAAATAAACATTGCAGGTTTTTAAATACTCTACAACTTTTATTATACACACATTTGCGCTAAAATGAATATTAAAGCCGCAATCTTAGAAAGAACATTTTTCTACAAGAGCACATCCTCTCAAAGAATTTTGGTAGACATGGCACCGACTCCTACTACTACTACTACTTCCGGTTGACCGATTTTGATGAAAATGTTCGTGTCGGGTCCTCTAGTGGTATCTAACTTAAGTTCCAAGTTCGTATGATGTTCCGTTCTTGAGATATTCTGTTCACACACACATACAGACCAATCGCTAAAAACATGTTTTTGGGTTCAGGGGGCCTGAAAACGTGTAGGTTTGGTGAAAACTCGATTTTGAAAAATCGACATGAAAGCAATACTTTCCTTCTTATATTACATTAATATAAGCAAGAAAAAGTACAAAAATTTGGTACAAATATTGTAAAAAAACTAATTAGACCTTCATAGATTATTATTTAATATTATATTGTTTATTGGTGTTGCATCAGCTTTCAAGTTTGATTTTATTATTTTTCCATTTACCTTTGCCTCCTTTTTGATGAATTTTCCTCCTTTTTATTGAATTTCATTCAATAAAACATTATTCACATTAAATAGTTTATTTGTTACGTAAATCTTTCTTTTTATGTATATTTATAATCAAATATAAAACAACTTAACAATCGTTAATTTATCAATAAAAATAAGTTACTATTCATAAACAAAATTTAACTAATCTTTGTACATTTATCATCTCATCTACTCAATATAATAAGCACACAACTCCTCTTCTAATATATATTTTTCTAAATAATTATGAATGAATGAATGAATGAATAAATGAATAACTGAATGGGACGTTTAATAAAAAAAACATGTTGTTATCTTGAGGTTTTACGCCCCATTAAAAAAAAATTTACAATAATATTTCTTCTTCTTAGTTGCCTAGTAACCATATTTTGTTAATGAAAATTAAATAATTTTTAAATATTTATCTTAATCAGCTGGAATTATTTATATTTATTTCAATAGACTCAAATATAGACAACTCCAGATGTGCATTAAATTTATCTCATTACAATATGAATAAAATTATTATATAAGTAACATTTATCAAATGTGCGAGTAAGGAAGTTTTTTATTCAGTGAAGAACACAAGAGTAGATTGACCAGGCATTCTTGGGAATGGTAAGGAAAAATTATGCAAAAATTTGACAGTAATTTTATCAAATCTGATATTTTTGCCAATCTAAATTAGGAAGAAGAAAATTAGTGGCTCTAGAACCCTTCTAATATTAACAGCAAAAATTAAATATATTTTGAAAAGTACTTTTATTTAGTACGTTTTTCGAATTACTCCCTACAATTAGAGGAGAATGTAATAAATAATTATGTCATTTTTGTTTTTATCTTATTTTATTCTTATAATTGTACGCTAAGGCTCTCAGACTCTTTTGCATATAAAGACTTAATACTGACGGAGATAAGAGTTAGATAAAAATGAGTGTTGAAAAAGTGCTAGGCCTAATCAGTAATCAAACCCGGGATCCAGTTACAAAAGCCAGTTGTACTAAATATTACACCAATCGGCTAATGAGATCAAGGAAATTAGTCATAATCCCCATTATGGTTCTTGAAAAAGATTATAATTTAAGAAACAATAATTTAAGAACTTTAAGAATAATTTAAGGACACCCAAATTAAATTTTATAGAGCAATGGCTGAAGTACCACATATGGGAGTGAAGCAAGGATAACATTAAAGAATGAATCTCGTATCCACACTGCTGAAATGAGATTTTTGCGGGGAGTCAAAGGTTACACCAGGTTAGATAGAATACGTAACGAAGCTATCCGCGCCGAGTTAAATGTTCAGTCACTGTTGGAAAAGTTAAGAATATTTAAGAGAAATTGGACCAACCATTTACTTCGCAAGCCAGCTCACAGACTTCCTCTGCGACCATGAAAATATAAACCTAGATGGAAGCGAAACTTGGGAAGACCTAAAGAGAGATGGATACCGGAGCAGGCCATTGAGCCTAATCTTTGACAGATGATGATGGTGATGATGATGATGATAATTTAAGAGACATGTTATTAAGAGTTCTTAATAGTTTAGAAACTTAATGAATAGACTATTACTTAAATATTAAGAAATTTTCATTTTAATTTAAGGTGGTTAGAAAAGTATGAATTTTGCTCCAGGAATGTCTCAAACATTGAGGTGAATTATAAGGTAGACTAATATATGACACGTTAAAACAATCCCAACCGTCTAATACATAGTAGCGGTTAGGATTTTGCATTAGCTTTTTGCCCATTTTGAACAATTATATAAACGTGTTAATTACTTATAGTATTCGTATAAATATTATTCAGGACAACTTTAGTTACATAAAACGCGGCCTACAGTCAAGTTTTTTTTTTTTGTAGGTCAAGTAGTATTTTTGTTCGTAATTAACTGATTTGTCATTTTTTATTTTATTTTATTTATTTACAAGATTAATTTCAATTTTTTTAAACGAATATGTTAGTTGTAAATAGGTGTAGTTACAGGAAATATTATTTAATTCAATGTGCATGCATTGTATTTTATTATTAAGAAAAAAAAATATTATTATTATTTTAGTTTAATTATTATTAATTAATTAATTTATTTATTATTATTATTATTAAAAAAAAAATGTGCACTCAAATAAACGACAAATTATAATTTGTCGTAGTGTTTTAGGTTGGAATCATGGAATGATTTTTAAAACCGAGGATTTTGTACAGCTTTCTTATTAGAATAGAACAAATAAATTACATTGAATTTAAAATATTGATCTTCAAATCGTGACAATAAGCGGTGTCAATAAAAATAATTAATATCACCACTAAATTTTAATATTATGAAGTACATAATTTAATATATTCTTTCGTACATTTTTAAATAATAATTAACATTTTATCTGACAAGAGAAATGATATGTAAAATTCACCATTAGATATAGCAGCATGTTAATATTCGTGAAAACTGTTTTGAACCAACAGCATTTCAAATCAGATAATTTTAACTTTGTGAGTATTTGAAGGAATACACCAAACTGTCACTTAAACTAACACAATAACTGTCATACTCTCACTTTCATTTTCAAAATAAGTAAACAAAAGTCATTTTCAAACAAAATAAGTATTCGTATAAAATACGAATTGTCAACCCGTAGGCTATGAGTTGGTATTAAAAATATTGTCGTTCACGAACCGTCACAGATAATTCTATGAAACTGTCAGAGTGTGTATCTAAAAGTATCAACCACGTTGAGTGCAGTCTTTATTCATCTTAGTCCAATCTTTAGTCCAGTCTTTAGTTCAAATAAGTTATTCCTGTATTTTGTACGTAAAGTCTAAAAAAAAATTATGTAATTAAATTTTAAACAATTATTTTAGGAGAATTTCAAATTATAAAATATTTTTGTCGTAAAATTAAGTTCATTTTCCGATGTAATAAAAAAATACAAAATATTAAAAAACCTACAACCCTATTTAGAAAAAATACCTACTTTTAAAACCGTTGGGTTGGCCACTGTACACTGAAATTTTAAAGACGAGTAACAAGTAGTATTTACGTGGATTCTATTTCACATGAATATTATTGGATATGAGAGAGCTGTTGTTGTTTAGGTCATCAGCCACAAAGCTGGTTTGAACCTGTAGAGGTTTTACTAAGCAAAACGAGGAGTGCGATCGTTTATAATTACCTTCCTCACTGAGTGGAAAAGTACGTTTATGAGCATGACGGGCCCTCTGAAAAGCACAAACTTTCCACTCAGCAAATGACACTTTCACTTCATTCACCACAGGGTCTGGCTGTACAATGAAATTCATTATTTTCAGAAGAGATGACTCTGATTAGTGTCTTTTACATCTCTACCTCTCCTGTTCTTAAGGTGAGACTGTAGATGGTTTAACTGAAAATTTTGATTTATGGTTATTTGTCTATTTCAGTACTTCAGACCTAGATCTACCAGAAAAACATTATATTACGTAAAAAAATTATTTTAATCAAAAAATTAAGTATTAAACAGGTTTACCCAGAAAAATTAACATGACACCTGAACGAATATTTTTCGTAATTTTACAGTTGTCGTTTTAGTGTAAAGGGAATTTCATTTTTTTTAAATATCTGCATTACTGTTTTTAATATTCTCGAACTGTTGGTTCAGCTTTCTAACCAACTGTTGATGGGAAATTTTCGTGTTTGTGTACATTTTGTTTTTGATTTGTGCCTTTTTGTTTTTGTCTGTTCCCGTAAATTTATATTTTTACATTTAGGCACATTTTTTTCGGAAACCATTCAACCTACCAGACTAAAGTTTTTACCAATTGTTCATATTTTACATGCACATTTACCGACATTTTTATTACTTCCTGAGCTGCTCTAAAAATTAGTAATATGCGAAAACACGTAGAAAGAAAAATTGTAAAAATTCTATGTTATTCGTTATTTTGTTTTTAATTTTATGGTTCAATAGATTAAATTGAAAAAATTCCAGTAGCTAGAGAAACCCAACATCTATAAATGTGTAAAGTTGATGTGATTAACGCCTGGAAACGTGTAGACCTGGTTGAAACTCGATTTCGAAAAATTGACATGAAAACAACACTTTCCTTCCTGATTCGCTATAAGAAAGTTGACTAAGGTGCCAAAAAAGCGTTAACCTTACCAACGCCCACATACTTAAAGACATTCCAGCTGAAAGACATCATAAACATCTTTAATATTTTAATATTATTATTAAACAACCAACATTACAATTTAATATATTTTATTAAACAACCAACATAATTTAAAAATCAACGTGATTAGGTACTTTTAACAAGACTCTGAATAGGACATACATGTCACACATGAACAACGAGCCACAAGAAAACTTTACAACTTCAATTACTATCACAATGAAATCATAATTCAACAAAACTGTACTGAATCATTGAACTGAATCAACACATCACATCATTGAAGATATTACATAGAGATCTACACATTCCTACAGTTCAAAAAGAAATAAACACATACAGTAGAAAAATATCAAATAAGACTTGAATTACACACGACTCATCTCGCCATCTCAGTGTTAGACAATTCAAACAACACTCACTGGCTGAAACGAAGACATATACGGACTTATTTAAAAACGAAAAGACAACACATCAAGTACATCCACGAAGTTCCTCCCGTTCGGCGTGTTTTCTTTGATCATAACGTAACAAAGAAAACTAACTCATGTACTCATTATTCTGCTTAAAAATAGATTGTAGATTTTGCTGCAATAAAAAAAAGATTTAAATAATAGGGTTCTTCTCTTTTTTTCATTTAAATTTAAGAATTTGTGTATGAGTTACAACATAATTCCGAAACACAGCTGACTATAGTGATTATGGGGCCAAATATGTACTCGGAAACGTAATTGAATGTGGAAAAATAAAGTAACTAGCAAGATAGTCCACAAAGCGAAAGGTCCCAGGTTCGATACCCAGCTAGGGTCTGGAAATTTTAACACGTTAAAGCCACCGTTAAGGTACCAAAACCCACAGTAGTCGCTAATGACCAAGCTGTCGATGTGACTTTAAATAAACTAAAAAAAACTATTTTGAATATTTTTAGTGTTAGAACGACTCCTTTTTTATATGAGCAGAATAAAAAATAATTTTTAACGGAAAATTTTATTTTTCTGTAACGTTGAAATTTTTGTTGGCAGTAGCAGGCTTCCGCCGGCAAGTTTTCGAAATAGGGCTGGCAGTTCTTGTACACCCTTGTACGGCACCTCAGGATCAAACTTTGAAATATTGTTTACGGACTGAAAGGGTTAATCAACAAAACAAATAATTAAAAAAACTCATTATGTGTTCATTTACTCATTATGATGTATTTCAAATAACAGTAACCAAATAGAATTGTTGGACTACACGCAAAAGACAACTGTTTTAATTCACAAAATGATTAAATAATTTATAATTTACTTTCTTTTGTTGACACAGCTACATGTCAGTGAAACTGAATTATGCATTACAGTAGAGTTATTTGAGCTTAAATATTTATGACAACCAGCTGAAAATGTTTGTATTATGTAATGTGTCACGGAACCACTCAGCAGAAGCAACGTCATGCAATGCCATGACTCATCTCAGATTTCGAAGTGGTTAAATTTCGATTGACATTACAGTAATACGTAGACATCAAAGGAAAGACGTGATGTTATAATATCAACTGTTGACAGAATCTATCCGCAGTTATGTTCATGTTAAGACCTCATTATGCCTACAAATAACACAATCACTTCACTCGAACGTTGTGTTCAGTTTTGAAATTTATGCGCATTGTTTGATCTAAAATCCATTAGATATTTTGGAAATTAAATAATTTATTTATAACCGTTATTCTACGATTTAAATTATACTTTATAATCTCACCAATGAGAAACTTAGAATTAGTAGTATTATGAATTTCCACGTATTTCCGAGTATTCTTAAAATCAAAAATGTATTAAATTCTTGGTTTAAGTATTGTCTAAAAATATTTTTACATCCATTAAAATAATTTTTACGGTTTTAAGGCTTAAAAATATGATACTAAAAAAGTTAATTGAACCTTGAACAGAACTACCTTTTATTAATATTATTACCAGATATATTTTTAAATACTGAAATTTTGGAAAAGTCCTTACTTTTTTGCACGGAGCAAAAAATTTAAAAATCTGCCTTTTTTAGTCTATACCCTGTAACTAGTACAGTCTAATTTATCTAATTTGAAACACAATTTCACGAATGGCCGACCTGAGAATATGGTTTAACAAAAGCTTAGAAGAACTTTTTCGGATAGCTACCAATAAATTAAGCATCGCTATGATTGTCACCAACTTCGGAACGGAGCACCCTGAGAAGAAGAAATACAATACGTATGGTTATTGAGTTTATTATACATTTTTCCTATACATTCTTTTAGATAACAAATGAGCTGATTTTAACTTTGATGCTTATAATAATATAAATGGCATGAGAAAGCAGACCACCTATTGATGGAGCTTCTATGATTTTCTTCTAGTTCTGGAATAGTGTTTACAGTTTTATTTTAGTTATCTGAATTGGCATACGAGCAGTAAATTTTTATCCAACCTAATTTTCTGTGGAAACATTGATAGTATTTTTTATTGTATCGAATACGTTAGAAACTTGTGGATCATTGTGAATATTCTCGTGTTGCACGTACCTAGCGGAGTCCGTTATAATTCGAAGTGCTTTTGTACATAAATTTAATTCTAAAGTAAAACTACGTTGATAGAATTTGGTGATATTTTTGTTTTTTTAATGAGATTCAATGTAGATATGTAATATTATGCACTAATAATGTTTAGATTCATTTCAATATTAGTAGGTTTGTAAGAAAACCAAAATCTCTCAAGTTTTCATTCACAAAAAGTCTCTAACATTTATAGCCTTGATGGTAGGTAATGGCCGAAGATTGAGCGAATTTATGGAGTTTTGTCTCGGGAGTAATTCATGTAAAGCCCTGTTCAGACCTCTACTCGGTAATTAAAATACTTATCGCTTATATTCTTAACTTAATTCTCTGACTAAAATATCTCGGTACATCGGACCGAGTCAACGAACTACCCTTCCGCGTCTCTTAACTACCACCAAGATTGTTGTACGGAACTACCAAGGAATTTAGATGAAGTCCTTCTTTTACGGAGGAAAGCAGTTGCCCACTACCTAACGACTGGTCTGATTCTAGCCACGACAGAAAAATGTTTTATATAGTATAACTTTTTATAATAATTAATAAACATGAACTGTTTACCGATTTGGAAATATCTAGCGTTCGGCTGCATGTAATCTCGTATTTCAATATAAACAACGTAACAACATTAATTTGTACAGAGAAGAATTAAATAAAAGCATATTGCACATAAATTATTATTAAACAACGAATTCTAGCTTTTAATGCATCCTTAAACCTTATTTTACTGCTTAAATAATTATTACGAACATTACACATAAATACATGTAAATATATTAAAATTAAATTAAATTTAAAGTCAAAGTTTATTTATTAATTATTTAATTTCCTACAAAATTAATGAAATATTTTATAACTTTTCAATCCTTATATCTTTAAGAAATTTACTTTCTCAGTTTTGTAGTTTAATTTAATTCATAAGTTTAAATTAAAATTTGACGGATTCGAAGCAAAGTTCTTGACTGAGATTACAACTTATCTTAATTTCATTATTGGCTTTTCACTTCGTATAATGACTGAAATCATTCTTTCTAGACAACGTTTTAAGTTGAATGTCTTTGGCATCAAAGCTTTCACACGTTTTAGAACAGCTTGTTTATAATTATACTGAAAATGATATGAAGGTGTTAGATAAGAGAGAGGAAAGAAGTAAATTTAGAAAAAAAGGTAAAAAACTTGAGGGGTCCCATGAGAAAAATAAGACGATAAATGACAACATGAGTGGACAGAAGAAAAGGTCTAAAAGGAAAATACAAAACTTGAGAAAGACAAAAAATAGCAATGTAAAAAAAATATCAGGTGTGAGAAAAGGTAAATAATTTTAATTTGTTCCTAAGCAGGCTAAAAACGATAAAAAAAGAAAAAAATATTTAAATGTTATTTAAACTTCCCAACACATCGTTGATCATGCTAACGTAGAGAGGAAATACAAAATTTTAATATCATAAAATAAAAGTGATCGATTTTCCAAAATTATGATCTATTTCTGTGAGTTTCTTGTTCAATATTGTTAGAAATCAAGACCAAATTTATGGCTATATAAAGTTGGTCTATGTTTGAAGTAAAAATTATTGAGGCGACGAATCTAGTCGTGAAAATTACCTATCGTCAAATGCCATTATGCATGATAGCTAATAAACTTCTAAAATAGGTTAAGTTATTAAACAAAGTAAAACAGACGAGAAAACTCCTTCAATAAATTGAAAAATTCAATTATTTGATATTATATTCCAAATTCTTAATCTAAATTAGTTTAAAATTTGTTTTAAGGGGCTTTCTATGGTTGTTACCATCTCCTCTCACTCTTCCACTCCCTCCATTTAACTTGATCCTCTAATTCCCTTCACGAAGTCCTCTTATTTCTATAGCTTCGTTTTACCGTTCTGTTAAGGACCATGGAGGTCTGCCGCACTTTCCCAATAGACTCCAATCCGTTAACTCCTCTATCAATCTACTTCCTTCTGCCCTTCTCACATGTCCATTCCATATCAGCCTTCTCAATTTAACTAAAAACAATGCTTTCCACCTCCATCTTTCTTCATATTTCTCTTTAGTAACTCGAACGATTCTCGTCAGCCCTCAGCTTTCCCTTCAGAACTCCATTTCAATCGCACTCAGCCTATCCTATTTATCTTTTTCACTATTCAGTTCTAAGCCTCGTAACTCATTATGTAGCCAACTGCTGTGCTGAATAATTTGTGCTGGATATTCGAGTCCTTTTTGTGATACAATCATTCCATAGTATTGAGTTGACTTGTATTGATCTACTGGGTTGTCTCAATTTTTTCATTATTTCCTCCTTTATGGTTCTGTTCTATGAGATTGTTAATCCCGAGAATTCAAATGTTTGCGTTTCTTTTATCTTTTATCTTTTTATTACCACTAAGTTTAAACATTATATAATACTGATTAAATTATGTACGTTTCTATTACCTTATCATATTTTTTGCCAACAGATGATATGAAAAATTAATTTGGGGCACACAAAATATCATCCTAGGGTTATATTTATTTATTTTTCCATTGCTTACAAGAAAATATCATTACCATATATATGTTAATTATTTCCTTAATTATACTTTGAAAATATAAAATTATTTTTTTAATTCGTGGTGGTAAAATTATTCCACCCAACTATGGTTTCCCATATACAAGGGTAGATCAATTCAGTGATTCTTTGTTTATTAACTACTGCAACTACTGTAACATTTATTTTTCAATGTTACATTTTATTTTTAAAATTAATTTTCCTTGCATTGTTCTAATTGTTTTAATTTTTCGTTATCTGCTCTGTCGACGTTAATTAATTATCTCTTAATTGATTCGCTCTTTTAGGCTTTTGCTTTCCGTTCGCTGCCATCTGTCTTATCTGCGGTACTAGTTCCTCTCCTCCTTGTTGGAGGGGATCCGTGACGTCATACCGAGTTTTCTTTTTTGGTAAATTTTGCGTGTCTCGTCCTTCTTGCAGCGAAAGGTCATGGCATCTGACGCGTTTTGGTACTTATGTCGTTAATGTTTTTTTTAAGTCTTTTTCGGGGTGCGTTATGCTGTTTTTGGTCTTGACCTTTTTGCTTTCCCGTGTTCCGGTAAGTCTCTCTTTTTATTTGTAGTTAAAACCCATGGTAGCCGAAAATGTTTAATTTAAAATTTTGTAAATTTTGTGAACCTTTGGGTATTTTAAACCTTATCTTAAATTTTTTTTATATATATAAACTTTTTGAGCCTATGGGATTTGACTACCTTTTTTGGTGTTTTGGGGTAGCTTTCTTCTTTACTAAGTCCTGGTTTTTCTGCTCTTTGCAGGGACCCAGTTTGGGGCAGAATTAAATCTAATTTGGGATGGATCCTTTTCAAGCCCTGTCTAAAGCTATTCTGTGCAAGAATTAACGTAATCCTGTTTGGGCCAAGGGGCATCCGATATGCATTTGCTTTTCGTAACCCGAAAATTTCTTATCGGCGATGTGATTCGTCTTTTCAAAAAATCTACCTTGAAGCATTTTTTATATAAAAAATTATGTTATGATAAAAAATTAAATTTCATCTTTACCTTGTATCTTGCGATAATAATGTGTGGACTTAATCTAGTTCCATATTCTATTTTTTTATCTTTTCTACCTAAATTTTTTTTAAATTATATTTTGTTTGTATAACATTACTTTCAAATTTTTTTTAATTTGCATTTTGGTTTTATCCAATTGGTTTTGTTAAAATAAAAAGAACTATTCTTTTTAAATCAAATAATAATTTATTTTTATATTATCTAAATAATCATCTTAAAGCCAAATTAATAATGTTTCCTTACGAATTAATTTATTTTTCAACTTTATCAATTCATTATTTAAAAGGCCTATCCTAATTGAAAATTCAATCAATTGTTTCTTTTATTATTACATTTATTATTTATTATCAACCATTTTTTATTATTTTTTTTAAAACTGGATCCAGTACTAAGCATGTGTAATTAAATATATTGATGTATTAATATTTTTTTTATGTATTTTGTTTTTTTGGAAATTTGGCTATTTTTTTGGTAAAAAAAAATTCATTTATGCGCTTGTATAACTTACTCCGTTAATGATGAAATTGTTTGTAACCGTAATTTTTAATTACTCTATTTATTTAACAGCTTATTAAATTATTTTTAGTAAACTATTTTCTCGATTTAATTTTGGTATCACATCACTGCAGTCCCTCCTGTTGGAGTTTTTTGTTTCCCCAATGCCAATTTTGTTTTCTGGTTTTTTTTGGTTTTCGCCCGAAACAAAAGGGGTAACACTACTACGGTAATCTATTAGTGTGTTAGTAATTACAACTACATGTTAGTTACTTAAATAGGCCTACTAATTAAACTACTAAGACATTTTTATTTAAAAAGTATGCTATTATATAATTATATGTACAAATGAAAAACAAAATAAACAATAAAATATGCAAAATTAAAGATTTTATTTAAAAATAGAAAACTGAAATCGAAACCGGTAAACGAGCTCACAGAACTATATGTTTCCTGAAGTAACCATTTTTTCTGTAGCTTCTCTCCCTACTTTCAATAGCCAAATGAGTTATTGTTTTTTTTATACCCTATGATGCCCGGCATATTTTTAATGTTAGGGGAGCAGATTGAGCAGTTTGGGCGCTAAATCGCAGAAATGGCTTTGGTATAAAGTTCTTGAGGCTTTGTGTAAAAGTAAGCTTTCTTCTTCTTTTTCCTGGTGTTATAATAGTGTGCTCTCTTAATAAAATGGTTTTTTTTTATATGCGAAAAAAGAGCTTCTCTTGCAAATATTTGGCAGATGTTAAGTACGTTGAATTCTTCGAAAAGTTGTTATGATAGATACCTTGGTTGTCTTTTATTGATTATTCGTAAGACGTATAACTTCTGCACCTTCTGTACGAAGTCCAAAGAAGACAAATTTATGCTAATGAATAATACAAATACAAAATATGCTAATGAATAATCTAGGTTACTTAACTAGAACGTGAATCAATACAGAAAATTTTGTCAGATAAAAGAACTATTATTATGCCTTATAGTTTACCATCTACATGTATTCAGAGACTTAAATTTTTTCTAATAATTCTAGATTTTCTTAAAAGTTATACTTAGTTTCTTATTATATATTTTGATAACCGGAATACGTATACAACGGTAAAAATATTTTTACTGTTGTTAATGTCTTTTTTATTGTTTATTCAGTTAATCCAGTCACCATTCTTTTTCTACTTTTATCCCCGTATCACTTAAGAATGATGGACATATTTTAACGAACAGAGTCACATAATAACCTAATTTCAAAATATTTAAGTAGGTTGTGTTATATAGTGTTAAACAATAATCCACTCTTCACAAAACATGAATTTTTTTTGGTAATTGACATTTAATTGGATAAGATAAAAAAGAAGAAACGGTATAATTGAAATTACAGCCCCTGAACTTATATACAATGTTTGTACATATTACATGAATTCCCAATTTAATAACAGCATGATACAGACAATTTCGTTCATAATGCAAATAATATTCTTATCAATCGATGGATAAAATATTATTCGAATGATAATAATAACACTGAGTTTGATAAAGAAACTTAAAGCCTACACAGTGCTTGCAATCATTAAAATAACACAGGAAATATAGGCTACTACAGATTCAGAGAGAAAATTGTGTGTATTTTAGTAAGGGAGGTACGGTCGAATTGTGGGAAACCATTGTTACCGCACCATTTCCTTGTGGAATCGTTGGACTCTGTTTAAACTATCTGATGCAGTGAACAATTCTCATACTGCGTTGAGTGGCCTTCTTGACTTTTCCTTGAGTTTAACAAAATTACAGTTTTGGGTTCTTATTATGTCTTCTGAAAATTAAACGATGATCTTCCAACTATAAAAACTTTTTTCTTGAAATTAAAACAATTAATTCATAATAAAGCAGGTACGGGAGTACAATAATTTAAACTGATAATTAATTCACTTGTCCCATGATGGTTTATAGGCCTAATCATAAATTTCGTTGAAATTCGTTCATTCCATTCTTTAAAATTATCATAAAGGTTTTACCAAAGATTTGCTATGTTACAGGAATGTTAATAAAAAGGTATTTTCCACAGACTTATTATACTGATAATCAAAATATATTATATTCTTCAAACTACCAGTAATACGGTAAACAGTAAACACTTGCCAATTATAGCGGTTTCGTGCATAAAATGCACATCTTCAGTAATTCCTTAAACTATTTATAATTTAAAAACATCCTACTTACACCATGGTAGATAAGGGTAATGGTTCTCTATCTACCATGGTACAAGTAGAATATTTTTTAATTTTAAATTATAAATAGTTTAAAAATTTACTAAAGATGTGCATTTTATGCACGAAATCGCTATAATTGGTACGTGTTTACTGTTTACCGTATTACTGGTGGTTTGAAGAATATAATATATTTTGATTATTATATTTATATTTTATGATGTAGCATAAATATGTAAATTTACCTTATCCTTTTAAAGTTATTTCATTCAGAAGTCCAAATGATTGTCCCATTGATAGGGTATTGCAGATCTTTGATAGATGGAAATATTCTCTCCGTCTGAAGAATATTCGAAAAATAATGGGAATTGTTGACGCATTGCAATGAATACTTATTTCCAAATTAATTATTGTTTCCTGGCTGTTTTAAAAGAGTTATAAATACAAACTACGAGAATTATACAAATAATGGTATAATAATCTCCTGATAGAGATGTTAATTTAGCAAAAAATAATTTTGAAAAAGGCTACCGTGGTAGGATAGTTGATTTAATTAATAAACAGAAGAACCTGGTTTCGATTATCTAGTGTAGTCTGAATGTAGCTTAAAAATTTACAATGTTTAAAAAAGTTTTAGTTAAAAGAGAAAGGGACGTAGGGATATAGTTATCTATATACGTTGGCCGCCTCGATGGCTCAGTGGTTAGCGTGCTACGCAGTAAAGCGGATCTCCCGGTTTTGATTTTCCCCCAGGATCTGGACAATTATTACAAGGTCAAACCCGTTGTTTCTGAACCCAAAGAAGTCCCTATTTATTAAGATGCAACTTAAAATAAACTAAATAAAATACTATAAATTGTGAAAAGAATATTTTAACACCTTTAGGCCTAAAAGTAAACTAAATTAAAGAACCACAAGAAGTATTTATAGTTTTTTAAATATAACTATTGATAATGATTTGCAAAACTAAAAAAGAACATTTACGCAGACTGGAGTAATTAACGAAAACATTAATTTCATTATAAAATTTAACAACATTGTTGGCTGTAATACAGTAAAAAACTTTTGGAACTTAACTTTGCAATTTGCAAAATGTTAATTACTTTATCACGGCTTTATGTTTCCAAAATTAATACTCTGAATAAACACAGCAGTCACGTTCGTAGAACAAACCAAAATGTCTACATATACAATGCCCATCTTGTTTTATCAAAATGAAAATATTTTGTCTAATTAATGAGTTAATTGTTTAAAAATACCAGAATTATTATTGAACTTAACATACACCAAAGAGTGAAGTTTGATTGTGTAACATGAAAGAATACTACGTTTTTTCAGCAAATATATAAGGATTTTGTATTGTAAGGTAGTGGCCTAACTGGTAATTAAAATTACTACATAAATTTCACTGTTGAGCCTGATTATTAAAACGAAACTCAGCAAATCAATAAATGAGTACACCGGTTAAAAAAAATAACTACATAGTATTTTAATACAAAAAAGGTTCTTTATGAACCTCTCAATATCATTAAACTAAAATTCAAAGCTCTCACTAAAACAGCGGTTCTCTATAGACGTGCAACCTACCCTGTCCTCAGTTTTCTTGTCTTCTCTTTTTCGCCCACCCGTATTGCTTTTATAACATCCATTCATCATCTTAATGAGTTTTGCATCAGTATTTATTGTCACGCCTATCTTTGTTGACTGCGTTTAATAAAATTTCTATATAAAATTAAGTAGGTCATTTCTTATAATCACTTTATCTGGTTATTTCTACATCAGTTAACAGTAATGCTCCTTTAATATGTTGTGATTCCTCAGACGAGTTAAATTTTGTGTAAGTAATAATAAATACATTCATTGAATTTTCATTTTAGAACAAAATTATTAATAAATTTCTAATTACTCTTCTTTTCATAAATATTACTATAACATATTATCATTATTATTATTATTATTATTATTATTATTATTATTATTATTATTATTATTATTATTATTATTATTACTTAAACATTTTTTAATATTTAAACCCTAATTCATAATAATTTAAAATAACTCATAATAATAACTAATTTGTACATAATAAACAATAATAAAATTAATACTAACTAAATAATAATAATTTTTGTTTTTTATTTTGCGCTCACATTGGAACACTTGAATTACTACTCCATGCACATTTGAATCCTCAAAGTACGAGCTAGAGATTTGGCTTTCAGCTTCCTCTTCTGCTCCCAAAACTATTCTCAACGATCTGGCCACTCTTTGTTAATCCGCTTGTTGACTGTTGGGCCACCAGGCGCTCCGGTTCACCTTATCTTTTACGTAACACTCCGCCAAAATCCTAGTTGCCTTCGCTTGAATCCTCTTTCTTGTACGTCCAAGCCGGTGGATTTATTCGTTAGAAGACACTTCATGCTTTGGTTGATTATCTGATCTAATATTTCTGACTGAGATCAGGAATTACAATACCAAATGTGATCTGAAAAGGCAATTAATAAAATATAAATTGGTGAGATGAGGTGTATTTGTTTCGCGAGAGCTATTTTATTTTGCTCAAGTCTGCTGGCAAACCAGTGAGATCCCCTTATCCACCACCTGGCATGAACCTCGTGGGAGTATCACCTCTATTATTTATTTGTTTACAATAGGTAATCATTTACAATAATTGCAACAAGTGAATATGGTGAAAAACATAAAATAAAACTGTAGCAATCGGGGAAGGGGTGCAATAGGAAAAATCTGGAGGCTAGATGAGGGTAGACTTACAATAATTTCTCACCACAGCGATTCCACGATAAAATTTTATTGAAAACCAAATTTGATTCAAACTACAACTAATACCTTAAACCACATACGGGCACAGTTGCCGACCACAACAGATCAATAATAACCAAATAATCGTAGCAAAATTTTGAGCTGGTACCATACTACTGGTCCGTGGGCTAGAACCCCCGTTTTTACACTACTAATGACCGAGCATAGCCCGACCAGTTTTCTAACACAATATTACCAAATAAACTCCAGCAAAAGTTAAATTACAAATCAAATACAGTAAATTACAAAACAAATTCTCAAGATAAGGTTAAATCAGGCTACCACTCATCTAAGTCCCTGTTGTGGCGGACTACTACGATAAACTCATCGTTGCACCATGAAGAGATCACTAAAATATAAAGGTAACTGATGATCAATCTTAACCAACACGTACTAAATTTAATAAGTCATAAAATGAATCTGACAACGGGTCAATTTCAATATTAGGTCCAATCTACGACCTCCAATTCCATAATCATTTTTTGGATTTAAAGCAACAAATTTCCATTAGATCTCTTCATAATACAATGATGCTATTCTATCCTTAAACATACGCCAGAGTACACTACAAATAAAAATAAAAATTACCCATCATTAAATAATTGCCTGGAGCGGCACTGCCAGGATTCCTAGTGGGCACAGGATAAACATATATCCGAATTCAAACATGTTTTGAACGTAACAAAACATCGTTTAATGGTAACGACATAAATCTCGTGCCAATAAAAACTCCCAAACAATGAACCAAGCGTTACCAGTCATAGACGGTGCCAATCTTTACTACACTAAAATAATAATTAAAAACAAACTATTGGCAATAGTGCTAAAGGTAGCACAGTTAAGTACCGCCGCTCCAGGTTTCAGGTAAATAAGAACTCTTAAAATAACGGCCGGCTTAGCCAGACGGAGAGTGCAATCAGCTTAATTACCACTTACCGGTAAATACCCGGGTTAGGCCCAGCCACAACAATAGGTGGGTTGGATATCCGTGCATTTTCACTAGACCTCAATAAACTAAGTACAAGTCACTATTCACTAAAAACGTACTTCAGTACATTATATAAAACATTTTACTGTTAGTAAGAAAAAACTATGTACTCCGATACATCACATAAAATAGACTCACGCACAGGCTAACGACTTTTTATTACTCACACATTAGATGAACTGACTGACTACAGAACATAAAAATCAAGAATGTTTTACATAGGCGTACATTATAGGCCTGCTGATTGCACTCTGTACTTGACAACGAAACCCGACACTTCCTGCAGTTCTCAGAACTGCATCTCTAAGCCTACAGTATCTACATGTTAATCGTAACATATAAAACCACATTATTTATAATTACTTGCTACGATTAAACTTTTAATCATTTTCATTAAAAACATTTTATTTTACTACTACAAGTTTATTTTAACTTATATCTAAATCACCCATTAACTCTCGGTTCAATCCTCACTCTTACATTACCCTCCCCCATAGAAAAGTGGGATTACGCGGGAATCATCGACTTTATGGGACAGCGGTTGTAATCACTCCAAACACTTATCACCTTAGGCTGACCTCACTTTTATTTCAGACGTTCGTTTCACTCCCACCTTCCGCACTTGATCATCGTCGCCTACTGATCGTTCTCCGGGCTGCAGTATCCACGTTCCACCAGGTGCAGTCGGTCCCTCAAGGGCAATCGATGGATTGGACGTCTGGGATCTCGGGTCGATGTTGTCGCTCCCTCGGATGGTCGGTCTTCCCGTCGTCGGCTCTCTACTGGCTGGCTCGTCTCCATCTGCCGCAACTCAATCTCTGGATGCTCCACACTGGCAGTCTCCTCCAAACGGGCGTCTCGAACTCGCCGCCATCGGTACCAGGATATTCCAAGAACTGCTGTCAGTCCAACGAGGACAATGCTTATGCCCATTGTCCAGATGATGGTGCGGTTGTAGGCACGTCTTCGGTCCATAGTTCGAAGCATCTCCGTGTATTCTATTTCCGGACCATGTGGGCCAGGATGGGATCTGCCCTCAGCGGTCAATTCCCCGATGATCTTCCAGCTTTCTTCCCTATTGGCTTCGGGTACTCCGTCCGGAACGTTTAGGGGGTGGGTTGTGAAGTTGATAAGAAGAGTGGGTAGCCGGGTAGTAGTGCTACCTCTCGTTCTTCGTAGTAAGACATACTGGTCGGTACGGTAGGCACACCCCTTCACTGGTTTCAGCTGCCCAACTCCATTTAAGAGTTGCTCTTGGACAGTCGTTGACGAGCCATCACGACAGTCGGCCACTAATTTCTCCTCCGTGGAAAGGCTGTAGTACCAGACGCGTTCGACTTCGTTCCATACCCAGTATGGAGAGGGAGGCGACGCCAACACTGCTCGTTCACACTGGTCCTCGTAGTCGCTTCTACTATCCACATATAAGGAGTGGAGGCAGGTCCGGGTTCGACGATATCGCAGGGCGATCTCTGCTGGGCAAACCATAGGCTCGCGCCCTCGGCATTCTTGGAGTTCATCTGGGCCCAGTTCTGCATGGAGCTCCCGGTCCTCGCTGATGATGAAGATGGGTGACGTCACACGGTACAGCACTGCTACACCCGTAGCCGGATCAGTCACTGGGATGGACCTCACTTTGAACATCTGGAACATATGACCTTGGGAGGCCAGAGGCAAGTCAATGGCTATTCTAATGTAATGTCCGACAGAATGAGCGCACACCCTAGTCACCGTGTAATATTTGTACATGTCCACTACCTCGGTACTGGTTAACAGCTCAACGCCTCTGGGTAAGGCCGATTGCACTTTCCTTACAATTCTACTTAATTCTACTGGGGAGATCAGTGACGCGCTGATTCCCTCTCCTACATTAACTTTCTGTAAGCTATAAACTAAATCCTTAATCGCTACAAGTCCCTGGAGTGAGGCTAGACGCAGGTCATCTAACAGAGTGGACGCATTCATGAAGAGATGAAGCGTAGTCTCCGTATCACGTAGTCGTTCTTCTACATGGCCCATTCTCCTCAGTATCGGACTTACCAGCTCCGCCACCTCCGCAGCCAATTGCCGTATCTTCTCGCTATTATCTTCCGTCTGTTGAGATAGCGCCCTCGTGATGGTGGTTAACTCCTTTTGCAGGAAAACAGTCTCCGCAGACGCTCGTTCAAGGCCTTGGATCTTCTCGTGCAAATCGTTGAGATCGTCGGCATCCGGGTTCCCAAAAATGACTTTTATCAATTTGCCACCGACGTTCAACAGCCCTCGTTTGGTCCGACCGTTCGGCAGCATGTCACGTAGCGTCTGACCGGCGTCCTCCATTTCTTCCAGCAAATCTTCCGTTTCTATCAAAGATCCCTGTAGCACCTGAAGCTTTGGAATCCTAGTGATCGCCTCACTCAGGGCCACCCTAGCGTCACCCATCGCAGTTCGTAGTTCGCTAGCTTGATTGGTAATTTGTGTCACGTTCAACTCCACAATGACCCTCCAGAAATCGCCAGTCACCACCATCTCGCCCTGGCCCAGGAATAGGACTCCGTTTCTCATTGCCGTATCTGGTTTGGACAACACACCTGCACATAAAACGCGACCTTGTGAGCTCCTCCACCTCACCTCCAGGGTATACTTATCAACTACGAATATGGCTTACCTATCTTAGCCTACTAATAAATTACCTTAAGTGAATACCATCATGCCACAAAACAAATAAATCCACCTTTTAAGATACATCATATAGGGGTAAAGTATTATATATCTACTTATACATCTTGCTGTCGTAACCTCATCTCTTACATTACTACTACATTACTACTACTACTCATATTTACAAGCTACAATACTGCCTGCTTTCACCTTAATAGTGTTCGGTACGGAACACTTACTATGGTACTTAAATCCTAATATAACATCAATTATTAGCCTACTGATTATCTATCCCTCATCTCACCTCTCCCTCCCTTGTCGTTGATTATCCTTCTTCCAGTGGTCGAGTTCTGCTCCGCAATCCATACGGTGACCGTTGGCTGGGTACTCGGTCCCGCGGTGATGGCTTGTAGGACGGGTCTTCTCTGATCCGGTCAGGCGGATCTGGCGAACTTGCGGGATCGCCGAAAACGCTGTCAGTTATTGTGGGACTCCACGGACTCCAGGGTTCTTCATCTACCCTGGTTTCTTCGCCTGATGCTTCGTTGGCGTCCGCCACCGCGGTCTCCCTATCATTCCGGGGAATAGTCCGTTCAGGTCTCACCGGCCTCACAGGCGTGGCTGGCCCCACAGGTCCACTGGGTTCCATTAGCTCACCTGGTCCCATTGCCGTAATCGTTGGTTGTTGTTCCTGCGCGCCATCCCACTCGTCGTCCCCGTCTCTAGCTGGGTAGTATACTAACTCTTCATCTTCCTCTTCCTCGTCCCGTTCGTCTTTTGAAGAGACCGCAGGGGCGCCAGTCCCTCTCCGTATTTGTGTAGGTCTGAGTTCCCCTTCCATGGCCGCATTCTCGTGTCCCGGTTTTAATCGATTAACATGCACCACCACTGTCCGCCCCGCAGCTACCTGCAGCCGATAGTTGACATCGGACAGTTTTTCGATGACAGAGTAAGGCCCAGACCACGGACGGTGAAATTTCCTGGCCTCTCCCGCTCGCACCGCCGGTTCGTACAAGTACACCTTCTCGCCAACCTCGAATTCTCGTAGCGTCTTCCCCCGATTATAGGTGCGAGCTCGAGCAGCCGCAGCGTCTCCAGATTTCCGAACAGCTTCAGCGTAAGCCTCCTCTAGTCGCTGTCGAAGAAGAGCGAGGTGGTCCTCCGTGTCAGCGCTGCAGGTTGGAGATGGAACGACGCAGTCACCAGGTAGCACCATTTCTCGACCGTACAACATGTAGTGTGGCGAGTATCCAATAGACGTATGGGGAACACTCCGATACGCCATCAACGCATATGGGACCCACTGGTCCCAATCACGACCGTCCCGCCTAACAAAGTGTGCAATCGAGTCGTTTAACGTTCTGTGTAGTCTTTCCAGTCGGCCATTCCCCTCCGGGTGGTAAGGGCTCGTTTGGAGCTTGCGAATTCCCAGCTGCCGGCATACTTCAGCCATCAACTCTGACGTGAAATTTCGCCCTTGATCGGTGAGTAGTTTCTCGGGCACTCCATGTCTGGTCACCACTTTGGTGACGAACGCTCCTGCGATGACCCCTGTCGTCTGATCTGGTATGGGCGCTGCTTCCGCGTACCTGGTCAGGTGGTCGATGAACGTGAGTAAGTACTTATTCCCATCTCTACTCTTCGGTAGTGGGCCCACGATGTCCAGTGATACTAGTTCAAAAGGTCGTGTCGGTTCATACGCCGTCATCAATGGAGCCTTCAGTTTAATGGGCGTTTTCCGTTGCAGGCATAGCCCGCATCCTTGAACATGTTTCCGTACCTCCTCGTGCATTCCAGGCCAATAATATTGTTTCTTGATTCGGATAGTGGTTCGTTCCACACCAGGATGCCCCGCCCAAGGCGTCGCGTGGCACAGCTCAATAACCCTGGTCCTCAGCTCCTTTGGCACCGCGATTCTCCATTGCTCTTCCAAATTTACCCCACCGGTCCAGTAGACCACTTCATCCCTCACGGACCCGCCTCCTACCTCAACCAGACTCTGGCACCATTCATCATTCTCTTGGCACTCGACCAATTCTCGTCGATCAATTCCTTCTACAACACGCGCTATTTCAGTTGCACGACTTAGTGCGTCAGCGTTAGTGTGCTTCCTTCCAGGCTTATGGCACACCGTGTAGTCGAACTCTGATAGGCGTAACGCCCAACGCGTTAGCCGTGAGGACGGATCCCTCAAACTTAGCATCCACCGAAGCGCCGCGTGGTCGGTGACCAGCGTAAAATTTCTTCCCAGCAAGTAGCAGCGGAACTGTCTCGTGGCCCACACAACGCCAAGCAGCTCACGTTCCGTGGTCGAATAATTTCTTTCGGCTGAGTTCAGTTGGCGGCTCGCATACGCTATCGGCCGCTCGCCCTCCTCGGTGTTTTGGGATAGTACAGCCCCTAACGCTGTTTTGGAAGCATCCGTTGCCAGAATAAATCGTTCGTTAAAATCTGGAAACATAAGTAATCGCTCTGAGCACAGAGCCTCCTTTAACGCTTGGAAAGCCGCTTGCTGCTCTTCCTTCCACATGAACCTCACATCCTTTTTGGTAAGTTCAGTCAATGGTTTCGCCACCTCGGCGAAACCCTTCACGAACCGTCGGTAATAGCCGGCTAGGCCTAAAAATCCACGCACCTCTCTTGCGTTCTTGGGCACTGAGAAATTCTTCACTGCGTCAATTTTCCCCGGGTCGGGCCGCACACCATTAGATGTTACCACATGTCCCAAATATTGCACCTCGTCACTTGCAAATTGGCACTTCTCTAGATTGACCTTTAGATTCGCTCTTTTGAAAACCTCCAACACATGACTCAGTCGTTCCGCATGTTGTTCGATGCTGGTACTGAAGATAATTACGTCATCCAGATACACCAGGCACTCCGTCCCCTTAATCTGACTAAGGAGATTATCCATAAGCCTTTGGAAAGTGGCCGGGGCTCCCATCAATCCAAATGCCATCCGTTTATACTCAAAATGGCCCCCGACTGTGGTGAAAGCCGTCTTCTCCTGATCCGCTGGGGCTATGGGAATCTGCCAGTATCCGCTATGTAAATCGAGGGTCGTGAAGTATCGACACTTCCCCAGATGCTCGAGGGTCTCTTGAATTAGGGGCAGCGGGTATGCGTCTGCCCTGGTCACTTCGTTCAGTGCGCGAAAATCTGTACAAAAGCGGTACTTCACGGTTCCATCAGGGGACTTCTTCCTTACTAACACAACTGGGGCCGACCATGGGCTGGTAGATGGAGTTATTACGCCTTTGTCGAGCATTTCTGCCAGATGTTCTTCCACTACCGGGCGAAGGTGGTAGGGGACCCGGTATGGTCTTTTGGCAATCGGTTTGTCATCAGTAGTCCTAATTTCATGCTGCACTCCTCCTCGACATCCTTCCCGATTAGGTTCCTCGAAGACTTCTGCGTAGCTCTTTAACACTCTTCCTAATACCTCAGCCTCTCGGCCCGAAAGATGACCCAGTTTCTCAATTATCTTCCCCTCATTAGTCGTCGCCACCTGGCCGGTACTAACACGTGCCACTCGTCGGCAATCCCGTTTGTCCTGTAACAATTCGGCGACTCCTATCATCTGTTTCTTGGGGACCTCGACCGGAGCCGCTGTCAGATTCACCACACGCATCACCACTCGTCCGGCTCGAATAGCGTCGACACTTCTGCCCATCCTCAATCCAGCCTGGGGCTGAATTACTGGCTCAATTAACACAGCTTTCCCATCTTCCACGTTCTCAACCTTGCCTTCGATTAATTTTTCGGTATACGCAGGTACGACCTCCCGTCGTACACACCATACGCTCAGTTCAGCTTCTTGCATCAGAGCCCCATCTTTGACCGTCGCAACCGCTCTGCCTATAGCGTCTCTGTTGCCACTGATACTTTGGTCCTCCGCTAGTTTCCCCCTCCTCTCTATTTCAATCCTAGGAGTGGACTCCTGCCTCGATCCCATCTCGTTTTCGGTGCTCCGGGAACTCGGACACCCTCTTTCTTCTACAGCGCGAGTAACCATACACGCCGCCTGGACCTCTTCAGCCGGACCTCCCGTCGCCGCTGGCACCGTCCTTGCTCCCCTACGACGCCTCCCTGGTGTCCTATGACCGCCTGCTCCACACGGATTTGCCTCGCCATCTTCTCGGGTTCCCTCCTCTGAAGTCCCGCTCGCTTCTGAGGGATCCTCGCCGTTGACGTTGTCTTCAACCCCGCATGTCAGCGCCCTAGCTCCGACACCCCTAAAGGTTACTCCACCGTTCCTGGTATCGATAACTGCTCCTAGCTTCCTCAACAAATCCCATCCCAACAAACCGTCTCTCCACGTGTCAATCGCCGCTATTACGAACGAGTGTTGCACGCTTACGTGAGACACCCGACACTCTAGCTCTTGGACGCCCAAAACTCCTAGTTTTGCTCCGGTAACTCCCTTGGCTTCGACGTTAATTTTCTGAACTGGAACACCGGGTACCGCCTCCCTTAGGATTGAAACTTCGGCGCCGGTGTCCACCAGTAACGTCCGCTGATACTTCTCCACCTCCATGGTTACCGAGATTCCCGCTCCGCTGCTGGTAACATTAGGAATCCAATTGACGCGAGCATCCCCGTCGTGGCTTCGTTGGGGATTTTCCGTCTGCCCCTGTCTCACTGGCTCTGGTTCGGGGCAGGTCCGGAGCCGCTCGCATTTGGGGATTGTGCCCTTCTCTCTGCCTCGCCTCGCCCTGTATCTGCTCTTCGACCCGCCCGTCTGGGACACTTAGCCGCCCAGTGACCCTGTTCGTCACACACGAAACATCGAGTACCCCTGGGCACCGCCCGGTTGGTATTGATGCCTCTTCCAGCACTTCGAGCTCCAGTCTGGTTCGGTTCTCCAACTCCTCTCACGTTTCGTCCCCCTCGCCTGGAGGCACATTCTCGAGAGAAATGTCCTCGTCCGCCGCAGGTATAACAAGTATCCGGGCTCCTCCGTCGAGACCGCTCAACTGCTGCTTCAGACACCACGGGAGTCGGTTCCGCGGCCCATGGTGCCGTAGCGGCGAATATGTCCCGGGGTCGTTTTACTGCCTCATGTGCTTGCTCCACTCGTTCCGCCGTCTTGATGGCCGATTCCAAGTCCTCGGGCGGATAGACCTGCAGCGTCATTGCCGCGGCACCGTGAAGCCCCCTTACATAGGCGGCCAGTAACAACCTGTCCATATGAGCCCGGGCCCAGGCTGCCTCTTGGGGATCGGTTGGCGGCGGGGTCGCTTTCATAGCTAGCGCGCGGCATCTATCGGCAAAGGCTCGCGCCTTTTCACCAGGCTCCTGCTTCACGGTGTTCAGCGCCAGTAGGAACCTTTCCGGATCAGCCTCCGGTCCAAACCGCTGTCGGAGAACTCGTCGGTAGTCCTCAAAAGTCGACGCTTCGCGCTGTAGCTCTGGATGAGCTTCAATACATGCTGCCGCCGGGCCGGTTACCTTAAGTTGACAGATGATCTTCTTGTCGTTATCTCCCCAATTCCCAGTCGTAGCTACCAGATCAATGGATTTTAGGAAGTCGTCTACCCGAACACCCCCGACATCACCCGACCATGATTTGATCAATGCCTGAAGTCCCAGATCTTTCTTAACCACCGGATTTGGTTGCCTCGGAGGGTCTCTTACGCGTAATTCTTCCATTTGCCGTAACAGGTCCATTTTCTCTCTTTCATGTTGTGCCTGTAAGGCCGCGAACTCTTCGTTGGCCCGCCGCAGTTCCTCCAGCTGTTCCCTCAGCTCACCCCCCTCCATGACGGTAGAGGTATTCCTGCCCCTCTACCCCACACCTGACACCACTGTAGCAATCGGGGAAGGGGTGCAATAGGAAAAATCTGGAGGCTAGATGAGGGTAGACTTACAATAATTTCTCACCACAGCGATTCCACGATAAAATTTTATTGAAAACCAAATTTGATTCAAACTACAACTAATACCTTAAACCACATACGGGCACAGTTGCCGACCACAACAGATCAATAATAACCAAATAATCGTAGCAAAATTTTGAGCTGGTACCATACTACTGGTCCGTGGGCTAGAACCCCCGTTTTTACACTACTAATGACCGAGCATAGCCCGACCAGTTTTCTAACACAATATTACCAAATAAACTCCAGCAAAAGTTAAATTACAAATCAAATACAGTAAATTACAAAACAAATTCTCAAGATAAGGTTAAATCAGGCTACCACTCATCTAAGTCCCTGTTGTGGCGGACTACTACGATAAACTCATCGTTGCACCATGAAGAGATCACTAAAATATAAAGGTAACTGATGATCAATCTTAACCAACACGTACTAAATTTAATAAGTCATAAAATGAATCTGACAACGGGTCAATTTCAATATTAGGTCCAATCTACGACCTCCAATTCCATAATCATTTTTTGGATTTAAAGCAACAAATTTCCATTAGATCTCTTCATAATACAATGATGCTATTCTATCCTTAAACATACGCCAGAGTACACTACAAATAAAAATAAAAATTACCCATCATTAAATAATTGCCTGGAGCGGCACTGCCAGGATTCCTAGTGGGCACAGGATAAACATATATCCGAATTCAAACATGTTTTGAACGTAACAAAACATCGTTTAATGGTAACGACATAAATCTCGTGCCAATAAAAACTCCCAAACAATGAACCAAGCGTTACCAGTCATAGACGGTGCCAATCTTTACTACACTAAAATAATAATTAAAAACAAACTATTGGCAATAGTGCTAAAGGTAGCACAGTTAAGTACCGCCGCTCCAGGTTTCAGGTAAATAAGAACTCTTAAAATAACGGCCGGCTTAGCCAGACGGAGAGTGCAATCAGCTTAATTACCACTTACCGGTAAATACCCGGGTTAGGCCCAGCCACAACAATAGGTGGGTTGGATATCCGTGCATTTTCACTAGACCTCAATAAACTAAGTACAAGTCACTATTCACTAAAAACGTACTTCAGTACATTATATAAAACATTTTACTGTTAGTAAGAAAAAACTATGTACTCCGATACATCACATAAAATAGACTCACGCACAGGCTAACGACTTTTTATTACTCACACATTAGATGAACTGACTGACTACAGAACATAAAAATCAAGAATGTTTTACATAGGCGTACATTATAGGCCTGCTGATTGCACTCTGTACTTGACAACGAAACCCGACACTTCCTGCAGTTCTCAGAACTGCATCTCTAAGCCTACAGTATCTACATGTTAATCGTAACATATAAAACCACATTATTTATAATTACTTGCTACGATTAAACTTTTAATCATTTTCATTAAAAACATTTTATTTTACTACTACAAGTTTATTTTAACTTATATCTAAATCACCCATTAACTCTCGGTTCAATCCTCACTCTTACAAAACTTTACTTTATTAGGACTACAGAAGAACACCATTGATCCGTTGGACCTCAACAGAGTAAATTTTTAATCAGATAAAATTTATGTACGTTAATTTCATTTACTATAGTTTCTGTAGATTGGTTAATTTCTAACTACTTTCTCTTGCCTATATGAATATATAGGAAAGAAAGTATTGTTTTTTGTCGATTTTCGAAATCGATTTTTCACCGGATCTACACGTTTTCAAACCCCCTGAACCCAAAAAAATATGTTTTTAGCGATTGGTCTGTGTGTGCCTGTGCGTGCGTGTGTGTAAACAGAATACCTGAAGAACGAAACACCGTTCGAACATGAAACTTAAAACTTAAGTTAGATACTACTACCGGACCCGACACGAACATTTTCATCAGAATCGGTCAACTGGAAGTAGTAATTTATTCGTGTCATTTTTCACTTTTTTGCGATTTTCTCAAAAACGACTCCTACGATTATTTTTAAAATTGCCTTATTTACTACATTTTTTTATGTTCTACAAGATAGGATAGGCGCCATGTTTGCTTAAATTCTTGGGGAGGTTTTTTCTCGATAAAAAATGGTTATTTTAAGATTGTGGCTTTAATATGCATTTAGGCGCAAAAATGTATATAACAAAAGTTGAAGAAAACTTCTATCTCAAAAACTTTTTTGTATAAAGCTTAGTTTAGCGGTAATAAGCGATTTTTTGTTTTTTTCTCACGAAAACGTGTGAACAATCAATTTTTTTAAGATTTCAGCCTTAGCATGGATTTGTACGACAAAAGTGTATATCATCAAATTTACAGGAAATTAAAAGATCTACATTTTTTATTGTGAGCGTTTTTCTCTACAGAGCCAAGTTTAGCGTAAAAGAGTGATTTCCCGGATTTTAAAGCCAAACCGAGGTTGATTTTCATTTTGCGTCTTTCAGTCATGTTTAAAATTTGGTTATGTTTATTGAGGTAAGTTTTTTTTTGTTTATTTCAAATGTTTTATAATGTTAGGTTATATTGGGTAAGAGAAAGTTGTGGGTTTCACACCAGATTCCATTTTTTTATTCCATTTAGGCTCTGAAATCATTCTGCAACCTGCCAGCGTTAAGTTAAGCTATAACACTGCTTCATTTTCTATAGAGATATCTTTATGACTTACCTGGTAAATTTAGAGCATCTAAATCATACACGAGTTGTGGCTGTTAAATAACGAGACTGACGTAAAAATGTTTTTTTTTTATTTTACACATAGCCTAATCACTTATTGTTACCTTCAATATTCACTTCTTCTCTATCCCTAAAACGCTTCATGCGAATTTTCCATTGTTGGAAATAGTGCTGGAAGTCATCTTCTGTCAGCTCCTTCAGGACACATGCCGCTTTCTCTTTTACAGCTTCCACAGACTCAAATCTTTTCCCTTTTAATGCAGATTTCACCTTAGGGAACAGGTACAAGTCACATGGTGCAAAATCTGGTGAATAAGGTGGATGTTCTAACACTGAGATGCTGTACTTGGCTAGGAACCTCTTGACAGATAACGCGAAATAAGCTGGCGCATTGTCTTGGTGGAGAAACCATGATTTGTCCTTCCACATTTCGGAGCGTTTTTCGTTACTCTTTGACGTAGTTCAGAAAGAACCTTAAAGTAGCAATATTGATTAATTGTTTGACCTTCAGGAACATAGTGGAGGTACACAATGTCATGGATATTAAAAAAAAACAATCAACATTGCTTTAAATTTAGACTTACTCGTTCGAGCTTTTTTGGCTCTCGGTGAAGTTAGGCTCTTCCAGTGCATGGATTGGCGCTTCGTTTCCGGATCATAAGTAAAAAACCACGTTTCATTACATGCTATTATCTTCTAACTGTTCCCTAAGGTGAAATCTCCATTAAAAAAGACAAGATTTGAGTCAGTGGAAGCTGTAAAAGAGAAAGCGCCACGTATCCTGAAGGAGCTGATAGAAGATGACTTCCAGCACCGTTTCCAACAATGGAAAATTCGCATGGAGCGTTGTAGGGATAGAGAAAGAGTGTATATTGAAGGTGTCAATCAGTGATCATGTATAAAATAAAAATAAAATTATTTACAACGTCAGTCTCGTTATTTAATAGCCACACCTCGTATACCACTGCTGATTACATGTAAGAAACCATTCAATA
The DNA here is from genome assembly GCA_035578175.1 of Catonia carolina. NCBI lineage: Eukaryota > Metazoa > Arthropoda > Insecta > Hemiptera > Achilidae > Catonia > Catonia carolina. The sequence goes on along the minus strand of JAQMRL010000001.1, from coordinate 100,355,371 downwards.
CAATTTTTTTTGAGAATAGTAGGCCTAGACTTGAAATAAAATAAAATACAAGTTTCGTTCAAATCTACTATACTATAGATTTTATAAATACGTTCTAATAGTAAAATAAATTTGTTATTGTAAAACCAATTACAAAAGCATCTACTCTAATGATTATTTTAATGTATTAATGCAGAATGTTATTACTTATATTACGCAAAGGATAAAATTTTACCAAAGGATTTCAGTAGCCTCATTTAAAATGAATTTCACTTTGAAACAAATTAGTACAGGGTGAAAATGAGGGAATTACTGCACAAAATTATAAATATTCATTTGCCGTAATGAAACTAAGTACGAATTCCCTAAAACAGTTTTCATATTTCACCTCACTTACATAGTTATTTAATTTATTCCTCTGCATAATTTACTATTAACTATGGAGAAAATAATTTATGCAATAGTAGGTGTATCCTATCTTGAACTTAGAAAAACACTTATAATATTATTAATGGCAACTGAACTGTACACAACAATTATGAGAGCAATTAAATTATGCGAATAAAAATTTTAAAAATCTAATTCATCTTACCATAATTATATCATTTTTTAGTACAATTGAAATACAATTCAAAATTTATTCACACAAATTTAATAATTTATGTTATAAATTTACAAAATTTTATATATATATATATATATATAGTTATGGAAACGATACAATTCTGACCCGGCCAGGATTGTATACCCGGTCGGCCAGAATTGTATCGTGTATATATAGACGCGGTCAGAATTAGATTGAATCTATATAACTGGTCAGAATTGTATTAAATCTATATAAACCGTTCGTTTATCTTATTACTTATTATAACTTTCGTTTATCTTATTTATATTTAAGTCTGTCTTCTTTATATTTATATAAGTATTATTTATATTTTATTTAAGTTTATTTTATATTTAATTCAACTGCAATAGTGACTCGATTATTCGAAACAGTTTATACGAAATCGCAGCTTTTTGAGACTATTTATTTACTTACAAAAGAGATTTAATAACAGCTATATTATTTACATAATTGTTAAAAAATATGCTCAAAATGCCCACCCCTTGCGGTTATACGCACGCATGGACTCTTTTCAGTATATTAGCAGAAGTATTTTTAAGAGTTGCTTTAGATACATTCATGATTAATATGGATTTAAGTTCATCAATAGTGTGAGGATTGTTTTTGAAGGCCTCGGACTTAATGTAGCCCTACAGAAAGCAGTCAGGAGATGTGAGGTCTGAGGATCTTGGAGGCCATAAGCCCTTGTTATTTATTCGACCACCAAAGAACTCTTGCAGAAAATCCATGGTTTCTCGAGACGTGTGGCATGTAGCGCCGTCTTGCCAAAACCAGTAATAACGTTCTTGATGTTCAAGGAGGGACACAAATTGGCGCACAATATTCCTGTATACTTCACTTCTTCACTCCTGTAAACTTTTCCGTGGAGAAATGAGCAACCTTGTTTTCACATTCTCTGAAACGTCATCTGTCAAGAGAGTTGGTCGACCACTACGTTTTCTGTCGCAAACACTTTCTGTCTCTCGAAATCGGTTTGTCAGCCTAAAAATTGACGTTTTCCGGTGGAGGACACCAACAAATTTAATTTGAAATGATTCTTTTACACTCGCGTACGATTTCGTAGCAAAATATTGTTCAAGAATGAAAACCCGTTGTTCTAGGGTAAAAGACATTCTGTTCGTAACACGACTGGAAACGGCACAAAATTTTACACAACTCAAGGAGAATCAACTCACACTACCGTATGTATACCGGTTGAGTAGCGCTACCAACTTCGTGTCACAAAACAAAATTTCCCTTTCTTAGAAAAAAAATTACTAGACATTATCAATTAGGTAACAGGACTAAAAAAATCACTGTACTTAAGATTGTGTAGGGAAAGCAAGCGTTAGAAGTTATTACAGTTTCCTAAGCCGCAGGCACTTCTGTCGCCTTTGTGTAACTTACGAGTAAATACTCGTAAGTTCAACCAAATGGTTGAATGTGTAAGTAAAGGGCTATAATCACGACGCTAGTTTACTAGCAGCTAGTGACTTTGAACATGTTTGATTTTACTAGCGCTAGTAAACTAGCTCGGTGTGAACGTTTGGAAACTATGCTAGTTACTAATAAGCTGCTAGTACTAGCAGCTGGTAAACTAGTGTCATGTGAACCGTCGCCGACACGCTAGTACGTCCCGCTAGTACTGGCAGCTAGTAAACTAGCGTCGTGGGAGTAGGCCTTAATTTTACACAATATGTTTATTTTCAGAGTGACAAAATCATGTTCTTAATTAGGGCAGAAGTTAGTAGAGATGAAAACGCTTACAGATCCATACTTTAAAATTATAACAGGAATCGGTGGCGTAGATAAAAATTTCGTTCGGAGACGTGGGTTCTGACGTACTGTAATAATTCTTATATTTCCTCAAAATGCTACAAAAATTAAAACCCTTCATTTTTTCAAAGGAAGTTTCAACTTATAATTTCCAACCCAGTACTTTTTCCCCTCGTATTGAGCCAATTTTACACCACGTGAGGTGACTAGATGTTTCCGGAAGCTCACATTCTCAGCATTAGGTCACTGTAGGCTTTTCTCCTTTCTTCTGTCCATATGGTGTTCCGTTTTTGCTCTTCATGGAAGCTCTTAAAGTCCGTAATTAGCTGTCTGAATTTGGTTCAGTTCATTTAGTTTTCCAGTTTATTCCGGTTTTTTCAATATTAGGCTATTTCTGACTTCTTTAAACCATTTATCCGACAACTTAGGTCTACTGTTTAGTGTTTCAAAAATTTGTTTTGTGAACCGGTTGTCATCCATTGCCTGTCGGACCTTACCGACCATTCCTGGCAGAAGCATTTGCCGATTTTGATCGCTCGAAACTCTTTTTGGTGCAGAAGAACGAGCCCCTTACACCATTTTTTATTATAGTGGTGGGTGTTTTTATACATGACCTAAAAAGCCGAGTACAGCCAAACCCAAACGACCTTGAAACAAAGGGTGATTTTACAATGATTTGAATAAATAACCAATATTAAAAAAGTTCGTTAAGCGACGCAAGTTTAAATTAATTGAATCGGTTTTAAAAAACAACCTATGTCCACTTTCTGTATTTTACGGTAAACGACAAAAAACTATCTCAAGCCTTAAAAATTAATTTTTTTTTCTGAAATTTTTTAGACATATGTGCAATGACTAGTTTCATTAGCAGAAATTGTTTTTGAAAAGTTGAAATTAAAACTGCAAGAAATATTTTAATATTTAAATTTGGACTTAGGTTGTTTCTTGACTAAACACCAAAAAAATCACAGCTGATATTAGTAAACATATCTTATTTTTAAAAAAATTGTTATAATACACGATTTATTTTTTTATAAAACTACTTCTTATGTTATAATAATGATTTTAATGAAATAATACGCAAAATAAAAAATATTTTCGCTCTTGATTAATACTCATCTTTCATAAACTGGCGAAAGCAAAATGTTTTGGTAAAATTCTTTGTATTCATGTGGTATTTAATGCATTAGTTTATTCAAATCTTCAATCTTCTTCTTATAAATAGCCACTTTTCCATCAGGGTATGGATTTGCATCTGGTAAAGATACTTTATTTCCAAATGGACTGCTTCGTAGGAGGAATGTATGTGTAACAACACTACCTATTTTAATAAAAGGTTTGACTCGAACAGTGCCAGCTCTTTGGCCAGAGAGATATAAAAACTATTTGTATGTAGAAACTGTAAAAGTCATTTTTTGATTTCTTGGAATGTTTTTGAACTGTATTTCAACAGAAATGGCATTTTTCTTATAATAATGGTTACCCCAAACTTTGAAATTAAAAATAATTTCTAAAGAAACCAGAGTAACCATGAATCATCTGTTTACTGGTGAAGATATTAACAGCTCACAATATTGTTTAATGGAATATATGCTATCAGTGCGACGAATTAATCTTTTTGCACATGCAAAATCACGGTCACATGGTAACCAAGAATGTCCTCGGAATGGGTAGTACTGATTTCAGAAGTAGAATCAGAAACATAATTTTTTATGTAATCCCATAGAAAGGAACACACTTCATGGCCCCCTTTTTTGCTACACTATCATGGTATAGATAAAACATTGCTGATTCATCATAAAAATTGTGGATTCAAAACACATTCACTGTTACTTGATTATAATAAAGTAATTCCTGTACAGGAATATTAGGAAGAGGCAGGTTTGCCATGTAATCAAATGAAATCCCTAAAACACTTTTGTCAGATTTGCATTTTTCTTGTATAGTTTTAAGTTCACTATAAAATTTCTTGGCTCGCCTTCTATGCACAAGTAATTCAGCTGCAGCAACTTGTTTTCCAGAGTAATTTAAAGTTTGACTTTTTATTTTCACCATTAGGTCCTCATAGGTTCCACACATATCAATCTGAGGCCTACCAAATTGATAATCAAAATGACCCTTAAAATATTGTCTATAGAAACTATATTTGATAGGAGAGTCCTGATATTTTTGTTGAAACAACTGATGCATAATTTCGATGTTCAATTTTGCACCATGTGCATATTCACGAACAACATAACCTCAAAATAACCTAAGCTAAAAGTCAGCTGATGATCAAAGTTTAGTTATGAAACAACCTATGTGCAGGACATAGGTTGTTTCTTAAGTAAACAAATTTTTGTTCATTCAGTTTTGTAGGTTAAATGAATGGGACTTGAGTTGTTTCTTAAGCAAATGATGCATCTATGTATATTATTACAGAAATACATAAAATGTGAAAATGAGAAAAAAGTGGACTTAGGTTGTTTCTTAAATAACCGATTCAATTTAGTTGGTTATTTAATTTAACTTGGTAGACTTTCTGCTATTGGTAAAATTTACTAATCATTATAATAAGTTTTTCTTTTTTTACATTTCGAGGGGTATCTGGGCACCCTATAACCTCCTTTTATCTACGTACGCCCCTAACAGGAATTGGATGTGGTCTATGGACCCACAATAAAAATCAAATCTTAAAAAATAATTCACAGAACATCCACTGTCGCCAGGTTAACATAGTAAGAATAAATCATTCTTCGGTGCCCTGAAAATATTATAGGAAAACATTTAAATGGAAAGAGGAAAATTACAAAGTCATTCAGTTCTTCAGATCTTTTATTTTTTATACGAAATATGATCAAAGCAGATTTTTTTAAACACAACTATGATTATAATAGTTCTTTAGTAGCGGAATATATTGTTAATACACCAGGACACATTTTCAAAGATTTGGTCTCAATCATCAGCTCATTATAAGGTTCTACTAACGTATCTATTAATTTATTTTATTTAGTTACATATATTTTACGATTTATTACTAAACTAAACTAAGCTGTACAAGTATAGAATATTTTTAACTAAATAACTTATAGGCCTACACAAAAACTCTTCTTCATAAAGAGTTCTGGTCGCGCATAGGAGTATACAGAAAAAAAATTAATTACTTAAATACTAATAACTACTATAAAAATTATTACGTTATTATAAATAGTTATAGGCCTACATAAATAGGGTACAAGGATTACGTTACGGAGTAGTTGACCCAGAATTGGGCAAATTAAATATTTTCTATCAAAACATCATTTTGTCCATTTTTTTCTGAATAAAACGCTGTAATTTTTATTTTAGTTCGCAAAATATAAGTACGCAAAAAAAACAATTTTCTTTACCTATGTCGCATCATTTATGAGCCCTCGGAGTAAGAAAAGTTGTCCAGTTTTGAATTACCGTAACTCTATTCACGTAACCATGAGAAAGCTGAAACCATAAGTTTGAAATTCGCGCTTTGTTGATATATTATTATCGATATATAGAAAATAACAAAACTGCTCAAATTCGATAACACAGGATCGATCTCATATCGATAGACAAAGCAGTATTGTCGAAACAAATGCAATTTTGTCGTAATGTGCAACGTGGCGTTTGAATAATATAAACAACTTATTTATTGTTACGAACTTAAGAAATAACCGAAAAATAAAATAAGTTTATTAGTTACTTTATTTCAGACACTATTTTGTAGTTATATATAATTAGTTAGTGCGCAGTGTAAGTGGCCGTGTTCAGATGTGTAAAAGTTAGGTTATGACGTGGTAGTTTTTGTTAGTGTTGATTACAATGGTTTGGTAATTATTTGTGAACTTATTATATTTATTGTGTTTTTTATATTCTACTTCTCCATATTTTAAATTTTCATAATGCCACATAAACAAATAACTGTTCAAAAACCTAATGTGAAAGTACAAAAAAGATCGAATCAAAAACAGAAAGTAATAAAAATGGAAACTGAACCACAAGCTGGTTCATCATATGTAGAAAGTAATAAATGTCCACAAGTCTGTCCATCAAATGTAGATAGCAATACAAAGTTTACACAGTGTTATTTGGAGGTATTGCAACAAGTCTAAACATGTAACTTATAGAATTGTGGAATCTGCAGTATCTGTAGCTGTGAAAGAGTACAATTTTGGATAAGCAATAGAAAATAACTCATTATTATTATTACTACATTTTATTTTATAATATTCTATCTATTTTATATGTATTAGTAGTTATTACTAATTTGATATTTTTAAACATATAGGCCTAATCATGTTATTTTATTTCATAATTAATTTTTAATGTTCAGAACAAGAAATAAAGAAAATTTGGTAAATACTACACATTATAGAACTGAATTTTCTCTTCAATTTGAGCCTAAATATTACATTAACGTAAACTAATAAATTTCTTTATATTTCCACTTTCTACCATCTTTAAAATTGTTGTAATCAATTTATTAACTAAAATTTTACTTAAAGATAATTTAAAATAATGTATAATTTTATTATCAACGTAGGAAAATTTTCATTTTCATTCAGAATAAAAAACAATAAATTTAAAGTTAACTACTCCCACGTTGACTACAGATTTAAAAAACAAAATAAAAATGATAAATTCAATTAGATTTTCATAAATATCAATAATAATATAATTTCATTAACAATAGAAAATTTTAAAATTTCTGTAAATTAAAAAAAATATTATGATGTACATTTTTAATAGAAAAAAAATGACTTGAACCATTCTATTGGTGAGTCCCTAATGCCAGTCGCTTCCAATTTACTGATTAGTATAGGGTGATCCACAGTGTTGGAAGCTATCTTGATATCAAGAAACAAACTGCTACTTTAGTGCTGGTTTCATAATTTAACTACTGGTTTACATCCTGGTGCATAAACAGTAACTTCTGCAGTTTGGAAAGTTTTTATATTCTAGTAATAACTTTTTTATAGCAGAAGTAAAATAATTTTTGAAAACAAAATGATTAACAAAAAATTAGCATTTTTCTAGTTTTTACCTATTAAAACATAACTAGCAAACAACTTAATGAAAAGCATTAAAAAATTATTACACATAAATAAATAAAGCAAAATAGGCATTACACATAAATATATAACAGATAGGTTAGACTATATAGCAACATTACATAAAAATAATGTTTTATTTAAAACACTTTTGCATAATTTTTAACGTTACTTTGTAACATCCAGTGACACCCTTTCCTCCTTTTGTTGCTGCCGCTGTGGTACTTTTTAATTAATAAATAAATCATTTACAAACTTGTATAAACAATTAAAAAGTGATTAAGCCTTAACTTAATTCTGTAAAACATAAGACGGTCTGTAACATACACAAATAAACAATACAGTAAATACATGGCTACTATATACAACTAGTAATAATATCTTATACTAAAATTGCAAGCCAAACAATAGGCCTATACAAAAAAATACAATAAAATAATATGATCAGGAGTTGGCTGGCCACCCAGTGTAGCGATTAGCTTGCTGATTCGTAAACCAAACAGTCTTGGGTTTGATTCCCCAGCTAAGCCTGACATGTTTCAATCACAATTAAAAAAGTGATTAAGCCTACGCTCAAGCTTAGGCTTGTGTAAGCTTCATATTCAAACAAACAAAATATTTATACATTTTACATACAGAAAATACGCATCTTCAAACAAACAAAAAATATACATGGAAAAAATAATACACAGTGGTTAAATCGTACACATCAGCGTTATAATTCACTGGTTTCATTCTTGCTTATTTCTATAATTTGTGACATGTTACCACATAATGTGCACCACTAACAGATGTATTAGGAAATCAAAAGATTTTTTCTTTTCAGCTGTATCTAACGCAGTGTTTCCCAAACTTTTTTTTCTCGCAGCACACTACAAAAAAAACGGCCAATAGCCGCGGCACACCTATTACTTTATGCCATTGATTAAACTTAAGTACTTGATATAAACGTACTTATATCATACTTATACATACTTACTTATAGTCATCGGCAAGGCATTATTTTGTTGGACCGTTTAAATTTAATTTAATTTATTTTCCATGAGTTCCACGGCTCACTTAGCCGGCCTCGCGGCACACAGTTTGGGAATCTCTGATTTAACGCTTTCAAAGATAATCTATAATTGGCCTCTATGTATGCTGCAACTTTAACTTTGTCATCTTCAACAGCCATTGTTTCACTTCTGTCAGCCTTTCCTTTCTTCTGACACTTAGTAAAAATTCGGCCAATCTTGTTTTTCCATTGTTTGTTAACAATTTCCAAAAAGTCGTCACTCTTGGTCACTGCTGACCTGTCACATTGCCCCTCTTTAGAGAAGCCTGATGAAATGATCCACTGATCATGAAATGCTACTTCCATGACTTGATCAAGTCTTATGTCTTTCAATAAATTTCTCTTAAAAGAATCTGACACAAAATGCAGAGTTGGAAGGTTAGCCTTTGAGTGTTTCTCCAAAGTTGCAACAGGTTCAACATGGTCACTATCAGCAGTCAAAGCAAGATATGCCTCACATGACTTCATGTGTTCAGCTAATTTATCCCGCCGATACAAACCTTCACAGTGTGAACATTTTACGTTCAAATTCACAAACTAGTTTATAAAATACACAATCTTTATAGTTTTTAATCTTTAGTTCTGTAATTCTTACTTTTGTAAAAGTATAAGATTAAGATAACATAAGTTTAAGATTTCATTAATTTATTTAACTCATTAAGAAAATATTGTTAGCAACAATCAATTTTGTTTATTATATGTTAATAGTCCTCAGGCTTTGCATTTGTGAACAGATACTTGTAATTATTGTACACAGACAGTATTAAACAAATAAATAAATTTACATTAGGCCAATTTATTTCTGTTTTTGCCAACAAACATTGATTAGTGATTAGTGATTGACAGTGCATTATCATCAAAAAATTAAATTTCAATAAAAATGAAACAAACAACCCTGATTAAATTAAGCTATGACTTAATGAAATCAATTAATCACACTTTCAGAAAAATTACGATTAATTTTTTTTGACCACACAGGTGATTCAAAAGATTTTTCAGATTTTGCAATGTTATGCATTTTTGCGTAGCAACAAAATTCTACAAATTTGAAATACTATAACTGTTAGTTGGAACTATTTACATAAGTTGCAGTTTTTGATGAAATTGGGGAAAAGGTTTAGATAATTTCTGGGCATAAGGTACATTTTTGGACAGAGAGTACATTTTCTTTTATAAGAAAATATGTAGTAATGTTTTGCTATGAGTACCTACAAAAATTATTGAAAACCTCTTGATGTAAGTAACATTTCCAGGAAAATTCTACGGAGTTGGCAACACTGTTGATAATCAGTTTTTAGCAAGTTTTGGCATTTGTTTATTTCATGAGTACACATGAAGGAAAAATTTCAACTCCGAAACTATTTTACAAGTAGCACCGTTTTTGATTAAATGAAGCCAACCAACTCACTCTATGGCAATTTTGAATTGAATGTGAGAAAGAAGAAAAATTATACTAGCTTCGTGGTGCCAATGCTTAGTTCCACTGGCTGCCACTTTTTTACTATGAACCTAATCTAACTAAGTAACCTAATCTAAAACTCCCATGTGCGCATTCATATATTTGATGTTCAAACAAATTTATACTGGTTGCAACAAGCATTACAGCCACATGAACACTGCTCACAAAGTATAAAATCCTATACTAATGACTTCGTAAATTACCCCCTCTCAACAAAGCTGTTACGTGAACTTTCAAAATGCAAAAAAATAAAAACTGTCTGGCCTACATAATGCATTGCAAATATAGTCATATGATCTGCTTAAAGGTAAACCTGCCTGCTCAAAAACAGACTGTGGCTTACTTTACCCACACACCTGTTGTCCATATCTGCACTTGCTACTAAAGTTAACTCACTCATACAAATCTTAATTGTATGGTGTTTGTAAGAAGAGCAAAAGTAAACTGACAACAAGCTTATTGGTCTGCAAACACCTGAACACCGAGTGAACGACTCTTGGCCGACTTAATGGACAACAGAATTCACCATCATCCTACTAGTCAGCACTAATCATCCTTGTGGTCTAAAGGAGAACACACCTAGTCAGCTTGCTGATCAAGTTTACCAGGGTTAATTTAAAAATTCACGTATGACCAAGTCACGACAGCTTTGTATCAAACTTCCCACATCTCTTTTCCTTTGCAATGATTTTAATAATTCCAGTTGCAATAATGTGCCTACAGTTCTTTCCTCAAATATTGTAATAAAAGGAATGAATAAAATTTATATTTTCTTTGGAATGGACCATATGAGGGTAGCGGGAAAGAGTGTAAAAACTAAAAATCTCTACAATTTTGTTTCTTAAATAGGTGCGATATCCAAAAATTATAAAATCAGTGGTGGCTTATCTTAATCAGAATAACCAGCAGTGAAAAAACTTGTTATAATTGGTACATTTAGTCATAAGATGAAAAAAAAAAACATTCGCTTAGAGTCAATGAGCGATGTCAGTCTCATTGGCTGGGTGTGATTACGCATTAAGTATATATTTTTATTTTTTCCTAACTAAATAGTCTAAATAGGACAAAACTTCCAATAGCTGGGTATATTTTTGCCAATCATTTTGTTGAGGGCATAATGTTGAGGACCTGAAAGAAAGTCTTGGTTCATCGTTATAACAATAAGTAACTAATTATAAAAAAACTAGCTTAAAAAAATAGAAAATAATTGAAAGTTAATACAAAATTATTATTTCTGAACAAACTACAATACCTATATAAACATTATGATACCTTTTCATTTGAAAAAAGAATTGTCGAAATCTGCATAGTATTTTCGGAATAACCACTGGACAAACATAAAAAAATCATAGAAACAGTAGCATTGAGAACCTCTTCTTTTTTGTTGAAGTCTGTATAAATAAACTTTTAAAAAAATCAGGTTTACATATTTAATTGGCATTTATTTTATTTCGTATGAAACAAGAAGCATTCAAAGAAATGCAGGAATAACATAAAAAACTTTAGTATCTAGTTGATCTATCTAATAATGAATTTTCTAACGCTCTGTACCTACTATGATATTGTTTTCTATTAACAAATAGAATAAAATGTGACATTATTGACCAGTTAATAAATAATTAATGTCTGGAAACTCAGTAGTAGACCTGATTTAAAAAACATTAAAAATAATGCATTTCATATTTTGATTACCAATTTATGTGAATAATATAAATTGGGTTTGCATTTTTTCCACACATCTTTCTAAGCATACAAAAATAACAGTATCATTTCATTACAAATTCCTTAGAAAACCCCTCCTTTTCTTAGTTCTTAGTAGGTACTAAGAACTGAAATTGTAAAAATATTTTGGGCACTCTATACATAGCTCAGATCAGGAGCTTAAAGTGAGGGATCAAACATCACTTTTCTTTCTCTTCAATTACTAGGAGATACTGTGTGTGTTGTTATTTAAATCTTGTATATAAAATATGTATGAGTTACAGTAATAACTTTTATCATTACATAGGAGAATTATTATTAACATAAATTGTATATCGATGTAAAATTTTGAGTTACAAAAAATACATCTGAAACAGCACCTCTCACAAAAATTTGACAGGATTTTTTTTGTTGGTGGTGAAACATGTTAAAAACACTAGTTACAAATGAAAAAATGTAACTTTACCAGATTATCTTTTGCAGGAGTGAAACTTTCACAGGGATTTGGCAAAGTTGCCAGATCAACCTACTGACCACTTTTCATTTTTTCAATGGCATCTTTGTATTGAAGCACACATCTTTTTTTACATCTAGCCAAGCTTGCCAGGCCAGATTTTCTAGTATCTGTTTATATCATACTGTTTATCATACATTTGGAGACATGCTTGTAACGTCGATAAGATGTTATTATCTACAATGAAAAAAACTTATATTATTTAACTGTACAAAATTATAAAGATTACCAATATACTTTTTTTTATTGCTTACCATACCTAATGATTGTAGATGAAAAAACTTGTAATTAATAAGCAAGATAATGTGAGATAATTTGTAAAGCATTAAGCTTGATAATGCGGAAAGTTGCTTTAGAAAGGAAAATGTCGCTGTTTGGAATAAATGCCTTTAAAACAGTTGCTTAATTTTCAATGTTGTGTATTGCAGATGTTACATAACAAAATAATTTGTTACAACTGAGTTTATATTTTAGGTTAAATTCACAGAAATCAAATGACTCCTACTTTTTCTTCAATCTCTATTCTAGTATTTTGTTACTGGCAGGCATTCACAACTACAGCCTACTGCCAGCTGATCTGGGCGGTACTTTTTGTATTTTTCTTCTTTGTATTTAGGATGTATTTTTCTCTATAGTAAGCAACATAAAAAGTGTTTAGATACAAGAACTGCAATAGACAGTAGTTTGCAATTTCTGGAATTTAGTAGTATGCTACTAATTCGAATGGTAACTAAAAAATAATTCATTGCATTAATTTGCTTTATAGTTTCAGTGCAGCGGTTAACCAAAAATATTAATTTCACTGGAAATATCCTGCATAAAATTTGTAAATTGTTTTCAAAACAACTCAATTCATTTTACTTTAATTCTTTCAAAACAACTTTTTCTTTGTAAACAATCAATTTTAAGAAACATAATTATTTAAAAAGTTACTGAAAACATTTTACCTGTATGTTTCTCAACTTCATTACAGTTACTGCTGATAAACATCTGCTGATTTCTGTTATATATTTTTTCGCCTGCAGATTTTTTGTTATCTATTGTGGAGAAAAGTCTCCTTCGCACTACAAAAAAAACATAATGTAAACGAATATTACAGAAAATAGAATGAATGAAATATGTTAAACAAACTAGAATATCATGCTGCTACAAAAACTGAAACAATTAACTAAATTCAAACAATTTTTTTTTAAATGTGGTTTGCTAGAAATTACAGAAAGGATAAAATATATTCCTGTGTTAACTTGTCAAATATTCTATTCATTCTCAGTTTGTACAAGACTCTACACATTACTTACAACATCACATACAAATTGCCTTCATCTCATTGTAACTTGATGTGAAATAATTATATATCTACATTATGATTCTAAATTAATTAACTGTTATACTTGCCTAAATTTTCATAGTGTTTTTCTATTCCTACATCTCTTTCCCAAGGAAGTGTGCCTTTAGTGTCGTACTTGGGTAATGCCAAGTTCTGGAGATATGTATTGTCCTACGGGAGTGACAATATTTTTGCTCAATTCGATAATGTTTTCAGTCCTTGATGAGTAAACTCCCTGCAATGAAAAATAAAAATAAAATTAACACACTATATAGAATCATGAATATCGGACATCAATAGTATTTAAGAAAACTATTTAGTCCAGTAAAAGTATTTATAAACATTATAAATACAAAAGGGCCATGTCACCCCTTGCTGTAAATTTTACAACTGTATCTTAAGTAATTCTCTACAAATATTACTAACATGAGAAGTACACTACCGTGCCGTACGACATATTGCTAAAAGGATTGTACTTAAACTTATGAATTTTATAATGAATACAACATGGTGTTCTAAATTTGTCATACTGTAAATAATTTTTGTAATTTAAATAACAGAATAACTTTTTATATTTATTTGTTGAGCCCCTATTCTAACACTCCAGCATACACTGTTATGTACATTTGTTTTTTGTAATAATATACTTTTGTCTACAGCCAATTCAAGTATTGGTAGTGTATACCAATTCACTAACAAATGGACCGCTTAAAGTATTAAATTCTCTTAAAAACCAATAGATATACACGAGTAGCTTAATTTTATTCAATAAGCTTCAAAACCCTTATCGCGTTGGTGGCTTGGATATTAAGGGCGTCAGTCTTAATCAACAGAAAGCAGTAGACTAATATTGAGGTCCCAGCTTCGAATCCCGGTTGGTCTGGGCAGCCGAACTGTAAGTGCTTTTCTGCTATTGTACCAGCAGGATAATCGAGAGATAAAATGTACTGAAAATATTATATCTCTGAGAGTACCACAACTCCTTAAGAAACTTTACAATTACCTTGCTGTTAATTTCACTTTTCACATAAAGAGTAAGTGGTTACTGCAGCACTGAACTCTTAAATACAAAAGTTTATAAGATTAAGGGAAAACTAACAAAATAACGATATAGGCCTATATTATAAAAAAACCATTTCTCAGAATTCAGCACTTCACAACTGAAATATGCTGAAGAATAACCCATGTTTTATTTTTATCTTAAATACTATGTTAAAAATACAATTAAAAACATAATTATTTCAAGTTAACTTACCTTTGGTTTGCATTCCTCATTCCGCCTCGATGTCATTGTTGAAAATTAAAACTTACAAACTTACAAACAAACAGGATTGACAGCAGCAAAAGACACGAGGTCGATGACGCTATCAAACGAATCGTGATTCGTGAACGAGTCGTACGATTGAGTTGGCAACCGCTAGGAGCTCTCTGAATCTCGATGTGTGAATGTGGAGTGGGGGGGATAGCATATGCAGTGTTAAGTGTGCGCCTCATCAGTAGAAAAATTCGACAGCGATTTCGGTTGCGTCCGCTAGGTGCGATCTTCATAACCTTGATTAGTAAATCTAAAGGTGGGAGTAATCATGCCGTGCTAGTGTGCTGTTCACTTCCGCACGCAACAACGATGCGTAGCGTCGATGTTGCCAAGTGTACAGCGTAATCTATATTTTATTACACGTACATTTACAATGTACTGTACGTATACTGCAGATGGCTGCGGTTATGCCGAAATATGTTTACATCGTCTAAATAAGAGTCCATTTTATTAAACTTTTATTTTCATTTAGTTTACATTGCTTACATAATTGTTTTCGGAATTAAATTCTCAACAATTTTCTTGGGAAAAATAATTTGATTATTGGTCATTTAACAAAGTTATTGGGCTCGAACGTAGAAGACTGTGTTTTTTCCAATAAGCAACCCCATCACTCAATGAGATTAAAACCATATATGACGTGTAAGTAAGATGTAGAACATCTGGTACAGACCCAAGCCGATTCCGGAGAGATTTTAGTTAATTAAACTTCAACCATCAAATTACACCGATAACCACTGTCTAGTATTCATTTATCCATGTAAAAGGAACTACCTTTACTAGGATATGAACCTAGAACCATCGTCTCCGAAAATCAGTAGTTAAACAGCTGACTCGCGGTGGCGACTTTACTTCTGGACCAATCCGGTAGGTTCTGTTTAATAAAACATATTTTTACTTTCTCTTGCCAATATGAATATGTAGGAAGGAAAGTATTGTTTTCATGTCGATTTTAAAAATTGAGTTTTTACCGGATCTACACGTTTTCAGACCCCCTGACACCCAAAAAAAAACATGTTTTTAGCGATTGGTCTGTGTGTGTGTGTGTGAACAGAATATCTCAAGAACGGAACATCGTACGAACTTGAAACTTGAAACTTAAGTTACATACCACTACCGGACCCGACACGAACATTTTCATCAAAATCGGTCAACCGGAAGTAGTTGTTTATTCGTGTAATTTTTTACTTCTTTGCGATTTTCTCAAAAACTGGTCCTACGATTTTTTTTTAAATCGCCTGGTTTACTAATTTTTTTATGCTCAACAAGTTAGGGTAGGCTCAATGTTAGCTGAAATTCTTGGTGAAACCGTTTTTACGTAAAAATTGTATTTTTAAGATTGCGGCTTTAATACGCATTTAAGCGCAACTTTATATAATAAAAGTTGTAGAAAATTTAAAATCTTACAACTTTTATTTCAACCATTTTTTTTAAATAACGCTTAGTTTAGCGGTAATTAGCGATTTTCTGTTATTTTTTCACGAAAACGTGTGAAAAATCGATTCTTTTAAGATTTTGGCCTTAATGTGCACTTTACGATAAAAGTATATATAATTAAATTTATAGGATATTAAAAGATCTACAACTTTAATTTAAAGCATTTTTCTCTACAGAGCCTTGTTTAGCGTGAAAGAGTGATTTTCCGTATTTTTAAGACAAACTGAGGTTGATTTTCATTTTGCGTCTTTCACTCAAGATTAAAATTAGGTTATGTTTATTGAGGTTAGTTTTTTGTTTATTTCTAATGTTAGGTTTATTGTTATTTGCATTGGCAAGAGAAAGTTGTGTGAGTGTTTCACACCAGATTTTTACCTGATTAATCGGTGCGCACCGCAATAGTACTTGTAAATATTAAAAAAATACAAGCATTAAAAAGGTGATAATATGATTTTTGAAAGCTAACTCTATTCTAGATTCGGCTTCTACGATGCTACCTAATACTAAAATAATTATAGTTCGTTAACAATCATATTGCACGTAATAATACCTATGTAATATTAAATTTTTATGAACAGCGATTTACTGGAAATTTGATTTCTGTGCCGGGAAAAGTGAATATATGAAAGAGACTCTCACACTCTCTCTCTCTCTCTCTGTCTCTCGCTCGCTCACTCTCTCTCACTTGCAGGAAATCATCGTGGGATTCAAGGGTCGATCAGCTCTGGAAGAACATATTTCATACAAAAGGATTTCAGAGGCTGAATCATTTTCTTCTCCCAGAATAGGTCATCTCGATTTATCTTCTTAACCGAAATATCAATTGGGGTCCATCCAACAAAGAGGCCATACTTTCTTCTGGTCACATGTAGTTGCCTTGTACCTGATAAAATAAGTTTTTAAATTGTCGTTTGCGACTATTTCGATTAGCCGATATGCCTATACTGTTAGTTCCTTTTCCTTTGATCACCCGGCATATTAGTTCAAATACAAACAAATTCAACAACAACCACCCAACACGGTAATTTGCACCTGTCAAAATAGCAAGTAATTGCCACGCGGTGAACACTAGCTAATCGGAAAAATCGACAATGAGAGGTATCTATCATAAAGGCGAGCCCGTAGCAAAAGGTGCCTGCACTGTTCCAATAAACCAAACAAAGATCAGTATATAATTTACTAGAAAAAGTATTCTGCAAAATAAATGTTTTTATATTACCTACGTAAAGATTTTGTTACAGATCTGAGATTAATAAAGTAGTAACATCCTCTTATTTGTGTTTATTTCGAGAATTAGCCTAATTCGACGTTGTAGGATATATCGAAAAACGTAACAAGAATTTTTTTCAATCCGTAATGCAGGTTGTTTAAATCTATATAATGAGATCTAATCTATCTACTGATCTAATCTATTTCTAAAGCCAGCGGCATATATTACAAAATTAAATAAAAAATCTGGTGTGAAACACTCACACGACTTTTCCTTTCAATGTAAATAAGGAACAATATAACCTTTGTTTAATCAAGACTGAACAAAGTAAGATGAAAAACAATCTAATTTTAATGAGGGAATGACGCAAAATGAAAATCTACTTCTGTAGAGTAAAATGCGTATAATTAAAGTTGTAGGTTTTTGATTTCCTGTCACTTTTATTACATACTTTTTTCTTATAAAATGCATAATAAGGCCGCAATCAATTTTGATGAAAAAACCAGAAAATCAGTAATTGCCGCTAAACTAAAATTTAAGATTGCGAACTTAATGTGCATACTATGGCAAAAATATATATAATCAAAGGTGTAGAACATTTAAAAACCTACAACTTTTATTTGAATTGTTTTTTGTATAATCCCTAGTTTAGAGGTAATTAGTGATTTTCTGTTTTTTTTCTATCAAGATTTGTAAAAAATTGAATATTTTACGATTTTAGCCTTAGTATGACAAAAATTTACAACAAAAGTGGCTATAATCAAATTTGTAGAAAATTAAAAAACTACAAAACCACAAACCTACAAAGTGACTTTACAAATTTTATTTCAAGCATTTTTCTGTACAGAGCCTAGTTTAGCGTGAAACAGTAATTTTTCCGTAGTATTAGGGGAAAGTCGTCTGGTATCGGACAGCGGATGGTATCGGACAAATAGTATTTAGCTTGTTTGCCACTAAAGGGTAGCACTGTCGCACCGCTATTATGTGCGTCCAGGACAGTTGAAACAACCCTCGCCATATTGGTTTGATACTGTGCGTTGTTTAGTGGTAGTAGCTCGTTGTTTTGTTTATATCGTGGTTTTTACTGTATGAAGGTAATTTTGGATGCTTATATCTTCACTACATGTGAGTATTAATATGTTTTTTGTTTACCATAGTGAATATGCTTTAAATATCTAAAAGTTAATAGGTTAAATAAGTTTCTAACCTAACTAATAACAGCTGTGTAGTTGATTACATGTTGGTTGTCGTTCGGGTGGTATCGGACAGTTTAGTTTCGGGTGGTATCGGACAAAAACGAATGTTTAGAATTTTTACGAATCGAAATCTAATCAGCTGGTATTATTTTTTTTTAGAGAGAAATGGGGAAAATAAGAGGAAATTGGAGCGAGGATTGTATGAAAGGGGCAATGGAGCAAGTTTTAACTAATAAAATGAAAATAAGGGAAGCAAGCAAAAAGTACGGTGTTCCAAAAAGTTCATTAGGGGATAGACTAAAAGCTATGTCGCAAGGAAAACATATCGTAATTAAACCTTGTACAGACAATCGTGGAACATTCCAGAAAACCTTCAATGAAGAACAAGAACTTGTTTTGTACGACCATATTAAGCTGTTGGACAATCAGTTGATGCCACTTAGTAGGGCTGAATTTTTAAAACTGGCATTTCAATTCGCGCAACAATTAAAAATTAATCACCGGTTTAACAAAACAAAGTTGATGGCTGGAAAAGACTTTTATTACGATTTTATGCAAAGACATCCGGATTTAAGGCTACGAACTGCCGAATCTACTAGTTTGCAGCGAGCTGTGGGATTCAATAAAGAGCAAGTGGACAGATTTTTTGACAAGTTAAGTGAACTGATGGATAAGTTTTCTTTCAGCCCTTCAAGGATTTTTAATGCTGATGAGACAGGTGTGTCCTGTGTACATACCAATAAATTCAAAGTTTTATCAGTAAAGGGGAAGAAACAAGTAGGCAAGCTAACATCTGCAGAAAGAGGCAGGAATGTTACTATTCTCTTATCAATTAACGCTGCTGGTGACCAATTCGTCCCTCCACTTTTCGTGTTCCCTCGTATGAGAATTGATGACGATTTAAAAAAATATGCGCCGTTAGGTAGTGTATTTGATGGTCAACCTACAGGATGGATAACTAAGGAAGGTTTCCTGAAATGGCTACAACTATTTGTGGAGCGTGTCAATCCCTGTGAAAAAAGTCCTGTTTTACTGATTGTCGATGGACATTCCAGTCATAAACACTTGGATGTAATTTCATATGCAAAACAGCATAACATCCATATGCTAAGTCTTCCGCCTCACACAACACACAAGCTACAGCCACTGGACCGAGTGGTTATGAAGCCTTTTAAAAATGCCTACGACGAAGCATGTTCGCAGTGGATGAGAAGGCATCCAAATATGAAAATAGGATTGAAGGACATAGCCGGTCTGGTCAATGTTGCGTTTTCCAGAATTTGTCGTATGGAGCTTGCTCAGTCCGGGTTTTTATGTACAGGAATTTGTCCACTGAATCGTAACATTTTCAGCGATTTGGACTTTGCAGCTTCGTTATCTCACGAGACAGACACTACAGAAGGTGGCAAAACCATTACTTCAACCTCACAACCGACAGAAGAAGAATTAAAAGCTTCGACATCATTTTCATCGGCTCTTGAGGGCAACCCAATAGAACAGCAACAATCGGATGGAAAGTCTCCTAGATCGAATACATTAAAGCCTATAGAAATTTTGCAGGAAATTTCCCCTCTTCCCAGCACTTCCAATGTAAAGTTTCAAATAAGAAAAGATCGCGCGGAAGTCTGCGAAATTCTTACTTCAACCCCATACAAAGTTCAGTTGGAAGAAACCAAAGCACACAAAGAAGAAATAGCCGCTAAAATTGCTCAAAAACGAAAATTAAGAGAAGAAAATAAAATGAAAAATGAAGATGCCAAAATAAAAAAAATCGTGGATAAAAGTTCTAAATCATTGAGAAGACAGGGAGGAAATGAAAAGAAAAGTTATGAAAAAAAATCCAGGAAAATATTAGAAAAGTGCAATGTCAAAAAAGCTTTAAATTTTTCTGAAGAAAATAGCTCGATCAAGACTAGAGCTAACGATGTTACTCACTGCATCATTTGCAGCGAGAGTTTCGAAGAAGACTGGATACAGTGTCACACATGTAAAGATTGGGCTCACGAAAACTGCGCTAATTTAGAAGGACATTGTTCTTACTACCAATGCGATGTTTGTAATCAGAAATGTAAGAAATAGAATAAATTGTAAGAAATCTTGAAAACAGGAGAAATATTTCTATGCAGATAGGCTAATGTTAATTTTTTAATTATTATTTTTATAAATAATTTCATTATCATTATCAAAAATCATCATTATACTAAAAATTATGGTTAGGACGTATTTTCTTACATTACTTTTGTGAATCATGTACTATATATAAATAAATAAACAGTTATGAGCGAACGAAATTGTATTTATTTAACACGAGATGATCGTCCGATACCACCCTCCACAGTTTTACAAACAAAAAATGTAAAGGTTTTTAAATTTCTCAGAAACAAACCCATCTTTCACATTTTATAAAAAACCTATTTAGTAGGGTTAAGGTAAATGTGTAAAGGTTAGAATGACAACAAATAAAATTATTTTATGTTCAAAAATAAAAAGTTGCATGAAAAAAAGCTAAGGTGGCCGATACCACCCGCCATTCCCACACTACCCACACTAGGCTACCCACACCTCACGTATGGGTAGCCTACCCAAGAATTTTAGCAAACATGGGGCTTACACTTCTTTGTAGAGTACCTATATAAAATGTAGTAAACGAGGCGATTAAAAAAAATCCACGTGCTTATGACCACCCGATAGAAGTGAAAACTTATATGAGTTTATAGTTTTAACACGCGACCTCAGCCGTCGTGGTAGGTTTATGTTGTCTAATCGTATCTAAGTGAAGGTTTTTGTCTCTCATTTTTTTTATTAAACTCCTTAATGGGGAAACCCGAATTTGTTACTTTATAACCCATAACAAGAGAAAGGATTAAGACAAATGTTCAACAGGTATTGTCGAACTTTCGTTATCTAACTACGTAGGTACCTAATACATAACAATATTTTGAGTGGAGAATGTGGATTTTTCAAAAAAAAAATCAAAGGCTTTAATAAATTTTTTGAAATAAAAATTCAGGTTAATTATGTAAATGATTCAAATTAAATCACAACGAAATGCGGAACAATGCTTGACGAAGCTTTTTCTAGATATTTAAATAAATTCGATTTTGAAGTTCATTTATATTATTTTATATAACAAGATATTTCAGTTTTCATAAATCCATTGTTTCATTCATAGAATACGGACAATGAAGAAGTCCAATCAGAGCAAAATTGTAACTAACTTTATTTGTAATATAACTTTATCAGAATAGAAATAAACTTGATACAATATTATATTTTATGTAGTGATAGCTTGAACGGAGCAAGTGTTCAGTCTCTTCACGTAATTTTGTTAAAAACTTAAGCGTTTTGTAAAATAAATATAATATTAATCTCAACAAAAAAGGTACGAATATCTCGGTTACATATGTTAAAAAAATTAAATACACCGACCAGGAATCGATCTCATGCCGCCCGCGTGGTAGGCGAGCAGTGTACCATTGAGCTAACCTTGCTTATTCTTAACATTTGATTACAAACTGGACATAAAGCTTCAGATAGCTGTAAGATTTTACCCATCCAAAACTATATTCACCCAACGTGCCTACAGAGAAGTTTTCACTTCAAAAATTTTTTAGGAACAGTTGTTCAGAAAATTGCAAAATAGTGAAAAATTTCACAAATAAACTACTACTTCCGGTTGACCGATTTTCGTTAAAATTCTTGCGTTGGATCCTCTAGTGGTACCTAATTTAAGTTCCAAGTTTCAACTTGGTAAGTTATTCCGTTCTTGCAATATTTTGTTCATACACGCGCGCCCACACAAATACACACACACACACTCACAGACCAATCGCTGAAAACTGAATTTTGGGTTCAGGGGGCTTGAAAACGTATACATTCGGTTAAATATATTTTCGGAAAATCGACATAACGATACTCTCCTTCCCTATATATTCATACAGAGCAAGAGAGTAAAAAGGAGCGTAAAAAAAGGCACGAGAGTAGTATTTAAAAATTAAAGAATTTTGCTATCCGAACAATAACAACTTAACACAGAAATAACAATCTGTAGGCCAACCATATATTTTTTCTATACGAACAATATTATCGTTTTCATAATGAATTGAAATTAATCTTTGTTTGGGTTGGGAGAGTGATTAATTTTAATTCTGTCAAAACATACTAACAAACACTCTACATGAGACTATTACACGACCCGGCAACTCTGTATGATCTAGAAATGAAAACACGTTAAGGGGAAATGACCTTGGTGACAGAAAGCATTATGCGTAAGTAGTTCCGTAACTGTCAACTCGGAACGCTATTGAACGGCTGAAAAATTTGTGCTTGTAAAGGTTTTTTCGATTGCAATACATCGCCGCTGATAAACAAGTAAACACGTTAAAGTTTGTATATTTAGAATCTAAAAGAGATATTCTTTTTACTGATACAGATTAATTTGCGACAAATACCTTCCTATCTTAACAAATAATTTTAGAAAACTTTACAACTTTAAGAGTTTTACTTTAATTTTTTAAAGCTTAAATTTAATGCTCATACAAAAAATTTTAACTGGTAAATAGAGCATATTATAATCTTTAAAATGCATGTCAAACTTTAATTATGACTTGCATAACAACCGAGTTAGTTGTAATCATCTAAACCCTTACATTGAGCGGCGCGGCAGAGGTAGAGCGCACCCTTAAGTAGCTAATCGCGTCCGCGATCAGCTGTGGTCCGACCACAGCTTTTTTTTCGCGACAACCTACCCTCCCGACCGGAAGTACGGAAATTTTTTTAAAATCTAAGGTCCCGGACCCGTGAGGGGTCGGTCCTACGCCCCCAAAATTTTTGAAATTTTCAAAATTATCGAAATGTTTTACAAGCACCTCGTTTGGCGTTAAAAGTACAGAAAAATTTGTTTTCTTAAAATTTTTCAAAAAACACCCCTCTTAGGTTGGGGGAGGGGTGGTTTTTATCTCCTTAACGGTTCACCGGACCTAAAAAGTGTATACAACCTTTTTTGTTCCCCTGCCGAAGTACTTTAAGAATATATAATCAAAAGTGCTGTATGTTTACCCTTGGTTGCAAAAATTCAAAAAAACAAATTTTGACTTTTGTGCATCCGAGTTTCAAGTGATTTTTCTTGCGCCTCCAAAATAGTTTTGAGTCAAAATTTTTGTTGTGGAACGTGTTCATCTTAATACCGAAACACGAGAAAAAATTTTTGAAATCTTTCGTCCGGACCCCTATGCTACGCCCCTCCAAAATTTTGAAAATTTTCAAAATACGAAAAATCTTTTAACAGCATTTCGTTTGGCGTTAAAAACAAATAGGAACGACTTGCTTCAAAAAATTTTATACCTGCCCTCTTCCTAGGAGGAGGGCGTAATTTTCATCTTTTAAATGGTTGGTCGTAGCTAAAAAGTGTATCGGACCTTTTTTGTTCTCAGCCGGAGTACTTCAAGAATGTGTAAACAAAGGTCCCGTCAGAATTGTCAAATGCCTTATCGAAATCTACAAAACCTGGGTGTGTTTCCAGGTCGAATTATACTCTCTTTTCTAAAATTTGTTTGAGAGTGAATACTCCGTCCGTTGTTGTCGGCTCTTTCCTAAACCTTTGCTATTGTTCCAACAGTATAGCGTCAGCGATTGAAGCCTGTCTACAATTTAATATAACTTGTATTTTTTGTGTGTTTGTTACACAGTAACACTGCGTAGTCTCTCCATTTTTTCAGATGTAGAACGTCGTAATGTGATTTTGTAAAAATCTGTCCTTCGCATGTTGGCCTACTGCTATTGTACTTAACTAATAGAGGACCTAATTAGATTACTGCAATATAATATGTAAATTCGTTACAAAAATAAAGAAAATATCAAGCAAAGTACTTAAAAAATCAGGTGTAAAACACTTACATGACTTTCACTTGCCAATGCAAATAATGAACCATAAAACCTATGTTTAATCATGAGTGAACGACGGAAAATGAAAATCAACCACTGGAGAACTTAAAAATACAGAAAATCACTAATTGACGCTAAACTAAGTGTTGTAAAAAAAGTGTTTAAAATAACAGTTGTAGGTTTTTTACCGTCCTCCAACTTTTATTTTATACTTTGTCATAAATGCATACTAAGGCCGCAAGCTTTAAAAAAATGCACTTTTTACAGATTTTCATGAAAAAACAGAAAACCACTTAATCGCTGCTAACCTATTTTTTTGTAAGAGTTGTACAAAAACATGTTTGAAAGAAAAGTTGTAGGGTTTTTAATGCTCTACAACTGATTATATGCACTTTTGCTCTAAAATGCATATTAAGGCAAAAAAACCATTTTTCTACGAGAGAAGTCTTCCCAAGAGTTTTGGCAGACTTGGGGCTTACCCTATCTTGTAGATCATAAAAAATGTAGCAAATAAGGCGATTTAAAAAAAATCGTAGGAGCCGTTAGGAGAAAACGTTTTTACGTTTATTTATGAACTAAAAATTTGAAAAAATTACTGTCCCACAAAAATAGGTATACAGACTGTCACATAACTTTCACCCCAGCTATTTTCTTCTTTGTTTTTAATAAAAAATGTATTATTATTTTAGCCGTTTAGATTACCTTAACTGTCAGCTTGAAACTCTACCGAAATAAATTGTAAATTTTCATTCGTAGTACAGATCTTTTATTTTTCATCTCATTTTTTATAAAACTAACTTTCGAGGAAAATATTTTTATTGGTGGGGACCTTTCGCACTGCCTATTCTGCCCACATAGTAAATGTGGCACCGATAAGGTATAAAAAAATAAATACTATTTTTCTCGGAATCTAGATGCAGCAGAGTACCGGATAACAATAGTTAAACCACTTTTTTCAAGACCAACAACAAAATAGGCGGCCAATGTTAACACGAAGCTCCCTCATTTTAAAAACTCACTCAATTTAAAAACAAACTAAACAGACGACAAAAAGTAAATACACGGGTTTGATCTGCATAAAAATACGTAGAATGCTGCAATTTAAAGAAAACATTTGGCCTTTTGTAAGTTAAGATTAACGGATGGTTACCAGTTATTTTTTTGTAAACTTTGTTATTTTTTTGATGATGCATGTGCTATAATTAACTATAAATAATACTATTAGTTTTTGTTTATTTTCTCTTATTATTAATTTTATTTTCATGTTACATCATTTTTATCAGTAATAAAGTGATTGTTTATTTTGATACACTGATTGAAAAGTAAAATTTTGTTTTCATTTTACCAAATAATTCTAACATTTTTTATGAAGCTGTTTATAAATTTAATAATACAACATATATTAATTATCATAAGCATAATTAAGTCAATACGCAAACATTTAAACAAAATACATAAACATTACAAGTAAACTATAATAAAAATAATACAGAATTTCAAACCATTATTTTTTAAGTGTCTTTCTTGATTTATTATCTACATTTATTTATAAATGACAATAAAATTACAAACACATGTACAATAAAACTATATATTTTTTTATAAATGACAATTACATACACACATACAGTAAAACTTAAACATAATTTTGAAAAAAATAAAAGGAGTTAGCTGTCGTCATCAGAAGCACCTCCAATGCAAGTCTCACAGGTAATAATTTGTTGGCTGTGATTTTTGCAGACATTTTTGCCGCATGTACCACATGTAACACCCGTTTTTGAATTTTTATGACTACCGCACAAAAAACAAGCTTTCTTCTGAGAAACAGCTTTCTGAGGCTCGCGGTATTTCGATAGGAAACACGATATATCTTTGGGAAGACACCATAGTTGAGCTCTAATTTTTAAATTTAGCTCCATCATGCTCATTGCGAGATTGGTGAGATAGTTTCTTCTCGCAAAAATTTTTTCTCTGTTATTGGCTAGGAAGATTTTGAACGAATTTATTCCAGCTATGTCAAGTTCTCGGAAAAATACTACAAGCGGCCACCTTCTTGTTTTCCTCGCTGTTGAATACAACGAACACAGTTTATCTACAGTGTCGACTCCACCTTTTGTCAAGTTATAGTCTAGGATTATTTCAGGTTTCTTACTGTCTGGATCCACCTCATTTAGATCATGCATCGTTGATAGTAGCAGTACTACTTTTTTTCTTTTTCGGGACGTAAGATACAAGTGTCTTGTCGTATTGAAATCCAAAAACCGTGGACCCAACTTCCCTTTATTTATAAATTTATAAATAATAATTTATTTTTTTTCAGTGTACCCAAGAATGTTAGCCCTTCTTGTAACAAATATTCCGCAGTAGTTCGTAGTAATATATCAACACACGTATCACAAAATAAAAATAGAAATAAAAATAAATAACAGTACTACAACGGAAAAGGATGAGCTAAAAATATAAATACATACTAACATACGATATGAAAACAATACTCATAACATAAAATAACGCAAATAAAGCAAGAACAAACATAAGAAATAAAAGGACAAATAAAAATATTCACTTACATTACTGTGCGCGTGGCGGTGTTTAGACCGCAGGAACGATGCTATGCCAGAGGGTTCTCACTTTACACTGTCTGTTGTGAAAACCGGGAGGAGTAGGAAGGCGGTATTAGCGCTACGTTATTCAAAAAATAATAACTGAAGAATATCTTAAGCCCTTGGTCAGCAATTAAAGCGGAAATCCGTGGAATGAAACAATTATTAAATTTTGCGGTCTAAACACCGCACACGCGCGCTTTAGAGGGTTAAAGACTGCAGATTATTACTCAGGAGTTAAAGCATTTGCTGCGTGCCCGATCTACGTTTGGGATTTCAGATTTACTACAATGTCTTTTGAATATATTTGCAACATATGCAAACTATGTCCACGATTTCAAGAAATATATTTCAATAATTCCAAAAACACTAAGCACTAAGAAAATAAATTCGTAGTAAGTACTGGGCTGATTACAATGCAATACAGCAAGCAATACTTGAAAAATGTAGATGTAGCCTACTTTTGGTGAAAACAAAACAAATACAGGATTACTGACACTAGCTACAAAAATGGACCTTAACGGCAGCTGGAGACATAAGCAAAAATTTATTTCGTATCTTACAGGCAGTAATTTGATAGAAAACGTCGTGTAAAGTAATAAAAAAAAAAAATTACAATTAATATTTGAAGGGCTGTAACTCAGTTTTAAGGGTAGTTGGGGCAAAACGATACCGGACCATTTTACGTACCTATTAAAGGACAATTGTGAGAATATCACTTTGATCGGCTGGTTAAAAAATGTCAGTATGCGATTCGTTAAGAAATACGAAGACAATGAATCTTTGTAATACTGAACATTGATTTTGCCAACGGATTTGAATAAAAAATGCTTCCCAGCTTCCAGTTAGCTTATTTACACACAAAGTGCCATCAAACTATACATCGATTTTGACCAATTTTTGTGCTGAATAAAACTGTGTATTCGGATCCAGGCTATCTCTCTCGGGTAAAAGTCACAAAATGTTCGACCTTGAATAACTCTTGAGGGAAGGGTATAAGGAAAAAATATTTACTACTTTTCAATGCGATTGAAATCTCTTTTTTGTAATATAGTCAAAAATCGAGCGCGAGTAATTTTGCTTGTACCGGTACTGGGGTGCAAATATTTACCGTGAAACTTGAATAAAGTTTGTCCCAAATGTGTTTCCGGGTAATTTTAATTTGTTTAATGATCATTTCAGCTGTTTGTGAATTACAGCGCTGAGTGAAGTGTTGTTCCTATGAATATACTATTAGAACTGATAGCTGCTCCAGCTACGTAAAAGGCGGTAGAAATAGTACGGATAGAGGTTAGTTAGCATTAGTATTAGTCTAAGCTAGCCTAGTTAGCTAACAAATTACGATAAAAGATTATTAAAATGAAACACCTTTGCGATTAAAATTTCAAATTTATTAATTGTACAGTAAGGAGGCATACATACAGTATACTGAAAAAATACAGTAATTACTTTGAATTTAGAATACGACAAAGAAGCAAGAAAATTAAATTCTAAACAGGACAATGAGATAAAACTAGCTATTTATGCTGAAAACAGGAATAGGCCTACATTGGCGCAGTTAGTAACGTGCTCGCCTCTCATCATGCGGTCCTGGGTTCGAATCCCACTCAGGCACGGCATATTTTCATACGTTACAAAAAATCATTTCATCCTACATTGCATACAGATTCACCCCAACGTTGTCGCTAATGACCGTTGCAGTTGATGCGACGTTAAATAAATTTAAAAAAAAAAAGAATAGGCCTAATGTTATTAGACCTTTTCGAAATTGAATAATGCAATTTATTTCATTTCATTTTTACTCGTATTATTACAAAGACTAAAACGAAACCTCAAATTTAATGGTACAAAAACTAATTTATTTCATAATCCGGGAATGCTTAAATTAGCTACCAATTAAAATTTGTACTTTTTTCTTAGGCTCTATAAGAAATCCTTATTTAAAAAAGTCCCGTCCGGGTTAGCGGGACTCTACTGTAATTTATTTTACCATTCTAAAACAGCTTCCGAAAACGTAAAATTGTAGTTAAATTTCTTTTTTTATACTTGCACATTTAGACGAACGAATCTATACAAAATACCACTATCGACTTTAATAATATAAAAAAATACAGTTGTCGAAGAATTAAAAGCTTAAAAAGAATTAAAAACACCATAAAACTTCTTAAATTAAAATTAAAATGAATTTAAATAATTAATTAATAAAATAAAATAATTTAATTAATAAAATAAAATCAATTAATTAATAAAATAAAATAAATTAATTAATAAAATTAAATGAATGAATTAAATTAAATTAGGCAGAGATGAGAATAAATCGTAAGGTATACATTATATAGAGAGCATACAATTCTGACCGGGGCAGAATTGTATTAACTATCCTGACCGGGTCAGAATTGTATTGGTTCTAGTAGAAAAAGGTCAGAATTGTATCGTCTGCATACTTATATATATATATATATATATATATATGTATATATAACTGGAATATATAACCCCAAGCGTCTGTACCCAGAATGGGCGGCTTGGGGGCAGCGTCTGACCCAGAATGGGCGGCTGTGCATTGAACCCTCTATAGTTTACCACTATAGTTGTAACCTGGGGCTTGCCCCACGCAGGAAAGACACATCCTTGAAATGTTCAAATCAACCATGGAGAGTTCTTTAAGGAGAATTTCCCCGTCTGGTACTGCGGTCCAGGAAAGTTTGCCATCGGATCCGGGGGGCAAACAACTTAGAGAAGTTACCATGGGCGAATCGGAGCGTCCAAAATCAACACCAAAAAACTTGAAACCCAAGAGTTTTACAAAATTCGGCTCATTAAATGTGAATTCACTCTCAAAGGCAGGAAAACTGAAGAATTTACTTGATGTTCTTGAGAAGCAAAGAATCACAATATTAGGTCTACAGGAAATGCGGAATTCATCCCGGGAACCATATGAGTCCCAGGGATATAGAATTTACCAAGGGATCCCCGGTAAGAAAGTTATGAAAAATATGCCACAATTTGGTACAGGATTTATAGTTAAGAATTCTGTTATTGAATCAGTAAAAGACTTCAAAGCGTATTCTGACAGATTGGCCACATTAACTTTAAAAATAGCAAATAAATGTTACATAATTATCAATGCTCATGCACCGACAAATGTGAAAAACACAACGGATAAAGAATCTGTGGATAAATTTTGGGATCTCCTGGACCAGGTCATGGCTGAATGTAACAAAAACTACACAAAAATTTTGCTAGGCGACTTTAATGCTAAATTGGGAATGGAAAAGAAATTCAGAGATGTTGTAGGGAAATGGCCAGCCCATAACAGAACTACGGAGAATGGCCGAAGATTAATACAACTTTGCAGGAATCACTGTCTCATATCAAAATCAACTTGCTTCAAAAGACTGCGCAGAAAATTGAGGACATGGAAGCACCCTGGCTGGAAAAGGGGAGAACATCAACTGGACCATGTATGTATGGATAAAAATACTCATAGAGAGATTTACAACGTTAGAGTCATGCGAGGACTTGAAATAGATTCAGACCATTACTTAATTGAAATCAAAATTAAAATGACTCCACTAAACAAGAAAAAATCACCTTCTAAAAAAGCCAAGAAATGTTATGACCAATCAAAATTAACTGGAAATGCAGAGTATAAAGCAAAAACAGAAAGCATCCCCAGCGATACAAAATTGGAAGATCTGGTAATAAAACTCAATGATATAGCAGCTGAAATAGCAGTAACAAATAGAAGAAAGAAACACCCATGGTGGAGTGAGGAGTGCGATCTAGCGGTTGAAGATAGACACAAAAGTTGGTTGCTCTTCCAATCCAACAAAACTGAAGTAAATAGCATTAATCTAATCAAACAAAGAAAACTCACTCAGAAAATAATCCGTAATGCTAAAAGACAATTTGAGAAAAACATTTTGAATCAGATAGAAGAAAATTTCCAGAAAAACAATTCCCGACAATACTATAAAAACTTTAAACAAAAAATATCACAATATACCCCCAACACTTGTGCTCCAGGATAAGGAGGGAAATCCAGCCCATAGTGCTGGAGAAAATGCCAAAATCATGGCTGAAAGTTTTCAGAAACTACTGAATTGCGAAGACCCAGAAGAACCCTTCAACATAGACACTAACACAAGGATTAAAACCAGTCTTGAAAACATTGAGCCTCCTAGTCTCGATGAAGTATTCACCGCAATAAAGGAACTGAAAAATAATAAGGCCAGTGGTGAGAACTATATAACAGCAGAAATATGGAAAAACGCCTCGAGGAAAACGCTAAAGAATCTACACAAAGAACTTGTAGAAATGTGGGAAAACGAGCAACTCCCCTCAGTATGGAAAGTAGCAATCATTCATCCGATACACAAGAAAGGAGATAAAACTAATCCGGATAATTACAGGGGAATTTCTCTCCTCGACTGCACGTATAAAATTCTATCCAGAATCATCTACAATAGGATTAAAGATCAGCTGGATAAAGAGCTAGGGGAGTATCAAGGAGGGTTTAGACCATGGAGAGGCTGTCCTGACCAAATTTTAACTCTGAAATTGATAATAGATTACTTTAAAATTAGAGATAAACAGCTAGTCATGACCTTTATTGACTTCAAAAAGGCTTATGATTGTATACACAGGGAATCCCTACTGAAAATATTGAGGAACTTTGGCTTACACCCTAAATTGGTTAAAATGATTGAATTAACCCTGACTGAAACAAAATCGAAAGTAAAATTCAGGAGTGAAATATCGGGGCCATTCGAAGTTAAAACAGGACTGAGGCAGGGGGATGGACTATCCCCACTTCTCTTCAACTGCGCATTGGAGTATATTATGCGCCAGTGGAACAAGGAAAATAAAGCTTATATCAAAGTTGGAAGAGAGATAAAAGTTAACTGCCTCGGTTTTGCCGACGATTTAGCACTATTATCCAAAAGCATAGAAGAAGCCAGGACACAGGTTGAAACTATAGAGAAATACGCTGGGAAAATAGGACTAAAAATATCTTATGAAAAAACAAAAATAATGGTTCGAGATCCCCTGTGTGTAGACAACGTCAGAATTAACAATCAAAACGTGGAATTAGTTAGAAGTTTCAAATACCTGGGTGAAACAATAACGCACAACATTAAAGAAAAAATTAACTGGAAGGAAAGAACAAATAAATTAATCAAATCCGCCATAACCACTAGGAATATTTACAATAAGAAATGTATGTCCATCAACACAAAATTAAGACACTACAATACCGTGATACTTCCTGAAGTCCTGTATGCGAGTGAAACCCTGTTTGGTCCAACAAGAATAGGCGAAAAGGACAAAATCGAGAAAGTGGAGAGGCAAATAGCAAGAAGGTGTATTGGAAAATGGTCCCTTCAAGATGGTAGTTTCTATATTGTACCAAACAAGGAAGTATATGAAACAATTGAGCCTTTAACCAGTATCATCAGGAAAAAAAGGATATCCTTCCTGGGACATATATTGAGAATGGAGGATACAAGATTACTAAGAAGGATGACTGAGTTTTTCTGGCAAAAGAAGATGACACCAAACTGGATAAAGGAAGTCAAAAAGGATATGGAGGAACTAAACATCACAATAGCTGACCTCAAAACTAAGTCAGGGAGCTACAGGACATACAAACAGCGATCGGTTAAATTTAGGGAACAAATGAGGGTCAGGAAAGCCATGGTGATTTCGGACGCTGAGAGACTGAGAAGATCCGAAACATTGAAGAATTATTGGCGAAGAAGAGGAGAAGTACGGGAGCGACAACTGCGGGGGCGTTTTGGTGGAACATATGAAAGAGCTAGACGTTGCAAGATTGAACTTAAGTGGTCCTTTGTGGCCGTAAATAAAAAAAAAAAAAAAAAAAAAAATATATATATATAAATTCGTATTAGAACAAATTACGAAAAGCATGAACATAAATTTTGTTTGATAAATAAATGTGTTAAGTTGTTTGTTTTCGTAGGAGAGTAAAACAAAACGTTAGTTTTATTTGTTCTGCTGTCGCAAGAAACAGCTACGGTTAGACACTTTAGCAAATTGTACAGTTCACAACAACTCTGCCTCATTAATCTGTAACGATGAGCTAATATTTACTGTGTTATATCAAAAAACCACTCACTCAGACCGACGTTTAGATTATAATGTTTAACGTAATAATTTGTATTAATTTATAAAAAAAATGTCATTAAACGTATTTATTAAACACTGCGAAACACTTATTTCTCATTATATTTAAACTATAAGAATATAGTAATGAAGGCTCTGTCCTTAAAGCAGTGGGTGACAGATTGAACACGCTGTGGCGTAAATTATTTTACTGTCCTCCGAAATATTTTACATAAATCAGTTGTAAGAGTATGCAACCTGCGTTAAAACAATATAAAAAACTTTCAAAAGGGATTAAATTAATATGTTATTGATTCGGTGGAATAGCCCCAGTTTTACCGGATTGCATTTCCAATGTGCTCTACTCCTCCTCCTCCTCCTCCTTCACTTCCGCCGGCCCGTTGGTGTAGTGGTTAGCGTAGCTGGCTTCTACGCCGGGGTCCCGGGTTCGATTTCCGGTCAGTTCTGGCATTTTTTCATTACTCATTTTCTATTATAGATAGAACTGTCACCGCCACCCCTTCTAATTAATCATTTACTGTGTTGCCGGCCTTCAATACTTCTTCCGGCCTTTGTCGGCGCGATGGGCTCTTTAGCGGCGAAGCGACAAAGCCCTGTAGCGGCGCCCGACAAACCTTCCGGCTGCCTTTGTCATCAAGGCCAAGCCAGTCGCCGCTCTCTACAGCAGCGCTCTTGGCAGCTATATAAAGAGCGCTGCACTGAGCCGGTGGAATCAATTCCGATCAAGACACCGAGGGATTCACTTCCACCAGACAGCAGACGAGACGTCCACCACCGCACACGGCTGCCGGACTCCAGCGAGAACTAATCGACGACCCCGCAAGAGAGAAGATGCTGCTTTCGCTCGCCGTCCCGTCACCGTAGGCCGTCGACCGGACCGTCATCGCCCGCTGACGCGAGCGATGCCCACAGCGGTCCCTCGACCGAGCCTTACGCCCACCGGACCCGACGAAGCAGCCATCGACGCACTACTGCGAGGGAAGAAGATGACGTCTCCGCTGGACGACGACACGCCGTGTCGCCCAGCCTCCGACCGCCACGACGACTACGACAGACGACCACCGCTTAAACGGCCCTTTTCAGGGCCACCAAATTAATAAGGTTGCCACTTAATGTCGCCATCCGGTGACAGAACACTGAAACACAATTAATCAGGAGTAAGGCCTAAAAATCTACGCCAAGAAAACTAAATTTATGGATATTTTCAAAGCACCAATTGCAACACATGGAATGACTACAACTTACAACCAATTTTACTAAATTTATACAGATTTAATTGATAACTTTTTATTAACTTTATTTTACGGTGACATAAATAAAATAAATAATATCCAAATTGAAAAATTCAGTTCATGTAAATACTTAGGAACATATTAAAATGTAAACAACGATAAAGTACAACAAATAAAATCACGAATAGAAACCTCAAGAATTGCTTTTATGAAAAATAAGAATCAAATCGCCAACAAAAATTTAATTTAAAAATTTGGACCCAACTTTTGAGATGCAACGTCTTCACAACTCTTGTATGGAATGGACGCGCAGAAAAGAAGATAATAAGGGAGTCCAAGCTTTTTGGTGTCACCGCTATATGTTGAGAGTAGAATGGGCAGAGAAGAAAACAAACGAAGAAATTGTGCTTCTGATCAATTATTATGAAAGCGAGTTATTAAATAAATAAAAATGGAAAAATATCTTTGTCATTTTATCCGGGGTGAACGATACAGTCTGTTCCAATTGCTCATACAGGGTTAAATAACAGAAAAAATCCGGGAAGGTGACAAGCCTTTGCGCTTAAGAAAATAAGAATATTAAATAGATGTAGATAACATAATACGTAGATGTTAAATTTAAATAGTTATTCCTTTAAATATAAATTCAGAGTAAAAGTATCCAAGATAAAAATTGCCACTGTAATAAACCAACGTCCATTAACAGAGGGAACTCCAATGAAAGAAATCCTATTTGTAATAAGAAATTGTTTACATTTTAATACTTCTATACGAGGAAAATATTTACAGTTTCAGACAGTGAATGCTTTTTCTGTGGAACCTGTTGTAAATACGATTTATTCAACTTACCTGAAATTAAAAAAATTAAATAAGTGTAGTCAAATTCATTTATTTATGTGTTATTTTAAAATTGTAAAGACTTTTCTTATTTCAGTTTAGTTTTACTTTATCTGTACCAGAATCTATAATATTCGTTCGGAATGACTACAACTTACAATCAATTGTACTAGATTTATACTGACTTATTTGATAACTTTTTATTAACTTTCTTTTACGGTGGAGTAAATAAAATATTTTATGGTATTTCAATGCAGCCATCGACTATTTTATGCCCATTTTATGACAAATTCATTTATAAATAAAAGTGTTTTCTATAAAATAATGTAGGACCCTTATAAATGTTTGTTTAAAAGAAACCTAAGCATACAGCAGAATTAAATAAAACCGCATTCACATTAAGCTGGTAGCCGTTTCCACTGCACAGTTCCCACCCAAGGGAAGTTCCGAGTGCGCAAAGCAGGTTTAAGTCTCACTCCAGTCATCAATATTGCTAGAATACTACTTCAGAGCTAAAAGTTTCATGGACACCGTATTGCTCGGAGTCGCCTGTAACCCCATTAGTCGACCGCTCCCTAAGGGAACTCATAAACATTGCTTTACTCTACTTTTTACTCATGAATCCAACTCATCCAACACCTTAGACGTAAAAGTAATATCATAAATTTTCCTCACAAATTTATTTCACTAATTAAGTTCTATGTCGGTTATTCATCAAATGGTCTTCCTATAGGAAACAAAATAGAGCATGTTTACTTCAAACTTAGGATTGTTTTATTGTAGAATTTTTATTTTAAATATCCGTTTCTCAGTAATTTATTTAAATAACAATGCGTGTCCATGTTTTTAATTAAAAGGAAGAAATTCTCTATGAAAAATCTACTTAATTTAAATTAATTTTAAATTTCGCAGCCGATAATATTCACAATTGCTATCAATAGTACGAGGGTAGGCTGATAAGTAATGCACACATGCTTGTAGAAGACAACTAAATAAACTTCAGTAGCGCGCCTGGTGGCATGTGGAAGTACTATTTCTCCTCTACAAGCCTGCGCAGTTTGAAGGCGTTGCTTTCATTCAGTTTGTTTTGAGTAGTGGAAGTATGGCGTCGTGTTCTGGTGCTATGTCAACGAGAATTAAACAACGCGCTGTTATCGAATTTTTAACTGCTGAGAAAGTGAATCCTAGTGAGATTTATCGTCGTTTAAAGGCTGTTTATTGTGACGATACTGTTGATAGGTCTACTGTGAATCGTTGGGTAATAAAATTTCGTGATTGCCAACCTGGAAAAGCCTTAATTGTTGACAAAACACGCAGTGGACGACCAATCACTGCCTCAGACGATAATCGTCGCAAACTCATCGATGATTTGATTCAAAATGACCGGCGAATCACTCAACAGCGTATCGCAAACCAAATTGGAATATCTAAGGAACGTGTTGGCTTCATTATTGAACAATTGGGATACCGTAAAATCTGTGCACGATGGGTACCACGCCGTCTGACAGACGAGAATAAACAGCGTCGATTGGAATGCTGTGAACAACTTTTGAAGCGCTACCGTGACGAAGGAGACGACTTTCTTTTGAATATTGTGACGGGGGACGAGTCATGGGTTCATCATTACGATCCCGAAGAAAAAAGGCAGAGCGCTGAATATCGTCATCCACATTCTCCTGTTGTGAAAAAGTTCAAAACACAACCGTCCGCAAAAAAAATTCTTTTGACTGTGTTTTGGGATGCTCGCCGAGTTTATGTGACTGATTATCTGGAACGAGGGGCAACGGTAAATTCTGCTCAGTATATACAGACTCTGAAACACCTCCGACGTCGAGTTTGTCGTGTTAGAGGCAACCTGGCGCCAATAATTTTGCAACACGACAATGCTCGTCCACACACTTCGCGTGCAACTGGAGAGGCTCTGAGAAACCTGAAGTTTCAACCAATTTTACACCCTCCGTATTCTCCCGACCCTGCGCCTTGCGATTTTTATTTTTTTCCTCTACTGAAGAGAGACCTTAAGGGTAATCATTACAGCTCGGACAATGAGGTGAAGGCAGCTATTGCGTCCTGGGTTCGAGGAAAGTCGGAAGAATTTTTCAGTGACGGAATGAAAAAACTTGTTAAACGTTGGGAGAAATGTGTAATGCTTAACGGTGACTATATTGAAAAATAAATAGATAATTTGGTAGGTTAAGATTTGTACTTTAATTTGTTATTTACCCCATCTTGCTATTTCTTTTTGTTCGTCTTCTACAAGCATGTGTGCATTACTTATCAGCCTACCCTCGTATTTTATTTAATTTTCCTTTTAGTTTGCGAAGATAAATCCTAGTGTATAAACAAGAATAGATAAAAAAATCTCACTTGGATACATTGCACTGTAAAAGCAAACATACATTTTTGTGATTGGCTTTTTATCATACTTAATAAAGAAGTAACCGTAAGGTAGCGTATTTTTTATTTTTTACATGACGTTTACTTCAGCTTTCTTATTTATTGCCTAACAAATAATGTATCACTTTAAGTCACGATGGTATAAAACTAAAAAGATTTTTCTGAACCAAATGCATTCTGCACACCATTTAGGATGAAATTACGATAGATCGAATAATTTTGAAACAGTTAGGTTATAATTTCCTCACATTGTTAAAAGTATAAGAGGCCTGCAATTACAGTACGCAACATTAAGAAAATGTATTAGACATTCATGTTATTTTAGCAATGACAATATTTAACTTTCTCCGTCATCAATTCGTTGTTTTGCTTTACGCCGTTTTCCTTTTGACTCGAGTTACAACAATATTTCACAAAGTAGAAGACGGTTTTACGACCTAAATAATCCTTCCCAACCGAGCAAGAAAACAAATAGACATGCTCGGTGAACAGTAATACCAAACTAACACACATAATTTTTTTTCATTTATTTTTTAACCTGTTTTTCTTATTCTGATCAATTTTTAGGTAATTAACAGTCTTTTTAAAATTAACATTTTTAGGTCTGATGTACAGTGCATTAAGAACATGTTTGTTAATAATTTCTGAATAAGCTAGAATAAAACGTGGAATCTTTTACTTATTCGTCGAGCACTTAACGACTGAGCCACCTAGTTTAATTCATTTCGTTTATACCATTTACCGATTATATGGTTTAAAGTAAACCTTATTGATTATCAATGAATACGTTTCCTACAATTGCATTATAAGTATATAACCAGTAAATTATTACAAAAAAGATAAATATCCTGACACGTAGGATAATAACAAAAATTTAAAATTTTAAGAAGTTACAACTAAAATGATACTCATTTTTCTTAAAGTTTTCTGATATAAATAAAATAATGAAAACATTTTTAAGGATAAACGCAAATACATTATTTTTCTTTTAAATAAAATTTGACAAAAACAAATATTAGAAGTGAAACAAGACTGATCTATAGAATAATTTTTATTGGAAGAAATAATATTCAGAAGACGATAGATAAAATAAATAAAAAGGTAATGAAAAATTTGAATAATATTTCTTGAGGTGTTTTATGATTCCAATAACCACGTGAAGTAGGAATTGACAATCGATGCCATAGTTAAATACTCCTATCACGTGATCTACTCACGATAATAAAACACAATCTAATAATAATTGTAACTAATTATTAATCTGATTATGAGAATTCATTTTAAATTCTATTTATTTCTTGATATATTAATTCTATTCTTTATTTTTTCTAATAATTATTGTTCGTAATTCGAGTGAACTATTACATCTTTTGTCACGGGCATGACGGTAAAGTGAATCTTCTTACAACCTGATGATTTCATAACACCTGGAACAACTCAACAGTAGTATCATGTAACGGTTGGGGTTGTGAAGTAGAGAAATAGCAAGGTGGGTGCCTTGAGGTTATTGCTGAAGCCCATGTAAGTTGCTAGCAGTAAATATCAAGTAAATATGGTTGTATAATGAAAACATCACAAAACTAGTAAATTACAATATTTATTAGGATAGATTGAAGGGGATTGTCCTTAAATACAGATTCCTCCTAGCTTTGGTAAGGAAATCCATGGCACGAAAACCATGTTTCTCTTCCTCCAGGATGATTACCTATAGGATAACGACTCATTCTTGTCTGATTTCTCTGTAAAGAAAACTAACAGTACGTCTCGGACTAGACTAGATTTACGTAAACTGAACTACTGGAAATGGAATCAAAAAAATATTGGGTAGAATGGATAACTTTAGAATGTTTTCACAGAGACAGAGAACCTTGTGAAGAAGTAAGACACTCTAACAGCTTCTGAAGATTTTTAGTGAACACAGGGTTGGTGTAACTGAAATCTAGGATATGCGTGTGGTAAGTTCGGAAGCCCTAGGACTAGAAGGATTTCTGTGGTCACCCAGGATGTAGGGGAAATTAGGAACTGAAGAAGTGCAGCATTGGATACGGATTCCTGGAGATATTGATTAAAGGAGGCCAAAACTTCAGTTTCAAGGCTAGCAAAGAAAAATTATTATTTATTCTTTAAATATAAAAATTACAGTGCAGTATTAGTAATATATTTAAAAAATTTTTATATATTACAAAATAGATTTTCCATAGCATTCACTAGGTTTATTAGAGTAGGCTACTTAAATAAATATTTTTTTTATACGAATATAAGAAAAAAAACTTTATACATTTGAAAAACTTTTTTGTAATGAGAAAATAGGGACGAGATTATTGTCTTTAAAACAGATTTAGTAGAACAATGAAAAAGCAGTTTGTAGTCAAAAAGTAATTTTACTGAAAGTATTGAACTGGTTGTACTGAAAGTGAACATTACAAAAAGCATTTAAAGACTCGTTTACCAAATGCGTTGAAGGTTAAACGACCAATGAAGAAAATCCGTGATATAAAATATCTTTAAAATAAACTTTGAATTTAAACTTTAAGCACACTACAATGATTCAACGTTCAACTATATTTTCACATTTGTCTTTCTGTTACCACGATTATAAATGGACAATTTACCAGTATTTCTTGCTAAGTTATTACAGAGTAATTTTGGGAATATTATAATTATTACGTATTATATTATAATAATTGGCGTAAAAAATACAAAAATAATTTTATTAGTAGCAAATACCCCGTAACAAATGTGTATGGGAAATGCGTATGAAAGTAGTTAAATTAATTTTTAATCCCTTCATTAAATTCATCGGCTGTTTCTTTATAAAAGCACGCTATTGAATACATCTCTGCGGTGGTAAGATTTACAAAATAATCGCGATAAAAAAATCCCTTTGCTTTACGTATTTTGCATATAAATACTGCCTTACTATTAGTTATTTACTATAATATTCTTAAAATTTAGTTCACAAAAATATTTAACATATAAATATATTTATAAAACACCACAAATTAAAAAAATAATTGAATCTTTTATCGAATTACTAAAAACATTACGAAGCCGGAAATGTCTGGTCCTCGGTATAGAGAACCCTAGAACTTCTAGTACCATGCATAAGTTACGGTACGAAACAACGGGATATAATTGTTTCATCTTAATTGGAAATACACACGGGATTGTAGGCTTACAGTCCTCACCACGAAAGAAGTTTGTTGTGTTAGAAGAACTCTGTTTCAGAAACTAACAAACAGAAAACTTTGAATAATACCCCAAAATAAGAGCTTGTTCTTTTCTGCCTTCATTCATGTTTTTTCTTTATGTAGTAACAACCACAAATAAATTTATACAAACATCAGTATTTATGTTGTATGAGTTAATGTCTTGTTTTCGTCTTAATTGAGGAAATCGCTCAGTAGTAAACCTCCGTTGCCGTTACAAGATCCTTATTCCAGCATCTTTTTAATCTCCTTGGTGAATTTTGCGGTAGATTAATTGACCATTCTTTTTAATTTAAAAATTAATAGGAGATACAGAAAATTTAGGAATAGCCTACAAAATACCTTGTTTTCGCCGGTTTTTCAATAATGAGCTTTAAAATCACAATTAATGTTTATAATCTCAGTTTTCTAAAATATCAATATTTAAAAACAGAAATCTAACGTTTCATTTTAATATAGCGGCCGTTTTTAACATATAGCTTTTTTGGCTGTAAAAATAGGAAGATTACTTTTGAACTGAACCTTGTATTTTTACAACACTATTGTACCAAATATACATTTATATCATTGCAAATAAAACAGAATTGGACGTGTGATGAAAGAAGAAAATTCTATTAAATTTGTTATTGTGATCGAGATTAAGAATTCGGAGATCGAAGGGGTCACTAAAAATAAGTTCAAACACAGTATCAACTTTTACGTACCAGCACTAGAAAACAAATTTCTGAGTATTTTTTAAAAAATATCTTTGAAACCGGTTTAGTAGGTCAAAAGTTATAATTTCTGAAAAATAGTAAATTGTAGAAAACTAGAATTTCGGGAAACAATGCCTAATAGCCTAAGCATGATAGGTTAAGATTTATATAACCTTTCTTACTATATATGGCGGTTTATTCTCTACTTGGTGCTATCTGTAAGTAACTTACAGGACGTATGGAGAGTAAAGTAGATTATTGAATGAAACGAACTGCATTAACAATTGTTAATTCTTAAACAAGATATTTAAGTCTAATGTGTATCATGAAGAGGACAACGATGTACAACAAACATTATAATGATTTAATTTAATTAGTGATAAAACATGTACGCATTTGATTAAATTTTGTAAGACAACTGCTGTGTCGACAATGACTAATGGCTGCGAGGCCTGGATGTGGAAGAAAAAATAAAAGAATTCCATCTAGTTTTTAGAGTCTGCAGAGGTTCGCTTTATTGATAAGCGTTTAGGCGTGTAGAGGACTGGATCAGTTCAGAAATAAGTATACAAGCGAGAATCAGAAATTATACCTCAACGAACTAGAGACTGTAGATGAATTCTAGCCAATAACAGCCAAGGTCGGGCGTGAGGTTGCCTCTTCGCTAAGTCACACCAGAGTGTGACTTAGCTGGAGTTCAGTGGAACAGATTCCACTGAACTCCAGCTGACATTTTGTTAGGTTGTCATTTACAGTGGGACCACTACGTGACAACGTAGGATACGATTAACGAAAGTCAATTGGCTATGAGCTGTGATCTAGGTCACTATGCTCCGCCTTCATCCGCAATCTTTAGTTTGTGAAGGTATAGTTCACTTAAGAAGATGGTTATGGAGTAGCTACACCCGGAATTGGATAGATAATCTTCAATGAATGTTTTCACTTAGAATTACTAGACTGGCCCAAGTTTACAGATAAAAATTGAAAGGCATAATTTGGAGCGACCCATGGTTAGGTGGATATCGGAGCAGGTCCTGGGATCTAATCCTTGAATGAATTTTATCTTAATTAATATAATCTTTTAATTAATTAGTTTAAACTTTTAATTAATAATTTTAATCTTTTAATTAAATAATTTAATCTTATAATGGTAGAAGACAATAGTCTAAGAAGTCGAAATTCACAAAAACCTGTTTATTTTACTTTACACTTTCCATTTACGTATTGATCTAAAACAAAGGTTACTAATAAAATAAATAAGTTAACCACTTTTTTCACAATAATTTACCTTACAAAAATTACAAATAAACATTTTTTCAAATAAAATATATTTCTAAAGGTTGAGTTGAGATTCTCCTTTAATTTCATACAAACTTTAATAATTACAAATAAACGTTTTAATAAAAGATTGACTTAATGTTATGTTTCTTTTATAATATGTTACAAGACATAATTTGTTGAATGTTTAAATACCGTAAATAAATAAATAAATATACTACTTAATTCAATTATTGACGTGTATTGAAGTTGTCGTGTAATGACTAAACCTCAAAAATATTTATATTTTATAATTAATTTAAGGATAATGCGAGTAAGGCGTTTCATGTGAAGATTATAAAGACCGAGAATGGCGAAATTTATGGTCTCAATCAATAACTTTGATATTCGCATAATGCTATTCAACATTCGTTTTTTCTTCTACAGAGCGTTTTTTTTAATAATCATCCCTTAGACTTAATCAATTTAATGAAGGCTGATTGATATACTCTACGTTAAGAATAAAAATGAATATTTCAGTTATTATTCTCACGAAAATAGAATTCAATTTATGCATAATAATAAAAATTAAGAAAAAAAGTGTCATCAAAAATATTTTCAATTTAAAATAGAAATTGATTTTCATTAGCATGTAAATGAAGAAATGAAAATAAAATCATAGGTAGTAGTGAAAGCAATTTTAATACAGTGATAGCATCTGAATATTTATGACACTTGGAATCATGCAAAACCGAGTCTTGTTTATGCGAGGGTGTATTATTATACGTGTTTTACACACATCCTAAGGTACTTTATCATACATAAATCAGGTACAAACTAGAACAGGCTGAATTAGAGGTCAGTGCATGAATTAAGAGAACCAAACAGGAAAGTAATATTCATAAAGTATAGAACTAACCGTAACAATAATACACTACTTCAAGTAAGATACCTTAATCAATATAAATTAAAATTTCAACTGGCATTTATAATTTCCAGAAATTAATTAAAACTCTGGCTATAAATTTCAAAACGTTGACAAGAATATTTAAATATCCAGCAGAAGTATAGAAATAAAATTATAGTACATTGTTCAGTTATCAAATGAATTTAATTTGTAATTTAATACAAAACCGTTTTTACAAAAATAAAAAGCAATTTACAAAACTTTCACGAGACGTATTTCATTTCATAACTTTCTTAATGTAGCTAATAGTTAAATTAAATTTCATTTTGATCTCGTTAAGGTTGAATTATTATTAAAGATTTAAAATTTATGTAGCTCCATATCAGTGTCAATGAAAACAAAACTAACTACTCCCTTGATCAATAAGAGAAAAATTAGCCTTAAGACGTTTGGTCGTTACAAGGTTGAATCTTCAGCAAGATAAAATCTAAAACTAACTTAAACCAAAACAATTTCAACGGATAAGTCAAAACCTTTTTACTTTCTCTTGCATTTAGGCCTATGAATATATAGGAAGGAA
The DNA here is from genome assembly GCA_035578175.1 of Catonia carolina. NCBI lineage: Eukaryota > Metazoa > Arthropoda > Insecta > Hemiptera > Achilidae > Catonia > Catonia carolina. The sequence goes on along the minus strand of JAQMRL010000001.1, from coordinate 100,311,004 downwards.
AATGTGGTTTTCATGTCGATTTTTCGGAATCGAGTTTTCACCGGATCTACACGATTTCAGACCCCCTGAACCCAAAAAACCTGCTTTTAGCGATTATTGTGTGTGTGTGTGTGTGTGTGTGTGCGTGTGTGTGTGTGTGTGCGCGCGCGCTCGTGTGTGTGTGTGTGTAAGTGTGTCTGTCTGTCTGTGACTGAACAGAATATTCCAAGTACGGAATTTTGTACGAAGGTGAAACTTGAAACTTAACTTATATACCACTAGAGGACCCGACACGAACACTTTCATTAAAATCGGCGAACCGCAAGTTTATTCGTTTTTCGTTTATTTAAGTTAATTCGTCATTTTCTACACTCACTTGGAGAAAATCGCATCATTTTACATTTTTTAAGCTTTACAAGATAGGGTAGGCACCATGTCTGCTGAAATTCATAGGAAGACTGTTTTATCGTAAAAATTTTTGTTTTTAAGATTGCTGCCTTAAAATCCATTTTAGGGCAAAAATGTACATAAATAAAGTCGTACGTATTTTAAAAATCTATAACTTTTATTTTGTAACATATCTTTGTGGAACCCTTAGTTTAGTGGTAATTAGTAATTGTATGTTTTTTCATGAAAATCTGTAAAAAAATGAACTTTTAAGATTTCGGCCTTAGAAATTTACGCAAAAGCATTTATGCTATTTTACGTCTAAAGTGTATAATATAATCAAACTTATAAAAAATTAAAAGATCTACAACTCTTATTTAGCGCATTTTCTCTACAGAGCCTAGTTTAGCGTGAAAGAGTGATTTTCCTTATTTTTAAGCCAAATGAGGTTAATATTCATTTTGCATCATTCACTCATGATTAAAATAAGGTTGTTTTTTGGGGTTAGGTTTTTTGTTTATTTTTAATGTATTATTACTAATGTTAGGCTATATTGTTCATTATTTTCATTGGCAAGCGAATTTAGAGTGAGTGTTTCACACCAGAACTTTATATAATTATATGGTATTTTATTATTTATTACAATAATATTATTATGTATAAGTTTTTATGTTATGATCTGCTCTTATATATATGTGAGCAGATGTGTTGTGAGTATTAATCATGAATGATTACTATCCCTTGGTATCACTCTAAATTTCAAATTTATTGTCTTTTTAACATATTTTTAATTCATTTGTTTCTGTTACTTAAAACAAACACAAATGAGATAACTAACTTGCTGCTAATATGTGTTACAGTACAGAATCAGTGGGTTTTAACATGTAACTATTCCGGACCCTAGCGGCGGAATCGAACCGGAGGCCTTCCACTTTGCAGTATGCAGGGCAGTCTAGCACTCTAACTAATTGGCCACAGAGGCGGCCTTTAGACAAATTTATTCTATTGCTTCAAAGAGTGTAATTAAATTGTTTTCATAATTTTCTATTTGCTATATTAATTATAAAAAATTCAAGTAAATTAAAACATATTATGTAAAACAAAATCGACTGTGAGATTCCGTTGGTTTAGTTTTAGTTTTTGTCGCCCTGAAAATAGCCTTGTAGTGACGGAAAAGCTTTAGGGCAAATATTTTATGTCGCTCGTGAAAGAGTAATTCATTATAATCGACCAAATTTCCACGGTTCGGGCCCAGCACAACTTCTCTCCACCTCTATCACTGAACCATCCTCCATTGCTTTTTGGCATCGCATATTTTTACCAATTCATTCGTAACTAAACCCACCCACGTCACTCTTGGTATACCTCCTGGTATTTTTCCTTCCATCTCTACGTACTGAATTCTTTTCGGTAGTCTTCCCTCTTTCATATTAATATTATTTGTTAAATAATATCAGAAGTAAACCTTGTTGGTATCAGAGATATCAACAATTTCTTAACTATAGTTTGTGTTTTTACGGTACACTGATCAACCTGGAATTTAAAATAAAAATTATAAAAGATTGAATTGTATTTCGATATTTACCTTCAGTAATTCTTTCCTATACATATCGCAAAATATTGAAAAGTTTAAAAATAAAATATTTGTAACTTAGTTATACTAATTAAGATACAAAATGAGTCAAATGTAATGCAGTTTCTTATTTTCAGAGCGATGACTTGTGTTTACACACTTAACAAATCAAGTTTAAAGATGATAAATTTAAAATTCACTATTCTTTGATATATAGATTCTACGTTTTGAAATTATTGTTTTCAATTTAATGCATTTAATAACGTACACGGTTCTTAGCAAAAAAAAAATGCGTGCGATAACTTAAGGGTCTACCGCTTTAAAATACAATTAGTCTCTAAATACATCATTATATAAGGCAAAGTTTTCTTTCGCTTCAAAAGTGTATAACTTAAACGACACTTTAGCTACGATGAGTCGAAAAAGAGGAAGTAGAGATTCAAAAGTTTCAACAACTGGAAATAGGTCTGCTTTACAATCTTAGCACAAGTTATAACGAACAATAAGAGTTTTGAAGAGGAAAAAGGAAATCTTTACAGAGAAAATGGGTAGAATCTAATAGCTGCAAGTAGTGTCGGATAACTTTGAACATTATTATACAGAGTTGCATTCAACTGAAACCACTGAACTCAAAATTTGCTAATGGTAAATTCGTGCTGATGTCACACTAGTTGAAAATAATGTTAACATCAACGTCTACTAATAGAAATTACACAGTATTACGAAAATTACATTTACTAATTGAATTTCAACAACTTTCTAATGCAGCAAAACACAGCAATGTGTCTAATCTGTCATGGATAAATTGTATATATAAATAACGCAATAAGTACAAACGATCGCAAATTAATTATGAACTACAATTACATTTAATTTTACTACCAGAGATTATGAACTAAAAACTACACACATTTATTTTAATTGCAATCAGAAAACAACAATCACTAAATGTAATTTACTTTCTTATTTGGTGGTAGCTGTTTGGTATTTGGAAACGCTAAATCAAAACTTTTAATTTAAACTTACAGATGTGAGTATGGAGACTTATCAACTTCCATTGATACTCTAACACGGATTTATTAGGTAATGAATTTCAAAAAGTTTTATATTTACCGAAACAATTAACAAACCAATTGGAGGAACATATGTTTTTAATATAGTTTATTTAAAACACTCGGCTAGATATGATTGTCCAACGCTACCAAAATTTGGAAAGGTTGAAATTATTTCAAGAATAAAACAGAAAAATAATGAAAGTAGTGACAATGGTTTTTTTTAAATAATATATCTATCTTGTAAACTAAACGATTCTTGCAAAAACTAAATGATAATTATGATTATAGGTGTTTTTATATAAAATAGTATGCTAATCAGAAAACAACAATCACTAAATGTAATTTACTTTCTTATTTGGTGGTAGCTGTGTAAGCTAAAATTTTATTTTATTTACATAAAAGATTGTTGGAATGAAAATTCTTGACTACAGTAGTTACTTATAGTTTCACAGGGTACTTTATTCAGTAAAATTCCTTGAAAATTATACTCATGTGCTTCCGATGTAATCTGTTGTTTCCTCTCCTTTGTTGCCGATAAAAAAACGTCCGGTGCAACAAACATGGAACCGTTGTTTGATTCATCTTATTATATTTAACAAGAAAGCTGACGTTTACTCACACTCTCTTTTACATCTATTCATGGATTTTCTACTTTCTAAAAATAAATGAATAAAAAAATTGTAAAAATTTCTTTCATAATAAAAATTAATATGTAGTACAAACTTTACTGTACAGTGTAAAAATAAATGGTGAAAAGTTTCAGAAATTGTTAACATATAAATTACTTTATATCGTGTTCTTTTAGTTTAGCAGACTCATACTTGAATTCATTTGAACCTTATATATTCATAACGTAATGCATGTCAATAATATGGCCCTTTGTTAGTGACAGGGAAGTAAGCGCCGGTTAAATGCCACCATACGTTAATTACCACCATCTATCCATTCGTAAATTTAACATTCCACAATTGTACCTGGCTGTCAGTCCCCTCATTACTATTAATTGTGGAAACAAATACACTACATTATTACTCCATGTTGGTTTCTGGTATATTTACAGTAAAAAACTTACTCTAAATTTACAGTGATACACTACTAAATTATATACACATTTTCAATTTATGAATCAAAAAATCTGGTGTGAAACACTCTCACAGCTTTCTCTTGCCAATGCAAATAATTAACAATGTAACCTAACATTAGTAATAAAACATTAGAAATGAACGGAAAACTAACCTCAATAAACTTTTTTTTTAATCCTAATTTGTGTACGTTGCAATCTGTTCTATTTAGAACAATAAGCAACCCCATGACCCAATGAGATGAGGATGATGTGTATGACGTGTAAATGAGGTGTAGTCTTGTACAGACCCAGGCTGACCATTTCTGAGAGAGTATGGTTAATTGAACCCCAACCATCAAAGTACACCGGTAACCACTGTCTAGTTTCAAATCCGAATAAAAGTAACTGCCTTTACTAGGATTTGAACCAGGAATCTTCGTCTTCAATAAACTTAACCTAATTTTAATCATGAGTGAAAGACGGCAAATGAAAATCAACAGTTCTCAGTTCTCAGTCCTCAGTTTGGCTTAAAAATACGGAAAATCACTCTTTCAGGCTAAACTAGGCTCTACAGAGAAAATGCGCTAAATGAAAGTTGTAGATCTTTTAATTTCCTATAATTTTTATATACACTTTTGTCGTGAAATGCCTACCAAGGCTGAAATGTAGACCTAATAAAAAATTGATTTTTTACACGTTTTCGTGAGAAAAAAACGGAAAATCGCTAATTACCGCTAAACTAAGCGTTATACAAAAACAATATTTAAAATAAAAGTTGTAGTATTTTAAATTCTCTACACATTTTTATATACATTTTTGCGCTGAAATGCATATTAAAGCCGCAATATTTAAAAAAAAAAACATTTTTTACGAGAAAACAGCCTCTCCAAGAATTTCAGCAGACATGGCGCCTACAATATCTTGTAGAGTATAAAAAATTTAGTAAATGAGGTGATTTTACAAAAGGTCGTAGGAGCGGTTTTTGAGAAAATCGCAAAAAAGTGAAAAATGAATAGTTTACACAATAATCCTGGTTCAAATCCTAGTAAAGGTGGTTAATTTTATATGGATTTGAATTCTAGACAGTGGTTACCGGTGCATTTTGATAGTTTGATGGTTCCAATTAACCATACTCTCTCAGGAATGGTCAGCCTGGGTCTGCACAAGACCACACCTCATTTACACGTTATACATATCATCTTCATCTCATTAGGTGTAATTCAATTTAGGTCCATGGGGTTGCTTATTGTTCTGAATTAAATAGATTGCAACGTACAAACATTAGGGATTAAAGAAACATAAGAAAAAAACAATTAGGTTTAGTATTTACGTGTTACACTTTATAAATATTTAATCTTGTTGAACTATACCAAACTAAAACAACAGCCACTAACTACAGAACAAAACTTCTGTACTGTCTTATTGGAAAATCTTCTTACTTGCCATCAGAACAGAGACTTTCTGTCTACAAGTACCTATTAAGGCCTTTTGGACAAATTCTCGAGAAATATAGTACGGTTCCACTACTAGTAGCATTTTATCTTGTACACAAGCAGCTCAATTTAACATTACTTTGATTCACTTAAGGATTTGACCATTTCATGACTAAATATGTTTCAAATTTTGCATGAAATTTTCTTTTCTTTTTGCATGAGAATCGATTTCTTTAAGAAGAAAGACTTTTTTATTGTTTTATACAGTTTGGTTAAGTGACATTTTTGTAATGGTTGAATTGTGAAAATGGTATGTTACAAAATTGTTAGGCTGGCCTATTAAGAATAAAATTAGCTTCCTCTGTTATTCATGTTGAATATTAGAATAGAAATTGAACGTTCCTTATTTTTATTGGTTAAAAATGAGTTATGAAAAGAGTTCTAGTTATAGTTTCGACTGTATCAGTTACTGTTACGGATTCACTATTTTGAATAGAGTTGGTTATTGCATGCTGTTGTACTCGTATTTATGAGGCTGCTGAATGTATTCAACAGTTGATCTACTACTGTAATATAAATACTAAAAGCCCGGTAGTCCAGTGAGTAGCGTACCAATTGCTTCATCTAAAAACAGAGATTGCTACCGGGCTAGGATATATAAAATTTTCATTAGTTCTGTCCAGCTAATGTTTCCAGTTCAACTTATATAAATTAATACCTGTAGCGGCAAGATCAAATAAACTTTAATAATTATGTAGGTCTAACTTCAAATCTAGATTTTGAAAAATAATACTTCTCAAATATCAAGTAACTCACTTAAGGCCTAACGGAAACGAAAATATTTTTTCACAGTTTTAGTAAAATGATTTTATATTATGTTCAAATTCAGTATTTTTCTTAACAATATTATATAATACATAACACTTTGCCGGTTTGTCGATTTTTAATGCATTTTTGAAAAACCCTTTCGATGGTCAAATTTTTCTCGAAGATTAAGTTATATAGGCGTTAGAATTAACTACTGAAACCCGAATAATAACTTTAGGAAAGTCTGTAAATGAACTTGAAAGGATGGCTAGGAGACATTAGTACGATGATGTGCATCCAGAATATGAATCAGTAGGATATAAAGTGAAGCGGAAGTGTTTTAAAGTAAATAAATGAGTCAATACATTGTACCTCATTTTTTTTATTTTTTACATTTCATGGTTTTCCCTGTTTTAAAAAGAAAGGAATATTAAAATTTTCTGAGGTTGTTTAGTGCTGTAAGGCATATATTTTAACGAGAACTCGTTGCAATAAAACTACTTTAATTTATTATAAGGTACTTTCAAAAAATTCACTTGCAAAGAATACCAAATACTTATTCAGAAAATCGTTTTGCAAAATAAAAACAAACTAATATGAAATAATATGATGTGAATTATTAAAGGATATATAAATATGTAATACGAAGAGTGATCAAAAATACGGTGAATAACTTTATTACGAACAAACTGCTGTCGTAAACATTCATTTGAAGGAATAAGTCTAAAAGCCTGATTCTTTTGGATAGTCATGTCAAGTTTCAACAAGTTGTGACTTGTCAGTCGGCTTCCAAAGCCAGAAGAGGGAGTTCGTGTTCACTTAGTCTGCCTCACGTCATGGATGTCCAACAACGCGTTAACATTAAGTTTTATTGTTGCAAAAAAGTGCCAAAGGAGATCATGAAATCTTTAAATTCGTTCATGGCGATAATGTTGTAACTTTGAAGACTATTTGTAAAAAAGACGAGTGACTTAAAAGAGGACATGAGTCGATTGAAGATGATCAACGTTCGGGACGTCTTTCTACCTCAAAAACAAATGAAACCTGTAAAAGTAACAAAATGGTTCGTCCAAAGACTACTCGAGAGCTTACCGAAGAACTGAACATCTGGTACGGTCCGTGAAAAGCATTTTAACCGATAACTTGCAAATGAGGCGAGTGAGTGCAAAATTTGTTTTCAGATTTTTCATCTCTTCTTGCCAACCTCACCACAATCGGTTCTGATCCGCAAATTTTTAGCCAAAAAAAATTCCTATCTGTTCACATACGCTTTGTTTTAGATTTAGCACCCTGCGACTTTTCCCAAAAATAAACACTGTGCTGAAAGGAAAACTTTTGAAACCACTCCTGACATTGAGAGGGCCATGACAGAGCAGCTGAAGGCCCTCCCGAAAGAAACCTTACAGAAACGCTTCCAATCATGTAATCAACATTGGGATAAGTGCATTGCTAGCCACGGAGTGTACTTTGAAGAAGATTTATTCAAATTTGATGTAAGCTTATTACTTTGTTCGTAATAAAATTGTTTTCTGTAGTTTTTAATCAGACCTTCTATACTCGTACATAAATAAATGCAAAATTTGTAATGTTAAAATATGTAAAAAGCCCTGCTATTCAGAACAAAAAAATTAATAACTAGTGTCAGCGACGTTTTAGTAAATATTATATTATTAATTATTGTCAGACGTGACATACCGTGTAGTATTAAAGTAAAAAATAGAGATAGAGGATGTTTTATCAAAATATTTGATCTAAGGTAACTTTGTTTTAACTTAAGTGGCTAGGCTATATATTTTTATTCTATTTTTGTAATTAATCCAGTAGCAAAGCAAAGGCTTAACAGAAATGTCAGTGTTAATAAAATTATTCTAGATTTGTTTTAAGATATATTTTGCAGCAATAAGTATATTTTAACATTACAAAATTTCTTCTCTGTTTTGTTACATAAAGGAAGATTATTGAGAAAAGAAACGATAACGAAAGAAATGTACCAACCCAATGACTCATTTGGGAGCGATTTCACTGACTATATCTGTTTCATAAGTTCCTTCAACATTTCTTAAGAAAGCTTGCAACAATTGTACTATACATTGTAAAAAGGGAACTAAGCGATCATGATCATTATCAATCTGACAAACATAAGTTGAAATAACGACATAACTTAAACAGAATGTTTAAAATTTAAGTTTTACTTTATAAATGTCTTTATTAAGCCAAGGAATTTAAACATTCAAGGAAATGGAAAGTCAAAGTCAAACAAAAGAAAAAATATCTACTATTTATTAATAGTTTTTTACCCAATGTGGAAATAGAATGTTCTGTTGGTTTTTTATTATCTTTGTTAATATAAATAAAATTGTAAATGAAAAGTTCTTTAAACGATTGATATTATGGTATAATGTTTAATAAATTATTCTAATACCAAACCAGGTGAAACTAGCACATCTATATTTAAAATCACACTTAAATTTGTTAAAATTTATATTATAAATAATATTCAACACAAAATGTCTTAAGTAATATCCCTAAGGTAAGTAATTAGAAACGAGTAATATAAATAAAGAAATTGATGTAATTATTGCAATAATTGCGTAGTGGTAGCGCGCTAGCGTACAACGCAGATGTCCCTGGTTCGATTCCCCCGGCTAAGGTCTGTAAATTTTCACGAGTTAAACCCAATGTTACATAACCCATCGTTGTCACTAATAACCGAGCAGTTGTTTTTTAGGTCGTCAGCCGAAAGGCTGGTTTGAACCTCTAGAGACTTTACTAAGTAAAAAAAGGAGTGAGGTGGTTTACCATTGCCTTCCTCACTGAATGGAAAAGTACCCTGTGCTTATCAGCATACCAGACCCTCCGAAAAGCATTTACCTTTCCACCCTGCAAATGACACCTTCACTTCATTCAACGCAGAGTCTAGCTCTATAATGAAATTCATTACTCTCAGAGGAGATAACTCTGACTAGTGACTTTTACACCTTTTCCTCTTCTGTTCTTAAATGCTTTATTCATATAATTTGCTGAACATGTAATAAGAAACAGAACTATTTTTCGTAGCCCTGGAACTAGCAGATCGAGTGCAAATAATTTAACACTCTGTCACCTGCCTGTGTTGGGCAACGAGCAGTTGATGCGACTTTAAATAAACTAAAAGAAATTAATTATTGCAAATTCAAACCGACTTAAAAAATAGCAACCTAATTAGGTTGGCGAATTCGAATTTTTTAATTTAAATTATAAAATTGATATATCCATTATTCCTGTAATTGTCATTACATACCGAGGAGGTTAATATATCTAAATTCTTTTTTATTATTATCATATTAGCAAAATTAAATTCTGTTCTTTTATACTGATACAACAACACTAAGTAATGAAATTATCATTGAATGTACTCCCAAAATACAATATTATTACATATTATTCACAAAAATGTTACAGATAACTATTTTACGTATTATTAGACTTTTACGGTTTCTGTAGTCAATAACTAAAATTATTTAATGATTAAAAATTGGAATAAAAAATATATTATATAGATATCTTTGTAAAAGGAAAGTTAATGTGTTCAAATCTGTCACTTAATTCTAACTAATTCAATCTCTTAAGAAACAAATGTGTTAAATATTAAAGAGATGACGATATTGTAACATCAGGGAAGTTCTTCTTATTCAGTAAGTGTTCTTATTTACTCTTTGGCCGATCTAGTGGTTTTTAATATTCTTATTTATAATAAAAATTAAAATGTTATTTTTTCTCTGCATACATGTGAAATTTAAGTTGGTGGAATTCTGTGCAGCAGAATTCAGATTTTAAGTGTTTCGATTTTCTGATTTTTTTATACAATTAATTATTATGACACTGACATAGAGTAAAAAATTTAGACTCTTGCACTGTACCATCAGGTAATCTCTGAAAAATACAGCCAAGAGGAACATTATGTCGAAGTTTTATAAGGTGATGGCTACAACTACAGATCTCTGTAACATTAAATGATGGACCCTCGAAAAAAACCAAATACATGCAGTAAAGATGGAGTTTCTGAGCAGTTGGTTATCGAAGCGCTGAATGAACTCTTTTCAGAAACGTCAGGTGATCGACCACTACTTGCCGTTCTCCCTGGATTCAAACATGCCAATGAATTCATCAATAAGCTAGGACCATTGAGATCCATTTATTCTTAATCCGTAAATCAATCATTATTACTTAATCTAAAAATCCAATTTTACAAAATGAAAAATCTTACCAAACCTAATGGCTCACCCACGACACAGCTTGTAGGTGACTTAGCTCACCATTCAACTTGTAGCTTTATTCTTCATAAGGTTTGAGAACAACAAATCATACCGTAGTTAAAATTAAATTAAGATGAAATACTTGGAAACTTGATACCTCGGGGAGTTAATAAAACCAAAGGCCATCGAAAAGAATGTAAACAACAACAAACGAGGAAAGACGGCCGCGCCGGCAATCTGCTCGGAGTGCTCAACTCAGGAGAAATCACTACATGTGTAAAAAGATCACTGTCAAGATATTCTAAAGATTAGACATTTTAATACTTTAATAAAACCTGAGTATCTGTACGCGAGTGAGTGTCTTAGAATGAAAGGGAAGACTGGTCAGCAGCAGAGAAATTTGAGAGAAAGATCCTCCGCAAAATAGGGTCAAAGATAGTAGAGACAATATTGGTACGTGGTCCAGAAGAACTGTACAAGAAAAACTGTACGGCCGGCCCGTGGTGTAGTGGTCAGCGCAACTGGCTACTATGCCGGGGTCCCGGGTTCGATTCCCGGTCAGGTCTGGCATCTTTTTCATCTATAAATCAGCACATATCATTACCTACGCACAAGCCCAAGGCTTATGTAGGCATCATCACTCAATAAAAAAAAAAAAAAAAAAAAAATGAACGATTTGTGGAAAGGGTTAGAAAAATAAGACTAAAATTTTACGGACACTTATAGAATGGATGACAACCGGTTTAAAAAACAAATTTTTAAAATACTAAACAATAGACTTAAGTTTTCGAATAAATTGTTTAAAGAAGTCAGGAATAATATTGAGAAACCCGGAATAAACTGAGGAAACTTAATGAACAAAATAAAATTCAGACAACTAATTTTGGACTTTAAGGACTTCCATAAGAAGCAAAAGTAGGATACCGGGTGGAAAGAAGAAAGAAGAAAAGCATACAGTGAACGAATGCTGAGAATGTGGGCTGCAAAAGAGCTTCCAGGGTAGTTTAAAGTCACCTCACGTGCTTTAAAATTGGTTCTACACGAGAAAAAAGTTATACTTATAAATATTATATTATTATAATCTTAATGATAAAATGAGATTATTCAGTAGAAAATTTAAACACCGCGAATATAATCAGGTACAATAGGTAGCTTGAATACCATGAGCTTTAAACCATTAATAAATTTATGGCTTGACTTACAATTTAGCCTACTATTAATATTTTATGAAAGGTAAATTAAATTACTAAAACACACGTAGTATCGCATTTGAAATAACTGTTCATATTTAATGAGGCCCGTACTACTATTTTGTGTACACATATTGTGTTTAATAAAAGATTAATTATTTCTCTGTCACTAAAGCAGTAGCAATTAATCATGCAAACTGCTATCTATGCACCTGCGTTCAGCTCATTAAGAAATACGTTTTCCGAGATTAGTTAACAGTATATTTGGGCTCAAAATCGGGTCACAAACAGTGATTTTGTAAACAATAAATTTTCATGAGTATATTAATAAACACCTTCAGTTCGCGTAAAAACCAAATTATTGCATGTTTAAAATAAGGTTTATTGTTAACAAATTACTAAAACGTACTGAATTTTTTACAGTCCGTAAATTAAAACTGTAAGTACCTATTAATTGTGTTTAGCTTTTATTACTTTAGAGAGAAATATTTTTGTTTCTGATAAACTCTCAATGTGATCGTTATTTTGCAGTGTCAACAAAATAAGTCATTTTACTCAATTTTCATTCGTTGTAGCAGTGTTTCTAATATTTTAACCTTTATTTAAGCCATATAAACGATAGAAAAATATCAGGTAGTAAGTATCTCGTCATGTATGTGCAGGATTTTGTTATCCTGATACGGTAATTTAGTTGATTAATTGAAGCTTTGAAAGAATTTAAGGAATGTAAAAAGGTACATTGAAAATTAACCGACCGTAACCATCCAACTAAATTTGTAGATATAAAATATAAGTGTTATTAAGGGAAAAAACTTCTAAATTTGAATCAAAATTAAACGATAGCTAAATTTTTAATATTAATTCAATTTTTGTATGTAGTACTAAATAGAGCCCCATAATCATTCTTTTTGCCTAAGAAATTAGGCACCAAGGAAGAAGTGACACCCATGAATTTTTTTGTATTTTATCCATTTTTAAGTTTAGTAAGTAATGAGTGTAAACCACAAAAAATTTAGTATGTGTATTAAGCACTGGTATGTGTAAAGTTGTTTACTTTCAATGGTTTTGCTAGAACGGTAATCAGTTATATCATATTTTATTAACAGCTTTACCAAACTGAATGGAATTATCATGTTCTTTTTTACTTAGAATTTATTACATTTTATATTTATTATTATTTTTATCAAATGAATTATGGCTCCTATGGAAATCTGAGGGCAGGAAATTGGAGACAACATCTAACCCGCATGCTAGAAGAAGAAGAAGAAGAAGAAGAAGAATATATTTTTATCAAAATCAAACGCCTATTAATGGTTAGTAAAAATATTAATTCTATCAGTGCAGGCTACATCAAAGGATATGAATTGTATGAAAAACAATGTTGGCATGGGAGCACGGTATTTAACTGGCACCGTTATATCGTCAGATTACAGAACATCATATAAGGTAAAATAAAGTGATCAAAACATATTGCGTGGCAAAATAAACAAGTATGGTATAGATATGAGTGTGCTTTCTTAACTCGACAATAAAGTGCAAGTTGCTGTAATGGTTACCAATATTCTGAATGAACACTGTACATGAAGTAGGAAGGACAAGTTAATCAGTGATTTTCTGTAGTTTCAAGAATAGTCCCAGCATTCCAAACTTTATACTGTAATAACTAATGTATTATTATTTAGTGTAAATAATTTTCAGTTTAAGTCCGAAGGGCTTATTTTAGATTAACTATCTATTAGACTTTGTATTTAGATAATAGATAAATGGTATGATGATAACGTTGCAGACTATGACTATCCGAATAAAAAGTTCTACTTCTAGTGACCAAGGATGACTGAAGGATCACCCATCGGCGTCTCATGAACTTAATTGATTGAAGTACACCTTTTCACTAAATACCTGAATCTCCATAGTCTACTGGAGAAACATATTTTAAATGGTAAGTTTTTATTTTAGTTTTAAACGAGCCTTGACCTAATGATATAAACCTTAATAAAATAATAAGATGACTGTTAAGTAATCATTATTTAAATAATCTATAAGTTTAATAACTTACAGAACTTACTTTTACTTTTACTTACATAACTTACTTTTTATAACAGCAACAACACAAAACGATCTGTTAATACATAAGACAGATAAATAAAAATAAAAAATAATTCGATAAAATTAATAACAAAAACTGGCAGCTTATCTAAAAAGAACAGCCTAAATTCCACCCTTTCATATTTACAGTCGCTAATATTGACTTTGTCTAGATTTATTTTTAACTTATCATTTAAAGAATATAAGAGCTTATTTGATTTACAATACGCTTTAAATGAAAAAGTACTACTAACAGTCAACTCTGTACAAAGGTGGCAACTTTTCATCTCCGGTTGCCTGAACAGTTCTAACAAACAAAGAAAAAGCAATATATTTTTCCTTATAGTGATTCATAATGAAAAATTTCAACAGAGAATTTGACTAAAATAAAAAAAATGTTTCCAATGTTTGCATTACTATACATCCCTCACCTGAGCGTCAGTACAATTGTTTTCATTTTGTACCTCAAGTTTACTCTTTATTTTTCCTAATGTTTATTTATCAAGTTGAATTTACAAAGAGTCACACTATGTCATGTGTATGAATTAAAGTTATTTAATTACATGAATCCCTGCCTGAGGTTAGAACCAGGATTTGCAGTCTGAAGTACTACCATTATACCAACAAGATGGTCTCATAATTTTTACTAAAATAAATTACTGCTGGCCGCCTCCATAGCGTATGTTAGCGCACTACACTACAATGCGGTGGTCCCGGGATTGTTTCTCGGCTAGGGTCTGGAAATTTTTACAGATCAAAACCCACTGTTCTAGATGCATAACCCACCATAGTCGCTAATAACCAAGAATTTGATGCGGCTTAAAATAAACTAAATAATAAAAAAAAAAATACAGCTACATAAATATGTGTCAGTCAGGGCCTGAACATCACCAATATCTACAACCCGTAAGACTTCTCTACAGTTTACGTTTACTAAACAAACAGAATATCACCACACTTTGCCATCAGAATAATGCTTCATAGCAAAATTTTTTTTTAACTAAATGAACTCTGTAGCCATGAGATAAAGTCTATTTGTTTTTGTATCTCCTTTTAATTCCCTCGTTCTTTTATTGCATTCCATGTTTAACTATAAATTATATTTTCTTTCTCATAAATGAAATTTTTTTTATTCATGATTTTTTAATGTATTATTTTAATTAAAATATTTATTATTCCAGTTTTTCTTATAGTTTACTGTCTTTACTTCAATAAAACCCAACTTCTTTGGAAAAAAATAGACTAAACAATCTTCATTTTATTAGGTTGTACAACACAATGTAATCAGTTATTTGTTTAGCAGTTTCACAGTTTTTAATTAATTTTCTTACTTTATGTAAATAATACTATTTAATTATGGACTTACAGAACAGTTAAATTTTATAAATGAGTTCTATTATTATTAAATCTGAAAATTTCATAAACAAAAGTAACGTTAAAATAAAATACTGAATAAGTCCTTTTAAGCTATAGCGTATTTTTAAACCCAGGTTCTCCTTAGTGTAAGATAATTTTTTGTTGTTAATTTTTAAACCCAGGGAGTTGGCATCTGCGATCTATTTCTGAGAAACCGGAGATGAGTCTCGTTACAGTTACAGGGGAGGAAAGACAGATACAATGATGGGGCTAATGGACCCAGTCAATTACTTGATGTGGTGGAAAGAACACCCCTTTCTCTTCTGCTATATTGCCCTCAAGGAATACAAAAAACATTCCTCAATCTGAACTGTCTTCCACAATCGTCTAATGAGGGAAAAAAGAGACACAAAATATGTTTTATAAATTTCTTCTTCAAGAGGGAATTAGGAAACTAAACAAATTTTGTTTTATATGACGTACCTTTCTCGTTACTTAAGTAAGATATCTTTTTTACATTTTTTACAAATAATATTAAGAATTTGGTGTGAAACACTCACACGACTTTCTCTTCCAAATGAAAATTATTAAAAATATAATTTATATTAATCATTAGTAAACAATGTAAACTTAACAACATAACCTGTATTTAATCATGAATGGAAAACCCAAAATGAAAATTAACTACTGTTAGATTTAAAATTACGGGAAATCACTTCTTCTTCTTCATGTAGCATCTCCATTATGAAGGTGTGCTAGCATCATGGCAATCCTGACCTTGGAAACTGTAGCTCTAAATAGGTCGATGGATGACAAATTAAACCACTCTCGCAGGTTCCGTAGCCAGGAGGTTTTTCTTCTTCCAACCGATCGTTTACCCATAATCTTTCCCTGGATGACAAGATGAAGGATTTCATATTTTGGACCTCTCAAAACATGGCCGAGGTACACCAGCTTCCTCTTCTTGATTTCGATCATCACTTCCATTCCCTTCTGCATCCTCCTTAGGACTTCCATGTTTGTGACTCTCTCTGTCCAAGATATTTTGTGCATCCTTCTGTAAACCCACATCTCAAAGGCCTCAAGTCTTCGTTCACATTGCCTATTGGTAGTCCAGGCCTCTGCACCATAGTACAGCACCGGAAAGATGTAACACCTCAGCACACGAATTCTCAAGTCCAGACTCAGATTGTGGTTGCACAGCATCCTCTTCATTTTCACAAATGCGGCCCGGGCTCTCTCTATGCGGATTTTGATCTCAGTAGAGTAATCAAGGTTACTGTTCACCGTCATACCAAGATAGCTGTACTTCATAACTCTTTCCAACTGCTCTCCCTCCACATACAGGTGTTCGTCATGTGGGACCACATTCTTGGTGATGACCATGCACTTTGTCTTCCTTGTGTTGAGGGTGAGACCAAAATGTTGGCTGGCTTCAACAACCTTATTCAGGAGTTCCTGGAGATCCTGCATTGTTTCAGCCAGCAAGACTGTATCATCTGCATAACGTAAGTTGTTGAGACGTATGCCATTCACCCGAACTCCTCCAACCTCCGTGTCAAGGGCTTGTCTGAAAATTTCTTCAGAATAAATGTTGAAGAGAAGTGGAGAGAGCACACAGCCCTGCCTAACACCCCGTTTGATGTCCACTGGGTTAGTAAAGGCATCCTGCACGCGAACAGTTGCTGTCTGGTTGAAGTACAGGTTGACAATTATTCGGATATCTCTCGAGTCAATATTTTTACGTTTCAACACTTCTATCAGTTGGTTGTGCCTGACTTTATCAAATGCTTTATTATAATCAATAAAACATGCATATATGTCCTGGTTAACATCCATACAACGCTGCATGAGGACATTGTAAGCAAACAGCGCATCTCGCGTACTGAATCCATTTCTGAAACCAAACTGTGTGTCTGAGATATCTTCTTCCAGCTTTAAAAATGTTCTTCGATGTATAATTTTCAAAAAGATCTTCAGTGGGAAATCACTAATTGACGCTAAATTAAGCTCTTTAGAAAAATATGCTAAAATTAAATTTTGTAGTTTTTTAACTTACTGTAACTTTAGTCATATTATGCTTTTGTAAAATGCATACTTAATCTGCAAACTCAAAAAACTCATTAGTTACCGACTTCTGTGAGAAAGTACGGAAAATCACTTATTAGCCCTAAATTACGCTCTGTTGAAAAAATTCTGAAAATAAAACTTGTAGGTTATTTACTTTTCTACAAATTGTTTTATGTACTTGTCGTAAATTGCATATTAAGGCCGCAATCTAAAATAAATACCACGAGAGCACAGACAAATTTCAGCAAACCTACCACTTATCCTATCTTGTAGAGCACTAACCTATCTTGTCAGAGCCGTTTTTGATAAAATTGCTAAAGAGAGACAAATTGTACTAATAAACTACTACTTTGAGTTTTGGGTTGACCGATTTTAATGAAACTGTTTGTGTCGGGTTCTCGCTTGGTAGTTAACTTAAGTCTCATGTTTCAACTTCTCACCATATTCTGTTCTTGAGTTATTTTTTTACACAACCACACATGCGCGTGCAGACATATGCGGTAAAAACATGTTTTTTGGGTTTAGGGGCCCTGAAACCGTGTATTTCTGATGAAATCTTTATTTTCAAAAATCAACATGAAAACAATAACGTATAAAAAAAGTACTTTGTTTCCTTATATATTCATATAAGCCAAGAGAAAGTAAAAATAAGAACACAATATTAGTGACTTTTTACAACAAAAAAAAAACAACCAAAGATATAATAAAGAAAAATATTTTTTATAATAATTTTTAATTTTAGAATCGATTTAACCGAAATCATATTGTGTTGACCAACTACTGCGGCAATTTTCCAAGTTTGAATCACGGTGCTGAGCAAATAAAAATCTCTATGTACCCTATAATAACAGAACTGACACCAGCCGAATAATGAATATTCTCTACAGATGAAAATAATCAAGATGCCATAAAAAATATGATGCTAGAAGTAAGCAATTTAGTACCAAACGAAAGAGGGTATTTGTGGGTAGGACATGACACAATACAAAATATCAGAAAAATTGCGTATTGTTAATAACCGATGCATAAACTAAATCAAATACAACCACATTTACCTTGGTTTAGACACATGATGCACCAGGGTGCTGTAGAAGAAGAAGAAGGAGGAGGAGGAGGAGGAGAAGAAGAAGAAGAAGAAGAATAATATTGGAACCCAATTAATATTCTGATGAACATTAAACATCGTGAATATTCTCGATGTTCAGATGTTGAGAAAGAAAGGAAAGGGAAGGCCGAAAAACAGTAGCTACCTACTTAGAAGGTCTAATGAAAGATGTAAAATTTATGAAGTGGGCTACATAGAAATATTAAAAAATATGCTTGCATAAAGGTGGTTGCAGCGACAAGGCAAAAAATAGAATATAAATGAATGAAATTATAAATCTAAGGATAAATTATGAAATTCGTACGTAAAACAACTTAATCTCTTATTTGTTTTTATAAAATTACTTGTATTTGAATTGAATAATGTCATTCCTTTTTGTATCTTAAAGTTCTTCGCTTCTAAAAATTAAATAATTGAATTGAAATGGTTATGAAAATAAATAACTCTTACCAATATACAAATTATAATAAAAATATATATGTGAATTAAATCAGGTGCACGTATCTACTAAGTTTATTCTTTAGAAGTTGATATAGTATAAAGAAAACTAAAATTCTTGGAATTACGTAGCTACTATCTGAAATATTTATTCTCCCGTAATATTCTGAAAATTTTCAAAAATAAATGATCTCATGGGGAAAATTCTATCAAGAGCAATACCCATCCATGTCTGAAAAAAATGAAAGGGTTTAAAAGTAATGCAGTACGATTGAACATACTAATATTTTTCTTCTTTTTTGTAAATATTCAGTTTACACTGTTAGTCTATTTTTCCAACTGCTTGGTTTTGTAACAAAATATTATATTTTAAGTACTGCTCTGCACAAGCTGTTGTACTTATTTGTGGTGTAATATTGCAATACAATGTTTTATAAATTCTTGTAAAATTCCTTTCATATTCCAGCATCATATGATCTGTAAATAGTTGAACAAGAATACCAGAATTTGTATTTTCATATCTCTTGCATTTTTGAACAAAGGCTTGTGCAAGAGCCCTAAGAAATTGTCATACGTTAACTAAATATTAGATTACCCAAATACGACTTTCTGTACTACATTCCGATCAAATACTTTATTTACTAATAGATGTTTGGTATACATCTATTCTTATGAAAAACGACTAAATTGGAAAACACATACTGAACAAACGGAATCAGCTGAAAACGAAACTTTTTTGAATCCGTAATGTGTGTACGTTGCAATCTGTTCAGCTGGAGAAAAATAAGCAACTCCATCACCCAATAAGATGAGGATTATATGTATGATGTGTAAATAAGATTCAGTCTTGTACAGACTCAGGCCAATCATTTCTATCTGAGAGGATATGGTTAATTGGACCCCAACCATCAAAGTACACCGATAACCACTGTCTAGTATTCTAATCCGTATAAAAGTAAATAGTAAAAGTAAAAGTAAATATAAATAGCTGAACAAAAACATTAGGCCTATATATTTTCATATCCCTTACATTTTTTTAACAAAAGTTGGTGAAAGAGAACTACCTTTACTAGGACTCGAACCATAGAACCTTCGTCTCCGAAAATCAGCTATTAAACAGTTGACTCGTGGCGACGACTTTACCACTAGACCAACCCGGTAGCTTAAGTTAAAACTGAAACAGTTTTATTGGGTACTAGGTAAATATTTGACCACAAACTTTTAATTTACAAAGCAATATTCTTAAACTAATTTGGACGTATGGAAACCAATTGTCGAGGAGTGGGATCACCAAGCCATTTCAACATCGAGATACGGCGAAGGTTCCAATCGAAGTTACTCAGAAAATTAGAGCATTTCCTTGGTGCATAAATGAGCAACATATTACACGGAGATTTACAAATTCCTACAGTTCAACAAGAAATAAACAAAAAGGAGACTTGTATCAGATAAAAATCACCTCGTCATCGCACTCTTAGATAATTCTGAAACAAAGACATTCTATGGATTTATTTTAAAGCGATAAAACAACACTTGCATAAAATTTGCGAAGTTCCCCCATTGGGGATTTTCTACTCATTATGCCACTTAAGAATAGATTATAGATTTTGCTGTAATGTATAAAAAATTATGTGAGGTGTAATAATTAAGAAATAAACTGTATTTACATAAACAAACTAATAAAATAAAACTAATTCTAACGACCGCAGCTGCTGGCTAGCACTGATGAGCATGAAATAAAATTCACAATAATTTCTCATGAAACCGCAGATGGGGTTCGGTGTCTGAGCAATCGATTACCTATTTAAAAAGAATAACTCTTATTTTAAAGAAACGTTAATCGCTTAGAAATGTTATTGTAAAAATAAACAAACGAATTTTTATTGTACAAACGAGCAAAATTGAATTGACTGAATTGGAAAAAGAGAATATAAGAAAGGTGGTGAAGCTGGCGTGAGTTGGCATGAAGATGAATGAGCGGTCAGACGGAACAAAACTAATGTAAGGAAGAGAAGCCGTTGGTATTTCAACCACACAAACAACGATGCGGGATTCAATTAGTCTGTCGTACATTGGTTTTAATTTAACTCGAAACGCAAATCTCAATTCCTATGAGCTATTTAATTTTCTTATCCAAATATACCCTAAATGAAAGTGGGTTATATTTTTTCCGCGAAGCAATTGGTAACACTGATATGGTACTGAATTAGTTAATTCTAAAAAAAGTTTCCTCTTCGATATCGATTTACATTATTCAGTAAATTTCTAATTAATTTTAGTCATTTTGGGTCATGCAGGCTCTTTTATACGTGCTTAATTTAGAGATTAATTTAATTTATATAACTGAGACTAATAAATTTCTCTAAATCAGTAATACCTATCAATAATTTCCCGTACTAAACCAGAAAAAATACAGTTTACAAAAATGTTAGTAAGTTACACCGTAATAGAAAAATGGTAAAGTATTCACGCATGGTTACAAAAACACTATTTTTAACAACCTTCGAAAAATATGTATATTTAAATTTTTCAAGATATTCTCCATGAAGTGGTTTTTTACTGCAACTGCTAAAATGAAAAGATATATGAACCACGTTACGTTCTAGCTACTATATTTAATATCCCACGGTTATACAGAAATTTTGCACCAGTTACCAAACAAGACTTTAAAATCATAAGAACCCAGAAGCCATCAATCTCCTAGACAACAGTGGAACACACAGAAGACTATACAGACTACACCCTACAGATTTATTTTAATATGTGATTGTATAATTTATTTTACATTCCTGGCAAGATCAATTCAACAAAATGGGAAATTTTATAGAGTAATACCAAGGGGTATTACTTACTCAAGATTTATACTTACAACACATCTACTCATTGTTCTATAAGAGCAGATCGTAGATTTAAAGTTATTAAAAAAATAAAAAATAAATAAAATATTTAATGTAGCTTTCTCTCTTCTACATTTATTCTATATGTTTACTACAATAGTCAATTTATATTATTGTTTTACTGTATTCCAGTCTGTATCGTGGTACCCATTTGTAGTTCTAATATTATTGTTTGTTTTTTTTTAAATTATAAGATTTCATTATTGGAGTTAGGCTAAGTCATTGTGTCAAAAATACTCGTATATACCAGCTGGCTATGTAAACTGGTACCAAAAATATCAACATCTAAATTATCAATGGAATCTTATCTATTAACCACCTATATCTAACGGTTCAATCAGAAAGAACTAAACCAAATTCGAGCTCTTATGAACTCTTCATACAGTGTGACCTTTTTAGTCTGTTACCCGATCGTTAATGTCTGATCATTTTTTTCTAAGTAAGGAAAATTTTTTTTGTGACTTGTAGTTGGTAGCCCTACTTAACCGGTATAGATACGGCAGTGTGAGTTGATTTCCTTGAGCTGTGTAAAATTTTGTGTTTTTTCCGGTCGTGTGACGAACAGAATTTCTATTACCCTAGAACAACGGTTTTTATTCTTGAACAGTATTTTGCTACGAAATCGTACGCGAGTGTAAAAGAAAGAATAAAATTTTAAATTAAATTTGTCATGTTAAACGTCATCTGTCAAGAGAGTAGGTCGACCACTACGTTTTCTGTCGCAAACACTACCTGTCTCTCGAAATCGGTTTGGTAGCCTAGAAATTGACATTTTTTCTGGTGGAGGAACACCAACAAATTTAATTTGAAATGCTTTTACACTCGCGTACGATTTCGTAGCAAAATATTGTTAAAGAATGAAAATCCATTGTTCTAGGGTAAAAGACATTCTGTTCGTAACACGACCGGAAACGGTACAAAATTTTACACAGCTCTAGGAAATCAACTAACACTGCCGTATCTATACCGGTTGAGTAGGGCTACCAACTTCGTGTCACAAAACGAAATTTCCCTTTCTTAGAAAAAAATTACCAGACATTAACAATCGGGTAACAGGACTAAAAAATCACTCTGTACAGATATTACTTCACCATTGTAAACAGTTAATAGAGTACTAACTGAAACAGTTTCAGTTACTACAGGGGCTACTACAGGGGCTACAGGGGCTACTAATTTATACTGCTAATTAATATGTCATTTACTGTTAAGTAACGCCAGTAATATCTTAGTAAGTAATTTTGGTATTTGTGTTTACTAGCTTGTGTAAACGTGACAAAAAATCAAATATTTTAAGAACTGTTTAAAATTTATAAGAAAGTAATTCAAATTTTTAAAAATGGCGTTCGGGCAAGCCCAGTAAGTCAACTGGTAGAAAGTTTCATTAACTGTTAAATGACCCCAGATATGTGAGCAACTATTTATGGTAACCAACTGACAGCCACACATGTAAAAACTTCACTGGGGATCCCTGTTAAAATTCACGCCTATTCAAATCCAAATATTGTGAAAGATCAGATTAGGTGATTATCAATAGGTTCTCATAGTTCTTGATAAAACAAAAAAAACTTTTTATAGATTTTTTAATGTAAATATTTTAAAGTTATATTAGTATAAAACTAAAAATATATTTTTGCAAACACTTTTTGAAACAGATTCCAATCGTTGTAGTGAAGCAGTAACTTAAATGGAGCTGCTAGAACCCTAAAACTTTCATTGTTTTTTTATAAGTGAATTATATAAATTGTTATTCTGTAAGCACTAATTTCAGAATCGTTATCTTTAAATCACCACCTTTTAAACAATTCATAGTCATTTTTGCAATAAAATTGACTGCACGTTACTATCCACTCGTAAAGTAATGTAATTGGATGGCTTTCAGCCAAACTAGATTTATGTACTGTCATGAATACAGTAAATTATTCTACCAAAATCCTAGTAGGTACTGACTAAGAAATGTTGTTTCGTCTTACTCTTATCTGAAATCTCTTGTACACTACTTTTATTGTTATAAACCAGTAGCCTACAACTTTTTTTTATATTGTACAAGAGACGTAATCTTTTATGTTTACCCTAATATAGGTCTACTATACTATATAAATAATAATAAAAGTACTGTTAAATGACCCCAGATATGTAAACTCACAGGTAAGTACTAACTGTAGAAGTATACTTCTGGTGGCAGCGTTGTGAAATTCAATTTGTTTTGATAGGTTGTTATAGCTACGGGAATTGTTTATTTAGGTGCATACGTTATTTCATAAATAACTCTGACTCAATAAATTGCGAAAGAATACTATAAGTGATACAATATTGTGAAATTGATTGTTAAGAATATATTACTATTATTGTGCGGATTAATTCGCAGGGGTAAACTATTTTTTTTTTTTTTTTATTTAACGTCGCATTACCTGAACGGTCATTAGCGACGACGTTGAGTTGTAACTGTGTAAGGATGAATTGTTTTTTTTTGTAACTTATGAAAAAATGCCGTGCCTAAGTGGGATTCGAACCCATGACCGCTTGATGAAAGACGAGCACGTTACCAAATTTGCGTAACGTATGAAAAAATGCCGTGACTGAGTGGGATTCAATTTTTCATGATAACTGAGGGCTTAGAGGAGCCAAACCTTGTTCTTAAAATCCATAATAACGTATTAGATCGAAAGTAAAGCGAAACTCATATATAATTCTTTTATTCAAATATTATCTTTCACGGTACTATTTAACGCAGATGTAATTTGTGTAACATTCTAAATAAAATTATTACATTTCTTTGTATTCGTTCACTTTAATGATATCATTTGTAATATAGTATATAATATAGTATATAATAGTACTGAATTTTTTATAGACAAATTTTGTCCATCAACTGGCCTTCTACAAACTAGTTTTTCTTTTCAATTTGGGGTTCGTGATTCAGTTGGGAAAAAGTAAACAATTTTGATTGGCCCAAATGGAAAGTAATTTTAAATCGCTTTGGTTCGTTTGAATTCTCAATATCTGTAAAATTAATTAATTTTTAAATAGTAATTTAACTCATCAAAAACAAGCAAACTCTCTAAATTTTTCCAAACATTTGTGATTTAAAAATCCAAACAATTTTACATAAGTGGCTTTAACAATATTAAAGTATTTTTCTTAAATTATAGACAGATTTGAGACTTTGTATTCGGAATTTTACTCAAATCAAACTATTTTTAAATAACTTTTACAGTCGAATTTTTCTTGTAACTTTCCAAATGCTTTTTTAATTTATATATATTCCCTTAGATTGTAAAAAAATTCTCAAAATTTTGTTGTTTAGATTAATTTATAATTTTTAAAAATGTTCTGATGATAATTATTGGACATGAATATTACAATTACAATATTACAGATATGAATATTACAATTTTAAAGAAAAATAATTTTGGGAATCATCTGTACCAATTTTTTTCAATTTTCTAGGCAATAAAAACTGCTATTTATGAAATATACCCAGCAGAGAAGTAATAAACTTCTCATTGGATTTGATTAGGTTTATAGATTGGTTAATGTCTTTTTAATTGCTTTCACGAACTGATGCGATACTTTGTTTTTACGTTAAATAGAAAAATATTTTACCAAGTCATTTTTGCCATAGAAATATGAACATAGAATAAAGTATATTTATTTTATCAGTAATTCTAGTGTCATCCCTTATTTTTTATTTTGTTACAGAATTAGCTGCTTGAAAATTTAGCAAGAATATATTATTTGTTGAACAGAATTGAAATACGCACAGGAAAAATATCAAGAAAAATACAATTTTTTGCTATCTAAAAAAAGTAGAGTTCAGTTTTTTCATCGTTATTCCATTTTGTTTTGTGAATTCTGCATCAAATTCGAAAGGTAGAGAAGATTAAATATTTTCACATGTTATCGGAAGATGGATTGGTTTTTTAAAGGCGCCTTTATATTTACTCTTCTCCTAGCTTTCAATTTACTTGGAAAACTGAGATGCCTTATTCTAGATCAAAAGTCTCTTTTAACTCGCCGGCCACACCATTATAGGTACCATTATGCTATAAGATTCCATTTTTACGTAAGGGTTCTTATAAGGCAGGTATAGTAAAAAAAGTAATAGCACTCAGGTCTACGTCCTAAGTGAAATATTGAAAGAGATTTTTGTATATAATGAGGTTCTAGACAATGTAAGTTCAAATATCAATTGTGTATAAATTGTGAATATTGTAAATAAAGAATCAATTAAAATTTAACATAGGCTATAATCATAAAATCTAGGCCATTTGTGTTCTATCTTAACATAAAAAAACTGATTACCATTGAAATTAAAAAAATTATATCTTGAAATTTTAAGTAGGCTATATAACATTATGTTATAGGCTATATTATATGGTTACAGAACGTAAATAGAACTTTTTTCTATTCTAATTTACTAAATTTTCACAAAAATTGCTTTTGTAAATTAAATACTATAATAGATAGAAATATAATAATTACATATTTAGAACTAAATGAAGTAGGCTACCATTCTAAAACTACTTAATTTGCCTATTCTAAGACAACTGTATTGTTAACAACGCTTTTAGGGGCAGCATTTTCATGTAGTATATATAGTGTTGCCTTTTTGTAAAATACTACTATTTTACATTTTTTAGTTGAATAGTGAATGAAAAATTAAAATATTGTAAAACACAAGTAGTTCTTTTAGAATTACAGGGGGGACACTCCCCCCAAATATTCTTCTTCTCCTTCTTTATCACCGTATAGACATCCATAATTGGATATAGGCCTTCTCTGTTTGCCTCCACAGTCCCATGAACTGCATCATTTTCGCCCGATGAAATCCCGCCACCAGTTTTAAATCGCCTCTTCACCGTATTTGTCGACGACCTCTACTTCTCTTTCCCAGTCGGGGCTTCCACTGCTGATCCACCTTGTTCCATCGATCAATGTCGTATATAAATGCTCCCTTAATATTATATAGTTTTATAATTAACGTTAATAGTAAATGGAAATTTTAAGTAGTTAATTTAGAAAAGGAGTCGATCGGTTTAAATTACGTACTTCACTGAACATTTACATTTCTTGCTCAATTTTTGACATGTCGTGTTACGAAACAGTTGACTTGTTCTACAAATCAAAATGTGTTTTGTTTAGGTCAACAGCCGAAAGGCTGGTTTCAACCTCTAGAGGTTTTACTAAGTAAAAATTGTAGAGTGAGGTGGTTTACTATTGCCTTCCTCACTGAGTTGAAAGAGTATGCTTATCAGCATGCCGGGCCCTCCGAAAAGTAGGGTCTGGAACCCTACATCCACCCTGAGGGTGCTTTCCCTCAGGGTGGAAAGCACAGTACTTTCCACCCTGCAAATGACACCTTCGCTTCATTCACCACAGGATCTGGCTGCATAGTGAAATTCATTACTCTCAGAGGAGATAACTCTGACTAGTGTCTTTTACACCTCTATTTGTTCACCTCTGTTCTGAAATAGTTCAGTCATATAAGTGGCGACTATGTGATAAGAAACAGAACTATTTTTTTTAGCCCTGGACCCAATAGATCGAGTGTAATTAATAACACTCCACCTGCCCGTTTTGGGCATAAATCAAAATATATACTATGTAAAATTTGTATGTTAGATACTCACTTTTAGTAAACCTATCATTTTAACTTTTAATGTACAGAAAACTTTAATGCCCATTCACTAAGGTAGAAAAATCGTTAATTTTATGCTTAAGTTAAAGGCTTTGGAATTTTAAAACTACACCCCAAGAAGTTAAAGACAAATACATGAGATTGACAAAAGGTAAGCTAAACTATTTGCATATTTAAACTTCGCACAACTGAACCATCTGTCGTCAGTTTGTCGTTTCTAAGAACATATTAACGCATTTTAAGTGATTAGGTAAATTCGTTTCTCCTGGTGACACTTTAGTTGGAGAAATTTGCAAACTCACACAGCCTAGCTGTAAAGAGTATACACGACTTGGATTACTAGCCGTTAGCTGTAAACTGCAATTTATCCCTACCATATTTAACCGTTTTGAAAGAATACGATATCTGTAGTCTGCACAAAAATCTAATTTGCCTAAGTGCTTCAACTTTCGTTTCAGTTTCTTGTCACACTCATCGAAATGAGAAACTAAATATCAAAATTTTATATTTTGGTAAGTAACAATAAAATATACGAGTTAAATTAAATGTAATATAATTTGAGCAATTATAATATTATAAGTGGTTTGCAACGTTAATCACTATAATAAATTAATTTAATATTATTGAATATTTTCCACTAAAATTTAGGGTATATTAGCGAAATGATTGTTTAATGAGAACCGCAGCTAAATATACACAAACTTAATGATAATTGCAATTACAATTTCAGAGAACGATGGGTGTCGGAAACTAATTCAATAAAATGTTTATTTCTAGATGTTGAAGTAACATCATCACCAAGATTGCTTTTAATTAAATAACACATATACGAGAGCAGACTATATCACCATATTAATCTACCTATCAGCCACTCCAGAATGTAACCTTATTAGTTTTATTACATTTTAATTTTCAATTAAAATGGTTATTTTCATATTTCTCTTATAAATAATATTGTAACTATAACACGAAAAAAGTGAACCACCCAACTCGGTTAAGCAATTGTAAAGTGTACAAGTTTTTCTTGAAAATAACTCGTAACGTCCTGGATTCGATTACCATTCAGAATCTAGAAAATTTTTAATACGATCCTATTCAAAAAGTTATGTCCTCTTTTATTGAATATTAGACGGTAAATTCGATTGAAAATTTCGATTTTCGGTTTTATGTTTTTCAATAGTTCAGACCTAGATCTACAAGAAAAACATTACTTAAATGAAAAAGTTAAGTTTTTACCAGGTTTACCCAGGAAAATTATCATGTCACCACGAACGAATATTTTTTATAACTTTTTTTTTTGTTTTTTTAACGTCACATCAACTGCTGTGGTGACGACGTTCGGTTCAACAAAACGACGTTCGGTTGTAACTGTAAATGATGAAATGATTTTTTGTAATGACCGAAAATTCCATGCCTGAGTGGGATTCGAACCCAAGACCGCATGATGAGAGGCGAGCACGTTACCAACTACACCAATGCGGGCGGCCAATTTTGGTTAGCGGAATCCCTAACCATTTGGTTAGCGAAATGGTTAGGGATGGGAAGTGAAAGGAAAGTGAAAAAACAATTAAACCAACATATTTTTTACTTTCTCTTGCCTATATGAATGTAATATAGGAAGGAAAGTATTGTTTTCATGTCGTTTATCGAAATCGAGATTTCACTGGATCTACACGTTTTCAGAACTGCTGAACCCAAAAAATATGTTTTTAGTGATTGGTTTGTGCGTGTGTGTATGTGTGTGTGTGTTTGTGAACAAGATATCTCAAGAAAGGACAAGCAAACGAAGTAGAAACTTGAAACTTAAGTTAGGTACTACTAAAGGACCCGACACGAACATTTTCATCAAAATCGGTTGATCGGAAGTAGTAGTTTATCTGCGTCATTTTTCACTTTTTTGCGATTTCCTGAAAAACGGCTCCTACGATTTTTGGTAAAAGGTTTTTGAGATTCAATTTGAACAATTAACATTTTGTGTATATCTAGTGGTTTCATTTCTTTGCCCAGTAGAAACGAAGAGCTGAAAAAATGTCTTCTCTAAATAATTCTACAAAGTAGCAGTTATTATGACGATTGGTCTCGCTTAACTGAAAAATTCTACTGAGACTTACGATAGATAGCTCATTCAATACAGATTAAAACAAGTTTTTCTCACACCTTGATGACTAACACCAAAACAGGACTATTGGTGGCAGATAGGTAAAGGACGTTACTTTTTGTGCTGCCTTCGTAATTAAATAGAAAAATTATTAAACTAATTTCTCATCAGTTTAATTTATTTATTAAGGCACGTCATAAACATTCTTAATCTAAAGATTCTTCACTTCGGTTTTAATTTATAAAATACGTATTTTTATGTTTGATTTATCTGCTTTGTAACATAAACTTTTGCTTAACGAAAAAGGGTATTTTACTTTATAATTTATTCATTTTGGTACTTTTTGATAAGGTTGATATGTAATAGGTGTGCGTAATAGGCCTATACGTAATAGATTGAAAGTCTCGTGGTAAACACTTAAATTCACGTAAAAAATCGTAAAATCCTAGATCGTAAATATAAGCTAGTTCTATTAAACGCAACCTTATATTGAGTACTTAACTTAGAGCCTGTAAATAAATGTTGCGTTATCAGAAATTACTACACTTTGAGTAGTAACTATGTTTGTTAGCATCTACATTTATGAAAACTGATAGGACGCCATTATTTTTAAATGATATATTACGTAGAAAACTGCTGGGCATGAAATGAAATTTAATTAACGCGTTTAACAGGACATACGAACAAAGGCTGAACGGACATCCGAATTATTTCGATAAACCTACTGGATAAAAGTGACGACACTTTTCAAAGACTTAAGTTCCTGATTTCATAATAATTAATCCTTTAACCTCAGCTTCATAGACATTTTATTTTACTTAAAATTACTTCAAAATAATTTTATTTCATGTTCATGAAATAGCTAATAATAGTAGTTTTTTTGTAACAGTGTATTTCTTTTACAATCAGTTTATAAATACAAAAACTTTAAGCAAAGACAAGAAAATGTGAGTAATATCCTTAGAATTAAAATAAAAACCACACGCAGTAGTGTGTTTCAACAAGACTAAAAGTGAAGAAAAATACATATGTATATGAATATATGTAAAAAACCTAAACTTGATGAACTGTGAATCAACACCCCGAATCACAAAGCTGGTGCAGTTGGAGATGATGACGATGAAAGGGATAATAATAGTAGTTAATCATTTAAAAGTAATCTGTATATTTATTAATAATTAACGAAATATTGCATTTTGTGTATTCTGGGTTATTATTATTACTTATTGTTCTCTTTATTTAAAAAAATACAAACTGTGATTTTGCTTATTAGACAATAAAAAATTAAATTCATTCACGAGTAGCTAAGGGAACATTTGAAAATGTTAATATATTTTTATGCAAAACGTTTAAAATAATTTATTTCAAATAAAATTAACAAAATAAGACTGCTGCAACGGTTTTAACTTCCTGTTGCCTTTATAAATATATAGGGGAAAAAATATTGATTTCATGTTGATGTTCATATTGATTCCTGGTGTTAATATTTTATATTCAAAGTTAATTATTACTTAGACAATTGTTCTTGTTTCTCTATAAAAGAATAGATTCTAATTTTGCAGATTTTATAATTAACATTTTTTACAGTGCTGTGCCAAAATGTTTAGTCCATAGTTTAATGACAAAATTTAATTTATTTGTAGAGTAACAATTTTTATTGTAATGGTAATTTACAGGTTGTCCAACTAGACAATAATCCAAGTATAATTCATTTATTTCTTATTGCTGTACCTAAGTGATATGTTTCTCCAACGGATTAAAGTAGAATGATGTAATGTAAAAACACTTCAAAGTTTGTGTTTAATACCTGCGACCTATAGAAACAATGTGCTCATATTGTGAATTACGTTTTCGCAGTACAATATTTTTGAAGGCGCAGAAAATAAAACGGAAGAAATATATGGAATAAATTTTACTGCAGTTACACATCCCACAAGGCAGAAGAATATTGACTATAAAATTCTTTCTCCTCATATTATTATGGTAAATCAAATTGCCATCTTTTTCATATTGACTACTGCACACCTGTGATAGTAATACTGTATGAAACTTATACAGTAATATTTCTTCATAGCACAACTTATAATACATTATGACTATTTCTTATTCGACCTATCTTTATAAGAAGATAAACTAAAATATTGCCAATATCAGATTTCCATTGGAAATCGGAATATTGATCCTTTTTAAAATCAAAATTGGTTCAATCTGAGTTTCCTGTTTCATGGATTTTAATCCTAATATTTATTCCCTTTTGAAAACATTACTTGTAAGCCTTATTATATAATTGTATAAATAACTACTTATATTTCAAGATTGATGACTTTTCATCTATGCTTAGGATACACATTTTATTTATAGTGCTTAATAATAACTTTTGACCATACCAGACAGGTGGAGTGTCAAATTATTTACACTCAATCTGTTAGTTGCAGGGCTAAAATAAATAGTTCTTTGCCTTATCACATGGTCAACCAATTAAATGACTGGATTATTTTTAAGGACAGAAGAGGCAGAGGTGTAAAATACACTAATCAGAGTTATTTCCTCAGAACGTAATGAATTTCATTATACAGCCAGACCCTGTGGTGAATGAAGTAAAAGTGTCTTTTGCAGAGTGGAAAATATGTGCTTTTCAGAAGGCCCGGCATGCTGATAAGCGTACTTTTCCACTTAGTGAGGAAGGCGATGGTAAATCACCTTGCACCTCGTTTTACTTAGTAAAACCTCTACAGGTTTAAACCAGTCTTTTGGCTTATGACCTAAACAACAACAATAATAACTTATAAACGCTAACATAATACCGCAGACGAAAGACGTTAAGTACTTGGATATTCATTTAATACAGACGACTCACTTGATTAAAACAAATCTGAGCAAAACATAAGCAGTTAGGCATAAGGTTCCACCAATTATACCGGTTAATAGAAATAAGTCACATATTTTCCTGGCCAACAAATTTCTTATACATTATTACATATAAAACGTTAATAAAACCAGTTTGGTCGTACGCAATTGAACTGAAGGTTTCAACAAATTCATCTAACATTGCAATCTACTATCGGTTTCATAATTATAAATAACCCAAGTTTGAACCCTTGCATCTCCAAAATTGAGTCGGATTTTAACATGTTTTACATCAAAATTTAGCTCATTTTATTCTGCGTTGACGCCTCTAAACGCATAAAATTTGTTGCGGTAGCAAAAATAACCGGGTCTTTTGTCTTCCAACGTCGATATGGCAATTTTTAAACAACATTAAAAATATAGGTTTATTATAGGTCAGGGCAGAATAAAATTAGCTAAATTTTGATGTAAAGTATGTTAAAATCCGACTCATAGTTTTAGAGATGCAAGGGTTCAAACTCGGATGTCTGATTATGAAACCGATAGTAGTATTGTCTGCAATCAAAGATTCTCAGAATAATTACCTAGTCTACTTAGTCTATAACTAAAGATACAAAAATAATTTTGTAAGCCATACAAATAAACGCTGTTACCGACGAAATACATCAACGAAATAAATTATCAAAACATAATTCAGCAGAATAACTGCTACACTAGTTTTGTTTTAAATATGAATCAACTTAGTGGTTATTTGCGATAAGTGTACTGTGCTTTAGTAGTAAGGGTGATATCTAGAAAAATGTTTCTATTGTTCTACAAATGACCAATATGAAGCATTTTTAATGTTGTAACACGGATGTGTTACAATATTTTTAAAACTTTCCTTGACAAAGCTCTGAGAATATAATAAAAGATTTTATCGCCTACAATAACATAGGAATTTTATTTTTACGGCAGCATATTTTAAAAATTTAGCTAAAAGTTTTTAATTTGAATTCTTTTTATGTTGTAGTTAAATCGTTAGATATGCAATGTAGTCGCAAAAAAGAACAATCGGATGAAGGGCTTGGTAATTAAGCACACACGTTACCATACATTTTACTGTTGTTCTTCCTGCGCTCCGAATAGGAAAAGTTTTCTAATACCTCTAACTGCAGCCTACAATCTAACGTTTTAACAACTTGTATTAAATTTGGCCTAAAAACATTAAAATCGACGGACTGCCGGCTACTGGTACGAAAAGCAGGCACAGTGTAAATGTTAAAGATACTCGTATATTACACAAAGGTTTTTGTTTTTATTGTAAATAAAAATATTTAAAAACCACTAAAACATCAAATAAAATAAATTCCTTAAACGGTGGATATAATATAATAAGCTATAATGTTTAATAGATTAGCATAAAGGTACTAAGTTTATGTACCATAACTATACCATAGTCTACACTGAAAGTTACATTACCGCCTGATAAAAAAATTTAAATGTACTTATTTAAATTGTCAAAATATTTCACAATAACCTAATATTTTAGCCATTTTTTTGTCAGCATTACGACGTGTCATTTATAAATACAGGAACCGACAGAAAAAGTGGTGGTTTTTGATCTGACTGTACATCGCAACAATGCGAGTGGGGAGAACCGGGTCAATGCCATTACAGTTGCAATGGAGTCGTGGAATGCATAACATCGTGCTTTCGTCGTAGAGACTTACTTTAGTAACGGTTACTCAGTAATCAAAACCCAGCGTTTGTTCCGTACAAAGTTTGGAGTAATTAGACACGGTAGTGCTCCCAGTCGCATTGCAATAATGCGTTGGGTTAAAAGTTTTAGAGACACGGCTTCATCTTTAAAACGGAAACCTACAGGCCGTCCACGTAGCGTTCGTACTCCCGAAAACACATCCTTTGCGATTGTCAGTAGTCAGAAGTCCACGTCGCCCTGCTGCACATCACGCAGCTGTGCTAGGAATATCAGATCGAAGTGTTCGAAGAATTTTGCGTTTGGATCTTTATTTTCATCCATATAAAATCGTAACTGTTCAAGAACTAAGCCAACATGATTTCCAAAACCGAAGAGAATGTGCACAATCAATTCTGAAGGTTTTAACTAACGATTCAATAATCATAATATCAGATGAAGCCCATTTTCACCTGTCTGGTTGTGTAAATAAAAAGAATTTCCAGTACTGGGCGGAAGAAAATCCTCGTAGCCTACACGAAAAACCACTTCATTGTGAACGTGTGACAGTTTGGTTCGCAGTGGCTAAATTCGGAGTGATAGGTCCATATTTTTACGAAGAGAACGGTCGAGCAGTTTCGATCACTTCAAGTCGTTATGTTGAAATGCTAAATAATTTCCTTGCACCAGAGTTACAACGTGGTGAAGTTGACACTGCAAATATTTGGTTCCAACAAGATGGGGCTACTGCTCACACTGCCAGAGTGTCAATAAATGAGTTACGACAAATATTTCCAGAACACGTGATTTTAAGAAATGGGCACCTTTCATGGCCTGCTCGCTCCCCAGATCTTTCGGTATGTGACTTTTTTCTTTGGGGGTATTTGAAATCGAAAGTTTATGTCGTAAAGCCTCGAACAACTAAAGATCTGAAGCTAGCAGTTTGAAATGAAATAGCGGCGATACCAAACGACATGATTGTGAAGGCAATGGATAATTTCCAAGTACGATTACATGAATGCGTGCAGAATGAGGGTCATCACTTGACTGACATAATTTTTAAAACAATATAGGCGAGTTTTAGAATTTATGTGCTTTAATAAAAAATGGCAAGAAATGATGTTTCAAATCTATTAAGAATTTTTTTTACATCTTATTTCTGATTTATTTTATTCATTTCAAAACCATCACTTTTTCTGCCGGTCCCTTTAGTAGGCATATTATTTTATTATAATATGGCTTTCTCTTTTAATAGCTGTACTCAAAATAATTGCATTAGTTGCGGTGATTTGATTAAATTCGTAAAAACTAAAAATGTTTATTTTTTTATTATCTTCTATTCCTCTATGATTTTAATATAATCGATTATATTGATTGCTTAGTTTTCATTCAAAGAAGACTGATTTAATTTCCTTTAATATTCTAAATAATTACGTCTATGACACTGCATTATTAACGAGGTTGGAATCCCACCAGAAAGCATTTCAATTAGTGGTTAAGGCACTGGTAGACTTAGAAAATCCGCAGACATAATTTCATGTAACTTTCGGTCTTCAACTAGAATTATGCCCATCAATAACACTCCATTGATCTATAATTCCCTAAGAAGTATGCGTAAGAAATCTTGGATTATGGCTTGACCAAAGACTAACATCAAAAACTAACATAAAAAACGACTACAACTTAACAACAGACACAAAATACTCTACTGCCCTGTACATTTTTGATCACTTCTTCCATTAAAACAAAGCTATTTTTATAAAATCAGTAGCCACCTTTGCAGTACAGTGGTAAGAGCTAAGATCTGGAATTAGCCTATTAGGTACACGTTAAAAACCTCTAATTCTGTACCATAACCCATATGTAGTCGTATATAACTAAACCTATTGAAGCGAATTAAATAAAATCCTCTGTTCAAGGCTAATTACTACGGCAGTTGATAAACGTAATAAAACAATAAATAAATAAACACCACAAAAATCAATTTTATGACAAATTTGGAAAGTTCGGACTCCAGATATTTGGAACAGCAACAAAAAGCAACATCAAAAAATTCAAAACTTCTAATCAAATATTTAGAATCACAAAAGAAGCTCCATTTTGTAGGTTAAACATTAGGCTACACCATGATCTAAAAATGACTGTTGTAAAATATAGCTATAACTGTGACGTTGACCATTTAAAAATTTCACCTAAACGAACTCATTAAAAATTTGTCAGTAAATCTAAATTTACGACGATTTCGAAAGTCGTGAAGTGGAGACATGCGTTCATAGCTTTAACACCGTTTATTACCTTGAGGATCCTCTGATCACATCAGAACTAAATTTATGTCATGAACATTTAAATAAAATATTTTGTGAACCTAGAAAATCCTTTAGAGGAAGCCTCTTTCCGCATTATGTCAAGCAAAACTGGCAACATTTGTAGGTTGTGCAAGTTCACAGCGCTAGAAGTAACATTAAAGACAGAAAAAGTTAATTTAATATAATTTAAATTAAGTGCTCAAGAATGGGAATTGA
Source organism: Catonia carolina (assembly GCA_035578175.1). Classification (NCBI taxonomy): domain Eukaryota; kingdom Metazoa; phylum Arthropoda; class Insecta; order Hemiptera; family Achilidae; genus Catonia; species Catonia carolina. Next base: position 100,274,548 of record JAQMRL010000001.1, on the reverse strand, counting down.
GATTGATGATGGGGTGCTTTTTACTCTGTTTGCGGACAATCAGATAGTTGTGGATAATTATGCGGATGAGGAGGATCTATCCTATATGGCAAGGAAGGTAAAAAAAGAAGAATATGCGAGATGGGGGCTGAAGATCAACTGTGGAAAGACAGAGTATTTGGCAGACGGGGACCTCAGTAGCACTTGCAGCTGGAGGGGTAGAATATTAGATGTGTAGAACAATGCAAGTACCTCGGATCAATATTTACGAAGGAAGGCACATCTGCAACAGATATTAGTTGTAGGATTACCTAAGGTAGGAACTCAATAAGATGCTTGAATTCACTGTTTTTGTCGCCGAAAATCCGGATTGACACAAAGAAAAGAATTTATAATGTAGTGAAGTTTATTACGTTGTATGGTTGTGAGGCTTTGACCCTAGATAGAAGATGTCAGGACAAATTGAGGGCTTTAGAGATGGATTGCTTCAGGCACTCATGTCGGATTTTCCGGATGGATAGCGTTAGAAACGAGGAAGTCAGGGGGAGGATAGGTTGTGGCAGTATAATAATAGTCGAGGACATTGAAATAAGGTAGTTGGTGTGGAATGGCCATGTTCAGAGGATAGGGGCATAGATGGCCGAGGAGACTCTTGGAGTACTGTCCTTCAAATTGGCGTAGAAGAGAAAGCCCACGTTGTACTTGGTCGCCGGGAATTAGGTCAGCAATGGAGAAGGAGCAGTTGACAGAAGACTGGTGTGATCGAGATAGATGGCGTTTTGGTATGGGAGAAACGGATCATCCGTAGGAACCTAGCCGTAAAAGTAAAAAGTAAATTAAAGACTTTTTATTTTTAGGAAAAATTACCTACACCAATAATTCAGATGATGCATTATAAACATTTACGGTATGTTTATATCAACAAATAACATACATATAACATACATTATAAACATTTATGTTTATATCAACATAAATGTTTATAATAGAATATCTAAAAATTACAATGTTGTGTTATGAAGGTAATGAAAACTACTTTTTTTAAATAGGTGTCTGAAGAATTCTTTTCACCCAAAAGCACAAGTACACTTTTTAACAACAAATCATAATATTTTAAATCAACACTTAATTTTTTGACAGATTTATTTTGATATTTCTTCAGACTTTATTTGTTTTTATTACTTTGCTATATTAACCATAAAACCAATGTACGGAATAAAATAGCTAATAATAAAATAGAATGATTAAATTTTCAATCAAAGGGATTTTCAAAATATAGGCTTTTTATTTGTGCGGTAGAGAATGTTAAAATACTTCATACAGTTTTTATTAGGAGCTAATCACAAAAAGAGCGGCAGAATAAAATGTAAAAATTTGCAATTGCACGTGAAATCATAAAATAAAAAATGTAATACAATGATATCACATGACAAGCCTCTTTGTGCTCGACAATTGTGTGCTGTAGCAACAGCACGGTTAACAACAAAAGCTAAACATTGTAGCATACCTCATTCCACGGTAATAATATTATTGTGTGCAAGTCATAAATCACAGGTTGCAATTTCAGTATGTATTGTCTTTCAGACGCTGCATTTACCTCTCTCCCTTCCATGAGTCATGTGACATGACAAATCCATGCAATTTCATTAAGTAAATTCATTTTATAATGTTATTCATAATCGTTGGTACAATATATTTTTATTATAAATGTTTACAAACGTTTAAATTAAATCGTTGAATAACCTAATATTTTATAGTTCTTTTAAATAATTGTCAGTTATTCTATGAATATAATAAAATATATGGCATCAATCTTTTAACGTTACTTTCCAGTTGAAAATTACTTTTTAATACCACCATTTAGGACAGGAAGTACTGCAATGATAAATATGACTTTAACTCCGCACATAATAAATTGCCGCAGCGGTCACGATGGTCTTTTCTTTATGATTTATCATCCTGAAATGTAAAAAGACATTTTCAGTTTCCATTGTGATATTCCTTAATTAAATATGACGTTCTTTATTCACTTGATAAAATAAAACATTATATTTTAATTAGTAATATTACAAATTCCTTTATTAGTTAAAATAATTCCAGCTGTTCTAGCTATTTGTTGCTACAGAATTTAAAAGTTTTCTATTACTTCTATTTGTTGAAACATAAATACTAACAATATTACTGTTATTAATTTCATCCTTCAGTTAACAAAGCAATCCATTTATTCACAGAAAATTAAAAAATTATCTCAATCTTTATTTTATAACGAGTTAAGCTGACTTAGAACTACCTCTTAAAGCGAACTTATTAAATTTTCATGGGAATTTCTCATACATAAATGGAAGAAACAATTGTACTTTTTATAAATTAACAATCATTCTTTAAAATTACGAGTATTGTTATATTAATAATAAGTAATAAATTTCTCAAAGAATATAAAAAACTATTTTTATTGCCCAGTGATAATATTAACGTTGGATGTATCATTTGAAACTCAAGTTCTTTTATCAAAATTTGGATAAAAGTAAAGAAAAACACAAAAACCAAATATAATTTGCCAACAAAATACAGAGTATCGAGTTACAACTCCATAACCCACAGCAGTCGCTAATTACGTGTTGAAACGACTCAGAAAAGTGACATCAAACGGTACATAGGTATATTGATTAATATGCATATTAATTTATATAAACATTAATATATTATATTCATATCAATTAAATACCAAATTTAGATTCAAATATTGATTATCTAAATCATTAAGAATTGCGCAACTCTGTCTTTATCGCCACAACACATAATAATTTGGTTTTTCATAATATGAACATACGAATACCTCGTAGTACAGGAAACAAACATCACAATATTGCTACAAAGTAAAATAATGATGGCCATCAATCAGCACTTATTTTATAACAAAGCCGTTTTAACTAGCACTTCTTAACTTATAACCCAATATTCATTTCAGCAGAGTTTTGATGTAGGTCTAGAATATTAATTATTAGGCCTACACTCAGTAGAGAATTTCCTATTTCCTATTGATAGCCTGTTGCTTATAAATGTACAACACTTAAGCTGTTGCTTAAAACTATAACTAAAAAAAATCGCACACGCCCAATATTAATAGTTTTCTTGCTACGGATGTTTTCGGGCATAGTTGTTGCCATGAAGACAACTTTTTACTTTCTCTTGCCTGTATGAATATAAGGAAGGAAAGTATTGTTTTCATGTAGATTTTTCGAAATTGAGTTTTCACTGAACCCCTGAACCCAAAAAACATATTTTTAGCGATTGGTCTGTGTGCGAGAGTGTGTGTGTGCGCGCCCGCGTGTGGGTGTATGTGTGTGTGTTTGTGTGAACAGAATAATTTAAGAACGAAACATCGTACAACTTGAAACTTGAAACTTAGCTACTGTGTGGCAAGGATTTGATTGCCCTTTGCGGAGAGGAGCAGAATCGGCCCGCTACTAGCCTTCTCAATAACATTTCATTATGTACAAATACTAACTAGTTCACTGGACTTGGTTCACAATGATGTGTTATTCAGAAGGCTAGTAGCGGGCCGATTCTGCTCCTCTCCGCAAAGGGCAATCAAATCTTTGCCACACAAAAGATACCACTAGAGGATCCGACGCAAACACTTTCATTAAAATCGGTCAACCGAAAGAAGTAGTTTATTCGTGTCATTTTTTTACTTTTCTGCAATTTTCTCAAAAACGGCTCCTACAATATTTTTTAAAATCGCCTCATTTACCACATTTTTATGCTGTACAAGATAGGGAAGGCACTATGTCTGCTGAAATTCTTGAGGGAGGATGTTCTCTCGTAAAGAAATTGTTTTTGTAAGATTGTGGCTTTAATATGCATTTGAGCGCAAAACAGCATATAAGAAAAGTTGTAGACAATTTAAAATCCTACAACCTTTTTCAAACATTCTTTTGTATAACGCTTAGTTTAGCGGAAATAAGTGATTTTCTGTTTTTTTATGAAAATCGGTAAAAATCGATTTTTTTTAGATTTTAGCCTTAGTATACATTTTATGAGAAAAGTTTATAACCCAAATTTATAGGAAATTAAAAGATCTACAACGTATTTTCCGTATTTTTAAGCCAACTGAGGTTGATTTCTTTTTCGCATCATTCACTCATGATAAATATTAGGTTATGTTTTTTGAGGTTAGTTTTTTGTTTATTTCTAATGTTAAGTTATATTGTTCATTATTCACATTGGCAAGAGAAAGTCGTGTGAGTGTTTCACACCAGATTTTAACTTTTTAATTTATTTCTATATAAAATTATAATAATTTACCTTCGCAGAATTCATAACATTGAATGTTTAAAGTAACAAAGTTTAGAAGTTAATCCATGTATTTTTACTGGGAAATTTTGTATAAGTTACTTTATTAACTACTATTTATTATATATTTTTTTGACTTTCATTAACTAGGCTTATAATTTAACTACGCTGAAAAAGCAGTAAAATATTCTGAAACATTTCATATTATTAATCAGTTCAGTCAGTTTATTAGTATTTTTTAATATTGTTTCAAAATTTATGATATTTACACATTAAAAATCAATCTAAATTTAGTTATACGAGTATATTAAATTACTATTGAAAAATATGTTATACGTTTTTGTTATTTACTAGAATCTCTGTTTCTCCGTTTATTTATGTTTATTTAACTTTTAGAATTTATTAATACTTTGAGATATTCGGGTATAAATCTTTGTGTTACGTATACTAGAGTGTTGACACAATTTGTTTTTATGTTGTAAATTTTGCTGTACATGCTTTTATGCAACTAGCTTTTGTTAAAATAATTCAACTTGTCAGGTTAACGTGTAACTCTCGTATACTTACTTTTTGCTTCCTACTGAGCTAGAATTAGGTTTGGGGAAAATTGGCTGAGATTCAGCTAAGTTTTCTTGTATCTACAAGCTGTACGTAAAATTTTAAACCTTTAATTTTTTTTAAATTTTGTTATAATAGTGAAAGTTAGACATCTCGTACGGATGTATTAGTTTTGCGTTCTGTTTATTTTATAATAATTTACAACCAATTACTTACACAATTTTTTTTTATAATAATGAAGTGTTCATTAAGTTCAAAGCCGTCAAGCCGGAGGTCCCAAAATGTTTTCCCAGCAAAGATGTAAAAACGTTCCCTGTTATAAAATAAATGTAATATAACTTACCATTAACCAAAATTTTAATTAGTTTTTAACTGAAACTTTTCCTAAAATACAGATACTCCTCGACTCTGTTTTCATAAACCGGTTAATATTAATTAATAGAAATTATATAAGTTCGTTAAAAATCAGGCAGTGGTTCTGGCTTAGCTTTCCCGTTCGCTCCCGTTCACGTCACCGAAGCTGTGAATAAGTTCCAATAAATCATTATATAAAAATAGAAAAAATTTCTGTCGTACTTTCAACATTAACTTCTTCTGAATCTCCAGTTTATTAAGGAGCAAAGATAATATTATTTCGTTACAAACTAAGTAACGTATAATTAATTTTTTAATAGATCCTTTCTTCTATGTGATTTGTGCAGATGGTTATTTCTGGCAGTAGTGTATTGTTGTTTAGGTCAAACAGCCAAAAGGGTAGTTTTAACTCTCAGAGGTTTAACTGAGTAATGTAGGAAATGAAGAGGTTTACTTTAACCTTCCTCACCGGGTTGAAACATATGATCGCTTATCACCATAACAAGCCTCCTCAAAAGCACTTACTTTGTACCCTGCAAAACATCCCTTAACTGTATTCACTACTCGGTCTAACAGTACAGTAAACTTTACTACTTTCAGAAAAAACAATTTTAATAAGCGTTAATTACAACTTTACTTTCTCCTGTTCATTTCTAATCTGAAATATTTTATATATTTATTTGACTGAACACAAGAGAAGAAACATAACTATATTTTACGAGCTTTATCATTGTTAGGGTGAGTGAAATTAATGTAATACTCCACCTGCCTGTGACGGATGAGAATCGTGTGTCAAATAAAGCAATCTTCAATAACAGCTGCTGCAAAAATACTGTAAATCTGTCTAATTTACGTACAGGAAACCTATACAGATACACAAAATGTATTACTAATTTCGTTCATGAACGTTTTGCACATTTTGAAGATGGTGTTTTTTTCATCTATTAAATTTCTTTTTAACTTTATTAAAGTTCATACAGATTTATAAAAACGATATGAGGAAAACAAAATACTTAAAACACGTAGAAGCAAAATTTACCCATTTCCTCATACCAATTTCTTAATATTATAATTACAATAGTATAGACTACGAGTATTATAATTTATTACTCATTATTACAAAGAAAAAAAAATCTGAACAACTTTTCTTGTAGGCCTACTACTACTACTAGAATTTAAAAACTAGAACATTTGATTTTGATAACCTCACTTTCCAGTTCATTTTATATTGAACGATCCTACCGACTATTAAAAAGTTACATCTATCCTTTATGAAAATATTTAATTTTTAATCTACTAGTAAAATTATATTATTCGTTCTACAATCAAAGAAAACACATTTATTTTAAATTGTGAATGATTGTTAAATATATTTCTTATTTATTTTTTTATTTATACTAGTACAGACACAAAGATTATGAAAGTGAACATAAATGTTATGCTCCTATTGTTAACATAGTTTCTTGCAGAATGACTGCACACTAATATTCTCTTACTATACTAATACATGACCAAACTACGCTCCTTTTCTTGCCTCTTTCAAACTACTGGCACAGCTGTATTTCTAGAGTCTCTTCTTTATTCCTTTGACATTTACAGCTTTTCTATCCGTGTATCCATATAAGTGAATACGCGTGTAAGTGTGTACGTTTTGCTAAGTAAAATATAGAGTGAAACGTAAGATGGTACGAGATCTCCAGTCTTTTCAAGCCGGCCTCTCTCTTCTTTGGTAGCTATGAATGTACCTGTTCTAGGCGGAAAAGTACTCAAAAAGGAAATTGGATTAGTGACGTCACAAGATATTTATGTGCTCTGTTGGGCCTCTTATCAGTGAACGCGTTTCAACACTTCGCTTTTCACCGCCTCCACTTCGTCTAAACATGTTCTTTATTATCAACTTAACTTTGTTTTTTCTCAGTTACACCATCACTAAATAACATAAAACGGCTCGAAACTCACACACAAGCATGTAAAAATACCCAAAAAGAATAAATTAATCCTGTTCTTGATGATTTTAAATAAAAGATAAGCCCTACTCTTTATCAGGTTTTCATCAACACTACACAAATTAAATAATGTCTGTGATCGTGTATTAGACATACATCTTATTAAAAATCTAAAATAAATATTAAACTGTTTTATGATAATATAAAGAAAACATTATTAAACTCTGATACAAAACAAAAATACGTTTTATACGTAGTTTATATTTTAAAGTCGCATCAATATATCTGTTATTAGTGACTACGGTGACTAATGGAACGGTGGGCGTAACTTGTGAAAATTTTCAGACTCCACCCGGGAATCGAACCCGGGAACTTCGGGTTAAAATGTGTATTAATATATACTCGTTTTGTTTTTCGTCTGACTGTTCTGAAATTTCTGATTTTAAAAAGTAGCATCTAACGATTTCCTACACGAATATCTCTTTAATTCCTAGTTAGTAAGAATGCATTTAATTATATGATAAATTTCATTCAAACGGGTATTTTGACCGAACGTTTGAATATTTTTGACAAAAAATTATTTACAAATATTCTAAAACTTTACTAGTGTAAATATTTATTAATACTGCATAGTTTGTTTAAATTTTTCATAAAGTATATGTTTATTACTTTTTAGAGAATAATTCAGTTACAACGGCAATGTGTAACTCGGTACTGCAACGTGTTCAGATTTGAAAAATCTATAACAAATCTCCTTTCTCTTCTATATCTATATTTTATAAATATATATATATATATATAAAAATATATAATATTATTTTAAAAAGAATACGCTGATTTCAAAATAAAACATTTCGAACACAAATGCCAAATCAAGTGTGATTTTGTCATAAGACTTGTCTAAATAAAAATTCTAAAAAACGAACTTGTTAGTAACAACGAAAAAACATTTTCAAATAAGTCACAAACCACACCTTCTGTAAGAAGTTATGATAGAATTGAATTGAAAAGAGAAAGAAAATCATTCAACTGGAAAAGACTGGCTTTGTTTTTCGTTCTTTCTTTAAGAAAAAGAAAAATATCTAAAAAAAGAGTAAGGAGATAGTACGTTCTTATCGATGAGATGAAAGAAAGGGTTGCAAGATGTCTTTCCTCAATGTAAAGAAATCCAACAGACATAAACCAGATGAATTGAACCAAACAACAGACAACTACTCCTCAATCAATTTAAAAATATTGCAATAACTTACTCTATTTTAAATACTAAAGTTTACTGCACTAGGAGAAACTTGTGTTTAAATTCAAATCAGTTGGTTTATTATTCTTCAATTTGAAAATAACTATTTTGAAAGCAAATTTCCTTAAGTAACCAATGTTAATTTATTTTCAGCAAACTGAAATCTTACAATTACTAGCGTTGTTGTTTAGGTCATCAGCCAAATGGCTGGTTTGAACCTGTAGAGGTTTTACTAAGTAAAACCAGGAGTGAGTTGGTTTACCATGTCTTCCTCACTAAGTGGAAAAGTATGCTTATCAGCGTGCCAATAATCAGAGTGCATTTTCCACTCTGCAAATGACATCTTCACTTCATTCATCACAGGGTCTGGCTGTATAATGAAATTCATTACTTTCAGAGGAGATAACTCTGATTAGTGACTTTTAGACCTCTAACTCTTCTGTTCTTAAATGATTCAGTCATTTACTTGGCTGACCATGTGATAAGAAACACAACTATTTTTTGTAGCCCTAAAACTAGCAGATCGAGTGCAAATAATTTAGTACTCCTCCTCCCTGTTGTGGGCAAATTTACTAGCCAATTATAATAAATAAAAATCGTATCTTATAAATTTTTTATTCAATTTTAGATGTCCATTCGCAATAACCGACTTGAATTGAATTTGACCTTGAACTTTGAACTGAATATAATGCACTAAACAGTATTTGTAACTACATAGTGTAATGATTGCAATCAATGAAATATGCCAATATAAATTGTTTTGGCCCTACGTCAGGCGCCAAATATGTAATGAAATTAAATTAAATTTAAATGAAATAAAGTTAAGTGCAAAATTTGAAATTTAAAAATAAATTGGTTTGATAAAAAAGAAAAGTTGATAAATTGAAAAAAATAACAAAGAAAAACGAATTACAAAATTGTTAAATGTTTGATCTTATTTAGTAATGACATTACGTTACAAAACTAAGTATGTATTTTAATAAAATTATTAATGAATACAATTATTTATTGCAATATCTACTTGAATGATAATATTTATACTAGCTATGAGCTCAAATTAATTATTTTTTTATAGTTACTACTTGAAAACCTCGGAGTCTTGCTCTTGCTTCTTGTCCATCCATTGACTGGGAATCAAATGGGGCGTCGAGTCATTGTTGCAATTATTGGTTTTATAGTCTTTAATGAATTTTATTTAAATCTTTTCTACATATTTTAAAATAATCAAATTTATTTTATTTGGTTCCATAGTTAAATTAGATTCTTGATACTTTAATATTTTCCTTTAATTATGTTCTTATTATTTCAAATTATTTAATTAAAATTATACTACCTTTTGTTTTCTTGCTTAAATTTGAGATATTTGGTTTCTGGAATTAATTGTTTGAATGTTTTATTTTCTTCTTACAATTCATCTTAATATTTTTAATAACTGTTAGGAATATTTAAATTTTAAATTAGAAATTGTTCAATTTTGATTATTATTTATAATTATTTTTAAATTACTTCTTGAATTTACTACAATTGGTTAATTGAATTAGATCATTGATCAACGACGTACTGGAATATAGACTGCTATTCTAAAATAGATGTTAAAAGAGCTATTTCAAGCTTATGAGTTGTATGCAATAAGGATGGGTACGCTGTACATTAAGTTGTACATAATTATACACAGATCAAATAACATTAGAGATTCTTTTAATAAAATTATAGAAAACATAAAATGTTCGGTAAGTTATTGAATACTGAATAAGAATTACGACAATATACATCAAATTATATTCCTTATTTATGATAAAACTTCCTTGTTTGAATTTTATATGACAAGAACAGAAAATTCCAAGGATTATTATTATGGTTTTACATAATGTCTAAGTAGTTTTTATTTGTATTATTATTGTAGTAACATACTAGAACTAAATTATAATTTTAATTTTTCAAAAGGGCAATTTTGTAATTCCGAAACGAATTTCATTATTTTCCATATAATAAAAATACTTACAATTAAATTACAAGTAGAAAAACGTATTTTAAAAGACAGTTAAAGTACATTAATAGAAAATGTCATAAGCATAACATTTCAATATTAACTTCAATATTAAACACGGAAATTCTAGTTCATGTACGGAAATTGTGCAGCTCTTTGTATAAAACCGTAATAAAAATTAAAGACAAAAAATAAACAATTTTAAATAATAAATTTATGACATATATTTAGTTTTCAATGTTTTCATGATTTGTAGGAGTTTCAAAGCACTTTAAGTTTTATCGTTCAGGTAACCTGTTTCAGGCTGTTTAATAACGGTTACATAACAGTTTAACTTCGTGCAGGTAGAAAAATAATTGTAACTTTGTTTATTTTTTTTTTGTTCTAAGTTACATCTCAAGCACATGTATAATATTAACATATTGTTGGACCTTACATTGGTGTAAGTATATTAACGCTGTCTAAATAATGACTTAAATTGTCTAATTAATTTGCTCAGTTCTTCGATATATGGTGCCTTCAATGATAACAAAGCGTTCACTCAATAATTTTTATTATTCATTATAAGAATAAAGAAATAGATAATTGCCAGCTTAATTGTCACGGGCTCTTTACAAGTAAAACTATTATTATAATGAAAATGTATAGAAAACCGTCTCAACAAGTACTGTGCAGATAATATATAGAACCAGTTCATGTTAGTTAGGACTGGCTATAGACCTGTTTCATTAAATTCATTTTAAAAAAATCTGGTGTGAAACACTCACACAACTTTCTTTTGCCGATGCAAATAATGAACAATATTTATAATCTAACATTAGTAATAAAACATTAGAAATAAACAAACTAACCTCAATAAACTTAACCTAATTTCAATCATGAGTTAATGATGCAAAATGAAAATCAACCTCAGTTTGCCATAAAAATACGGAAAATTACTCTTTCACGCTAAACTAGGCTCTGTAGAGAAAAATTCACTAAATAAAAGTTGTAGATCTTTTAATTTTCTATAAATTTTACTATATGCACTTTTGTCGTAAATTGCATACAGAGGCTGAAATGGTAAAAAAATCGATGTTTTACGTGAGACAAAAACAAAAAAATCGCTAAATACCTCTAAACTAAGCGTTATACAAAAAAATGTTTGAAATATGCGTTGTTGGATTTTTAATTCTCTACAACTTTTATTACATACATTCTTCGCTAAAATGCATATTGAAGCCGCAATCTTAAAAAAACAATTTTTTACGTGAAAACAGCCTCTCCAAGTATTTCATCAGATATGGCCCCTACCCTATCTTGTAAAGCATAAAAAAATTAGCAAATGAGGCGATTTTAAAAAAAAATCGTAGGAGCCGTTTTTGAGAAAATCGCAAAAAAGTGAAAAATGGCATGAATAAACTTCTACTCCCGGTTGACCGATTTTGATGTAAAGGTTCGTGTTGGATCCAGTAGTTGTATCTAACTTAAGTTTGAAGTTTTAAGTTCATACGATGTTCCATTTTGCGATATTCTGTTCACACACACGCGCGCGCGCCCGCACGCACGCACACACACGCACACACACGCACACGACAAATCGCTAAAAACGTTTTTTGGGTTTAGGGGGTCTGAAAACGTGTAGATCCGGGTGAAATATCGCCATGAAAACAATACTTTCCTTCCTATATAATCATATAGGCAAGAAAAAGTAAAAATAGCGGATAGGCTAAGATAGCGATAAAAAGTGATTTACCAGATTTGTAGCCTAACCTTATTAAATGAGGAATTGACACTCTAAGAAGAAAATCAAATAATAGTTAATGCAACTTCTGACATTCCACCTTGGGAGGTTATTTAAATCAAATATAAATAATATATTTTTCGTTCTGAAATTTATGAAAATAGTAGGCCTATTTGAAAAATAAATAATTCATATGAACGTTACTTAACTTTTTTTTAATTCCAGAAGAATATTTATAATAAATTGTGATCTTAATTGATTAATAAATCCAACTAATTATATAAATACGTTGAATAGTAACTATAGATTATTTTAGGCCCTTGGCCATTCACATAATAAAAATACAAGTTTGCTCTTTGAGCACTAGCAATAAAGTCAAGTTTAAAAAGTTATTCTTCTTAAGAAATAAATATTTGACACAATGAATTTTTTTTCACTTTATTTATTTTTATTTACAACTGTGCGGTTTCGCACAACCAGCAAATGTGCATATAATATATATATATATATATATATATATATATATATATATATATATATATATATATTGGTTTAACGTCAGACTGTTATGCAATTACTGCTAATGCAGACAGTGAAGGGTGAAATGATTTTTTTTTGTAACGTATGAAAATATGTCGTGCCTGAATGAGATTTGAACCCAAGACCGCATGATAAGAGGCGAGCACGTTACCAACTACGCCAATGCAACCAGCTAATTAACAATAGGTTTTAAAAGTAAAGTGTTTCTAAGGTAACAAAACTATTTTACTATTTCATTTAAATTGTTTATATTGACTGATAAACATAAATATTAAATGTTAATGCAATATTTTATATTTTATTAAATTTGGCCGTGATATTTCAATATATATTAGAAAATACGTCATGATTTTAATTCTTTAATGGAATCTTCTCTTCTCATGAGGATGACATCATTCCTCTGGCCTGGTTTAATCTGGTTTGATTCAACCTAGTATTGTATTTCCACTCCAGCCATCTGCCACAACCTGCCATCCAATGCCAAGAAGAAGATGGACTTCGCGTAAAGAAGAATGAAGAGGACCTCCAAGATGGACTTGGCATTGGAGAGAATAGTGCGAGGTCATGAGAGAAGAGGGTGGAAATAATGATACTAGTGTTGAAAATCAATCCAGTGGTCTTAATCCAGGAGGGGGATAATGTTACCTTCTGGCAAGATTCTAACAAAAACAGTCAGTTAGATTAAAATTAGATTAAGTAAAAATAAAAAAGAAGTATTAATATTTATACATCTACAATATAACTTCGGCCTACTTTTTAATATAATTTAAATTTTAGTTAACTTTTTAAAATTTACTTGTACATTAAAAACAACTTTAAGTAGTGATTTTGCTAATTGAAATCGGAAGGTTTTCCAGAATGGGAATTTTTTTTATAAAACTAGGTTAAGAAATATGTCGTTCTGAATTAATAGTGTAATGAATTTGGAATAGATAATTTTTTTTATTAAACATTATAACTTAGAACATACAATTATGGTCGCAGACCACGTCAATTGTTCAAAAAATCGATATCTTACATCGATAACCATTCCGCGCGCGGTTATTCGGCCGAATGACGGTATAATCATTTTGTAACTAGTTCTATTTCTTATCTCGATTAAGTACAATTTTAAATAATTTATCATTATCGAATTCTGTCTGGCTGTTCATTAAATTTCTCTTTTTATTTTTCAATTTATAAATATAATATTTTTCCAACTGCCATAATTTGTTACTATCGAAACATATTTCTAAAATTTCCAAATTATTTTCGTGACTGCTTATTTTACGCCCTTTCGTTAGCAGATGTTCTGCCACATTAGAATTTTTACATTCCTTTTTTAAATAAGCAGCATAATGCTCAGAAAATCGTTTTTTTAATGATCTATTAGTTTTTCTGATGTAACAAAAATTGCAGTCACTACAATTGATTTTATATATGCCCTGGCAATTATATTTGTCATATGATTTGTTATTGTATAATGTTGGTAGATACCTGGCTATTTTATTAAAAGGCTTATAAGCGATTTGGACATCTGTATTACGGAAAGCGTTGGACATTATATCGGTCATGTTATTCATATATTTTTGTGAACCAAACGGACCTTTTTCTGGTGGAGTTTATGCTAGTTAACTGGGTTAGTTGTTTACGGGTGTTTTTATTTTTGTATTTTTTAAGAACTTTACTGAATATTTCTACGTTATTATCATTATTTACTGCCATGGCTTTTAAATGTTCAATTTCAATATGAAAATTTTTTTCATTATTACTATACATGAGTGCTCTGTGTATTAAATTATAGAATATTCCTATTTTATCTTCCCATGGATGGTTAGAAAAACGATTGATTATAGTATCATTTGCTATAGTCTTCCTATAAACAGCTGTTTCCACTCGGCCTCCTTCAATTTTAAGTTATATCCAGGAAGTTAATCATATTATCCTGTTCCAATTCATAAGTGAATTTCAAATTAATATGATAATTTGTTTATTTTATTTACCATTGCTATGTGTTCGTTCGTAGTCCTTTCATCATAGATCACCAATATATCATCAACATATCTTTTCCATAATATAATTTTATGTTCATTAAATATTTTATTTGTTACTATTTCATCTTCAAATTTCTGTAGGTATATTTCTGACATGATTGGCGATAGTGGACTTCCCATAGCTAACCCATCTTCTTATAAATAAAATTTATTGTTAAAGGTAAAATAATTTTGTTTAAAAATATTCCGGATTATAATAATGATTGTGTTAATTAATTTCAGCCCTAAATTGTTATCCAATAATTTATCTAAAATGTCATACGTTTCATTTAGCGGAATATTAGTGTACATGTTATTAATATCAAAAGACACCATTTTTGTATTATTATTATTAATATTAAATTTATTTAATGTTTTAACAAATTGAAACCTATCTTTTATAACATAGTTATTGTCCAATTCTATGTATTTCCGTAGTACTTTGTCCAAGGATTATTTTGGATTAATTTTGTCAAGGATTATTTTTGTCTAAGGATTATTTTGTTACATCGGAAAAACTAATAGATCGTTTAAAAAACGATTTTCTGAGCATTATGCTGCTTATTTAAAAAAGGAATGTAAAAATTCTAATGTGGCAGAACATCTGCTAACGAAAGGGCATAAAATAAGCAGTCACGAAAATAAGTTGGAAATTTTAGAAATATGTTTCGATAGTAACAAATTATGGCAGTTGGAAAAATATTATATTTTTTATAAATTTAAAAATAAAAAGATAAATTTAATGAACAGCCAGACAGAATTCGGTAATGATAAATTATTTAAAATTGTACTTAATCGAGATAAGAAATAGAACTAGGTACAAAATGATTATACCGTCATTCGGCCGAATAACCGCGCGCGGAATGGTTATCGATGTAAGATATCAATTTTTTGAACAATTGACGTGGTCTGCGACCATAATTGTTTTAATGTTTTATGTTTTGTGTTATTAGTGTGTTTTTAAATTCCTGATGATGTCTCCGAGGGAGACGAAAGATCTCGAATGAATATAATACTCTGTGGTGAGTTTTATATTTAATTTTGTTTTGTTTTGGCTGTTCATTATCATATATGTAGTGGTGCAAACAAAGGAAAATAATGTTTAATAAAATAATATATATATATTTAAAAATTACGTTACACGTTAAAGGAGGACACCACTTATTAGTAGGGCTCCCGCGGTCAACTGCTACAGTTAGCCTTTTCACAATTTAATCATTAAGATTATTTAATTTATAATAGTAAGATTAATTATTTTGTATATTGTTATTAAACGTTATTAAATTTGAACTGTATTGAAGGAAGTTAACCCAAGTCTCTGCTCCACCTCCTGCTGAGCCGACGATAAGGATTACCTGGTATATATGGAGAACTTAGTTCACGAATCAATGGGTTGGAGTTATTAAGCAATTTATAATGTAAACATTATAAGAAAACATAAAAATAATTAAAGACCATATTCCAAATTAATATATTATAATTTGATTAAAATATTGTTTATTAAAAATTAAATTACTTAACCGTTACATATGTATCCACGTATGCTGTTACAAACTTTAATATTTTAGATTTATAGAATGCTTTTTAAATGTATATAATCGTGTACATAATTATAATATAGATTAGGAATAAATAACTGCAATTTTTATAATAAAATTTGAGCGCATTTTTATTAAAATACATTCTATTTAATATTTTTTAACTTTTTGAGGCTTGAAATTGTAAGCACAATGGGTGATTAAAACGAAGAAAGGATCTGAAAAATTTATTATTTGTAAGTACCTATATAGTTATTTTATAAATTTAAATAAAGTGTTTATATTACAGCGTCGCAGAAATCCAAATATCAATCGGATATTTTGATACAGCAAATTTTTACAATCTATTCTTAAGTAGAATAATTAATAAATAGATGAGTTTTGTTTAAGAAAATCCCTAAATACAGGAACTTCGAGGATGTAAGTTACGTGTTGTCTTATCATTTAAAATAAGTTCGTAGAATGTCTCCGTTTCATTCAGCGAGTGTCGTTTGAATTGTCCAAGAAAGAGATCGCGAGGTGATTTGTGTGTGATGCGAATCGTCTTTGGTATTTTTTACTGTACGTGTTAATTTTAAAGTACCAAGAAGAATCAATGGCATTAAAGTATGAAAGTTATATTACTTATTAGTTTGGGTTTTTTTTTAATCTTTACCTTATTATAGATAATACTTTAGAGTAAAAGTAAATAACCGGTTAAATTTAATTAATACCAGATCTTTATTCGCCTCGTAAAAATTTTTATTAATGGTAGTCAATTTTTTTGAAAGTGGTTTTGTTTTCTCTTTTCCCTAGATCAATTGATTGTCTTCACGAAAATAAAACTTCTATGGATGAAATAAAAGGGAACGAAAATAACAGCAATATTTATAGGCGCCCGTCGGACCGTGTATTTGTTACCAGGTCTAGTATAACCCAATTTGAAGAATAAGAGAGTGAGGTAAAATATATTAGGCAACGAGATTATTTTTCATGCATAAGTTTATTAATTTTCTACGATAGTTCTCGAATATTTTTGTAAATAATAATGCGGATTTCATTTAATTATATTATACTTACTAAAATCAGTAAATATTGCATCATCAAAACTTCCAATGTTAACTCAGAATTTGGATTCTTACTTGCAGATCAAGTAAACCTCAGGAACATAACTACTAACTAGAAAGAAAAGTTATAACATTTTTAGATCCATTTCTTTGTATTTTTTTTTCTTAAGAAGCCGCAGTATGTAAAATTATATGTAATATACAAGTTAAAAGTACTCTAATTAAAACAAATAAAATATAGTTACTTGTTAGTTTCGAAAATATGATAATGCTGTTCGGTGAGTAGTAGAATATGTTTGTAATTAACTCTGGTTCAACGCAGTCTTCATTTTTCAAATATCAAATCATAATTATTATTAATTTGTTTAACATGAAGTAAATTTTCCGACAGAACTATTGTTTCTCTGCAATTATTTTTAGCTTTCTCGACGTCTGGAAATACTTTATTCAAAGATTTTTATCAAAAGAAATTTTATTACTTGTACGCTACGATCTAAAATAATTGAAACATAACGATATACACGAAAATTATAATAGGATAAATTTTTACATGCGTAAATAATGTATTGCATTTCAAAATTCAGATATCTTTACTTGCAGGTAACATGATGTGTGTCAGCGTTGTTAAAATTTCTACATTTTAAATCAAAATAAATGAAATTAGTTCAGGCATCTTTGTATAATTCCTAACCGTTAATACATAATAGACCGCATCAAAAATGTAATGGTCTGTGAAGTCTATTTATTCGAATAAGGTGCGTAGATATTCATAAATGAGGAATTTTGGATAAACTATCATAACCTGAAAGCTACTTATAGCACACATCAAATGTGCTACACACAGGATCCTGTTTACTGAATGGGGTTTTTTTTACTTTATTTAAAGTCGTGTCAACAGCTTAGTAATTAGCGACTAAGGTGGGTTATTTAACTTCTGTCTAACGGTGGATTTTGACTTGTAATAATTTACAGATCCTGGCCGGTAATCAAACGCGGGACCTCCACGTTGTAGGCTAGCGCGCTACCACTACTCTAGACAGGCAGCCAGTCTTCTTCTTCTTCTGCCTTTCAAGGATTAGGCATCTCTGCCTGTTCCGAACCTCTCAAATCCGCCCGTCTCTTTCTCGAGCGTCCTTATCTTCTCTTTCTCTCCGGTTTATAGGCTAGTGTTTGCTTAGGTATCCTATCCTCCCTTATTCTATTCACTTGCTCCAACCACTGCATTATGTTCTAGATACCCTGTCGTTTATAGAGAAGATGTTGAGTTCTTTCCTTATCTCGGTATTCCTGTAACGATCTTCTCTACTACACCCATGTGTATGTCGAAGAAATTTCATTTCAGATGCTTGCAATCTACTCTACTTTTACTTTGATAACACCCAAATTTTACTGCCATAGAGTAGGATCAGCAGTGCTATTGTTTTATAAAATCTCAACCTCCTGTTTTTGCTGGTGCTATTTTGTAAGGTTCGGTGGATAGTTCCGCGTATTTGCTGAAATCGGTGCATCTTATTGTTAGCATCTTTATCCGGTTGGTATGTAATGTTGCAACCTAGATACTGAAAGTGGGATATCTGTTTTTAAATATCGTATTTCCTCAATTCTGAGACGCACCTTTTTTCACAATTTGATACCTCGAAAAGTGAGGTGCGTCTTACATTCGAGGGTGTCTTGCAGTCACATTCACTTATTATCTTTCAACCGGTATATTAGCACTCTAAACTACGTATGAGACATCTATTATACATTATAAGATAAAATAAATTATCTTTTAAAATAATAATAAAATAATAAAACTTTATAGTAATTATCAGAATTGTAGAAACGACATGCTCACAAACGCAATATTTGATTTTAAAACACAGCTTTTTGGATTTCCAGCGCCATGTTATTAACTTACGAACTGAAAACATCCGCACTTTTGATCAGATAGGTAACACAGACAAAACTCCAGTCTATTTCAATATGCCTAGGAAAGGTACCAAAGAAGTACAATAGAAAACTACTGAGTACGAGAAACTGCGAAAAACAGTGTTATGTTATG
Source organism: Catonia carolina (assembly GCA_035578175.1). Taxonomy (NCBI): domain Eukaryota; kingdom Metazoa; phylum Arthropoda; class Insecta; order Hemiptera; family Achilidae; genus Catonia; species Catonia carolina. The sequence continues at coordinate 100,255,288 of JAQMRL010000001.1, read as the reverse complement.
CATAACAGCCGATGGAAACAAGATTCCTCCTTACTTGATACTCAATCAAAACAGTAAATTTAAAAAAGTTATTATTTCTATCAATATCGTGTTACATTTAATTCTGTTTCATCGCCCATTTCAGGTAATAAAATTTCACTTAATATTAGAAATAAGATTTTGATGATTTTGCTAGATTTTATTTTTTCCAAAATTTGTAGCTACTAACAAAATAAGCTGCGTCTTAGATTCGAGGGCGTCTTAGAATCGAAGATATACGGCAACATTCTCAATAACAATTTTGCTTCTGACTGGCTCCTACCCCCTGATTCCATCACCTTTGTCTTCTTTGTCAAAACTGGCAACCGATACATTATAGGCCGCCAGTGTTATTTTTAATAATTACTTCTAAACTTTCCATTCACGCATGAATAAACTGAAAAGTAGTAACAGTATTAAGAATTTTCTAATTAATTCTGTAATAATGCTGTGAGACTAAGGAAAAAAATAGAAAAGTAAACATCCGGAAATTAGATAGTTAATGGGATACCACGTTTAAATTATGTAGTAATAAATAAATTACAACAAACAAAAATAATTAAAGGGTGGTATGAGATATGCAAGTAGATAGTGTTTCAGTTTCAGTGTTGATGTGGTTGGTTTACAATGGTTTAAATCACAGGATGAGATATATTCATTTGCCGTAATAGTACCCCAGAGGTAGACTGCTGCTGTAAATTCATACTGGACAGCCTACCGGACCCACCACCTCTCACGAATGCCACGGTTCCAAATTATTGTCCTCTTGCATTCCTGTTACTGCAGTTTCCTTCTGTCGGTCTAACAACAATAACAAAGGGCATCAGTATCAGTCACCGGTTAAATTCAATGCCTCAGGATCGCTGAATTGTTATACTGATACCTAGCAACGTTTGGAAATAGTAATTCATGCATGATATAATTCATGAAATAAGGATTTAACAATTTAAATTTTACATTACTTTCTCTTAGCATAAGTTTATGCATGAATCCGCTGAAAGCCATCAAACAGAAATATTTGTTTAAACATAGGCCTACCGTTGAGAAACGAACTCTAAAAGGTGACTGATGAGTCAAACCCATACCGTTGTAAGTCCGAGCATGGATTTGGTAGGATGAGTCTGTGAAAAAAAGAAGAATAACTTACCAGGAAATCGGTTTTGCTGGTACCAACACACAATAGGTACTATAAAACAGTGTATAGTATAGTATGCATTGTAATTGTATATAGTTTACTTTTACGAAATATAAAATAAATAATATCTCCGTTATTATGCGTAAAAATGGAAGTCATAATAAATACAAGAAGAAAACTCTCTAGGGACAAGCCAATAACCGACATTATATAATACTCAGATAAAATTTGCATGTCTGTACGTAAGTGAATACCTTAAAATGACAGGGAAAGCTGTTCTAAAAGAACCAAAATCTTAAAGAAAGATCCTCTGCAAGATAATGGTTCTGAAGATAGTAGACCGTCAGTTAAGGTTTCGAGGAAAAGAAGGGTACAGGAAAGAACAAATAATTAATGAAAATTACAGAAAAAGAGACTTACATTCTACTAAGACGTGTCTAGAATGGATGAACAAAGGTTGATAAAACACAATTCAAAATACCCAGTAAGACACTGAAGAATTGAATTAATGTGTCAGGTAAGTGTTTTAAAGAAGTCATAAAGGTTACTGAGAAATCTAGAATAAACTGAGAAAACAACATAATGAACGTTCTGTTTATTACGACGGCGACGTTCAGACTACTGATTATTACTTTAAGGACTTCCACGTAAAACAATACTAGAAAAACAGATGAGCGGAAGAAAGGAGCCTACCCTTCAGTGAAAGAATGTAGAGAGTGTGGGCTGCAAAAAGAGCTTCCAGAAGTCTCCAAAATGACTTGACGTGGTCTAAAATGATCCTAAACAATCACTAAGTGTTATTGAAGAATTGATTTCTTTTACGAAATCAATTTTATTTAGGTTACTAAAAATACTTTTTATTAAAATTATCATCTAAAACTAGTGTTGGTTTAAGCTATTTATTTACAGTAAATAAAAATGTTTTCTCAGTTAAAACCTTCTTTTATAAGTTTCGATCAACGTAGTTTCAAAATATTAATAATGCAATTAATTTACTATTTTCATTGTACAATTTTACCGCAAAGGTAATGAATATAAATGTAATTTATAAACGTAGGGAAGAAAAAAAATGTAAATAGGAAAAAAAATTTTCAAAGGAAATTGTTATGTTTTGTCACACGTAATTCCCTATAAACGTACAAAATTATATCACAAAACGGATCTGATCATATTACTCAGTATACACGGTCATACAAATATTACTCTCATTTTCATTAAAAATTGTTTAATCACATAAATGCAGAGTTATTAACAATGTCACACTCACATCTACTAAAAAATCTGCAAAGGAGAATAAAGAGATGTTAGAATAGGAATAGTGTGAGTTTGTTGAAACGGTGAAGTAGAGAAAACTTCAATATCTCTGACATGTGATTAGGGGTTCTAAATATCACATCTTACAATAACCATGCAAGGAAAGATAAAGGGCAAGCGGAACTTTGGCAGATGTATTGTCGGGCATCCTGGCTGAAGAACCTGAGAGACTTGTTTGGCTGCAGTAATATGGAAGCAGCAAATAAGATCCGCACACTGATGATGACTTCCGACCTCCGATAGGAGGACTTTAGTAAAAAGAAGACGATTTGAAATCTAATATATGAAATGTAGAAGATCGATGAGGGTTTGCCGCAGTACTGTTTCCTCAGTCAAGACAAAAACAGGACTTTATACAAGTGCATTTATCATAAATAAATTACTAGTTATTTCTAAATAAATACAAAATAATAAATGGAAGAAACACAATCTTTTTAAATATACAACATTTATGCATTTTATCAGCTACCGCTAATTGACTCATATTTTACTAAAGAGCCACGTCATTTTCATCCAAGTAACCGATAATTATAAGTATTACGTCTTTCAGTTTCTATACTTGGAAACGTGAATAATTTTATTTGATCTGAGCTCATAAATTAATCTTAATTGCGCACAGACCATGAGATGTGACTGAACATAAAATTTTGAGATTTGAAAATAATCAATGGCATTGGCATAGAAAGTCAAGGAAACTGGATTAATTAAACTGGTATTACATATCGAACCAATTATCAAAGAGCAACATCCAAAGATTACATATCTGAAACAACAAAACAAAGGTATTGCATTAGTTTTGAGCATTACTGTATTATAGTGTATCAACGCTTGTGATAATTGATGCAAATGTCCAATACGCATTATATTATTATTAGCACTCAAAGGCATGATTCACTGAGCCGCCGCGCTAGTTAAAATTATGTACATCAGTTATATGATACTTAACAATAATAATAATATGTTACTTATCAAACAAATTCAACTGAGTGTGCTACAACGCTCCGAATAAACTAATATTCACTCCAATAGAATACTGATTAGATCGGATCGTTTTTTGGGGAATAAAAAGTGTTAATTATTTGACTTTAGCAAATTTAATCGTTATTTAAGACCTACAATAACTACACAGTTTCAGTAAAAACATTTCAGTTTTTAATAGTTTTTAATAATTGTCAAAAACAATTTAAGGTTTTCCGTTATAAGATTTTTTTATACGAGAGGAAACCAAATGTACCGGTACCCAGGTAAGTCTTCACCAGGGGTATGAGGAGCTCCCCCGACGGCAACTATCCGTCAAAACCTCTCAGTTCCTTTCTATCCCATCCCGACCTGCCGCGGGATAACCGTTGGGCATAGCCTCACAACAAGCCGGTGGTTCTTTATTAACTGGAAAACGTTATCTCAGCTCGATTTCTCTACTTACCATCCATTTTTCCTCCTTTTTGAGTGATTCCTTCTGAGACTAACACGTCTGGGCTTTTCTGCTCTTCATCACCTTCTAGATGAACTCCTCAACGACCTTCCAGCTTTCTTTTTCTGCAACCATAAAATCACCGAGATTTTCTGGAGAAATTGGCGACCTAAGCTGGGTCCCTAGAACCTCCCTCTCTGGTATCCATACTCTGCAGTCGAAAATCGTATGTACTGCGTAGTAAGATTAGTTGTGATGGAACAAATAATCTTAAATTAATATAAAATTATCCAAGATGAATGAGTTTCTCAGTAGAAGATCGGCCATGTCTTTATAAAATTTAATATTGAAACATTAGGCTAGAAATTGTCAAGGTGAGATAATTAGGTAAGACCGATATTGTATGAAGGGTGTTATGTGACTAGAATTGTTACAATGGGGTACAGTGTTGGTGAATCATTTAGGATAATCGGCTATTTTTGTAATTTTTTGAATTCTTTTGTGATTAAGTTTTACACAGTTTTTAGCGTTTTCTAATTTTTGTATTTATGTATACCACTAATGTATGATTTATTTTAAAAAATTCTCATAACGCCTGTAATTTGCTCTTTTTCGTACAATTTACCTGTTTTACTTCCAAAATTCGGAACAAACTCATTTTACTTGCATAATATTTGTATACTATTTCGTTTTTCCATACTTTCTAGAAACCTAATAAAGCATATAAGCGTTAGTTTCTTTGGTCGGTCAGTTAATTGAATTCAGTCAGTTTAAGTTGTCATACGGAGTGTTATTAGTGTGAATACATTGTATACATTTTACGTTAAAAAAAGGTCTACGTGGTGTATAGATTGTAATTGGTTGTAGGTAAGAGGTAGCCTATTATTAATCGTAAAATTATTGCTATTTTCAGTTAAGTTGTTAATGCTTTACGGTTTTGTAAAATTGTAATTTAAGTAACTCGATTGCAGTTTGTTAGTACTAACGTAAGTAGTATAATAATTAATTATTGTCATTATTAATTTTGTCAATAAATAATTGTTATAAGTTTAAGGGAGTCTGTTTATTATTTATTAAGCCCAGATCCCGAACAAACCTAATAAAGTTAATTAGTCTAAAGTTTTACAATATTATTATAGAATTTTTAAAGCATATTCGAATCTACGGTATCACACCACGGGGCATTATTAATAAAACTAACATCTATATAATCGAGAAATTTTAAAATAATTAAGGTATATTTTTATTTCTACTTGGATTGTACGAAATATAAGAAAACATGAGTAGCTTTAGTACTTACAATAAGGGAAAAATTAGTTAATCAGTCAAAACTAAATCGATTGTTTAAAAAGTCAATTTACAATTATTGGCTCTTGATCTCGTATCCCATAACCACGAGGTGTTAACAGAGAAGAGATATTTTAGATCAACAGATTAATCAATATTTCTTACAAACTACGTATTCACATTAAATTCAAATAAAAACGCAATTAAATAGTAAATCAAATTCATCTATAAAATAATAATTAACATGAAATTAATTCAGTAAATTCTAAACCAAAGTAATCTAAAAGATATATGGTAGTGCCTGCGTGGAACTGGTTTAAGTAATTGAGTAACTGAAACTCACAAGTTTTTGAAGATGTTATAAGATTAACTTTTACCCAAGACTGATTGAATAAATATCTGTTAAAAAATTAATATTAAATAGATTAATATTGTATCAATCATGTTTATAGAGAAGTAATGTTGATGAACTTTTCTTTTTAGTAATTATTAGACAGTTTTTAACTTGACGTTACGGCTTATCCACTAACTTGTTTGTCTGTTGTTTTCAGTACTAATCTTGTTTTCCCATTCAAACTTTTATTCACAAATGTGTAACTTGTTTTACTTAATTTCGCTTGAATTTAGAAGATTAAGGGGATTATGCACTAATTGGGGATCAAATCGAATATTGTAACAAGGTAATTATTAACACGTTATCAAGTTTGCAAGCTGATCTGGGCGAATTAATTAACAATAATACAATAATATTAATAATTAATTCTTAACAACCAATTTCACAATTAGGCCAACATAAACACTTATAGTCTTATTTTACGATGTTTTTATCAGTGTTATTATTTATAAAACAAACTTTTGCACCTAAAAAGAACAATTCTTGTTCCCATAACGACCCTTCAAAACAAGCTGAACTTCGCAACGCTGCCGTCAGAATAGTAGCTCCATCGAAACTATCATTTTAAATTTTGTTTATTTACTGCGCAATTCCTCGTAACCGCTTTTATGAATTTTCATTTTCAATTTTTTATAGAATCCCGGAATCGTCCTCTCATGTAAAAAGGTTTTTTAATTCCGTTCGGTAGAACTCTGTATTAGGACAAACAGAATCTGTGTTTAAAATACTTTTAAATATTAACAGTAATAATGAGAAAGGAATAATTATGTTTCGACAATAGCATTTTGAAAACATCTTTTATATAGGGTTTGAAGATCTCATTTATTGTTTTTTTTTGTTTTTTATAACAGTTGGTCAGTTTCATTCAATTGATGCGTATTCAAGAAGGGTAGAATCCGATTATTATTTACTTTTTATTTTTCTACTTTATTTATTCTGGATAGTTTTACCGGTTATTGTTTGTTAATTTATGTGGTCTTTTCTCTGTCTTTCTAGAAATTCTATGGTTGGGTATATTTTCGCCTATTTTGTCGGGCAGTGCAATATTGTACGAGGGATTATAAAACGAGTGTTAGCCGTTTGAACAGGTTAATCGGTTGTGTTAAATGAAAAGAATGTAGTGAAAGCGGTTGTGTGTTCCAACGTTCTTGTTGATCGGTTGAAGCATAGCGGTAAATTTGTTGGTATATTGTTAAAATCGTAACAATTCATTCCACAATTGATTGATTGTAAATGACCGTATATAATGGGTATTTTAATTTGTGTTAAGTTTTTAATAAATTTAATCTAGGGTGTAAGTAGTTTAAATTCAATTTGATAGTAGTTTTGCTGTAAGTGTAATAATTTATTGTACTTTATTAATTTGTTAATGATTAGCCTATAACAGTCAGGTTGAGCCTTAAATTATTTGCACTCGATCTGCTGGTTCCAGGGATACAAAAATAGTTCTGTTTATTATCACAGGTTATCCAATTGCATGATGCATGACTGAAGCATTTAAAAACAGAAGACTGGTCAGAGTTATCTCCTAAGAGAGTAATGAATTTCATCATTATACAGCCAGACTCTGTAGTGAATGGAGTGAAGGTGGCAGGGTGGAAAGTAGATGCTTTTCAGAGGGCCGAGCATGCTGATAAGCAAACTTTTCTACTTAGTGGTGAAGGCAATGGTAAACGACTTCATTTCTCGTTTTACCTAGTATAGACTCTAGAGGTTCAGACCAGCCTTTTGGTTGATGACCTGAACAACAATAAATGGCTGTTATAATTTTAAAGAGGAAAGTTTATCACAAATTATGAACCAGATCCCGGAAGAAAGTTGAAAAACAGTAACATTACATTGGACCAGTTTTTGCTTACTACTGTATGATACCTTCCCGTTATGGGCAAACGCAAGTATCATAACTTGCGTTAGCCCATAACGGGAAGGTGGAGTGTTAAATTAATTGCACATGATCTGTTGGTTCCAGGGCTATAAAAAATAGTTCTGTTTCTTAACACATTAGCCAGCCAATTATAGGACTGAACTATTTAAGAACAGAAGAGGTAGAGGTGTAAAAGACACTAGTCAGAGTTATCTCCTCGGAGAGTAATAAATTTCACTATACAACCAGACCCTGCGGTGAATGAAGTGAAGGTGTCATTTGCAGGGTGGAAAGTGGGTACTTTTCGGAGGGCCTGGCATGCTGATAAGCATACTCTTTCAACTCATGAGAAAGGCAATTGTAAACCACTTCACTCTTGGTTTTTACTTAGTAAAACCTTTTCAGGTTCAAACCGCCTTTCAGCTGTTGACCTAAACAGCAACAACAAGATATACCGAGCACATTATATGATATATATCATATAAATATTATATGATATACAGGTACGAAAACGTTCGTATTGTGGTGAAAACGTACATTGTTATACGTTCATATGAAAATAATGAACAAGCCTTTTTTCATGGGATAGAAATAAATCCTACCAGTTTTGTTCAAAATTCTGTAATTCACAATTTGTGTAAGTAGAAAAGTTGATAATAAAAGAATAGTGTAAGTACACAAAAATGCCCTTTATTTTTGAAGAGCGAAGTTTTAATTGCATTTGGATTTTTTAGCAATAACAATATTATTATTTTAATATTATACGCATGAGTACCATATTACAACTTCTGACAAAAGTTCCAATTTGAAGTACTGTATGTATACAGAGTACTTGTTTTATTTTAGTTCTAATGAAGGCATTTTAACATACCATTTAAAACTTTATGTAAGTACTATATGAATTTTGAAATGAAATGAAACAAGCTTTCTGTTTCCCTTCTACAAATTTACTTTCTCATTTACCATCTCATTCCGGCCTACCTCTTACCGCCCTCCTGTTGTGCTCTAATTTTCTCTTGCTCTTACCATCCTCTCTCACTTCCCCCGGTACATTACCTCTCAGTGCATCTCTCTCCTTTAGCTCTAATCCTGGTTGTTAGGAGAAGGGGTACATTAACTCATCATAATGCCATGATGGGGGTCTGTTTCTCCCTAGATACCACCTAAATAATGCAGGCCTACTGTACCGCTCTGCAACGCTACACTGCCTTCTCTTACTCGTGCATGTGACTATCAAACTCCCACTAGTAAAGTTTAGAAAAACAGCTTATCTTATGCTACCTCTGTTTTAATTATTAATGAAAAGAAATAATAACTACATTTGCTCGGAATTAAATATTAAATAAATATTCATCGAGTGATAACATAACTAATCTACATTTATAGTTTTTTTTTAACTTTTCTAATGTTTGAAAATGAAAAATAATACATCCACAAAATTTTAGCAATAAAAAGTTACTTAACCGGCTTATTATATTAACTACCATACATACCCTTGTACTGATAAATTATTATAGTACATATACATTTCAATTATTAATTTTATCTATTTATTATATATAATATATATTGACGGCCTATTCACATATTTATTTATTGGAAAACAAATACAACAGAAATTATGTATAACGTATTTCCTAATTCCTGCATTGGTCTAAACTGTGCGTAGTAATGAGTTTTATGTACTTACAAAATCAACATTTAAATTTCAATGAAAAACAATTAAGTTTTATTACAACCTAATATTAATAAATTATTTCTACAGTATTTTTAATGCTTTTTTATGCAAGGCAATACCTGACCATAAAAGCAATTGCAATTTTGAGTGTAAAAGAAGTTAATTAGATATGTATCAAGTAAAATCTGTTGTTTTTGTGTAAGATCTCGTAAGTTGATTTTAAACATTTCTGAAAGCTCTCTTTGCAGCCCACATTTTCAGGATTCGTTCACTGTAGGCTCTTTCTTCCGTCTACCAGGTGTTTCGTGAATTTGGTTTAATTAAGTTTTCTCGGTTTATTCCCGTTGTCTCAATACCTTTTATAACTCCCTTAAACCACTTATAATCTAAGGTCTATATTGGTTAAGGGAAGACCAAACGTCCTATCTACACAATGTTATTTTTCCCAACATTGCGTTCCTTTTTCTAGAGAAGCATTTGAGGTACATCTCTCAATTTTGCACCACCTATTTAAAGGTACTTGTTACAAACACCCAAGTAAATTCGCTTGCCTAAATTTAAAAATATTAAAATTTTAATAAAGTCTTTACTTTTTATAAAATTTTATTAAAATTTACATTAAAAAATGTATGTTATATCTGGCACTATAACATTTTAATAAAATGACAAACTACTATGATTTTAGTTCCAGATGTGTATAATAATTCCATCAAAGCACTGCCAAAGTTTCAGGCTCCTACATACAGTATTTTTTAAATAAAAGAAACATAAGTATCAAAAAATTAAACTTAAGGGAAACAAGATTTGAAGTTTAGGTTGACTGCTATAAACAAGTCACCAGCAGTCAACCAAACAAAACGCATTTCGTCAGCTGTTCAGCTATAAACACTAAAAAAATGATGAGAATAATGCCAGAGTACTATCTAAATGCTACAAAATATAAAAAGTGTTACAAGTTTAAAACAAAATCAGAGACAAAAAATTTAAATACGCTAATCAACCCAGCACATAATTTTAAAATTTAATAAAAATTTCATAGAAACGTGATTGAGGTACCAATGGAAATAGGGAATTTCAAACTTTATTTTGTGGTAAAAATCTAAAAATCAATTTTTAGATTTTTTTTGTGGCAAGTCTCTCCTTAATGATTAATTTTGATATTTTTGAGCAAAGTTTATTGTTAACTTAATGTGTAAATGATTTAGATTTTTCCAATATTTTTAGACAAGAAGTATAAATAGATTTACCAGAAGGCAATACGCTTTTTGTAGACTAAATCATTTGTTATTACAGGAGATAACGAAAAGAATACATAATACGAATAATTTATCTTTAAAAACATCACTTATTCTTTCAATATTATAAGTAGATTAAATTATTCTAGAAATGAAAAAATGAAGCCACTAATATTAATTTAATGTGGTAAACAACCTCAACCTTTATTAAGTTCATTCAAATTAAAAATTATTAGTGCGAAAAATATGCCTACTTCTCTATTTCATCCCTACGTTTTCTCCATTTGAAAGTCGGATTATGAATAAACCTAATACGATTGCTCGGAAATGCAAGATATTTAGCTAATAAACTTTATTTCAACATTAATCCTTTATTGGGATCTGAACTGTAATGAAAAAACTCGAGTGCACAACGACCATTCTCCCCTTCGGACCTGGTGGTCATAATTATGACCATGACTTTAGCATAAATAAGTACCTGCTGCAAAAAAACTGTATCGGTTTTTATATTTTTTTCACAATTATTAACATTTTTACATCTATTTTAAGTGATACACTGACTGACCTGTGAGAAATTTGAGAATTTAAAATTTATATAAAAAAGATTGACAACATCCCTCAAAAAAAATCAGTACTGAAGGAACAAAAAAGCAAAAGTATAAAATAACCTGATCTTTATAAATAAACTGTGATGTCATTGACACAACTATACTGCTATAAAACGAAAGGTAAATTCAATTAGTAGCTTTTTTTTTGTTTAATGTGCAGACGGTGAAGGATGAAATGATTTTTGTAGCGTATGAAAATATGCCGTGCCTGAATGGGATTCGATTTTTAAATGTTCTAATTTGTAGCTGATTTTGAAAATATACATTTACAAAGAGTTATACATATAAAAGTTGTTAAACATGACTTATAATTTGAAATACGTGGACATTATAACATAATAACTTTTTTAAAGATCACATTAAGAAATCTCTACTTCATCTTTACTAAATATATTTATCTTTCTGCATAAACGTAGTATATCTTGAATGAATTCTTATGATATTGTATTTTATTAACAATTGAAAATCAACATCCTTTAGGCTAAAAAATATTATTTGACGAGTAGATAAAGAGGCCGGTCTTGCAGCACAAAGTAAAACCGTTGTTTTATTTTTTTTAAATCAGCAGAACAGGAAAACCTTAATGAACTTAAATTATAAAATAATAATTATTTAAATAATATCAAGTAAGTATAATGTGCTAATAAAAAGAGAAAAACTTGCCTTTATTGCCCTGTTTTAATTTAATAAATTAGAAGATAATAAAGTATAACTCAAAAACCGAGCGGTTCATGACAGCCAGAATCAGTCCCTAAATATATTTTTCTTTAATTTTAACTTTAAATTTCTAGTACTCATGTCAATAATATTCAATCTGGTTTTGAAAATTTACTGTAGCCGCTATACATTTGAGAAAAATAGTTAATTCATATTTATGAATGGTAAAAAAGTTGTCGGATGTACGATAGTCTTCGAGGTACTCGTAATTTTATAAACGCAGGTTGCCTTCATACTAAGCAAACAGCTGTAGAATAACAATCGAACAAATTGTTAAATTTTATATTACATTTTTACATTTTTTGCTAATTGTTACTTGTTTGTAGTGCATCTCGATCAAGGTTTTCATAGAGAAATGCATTTCGATGACATCGGCTACATCAAGCTGAGCGAAATCCAGGGATCTGTATTTCACCCAGCTTAGAAAGTTGTTCTGCACGTCTACGATTTTATCAGTAGAACGAGCCCTGTGCTAGATAACTGTGGCATACTCCAAACAGGTAAGGACTAGAGCCTTGTAAAATAAAACACACGGTTCGATGTTCTTCTCAAGACTTCCTAAGGCTTCTAGAGACCCACTTTACAATTGCAAGATTTCTTTTCACTTTCTTAACCATAGAATGAAAATGATAAGTTAAATACACCCTAGAACCCAGAAGAACTCCAAGATCATTCATCAAAGACTGTTTTGGAATGCAGCATTTCAAATAATAGTAGGCTAATAATAAATAATAATGTAATATGATTTTTAATACCTCTTACGATAAAACAAACATGTTAATGACCTAAGAAATTTTAAGGAAACCAAGATCGAGAATATAAGCAATGAATGTTGGTTAGGTTTAGATAGTAATGTAAAACATTTATATTCCTTTTATTCTTATTATAAAACACAATTGCAACTAGTCGAGTAATACTAATTCATTCCATTTATGCTTGCAAGAAATTAACTTTCCGAAATATTTAATGTTCTGATGTTTTATTTTAGACATCCACATGTTCATAACTTAAAACTAATAACCTTGAATGGATGAGAAAAGCATAACCGTATGTCCATTGTAATTAAATAGATAACTTAATAAAACATTCATAAAAAACAATCGTTACAAGTTGAAAAAGTGCCCACATTTTTCAACTCTCATAAAATGTTTGAAACTGAAAACAAACCACTGTAAACGCCATTAAAATTATATCGATTTAAAAATCTGAAAATGTTGTGCAAGTCAAAAGGCTAAAAATTAAACATAATTTCAAAGGATCAGAATTTAGATCTAACATGGAGCACTGTGCATGTTGAACTTAGTTTCAACTGCTACCAGGTAAATGTGTTTCACTGAAGCACCTTGAAACTTTCTTAATCCTGGTTACAACACAGACGCAACCTAAAATGTTTTGTACTTCATTAACTGTAGTAGGCTAAACAGAAACAGAATAAACATTTAAATCCTCTAGGAACGTATGCGGTATTAAAATCAATTCCACACATAAATATTTTACTACATAAAGTTATATTTAAGCTTTAAATACGAACGACTCATAAGTTTAGGAACATAAGCTACTTTAAAACAACCTGGAAAGTTTTTACAAAAAGGATCATATTAAAACATGTCAATTATTTTTCCTGAAATTAATTTAAGAGTAAGAATGATGTATAATTTTGCAACTTGTCAACGACATTGGTCCATATAACATTCAACTTTAATGCTTTTATTATCAATTTGGAATGTAGATCTGGGAGGAAATTTGGCTGCAATGAGGATGGCCTCTCATTCTACGGGCTTCAGAGTCTGAGCACGCAGCGTAGAGTGATGGACGTTCTATACATTTACAACATTCTGCATTCTTGCATCCTGATGAAGCTCGACGGCTGACTGTTTTCTAGTGAAGAAAGAATGACAATATTACGGTATAATGGTGCAGTATATTGAGGCGATATTCTATTGCTGTTCTAATGTACCACCTCGCATCCTTCCGACCAGCCTTAGTAGTGGGTGGAGACGGTGGGGTGTAGGGAAGTTTGGGAGCCTCCCAAAACAAATTTGGTACAGGAAGTTTAATGGATAGTTATTTTTAACGTAGACTATTCGAAACTTTTTAAAATCCGTTGTTAGTACTGTCTAGTAATTATTCACAGGTCTGCCTATGAACAAACATACCGTTTTAGCTTTGAAACAAGGAATTCCCTTACAATTCGGGAAAAATTTTCACACCATTCTGGAATGCACAAAAAGTTAAGTTGATCTGATAAATACATCACCAATGCATAACCTTAATACATTATGAACTGAAGGTGATATAGAGTCCTCAATGACTTAATAGAACGCAGTGAAATCAAGCAATGACTAAAATTTTTTACTGACAAACGTATTTTGAATGAATAGATACAATAGGGTTGCTATCGTATTGCACTTAAGCTAGAGACCAATTTATGCTGCCACACTTTGATCCTAATTTAAAATACGTGCTCCAAAGTTGTGCTCCCATAATACGATAGCGAACTTTCCACTTGTTTTTTGTGGTAACATGCTCTTTTCAACCCTCTGAAAAAGAAGAATTAATATCTCACTAGCTAACAGTGTCAGTGGGCACCGACCCACCAATATACTCGTAGTTGAAAACTGGTGGGCCTGTATTTCTTCCTCAAGGGAACAACAGCTGGATTAATCGAGATGAGCTCATAAGTTAACCTAACTTGTATTTCCCATAGCCTGAAGTAAAGCCGTTATAGAGTCAGGCTTCCAGCGTTGTTGTATTTTTTCAGCCGACAAGTTGCAACTTCATGGAAGCACTTTATTTTTAAAGAATGATCTTCCGGTAGTGGACCTGTACGTAGTACAGTCAATACGTTACGTTTTCTATAATGTTTACAGGATATGTATATAGTTTACTTTGTTTATATTTTAAGTCGATTTACAGTTATTTATGTATACCCACGGTTAATTTAAGAAAGCATAACTTGTTTGTTAATGACAAGATGATAAATCCCGTATCCGCCGTTACGTTAGTAGTACTGTGCCATTATTACATGTTTACTTACTTTCTACGTTAACTCCACTTCACTCATTGCTTAGTAAACTTTTAGAAATTAAATGGTTTATAGGAAAAAAATCTTTAGATTGACACATTTTTTGATAATATCTAATGTTAAGGAGCAACGAAAAAGTGTAATTTCAATAAATCAGTTATTATTATTATTATTATTATTATTATTATTATTATTATTATTATTATTATTATTATTATTATTATTATTATTATTATTATTAATTATAAAGTAACTTTCATCATCGATCGAACAAGAGAGAAGAAACGTTTATTTGCTGAACAAGTTTGTCTTTAGTTTAACTTCAATTATAAACTATTGAAAGTATTAGGATAAAATGTCTGTTTCCCGACGAAAGCCCGATCGTCAGCATCACACTGCGTTATAATCGCCCAGTGCTGCTCAAAGAATAGGGCGCGCTGGCCAACGTCCAACAGCCATAGTTATAAGGCCCAGGTGTTTACTCCTATGTGGCTTGGAATTCTTCCCAATTTAAAGTCGTTTTCGTTTTACTCTAATATGGTTTTATTGAAAATATTTCACTGTTTTCCTTTATATTCAATGTTTAAAATAATTTTTCAAAACTTAATTAGCCTTATATATATTCTAGCAATCGTTCACTTTTGTAATTTATAGGTAGGTTAATTATCAATATAATGATTGTCAAATTTAAAAATTAATTACATAAATAATGAATGTTTCTATTATTATTATTATCATCATCATCATCATCATCATCATCATCATCATCACCACCACCACCACCACCACCACCACCACCACCACCACCACCACCACCACCACCACCACCACCACCACCACCACCATCATCATCATCATCATCATCATCATCTTCATCATCATCATCATCATCATCATCTTCATCATCATCATCATCATCATCATCATCATCATCATCATCATCATCATCATCATCATCACCATCACCATCACCATCACCATCATCACCATCACCATCACCATCACCATCACCATTACCAACACCACCACCACCACCATCTTCACCGCCACCGCCACCGCCAAACCACTACCACCACCACCATCATCATCATCATTATTATGTTTCTATTATTTTATTTCGGTTTTATTTTTTCTATTAAAATCTGAGATAAAAAATTCTGCATACATTTTCGCTACTATTAAGTAACACAACCCTCGATATTAAAACCACTGAAGAATCTTTAACACGGAATTGAATGTAATTTAATTACTTGAAAAAAGATTGCCTTAAATTCCTACTATTACACTGTACTTTGTTTTAAAAGTAGTTGCAAAGAAATTAGGCCTTATATGACCATTTTATTTCTTACATTTAACAGATAATTATTTTTATAACGTCATTGTTAAGTTGATATATTTTCAGATATTTAACTTAAACTTTATAAAAATATATTACCAGTATTTGATTTCAATTATACGACATAGTAGGCATTGTATTTTTGTTATAACTGTACTATACTTAGGCGTACATCTCGCTGGAGGACTGACACAGGGAACACACATTACAAAAACACAACACAATTTCAAAACGTGTTTTTTTTACTGAAATTGTTGTTGGACAGAAGTTTAAAATCGTCTTTAGATAATAAGATAAGGATATACAAAACATTCATAAGATATTTGGACTTACAGAGTACAATAATATGGGGGTTCCGCTAAACTATCACAAACAATACGCATTCAGGCAATACACAACAAAATACCAAGTACAATAGTACAATATCCCTACTACATCACCAATAGCACACTATGTAACGACTTTATTTTAAATGCCATAGATAAATCAAAAGATATTTGCGATTCTATTCCAATGAAATTTCCAACATACACAAATCCGTACATACATCAGATGCGTTTGCAACGTATACTATAGTTGATTTCACGTTCAGAATGTCTATAAGCAATTTATTTCATACGGGAGTTTGACCACTACTATACTCTGTTCATCGTAAGAAAGATATGTCATGTAAACAAATAATGACGTCACTGAGCATGCGCATTATTTAAAAATTTGTACACGGTGATTAAAAAGTAACAACGAAATACTTTCAAAAGTATTTAAATACAAAATAATTTTTATAAAAGAAACTGTTAGGCCTATCATGACTGATGTTTTAAGTACCGATCAATAAATTCATAAAAACGGTAGGCCTATACTTTATTTTTATTATCTTTCATAAATAAATGTGATTACACGTTTTATGTATTACCTCTGATCTGTGCGACGAAACAAAAGAACTTTAAAAGTAAACATTGTTACTTTAATGATAGTCATCTAATATAAGTTGTCACTCGTTATTTCACATACCTATTGAATGTGACGATGACTAATCCAAACCCATAAATCTTTCTCCACATTTTTGACAAAGAACATGTGATCATTACATGCTACCAGTTCGCTTTTGACATCGCATTGTTCTTACAAGTATTATAATTTATTTTCAATTAGCAATTTAGTGTTATAGTATTTATTTTCATTTTTATTTATCGCTTAATTCTGTGTATGGTTAAAAGCACGTATCAGTTATTATTGTGATGTTTTCATTAAAGTGTTGCATTTTTTCTGAGTCACCGCTTTAGCAGCTGATTCGGTAACCGCTGGTTGTTTACTCGACATATCTTTCTTACGATGAACCGAGTATACACTGAGTAAAAATATCGACTCCGCGCTACAACACGTTCTCATTTACAAACTCCTATTGAATAACGTAATACGAATGCATCAGTGATTTTTAAACTCGTTTTTTTTATTTCTGTTTCCTTCCAATATATGACTTTTTATAACAAATTATAGATAAATTCTATATTTTGTAACAAAATAATAAAATACATACGTCGTCGTTGAAAGAAAAAAGTTATATGATGTAAAACGCAAAAAATGTGACGAGATTTAAACGTCCATCTTTGTACGAGCGTATTTTATCTAAATATCAGAGTATAATAATAACATGTATAGCGTAATAAAATACAATTTATCAGGTAGCGAATGTATTTTTTCAGAAGTTTTTGATTGAAAATGAGCTTGTTAGAGCGTAGTAAACGAAACTATAAATATTTTTGCCCGTGACCTTCGGATGGTGTCGGCGGAGGAAGGTTATTGTATTGGCTGTGCCTGATGTTTTCCGTGCGCCTGATAACACAACGGGTTCTCATAAGAGCTATACTGTATTCTGAACGTGAAATACAGTATAGGTAATCCGCGAAGACAAGCGTCGACGGTCAAGAGACCATTTTGAAAAGACGTAGGGCGGCTGCTGCAGCGCTGTCTACACCAACAAGTCTGTACGAATAAAAATAATTTTATATTTACAATTTTAATTTCATTCTGCTCATTTTTATTTTACTTACAGATTGTAAATAAACAAAACAAAGGGATCTTCATGTTAGAACATTATTTTTTAAATAGGGGATAACTTTGGCATTTAATTATTTTTAATTAAAAATAATTAAAATTAATTATCTGTTTTTAATTAACAGTAGTCTATGCTATAATTGCAGTTGTAGAAAAAAGTAATGACAGTAAATTTGATAAGGACTCTTTCTTATTTACTGAAAACCTGAATATGATTGCAGAAAAAAAATATTTTAATATATGTAAATACATAAGATTATTTCTTACCGTACATGTTTGCGGATACTGAAATGCAAATATTTAGTTGATAGGTTATTCCGTTATTAAAAATGTTTGTATATTTGTTCGAAATATAAAAATTCGCATAGCTCATCGTTTCAGTCCTATTTTGTGTTGTTTTTTTTTGTTTTTGAAGAAGCTTATTTCCCTAGGGGGATTGTTCGAATGTCATTTATTACTCATTTCTTTCAAAAAATGGAATATTTTGAACAGTGCTTATTCGCTGATCTATCATTCCTTAATGTCACTTCTACATCAGTTTTAAATTTTAAAAAATTATCCTCATTTTTTATTAACGTTTCCTAACAAAATAAAAGTATGTGTTAATGATAAATTTATTTTAACTAAACCGTTTATATATCAAAACAATAACTTGTGATTAAAAATTAATCTCCTCTTACCTAAAATATTAAATATCAATTAAAATTTACAATTATTTTTAGTTTAACTTTTTACAGTCATTTATGTTAAACAAATAAAGTAAAAAAATAATCAATAGCATTTTGATACATAAACGCCTATTAAACATAAACGCCTATTATAGTACATGATACACTGTAATAGTTAAACAGACTTTTCGTAAAGCGATCAAAATTACTCGTTACTTAGAAACCCTAATCATACCAGACAAAACTCCAATCAATCTCTGTACATGGTTCAGCAAAGCCGTCTGTCAATTTACATACACAGCATTTTCAAAGTAAACTGTTGCTGCAAATTAGTCTGCTAATTTTCTAAGTTACGTATCCAACAGAACATTACTCGATGACTTGCGCAGCCCTTATATCACACAAATTTCCAAAATTGTACCGTAGATTCAGAGACAGACTTGAAAATTATAATAATAATTTCCTAGTACACAATCTGAATTGTCCCATTTACAAAGACTACCACAAAGATGACTGGGGCGCTGATGTCAGTAGATGATGAACTAGCATTACACAAATATAACAAGAAATCAAATTCAAGTTAAACAAATCTTTTGTTTTCTGGATCACTGTTCATTGTCCACTGTTAGATGGTATATCACTCTAAGATGGTATAAGTTCTAAGTCATTAAAGCCATTTTTTTATTGCTTCTTGCAATAGACCAATATAATGATTCTTTCTCCCGGTTGCCATTGCACAGTTGCAAAATTAAATTTAAAAAAAAATTTAAAGTTAAAAAAAGTATATATACTTATACTAGCATCCCCACGCGGCTTCGCACGCGAAACATGTGTAATCATTCTTTTTTAAACAAATATGTAACAGAGCCGGCCGCATTGGCGTAGTTGGTAACTGCTCGCCTCTCATCATGCGGTCTTGGGTTCAGATCCCACTCAGGCACGGCATATTTTCATACGTTACAAAAAAATTTAAAAAAAAAATTTCATCCTCATTACGCACAGTTACACCCCAACGTCGTCGCTAATGACCTTTGCAGTTGATGTGACGTTAAATAAATAAAAAAAAGTATGTAACAGAAATTGTATAGCTCAGTTTAATCGACTATATACTTCAACGTACGCGTGCGTGCGCGCCCGAACACACACCCAAACATACAACGTTTTGATAAATTCCCCCATGTACGTCTCTCGCGAGTCTTTATAGTCTTTATACCTATGTACTGTACTTCAACAATGGTACACGCGCACGCCCACGCCAACACACACACACACACACACACACACACACACACACACACAAAATGACGTTTTGATAATTTCCCCCGCGTATGTCTTTCCCCATCATCAATCCCCTTCATCTACTTCAACAGCAATACGTACTTACATGTACACACACACACACACACACACACACACACACACACACACACACACACATATTTATGAAAATCTTCATTAATAAATATATAATAATATAATAAATACAATAGAAATAATAACATAAGAAATATAATTTCTTAAGGTTATAATTTTTTTAAATATATAATATATATAAAATGTTACTGTAAATATAAATACAAATCTGCTGTCAAAATTTCATGAAATCCGTTCATTAGTTTTGGAAATTACCCTGCACAAAAATCACGCTTTGTCTTTATAATATATAGTATCATCATCATCATCATCCGTCATGGTTTAGGCTATTGAGCCTGTTCCGGTTTCCACCTCTTCCTCGGTCGACCCACATCCCTTCTACCATCTGGTTTGGACATCCAGGCTTGAAGTGGCAAACGGTTGTGTGGCATTCGGAGCAGGTGATCTGTCCATCTTTTTCTATACTGCTTGATCAAATATATAGTATACACATAGATTATCATAAAAATTGAACTAGTCTAACCGATGTTTATTAGGATTTCAAATGATTACAAAATAAGTTTGACCCATGTATTCATTTATTCATTTACTTTTACTTATTAATTTGTAGTCTAATCATTTATTTAGAGAAAAAAATCTATATTGAACGAAATGGTAAGTTATGAAATTTCATAAATACATCGACCCCTTTTTAAAAATAAACCTTAATGAGAAACTAAAAATGACGTACCCCCGGAAACCAAAGCGTTTTTTGGTATTTCTTTTAACGTTTTAACGTCTTTTAACGTTACTTGTCTTATTTTTTAAAAAAGGCGTATAAATACATACTTATTTCAGGAATACTCTGTGTTTAAAGTAGTCTACTTGCCTCCAGGTATCACTAGAACATTTAAGTCTAGTACATCTAGTAGTATCAGTACAACTATCTCATTATCATAACATAACATCTATCTCATTTGTGTATAAAAACACAAATCCATGTTAAACGTGATAATTATACATGTAATACCTATTTTAAACATATTTACATGTTGCATGTTAGTATTAGTTATGTTATTTTTTACATTTTATTTAAAAACCAAACAAAATTTTTTTGGTTTTGCAGTCATATTTAATATGACTGCATGATTTATTGAAGTAACTTAATTTTTTTTAACAGAAGTAGGTGTACAACTATGGAGTATATATTTTTTATGTACATTATGTAAAATTTTCAGAAGTTTTAAATTATTTTTTATGTGGTTGATACGTGTAAATATAAAGTACGCTTTTTACACATTTTTGAATTAATTCAGCAAAAGGAATATAGAGCTGATTTTACATTCCAGTGATCTTCAATTTCATACTTTTAGAACAAAAATAAGCTCTGTGAATGAAAAAGCAGAAAATAAAATAAAAGAGCAAATGATATCTCTTCAGATCTTACGATTTAAGATTTCTATTTCTGGGTTGGGCATACAATATAGAAAATTGAAGAAAGGCATCTGAAAAAGTTCAATTACGAACGACGACAAAGAGAGTAAAAAATAACGAAAATGCGCTTGATTGGTTGACTTTCCTTTGTACTTCATCAAATGAAAATAATTTAGAAACTGGATAAAGGCTTTTTTAGTGGAACTACAACAGAATTATTTCAAAACCATATCAATCTAACGATACTTCATGACATCATCATTTTTTTATTTAACAATCAGTACAATATTATCTCATTAAATTCAGAAATCGTAAAATATTATTTATTGAAATGATCATAGTGGGATTTTCACTGTTAGAGGCCATGAATTTGTCACATTCTCTAGACGAATTTTTTCATAAACCAAACTATATTGTAATACATTTGCCTTATTTTATAAATGTAAAAATTTTTAAATGAACTTTACGAAATGAACAACTAAGAAGAGTATTCGAAGTAAAGAAGATAAAATGCCTTGTTTAATCATGGTTAAGAGACTGTACAGTGGCAAACTATACAATATGGTTAAAAGATTAAAGATTCCAAACTTAGCTTATTTTTTAATTTTCTCTGTGATTTGTGAAAAAGAAAAAATCAGTGGCACCAATTCAATCTCAGGACCAACGACCAGATGTAGTATTTTCAGATTTATAAAAATTTTGAGTGAAACACTCACAGAACTTTCTCTTGCAATTGTAAATAATTTTAAATATAACCTATGTTTAATCATTAGTGAACAATGTAAATTGAAACAACATTATAATTAAACTGAATTATAATCACGAATGAATGACGCTGAATGATAATCAACCTCTGTTGGACTTAAATTTTGTGAGAAAAATACGGAAAACCACTAATTGACTTCTGCAGAAAAACATGATTGACATAAAAGTTGTAGGTTTTTATTTTTTTATAAATGTACGTTATACTTATATATAGCGGACGCCAAATAAGCTTGCCGTTTTTTCTGAAATGCGCAGAAGATTTATTTTGGTAATGACGTGCTCTGTTGCCTCAAGGAGTGGTGGGGGTCAGTGCTATTCCAGTTGTGATCAGAGTCACATCGCTCTAGTAACGTTATATATCAGTTAACCTAAAAACATTAGTATGTAATGTGTTGTATGTAGTACTCATTAATTGTTGTATACAATGTTTACAATTGAATGTTTTTAACGTCGCTAATAGATGATAATTTACATCGTTTAGAACATGCGATTTAATGCGCAGCTCGGTAGTAAGACACAAAGTCTACCGACTAAATCTGAACTGTTCACGCAGCTACACCGGCAAGCTTATTTGGCGTCCATTCTAGTTTTGTCGTAAAATTGATACTAAAGCTGTAATCTTAGAAAACCCATTTTCTTACTACGAAAGCACAGCCCCCCACTAATTTTAGCAGAAATGCTGCCTACCCTATTCTATAGAGCACAAAAATCGTAGTAAATTAGACAATTTTAAGGGAAATCGTAACCCCTTATAAAAATCGTTTCCTTAAGTACCTAACTTAAACATGGTTTTTTGGGTTCAGGGGACCTTAAAATGTAAATTTCCGGTGGAAACTTGATATGAAAATAATATACTCTTCCCTGTGTTTCACATGAGGCAAGAGAAAGTACAAAAAATATGTAAAAGGATTGTTCTCTGCCACTGTATTACAATATCATTATAAAAGTGCTTTTTCCTGCGATTAATAGATTAGTGTTGTGACATAATCCATAAATTTCAGAATTTTTTTAACAAAAACAAAATCTGTCAAAACACATTCATTTATTTGATCCAGTTTATTTAATTATTCTAATAGAAAAGTCCAACAGAAGGTTATCAAAAATACATAGTTTTATAAACCTATATTCGCTCGTTGGTTTTAACACTGTACCATTGTAAAAGTACAATATTGTACAAACGATGGAAGTTATGGTAATTCCCAATTACTATAACTTCCATTACTTAGTTAAGACATTAAATATTGCCTGGGAAAACCCCCGTTATTAGATTAAGTTACATTAGAATAGTAGTTAGACAATAAGTTGTAAATATAGCCAACGGCCAATCATCTGACATTGTTTAGACGGGTGTATTTTCCCTCTGTGTTTTTGGGCCTTTCTTCCACCAACCAACTTTCAGCCAATCATTGGGGTAGTTCTTCCCGTTGGCTCTCCAGTTGGTTGAGCGGTTGGTGGGAGAGGGAGGCTTGTCAACCAGAAGCTTCCTGGTTCGAACCCAGGAAATTCACAATCAGTTCCCTTGGGACTTAAAAGTGAATCGGTTAGTTAATAAGGAGTAGAATTTTTTTTAAATACAAGGAGAACGAGGAGTGTAGGAGAACGAAGAGAAGAGGAAGAAAGGGGAGACATTTAATTTGAGGTAATTCATTCGTTTATTTATTAAGGGTTTTTAATTTCTTGTTTTTATATTAACGTCGCGGCAAAAAAGGTTGGCTATATTTCAAAATTAAGTTAGGGTTGTTTTAGGATAATTTTGTTAGTAGTTAAGTGATTTAGTTAGTAATTTATTATTCATTAAAGATTTACTTAAAGCAAGGAGATAATTATAGTTTTTTTATTTATTTCTCATGCTCTGCTGACAGAGCTGGCGCCCAACAATTTATTAATTATTTTTTAGTTCACATTTAAGTGTTTGCCCACCGGATGAAGTTCGGTGGTGCAACCACCAAACTTCGTCCGGTGAAAAATTATTTGTGTTGCAACACAAATAATTTTTCTAAATTGTAGTCAAGGTTTAAACTCGGGACTTTCTGCTTTGCAGTTTAGCGTGAAGTAGCGCTTCAAACCACTACCACTAAGTAACGGTGGCGCCCATGCCAAAATTATTTTTACTGGGTCTGCTAAATCTGTTAAGTAAATAAGTCTAACGTGTCGCAAGAATTATTTTTCTAGCTTTTATTTTTTACCGAATTGTACTCTATTAAAATCATACAATTTAATTTATACTTTTGCTGTACCATTGGCTTGTAGTAAATTTGAATTTGAACCAGGACTTTCAGCAGAGTTTGTTTATGTTTGGCAACAAGCTGGTCACCATTCTAAGTTGCTTTATTGTTGTTTAGGTTATCAGCCGAAAGGCTCGTTTGAAAGTCTACAGGTTTTACTAAATAAATCGGGAGTGAGGTGGTTTACCATTACCTTCCTCACTGAGTTGTAAAGTATCCTTATCTGCATGTCAGGCCCTCTGAAAAACACATATATTCCATTTTTCAAATGTCACCTTCACTTCATCCACCACAAGAATTTGTTGTATAATGAAATGTGTCTTTTACACCTCTACCTCTTCCGTTTTTTAAAGATTCAGTCATTTATTTGGGTAAACACACGTGATAAGTAACAGAACTATTTTTGTAGTCCTGGAACTAACAGATTGAGTGCAAATTTAACTCTCTACCTGTCTGTTATAGGCACCAAACGATCTTGCTCAATAATTAATAGCAACATTCGACCAATTAGCAGATTAGGCTGACCAGGAGGCTTTATAAAAAAAATACTGTTATGGTTGAATAATGTGAAACGTTATAATTAGAAAAAATATATGTCTGTAAAAAATATATTAAGTTTACTTCGATCTATAACCCAAAATAAATGCACAGTTTGTCAATATATTTAATTAATTGAGAAAAAATGGTCGTAGTTCACTAAATTGAAACATCGTTTGTGTTTATTTTTCTTGAGATACGGTACTGAGTCTCATAATAAACGTACAACATTAATCAGCAGTCTTCGATCTCACAATCGACTACTAAATCAATATCACCGATGGAGAAAAAAAAGAATTGACACCGACTAATAGTTTAGAAATAGCGTTCAGTTTATTCACTGTAAATTTAAATTGAAAAAAAAATGGGGTTTGAGAGTAATTTATTATTTTAAAAGTAATTCATTACCTATTGTTGTTCTAAAGTTTGTTTGAAGAAACTAGTAGTTCAACATTTCTTTTGAATAACAAGCTATTGTTGAAATCATTTAATAGTTTTTTTAAATCCCTAATAATAAGATGATGTGGATGACATGTAAATGAGGTGTAGCATTGTACAGACCCAGGCCGACCATTCCTGTGAGAGTGTGGTTAATTTAACCCCAACCATCAAAGTGCAACGGTAACCACTGTCTAGTATTCACATCTGTATAAACGAACTACCTTTACTAGGATTTGAACCAGTAACCATCGTCTCCGAAAATCAGCTGACTTGCGGTGACAACTTTACCTCTAGACCAACTCAGTAGTTCAGCAGTATATTAGCTTAGTTTTTGTTAAAATACCATTTTTTTTTCACATTCACTCTACAATATTTGCTGTTCCTACGAACTCCATAAGTTAAAAAATTGAACAACTAATTTTATCATATTTGAAGGGTATCTGATTCACTGACTGATTTAACTTTTCCAAGATCTTGATAAGTTTGTATCTTAATTTAATAATAAAGATATTTCACCGATTTTAAAAATTCAATCCCAAGTCGTTGTTAAGCGGAGGTTATATTTTAAATGAAAGAGTAGTTAAAAGAAACGAAAGAAAAGAAAGAGTAGTTTAAATGAAAGAGATGAAAGGGTTTATAGTTCTTAACTCTGCAAACCAAGATAAAATTAAGAAATAAGAAATTCTGTAGAAAAACAATGTTCACAAGAAAATATTTATCAATAGAAAATTCAATAAACAAGAAAGATTATGATAAAAATTTAATTACAGAGTCTTGTCAGGTAGGATTGCTGATGATGACTGCTAACAGCTGAATTCAGTAAGCATGTAAGAAAATGTAAGAAAATGGAAAATGGAACAGTTTCCGCAAGTTTGGGTTTTACTATCAGTAATACATTAATTCCCAAAATTTAACTTATGGTGCGCAAATCATGCTGTTTTGCAGCGCAGGTTACAGTTTCTAGTAACACACTACGATTTTTTTTTTTACGAAATTCATCAACTAGAACACTGAGTCCCCAAAACCACTGCAAACAAGACTTTTAGGGATATGTAATATTGATGATTTATCGATAAATTTTGATCCACCAAATATTTCACTGGCCATTCACAATCCTAATCAGGTTATTCAATAATTTTGTTTAATGTTGCATTCGGTGGGTTGTATAATTGTTTACCAGTACGCCAGGTTTCCTGAAAGTATTCATTGTTTCCAACAAGCAGTTGAGTGGCGGATATTGAAGGAAATCTAGGTAATCTGAGATGAACTCATAAAAAAATATTTCTTACTCAAAAATGTAACACAATAAATGTAGCATTTAATGGTGTATAACACAAAAACAGAGTTTTATAATAATTTACTCACGCGGAATTTCTTTACAAGGTAGGATGATCTGATCTATAGACGTTATTCTGCCCGGTGACTACAAAAGGCGATATGCCGCATACGTAGAGCGGTACAGAACTAATATGGCACTTAACCATTTAGCTAGAACAGCATAGAATTTGGGTATGACCACTAACGAAGACTATCTTTAAAATCGTAGATCGAAAACCAAACTAGAAACCAGCGAATGTTGAGCTGTGCTACGTGTCATAATATGTTATTTGTGAGTGTATGTCTGTGTGTTTTATGGCGTGCTGATTTCCGATAATGGTTTTTTATTCACTCTCTAAATTTTTCTAAGGGGAAAAACTAATTTACGTAGGCTACATTAAAATAACTTCAATATTCTACCTATTTATTAGTATTTAAAAATTCACATTTATACGTAGCGAACAGGAGTTATGGCTCATGATTTAAATTCGTAAATGGAAAGGGTGAGGCTTTTTATGAGACATTGATGTGGATCCACCCTCCGCCCCTGCTGCAGTTATTGGCTATGTGTTAAAATAAATTTAATTTTATTGATAAAAAAATTCATTAATTTATTAGATTAATAAACAAAAAATTAATTTATTCTAATAAATTAATTTATTAGATTAAATTTAATTAATTTAATTATTTATTATTATTTAATTTATTTATTTATTCTAATAAATTTATTTATTTATTTATTAGAAAAACATGAACAAGAGGTTATTTTAATCAAAAGTTTTATAAAATACAAGTTTGCTAAATTTTATACAGTTTTTTTATCATAGTTTTAGTATTGAGGTGAATAACAGTTTACCCTGGTAGGACAGTATTTTTATGCACTGTTGGAATTCCTCTTTTCATTAACGCGTCCCTTTTCTACTTTATTGTGCGGGTGTTAGAGTACAAAAGTACAAATACAACATTGAAGGAAAGGAAGTAGAGTAAAACAAGTCAAAAATTCTAACATCCAAAGGGCTCCGAGTAATGATTTATGGGCCTTCTAAAGGGATTATCATGCTGCACGTTTTCAAACGTTTTTGTGAGTGAAAGAGTTAATGAAATTGTAACGGCAAAACACCTTTTCCTGTCCCACACAAAGGTGTCGTTTTACATTTGCTCTGTTTTAATTAATTTCACTGAGCAGAAAGGTTCCGCACTTTTATGATTATCTCGCAACTCCTTTTATAATTTTAAGACGGTTAAATTAAAAAAGAAGTTTCTATTTAAGAAACAAGACTGCGGTATTGTATAAAATTAAATAGCCTACCTTTGGAATACAAACGACTAATCTCAGTAGTATTCAAAAAAAATCCTTGAGTAAAAGCAAGTAAATGTTCCTTAAATATGAAATTAAAAAATTAAAATTTTATATTACAAGCGTACATTTAGGGGTAGAAATTTAAATATCCCATAAAAGAACAAAAGAAAAATGTGTTAAGTTCAGTTTTCACTATCCCTTGAATACTGAATAAAATAACATTCATTCCTCGTTTCCTTAAAACTACATGATTAAACTTTTTACAAAAAATTCTTTTGTGTTTTAATCAGCTATTGAATGTTTTTACTTTCTCTTGCCTATATGAATACATAGGAAGGAAAGTATCGTTTTCATGTCGATTTTTTGAAATTAAGTTTTCACCGGATCTCCACGTTTTCAGACCCCCTGAACCCAAAAAACATGATTTAGCGATTGGTCTGTGAGTGTACCCGTGTATATGTATGTGTGTGTGTGTGTGTGTGTGTGTATGTGTGAACAGAATATCTCAAGAAGGGAACTTCAAACGAAGTTGAAACTTGGAAGTTAAGTTAGGTAGGTCTACCACTAGAGGACCTACACAAAAATTTTCATCAAAATCGGTCATTCGGAAGTAGTAGTTTATTCGTGTCATTTTTCACTTTTTTCAATTTTTCTCAAAAAACAGTTCCTACGATTTTTTTTAAAAATCGCCTCATTTACTACATTTTTTATGCTTTACAAGATAAGGTAGACGCCAAGTCTGCTGAAATTCTTATGGAGGCTGTTCTCTCGTAGAAAAAATGCTTTTTTAAGATTGCAGCCTTAATATGCATTTCAGCAAAAAAGTGTATAGTAAAAGTTGTAGACAATTTAAAAATCTAGAACTTTTGTTTCAATCAATTTTTTGTATAACACTTAGTTTAGCGGTAATTTTTGATTTTCTGTTTTTTTCTTGAAAATCTGTAAAAAATGTTTTTCTTAAGATTTCAGACTTAGTATGCATTTTATGACAAAAGTGTAATAAACAAATTTATAGGAAATTAAAAGATCTACAACTTTTATTTTAAGCATTTTTCTCTTTGGCATGAAAGAGTGATTTTCCGTGATGTTAAGCCAAACTAAGGTTGATTTTTATTTTACATCTTTCACTCATGATTAAAATGAGGTTATATTTTTGAGATTAATTTTTTTTGTTTATTTCTAACGTTTTATTACTAATATTAGGTTATATTGGTCATTATTTACATTGGCAAGAGAAAGTTGTGTGAGTGTTTCACACCAGATTTTTATTAAGTAGTAAAAAGTGATAAATATGATTAAAACAACGTGATTGTTGTAATGTAAATTTAATCAGCCTACTTATTAGTAGATCGAAACAATCACCTGACAATAATACTATCACTTATTTTGTTAATCAGATTATTTTTTTGTATCCAACTGTATTAAAGGGTTTGTCCATTGTTTTCCATGGTCTATCCAGGTGAATAACACTTCAGTGCTTGTGTTAGCGATGGAATAAATAGCATTGCTTCCCTTCCCCATAATTACATTTGTTGGATCTCCCTAAGTAATGATGATTAACCACATTTAATTATTAATATTTCTCTTTTAACTAGTTTTCTAGATTGAGATCCAACAAATAAATTTATTTAACAGAGGATAGACTGAAAGTTCAAACCTATTCCTCCAAACTGTAAGAGTTGGTGCTGTCATTACATATAATCAGCACATCAATCTACCACTTAAATGTCAACATCAGCTGGGACAATCTCTGTAAGGAATTGTTGATCTAGTAGATCAGCAGAACTAACAAAACCGATTAACTTCAACCTGATTAGCTCAAAGCTCAGAGGAACAGCATTTGTCAGTGAGTAAATTCAAAACCAGTGTAATGTACTTACTGGTTAATAGTATACAAGATTTACCATAGAACAGCTTGTCAAATAGTTTTTGACCTGAATCTGAGAATTTCAATGAATGTATTCAGCCCAAATAAAAAATTCATATTTTTTGTTCATTAGTATGTATTTTTTGTTAGTTTATTATTAGTATTATACATAATTATACCAATAACAGGCAGCTGAAGTGTTAAATTATTTACACTCGATCTGCTAGTTCCAGGGCTACAAAAATTAGTTCTGTTTATTATCACATGGTTATCCAATTATACAACTGAAGCATTTAAAAACAGAAGAGGTAGAGGTGTTAAAGACACTAGTCAGAGTTATCCCCTCTGAGACTAATGAATTCCAATATACCGCCAGACCTTGTGGTGAATGAAGTGATGGTGTCTTCTCCAGTGTGGAAATTAGATGCTTTTCAGATGGCCGGGCATGCCGATAAGCAAATTTTTTGACTCAGTGAGCAAGGCAATAGTG
The DNA here is from genome assembly GCA_035578175.1 of Catonia carolina. NCBI lineage: Eukaryota > Metazoa > Arthropoda > Insecta > Hemiptera > Achilidae > Catonia > Catonia carolina. Next base: position 100,224,814 of record JAQMRL010000001.1, on the reverse strand, counting down.
AACTACCTCAGTTCTCATTTTACTTAGTAAAGCCTCTACAGTTTCAAACCAGCCTTTCGGCTGATAACCTTAACAACATAATAATTATAGTCCTATCATCTGGTAAAATATTAGTAATTCAAACTTTATCCTTGAAGTTAACCTTTGGGGAAGAGGCAACTAAGGTATTTTTGCCCATGGTGTAGGTGTCAGCACAAATGGCTTCTACATTAGGGTCCTTGGTTCGATTCCAAGAACCTAGTATTCTAGCGATCTTAGAATCTAGCGAGTCTAACATTCTAGACCTAGCAGTCTAGCATTTTTCATCATTCACTTTCATCTATCACGCTTCTCATTATCTGCATTAGCAGTAATTGCAAAACAGAAGGACTTAAAACAAAAAAATCAACATCTAGTCATTTCATTGCCAGTTATCTGTTTAAGCTACTAATTAATTAGTGCTAAACTAAGCTACTAACAACATTTTGCATGAATGAAGTATGTCATAATATCACGTTAGGTACTATACATTTTGTTTACTTTGAAAAAAATAAACTTAATACTTTGAGTAATTTAAATTAAAGGATTCACAATTAAGGATTTTTCTTTGAATTGAAAAATCCAGATTTTTCACTCAAATAAATAAGCAATTGGGTATCTATACTATTAAATCACAAAAATTAAAACATGTCTCAATTTCTGGCTATTGTGAAATCCCAAATTCACACTACACAGAACCTTCCAGTTCCTTATTTTTTTCAAATTAATGAAACAAAATTATAATGAAAGATACTACTTTATTTAATAACTCTTTTAAATGTTTTTAATATTGAAACTATTTAAAATGTTTTTAAATTATTAAAGTAATACAGTAACAACCTACGAGTTTCTATGAGTTGCATGATAAACTTGTAACTATGTTGTGATAAAAAGCATTGAATTCAATAAAGTTAATCTCATTTATCAAAAAATTATTTCATTTTTATTTTTGGATACAAATGAAGAAATATTACAAATTATTTTTATGTTTTAGTACAAACAAAATAATAGCATTACAACATAAAAATATTACTCTGTATATTCAAATTGTTTTATTTATTGGTTTTTTTAAATGGTTAATTCAAATTTAAAAATAAATACTGTAGTGAATAATAATAATTATAACAACTTATATCTTAATATTTCAGTACTATTTAATGAAGATTATTGTATTTGCCTAGATACTGTTTACAATTTGGACAGTAATGATTGGCAGATTTACATGAGTTGCAACAATATGGAAGACATATGCAGGGCCAGCACCTGAAAAAAACAAAAATTTTTGTAAGATTTTAGTCACTTTATTTAATTTATCTTCTCCCAATCAATGACTAAGCTCTCGCCTCTTCTGGCTCACAACAGGGACAAAATCTATAAAATCATTGCCATCTCTTTTGTGGCCTCCCAACATATCTTCTCCCCTCCGACCAGTATTTCAAAATGTTAAGGGGATTCTTTCCTCAGGCATTCTTATTTACTTTATTCTAATAATTAAACTTCTTACTTAATTTCTTGTAATGTAATTTAAAACACAAAATCCAGTCCAATGTGTTTTAAATGGAGATTATGTTTGATTAATTACCTTAAATGCAGAGTTCTACAATACAAATTTAAAAAAGTTTTACACTGTTAAAAAAAGGGCACATTCAGGATCCAGCAAAAAATTCCAGAAATAAAAATTGTTTAAAACTGTAATAAGATATTGCGAAATCAAAGTATCATTGTCGCTATTATTCTGGCGAAGTTGAGTTTGTTTTGAAAGGTCATTATGATGACAGAAATGTTTATTTAAGCGTACATCGTACTTCATAAAATTAATACTGACAAAACACATTGTGAAAAAAGACTATAAATGTTAATTTAATGTTTTTAAAAATAAATTAATATTATAGTGTGAATTAATTCTCACAGATAGCTAGTTCATTTAGTCACGTCAACTGCTTTAGTTATTAGCAATTATTTTTGGTTTTGGTACAGAAGTGGCTTTTAATGTGCAATGATATTTAGACCCTAGCCCTGCAACCTTCTACTTTGCAGTGGTGTTACTTCTTGCAGTGGCATTGCATATGGCGTTATATATACTTTACCATTATTATACTTGCACATTATTTTTTTATATTGTTTTTAGTAATTATTATAGGTTCAATTTATGAACTTCATGTGCATTAGTGATGATGGGGTAAGTTGTAAGAGGCAAGACATTTTGGACCAGGTACCAAGTACGCAGCAGAGCTACCTGATACTTTCTGTATCAGTAAAAAGTTACCAATTAGATGTGCACTTTACAGTAGAGACTTAGTAAAATAATTTAACAAGGTTGTGAGTGACAAGAGAAACATATTCATGTGTTCTATCATAATAGGAATTATATGTGGAAACCACTTAATAAGATTGTAGACTCGAAAGGACAAAGAAAGCATAATTAAGAAGTGTCATACCGAATGTAAAAAAGGTTCTTAAAATTACTATCATTATGCATGTGCTTACATGCCAGGTGAGGGTGAACAGTGCAGATAATCAGGTATTGGAACTGGCTAAAGATTAAACTATAGGTCATTCATTTTTGTATCAACTCTGAGATTTATAATGGGGCAAGCCTAAAAATGTATAGTGTAAGGGGAATACGTGTGGTGCTGAACACACTATGGCAAAATCCGCTTAATACGATTTTTTGGGACTACCCATGTTAGTGTATTAGACGGAAAAGCTTTTTAGCCGGGAAGCAAGTGGAATAGGCCCATCTCTAATGAGGTATGATCTCTACCGTACTGATTGCATAAGTACGGAGTATACAAATGTCGTGTTATTGGTTTTTCTGCCAACATGATATTTTTAATTTTTATAAACTATTGTGTGATTTCAAAAATATTTACCCAACTCATCTGGATTAAAGACATCCCTCGGTATTCATTTAGCAGTGTGATTAAACATTCTCTTACCTAGATTAAGCGTTATCTTCATTAAACACTTCTACAAATATCTGACGGTAACAAATCCATAACGTATTTTTAATTGGTAAATCCATAACCCTGGAATCTGGCTTTGTTGTTTTTTTGGTTCTTTGGAACCAGTGAAGTCAGAAACCTGCAGTTCTTTTGCAATTTTGAGTGCGTTTCTCTTAAAATGAACGCATAAATCGTACTACGAGGCAACTGAATTATCATAACAACCATGCGGTTGTTAAGAGCCAATTGTGGTTAAAGATGGTATCTATGCTTTTTCTCTTTAGAGGGAGGAAGGAAGTAAGCTGTGTTTTTGTCAAGAGAAATACACCACCCTTTTTCTTCTTTTTGAGTAATAAACTACAGTATTACATTATTATTCATTAAAAGTTTTGTTTCTTGAACAGAAACAGAGCGTATTACCCAGAATTTGGCACGTATTAAAAGGGTATATCTCAGTTATTTTTTCATACTAACTTTAAGGATATAATAAAAAATGCATATGAAGCAGGAAATTGTATTAACCGTGACTGTATTAAATGGGTTTTATTGTATATGCAGAGCAGTCATACTGTAGTTAGAAGTCTACCGAATTATTAGAGAACAAGATGTCTGTATTCCATTTTCTTGTACTTTATTTCAGTCATTAATAACCAGTTTTATTTATAGTTTCTTAAGTGAAATATTATATAATATAGATAATTACTTTTACAATTCAACTAGTTTTCTTTAATGAACAATAACAGAAAACAAATGTCAGCTTAGAAGAGTTGGAGTGGGAGAAGCAAATAATAGAGTAAGAGAAAGAGGTGATCCAATGCTTTCCAAATCGTTACTTTAGGCTCACTTTACTTGACGTCACGTAGTCTTTTTAGTTTTTTTCTTGTACGTAGACGTTCACTTTTTTACTCATTTACTTGTTGCATAGTTGTTATGGAAATTAACTACCTATAGTAACACTGTTATAGCATAATCGGTTCTGTTCCTAGTATTCACTTGTATCAGTTCCAAAATAAATTAGTCTTAGACAACTCGCCACATCATTAGTTCTGATAGAACCAAGTACAGTGGCCTTTCTTTGCTCAGTTGGTATTCCTGAATCAGTTCTAAGTATTAAAGGTATTATTATGACACATTGTACAAAAACACCATAACATATTTATTCATCATAGTTTGTCTCATGTGTGATTTCGCATGTACTTTTATCACGCTGAATGTTATATAGGTTTTGAGAAGTTAATATGCAGTGCCAGACCTCTTTACACCAATTCCAAGGTTTGGTGCCTCTCAGACATTCTTTGTCACCATGAATGAATCAGGTTTATTATTACACGACTTTTAATTAAATTATTGTAATAGTAGAGAAATGTTTCAAACTGTTTACCTATTTTTTTTTTGTTTTTGTTAAAATGAAGGCTTAAGGCTTATTAATAGTAAAAACCCTGATCATAAAACAAAAACTTTTTAAAACTTAGTATCAATTTATTACGAATGAACTGACACTCTCAAAATTAAAAAAAAATAGCTGATAGCTGATGTCTTAATCCCTTGCCCCTTGTAAACTATTGCACCATACTGTCACAAATAAACATGGTAACACACTTCCTTACAAGTAGTAACGTAACTAATTATTGATGAGTGTAAGATTGATGAAAATATTTGTTTGTAATGATTTATTGCACTTTTTAAACATTCAAACATTGTAGGCGGAACAAAAGGTGATGAAGCTGCATGACAAACAGAAATAGAATCAACTACCTAACTGAACTGATTTTACATCTGACTTTCATTTGCTGTTCTGTCTTTTTTATTAACCATTATCACAAATGAATGTGATAAATATCCACAGAATGTATTTTACAATTTCCCACAACATTTTAGATCATGAAAGTAAATCAACAAACATATTTATCAAAAATTTACCAGAACATTCAGAATCAAAGCAAGAATAAAAATATTTCATCCAACTTCCAATAAGCTACTTAATTACACAATATTAACTTAGCTAGTAAAGATAAATATTAATTTATAATAAAATTTTAACTTACAGTACAAATATGAGGAGAGCAACCCAATGTGTTTCAATATTTGACCTGTATTTCACTTTAGTTTTGATCTGGCTTCTGCAATTTGGACATAGCACTTGTTGTTCATGTGGACCAAAGGTTACTGTTGGTGTTGGAATAGGAGAGCTAGGAGGATTTGATATTATAGGCTCTGGATGCTGTAACAAAGACATTCATAGAAAATAATTGAAATTTAATATTTAAAATAACAACATAAAACCTAAACTAACAAAGAAAGCTGAAAATGTTTTAAATCCCAGAAATTCAAATTATGTATTTTTTTTACAATGATTAATCATTAAGGATAGTAGAGTGGACACCAAATAAGCTTGCCGGTGTAGTTGCGCAAACAGTTCAGATTCAGTCAGTAGATTTCATGTCTTAGCACCGAACTGCCTATTCAGTCACAGGCGCTGAATAATGTAAATAATCATCTATTAGGGACATTAAAAACATTCAGTTGTAAACACTGTATACAACAATTAACGCCTACCACATACAACACATTACAGACTAATGTTTTCGGGTTAGCTGATATATAACGTTGCGAGAGCGATGTGACTCTGATCACAGCTAGTACAGCACTAACCCCCACCACTCGCTAAGGCAACCAAACACGCCATTACCAAAATAAACCTTCTCCGCACTTCAGAAAACTGGGAAGCTTATTTGGCGTCTGCTCTATACATTGAATTGAAGAAAGTTTAGATCGCAGATTTAAGAATTTAGAGTTTTAATAAACAGTAAAATCAGAGTGAACAAAAGGAAGGAGAAAAGCCTACAGTAAAAGAATACTGAGAAAGTGGACTGTAATGAAAGCTTCTAAGCTAGTGTAAATTTACTTGAGGTCCTCTAATGGCTCCAAATGTTGAATAACGTGAAATAATAAATGTAAGTAAATAGTTTCTTTATAAATGAAATGAAAAATTTGGCTCACTTTGTGGAGCAGAGGCCTACATTGTTAAAGATTGCTCCATAACGCACTGCAATTGCAACCTTAAATAAATTTAAAATGTTGTCTGTAATTTTATTTCTATCTTCTATTTCTGTTTTCTAATTTCAATGAATATTTTTTTTTTTAGTGTTACATCTAAATGTTTTGTACATTACAGCTATTGCAGACAATGAAGGGTGATAGTAAAAAATGAGCAATGAGAAAATTTGACCTGATAAGAAAACAAACTCGGGACCCCTGGCATAGAGGCCAGTTGCACTGACCACAAGTGAATGAGGTCAACAGAATTAGTACCTAATTGCATCAGTTCAGAGTTAGTAACAATGTTGTTAGATTAGGATAACAGAACATAATTTTGAGTGTCTAAACCTGTTTAGACTGGATCAAACCAAAATAGCTAACTTATTTATAGCAGCTGTTTTGGTTTGAGACTTCATCTTCATTTGAAATTTTTATAGGCCATTGGGCTAGCCCAGTCAGCCAGCTGTGCAAATTGCTGTTATGGTTACCCACATCCTGAAAGGGCATAGTACACAAAGAAGAGGGTCAGCCAGCTTGCAGAAAGATGCTTTTGATTATTAAGTAACATCAATATACAAGTGACTTCATATAGAGACCAGCTGACAGACATTCAAGATCAGTTATCAAAAATAAAATGCGTAAAATATTTAATCAGAACCACAGTAATTAAATTGTCTTTGATTTTTACAATAATAGTCCTAATTCTGTACCAGAAACGGTTAAAATAAAAATATTTCTAAAACTAAAATATTGTAAAATTAGACAGAAACTAACAAAGGTTTTTTTGTTACAAAAGTTTACCCAGTCATTACAAAAACCCTTAGCATTCAGTGCAATATTATAGAATTTCTGAAAAAGTTGTCATTAAATATTTAATATGAAATATCAAAAATGCAGCCTATCAGTATCAACTGATTTCATAACAATATTAATTTACTACCAATTTTTAATATTTACGCTGGGTAACAAGTCATCAACATAGACATTTTAGACAAAGATATTTTGATGAACCATCTTGTTATTATTATAAAATAATGTAACTTAAGTTGTAATTATTGTGTGCTATTTTGTTTTAAGAGTAGGCCTAACGTTTTCAATACATAGTGCTGATTTTTAAATAAGGACATGTAAAAATAATCCTGTGTTGTTATCCAATTAGGGCGTCCGTATTGTACGAGCACTATTAGCTTACAGACTATTTACACTAAACTAATGGCCTACATATGAAAAGATTATTTTGTACAAATTGTATTAAAGCATACAGTATTTCTTTCGCTTACCTCTATTGAACCATGATTTTTAGGTATTGCTCCTTTACTTTCTCCTTCAGGAGCTGAAATTAATGGTGTTTTCTCTGAACTAATAAAATCTGTCGTTTCTGTTGCCATAACTGAAAATTACATGAAATTATTTTTAGGCGTAAGGTAGTAAAAATTATGAATAGTACAATATTGTTTACTTACATTCACAAAATGTAGCATATTGTTGCTTTCTCCTTTAATTGATAACTTTTATATTATACATGTTATATTATATTACATAAAAAGCATACTTTTCCACTCAGTGAGGAAGGCAATGTTAAACCTCCTTAATTCTCGTTTTAATTAGTAAAGCCTCTAGAGGAATGGTTCCCAAAGTGGGAACCGCATCCCTCAAAGATGTGAAGACAAGTCAAGGGGGTGCGGGACCTCAAAATAGCTTTGTTGTCCAAAATGAATCATTTCATTATCAACATAGACTCCCTACCCAAAGGACTTGAAGAACAAGCTTAAGAAAAAATGATTTTGCTGTCAAGTAAAAATTTTGACAAAATTGACAAATCATTTTTTTGGGTTAAGTATTATCAAGTGTACCCCAGTTTATCACAGCAAGCGCTGTGATTGTATTTACCTTTTTCTATTTACGCGAAAAAGCGTTTTTAACACTTTGTTGCAAGAAAAACAAAATGCAAACTTGAATTTGCTTATGATTTACATTGTGCCCTTTCTAATGACCAACCAAGAACAGAGAATCTTGCAAAATAAATGCAAGGTTATCCATCTCACTGATTTATTTTCTCTCTTTTTTGTTTAATTTAAATTGTAACTTGTATGTAATGCTTAAAAAATATCTAAAAATAAACGTATGGTAATTCAATGTAAAACCTGTTTTTTTTTTAAATTTATTACCTCATAAAGTTATGTAACAGGGGCGTCGGAAGTTTTCTTCTTGACAGAAGGAGCGGGACAAAAACAGTTTGGGAACCGCTGCTCTAGAGGTTCAAACCAGCTTTTTGGCTCATGGGCTTAACAACAACAACATATATTACATGTCTGATATTACTATACATTTTTAAAAGTTTAATGAATTAGTTCAAATTATATTCCAGGAAATCAGCAAATTATTTTCTTCCATCATAGACAAGTCTGTTACTCCACGTTATTAAAAACCGTAGTAGTCTCTGCATCTAAGACTCTAGGATACATTTGGCAAGTATTGAGAGAAGTAACAAAAATACAATTACTGTTTTTTATTACTAACTTTTAGCATAGTATTAATTACTACACATATTATTTAAGCAATTATTGGGAAATGGCCTTCCAAACTCACTGTCATTAACTATATAAGTAAAATCAACATTTATGTTGACATTGTTTAGTTCATACAACATTATTTCATTTGTTTTTTATATTTTCTATAAACTACTATATTCACTGTATCTCACTATCTAAATTATTTTTTTTAATGGCACGTCTTTAACACAAGTTACTGAGTAGTCGTTTTACTTTATTCACAGTTAGTTCATGAATATTTATCTAAACACTACTGGATACAATAGTCAATGCAATGTTTTTTTTTCTTGCATTAAATAAGCTTAGTCAATTCACAGACATGAAAAAAATATTTAAGCATGAGAGAAAGTAAAAGTGTTGTAAAATTTTATGAACATTCAAAAGTTATTACCAAAAATTCATTTTATTATTTTTCTTAATAAAATATCTAGTCTTTGTCTAATGAGTTACTTTAAATCTAGCCTAATTTCCTAATTGTATTAAATTCAGAAGTTTCGCCCATAGGCTTGCCCTTCAATATTATTTTGTTGATATACACACTTTTAATTTAGGTTATATAAATTATATTACAATGTGTAACCAGGGTACACAATGTAAAATTACATTGTTTTAAATTTAATAATTTTTATACATTAGCTCATTGAAAAATTAATGTTCTTAAAAAAGATCTGCTTTAACATTTGCACATTCACTTCTTACACGTGAACTAGTTTATGTGGCTTCCCATACTTAAAACCCCTGCACAGCTCCAAAAATTCAGTTTACACTAAATCAAAAATTATTATTCACATTTTGTTACTTTTATCCTCACTTATCACGAAATCTACAGGGCAGCATACGAAACTATATTGTGAGTATGAAAAAATTTGATAGCCGTATTTCAAAAATGATCTTGAAATTCCAATGAAGGAAAATAAAAGAAAGAAAATTAGCAAACTGTGTTGTGTTGTAAATCAGAGGCCTGTTTTATCGTGCACAGTTGCCTAATAACAGGTAAAAACTATCTCCTGCAAGCCCAATATTAAATAATTAAAATTAACTATTGTTGTTTGAAAATATCTCTACCTAATATCTTATTGGTCCCAAAACAATAATTGTAACTCCAATAGTCTGAAACTTGAAAACCAAGATTTCCTCAATTCTTTTCTTATAATAGCATCCAGGAAACTCCAAAAGGTAGCCTAGTATAGGACATATCAAGAGTAAACTGATAGGATTAAATATTGACACTATGTAAGTTAAAATAATTATTTACCAATTCATTCATTACCTTTTTCACTACTACTTACTTCAATGTATGTGTCATCAAATAATTTTTACCAAATAATACACTATTTTGCCTCAGAACTTACATAGAAATTGATTTATTATTTTTCAAACAAGAAATTATTAAAGAAGTTCATAATAAAATGTTTCATCAATCAGGTAAATTTTTTTTAACTTTTAACAGATTTAGATTATCACAACTTTTTAAAGGTTGTAGTAATATCATTAATGTATCCTATTACCTGCATAACATACCTACATGAGAACCTAGGCTAAGCATATGAGATACGTAAATTAGCCTCTTTAAAAATTAAGGTTGCACCATGCAAAATTCTAAATATTGAATTTTCTCCATAAACCACTATAATAATTTTGATTAAATATCAATTACTACATGAGTTGGGCTCATTAATTAAGCAAAAAGTCGCCTTCTTAGCGTAGTGGTAGCTTGCAACGCGGAGGACTGGGGTTCGATTCCCGGGTAGGGTCTGGAAATTTTCACAAGTTAAAACCCACCGTAGTTGCTAATAACCGAACAGTTGATGCGATTTTAAATAATAAAGCTAAAAAAATTAAATTAAAAGTAGTACCTCTAGCAATATTACTGGGAAGGGGCTTTACACTCTTTCAAATCCTATTGTTTTAGTGTTACCGTACGTTATAACTGCGAAGACCATTTTAGAGTAACAGCACACAAAACAAAAATTAAAAAAAACATTAAAAACACAGTTTTGTAGCCTAATTATAATATTTATGATAAAAAAACTATCACTTAGGTGAAAATTTTACCTCGAAATCACACAGAAATTGGACCACTCCAAAGTCTGACCAAGTCAGATAAGTCACTTTTTATTCGCATTGATCATATGAAAAGCATTCTACAGATTCAATTTTACAATTTCGTACCGAAAGTACGGTAAAAATCGGCCAAAAATGAGTAAAAAGTAAAGAATCGGAAGAATATTCGGGAGAATATTTTTGTGATTTACCAATCATATTTTTAATAAACGTATGATTTTATTAGCAATCACGAATAAAAATTGAGACGAAAGGAAATAGTATAAGTTCTTTAATTAACGAACAATAGTAAAAATTCATGATATTTTTTGTTATCGGCAATAAAATGTAATAAAACGGCCGGTGTATTAATAAACATGAGTAAGCAGCAAAACGCCGCTTGTGCAATGCAATTTTTTTTGTTGACGTCATTTGCATTTTTAAAATTGTAAAAATCACCGTTTAAGAACTAACTAGTATTACTTGTAAGCTTTAGAATCGCAGGCTTATTACTTCGTCTTATCCTAAGAAATTGTTACTTGAATGGTTTTTTATTATCATTCAAAGTTGCATCCTGCTTAGTCAGTAGCGGCTATGGTAGGTTATGTAACAATCTGTATTGATTTAATAAAAAAAATTATCAAAAGAACAGTATGGAATCGAACCAGGAACCTTTCGCTATACTACAGTTAGCACGCTACCCCTCTGGTCCACGGTGGTGGCCGAGTTAGAGAATAAAAAAAATATATTAATATAATAATAATAATGTAATATATTGGTAGACCAGTTGAACTTTGCCGTGAAAATGTAAACATCAGTCAAGGCCAAAACGATTGCACATTAATGTTATTCCTGTGATTCATATAACTAAATGTCTTCTTACATCTAAATTCTTAATAAATTTATATATAATACAAAATAAATTACTATTATAAAGTAATAGAAGTTCTAAATATATTTTTAAAAAAGAAGTAAGATTATGTTTTATTTTCTACTGACTCGTTAATGCTTACCTCGAATTAATGTTTCAAGATCAACTGCTAGGTAAGAACTGATGTGGTTTTGTTAGTTAAAAGCATATCCGAACGTTATGTAACTTTGATACTGAATGCGACAAACAGCGTTATATAACGTGCAGTATCTACAACGCCCGATGCACTACACAGGTTTCAGCTTGTAATAAAAGTAATAAATAAGTAAATAAATAATAAGTACTGAATTCTTGTTTTTATTCATGTTTTGTACATATTGTGTAATATTTAAAATATACATTAAATCAAGTAATTTTAAACTTAGGCTAATAAATTTCTTTATGGTTGCGTTCGTGGCGCATTAGTAAAGCGCGCTAAACTTCGCTAGATTCCTAAACGGAAAATTCCGGTTTAGGTTATGAACATTTTAAACACGTTACCAAATCACATTCTTGTTGAATTAATTCACTGTAGACGTTAAAAACAAAACTGTTGATGCGACTTAAAATAACTAAAAAACCAAAATGAATTAAAGCGTGGGCTATTGTTAGTGAATACCGTTGGTAATCCTATAAATTTATGCTAATTTCTTAAACTCTATATTCGAGAAAGTAAGTGTTTAAAGGGCTATAAAGGGCTACTGTCGTCAACTGGAAGGAGACCCCTTAATTCCTTTTACAAAAGGCTTAAGGGAACCAGCCGGGATAGAAGGCTAGTGTCCTATCCATACATTCACGTTGTGTAGCCTGTTAGTAACCATGTGACCGCTCATCAGCACGATAACCGGCTCATGGTGAACGGAACTGGAAGGGCTGCCCATTCCACCCTGGCAGACGGTGGCTTGGGGCACTCAGTCTGCCAACCAAAAAGCTGAAAGCAACAGTAAACTACAGCTTTTTTCTGTCTGACTAGAATTATCGTAAGGAAACTCCTTCATGTATGATTCTGGTTAGGCTTACTTAGTAAATGCAGATCTTCAAGAGCTTCGAGAACTTCAAAATATGAAAAATTTATGATGGCGTCCTCTCTGGTAAAACATTCCGGAGATAAACTAGTCCTCCATTCGGATCTCCGGGCGAGGACTATCAGAGGGGACTTCATCAAAAAAATAAAAGTATCTGAAATTCTGCGAGTTGGAACATGGAATGTTAGGAGTTTAAAACAAACTGGTAGGTTAGAGAATTTAAAAAGGGAAATGGATAGGTTGAAGTTAGATATTGTAAGCATTGGTGAGGTACGCTGGGATGATGATCAAGACTTTTGGTCAGGGGATTATAGGGTTATTAACACTAAAGCCATCGGAGGGCAGGGCGGAGTGGGTCTAGTAATGAATAAAAAAATTGGACAAAGAGTGACTTACTATAAGCAGTGTAGTGATAGGATTATCATGGTTAGAGTAGATACAAAACCAAAGCCCACCACTATAGTGCAGGTCTACATGCCTACGTCTTCACACAGAGAGGAAGAAATAGAACAAGTATATGAGGAACTAGATGAAGTAATAAAATATGTCAAGGGTGATGAAAATTTGATAGTTATGGGAGACTGGAATGCAGTAGTTGGAGAAGGAAAAGAAGGAAAGATAGTTGGAGAATATGGTCTAGGGAAAAGAAATGACAGAGGGAGTCGGCTGGTAGATTTCTGCTCCAAATATAATTTAGTGATAGGCAATACACTTTTTAAGAATCACAAAAGGAGGTTATACACTTGGATGATGCCAGGTGACAAGGGAAGATACCAAATAGATTACATAATGGTTAGACAAAGATTCAGAAACCAGATTATGAACTGTAAAGTCTATCCAGGTGCAGACATAGGGAGTGATCATAACTTAGTAGTAATGGATAGCAGGCTTAAATTAAAAAAACTGAAGAAGGGACAGGGAAATGCTAGGTGGGATGTAGAAAAACTAAGAGAACAAGACAACCAGGTAGGTTTCCAGGAGAGTATTCAAAAAGGGATAGAAGAAAGAGGTAATGACACAAGAAGTGTAGAGGAGGAGTGGATAAACTTCAAGGAGGTGGTAGTGAAAGCAGCGGAAGAATGGTTAGGTCATACTAAAAGAAGAGGTAGGAAACCGTGGATTACTAATGATATTTTAGAACTGATGGATGAGCGAAGAAAATATAAAAACGCAAAGGACGAGAGAGGTAAAAGGCAATATTGCTACTTGAGAAATACCATAAACAAAAGGTGTAAGAAAGCGAAGGAAGAGTGGATCAGAGCGAAATGTACGGACATTGAAAGTAAAATGGCAGTTGGTAAAGTGGACGCAGCTTATAGAAAAATAAGGGAAAACTTTGGAGAACGAAAGATGAAAGCTGTTAATTTACAAAGCGCAGGTGGTAAACCATTGTTGAATGGCCAAGAGAGAGCTGAAAGATGGAAGGAATACGTAAACCAACTCTACAAGGGAAAAGAATTAGAACATGATGCAATAGAACAAGAAACTGATGTTGAAGAAGATCAAAGAGGGGACCCTATACTACGAGAAGAATTCGATCGGGCACTTAAGGATATGAATATGAATAAGACACCAGGAATAGATAACATACCATCGGAATTATTATTACGATGTGGCGAAGTTGCTCATAACAAATTATACAAACTTGTGTGCAGAATGTATGAGAGTGGAGAGGTACCATCGGACTTTAAAAAAAATATTATGATTCCAATACCAAAAAAGTCAGGAGCGGAGAAGTGTGAACATGACAGAACCATCAGCCTAACATGCCATGCATCTAAGATACTGACAAGAACTATATACAGGAGAATAGAACACCGAGTAGAAGAAGTATTGGACGATGACCAATTTGGATTTAGAAGGAGAATGGGAACTCGAGATGCAATATTGGCTCTGAGACTGATTATTGAGAAAAGGATACAGAAAAATAAAACTACTTTTATGGCATTTGTAGATTTAGAGAAAGCATTTGACAATCTGGACTGGAGTAAAATGTTTAAAACTTTGAAAAGGCTAGGAATTAAATACAAAGAAAGGAAAGTTATCTACAGTCTGTATAAGAATCAAACGGCTGTTTTGAGAATCGAGTGGTACGAAAAAGAGGCTGCTGTAAGAAAAGGTGTACGACAAGGTTGTTCTTTGTCACCACTACTTTTTAACTTGTATATAGAAGAGGCTATAAATGAAGTGAAGGAGAAATTTGACTCAGGAATAAAAATTCAAGGAGAAACAATAAAAATGCTGAGATTCGCCGATGATATAGTAGTATTAGCCGAGGCAAAGAAAGAACTAGAGGATGCCTTAAATGGAATGGATGATATCTTGTGGAAGGATTACTTCATGAAAATTAATAAGAACAAAACGAAAGTGTTGTGCAGCAGCAAGAGTGGTTTAGAAGAGATGGGAAATTTAAAAGTAGGCAACGAAAACATACAGGAAGTTAGGGAATTCTGCTATCTAGGGAGTAAAATAACAAAGGATGGTAGAAGCACAAGTGATATCAAGAGTAGAATTGCTCAAGCTAGAAAAGCCTTTGAAATGAAAAACAGCTTACTGACTACAAACATTGATTTACAGATTAGGAAAAATTTCTTAAAACATTACGTTTGGAGTGTAGCATTATACGGAAGTGAAACGTGGGTGATAGGGGCTGTAGAAAGGAAGAGGATAGAAGCTTTTGAAATGTGGTGTTATAGGAAAATGTTAAAGATTAGGTGGGTGGACAAAATAAGTAATTTAGAGGTTCTTAGGCGAGTGGATGAAAAAAGAAGTATATGGAAGCATCTTACCAAAAGAAGGGATAGGCTAGTGGGGCATATCCTAAGACATCCAGGTATTGGGCTATCAATAATGGAGGGTAATATTGAGGGAGTAAATTGTAGAGGAAGGCAAAGATTAGAATATATAAAGCAAATTACAAAAGATGTAGGGTGTTACAGGTATGTAGATATGAAACGACTTGCGCAAGATAGAACAGGTTGGAGA
Source organism: Catonia carolina (assembly GCA_035578175.1). Classification (NCBI taxonomy): domain Eukaryota; kingdom Metazoa; phylum Arthropoda; class Insecta; order Hemiptera; family Achilidae; genus Catonia; species Catonia carolina. The sequence goes on along the minus strand of JAQMRL010000001.1, from coordinate 100,209,297 downwards.
AATGCATCAAACCAGTCGAGAGACTGATGACAAAAAAAAAAGAAAAAGTGTTTAAAAACATCCTGAAAGACACAAAAATAATACTATTCTGTAGCAATAATATTATTCTGTAGCACTATTTCTAAAATAACAAATCCTTCAGGTTAAAGAGTTTAATAAACCTATGCAATAGGCCTATCTGTTTTTTGTTTCACATATATTTATTTTTAATTCCGTTGAGTCTTGGTCACCGTTACATTTTAAGATTGCGCTACATTAAAGCTGATGTTTTTTCAGCCCCGGGCTGGGTCTTTTTAAGAAGAACAGGATACCACCCTTAAAAGGCTTTCAGTTAGCTGTAGTTTAATGATCGTACAAAATGTGTGGTCTGATCACTTATAGGTTACGCCCACACACGTCACACGACCGTGGTTTCATCCAATTACAACGGCGTCAAAAGGCATTAAAATTTCCTCCTCGATCTAGTAAAGAATCCATCCCTAAGAGCGCGGCCCACCGTGTGCTTATTATGCCGAATATCAACTGATTTTTGCAAAGATTCTTACGAAGATGACAGATTTTATCATAAAAATGAATTTATAATCTCCATTTTGGTTTGGAGTGCGCCACTAGTATTTGCGTCCAAAAACGGCGCAATCAGCTCCATTTATTACGGGTCTAAAATTTGTTTAGATGCTTATTCCATTAATACCTCTGTTTACTAAAATGAACTGCTTACCACATCGACTTTCTACTTATACGAGTATTCTTCATAAAAAGCTTCAAGATCAAAGATATGATAGCTGATAAGATAAGATAGCTGATGAAATGAATATAAGCTGTTGAACTATGCCTAATTCACAACCATGGGTTCCACAGGAGCTTACTTCCATCCATTTATACATAAAATAACCCGCATAATAATGAAGTTGGTGATACTCGTCAGATAACAAGGCCATTTATGACATTGCACCACAGGTTCACTTTAATAAGATAACTCAAAAAGATTTCATTAAAAAAAAAATCTGGTGTGAAACACACAACTTTCTCTTGCCAATGCAAATAATTAACAATAAACCTAACATTAGTAATAAAACATTAGAAATAAACAAAAAACCAACCTCAATAAACATAACCTTATTTTAATCATGAGTGAAAGACGCAAAATGAAAATCGAACTAAGTTTGGCTTAAAAATACGGGAAATCACTCTTTCACGCTAAACTAGGCTCTGTAGAGAAAAATGCATTAAATAAATGTTGTAGATCTTTTTATTTCCTATAAAATTAATTATTGTACACTTTTGTCGTAAAATGCATTCTAAGGCCGAAATCTTAAAAAAATCGATTTTTCACACGTTTTTGTGAGAAAAACAGAAAATCGCTAATCACTGCTAAACTAAGCGTTATACAAAAAAATGTTTGAAATAAAAGTTGTAGGATTTTAAATTCTCTACAACTTTTATTATATAAAGTTTTGCGCTAAAATGCATATTTAAGCCGTAATATTAAAAAAACAATTTCTTTACGTGAAAACAGCCTCACCGAGAATTTCAGCGAACATGGCGCATACCCCATCTTGTAGAGAATAAAAAATTGAGTAAACCAGGCGATTTTTAAAAAAAATCGTGGGACAAGTTTTTGAAAAAATTGCAAAAAAGTGAAAAATTACACGAATAAACTACTACTTCCGGTTGACCGATTTTGATGAAAATGTTTGTGTCGGGTCCGGTAGTGGTATGTAACTTTCAAGTTTCAAGTTCGTACGTTGTTCCGTTCTTGAGATATTCTGTTCACACACACACACATATACACGCGCGCACACACACACACACACACACACACACACACACACACACACACACACACACACACACACACAGACCAATCGCTAAAAACCTGTTTTCTGGGTTCAGGGGGTCTGAAAACGTGCAGATCCGGTGAAAACTTGATTTCGAAAAATCGACATGAAAACCTTTCCTTCCTATATATTCATATAGGCAAGAGAAAGTAATAATGGAATGATATTTTTAGTTTGCTGTAGACTATAATAAATTAAAGAAAAATAGAATTAATAGGCTCAATTACAGCCAATTTTAGTTTATTAATTCTAATATTTTTGTGAACAAGAAGGGAGGAAAAACCATCCAACTGCAGAAATAAAATCCTTAAGGTCTGTCAAGGGTGTACAAGACTAGACTGATCAAAATTTAAGATATAAGCAAGAATTAGGAATTTTTCTGCTTAACAAAAAAATAAAATTATACCATGCCCAGTGGGTCGATCATTTAAATAGAAAAACACTTACCTGGTTTAGTAAGAGGGTATAACTCCAAAGAAGCAGAGATATTGGAAGGCTGAAGAAAAGATGATGCCAGAACAGGTAGAAATGCATAACCTGTGAGGAGGAGGAGGAGAATAAGAAGAAGAAAATATTTTTGTGTATATTAATGTTCTAAATCACTAAGTAATTGAGCCTATATTATTTTTATGTGCCCCTAATTCACTTAATGCAGCATGTGAAGCATAATAATCTTAGCCATACAATTTCTAGTGATCTTACAAACCTCACCTTTAATTTAGATCTATCTCTCTTATTAATATCATAGCTAGTCTTCTAAAATGTTGAGGAAGAAAAGTGTACAACCATACATAAATTTACAGAGGCTTGGAAAATGAATCTAATCACTCCTCTATAATATGCACAATCTACTTTCAACTTCACAAGTTCACCTGGTACAAGTTCACTTGTACCAGGTCCAGTATCAGCCTCTCTATACTTGCCACATCGCTATTTTTTACAGTACTTTAAAAAGTATAGTGAAAATCTGGCGTGAAACACTCAATTAACTTTCTCTTGCCTATGCAAATAATGAAACATATAACATATGTTCAATCATTAGTAAACAATGTAAAATGTAACAAATGTAAAACTTAATTCTAATCATGAGTGAATGATGCAAAATGAAAATCAGCCTCTGTAGCACTTAAAAAAACAGAAAATCATTATTGATGCTAAACTAAGCTCTGTAGAAAAAAATGCTTGAAATAAAAGTTGTAGAGTTTTAATGTTTTTATAACTTTTATGATACACTTTTATCACAAAATGCAGACTAAGGCCACAATCTTAAAACTCCCAGTTTTTACCCAATTTAATAAGCAAAATACAAAAGTAATCACTAATTGACACTAAAATAAGCATTGTAGAAAAAAATATTTGTAATTTTTAAATCCGTACAACTTTGATTACATGATTTTGCCCTAAAATGTATATTAAGGCCATAATCTTTAAAAATGTCTTTAAAAATAATTTTTTTACGAGAGTATAGCCCTCAAGAATTTTAGTACACATAGCGCTTACCCCAAATTGTACAGTATAAACATGTAGTAACGGGTGGTCTTAAAAAAATTATAGGACCTGTTTTTGAGAAAATCACAAAAAAGTGAAGAATCACATGAATAAACTACTACTTCCATATATGACCAATTTTGATCGAAATATTCATGTCGGATCCTCTTGAAAATAAATAACTTTACTTCAACTTTATTTCAACTTTGTACGCTATTCTGTTCTTGAGATATTTTGTTCATATATACACACACATACACAGACCAATCGCTAAAAACAAGTTGTTTTGAGTTCAAAAGGCCTGAAAACGTGTATTTCCGGTAAAAACTCAATTTTGAAAAATTGACATGAAAACAATACTTTTCTTTCCTATACATTCATATAGGGCAAGAGAAAGTAATAAATGAAACCTACAGAATCAGGTGGTAGTTAACCTTGGCGGCTAATTTGTTTAAAGAGATCAACTACAAAGCCAAAGATTTAAATCTCAATCTTATGGCCTGAAAAAGTTTTACGATACCGATAGTAGTTTGCTAATACCCAAGAACTCAATGTGACTTTTACTTTTATGTGGCTTAAATATAGGGATACTCAACAAAATGGGTGCATTTATTAACTGATATTAAACATTTTTTATAACTTCAATAAAAAAAACTGATATTTTTCATTAACTGTGTCCAAGATGCTCCAAAAAGGGATAAAATTAGATAAAAGAAATAAGGATAAAAAAAGAAATTGATATTATTGATAAATTTAAGTATCATAATTACCTATTATAATAATATAATTAGTGAACTGCTTAGGATTCACGGATGATTTGGCCCTGCTGGCTCTGAATATGACAGAAGTATATGGGGATATGACTAAATTTATATAATATGAATATATTATATTCCTAATTAATTATTTTTGCTATCACGACTATTCCTTATCTACCAACTTACTTCAATAAATATGTCAACTAATAATTTTCACTCAAAATACACAATTTAACTCCGTGTTTATTCAAAAATGTATCTGTTCATAAACAAAGAAATTATTTAGGAAATAATTTTTTCTTTGCTATAAGATGTTTCATGAATAGATAATTTTTAGTGTTTTTTTTTAAAGAAATACAGATTACCACAACTTTTTGAAGTTTAAGGTAATTTTATTGACATATTTTCTCCCTGATAAATTATAGGTTTTATTTAAACGATTTAGTGTTGTGATTATCAACACAATACTTAATAGTACTATTTCTTGTGTCATGGTGGCTTGTTCCCATCTGATTGATTTTTTTTAAATTTTCATAAATGACCTACATTATTCTGTGAAGACCACCCGACATTAATATAGCATACTGGATATGAATAGAATTAGATAATGGTAAACTGCTGTAAGTAATGTTTTATCATTTAATCTGGCAAACTGTATAAACACAAATAACCCAATGATATATTTTTACTAATTTGACTGGTATAAAAATTCTAAGACACAGATCTATCCAGTGACACTCTTAGAAACTTTACTGTTTCTACTTGTTTTAGGACATTATTATGAATAAACGCTTTTACATTTATTTACACTTTGTTTATTTAACTAAAAATTCTGATACTTCTTCCCATTGACTTAAACATTACTTCAATCAGGGATTCCACTACAAATGGTTATCCAGCCAATAAGTAATCAGTATTGGATCTTTTTGTTTTCTTTGTTACCTGCAATTCAGCTCGCAGTCAAACCATATTCATTATGAACACAAGATGGTGTATTACAATGTTTACTCATTTTGAATGGTTGTAACTCACATAAATAAAGTCATTAAAAAAATAATTTATGCATCCATTGATCAGGTTTATGACAAGACAACATGAATAGCATTATGGGCAGTTTATTTTCATATTTCAATATTTTTTACAATTTTTTTCATACACTTCTTTCCAAAAAAAACTATAATGCATTTTTTTTAGTTTATTTAAAATTGTATCAACAGCTTGGCCATTAGCCACTTCGGTGGGTTAAGAAAATAGAATGGTGGGTTGCAGCACATAATAATTTTCCGACTCTAGTCGGGAAGCGAACCTGGGACTTCCGCTTGGCTAGCGAGCTAACCACTACGCCACGGAGACGGCCATAATGCATTTTAAACTCACAATGTAAGTGGTGGAGGAAATTGACTAACCCAACAACAGCTAAAAGCCATGTTCTAGAATAGATGTTCTCTTCTATTTTAGTAACTCAATACAAAAGAGTTTTACCACCTCCATAGCGTAGTGGTTAGCACGCTAACCTATAATGCGGAGGTCCTGGGTTTGATTCCCGGCTAGGGTCTGGAAATTTTCTCAAGTCAAATCCCACTGTTGCAGTTACATAACCCACCTGAGTCACTAATAACCAAGCTGTTGATGCAACTTTAAATAAACTAAAAGAAAAAATGATTTAAAAACTACACTAAGGCTACATCAGTCATACAAAAAAAAAACAATCTTAGTAGCCGAGTACTGACTTCATTCATCATGATTGCAAAAGTTACGACATAGGAAATTAAGAATCATTAAAATATTTGTCATTCCAGTAATAAATCTCCAATCTACAATAATTTATATCCATAGAAAACAACTGGTTAAGGCAGAAACACAACAAAAATATCTGGACCACATTGATGTAGGTGTTTTTCTAAAAAAGCAAACAATACACTAATACTTTAAAACACATTGTTGTTTTATTATTAATAAATTCTTTAATTCATCTTTTCAATTTTACAATGGTTATGAGTAGTTAACATTATCAACACTATTTATAATATTTATATTAACAATAAATTTTTCGATTTGTCTTAAAAACTATGGTTAAGTAACCTAACATGTTAAATTTAAAATAGGTACGTTTAAAGAATATTTTAATTTACAATTTCATCATTATTCAATATAGTGTTCAATGCTAAAATGGAGGTTTGAATATAACAACATAATAATAATATTATTTTTTTTGGTGGAAGAATAAATAATTTATATTAAAACATCAACTTTCATAGATTTACAACCTTTACGTAAGTTACTTATTTGCTGAATTTATGTTAGTTCTTTTAACTCTTAAAAATTGTCATTACAATCGCATTTATGAATTAGTAACATTATTAAAAATGTAGGCCTTAATAAACAAACAACTTTAGTTTTTATACAATTTAATAAATTATTATTTAATGTATCCATCATTTAGGGAGAAATAATATACTGATAAAAAGTAAAGCAGTGTTTCCTATTGAAAAAATTGTATCATCACATGACATTAAATAATAACTTTCAAAATGATTTTGACTTCCAATTGTTTTCTTAGTTTTATAAGCAGACTAATGATGTTTACGATCAATTTTTCAAATTAAGGTTCAATTTAATTATTGAATAATGAAAATATATAAAATAAACAGCTTTGCTGACTTCAATTTATTCAGTTTCTTACTTGTGTATTACAATCTCTAACAATTACTGTAAATGTACAAAATAAAAAATCAAATCAAGAATACAAGAAAAAAACATTAATGAGACACCTGCTGAAATCATTTTATCATTTAAAAAATGTTACACAAATGCATTTTGTGGTAGCCTACAAAGTAAACTGAACATTAATGGATTTAAATTATTTTCTAGTTTAGTCAGAAGTTCCAAATTCATCACACAAAACCTAAAAATATAAGTATTTCTAATAACATAGTTTTAATATAAAACTTGTTTTGAAACCCTTATTTCTACAAAGAATGTAACTGGAAGTAAATCTTTTAATTCTTCATGATAAAATCAAATAACTGCCATAGCTAAAGGCTCCGCATTAGCAAACACTCAAAATATGTGTTGAAAAATTACTTTGAACAATAATTTTAAAGGAAAAATTCATGATACAGCAGTGAGTGAACTGTTAAAAAAAGAATTAAAATTATCTTATTATTCATAGCAACAAGTACTTTTGCTTAGTTCAAACCACTTTCTTGGACAATTTCACTAAGCCTTTATAAAGTGTGCTCCTTCAAATATTATCCAACCATAAAAGTTTAATTTTTTAGTAAACACCTTTTCTTAATAACTTATCTTTGAACTTAACTTGAGTAACTTAATAAAATACAATGGAATATCAGCGCTGCAACTGATTCAGGAAGAACAGATTACTATTTAGTTCTAAATGACTGGTACATAAATATTTTTTATAAAATAACGTTAAGTATTTGACTGTAATTCAAATCACTTAATATCATTATCATAAATACTATCACAATAATGCTAAGAATTCTCATATCAACATTAAATACCTAAAATGAAAGAATATAATTTAATGAACTGCCATCAAGTAAGAAAGATGTAAATAAAAATTTTAAAATCACATAAAAATTTATAGAATGTAACTAACACACCAGTTTTTTATTTGGCCATTTTGCATGTGTTGCTGCAAAGTAAAACAGTTACAAGAAGAGGGTAAGATTATGTACAGATTTTTACACTGTTAAACACTAACAAGTTTTACACTGTACGGTTGTAAGAGTTACTTGTTAAAATGTTAAGTAAATCTTAAGATAAGTACAAGGAATTAAAAAAAATTTCCTGTCAGGTCAAAAATGTCTTTTTCATGATAAACAGGATAAATCTTATTATTTTACTAATTCAGTATTACTGAGTCATCTCAAATAACTAATCTAGGCTGAATTATACTTTGAATTTAATAGTCACATAAAACTTAATAACAAAATTAGGCCTACAATACATTTTTAATAAACATTAACAGCCATTTCACTTATGAAAGTTTACTTTTTTATGTATTAGAACAATTAAACTAGTGTTTACATAACACTGAAGTAATTTGTGATCTGTATGACATTTGATTCTGAGGCATGTACTAAACAAAATCACTACTTGCTTAACTGTTACAGAGATCTCAATCATTGATATCAAATCAGTAGATATAGTACTAAATCTACTTATGAATTCAGAACTATTATTACCAATTTTTATCCTTTTATTCAGTACACTGTAGAATAAAGTAAAAATAAATATAATATAAGTCATTTTAAGAAAGATGGAACAAAAAAAGGACTTTAATAATTTATGTTTTTTAGTGAGTGTCTCTGTCTAAAAATGCTTGGGGTAAATTATTATTCAATCATTATTGAAAAGTGTAGAGTAAATTATAATTTTTTATTAACGAAACAATACTCACATGGAAAAAATTCCCCAATTTTACTTATCAACTGAGTAAACCAGCTATTGGATCTAGAAAACCTCAAAGCAGGTAATTCTAAAATAGTTCTCAGTAATCCACAGATGTAGACACCACAATTAATTTAGCCTCCTACAAAAACTAACACACTAAGCAAGGTAACTAGTAACAAGCCTTTAAAACCAATGAGCTTATGTTTATATACGGATAATGCATCATAATTTGACCCTTGTTAAGTAAATCTAGCACTGTCCAATAGTTTTTACAACAGATAAGTAGAAAGGACACATTTTGAACAATTTACTATTAAGAAACATTTGGAAATTTAAGGGCCATTTTAGTCATCTTGTTATCTGCAAAAATCTAGAACATAGTAGGTTACTAAAATTGATCCAAGAAAGAACGCAAGTTTCAGGGAAAGGCAGCCAGGGGTAGATGGATCTAGAATTTGCCTGAAGGTAGAGTGCAAGTGTCTGAAGTGAAATACTGCTGAATGATCAAGAAAATGTTTTTGGAAATTTGTGTAACAATTCTACATTCTAAGGTCATTTGAGATTATGAAAATACTTTAATTAATCTGAATGGATATATTTTTCTGTAGTTTATCATGCTTCAGAAGGGTGCCTCCTGTCCCTACTGATGACAGATACTGTTAGAAATACAAATTACAAAGTCCTGTTTTTTCCAAGCCCTCAAATAAACGTAAATAGTGTTCATTTTTAAATTTAAAATGTTCAATACCTAAAATATTATAATTTGAGGCACATTAAGTTATATTTCTTAAGTGAAATGTTAAAAAATGTTTCCCCTCATCAATAACTTATTTCACCAATTCTGGTGGTGCTAACTGGTTGTTACATAGAGATAATCTATGTTTTATGTAGTCTTATTTACCATAAATTGAACACCACTTTATAATAAACAAATAAAGTTTTGACTGATATATGTATACTGGTTTGTAGTGTTAAAAATAGAACATCTAATACAGTATAAAGTACAAAACAGTTCATAAATTAAATTAAATTTCTTGAGTGGAATGTTGAACATGTTTTTCATATCAGGAACAATTTTGGCGTAATTGAAATATCTTGTTCAGTTCAAAATAATAACCTTTGAATATTTATTAAACAATAAGATAAAAATAAATAAATACAAAATTAAAGATTAATTATTAAGCTATAAAACTTTACATTAAATAATAAATAACATTTTGATGATGATATTGAATTGATATGATATGATAGTGAATTAAATTAAATTAATTAAACAAGACATTATAATGAATAACATTTGTAACATAGTAAACAAATGTACGTACCAATTGGTAATTATGACCTACTATAAGACAAATACACTCACACACATAAAACATTTTAACATTCTTAAACTATTTTTCACTGTTTTTAAACACCATAATCATCACTGTTATCTTCTTGCCTACTAAAGTATAAAACACATGACATAAAATAAACAACTCAAAACAAAAATATTGCAGAGATTCATTATCAACTAATTAGTAGGCAAGTATGTTATTGATCCCAATTCATTTCAACACAACTATTTTAAAAGACTGGCAGTGGTAACATACATAATATTATACTATTATATTAAACATATAAACCATAATGATAAAGGTAACACTGATAATACAATTTACATAATTTTTCAATTTACAATAAATTTTTAATTTATAAATATGTTGTGAAATCATGTTAAGTTAATTATGTTTATATTTAATTATAAATCATAATTGTGAATATAATGTAACATAAAATAATTGTTGTTGCTGAAAACATACTAAAAAGTTTTAATAAAAAATACATAATATGCTAATCTTGAAAAATAGTAAATAGGTCTAAAAATGGAGGCCACAAATTATTTATTACTAAAAGAAACTGGTGGTTTGTAAAGTAAACCAAAGTATTAAAAACCAAAATTAATTTTTATCGCTAATAGAATTACACATAATCGTTTTTCAGTACTAGCGCAATGGATAAACTAGCAATCCAAGAAATTTTTCAGTCATGATTAGTATGTACCCAGCAACAAGTTTCTGACCTATTGACATGATTATTTAATATCAAGTATATTAATTGAATGGCTCCGCCGAACAACGTTGCAAGTGACAAAAAAGTAATTTTTCAAAAATCGAAAAAACCTGTTATTTAATGTAGACATGGTTTAAATTGGCGGTTTCATTTTACAACTAAGCATTGTTATCGAATAATATTAACTAGAAGTGGAATTATTATGTTGATGCCATTTTAACCTGAGAAAATGAGATCATTAATGCATTTCGTTTATGTACAACGTTGCAAGCGATGGCGCTTGCAACGTTTTTTTCGACAGGTGTATTTAACACTGATTGGAATCGGGGTAGAATATCAACGTACAACAGTTTTAAATACGAGTTTTATTGAAAAAAATAAATATAAATTATTAATATTTTTATTCATTTAGGATTAATATGAGTATAAGTATTAATAGTGCATGCAAATACACATCAGTTGCAACGTTGTTCCACTTACCTCTTCAGGTGGAAGTTTTCCAGGCACAGGCCGATTTCTTTTTTAAATATATGGATTTCCAGCATCTCTTGACCGTTTACGGTACTTTTCTTTCCACTCAGCCACATTCACGTTCCTCCTTTTACCGTTGTTTAGACGTTTTTGGTCACCAGGCGAGAGAACAACACAAGACGTAGATGCCATCCTGTCGGTTGCAACCTTGTTCTGAGCGAGTCGGTCTGTTTCCCGCTCATTCAACCAGCTGTTTAAGGCTGTTAAACTTAAAAATACTAGAAACGAAATATCCCACGTAGTGGGGAAAGCAGCTTGCAACGTTGTTCTGTTAAAAACTTAGTTTCACAAAAAATGTCGCTTGCAACGTTGTTCGGCGGAGCCATTCAATTGATTAATGATCAATTTTTGTTTTCAACTGCCTCCGAACTAGTCCTCTGATAACTGCTAACTTTCGTACATATGTAAAACAGTATACTTAAAATAATATACATGTTGAATATAGAACACTTGCAGAACATTTTGTGCCTCATTGAGCATGCAAACAAAATTCAAAATATTTGAAAACCTGAAAACTCAAAAATGGGAGCGTATTCCTGTAAAACCATTTATTCTCTTCATTCCTTTATTTTCATTTGTGGCACAATACAGTAAGTTCCTTTTATTAGAATCACATTTTGGAAACTTAATTTTGATTCAATTAACCAATTTTCTTGGAGCTGGCAGAAATTTAAATTCCTACTTTCATTTATGAGTAATTATATTTTAACTCTAATACCCTACATGAAAGAAAACATTATGCACAGTGTCTACCTCTGTTTTAACAGGGTTGTTATAATATGCCATTAATTTAATGGATAAATAAAAACTGGTTTCTATTCATGTATTCATTTAATGTGAAAAATTCTTTTGAGTTTATTTCATGATTGAATGCAGTTAATTTAGTGCAGTTTAAAAATTTAGCTGGTACTTCAATTTAGTGGGAAGTTGTATTGTTTTGTTGATTTAGTTATTTTTCCGAAAAATTTGAATCTATTCTTACGTGGTTATAGTTTGCCATTTTTAAAACATGAAATCCACATAGGATATGTGACATATTTTCAAGACACATTGTGGTGAATACAAGAAACAAAATTTTTTTAATAAAACTAGCAAAAATTAACAAATGGCAAGAATATGAGGAGTTACATGGTAGATGCACTATACTGTATACAAAGATTTAGAATTGATGAGATTAAATGGGCTGTTTGTGAAAGGAACGCCCAAAAATCATTAGATAGAATTTATTTTCTGGCTGACTAATAGTGTTTGAAGCAAGATGAAATTACACCTACAATATAATCTGGAACCAGGTACAGTCTGGAGTGATAAAAAGAATTCACAGAAGTGAAGTTAGTTAACACATATTTTGTATTCTTAAGTGACACAATCAATCTTATTTTCACCAAATAGGCAAATACAGTGTCCATGAAATAATAATTAGTTAGTTAGTTATATTTTACTGAATTAAAAATTACAAATACAATTTTTTTAATAGAACCGTTGCCATCTCGAGGCATGACCTGTGAGAGATGGTGATATCCTCGTTGATTCAAGTTTACGCTCAGTGCAAAAGAGTTCATCATTACATCCATTTTACAAGACAGTAATGCCCAGAAATTGGATTAATAAAATGGCAATGACACTGTCTTCATGGCATGAAGGTCAGTGTGTGCTCGATTATTCAGCTGAAAATCCCAAGTTTGATTCCCAACTAAGGTCTGCGGATTATTAAACAATCAAACCCACCATTTCATATCCTACAGTAGTTGCTAATGATCAAGATGTTATTACAACTTAAAATCAAAACTAAAAAAAAATTATTGTCACTCCAGTAATATGAGAATTTCTTTCCCAGTGTAACAGAAATGAATTGGTATTTTAAAAATTCAACTATCCGTAATTCAAATATGTGGAAGTTACTGTATTACAATAAGTAATTTAACTATTAAATAAAAAATAACTTCAAAAATACAAAAAAAAATTGCTCAGTAATGTAATACAAAAAACAATATTAATATTAATATTAATATTAACAATAGTAATGTAAAAACAATATATTTTATTTTATAACCTGAATTTATTTACAAAAATATATTTAACTTCAATACTAAACATTTTAAACAACAACTAAATTACCTATTTATTATTAATTAAAAAAACAGTACTGTATCAATAGCTGAAGAACTGGTCTCCGAAATATGACAAAAACAATCATAACAAACTAAAAATGTTATAAATAATGTTCAACTAGCGTAAGAAATGACCATAATAAAACTTTCAATACATATATTTTCATATTATTTTTTTAATTTAAATAAAATTTTTATGTATTTATTTACAATGTAATGCGTATGTATTATTTGTAGTCAAATACGGATACTCAAGAGCTCCCTGATTTTCCAGGCTTTCCACATAAATATGAAATAACTATAAAGAGGAATAAATTCCATTGATACGTTAGGCACTTAAAATACACCATTCACAACCGATTTCATAATAATTATACTATTCAGTTAATAAATTTAATAAATTATTTTTATCATTATTTTAATTAAAACTATTATGGATTCACAAAATCTAATTCACTTTTATCTAAACAAGCATAAAGACAAAACTTCTTTTTTAAATTCACTACAATTATTTAAATTCATAATTATTTAATTTATTTGAAATTTTTAATCGTTATTATTTAATGGATTGAAAATATAACATTTAAAAACAATATATTTTATTTTATAAGATGATAAAAATTTAACAACAATATTATTAGTAAATTCATTTATTCAATTTTTATTTAATTATTTACATATATTCACTTAAATTATACTTATATTTCAAGTATATAAGACTTTTCAACATTCTATTTATTTATTTTTTTTTACATTAAATATTTCATAAATAATTAAAAACTAAAATATTACATTTTTAATTGCACTAATAAAATTATAAATTTAAACAGTACATTTTAAGAGTTTATAATTATTACGTAGCAAACAAAGTTAATTAATGTTTTTAAGATCTAAAATACATAATAAATAATAAATAATTTTTTTAATTAAAATTAAAAATTACAAAAGCACCAGTTTTGAAACACTGCTTCACGTACTACAATCATACAGAAATTATATTGAGGATTCCAAAAGTTAATTTCAAATAATTTTGTGATCATTGGTTGGTTTTAAATTACCTTTAATTTATATCATACTTTTCTTTATTCTAATACTTAATTTTATGTAGATGAAAAGTTTTGCTTTAAAAAAACTGTTATTTAAAAAATAATGATTTTAAAGTATTAATTTAATATAACAGTTTACTACAAATACAGGATAGAGATTTTACATGGTTTTACAAAATAAAAAGTATCAAATTTTACCAATATATTCATATTATAATACAATAGACATGAAATAATTATTTACACAATCACTGCTTAGAATTTGAACTATTTAAAATAACTCAATCCAAAATTTAGAAAGAATCGTTTATACTATTATTGTTTTTAAAAAAATCCTATTTTTGAAATTCAAAGAAAATTCATCATGCAACGGGAAAACATAGACAGTGGAAGAAAGGTACAGAGTGAAATGCATGAGGTAGAAATGAAGTTTGAAAGGAGTATATTAGGATAGACAAGAAAAGTAGAGTGCAAATTTATGTATAATATAATTTAAGAATGATTGGAAATGAACAGTCAGTTAAGAAGAGTTGGACAGACAAAGCTATGATAGTTTGGACATATCAATAAGATAAAGGAGAGGCAAGATCAAGGAAATGCACCCGAACAGGATGCTGTACTTAAAGGTGAAAGAAAAAATATCAAGAGGCAGACCATAAGTGATGAGTAGTTATGGATGAACTGGGAAAAAGATGAGATGAAAAGAGAGCAACGGAGAAGAGATGTTTCAATTATAAAGAGAGGTGAACAGGAGTTGTGTTGGGTCTGACCCGAGGAAACATGGAAGAAGGATACAGAGGATGATAAAATAATTTATAGAACTCAAAAATAATTTGTAACTATATTAATATTATTTAAAATACTATATTAACATAATCACTCAAAAATAAAACAACAATACATGCAGGCGCTATAAAATGGACCTTACAGAAAGTGAATATTTGGATTTGCTATAAAAACATATTGTATGAAACTCAAAATAAATAAAATGTTTAAGAGAAGAGACAAATTAAAAAACAATAGTGATGCATAGTACAAACTATAACTTTTTAAGTTGTATTTAAATGAATTAAACAAAGGAGAGTTCAACAAATTTAAAAAAAACCATGTATTAATTAAATATCCCATTAAGAATTAATTATATTAAAAAAAACTTATTACACCATGTGTTAAATTAACATAATGTATTTGACATTTCTTCATAAACTAACTGATACATTGTCATACTTGTAAATCTACAAACTAGAATGTAACAAAGGTAACTGTCTGAATTATTAAGTACAGTAATTATTGTAATAAGCTACAAATATGAGAAATTCCTATTAACAGAAAACTGTAGCAAATATTTCTTGCAATTATTTAAAAGTACTTACCAGCCTGTATTATTATTTTATCATAATACATTAACTAAATCATAATTATATAATTTAAAAAGTATGATACATAATGGAAGAATATTTAACGTATTATCTAGAATGTTGTTATTAGATTAAATAATAGGTCGCTTAGTAATAAAATATCTTTTTTTCTTATTTTCTCATCAACACTCTCTACCACACATAAATTTCACAAGGAATTAAATAAATATAATCTCAATTTTGAACATTATCTGACTGTAGTTTATACATAAATAAAGATCAATAACGACCAATACAACAGACATCAATAATAATTCTCTCAAAATGGGTAAGTACCATACAATACTTCAACTTACATGTAATTCATGAATAAAAATATTATTTCTCCATAATTTTACGCTCATTAATACAACATCCATAATAATGATGAAATAAAAATATTATTTATACATTTTTACATGCAAAAATATACAGAACTAATATTTATTTTGTGCATTAGTTTTTTTTTCTTATAATTAATTCAACTGACTAATATTCAGAAAATTAAAATCACTTTATTGAAGTACTTCTACTTTGTGTACACTGAATTGTGCTGCTTAAGGTCAAAAGATAAGACCATAAATTCTGCAAAGTTTGGTACCTATTTTAATTTTGTTAGTAAAATAATTATTTCCGGCTATGAATAAAAATAACTGCTGAAATTCATCAATATGTGCTGATTCTGAATCATTATTATTTTAAAAATGAAGTGCAGAAATAATTGCAAGGTCATTTTATAAAATCACAATTTTAAAATTATAAATTGAATCTTCTAAACAATATTATAATTTTTCTTTTGTTTTTAATTCTTTTATTAATGAATAATTAAACAACCGAGAAAAACAACCGACACATTAATGTTGCACAAATTGCTTCCGAACTATCACAAGTTAACAACTCCATTCAAGCAGTCAATACACTTTACTGAACACACACCTCACAGTTGTCTTACCGAACAAAATCTGGTAATACTCTATCATATCCAGAATGTTGGGGTGAACACTATTTGGAGGACTGCGGATGTCAGTAGACCCAAGACACAGGAATCCACTGTGGAGTCGTATGTACTCGTTCAATAGCTCTTTCAAGTGCCGTAATTGTTTCTTCTATGTCGTTATTTATTATAGTAAGATCAAAGAAATGACCGTAGGCTTGTCTCAGAAGATCAGAATCTTTTGCTAATCTCTCAAGGCTGCCATCATACTGAAAAGTACAAGAGAATTCAAGTTTTTAACAAATCCAAAATTTTTTATTTAGCTAGATCATTTTAAATTTTGTCACAACAATTTTTCAGAAGTACTCTGAACACCAGCAAACAGAAACCTTTATAACACAAAACTGCAATAAGATAAAATAATTTATGAAGTCAGTTCACCATAACGAAATCATACAAGCTTTTTTTAGCCTTGAATAATATTGAACACATCTAATTAAACTCCTATTTTATGCTCTCTTTATAAACATCTTTCCATAAATGCAATGTAAATTTTCAGACTGTGATTAATTACAATGATGATGATTTCATCATAATTTCAAAACTTTATTGAATTTTTAAACTAAACATTATTAGTAAAATTTCTTGAACTAATTCAATGGCGATAATTTATAGAGTGCATAGTAGAATACATAGTAACTAACATGTAGGTCTACACAGTGTGGAAAAGAAATACTTGTTAGATTTAGATCAAAGCAAAATTTTTGTTTGTTATTTATTATTCCTGGTACAATCATAATTTTTTCCAGTCTGTAAACTAGTATCACAATTCTCTAGTGTGTTAACATATAAAAACGTGTTTCATACATTAAATTTTATTGACTTAATTATAAAAATCCTGCAACTCGCAAGAAAAGAAAAATATGTCAGAATTAATATGCATTCAAAATAAACCACATGTAACATAATGGCTACTAAATAAAATTTTTCACATTTGTGTTATCGTAGACCCTGTTATAAGAAGAGGTTATAACAAACAATAAATAATGTATTATACAAACTGGTGTCAAGAATTAAATTGTAGAATGAAGTATACATAGTATTACAATTTTACATGTTCAATGTTTACTGGAAGAACTCATAGGATATTTTTCCTTTCAATCAAATTTTAGCATGAATAATATAAAAATGTCGTTCCAGTGCATATGACATTATTTTTTCAACACAATAGTGCTCCATCATGCAGGCAAATACAAAAGTTGGAGTAATTAATTTACCTACGTAAAGTTTACAGTTTTTGATAACAGATCAGCACTTTCTTCATCGGCACTTATGAAAGACAAGTAAATTTCAGTGGAAGGGTTTTTTCAAACTTTGAATTACAACTGTTCAATATATGACTGGTTTTTAGGAAACAATCAGGTTGTTTTAGCAATGGGATAACTTTATTAGGTTTTTATTATAATGATTTTACTTACAGTATTTTTAACAGAAAGAATTTTTGCTAATTAAAAGACAAAGATAACATGAACATTTTCAACAATGAAGGACTCGCTAATCAAGATTATAGTGTAATATTAAAACTTTCGTTGTTTACGTCATCAGCAGAAAGGCTGGTTTGAACCTCTAGACACTTTACTAAGTAAAACGAGGAGTGAGGTGGTTTACCAATGCCTCATTCACAGAATGGAAAAGTATGTTTATCAGCATGCCAGGCCCTCTGAAAAGCATCTACTTTCCACCCTGCAAATGACACCTTCACTTTATTAACCACAGGATCTGCCAGTATGATGAACTTCTACACTCACAGGAGATAACTCTGACTAAATATTAAAAAACCATAAAATTTATTTTTCATATTATGTCTAAAATATTCTATCAAATATATACTTATGTTTTGTGAACAGTTTTGCATGTTGACAGTTATGAATTTTTTCTTTTGACTTAAAATTGTTCTACTTTTTATCTGTATTGTATTACAAACAGCGAGCCCAGTAATAAGCCCAGTTGTTGTAATACAAAAATATTAAACACAAAATTGAAAGAATTCACACATTATTGATAATCTTTATCCAGATATTCTTCACTGTAATTGATGTAGAGATTATAAATAATTGTAAAGATAACATGGACCATACAAGTTCACACATGAAGAATTTCATTTACCAGCAATTTAGATACACAAGGTACTTCCAATAGAATATAAAATGATGCAAATTAAACAGTGTGTACTTAAAAAGGATGAACAAGAAACATTGAGACTATAGAAGGGGTGTTTCATAGAAGATGTGAAGTGTCAATTATTATTAAGTATTGAATACATGAATGGTATACCAACAAGTTAGTTGCAGAATGCTTCATTACTATTTTATACTTCCTTATGAAAAATAAGAAATATGTAATGAAAAAATGCAATCTTAATTTACATCAGCAATACAGTACTTCAAAGTAATGTAATTGACACAAGATGGGTTTTGGTAATAGTGCTACAACTTTAGAATTATATCATACAAAATAATATAGCATACTCTTAAGATCAACAAAAACCAATCAATCAGTATCGAAGAATCTTAAAAGAATCTACCTAAAAATACAGAAAACCACTGGAAGTAACATTCCAAAATAATCTGCATTGTAGAGGATATCCCTAAATGAGCAAAAGAGTTTCTAAATAAAATGTGTATCTAGTTATTTTAATGAAATAGATAAATATAAAAAGAAAATAGCATAAATTTACATCAGCAATATTTTGAAGTAATGGAGCAGCAATAAAGACCACATATGGTGCGAATTCAGCAGTTCGAAGAATCTTTAAAGCTTGAGGTTCAACATCCAAAATTGCAACTCTGCCATCTTGATGAATTTTACGGATTGTCTCCAGCTTTGTTCCATACATGGCATCCTCATGGGTACCTGTTATCAAATACAAAACGTGGTCAAATGTTTGCAATTTAATAACACTATTTTTAACCGACAAAAATGTTGAAAAATTTACCGAATAAAATAATTGCAATAATAAATAAATTGTAAATTGCAATAATTCACTTAACATAATTATTATAAATCAGGCTGTTGCAAAAACTTTTTATATTTTACAATATAATAATATAGAAATTTTCTTTTACGAATAATACTGCAAATTCAGTACTATTCGTTAGAAACAGATTCCATCCAAGCTAGGTTTCACAAATAAAAAATAAGGATCTATTTGTAAAAGCAACAATAAGTTTACTTAAGAGGAGCTGAAATTGGAATTTATATAATTTTTTAACAAATGTTATTATCACTTAGTTATTTCTGTACAATGCAGTTTAAGTTTGCTGCTGGTTAAATAAGTATTTTGGTTGTATAATAGAGGTAGCAGTAGCAATTTAATGTTACCTAACCACATCAAACAGGAATTTCTTAATAAGCACAGTAAAAATCTTATTCTAAATTCATTAGGAATCTTCAAAGTATAGTCTACAGGATTTAAAAATGCTGTGACAATATCTAAAAGTAAAGAGTGTTCGAGAATTCTTGAGAAGGACCGAGATTTAAAAGGTGTTAATGTAATAATAATAGTTAGTAGTGAAAAACAAATAGGGTTTCCAAGAAATAGAAATATAATGCACAAATGGTTACGTATAGGTCAGACCATTGTTGAACTTTGTTGACCATTTGTTGTTTGTTGACCATTGTTGGACTTAAAGGAGTCGGGTATCTATTTAGATAATTGGCTCTTTTTGTAACCATTCTATAGTTATAATGAGTTGTACGAGGTGTGGCTATTAAATAACGAGACTGACGTAAAAAATTTTATTTATATTTTATACATAATCACTTATTGCCACCTTCAATATACACTCCTTCTCTATCCCTACAACGCTCCATGCAAATTTTCCATTGTTGGAAACAGTGCTGGAAGTCATCTTCTGTCAGCTCCTTCAGGAAACGTGCCGCTTTAACAGCTTCCACAGACTCAAATCTTGTCCCTTTTAATGCAGATTTCACCTTAGGGAACAGGCAGAAGATAACAACATGTGATGAAACGTGGTTTTTTACTTATGATCTGGAAACAAAGTGCCAATCCATGCACTGGAAGAGCCGAACTTCACCACAAGCCAAAAAAGCTTGAACGAGCAATTCAAAATTTAAAGTAATGATGACTGGTTTTTTTTATATCCATGGGATTGTGTACCTTCACTGGGTTCCAGAAAGTCAAACAATTAATCAATATTACTACCTTGAGGTACTTTCTAAACTATGTCAAAGAGTAAGGAAAAAACTCCCCGAAATGAGGAGGGTCAAATCATGGGTTCTCAACCAAGACAATGCGCCAGCTCATTCCGCATTATCTGTCAAGAGGTTCCTAGCCAAGTACAGCATTTCAGTGTAAGAAAATCCACCTGATTCACCATATCTTGCACCATGTGACTTCTACCTGTTCCCTAAGGTGAAATCTGCATTAAAAGGGACAAGATTTGAGTCTGCGGAAGCTGTAACAGAGAAAGCAGCATGTGTCCTGAAGGAGCTGACAGAAGATGACTTCCAGCACTGTTTCCAACAATGAAAAATTTGCATGGAGCGTTATAGGGATAGAAAGAAGTGTATATTGAAGGTGGCAATAAGTGATTATGTATACAATAAAAATAAATTTTTTTACAAAGTCAGTCTCGTTATTTAATAGCCACATCTGGTATACATTTTGTAAAACCTTGTAATTTTATTATTATATCGAATATCTCTGTCCTTCTCATGACTTCCATAGCTTCATCTATATAACGGAGCATGCCTATTTGGATTTCAATATTTGATTAGCCATCGACGAGTTTTGATCTGTCAGTTAGTGATCCAGATATATTGTAGATATATATAATCGTTGTTAACTGTGTAAGTATGACTTAGTTTAAATAAATGAAAAATATTCTTGTAATCTAGTTTAATGTATTTAATGTTATTAATTTATTGTATGTAGTTTGTTATTTATTCCAAGTAATTCTATTGTAGTAATCGTAATTTATTCATAGAATTAAGACTTATTATCCATTGTAATTTTTAGTGCTTAATAAATATTTGTTTGTGAGTTTAAGCGATAATTTGTTAATTATTTAATTAACCCAGATCCGGAAACAGACCTTAGAGATAAGTGTTACAATATTACAACTACCAAAATTTTGCTAACGTTTCATATAATAAATAGTTGTTTTAAAACATACAACTCATTAATTATATTGCACTACAAATTTTTCCCATTTACTTTATGTTTTAATTTATATTACACTACTGTAAATAAAATCATGCTCTAAATCTGTAATACATAGGTTTCAGCTTACTCTGTGTACTTTGAGGTTCAAATACAGAATCAGTATTCAGGATTTTCGGCATATAGCCAGCTTCTGTTCTAAAAATGGTCTATTTTAAAGATCTTTACACATTATACATTGTCATATTTGATCTGTATGCTTTAAATTAACACACAGTCAGCAACTTAATGAAATGGGATACTGAAAAATAATCTATCTACTATAACTCCATTGGCATTCTCACAAATGGTGGTACCAGGATTTTTATTTTGAAGGAACCACTAAAGGATCTGGGTTCTGTTAGTCCCTTAGTAGGTAAATTAGCCTTAGGAGTTTGGGGGTTCCTCCCCTGGAAAATTATTCAAAACTAGCATTTTACAGCAACTCCAAATGTGTTTTATGAGTAAGGACCAATAATAAAAGGTATGAAAAATAAGTGTGACAAATTAACGGTATGTATAAATTTGTCACAATAAAAACACTGACGTGAATCAAACATGATTCTACATTTACTAATTGTAAAATTTACTATGAGTGCATAATGTATGCACTCCATTTATGTTAAATTGTGTCAGTGTACAACCAGCACCACACATATGCATGCGAATACATTACTTCATTGATGTGCCAGGAAGAAACATGCAATTAGCAAAACAATCGCAGTTTTGAAAGCAAGAAATTTTCAAAGAAGTTTAACTACATAAACTGTATTTTTTTGGGATATCTGTAATATTTCTTATGTCCACCAAAATCAACATTTTAACCTACACGGAATTGTTATATTATCAATTTTTAGTCATGTAATAATTATAATACACAAACACATTAAATATATTAGAAAAATAAATACCATATTCCAAATATTCATTAGCTGCAATATCTGCCATCATTTCATCGTGTGAAACAAAATAGTAATTCCGTCCATTTTCTTCATCTGCTCTAGGAGATCTTGTGGTGTCTAGAACATAAAAGAAAGATTAATATTAAAACATGTTTATGAGATCACTCTCAACTTTAACATTTATTCCATTAATTTTTTTTTTTTTAATTAATTCGTACTTCAACACACCAATCACTATTACAATTTATGACAGAAAAAAATTATAATACAAAATAACTGTTTTTTCATTTTTCAAAGCATGAATTTAAAAATCATACTTAAACTTAATTGCTACTTAAGAGTTTCAGGTAACTGAAAAATAGCTGTCATTGATAACAGAGAAAAAATTATTATAATAAATATTTTGTAAGAAACAATCATGTCATATTTAAGTAAAAAATGTTGTTTTTAACATAAATCTGCCAGACACTTTCAAAAAGTAACCTTTTTACTAAAAAACAAACTACATTAAAACTGTAAATAATAGATACAAAAATTATAAAAAAGATAATAGAATAATGATACAAAAACCATTTAAATAAAAAAATCGTTTGCAGATCTTTACAGCAATATCTTTGATTGATGACCTCTTTCAACAAATCCAAATGTACCGTACTGACTAAGGAACTGTGCTACATAATAATAATCACAAATGATACAGATTAAATCTTTGACTTATTCCAATTTCAAACTTAGTAAATCTGTCATTTCTTTAAAAAGTTGGGATGTCTATCTCTTCCAATGTCATCCAATACCACGTTGTCTAGTTGTATTGTAAGTAAACACCTGTTTTGGAGTTCTGGCATTCACAACAAACGACTATACCACTTTTGCCTGAATTTTTAAGTGATTGATATAATCCTTAGAACTTTAAGTTCATGCCTAACATCATCATTTCTTTTGTGGTACAGCAATCCGCACCCAGCTAAAGGTCTTAATCCTATCTCAGCAGCCTCAATTCTTGGCATCTGCTAAGCAAGGAGGCTCCAACAATTTGAACCATTTATTACAACTGACAGAAGCAAGGTGTGATAACACATTAAAACGGTCTTCATCCACACTTCACTGAACTAAAAAGTGAATATAAGCCGTTAAAGCTTTGCCAATTTAATTATAGCTGGCCTAATTACAAAATAAAATTATTCTTTATCCCAGATTTATTGAAAACTATACACTCACGAGGTATTGGGTAGGCATATTTGTCAGGATGTTTGGCTATTAACGTATTTTTTATGTGTCTTCGACCAACACCATGAGCACCCAGAAGTACTAGTGTTTTTCTTAGAAATGCTGAAACATAAATTACATCATTGTTTACAAATTATTGACACAAAATTTTAGTACAAGTTAAGTTATTATTCTAATTTAATATATAAGTAACAAAAATTAAACTGTTTTCAATAGCAAAATTAGCACCAATTTCACAAGAACCAGCATCTCGGTATCAATGGAAATCATAAGATCTATAGCAAAAAAAACTTGGGTTTGTTCCAAGTTGTAGCACTATTTAGGTGATCTGTCTATGCTTCTTTGTCAGAATGATTGGAATAGTAATATTGTTTTAAGAATAATATTATAGGGCTTGTTTGATGACTCAAGCGCCTCTGGATAAAATGACGGACAGTCTGTTCATTAGAAAACTAGACTTTTAGAAAAGGATACAGTGTTGTGAAAAAAGTTAAACTTGTATAATGCTGTAAAAACAGTAACAATAATATCAAAGTATTTTAAATTACTTTAATTTTGTGTACTTTAATTTTATTACTTTAATTTTCTCGTATACTACATAATTTTATATCAATTGAATAGCAAAATATTTACAATTTAAAGAATTAATGAATAATTTTTCTTCTGTTTTAATTATTTTAATGTTCTCATGAGTACCTAAGTCACTTCAGACACATGTTCTAATTTTTCTGGGTTCAATCAGGAATTTCCCATCATGTGAATCCACAGTCATGTAATCTAAAACATTTTTAATAATTTCTCTGCTTTTTGAAATGAGGAGCTTACTTTTTCCAAGATTTTACTGTGTTAATTATTGTCTGCATACCTTTCTGTCTAATCACAAAACCAATACAATTTAAACTTCACAAAATACCTGAATTCATCCATAAAATAAATGAGACCAACACCATGTATGACCTCTTACAACCAATTGTACTACCATCATTATTCTTAACAGATAACAAAAATCCAATTAAACTTCAATACGCAATACTGTTAGAAATAATTGTTACTATATCAAATATATAATAATTATTCTGTAAATTTAATGTTTTACAATTGGTAGTATGTGCGGTAGTTATGTTAGAAATGGAGGGAAAAAGGGTGTGCGGCTCAAGTTTGCGAAATGTGTTGATGTGTGTATGCGTAGCTCGTACTTATTAAGTATTTGCTGTTATTAATAAATTTAGTTAATATATATATATATATATATATATACCAGTGTTTTATTGCTTTTAATCTCTGTCATCCTTGCGAAGTAATTAATTGTAGGTGTTTGTGTATGTATTAAGGTGTATATAAAAAACACCCCTTACAATACCCACACTCCAATATTATAACTCTTCATAGATTTTTCCTTCAGAACCATAATTTTTTTTAAATCCTTTCCTAGCACTATGACTTTTCACATCAAATTTCAAATTTCTACGCCTCAAAGTCTTTGGAGATTTTGTGATGAATAAACGAGTCATTCAGTCAGTCAGCAGTATAAAGCATAAGTATTTATGTAGATTTCATAGTTACTTACAAATTTTGATATCCTTAATAAAAATTTGCTCACCATTTTAAACAATTAAAATGACAAACTGTACAATAGAGAAGCTTTGCATCAAATGAATTTTACTATATATAACATAGAAAATAAATCCTTATAATGCATCCTGTAGCTTGAAATTAATTCTATTTCATAAAATAAAGTTAGACAATAAATTTTACTAACCTTTTTAAAGCTGCCTTGATTTTTGCTATTTGTTACTTACACGTGTTGGTGATGGTCGATCCAACGAAACACGTGTAAGTAACAAATAGCAAAAGTCAAGGTAGCTTAAAAATGATTAGTGACCTTTATTGTATAAATTTATTATATGACATAAAATTATAATAAAGAATTGAAAATAAATCAACTTTTCAAATAACATAAATAATTTATAGAATATACTTAACTTACATGGCAGTTTTACAACTTCTTCATAAGTGACAAGGTCTAATTGATCGAAGACAGCATTGTGCTTAGCCAAATATTTATCTTT
Organism: Catonia carolina; assembly: GCA_035578175.1. Taxonomy (NCBI): domain Eukaryota; kingdom Metazoa; phylum Arthropoda; class Insecta; order Hemiptera; family Achilidae; genus Catonia; species Catonia carolina. The sequence continues at coordinate 100,183,298 of JAQMRL010000001.1, read as the reverse complement.
GTATTGTTTCTTCTTACGACCGAAGATTGAGCAATTGACTGGAATAAGAAACAAACCATTAACAATCTAACAAAAAGTAAAAGGCAAATTGACAACTTTTTATAAAGGATACGTTATTTTACATTTTAAATTAAATTTATCTGCTAAACAACACCACAAACATAGAGAAAATGGATTATCAAAATTTTCTGATAAACCATCCTACTAAAAGATGAACTTTTGAAACTTAAGGTTTCCACTACTGTATAAAATGCAAAACTTCTTGAGTATTATCATTTTTACCTATAATCTTCTACCACAAGCAGGAGTTAGGTGTATTTTATTATAAATTTCATTAAAGAAATTTTTCACTTCATTATAGTTTACTATACATCACAAAATTTAATTAAAACAAAAATATGTATTAACAAAAAAAGGATCACATCAACAATACGAAAGTAGGAACTACTATAACCAAGAATACTGGAAAAGTACATTTTCAAAACTGACTATAAATTTAAGAAAAACCTACATAGGTACTTAAAAAACAGAAAAAAACAATAAATAAATGTGGACAAAAGAAATTCTCATAATAGAGTGAACAGTGTAAAACTCACCAAATGACATTTGTAATATTTTCAGGATTAAAGAAGTTCCTGCTTCATTTTGTCTTCAAAAAATTCAGCACATGTCAAAAGTAGCACTAACAGAACATGTTTTTACAGTAGCCTACTTCACACAGATTACAATTTTGCTGTCATGATGAAATCCTAGATACACTTGTTATCCTGCCTGTGAGTCATTACATTTATGTACTTATAGTGGCAATAGTCACCAAGTTATAAACATCAATGCAACAACCAGCCACAATATTTGAATAGCTTATTATAACTCAATACACAACTGGAAAGGGCAGCAATCCACCATACAGCAGAAACAATAATAATTATCATGTATAGATAATGATCAAAGACAAATAATTCAAATTGTTACTGAAATGTTGCACTTAGGTAAAGACATAAACAGATTCATAGAATAATAATTTATAAATTCCCAGTAAATTCTAACATATTACTAATAACTGAAAAAGTTAATAAAAATTTTAATTTTTAAATCATAATTTTAAGACCATAACAAATTTTTCTACATAGTGAAATTTAACATTGTATAAAACTGTGAGACAATAATAAAAACAGAATCTTTAGCCTATTGCTAAAAAAGTACAGATTAACACATTGACTGTGGGTCAGTAGAACTATTCAAAATTAATTTTTATAAAAAAGTAGAATGTACTTTGTGCATACAAAGTTTGCTCAGAAAGTAATTATAAAGTTGCATGTATTACAACATTAATTAATGTATTAAAGTTACTCACTTCTACTTGAGGACAAAGCAGCTATTAGGTTTGTTTGAGCTCACATTTGAAGTTACAGTCAGTTGTCATTGATAAAAAAAAAATGATCAACCCGCCAGTTGTGAAATAAGAGTAGCTACCAGAAAATTCAAAAGTAAGGTCTATTTCCTGTCTGCCACCATTAGTACTACTTTTAGTGTAATTTTATAGGTATAAATAATTTTTATTACATTATTTATAAAGGGGTGGAGGAAAAGCCTATTTGTTCTACATTGAAAAGGTCATCATAGACCTCAGTAGGATTTTTCAGTCCAGAGGAAACAGCTCGTTCTTTGGAGCCAAAAAAATAAAACCACTGGATATTCATAAACCGGTCATCAAATTATACATATCAAATGTCATTGCTATCGGAAATGTGCATCATCAGTATGAAATGTTTATTGATGACTGATCACCAGTGTTTAATGTACCCTAGAGAGGAAGCCTGATTTCGTCAAAGTAAATAGATTTTATTAAAGTTATTCATTTTTAAATTTTATGTAAAATAAATATTTTAAACAAAAAAATGATGTTACTTTTCGAACATTATTTGTATTCAGTTTTCAAGTAAATTAATTGTATCTTACATGGCACTTTTTGAAGTTTTTCAGTAAATTAATGAAATTTATGGAGACATGACAGTTAAACTTGGAATTCTTTCATTTGTTTTCTCATCTGAATAAATTCCTTGCGGGCTTGAAGTTTGAAAGTGATAATGAGATCAAGGTAAATGACTAGAACTCGCTTAATTTGGAGACAGCCGAATTACATGAAGTCAGTATATTAAAATCTGTGTTATATAAATGGTACATATCTTTATTTCGTGGTGAATATGTAGAAAAAGTATTTAAGGTAAGCAAATTTTTCAGTAATGAAATAATTTTTTAAATGTTTTTTTTTTTTTTTTTTATTTAACGTCGCATCAACTGCAATGGTCATTAGCGACGACGTTGGGTTGGAACTTTATGTGATGAAGGATGAAATGATTTTTTTGTAACGTATGAAAATATGCCATGCCTGAGTGGGATTCGAACCCAGGACCGCATGATGAGAGGCGAGCACGTTACCAACTGCGCCAATGCGGCTGGCGTTTTTGTTTTTGTTTTAATGTTGAAATGGTGCTTAATTTTTGAATGGGATTTATAGATTAACAACAATGACTATATTTACAACACCAACTATTTATTGTTATAATAATAAATGAAAAAGGAATTGCTGAACAACTGACGATGCAGGCTATTTGAAAACAAGAACACAATAAGTTAACAATGGCAAACATTAGATAAAAAAAAATTATTACATAATTGTAATTTTCCAGCCTACTAATATTTTCAGGGAAGTTTTGTGAGTCAGCTCTTAACTAACATAATTACATATTATGATTGTATAATTATGGATACAGCAATAAAATTAAAAATATTTTTTTGTTTTCATGCGTAACTTAAAAATTAAGGAGTCTAAGGACATATTAGTATTTGATACACAATCATAAATTTACTAATAATGATACAACACACATTACTAAAATTAGATAGCTAGCAGACAGGATTTTAATGTATAACTGTAATGTATTTAACTATTAGATGCACACATTTTACTGAAAAGAACACCCTCAGTCAATGAATTAATAGTTTGAGGAAAATTACGAAGAAATAGAAAATTTTAAGAAAAGAAAGAAAAGTATAAAAAGCACAATATGTAAGCCTACAGTAGATTTTCTTATGATATTCCTACATTTTTGTTAAAATTACTTTAGTCCTTGTTTAGTTCAAGGCACAACTAATCAGGGGCTCTGTCCAGGAGAGCCTGACCTCATATGTGCAACAAAATAATTACAGTGTCAAGCAAGGTATTTGATATAATCCAATGAGTTATAGTGTGGAGTCTGGTATTTCTTCAACAGTATATCACCTCATATCATTACCTACACACAAGCCAAGGCTTAAGTACCATCACTCAAGAAAAAAATCAGTGCCTTATTTGTGACGTATGCAAAGTACACTGTACAGTTAAAATGACTGCAGACTGCACAGCAGAAGTTCCTGAATTTAATTTCCAGTTAGCGACTGGAAATTATTACATATTCAAACCAATTGGTTCCATACCATAACCGCAGTATTCGCTAATAACAAAATCAGTTGATGTAACTTTAAATAAACCAAACAAAAAATGAGTACCTAATAATTTACAAATACATTTCTTGAGTTTTGTGTATAAGAAAGTTCAAGATTAAAAAAACCTTGTTTTCTTTTTAAAAAAATACTGGTTTTATTGCCACAGTAAATAATATACACTGTCACTTATATTATTAAGCTCATTTTTTACTTACATCAGTCAAACCTAAAAATAATTTATACATTAAAATAAAACCATTTATGTCCTCTACACAAGTATATTATTATTAACCATGAATGTATTCTTCCACAGAAGCATCATAATTAACAGTGAGGTACTCATCCAAATAATTAAGCAAAAAATTAAAAAAAACTAGTCATTTTGATGCTCTTAAATCTGATTATTTCAGGATGGTAAGCTTCATCAAAGGGTAATAATGCTAAGCAAATTTCACTAAATTGTTTAGTAATAACAAAGATGGTGAGGATAAAATACATAAGAAGTTGAAACTAAAGAGGTTCACTACATTCAATCTAATCAGATTCCTATTTTTGGTACAAATGATAGATATTTTCTGATCGTAGGAGCTCAATAAATACAAAATGTTAATCCAATGGTTTGTGAATAATAGTTTGTAAAATAGAAAAAGTCGTAAGAGTAATTAAAATAAAACCTATACTCACAAAAATATTAAAATATAATTAGTTGATTACAAGTTCTGAACAAAATCAGTATGATTCTAATTTATTTATACAGTAAGAACTAATTGTTAACCAAAGAAAGTCTACTGTGGCTTTTATAAAGTGATAAATCTATGTAAGTCATGCTCCAACACAATATTAAACTACAAAAGACAAAATAATAATGATACAAAAGACCTAATAGTTTCAACAGACAAAACAATAAATTTTCTACAGTTACCTAACTGTAACAATGAAATATATTAATTACATTATCATATTAGTACATATTACGACACAACTGCCACTTATGCATAATCCAACTTCATTAATTAATATAAGCAAATTAATTTAATTATAAATTACTAGAACACTTATTAGGTAATAAGATAATCATGTTCCAGCAGGTGTGGTGGTATTTATGTAAGCTGTAACAAAAGCAAGAAACAAAATTCTACGGCAAATACAGCACAAAGTGAAAGCAAGAAAAAATTTTCAATATTACTATTACAGCATAATTTTAATGATTTTTAAAGTAATAGATTGATAATTAAAATTGAAATTATTTAATGAAAAAATTAATTAATTAATTAATTTAATATAAATCTGTATTAAAATTGGTTAATTTATTACAAAAATGAAACAATTTATTTAATTTTATTACTTCACTACATATTATTTATTATTATTTATATACATTATTTCTTTTAAATAAATCCCTGCATTAAAAAAATAACAAGAAATTATAATAAAATTTATTAAGCTGTTACAAGAAAAAAATATTACAAAAATATAAGAAACTAAGAAAAATTCAAAATAAGCATTTTTAAAACAGCCTCCATAAGATGAAAGCAAACAAGGGTTGGTCACTTCATTTTGTTTCCCTCCAAAAAAAAGTGCTACTAGAGGGAAATAATTTGCAATTCAATGATTACCTGTAGTTCCATCACAACCCTCAGTATGCGAGGAACAGCCAGGGTCAGCATCCCCCTCTGGTAAAATTGTACGCACACAATAACTCATCAAGTAAATTATGTTTATTTATTTCACTACCTTAATGATATAAATGTTTTTATGTTATTTTTGCGATCAGCACAATATACAGTAAGTTGTTTATTTTAAAATAACTACAAAAGGATTTTGTTAGTTTTAGAATATTTTTAAATTTAAGACTTTCACTCCACACAGTAAGTCAAATCAGATTTTCCTCAATTTCCTATGCACATTTGTTCCAAAACTTTATTAAGAAACTAACAAATTTAATGACAATTCTAGAATTTTATTTAAACCAAAGAAAGAAAATAATGATGTACAATTATTTAAAACTAAAAATAACTCCCACTTTGAGAATATTACATTAAAATAGGAAATTTCTGTCCTTTATAATTATCACCAACATCACTTGTCAATTTAGAAGACTTACAAATGAAGTAACTTTTACCGATTTTTAGTAACCTGTAAGGAAATTTCTGAACAAATTTCATATCAATTGTTCAGAAGGTTCACATTGATTAACAACAGTTTTCAGTCCAAATACAAAATTATTTTTAAATTCCCATTCGGAAGACTACAAAACTCAATTAAAGTACTAAATTGAAAGATGCAATACAATCAACTAGATCTTCCTGCCTACATAGTAATACTTGAGATTAAATAACCAATGCATTACCAGACATACAGTTATCCCCACTACTTGCTGATAGTGGTAGCTAACCTTTTCCCATAGATCAGCCTTTTACTGCAATTACATTTTTCTCTTTTATAGTGTCAATGGCCTAATGGTTAGCTATTGAAAAAGGTACAATGGGAACAGGAACAATAGATTTTGGGTTTGAAAGATGCACAGCACTGCTGGTTCTAGTTTCAACATTTTACTGTTACACCTATAATTCATTTACTTTTGAGGTGTGAGAAGAATCTGAAGAGAAATAGGTTCCATTCCTCTCCTTGCAGATATCAACATGCTAATTCTTTTTAATTGTGTAATATAATAAATAAGTTATAGGCATAACAGTAGGCCTATTATAAGCGAAACTATAATGCTTTCATCATAACTAGTTACATGGTGAGGGAGGACAATGACTTTCCCTTCCCTGCCTTTTATACCATAGTTTGTAATAATACGGTAGGCATTCTCAGAATAAGGTAAACCCCGGTTTGTAGTAGTTTGCATGCTTATGCACGCACACACTTTTAACATTCAGCGTGGTTTTACAATACAATGAAAGAGTAAACTCAATGAAAGTGCTATGTGGTCTCTTCTGTAAGGGTTACCATACCTTAGCCGAGAAATTCTGGTTATACCGCCAGAGGATCGCTTTTGGAATGACTGTCATTAAGAAAAATAAATTGGCATTTCTCAAAATTTATGACAAGTATACACGTAGTATACAAGTAGTTAGAGGGTCGGTGACCTTGGTAGCAGTAGTAGTAGGGGTGGTGGGGGCTCCCTTTACTAACTAACCATAGCAGAAGGGAAATTCTGTGACAGAAGTTATAGTAAATGGATTATAGAACCAGAAATACAGTGGAATGCATCCTTCGAACTCAAACTACTGTTCTCAACTCCAATGTACATTTTTTAAAACCAAACCAGTGGATGATTCACACTGTTAAAGATAAAGGTAGAGAAAGGTAGGAAGAAAAAAGTAGTTAGAGAAAGGTAGCTAAAGAGAAAGGCAGAGAGAAACTGAAGAGGTGGGCGGAGATTAGCGACTACTATCGGCTAGTTGTGGCAATAACTATAAGTTAGGTAATTTGCTCGTTCTTTAATCTCGATCACTGTAGGTTTGCCCTTATTTCAGTTTATGTATATTTATCCTATATAAGGTGGTTATCTGCTCAGGTAATAAAATAGCCTACGGTTATGTTAAAAAAATTTGAGAATAAAAAATTAATAAAGGGATAAGTATTTGTAATTATGCAGAAGCAATCATTATTAATGAGAAAACTGAATACCAAGGCCAATAGTTTTATTTGACAGGCACTCAGATAACTGAAAGCACTGATGAAGCAGAGACATAAATGGACAGAACAAAATGTTCATGTCAAGTTCATAGTGTTGCATATGCATGAATCTGAGAAGATCTGATCAAACATTCAATTTAGAGTGAGAAATCTAATATACAAAAGAATAATAATGCTAAAGTAAGTACATGACTAGGTTACATAATAGCGTAAAATCCTAATTAAAGATTTGCTTGCCTAAATCATAGAACATTCTTTGTACTACGTACACAGATTTCATCAAGTAATTCTTAACCAAATCTTCATTAATATTGACAATAACAAATTATACTAACTGATCCATCGTTGCCCTAAAGCTCATTGCCAGAAGCATTATCAAAATGTCTACCATAGACCCAAATTAAATTGTTAGTAGAAATCAGTTATTTAATGCAAAATTATCTGCTATGCATTAGTATGAAAGTAAATAATTAATGAGAAAAGATTTCCATCATTTTTAAGTATAACCTCTTATGTTTTGTAACCTCAATTTTGGTACAAAAATGTAGTAAATGATTCAATTTTCAGGTGCTTGCTTGTACTTGAACAATATCTTAATGTTGAATCTGAAATCTTTTGCACAAAAAAATCTTCCTGAAATGTTTAAATTTATTTGACATAGTCTATAATGACTCTACATGACAAAAAAAGACAAATAGATTTTCCCAAGGAAATAGTAAAAAATCTGTAGCAATGGGTTAGGCATGAGCTAACAGAAATTTCATAAGTTTCCGGGGGGAGGTAATCCATATGGTCCCAATTTAGAAATTAGAATTCATATAATTGATATAAGATTGGAAATTTTTAATGACTGGTATAAGTTCAAAATCAGTGAAATGACAAATGAATAGCCTGGGTTTTGTATAATTTAAAAAAAACGGTTTAACAAGTTATTAGGACAAACAGTTCAAAAGCCTAAATAACTACAAACAATTTTTGGAAACACAACTTCAAAAATATGCCGTATTGTTTCTACTTACTGAGATCTGTGTACTATTGTCCAATTATTACATGAAAAAATGATTAATTAATTGCTTAAAAAGTAAAATTTGTTTAAATCTTAATGCCATAAAACTACAATTAATTATGTGTGATAAATTTGTGTGTTAATGATTTACAAGTTTTGCGATGTGATATCTACGTTTGGTTGGGTTAGTTGTAAATAATATCTCATAATTGTAAATTTGTTTTCTCTTAAGTGATATTTACTGCTTTGTTTATTCCAGTATTAAGTGTTGATACGATCTACCTGTAGTTTATCCTATCATTAATAGAATATATGTTGTATTTCCTAACAGAAAGGTTATCCTCTAATCATTACATATTTATGTACAAATTCAACACTACAAAATTTAAATGAAATAGGTATGCAAATCTGCAATAATCTGCTTCAATGAGATGATGATATTGTGATAAATGAAACTGGTCCTGCTGGAACAGATTCCACTTTAATGCAAAATTATGAAATAATCTTTATTCTGTCATGGTAATTTAGAATAATAAAGAGAATATTAACCTTGTTCGTGTTTTGTTTTTTCAAGAGCGCTGCATGCCGTCCGCCACTCTTGTAATTCGGGCGACGGAATCAGACCCGCTGATCCTGCCGCATTGTCCTTTCTAGCTTGCCACCAATTATGATCATCTTTACTAATTATCTGAAATAAAAAAAAATAATTGTTAGTCTTAACTGGAGTAACTTATTTAAAAGACAGTACCTACTTAGGTAATCAAATTAACTATAATTTCTTTCTATTCTGGGTTACTTACGCCGATTTCTTACTTTTTTCAGTATAAACTATTTTCTTTCTAGAAGTTCTAATATTAATTTATTATAGCTAAAATAAGTACTCTTTCTTGATAAAATAAATTTATACTTCAGCAGCAAGGTCAAGTCAAACTTTTTTATTTCCTGGGGCAATATTAACCATAAATGAACGAACTAAAATACAAATATCAGAAAGACAATTAACTAACTGAAACCAGAAACAATTATATTCAAGACATAACGTTAAATATTCAATTAATGTAATATTATCAATATTACATTATTTTATCAATATCTGTTTATAAGTATTAATCCTCTATTGTATGTACTGTGTATAGAGTGTCTACAAAACCACGCAGTATGTATGTTACTGTGACAACAAAGCCATTTTGAAAGCCACGCCAAGTAGCTTTTTGTTTTCCTTTCTCAAAACCATGCTTCCAGCCAGGTTTCTTTATTTGTAGCTGAATTTTTTCAGTCACCCTAGATAAGAGACTGCAATTTATAACTCAAGTGACCTGCAGCGGTAGTAATATTCGTACTTGAATCTGCATCCTCTAGTTAACATTTTTAATATTGTAATTCACAATTCAGAAACAATATTTTTAAATAGCCATTTAAGGTACTTTTTTGATTTCATAAATTAGATGAAGCTATTGTTTTAATCAAGGTATATTTTAATTCTTTTAGTGTCATTATCAGCAGTTTTTGAACCAACTGTGCCATTTCTCACCAGTTGATCCTGATGTAGTAAGTTTTATTATTACTACCTTTATTTTTGTACACATTTTCTTCGATGGAGATGCCAAATCTGAATGATATTGGCTAAACTTTTTCAGAACCAAGGTCCGGTAAACAGAACAGCCATATATTTCACGTAGTGACAACATACATTTTACTGGACGTCCTTAAGTTATGCATCAAGTACCAACATTTACAAAATAAACTTTCACAAAAATTAATGGAATATTGTATTTTGAGACCACCTCTGTGTTGTAGTGACTAGGGTGCTAGCCTACAAAGCAAAAGGTCCTGGGTTCGATTGCCGGCTAGGGTCTGGAAATTTAACACATTAAAACACCATTAAGATATCAAAATCCACAGTAGTCGCTAAAGCTTAGTTTAGACGACGCCAGTTGGGAGGCAAGTCAAGTGAGCAAGTCAGTTGCTCCAAGTTACTTGCTCAGTGCGAACATATACATGTACTTGTACGTACTTTCGTTGGCCCGTCAAGTTGCCGTGTAACTTGTCAGGCAAGGCAAGTGAATTGGCCGGTGTTCTATTTTCGGAGCAGCTTGCCTTCCCCCACCACAACAAGCAAGTGACTTGCCTTTGTACGTGCTCCGTCTAAACACCCACTTGGTCAGTGTATTGCGTAATCTAGTGCAAGTAGCTGGTGTTGTCAGTATTTCCTCGTGATATTTACTATGTTTCTGTTGTATTAAGTTGTTTTAATTTTAATTTCGTTTTTGAGATGCCGCCTAAGTGGTTTGAAGAGATGACATGTAAATTTGTAGAAGAGTACGTTGAGCATGAATGTCTGTGGAATATGCTTTGTGATTTGTACAAAAATAAAAATACGAGACAAACAGCATTAGAAAAAATCATCAGTAACATGGGTGTTGATGGATTTACTGTGATGGATGCGAAAAACAAGATAAAAAGTCTCAGAGCCACCTACAATCAAGAAATTTGTAAAGTTGAAAAATCTTCAGCTTCTGGAGCCAGCTCAGAGGATGTGTACAAACCGCTTTTGTAGAGCTATTTCCTGTAGCTAAAAAAGAAAGAGTCGCTTCAAGTTTAATCTTCAAAGGTATTGCATCTCTCTTCACAGTATCACGTCGTTGTATTTCACTTTTAATAAGACTGTGTAATTCATCGAATACGTCAGGCGGCATTCTCAATAAAGCCTTGTACTCTCCTGGATCTTCTAATCGAAGTTCTCTTAAAAGCATGGCCGATCCCCCATGGGTACTTCTTCTACCTATCCATTTTCGTACCCATGGCTTTTTCTTAGTAATCCTTTCTAGATAATCTTCAATTTCCTCTGAAAGATGAATAAATAACATCCTCGAAACATGTTTTATAACTTTCTTACAACGTGTTTTTTTCTCCATCACACACACTACTTGGCGCTTCACTTGCAACTAAAACGACAACGTAGTATGAACACTACTTGGTTTGGTACTTGCCAGTCTCTACTTGGTGAATGTAACTTGCTCACTTGACTTACCTCCCAACTGGCATCGTCTAAACTAAGCTTAATGACCAAGCTGTCGGTGCAACTTTACATAAACTAAAAACTGTTTTGAATATTTAGAGTTAGAACGATTTATTTTTTTATGAACACAATAAAAATTTATTTAACAGGAAATTTTATTTTTCTGTAATGTTGAAATTTTGGTTGGCAATGGCAGGCTTACGCCTGCAAGTTTTTGAAATAAGCTGGCACTTTTTGTACATCCTTATACAAATTAAATGGCACTCTAGGATCAAACTTTTAATTTCTTTTTAGTTAAAAACATTTTAGTTTCGGCACTGAAAGGGTTAATTCGCATGCTATCAGAGTGGAGATACAAATTATACTGGAAATAAAAAATAAAATTATTATTTATAATTCCAAACACCAGATCAGGAATAAAGGACAATGGTATAAAAGGACAATAAATATAAAGGACAATGGTCAGATCATTTATTTTGAATATCACAGAATCTTTGAGTGCATGGCTTTATGAACAAAGGGGTACAAGATGAGTGGGGAGACTGAGGAACAGATGGACACCGAAACAGGTTCAATTACAGCCTAATCCATGATGGACTATGAATTCCAAACAAATTCATACCTTTAAGATTATTCTTAGTGAAAGAAACAAAAATAAAACACTAGGGGACTGAGAGCCCATGTGCATCTAACACTGTTACAAGTTTATCATGTATGCCACAGGGTTAACTACCCAATAATGAGTTAAATTTTACTTAAACAAACTAAATTTTAAATTTTGACTTAAAATTTACTTTATGAGTTAAACATTAAGTCATATTGTAAGCAGTATACTGTAATTGTGTTTCTTAATATAGGTACTAACCCTCTTTTGTACGAAAATAATATAACACATTGGTAATACTTATTGCGTAACAGGTTACTCATTAATGTATCTTACTTGTAAAATGTCCCCCGTTTTGAAGGAGATCCCAGCTTGAGCACATGGTATGAGGTCATCGTCTAATGGGTCATAGTCGAATTGAGCACGAACAAATATCTGTAATGGAAATATTACTCATAAAAATTTGCCACACAAAGACAGATTTAAATGATAAACTAAATTGAAAAAACTATTCATGCAAAACATAAACAAAATATTATTTTATAAAATACAATTATGAAATCTTACTACATTTTAATTAATCCATTTCCATTTAATAATAAGGATGTGTTTACAAAGAACATTAATATCTAAATTATATTGTAATCTATCTAGTAAACAAATAATATATTAACTTTCAGTCTAACCTTAACAATGAATAAACAACCTTAAGAGAATACAAAAACAAAATTATACAAATTTTTTTTCTTAATCTTAGAAATATATTTTTATCTTACTGATTATGATACGCTGAAAACACTAAACTGCATTATAATCCATACAAACTTACTTTATTTGGTGGTACATTTTGAATTTTTAAACGCAGTATATCATGTTATCCACTAATGTTACGAGAGAAAAATATTATGATAATATAATTATAATGGAAATTTCCTCATTTCCATTTCAACATGTGTATCAGTACTAACATAAAACTACCATGAAAACAATTGATCTTTTAATCTGAACATGAAACTTGATTATACAGTTACAAAAATGATGATACTGTAAATTATTTTGTTGGAATTCTAACAACACATTCAAATTATTTTATGCTGACATATAAAACCAAAATTTAAACTACTTAATCTGTACAGCAAATCCTTGCTTAATAGTAATTAGTCTAAGTAAAATAATTAACAACACTTAAAGTAAATACCTATTCCACATTACAATTTGACATAGGTTGTTCATAGTAGGAACACATTATAAAACATTTTATCTAGGTATCCTTTAACTGGAATATTTCTACAGATTGGTATACAATAAAATACAAATTAAAATTTAATATTACTACAAATATTTCAAACATCCTGATTTATTTAATGCAACAAAAAATTAATTAATTTGTAAGATCAATGAAAATTTTTATCAAATATTGGTTGATATTAAGGTACCAAAAGTAAACATATTAGGTTATTTTAATGTAAACTTCATTAACCATGCAGATGCTTTTCTTTAATGATGGTTAAAAAAATTATATATAATAGACCTAACTGTATCCAAGATCAATTAATAGTCAGTATCAAGATAAGTCACTTACAAAGCACAGGTGACGTCACAAATTCAATGAACACCTTTGTAAAACAATAATAAAGATAAAAATGTGGTAAAAACTAATATTTACGAATACATCTTTAAAATGCATCCTGCAGCTTGTAATCAGTCTAAAATATAATATTTAATTACTAGCTTTCAACAACTTTCATAATTTTTAATGCTGCTGTATTGTAATCTTCTCAGTTTGTTTTCAATTACATTTTTATACATATTTTAATGGATCAACCATCATCATTATAAAAATTGAATCAGTTAAAATCCATTAAAAATTATTCTTTAACATTGAAACCAAATGTTTATACTCTAATGATGGTGGATTCTTCAAAACATATGTATAAGAAATAAAAAGATTTGCTACAACATCATTAAAAAGGATAAAGGTTTGTGAAAAGCAATAACGTATATTATCATCTAGATAAAAACTAATAATATTTTTTAATAAAATAAAACTGTACATTCAGTCACATAATTAAAAACTTACTAGTTATTATAAACAATATAGAATTTACATGTTAGTTCACTAATTGTTTTTAAAAGTAGCATTACAAAGATTCTAATACAAATAATAAATAGCGGTTTAAATTTTGTCAGAAGAGATTTATTTAAATTACAAGTTTAAATCATAAGTTTTTGCTTTACTAACCCTACAGTAACATAATCTAAGATTTATACCATAAAGTCACTAACTTACATAACCAATATTACAGTTAATAAATGAATGGCTCAACAGGAAAACGTTCGAACTGACAAAATTTACAAGAATGAGGTTTCAGTAGAATATGTTCTATAAATCCTCTATTTGATCATAATAGTGAATTCTAATGGGTAGAATTGTAACTAAAATCTCAGAAATTCTTGAAACAAAATCGTTATACAGCTAAGAATCAGATGGTATCTTTCACTTTCTGTAAAAATTTGTTTTTGTTACTTGCAAAGTTTTTCCATTGACCCATTCAAATTAGAAAAAATTAAAGAAACTCCACCTCATCATTATTCTGAAAAGTACTCAACAGAAGTTTATAAATCTCTAAGAAAATTAATAAAGGAGTGAAAGTAACAATAAAACAATATGTAATGCCACAACATGCAACCTTTCAATTAAAAATATTTGTGAGAGCATTAATTTTTTTATCGCTTATATGTGTAAGTCGCTATCTGTTCAATTCAGAACAATAAGCAACCCCATGACCAAATGAGATGAGGATGATGTGTATGCCGTATAAATGACGGGTCTTGTACAGACCCCGGCCAACCATTCCTGAGAGAGTATGATTAATTCAATCCCAACCATCAAAGTACACCAGTAACCACTGTCTAATATTTTAATTCTTATAAATAACCTATCTTTACTAAGATTTGAATCACGAACTTTCGTCTCTGAAAATCAGATGTTAAACAGCTGACCGCAGCAACGATGTTACCTCTAGACCAACCCGGTGTATCGCATTAAAATAGTGTTGAATTCATTGTTTTAACACCCCAATTTTTGATTTTTGAAAATAATTAACAAAAGCCATAATAAAAATATTTATTTACATGTACTATAATAGTCTGTAGTTATTATGTACAATGCATCTTTTGTGCCAATACTGTTAGCTGCAGCAGAAACATGGACAGGAGAAACCAGCTGATAGAACAGAATACAGGCAGAAGAAATAAAGTTTAACTGAAGTATCCTATTAAATACAAGAAGAGGTAGAATAAGAAATATTACAAGGGAACAATTGCGGATGGAGGAAAAATTACCAAAGGGTAGGCCAAAGGTAAGTGGATGGGTACAGTTATGGATGAAGTGGGGGAAAATGTGATGCTAAAAGAGGAATACACAGTAGAAGAGATCGTTCAGCTATAAAGAGAGGTGGAGGAAAGTATTGTTTGTCTCAACCTAAGGAATTTGGAAGTGGGATGATGATGAGCCTATAATAACTATAAGTTTTGCAATATGTAAACAAATTGTTTGTGTACTCTTATCATGTTTATTAGATTATTAATGGGCATTATAAATACTACCTAGAAGCAGTACTTAAACTAATAATTAAATCCAAAGCTAAATTATTTTGTTCTTGAATTGACAGGAGAGCTCCAGATTCAATGATTGTAGTTGCTGATTTAACGTAGTTGATTCAGTAAATCTTAACTCTTCATGATTCAGACTTCCACCAATTGTATGGACCATTTGGGCACAACCAAACCAAACTTCTGTTGATGTCAACTCTTCCTCCTCTTCTTCCTCCTTCACCAACTAGCTTTTCTAAATTTGTACATTTATGATATCTAAATCAGAATGAAACCCTTCACATATTATACTGAACAGAATCACCATTGTTTTTACCAAAAGAAGACTGAGGCTACATGAGGCAACCCCAGAGTTAGCATCTCCCACCACTTACACTGGTTTCAGCTAAAAGAGCATCACTTCAATACCTATAGACAGACATCTATCTTTTGTGATGTGTTACCTAAATGTACAACCCACCTTAGAACACAGTCTAAATAAAAATAAATATCTATCAATAACCCATAGAAAACAATAATTGTAACCATAATAGTCTACTTCTAATCTAATTATTTTTTTAAAATACAATAATGATACAATGTAAGGGACATTGTTCACTAAAAATATTTGAATACAGTCAAATTTCTAATAATGAACATACTTCTTGTTTTAAGAGAGAACATACAAGGCACACATCTTTGTGTTGAAACTATTGTAACATTTAAATTTTTTAAATAAAAACAGAATCTTGAAGAAGGAATGTACATTGCATTATTTTCATTTTATGTCTTATTTGTATACATGATGAATCTTCCATAGTTCATGTTGATTGGTATGAAATCCGTCCGGTATATTGTTATAAAATAAAACTTAAGGTTTAAACTCTTAATACCATTTCTATATATTTAAAACGCCAAATTTCTTTCAATGTATTTTAAATAGGAATTCTATTAACTCTTATATACGGAGTTCAACCAAACAGATTTTTATAATTTTTACATGGTTTTAAACAGTATTCTGTCCTGATTTGCCCAAAAGTTTTAAACTTGAAATTCATGCTAATACAAGCTTCATTTTATGAAATGAAAAAAAGAAAATTTCATTTATAACGTAGTGGTAATACAGCGTAATGTAATGCGGTTCACCCAAATTTACCCCCCACCCCATTTCCATATTCCATAAGCATACAGGATATGTGTCATCTCTCTTCTCATCTTACAACACAAACACACTCAGTCGGTAATAGACATTGTGTTAACGTTGATTTATTTAAAGTTTTAGTTTAAAACCGTTCTTTTCAGTACGAAACTATTGTAGTATGGTGCTTTAGTCATTACTTGCAGTTTTTCTAAGAATGGTTAAGTTTGTTGTTAACTTAAATCATTTATTTTTGATAGGGATTTGAAACCCAAGAACATTTTGTGAATTTATTTGCACGGGTCCACTATGCTAACATTTATTTAAAAGCTTCATTATCAAAATGTACAGTAATAAGTCTAAGTTTTAGCTGTCTGGTTGGTTCAGCCAACTACAGACTCAACGGCTAAGCTAAAAGTTATCTAAAAGAACTGTACAGTGCTACAACTGTACTGTCTCTAGTTTAACTGAAAAATGGTGGTTGTAGTATTACGATATGGTGTATAAAAATAATAGGTAGTTATATGAAAAAATGAAGAGATTCATAAAACAAGATGATTATTTAAACCTTCTTTTCCCCCTGACTATGCAGGGTACCATGATAACCATAAAAAATACCACCATTTTCCCTGTATTATTTTTACATAATCTCTTATATTTTCAGTTATAAGAATGGTAAACTGAATTTTACAAACAAGTGAATAGAAATATCACTAAAAAACTTAGAGAAACATGTACTTAAAGACAAATGTTAACAATAATCTCTTGAAAGTTTAAAATATGAAAGGAAAATTCAATTACATTTCAATCATATTTTATAGGATTTGCATCATTGCTGAAACCATGAGATTCGTTTATTATCCATTCTTTTCATGTCTATTTCAATACTTAATTGAATTTTAGGCCTATATCTTTCATTAACTCTTATAAGCTATGGTTCCCTGAATTTCCTTTTTCACTTTAACCCAACATCTTACCATCAAAAATATTTACCATGAAACAAAATGATTTGACAAAGGCTGATAGAAGAATCATACCAAGTGATTCAAAATAGATTTATTATTGTGTTAAAGAACTAGAACTTGAATATGTTGAAATTAAAGCAAGAAAGTTATTACACAAAAATATTGGCAAGTTGAAATGTTTATAATTTGGAGTTTTTCAGATCAATTAATTTTGATACTAATTAATGTAAATTTCAATCAGAAAATTATCTGAATGAAAATAATAATACACATATTTACGTATGCATTCAATTAAAAATTTGACTGTATTCAAATTATCGAGTTCTCTTTTTTGTTATTTTATATAATGGTTAATTAATATAGTACTGTCCCATTACCATTAGTAATTAACATAACATAATGTACCATTAATATAACATAACTACATGTAAATAATTATGAAATTAATTATAACATCAGTATGCATCAAATAATCACCAATACATGCACACATGCATGCAACATTCAAATTAACATTGAAAATCAACATCAACACATAACAGTAAACCTTACTACACTTTTGCACTCATGCACATTCACAAAGCATACACTAACTCATGCTAGATATTCAACACTGTTTTGACTGTTATCAATTTTTCAATCAGGTTTACAAAACAAAATAAATTTAGAATAATATCAATTATTAAAAAATAAAAAGTTATATATCTTTTATAACATAGGATTACTTAATTAAATTAACAAACTAACTTTGGTTGTTTAAATCTGTTTACTTGATTTGAAGGTGTTATAATAGTTCTTTAACCACTCTATGTTATTTTCAATATGGTTAATGCCATAACTAGCAAAATACCTAGACTTCTGTAAAAGAAAACAAAATATTTTGCCAAGTATAATGTTTTATTGAGTATTTTTCTAATGAAAGGTGTTTAGTTTTCGTAACTTTTGTAAATGGCTATCACAGTGAATTCCAAATATTTCCGTGTTATAATATAAAACACTAAAGAAATTTTCTCACAAAATGTTTCTATTAAATCAAATTCGAAATTTAATATTCATAAAATCATTTATCATATTTATGTGTGTGTTTAATGCACAGTGTTTTTCCCCAGATTGCTTTAACGGTAAGATGTTATATCTGGATCCAGTGATGTAGATGTCAAGTTTGTAAAGACACCATACCATTTTTTTCTTACTCTATTGTGCTCTTCCTAAGGTATGAAGAGAGAAAGAAAAGTGAAGGGGTAAAATGTTTACATCTGTATTTCAAAGAATCTTTACTACTCATCATCCACTGATACCAAAACAGTGATTTATAGAAAAATGTAAATTTCTCCAGGTGAGCGTGTATGTGTGTGCACGAGCACAGATCTAAAAAAATTACCAGACCAACTGAACTGAAATTCAAAAATAAAACACGGTTTTTTGACAAACACAAGAGGAGTTTAAGGTATTAGCTATTTAGATCCAAAATTAAATGTACTTTGCTTTCCTTTTTTGAATAGTCCTATAGAGTCTATTTCCACATCCTATAGCTCATCCCTTCCTGTCTTCCCAGTTGGGAAAATTTGTTACTGTCATAGCTTCTTGGATTCCCTGAATCCATGTTTTCCAAGGACAACCCTATCTCCTTATATTTTCTAGATGGAAAAGGATTGATCATTGAAGTCATCTATATTCTGTAATTTTATTGACAAGCTTTGGACAGGAAAGAGTGGCATATAAGAACGAAAGACAAGAAGAAGAAAAACAAATGTACATTTTACACAACTAAAAATAAAAATTTAAATACAATTTGAAGTTAAACAGTCATAAGTGTTCTTAATTTAATTAAAAAGAACACCGTACTAATTGTACGTTACATTCAGGCTAACGTATGGTATTATAGTTAATGAACATAGAATAAAATATAAAGGTTTTTTTGACATCTGGCTGTTTTGCATATTAAATCCAATGCAGTTGGTGAATAAAATAGTTGAAAATGTGTGATAAAAACTCATAAGACCTGACCATGAATTGAAACCAGGATCCCTAGCATGGAAGCCAATTGCATTGATAACCAACTATACCAACTACTCATTTATTTAAAAGAAATTTTTAACAAAAGGTAATTTACAATTTCTTGAACTATTTTTTTTATTATCAAGTAAATTTTTATGCCAAACGGGACTAAGAAACTAAGTAAGATATATTTCAGTTAAAACTAAACAGTTCCTGTATTAGAAATTTTCCATGCAATCAAACCAAATGATAATAATAAAATTAATAAATTATTACAAGGATGATATTTAGAAATAAAATAATATTAGAATTTAAAGTGTTTTAAATTGTTATGAACTACAGGTCTACATATGTTTGGGACACCTGAATTTTCACTATGAACAATGTCAAGAAGTACTACAATATTAAAAAAAGAAAACATAAACCTTTATAATAAAAATATTTTTGGATGTCCAATATCTATTTTAAAGAAAATTAGTATAAAACAATTTTAAGTAGTACTGCTAACAACCTAATAAAAGATGAATTAATTTTTTTTTAAAATGATCTTCTTCATAGTTGAAACAGCATTAAGTTTAAGTGTATTTGTACAGAATGGTAACTTTAAGTGTGTGCATGTAATTACAGGTAAGGTTAATTTACAGTTACGTAATACATGAGCATGTGATAAAGTTTCAACTAAGTTCAAGGCCTGTTTACCAACCTATTTGATGTTTGACAATCCTATATGTAGCTACTATTCCCCAGGGTGATTAAACATAATATATGAATGCCCAGCTGGTTCTAATTCTATAATATATAGCTACGATACACTAAATACGTCAGCTAATATAAATCCACTCAACAATTTTATCTATGCATATTTTTTCGTCAGACATCATTGCTAAGTTACATCAAAAAATAACTAAAAATAAAATTGTGCAGTCTGTTTGAACATTGCTTATTTTGTATTTTTTTCTATCTGTTTTATGAACAATAAAAATAAATATGTTGTTTCCTGATTTGGTCTCTGGAGTTTTTTATTATTTTCAAACTGATAAAACAAGCCTAGAGAAGTATTCTGGGTATTGACAAACTTAAAATATTCACCCGGGCCCAGTAAAAAAATTGTTTTTGCTTTTTCATTTAACAAAAAATTGAAAAAATTAACGATAATAATATTTTAAACTTGTAAATTCAAAAATTTATTCAAACTGTTTATTAGTTAAATACGGGTATTTAAATTTTAGCCCTGTCAGACAAGCAATATTGAAATTTGTTTCAATTTATGATAGGCAGTTATAGCGTGACATTTAGTGGTCTGATTCTAGAGTATTTATTTCTCTAAGATGAATTATTTAATAGCGGATAATTTATTTCAAGCATCTTAATATATTAATATGTTACTAACTGTGCAAATTTTACAGATACATTTTTGTTTAAACTAAATGGGACTGATGCGTAAGAAAGCGGGGAGTTGAATATCGTAACATATAAACATATACAGAATTACATAAAAAATAGAGCGTTGAAAAATAACTGTATGATTGGCAGATTAATCCGGGCAAGAATGGTGACACGGTCTTGAAGAGTGGAGTGTCCAGCAGCAGTTGATCATAGGCAGTGGTACATGAGAGTGTTAGAGGAACAGTTGTTTGTGAGTTTGGATTCGGACTCTCATACGTAAACAATCCACACGGCCGCTCATTTCAAACATTTTTTGGTTGTGGACATTAAACATTTACGGTGTGCTGAGAATAAGTTATTTACCTAAATAAATGGACGTGAAAACTAAACACTAAATGCTGAAATTCAAAGAACATCGAAAAAGTTACAGACTGAATATCCGCCTTTTCTCCGATTACCAGTAAGATTAATCCATAAAATCGTATTTAAATTGACATTAGAATAACATCAGTTCCAAGAACTTTTATAAATTTAATAATTAATAATTGCATGCTGTTTAATTTAAATAAACATTTGTTAATAATATATTTTGTGTTATTTTTGTGTTAAGAGATCCTTTTATCCACAGACACAGGTTTTCGTTGGACACACGTACTACCTTTGGAAACTAAGTAACAGCATACTGGATATTGAAAATACACCATTCAAAATTATTTAATTAAAAAATTAATAATATAATTTTACTAAATTGAGAAGACTGACTGTTACACAGTGCTATTTTTTGTAAAAAATAGAGGTACATGTACCTAGATTTTTTCTCATATTCCTTTTCTTTTATTGTTTTGGCCAACTAAGGACCACAGAAAATTGTATATATTTTTTTACTGTCTTTCCCAAGGCTCTTTGATTTTTCACAAAGCACTTTCTTTCTTTGTTTTGACCATTTCTTCTCGTTATTTGTCATCTTCTCTTTCTCTTGGTCCCCTAAAATTCCTAAACCTTTATTCTAGATTCACTTCTGTCTTTTTCAGTTTCTATGAACCATGTGCTCCGTGATTGTAATTTTTGCATCCATCAAAATAACTGCTTTGTATGTATTTTTTTTTGGTCAAATGAAACGAAATTCTATAAAACTTTTTGTCATTATATTCGTTATCTTTTCTACTTTCTCCATTCTCATACATGTTTTTCTTACTTTTTAACCCATATTTTCAATTTTAATTTTTTCAGACCATATATTTACCTTTTTCATTTCTATTTTCTTTCTAAAATTCCTCTTCTGATAGAATAATACAGTCTGATCCATCTAATACTTCACGTGTTTTAACTGTATTGTAGCGTCTTAACTTACAGTTCAAGGATTTATAAATTTTTTTATTGTAAATATTTTTGTCAGTTCATGTGCTCCTTTATTTTCTAATTAATTTCTTCATTTTCATTGGCATTATCTTGAATTACACAACCTAGGTATTTAAATTTATTTACTCGTTTGGTTTACATCTTCTGATAAGTATTTTTATCTTTCTTATTATTCACGTACTCAGTTTTTCAAACAATAACTTTAATTTGACCTTTTTTCACACACTTCTAATAACTGTACTTGCCCTTTTGCAGCCTCTACATTATCTTATGTTTAAGTCATATCATTTACAAAAGCTAAAAAATTTATCGCTACTTAGTTTTTTCCTCCAATTTTTATTGAGTTGTTCATAATGAATTGATCCAGTTGCTTTCTCCTACTGCGTTATCCAAAACACAGTTAAACAATGATACCGATAAACTATGATATTCTATAACAAAGCATGAAAAGTGTATTTGTTATTTTATTTATAAAAATTAAGTTTTAGGGTCATCATCAAACAACATTTTTTTTGAAAGTATACCTACGTAAAATGAAGACACCAGTTTTAAATGTTTTATAAATTTTGATACTAGTACGGCATACTGTCATAAAAAAAGTACTGGCACCAGTTGGACACAGGGTCTATCTACAGGTAGAAATGGAGTTACATAATGCAATTAAAATTCTATACACGTAGCAACTGAAATAGCATCATTTGAAATAGTTTTTAACATTACATAACACAATAGTACTAAAAAATGGGGCAGACTCCAGAGTAAAACAATTAGTTGATAATAAAAAAGTGAATGCTTTTCATAAGGTTATCTAAATTAATATTTTTGTTTAGTTTTCTAAGGGTTTGGTATCAGCATTATAAAAATAGTTTGTTTATTTCTATTATGCTAATGTAAACAATTATGAATGAAGCATTTAAGAATGGGAGAGATAAAGGTACAAGTGAAATTCATTCAGGTAACTACTAAAGTAATGAGTTTTATTATACAGCAAGATCTTATGGTGAATTACATAATGGTGTCATATGTAGAAAAAGTAAACAAACAGTAATCAACGGTACTCCCTGCAGTTAGGCCTACGTTTAACTATACTGCAAGAAAGCTCTGAATATTTTTTTTATATAATAAAACCTCTAAAGTTGAAAACCAGTTTAAATAACATGGGCATTTAAATACACATCATTTTGAATTTAGGAAAAACTATACAGAAACTTTTTACAATAAAGTTAAGTTAAGAATGATTAATTTGTGTTAAAACTGAAAGAGGTAGAAGTGTAAATGACAACTCAATGATTACTACATACGTCTGTTAGTTTTAATTATTTTAGCCATCAAGTGACGCTGACACATGAACAAACCACTAAACATAATTAAATTTTTAACTTTTTGGAATAAATAACAATTTCATGCTACCAATATTTTTTAAATTTATTTAAAGTTGCATCAACCACTCGGTCATTAGTGACTATGGTGGATTATGTAACATGTACTGTGGGATTTGACATGCAAAAATTTGTAGGCCCTGGCTGGGAATCAAACCCAGGACCCCCGCGTGCCAGGCCAATGCGCTAACCACCAAACTAAGGAGGCCCCTACCAAGTTGATTTAATAAAAAAACTTGGCAAAGGTTTCCAGGAATTCCTGTCAGTATTTGAATACACAATTCAGAAACAAACACAGTGTTTTCTACTACATGTTATTTTTATAACATTGGTAACTGTTTAAACTAACAGGAAAAGTATTCTGCAATTTTTTATTTCAATGTACCTAAGCCAATGTTTTAAAATTTGAAGAGAAAATCTAGACATATAAAAGATCTTTGTGACTCTACACTGAATTTAGCAGTATGAAAAATAATAAAAGCTTCAGAAAATCATAGTATCTTACAAACCTATCAAGCACAGTCTATTATTAGTAAAGCGGGTTTACAAGTCAAAAGTTATCTACTGTAAAGCCCTCAAACAGCACTTCAACATTAAAAGTGTAATTTTGCCAAAACATTATTGGACATGAGGATGAAGTGAACTGATTAAAAAGTGAATTATCAGATCGGTAACGTTCTAAAACTCAAAATTGTTTTTAATCATAATTACTATATGAATTACATATTACTATGATAACACATTGGTAATGAATAATAAGGTAAATCTATATACCATAAAATTTGGGTACTGAAATTCATAAAATTAGCATACAATTTTCTAAAAACAATATTAAAAATTATTTGTTAACAAGGTATCTTCAATAAAGGCTCTGAAATAAATAATTGGCATAAAGTAATTTCTTTTTCAGTTGTATTTTCCACACTGGTGATTTTTGTGTAACTAAGAAAGTGACAAAAATCCTACATCATGTAGCTGTAATTAAATACTATTCCATGTAATGGTAAAAAATCAATATGTATTCTTTTATAATACTACAACTTTCGTATGAAAATACAAATAAAAGAACAATTTCTGGTGGTTTCATGCATTATGTAAAATATTAGTGCAAGTTTATAAACCAATAAAAATTGGCAGTAAATATTTGTTTAACTCATGCTACCTGAGGAGATAAAAGAATTAAGATGTCTTGAAACCTCTTCATAAAACTAAATTTACGATTTATAATAAAATATATACAGGTACTGAAAATTTGAAGTGGTTTACACTACTCAACTTCTAAAGGAATTAGATTTTAATTAACAAAAATTACAGAACTTAAAAGGTATGTACAAAACAGAATTAATAAAATTCTGGACTAGCATTCCAAGGTATTTTAGAAACAATGTTGGAAACTATTTAAAATGTGTTAAAAATACATTTCTAACGAATCAAAATATTAGACTTTTTACAATATGGAACTACATACACTGTAGACATAAATAAATGAATAAAATATACTTACTAATACCGGAACGGGTTTTATCCTGAACAACTGGCAAGAATAAATAAAAATTATTAAACTAATATACTATGTCATGTCATGTTATTTTATATTTATTATTTATTGATAAAGGTAGAAGGAAATGTTGGAAAATAAATAAATATACAAGGAATTGATGAATGAAAATTATACAACAGCCATCCATATCTCATGAGGATTATTAATAATTTAATTAAACTTAAAATAATAAATTTTTTTTTTTTTTTTAAATTTGATACTGTGGGGTTTCATCCAGAACTGCAGGACAAAAAAAGGATAATTTAGATTTTAAATTAAGAAGCTACACTTTGAAATTGCTTATTCAAGGAAACTGGCACTGACAAAATGATTTCTTCGTTAGAAAAAACTGGATAACAGAAAATCTTAAGAAATTCTACTGCTTGTTATCAGCTGGGATATAAACATTTTCACTCATATTAATCATTACCGTAACAGTAGAATTTTTTTATAGGTGTGTAATAAATTTAAATGAAAAACTTACTATTAATCAAATGCACATATTTAATGAGGAAAATTTTACAAAAAAAGGGTAAAAAATGTATAATAAAATCCCCACAATTCGTCTTTCCCGCTGCTCCATTTTATCAATCATGACACAACTATTTTGCTAAAACCTGAACGATTATGAAAACATTATGAAGCATAAATTTGTTCTGGTATGGGTGAAGAGGTAATGAGATCTTGGTACAGAAACAAAATGTATGAATGTGCAAAGGGAAGAGATTAGTTATAAAGTATGCCACGCAAAAAAGTAAATAGTTCATTATTAAATAAACAATGTTTTAAATTCAGTAAGATAAACATAAATAGCTATTTCATTTTAAATTTGGTAACATAATATTTCCTTATTTAAATTTTAGGGTAATTTTTACTGGATTACAGAAGTAGGCCCATGAGATTTAAGTACAAAACTGTTTCGATGTCAAATTTAAACATTACTTTTTTAGTTCCAACTATAATTTTATTAATTTGCAAATAAAGATCTTTTGATAAAAAACTTTAGTCGGAAGTATAATACATTTTCTTTGCACATTTCTGCTAAAGCTATTTAGATTTTATAAAAGAGATAGGAAATCATAAAAAATATTGACATAATTACTTTTACTCTTCAGTTAATTTTATTAATTGATGATTTAAAAGAAATTTATGGTTTATGAAGTATCTTTTACCCAAAGATAATTAAAAACAAAATATTCATAAAAAATGGATGCCTATTACATAATTTCTTTTATGAAAAAAAGTTTTTTTAAGAACGAAAATGATTGTTAAGGTTATAGTTTATTTGCATCCATGCATGTGAATTAAGAAGTGTATCGAATATAGTTACAATGACAGTCTATGTGTATTATGTATTATAACAATAAAAAAGTTAAAATTGGCAGTGATATTTATTGAAGTAAATTATTTTTTTAAAGAAAACAATGAACATGCAATTAACAAATTGAGTAAAATATTCAGTAGATAATTTTTAATATGTTTCCATCTTTGTTACAAAAAAAAAACAAAAGAATACAGAACTCTTCAACTGGAGCACCTTAGAAGAGTATCTATCTATCTTCTGAAGATATTACCCTCAGGAAAATTCATATAGTGACCAGATGAATGTTATCTGAGGTAGTCCTGTATACACAGAACATGTTGGATTGAGAATGAGAGGTCAATAAACATCCCTCGGAGCAAAGATGTAATGCATTTCCATACCAAGGGCTAGTCAGTACAAGGTGACATAACTTTAGTTAAGTTTTGTGAATTTGACTGCATTTTGTTACTAGAAAACACTCTTGTTAATCCAAACCCACGTTTGGGTAAAAACTAATGATTCACGAGTAAGTAGGCAGTTTATTAAAAAAATTCTGTTAAATATGATTTAAAATTTATATTACAATAGTTATATTTTAATTATTATATCAAGGTAAGTCCATTTACTGTATTGTGCAATGCTGTAACAACTTATAAATTTCCTAAAAGTATAGGGTAAGTACAATAATAGCTTATGCCTGTAAAATTTTCTTATGACTTTCTATATTTGTTTATTTATCATAGTCAAAACAAAGAAAAGCTAAAAACTTTAGATAGTATTGCAAGTTAAAACCAACCTACTGTTGAAATATTACATATTTTACATGTAATTCTTTCTTTTGCTGGTCTGGACTGGGTCCAGTCTCTCAAAGCCTGGATTAGCAAGAGTTTGTTCTGTTTGCTTTATTTTTACATAGAGGCGGACTGTTTCTTCTGCAGGTTATCATGATCATAAAATTAAACACAAAATAATGTGTGCAGAAATATAGTCTAAGACTTTATTCTATTTGATTTTTGGACAAAAAAGGGACTGTTTCTCCTGCATTTTATGATAATCATTTAAGTAAACAGAGAAACATAGGTATGTGCAGAAACTTATTTTCATTTAAATGTCTTTACTAGAGACTAAACAGCTTCAACAGCAATGTTCTTAAGGCAACTGTACATTGGTACAAAATAATACCTAACATAGTGCCCACGAAAATTGCTTGACTAGTAAGAACAGCAAGTATGAACAGAATTACCAGGATTTTTTCACAAAATATCTAGTTAGATTATAGCAATTTGATTGTATTGCTCCACCATCACTATAGCATCTTTGTATATCCAACATGCACTGTCAATTGCAACAATTTTTTCTAATTCCTTTCTGTGTTTAAATATCCTCCTATTTTTTTCATAAAAAAATTTAATGAAACAAAAGATGTACAATATTACATTGGAACTTGTTTTTTTGGTTTCATAATAAAAATTCTAAATTAGAATCATAAACTGTTTAAATAAAAAAACGTTGTGATTGGTGTTTATGGTTCATTGATGAAAAACATATATCAAGTAACGCCTTATAACATAAATACACGACTTCTGAGATTCCATTCAACTTCATAAACTAGGCAACAATTGATGGAAATACTCAGCTAAAGTAATGTGCAAAACTGTCATTAATTTAACATTCTTATTTTTAAATTTGTTATAATACAATGTCTTCATAAGCCAAAGACCTTTTCCTGAATAAAACACTAAGAATAATAGATACAACCACAAATGAAAAGTTGTCATGCTTAATTTTCATCTCTATAGGTTTTACTTCTTTACCTTCTATAAAACAGTCAAAAGTCATGGTTAATTTTTTTTAATGTTCATAAAAAATAGTACATAACAAAAGTAACCAGATTAAAAAAGTTTGTATAGAATTATTAAATTAAAAATTTAAGGTATGTGTAAAACTTCAAAACGTAAAAGATTATTAATTAATTATAACCAAAAATAATGGAAACATTTTACAAATTATCCAGTGTAGCCTGTAGCTTTTATTTATTTATTAGAACAAAGACAGCTATTTGAAACTAATTAAATGTAGGTACATCATTTAAACATGTGTGCTGATATATTTAAATATAGGGTTGCTGAAAAATAAGTTACATCTCATTCACTTTCTCATTGATCAATATATATATGTCACACGTATGTGGCAAATTCTTTATCAAAAGTAGCTGCTTGTAAGAGCACATAATTTTTTTATTTTTGAAATGAGTGGAATGGGTGGTTGCAGGTAAGTATAAAATTATAAACAGGAGATATTGTCTCTGATATTTTACTTTAATGTCAAATGTTTGTTTTGATGAAATAAAAAAATACATAAAGGAAGTAAAATTCTGACCACCAAAAACTAATGGCACCCATTAATATTATGATATTAATATAGGTAATGAAAATTATATATACGAGGGGTACCCAAAAGAAACCGGAATTATTTTTTAAAACTATTTATTTTTAATTTTTTTTACAAAAGAACCTTATCCCCTTCAAAATACTCTCCATTACAACTAATACATTTGTCCCACCGGTGCTTCCACTGTTCAAAACATTTTTTGTACTCCTCTTCAGTGATGGCTGCCAGCTCATCCGTCGTTTGGTTCTTGACATCATCAACGTTGTTAAATCGGAGACCTTTCATGCCCCTTTTCATGCGTGGGAACAAGAAAAAATCACACGGAGCCAGATCGGGTGAGTACGGTGCGTGTGGTAGCAAAACCATGCCGTTTTTCGCCACAAACTGGGTAACCGAGATTGCCGTGTGTGCAGGCGCGTTGTCGTGGTGGAAAAACCAGTCCCTTGTCTGCCACAAATTAGGTCTTTTACGACGAATGCTGTTTCGTAGTCTTCTTAACACTTCAAGATAAAAAGCTTGATTTACCGTCTGGCCTGGTGGAACGAACTCTGAATGGACAATTCCCCTCACATCAAAAAAACAAATCAGCATTGTTTTGATGTTCGATCTGACTTGACGACTTTTTTTTGGTCGGGGTGATAATGAAGTCTTCCATTGACTGGATTGTTGTTTGGTTTCTGGGTCGTACCCATAGCACCAAGACTCGTCACCCGTAATGATCTTTGACATGAAATCTGGATCAGTTTCAAGCTGTTGTTTCAAATCACTACACGTTTCAATTCGACGTTCCTTTTGAGTGTCTGTCAGAACCCGAGGCACAAACTTGGCAGCGACTCTTTTCATTGTCAAGTCTTCTGTTAAAATGCGTTGGACTGAGCTCCAAGATAACCCACTAACCTGTGATATTTGGTCAATGGTCTGTCGTCGGTCTGTTCGTACAATTTCTTTCACTTTCACAACATTTTCGTCTGTTCGGGAAGTCGACGGTCGTCCAGAACGAGGTTTGTTCTCAATCAACATGTCGCCATTTTTAAAGCGCAAAAACCACTCGTACACTTGGGTTTTTCCAATAGCGTCGTCTTTGTAAGCTGTGTTCAACATTACAACTGTTTCCGCGGTGTTTTTACCGAGCAAGAAGCAAAATTTCACAGCCGCACGTTGTTCATTAAAACTTGCCATCATGAAAAACGACACGAGCACAAAACAGCACTAGCGAGAACAATCACTGCACGAGAACAGAACAAGCTAGATCAACGAACAAAATGGCATTGAACTGGCAATGAGTAGCGCTACAAGCAGCCTAGTGGCGGGAATTTGTACTGCACAAGCTCCGCCCACAGCAGAGCTATTCCGGATACTTTTGGGTACCCCCTCGTATACCCCTGTAACTTCTGAAAAATCTGAAATCTGTTTGATAGATAATTATTTCAATTATTATTATTATTATTATATATGACGAAGTTACAAAATGTTCAACATGAGTCCATTTTCCCATCACAGGGAAGCATGAAGGGATGGTATTTTACATTATTTACGGTGACATCACAGAGCCACTACTATATTTAGGTAAGCAAACCAATGTAGAAAATTTGTTTTCCTACAACCACGTGTTTTGAAAAATTCTGTAGGTGCAGTTTTGAGGGAAGCCGTTACACGTCCTTTGCAACCCTGCAAACTGTCAAATTTTTTGCCTCTGTGATGGTAAACCCCCTCCTGAACAGTAAAATGGACTCGTCTTCCCCCTTCAAGGGCAAATTCCGTTATAGAAATGTCATAGCTTCAACACAAACTAAAGAACATGCATGTATGTTGACCTACACACGAGCTGGATGAACTTCCATTCAAAACAAACAATTCCCCAACTATCAATGCTACCTACACACTATAGAGAGAATAAAAACTTTCCCTTTTATGATGTTCTATTTCTGTAAACACAATTAGATGCGTTAAAGAATTCCCTACTAGAAAAGAACAATATTTACCAGTTTCCGACTTATACTTAACTAACTGCAGCACATTTTGTTGCCTCCCCCACCATCAATTGTGCATGGCTTAAAATTAGATCAACAGTTTGAACAGGGTTAACATAGGTAATGGAAAAAAAATTATATCCCTGTAACTTCTGAAAAATCTGAAATCTGTTTTTGATAGATAATTATTTTACGTAATGAAAACTACTAGTATACTCAGGTTCATTAACTCCAATTTTTTTTAATTAATTTTTTAAAAAGTTCAACAAATTAATGTCATTTAGAACATCACCAGTATAATAATTATAACCAAAGTAACTTAATTTTAAACTTTGATAACTTGTAATTGTTTTTAACTTAATATCATATCAACAGTTTATTCATTCACAATAATTACTTTGGATTGTCTAAAAGAGGAGCTTTTGTAATAATTTCCAGACCCTAGCCAAGTTTAAACCTAGAACCTTCTGCCTTTTAGTCAATCATTCTAACCACTCCCACAGAGATGGCCTGTTTGTAATATGTTAGCATTGTTCACTTACAAAAGACTTGACTCAATTGAGAATGTGGAAATAATCTGTTTGGATGCGGATCACACCAAAACCCAAATCATGTTTTTTAGCAGAATTGTGTAAATTCTTATCTCATCAAAGCATTTAGTAAAATTAACTATTAATAGATGGTACTTGCTACTTAAAGTTTTCACTCACCCTCCCCCCGTAACACCCCTACAATACGCAAAAAGAAACCAAATTAGGAATTACTGAACAACTATTTCTTCCCAGAAATGACTGTTAACAAATCTTTGAATACGTCAAATAACAATAAAGTTCAGAGAAAGGATGCCATTTTCTTTTACCATTATTAATACACGCACTATCTAGGATAAAAACTAAAATTTTATTTTCTTAATGTAATTGGCTCATTAAAATATTTAAAATATAGAACCACAAGAATATAAATTATACCTATCCATAAGGATTCTAACTTTCCCCTTGACTAATTTAAAAAATCAAAAATCAAAATACTCTTACAAGCAGATGCATCCTGTTATTAAAAAAATCACCATACACAGTGTTTAGCTATCCTTTAACAATCTTTACCTACACATTTTATTATAAAAGTTGTTTATTATAAAAGGGGGATCTAAATACTTTTCAGTTACCTTTTATAGTGCTAAAAATCACAAATAATTGCAGCAGATTTATTACCTATGCTAGACTTTCGTTAGATTTTATTAATATGCAAACATGCTTTATAATTTTTCTTATTCATGATAATAATTATTGTCCTCAAAGAACTGACTGACTCATCAATGGACTCCCATATCTTTTTCACCTAATAAGACTAATATATTTCAGTAGTCTTCCCATTGTAACATAAATCTTACTAAGAAGCTGATGTACACAAACACATTACAACATTTTCAATGACATTACCCAGACATGAAATTAACCATGAAAGAAACAAACAAGGGTACATTTTAATTATTTTACTTATTCATTACAGTATATGTAGCAAACTTATTGACCATCCCCAAAAATTACCAAAAAAAAAAAAAATAAATAAATTCACTTTAGAAAGTAGTGAAATATCATGTTTCAGGCATATCTGGTGTGGACATCAACAGATACAAAAAATAGAATTCATAATCTAAGATTTTTAGTTCTTCACATAATTATAAGAAGTAATTTTAAAAAATTCAGTGGTGAAAACATCGAATCAGAGTTCATTAAATTCTAGGATGAAAGGTAATTTTTACTAATTGAAATTAGTAGGCCCTATTCTGTTTACTTGTAAAATAATAGGTATAAAATATTACAAACACAATCTAAATAAAATAGACATTTTTCAAATGCCATTTTCTATATTATTCACAAGATAAAAGTTTGTTTTAAAGTTTACTGTCACTTTTTTTACGTGTTTTCAAGCTTTCAGATTTAAAAAAAACATAAATAAATAAAATTTGATAGCCATCCATTTCAAAATTTTTAAAAACACACTAAAGCAGAGATTCTCAATGGCATAATCCCAAATACGATTACAACAAAAGATGATTTAAAATTGTAAAGGGCTTTTTAAAAAACAACTGCTTCTTTTTTTAAAATGCAAGTTCATTTATTTTAAGGAAAACCAAATGCTGGCAAGTTAGTTAAACATAGAAATATATTTTCAATGAAACTTGATGTTCAGTTATTTTAGTTGAAGTTCGATTGCAAATAAGTGTCAGTAACTTTGAGGCAAATATCTTTTTAACATACAGACCTAACAAACATTCAAATTAAATATGACATATTTATTAATCTGATCACGAGACAAACAAAGACAAAGGTATAATTCCTTCACATAAGCCAAAATTAATCAAAAAATATTTTATTAGGTATTTACCAACAAAAAATATTATTATTTTTTTTATGCAGTATCAATGCAGATTAATGGCTAATGCAGGGTAATGCTATGAAAAATATTTTATTTCTGCAATGTACCTTATAATAATTATAAGGTACATTATAAAAATTAATGATTAATTTTTAAGGAAATATTCAATGAAGAAATATCTATTATAAAAAAATGTGTACTGAATATGTAAAATTCTGAATCTCTTTATTTTTCAAGCTGAATCAGGAATGAAAGTCAATGTAATGATGAAATTGATTATCTTGTAACACAGTTCAAATTTTTGAAGAGAACCTGAAATATTGATATATTTTCTTAAAGAATAGCTACGGGGTATTCAAAATTAGTAATTAACAAAAAAAGTTCAAATTTCAACACTTTTTTCAACACCATATGAGAATTTATAAAAATATTATTAAATCCTTTTTAGAACCAGAGTTCTCAGTTTCCCAGAATCACTTTGATTCATATTAATCTGCTAAATGTTTTTTTAAACTTACCACTATTAACTTTACTTTTCTTAATTTTAAATCCAAATTCCATGTGATATAAAATGAAAGGGCCCAGGAATCGACCTGGGGGAACTTCGGTTCTGGCAATGGGAGTGAGATGCGTCATGATGCTCAAAATCTGCATCACATAACTTAAGAATTCAACCAAGTGAATTCTCTTAGCCTCTCTCACTCCAACTCCAACACTTAACCTGCTAGAGGTGCCCCTGCTAAGTCGAGTAACCCAGCGGAAGGTTGGGTAACCAATCCCAGCGGGAAACTGGGTCGATGAACAGATTGGTGTTGGGGGAACCAGTGATAGCCTTAGATATCACTGGTTTCTATGGTCAACGGTCCGAGCGGCGGAAGAGGAAATTTCCCAACGGCGTGAGGAGCGGAGGAACCTAGGAGGTGGGTCTCCGAATGAAACCTGGGGCAGGTTCAGAGGCTCCAAGGTAGCAGCCCTACCACTGGTCTTACTCTACAAGACGTTAGTAGCGTTTTTAGGGGAAAACTAACTCACTTGCAAGTCTCAAAGGAAAAATACGAACAGGAATAATGGTAATAATAAACATGGAACGAAAAAACTTAAAGATTTTGGAATAACGGAAATATTAAACTTGGCAGCTTGGAATGTGAGAGGACTGGCTCGCAAAGAGGTTGAGCTATGTCAAAATTTAAAGGATAAAAAAATAAATATAGCTGTGATAACCGAAACTAAAAAGAAACTTAAAGGAACAATAGATTTGGGAGACTATATGATGATGTATAGTGGAGTATCCCAAAATGTGAGAGCTCGCTCTGGTGTGGCGATTTTGGTGGACCGGCGATGGAAAACTCGGATTAAATCATATACTCTGGTTAATGAGAGGATGGTGGTGGTTAGATTTAGGATCGGTAGAGGGACCCTTTGCGTGATTGGTGTTTATTCTCCAGAAAACGGAAGGGAAGAAGATTCTGATACGTTTTACCACCAACTGCAGAAATATGTAAATATGTATAACAAGACAGATCATGTAGTTATAGCCGGTGATTTTAATGGAAGAGTTGGAAATCAACCCATTGAAAATATAATTGGTACTTTTGGAGAACAACATCTTAATGAAAATGGTATACGATTACGAGAATTTGCCAATATCAACGGACTTAAAGTGACCAATACATTTTTCAGAAAGAAAGATATAAACAAGTATTCATGGGCAGCAAGGGGCTTTCGTTCATTGATTGACTACGTAATAGTGAATGGACGAATGGCTTCACAAGTGAGAGACACTCATGTACTTAGAGGTCCAGATATCGGTAGCGACCATTACATGGTGAAGTCCAAGATTGAGATCTGGGCAAAATGGAGGAAGCAGAAACAGAAGATCGAAAGGAAAAAGGAAGAGGTGTATAAAATATATTTGCTCCAAGAGGAAAGTATCCGGCAACTGTTTCAGACTCGGTTGACAGAGTATGTGAAATTGATACCCACCAGCGATAATATAGAAAATGAATGGTATAACATCAAGAGTCTTTTGATTAAAGTAGCGAATGAAGTGCTGGGTAAGAAGCAACTAAATAGACGGAAGAAGGGTTTGAGAATATGGGACGAGGAAATAGAACAAGCCATAAACGATAAACAATTAGCTTATCATAAGTACCTTCAAGCAAAAACAATGGAGTCTTTTAATATTTATAAGCAGAAACGGAATGCTGCAAAGAGTATTATTCGCAAGGCACACGATTATTCATGGAATAGATTCGTTAGCAATATAGAAGATGATGTACATGGGCGACAGAATATCGCATACAAAATGATGAAACATCTAACTCAAGAAGAGAGAGAGACTGTCCATTTGAACCTCGTTCCTAAAGATCAGTGGGTTGAACATTATAGGGGGCTAGGGTATGATCCGAATGCTACCCAAGAAATTGTTAGAGGAGTGCGGGACGAGACGAATGTGGACGAGATTACTATAGAGGAGTTGGACAGAGCTGTTTCGGAGTTGAAGAACCGGAAAGCGACTGGATTAGATGGGCTTAATTCTGAACTTTTTAAATATTCGGGTTTGCTTTTCAAGTTCAGATTATTACATTTCATGAATATGTGCTGGAAACAATGCATAATACCAGACGAATGGAGGATAGCGGAGGTTATCTCTCTTTTTAAGAAAGGAGATAGAACTAAAACGACTAACTATCGCGGGATAAGCTTGTTGAACACATGTTATAAGCTGTATGGGAAGGTTATCAACGGAAGGCTTCGTCCTATCTCGGATGTGTTATTGCTTGACGAACAAGCGGGATTTCGAGGTGGAAGGTCATGTACAGACAACGTATTTTCCTTGAAAATACTGATTGAAAGAAGAAGGGAATTTAATTTATCGAGACGCACCTAGCATTCATAGACTATGAAAAGGCTTTTGACAGGGTTAAGAGAGCTCTCCTATGGGATATTCTAGCTAAAGGGGGATATCCTAAACACCTAATAGATGTCATTAAGAGTTTGCATTGCAATACAAGGATAATACTAAGAGTAGGTGAGCAACTGTCAGAAGAGATATGTTTTAATCAAGGTGTACGTCAAGGATGTTGTGTATCCCCAACACTTTTTAATATATATATAGATGACATGATTAGGGAATGGAAATTTAAGATTAGCCCTGGATTTAAAATAGGGGATAAGTTTTCCTTAAATACAATGTTGTTCGCTGATGACCAAGTGATTATACAGGAAAGTGAGGATGAACTTCAGAGATCGGTTTTCCAACTACAACAAATCTGTTCAGATTATAATATGAAAATATCTGTACAAAAGACGAAGACCATGGCTTTCTTAGGCAAATATCCTGTTCGCACAAGAATAATGGTATACAACACAAATATCGAACAGGTTTCTCATTTCAGGTATCTCGGTTGCGATATAACATATGAAGAGGATTTAGACATTAATAATAAGTTGAACAAGTTTCAGTCTTTATGTGGTACCATACGACGCACCTTAAACAAGAAAACAAGGAAAGACACCCAATTGAAATTTTATAGGGTAATGGCTGTACCATCTTTGTTATATGGCTCTGAGACATGGACAACGAATAAGAGGCACCTTAGCAAAATACAAGCTTCAGAAATGAGATTCCTCAGGTTCGTTAAAGGTTGTACATTGCTGGACAGGTTATACAACGAAGATGTTCGCAAGGATCTGGCAGTATTTAAACTAGAAGACAGGATCTTTGAAAATAGACAACGGTGGATGGAACATCTGGAAAGGATGAATGATGAAAGAATTCCCAAAAAAGTTTGGCAATATAAGCCAGTTGGTCGAAGAGATGTTGGAAGACCAAGGAAGCGATGGTCATGTAACAACATTTAACAAATAAACCCTTTGAGATCGGAACAGGCGTTTCGCCTATGCCCTGAAGGAAGAAGAAGAAGAAGAAGAGATAAAATGAAAAATACTTTTTTCCAATCAGAAAATGCCATGATAAATTTATTTAAAAATTAAAGGGAACAAAAAATATTTTAATGGTATTCCCTAGAAAAACTGAGAGAAAAAATTGTATGAAAAATCAGAAACATTATAAAGTTCAAGTTTATGAATGCAACGGGTAAGAAATGTCCATTTCAAGTGAATTTTACATCCATCCTACCCTAATCTTACTATGACATAAAGATCTCCAAATTTTACTACAGATTTATTAAGTTTTTTGGAGTGTCGTAGGCTATGTGAACACAGTGGAAGATCCAGGGGCAGATCTCTCTGGCTAGATAAGAAGTTAGAGCAATGCACGCCCTAACTAAAACTAGGACAATGTAACCCAAAAACAACGCATGGCCAGTAATCACAGATGTTACAAAATACATATTTGCAAAGGACAGTGGGTACAGTGCCATAGGAAACTAGAACAAATTAGTCTATTACTGGGTTATTTATCCTATTAGTTGAAAAATGAAACGTACTAATTATTAAAAACTAACTAAATATTCAAATATTCATGCACTGAGATGTCCTCAGCTTCAAAAAATAAATTAGCTGAGAAGATGAACGACATTTCAAGAAGTTATCTAACAGTTTGTGAAATTTACAGACTGGATTTTAAAACAAGTAAATCACACAAATATAAAAACAGTAGTACTTTTTCAAATACAATTGTTTTTGTTTTACCCCAGTTTCTCAGAAACTACAAAGATGCTGTCTTTGGAGTCTTGTTAATTTTTATACTTTTAAGTCAATAGGCACATAAAACAACCCAACTTTGTTTTATAATCATGTGGGTTTTAACATTCAAAGATATTAGCTAAGTGCAAGCAGCAGAGTTGCACATTTTAAATAGGACCCATTGTGTTTCAAAGAGACCAGCTGAAAAATTCTGATAAAAGAAACAGGCTCAGTGTAGTTTAAATGCAAGCATAATTACAAATTATTAGAATATGTTCGACCATGCCTGCAGAATGAAAGAAAGTTTACAGTCAAAGAAAATAATATCTTAAAATTCTTGGTGATACCCAAGAGGTTGGATGACCAACAAAAAGAGATAAGCTGGACAATTAGAAGTTCCGACATGTCTACAAGCATACTGTTTAAAGTAGAGGTACGTAGATCATTGCTTCAAGAACTCAGTATGAAGCAGTAAAAGAACTATGGGGAGACCGAGCAAGGTCGTAACAAGGGGTTGGTTGTAATACCGTTCATAAATCGGGTACCTGTCGGTAGAATTAATTGTGATTCCAGAGAAGAAGAAGAAGCCTTTTACTAATTGGCATTGTAAGTTTAGTGTTTTTGACCAATTTTTGGTGGAAGAAATTTAAGAAGGAAATATCTACTTTTTCTAATAATGAGTAAATTTTTGAGAATTTTATTTCCTCATTATTTTTAAATGTTCATTATAAGTTATGAAATGCGATAATTTAAAATACCCAACAAAATATCACCTTTCTAGCTATTTATGTCTGATTAATCAGTCAAGTTTTGTTAGCATCATTTAGACATATTTTATGTAATGGCGTTGTACAGGGTTGGTTGTAACACGAAGCCTGGGGATGATTGTAACACTGGAGTGTCTGTTACAACCTTTTCTACATATTTCTTCTTACTAATACTATTATTTAATTCATCATATTTATTTTTGGGATGAAAATTAAATTAAAAATTGTGTAAATAAGAATTTGTTTACTACTTTAATTTACTTTCATCTGTTTAGTTTTTAAAATTTTAAGAAAGAATAATTTTTCGTTTTTTTATATAAATAATTTTACATTTAATCATAAAATTAAGTACTGTCAAATGAAATACTATTTGACATGTTTAAAAATCATTAAAACAAAAGATATATATAAGTTTGGTGTAGTCAGTTTATTGTTACGATCAACCCTCATATCTGTTACAACCTTCCCCTGGTGCAGGGTTGGTTGCAACATAGTACACGGTACAAGTAATTCCTTTCCTATAAAAAATCTACGCATTTTTTTAATTGATAGTACTGGTACCCTCGAGAAGAATGATAAAACAAAGCAATAGAAATTAAAAAAATTTGTTATAGTGAATTAAAAAATTGTAAAAAATTAAAAACCTTGCTTGTGTTACAACCATCCCTGGTCTCCCCTGTATACAGGAGTAGATGTTAGGGAGAATTCTTTTACCACCATAACTCAATAATAAGCTATTTCTGGACATGCGCACCTAAACTGTTTCTTTGTTATCACTGGTAAAACAAATTCTCTTCAAAGACACTTTGTGGAACACTCCAAGTAATGAATATAAAAAACCTTGAATATGGTACCTATTCTAAATTTATCAACACTTAAATAAACTATAATATCATACAACTATTATGTACTCAATTAGTAAAATTTTAAAATTTGCATAAAGCTTACATATTTTAAACAAGAACAGACAAAAATTCAAACAAACATTAAAAGCACGTTCAAAAAAAAAATTGAGTCTTCAAGAACCGGAGTATTAAGCCTGTTCCAAAACAAGAATTTTATCTTAGAATAAAAAACAACTACAAAGCTGTAGTTTCTTATTTAAGAAAACATTAGTCTAATGTAGATTTAAATAGATAACCTAACTCCTAGACCGGTTTGAAAGGTAATTTATTTGCTGTTGTTGAAATAAGTTCTATCATTCGCAACCCCCTACTCAATTACAAGTTACACTGTCAGGTCATCCTTTCACATGTAATCAACATGTGACTCACAAACTTTATCCTTTCAAGTTCATTTATTCTGATTCAGCAAGAAAACTAAGTTAACTTTCCTTTCTGCCAACAAATACGTCAATATGTCAAAACCAATATGTCAAAGGACTACCATCTTTCTGTAAGTAAAATCCCTTTCTACTTTCATCCAGAAAATTAAGAGTAATTTGATTGATCTTTCTGATCAATTTAACTGATCTTTCCATTAGTAAAGACTATACATAGTATAACTAGAAAAGGAACTGTTAAAATATTTGAAGTAAAATGCTATTAGCAAAATTGCATTTGAGTTACCATTAAATAAATAAATCAATAACCTAATATTTATAAACTTAATTAAAATTTTAGCCAACTCTTTATAAGGAACATTTTATAATTCCAAATAATTAATCCTACTGTAAAAATATTGAAATTTTTCTACTATCCTCTTAAAGCTATTTTATTATTGGTTTTACCAATGATTTCATCTTTTAACTAACATGTTTTGGTGGATCCGACATCATTAGAGTAGGCCTATATAAATTAAAAAAAGTTTTCTTGAAGATGTGATATCTTCAATCATTTGTATAATTTCAAATAAATAATTAAACAGTTTTATACAAATGACTGAAGATAAAAAAAAATCTACTAGAAAAAAATTAACAATTCAGTTTAATTTTTCTTATATTTATGTACTCTGATGATGGCGGATCCACCAAACTATATTAGTTAAAAAATAAAATAAAATCTAAAAACAAATAATGTAGTAGCTAGAATAAGAAAATAATAAAAAATTACAATATTTTTCCATTATGATTAATTGTGGGCTGCAGGATGCATTATAAAGACTTATTTCCAAATAATTGTCAATCAGTTTTTCATAATTACAATCAAACAACATGCAGTATTTAAATATAAAAATAACATAAGTTAACACAACTGAAGTTCAATAAAATAATTAGTGCTATTGTTATAAAATATATTAAAAATATACACAGTAAACATTAATTTATGCCGAACACATAATATATAACAATACTAGTACATAATTATAAGTAAAATTTATACATAAACTGCACAGATCTTATGAAATATGCAATTCAAAATTAACACAATTTACTACACTAATAATTATATTGATTCAATTACCTCTTACAATCCACATATAAATTAGTATATATTTTTTTATATAAATCTATGTTACTATAACCATATGACTGTAATTATTTATATAAATAATTAATTTCTTAAACTTTAGTCTAATAATATACTAATATTTACATAAATGATAAAACTATTCGTAGAAAATTATTAAATTATAACAACACACAACGTCTCAAATATTACGCAACACAAAATTTGTTTTATCAAACACAATCAACTAAACAATCAAAGTAGAAGTTACAAGAATGACAATGAAGACACACATCTAGCATAAACAATGCAACAATCTCAAAAAAAAATTTTCAATGGACATGAAATTTGTACAAAATGACATGCATATATTTATATATATTCAGACTAAAATATGTCATAGCATTTTATTCTTTCTGTAAAACATGGTATATTTATATTAATAATTAGTTTTAAAACAAAAATCAATAGATAAAAATAATACTATCATTCCAGAATGAACAAAAACACTATAATGGGGTTCAAGACAACATTAATTTGTATCACACAATAGTTTGACAGTTGTGAATTCTTAAATAAATTACATGCTACATCACTCATTTTACTATTCTACACAAACATGTCATTAATACACTGCACACAAATAATTTGTTTTAAAGAACGTAAGACTACGTTTCTTGTCAACTGAAGTAATCTCATTTGTGAATAAAAATGGTATTTCTGCATTAAAAACTATTTAAATATAAGTTTATCATTGAAATTGGTTTTTAATTACCTAATACACAAAATATAACTCAAATGAATTTCAAAATTCTATTTTATAAATGAAGTACGATACACCTATAATAAAGGAATTTACAAGACATTAACTAATCAATTAAACTAAGAATATAGAAACTATCAATGGGGAAAGTTGTAGAAAACTGATACTCCACATCTAATAAAGGTGGCACATTGCGAACAAGTACCAAGTATGCAACAAAACAACCAGGTATGTACTGTATTAGGCAGAAGTTACTGATTAGTAAATAGTTACTTCACAAACTAAAATAATAATATAAGGCAATGAAAGAAATGGTGGAAAATTTTCTAAATTCATTTATAGAATTATAGTTTGAATAATGTGTATAAATCCGGGTTGAAGCTTGTAACATAGAAAGGATAGACAAAACATAATTAAGAGGCTCCAAAATTTGAACAGTCTTCTTGATATAGCTATTATTATTATTATTATTATTATTATTATTATTATTATTATTATTATTATTATTATAGTTATTTAGTAAGTGTTTACTGAATGCTGGGTAAGAGCGAACAGTGTAGTTCAACCCCATACCCTGAGTATGAGAGTAGAGCAAAGATCGCAGTAGAAATGCTTATGCTGTAGTGTTCCTAGTAACTAACGGGTGTTTCAAAAAGGACACACTTCGAAGTTTAAGGGTTAATATTTTCTGCATAGGGAATATTTTTTTCCCCCAAATAACAGTTGGCACTACCGTACTCATTGTTGACCCATTGTGTATTACTGACATGTACTAGTGCTATCCCAGTATTCATTTGTGTCTGCCTGTAGTGTCTGTGTAAGTTCAAACATGGTATTTTCAAAGGTTGAACGTGTTTTTATTATTGAAAGTTATTGCGCATATAAATCTTACAAACGAGTGAAAGACGAGTTCCAGTTAAAATTTCCCAATTCTGAAGTACCTAAAAACACCACAATATCGCGTCTGATTAATAAATTTTGTGAGACTGGCAGTGTACAGGATCGGAAAAGCACAGGTCGACCATCAGTGTTAACAGAACAAGTTTTGGACGATGTGAAACAACGTTTGACTACCTCACCCAGCAAATCACTTAGAAAGTTATCTTCACAGGCTGGATTATCACTATCTTCCGCTTTAAGGGCTACAAAAAAATTAAATCTGCATCCTTACCGCATCGGTGTCGTTCATGAACTGAAAGAAGTTGACCATGGGAAATGTATACAGTATTGTCGTTGGATACGTTCTCTTGTTAATGACAATGGTATTGAAATATTGGATCGTGTTTATTTCAGTGACGAAGCATGGTTCCACTTGGATAGTTACATCAACAGCCAAAACTGCCGAATATGGAGCGCTCATAATCCTCACACATTTCATGAACATCCACTACACGCACGTAAAATTGGTGTTTGGTGTGCGATCTCCCGGCGTCGTATTGTTGGGCCTTTATTTTTTGACACATCTGTAGATGGTGTGGTGTACCGCAACTTAATTGAACAATTTATAGCTTTTTAGAATTACACGATCGAGATTGTTGGTTTCAGCAGGATAACGCAACGTGTCATACTTCTACTGAAACGCTGAATATGTTACGAGAATTTTTTGGCCATCGTGTGATATCAAAAGGATTGTGGTTACCAAGATCCCCAGATCTTACTCCTGCGGATTTTTTCTTTGGGGGAATTTAAAGAGTAAGGTTTTTAAAAACAATCCTCATACAATTGAAGAATTGAAGGCTAATATTGAAAGTGAGATTACAAACATTAATGAGCAAACACTACGAAAAGTGGCTGCAAATGTTATGAAACATGTCCGAACTTGCATTACAAGCGGAGGAAGTCATTTTGAACATTTATTGTGAAGTTTTAAAGGTAATCTGAATGTTATAAAGGTAATCATTTCATACCGTATAATTTGTAATTACTTAATGTAATAAATTAGCGTTCTCAAACTTCGAAGTGCGTCCTTTCTGAAACACCCGTTATTTGCTAAATCAGGTCTAAAATATCGATATCCTATGTTTTAGAGCGTCAATAGTTCTGATCAAACCAGGCACGGCAAGAATAATAATCTTCCTTAACTCACTTGGTATTCCTGTATTGGAATACCTACAAATAGTATCAGGTACTTTGTATCAGTTACCATTCAGTACTCATATACTAAGTTATACTAGGAACAAAAAAAATCTTGCTCTGACCCAAAGTTAATTAAAATACAGCCACTAGTGCATCCACAACCATGGTGGTGTGTAATACTGCATTATTAAGCCAGATAAATTATATTTATTTAAAGTTATTACATTATATTTTGTAATATGTAATTATTAATGTAGAAGAGGTACTACAATAAATAAATCAAGGTAAAAAAAATAATTAAAGGTTTTATATTCACAAATGAGGAAGGCAATGGGAAACCACCTCACTCCTCGTTTTACTTAGTAAAACCTACAGGTTCAAACCAGCCTTTCGGCTGATGACCTAAACAACAACATTACCAAATATGAAAAAATTTACTATATAGAATAAATCAAGGATATTTATTATTAGTTTATAAATAAACTAATAATAATACTAAT
Source organism: Catonia carolina (assembly GCA_035578175.1). NCBI lineage: Eukaryota > Metazoa > Arthropoda > Insecta > Hemiptera > Achilidae > Catonia > Catonia carolina. The sequence goes on along the minus strand of JAQMRL010000001.1, from coordinate 100,138,990 downwards.
AATATTTTTCTAAAGTTCTTTCAGACTGATACACAGAACAATTTCCAGACATAAGCATACAGAACCAGGAAACTTATGATAAGAATGATTTTAAGTACAGGAAAACAGAGGTTGTATGCTAATGAAAATGCAACATCAACTACAAAAAATTTATACATGAACAATATTTTTTAAAATTGCCAAAAAAACTCTACTTCTTTGAAAGCAATGAATCCATCATAAATACTACACAGACAAAAGCTTACAGCTTAAAATCATAACAGATTTAAATTATTTTAATCCAGGTTATGCTTAGGGTTGGGGCATGAAGATGAATAAGATGGCATATTTGGTGGTGGGTGATGAGGGAATGATTTGAGCATGGATGGGGATGTGAAGACAAATATAAATAACTGGGAATGTTAATATCTAAGGATGGTAGATGTGAGGTAGATATCAAGGCAAGAACTGTTCAAGGCAGAGTGGTAATTAGGAAGCTGAACTATGATTTGGTCCTCGAAAATAAGCATAAGGAAAAAAGATGGTTTATGGGTCAGTAGATTGTTACTTATGCTTCAGAATGCTGGCAGATAAGTAGATGGAATGAGGAGCTTTTCAAAGCTCTGGAGATGGATTTTTTACAAAGAGCTTGTGGGATCTCCAGGTTGGATCATGTACGAAATGAAGTGGTGAGGGGAATGGAGGATGTGCAGAACACTGTGGTGGGAAAAATAGAGAGTAGGCAGTTGATTTTCTATGGGCATCTGCAATGGATGAATGAAGATAGGTTGCCTCAAGTGGCTTTGAATTATTTTCCAGTGATGAGGAAAGAAAGAGGAGGCCTCGGAAGACATGGCAGGGTGGTGTGATGCGGGCATTGGAGACAAGAAACATAGAGGAGGGTGACTGGCGGGACAGACAATCATGGTGTTTGAGATGCAGGATGCGGAGTAACTCTGTAGGACCCCCGCTTTAAAGTAGGTAAAGTAAGTAATCCAGGTTAAAATGTTTCTCTTGTAATACACTACATAAAGAATTTTTGGTTCCTGGTTGACTTCTAAGAGTCACTGGAGGAAAGAAGAATGACCACATTACTCGAATACTGAATGAAATGGTACATAAAATATTATACTTGATATAAAAATAAATCTGGTAAAGAAATATTTCATGAAATTATAAAATGTATATTTTATACATTTTAGGAGAACAAATAAAAATAAAAAAATAAAAGCTACAGTATTTCCTTCCAATCAGGCAGTTGCTCTGATGACATTATTACACCAGTAAATGATATTTTCTCAAATGCACAGTATTTAAATAGTCTCAAAATACTAAATTACAGAAATCCCTCTTGTACTTTTTAGGACTCTAAAAATAATAACCTAGATCAGGTTTCTGGCTTAGTTGAAGACAAGATCAGCAGACAATTACAACAGTTAACACTGGATATCTTTGAACAAAGGTACATGCTCATAAGAGTAGAAAAAACTAAGATATAAAAAATCTGAAGAAAGTCAGGTAAAAGGAAACTAAAAGTAACAACAACAGGTCAAATTATTTTTATCATCATAAAAAAATGTAAAATATTGAATAGAGCAAACACATACTGACACTTTCTATAGATAAAAATTCTTTAGAGATTAACAAAAAAATAAACCAGCACAAAAAGAAAAATAACTAAAATAATTAAGAAGTTCAATAAAAAGCTACAGTTCATTTGTTTAGTTGACTGAAGTCAGAACAATATCTTGATCATTAAAATACAGTAAGGTAGTGTAACAGTCTTTTTAAGTTTCAATATGTTAATAATTTCCTGACTAGGTATCAAATCTAACCTTCTGCTTGTCTGTCCAGTGCAAACTAGAACACCACACAAATTATCATGAAGGTGGAGAGTTATTTCAATGAATAAATGCAACTTTTTACATTCACAAGTTTGTACAACCATAAAAATTGTCATAACTAAAGCCTGAATACTTGAAACGAAGGAGAACAAAATTAGGCAAGTTGATCTGAAGAAAAACCTTTACATAAAACTGAATATTGTACTGTCAATTAATTTATGCAAAGATGTGGTGCAGTAATTAAGGACATTAAATTACAATGGACTGTAAAGTGAAAATTCTCTGGCTCAATTTTTGGCAGGTCTGGTAAATTTTTACACATTAAATACTCCATCAATAGTGCTTCATAGCCTATGATAGTTCATAAAGTTCAAGCTATTGACAAGACTTTCAATAAAAAAACATTTATTTACATAAGCAAATGGAAACCTTATACCCTACATTATTCTATTTGCAGATCATCTACTCATTGCAAATGGCGAGGATGATCTTCATATACAGCGTGTAAGCATACAGATGAGTACATGAAATGGGGACTTTGCACAGATACAAAAAAGACAGAATACCTATGTGTGATTGATATTCCTAAAAATTTCTCATTAGAGAATGGTGAGGATGGTCACGTGACCAGTACAAATACCTTGGGTCAGTTTTTTCGCCTGAGGAAAACAGTGAGTGAGATATCAAGACGGTATGAATCATGGTAGAGCTGCTCTTCGAAGACTGAATGCTATGCTCTTGGCTAGTAAAATATAGATTAGGATAAAGAACGTAGTGGCTACTTATATATTGGAGCCTATTAACTACAAATGGGGCCGCAAACTGGTAAATAAGCTCCATGAATAAACTAAAGCTGGAGGCTTAAAAGATGGATAGATTGCTAATGTGGTACAGGATCTAAAGAGTGGAGCAGATGAAAAATGAGGAATGGAATAAAGCAACAGAATAAAAAAAAATTAAAGAAAATGGAAGAAGAAGAGGTCATCCTTAGAAAATATGGATATGGGAATCCAAGACAGCAAGGAATCTCAGGGTAGGCGACTGGAAAGACAGGAGGCAATGGGATGCAGCTTAAAAGGAAGCAGAGAAATCCAAAGAACCCCGTAAAAACCTAAAGGTAAAATAAGTAAATGAAAACCTATCACATCTCTCAGATAAAAATAAGCAAGAAAATAATCTGCAATAATGCGTTATATAAAACTCATCCAGCAAGTAAGTACCACCTACACACATATCTCATGCATCTGACAATATATATATATATATATATATATCAATTTTTTAAACATGTTGTACTGTGTGCTGAATTTACTTTAGATAATATTAAACCACCAGTAAACACACAAAATTAGCAAGAATGATCTTACCGTTAAGTTAATAAGGCCTTTTCAGATCCCTGGATCCATCATCAGTCATGGCTGAAAGATTCAGCCATGACTTGAATTGACAAGGCAATGCATTGCCAGTGAAAGAATTTTATAGTGTTTGTGAGTTGACTGATGATGGATCCAGGGATCTGAAAAGGCCTTATTAACTTAACGGTAAGATCATTCTTGCTAATTTTGTGTGTTTACTGGTGGTTTAATATTATCTAAAATATATATATATATATATATAGGTCACTCATACGAAGTTACTTCTTTCTACAAGAATATAAAGTTACCTACCTACCAGTTGTAAAATAAAAACGATTGTTAATTCTGTGAATGCAAGTGTAACAAATGTTTGACTTTTGGAACTCATTGTCAGTTTTTCAAAAATTATGGAGAAAGTGCAATGAATGGAAATAAGATGAAAAATTAGATTAGAATATTTAATGATGAAACGGAAAACGTTCATGAAGTGGAGAGCTACAGTGGCTGTCCATCATTAGTCACCTACAAAGACAAAGACAAAGTTTGTTTCAATAGAAGATGCATGACCTCTGAATTGAAATTACTCAATTAATTTTCAAAATATATCTTTATTACACAACATTATGTTTAGATGGATGCCAAAACACTACTGGACACTAAAAATGAAACACAGCGGAGCATCCTTCAGTTTTTGTACTGGTATGTGAAAGAAGGCAAAGGTTTTTTGAAAATGATCATCACTGATAATGTACCTTGGATTTATGTTCGTTTTTTCATCTACAAAAATTCCATGCTGGCCAGACGTTTGAAAATGATAATGATATCAAAGTACATGTCAGAACTGGTCAAGTTGGAAACTACCAAATTCAATGAAAGGAATACTTTAACATCAGTAGCAAGATATGACGTATACATCTCAACTTGTACGGTAAATATGTACAAAAATATTTTAAAATATATAGAGTTTTCCGATACAAAAAACAGGAAAAAAATTGTTAAATTTTTTAAATGCCGAATTGTTATTAGATTTCTGGATGAGATTTGTATCTGTCATTGCCTTGAATATGTTTATTTTTCACAATTTCTCTACTCCATGAAAATTAATTTCTAAGAATCAGTTAAGTAATGTAAAGCTTCTAGACCAGTCTTGTCATCTAGTCAAATGAGGTCACGTTGAGAATATGGTTTTTGTTTTACATTAAACTGTTCTACACATTAACGGTAATACAGATGGCGAAAGATGAAAGATGAGAATGAGCGATATAATAATTCTGCACCTAATTAAAATGAAACCCGAGATATATCTCGGGTTTTTTAATTCCTGGTGTAGAAACCAAATACTCTGACAAACTCTGACCAAACGGCAGTCACATTTTGCAAATTAATAACCATTAGCCAGAAAACAACTATTTTGATAACCAACCAAGACAAATAACACATAAATTTCATTTTATGTCAAACTGTATACAAATCAAGCCATGAGGTCATGTGGTCATATATTAAAACCAGTTCCAAAAAGTTACACATATACATGAATAAAGTTTAGAATACACAGAACATAACTACAGTAAATACAATAAAAATCAGGAGAGGTATTGTATGAGATGCGGGTCAATTAAGTTTAACACATCACAAAAACATGACTAAAACAAAGTAGGATAAAAAACAAACAGTTAATTTAATCAACAATAATATAAAATCAGCAGACAGATTTCCTCAGAGAACACGAAATAACTACAAGGGGTTATTAAAAACCAAGCAACAAGAACCACAAGGGAAATGAATGGAATGGAGTCTAGCTTATAACAGGTGTAAAAGAAAACCCAGTTTATGAATCTTGTTAATACAATAACAAACTAAACTTAAACTTTCACAACTTTAAATAACTAAAACAGTCAACTTTAGTTGGGTAAACATATGTCAACCGTACATTTCTTAATAACTTCAAACTTCTTAATAATTGAATTAAGATATTTAATTAAAGTTACAGCAATTTACCTCAAACAAAACAAATATCAACATAAAATATTACTAGTACAGACATTGTTCTAATCTTTCAAACATTTTTATCAGAAAAACAAGATTCTAATATGTATAGGTTTCTTTAAAAGTAACATGTTGCCAAGCACTGGCACCATCATGAATATAAAATGCCATAAAAAATGGAATTAAAATATGATCTGAAAATGCCACAAGATGGAATCAAACAACTTAAAAAAGACTGTTCGCTTCAAAGAAAGTGTACTTCAGATGTAATCATCTGAAAATAAAACTGAATAATCTAAACCTGAATTGATTATGACAACAGTCAGACCTGATGGAAAATAATATTTAATTTTGAACTTATTTTTTATCTTTAGAGGAACATGTTACTTCGAATATACAGTTTAATGCAAGAAAAAATATCATACTGTATTTTTATAAAACAACAGAAATTTAATTCAGAGCAAACAATATGATGAAAGTTTTTACAACTGAATATACCTACTTTAAACAATCAGAATGCAGGATATAAACTTTCACGTAGAAGGATACTTGTAAATTTTTAATTAACTTTCAAAACAATTTTTTATAAAGTTCTATGAGTGATACTAAAAATTAACTAACAATATAGAACTGAATTATTGTTAAAAAATAGTCATTAGTTATTTCAAAATTATTTCATGTGTATTAATATACTTGCCTGCTTAATTTATTGAGTGAGAAATAAATAAGCAGAAGCAGTAAAAAAAAAACAAAATAAAAAATTTCATCACATTAATTCTGTAAAATAATAACGGATAATATGAATGATAATCGCAAAAATGTAAAATACGCACAAGCTTACAAAAAGGTAAAATAGTACAGTTAATACTTTAGTAATGCATCTAAAAGTTCACAATGATTACTTGCAATAAACATGATCATTTAAGAAGAAATTTTGTACAACAGGGACACATTTATTAGAAATCCGTTTATCCAAAATAGTTAAAAACTTTTACTGAGAATCAAGAAGGAACATAAATTTGTGTATTATAGGAATGATTTGTTAAGTTTTGCAAATAACTTGAAACAGATAATATATCTATAATATATAGTATAAGTTAAACATGGTGGAAAGTAGGTGCTTAGCGGAGGGCACTGGTAAACCGCCTCACTGCTTATTTTACTCAGGAAAGCTTCTAGAGGTTCAAACCAGTCTTTTGGCTGAGAACTAAACCATCAACTATTTAAAACCAACAGTGAAATCCATAGTAATGTGATATAAAGGGGTGCAGGAAGCAACAAGGGGTTACTTCAGGAGTGTGAGAAGCTAAGTATTGGACCAAAAAGTTGCTATCTATGTATTGCAAGAAAATTATGTATAATGGATATTTTGTGCCAATACTAATCTAAGAAGCAAAAACATGAACAGGTGAGAGGAAGGCAAAGAATAGAATGTACGTGGCAAAAATGATGTAATAAGGTAACGATTGGGGATGGACAAGCAAGCTATGATGGTTTGATCATGTCAGTAAGATGGAGGAGAGTAGAAGGCCTAAAATGCTCTATTTGGAGATGGAAGGAAAAAGACCAAGGGGCAGACCAAGGAAAGTACATGGGTTCAGTTGTGGAAGAATTGGGAAAAGATGCGATGCCCAAATAGCAGTGTAGGAGAGATAGTTCAAGCAATACAGAAAGGGGAAGAGGAACTGTGTTGGATCCACCCTGAGGAAACTTGGAAGAGGGATAAAGAGGACAATGATGTTGATACTGAATGTGGTATAGTGACCATGATAACTTGTATTCAAGGATGGAGTAGAGTCGCAATGGTGCCTGCAGTGCAGTCACCCATAAAATCATCAAGTTAAGCCACCTGACATCTTAGTGTGATAATGGATCATATTTTAAATGAAAGTCTGGTTTATCTGAAATTTCATTTTTTCTGAAAAGGACTTGGTCCCACCAAGTTCAGATAAACGTGTTCCTAATTTACTGTGTTTGTTTAGTAAATTTTTTCTGAATAAAGTAAGAGTTTATAATTTATATGAAATACTGTGAAATAGGTAACAACAAAAAAATTTAGACCGAATAATTTTTGATAAATTATTTGACAGTTTTTTAATTAGGATTTTTTTAATATTATGTTTTTCAAGTTTGATCATCAGCTGGTTGTCTTACAAAGCTGTTTGCTTAATTAGAGCTATTAAAGTAATTATTAATCATTTATTTGAACACGCTGGTCCAAAAACCAACTCATTTACTTATTTTATATATTTTCAATTGTTTATTATTTATTTCAGTCAGATGATTTAAAATGATTTAGGAGGAAATCTAAAAAAGAACCCAGAGCAGAGATTATTATGAAAGTCATCTAGTGACTCAACCAACTTGACCAACTGGTTTCACACTTAAAAGTATTTTTTTAGCTGTAGACTGGGTTAGCCTGGCAAAAGTAAAAATCTGGTGTAAAACACTCACACGACTTTCTCTTCCAATGCAAATAATGAACCATATAACCTAACATTAGTAATGAAACATTAGAAAAAACAAAAAGTAACTTCAAAAACATAACCTTATTTTAACCATGACTGAAAGACACAAAATGAAAATCAACCTCAGTTTGGCTTAAAAATACGGAAAATCATTCTTTCACGCTAAACTAGGCTCTTTAGAGAAAAATGCTTCAAATAAAAGTTATAGATCGTTTAATTTCCTATAAATTTGATTATATACACTTCTTTCGTAAAATGTATACTAAGGCTGAAATCTTAAAAAAATTGATTTTTTACATGTCTTCATGAGAAAAAACAGAAAATCGTTAGTTATCGTTAAACTAAGCATTATATAAAAAAATATTTGAAATAAAAGTTGTAGGATTGTAAATTTTCTACAACTTTTATTATATCAATTTTTGCACTAAATGCATATTTAAGTCGCAATCTTAAAAAACAAATTTTTTACGAGAAAACAATCTTCCTAAGAATTTCAGCAGACATGGCGCCTACACTATCTTGTAGAGCAGGGGTCTCCAACCTACGGCCCGCGAACAGATTTTTTCCGGCCCGTGGAAAGCTAGCATACTGAAAAAAAATTTTATTTGATAATATATTTCCTTTTAAGCATTTTTACCATTAAATATGAGTACAGTACTCGTCTCTCACTTGCCACTTCTTTTCTCAATAAGTGTAAAACTAGCTGTAAACAAGTAGTGATCAACCATTGTTTGACCCTAAATGGGCTGAAATTTTAAGTGGCAAACAAATGCAATCTTCTCACTAAAAAATAATTGTTCTTTTTAAGCTTTACACTTGTAAACTCATGTATTGTCAAGTTTTCTTTAAAATTCAATGAAGTACATTTTGTAGTAAATTGAAAAGATTTGGTTTTGTATCATCCTGTGTTTTCATTAAGCCTACTTGAAAACTCCTTTTACAGAACAAATATTATTTTATAGCAAACATAATTATTTGTTTGGTCACAGCTTTTTTTTACTATCACGTAAAGAATTTTAGTTAGCCAACAACAAAGATATTATAAGGAAATATAGTAACTTAAAAAACTAAGCAAGAAAGTCTCAAAAACCACCACTGAACTCTTAATTAGAAAATACTTCGAGGGTGTATGGGGGGGGGCTACTTTTTGCCCTGAAATATTGCTGGCCCGCCTTTCCTCCAAAACTTTACAATGTGGCCCTTGAGTAAAAAAGGTTGGAGACCCCTGTTGTAGAGCATAAAAAATTTAGTAAATAAGGCGATTTTTAAAAAATTCGTAGAAGCCGTTTTTGAGAAAATCGCAAAAAAGGGAAAAATGACATGAATAAACTACTACTTCCGATTGACCGATTTTTGTGAAAATATTCGTGTTTAGTTTTAAGTTTCAAGTTCATATGATGTTCCGTTTTTGAATTATTCTGTTCACACACGCACGCACGCGCGCGCGCGCGCGCACACACACACACACACAACACACAGACTAATAGCTAAAAAACATGTTTTTTGGGTTCAGGGGGTCTGAAAACATGCAGATCCAATGAAAACTCGATTTCGAAAAATCAACATGAAAACAATACTTTCCTTCCCATACGTATATTCAAATAGGCAAGAGAAAGTAAATATTAAAGTGTGACTGTATATCACAACATCGTAAAATTTGAAGGATTGTCTTTATTAACAGAAAGTAATTTAAGTAAAAAGCTTTTTGACAACAAATACAACCATTCCATTGACTGTTTAACTTAATGCAAAACAAATTAAATTAAAACAGTTTAAAAACAATACATCAAGTAACATGAAACAAAAGTAATAACACACAAGGATAGATAGCTACAAAAACTTAACACATACAAAAAATATAAAACAAACAGATACACAATTACAGTTTTAGTCTTTAAAAACACTCTTAAAAATGCATGCAATTGCAAACTACAATGTACAACAAATAGGAAGAATTAATTGTTCAGTAATACCCCAGATATAACACAACCAGGAATACGGCAGATACAAGTGGTTATAACCATGTCCCCCAATAATAAAAATTGAGTACAAGATGAATCTTTAATAAAAATACAAGTAATATGTAAGCAAACAGTTGTTTTTTAATTACCTATATATTTATATAGTAGGTAAATATAATTAATTTTTACATACTTTAGTAATTCACTGTACGTACAGTACTGTTTTCACTTTAATGCAGAAACATAGTGCTAGTTAATTTTACAGTACTTACTACATGAAGACACTACTTTAATATACATTATAATGCGTAGGTACTTTGATTTTTAGTTTTGCTATGAACTATTGCAGCATACTGTACAATATATTAGTTCAGTAGTTTACTAATAGATAATAAGCACAGCAGGTGGCCCAAATATCACCCATGAAAGCCATTTTTAATCCCATTATACAGCATTAGGCAGGCCTATTTCAATATTCAGCACTGAAACACAGTACGCAGAGATTTACAACTTATGTAGTATCTTTTGAAGTACCTATACTTGTTTCTATGAAAGTAAATTTAAAAAAAATTTTTTAAACTATTATTACATTAATTTTTAGTTTTTTTTGTAATTTACCTGTATGACATTTATAGGTTTACTATTCAAAATAAAGCAATTATATTGTGGGTATCATATACGTATCTATCCCAATACCCACGTTATAGCGGAATATTACTGTATGTAACAGGTTTTTGAAGAAAAATATTCTACTAAAAGTGCACTTTAATACAACTTGCAATCATATGGTCTAGGAGTGACAAAAACAAAATGTTGGTACAAACCAACAATTTTACTTACCATGCTCACAAAATACTTCTAAAAATTACTTTCACTCGCATGCAGATACAAAGTACATAAGCATTGCAAATATGCTATATAAAATTAATTGCTTAACTTATTGAATTATTTACTAAGATACAGTTTCAACCTGTATTTTTATTAACTATTATTACTTCTAATTACTAAATGTTAAAAATAAATTCATGCAAAATGTTGTTGTCTAAATATATTAATTAAATTAATATTTAAATATACTAAATCTTACCTGTCAGAAGTTCAACCATTTTCATTTATCAAATATAATACTTAACAACTAGATAGACAGTGGCAGCTTCTGGCATTTACATAGTATAAGAAAATTTAATGCATTTACATGAAAGCATATTAAAACAATTAAGACTTTTAATGTTAGTAGTACATAATATGGTTTTAACCAGGAAGTCATAAAAAATTCCACAAGTCAAGGTATAATGAGTTTCTGAGGTCCTGGTGCAAAGTGATATTATTTAAATGTAGCAATAAGGAGCTTGTAGACCTCACACACGATTGGCTTTACCTGGGAATACAAAGCTCTACCAGGATGCCTGTTTTTCCAAAGCTCTTTGTTGGATTTGTATGTATACAAAAATATATTATAACTTTTTTAGGTGGCTAATTTTTTTTATAACTGACTATTTTGCAGTTTTTGCTAATCTAGACGGTGGAGAATGATGATATATGCAAATATATAGCATATAAGACCTGACCAGGAATTGAACCCAGGATCTCGGCATAGAAGCCAGTTGTGCTAAGTTAGGTGGTTAAGCAGTCTGTAAATTATAACTCATGCAGTCTCCAGGTAAAAGATGCACTGAGTAATCAGCACAGATCTGAGCTCAGAATAGAGTTAGGTGGCTACAAAAGTCAAAGAAAAATAGTCAGAGCCTGTATTTTCTTAACCACCCATAAACTATTACTGGTGCTTCGTATTTTTCCATTTTTATTCCAAACAAGAATAAACATAAGTTTACTGAGCATAGTAAAGAGATGCAAATACCAGAAGTGCCACATTAATAAGACTATATTATAATATAAAAAAAAAGAATACAATAATTTGCAAACACTTTAAAACAATATATCAGTGATTCTGTTCAGAAAAGACGCTATGAATTGAGAAATATATAACTACAAAATCTCTGTTGACAAAATAAACATTTAAAAATTCTACAAATAAAATTTTCTATTCTTATTTTTTAAAACTTATTCATCTTCAAGAAAAATTTTTTCAGCTGTAGTATTATTCTACACACATTATATTGTTTTGATCTTCTATATAAAGCATTTAACTTACAAAAACATTTTTCTTAGATTTTTACTTTACAAGTTACCTATATGCAGAGTATATGGTTAAAATAAAACTGACTGAATGCAGACTTTAAGACAATTGAAACAAACTTAGGAGAAAATAAAGAATAAAAAATCATCAGCCAAAAATAAATAATTACAAAACCAATTAATTTAAAATAAATGTATAAAATAAAATTAAACATTCACATCAAATTACACTTGAAGAGAAAAACATTAATAAAAATAAATAGAAGTTAACACAAATAATTTATAAACTGTATTAAAAGTATACTAGACACAGTAATTGAAATTAAAAATTATCGAATGTTAACATGAAAAATAATGCCAACAATCTTAAACAGAATAATGATGAACACATAGAAATAATAGTTGAACTAATTTAAATATCAAAGCCCTAAAAATTTAAAAAAACAAAGGATAATCAATAACAAACAATAAAATAAAAACATCATTTTCAGAAAATATAAAATGAAATGAATTTTGTTACCTTTCGTGCTTACATTTTAAAAATGGATTTCATCAACTACTGAAAGCTTTAATATCTGACTGCAAGGATAGAAGGAATTTTCATATCAAATAATACAAAATTTTATTAAAAACAAGTCATAATAAAAATTTTTTTATAATGTTATATTAATTAATTATCTTCAAAAAATTGAAACAAAAGTAAAACAAAGCCCTATTTAGAAACATCTACAACAGTGTTATCATTTCTCATATAAAAACTATAATTTGTATAAGTATACAAATAACAAAAATAAAACAAATCAATAAATAAAAATAAACTAACATCATTCACAACCTAAGACAATTTTTCGCAATTATATTTTTTGATGTAAAAAATAATTAATGAAATATCATAAAAAGTACCTATGTTGTAAAAATTACTGTTTAATTATAATAAGTATACCCATACATTTATTAAAATTAAATCAAGTTAGTACAAAGTTTGATGAACTTATGATTTATAAACAAGCAACAATCTAGTGTTTTATATGAAGTATGAAAATTCCAAAGAACTTCTTTATGAATATAAATTACTATATACAGTTTAAGTACTACATAAATTTTTACTTTATTTTTCAGTTGTTGTTAAGGAAGAAGTATACCAATCTGTAGAACACAGAATTACAAATTAAAATTATATTCCTAGTATTAAAATTTATAAAATAATAAAATTTTTGTAGTTTTCTAAAAGTTTTATACACAATAAAAATTCAAAGTTAACTTGTACATTAAAATCTAAAATTTAATTAATAATAAAGTAGAAATAAATTTAAAACTCTTGAACATTACTTAAGAATTTTTTATATAATTTTAACTTAACAGATATTCCAGTAAAAACAGACTACATGAAGTACTTAATAAAAATGCATTAGTTAAGAAACCAAAAGTAAAATGATAAAAGCACCCTGAAAATACAAGAAAGAACTGAAATCATGTAATTCAATTATAGTATTACTGATTTCTGTAACTATAACAATGTTAATACATATAATATAAGTAAACAATGAAAATTAAAATAATTCAATACAACAAATTATATTAATATTTATAATAATAATCTAAATTAAATATTAAAATATAATACAATTTAATACTACATAAATACATAATATAATAATTTAATATTAAAATTATTATAATTAAATATTAAAATTATAATAATATTTATATTGTAGGTTTACAAAACAACCAAATATTTTCAGTCATCATTCACAAAACTGTTATAAATAAAATAATAAATTTTATAAAATAAAATATTTCTCTTCTTAGTTATGCTGTTTGCTACTGAATTTGCTTTATCTACACTGCATCACCATTTAGTTCCACAAAGTAAACTTTCAGTTATTGGAAGTAATGAGGCAAACCGGTTTCTGATAATCTAGCTAATGACTAATAATAGTTTAATTAATTCTGAAAAAAAATTACCCAAAAAATTATATATCACGTGACAAGATTAAAGATTATCATCATTGTAAACGAAATGGATTATTCCTTAAGGCCTGTTCCAACTACAAACTTAAAGATTAAAAATAAAGACAACCCTATTTATTTTCTCAGAATAAATTGGAAACTTTCTTTAGAATTTCTCCTTGAGCACTGTACTGCCAAGCACTTGGCCACACCAACACACTGGAGAAAATGTTACGGCTCCCAGACTGACACAGGCTCATTAATGATTCCGAGAGTAATGAAGGTGATATTTTCACTACAGCAATATGACTGTAGCTGCTCTGATCATAACCCTGAAGTTCTTCTTGAGACCATTTACCCTAGCAGAGCAACAAATAAACGTCCCTTTTCAGGGCCATCAACTTACTAATTTTCCAGTGAGTCACTTATTGATACCATCCAGTGACACTCCTTAAGCATCCAAAACATATTTTGGTGTACGTTGCTAATAATATATTTTTCAATCATTTAGGATAACTCAAGTCAGGGTTAACTTTGTTTGGGATAACTTGGGTCACAGTTAATCTGGTTTGGGATAACACTCAGTTTTAGTAATATGGGTCGCAGTTAATCAAGTTTTCAATAACCAGAATGTTTACTGTACACCCATAACTGTGCAAACTGTTTATGTATTTTCTCACCATCTTCTAAAAATACTTGAGTTACATTGCTCGCTTACTTAAACAAGCTATTTATAAGTTAATAAAATACTAGATGCGGTCCTGGGTTCGAATCCCACTCAGGCAAGGCATATTTTCATACGTTACAAAAAATCATTTCATCCTCATCACACACAGTTACACCTCAACGTCGTCGCTAATGACCTTGACATTGATGCGACGTTAAATAAATAAAAAAAAAAAAAAATTACTAGAGTAAAAATTGCACAGCAATGATAATTTGCCACCCTCAACGGAACTACTTATGGCATTGCTTAATAACATAGACATTTATAAAACAAAATTAATGTTACTACACACATAATAATTCTGAACAAAACATCACATAATGTACCTAAAATAAACTTAAAAAAAAATACTAAATATCAAACAGTGATAGCAATATTATGAAACACAAATTTGACTTAAAATTTTATAAACTATGTGGAGTAGCTTTAGAAATATTATTTTCAGATCACAAACACAAAAATATCAAATACTCCGGGACAGTCTATTTGGATTTGAAGCACCAAAATTACAAAAAAAAAACATCAATAAAATATTCAATTTATCAGTTTTCACCAGTGGAGCATACTTTTGCTACATAACTTGCAAGTGATTTCAATTAAAAACATTACTATTTATTATCTAAAAGTATTATTTTTAAAATCAAATAATAGATTTAATATGAGCTATAGGTAATAAATGAATATAACCAAAACAAACTGAATGTAGTTTAGTTAACACCAATTCAGTTTGAATTTAAATAATCTTTACATTTTAGAAAATCAATAGTAACTATTGAAATTTACACCAAAATAAATACTCAACAATTGGCTACGTTTGCAGATAAAGAATACAGATTCTTCATAAAATAAGTTTACAAAAACATGTTTGTTTATAAAAAAAATACAAAATATAAAATTGTTTAAAAATCATTATCAATTTTCAAAAGTGTATTGTCAACATGACTCCATATTTTCACTTAAAGAAACTTTAATAAATTGTTTTAAGAGAAAAATATTTAAATATCAGTTCACAAAATATAAAGCTACTACTCAGTGTTTTTTTATAAACTTCATCAAATTCATCAAATTTATTTATCAGATTCAATTAAAAGGAAGTCATACAGTGACATTCAACTTAAAAATGCTAATAAATAGGTTTTTTTACTAAGAATCAGTCTTCTTAACCCACTCTGACTGAAAAATAAAAAATTAAATGAAATTATGAGTACAAAATGACCTCATTAACAGCCCAAGGATCTCATATCAATGAAAGAATATAAGGATCAAAACTACAATAAAAAATAAAACACCAAACTATTTGTGTAAATTCATTTATGATAAACTATTAGTTAATAACTACCAGGTGGCCCACAAGTCAGTTGTCACTAGCAATCCTTAGGCTTTGTTTTGCCTAGCATAGTTGTACTTAGTTTTGAACTTGACTAGTGTGCAGTACCCATAAGTCAGTTGACACTAGCAGTTTGAGTACTGAGCAGTTAGGGAAAAGTTGATATGGCACACGATCGAGCACCCCCGCATTATGGAGTTATTGTGAGAGACTTTCTAAATGAAAACTTTGATGAGTGGATTGACAAGGCGAGGCTCTACCGAATGGCCTCCATGATCGATAGATACAACACCCACGGATTTTTCAGTCTAGGATATTAAAAAGTCAGGTTTATTCCATCAAGATTTATGTTCAGCATTTGAAGGAATGGATATAATCAGAATTTGAAAACCTACAGTCCTGGAAGATTTTTAACAAAATTTGTAAATCAGTATTGAAAAGATGCATTGCTTGTTTATAACAGCATGGAAACCACTTTCAGCATCTTTTGTAGGTTCAATGAACTCTTCTGTATTTCTTTCTTGATAATAAAGTTGTATTTTAATTTTTGTTTTATTTATTGCACCTAACACATTTTTGACAACTTACTTATGGGCTAACCTGTGTTCCATCAAAATTCAATTACTGAATTAACAAAATATAGGCCTATATAAAATAAAATTATGTGTCACTGATACCTAATAGAGGAACATAATTCAACTGTTATGAATACCTGTGTAACTCATTATTTGCAACTAAACCTTACAAGAAAGTAAGTGATTTTACTTACATTTTTAATTAACAGATAAATAATTCATTACATAAAAGTTTTTTTTTTGTAGAGAAAACAAGCCTTATAATAAGGGAAACTAATTTCTGTACATAATAATATAAGAGAATGGTATCAAATACTTAGTAGTAAGTGACTACAAATATGTAAATATCTTTATATTATTAAATAATAATATATAATATTAAATGTCTTTATAATGGACTGTATTTCCAACAAAAAAAAATAACTAAACATTAATACTATTTTGTCTTACAACCATATAGAATTATTTCAAAGAATTTAATAACACATAACATAGGTTCAAATGCCTAATAACTGTTTATAATTTTAAATAAAGATCAAGAGTAATCTATAAAACTTGCAACTTGTAACACTGCAGAACTAATAACAATAAAAGGTTATACTAATAAATTTTATTTAAAGACACGATGGGAGTATATCTAACTACCAGAAAAAACACAATTATAGTAACATTTCAACATAGAAATTTACTATTTCATAATCAAAAGTGCAATTATTCATTTATCTTTAAATACCTCACATAAGTAAATAAATAAAAAAGTATTACTGTACATAAAATATTAATTTTAAATACATACAATATATTTAAAAACATTTGCATTTGTAATATAAAATGCAATATTATTTATTACTTTGGTTTTTTTTCAAACAAACTTTATTCATTTCAGTTTATTAATATTAGCTGTATTTCATTTCATTATTAATGACATTCATTTGCTTCACTAAAGGTTACTCCTTAAAAAAACAGATATCAATTCATATTAAATACATTTGTCAGCCTTATATCTGTACCATAAAAACTCAAATATTGAAATAATTAATTTCGACAAAAATTTGATCTGACAGATACATCTAATTTTAAAACATTTATTTATTTATCATCTGTTTGGAAAATCACATTATTGTTACTTTAAAAATACTAAATAAAAAGAACTAGTAAAATGTTATACATGTATATTAAGTTATATAATACATTAAAAATTTAATATAATTAGTAAATATGTTTTTTTTTAGATCAGATTGTAATACTAAGGCTGACAGTATAAATGAGTAATGAAAAAATGCCAGACCTGATCGGAAATCAAACCCTAAACCCCTGGCATAGAAGCCAACTGCACTGATCACTACACCAATGGGCCAGTAATAGTAATTTGCTCAATTACTATACAATATTACAATATTATTTTATAGTACAATATTACAGTGGTAAAAATAGACCAGATTAAAATTTGATTCTAAAAACTGATTAAAATTTATAGAAGATTTGTTATACTGCGCAAAATTTTAAATTTTATATTAATTAAGATTCTGAACAGCAGCCTCAGTGAACAAAACGTACTTGTAATATACCCTATTTTCTCAAATGTACAAGTGTACACTTTTATTCAATGTACCAAGTTTCAGAAGTTAAAATACGCATTAGAATTTAGTAGGTTACTGATTACCCACTCCACACCCAGACTTGTTGTTAATGATAACACGTGGAGTAGCATGAGTGATTAGTTATCTTTTTATTTCAGTAAAGATTTTGAACAATAATAGTGTTGTACAAAGCTTCCTTCAAAAGTAAGGTATTGCCAAAAAATCTGAAAAGAGGTAAGCTACAAGGAAATTTAATACAGCTAAGAGCAAAGTTCATTAACAGTGGCAGCACAGAATCTTTATTTGCTTAAGAATAACTGAGGAAAAATGTTTTGGAACCTCAGAACAGAAAAAAATCATGAAGTTGACTGTGGAATTTGTACTGTAAATGAGAAAAATAGACTACCTGTAAATAAAAATACAAACAGAATTAAATCCAGTGATATCGCCAGAATTCTGGATATTTTTCCTAAGAGTTTATAAGAATCAAAAAGCATCTTTCAGATTTTGAATGAAAACAAATTGAATATTATTTTTGTGATTTAAAACTGTGCGTACTAAATATTAGAATAGAGTCTGTATTAGCCTATTTAAAAATGAATTGACTGCCTCTATGGTCCAGTGGTTAGCATGTTACACTACAAAACAGAATGTTCCAGGTTTAATTTCCAGCTAGGGTCTGGAAAATTATTAGACAACTCAACCCACCATTATCTAACCTGAAGTAATTACTAACAAGCAAGCAGTTGGGCTTGGATAACTTTAAATAAACTAAAAAAAAATTGTTCATTTTTTAAATTTTATTTAAAAAATGTTGTGCACATTAGATTCAACAGTGTATTGCATTTAAAAAAATAAGTTAATCAGTTTTAATATTCATAGTAACTACAAAGCCTATTACTTTTTTTTATTACAGGCTTATTATAATGCTATAAACAGTTTAGTAATAAATTTATTTATTTACTTTTACTTTTGTGAATAAACTCATTAACATAATATGTTTGGATATGCCATAACTGCCATAATTAGAAAAGAAGATATACTTTAATTATGCATAACATAAGCATTTATGCAATATTATCCATTCGGTATTACTTATTCAATAAGATACTTTTTGCAAATATTTTTAAACATCCAAAAATTTAATCAATAAATTCATAAGAGATATGTAGAAGATGCACATAAACACCTTTACACTGTTCGTAATTAAATATTATTTAGAATAAAAATTCTGTAATAAAAAAAATTCTTAATACAGAATGTGCTAAATTTCAATGTAACAGAAATATTTAGATTTAATTCTTACAGATTCTCTTCAAATCTTGAACAAACACTGATATGTTTTCTTAATGTAATCTCTAATAAAGAAAACAGATCGGAAAATTTTACAATGTCAAAGAAAGTAAGAACATTTTTCTGAATATTTTAATTTTAAATATTTAATAAGTGATAACTGCAGTGATAAGGTTTTTTCTTTTAAACAAATAATTTTACAACTATTTAAAGCAAGAAATAATTTTTATAAATATTAAAAGTAACTCTAGTTTACAAAACTATACATTAAAAGTTTAACAATGTCTAATTCAAATTAAAGTGACTGGTAATCACACAATTTTCTTTAGCATGATATAAAGAAATAAACCATATCCATAAATATAAAATTTGAGCAAATTATTAATATTTTTACAATGAATAAACTTTTAAAGCTATTCTGACCTTAAAATAATAGTTTTAATTCTCTTATACATTATATTCCTTTTAATCCATAATAAAATGTTTTACAATCAAGTACACAATAAAATAAAATAATGAACATAGAAAGGAGAATAGTTCAGACCATCCTAGACCTAAGAAGGAAAAACAATCTAGAACCTAAGAAGGAGACAGTTTTACAATAGACTCTGTTTGAACAAAGAGATATACAAAAAACTGAAAACATAATCCATGTAATGAGAAAAAGGAGACTTGTATTTTTCGAATATGTGGCAAGAATAAATGATAGCAGTGACAAAACAATTTTTCAATAAAATAATCTCAAAACCAAACCGGTATGGTTTACAGTAACATGAAAAACCTTAAAAATGCAAAAAAAAACACAGAAGATATTCAGAGTACGGAAATTTTTAGAAAAAAAACCAGAGAGTGATCTTCCGGTTGGACAATGAAAGATCCGAAAGAATGAAGAGATTGTGGGAGAAAAGAAACATGAAGAAGTAATTAAAATATTGATTTAACGTACTCTCTCTAAAGGGTGATTTGGAAAACAAAAATAAGTAACTTACACAGTACTTAAAAAATATTTATGTATAAAAATTATAATTACCAAAATAGCAACATTTATGAGTTATAATAGAAATAATTCAAAATTAAAGGCAAATTAAAAGAAAATAAGTTACAATAGAGAATTAAATACATTTAGTACTATTTGGTTTTGTTTTATTTTTATGTTAAATATAGGTCACATCCTTTAAACTCCGAATCGAAACCCCAATCCACTGAGTGCATCATAATAATTTATATACAGCCACTAAATACATCCATTTGAAATACTGAACTGAATGTCACATTCTGAATTCCATCTAGAGCACAATAGCAATGCGTACTGAAATATAAATATGGACATGAACTGATTTTGCCCTAGATATGACTAACAACTACCGTTATTGTTGACTATGATATTAAGCATTGTTCTCTACGCTGATTATGTTATAATGAATTTTGTAGTACGCTATGTGCATTACACATTAGTTATTTTAGGTTTTAAGTAACATTGTTTAATAAAATTATACAAAGCTCTTACTGTGTAACATTTTATTAAACATTGATCGATTAATTCTGTGATTAATTTTTAGTCACTAATAAAAAAAAAAATCTGGTGTGAAACACTCACACAACTTTCTCTTGCCAGTGCAAATAATTTAAACAATATAACCTAACATTAGTAATAAAACATTAAAAATAAACAAAAAACTAACTTTAATAACATAACCTAATTTTAAAAATGAGTGAACGACGCAAAATGAAAATCAACCTCAGTTTAGCTTAAAAATACGGAAAATCACTCTTTCACGCTCAACTAGGCTCTGAAGAGAAAAATGCTTAAAATAAAAGTTGTAGATCTTTTAATTTTCTATAAATTTAATTATATACACTTTTGTCGTAAAGTGCATAGGCTACTAAGGCCGAAATCTTAAAAAAAATCAATTTTTCACACATTTTCGTGAGAAAAAACAGAAAATCGCTAATTACCGCTAAACTAAGCGTTATACAAAAAATTGTTTGAAATAAAAGTTGTAGGATTTTAAATTCTCTACAATTTTTATTATATAAAGTTTTGCGCTAAAATGCATATTAAAGCCGTAATCTTAAAAAAACAACGTTTTTACGAGAAAACACCCTCACCAAGAATTTCAACACACATGACGCCTACCCTATCGTGTAGAGAATAAAAAATTCAGTAAACCAGGCGATTTTAAAAAAAATCGTAGGACCAGTTTTTGAGAAAATCACAAAAAAGTGAAAAATTACACGAATAAACTACTACTTCCGGTTGACCGATTTTGATGAAAATATTCGTGTCGGGTCCGGTAGTGGTATGTAACTTAAGTTTCAAGTTTCAAGTTCGTACGATGCTCCGTTCTTGAGATATTCTGTTCACACACAGACCAATCGCTAAAAACATGTTTTTTGGGTTCAGGGGGTCTGAAAACGTATAGATCCGGTGAAAACTCGATTTCGAAAAATCGACATGAAAGCAATACTTTCCTTCCTATATATTCATATAGGCAAGAGAAAGTAAAAATTATCACTACTAGACCTAATACCTTGGTAGAGCTGCTGATAGCATTATGTCAGTAGGACGAACATCCTGGATTTTAATTCTAGATTTCCCTCCATATATTTGAGCTAATTGATTTGCACTTTTGCATCACTACCTCCCTTGATTTTGTCATAAATATTATTTTTGTCATAGTATTGAACTGAAAGCCCACTTTTATCCTCTGCTACTACATGATATTTTACCTAATTAAACTTATGTATGTTTTATTTTTATTTGATATTATTGATACCATTAGTGTTATTATGTAAATTAGTGCAATAGAAGGCTAATATAATTAATAATATTATTTTATCTAACATCCAGTCATAACATTATTACAACCAGTCATAACATTATCCAGTCTAACATTATTTAACATTTACTTTTGAAAAGAACTTAATAGAAATCATCATACTTAATATCATTATTCATATAATAAATAAAAACAAATTTTTAAGACACTAAACAATAGATCTAAGGTGGTCGGATAATGGTTTAAAGAAGTCAGAAAGGATATTGAGAAACTGCAATAAACCGAGAAAATTTAATGAGCCGAAGTAAAATTCATACAACTAATTACAGACTTTAAAGGCTTCCATAAACAGTAAAAACAGAACACCAGGTGGACAGAAGAAAGGAGGAAAGCCTAAAGTGAGCGAATGCGGAGAATGTGGGCTGCAAAAAGAGTTTCCGCCTCACATGGATTAAAATTGAAAAAAATATTTATAAAAACAATAATAATAGTAAGCTCTAACTTATACGCCATCAGTGAGAATCTTATAAATTTTTATTCTTTTCTTAGTAATATCTAACTTGAATACAATTATAAGTTTAGAATAGTATATAACTCATTCCTGCACTAGACCTATTCTTCCCAGGAATTTGTAAATTAGTTATATAAAATTTCTATTGTATTTGTTCTTGGTAAGTAAATAAATAAATAAAATAAATTTTGGCTAGAATCTGAATGTAACCAAACATTTGACAATCAAATATTTTAAACTAAAGCATAACTAACAATTTATAATAAAAAATTTATTATTTCTTTACCAAGGAAATTTATTGGTTATTAGTGATTATAGAAATTATGTCACAGCATTAATATTTCCACACTTTTGCTGAGAATTAATTTAGAACTTTTGAATCCATTGCTTACTAAGCCATTAAATCAAATGGGTGTTATTTACCTTTTTTTATATACGTGAGTGAACTACACCCTGTGGCATTTCTTGCATCCTAACCTCCATTCAATGCTATCCCACCAGTCATTCTCCATTAATTTGTAAGCCTCGTTGCCTGACAATGCCCATCAGGACCTCGATCTCCCTCTCTCATGTCTCTTCTTTGGCATCCACCTCCATATCACCTGAGACAATGTGTCTTCAGGCACCCCCTCAAGTGTCTATATCAGTTCAACCTTTAAACTCCACTGATTCCACAATGCTAACATCAACTCTAGCTGTAGCTCTGACAACCTCATTTCTACATCCATCCAGTATCACTAATTCCTGGGCATGATATTAAACTGCATTCCGTTGCAACCATACTGGCTGTGAAAAATTTGGGATATCTCACAAAGTATGTAGTAGTCGGATTTCATTGGCAGTGAAGTAAAAATATGGGTAGCGGGTAGGACCTCTTCGGACAATCCTACCAGGGGAAGTGAATCAATCCCTGCCCTCCGCAGATTCCAGGTGTTTCCTGACCCGGGAAACTAGTACCTGTTTAGGGTCCCTTGTCCAGGGTTACGGACGACCGAATGATTGCCGGGATAAGCAATCCCCTACTTACCGGCCAACGGCTTAGGGCGGATGAGCTGGTAAGTGGAAGGGCACCCTTTTGTCCTGAGATTGAGAAATCGATCTCAAAGGCGGAGGAACCAAGGACTGGTCAACGGCGTAAGGATACAGAAGGTAAAGGGAACCCACTGTATTAAAGATCCTTATGGATATTCCCAGGATATTCATCCGATTAGCATCATGATGAAGGCTCAAATACAAATGGCCTCTAGTCCCGGGCAGGCCTTAAGTGGTCAAGAGGTGCGAAGAATCCCCCGGTTTCAACTTGATAGGAAAGCGAAAATAGCTACTTGGAATGTCAAGACTTTGTTTGCAGCTGGAAAGTTTGACAACTTGATCCAGGAGATGAATAGGATGGAGATAGGAATTCTTGGTGTGAGCGAAGTCCGCTGGCCTGGAAATGGGATGATTAGATCGAAGGGTAAAGTAATGTACTACTCAGGTATCAGTGATTCCGACCGAAACCATCAGCATGGTGTTGGTATCTTAATGGATGAAAGCATACAAAGGTCGGTAAAGAATTTCATTCCATGTTCCGAAAGAGTACTCCTGATTCAGCTGTGTGGTAGACCCATCAACATCAATATTATACAGGTATATGCCCCAACGGCAGATAAGTCAGAGGAAGAAATTGAAGAGTTCTACAAACAACTGGATAGTGTCCTAAGAATTACAAAACAGAATGAAGTCACCATAATTCTTGGAGACTTCAATGCTAAAGTCGGTAAGGGTAGAGCGGGATCAGTGGTCGGTGATTACGGCTTGGGTGAAAGAAATGAAAGAGGTGAAAGGTTGGTTCAATATTGTGAAGACAACAATCTGGTGATTACAAATACATGGTTCACAC
Organism: Catonia carolina; assembly: GCA_035578175.1. NCBI lineage: Eukaryota > Metazoa > Arthropoda > Insecta > Hemiptera > Achilidae > Catonia > Catonia carolina. The sequence continues at coordinate 100,114,636 of JAQMRL010000001.1, read as the reverse complement.
TCCCACCAAGACGATTGTACACCTGGAAATCTCCGCAAGACAGTGACCAGCAAACTGTTCGTAACCAGATAGATTACATTATCATTAATCGTAGATTTAGAAATTTCATCACTAAGGTAACCACGATGCCAGGTGCCGATATGGAATCTGACCACAATCCGCTACGTGCCGACATACTGCTGCGCCTGTCCATACCCAAAGGAAGAGCCTCTAAAAAGATATTAAAGCCAGAATTACTTAAAGATCAGGAAAGAAGATCATTATATAAAAACCATCTTAATAAAGGATTGGAAGGTGTTAGCAATACAGGCGATATGAGCAAGCACTGGCTCGAAATCAAAGAAGTTTTCAAGAAAACAAATGAACTTTTCCTCAGAAACACCGAAAGGCATATGAAAAGCAAATGGATGACTGATGATATTCTTGATTTGATGGAGGAGCGAAGGAGGAGTAAGATCGAAGGAAATTATATAGAATATAGAAATCTTCAACGAAGAATCCGAAATGGAATAAGAACGGCGAAAGAATGTTGGTTGGCTGACAGATGTTTGGAGGCAGAGAATCTGAGTAGGTTAGGAGATAGTTTCCACCTCCACAAAAAAGTCAAGGAAATCGCTGGAGTATATAACAGAAGAAATATAAGTTTCATTAAGGATGAAAACAATAAAATAATATTGGACACCGAGGAATTGTTACTGACGTGGAGGAGATACACCACTAATCTCTTCCAGGATGACAGACCAGAGAACCCCGAAGCTGGAATGATGCCGATGTCGGGACCAAGTATTTTGAAGAGTGAAATTAAACATGCCATAGCGTTAATGAAGAATAGCAAAGCTCCGGGCCCTGATGATATGTACTCAGAGACGTTTCATTTAGTTAGCGAACACAACCTTGATATCATTGTCCGACTTTTTAACAACATTTATGACACTGGACATATTCCCGAGGACTGGCTTCTCTCTACGTTTGTCGCACTTCCGAAATCAAACAACGCAAACTCATGTAAGGACTATCGTCTAATTAGCCTGATGAGTCATTTTCTTAAACTCTTTCTTCGAGTTCTACACACGAGACTCTATAGGAGGTGTGAGGAAGTAAGTGGTGCTAGTCAATTTGGATTTAAGAGCGGTTTTGGAACGAGAGAAGCCATATTCAGTCTCCAAACTTTGGTACAAAATTGCCAGGATCAGAGAAAGGACGTCTTTTTGTGTTTCATCGACTATGAAAAGGCGTTTGATAATGTAAAGCATGATCTCCTCATATCATATCTTGGGGATTTGGGGCTGGATGGGAAGGATATAAGGCTTATAGGTAATTTATATTGGAATCAAAGGGCGGCAGTTCGAATTCAGGATGCGGGAACAACTGAGGAATTCGAAATAAAAAAGGGTGTCCGACAGGGGTGCATCTTGTCTCCGATGTTGTTTAACTTGTATGTGGAGAGAGCATTCGCCGAGTCAATCTCCGACAGTAGCATGGGCATTAAAGTGAACGGAATTCCCATTAACAATATTCGGTATGCGGATGACACCGTGATATTGGCGGATAGTGCGGATGATCTCCAAGCTCTATTGGACAAGGTCAATGAAAAGAGTCAGGGTTTGGGTCTGAAAATTAACATCCGTAAAACGAAATGTATGGCCATCAGTAGAAACGGCACTCCGGGTACAAGAATATCCATAAATGGAGAGAACATTGAACAGGTCGCTCAATTTAAATACTTGGGATGTATGATAAACCAAGAATGGGACCCAGATCATGAAATAAAATGTAGAATCGAACAAGCTCGAGCAACATTCCTCAGACTTGGGAAATTTTTGAGAGACAAGAACTTAAGTCTCAGTCTTAGATATAGGATGGTAAAATGTTACGTCTGGTCCGTTCTCTTGTACGGAGTAGAGGCATGGACGTTGAAAACAAACAGTATCAGCAAACTTAAGGCCTTTGAGATGTGGACCCTGCGACGAATGATGAGAGTGTCGTGGGTTGATCATGTGACGAACGAGGACATCCTGAGAAGAGCTGGTTTGGTGGATCGTGAGCTTTTCGAGACTATTAAAACAAGAAAGACTGGGTACCTTGGACACATACTGCGTGGGGAGCGTTATCATTTCCAGCGGCTTATTCTTCAGGGTAGAATAGAGGGAGGAGGAAGAGGAAGAGGTAGAAGAAGGTTATCCTGGCTACGGAACATACGGCAGTGGACAGGGATACGAGACTTCCAGGCATTGCAGGAGGCTGCAATTGATGGAGTAATATGATGTGAGCGAGGATGGACGCCTACGCAGGAATCTGCATGGCACTTTAAGAAGAAGAAGAAGTAAAAATAACTAAGTGGTTAAGAATCTTTGGGGAGGGACTAATGTCAAGTAGGAGGTGCTCACTACAATAGGCAAGAAAGATTTATTTGATGAGTCACCTTTTATACCATCAGTAGATCCTTCCAATAATGCGAAGGAGGGTGAGTATCTAGCACCTTAAAACTGGATCATCTAGGCTAAGGTATGGTAACCCTGGCAGTAGAGTCCCTAGTCCTCCTGAATTATTTATTTTATTAAATTTACATTCGCCCTATTTACAATTTCAGTTTCAAAAGAAACAGGTGGTATGTTATTACATTATTTTTAGGTAATAATTTCTCTTATAATATACAACTTTTGATTTTGCACTAAAATCATAAACTTATTTCTTTTAAGTATGTCAGCTAGGTTATTAACATTAGCAAGTACAATGTCTTATAGAACAGTACAAAACTGTAAACAAATTAACAGACCCTCCAAACCTGGAATTAGATGAGCAATAAATAAATATATCTCTCATTATTTATCACATATAATAAAATATGTTTTATGTGTGATATTAACTTGAGGTACGGAAAGAAAAACTATGGTACTCCATGGCAAATAAAATGAAAAAAATGAGTAGTAATACTACCAACTGCACTAACCAATTAAATAACTACAAATCGTAGTTTTAAAATGGATTTAAAAAATATACAATGAAATCAGGGAATAACATCCCAGGCAATTTTGCGAAATTCTTGCTTGTTATGGTGAATTATATCATTAACAAATATTTTTTATAACATGATCAATAAATAACAATACTCATCAACCTGATTTTAAAGCATACAGCAGAATCTCAATAATCATAACAACATAAAATTACAAAAAAAATAGTTCCTTATGAATAACCATCGTACTACGAGATAATAATTCCATAAAATACAAATATAAATATTGTTTTATAATGAAGCAACTAATATTATGATATAAGACTTAAGTTATTGGAAAAAATATTAATGGTGCATACACTCTGTTGTCACTTAGATTACCTCAGCAGTAATTACAAAAAACATGATGCACTAATGATTTAATTTTGTTCTGGATTAACATCGAAGATAAAATTATTTATTCTAAACATATGTTGTTTAGGTCATCAGCCGAAAGGCTGGTTTGAACCCGTAGAGGTTTTACTAAGTAAAACGAGGAGTGAGGTGGTTTACCATTGCCTTCCTCACTGAGTGGAAAAGTACACTTATCAGCATGCCGGGCCCTCTGAAAAGCACAAATTTTCCACTCTGCAAATGACACCTTCACTTCATTCACCACAGGGTCTGGCTGTATAATGAAATTCATTACTTTCAGAGGAGATAACTCTGATTAGTGTCTTTTACACCTCTACCTCTTCTGTTCTTAAATGATTCAGTCATTTAATTGGCTGACCATGTGATAAGAAACAGAACTATTTATTTTAGCCCTGCAAAAATAATAAACATAATAAAATCAAGTCTAAACCAGTTCAGCATTAATTACAAAAACATGATACACTAATGATCTAATTTTATAAATATTTGATGCTAATGCATAGAGATTGTAATTCTAGGTATAAATACATTAATATATTTTTACTGACATTTTTATAGCTGATGTGATTTTCCTTTATCTATGATCTAATTAACATAAACTTATATGTTTCAGTGGAGCCAACATCATCAGAACAAGTAAAATAATATAAAAATTGAAACTAATTCATTCAAATTTTAACAGAAGAAGTTATAACATTTTGCACATGAAACTGAAGATATAGTTACATCTTCTTCTTTTTCTGTTAATATTTTAATGAACCCACCAGGTTGGTCTATAGGTAAAGTCATCGCCATGAGTCCATTGTTCGTAAGAGGTGGTTTCAGAGATGAAGGTTCGTGGTTCAAATCCTAATAAAGATAGTTAGTTACTTTTATATAGATTTGAATACTAGGTGGTGGTTACCAGTGCACTTAGATGTTTGGGGGTTCAATTAACCATACTTTCTGAGGAATAATCAGCCTCAGACTGTTTAACACTATTTCAAGTCATACATATCATCCTCATCTCATTGGGTCCTGGGGTTGATTAACATTCTTAAATTGAACATATTGCAACGTACACAGATTAAAGATTAAAAAAAATTTTCTATTATGGAGTTATATTCTTAACATGTATTAACCCTTTCAGTACCAACGTCCAGAAAACAGGAAGTCGATATCTTTTACAAGGTGATAACATCCGGTTTGCCAGATGCCCGTAAGTTATGCATAAAGTGCCAACATCCGGGTAACTGAACATTTCCAAAAAAACTTTAAACGAAAATTAATGGAATAATGTATTTTGAAACCGCCTCCGTGGAATAGTGACTAGCGCGCTAGCCTACTAAGCGAAAAATCCCAGGTTGACTCCTGGCTAGGGTCTGGAAATTTTAACACATTAAAACCACCGTTAAGTAACCAAAACCCACAGTAGTTGCTAAAGACCAAGCTGTTGATACGACTTTAAATAAACTAAAAAACTATTTTGAATATTTTTAGTGTTGGAATGATTTCTTTTTTTATGAACATAAAAAAATTAATTTTTCTGTAACGTTGAAATTTTGGTCAGCAACAGCAGGCTTACGCCTGCAAGTTTTTGAAATAAGGGCTGGCACTTTTTGTAAACACTTATTCATATTAAATGGAACTTTACATCAAACTTTTAAAAATTGTTTTAGCCCTGAAAGAGTTAAAACTGAACATAAAATAAATGAAATTATTGTAGACAATCTAAATTCCTTATCAGCCTAAAATTGACAGTTTATCAGTAATTTCTAAAACTTATCTGTATAACAGCTGATTTTTGAAGACAAAGGTTCCAGGTTCAAATCTTAGTAAAGGTAGTTACTTTTATATGGATTTGAATACTAGATAGTGGTTGCCAGTGTACTTTGATGGTTGGGTTTCAATTGCCCATACTCTCTCAGGAATGGTCGGCCTGAGTCTGCACAAGACTTAACCTCTTTTACAAGCCATACTCATCATCCTCATCTCATTGGGTCATGGGGTTACTTATCATTCTTAGATTGAACAGATTGCAACGTACATACATTACGGATTAAAGAAAATATTTTAATCAATTAGTTTAAATTTTTATGTTATTTTACATACTCTGATAATGGTGACTATAACAAAACATGTAAGTTTATGTAGATAAGATTAAATGTAAAGGAAAATTAAATCACCTATAAAAGATTACAATACAATTTTATAATAACAATTTACATCAGAATTAAAGAGATAAACTTAATTTTTATAATCTAAGTTTAGATTTTAACACAGATAAAGTTTATGGGGGATTTAGAGCTATATATTACAGACTATAGTGTATAAAGGATACACCCACTCAAGTAAATAAGTTGATACAATGATTTATTTACTCCACACTAGGAAAATAATGATTAACACTAGTTTCATGTGTATGTTTCAACAATCAAGTTCTTGATAAATAGCTGCAGTACTATTATTAACTAACGATCTAAAATTGTGTTCATTTATAAACTTCTAATAGAGTAAATGCCATAGAAGTTTCATCTATAATATATTATATAATACTAAGTTCATATACAATTTATCAAAAATTACCATGTTTATACAAGAGTTTACTATTATCACACATAAACCCTCTTAAGTTATAATAAACAAACCAATGTTTATTAGATATTATACCCTTTTCAGATTATTCATATAAATAATTGTCATGTTAAAATACAATCAATTTTTTAAGTAGTCTACAAATACTTGTCTTAAATTAGTAAATTTTTACAAATAAAATTATGATTTATGGAGAAGCAACAACAAAAATGTTAATATTTACTAAAACTTAAAACACTATTACATGTAACTTGTAGTTACATGTAAAAATACCAAATAAACAATAATTTCACATGTAAATATTCGATCATAATTATACTGATTGAACCTCACTGCAACTTCTTACCAATCAAAAATGATCATAAACTCTAAACTATAAAGTCCTCATTTTAAAGGCTTATCAACATTCAATACCTGCCTTGTAAAACTTGTATTTCTTTCTATTCTTAACCTGGAATTTAATAATTGAATTTTGTTTACCTCATACTTTTAATATAGTATAAATAAATTTAAAAAAATTGTAAGACCAGTAAAAGATTTACTTATTTCTGAATGTTACATTTTAGATTGCTGATATTATATGCGTTTGTGTTATGATTGAAGAAAAAAATTATTTTTTTAAGTCACATCAATCTGTTGCTACTATAATTTGGAGTTTTATTTATAAAATAATCTAGGCCTACACTGCTAGTGAATTTGCATACAAAAAATATACACATGAGAAAAATCTAAATCTAAATTAATTATTTTTATAAATCACAAAATTCTATAAAGTGAAGTTTAAATTTTGTTATAGCGATTAAAAAAATTTCTAGCACTTAAAGATTGACAGAAAAATAATGTGCCAATAAACATCCAATGTTAAAACAGGTAATTTTAAGTAGTACCTAAAAATTCAACAATTTAACCTGAACTTAAGAACATCAAAAGTGTAAAAGAAGTCCCCAGCTTTATTATTTTTTTATATCTATCCCTAAACATTTTAAATTTTTATATTATTTAAAGTAAGGAAAACAGTTAAAAACCTTAAATTTCGGTGCAGATATCAAGGGCATTAAGAATTAATTACAATATCTACTGATAAAAGAATTTATTGTTAACTACTCAGTCAAAACTTTTTTGTAGCCCTGTAAATTTGAAAACAAAAAAGAAGCCCAGTAGATATGAAGAAGTGGGAGTTATCTTCGGAAACTAGCAGCAACATAAGAATCATTTAAATTATATATTCATCAACCTTACATCAGAAATTTAATAAAAAGCTTTTACAAAATTGTCAATGGTTTTTTTATGAATAAAGATGTATAATCTCAAAATAGTTAAAAATTCATGTTTTCAGCTAATCCAACTCAAAAATTTTTGAAGTTTCTTATTTAAAAGCTTCTAGATTTTTAATTTGTGCCTACATCTCACCTCCATTTTATCAATAGTACAAAATGGATAAGCCACATAATTAATCAAAAATATCAATACTTGATTCATTAAACCTATTTTTGCTGTAGAGATTCTAAAAACCATAGTTTTGGGAAAATTTTTGAGTACACTAAACAAAATAATTCCTGATTCTCTGAAAAGTTATGCCATTGTAAAGCTCCATTTCAAACTCCATTTAGAAGCAGAATTGTTTAAAAGGGGTTTGTAATATTTATGTCATATGGAAATAATGAAATTTTGTGATTGAAGGTCTACAAATTTGGATAAAGTACTGATGAGTCAGTGAGCAAGGAAAAACTGTTAATATGAACATCACATTATATAACTGCTTTAAAATATTTAATTAAATTTATCAACCATCTTGCTTCTAACGGACATATGTCGTTTATGCTTCACATTTCTTATTCCCTTAAATTTAACAATATTGTAACACTTGATTCTCAAGTAATACATACACAGTAACACAAGCATGTATATCCAAATTTCACGATTGCCTACATTAATTTCTTGTTCAAAGGGACTAGATGGGGCCAGGCTCAGTCCAAATAACAAAAAATCTGGATAATGAGAAAACATGATTTAAGTAATATTATTCTGAACTAACAAATTAAGAAAAACTTTGTAATGAAAAATAACTATAGTATGACTGTATAGTGTAACGAAGTACTCATTTTAATAAAGAAATTAGAATACAAAAACATCAGTAGAACTACTATATTTTATGGATCTAGTTTTACTAGTGCTACAACACACAAGCAAACTAACATAACAAATTTACTGTTTTAAAAACATCAACAGCAATTCTGATTTTTCCAGTTCATCCAAGAAAGGCTAATGGTTGCTATACTTCAGTCATAATTAAAGATTAGCTTATCACAGAAATTATAAGCTCAAAGAAAATTACATTTTTTATTTATATATACTAACGAGACTATTATCTTTATGCATAAATTAACTACAGCATAAAAAATAATTATCTAATAATAGTTTCTTTAGGATAACAATACAATTATTTAAAACAATCTGAATAACCCGGAAGTCTGAAACAACAGGATCCAGTTAAATGGAAATTTACTGTTTAGAGATTATAATAATTCTATTGTATGTTATTATACAATGACAAAAACAAAACAACAGGTTCATGACATGTATTGTTTTAAAAGTTTCTGATTAAATTTTGATAAAATGATAGTAAATATAAAATTATAAAATATAAATTTTTAGGAATGCAATGGTATAGTCAGAAGCACAAATCATGAAAAAAATTCGTTGTAATTGAGATTAATAATACTCGAAAGAGTAATAAATTAATTAAAATTTTTTAAATATATATTTTTGTTTAAAGTTACCAGACATTGATCTATTAAATTGGATGTTATTCAATCAACCCCTCCCCAACGTCACACATGTATACAGCATACTGGATTTATTAGATTTTCTGCTATTTCATCATAATGGAACAAATAATTACTCGATTCCAACTAAGCCATAAAATTCATTTTATAAATTTTAATATCACGGTATAATAAAAACGAGCTGCAATATAAATTCGTAGAGATGTAACTTCCCATCTAATTTTCTAAAAATCGATCATTTACAAAAAGGTAACAAAAACTGGAACAGGATATAAATTCTGATTCAAATAACTTGTTTTTGTTAAATCATATTAAACAGTAAAAAAATCAAATTATCACCATCGAGTACACGTTATGTTAAAAGACAATCACAGATTTTTCTTAATAACAACAAAGGCATGAATACATTAGGTAATGTTAATGCCAACATGCCACAAATTAATAAGGAGACTACAGTGATATTAAGACATCATTATAAAATTTTATCAGCACACATATTTAATATTTATATTGATAGGTATACAACAAATTGGCACAGGAAAGAAAATTTTAATAACATGGAAAATTTGTAACATTCATGCATATATTATTTTGTTAGGTAAATTAATTTATTGTGTAAAATTTAGTGTTTTATTTAATAAAACTCATATTTTAGTGTGATAGTTATTAATTTTTTATTATCAAATTATGTTTTATTACATAGGAATATGAATGGAGTTAAAATAATAACAAATAGAAAAATTCATATTTCTTAAATATAATTTTGAATTCTACAAAGTATTAACCATTACTATTGCTTAAGATTGTATATAATCTGAAGGTTCAAAAATAAATCTTTATCTAACCTGCATCATGTAATCAATTCTAATGCATTAATATTTTAAATTTCTTTACCAAAATTTTGTAGCTGCCTTAATTTTAATTTATTTATAATTTAATTCAAAAACTTATTCTTTGGGTGGTTTCATTATCATCAGTGGTGTACATAAAACAAAAATTGAAACTTAAATTTAAAAAAATTTATATTACAGAACTGAAGAAACTATTTCTATAACACATTGTTTTTAATGACCTAGTTTCAATTATTGTTATTTTATATATTCTGATGATGGTGTATCCACTGAAACTTGTACGTTTTTGAATGAAATCATGAATAAATGCAAATCAAGACACCTACAAAAGGTTAGCAAAGAATTTTTTTTAAATATTTATACATTATGATCTTACATTTGATTATCAATTCTTTTTCTACAAAAAAAAATTTTTATCAATAAAAAACTTAATTCAATATAAATGTATTTAATAAAAGTTAATCAAAAGACATTTGACCAGACAGTCAAATTTCAAATTTAAGAAATATGAACTTTATTTTAATACTGATAGGTAAACAACTCATTCAATGACTAAGGTGAAAACGAAATTTGGATGTGAAATATGAAATGAGTGAATTATGACAATAGGATTTTACAGACACATTTAATTCAAATTGTACCACAAAACACAGAACATAAAAAGTACAGGGGTCATTAAAACAAATTATTCACTAATTTACACAACTATAACATTCATTTTTACATTATTTATTTATTTATTTACAATTAAATCAACTATTTAGATATCATTTATTAACGTATAATTTTTATTTATTATTTTACTTTACTTTTAAATAGGATTGATCTAAAAATATAATTATCAAAAATATTTATAAATATTTTCAATTAGTTAAAATTATTTTTATATTTTAGAAGTAATTTTAATTATCCTGTTTATATATCAAGACAAAAATATTTTAGTAAATATTTTAAAATTTATTTTTTAAGAATAATTTGCCAACTCTTGGTTTCCTACATATTACACTTTAACTTTGAGATGATTAAGATGTTAGCAAATGCAGTGTGATGCTTAATAAGATATTCACTATGGATTAGAATGAACATGAGACATTTCAGAATGAGTTCTAGTTTTCAAGAACTACAATATTTTTGGACTTTAATAGTTCAAATGTTCAACAGAATACCTTTGCAAGTATAACTACATCAAGGAGTATGGTTTCACTAAGAAATATTTGGGTAAAAGGTGGACTTAAAATAAGTAATTTAAGTCAAGAAGTTTAAATATACACAATTCAACTGAAGCAATGTAAAATCACAAATATTACACCAAAAAAACTACAAAATTGTATATTTTTAGAATCTTAAATAAAGAATTCTACTTCATTCATGTAAATATAATAATGAAAGACCAAAATTTCACAGTAATATAACAATCTGATCAGAGAATTAAATCTCATAAAAAGATATCAAATTAAAGAGTCACAATTGTAAAGTTTTACATAAATGGTAAAAATTTGAATGATAATTGTTTATCATATTATTTAATATTAAAAATCTGATTCAATGTATCTTAAATTGAGATTCTGTTTGTTCTTGAATACAGAGTTCTACTAAATGGGTTTAAAATATTTTTACATAATTGTAAAGAGGACATTTTTGGGATTCTGGAAAATTAAAATTGGCAAAATGCAATAAGATTTACAAAGTACGTAACAAAATAATTGAATAAAGGTTTCGATGGTGCTATTATAGTCCTGGCGGCATTGGAAAGTTTAGTTTGTTTCGAAGGGTCGTTATGGTGTTAGGAATTGTTTATTTAGGTGTATATCTCACTTCATAAATAACTCTGATACAAAAGATCACAAAATAAGACTAAAAGACAGTTTCAATGAAATTGTTAAGAAAAAAATAGTATTATTGTGCAAATTAATTTACATGAGTCAGCTAGTTCCTTCAAATTGTGTATCTACTTCCCAGAATTGAATTTAATCTGAAATTACTTCACTTTTTCAGTGATCACCTACATGAATAGAATGACCTATAAGTTAAAAACAGCACCATGTATTTTATGACACTAGTTTTACTTAATGTTAGAAAATTTAGTGGTCATTATTATTACCAAAATGACTGACAAGCATGTACTGTAAAAATCACTAATAAATAGAAATTATTCATCAAAACTGTATAATGCAATACTATAACAAAAAACAAAGAACCATTAAAAAATAGTATGATGATAATGGAATCAGCTAGAGAAATTGAAATGAAGTAAGAAAAAAGGAATTTTGAAACAATTTAAAAATTTTAACATCTATAATTAATTATTAAATAAATGACTTTAATGATGTGATGATGTTAATATTGATGCAAAAAATCAAGAGTTGATAAATTTGTTTACCTTTAATTAGTATTGTTAGTTTTAATAAAAAAGTTAGTAAACTTTTTAAAAGCAGAACAAAGTTAGTATGTTCAATACAAAAATATACAAAACAGAAACTTTTGCATTAAATTATATATATAGTGCTATAAAAAAGTGAGATTGATTAATAATAATAATTTGAAATTATTATTCAAAGAACCAGTTAGTTGCCCAAAACCTAACACATGTTGAAATGGATAGATAGTGTTTGGGCTTACTTGTACCTCACAAGGAGGTGGCGCACTGCGATATGAAGGGATGATCTTGAAGGTAACAGAACCCCGCGCTTCTCGCTGTAACAAAAAAACAACATTCATTAAATACGAAAAATAAGTATAAAAAAGTTACTATAATACACAACATTTTTTATTAAAATAATTAGAAATTACAGATAAAAAAAGGATTAGATTTTTAACAAAATACACTGAAATAATGTAAGAGAAATTATAGAATAGATGTTTTTATTCATATTAATACCATAGAATATGCACAAACAGTGAAATTACGAGTATTGTCACTTAATTCATTTTTGTCTTGGTATATTAACACTGAGCAAATGTGTTATAAAAATATCTTCCGGGGTATTTGCATTACTAAAAGTTTGCTAACAACATCTTATCATGGTCTAATTATATCTTGTATCTGGTATACTATATTAGTCTGAGGTAATACTTCACATGATCATATGGAAACTTATTTAGAATTCAGAAAAATACAAATAGGTGTACGAGTATAGTGGGAAAAACCACCTAACACTGAGACGTATCTATCATATACACATTTAAGGAGCTTCAATTGCTTCCAGTTCCTTCACTGTACATTTTTTGAAGAGATAATGAATGTAAAGCAAAATTCCTTAAAACAGAATTTTTACAAGTCCATAATCAAAATAGTATTTGTTTGAACAAAAACCTACAATAAAAGGGAGAGAACACACTAACAAACTGATAAACTTAGAAAAATGTTCTAGTCTGTATTTATTTAAAAAAATCCTTAATGGAAATTTTTAAAGTAAACAAATTGCGTCCCTAATAATTTTTAAAAATAAATAAATGCTAAAGGAAATTGTGTATTGTGTAAAAATTATTAGATGACATAATTTTTTGAAGTAAGTAGGTAGATTTGTAGGTGAAAGATAGTTATAAAAATTTATTAACAAATCGGTTCAGTAAGTAATGAATTGAACATTATTTTAATATTTAGACATCAATTTTGTCTTGACATGTCCTACACTCTCATTCAGGAGTCTTATAGATGTAGTTAATTAAAAGAAAATACATTATTTCATCCACATTATTTTTTAATACAAAACAATCAAAATCATTTATAATAAAACTATAATTGGTTAGAATTCTAGACTGCAATGCACACTGCAAAGCAGAAGCTCCCGTGTTCAATTTCCGGCAAAGGTATGGAAATTATTACAAGTTAAAATCATCTGATTTGATAGTTACCCTCAATAGTCACTAATAATTTTATTAAAGCATTATTAAAACTTTAAATAAACTAAAAAGTATAAAATTCTAAAAATACAGAAAACTTTATTTAACCCTTTCAGTGCCGAAACAATATTTAAAAATTTGATCTAAAACCATTTGATTTGAATAAGAGTGTACAAAAAATGCCAGCCCTTATTTCAAAAACTTGCAGGCGTAAGCCTGCCATTGCCAACCAAAATTTCAACGTTACAGAATAACAAAATTTCCTGTTAAAAATTAATTTTTATTACATTCATAAAAATAGAAATGGTTTGAACAATATAACTACTCAAAATAGTTTTTTTAGTTTATTTAAAGTTACATCGACAGCTTAATCATTAGCAACTACTGTGGGTTTTGGTACCTTAACAGTGGTTTTAACATTTTAAAATTTACAGACCCTAGCTGGGAATGGAACCCAGGACCTTTTGCTTTGCAGGCTAGCATGCTAGTCACTATACCACTGAGGTGGTTTAAAATACATTATTTCATTAATTTTTGTTTAAAAAAATTTTTTTTTGTAAATGTTCGGTTATCCAGGCGTTGGCACTTTATGCATAACTTATGGACTTCTGGTAAATCGGATGTTGTCACTACATAAAATATATAGACGTCCTGTTTTCAGGATGTTGGTACTGAAAGGGTTAAGAATACAACATTTTTGCTAAATTCTAATTACTGTTAACTACTATCAGTGTTTTATAAGACTATGCAACAAAACTATTTTTGTTACAATGACATCTCACAACTTGTACTAGCTTTGTTCAAATAATGGCGATTTACCCATAATATTGGCATGACTAAGCAGACTGTACTGCATGATGGAAAGGGAGGAGGAATATACGAACTGTTGATGAGAATATCTCTTACTACAATGATTACTACTACTATCAATGTACAGCAATATGTTACTGGTGTATTACTGTAACACTGACACAAACCAAATAACTGGTAGTTGGAAATTTATAAATAGAGCTATACACATGATGGATGATTCTTCTTAATCATTTTTATGTAACAAGTGGATTAACTACAGAAAGTAGATATAACATTAAAAAAAATTACAAAAATATATATTTTTGTTGTGTTACAACATATACCAAGATTTGCTGAAATTTCTACACAATAAGATTTTTAAACTATAAACGTAGGTATCCTGAAAGTAAATGGATCTCACTTTTACTTCTACCTATTATGATGCCACAAGCTATTAAGTTACCAAATTCCTCATAAAATCCCTTTATTATAACAAGAAAATTACTTTACTCTCATTAATATCTATCTATCTCTTTTTTTTTTTGGTTTTACGTCCGACTGTTCAGCAATTACTGCTAGTGCAGACGGTGAAGGATGAAATGATTTTTTTGTAACGTATAAAAATATGCCGTGTCTGAATGGGATTCAAACCCAAGACCACATCATGGGAGGCAAGCACGTAACCAACTACGCCAATGTGGCCGGCACATATCTATCTCAATTGAGATCAAACGCAGAGCCATTATAGAAAGAAAATTACCTTTGCCTAGCACTACCTGACTGTATTCTGTAAAAATACACTTATTTATGTATCTTATCAAACAAATCACACAGTTACACTCATTTATTTAGGAGGCCTAATCCATTTCATTGGTGACAATGAAATAATTAATCTTTGTAACATAAAGATGTTGGCATCAAAGATAAAGTCAAGGAACTTTCCATTACTGACAAACCGAGAAAAAATTATTTCAAAAGTCTAAGGAAAGTATAAATTCACATGTTAATAGTGTAAATTTAAAATTTTATTTAACACAGGACACAATTTATTACAACACTGGTTAGGGAACCTGAGCAAATCAAAATTGTGATCTCTCATAAAAATTAGTGATAATTTAAATAATTTCATATTATTCTTTTTGAAGTTTCTTCAGCCAAATAAAGCTTGATTAATACTACTAAGTCCAAAACGAAAAACCTGCCTAAAAACTGTCCAGATCCTAGCTAGGAACTGATCGCAGAACTTAGGGCATGACTTAAACGTAGTTAAGTAACATAGACTTAAACGTACTTAAGTACACCAGGGCTGAACTACTAAGACAGTCAAGTTAGTTCCATTGAAATATGCATACTTTTTGGTAAACAAAATACACACATTTATTTTTGTAAGTCTCAGAAAATATTGTGTCTTTTGTAATGAAGGACCTCCTATACTCTTTGTTAGTGCAACACCACGATAAAAGCTTGGGTACACTGAAAGCGTTCTGTCGCAGCGCGTAGTGATCCAACGGTCGTCGCAGCGGTCTGCAATATGAGGACGTCACATAGGATGCAATATTTATGTGTGAGCGGTCCAGTCTGGTCGCTTTCTTCTTTAAAAGTAGTAGTGCACTTTTATAAATTTCTTTTATATTGAGTATGTGCTCGGGTGAAAAACAAATCAATTTTGAAAAACAACTGCCTAAAAATTTGGAATATTCTACAGCTAAAATATTTACCTAAACCTACATTAGACATATGGAAAAGAGCTGAGAAAGGATTTGCAGAACTTTGGGGATTTCCGAACTGCATTGGAGGCATAGACAGACAACACGTCAAATGAAATGCCCAGATAACAGTAGGTCATTTTTCTCTTGTTCTTCTAGCAGTAGTTGATTCATACAATAAGTTTATGGCAGTTGGTATAGGAAGTTATGGATGTCACAGCCACAGTGATATTTTCAAAAATTCACTTCTTTACCGAGCGTACATTGATGGAAAAACTATTCTACTGGCGCAGCCACTACCAGGTGCAGACACTCCAGTTCCTCATGTTTTGGTTGGTGATGAAGGCTTTGCACTTCAACTTATTTTATTAATATTTACAAACTGATTTATAATTGAATTAATTAGAATAAAATGATACTTGTCATATTGAATTCGTGAGCAACCTCATTCCATGCTTCAGCCTTTTTATAATATTCGTTGAGCTATCAAACAAAACCTTACACTATTTACGCACATTTTCTATAAAAAATTCAGTTCACTCATGTTTTTTGGTCAAAGGCAGCAAGGCGGTCACACTAAAAACTGTAATTTTGTAGTACCAGATCGCTTGTCGTCGCGACAAAGATTGGCAGAGCCAGACCGCGTTCTGTGTGACAGAGATGATGCAACAATGTGTAATATTTACACTGCGAGTACATTTACACCGCCTGACCACCTTGGTCGAAGATCGCTACCCGCTACGACAGACCGCTTTCTGTGTGACTAAGTCTTAACTGTTGTCCAAAGCTTCAAAGAATAATAAAACACTTACAAAAATAATGTAAACTATTAAAAAAAAATCAGATATAATTACCAGGATCTTCTGTAAGGCATTGACAGACTGATTAACAACAGGAATTCCATTAATTTCTTTAATTTCATCCCCAACATGCAGGGTGGCTTGCCGGTGGATCATTCCACCATGCATGATTCGTGCCACAATGCACTTTCCATCCTCATTCATTTTTAGTGTTATACCCTGAAACAAAAAAGAAAGAAAAAATACATAAATAATTATTTTAAAAGAAGATAATTTAAGTAATAATAGTTTATTTCAACAAAAGTAGGCCTACTTTAAATCTAACAAATTACGACAGACATCTCTGTGGTATGATATAATTTTCACTGTGGTGTGTTATCAATGCACACGCTACATAGAGTTATCATTTTTCATTTTCATAGAAAGCTATTTAAAATTTTTTAAGTAATTTGACTAATTGTATGATGAAGTCTTTAGCATACTACATTGGAAAATGGTAGGTCTCCATTCTGATTCCCAGCAATGGTCTGAAAAATAATTGCACGTTATAACCCACTGTTTCTTGACCGAAATTACTAGCTAATGACCCAGCTCTATTGCGTAACTTAAAAAAAACTAACCAAATTTTTGCAAAAAATTAAAAAAGCATTCTTACAACACTGGTGTGAACAAAAATGACAACTTTAGTTTCTTTAAGTAGTAAAATTTCTCTAATAAACTCAAACATAGCAAAAGAGTATATTGGACACAATATAATTTAACTTTAATAATTTTTTCTGATTTATCAATATTTTCATATTTTTTTACACATACCAAATTAATTTTAAAAACCACGTATGTTAAGGCTTCCATTTTCTTACACACTATAGGTTTTTTAAACAAAAATTTAGATCTAGAACATAACTGATATGTGAAATAAAGTTTTGAAGATGCTTTTTATGATACATTATGATAAAGAAAAAATTTTAAATTGATGTTTTCTAAAATGTTTAATGAAATATTGTTTTTGAACTACAGCTTTTGTTTATAAAATAAACAAAAGTGTAAGTATCCACCAACTTGTATCATTATCATCATCTTCGTTATCTCTCTTCCAAGTTTCCTCGGGTCAGGTCCAACACAACTCCTCTCCACCTCCCACCACCTGAACCATTTCTCTTCCATTGCTTTTTTGGCATAGCATCTTCTTCCCAATTCATCCATAACTGAACCCATCCACTTCACTCTTGGTCTTCCTCCCTCCAACTCCAAGTACAGCAACCTTTTTGGCATTCTTCCCTCTTCCATTTTGCCGACATGGCCAAACCATATCACTTTGTCTGTCCAACCCTTCTTAATAGGCTGCCCATTTCCAGTTGTTCCCTAATTACATAATTTCTGTTTTTTCCCTTCTTGTCTTTCCAGTATACTCCTCTTGAACTTCATCTCTGCTACCTGGATTCTACCTTCTACCTTCTCTCCCTTAGTCCATGTCTCGGCTGCATTATTACATTCATATGCATAATGTGTTTTTTTTATAACTTCTTGATTGCAAACTAAGCTTCTCACACTTTGGAAGAAACTGCTTGCTTTCTGCACCCTTTTACTTAACTTCTTTTCCAATTTTCCATCAGATGAGAAAACAGTCCCATTATTTGCAAATTATTTAACTTCCTCCAGCACCTTGTCATTCCATGCCCCTTACTGTACCTTAGCTCACTCTTCACATCTCTTCTTCACCAGCACTTTTCTTTTTACTGCACTGAATTCTAAACCACGCTTCAAAATCTCATTTCACAAATCCAGTACTCATTCCTCCTCTATCTTTCCCAGTATAACCACATCACTGCAAATATTAAGCTTTGAGTATTTTCCTTGGTCTTCTTTTTCACTCTCTTATATATTCCATCCACTGTTATAGATACTGAAGTCACAAGATTACCTTTTGCATATAAATGGGCTGTGAGGAAGATAAGTGAAAATTTGACAGTGCTGCCAACCTGAACAGTGAGACACTACTCGTACATTTCACTACTGTGCAATTTCTACATACATTTTGTAAGCTGTGGTTAATTCCGAGAAAATGTTTTCTTCATAAACCTTATAGGAAATAAATGTGACCTGTAATATTGCCTATTATAGCTTAATTACATGACTAGAAATGTTTGATTTACTGTAATTGACAGCTACCTCATTCCATGGGAACAAAATTATCTACGAATGAATCGCCTTCTTTACTATCGCAGTTACCGGCGGCTTCACTATCAGTCTCACTAGTATCTACCTAACCATTCCCTTTTTTTACCAGGTGTCAACAAAACTGTTGAAGAATAGCTTCTTCACGTCTTTAATTTTATTCTTTATTTTGTAAATAGTGGAAAGAGAAACATCACAGTAGTTAGCCACTTGCTCATGGCTTTTGTTAAGAGGCAGGGAAAGGCATTATTGTTTAGCTCCAACTTCACAGCATTTTATTACACTGCATATTAGATTTTGTTCAGCACTGTGAATAGTCTGCCAACGTTTTTGAGAAACTAACATTTCTGTTTATGGTAACAAAGTTATATTCGTACAGTTAACCTACAAAACGTTCCGCGATATACTGTATATCCTCTCGGTATAGTATAAGTTGTTGTGTTTGTTGTACTGAAATTAAAGCAGTCGCGTATGTGCACTGATGCTTTTCCCCCTTTACCCCTTGTAGCAAACAAAGGCAAACTCATGACTCGAGTAACTATATTATTAATAAAATGGGGGATGAAACACTTCTCTCCCTCGGACACATTGGTTTAACGCCCAACAAAAAAAAAAAAAAACAAAACGAAGGACCACTGTCTATTACAAACCACTCTTATTGATCCACTTGTTTCTTCATACAGCTCTTAATTTTCCTCAGACATACCCTTTACCATCTGCACCAACTTGTATATTAAACCGTTGATATTATAGCTGTTAATTTGTAAATTAACTTTTAAATTTTAATTAATACAGAAATTATTCTTTTACTTCATAAATGTCATGGTGTTTTTTTTTATAGTCATTTCTGAATGGTTAGTTAGCGAAAACTAATAAAGTAATTCAAAATTTCAAACAAATAGAAAATAAAATAATAAATTTTAATGACTTTTGAATCCATTGTTGTTTAGACGTTTTCCAGCAAAACAAAACTTTTAAAGGTGCTAACAAAAGCGAAAAGTATATTAAAAATAGAAGATTAGCAATAATAACTGAAAGTAACTCAAAGGAAATATAACAAAAAAGAAAAACGTATTACATGAAAAGTATAAAAATTTATCTTCACGAACAAAGCCTTATTACTACTGTACTCTATTATGCAAGATGCAAATGTGATGCCACAAACTGCAATTAAGTTAAATGCTCACTGGCAATCCCCAGATTAAATTCATTAACCTTGTCTTAATAATACTCCCAATGTACCTACAATTTAGATTTTATATTAGTTTCAGTCAAACCATTTAGTAAACCACCCTTGTATTGTCTACAAAAAAGATGGCGTACTATGATAGCACTCTTTTCCAGTACAAAAATAATAGAAAATACCTGAGAAACCTGAAGTAATGAATACACCAAACAACTTACTACCCTTTCACCAACAATTCATAAGAGGTTGGTAAAAATGCGGTAAGTTTTTTACTTACTCTTACTTATATGCATGTGTATATAGATAGGGAAGAGTATTGTTTTGGTTGATTTTTTTAAATCGAGTTTTCAGGAGAAATACACATGTTCAGGCCCCCACCCCAAAAACAAGTTTTTACATGCACTCGTGTCTGTGTAAGAACAAAATATCTAAAGAATAGAATAGTGTACAAAGTGGAAACTTGAAACTTAAGTTAGGTATTACTAGCGTATCTGACACTAACATTTTCATCAAAATTGATCAACTGGAAGTGCTAGTTATTCGTGAGATTTTTCACTTTTTTGCGATTTTCTCAAAAACGGCTTCTACAATATTTTTAAAAATCGCTGAATTTGCTACACTTTTTATAGTCTACAAGATATGGTAAGCGCAATGTCTACTGAAAATGTAAATAACATTTTTAATATTTATACAATCAAAATTGTTTCAAACAGGGGGACGTATTATAAGGACTTTTGTTTTATATAAGTTTTATTATAATTAGGAGTTTTTAGTGCACATTACAGATACAAACCAACAAAGGACTACAGTAGGTTTTGTTTACACTAGGTAGTTTACGTTACGTACGTTAGTTAAAACTGTCCCAGAAGAAGATTTAAAAATTTAATAAATTTTAAGTTAAATTTTTAATTTTGTGTTTTGTATTGTATGTCATTAACACAGTTTTAGTAAGTGGTAAATAGAATTATCACTGTGTAGAGTCCAGGGTAGGGCATTCAACAAGGATGAATTATACAATTGATTTTGTGTTACAGTGGTTACATTCATTAGATTCTTGTTTTGCCATGCAATAACTGTGTGTAAGTTTAGTGTGATCAATTTATAGTCATGTATCACTTTGGTCTAATATCTTGTCAAAAATTTCTGGTTGTATGTCACAAGCATCTTTTTAACTCTTTATTTTGTTTTTGGAAATAGTTTTATTTTGAACTATCACCCAATTTGATTAGTGCTTAAGCCAGGGTTTCAAAAAGTATAGAACAAATTAGAATATTTGATCAAGCTTATTTAATTCTGAAGAAATCTTCATTGCCAACTTGAATAATTTGAGAGTAAAATAGAGAATAACAGAATAAAAGTAGAAATTAACAAGCATAATAAAACTATTACAATTTTTAATTAAAAATTTATTAATTTACAATTTAAGGATGCTGTGTACTGGTAGAACTTAAAGGAACGTAATTTCAAGTATAATGCTTTCTTGATGGTTTGTTGTTTCAAGTTAGTTTTCAAGGCAATTAGCTGATTTCATTCGGGTCATCTGAGAACGGAGAAACAAGAAGTGGAGTGAGAGAGTAGTTGGCTTCTACCCAGAATTCCAGAACACTATCCCATTGCTATTCAAACCATCCAAACAAGCGATGTACTATCAGCACTACTATCACCACCCGACCACTGTTCTTCTCCCAGTAAAACAACAACATCAACTTAATTATATACGATAAACTAGATAATAAGAATAGCTAAATACGTTTTATTAATTGCATTCCTTTATATTCCTTTTCAGTTAGTTTCATTAATAAATAAAATTAAATAGCTTCATAGATAAAACATCATTATCATTGATACCAAAACATTAAACTTTAATACAGTATTTTCTAGCAAAAAAGTCCATAATTTCTTCTTTAACACTTTAATACTTTTTTAATTTATTACATATCAGTATATACTAATTATACCAATATACAACAAACACTTCTTATTAATTAAAACTTTTCTATTAGTCACCTCAATAATCTTAAAATAATAAAAAAATTAAATAAAAAATCTGATGTGAAATACACGACTTTCTCTTGCCAATGCAAATAATTAACAATATAAACTAACATTAGTAATAAAATATTAGACATACATAAAAAACTAACCTCAATAAACATAACCTTAATTAAATCATGAGTGAAAGACGCAAAATGAAAATGAACCTTGGTTTGACTTAAAAATACGGATAATGACTCTTTCATGCTTAATTAGGCTCTGTAGAGAAAAATACTATTAATAAAAGTTATAGATCTTTCAATATTTTAAAAATTTAATTATATACACTTTTGTCGTAAAATGCATACTAAGGCTGAAATCTTTAAAAAATCTATTTTTTTTACACTTTTCGTGAGAAAAAACAGAAAATCGTTAATTTCCGCTAAACTAAGCGTTGTACAAAAAAAAAGTCTTACATAAAAGGTTTAGGATTTCAAATTTCCTACAACTTTTATTATATAAATTTTTCTGCTAAAATGCATATTGCAGTCGCAATCTTAAAATAAACAATTTTTTTACGAGAAAACAGCCTCCCCAAGAATTTCAGCAGACATGGTATCTACCCTATCTTGTAGAGAATTAAAAATTTAGTAAATGAGGCTATTTAAAAAAAAAATGTGCCGTTTTTGAGAAAATCGCAAAAAGGTGAAAATTACAGGAAAAACTACTTCCAGTTGACCAATTTTGATGAAAATGTTCATGTCCGGTCCTCTATTGGTACCTAATTTAAGTTTCAAGTTCGTACGATGATCCGTTCTGGAGATATTCTGTTCACACACACAAACACACACTGACTAATAGCTAAAAACCTTTTTTTGGGTTCAGGGGGTCTGAAAACGTGTAGATCCGGTGAAAACTCGATTTCGAAAAATCGACATGAAAACAATACTTTCCTTCCTATATATTTATATAGGCAAGAGAAAGTAAAAATTTTAAAACCCCGACACAAAATCCTTTAAAAGTAAAAAAATAATGTTCTCTTTTTTTTTTGTTTAACATCAGACTGTTTTACAATTTATGCTAATGCAGATGGTGGATAATGATGATAATGAAAATAAATGATGAAAAAATGCCAGACCTGACCGGGAATCAAACCTGGGACCCCGGTGCAGAAGCCAGCTGCGCTAACCACTACGCCAATGGGCCGGCCAAAAAAAATAATATGTGTTGGCCCTTTAGGTAATAGAAATATAATATTTTGATTCAAACGTCATCGCATCAGGACACTGCTAAGTAATACAACTAAGTTCTATTCTATTACTAGATTTAAACATCAGTCCATATTTTTACTTTTTAACAGGTTTCTGTGTCGGGAGTTTTTAAAATTTAATATTTTTTCATACTTTTTAAACTTTATGTATTACTGGTAGACATTTTTTACCCCACCATGCCTTATTATAGCTAAGAAAACTCTCAATCAAGTCATCTTTCAAAAAAAGAAACTAAATCAAATCTGTTCATCTGTTTGGGAACTACGACACCACAAGCAGATGAACGCGTTAAACTAACAACACTTTATTTTCATCGGAGGCTAAAAAATTAAAAGGTTCATAAAGGGTATTGTAGAAAACATTTACTTCAAATACAGCAATATTTTTTTTAATACAGACAATATTAATCTTATTGTGATATATCAAGTAATGGCAATTTTAATTTTTCAACCACACAAAACTTTTGTAAACAATACTAGAGTTTTATTTTACGAATATCAAAAACATGCAGGGCTGTAAAATATCTAGATCTTTAATGGTGGGGATCATTAAAACATCATCGCAAAATATCTAAATCTTTTATGGTGGGGGTCATTTTAAAAGTCATCATCATCTTCTTTAACTCTTTTCCAAGATTCCTTAGGTAAGGCTCAGCACAACTCCTTTCTACTTCTACCTCTCTCTATCATTGAACATCCACAGCAATCTTTTTTTTTTTTTATCCGAGGTGGCAAAAAAAACTCATGTTTACTCCACTCCCTCACGATGGGAGAAGTAGTGTTGGACTCAATTGAGGTGTCTTCATCAAGCCCCAAGGACTGGCAATCTTGGCATTGCATATTTTACCCAAATTATTCATTACTGAACTCATTCACGTCACGCTTGGTCTGCACCTTTATTTTTTCCCCCCATCACCAAGTACAACATCTTTTCAGGCAGTCTACCTTCATCCAACTCACATGACCAAACCATCATAGCTTTGTCTGTCCATCAACAATCCCTAATTATATAATGTCTCATTCTATCTTTTTTTGAATTTAATTTCTTCTGCCACCATTCTACTTCCTGCCTTCCTTCCAACAATCCATGTTTTTGCTGCATAAGTCAGTATTGGCACAAAATATGTATTGTACATATTTTTCTACCTACAGTGAACACAAAAACTTTATGATTGCAGAATAAGCTTCTCATGCTTCAGAAGAAACTGCTTGCTCTCTGCCCCCTGTTACTTGTTTTCTTTCCCAATTTTCTGTCTTATGAGAAAACAGTCTCCATATACCCGTATGAATTCTTTAAATTCCTTCACCACCCAGCCATTTAGTCCTATCCAAATTCCTTCCTTCATCCTCAAATCCCTTCTGTACCAGCACTTTAATTTTTTCCTCACTGAATTCCAAACCACACTTAACAATCTGTTTGTTCCACTCCAGTGCCCTTTCTTCATCCTCCTCAGTTTTCCCCATACAACCAAATCATCGGCAAACAATAATTTCACAGTATCTTCATTTACGGGGTAAATATACGTAAAACTCATCCACTAAACAACAACTAAGCATATAATAAAACTAAAAATACAAAAGCAAAATCTTGCCTAGTACCTAAAATAAAATTCCAAAATCCATGCAGACTCTAACAGGCCAAATATCAGAATTACAACTTCTATAAAAACCCTTATTTTTTCTAATGAGTAACTGGTGTAACTGGTGGTAAAAGTACATAATAGATACTGAAGTCATGAGATTGCCTTTTGCATATGAATGGGCTATGAGAAAGGGAAGTGAACATTTGACAGTGCTGCCAACCTCAACAGTGCGACACTACCATGCAGTTCTACATACATTTTGTAAGCTGTGGTTTATTCCAAGAAAATGTTTTCTTCATGAACTTTATAAGAAATAAATGTGACCAAAATATTGCCTATAGTTTACTTACATTACAAGAAATGTTTGATTTACTGTAATTACCATCTAGCTTATTCCATTGGAACAAAATTTTTTATGAATGAATTGCCTTATTTACTATCGCTGTCACCGGCATCTTCACAATTAGTCTCACTAGTATCTACCTAACCGTTTCCTTTCTTTCCCAGGTGTCAACAAAACTGTTGAAGAACAGCTTCTTCACATTTTTAATTTCCTTCTTTATATTTCAAATTGTGGAAAGAGAAACATCACAGTAAATAGCCACTTGCTCATGGCTTTTATTGAAAGGCACGGAAAGGCATTTTTGTTTAGCTGCAACTTCACAACATTATTACACTACATATTAGTTTAGTCTGCCCTTGTTTTCGAGTGCCTAACATTTCTGTTTACAGTAACAAACAGTTATATTCATACAGTTAACCTACAAAAGGTTCCGCGATATACTGTATATGCTCTGGGTATAGTATAAGTTGTTATGTTGGTCGTACTGAAATTAAATCAGTCACGCATGTGCAATGATGCTTTTCCCCCTTTACCCCTCGTTGCAAGCAAGGGCAAACTTGTGACTCAAGTGACAATACTAACAAATTTCTATAATGAATAGAAATGAAGATTTGAAGTTTAACAAAAATAATTAAACAGATTTTTTTTATAAAAACCTTTAATTTTTTTACTGTATTCTTATATCATAAAAAATAATATCTTAGATAAAATTTACTCCTAATTTAAAGAAGCACTGACCAAGACAAGAAATAACTATTATCTGATAACATATTTCTATTACTTTATTAAAAAATAACAACCAAGGATTATTACGCAAGCTTGAAGTTGCCTTGTTGAAATACAAAGATGCGTATATCATACGTGATAGGTGTATATCAATTTCAGAATAACCCACCTGAGATTCAAATACAGGCCATGTATTTTACAAATGTGACATTCTAACCTCATGTATTTCAGTTAGATTTAATTGACTGAAACTTCAATCTATATGTAAATGAGTAGTCTCAACATGAGAAGATAAATGTGGTACACAAGAATTACATATAGCTGCTTAGACTTTATAAATCTTAAAAAAAACAAAAAGTATTTATATAGGTTTATCATGTAATGCTGTAGATTAATTTTTTTACTGGTATAGATTATCAAAAAATTGTAAGGGCCAGGTGTATCTGGATTAATTAATAATTATTAGTCCTATGGTTTGTTCATTAACCACTTGCTCACCCTACCTATTGTCTAATTATTGATCTTCGTTATTGACCGCCTACAGGCATTTTATCGTATTAACTCCTTTCCCACTCAATCTTTACTACCCACTTTCATTTCCTTTCATTTGCCTTTTTGCCTTTCCCTATCATTCTGATTTCAGTATGCAAATGGTAAAAACATTCAAAACGAGGCATTCATTAACATTCAAAACTTCTGGTTATGTAGGCTTTCATTCGTGCTACAGTCATACCATATCTTGTTTTTATTGTTGTTAAGCAAAAATAAGTAATAGACAAATAGTCATATTAACATGAAACACACAAAACACAAAAAAATAGTTCACATACAAATGTACATATTATCTCTAATAAAACAAATATCATACTCTAGGCGAATTTTCCATTGTTGGAAACAATGCTGGAAGTCATCTTCTGTCAGCACCTTCAGGACACGTGCCGCTCAAAAATGTTTGAAATGAAGCTCACAAAAATGTTTGTACTGACACTTTGTGAGCGATTAAAAATGACCCAAATTTTTTGGAAACGATAACAACATGTAATGAAACGTGGTTTTTACTTATGATCAGGAAACAAAGTGCCAATTCATGCACGGGAAGAGCTGAACTTCACCGAAAGCCAAAAAAGCTCGAATAAGCAAGTCAAAATTTAAAGCAATGATGATTGTTTTTTTTTATATCCATGGGATTGTGTACCTTCACTAGGTTCCTGAAGGTCAAACAATTAATCAATATTACTACCTTGAGGTACTTTCTAAACTACGTCAAAGAGTAAGGAAAAAACTCCCCGAAATGTGGAAGGACAAATCATGGGTTCTCCACCAAGACCATGCACCAGCTCATTCCGCGTTATGTGTCAAGAGGTTCCTAGCCAAGTATAGCATCTCAGTGTTAGAACATCCACCTTATTCACCAGATCTTGCACCATGTGACTTCTACCTATTCCCTAAGGTAAAATCTGCATTAAAAGGGACAAGATTTGAGTCTGTGGAAGCAGTAAAAGAGAAAGCAGCACGTGCCCTGAAGGAGCTGACAGAAGATGACTTCCAGCACTGTTTCCAACAATGGAAAATTCACATAGAGCGTTGTAGGGATAGAGAAGGAGTGTATATTGAAGATGACAACAAGTGATTATGTATAAAATTAAAATAAATATTTTATGTCAGTCTTGTAATTTAATAGCCACACCTCGTATAACAACATACAAGACAAACTCATATGCCCTTTCTCAATGAATGAAACTGAAGTTACAAAGGTAACAATTCTCAGAAAATTTCTAAATCTATACAGTTCCTGTAATTTTTTTTAGAATCTTAGAATGATAAGAAATTACTCCTGCAATGCTACCGGGTGTATTTGCTAGCCAGCGGGGATGTCCAGGAGACTATATACAGATAGATTATTGTATATAGCAACTGCACAATCTTACTTTCCTTTTTTGTAACTGAATCTACATAGACCACGTATATGTTTAAACAAGAAATAAAGATACCTCAACACAACATGATAACTAAAAAGCACGGATAAGATTAAGAGAGATTTAGGCCAGCAATATATAGAAAATTTAGAAATATGTAGAAAATTTCTAAATCTTTACAGTTCCTGTAATTTCTTTTTAGATTCTTAAAATGATAAGAAATTACTCCTGCAATGCTACTGGGTGTATTTGCTAGCCAGTGGGGATGTCCAGGATACTATTTACAGATAGATTATTGTATCAAACAACTGCACAATCTTACTTTCTTTTTTTGTAACTAAATCTACATAGACCACGTATATGTTTAAACAAGAAATAAAGATACCTCAATACAACATGATAACTAAGAAGCATGGATAATATTAAGAGAGAAGTAGGCCAGCAATATATAGATGGTGCCCCCCACTAACTATATTCAGGTTATATAATTATATAATTTTTTGTTTGTTTTATGTCTGATTGTTCTGGACATTAATGCTAATGCAGACAGTGAAGGGTGATAAATGAAAGTGAGTTATGAAAAAATACTAGGCCTGACTGGAATCAATCATGGAACCTCTGGTGC
The DNA here is from genome assembly GCA_035578175.1 of Catonia carolina. Lineage (NCBI taxonomy): Eukaryota > Metazoa > Arthropoda > Insecta > Hemiptera > Achilidae > Catonia > Catonia carolina. Next base: position 100,086,116 of record JAQMRL010000001.1, on the reverse strand, counting down.
AGGAGTCAGTGCAGTGACCACTACACCAGCACAACAGGCTGATCATAAAATACAACCTTGATACACATATCAATGGGCTTCACCCACCATCAGACAAACATTCATACAAAATTCATTCATAATCTTATAAAAAATTGCTGGCAACATTTATGGAACTAAGGCACTCATACCAGAAGTCTCTAGTTCTCTCAGTATGTGATAAATAAATATTAACAAATTCAAATAAATAAAACTGTAAGCATGGCCATGACATGGAGAGCAAATGAATAAGAACAAAACATAATTAGCAGCAATTAAAACTAAAACATGTTATCACTTCAACTGATAGAATTTAAAAAGGAATGATAGTTTCTTAATGTTTTTTTCAAGGCATTAGTTTTGGGTAATTTCAATTGCTTAAAAATAGAAAATAATAATGCTTATACATACCATTGGCTCGTCTGTGTTTTTTTGGAACTGGACGAGGCGGACCCGAGTAACGTTTTCAAAGTCTGCCTCAGCACTAGGTGCCTCAATGTCATCCTCGTCACCATTGAGGTATGGTAAGAGGGGTGGGGGTGTGACTCTAACTGCTTCTTCTCCGTATATCTCATGAGCAACCACGTCATGGGCTTGTAGCAGTGCCTGAAACAATTAAAAAAACAGGACAATAAGTCATAAGTTTATAAACAGCTGTACTGAAATAACAATTTTTGAATCTAAGTTCTTCACCTGGGTATTTGAAAAAAATATTAATTTATTACTAAACACGATAGTTATCGTACAATTCACACACAGTAAACAAACGTTTCAGAATGAAAATATCCACGATTTAGCTTGGATTTTATCAGACTCCTCAAGTTATTGCAAAGTTATTTGTGTTGATAAACATGAATGAGCTGCAATAAACAAATACTTTACAAATGTTCTTAATTTAAACTTAACATTTTAAAACTGCAGGTTTAGAATGAATCCCAGTACATAACTAGTAATTATTTACTTATGTAATACTATAATCCTATAAAATGAATAGTTACACCTAACACTTCTTCAAAAATATATTATTATGGATAAATTAGACAAATTAATTAAAAAATAAAACACATTACGCAGTTCATGGTCACTGAGACTGCAGGGATGATGAATTACCAAAATGACAAACTACAGAAAAAGTTTACAGTAGTAAACTATAGTAACCCCCTGTTTATGTATACATGGTAAAGTGATATGTTTATGTATACATGGTAAAGTGATCAAACCTAAGCAGATTTAATAATCTGCAAAGTCAAGGGTAATTATAATAACAAACATGAGATAATTACTAATAAAAACTCAATATTGTAATGGATGATGTTATCAGCAATGTTTATTTATTAACAGTCTTTAATTTTGTATAATACATAGTAGTACTTAAAAATGTGTTTACACAAATTTACATAAATGGATTTTAAATAATCTAATTAACATTATGCGTATATGCAAAAAAATTTCTAAATACATTTGCTACCTCAAAACTTATTTTTGCTAAAATGAGTTATTAATATACAGTACTTTATAATAACTTAAAATGTATGCCCAAATATTAACTGCCTTTCTTTTAACTATTTTGAATTTTGAATTAAAGTGGGTCATGTTTGAGCCACTCAGTCTACAACAATTAAAATTATGTTTTTTTGTTATACACCAAGTGTCCATCATAATATGAGCCATTATAAATTTTCTTAGCTGCGTAAGTTCTGAGGTATAGTTAGACAAAAAAAACAACACCTTTTTAACAGAAGTTATTATTATACAGATACCAATATTTGTATTATAATATGTAATACAGTAAAATCTCTCTATTGTGGAAATCTCTCTATTGTGGAAATCTCTCTATTGTGGAAATCTCTCTTAAGTGGCATTATTTGCCAACCCCGACCCTTGCATATATTACGGTAATGTATTTAACTCTCATTATAGCAGCGCAAAAATCTCTCTATAGCGGCTAAACAATATCTTCAGGATATGGATTTAGATGCCTATGTAAGGGCAGACAATGACTAAGCCACTTCAGCAGATGTTGGCAATGATGCAATAATCGAAAATGTCTTAGCCCAAAACACTGAGGAAGAAAGTGAAGATGACGATGAAATGGAAACAGAAATAGTGCCCTTTTCAATTAATCAGGCACTAGACGCTATTCGTATTGTTTCCACGTACTGTAATTGCCACAATGTAGATAAAAATTTTCAACAAGTTTTAAACATTGAAAATAAGATTGAAGACATGTTTTACTAATTGAAAACCAAACAAACAAAAATTACAACTTATTTTACAAAATGAAATGTACTTTACCGTCACTGTTTCCTTAATAACAAAAAATATATACTGTACTGTGTTTTTTTTTGTTTGTGTAGCCTATGTTTTATGAGATTTTAATTGTATGTATGTATTGTATGTATGTATGTCTGATTGTATGTACCACTGTTTAGTGAAAATCGAGTTTCAGTGCTAATTAATTTTAGGCTGTCTATTACGGTATGCACTGTATGAATGATTATTGAAAAAAGCTCAATATGAAAAGTGAAATTCTTTTGTTCAAAATTAGTGACACAACATCTAATAAAACCAGCTGTTTGTATCCAAATTTCTTGTTAACTTAATAACCTACGTACATTTTAGGTAGGTAATTTATATATTTCACTGTATTGAATTAATCTACTGTATTAAATATTTGTCATAAAGTAATCTATTCAGTAGTTTTTCAAAGTAAACTTATTGCATGCACAATTCACATTATATATATATATATATATATATATATATATATATATATATGAGTTTTTAGTACAGAAAAATTAGTACTTCAACTTCCCTTCCACCATTAATTACTCGCTCTCTCTATAACGGAACTCTCTTTATGGAACCTCATGGTCCCTTCAATTCCGCTATAGAGAGATTTTACAGTACTACAATATTCAACACTTAACTACACCTATCAACAAGCGCAGAGACCAAGCTTCTCACATGTGCACCCCAGACAACTCTATCTAGACCGAAACAAAATATGCGAGCCAATAAAATAGACAAGGAATAAGTGATAGGGATTATAATAACAAAGATACACTGGTGTATATGTGAGCCATAAGTCCGTTTTAATGAGAGCAAGTAGCTCATGTACGGGATGCTGGTCTGTACACAGAGACAGGTCGGTGCAAATATGAGCCTGCTGGTAAATTTTAAGGATTACTTTTTAGAATGTCGATAGCAAACATGTTAAAATACACATTTTAACATGTTTTTTGAAAACTATTAATGAAAAATTATGGAAGGTGATAAACTAACAAAATAAAAACTATTGAAGATGTCTGAATATTGATGTACTCATTCACTAGAGAATTGATTTATTTTTGTATATTCTTGTCTTTTTTATAATTTCACTGTTAATAATTTATTGAAAAATTCAAAATTATATTTTTTTTTTTTTTTTTTTTTTTTTAACGTCCGACTGTTAAAAATTATAAAATTATCTTAAATGATTTTACACTTTTAAATGTAAAATAATATTAAGTAAATACTTGATCAAGTGATAATTTAATTGTAACATTAATTTCATCAACAAGTAGCAGTAAGGAAAGAAGAATTTTATTATATTTTGGAAGATGTCAAAGGAGCTGCTCAGACAGCAAAATACATACTGCATGAAAGAAGAAAGAAATGGTTGAATAACATGAAAATCCCCTGGGTGCAAAATTAGATTTCCATGCAACACAGGTGGCCATTGGGAAAATCCACAAAAAGAAGATGAATTCAAAAATATTACTGTATGACCTTGTCATATATGATATTTTTACTTTCTTTTGTCCTATATGAAATATAGAGAAGGAAATTATTATTTTCATGTTAATTTTTTGAAGTTGAGTTTTCACAGGAAATACAAGTTTTCAGGCACCTAAACCCAAAAAACATGATTTTACCAATTGGCTTGCGCGGGCACCCATGTGTGTGTGTGTGTGTGTGTGTGTGTGTGTGTGTGCGCGTGTGTGCGCGCGCGCGCATGTATGTGCGCGCGTGTGTGAGTCCGTGTGTGTGCGTGTGCGCGCGCGCGCGCGTGTGTGTGTGTGTGTGTGTGTAAACAATATCTCAAGAACGGTATAGCGTATGAAATTGAAACTTAGAACTTAAGTTAGGTATTACAAAAGGACTCGACACTCGTCAAAATTGGTTTTACAAAAAACCTTAGTTAATACAATTTTTAGGCTCATTAAGATTACAGCCTTAATATGCATTTAAAAACAAAAATAATACATAATCAACGTCGTAGAAAATGAAAAAACCGATAACTTCAAGCATTTCTTCTTGAGTGCTTTGTTCAGTGTCAATTAGTGATTTTTCATATTTTATCATTAAAATCTGCAAACATTGGGGTTTTTTAAAGATTGTGACCTTAGTAGTACGCATTTTACAAAAAAAGTGTATAAACTAGAATTATAAAAAATTAAAAACCTACAACTTTTATTTCAAGCATTTTTGCCACAGATTTTCTTTCATTTAGTTTCATTCATTCGTGATTAAAATTTATATTTTTAATTATTTAGATTGGCAATGGAAAGATGTGTGTGTTTTACACAAAATTTCAATAACAATTATCTAACAATAAAGGCAAAATTATACTTTAAAACAGTACCTACTAGTTCTATTCTTAAAATTCAGGAATACCTAAAAAAAAGTTATCACGTTATATATATAAATGAATAAATATCACAATAAGTATGCTCAATTTGAATAGCAAACCTAATACAGTAAAAATGATAAAAATAATTTGTGAACTAATGCAATATTATTGGTTAGCAAGTTGTTCCTAACCAAGTTTTGTTCAACTTATGTTCTTTTAATCATTGCACAATTTTTTTTTTTTTTTACTTTTGAGACCTCATAGGATCACTCTAGTTCAAGTTTAGGTCTGTTCCAGTGTTGGGTTTCTTTGAAAAGCACGCTCTCTTAAGTGTGGCTTCCATTTGTTTGGCCACATTTTCTTAAAACGTTCCGATCTCTGTTTCCGGTCTTCGTCAGTAAACACCCTGTTGTACACTCTTCTGGTTTTTGGTTCATATGTAACCATATTAGTCTTGACTAGTTGGTTGTACTTAGCTGATTTTGTTAGCAGGTCTTGTTGAGTGATTCCAAGTTCCTCCACATCCCGCTGTACATCCTTCAGCCATCTAGGTCTCGACACCTTATTCCAAAAATGGTTGATCAGCCGGTTCACAAGTCTGGACTTTTCGGCTGAGTATCTGTCCTAGGAATGACATTCTTTTCTTTCTAAAGTTATTTGTTAGTGGGGGGATTAGATTGTAGATTTCTTTGTTTCGGATTAACCACCACTGTCCTTTCACCATGTGCCTTTTGTTCATGCACTTCCTAAGTATTTTTCTTTCTATTTTCTCAATTTTATCAGTGTCTCCTAAACGATATGGCCCGAATAACGTTTCGCATAATTTATTTATATATAATTTATAATTGCATAATTTATATATACAAGAAAAAAAAACAATTTAGGACAAATATTAAGTTTTTAATATTAAATGGTAAGTTACATAAAGAATAAATGATCCGAAATAAAAAAAAAAATTTAGTTTAATACATATTCTTTGAAGTGTTATTCATGCTGGGTTGCAAAAACAATTAACAGACTAAAAGCTTTACTAATTTGAAAAATTGAATATCTTTTGTAGGCATTAAATCTGGTAAGGCTTCCTACCCTTACAGCAATAATGCTCACAAGACTTTTCTCGCTGTTTGCTTGACTCATCCCCAACATGGGCCCTTTATAAGACATCTTTAACATGCATGAGATTCGAGTTGGTGCAACCATTGCTCAATGCCTGTCCACAAAGCCAGGATTAACTAAGCTGACATGTTGGTATACTGAGCTTAGATAGAAATTCAATACACTTCATCTTCCCTATGCTACATAATCTGCACAGTGCCTACAGATGCTACCCACTAGAGGAGGAAGGCACTTATGATAACTTAGGTGTTCAGAACCGTTTTAATTTCATTTTATTAAAAACTTCATTTATATAAAGATACTAAAGTCATGAGATTGCCTTTTGCGTACGGATGGGCTGTGAGGAAGAGAAGTGAAAATTTGACAGTGCTGCTAACCTCAACAGTGAGACACTACTCGTACATTTCACTACTGTGCAATTTTTACATACATTTTGTACGCTGTGGTTTATTCCGAGAAAATGTTTTCTTCATAAACCTTATAGAAATAAATGTGACCTGTACTAATTAACTGTAAAACCTGTAATTAACTGTTAAGCTATAGCCAATAGCTTAATTACATGACTAGAAATGTACCAACTTATGTATATAGTTATGTAAATGAAATGATGATACCAGGGAATTGGAGTTTAGTCCTACAATCAGTTTTCTCCTTGAAATGTATAACAAATGTACATAGTTATGAAATGTATAACAGCTACCTTATTCCATTGGAAAAAAATTTTCTACAAATGAATCCCCTTCTTTCATCTTCACTATCAGTCTCAGTAGTATCTACCTAACTGTTCCCTTTTTTTTATCAAGTGTTAACAAAACTGTCGAAGAATAGCTTCTTTAAGTCTTTAATTTCCTTCTTTCTTTTTCAAATTGTGGAAAGAGAAACATCACAGTAGTTAGCCACTCACTCATGGCTTTTGTTAAGAGGCAGGGGAAAGGTTTTTTTGTTTAGCTTCAACTTTACAGTATTTTATTACACTGCATATTAGATTTCATTCAGCACTGTGAATAGTCTGCCCACGTTTTTGAGAAACTAACATTTCTGTTTACGGTAACTAACAGTTATGTTCATACAGTTAAGCTACAAAAGATTCCACGATATAGGCCTACTGTATATGCTCTTGGTACACTATAAGTTGTTATGTTTGTTGTACTGAAATTAAAGCAGTCGCACATGTGCATTGATGCTTTTCCCCCTTTACCCCTCATTGCAAACAAGGGCAAATTTATGACTTAAGTAACTATACCAAAACCTTATGACACTTGACATTTTTGTTCTTGAAAAATAAAATTGTTAAAAAAATTGTTAATTTTTGAAGAGGAAGGAGGCCATATCATCTTGTACACTCGAATTCCACTGCATACACTTTTGTCGGCGACTTCTGAAAATGGACAGATTACCAACTTGCCAGGAGGTCAAGTCATTGATAATACCAGGGAATTGGAGTTTAGTCCTACAATCAGTTTTCTCCTTGACATTTTTAAAGAACATTAGGTGTTGGACACATTACCCAGGCAGGAGAGAAACAAAACTAAAGCATACCCAGGATAACAAAAAGCAATTCCAGGTGTTGCTCATTAATAAAAAGATGGCTTTCAATAGGCCATCCTTCCAATAGGCTGCTCTCTAGTATAGACTAATTGGTCGATAAAGTCCACTAGAAAACAGAAAAAAGGTTACAAAAAATTCTGAGCAGATAATAACCCAATAATTAAATAAATATAATTTTAACAATCAATGGGCAATTCAAATTTATTTAACATAAAGTTAACAAAACAAAACTTATCCAATCACAAAATAGGTTTAACTTACGAGCATTCTCTAGTGTATTATAAGACTAAAACTAGAAGCTTACAATATACAAAGTTTAGTTCTAGTACAATAAAGTAGGTATATGTTCATGGTAAATATTTAAACAGACATAGTAACAGAAGCAAAATAAGTAACAACACTACACTAACTCCTAAACTTAAGTAGCATATTTGCAAACAAAGTTCATTTTTATGAAAATTACAAACTTTACCATTGTTTACAGTCTATTTTCATATCATCTGGTTTTACTACCAACATTTTCATTCAATGAGCTTCTTTTAAATAACTTTTAACGGATTCTGAACTTGAAATTGGTGTTATAACATGGTAATATTCTTATGAACCGTTTCAGACTTACCAAACAAAAGTTTTTTCTATACAGAGAAACAGATCATAAAATACTGGTAATATTTGGTATATTTAAATTATCGTGCCATTTCTAGTTCAATAAATGAGTTATTTCAGGCTGCCTCCATATGGTAGTGGTTGGCGCATTAGCCTACCATGCGTAGGTCTCATGTTCGATTCCCGGCCAGGGTCTGGAAATTTTCACTAGTCAAAACCCAAAGTTACAGTCACATAATCCATCCAACTTGAAACTTGAAACTTAAGTTAGATACGACTACCAGACCCGACACGAACATTTTCATCAAAATCGGACAAGTGGAGGTAGTACTTTAATCGTGTCATTTTTCACTTTTTTGTGATTTTCTCAAAAACGGCTTCTACGATTTTTAAAAATTACCTCATTTACTACATTTTTTTAAACTCTAAAGATAGGGTAGGCGCAATGTCTGCTGAAATTCTTGGGGAGGCTGTCCTCTCATACAAAAAAATAATTTTTTTAAGATCGTGGCTTTAATATGCATTTCAGCACAGAATCGCATATAATTATAGTTGTAGAAAATTTAAAAACCTACTTTAATTTCAAACATTTTTTGTATAACGCTTAGTTTAGCGGTAATAAGTAATTTTCTGTTTTTTTTTTCATGAAAATCTGTAAAAATGGAGTTTTTACGATTTTGGCCTTGGTATGCATTTTACGATGAAAGTGTACATAGTAAAATTTACAGGGAATTAAAAGATCTACAACTTTTAGTTACAGTATTTTTCTCTACAGAGTTTAATTTAGCATGAAAGAGTGATTTTTTTGTATTTTTAAGCCAAACTGAGGTTGGTTTTCATTTTGCATCATTCACTCATGATTAAAATTACGTTATGTTTTTTGAGGTTAGTTTTTTGTTTATTTCTAGTGTTTTATTACTAATATTAGGCTACAATGTTCATTATTTGAATTGGTAAGAGAAAGTTGTGTGAGTGTTTCACACCGAATTTTTTTTTAATAGTAATGAGCAACATCTAAATAATACTAATGGCATAGTATGATACAATACAGACCAGTAATATTTTATTGTATAGTCCATTCCCTAAACAGGATCAAAGGACAAATGAATAAATAAAAATATCTAATGAATGGTATTTTCATACATACTCAGATTTTAATTTAAGCCAATCAAGAAAAAATAAATTATCTACAGTACTGCTATAATCATGTAGAGCAAATATAAGTACTCCTTACCTCTAAAATACATAAAGAATAACTATTCATAAAAGGATGATTTTTTTATTTCTATAACACAAAGAGGTTTCAAAATGAACTTTACAAATCAGTTGATGTTAATCAGACAAAACCATAAAGTTTTTGAACTATTACGTTCCTTCTTCAATGATTACAGATACTGGATTTCAGTACACATAAATAAAAGCTATAATTTTCAAATCAATAATATTTCTTTAATATATTAACATACTTTCGTACCATATTTTTAACTATCATATAAAAAAATAAAACAGTGATTTCTGAGATTAAAACAATATCCTCTGAAGTAGAACATAAAATAAGAAAGCAGAAGCATTATTTTAAGAAGACCTGACTTCATCCAATCATTACAAACATATGCGGTAGTCTCACAAAACAAACATCCATCATACCAAATGTCAGACACAGGGAAGTTTTGAAAATCCGATGCTGCCATGCACTGAATTGAGAATGTGAAATTCAGCAAACAAAAAAGATGAATCAACGTCAAATGAAAAACTACTGCACAAAAGAGTATGTAAAATCAGATAATAGGCCTTTATAAACAGGATGTTCTTTTAGAAATGTAAGCACAGGCACAATAGGAAAATTCGATTTGTACAGGAATGTTGTAGTGTAGAACAGTTCTCCAAACTAGGAAAAATATTATTATTTACCTGATAATATGACAACAACTGAAATTAAAAATAATCCAAAAAATATTTAATACATATTTAATGATAACATAATTAATTTACAAAGAAATGATTATTCATATTTTTGTTTCTTCTGTAACATAGCCTACAGAGATTAAGTAAAAAATAACACCCTAGAATTTTCAATATGTAAACATAACTATTACCATCCTTGTTTATATCCAATAATTACTTTTTCTACGTATCAGTTTGAGAACACTAATGCCGTTTTCTGAATTAAAGATCTTTGGGAAGGTGCAGAAACCACACATGAGTAAGTGGTTGAAATTCAGGAGCTCACTCTACTTTTCCAAGGTATCACTCGCAGAATACACAAGCCGTAAAAATGTATTACGTACTACACAATTTAACCAATGAAGAGCTGATAATATCATTTAACAAACACGTTCTGAACACTATATGCTACGTATTATCTTTAAGTTAAAACTACTTTAAGTAATAATTACTACATATTTATGACTTTCCATTAACTGTGGGCACTCTGCTTCGCCATCCCTAATCACCAATTTAAACTGTAGAGAGAAAGCAGTGAACTTACTTTTATAACGGTATAAGTGTTAGCAATATCGAATAAGACTGACAAAAGGCACACTTGATAAAATTGGGTCATATGCACAGAAACGGTGCACATGAGTGCTCTTTATGTATCATTACGGGAAGTCATTCAAAGCAAAGTGCAACGTGCATTAACTACAGTATCGACAACCGAACAGTAAAACGAGATAGTCATAAATTCAAAACATCTCAACTAAACATTAAAAGTAATAGAGCTGTAAATTCAATACATTCCAACCAATTTTATCAGAGAAAATGCGATAATTAAATAAAAAATCTATAACTGAATTTTATTATTCTCCTCTGAGTTTCCTTGCACATAAAAATAATGCAGGTGATTCAAGAATAAATAGTTTACTAATACACTAGAAAATTGAGCAGATTTTGATGAGGTGAAAAAGTTTTAAAACTGATGCAAGTTCAACGATAAGTTTGATAAAATAGAAGTGGATAGAGGTAAATTGACTTTAAAGTGTAAAAACTCGATACTTGTTTAAATTTAAGTAAGAAATTGAGTGATTACTACCATATTATTTTAAAAAATTGTAAAATAGCTTAAACAAGAATATAATTTATAGAATACATAAGTGTAAGTAGCAAATCATTAGTAGCACCTCAAATCAGTAAACATTAGGCCAACACCTGACAAAGTACACAACTTTACCACAATACTAGCACAAACACGGCAACACAAAGAGTAAGAAAATATCTTAAGACCACCTCCGTGGCGTAGAAGTAGAGCGCTGCATTGCACTGAACTACAAAGCAGAAGGTCCCAGTTCCATTTCCAAAGGGTTCCGGAAATTTAAAAAATGTTAAAAATCCAATGATTTCATTTGTTAAAACATTATAATTGACAAAGCTGTTGATACAATTTCAAAAAACACTAAAATGTAAACTTTGAAAATCTAATTGAAAAACATTTACACGTGATTGCTGAAGATTTTACAAAATGGCATGGAGAGAAACTAGAATTGTTCAGTTATCTAATATCCATTTTATGATTATTTTTTACGTAACTTTTTGATAGGTCTATAAGTTTCTTAACTTTTTTTTAAACATCATAGTTTTATAATTGTCCGATTAAAAGAAAAACCAATTTACATCAGAGAAGAATAACGCTTTGATAACGAGTGGTACCATTAAGTCAAGGGAAACATTAAAATATCTCAGGAAAACATATAAAATCATTTTTTCACGAAAATTTAAAGGTATTTCAAAAATTATAAAACGAATCTCTTCTAAAATAATCCAAACCGCAAAGAAGCTATACAATGACAACACAATCTTAAATGGTAAGAATAAAAGTAAAGCTACGATAAATATAGGTAATAAAAAATAAATAACAATAGAAAACCCCTAACAAGTCAACACAAAAGAAATGGTACCCACAATAGAAATATCTAAAAAAATTTACAAATGACCCAAAACAGGCTGTAGAAGCCTTCAATAAATTCTTTGTTGAATCATCTTGCCACATTATTCATTCATTTAACGAGCCAAACAAATTCACCCTGATTAGTTACTTTAGAAACTTCATTTACTTAAAGAGGTTCGTAAAGCACTGAGGTATATAAAAAGTATAAATATTCTATTGGAACGGACGACATACCTGCGTCAATCTTAAAAATAGTACTCTCTGAAATTAAAATCCCATTGACACAAGTAATAAACGAATCTTTTCAAGCAGGAAAGTTCTCAAATTGTTTAGAGAAATCTTTAGTGATGCATTTACATAAAAAGGGCCAGAGTATTGGACCTATTTCGATTGCGTTTATCGTTTTTAAAATATTTGTAAAATAACGCAAAGTAAATTACTTTCTTTTTTAAGCAAGCATAGTCGGAAGCATAGGAAAAGCATAGTCGTGAAAGAACTGAGCTTGCGCTCGGGGAATTGGATGAAGGAAATTTTTTGGAATTTTTCTTTATTTCTTTATTTGGAATTACAGATGATTAATTGAGGAAAAGACGGGCTCGGAATCGGGATAAGAGCGAGAACATTGCCTTGGGAAGGGAAGCTTTTTCTAGTCAGAAGTGTTTTTTTTCGAGTAGGAAATAATTATAGGGATGTTTGTAGGGAGTCTATAGAAAATCGTGGAATGGCTGTTGAATCTATCCTTGTGGCGGGCGAGGCGTCGTGTAAATTTCTCTGACAGCTGGCTGTACAGAGTGCTGACCGGCATCGTGAAGGACTCTTGAAGTTCGGTGGATGAACTCCGCCAGGCTGGGGATGACGCAGTTGTGGACGGTTTTATTAGATATTGATGAGGTAGTGGAGGTTGGAAATTTGTCTAACTATGCGGTTGTGAAGGGAGGAGAGTTTTCTTTTGTTGATGAAGGAGAGAACGGGAAACAAACTGGTGCACCGTAAAGACGGAAGGATCTCATGATAGCTGTGTAAACAAGCATACCATTTTAACAGATTTACAACACTGTATAAGGAAGAAACATATCTACTGATACGGCCATTTCTCAGTACATAGAAAATATTCTTACAGGAATAAATAATAGAAAAATCCCATTCCCCATTTTTTAAGATTAAAGTAAAGCTTTTGATTTCGTTCCCACAATTTACAATTAAGAAAATTAGAACATACGGTATACGTGGTGTAGCCTTGGATTGGATCTTTTCTGAAGTATAGAGAGAAAGCGGTTCAATTATATGTTATCGCAGATAACTATTTAAATAAATGCCGGTCATATTTCTTAAAAATTAAATGTAGTGTTCAACAGGGAAGCGTTTTAGATCCGCTGTTATTTCCAGTGTTTATACACAATTTACCTAAATACCTTCCCCCGTATGATGTGACAATATTCGCAGATGATACAACGGTATACTTTTGAATTAACATATCGTCACTGGATGGCAACATTAAGCGGCATGGGGAAACCTTACATGTTTGGTCACATTTAAAAAATGTGTATCTACTCTACTTGATATTGTTTTTTAATGTAGGCAACTTTAAATTGTTCAGTTTTTATTATGATCGTTCTGCTGCATGTTATTATGTTTCACTAATTTTACATTTTTGTGTTCATTCTAATTCATTCACTGGAACATATCTCCCCTAAATATCTTTCTTATTACGTTACTTATTTATTTTTCTGAAACTTGTTTTACACTCATATATTACGTAATATATCTAATAACCTAACATTACCAATTCTACCTAATATTACCTTATTTTATTTATTACTAATATCTACCTAATATTATATATTTCTTGTTTTATGTAAAAATTATTATTATTTATTATTATTATTTTTATTATAATAAGTTTTTTATATGTATTACCTTGTATAGATTTTCATACTTTAACTCGTATTAATACCTTTTATTAATACTTATTTCATTTTTGTCAATCGTACCGTTTTGTCTGAATTTAAAATTCTTGTACTTGTTATAGGCCTACTCTAATTTTGTAATACTTATTAATTGTTAAATTTTCTTATGTTTGTTTTTATCCCTAAATTTCAAAATTTGACGTGTCATATTATAATGTATATTATTTTATGAGACAATTAGAAAATATAAATTTATTTATCTTACAATCCACTCAGAACTGATAACACGTAGCAATTTGAAGCAGCAAGACGATGTGCGAATTTACAAAAGCACAAAAAAGTTTACACCTGGATATTTTAACACAAGACATGATGATTTTGGTATTTCGACAGGCTGGAAACGAAAAAATTGTTTCCGCTAATTAAAAACACGTCTCGAGAAGCGGTTAAACCGCTGTATAATTTAGTCAATGCATATTAAATAAGGCGGTTGAACGCGGTGAAACCACATTGGTTCTCCCGTTCGTAATGTCTAGTTGAGTCCTACTGACAATATTCTTAACTTGTTTCTAACAGATTTACTCCGCAGGTGATAAAATAGCGTAACTACTTTAAAAAAAAAACTAAAAAAAATCGCTTCGGTGGAATTCCCAGATATCTAAGCAGCTTTTTCATTATTCTAATTTCCTTTTTCAAATGACCGTTACTCCAAACAACAACAAAAATAACATCAAGGCACATTTATCTCAGCATATTCAATCATTGCAATGTAAATTTTTGTGAAAAATGTGTGATGTTTTGGTTCAGTAAAAAAATATAAAACTTAATACGATTAGTTATTAAAGTATCGGTTATAAATAAATACTGTTTATGGAGTACAACTAAGTGTTATTTATGTTCTAAGTACTAAAGTCCTGGACAAAATTAACGCATCATGTAAGATTTTGAGCTAAGTGCAAAAAAAACCATTTTCTTCAATGTACCAGGTTCTCTACTATTACTGTTTTTCTTGTATCATAATTTTAAACAATGTTTTATACTTTTTAACAAAAAAATTAGAGTTGTAAATTTGATTTAAGGTAATTTAATGAAAAATAAGATAAATTAGCTTTATAAACACAAAGTTTTATTTAACAAAAACGGAAGTGTTACTAACAGTATTGAATGAAAGTTTTCCAATTTAGTCCATACATAATGGAACAAATTAAAAGTAAATGATTATGTGATTTTAGTAACAAGTGATAACAGCAAGCATCCGTCTCGGCATTCCTTGAATAAAGTTTTGGATTTCTTCCTGATCGATTTTATCCCACTCTTCTTTCGCCACATGACAGCTGTTGAAGATTCACTGCATTACGTTAACGAACTCTTTTTTTAAGCATAACCAAAACATGCTCAAAAAGGCCAGATCATACGGTTAATACCTACTTCATCAAAATACTGTGAAACAATTTAAAATTTTTTAAAGTGATGCGTTAATTTTGTCCACGACCGTATTTTATGCTAAATAACTAAATGTTATTTACATACAGAAAAAATCAGTAACAATACTATTTCAGTTTCGTTAAAGGGAGCTTGAAAATAAAAATAAGAAAAACAAAAAGCCTTAGTATGTATAAAAAAAACGTTTATATTACTGTTAAAAAATTATACAATTTGTGTGTTTGACATACTAAAAAATCACTGTATTACTTTCAGTTCATCGTAGGCAACTAAAAATGTTCATCACAACATGAAATGTAAAACAACAAGGAAAACCAAATTTACTGATCGCTGGAAATTACATTAAAATTTTAACCCTTAATTGAAAATTAGAGTATTAAAAGATAATCCTTATTTTACTTCACAAACTGGGTATTTATTTAATTTCAATGGAACTCACGTCACAAAATTTCTTTAGTAGGCCGTATTCAACAAAGTTGGAATAAAGCTGCACGAGCAAGTGCAGCTGTCACTTCAAAGAAGCTTAGTGCAAACTTTAGCGTGGAAGTTGTGAAAGCTTGCTGTGACAATTTTTTGCAGATCAATATTTCTCAACAGCTGTCGTTTTTGTTTAAAAGGCTTGATTGATGGTATAGCGGTAACACGATCCTTACTCCTTATGTTCTATACTTAGCCATCTCTTTTAAATGGTTGTATAAACCTTAATAACAACAGTTAATATCACTCAACAAAACTAAAAACGCTATTAAATTAATACCATTACGCATACTCCACCTTTTTCTTATTCAGTTAATACACAAAATGAAACCTCGGAAACTTAAGTGTACATTTCTACACAATTAAAAAGTTTTCGCATTGCCTATTCCAAGCACAAACCGTATCAATCTTATCTTAAGACTACACACGCGCATGCACACTTACAATACTCGTATATGCACTAACTTTTACCTAATCTTCTCAATTTGATGCTGTTGCACAAAATTACGTATTACAATACTTTGGGACCTATTTTGAGGCTCTTCCGACAACAATTTTATCATTCTATGTGGTCAACAATGTCGAATGTAGAATGGACCAATATCAATGTGGTGATTTTAACCTAAAATTGTCAATCCTGCTAAACTAGGGCTTAGTTAAAAGAATATTGCATACGAAAGTTAGGGTGTTTTTATCGTGAAATGCATCTTAATTATTATAAAAATGATTTTGATACAGGTTTTCACATAAAATTACAAATAGCGCTAACTTAATCGTCAGACAAAAATTTTATTTACAAGCATTTCATCATTACATATTAAATTTTGTTTTTTGCACTTTTTCCCTAAAATGAATTGCTAGGTTGTTAAGCATGAAATTCGAACGAGAGCTCCTCCAAAAATTTACCCAGATATCAATTACGCCATCACACTGAGCCCATCCTGGATCATCATCCTTCTCTTTATCCTTCTTCCAAGTTTCCTTGAATCGGCCCCAAAATAACTCCACTCCATCTCTCTCTATCCTCCATTATTCTCTTGTCATTACATGTCTTTTCCCAATTCATCAATGACTGAATCCACTCATTTTACTCTTGGACTACCTCTTGGTCGTTTTCCCTCCATCTACAAGTACACATCCTTTTACACAGTCTACACTCCTCTATCTACTGACAAGACAAAAATCTACTTGTCAACCTTCCCATCCCAAATCGTCCCCTAATAACGTAGTGAAAACTTTTCTTAAAAAACGGAAAACCGTGAAAAATGGCCACCCGATACAACACAAAGAGTTTTCGGACTTATCTTTACTGTGACTTATTTTAGTTTAAATAACCAGGAGCCTAGCAAAACTTTTCCCACGCATTCAAGAGACAGCCATGTACTATAGGCAGAAGCCTAAAAAGTAAAAATACAATAGGTATTTTACGTGAGTTATACAAGTATACTATTTTAATACTGTTTACAAGTTTTTTGATTTAATTTATTTTTTACTATGATAAGCAAAAATAAGATTTTAATAATAATTTCCATCAGAAGCAAACAACTTATAATTAAATCAAAGAGTAATAAATTTATCAAAATAAATCCCACTTTACATATTAAGAATGATGTGACTTCCCACGCAACATTTATTATACATCAGTAATCATATCCCGTCAACTTGAAAAGGGATTTCTGTCTCTTCTCTCGACAATGAAACATTACTTCCAGCTATTTTCCATTATTTGATTTCTAATAAACTTAACTTGAAATCAAGCAAATTATTTTATTAAGCACATATATGAACAACCCACATCAAATAGGAACTTTAATACGACATAATCTAAAAGTTTATCATTGTCACTAACTCAGTCACTCCTACGATTTGTAAAGTTTTAAACGTATGAATAAATGTTAGGAATACATTTAACTTTTCGAAGAACCCACAAAATCTAGATAACAACTTTAGACACTCATTAATTAATATAATTATTTTTATAGATAAAAATACCTGCACCGCTTCA
The DNA here is from genome assembly GCA_035578175.1 of Catonia carolina. Lineage (NCBI taxonomy): Eukaryota > Metazoa > Arthropoda > Insecta > Hemiptera > Achilidae > Catonia > Catonia carolina. The sequence continues at coordinate 100,068,498 of JAQMRL010000001.1, read as the reverse complement.
GTGATTGATGGCCGCTTCAGTGGCACAGTGGTTAGCGCGCAAAATTGCAAAGTAGAAGATATAAGGATTGATTCCCGGCTAGGGTCTGGAGAATTATTACATGTTACAACCCATAATCTCTTAATCCAAAGTAGTCAGTAATGATAGAGTTGTTGATGTGACTTAAAATAAAGACAAGAAAAAATTGAAAGTCATATACACTCGCGTATCGGAACCACTGAATATACCACATTAAAAATTAACGGATGGCATACCGTACTAACTTTTTCTCTAATGTTCACGCAGTACTCCATTTTACTAGTTTTTCGCTATTTTTTTTTTAAATTGAGTGATGATGCCTACATAAGCCTTGGGCTTGTGCGTAGGCGATGATTTACAGATGAAAAAATGCCAGACCTGACCGGGAATCGAACCCGGTGATGCAGTATACGTGATAGTTTTCTAGTAAACAATGTTTAATGACTTTTAATGTAAGTAGAATAAACCAAAATGTATAACAAACAAAATATTTAGCATAGTGACTATCTAAGTTTTTCTGTCAGAATTTTTTTACCGTATATTGATTATTTGAGCTAGTTGTTTCAAAAAGCTCGATTTCAATGTGTGTTTTCACAAAAAATCACAAATACCTGTAAAACTAAGAGTCGGCATCGGAAAAAAATATTAAAATACAAAAGTTCAACCATTTATAATTATCTTTAACTCTTGATACATGCAGATTTACCCTAAAATGGTAAACTGTATTTCTAAAGAAATTTTACGATTTTCTTAAGCGAAAGAAGAGCCCCAACAATTATGTCCAGAAATACTACTCATGCTGTATTAATGAACAGAGCTCATTGAGTAAATGAGAAAAGTTTAAAGAAAATAATTCCAGTTATTGTTACGAGAAATGGAATTTTTTACGTTACTGTTACGCCGGTTTTGTTTTTAGCGGTTGGTCTGTGTGTTTACAAAATATCTCAAGAACGGAATATTGTACAAAGTTAAAACTTAAAACTTAAGTTAGGTATTAAGATGGTTCTGACAAAACATGCTCATCAAAATCGGTAAACCGGAAGTAGTGGTTTATTCGTAATTTTTCACTCTTTTGCAATTTTTTCAAAACCGGCTCCTATGATTTAAAAAAAATCGCCTCATTAACTACATTTTTTATTCTCTGTATGGTAGGGTAAACACCATGTCTGCTGAAATTCTCGGGAAGGCTGTGCTATCGTGGCAAAAAAATAGTTTTAATATTGCGGTCTTAATATGCATTTTAGAAAAAACATGTATGTCATAAAAGTTATAGAAAATTAAAAAGCAAGCAGTTTTTTCAACAACGCTTAGCTTAGCGTCGATTAGTAATTTTCTGTATGTCGCTCATCAAAATCGGTACAAATATTGGATTTTTTTAATATTGCCAAAACAATAGCATGCATTTTACGACAAAAAAGTATCGTCAAATTTATAGGAAAAGAGAAAATCTACAACTTTCATTTCAACCATTTTCTTCTGTAGAAGCTAGTTTAGCGTCAATTAGTGATTTCCCGTATTTTTAATTCAAAGTCAAACAGAGGTTAACTTTCTGCGTCATACACTCATGGTTAAATACAGGTTATATGTTTCATTATTTACATTGACACGGGAAAGTTGTGTGAGTGTTTCACGCCAGATTTTACTTATTTATTATTATTGTTAGTAGATATGTATAAACAATAATTTACTTCTTTCGCATGATCAGTCATGTAATGTTAGCTTTGGTTACAATGCTGTTAAATGTCGTTGTGGTTTACACGAACAGTGATATGTACGTTTCAATGCATTGTAATATCATTACGCGCTATTGTAAGCGACACTGAATATAGGGACTAGGGACATACCGATAACAGAAGATCAGACAAATGCAATTTCAAATTCATTACATGGAAGTAGATGAAGCTTTGATTAACTATTACTAGTTATTACTCGCCATTATGCAACCCAACTAAACAGCAATAAAATTACATTACCTACTGCATTCGGAACCGTAAAGCTTTATCAGACACTGACGGAGTCTGTAGGTGCACATATCGTATTTGCAACAACGTAAGACTGCTTTACTAAATTTTTTAAACAACTAAACACTGTGAATGATACATAAACACACGATTGTTATAATACAGTACAATCATGTTGATTGGGACACGTATTTTCAAGTACAAAATATCCCAATAAAATAAAGTAAAATGGTATACAATATAAAACGCGAAAAATTAACTGTATGGAATTAATCATAATCGAATTTATTTACCGAATAGGGCACCAAATTTATAACACAATGACCCGTCCGATGTTGCACGTAAATACTGTACGGTTTCTTTGGCACAGCAAATGGCACTGGTAAAAATAATAAATCAGACTATCCACTATAGTCTCCTCTTTTTTCACTTTCAACATCTGCGGTACCATTTCAATCTCATGCCTGACTATCCGACGTAGAAACCAACCAACCGTCGCCATAAATTCAGCATAGTTAAAAATTCTCGTAAGTTTCTCGCTTTCAAGTTGAACACAGATCTAGTCGCAAGAAACATCTAAAGCATCTAAAAAATAACATTTGAAAAACAATAATTTAATCTTCTTGAACGTCTGCATCTTAACAGCACGTCTTTTTTTATTTTGGTACGTCCCCAGTTCTCCATCTTTTGTGGCTCAATCTTCTCTTAACTTATTTTCTTGTTGTAAAATTCGCGAAATTGTTGTTGATTTTGATACTACAGAGTTTTAGCAAGCTGTAGACTAATACCAAGTAAAGTAGCACAAATAATGCACATAACTATGTAATGACTTTGAGAACACTGATAGCAATCCGATTTCTACGCGTTGCAATACACAATTGGTTTGTAAGAGTAAAACGACAATTCCATTGTTGCCAAATAACCACAGTGGAAGAAAATAAGTCCCAATTTATTAATTTATAAGGCAGTTGCTTGTCCCGGAGAAGCGGTGCACCCGTCCCGTATAATTGAAGTTAATTTACATTTTCCTCTCCTACTTTTTATTTTCGTTTCAAAATATTTGTCCCATTTAATCGGTTGTCCCAATACACGGGTGTCCTATTTAACCAGCTTCCACTGTATAAATTTACGTTAACTAAATAAAATAAATTATTTTGGTGTTATTAGAAACCACGATGATTTTGGAACAGTAAACGCAGGCTAAGGGTAAATTTATATATGTGCAGCTTACCTGTAATTATATGCAAATAATAATATAAGAGCTACAGAAATTAGAAAATTAAAATGTACGAAATAAAGAACATGATTTATATTTAATTACCTATTTCTGTACACAACATACGCCACATTTTGTAGTATACGTCAATTGAAAACTTAAGAAAATTCATCTCTAGCTGTACATTCAATATATACGAAAACAAAAACAGCCACTCCGTATTTAATAAAATAGGTAGTGGTACTATATTTTCAGATTATATACTTTGATACGTTAAAATATCATTAGGAATGTATTTATCACTTAAGTTCAAGACGATGGAAGAAATGTTAAATCCCTAACTCAGCAGAAGTTATCTCTCTGTTTAAGAAGGGTAGAAGAATGGATTGTAGAAATTATCGGGGTATTAGCTGTTGAATACTGTATATAAAGTGTATTCAAAAATAATTAACAATAGAGTAAGGGTAATAACGGAAGCAATTATAAGTGAGGAGCAGAATGGATTTAGAGGAGGCAGATCATGTATAGATAATATATTTACGGTCACAAGTATTATAGAGAGACAGAGAGAGCTTAACCGGGAGACGCATATGGCGTTTGTGGACCTTGAAAAAGCCTTCGATCGGGTGAACCGTAAGGTTCTTTGGCGGACTTTGGTTATGACAAAGTTGGGATACCCTTCTCACTTGGTGTGTGCAGTTAAAAGTCTCTATGCCAACACTAGGATAGCTATAAATACGGCGACAAAACGCTTAGAAGAATTTACGATTAACCAAGGTGTACGACAAGGGTGTAGTCTATCACCTACATTATTTAATATTTACATTGATTACATTTTTAAGTTGTGGAAACGCAGCGTTAGTCCTGGGTATTAAGTTAAATGACAATAGTTATTTGAATGCACTTTTATTTGTAGATGGCGTGTGAATTGTGCAAGAGACAGAAGATGATCTTCAACGGGCGGTCCATGTGTTACACACACTGTGTAAAGATTTTGGCTAAAAAATTTCTATTGATTAAACCAAAATAATGGTTTTTAAGGGAAAATATCCTGTTCGTTTGAAAATAGTTAATGATAATACCGGTATGGAGAGGGTATCTCACTTTCGTTATCTAGGGTGTAATGTGGGACTTGATTCTGATCTGGATATACAGCCGAAATTAAGCCAATTCCAGAGAATATTCGGAACTATAAGCAGAACTTTGGGTAAAAGAGCGAAAAAGGTTACAAAACTTAAGTTCTACAAAGTTATGGCAGCTCCAGTTATTCTGTACGAAAGTGAGGCGTGAACAACGACGAAAACCCAAGAGCGGAGAATCCAGACAGCAGAGATGAGATTTCTTCGAACAACTACGGGGTGTACACGCTTGGACAGAACAAGGAATGAGGAAATCAGGTCAGAATTAGGTGTCTACAACTTGAACGAAAAGATAAAGGATTATCGCCAAAGTTGGAGACATGATACAGTTTGTGAGTTCGGAACAGGCTGCGGCCTAATCCTTGGCTGAAAGAAGAAGAGAAGAAGTTCAAAATGGATAGTCATTTCTCAATAATATCATGAAACATTGCGTAAATCTCAATAGATAATCATAAATAATTTCTTTTATGAAATTTTGGTAAAATTTTCATGATATCGACTTCAAATAGAGCATAATGTTAAGAATTCAATTACTAGGATGTCACGAAATATCCTCTCATTTAAATAAAGCAATATAATGGAATATTGCAATATTTAAAATTAAAATTACTTCAGATTGGCAGGTGAATCCGAAAAAGCGGCAGTGCTTCATATTCATTGACAGGATATGAATGATGGCTGCCTCTATCGCGTAATTGAGTTTCTCAACGACTTCGGTGTATGCCTATTTTATCGATATTCTTTAATAATGCAACCCATGTGGCATTCACTGATGATACTATATACATAAAATCAATATGAAATATGTATATAATATTAAAATATTAGTCACATAGCAAAAGAGAACGAACCAAAAATAAAATCAATTTGCTATAAAATAGATACAAATTTTGGGTAGGTTTCCTATTTCTAAAATAAGCAGATAAAATACCGTATATCATTAAAGTAACAAATTTCTGTTCAGCTAGATTTTGATACAGCTCTATTGCTATTCATTATTCTTCTGTAAGTTACAAAACAAGCTAAATTGTTACAATTTATAAATAACTAGCTGCTCTCGTTTGCTTCCCTTCACATATTTTTTTTGTAAATAATTTATTCAGTTTGATTCAACGATATTTTGTACTGAAGTATTTGGAGAAATTTTTTGGTTTATTTTAAGTCGCATCGACAGATTGGTCATTAGCGACTTATGTGAATTTTGGTACTGTAATGGTAGGTTTTAACGTGTTAAAATTTCAAGACCCTAGCCGGGAATCAAATACGGAACATTTCGCTTTGAAAGCTAGCGCGCTAGCCACTCCGCCATGGAGGCAGCATACATTGTTATTATTAATACTTCTTCTATCGTATGATTATTACAATTGTTAAAATGTATAGTATTACTTAAGAATATCCCTGTAAACCTCTCGAGAGTGCAACACACGAAATGTTTTGTCTGTCCAATGAATTGACCGATTATGAAACATTTTAAACCAAAATAATAAATAAGTGTATGGTAAACTACCCTTTGGACAGAAGTTTTCATCCGACTAATAATAATAAAGCTACTCGTATATACAAAATTCCTAGTACTTTTATTTATTTATTTATTTAATATCGCATCGACTACAAGGTCATTTAGACAACATAAAAATAAAAAATAGAATGACACAATGAAAAAGAATATAGGCCTTTATGATTTTACAATAGTACTTTTCATTTCTTCTTTTAGTTTATTTTAAGTCGGATCAACATCTTGGTTATTAGCGACTACTTCAGGGTAAGAAACAATGGGTTTAAATACGTTATAATTTTCAGAACCTAGCCGGGAATCGAACCCAGAACCTTTCACTGGTAGGCTAGCAAGCTAACCACTCCGCTATGGACGCGGCCACATCGTTTACTTTTAATTTTATAAACTCTTTACGCTAAACGCAATTCAAAGCTGCAGTTTTGAAAAATAATAATTAAAAAAATAAAAATTAATTATTATTTATTTCATAATAATTAATTTTGCAGTTTTTGAAATAATACGCTGTTCTTTTTTCAGAAATCGTAAATTGCAGTTAAATTACGCTTAGGATGAGAACTATTAATACAAAATTAGCAAAATTTTTTATTTTCTTTCATTCGTGTTATGTGCATTTTAACAAAGCAACACAGCTTGAAGCTGTAATTTTGGGAAACCCGATTTTTCAGTTCTTCCATTTTCATCTTTAAGAAGCAGAATTTTTTAAATTCTTTCTCACCGAGAATTTCCTATCCAAATAAAAGCTACATACAAAGTTTCCAATTTCTAGGCCTTGTAGTTCCGGTGATTCATGCCGATGAATAGGAATGGAATACCTATGGAGATGAGTGAGCTGGTCAGTCAATCAGTCAGTGGAAAATATTTTTTTGTACAGCTTATCTGCATATGCGTGGTATTCTGACACTGTAAAAGTGATACATATAACTTGTAGGTAAAGTAAAAATATACTTACAAAGCTAGTTTTATCAAAATTTGTGAAACTTCTTTGCACAAAAAAACTTTAAAAGAGAAAGGATTTTTTTAACTTGGTGGCCGTCAAAATGTTGGAAGGCAACAAAATAACATACAATATTAAATCTACAAAAGGATTTTTTTTATTTGTAATTTTTGGATTGAGGTTAATATAAAGATTCATCTGAACCCATTAAAAAATATGTGATAAGGCATTTATAGATACAACAAAAACTGAAGAACAATTTAAAGTACAATCGATTACAACGCCAATGTAACTGGGAAGGGTTTACAATATTGTTTGTAAAAAAATAAGACAATAATGTCGTTTAAATTCAATCAATATAGAAAATCAAATTTTTAAAGAAGAATCAGTTATGATTCAATTAAAAACGGGAACAGAAAAATAAAGAGCAAGATAATAGGGTAACGAAAGTAATAGAAAAAGTTAATACAGGAGACCCGATTTAATAAAGTAACGCTAATAGGAAAATAAATTTAGTTTCAGCAGCTTTGTTATCCGATCTAGTTAATCATAAAAAACGACGCTTTCGGTAGCAAGCGCCGTCAATATATTTTTTAATAAACGACATTACCACCACAGAGAAGGAACGCAACCAAAATAAATTCGTAGCCTAATAAAACCACAATGTAATAACTTGAAATAACCTGCTAATGAAAACTGTTTTATAAATAAAACATTCATTTCCAACTGAATAAAAAATCCTATTATATTCACAATTTACTTTACCGCAAATTCATAATAATAATGTAGATAAAAAAAATGATAGTAGGCTAAAACTTAAAATTACTACACATTTTATTTAAATCCAGCGCATTAATATTGCACAAGATATTTTATGATGTGATAGTAATCTGACTTTAATGCTCTCTTCTATATGTATACTGATCTTTTAAATAGTTCCAAAGAGATATTTAATCCCATTAAAACACTAAAATTTTATAACACGGTTTTGGAAAATGTAAGAGAAAATATTATTGATCCATGAATGAAAAACAGTACGTAATGAATATACCGAAAATATAATTTTTAGACTACAAAAGAACTTTTAATACTTAAAATTAAAGTTTTATTAGAGGGAAATCCTCTTTTGGCACAAAAAGCTTCTAGCAAACATTCAGCGCGATACAAAACCGACTGAAGACATTATTAACTAAATATCGATACAATTTATAATAAAATTTATAGCTAGAACCAAAAACAACGAAATAATCACTGATATCATGTCCTAAAATAAAAAAAAATCTAGTGTGGACACTCACACGGCTTTCTCTTGCCAATGCAAATAATGAACCTAACATTATAATAATACATCAGAAATAAACAAAAAACGAACGCCAAAAACAGAACCTTATTTTAATCATGAGTTAATGATGCAAAATGAAAATAAACGTTAGTTTGGCTTAATAATACAGAAAATCACTCTTTGACGCTAAATTAGGCTCTGTGGAGTAAAATGCTTAAAACAAAAGTTGTAGATCTTTTCATTTTCTATAAATTTTATTATACACATTTGTTGTAAAATGCATACTAAGGTCGAAATCTTAAAATTAAAGTTTTTTCACAGATTTTCATGTAAAAAAACAGAAAATCACAAATTACCGCTAACGTAAGCGTTATTCATAATTTATAATTTACGTTATACATACATTTTTGAAAAAAAAGTTGTAGATTTTTAAATCGTCAACAATTTCTATTATATACACTTTTGCCCTAAAATGCATATGAGGCCGCAATCTTAAAAAAAAACATTTTTCGTCTATGATCGAACGCCTCCCCAATAATTTCAGCAGGTATTGCGCCTAAACTATCTTGTAGAACATAAAAAATGTAGTAAATGAGGCTGTTTGAAAAAAATTCGCAGAAACAGTTTTTGAAAAATCGCAAAAAAGTAAAAAATGACACGAATAAACTACTACTTCCGGTTAGCCGATTTTGATGAAAATGTTCGTATCGGGTTCTCTAGTGGTATGTAACTTAAGTTTTAAGTTTCAACTTCGTACGATGTTTTGTTCTTGAGATATTCTGTTCACACACACACACACACACACACACACACACACACACACACACACACACACACACACACACACACACACACACACACACACACACACACACACACACACCAATCGCTAAAAACATGTTTTTTGGGTTCAGGGGTCTGAAAACGTGTATATTCAGTGAAAACTCAATTTCTAACAATCGACAAGAAAACCATATTCCTTCCTTTATCTATTCATACAGGCAAGAGCAAGAAGAAAAAACGAAACATAAAAAACGAGGATAGAAATCGGTAATGGTTTTAGTTTGGCCGTAATGGTTTTTACTATAGGCCTATTATGCAAAATGCTCGTATAGCCGGTACACTATAGGCCTAATTCTCAGCGCCAACATAAATTCCTTCTCCCCTGCAACTAAAACGCTAATTTCTACCCATACCTACAAAAATTTGATAATAAAATTATTGAAAAATCTCAAAATACTAACAGCTATCAATTTATTAATGTTTTTATTCTTCTGTAGTCGAACCAGTTGCTCCTACTTACGTTTAATTTAAACGTAATCGAAAAGTTAACTGACAATGTAAAATTTATGATTTATAACCAAAATTTATGAATTATTTTGCTTTCGGTAACTCTTAAATATGAATAATAAATGGCACATACAATGCATTATCAATGCAAGTATTGCAAATCGAAATACGTCTTCACAATATTGAAACCTTGATAACCAGTATATTAAATAGTTAGAAAATAATGAACTAAATGTAACTCTTTTTATCATTTTTTTCGCTAACAAGAACTATTATTCTGGTAATTATAATCAATACTTTACAAGCGGTTGCCACCCAATCTTGGAGATAGAGCCTAAATTATGGATAACTATTATCGGGCGTTTAGCAGTATCATTTTCAGGGCTAGATGTGGTTTTTCGGACTTAATAATGGCCCGCATAGAGAAGAAAATCGTCGAAAATGTTCTATATGTATATAATCGAAATGAGTTGGAAACAGTTAAAACATTTATGGGCGTGTGTGCAGTACTGAATTCAATTAGGCGAAAATGGTTTGGAGCCAGTCAACTCGAAGAGGGCGACGTCCTCAGTTATTTGAATGGAGGGACTGCGTAAGTTAGTCGGTTATACAGGGTGATTCACGAATATATGCAGAAACTTTGGGAGCTCATTGTACATGTAAAAATAATGAAAAAAGTTTATATGAACATGGGTCCGTAAATGCTTCGTTAGCGAGTTACGCCTAACGAAAGATTTCGCCCGGATTTCAGCTCACCAGGTGAAATGATGTCTTCATGAAATTCTGGTAAGATAGATTAAGAGGCCAATTCAATTGTTTCTTATGGTTTCTGACCTGATAAATTGAATAAAACAGGTCGCAGGACTGTAAGTTAAGTAGTTTTTGAGGAAACCAGTGTCAAATGCAAAAAATGGAGTGAAAAAACATTTTATTAAAACAACATTAATACTCAGACGTATTAATGAAGCTTTTACGCAATTAAAAAAAACCCTGTTCAACTGCGGAAAGCAACAAGAGCCATCCTTAAATGAGCAGAAAAATGCATTGAAGTCGGCGGAGAAGCTTTTGAAAATTTACTGTAATTTGGTTGAATAGGTTTAGTTAGATTAATGTTTTTTCGGTTAATTTTACTTTGTACTGTTATAAATAAAAATTCATTTAATCAAACATCTATTCTTTTTCTGTGTACTTTATTTACACCGTTTTGTTGAGAATAAAATTTTCTACAAGTTTTATTCAAAAGTTTTATGTGTTTCATGATGAAATAAATAAGTTATTGTTGCCCAAAGATGAAAAAAGTGTTTTTCCACTCCATTTTTTGCATTTGACACTGGTTTTCTCAAAAACTACTTAACTTACTGTTCTGCGATCTGTTTTATTCAATTTATCAGGTCAAAAACTATAAGAAACGATTGAATTCGTCCCTTAATATATCTTACCAGAATTTCAGGAAGACCTCATTTCACCTGGTGAGCTGAAATCCGGGCGAAATTTTTCGCTAGGCGTAACTCGCTAACAAAGCATTTCCGGACCCATATTTATATAAACTTTTTTCATTATTTTTACATGTACAATGAGCTCCCAAAGTTTCTGCATATCTTCGTGAATCACCCTGTATTAGGGAAGCAAAAAATACAGGTCTTGGCTAGTAGAACAGTTTAATTTATTGATAGATTATTATTGCGTGTACTGTGCTTCCAGAGAGCGATACGGGGACGTACTTGTGTGTGTGTGTGTGTGTGTGTGTGTGTGTGTGTGTGTGTGGGGTGTATTTCTGTATGTACTGAAGGCGGCAATGTGACATTTTAGGAGTGTTTAACTAGATTATTTAAATTTTAAAATACCTATTACGGGAAGTTTAATTGCTGTATTACAATTTGATTTTTATCGAGTGTCTTAGTTCAAAAATATCGGCCAACTTTACTTAATAATACTTTTAATATTACTTAGTAATAGTAAAAGAGATATTTGTAGCGTATTCGGCTACGATTGTTTTAGCCCTACGCTTGCCTCTGGTCCCTTGCATTTTTAATTTTAATTATTTATTTTTTAAGGGAAAATAAGAAATTTTGCGTATATACATATTTTGTTATATTATTTATTTTTAAATTAAAAATGCCTTGATTTGTCTTTTTTTAATTCTTATTTGAAGTCGGAATTTTATATTTTTAGGTTTAGTTTTGTACCTAATTATCGAGTTTTGCTATTTACTTAAATACTACTTTTTGTTTAAATTGTTTTGTATTATATTTGTAGAATTGTAATGAAATAAACCAACTCTTACCCGCGCACAGGCTAGACCTATGCGGGTATTAGGAAATAAGATAGGATAAGATTCATTGTACTCGTTTTTAGCAATAATAAATAAATAATAAATAAATAAATAAAATTATTATTAGAAATTTGGCTGCACCGATGCAGTAACCATTAAATCCTAACAGGTGTCTTATTTTATTTGATACGAATCTTGACAGACGGCTTAGGCCATTATCAATTGTACGTATTTAAAGGAGTATAACGAGGCTCGTTGATTGCATTTGTCACTATCTTTAGTTTGTTTTATATAATTTGTTTGTTTTTAATGTTAAAGAAATGATAATAATTCAAATGTAATTTTATTGTCTCAATAAACGTACTTTATTATTATTATTAGTATTATAATCAACCATACAACATAATAGCTGAATTTTTACGTGAATTTACAAGAATTAAAACGGGGGCACCTACTGGTACGCACGTGTGACAGTCAGCCAGCCACTATATTATGTCACTCGCCCAATTGGTATAAAATTATTCACGACTAACTTCAGATTCAATCATTACAATGCGTAGTAAAACATGCCTTAGTTTGACGCCTCGGATTCTCAGCTATAACGATATAATGTGAAAAATAAGTTCATGGGAGGCATGATGTTATTTTGCAGGTTTCAGGTTGAGCATTATTGTGACGTAAGATAAATATTTTGTGAGTCTATTTAATTTTGCAACTTTGCTAAGACAACTAGCAAAAAAATTAAAATGTGTAATTGAGTAAAAAAGACGTTAATGACTTACAGAACAACACCATTCAGTGATAGTGCTCCACAGAATTAAAATTGTGTTAGATTTAAATTTTTGACTAAACTTGTACTACCATTATAGTAGTAATGTTATCATGTATCTACTCCATAGGCGTTTCACACGTATTTGTACGATCATGGTAGATTTGGAGAATTCGTTCTTCGTATTAAGGAAATATTATGATATGGAAGTCTGTCTCTGAACCTCAAGTAAAATTTTAGAAATGTGTCGTTGACGTAACAGACGTGCTGAGCCATCGTGTAATATTTTATAGGATACCTAACCAGGAATTAGCAATGCATATTAGCTTTGGAAACATGAAATGACTGAGGGCTTTGCTGACTACAAACCTGGTTATCGTACATCCAGATCGGTTGAAGTGAAAAGATAAAGTTTAAAGACCAAGAATGCAGCTGCTGGATAACATTCGCCAGTTAATAAACATAAACATCAGTGAATACATAAAAAAATTTTAATTATGAAGTCGCAGCCAATAATACACTGGGGAAACAAATTAGGTACTAATACTATTAATATTTCTTAATAAATTAACTCTGATTTGCTTGTTAAAGATTGCCAGAATAAGTAGACCAATATGAAGCAGTTCAGTAGTAATAAGAAATATTCAATAAAAAAACTTACCACCAGATTTCAATCTTACTAAACGAAACAGTTACCAATAGAACTTAAAAGCCCGAAGAACTGTAAACAGTATAATGTTAATTTTTTAATAAACTGAATTTAAAAAAAAATCCTGACTTGGTCAATTCTATATTTAGAAAAAAATACAGAAATAAAGTCATAACTAGTTTGAATTTACACATAAATATATTTTTAATATAAACGATATGTATCAAACAGCTTAACATCATTCATTATCGCAATACACAAGAAAAAATCGTTTTTCCATACGATATTTTAAAAAAAAAATCACCTTTAGTACTCCCGAAAGTGTAACAAAAAGAAACTACCGTAAAAATAAATGAAAATATTAAAATCGACTTTCAGAAAATATTTCGTTAACTAAATTGTCATAAAAAATTAATAAATGTTTCAAAATTTTATGAAATATACGAGTATTTAACGGTTATGAATCAAAATTCCGGAGTAAACACTTAATAAAAATATAAATATTTATACAAACCCTATTTTAGTTTAAAACTGATTGGAACATAGAAGTATAATTTATTAAACTTTGGAAATAAAATAGCGTGATGCGTAAAATGGTATTATTGAAAAAAGCGTGAAGCATGAAGTGTAAAACTTGATTGTACGTAAAAAATACAAAAGTAATATTTTATTATTATTCACTTCTTTTTAAATAATCATTTTATACTTAAAGCGATGATTACTTTGTGTCATAAAACACGCCACCTAAACTTGTACTTCCCTCTGTTACAAAAATATATGTACACACCTTCCTGCCTTTATGTTCCTACGTCTGCTAACACCACTCTACTGCGTACCGAAAGTACCACAGTTTACGACAATGGTGTTCATCAGAATATAGCCCTAGGGATGGTATCAGTCTGAAAACCCTCTTTTCTAATAAAATTACCTTCAAAGTTCTTCACTTTATTACTAAACGTTAACGGTTTATAGAATAAAGCAGACTGGTTTTTATAACCGTTTAAATTACAGAAAACAAATTTCCTTTTTGAACACTTGTCTAGTCAAAGACAAAAAAGGTTTTCAAAATAAATTATTCGAAATCGTTTAAATAACTATTAATATTGCCGAAAATGAATGAATTTTACACATTAATAAACTACATTACAAGTTTTTCTTAAAAACAGGCTACATAACTCGAAAATTAATAATTTTAACACCTCCCTAAAATAACTTAATGCTACACTATTTGTATCATCGTCATTATAAGCTAACTTGCAAAGTACAAAAATGTACAGACACAAATTTATAATAAAAAGTTGAACAAAAATTTTAACATCTAAAAATAAAATTAAAAATTCTGCACATACTATGGCTATAATTTGTGACTACCATATACACTTTTTGTTCGTAATAAGTGGCTTATTACATAAATATATTTGCTAAGAACAGAAAATTTAAAAAATGTGCAGCCGTCTCCATGGCTCAGGGTGCGCTGCAAAACGGAGTTCCCGGGTTCAATTCCCGGCGACGAGCTGGAAAATTATTACTCGTTTAAACCCACTGTATAAACTAAGCTGAATAACGAAGTAAATTATAAAGTCAAAAATTCGTCATAAGATTAATTAAATTATTCCAGATTTAAATTTCGTGAATAACGGACAACCGTAGGCACATTAATGCGGATTGTGAAGCGTGACACATGAACGCATTTACGAACATTTACGCATGTTCATGCGTAATAAATGATGTCGTAATAAAAAATGACTGGGAATCGAACCAGAGACTTCTAGTACAGAAGCCGATTGCGGCATTAGACTACATTTTTTTCTTCGAATGGATTTTTTAAATCAATAAGTTTCATTATTTACTAAACTTTATAGTCTGCTTCAATGTACATAAAAGCGTATATGAAAATAACAGTAACTGTCCACTATTTATATTTTTTGTTTTCTTTTTTTTTTTTTTTTTTTTGTTGGTTGTGGCTGTGATCAGTCACTTGTCGACTGACCTCATGCCAATAACTGTGCTTCTTTGTCCATATATATTACACATTTATGATTTAACGTTTATAACCACAAATAACGTTTTATAACGTTTATAACACAACCGTCGCGACTAGTGTCTCCCAGTCAGTGAGAGGCATCAAGCGAATAGTTGACATAGATTCGCTCCCTTACCGGAGGGCAGACAAGGACACAGTCCCTTGCCTAACCCAATCGGTTCTCCTTTCGCTCGAAAAGCCATCCCCTCAACGGCGCCGCCCCCGGGCGCCACCGCGCGTCAAAAGTGTCAGCTGTCAAATGATCAAGTCGTTATGAACCGCAAAGTTAAACAATAACCGATACACCCTCCAATTACCGGAAAAAGCTAACTGAGTAACATCTCTAATTGCCTCAGGCAAAACGGTGACTATATCGTCCCAGAGTTTACCCGATTCACCGTAATATAGTCCGCAGTCGAAAAACATATGATCCAGGTTTTGGTCATGCCAGCCACAATCGCAGCTCCTGTCAGTCTTGATATTTTTGTTCGTCAGATGAGAGGAACAACAAGTGTGACCCGATCGAATCCTAGAAATAAAGCATATTATATCTCTACTTTCCTCTGCCGATTTAAACCAAGGCTTGCCTAATATTTTTCCTTTCGTAGTGAAGTATTTCACACCTTTATTTACACTTTGATTTGTAATATATTCTACCGATTCATTAATTAAATTCTCTCTCAACTTAGCCACAGCATTATAGTAATAATATTTTTTTATACTAATTGTTTCCAATTGCAGCGATTCCGTGGCTAGTTTATCTGCTGATTCGTTGCCCTCAATGCCACAGTGGCTAGGTACCCAAAGGAACTTTACTTCAAGACCTTCATTCACAGCCATTTCGTATAACAATTTAATGTTGTATATGCAGTAATCCTGCCGACCACGATTGTCATCGCTTGATAACGCCACTAGTACACTTCGGGAGTCTGTGACAATCAGGGATTTTTTAATTTTTTTACCACTAATTGTATTCAATGCCCTAATTATCGCAAAAGCTTCGGCTTGAAAGATCGAGTACATTGGACTGATTCTGAATTTCAGACTTACGTTTTCTTTGGGGCAAACAACAGCGAAACCAACTCTGTCTGTTTCCGGATCCCTCGATCCATCTGTGTAGAGCAGAGTGTGATCCGACCAATTATCACTGATATATTTATTAAAATTTTTATTAATTAGCCTTTTCTTTGTTTTCATTTTTTTGTATTGGATCAGCTGATGTTTGGAGACGAACGTTCGTGGTTCAATTTTAAGGTTTACTTTTTGTTTGTTTGTTAGTATTAATCATAATGTTTTGCAGTTGTAGCAGTTCTTCGTAGCGAGCAGATAGTGTACGGTGTTTTATAGTTTGTTGGTAAGATTTAATTAATTATTTGATTGCAAGTGACCATATTTTGTTCTACTTTAATTTTTGGTTAAGTTTGCACGGCCTGCATGATTAACGCAGCCGACGCGTCGTTAAACACAAATGTTTTGCAAACATCGCGACTAATGGCGTTACCTGTTCATTCAAATTCATTTCCCTCCAGAGAAGAACAAGAAGAAAGTATCGATAGGCTAACAGCTGATATTTCTCATCCAACGTTAGATTGGAATAATGTTGTTTCCAAAAGGAAGCGCCAAACGGAAAACGCAAACGCAATTAGTAACGTTAGTTCCGCTAAACGATTTACGAGAGATCCGAGACTTACAATTGGTAGTCTCTACACTGCCAATAAATTTAGCGTATTAACGGATATGGAAACAACTGCGACAGACAACACTAATAATGAATCTCCAATAAAAACAAGACCGCCTCCTATACACTTACATACTGATGTGCAATTTTCAAAACTCATTGATTTCCTTCAAGGCATAACTGAAAAAGATTCCTTTCATTGTGGGAGTACAAAAGCAGGAGTCACCATATATCCACACACACCGGATGCTTATAGGAAAATAGTAAAATGTTTAAGAGAAAACCATGCGGAATTCCACACGTACCAACTTGCCGAAGACAAGGCGTACCGCGTAGTAATACGTGGATTGCATTGGTCAATCGGAGAAGAGACCATTCAGAACGAAATTTCTAATTTAGGTTATCAAGTTAGAAGTGTTACAAACGTCATTTCTCGGGACAAAGTGAAGCTCCCGTTATTCTACGTAGATCTTGAACCCAATAAAGATAATAATAAGATATTTGATATTAGATATTTGTGTTATTCAAGGATATGGGTAGAAGAACCAAGACAGAGGAGGCAGCCCGTGCAGTGCGTGCGCTGCCAGAGATACGGCCATACGAAAAGTTATTGTAATTTACTGCCTCGATGTGTAAAGTGTGGCGCAGGTCATGAATCTAACTCATGTACAAAATTAAAAGAGGAGCCGGCCGTATGTTGCCTATGTTCGGGACCACATCCCTCTTCCTACAAGGGGTGTTCAGTCTTTCGGGATCTGCAAAATCGCCGTTCACCAGCCACTGCAGCACGCCCTCAAGAGAGCTCGCAACAATCTCCATCTGTTACAGAAAAATCGTTCCCCTCCCTTCCGAAAAGCGCAGTAGCAGGAAGAGAAACTTTTTCACAACAAAACCAAACTCGTAATCACCAATTCATCAACCCTCATAAACAATCAACCATCACCTACTCACAAATCGCCGCCGATAATTTTGGAGAGCAAGAACGCCAGTCACAATTCAGTATTCAATCGCAGCTAACAACTTTCATGACAGACCTAAAAGCCCTCTTCACACCATTGATCACCCTCATGAGTCAATTAATACAATCACTCACTTTCGCATTTAATGGCAAATAACATGTCTAATTCTATATCGGTGCTATTGTGGAATGGGATCATCCAACGTTTGGCGGAATTTGAATATTTAATAAATGAAAAACGTATCGATATTGTTTTACTAAGCGAAACACATTTAACAAAAGACTCAAAATTTTACATAAAAGGTTATAAAGTTTATAGAGCTGATCGCCCTGATGGAAGAGCTTTTGGTGGTACAGCGGTGCTAGTTAGGAACAATATCAAACATCATATATGCACAGTAATCGAACCATCGGAAAGTATTCAATCAGTGGGTGTGGCACTGGAGATAGATCAAGAGGAAGTCTCATTCATCTCGGTTTACTGTCCCCCGAGACACCGGATTACAGTAGACAAGTTTGCAGAGTTGTTTTAAAGTTTCGGTCCTCGGTTTTTAGCAGGAGGCGATTTCAACGCGAAACATGCTCAATGGGGATCGCGTCTGATAAATCCACGTGGCAGAATGATGATTCAAGCTATTTTAAACCTCGGACTGGAATTTCATTCAACTGGATCACCAACGTATTGGCCGTCAGCTCTGACTAAACATCCCGATCTTCTGGACTTTTTCGTATCCAAGGGCCTCTCGGGATTCTACACAAAAACGGAATCACTTGACGATCTTTCATCCGACCATTCGCCAGTTCTCTGCACCCTGTCGGGCACAGTTTTGGAAGCACCGGTGAGACAGTGTTTGATAGATGGAACAGTTAACTGGGACTTGTTCAGCAGTAACATAGAGAACAATATACGGTTGGACTTGCCTCTTCGCACGGCAAGAGAGGTGGAAGAAGCAGTGGAACATTTGACAGTAACAATACAATATGCAGCTTGGAACTCTACACAACCCCGTAGACCAACTCCAAAAAAGGAACACTGTTATCCGAACTATATAAAAGAACTTGTCAGGGAAAAAAGGAGAGCAAGACGCATTTGGCAGCGTACCAGACTTCCTTCGGACAAGAGAAACTTGAATTACATGACTAACGAATTGAAGACAGCTATATGGAACATCAAGACGGAAAGGTTCAATGAAAATGTCGCCAACCTGACAGAAAGAGATGGAAGCCTCTGGACTGCAACGCAGCGTCTTTTGCGTTACCAAATGCAGTTGCACCCACTTAAACACCCCGATGGATCATGGGCTAAATCAGACAAAGAGAAGGCCGACATGTTTTCCGATCATCTAGCGCGCGTATTTCAGCCCAATGACAATTCTTTACCTGGTTTCACCTCAGATGTAGAAAATTTCTTGTCTTCACCATTGAATTTGTCATTGCCTCCGGAAAACTTCACAAGAAGGGAAGTGCAGGCGGCTGTCCAACAACTACCATCAAGAAAGAGTCCGGGGTACGATTTAATAACGGCGGAGATTCTTCAGAACTTACCATTATGTGGATATACCCTTATAACTCAAATATTCAATTCCATCCTCAGAACGACGCACTTCCCGATTCAGTGGAAACTGTCTCACGTCGTCCTATTTCTGAAGCCAAATAAACCACCAAGTACTCCATCTTCGTATCGGCCAATAAGCTTACTCCCAACTTTATCCAAATTATTCGAAAAATTATTACTAGCCCGCTTATTGCCGATTTGCAACGAAAATAACATAATACCACACCATCAGTTTGGTTTCAGAAGCAGGCACTCAACGATTCATCAGTTACATCGATTGACGGACCAGCTAGCTGTTGCGCTGGAGGAGAAGAAATTTACCACCGCTGTCTTCCTAGATGTTCAAGCAGCCTTTGACAAAGTTTGGCATCCAGGTCTGTTATATAAATTGAAAAGATTCCTCCCGGATACGTATTATCACGTACTGAAAAGCTTCCTAGAAGATCGTTTCTTTGTAGTGAGGCAAGGATCATCAGTTTCTGACTACCAAAATATAGGTGCAGGAGTTCCACAAGGTTCTATACTCTCACCACTACTGTATACAATTTACACTGCGGACTTACCATCTGATCCAAGAATAACGGTAGCAACATACGCTGACGATACTGCTATCTTGACTTCATCCCACGATTTAACGCAGGCCAGTACCAACTTACAACACTTTCTCAACACAATTGAAATTTGGCTGAAAAAGTGGGGATTAAAAATAAACACTAATAAGTCAGTACATATAAGTTTCTCATTATGTAAAGGAGAAAGTCCTACGGTATTCCTCAACAACGAACCCATTCCACAAAAGAACACAGTAAAATACCTAGGCATCACGATGGACAGACGACTAACCTGGCAAACACACATCCACAATACACGACTGGCTTTGGATAAAAGAGTAAAACAATTATACCGCCTCATAGGACGCCATTCCCGATTACCGTTACGTTCAAAATTACTCATTTATAAATCATTCATTCGGCCAATTTGGACTTATGGAATTGAAATCTACGGAACAGCAAAGCCAAGTAATATCAGAAAACTACAGGCATTTCAATCAAAATTATTACGACTCATCACCAATGCTCCATTCTACATTAACAACAGAATACTACATGACGACCTCAAAATAACACACATAAAAGATATGGCATACAACTGCTACAGAAGATTCTTCGGAAAACTTCAAAACCATCAAAATCCATACATCAAAAACTTATCATCTCGTACTCTTCCTGTAAATCCTCGCCGACGACTTCGCCGTTCATGGAATAGAGACCTGCTCTTATAAGACAATGACTCGTGGCACCTACAAAGATTAGCCACTGGGTCTAATCTTTGTTATTGTAATTTTTCCTATGTTAAAACCAGCTCATTTGCTTATTGTAAAATTTTACAGTTGCAAATAAATAATTAAAGAGAAAAAAAAAAAAATTTTTTTGTATTGGCTTTACATCTGACTGTTTAGCAATTGCTGCTAATGCGGACGGTGAGAAGGATGATGCATGAAGATGAGTTATGCAAAAATTCCAGACTTGACCGGGAACCGAACCCGGGGCCCCAACGTAGAAGCCAGTTGCGCTAACCACTAGTCTATATATTTTTTTTTGAAACAAAATTGTAACAAATTTCTCCTTGCACTTCATTAATTATTTATAAAATGACAATAGTAATAAAATATGATTAAGTATTTACTAAATTTCACCAGCAAAATTTAAAACTACATCTTATGAACTTGACCAATATTTGTTCAAGAAACTATAACACTGCTTTTGTGATTGCACAAGTCATAAACTTTAAAGTTTTTTCAGCAACTTAGTTTACTGTAAAACTAACTAAGGTAATATTGTAATCCTCAACATAATTATGTAGCTTGCAAATTATTTAGAAAGCATTAAAAGACAACAATTCTTTTTTGGAATGTCGAAAGAAAAATTATAGAGAATAATATAAAACTATAATACAAAAATAGAAAACTGTAAAAAGTTAACCTTCAATGAAATAAGAGTAAATTATTTAAAAAAAAACAGATACTGGAAATGTATATACTGTGGTAAAGAAAGTTACATCATATACACGTATTTTTAAGATACAAGTAATTTATTACTAGAGCAGTATTTACGGTGATCAATCAATGTCACACCGTCTGATTCGAAAAAAGGGCGAATTTTAAATCCTTACAGATTCAACAGTTCACTCCGAGTATTTGAAAAAGCCCACGCAACAAATTAAAATAAATTTCAGTTTGGGAATTGTTTTATTCATTTCAATTAACAACCAATATATTTTTCTATATTGAAAATTCACTATACTTTACAATTTTTCTTTGTTTTTCTAGAATAATAAAATATAATTGTTGATTATTTATTACTTTAATCACATAAAAGTTAAAATAACTAGCAAAGTAAATAACTTATGTTACGTTGAAAATAAGCTGGTCACTTTTTCGTAACATACAAAATAAATTAGTTAACTATAGCTTTTGAGACAGAATGATTGAACTCAATTAACTAAAGGTAATTAAAAAATAAATATTTACCGAATTCCTTACTGGTATCTACGAAATAAGCTACTGCATGCAGACAGCTTGTACTAATTAAGTACGACATTGTCACAAATAGTTATACCGTAAATTATAGAAGAAATTCTATACGAATCTTCCAATAACTGTATTCCTTATGTTTACTAGAAACCCTACAAGACGTTTAATTGAATCAATTTATTAATATATAATTTTTTTAAATAGTCTTTATTTGTCAGCGGCCAAAGGAAATAGACATAGTAGTTATTTTCACGGACTTCACTGTTTTACATCCGATACTTTTGCAAATTACACTAATGCGTAAGGGTATATCAGTAACATTACAGAAAATATAATAATGTTTAAGAAACTAGGACCACCTAAACTAAATAAATTACTTTTTTTTTATGGGTGGTAATTTTTAAAATTGTTATCTATCATTTTCCTTTGCCTGTCCGTCAAACCCAGATGTCAGACAGTAGGCTACAATAAACAGAAACAAACGGTTTTTGGATTCGTAATATACACAAAAAGCTAGTGAGCCCGGATTGGGTTTTAAGTTCTAGTTTGGGCCGGAAGTGGCCCAAAACCGGAAGTCAAGAAATCAAATTCGGAATTTGGAAACAAAAGTAGTGTCATTCGATTCCTCTTAAATGGTAGATACAGAAATAGCTTATTATTTTTCCCATAAATCAAAAGTAAGTCTTTTTAAAAATTGCCACCACCCTTGAGACGCGTCGTATCATAAAAGTGACTTTTTAATTCTCATTAACAAACTCGGTTATTAGCGAATATGGTATACGGTATAGAATCGGTGAATGCTGACATGAAAAATTCAAGACACAGGCTGGCAGTCGAAACCGGAACGTTTCGCTTTGCAGTGGGCAGCATAGTCAAGCGGTATAACTACTGAGCCGCGAAGGCAGCCATTATAATTATCGAGGGAGTAATTTAAAATTTTAATGTAAATTAAAATCATCTTTCGTTTGTTTCTAGAAAGCGCTTCACATCACTCTCAAAATTTCAACTTTAATAAACTTTGAAACAGAATTATAAAATATAATTTTGAAAACTATCATTTAATGAACGGCTTTTCGGACCTAAATGAAAATTATCATTTCAAAATTATTTTTTATACATACAACTGAATTTAAAAGTCGTCCGAGCTCTGACAGCTGAATCCTGGTACATTCATAAAAGTCCATTTATTTAAAGAGTCAACGAAATTAAAAACTTAACCATACAAAAAACAGCTTGATTTGCACGATAATTATTGGGCCATCATCTGTAAAGAATAACAGCTGCGCATACTTTCTGAACTGTTTTTCTTCTATAAGGTATGTTCAATAAGAGCTATCTTTTCATGTAGATTATTTCTGTAGAAACCTATGTAGTGTTCTGGAAAAACCAGATCATTGGAAAATTCTGTCAATAAAACTCTAGTGTCTTCGGTAATTTAATAATAATATTTTCCATGACGTAGAAACCTACAAAATGACGCTATTTTACAAAGCATTCTATCACCACCATAAAATACTACTCAGTGCAATGTAATATTTAAAATTTTAAAAATGTATTTAAGAAATACATCAATATCGTGGTTCCTCTGTAAAATAGTTGCACAGCATTAAGTTAATAAGAGTAGGTACAACTAACCTATCTAAAATTTTATAAATACATTCAAAATTATTTAACTTCAATGTTAAATGTTTATATGATTGTTTCATCGCGCACTAAAGTTCTATTCCTTCGCATTTACTTTATCTGCCGTATTCATCGGCTGACGTAGTCATTTCTGCTAGTTAGATATTGTTACCGACTTAAAAGCTGACAAAGGATTATTTAGTTGACAAGGAGGTTCTCTTTATGTAGCTATAAGCTTTTCACCACAAAGTTTCCATTTCTATAATAAGCAACATACGACTGAATATAATTAAGGTGGTTAATTTTGATAACTTGTTTCTTTCCAGAAGATAAATCCATTTAAACAATGTGATTATCTACATAGATTATCAACCTTAATTATTATTTTACAACCGAAATAATTGACATTACTAAAATTTTATAAAATAAATTTTTCGTGTAAAAGAAACAAAAAATACAAATAGATATTCTATAATCCGAAAGATTGTACTGGAAGGAGAATATATAATTATGATAATAATGCAAAATGTTTGTAGATCATCGTAGAACAACAGACCAAAACAAATTATGTAAAGTCTAATCGATTATGATGAATCTACATTCACTGACAGAGATAATCAGTAATTTAAGTTTCTAAAACAATGTTGCAAAATTTAAGGGGGAAGTGTACATTAAAGATTCTTTTGTGTTGCTAATTATTGGAAAAATCCTTTGGCACTGAAATGCTAATAAGTCTTCAATTAAATCCTGAATAAAAATTATTTAAAAATTTTACCTATTAAACTTTTTTTTAATTATTTAAAAATTTAATTTTGGATTTAATTTCATCTCCCAAAATCAAATCAAAGTTGAGGTTGAAAAGCAGCCACTGATTCAAAAATGATTTTTTGGATGTACTAAGGTCGATTTACATAAAAAAGGTATTCAATTGAGGAAAAATCCCATTTCAAAGTACCATGTACGGTAGTAGTGTTTCCTTTACATTCAATTTTTTCTTTTAAAAAAATGCTTTAATAATCATAACCTTCTGATCAAAAAAAAAAAATGGAAGAGTTTTTAAAAAAGTTCAAAATATAGTAGCAATTAAATAGTAAAATAGAGTACAAGGGGCTCTGGAAATTTGTTTACAATAAGTAGAACAAAATTTATAATTTCTGATGTAGTCTATGGTAATGCATCTCGATTCTTGAACCAGTGAGTACTTTAAGAAAGTTGATTTGAATAAATACTAAAAATCATCAATTATTAATAAATTTCACGATGAGCTATCAGTTTTATTATTACTCCTACTATTATTTTTATACTTTTCATTAAGCTAAAATAAAATTAAATTTGAAATAATTTAATTTAAATAACATTTCTACAAAAGTAAAGTTAAAGGAAAAATTATGATCAAATTTGTTACTTTAATCCTTAATCCTTTAATCTTTTATCCTTTTATCATCGTATGTTAAATCTTTAGAAAGTATAGTCGTGGTTTTCCAGTAGGTTTACCGCGAAATACTTCAGATGTCCGATCAGTGTTTATTCGTATGTTCTGCTAACTCGTATCATTTCCTCTCCCACTGAATTAACCCCTATGTCTTCATAGATATATGTTTCGTACGTTCCATGGTTTCCTACGGGCTGTTCGTAAAATTTTTATGTGGAAACGTTGTAAAGTGTCAATATTGGAATTTTTTGTTGTCCCCCAGAGATGAATTGCATACATATGCTAAATAGGCTACAGAATGGTTTGTATCACGTCAATTTGTACCCAGTTGACAGTTGCAATATTCTACGTAACCAAAACATATTCCTTATTTTAAAATATAATTTATTTTCCTTCGTAAAAATATTTTTCTTCCACATTAGTCATCGATCGAGACCTAACATCTTATGACTGTGGCAGCACAAAGTTTTCAAAAATTCAGAAATTTAAGGTTAATAACAATAATAATTTTGACAAAAATACATTAAAATAAATTGCAAGAGAAAATGAATGAATATTCTCGTACAGAGTAAAAAATGTTCTTCTTAAAGGATAATAAATTTACTTTACTGTTTTTCTCCACAGTAGTAATAGAATGAACTCGAAAAGTAAAAATAATTTTTAATCAGACAAATATTTTCACAGAACAACCTTAAGGTTTTAATACAAAAAGAACTTTAAAGTAATAATTTATAATAATAAAATGAAAAGAAATAGAAGAGATTTCACTGAAAGTTAATGGAAAGAAATGCAGATGGGAAAAGTTAAAAAATTACCTGGTCTCTGTTGAAGCGAGAGAATTTATTGGAAGCAAATCGAGTAGAACCCACTCTAGTCACCGTAAAAACTAATTTAATCCCTTTTCTGAGAACATTTTTTTTGTAATTTTTAACGAATTCTCCTGCCCAAAAGAACGCGCTGGTTTTTCGACTCAGTTTAATTAGTAAAATTAGTTAAAACAGATAGAAGGTCATGAATTAAAATAACCCATTTGGTTGTTTAAATAAATGAAGACTGAGTTCCTAGCTTTGAATTGGGTCACGACCATAATTTTGATTTAATCTATTAGAAATAATATATACAGTTCCTTGGTGGGAAAGACAATTTAGAGAAACACCCACACTAACATATTTCTTTTGTTTTTTGCCATGGAAAATGCTAAAATGTTTAAATTCAGGCTTGATATTAAACAAACAATGTAGAACATTTACATAATAATAAATCTTATTAATAATGTAAATCGAGTAAGTAGTCAACGATGTAATATTTTAAAGAAGTTAAATACAGATATGAAACGCACAAAATGAATCAAATAAAAAAAAATAGCAGACTACTGTAAAGTTTATTCCAGGTTGTTTCGGGATATGGTTGTTCATAAATAACAAAATTTCCGACCGTTAAAAACGTCGGAAACGACTGAAACACTAGTTATACACGTGATAATCTCAAAATTAGATACTGGTATTGCAACCGTTTTACTCATGTGATTTGTGTCGTGCCTGCAGATGAAGCTAAAAGTCGTGAGTATTAATGAATGAATTAGAACACGCAAGTCCACATCTTGAAAAACCGCCCGGGCAAGATGTACGACTAGGATGCGCGTATGGCGGAGACGGGCCATCAGTCACACCTAATGCTATCCAGTCACCCAATGCTATGTTTTATCCAGTCGCACCCAATGCTATATGGATTGCTATGCTCGTACATGCACTATTTAAAGCACGTACTACAACAATATCAATCGCAGTCACTAGGTACTGATATTAGTACTTCTGTTCCAAATTTTAAATGATTCTCCTCCAAACTCTCAGCCGGAAAGACGAAACCTTTGTCGGAGCGCCAAAATGAGGTCTATCACGATATTGTTTATCGGAACAATTTCACGTCATTCGTTTACGCATGACGCAATTTTCATGAATAAAAAGACTCTTACAAAGACGCTATTCATTACAATATGATTCAGAAATGACACAGGCAATGATGCAAATAAAAGTATTACGCAGTATTATCAAATCCACCACACAAAAAGTACGCTAAAAAAGCGAGAATATTTTTGTAATACGATCATATTTAATAATAGTCGTTTCTCTCCCAATCAGTATTTCAGTATTAACGATCTAGCGCCGGGCTGCAATTTACAAAAAAAAAACAACCTGTAACAATATCTGCTTGCCTGTTCTTTGAGTAACGAATTCAAGAAGCACAAACAGCTAGAACAAATAAATTACATCAGCTCTCGTAGCCGAGAATAAAGAGGAAAATTAAACCTATACAAATCAAAGGAATAAATAATAATGCTGCCTTACGAACCATTATTTGTAAGATAATACAACATCAATAAAATGAAAAAGTAAGCGTACTAAATAAAATACCAACATTTTGTTGCAAACTCAACGTACATAAATGTACACAAAGAAAAGGGATTTATCGTTAAAAATTCAACAATTTCTGATAATCGGATTTTAGAAAGAAAACAGAACTGGAAAAGCGATGAAATGAAATCTACAAACTCACTCGTACGATCAGCATATCACACTATATATTCATCAGTCCATTTTACGTTTACCGAAAATATAAAATCTATTAAAATTTACAACAGTATGTAGATTATTTCCTATTAAAACCACTAGATAAACATTACAAAAATATATGAAATAAATAAAAAATTAAATCTCATTTACTAATTCGCTTTTAATCGTTAAAAACCACAACTTTTTACGTATACCTGTAGCCTACATACAGCGGTTTTAACTAATTCAATTATTTAAATTTAAACAGAAAATAAAATAATTCAAACGAACATAATGCATACCGGATTAATAAGTGAATTTCTTTTCCAAAGGTTTTCGAGAAAACTTTTTATTTGCAGTACAAAAACCTAGGCGAACAAAACATGGCCTAAGCTATGTCACATGTTACAAGCTTAAATTTTAGTTTTCTCATATCATTTGGTAAATGTTACCAAAATATATGGTGCGTTGGTACATATTTAAAAACCTCTTGAAGTATTTTTTTAAATTCGCTGTATGAACACACCGATCTTATTAATTCTCAAGAATCCATTATATCTCTTCCTTTGTACACCACATTTTACGACTGACTTCCCGGAAAATGAATTTACGTCCGTAGCAGCGTACGCTGACGATATGGTTTTATTGTGCAGCAGTCAAACGCCAAACGAAACACCGTTAAGCATCAAAAATCACCTGTACAAACTATATACATGACTAAAAAATTGAAGAAAGGAAATTAACCTATTGAAATCTGCACACGCCACATTCACTTTACGAAGAAAAACTTTTCCACTTGTATACCTATATAATAATGTAATACCACAGAAAAATAAAGTTTGTTAATCGAGCTTCCATTTGAACCTTAAACCGACTTGGGGATATATTAAAATAAAACGTTTGATACTACAGTCCAGCCTCTCTTAGTTTGCTCCTAATGTAAACATATAATGACGTCACTGAGCATGCGCATTATATCAAAATGTGTACACGCTGATTAAAAAGTAACAACAAAATACTTTCAAAAGTATTTAAATACAAAATACTTTTAAAAGTATTTTTATAAATGAAATTGTTAGGCATACATCATAACATGACTGATGTTTTTAGTACTTTAAGTGCTTATAATTTAAAAAATAGTTAACTTAATAGGAATACGACATCCGTGAAGTCGCGGACTCTAGCGTGCACCCTGTAGTAGGTGGCTTTTGTTTGTTGACAGTAGGAGCAAACTAAGAACGGCTGAACTATAAATAATCGCGCAAAATTACTCACAAAATTAATTTACAGCAAATCAAATTTACCTTTAAAATTTAAGTTATTAACAAATCAACTCTATTTACGCCCGATTTGGAATTACGGAATGGAAATTTTGGAACAGCAAAAAATTTATATTCAGATAATTCAAGCCTTATCAGTCAAAAATTTTTAGGCATGATTACAAACGCCCGATAAAATTTAACATTACATTCCGACTAAAAAATTCCTTTCGTAAAGGTAGCTGAAGAACTCAAAATTTAACATAAAATTAATAGACAACATTAATACATTCAGAAAATGGTTGGACGAAATAAATTTCGTCCAGTTAACACGTCACTAAATTTAAACACTAGAGATTGGAGTAGAGATTACTAATCTCTAACCACATCGGATTTTGTCAAAATTTACAGTTAACTATTTTAATTGGCTTTTTCACGTTTTTAAAACACATCATGTTCAATTTTATTTTGTCAATTCATGTAATAATTTTTTAAAGGTTTCAGTTTTTTATTAATTTAATTTTGAACTATCCACGGATACATTCTTTGAAAAAGTTTTGTTATTGTTTCCATGTCATTCGTTTTTATCAACAATTTTGTTGGACTTTTGACAGTTATACTGTGCTGTACAGTTTCATAAAGATAAATTGAATCAAAAATTCTTGATCTTTTTTAACCTTCTATGTAAATTTTCTTTTGAAAAAATATGTTCACGGAAATATCAGATAGACTAAATTCGTTTTATATTAATAAGTAGTCTATGTTTTTTTTTTTTATTTGTTGGTGTTAATTTTGTAAATATTTTTTGACGAAATCTATTCCCGAAAATTTTTGGCGATTAATAAATATTTATTTACCTATAACGCTACTGTCACGAGGAAGACAGTCTCGGTAAAAGTATTCCCAAAAACCGGTTGATCCGAAAACATTGTTACCCGACCATAGCGAAAAAAGGATAGTGATGTAATTTGAGTGTGTTACCTAATGCCAGAATTAGTAATATAACATAGGTACTAAACTTGTTGTTGGTTGTTTATTTTTTCGACTATTTTTCTCGTTTAACTTGATGAAATTCACAAAAAATTAAAAACTTTTTCAAAAACCGCTCAAAACACTTCCATAAAACTTTTCACATTTAATAATGTAAAACAATAGCAGTATTCCAAGGTTTTCATTATAACGAGAAGCTGCTGAAACGGATGTAATTATACTAAGCTACACTGGCGTACCGACAACATATGCCACGATATAACCATACAGCCAGATTTCTACAATTAAAACACTCACTGTAGAAGAGCTTTAATGAACGACTAAGGTCAAAGAAGAAAATAACTAAGGATAAGAAAGGAAAAAGACACAAACTGCAATATTTATCACAGTCAAAGAGATCTCTCGGTTCAAACTATTAGCTACACAATAATTGATTATCACGGTCAATGGAGAGTTGCTTTTTAAATCCAAGATAAAAAACCACTTGAGCACAATAATGCAAAAAACAAAAAACCACCTTTGTTGTGATGCGCTTTATTGTGTGTATAAGAACACATAAAAATTAATTAAATTTGTTTTTCACGACGTTTGTTTATTCAAAAATTAGTTAAACTATGGGATGGTTATACTATACTGTATATTTTCTGAATAAAGGATAAAAGTTGAAAAAATTGTTAGAGTAATAAAAAAATAAAGATTGTTTTCCAGCTCAACGAGCTTTGAAACTGTAAACACGTTTTTTGGCAAGATACAAAATTGTCGACAAATATCTTTCTTTAAAAATACAAAATTAGAAAAAAATATATACATATCAAAAACGAATAGTTCAATGAATTTTACCTGAAAATACCGGGTAAGAAAAAATTAAATAACTTTTAGGTTGTAGCCTACACTATAACGACGAACAAAGTAAAATATATATGAAAGTGTTTTACAAAACTCCTGACTAAGTTTTTTGTTAAATAGATTTTATATTATCACTCACACTCTTGGGTAAGTTCAGTCATGCGTTGAAGAATTTGAAAGAGTAAAAGCTTTACAGTTTGGTGACTCTGCCAAAACAGATTTAGGCCTATCTCTCCTCACTCCTCAACCTTTTCATATTCCTTGATGCTGAAAACCGAAACTAACGCAGTGATAGTCAAAGGCAGAACACATGTTATTAATATCGAATGACCTAAAGGGTCAAAGTCGTTGCTATGTATATGAAGTTTTTATTTAAATTGACGGTAGGTTTTATAACACACGATATAACACACAACATACAGATTTGTATAAAATCTTTTAAAATATCTCAACACTATAAAGTAATTATTTTATTTAATGTAGTTTAAACAAGGGTATTTACTGTGTATTAAATTTTTTGTCATGGTCCTTGAGATAAAATATAAAAAAATCATTTAACAACTTTAGTACAAGAATATTAATAAAACCATTCAAAATATTTTCAGTTATGATTGTTGAATACTAACTTCTCAAAACCTTGATCTCAAAGACAATAACCAGGCGTCCTATAATTTTATCACATGCATTAAGTAAAATTGAACGGCTATCTCTCGGGAGCTGATTCTATAGCTAAAAATAAGAAAACATATTTGTATAAACATAGATCTGGAAACACTCCGTTAGCGAGTTACAGCTGGCGAAAGAATTCGCTCAGAATTTAGTTACCCCAGTGATATAAGGCTACATTAAATTAAATTACAAAGCTAACAAAATGGCCACAACCATTTTCTGACCTCACGCTACTAGACTTTTCCGTCGAGCGAAATTATGAATTTAACAAAAAGTTCATCTCATGCAAATTTAAAGATAATGAGCACAATCTTGGCGCGCCTGGACTGGGGTTTTTTGTTTATTGTTTGCAGAATCGAATAAAACTGAACGAAATTCAGGTCAGCTTCTACTTCCAACGTACAAAAAAAATTTAATCAGTTGAAAAAAAATTTTTGTAACAATTTAGTCTGGTTTTTTAATAAATAAAAGTGAAAATTTAATTATCTTGTATTTGTTTTTCTACCAGGTGAATTAAAAAAAACTGATGACTTATATAAGCAAATACATAACTAGGCTGTTTTACGTTGAAAATGTGTAATTTTTGTCTTTTATCTCAGAAATTTTTAAAAGTATGGGAGTTACAATAGTGGGACCCGTTTTATTAAATTTTTCAGGATAAAAGCCATAAAATGTCAACAAGTTTGCCTCGTAATTAATTTCCTTAAAAATTTCAGTATGGTCTCATTTCAGTAGGGTAACTAAATTAGAGGCGAAATCTTTCGCCAGTCGTAACGTTCTTAGTTTCCATTCGTTTATGATCATGTTCTCTTATATTTAACTATTGAATCAGCTCTCAAGAGATTGGCGTTCAAATTTAAATCACCGTATAATTATGTAAACTATAAAATCAACATTTATAACAAGAAAATACAGAGAAGTAAATATCAATAAATAGCATGAATAAACGAGTACATCATAAAAATTTGCTGTATTTTTTAAGTTTACGTACAGCTCACAATTTATCAGTCTGACTACAGTATTATTTATCATAAAATAGCTTAAAATTTATTTATCAGCACTAATGTCTCACATTCAAATAAAAACCTGGTGTGAAACACTCACACGACTTTCACTTGCCAATGGAAATAATGGACACATTATCTATGATTAATTTATTTTTTTCTTTAGTAAACAATGCGAAATTAAAAATATAACCTAATTTTAATCATGAGTGAATGACGCAATACTAAAACAACCTCTGCATAAATTAAAAATACGGAGAATCAGTAATTGTCTGTAAACAAGGCTCTAAAGAAAAAATGCTTAAAAATAAAAGTTGTAGCTTTCTTTTGTTTCCTATAACTCTGATTGTACACACTTTTGTCATAAAATACATACTAAGGCCGCAATTTTAAAAATCCCATTTTTTACCGATTTTGATGAGCAAAATAAAGAAAATTCACCGTCAATAATTGACGGTGAATTACGCGTTGTACAAAAAACTCTTAAAATAAAAGTTTTAAAAAAGTTTTACAACTGTTATTGTATACGCTTTCCCCTTAAATTTACATTAAGGCCGCAAACTTAAAAAAAAAATTACCACGAGAGCACAACCCCCAAGAATTTCACCAAACATGGCGCATATCCTATCTTGTAGAGCAGAAATAATTGAGAATATCGGAAAAGAAAAATTACACGAATAAACTAGTACTACTTTCGGTTGACAGATTCTGATTAAAATGTTTGTGTCGGGTCCCCTAGTAGTACGCAACTTAACCCTGAAAAGTGTACGTAAGGTGAAAACTCCATTTCAAAAAATCGACATGAAAACAATACTTTACTCCCTATAATATTCTATAGGGCAAGCGAAAGTAAAAAGTGACCAATCACGGGGGAGAGAAACACCTATGAAGTTAACAGAACTACTTGGCTATTGTACTGCTTAAATAAAAGAATCACTAAAATACAACAAGCTAAATCACTACAAACGCTGTTCGTTTCCTTACCAGATTACTAGTACTACAATATATCTTCCACGCCATTATTTCGGTGAGAATGAATTGTTTCATTGCCAACGTAACATGTTTTTTTGCACTAATATTTAAGTCACTTTCATATATCTCTATTACATAAACTAACACGTTATTTCTAGCCTGCGATGTTAGATGTTCGCACTCCGTACCGTAACGAACAAAAATAATATTTTATCTTGCATTTTCAAAGTCATTCATAACGGTAAAACACCAGTGTTAACCTCTAGACTAGAAAAAATATTTTTAGAAAATTATGTAACGATTGAATCATTATACGTCAGCAAAATGATTTAACTCATATTTCTAGCTTTATTTAACGTCGCATCAACAGCTCGGTCATTAAAAAATGTGCTTAGTTTTAATATAATTAATAATTTCAGACGAACGGTAATCGAATCCGGGACCTTTCAGTTTGTAATTAGTATCTGAACCACTGCACCTAGAGGTGGGTATAAGTTAATTCTCTAGTTACAATTTATTTATAAACAAATAATTAATTAATAAACAAACTTTTTCAATCATATTAAATAATACAGCCTATATTATAAATACTCGAACGTCATGTCAAATTTTGGGATAAAGATAGGGTTGGGAACGTTATGCGCTACTTCATAGAACGCAACAATAATTCTAACCAGGCATTCGCATGGAGTATTCTAGGGAACTGACCAAAAGTATTGACCAGAATTTGTTTTACGAAATGTTCACTTTCACAAGTCATTTTAACTGTACCCTGTATCCATTAATTACAATTTTCCAATTACAGAAACAATAAAACAGTAATTAATTAAAAAATTATATACAGTATACACAAAATACAAAAAAAATCCATTAGCATCGCAGATCTGTGATACAACCGTTAACGTTTTAAAAATATATTTTTACTAAAGAATCTTTAATTATTTAAATATATAAAGTTTTTTAAATTGATTCAGATCCGTATTTTTACAAATAGCGAGAAATTTAGTCATTAAGGAAATTATCGAAATTTTTATTACTAATTTATTTTCCTTTAATAAGAACGAGAAACTAGGAAAAGAACATTAATTTCATCAGAATGTACTTTATTTATATAACTCATCTGTACACAGGCCATCCTTAAACACCTACATTTCTCAATGATTAAAATTTGTAGTACCTTGAACCGATTCAAAATTTAATTAAATTTTTAAATTGCATCTTTTTGCATTAGCTACATTACAAACGGGTCAACTATTTTAATGAATACGCTTGAATCGAGAATAAACAAATTTTTGATAAATGGCATAACCATTTTGTTTCACTCTTCTTTAAAAATTAACGAAGCTGGAAAATCTAATTCACTAAAAACGACTTACTCTACTTACTTAACTGGAAAGCTACAAAAAGAAGACTTATAACACGAAAGGAACAGAGATAAACGAGAGTCATTAACGCTAAAGACTTGATTCCGTCTGCGGGTCAAAAAAAATTTAATAAATATTATCCCCATTAAACACAAAATGTAAAATATGAATCCAGTGTCTGTAAAGTAGAAGTACAGTAATTAAGAGGAAGGAAGATATGAAAGACGAGTAAGAAGTGCAATCGTAAGATGAAACAAACAACTCTACTTGCACAAGTAACTGTTCTGCAGATTCCTTTAAGACTGACTTATGAGCTCATTACGGTAGAGTAACATAAAGACCGACAAGCCACCCATCTAGTAACTTTAGTGTTAGTGGTAATGCACACAACAGACACTGTACTATAGTGAGGTATTTCACCTCATTTACTTCGTTCAACTTACTACTTTCCTGATTGTACAATAAAGTTTTGTTTATAATGTAAATTTCTGTAACGGAATTAAAAGAGAAATAAGCAAACTCTCGATAAACAGATACTAGTAATTAAATAGAAATGGTACCTAAACGGTGTACAAGCTAGCTACAAGGATTACTCTTGAATTGTTTTATTTAACATTACAACAGTAATCGACTTAATAGCTTAACAAACATTATGGAGCTTACAAGAGTAATTAAAAACACAATCTTATAAATCCAATAAGTTATAAATAATAAGCGAAACTTATTTCTAATGAAAACTTCTTCAACTTCTTCCACCAACGATGTAAGAATAACTTCTAACACCAATCCTCCCTAACTTCTTCTATCCCTCGTTTCGACAAAAACATTTTTTGTAATTCTTTTCTAGCAGCTTTTAAGCTCTTCCGAAAACTCTTTAAAGCCTATTTTTATTCCAATCATCAATGTCCATGTAAGGAAATTATAAAAAGACAGATCCACGAAACAAAAGAAAATTTTATCTACAAACCTTGAGAAATGTCAAAAACTTTAATTTGAGTTAGACCTATATAGAAACCTGACACCCTAGAAGGTTTTAAAATTTTCTATTACATAAAATTACAGAGTTAAAAGTTTAAATACAAACCTTATGGAAATTGTTTGTTTGATTCTCATTATAATTTACGTATAATTTCAAGTGGTCTTTAAAAACTTAGTAAGGCCAGACTATATTCATTACTTAATTTCTTCGTCGCAAAGGAGCAATTTAAGACCACTTAATGTGACTTACGACGTTTCTAGGAACTCTTATAGCAGCTCACATTCTGAGCATTCGGTTACTGTAGACCTACGCTTTTCTTCTTTTTCCTGTCTACCCTTAGTTCCGTTTTTCCTCTTCATGGAAGCCCTTAAAGTCCGTAATTAGATCTCTGTATTTGGATCGTTCATTATGTTTTCTCGATTTGTTCCGGTTTTCTCAATGTCCTTTCTGACTTCTTTAAACCATTTATCCAAGAACTTAGATCTATTGTTTAGTGTCTTAAAAATTAGTTTTGTCAACCGTTTGTCATTTGTCTTTACAGGTGTTCGTAAAACTTAAGTCTTGTTTTTCAAATCGTTTCCATTAGTCGTTGATTTTCCTTGTATTTCCTTGTTCTACTTGATCTCTTAATCTATATTGTCCGTCTACCATCTTCGGACCATAAATACAATTATTATTTTTTTCATTTTGCGGAGGATCTATCTCTAAAATTTCTCTGCTTCTCTTAGACTAGCCTTCCCGGTCAATCTAAGTCAACAGACACCAGGTTTTATCACACTATTATAATGTCTAATTGTTTTGACAGGGCTTTCTTCTTATACAAGTAGTGAGGTTTTCGGAAAGCACCGGCCATCTTTTCTCGTCTGTTGTTGTTCGCTTCCTTTTCGCTAGTCTCCGTTGTATTATCTCCCCGAGGTACTTGAAGCTATCAACTTTCCCAATTTTTCCGTATCGTCTTCAAGTGACGCGGGGCTCTTTTAATGTTCATTATTTATTTAGTTTCCTCGTGGGAAATCTGTAGTACTGCTTTTTTCTGTTTGTTCTTTTACCACGTTGATTTATTCTATTAAATTTGTACAAAGGTAAAAATATATTTTATTATACTTTTTCAGATAAATAAAATTGTACGAACCTTCATCGTCAATGAAACCAATATTGCCAGAAATGAGAATTATTTTCAGTCATGGTAGAGATAGTTAATGTTAAAAATTGGTTATTATTACCATGCAATATTAAAAACATGCGAATTAAAGACACGAGCAAACATGAACACCAAAATTATAATTTCAAAGGTCTTATACAAAATCTTTTCAGGCCAGAGAAGTAACCAAACAAGTTTTTTTTTCTTTAAACTTTATTTTTTTATTCACAACTGTACAATATGAACTTCACAACTAGTGTATGAGATGAATGGTTTATGATAGTAACTTGTGTATGAAGTTGTGTTGTACATAAAGTGAAACCAGCCCAATGGCCAATTTCGGCGTGAATTAAAAACTAGAATGACATTTAAATATTACAGTTTATATTACGATTGTGGTATGATAAATACAGCATGAGTATGATGTAGTAATGAGATGAGAATGACAATGATTAACGGATGAATGATGTACATGAGAGTGTTTACGGATGAGTTCTTTGTTTTATCTCATGGTGGTTGTAGTAGATCACGATTCCATTTTCTTTTCAGGCACCTGACAACAGGAAGGGTATTTGTTGAGATCGAACGAACTTTGGGGTTTTTGTGTGCAATTGTTTTCGAGTAAAAAGTGTTGTATGTGCTTTAATGATATCAAAAACTGCAGGGATTTTCAAGTCTGTGTCCAAAGTATGATTAGTTACATAAAATGGGGGATTGGTAATGGCTCGAAGAGCTTTTGATTGGTGCGTTTGAGGAATATTTAATGTAGACGTGTGACACGAACCAAAAATGGAGCCACCGTATAGCCAGATAAACATGTAATTTAACTGCCCATTATTGTAAAACAGTAATATTTGACAACATTAATTATAATTATTTTTACTTTTTATTTATTTACAATCTGTTATTTAACATTTGACAATTTTAATAAAAAGACACTAGTGAGAGCGCTACAGCCACGACAGCACCAGCAAGTCAATACAAGTACATAATATTACAATGTTATTTAAATTTTTTAATGATAACATAAATATAACGATAAATGAAAGGATTTGTCACAAACTGCCAATGAAGATCTGAAACAAGTAGCTACATCAACAGAATTAAATTAAATCAATTTGCTACTTATATACGCTATATATAGCCTATATATAAGCTACTCAAATTTTATTTAGTAAGCAAATTTGAAAATAATACAAACTTCTTTGGTGCAGGGAGGAGGCTTAGTCAGCCGTTACCTCTCTTTACGAGCGCCCATGAGAAAAGTCAACCGGCACTCAGTATACAGCTATTACACTTTTCTAACCGCAACAATTTAGTTGCTCGCTATCCGAAATGGGTAAATTCCAAAGAAAAGGTCTGAACAGCACTTTCTACCAAATAAGATAACTTTTTGCAGTTTGATAGGTTTTAAAAGATCAATTGTTTTTTATTTTATTTTACTTTCAAAACATTGTAGGTCAGAGCTATTACCGGAATGCCATCAAACATCTGAACTAATACTATAGTTTTCATACAACTGCTTACGTGACTGCACTATTAAATAACTGTAAAATAAGTTGAACCAAAATACAAGTAATATGCTGAAAAATTACGTAAATTAATGGATTTTTACTGTGCACTTCAATTAAACACGTATAAAATATATAACAAACTGTTGAACTCCATTACATGAAAAGATTTATCATAGATGACCCAAAAAAGAACAGTTCGGTTTACACCATGATATTATACATATCAATATTGTGACAATATCGAAAAGGAAAGAGTATTCGAGAATGACCGAGAGTTTAAAAATGTTAACGTAAATAATAAGAGTAATAAAAAGGGTTTTCCGAGAAATACTTAGATATATTATGTGTAATATAAATGGCCTTTTATAGTAAAGGTAGCTATTGTTGTACAGGTATTGTGATAGCCGAGTACCTATTCAGTTATTGGCCTTTTTGTAACACCTTCTTCAATCCTAATTTGTATACAGTTGTTTACATCCAAAAGCCGTCAGATGGATTTTGTATTTTATTATTACATCAAAAATCTCTGTCTTTTCTCAAACTCTCCATTAGCTCATTAATATAATCAGCCAATTTGTTAACGGTCGAGTCAGTATACGTTTTGTCTGTGATTGAGGGAGCGCATTCCATAGTGCATACCAGTTCGTTAGAAAAGGTCAATGTTACTGCGAATAACTGTCTATTTTTTAACTTTTATTTATTGTATTAGTTAATTATAATTAGTTTGTTACTTATTGAACAATTTAATTTCAATTTACTTGTAGAATTTAGTCGCTTATTTAATTGTAATTTTTAGTTGTAATAAATACTTGTAATTTTAAACTGAAGTGAGGATAAGGCGTGGTGTCAGACAGGGCTGTGTTTTGTCCCCACTTTTGTTTAATATTTACTCTGAGTACATCTTCAGAGATGCCTTGGAGGGCATGGACGTGGGGATCCTCTTGAATGGAGAACGAATTAACAACTTTCGTTACGCAGATGACACAGTTGTCTTTACAGATTCACTTGACGACCTACAGAATCTCATGGAAAGACTGGTTCATAGTAGCCAACAGTATGGACTTGACATTAATACTGACAAAACAAAATTGATGGTCATTAGCAAAAATAGAATCCCTACATGTCATCTTATTATTAACAATAAGCGTATCGAGCAAGTAAGCAAATACTCCTATCTTGGGACCGTCGTAAATGAGCAATGGGATCAATCTCAGGAGATCAAGTCTCGCATAGAAAGGGCCAGAGCTGTTTTTAATAAAATGAAAAACATTTTTACAAGCCACGACTTAACAATGACTGTAAAGATGAAGCTAATAAGATGTTATGTCTTCTCTGTTCTTTTTTATGGGGTTGAGTCGTGGACCTTGACTAAAGCCTCCTGTAGAAAGTTGGAGGCCTTTGAGATGTGGCTCTACCGCCGGATGTTGAGAGTGTCATGGACAGATCGGGTGAGAAATGAAGAAATACTCTGGAGAATGAGGAAAAATATGGAGGTCCTATTGACGGTGAAATGTCGCAAACTACAATACCTTGGTCACATAATGAGGAATGAAAGCAGATTCCACTTGCTGCAGTCTATATTGCAGGGAAAGGTATCAGGTAGAAGAAGTGTGGGTAGAAGAAGATTCTCGTGGTTGAAGAATCTCAGAACATGGTTTTCGAAGACGTCCACCGAACTATTCCGTGCGGCAGTAGATAGAGTAGTCATAGCCAGGATGATAGCCAACGTCCGGAACGGACTGGCACGATAAGAAGAAGAATTTTAAACTTTATTGTGTTAATTATTTAATTTAACCCAGATCCCGAAACGGACCTTAGAGATAAGTGTCACAATGTTAAGGATATGAAAAAAACCATAATGAGAATATTCACCTTAATGAAATTTTATTTAATGTTTATACTGTCTAGTTCACAAAGAGTTGACTTAATTTTATTAATACTTTATTAATTCTATACAATTATCTGAATTATGTGTATTTTTCTTTTTCGTCACTTGACGAAAATTGAAAAACTTCACAAAATAATTTTCACAGGTCTACTGCAAAATTAAAAAAGTTTTTTCATTAAGACGACCCCATATTTCAAACCCGTTTTAAATCAATTTAAAGAAATTCGTTCATATTATGAATTGTAAAATATTTTCAAAATCTTAAATAAATTTTCTCCGTGGAATTAGTTTCGCTGTAAAAAAAAACTAATAATTCTTATATTCCAGTGATTATTCAACGAATTTTTTTTAGAAATACTGAAAATAACAATACGAGTACTTACACTGAATCTTTCTAATGTAATAAAACATTCAGCTGTACGATGGACCGTTAAAGTTTCACAACAGATTTATAATACAGTACTTGTTTCACTGTTATTAAGTATCACTCTATCGCTTTAAATAATAAACTGAATTCATAACTTTCTGTTCAATGTAGTATTCATAACGAGGCATTTAGCGAATGGTACGTGTAGATAAGTTACAATAGTTTTAAACGTACCGAAATTTTTTAGACCTTACTCATAAAACCTACTAAGGACTTTTGGCGTTTTAGTGTAAAAATCTACTACAGCATCTACCAGAAAAAAAATGAAAATTTTCATACTTTCACCCCTGAATTTTGGTTAATATTTCTACAAATCAAGTGATGTAATGAGTTAGTCAGTTACAATAATACGTGGTAATAAAATTATGTATGGATATGTTTAGTCAATGTTTGAAAGAAAAGTACTCAACAATTTTTGAAAATATTTAAGTAAATTACACAATTTTTAAACGAGTTTCCTTTATACAAGTAATATGTATGAGATCAAAGTTAGCCTAACAGGTATCTCAATCGATACCTCCACTAAATTATTCGCTTAATAATTATCAACAAAGTCAACAAGAATTCTATTTTCAAAATGACATTTTAAGAATTTCAGTTCTATTGTTCCATCCTGTAATAATCTTTCTATAGTATATTTTTGTTTTCATTTAAAAATTAAAAAAATAATATAAGATAACATTCTTATGACAGGAAAAGCAAATACACTGTACTAAAAACACATTCATTATCATAATTCGAAAGCAAAGAGGCCCTGGAGCAACAGGAGCGGTGAAAGTTCGCCCGCTTAATTTGATAAGAGTAAAGAAATACAGGCCTACACAAGCGAGTAGTATTCCTTTCAGCTTAAAATAAAGCGGGCTGCTGCAACTGCTTTTACTTCCGTCTTGCATTCGAAAGAAACGTACAATATTTTATACAATATAAACAATAAATGGAATCGAGAATAACTACTGTACT
Source organism: Catonia carolina (assembly GCA_035578175.1). Lineage (NCBI taxonomy): Eukaryota > Metazoa > Arthropoda > Insecta > Hemiptera > Achilidae > Catonia > Catonia carolina. The sequence goes on along the minus strand of JAQMRL010000001.1, from coordinate 100,027,088 downwards.
ATTTATTACTTACTTACGCCTTTTAAATAAAGATTGTAAAAAATATCTACAATCTCAATCAAACTGTGCTTTAGTTTTAAAGTAAGAGAAATTCAAGAGCCTAATCTCATTGAGCTTGATAACAAATCAGTACTTCAAAACTGATTATCTTTATAATAATAGAAAGAAAGGATCAGACGGGATACAAAATTTATTCGTCAGTAAACTGCTGTTCTGTTCTACGTTTATAGTTGAATTGATGCAAAGAAAATAGGTAAATCGGATCGTTTTGCCGCCATAAATAACAGCCAACGGCGCTGAAAACAGAACAATGATAGTCACCGCACTATCCCGTTTGGTTCATATCTCAATGTTTTTTGAGAGGGTGAGTAAATTGTGAGTGGTAGTTCTAGTGCAGCCACTATGGATCCTCTATCTCTATTGCACATTCGTTTCCATCCTCGTCACCTATCTGCTCCCTCTCATTCTCCATTGAATCTATTTATTTTTTGTCGACTCCATTGCGCAATGCGATATCAGTTTAGTGGGGTTTTATATGTATAAATCAGTTTGAAAATGGATACTGCATCAAGTAAATGAATAATAATGTAGAATACGTAAACCTCTTAAGAGGTCATTACCGTAGTATACAAGCGAATGTGTAAAACACCATGTACTCTGACATCGGTATTGTACTGAATCGATACAGTGGCAAATTAATTACACTAGATTTGCATATTTTAACTACTGGACAGAACACAGTTCGTACTATATTCGTAAAAGCCAAATAAATTTTTAATTACCTTTCAAATTGCATTATTAATAAACAATTAATGAAAGTACAATAGAGATTTCTATTTAATTTTATTATTCTGATATGAATTAAACAAAAATCATACATTAATCTACAAAATTAAATCTAAGTCACTGAAAATTTTTGGATTTCTCATTTTCTTCCAAAAGAAAAACAAAAAGCACGAATTATTTGTAAACAAACTTTAAATGCAGAATAATTCTTGCAATAAAATACTACTTTTAATTAAATCTCGATTAAGTTAACTTGTAAAAGGTACTCCCCTGTGTAGGCAGAATGAAATATTAACACATCATTCACGTACTCTTACACGTAATAAAAATCTACTACTTCATTTTCATTTCTTAAATAGTACAAAATTTTAAGTTATTGTAAACCTACTTTACAAAAATTTACATTGTTTTTACAATTACAAAATAAACAGCGTGAATTTGATAAGTTTTTGAAACCACAGAAAAACACAGTAAAATGATGCACACTATTTCAGTTCTAACTGATAATAAAATAATTGAACAGATAGTTCCTGAATAGTACACTTTACGCAATAAGTTTACAATAATATATTGGCCAACTTTGACGACATGAGAGGTTCAGAGCAAGTGATTAAGCTAAACTGTAAAGCGGAACCTTTGGTTTCGATTCCCGACTTGGACATGGAAAAGTATAACCGGTTAAAACTGACTGATACTGTACCATAACCCACTCTAGCGCTTGTTGTAATTTAGGTCAGCAGCCGAAAGGCTAGTTTAAATCTCTACAGGCTTTAGTAAGTAAACCGAGGAATGAGATGGTTTACAAGTGTCGTCCTCACTAAGTTGAAAGGTATGCTTATTAGCATGCCAGGTCCTCTGAAAAGAACTACTTTCCAATCTGTAAAAGACACCTTCACTTCACTCACCACAGAGTATGGCTATATAATGAAATTCATTACTCTAAAAGGAGATAATTCCGACTAACGTGTTTTACACCTCTGCTGTTCTTAAATGCTTAAATCATTTATTGACCATGTGATAAGAAACAGAACTTTTTTTATAGCCCTGGAACTAGCAGATCAAGGGTAAATAAATTTAACACTATATATAAATTTATAGTCACTTGCGAGCAAGAAATTTATGAAACATTAAACAAAACAACTAAAAAGTTTATCAGGTTTATCAGGTTGTCTTCTTGGGATGTTCTCCCAGGGATCTTCGCTGGGATGAAACACAAGATATTTGTCGAAGAAACAGGAAAATGGTCTACATTATCACGAAGTGTAAAGTAGTATATACTTGATCAAATAATGTTAAAGACTCTATATTTTTCTACGGTAAAATAAGTAATTAGTTAAGGAATAGTGGGATGGGACAGTAATTATACTAAATTGAACTATCCCCGGATATTGGAAACCATAGTTGGATAGATAAGGCCTAATTTCTCACCACATGATAAAATTTAAAATAAACATATATCTACACACAATATAGTAAAAAAAAATGTTATTCATACAATTTTTTTGAAACAAAAATATTGTTCAATTTTTTTTTTAGCAGTTAAGAATTATTTACCAATAGTTTAAAAAAAATTTTCAGTAAATGTGTTAAAAATCTTTAAATATATCTTGCACAAGACAGCACTCAGCAATGTTGCTTCTGTGTAATCGTTTGGTAGGAAGTGATAAAGGGTTTCTTCTTGGGTCCTGACGATGTATAACTTTTCATTAAATGGAGAAAGGCGTCGTTTTCGTTTTAAAATTGATGGACGAGGTGAATGAAGGTGTGAAAAGTAGAACATGAAGATGTAATACGTAAAAAAATGAAGGTGTGTTTAACCGATTATTGAATATTGAGAAATAAGAGTTAAACATTCGTAAAAAAATTTTGTATTTTTAATCTTGAAAAAATGGTTAAACATTTATAAATATTTATTTTTATTTTAACGTTTTATATATCAATTAATACTAAGTTAAACACGTACAAAAACCGTAATTATAATAATAATTTCTAGCTTTAATTACTATCAAAGAAAAAAATGTTTGTTAGTTATGAGACATATGCAAAAAAAAACTTGATTAGTTTTGAAAATAGTCATAACGAGATTAAACCACTTCACTACTTATAATCCTACAACGTGCTTACTACAATATGAGAAGCCAAATTATAAAGTTGTCCTGGTAAAGTTGAGAGTTCAAACACGTCTGCATTTTTAAAGTGCTGTAGTACTTTCTGAAACACTCACCTAACTCTCCTACTACAGGAACGGTGACAAATGTACTCATTGAATGCATGTGACACAATAAGGCGTTTCAAACAAAACAAAAAAAAATGTTACCTTAATCAATTTAAATACTTTTTATAATATTGTCTTAATAATAAACCCGCTTCTTCAATGTGATTGGAGCAAAACATATCTCGGATAGCAATAAAAAAAAATATTGATAAAGCAAAAACATTACAGAATAAGACGTTATTGGGCTGACTATAAATATTAACTTTTGTATTAAGGATTACCGTAAATAGGTCACAGATTCAGAAATGTATAATTAATTATATCATACCGTAGTTCAATATTAGGATTTCAAAAACTGTATTCAGCAATTGCGCAAATTTTGCTTCTTACTAAATGTACTTAATTTATGTGGAAAAGTTTACTAAGTGTAAGAAAACAAATGTGTCAGAAACAATTTATGAGAACAAAAAGTTCCTAACAAAATTATTATAAAATGTCTGCAGTAATCTTTAAATAGTAGAGCATTGAAAACCTGAAAGTCAATAATCCAAACCGTCAAAATTTGAACGTCTGACTGGCCTTATTGTATTACATTTAAAAGTTTGGTATTAAGCGAGAATCGCCAAGCTATTATACGATCGTCTAACTTCACAAAGTGATGCAAAAGAATGTATTGAAAGTGGCGATACGAGTTACGAAATTTTGAGCGATCAGTTCTTGTTATTGTACATTCTGAATTACGCCATAATATACTCTCAATATACTGCCATATCATGGTTTGAAATCACTCAGAAAGTACCCAGACTACTTCTTCTGAAAAGTACAATCGAACTTCTATAACTCTAACGTCTATAACTTGAATTTTCTATATCTCGAATTTAATTTCAGTCCCCTTTAATCTTCCCATGCATTTACCATTAGAAAAGTCATATATAACTCGAACTCTGCCATTTTTCTAAGTCGAACAAATTACTTCGTTTCTTTTGACAAAATTTGTACATAGTTCTCAAAATAACGGTTTTGGTCTTTTGAAAAATTAAGGTACAGTGCTGCTTCTTTCATTATAAGAGGATATGCTCGACTATAAAAGGGTAAAAACCTTCAAAATCATCTGGTTGCCTTTGTATAGGCCTAACAGGTGTAAACCAAAACAATGAATTTTTTTAAATCGACGAACCTTTGGTCGACCACAGAACAATAGAACCATAGTCTCTCAGTACAATGTACTGTATTCAGCATGTACTCCGTAATTTTGGAATATTGAATACAACAGTTGTTCAGTACTTAACATTGCAGCCAATAGCTAAGCTAGATGCAACGTACAGTACTGTATTACGAAATTACGCATGTGCATTAGGCCTACAAATTCCACATCTTTTAGGGTACTGTATTAGCCTATATGGAATGTTCTATTTTTGGTTCTTTTTAAAAACTGCTTTGTTTTATTTATCCATAACTCGAAATTTCTGTAACTCGAATTGTTTTCCCATCATTTGAGGATTCGAGTTATAGAAGTTCGACTGTATTAATGATCTGGCTGCAAAAAGAGAACTTCCACGGTAACTCATATTTTGGTGTAAGAAACCGAGCCTTCATTTAATCCTCAAGGACGAGATGTACCAGGCACATCATACGACGTAATATGTTTGATGTTCAAATTCTCGGTTGGAGAAGAAAGGAACGACCCATGAACCAGAGATTAGGATTGATTAAAATATATTATATTTAATAAAATACATAAAAAGTATGGTTACTAGTAAGAACTAATATTTTCAGCTTTTAAAATATGAATGATTTAAGTTAATTATTATACAGTGATTATACCGACTCATATCCTTTGTCTCGGCTATCCGGAAACTCGGATAAAGATAAACGAGTTTTACTGTAAAAGAGTAAAGTTACAATTTAATTAATTAATAAGGATTACAAACATTAAGTGTAACAACTGTAATATTTAACCAAAATTTTCTATCCGTGGACCACCATGAACAAATTTCAGTTTCCGTACAAAGTTTGTAACAGGTAAAAGACAAAAAAAGAATAATAAATTATATATTAAAAATCTGGTGTGAAACACTCACACGACTTTCTGTTGCTAATGCAAATAATGAACAATATAACCTAACGTTATTAAACAACGTAAAAAAAACCGTAGTGGCTAATGATCAAGCTGTTGATGCAACTTCGAATAAACAAAAAAATTAACCTCAAAAAACATAACCTAATTTTAATCATGAGTGTGTCACCGCCACCCCTTCTAATTAATCACTTACTGTGTTGCCGGCCTTCAATACTTCTTCCGGCCTTAGTCGGGGCGGTAAGCTGTTTGGTGGCGTACCGACAAACCTTTTGGCTGCACACCGACAGAGGTCTTTGTCTCATCAAGGTCAAGCCAGTAACCGCCTCCTACCGCAGCGCTCTTGGAGACTATAAAAAGAGCGCTGCACTGAGCCGAGAGATTCAATTCCGATCCAGAAACAGAGAAATTCAATTCCGATCCAGACACAGAGATATTCATTTCCATCTGTCTACAGCATCGATAAGACGTCCACCACGGCACACGGCTGCCGGCCTCCAGCGAAGACTAATCGACGACTCCGCAAGAGAGAAGATGATGATGCTTCCGCTCACCGACCCGTCACCGTAAGCCGTCGACCGGACCGTCATCGCCCGCTGACGCAAGCGATTCCCACAGCGGTCCCACGACCGAGCCTTACACCCACCGGATCAGACGAAGCATCCCACCGGATCATCGACGCATTACTGCGAGGGAAGAAGATGATATTTCCGCTGGACGACGACACGCCGTGTCGCCCAGCCCCCGACCGATGCTTCTCCAAGACGACTACCGCTTAAACGGCCCTTTTCAGGGTCACCAAACAGAAAAGGTTTGCCACTTAATGTCGCCATCCGGTGACAAGTGAATGATGCAAAATGAAAACCAACCTTAGGTTGGCTTAATAAAACAAAAAATCACTCTTTGACGCTTAACTAGACTCTGTAGAGAAAAATGCTTAAAATAAAAGTTGTAGGACTTTTAATTTCATCGAAATGTGATTATTATTATACACTTTTGTCGTAAAATGGAATCTTAAAAAAAACCATTTTTTTCTACGAGAGCACAGCCTTCCCAAGAATTTCAGCAGACATGGCGCTTCTTGCTGACCTCCAACAAGATGACCTCATCTTGTAGAGCATAAAAAATGTAGTAAATAAGGCGATTTAAAAAATAATTGTATGAACCGTTTTTGAGAAAATCGCAAAAAGTGAAAAATTACACGAAAAACTACTACATCCGGTTGACCGACTTTGATAAAAATGTTCGTGCCCGTTCGTCTAGTGGTACCTATCTAACTTAAGTTTCAAGTTTCAACTTCGTAAAATATTCCGTTCTTTAAATATTTTGCTCACACACACAGACCCATCGCTAAAAACATGTTTTTCGGGTTCAGGAGGTCTGAAAAAGGAGATCAGAAGGTGTAGCCTATATCCGGTGAAAACCCGATTTCGAAAAATCGACATGAAAACAACACTTTCCTTCTTATACATTCATATAGGGCAAGAGAAAAACTAGTATTAATCATGGTAATTTAAGAATAACGGATTCTTACCAAGTTTGCAGCAATAAGGTCACGCGGTTATCGGTCTTTATTAAAATAAAATAAAACAAAACTCTGAATTGAACCAGGTGTTCAGTAAATTCAGAGCGTCTATTACAATACATCATAGAGTATTATAATTCATTAGTAACGCATACCACAACATATCTCTCTCATTTCATTGTCTCAATTAGGCACACCTCCGCTCCATTCTCTTCGTTCAATCTTTCTCTGTAGATCGATCTAACCATCCCTTTTGCTCTACTTTACCGCCCACATACACCAAGTTAATTATTACCGAGATACCAGCAAACGGTCGTAGTTTCCATGAACTCAGTTCAACATTATTTATATGGAAACATCAAACTCCCGAACTAACTTCAACAATTTGCAAAGGAATGACTATATGGTCCATATAGTCTACGACCGACCAAATAATTATTTGTCAAACCTTTGTTCCAGTAAATTACGACAGCGCAATCGATATTCAAGTGTCGAATACCGTAAATGTTTTCACATCGTAAAAACAATAAATTTACTAAAGTTGAAACTTCGAAATAATAAGATTTAAGAGTTCAAAAAGTAAGTTTACAAAGGATTAGAAGTAGTAAAAAATTCATAGTAGGCCTACCTAACATCAAGTACTTATACTAATTCTTAGTTTAAGTCGGCAGTTGAAATTATAAGATTTTAGAGAAGTCAGTAAAAAAAGTTTCCTCGATCAATAAACGTATAAAGATTTATAATTTGTACTTTCTGAAAAACAAGACAAGTGTTTCAATATTTTAACAAATCAGCAGCTAAAAATCTATTCATATAACATAACATGAGTTAAGTACTATAAATTTCAATAACTTCCACTTTCAGTTTTAAATTTGCTGCAATAAACGAAAATTCCTACCAAAAGTTAATAAAATCCATCAATTTAATGTCATTTCACCTTTAAGGCAGGTTGTATTTTATTATATCTTCTCCAATTTATGAAAAAAAAGAAAACCATAGTCAATGCTGGGTCAAATCGAAAGAAGGTAAAAAATAAGATAGAAAAGAGAAGTGGGAAAGATACGACACACCGCAGTGCTGTAGAAGTATAAGGCCCTTAGCCAGAAAACTTATTTCCCCACCAATTTACAGAGCCAAAATACAATCACTTCCATTTCCAATCTCTTATAACGTCATTGCACAAAGTTTCTAAAAGTTTAGATTCATGATAATTTGGTAAAAGTATTTATGAAATGGCCTGCCTACTCGTTTTTAAAGTAACAAACTGAAATTTTCCGCTACTTCTACTGCTACTATTATACAAAAATAACGATCCAAAGAAATAACTGTTATCACATTATATTCTATACTTTTTATACGCGCTCATAAAAATAAATTACAGATGGGATTGGGACATTTAATTTCTACCCAAGGTCGGTTAAAAATAACCAATAATTTTAAATTGAATCATAAATATGAAAATCAAACAAAAATCGTTTTCAATAACCTAAAAGCATTTTATACCGTATAAAACAGTACTAAAGAACAATTCGCCTCCGCTGTAATTTACAACAAAAATTATCCAAACGCTGAAATAAATGACCGTAAAATTTTAATCTATTACAAATAATAATAAATTCAATTAAATAATTTGTGAAAAAGAATTTTTATTTTGTTTTACGTCTGAAAACTTTGTGGTAATGCTACTGCAGACGGTTTGTCAAGATTTATAATGTTCAAAAAAAGCTCGACAATGTCTACCTACGCTAAAATTTCAGTAAAATTAATATTTTTTCACTCAATCAGGAGACGAAAAGGAAACTAACTTAATTACATACATATATTAATTACCTTGACCAACCTACTACACGGCATTAGGTAAACTTAATTATTTCTCAATAATCGGGAGCTCCTCATCTTAAAGAAAAATTATCCAGGTTTTACGGAAGACTGAAAAAAGAAATAGTAAAGATATATCACAGTCGTCCCTAATAACTTATGACTACAAATACAAGCGACAACTGAAACCCTTCTTAAAAACGACCCATTTTTTAACAGGGACGGCAAAGGCAGAGACCTATGAAGAGAAATTAATAAAATGGGTGTTAATCCGATGACAAATCACATGTATATAAATAAGTTAGGGCTGTGTAATAGTTTCTTCCTGGAAAGTCAGTACAGTCGTAGCAACGTGTCATTACGTAAATAGTAGATTATTATGTACAATGGCGTAATCGTAAACGTTTACAAATTTGTCACTATGTTTTAGACTGAAATCTTTAAATTTCACTTATCACTGAGGGTTTAGTACAGTCACATACTTGGCTGGCATAAATCCAAATAAGTTTTAGAAATGACTTAGGCATATAAATTGCCAATTTTAGGTTGATACGAAATTTCACAAGTTTAATAATATTTTTGGAAGAAACAAGTCAAAAAATGGGAAAGGAAACAGAGAAGTAAGCTAATCAATGGTCAGCAAAATAAATTGTTACGGTACTTAACAAAAAGAAAAAGGAAAACCATTATTAGCTACATAAAAAGACTGAGTTATGATTGACGAAGGTTTGACTTGGAAGACGGAAAAATAGAGTGCTTTTGAAAGGCGTCTTATATTGATAAGCAGAAAGCATTTAAATCCAGAGAATAGTATAATAAATAATTAAAATTCCTTTTTCATCATCAGTCTCTCGACTGGTTTGATGCAGTTCTCAAACCTGTGTCTCTTGAGCTATTCGTTCCATATCTACTTAACTGTAGCACCCTACACTCCACCTTTTGTCATATTTTGAGTTCTCGAAGCTCTTGAAAACCTGTATGTAATAAGTAAGCCTAACAAAATTCATCCACGAGGAAGTCTCCCCACGATAATTCTAGTCGGGCAGAAAAAGCTGTAGTTCACTGTTGCTTTCAGCTTTTTGCTTGGCCGACTGAATGCCCCAAGCCACCGTCAGCCAGGGTGGGGTGGGCAGCCCTTCCAGTTCTGTTCACCACAAGACGGTCATCATGCTGATGAGCGGTCACACGGCTACTAACAGGCTATACAACATGGATGTATGAATTGGACACTAATAGCCCTCTATCCCCCGGCCGGTTCCCTGAAGCCTTTTATAACATGAATTAAAGGGTCTCCTTCCAGTTAATGTCAGAAGCCCTTTATAGCCCTAAAATTCCTTGTTTTACTAAATACAATCTTTACCAAGAAAAAACAATACAGATGAATACTGTGTACCACAATACTAGACTACACCATCAGCAACCACGAACTTTAAATGGACAGAGTACGACTTGTTCTAAAACCTTCAAAATAATGGGATACGTTATAGCATCGTTAACTGATACACTTTAATCAGATTAAGAAGATGTATTATAACATCATATAAGATGTTTATATATGTATATATAACAACAATAAAACTTGACATGCTATAAAAAATATTACATTATAAATTTAAAAAACACAAACAACCCAAACAAAAGATTATTCATAAATAATTATATATTTAAGAAAACACAAAATGATAAAATTTTAAAGAGAATTTCCGCAAAATATAACAACTGGAAACATTCCAGAAAACGATGCATCTGATTAATAAAATAAAATGGCTTACATTATAAAATACAATTTAAATCTATCAGAATCATTTACTCAAATTTTTATTGCTGCATTATATATCTGATTAGTTTATCTGCGCGTAAATTGTATTACACATTCATTCATTTATGCTAACAAGTTTGAAACCTCATTAAAGTTGATATATATGCTGTTTGTTTAAATTAAATTCATGCAACGATTGAATTATGAATGAAATGCAGAAAAAACTTGGCACTGTAAATTGGAATCAAAAGCGGAAAGTTTTACGGAAAAATAATAATAATAAAATAATAAATAGGGCAACCAAATACAGTACCCATATTCAACCGTGAAAAATCGATAGTGAATAAATTTTATGTAAAATGATGTATTGCTACAAAATACTGTAATGCAGATAAAATATTAAATTGAAAAATCCTACAACAAAATTTATTACGGAAAATTTGATCCGTAACTTTAAAATGAGTATATTTCTTTAAAAATAAGAAACCAACTTGGAAAGATAAGAAAAATACTATATTAGGTAGTAATATTTTAAGGAAATATTGTTGAAATGTCTGTCGTGCTCGAGTTCACTGTACACGATTCTAACCTGATCCTAATCAAACGAATCTGTCTTAACAAGATATTGGCGATGAAGAAATGAGGTTTCGAAAATGTAGCTTCCATGTTATTTTAACTCATCCAAGAAGTACTACTGAAATACAAGAAAACGTTTTTATTTTCCAACAGGCATAAAGATCACCAGATGAACTCGATTCAAAGATAATCTACTGAAAGCATCATGACAATTTACCAAAGTATAGCCAGACAAATATTTTTTTCTTCTTTGAAAAACACTATTTAGATCGTCGGTTAAAGAGTACACCGTACACCGTTTCTACCTGAACGGATCACATTTTTAGAGATAAAATGTATCCTTTCGATCCCATTTTCCCCAACGTACAAAACAAAAAACACTACAAAATTTCTCCTTTGTAATAAAACTAGACAACTTCTTTAAGGAACAGAAATAAATAAATAAATAAATAATACTACTACAACATTCTGAAAATAACTAAACATAATAAACACACTTTCCTATAACAGGCAGGTAGAGTGTTAAATTGTTTGCACTCGATCTGCTAGTTCCAGAGCTATACATAAAATAGTTCTGTTTCTTATCACATGGTCAGCCAATTATATGACAGAAGCATTTAAGAACAGACGAGGTCAGAGTTATCTCCTCTGAGAGTAATGAATTTCATTATACAGTGTGAAAAGCTTTTCAGAGGGCGTGGCATGCTGATAAGCATACTATTCCACTCAGTGAGGAAGGCAAATGTAAACCACCTCACTACTCGTTTTACTCAGTAAAGTCTCTAGAGGTCCAAACCAACCTTTCGGATGATGACCTTAACAATAATTCACACATAAATTAAACCTAAGTACTATAAAATGTTACAACCGTAATTAGTGTGACCCAAATTTTTTTTAAATAAAAATTAGTTATAAAATTTAAACATTTTTAGTAATTCTGACAATACATCTGTAATATACACTTAATATTTCTCGTTAAAGTGACCAATTAATACTACAATCCACTTAAAACTCATCACCGAGATTTCTAAGCCAAAAGCATTTTAACCATCTTTCAGAATAACATGGATTGTCCTGGTTTACAAGTTTTATCTGAATGGTTTAGTATGCGCTTCAACATTTTTATGTATTTTTCGGTACTGTTCAAGTAATGTTTCTACGTCACTTGCGAATAAAAGATTGATTAAATATTTTAATTATTTATTGCTGTTTAGGTCAATAGCCGAAAAGCTGGTTTGAATCTCTAGAGCTTTTACTAAGTAAAAACGAGGAGTGAGGTGGTTTACTATTGTCTTCCTCACTGAGTGGAAAGAGTAAGCTTATCATCATGCCAGGCCCTCTGAAAAGCATCCACTTTCCACCCTGCAAATGACACCTTCACTTCATTCACCACAGGGTCTGGCTGTATAGTGAAATTCATTACTCTCAGAGGAGATAACTCTGACTAGTGTCTTTTACACCTCTACTTCTTCTGTTCTTAAATAGTTCAGTCAAATAATTGGCTGACTATGTGATAAGAAACAGAACTATTTTCTTTAGCCCAGAGGCCAACAGATCGAGTGCAATTTATTTAACACTACTTGCCTGTTACGGGCATAAATTATAAATAACAACATAAATAAAAATGGTTCGAAAACCGCAGTATCTTTCTCATTTATCTTTTAGTAGTTCCATGGGTAGGTATAAGGAACAACCCCACGTGAAACGGACCAAACTTAATGCGAGTTTTAACAGAAAATTGTCAACTGTTTCGAAACTAAGCGAAATCGGATAAAAACTATTACAGCACGAAAGTCACATTGCATTCTAATTCTGAAATTTTGTAACAAACAGTTTTTTTAGTATTTTTCACATAATATCTGTAAACATTACATAAATACTAATAAGTGGTGGTCGAAATTATCAAGTGAACATGTTTTACCATTTCTAATTCTTTTACGTATTTATATTAGATTTATTTTCTCACTAAATATATCGTAGGAATGTTTTTAAAAAACCTTTTTGAACGAGAACAGAACCCTTCCATGAATTTTTACAGATACAAAGATTATTCAGTTATAACCACCTAAGCGAATGTAGTACTTGAAAAATATTTTTAAGACCAAAACTTCTTCTTCTTCTTCTACCTATTACGGATTAGGCGTAACGCCTGTTCCACCTTCATGCCATCTCTTTCTGGGTCTCCCCAGGCCTCGTCTTCCTTCCGGTTGATAGTTTACCGCCCTCACCGTAATCCTGTCTGGCGGCATTCTCTCGACGTGGTTCGTCCATCTGTCTCTGTACTTGGACACTTTTCCAATCAGCGATTCCTCTCTACCCAATTCTCTCCTTATTTCACTGCTACGAATCTGCTCTCTCAAGGAACATCCCTTCACTGCCCTCATGAATCTCATTTCTGCAGCCTCTACCTTTCTTAACTGAGCTGTTCGTAGCACCCAAGACTCACTGCCGTACAACACCAACAGCACCGCCATCACATCGTATAATCGCATTTGTGTTTCCCTCCGAGATTTCCTCCTGAAGGTCCTGTTGATGAAACCACAAACCGACTGAAATTTATTGACCCTCCGCAATATTTCGTTATCGTCTTTGTATGTGATGCTGCAACCCAAGTAAACGAATTCGGAAACTTGCTCTAGAGTCTTGTCGTTCAAAACTATCTTTGATCGTATTGGGTCTTTCCCAAGGAATGCCATCACTTTAGTTTTGCTTGTCGACAACTTCATGGTATATTCTTTGGCTATTTTATCAAGAAGCAGAACTGATTTTTGAAGATCCCCTTCCGAGCTTTGTATTATCACCTGATCATCCGCGTATAAGAGAGTATTAAGATATGAATCTCTGGTTATTTTTATGCCTAGCGGAGCTTCTTATTTCCATCGCCGTATTGCATCGTCTATATAAATATTAAAAAGTGTTGGTGAGAGGCCACATCCTTAAACAGCTATACCTTAATACCCGCTACACTTAATTCAAGACAAAAACTCAGAACAAATTGTCATTGGCTGTTATGCTGGGTTAGAATACATAAAGTTTTAATAAATTGATTCGGCGTTTTAAAATCATTTAAATAAACTCAAATTGACTCAAAATTAATAAATTCAACACAAACTTTTTCAATAAATATCACAGACAAATTAATTTGCTTTCTCGTATACGGTCAATTTTAGACCACTTGAGGTGACTTTAGACTTTCTGGACGCTCTGTTTTAGCCCACATTCTTAGCACTGACTCACTGTAGTCATTTCTCTTTCTTCTGTCCACCCGGTGTTCTGTTTTTGCTTTTTATGGAAGCCCTTAAGTCCGTTATTAGTTGTCTGAATTTGGTTCGGTTTATTATGTGTTCTTGATTTATTCCAGTTTTCTCAATACCCTTTCTGACTTTTTTAACAATTTATCCGACACCTTAGGTCTATTGTTCAGTGTCTTAAAAATTTGTTTTGTCAACCGGTTTGTTTTAACTAAATTACTATTGTACGTAGGTAAACACTGAGGATACAGACATGGAGAAACACCAAGACAGGGAATGTAAAAAGTCCCTTAAAAAGTAAACAAAAAGTGACAGAATACTAATACTAAATCAGACAGAAAACAATTAATAAACCTAGAATTACTGTAAAATAAAAAGTAGATGTCACAGCTAAACGAGTCATTTAGATACCTAAGGCACTTTCAAAAACATCAATTTTCTAACTTTATTCTAATCGATGCAGTCGTTTTGGCTCCAAAACAAATAATACAAATGTTTTTTTAAAGAATGAAACTTAGGTACTTTCAAAAATATATAATAACACACACTTGCATCTTTTTTAAAACAACTTTTGAGAGAATCATGAAACGTAAAGGTCATTAAAAGCAAGCTATTGAAAAATATTTCCCATTGCAACAGACGTAAGCCAACGTTTTCGCTCTCTGCTATAGATAGAGAGGGGAAAAAAAATACTATATAGACTCTTTACGCTAAATAAAAACAAGTTCAAAAAATACCAAAACTGAATGAACTAAAAATCTTACAAAAGCAGAATAAAAAATATAGTTGAAATACATATGTGTTTATTTAAATCTGAATAAAAAATATTAGATAATAAATTAACAATGAGTGATAACCGCAAACGAAATGAATAAAGTTTTTCAATTAAAAGTAAAGAACCGCAAACCACATTCCTAACTAGTTGTAATTAATTACTTCAAATAAGTAGATATAATAAAGAACTTTTGAATTTAACCATTCATTCATTGCTTTTAAATTAAATCAAATTTTATATAAAATATATGTTTCTCTACTATAGCATCAACAATTATTCATTTCCAGCACATTTATTCATCACTCTAATTCCAACTCAATATATTATGAGTCACATCAGACTTAATCGAACTGAATGCATCAAGTGATTTAAGCATAGTTTAGAGTTCAACATTGAGTTTAGTACATATTGTGATGTTCATATTCCGCCCGGTATTTGAAATAAATTGTAAATGTATAATTTTGTTATTTTATTAAGACAGGTAAAAATTTGGCTAGAAACAAAATTCAAAATGTTATGAAATTGACTTATTTAGTACAAACATATAAAATTTGAATTAAGGTGCAATTTGGAAAAAATTTAAATTTAATTAATTTGAAATTATTTAAGGTCTATCTCAGAGTAATATTTGATATTAGGAGGTAATCAAGAATTATACCTCATGTTACTTATAGCTTTTGTGAAAAATTTGTACAATAGATCAGAATATTTCATGTCAAAGTAACTTTTACCGGTAATATTAGATGACCAATCGAACAATGAAAAACCCTTTTTAAGCCTAAATTTTATTCCTTATAAGTAAGTTAAAAATTTTATTATGTTAATTTTATGTTAATTTGAATGGAAGATTTGAACTCTGGATGAAATTCTAAGCAATTTGAATCCAAATTTGATAAAATTCTGTAAAGTATAAAGATTATTAGGTTAATTTCTTATAAAAATGCGTATATCGGCTATTAAACTAATTACGTTAATTACACGAAGTAGGAATAATTCTTGAAGCATAGAACGATTTATTTCGATGTAATATGTGGTTTTGAATATTATAATGTAATTAAAAATTTTAGAGAATTTATTTGAACGACAAATTTGATATTTTAATTAAAAACACATGTATAAGTATAGGAGAACAGTGTGTCAGATTTTAATTAATTACAAGAGTTTGGTTAATAATTTTAAAAAAATGAAAGGATATGCTAATGTATAAAGATCCGCTGAATAGTTTGATATTTTTTAAGATACAAAAATATGTAGGGTAACTTTGTAATTAAGCCGTAAAAATAAGCTTTTATCGTATGATAAAGACAATGTTAATTAGTGTCATTATTCTTTAATTAATGAGTATTTTTAAAATGTAATTAGATAAAAAGATGTATTTTGTTGATATCTTTAAGATTCGTATACCTAGAAATGTTAAAATGTTAATAATAAAAAGTTATTTGAAATATTTTACGGTTTCATAAAACAATTATTTTATGGAATTTTAGTCAAAATTAAATTATGTGATTATTAAAAAACTAACGATCCGATATAAAAAAGAAAAACACCTTTGTAATCAGCAGAAAAAACCCTTGAATTTGATGTAGGGCTCAATGCTGTTCTTGTAAATTTAAATTTTTGTTATAAATAATGTTAGAGTGGGGATGGATTTCTCTCATGGTTGAATTGCCAACCTCACGCACAGTAATAAATCACATAGAGTATTAAAATTATATAAATGTCAAATGATGTTATGTTCTATAAGCTTTATTGTAATAAGAAAAACTTACATATTGTGTATTTTAAGTTATCACTTATTTATATTGTTTTGTTTCACCTTAATTTGTCTGTTATTAGCAATTTTCATTGGGAAAAAATGTATGATTAATCTGCACAGGTTGGCACTTACTTTTTGTAGATGTAATTTTCAACCAAAAATTCAGAGAGTCCTCTCTTAGACACGATGCGTAACAGACGTATTTTAAAATTGCTCGTAAAATTTTTTTATATAATAGTATGGAGGGGATCAAGTACTCTGTATTTAGGGCCGATATGTTTAGGCCATATGTGAGAGAAATAAATTGTTAAATTTTATTTAAAGTAGTGTCAACTATAAAAAATTTATTTATTTTAATAATGCAAATTAACGGAAGTGATGTCAATTGTGGAATTAAATACATCAAGTGTTTCAATGGTGTTCTGTGTTTTATAAGCAAATAGTGTTTTGTGCTAAATATTTTTTTTATAAATGTGTTCGGGTAATCTGCGTATAATAACCACCTGTTAATTTTATGGATATCCAAATTAAAGATAAGTAACTAATTTTAAGCAATTTTTGTAACAAAATTTTATATGCCTAATTTGTATTTAGCATTTACTAACAAATTTAATATGATTGGTTAATAATTTAAAAGATCTGTTTGTCTATGAGCTAATTCACTGAGTTCAAAGTTCCCATCCCTGTCTGTTTGTATTAAAGAATTTTTTTATTTATTTTTTTATTTTTTGTTGAATGATTTTAGGCAAGTTCTGTCTTGTAATGTTGATCATGGCTTACTTTTATTGTTTCATTATGATAAATGATTTTGATATTATGATTCTATTCTCTTTTGTTGTAACGGCCATCAGGGTAGTTTTATTAATAGACTACTATAGAGCTTTTAACTCTATTGAAGTAGTAAAATGTAAAATAAAAAGTTTATGTTTTATCTTTTTTATTAATATTTTTAATAAATTTCGATTCATTTGTTACCTTTTAAAATTGTAGTTTGATTTATTGATTGATGAAATTCCAATATCCCTTGTATGTAAGCATTGTGATATGAACTTTGTTTTATAATAATTAGTTAATTGTATTCGGAGGGTTTTTCGAGCTGTCAAAATGGTTGTTGTTTCTAGAACTTGAGTCTAGAAAGTTTTTTTTATTTTTATTTATTTGATTTTTATATATCACAATCCTTACATCTATTTAGATTAAGCTTATTTTCAGCGTTCCTGTCATTGGGGTAAAGGAGAATGAATTTTGATTGAATGGACCGCATGTCGTCTGTCAAACTGTTCTGTTACCGAATCAGCTGTTTTCTGTCAGATCGATTTGTTTACATGATCAGCTGACAAGGCAGATATAGGTTAATGTAGCCTTACTGTATGTTTGTTTAATGTAGCTTACCTTTTTCTAAATTTAAATTTGTTTTGAGTTTTCTGCTTTTTAATTAATATTTTGTTTTATTTTATTCACATTACGTATTCATATTATTTCATTGTGATGTTGTTTTTGTTTTAAAATCGCGAGTTTAAGATTTTTTTTTTTTTTTTTATTTTTTTTTTATTTGGAATACAATTTGGAATTTCGACTTGGATATTTTAGATTGATGTTTAATGGGTCTCCAGTTGCCCTGCTTGGATGATAACCAAGGTAAGTTCGGTCAATAGTGGCATCCTGACCGTGGTCGTTTTTTGTTTACTTTAAGTTTCTTTTTCAGGTGACACCCCAACACCTGTTTTTGATGTGTCAGTCGGCTGGTGTGTCGGCATTTGACTGTTACAATATAAACTCACTTGAAATTTAAAAAAAAACAACTGAATATATCTATACCACTTCATGCGTTCTATTAACTGCGCAAAGTGTGGAAATATCCCTGAAACATGAAACCTACCTCAGCAGTCACATGAAAACTAAAGTTTTCTTAACTGAAGATAGAAGGGTTGTTATATTATATTAAGCCATGTAGCCTCAAAATTATGAATATGTTACTTCCGAGACAGAAATACATTATTTTAATTTTCTCAAAAAAGTCGCTTAAATTTTTTACTGAATTTCGCTCAATTATTAGAACTGCTGCATTTAATGAGACAGCAAAAGCGGTTTTCCAGAAAAAATCATGGAAGGAGGTTCTTCTTTCGTTAAATAAATTAGTTATTCAAAATTGCAATCATACTGTTCATTTTAAGAAAAATATGGATTTAAAATTAACTATAGGCTTAAGTAAAAATTCTTCAATAATTCAGTCTTTGACTTCTTGTCCAATAAATCAGCTTACCCACATTGTGTAATTTACAAGAAAGATTTGGTGTTAAACACTCACACAACTTTCTCTCTTTCTCTACCCAATGCAAATAATGAACAATACTAACAAAATATTAGAAATAAACAAAAAACTAACCTTAAAAACATAACCTTATTTTAATCATGAGTGAATGATTCAAAATGAAAACCAACCTAAGTTCAGCTTAATAATACGGAAAAATAACACTTTGACGCTAAACTAGGCTTTTTAGAAAAAAAATATTATAATAAAGGTTGTAGATCTTTTAATTTCTTATAAATTTGATAACATACACTTCTGTCGTAAAATGCATACTAAGGCTCATAAAAAATGAATTTTTTTTACTGATTTTCGTGAAAAAAAAACAGAACATCACTAATTACCGCTAAACTAAGCGTTATAGTACAAAGAAATGTTTGTAATAAAAAGTGACGATTTTTAAATGGCTACAACTTTCATTATATACACATTTTGCGCTAAAATTCATATTAAGGCCGCAATATTAAAAAAACCATTTTCTTCTACGAGAGAACATCCTCGCCAAGAATTTCAGCAGACATGGCACTTTCACTATCTTGTAGAGCAAAAAAATGTAGTAAATGAAACGATTTAAAAAAAATTGTAGGATCCGTTTTTGAGAAAATCGCAAAAATGTAAAAAATGACACGCATAACTATCACTTTCGGTTGACCGATTTTGATGAAACTGTTGTGCCGTGTCCGCAACTGGTAACTAGCGAAGTTTTAAGTTTCTATTTCGGAAGACATTCCGAAATTGAGATATTTTGTTACACAAACACACACACGCACGCGCGCACACATCATACATACACAAACAAATAGCTAAAAACATGTTTTTTGAGGTCAGGAGGTCTGAAGACGTTTATATCTGGTGAAAACTCGAGTTCAAAAGTTAACATAAAAACAATACTTTCCGTCCTATATAACCATATAGGCAACAGAAAGTAAAAACTACATAAAAATCATGTCCTAAAATTACACAGTTTAAAGTAGGCCCCTACTACGGAAAATTTCACATAAAAATAATAATAGAGGGGTTTCCCTTCCGCCTCCGCAGCGTGGTGGTTAGCAGAGGTCCTGGATTCCATTCCCAGTTAAGTTCTTGAAAATTGCACATTAAAACTTATCGTCTTAGTTCAATAAACCAAAGAAGTAGCAAAAAACCAATCTTTTAATACGGCTTTAAACATGTAACAATAATTATAAATACTGTTTAGATACACAAAAGCTACAACTTAGATATTATTTTTGTCTAACGCTTAGTTAAGCGGCAATTTTCGGTTTCCTGTAAAACTGCATCGAAATTAGTTTAGTCCACATTGCTGGTATTGTATATAAAATTATAACTGCTGTGAATATGCATAAAAATTGGTTATAAGTTAATTAGATGTTGTACTAATTGGAAACTAGCAGGGATTAGTGCAGGCTGTCGACCCGCATATTAAAATTTTAAACATAGTAGAATTCCTTAATGTAGATTCTCTCAAAACCACGAATCAATAACCTCAGTTGAGAATTTCAATCAGAACTATTTCGGCCGATCAAATTGCATCTATAGTAACTAGTTTATACGGTACAATGATTTCAAAATTAAGTAATACTAAATGTATCCAAACGATCATAATGATTCTGAATTGTTCACATACATTGACGTTGATCCCCTCACTAGACTACAAGTTCAATTAACATGTTTTACATGAAATATCAATGGAGAATAATGCCGATTATTTGGAATTCTCAAATTGGTCCAATTGAAAAAGTTAAACTTCAAAACAAGTAAATACAGAAAACGCTTCGTTCCAAAATTTTAAATCCTCTACGGTTTAATTCGCTCCTAATTTCAAATTGTAAGATACTTTTTTATATATTGTTTGTCATTTGCCGTTACATCTATTCTTTTATACAGTAATTATTTTTTCGCGCTTAATTTGTAGAGTTTAATTTAAACAAAAGAGCCGCCAAATACACACAAAAATTAAATAAATACATAAATAAAAAATAAAAGGCCACTGATTACACAAAATTTACATAAAAGACCGATATACACATAAAATAAAAATAAATAAATAAAAAATAGAAGGCCACTGATTATCCAAAAATTTAACCACAAAAGAGCCGCCAATCTCCTCCCAAATTACCTGTCCCACTATTTTTACTAACTTGCCACAGCCCCGTACATTTTTAAAATTCCCTCCATTTTTATAACATATTTTCGTTAAGTACGTAAGACTGCCCATTCCCCACTGAACCCGAAACCAATTTTACCTAAAACTAACACAATTCCCTTGAGTTTTCACCGAGGTTATATTAGTTCCGTAATTCTGTTCAACGAGCGACCAGGTGTTTCATAACAAGATGTCGCCAACATAGGGCTTCTTAGTCCTCTTAACCTAGATTCTGGAACCTGTAGTATAATGAGTAAAATTGCGATAAGAAAACATTTTCAATCTTCGAATTCCAATCACTTTTATAACTACCTAAAGCCAAAAATTAATTTCTAGTAGGACGAATTTAAGAGTATGTAAGTAAGCGTGAGAGCCCGCCCGTTTGTATTTAGTTTGTGATGGAGAAAACCCTACAAAACGAATTTATCTAAAATTTGAAAACTAAGATTTCTCAACAAGCATAAGATTGAGTATTGGAATTATTTATGCAACTCTAAAATTAAGGGTACTTAACTCATTTTGAGGAATATAAAAATTTATTTCTCTCAAAACCGGCTACAAAAGTTTACATTAAGTTTCCCTTTGTTACAACAATTTCTAATGTCATTAAGGTGACGTAAGTAGTAATTCAGGGAAAATTCGATTGGTTCTGTGGCGATTCGAACTTTTTTTCTAAACTTACATCCTTTCTTGCATTTTCGAAAAAGGTACGCCTACACGAATAAAAATTTAAAGACAGTTAACACTTTTCTTACAACTTTTGTATTTAATATTTTCGCCCGACTCTTAGTTAAGCCGGTAGTAGTGATTCAATGTTAAAAACCGTCACTTCTAAAATCACAGGCTATAAATACTAAAAAACTTAAATGAAATAAGACTAATTAAATATTTTATAACTCTTGTATGTAATTTTGTTTTTCAGTAGCGATTGTAGATCTTCTGAAAGAAACCGCAGTAAACAATTAACTATTCCATGTCTAGTCGTTCTACTTTTTTAACTTCATAGAATAATATGGCTTAATCGTAAATATATAAAAAATCTTTGAGTAAGTTCAGTATAATTAAGTACTGCCCGATGATCTTAAAAATGGTAGATTGAGGTTAGCCGGTAATTTATTTGAAACAGACTAGCTTCAAAAATAGTTAGGCTTACATATAATTTAAATATTTTAAAGGCCAGATAATTTAAGTTCTATGGCAGTTATACCTAATTCACAGCAATAGATATATATATCTATTTTGAAGAATAATAGATAAATAAATGTTTACTGTAAAAATGTTAACGCCAATAAACAGATAGAAGACTATCGGTTTCATGAACAGTGAAAATTACCACCATTATGTAATAATGTTCTAAAGGAAAGCAGATAACCGAACCAAATCGTTACATATATTCTTGTTTAGAAGATTTGATGCAGTTAATATAATCTGTTATATAATACGTTAAACATAAAAATTCAAATTTAACACAGTAAGTTTCTTTTAACGCCAAACTTTTTGAAATCACAAACAAAAAAATATGATAAAAGTCAAACAAAACCCTGGCTTTATATTGTTTTTAAACGATACTTAGTAAAATTTAACATTATTGAAGATATTTATGTGTTTTATCTAAACCATGATGAAAATGATGAAATTTGAAAAACTACATTTCATACAAACAGTTCTAGTATTACAACAATGTCTGCCGGCCGCATTGGCGTAGTTGGTAACGTGCTTGCCTCTCATCATGTGTTCTTGGGTTTGAATACCATTCAGGCACGGCATATTTTCATACGTTACAAAAAATCATTTCATCCTTGACCATCTGCATTAGCAGTAATTGCAGAACAGCCAGACGTTAAACCAAAAAAACCATAAGAAAAACAATGTAGATCTTGTAAAGTTTGTAAATAATCGCGCCGGGAAATTTTCTTCGTTTCATTCGAACATAATGGTAACATACCTAAGACCAATATGGGGCATATTTTCTCCAATAGTTTTAATTACTACAACAAAAATTGTTAATACTGTCTAAAGACAAATAAATTTTATTATATGTAAAGTAATAAATTTAAAAACTTATCACACAAAAACACTGTAGTTGCAAACCGAATGACGTATTTTAAATGAATATTACTACGGGATTTATTTGTTTATAAATATGTAAATATGTAAAGGTAAGCATAAAAACTTTACGAGGACCAGTATTTGCAAACTGACTCAAGTACTTGAAATGAACATTAGTTCGTGATTTATTTATTTATAAATATGCAAAGGTAAGCATGTAACTTCATGAGGATAAAGTAAGAACGACAAGAAATATGAATATCAAATGTACAGAACTAGTGGAAACTCAATTATGTGAAGTCAGCTACTGTAGATGACGCTGTCAGCTTAAGTTAAACTGACGAAAAATACAGCCGTTTAAATTGATATACTTTTAAAAGTTAACAAACAGAAACAGCATCATAACTCTGCATAAACACACACACACACACACACACACACACACACACACACACACACACACACATATATATATATATATATGTATATATATTAATATTATGAATGGATATAGTATTCACAGGAATTAATGATAAAAGGATTTTCGTGGTTTTACACCTATGCACCGCGAAATTTTTTAAAGTAGGTCTGCACTGTATACATATTACCTAAATACAGAATCAATTTATCTCTCTTCACCAGTTTCAAATCTGCACCTTTCCAAAAAACATTTTCGCATAAACGAAACCAGCATAAATGTTAACTTAAAACAGACTCAGCATCTTTCCAAGTGTGGCATTACAGAAATTAAAAAAAACAAATTAAACAAAAAATGTGCAGTACCGGCTGCTTGATACATGTTTACTGTCACTATAAAAATATATCACAAAATAATTTATGATTTTCTGCACAGCAGCAAAACTCTCACTTCATAGATTTTGTTTGGATTGATACATTGCTATCATGATTAGTATATGATGATAAACCTGCAATTTTTAGCGTAACGCAAATATTATTAAAAAACAAGTGCTTATTATACTAAAAGTGCGTTGACACGAAAATATTTTTCGTTATAGTAAACAGTCACTTTTGAATCACGAAAGTTTCTATATTTTAATAAAAACAGTTTGCGAGTTTAAATGAGAATCTGGAATTTATAAAAATAGTCCATTTAAATATTTCTTTTTTGTACGAAGAACTTTACACATAAAATTACTTCACAATTGTATTAAGAGACTGTGATAGTTATTTTAGAATCGTTTGTAATTTGAGCTGTTGATGATAACGGTTATTATAACACAAGTTATAACATTTGTAAACGTGAAATCCCAAGAATTTTATAGAAATTTTACTAGGTGCTTCAAAGAAAATTTTTATTTGTAACAAGAATTTCGTATCTGTTAAAAATAATTTCTTAAACTGAAGTTATTTTGTTTTTCCTAGTTTTCTAGTTTTTAGTTTTCTAGTTTTTTCTAGTTTTCTTCATATCTAATTTATTTCGATTTGTGCACGATGTATCCCTCGTATAAACTCATTTACTATTTCTAAAGAATATATATTTACCATAAAAGTAAATGAATTCATAAACAACGTAAACCTGAAGCCTACATTTTGGGCAGGAGGTAGAAACAATGTCGCAATTTACATTCGACAGTCCGGCATTGTCGACCTCGGCTTTCTGTTTATAAACCTCGGGGGAATAAAGAGAATGTACCACCACAAAAACTGTTCTAGGGGTTCCTGTCGTGTGGAAATGCACCTTTGAGCTACAGCCACGCAATTTGAATCAGAGTAGTGGTGTGTGGCAGAACAATGGGCTCTTTTGGTCTCAGTGCAAGGGGTTCCTAACTTGTCACTAAATTATTCGATCAATCTTGAGTCCAATTTACGCCTACGGTACCAATCTATGAATAACACAACACGAGCAACATTAAGATATTAAAGGGTCCAAAATAAATTTATCTGACACAGTACAAACGCCACGAGTTTAAGAAAAAATCTATATTGTCAGTTTCAAATTTAAACGAAGATTAAATTATTAAGAAATTTGATCACCCTGATTATCGGTCTAAAACAGTAGCTACAAAACGCGCACTTAAATTACAATACATTTATCCATATGAATATCATTAAATTTACGTGCTAGAGTTCATGCAGTCGAGCTAATAGCATAACTTGTGAGAGGAAGTAACACATCAGAAACAGACATATGTATTGAATCTTCATTACATAGGACTTATTAGATATTACCTTCTGGAATAACTAGGGCAGAATTATATCGGGCAAGCCCAAGTATTTATTTCTCAAATTTTAAAAATATAGACAAACATTTTTTAACGATACTTCCCACTGTTATGCACATCAAGGCAAATGCAGACCTTGAAGGGTGGATAAATGAAAAGGACTATGAAGAACACCATACCTGAAAGGGAATCGAATCCGAGATCCCTGGCGTAGAAGTTAGTTGCGCTGACCACTAAACTAACGGGACGGTTACGTCAAAAAATATCAAAGGTGATTTCCATAACATATCAGTTTCTATAATTTTAATTAATCTAAATACAACCGACGACCGACGAAAAAAGTTCAGCTATGAATTTTATAAAAATATTATTTGCGTGCTACATTTTCTAGTAACATCTTAAAAAATACTTTGGCATCTAGTTTATGAAAAAAATGGAATCTGAAAACTATAATAAATAATTACAGATGCAAAATAATCTGAGGAGTAACTTTTTGAAATCGGTGAGCTGAAAAACCAATAATTTCAAAATATAGGTAAAATATTTATGCGAATAAATTTATTTTTTTATGATTGATATACATTTATTTACGGGAATAACACATTGCTTTGCTGCATAACGATTCCTAGCATTAAATAAAATGAAAGTTGTATTTTAAATTACGCACATTGCACAAAATGGTAGTGATGAAATATTGGAAAAAGTTTAACTCTAAATAAAACAGTATTGAACGAAATAAGTATGACATTTTACTTTTATTACATTGGCATCACCTGCTCAAAGTAAGCCAACGAATGTAACACTAATCTGATACTCAGTATGCAGTACATGCCTCCTTGCGAATGTAGAATCTGTCTACTAGCTCGTTAATTAATAAGAAACGCTCCTGAGAGAGTCGTTGTCGACAACATGTTACCCCATCCAGAGAACGGCTATACTATTACCGATCTACTGCCTTAAGGCTTACCTAAACATAGTTACAAGATAGACTAAAACACCGCTACTGAATAAATGCGAAAGCATCAATTTAACCCTCATGTACTAAGCAGGAACAAGATTAATGATTACTAAGAAATATATCAGAATAACAAAAAAGGGCTGTAATTATTATATGTATTATACGTAGAGTTAGTGTAAATCAATTTAAAATGTTAACAATATTAAACAAAGTTTCACATCACTATCCAAGCTCACCATGTGAATCCCGAAGCTATAATACAGCTACTCGGCAACGCAGATCTGAATAGGAGACTTTCTCGTGTAAAACCATTTGAACTGGTGTAATGAACAGTATAAAGTTATTAATTTCTTAGTTAATAGTTACTTGTATATATTTTGAAGTGTTCGGTAAATATCAATGATTAGTAAATTTTATAAATAGTGTAGACTATCAGAATGTCGAACATAAACTAAGAACTATTAGTTGGTAAATTCTTTGATTAAGTAATTAGATCCATTAAGTTAGAACAAAATTGTTAGTTAGTCTTAGACTAATCACAATAAATCTCACAATAAAACAAGAAAAAAAACTATCCAAGCACAAATTCATACACAAATACCACCTCCGTGGCGTTCGAGCACACTTGCCTACTAAGCGAATGGTCCCGGTTCGATTGCGTCTGAAAATTATTATGTCAAAATCCACCGTTTCAGTTCCGAAACCCACGGCAGCCGCTAACGGGCAACCTGTTAATGCGACTTTAAATAAACTAAAAAAAGTAAGAGACAATGAATTAAAAACTAACGAAAAAAATTAATTTCCATTCTAATTATTAAAAGACTAAAAAGTAATTTTCAGGTTAATAACCGAAAAATTAAATATAGAATGGCCCCGAGCCTCTACAGCGCAGTCGCAAATAATCATCTAAATGATAGGCTTTTTGGATTATTCCGACTTCAAACTTGATAATTAATCATTTATTCAAAAATTTAAAATCTTTTCCGAGGTAGTCCAGTACATCACTGTGCAACTGGCTCGTAACTGAACACTTATTTGAAATCTCGATCATCCGGTATCCACAACGAAAATGGCTACATCACTCAAGGAACTATCAGTCCTGTCACATAATGCTGCACTAAATGAATCTCACAAACAACGACAGCCATTTTCTCTCACAAACATTACAACAATTGACTATTTGTAAAACATACACCGAAAATTATCTATTACTACATTCCACTTAAAGAATATAAGTCAACCGTTTACTGACTTTATGTTTTAGCCGTTATTAAAAACCGTAAGCGGTATATCGTATATACTTTTGTAGCACCACTAAATTAACCGATATACTATTTTACACAAAAGAGTCTAAAACAGGAAATATACATTTTATAGTATTGCCATAAATTTACATTCATAAATCAGTAAGCAGACAATTGAACAACTTGACTGGTGTTTATTCATAAAAATATAAGTAGCTTGAAAAACTTCCGAGCTAGAGTCTAAAAAATTTAATCACAATAACGAAAACACAAAATTACAAAAGAATATCTACCGTGGTCGCACATAGCCAAGTTATTGACGTGTAATGTAAATAAATAAGTAAGAAAATCAGTAGGAGAATTTATAAAAAATTACATTATTTTAAGAAACCGTGGAAATACAGTAATGAAAATCTATTATATTTTTGAAAGTTACATCAAAATTTTTTTAACGAATAATTATTGTAGGTGTTATTTTAATAAAACTGTAACTACGTTTTTTAGATGGGTTGCTGCAGTAATATGGTGAAAAAGATAAGCTGTTTTTTAGTGTATAGCAAAAATAATACAATAATATAAATATAATAATGTAATACAGTATACATTGTTTTCCGAAAGAAAATTAAATTAAAATGACTATATTTACTTTGTGATTAATGAGTACTTGAAAAAAAATTTACGCTTGTAATCTAAATTATAAATCCGTTAAGTATATATTTAAAAAAGCCTACTTCGTAATTTTACTCGAAATTTTTTTCAAGAAAAATAAAATACACGATAGGCTGAAGAGAGTAATAATAAAACGGAAAGCTGAAACCTACCTACTCACCGCCTTTGGCTTGTTTTCCATGACAACCACAGTAGCTACAATATTTCAATCTCCACCGTACGATTAAGCTTCTTTATCTGGTATACGTTCTGACTTTTTTCATATGTTACATTCAGAATTCTGAACTCGATTCAAGTACTCAACGGACCTACTTGTGGTTGGTTCATTCCTTTTAAAAATATTATACGAATATCTTTTAATATTACATATTCAGAAAAACGGATATTACTTTAGTGAAAACAGATATTTGCATTAATATAAGAAGCACATTACAGTACTTTCTTTCACTTTACAGTGGTTACTATAATAATAAGGTTTACACATTCATATATGGTAGGCCTACATCATTTGATGAATTTTAAAGTAGGCCGTACCTTTTTTATCATTTATTATTAACAAAATGTACAATAAATATTTACTCCGATCAGGAGTTTCACCAATAATACAAATTTATTACATTGGAACTAAAATTAATAAAGTACGTATCACAGGAGACGCGTAAAGTAACCGGATTTCCTTTCAGCCATTTTGTTTTTGGTAATTACTTTCAGTCGTGTCAACAGTTCTGTCATTAGCGACCATTATAATAGGTTTAACAGTATAGATGATTTTTGAAGTACAAACGTTTTCCAGATGCTGTCGGTAATCGAACATAGGACCTTCCGATTTGTAAATAAACGTAATATAACCATTTAAGCCAGTATGTTACGACAGGGCTGCCACGAACATTTCTGCGTCGGTGGTATGCGACAGTGGGCAGAGTGAACGTCAACAGACGTACGCTATTTCTATAACCTTGTATTTCTAAAAAAAGCTAAGTTGTTAATCGTTTGCAGCACTGTTTTGTTTTGATGCGTGGACGATAAAAGAAGATGGTAATACAACAGCACTGTGCACTCGGCGTTTATTACGCTTATGTAGATAATGAACTTAAAATATGCCGTTCACAACTTTGTCTCTGCGGGGTGAAGTGGAGGGACGACCCATTAACAATGTCGTAAATACAAATGTGAATATTAAGTTTTACTATTAATTAAATGTTATAGATTCATAAATTGCAACTTTATTTTATAAAGAGAAAAGCCATTGATACTTTGTAACATTTAAATAAAAATCCGTTAAATATTTTTTAATAGTAATACTAAATTTTAGACACGGTGTCACCAGCAATCGCAGCAGTGGTGATTACAGCAAAGTCAATCCACATGTGGGAGATGGCGTCATTTTGATGAGTGATGTGACGTTAATTTAACAAATGTGCAATGTAACACAAATATGAGTGTAGCCCGGAGAACGTAGGAGGTTAGTTTCAACGGACGGCAAGGCTAAAATAAAAATTTGAAAAGTAAATTTTCAAATCCTATTGGGTGAGTATAGTTCGGTGGGGGAACTAGATAGAATAAAACCAAATTTCGAAAGAAAGTTAGGAGAGATTTTTGCCAACTGACGACAATCACAGTTATATACAGTATTTTGCTAACCGACGGACACAGTTATACACAGTTATACTAACAGTCAAAATTCGTGGAAGAGATGAACTTATAAAGCAGTAAACCTAAAAGTAGCCTACCTATAAGAAATGACTAAGTGATTTGAAAGAACAAAATTATTAAAATATCAACATATTAACATTAAAATGACGATGACTTTCAAAATTGTGTATTTAAAGTGACAATTAATTTAAATTACATTACAAATACATACTGATTGAATAGTCGACGCTCAACAGACATTTTTACGATAACATCACCTCAAAAGATCAGATAATGACCCACTAATACATCAGAGAACTATCTACTTTACTACGAGATTACAACATAGTAAAACCTGCAGGTATTTGTAAAGATAATAATATTCTCAAAATAGACATTATTAGAATAAATGTGTAGAGATTTAGAATTGTGTTTTAGGTTTCAGGTATTAATATTAAATTTTATATAATATAAGGTAAAAGAATTAAGATAATTATTTAAATAAATTAATGTAATAATGACAAAATGGCTTTTCTTAAAATTATTTTGATTTCCTGTAATTTACAGCTCTCTTTATAAACCGAATTACACCTTTGGATAGATAAATAAAATTAAAATTAAAATCGGTATGTGAGTGTATTAATTAAATATTTTATTTTGTATTTTTGGCATCTCATTAAACTAATTTAATAATCTATTCATATATTTTAAATAAATAAATAACCAAATTTTTATGATCGCTTCAACACACTGTTATTACAGTATGTTAGGTTGCTATAGTAACCATTGGTACTTCTGTTCGTTATGGAAAAGTTGTTTAATCAGCTGCTCTGCCAGTATATTATCGTGATCTGTATGACCACCACGCATCTTGACAAACAGTATTTTCTGTTGTAGTAGTAAAATGAGTAGTATAACTTCCCAGCCATCGTGTGCACGTCTTACTTACTAGTACATCATGATTTAGAAAGAAATCCCACAACCTACACTTCGTACAAAATATTTTATAGAATATAAATAGAAGAAGCACCATAACTACGAGTATTTCTACAACTTTAATTGTTTATCTAATAATTTTCATAAAGACGGAAATTAATTAAAATATTCAATATTTTACGTTTTAATCTCCAAATATACATATTTTAATTTCAGCTAATCACATTTGAGGCATCTCTGAAAAATCTCAATTATTCAACAAATCTTTACAATCCGATTGAACCTGATGTTTCACTATCATAACTCATACAGTTCTTGCAATTTTTGTAAATCTCTGAATAAACATTTAATCATAAAACTTTTCATACAGTCTCATAATATCATAAACAAAATATCCTTTTATACCCATAAAAATAATATTAATGGGAAAAAGATGTAAGCTTCAAAAGATGTTAGCACGTTTCATATTACTTTGTGAAAACAATATTTAGTTTGTCAGTAAATTATTCCATTAGCAAATAAACTTCGGAGAACTAGAGAGCAATAATTTAGTGGAATGGTAGAATGGTAGACGTGAAAGAAATCCTTGATGTAGTAAAACTGCAGTAACAGTAAACGGAATAAAAATGAATAAATGTTACATGAATTAGTTGTTACAGCCAATGCAGAACGAAAAAAGACCGAATAATATAAACTGACGTGGTATACTGCAGAGGAGAATTTATTTTATCGATACATAAACAAACGTGTTTTTATTAGAGTGTGCAAATACATGAGAAAAAACGAGATGGAAAAAACTGACCTAGCTAGTGAATGACTCATTTCTTTTATATTTGGTTTTGACTTCATAAAACCTCTACGTTAATTTTACCCTAGAAATACATATCTGATGAAATGTATGAAGTATAAATATAAGTATAAATGTAAAAAAATTTATATAGTGTTTCTTAGGTAGTGGAGTCGAGCATACTTATCTAAATTACAGATACAATCTCCGCGAGGACACAGAAGAAAAACAGGTAACAATACTTGGCTAATTATAAAATTAATAATTTATTACGAGAAAATTAAGTCCTTTGTAACCGTCTTATAATCCTATAAAGGCAACAAAAGCAGCAATTCCTAATTAAAAATTAAAACAATTTTCATGCTACACAAAGGGTGGCTAGTAAATATAGTGTTATATTTTATACATAAAAAAAACAAAATGGTGAATTGAAAAAAAATTATGTTCCTGAATTTATAAAAAATAAAAGTTCAAAAAGATTTTTCATAATTACGCAAACTGTGGTTTCTAGGAGGAAACATTTACCGTCACATCGGCAATAATATTACCAATATTAGTCAACATTTATTTATAAAAACGATCGAGTAATGACATAAACTAAAACTTGGTGACTACTTGCAACTCCGTCACTATGTTAAAAAAATTACAAATTCAAAGAAAAATGGTGGTTTAAAAAAGCCATCAAAAAGGTTAAAAAACCATGTTATTAAACTGACCCTGGATTTTTTATTTTTTTATTCTTTTTTCCTTATCAATTTAGATGTTAGAGCGATTGCATTGTAAAAACTACTGGAACAACAGTAGTATTTATATCAATCAATCCAAGAATCTTCTTAACTCCATCACCATTCAGACATAAGAGCACGCGTCGATCCATGCCTCGCGAAATGCATCCAAATTGAAGAACCGGGCTCTCAACTAAAAGATGATCTACAGTTCAGGTAACACCATATTGACGATAATATTTTTAATCTCATGGACAATGCGTAAATTTGGAGTGTTGATTTGCAATCTTTGAACAATAACTTGCTCCTATTGTTTATTAATAATTTGTTATTGGAGCTGTTTTGTTTGCATTTATACAGTACTCGTTTTATAGACTGAATTTTATTTCACAGAATAATGTTTGTTTTTCAATTAATGTGAGCAGGTATGTAATTATGTTTAATTTATATCATAACTCGATTGTTTATTTTTGGTCAAACGAATAAACCGGCGTTTATTAGCAATGAAATGACCGTCACATCGGCAATAATATTACCAATATTAGTCAACATTTCACATTGTATTTAAAAAAATACAATGTATTTTTTTGCTTCGTGTAACCACGATACAGCTAAGAATTAAGGAATAAAAATCTAAATGACAGTAGTTTTTAAATTTTAAAATGTTAATTTTGTACATTGCGTTAAAAAGAATAAATCTTTAAATAACTGCACCACATGTTATCAAAAATAATATTATCACAAAACACGAAATGTTTAGCACTTAGAACAACAAGCAAAACACATGCACATTGAAGCAACATAGAACATTACTTCATAAAAATTTGTTAATTTTGATATGCTTAACCAATTCCTAAAGTCTGGGATCTATTTACTGGAAAACTTTTACTTATACGTATAATTCTTTTCAAGTAAAGAACAATATATTAGGAGATCGTGTACAGTAAATAAATGAAAAGAGACGGTCGTAAATTAAAACGTACAATCAGTGTACCATATATAAGACGTCGGTACTTATTAAACCAGAGAACCAATGGTTATTGGTTCTGTGGTTTAATCCAGAGATGTTCAGGAAGTAGAAAACGTCTAACAACTTGCCGTATACTACTTCAAACAGTAAAACACTGTCCGGTAACTACAACACTATTTACTAACCAAACATCGGCTCCTAGAACGTTTATTGCGCTCTTCACTCTTCTAATCAAACAAAATTTCAAAGATGGCTACATTTGTGAAAAGTTTTTGGAGCAATTGACAAACATTATGTAAAATTTTGTTACACATAGGAAACACAATTTTTCCTATTAAAGAAGAGTCAAGGGGAATAATATGATAACCAAGAAATTCATAAAATTAAGATATCAGGGCTTTCAGATTTTCTGTAGAATTACCTTACTGAATAGTTACATGAGGTAAACACAATTAAAGTAACAATAAACAACACAAATAGAAACTAAGTACAGACATCCCTTAGAATTAGACGTTTTCATTTGCACGATTTTGAAGTTTCGCGGTTGTCATTTTAGCACCCTCCCTTAATTATGCGTGGCCCCGATTTCAAAGTTACGCGATATCCGAAAACTGAGATAAGTGATGAAGTGATCAACGGTATTAAAAATTAGGTTAATTATTACCGAATGGCGCTTCACGAGGTCAAGTTGTCTACTAAACAGACAAAACTGGATGCTTCCTTTAAGAAATCAAAACTAGAATAAAGGTATATGCAATGTTAACTTTTTTTAAATTAATGATACAAAAACTGTAGCCGAGATTTTTGTAGGTGTAATTAGAAACTGTATTTTATTATTATTTGGGCTTGATCTGTAATATTTTTGTCATTTTAGTTTAAATTACATCATGTAAGAGCCATACGAACGTTTGAAAGTTATTTTTATTCTTGCTGTGGAACGAGTCACTACATATGATTACTACAATGTAATCTTAAGGGAAACGTGCACTTGATTTACGCGGTTTTGAATTACGCGTCGATTTTTAGGAATGAATTAATCGCGTAAATCAAAGAATGCTGTACAGAGGAAAAATAATGAGGATAACATTGGATTATTTAGTCAGCTATTTCTTTCGAAGTAAACTTAATTTTATTTCGTTTTGTACCTCATTTGATGGATGGTGGCAATATGTAAAATTTATTGCCAATACAAGATAAAGTCAAGATAAGCATGATATGCCAGTTTTTTAAGGCAGGGATAATTTCTGCATATTGATGTTCTGTACAACGGAAAGCTTCCAATTCCAAGAAAATATTTCATGATTTACAAGCTATGTATGTCTTTTCTCAAAATTTATTTCAAATTAAAAAAGAATCTTTAAAAGACTGTACATTACTGTTTCCAGATAGATAAAAAAATAATGAGGTGATACACAAAATTATCAATAAGAAGTAATTGTTCTTTTCTCTCAAAAATATTAACAAAAACATAATTCGTATTATATTTATAAAGAGAAACATTTTATTCAAATATAGACCAATTATTAAAATATAGAGGACTGAGTGGTTTAATTTGTCACAAAGCTCAAGTATTATTAAATATAGTGTTTCAAATTTTAAAATTAGTTTTACTCAATTACATTAATAAATAACTTTCTCCCTGCTTCTTCGTTCAATCAATATCAAAAATAAAATTACCAATAATTTTTCCTTCTAAATAAACAAAAGCAAAATTATTTTTATGCTTTATGGACCGTACGCAAAAGACTGAAAAATACTTGTTTATTTTTTGTACTGGTAAACTGGGAATATTAATACCTGGAAGGAAAATCAATTCTACTGCATATCGTTGAGCAGAAATCTGTTTATGATGGTTTATCCTTTCAAATCAGTTCACTTTGCTTTCATGATTGTTAGGTGCTCAATTTAGCCCAACAACTCGAAATAAAATAAATTATTTCTTATTTTTTAAATAAATAAATGTGCAGATGTATTTTTTACCTCATACTATTTAGAAAAACAATTACGAACACACGAAAACAGAGTACTCTTAAAAAGTTAACACCAGCAATCTGGTCACAAACCGGAAACTCACCTGTAACAAAAAAACACAAAATATTTAAGTTTAATATAATATAAATATATATATATAACATACATAAATTCTGAGATCATGAATAATTATTAAATGACTTTTTTATTTTTATTTAAGGGGGGTTTTCGGATTTTAATATTAATTTAATTCATTGTAAATAATTAAAAATTTTTATATTATAATTTGTTAATTACACCATTGGGTTGCAATTTTTTCATGTGCCGGTTCTAAATTATAATGTTGCATTTATTGTTATAAAACAGATTATGCATTCAAAAAGTTATACTATAAAAATCTATTATTAGATTTTTTAAGGTTTTATTACTAAGACAGACAGTATAATTTTTATGAATTTAAAATTATAAAAGTTAAATATACAAAAGAAATTAAAAACGTAACTATGATACTGAAACCCATACTCATTTAAATTTAGTAGCACTCAAAAGTACGTAACACAAAATTATTATTCTCATCACAGAATTGTGAACTATTTGTCATGTTCCACGGAGATATTGATTAATGTAGTTGTTTTTACAAGCGATTTTGTAATTTGAGAACATGATATAGGTGTTTAATCACCGTCACAAAGTATACTCAATATCTCTATGTAAATAATGATTGAATGTAATACTCGATTGGTAGTTATAAATCATACCGCACAGAACGGTATACCTACAGAAAACACGTTTATAGAAAGTTATTCGCGCTTTTACCCTGCGGTTAACACCGCCACTGATAACACCAAACCGTCCACCATTACCGCTAAATCCATTTGTTTTGGAGAAGTGGAGTCTGATAACTGCCATTTCTCCTGTAGCTATTCTACCTACGAGTCGTTTTATTTCGGGTAATGTTAAATTTTATATTTAAAAGAAAAATTCCAAAGACATTTAGACGGGTAACTCAATACCCCTTACCAATTCTGAAAATTCAATTTTCATTTTTAATAGGTTTCTATAAAAAAATTCACACAACGCTGTAATGTACATTTTGTGACCTTGTAAATTTAGTACAACATATTATCTTACAGCAGGGCATAAATTAACCGACAGTATGTAAACCAAAACTCAGTTACAAAAGTTAACTCAAGATTCAAAAAATTTGAAAGAAAGTGCCCTTGATTTGTATAAATCAGCAGCAAAGTTACGGTGACCATCAAAAGAAAAACATCGATGTTAACTACGATCACAAACCCTTGATGTTCTTTGAATGCTAACAAATGTTACGGATGGAATAAAAATTGGAACAGAAACATTGTAATGAAGAAATTATGAAAACATCGATTGTTAGTAGCCTATATTATACAATATTTTTATATTATGTACGAATTCTAACGACAACATGAAGAAATCAAAATTAATTAAATTAGAGTACGCACAAAAAAAACATTACAAATCGTAAAAAACTCCGTTTTTTTAAATCTGTCATTTTCTTCGGTTTTGTAAACATTGAATGACTGTAACGGTTATTATCCAATTTTTTTATATTAGTTATAAAAATAATTGTATAAGTAATAAATACGTCAAATAATTGAATGAATTACTATATTTTCTCAAAATTCAATATTGAAAAATCAATATAAGCAAAAATATACATTTCTGAAAAAATGATAAATAAAAACATCGTGCGTGTATCTACATACGGCCAACGCATTTTTACAAAATGCACGTTGAAGCATTGATATTTCAACTATTTAAAAAAAATGAACTATACTTTCAAGTAGATTGTTCACTACCGATTGAATCAGGAATAAAACAATTTTCGAAAATCTTACAAAAAATTTAAATTTTCTGCGATACGTAATCCATTTAAGACAGATTTTTCATAATTACTATGGATAGGTTACTATAATTCCACACGTATGAAAACGTCTGAGCGATAATTATATTAGGTTATTATTAACAGTACTTGGATTTCAATGCCTTCCCAGTTTTTTCATCGACCCGTGAAAAAAGTAGGGTCGACTGATTTCCGAGTATACAGTAGTACTTAAAGTTAACTGGGTACTTAAGTTCATCAATATTATAATACGAGGGCATAACACATTTTCAATTTTGCTTTCATTTATATACAATATACACAAATTAAGTACAGATTAAAGGTTTCTCTGTAAGATAAACTAATTAGGCATGCGTCAGATAAGCTCGAAAAGTATTCAATGTTTTATTAAATAAATTGTCGTTTATATTTTTAAAAGCCTTGGTGTAAACTGAAAAGTCGATAATAAAAAAGTTATCTTTCTTATAAGATACAATTATATTTTATTATACCACAGATTTACAGAAAGGTAACTATTTCATTTCTACACCAATTCTTCTATTCCTTCAAATCCCCGATAGTAGCCGGATGATTGATTTGTTATTACATTGTAGCTGACAACTGGACATTAACGAGTATCGTGTCATAAAACGTTTTTTGAACACCAAACATAAGCTTATTTTGAAAATATATTGACGCTGACAATAGGTTTTATCGATTAATTTAAATTACACATTTTAAATATTAAAATATTTGCTTAAACACGTCCCTGAATGAAATATGCCTCCAAACGAAATAGAAAAGTTAATTTATGTCCCTAAGGAACACAGATTTTAATTGAAAACACAAATTTTATGAACTAGAAAACATTGTGATTATTTTTTACATCCCTTTGGAATTTCGAAAGGGTAGACGTAAAAGTAAACAAGTCTTGAATAGTCACATTTTACGTAAATCCCAATGCGACCTTAAACTGAATTGAAAGAGAAATTGCTCCTACAGACCCAGATAAACTTTTGGGCAAAATCACTCACTCTTTAACATCCAAGTTACAGAATATTGTCAACAGTGTTTCAGGTAATACATTATTCTTAACTTTAGAGGGAGAAAAATAGTTTTAAAAAACAAATGTAAACATTTTAGCCGTGAAAAAATCGAATTCAACCTTAAGTAATAATTTTGTAAATTTTTTCTTCTGTAAACCCGCATTAGTGACGTAAAGGGATAATTAAAGGAATTAAACATTGTTGAACTCCATTTACTTTTTTAAAATATTTTAACAAATACAGTTTCAAAACAGTTAACTCCGTCTTGTGTTGTAATAGATCACCTTCGCCTTTAGTTTTAAATAAACATAAATTATCTATGTTATTTATTTTGATATGAAATGTGCTACCAAGTGAATGTTAAACAAGTTTGTTATCTCATACAGTTTATGATAATAGATAAAAAGTTCGTTCCCACTGTGCCATATACGGCAACACTGCACTATTGTCTAACTAGATCCTGACTTGCAATTTCATGGTTACTAGTACAACATGAAAACTGTCATTACTGACCAAGCGCGATGGTAAGACAACTAAAAATAATTTGTTCTAAAGGCACACACAGCAAAGTCATTCAGTGTAAAATAGGTTGTTGATCTTATCGAAATCTCCTCCTGCTGCTGTTCCCTTTCCTACTAACCAAATTTAAACACACAGTAACGCTATCTCAAAGTACACAAATAAGCCATTAACAAACTAAGAAACAACTAATGAATACACATACTATCGTATTCTAAAGGCAACTATGAGTTCCTTTCATTAACTTTTCATGTCTACGTACTTATTGAATTTCATATCTTTCATTAACCCTTCTACGTTCTGGTTCCTCAGTTTTCCCTTTCCTCTTTTATTTAGCATCTTACCATCGAAAATATACACAAATAAATTATAGTGAGCCAGATACATTTCACTTTCCTTTTGTTCAAGCTTGCAATAAGTTATCTTCTGCATCAACCAGTAATACTACATTATTCATATTTCTTTTAATTCTGCCGATCATCTGCGTTCCCTTCTACGGCCACATCTTGAACAGTACTAGTCTTGTTCCACCCATATTTTACTTCCTTGTAGTAAAGCTCTGCATAAACATTTTTATAAACTGTTAACTCATGCTGCGTCCAGACATTCGAACAGAACACTGTATCGTAACACCGTCACATATTATTGAGGCGAATATATTGCGACGATATTACGCAGTGT
Organism: Catonia carolina; assembly: GCA_035578175.1. Taxonomy (NCBI): domain Eukaryota; kingdom Metazoa; phylum Arthropoda; class Insecta; order Hemiptera; family Achilidae; genus Catonia; species Catonia carolina. Next base: position 99,987,865 of record JAQMRL010000001.1, on the reverse strand, counting down.
AACATCGTACTGTAACATCAATGCGTCCATCAGTTGTCGGTATTTCCCCATCACATCAAAGGAATATTTACGCGCTTGTTACACCATGTGTTCGCATGTTTGAACGAGCAAGCGAACATTGCAGCGTTTAGTCAGTCTAGTGCAGTCACTGAGATCGGTGCTATATTGGAAATGGTTTTGTTTAATTACATTTTGTATTATTTTTTACATTATTATTCGTAATATTTTTACTACATTGTTTTATACATTATCTGTATCACTACATTTATTATTAGCCTACATAATTATTAGTGCGGTATGAAGTGGACGGAGGACTCAAAGTGAGATGGCGAACTTCTGGTAAAATTTTTATAAAAGCTACTTGCTGTTTTACATTTCAGATCTCCGTGTAAATGATAGCCACCATTATACACAGTCCTTCTTCTTTACGTGCCATCTCCGACCGGAGGTTGGCAATCATGATGGCTATTCGGACTTTGGGAATCGCAGCTCTGAACAGCACCGCTGAGGTACAATGAAACCAGTCGCAAACATTCTTCAACCAAGATATTCTTCTTCTTCCTACATCTCTTTTACCTTGAACCTTGCCTTGTATTATCAAGCAAAGCTTGACACAGTCCTAGTTGCAAATATTTTTGTCTACCACCACCGTCGATGGCTCTTTTTTCTTTTTCACTAAATAGTGCATAACTACGAGGGTAGGCTGATAACTTATGCACACATGCTTGTAGAACGCAAACAAAGTGAACTTTAGAAGGGCGCCTGGTGGCATTTGAAAGTACTATTTCTTCTCTATACGCTTGCACAGTTTGAAAACGTTGCGTTCATCCAGTTTGTTTTAAGTAGTGAAAGTATGGTGTCGTGTTCTGGTGCTGTGTCAACGCGAGTAAAAAAACGTGCTGTTATTGAATTTATCGCGACGAAGGAGACGACTTTTTTGACTATTGTGACGGGAGACGAGTCATTGGTTCATCATTACGACCCCAAAGAGAAAAGGCAGAGCGCTGAATATCGTCATCCACATTCTCCCAATGTTAAAAAGTTCAGAACACAACCATCCGCAAAAACAATTCTTTTGACTGTTTTGGGATGCTCGTCGAGTTTAGGTGACTGATTACCTGGAACGAGGAGGAACGGTAAATTCTACTCAGTACATACAGACTCTAAAACACCTCCGACGTCGAGTTTATCTTGTTAGAGACAGCCTGGCGCCAATAATCTTGCAACATGACAGTGCTCGTCCACACACTTCGCGTGCAACTGAAGAGGCTCTGAGAAACCTGAAGTTTCAACCAATTTTACACCCTCCGTATTCTCCCGACCTTGCGCCTTGCGATTTTTATTTTTTTCCTCTACTGAAGAGAGACCTTAAGGGTAATCATTACAGCTCGGACAATGAGGTGAAGGCAGCTATTGCGTCCTGGGTTCGAGGAAAGTCGGAAGAATTTTTCAGTGACGGAATGAAAAAACTTGTTAAACGTTGGGAGAAATGTGTAATGCTTAACGGTGACTATATTGAAAAATAAATAGATAATTTGGTAGGTTAAGATTTGTACTTTAATTTGTTATTTACCCCATCTTGCTATTTCTTTTTGTTCGTCTTCTACAAGCATGTGTGCATTACTTATCAGCCTACCCTCGTATATAGGCTGCAGCCGCAATTTCCGTATCACTCTTTATGAACTGATGGGACGGAATAAAGATACGCGCAGATTTACGAGGCGGTGTTCTTTTCGCAGCTCCCAGTTAAACACTGCGTGACATCGTCGCGAACATGTTTAGCCGCAGACGATGTACGATACGATGTTCGCGACGGTATTCTATAATGTGACTTTACACGACGATTACATAATTTTTCACAAACAACATACTCAATTAACATAAGTATACTGGTATTGTAAAAGGATTAAAACAACATAATATACTAACCTTAATTTCAAAATTGAATTGACGTTACTAAAGCAATTACTTTCAAAAAGTTTTCAACTGGATTCAATTAACGACCGAATGGCTAATTAACATTTTTAGGCCCTTTTGTAATACAAGTACTATGTGGTGATTTCGATAATTAAAAAAAATATATATACATATTATAACACTTTTCATTTAATTATTGACGGTCTCAAGAGCCAACACTCTTTGATGTAGAATGATTGAACACTGTACTTTTAGTTTATAGAATAAATACAACAGTTAATAAAAATGATCAATGATAATTAATTTTAGAGAAATACATTGTATTTGGTTTTTCGAGGTGATACATTTTATGCGAAAGTCGTGACGTAATGTCTTTGTGTGTTGTGATTGTCGTACAGTTGCGTGTTCTCATTTTCTCTTACAGTTTTTGTATTTTATTTTTATTTTTTTTTATGAATGATGGTTTCAGTTCGTAATTCATCACAGCGATGAAAGAAATGAAGAATGGCTACTATATTACAAGGTAGCAGCGAGAATATTACTCTCTAAAAAAAGGACGAATGAATAAGCCCCTTCACTAGTTCCAGTTTTATTTCTTAATTGATTTCATTTTCCAAGAATTTAAAAATAAATTAAATATGCAGAGATATTATTCAGCAAAGTAATGTACCTTGCTTAGACGGTAAGACCGTTTTTCGTATTTTTTTTTATTGTAAATGTATTCGACTAACATAACTTTAAAAAAAAAAACTTATTAGGGTAATTTTAATGACTACTTTTTTCAATCGAGTTAATTTATGATGTTGACAATATACAAAGAACTTTAATACAAAAATAAAACACAACATTATCTTTACAGTCAAAAATGTTTTTAGGTAAATAAAATTTACTGTTCATGTACCCAGTAGCCCAGTAGGAATAAAACCCTTTCTATTCGCTAGTTTATCATTCGTGAATTAGAATATACGCAAAGAGATTTACAGTAGTATGGTTCGATATATGTGACCACATAACTTGAATATACGCGAGTACACTCATAATAAAATAAGTACCGTATACACGTTGATAGTTTTTGTAATTTAATTTTGTAATAGACTCTCTAATATTGATTTTCATTACTACAAATACATGATTTAAAACCTACTAAGTTGTATTACAAGTGATTTACACATATTTTAGATAAATACTGTATCACAAATTATTATTTTAGTAGAGGAGTGTTTAATAAGAAAAGTAATCAAAGAAGTGTCTTTTTTGTTATTTTGTTAAATGATAAAAATGTTTAAGTTGTTTGTATTATTTCCATAAATATTCTAACTTTCTCCGTAAACATGATGCCTAACACGTGCATACCACGAAGTCAGTAATTGACAGCATTTCTTGAAACTAAACCTGTTCGTTTGGAGAGGGTTTGCCGTTTGGAGAGGATTTTGCTGAACAAAACAATTACTGGAACAGAATCAGGATCTACACCCTTTTCATTATATTCTATGTTCTAAATACGTTATCAATACTAAGTAGCTTAGCAGAACTAAACTGTGTAATAATCACAAAAAAATCAATTACTTTTCCAATCCAATAAACATAAAAGAGAACGCACGTTGGTCCTTATATAATAAAACGTAACATAACAACCCAGGTATTTTAAACGTTAGCGAAGACATTCATATTTTTACAAGAGCTCATACATAAAATTTCTCTGAACGAAAACCGACTAATACGAAACTTAGACATACCAAATTTACCCGGTAATCCCCAACAAAAACTTTGCAGAAGATGTAGTAGAGACACTTTGTAAAAATTTACCCACTGGAGTCAAATTACTGAACACCGTCTTCCTGGAAGTAATTCATGACATACTTTTACATGAAATCACAAATAACTTTAATAAAGTAAAGAAAGGAGAAACATGTAGTGGAACAGTGAATTAACCACTACAGAGAATTCAAATCAATGATAGAAAAAACTTTTTATATAACAGCCATTTCGAAAAAGTACGATCAATTTTGTTTAGTTTTCTTTAAGAAAGTTAGAACGGTTACAAAATCCTGTTAACAAATGATTCTCAGGAGATAACTCCTTTTGTTATTTAAGCAGGAAAGACATACACTCAAAAATTTATGAATAAATCGGCCATAAACTAACAAATACAAAAAATAACATGAATGAGAAGCAAAAAAAAATAAATAGAGTAAGTTAAGCGTAACAAATTCTATACAAAGCCCGCTGTACTAGAAAGATATTAAAAATATTTTATTCTTTAAAAAATAATTATTTCGCTCACAAATAATAAAGTGGAAAAAACATAACATTGAGTATAGCCTACGTATTTATCTGACAAGACATATCTCAACAGAATAACATCCAGGACTGAAAAGAAAAAACAATAGAATGCTGCAAGATAAAAATATGAAACTAAAAAGAGTTCTTAAAATAATGGTGAAGTTTTCTAACTGAATATAAAGTATGATACTTTACTTAACAAGTTAACTCGAACAATATTATCTGAAAATAAAATCCAACAATATGAAGTAGAAACTTAATATTTCAAAAGTATAATTTAAATTGAATTAAAAAAAACAAATTATCTAAAAACGAAAATGGATAACCATATCTAAAATGGGATTCAAAAGAACCCAATAAATAAAAATTACACGTTGCATGAAGGATATTGGACGATGGGTCAATTGCCAGCAGGAAATTATACAATGAACACTGCGGTGCAGTCGTGCGTTATGTTCAGATAAGGCTATGAAAAAGCCGATTCCTATTACCGGTCTCTAAAATATTGTCTCCAGATACTCGGAACATAATAATGATACATTAAGACATCGATCTCCGTAGAAGTAGAAGTTTGTATCATCACCTTTATAACAAGTAATTTAAATTTATGTTTAAACATTAAAAATTTATAAATAAGTCACAATGAATAACTAAAAAATACTTTTTACTACACATCTTATTAATAATGCATGAAAATCCATAATTCTTGAGAATTATATTAATACCAGCACTGCGCTTAACGGCGAACTAAAATGAAAGCGTTTAACTTTTCACACAACCTTACACATTACAACTTAAAAAATAAAACCATTGAACACTGGAAACCGACATATTATTGAAATCAATATGAATCGCCAATGGAAGAGGATAAACACGACCTGAGAATAACTATAAAGTATACGTCTACAAGAAAACAATAGATAAAATCTATTTTTTTTTTTCAAAAATGGAACGATATCGTTGATTTTGAAAAGGGCTACATAGATAACGTTCTATAAGAAAATCGGATGTCAAATCATTTTTGGATAACTGTCCCGTAAATAATTTTCAAACATTTTTAAAAAAGGAAAGAATAAACTGGCATTGTAGGGCGTACCTGATATCTGACGCTCGCTGCGCTTCACGATAAACTAGAAGTAAACCGTTTAACTTCTCACACAAACTTACACGTTAAACGCCCTTCACAACAGTTCAAATAAAACCAATTATTACCAGAAACATTAATTTTGTACGTACCTGATACGGATTGTATAATGCAATAATTTTTTACGATAGATGTTTTAATATTAAAATAAAAGATTAAATAATTTTAACAAACTTTTTTAAAAAATTTAACAAGTTACGTAATATCATATAGTTTACGTTACTCTTGAAGCTCTCAGCTTTATAACAGCGAAATAATTTCTGAAATAGGTTGGATAGATTTAGGGATTACCTCGTACAAACAAACAAACATTACTTCTTTATAATTTAAGTAAATTGACAGTTTTCAATAAGAATGACATGATAAGATTGTTCAAATAAATTTAGTTTTCAGAAAGTCACTATTCTACATCACTAAAGTTGGCAGAGTTCCGAAACTTTAGACGATTTACTGGGCCTATACGACAAAATGATTCACATTCGACTTCGATACTACAAAAATATTTTTCTGATATAACGAATACTGTCATAAGAAAGCCTTCTACTTTATTGCTTTATTCTAGAGCAATAAAAAGAAACGACTAATTAGAAGTTCATATGAAAATAAGTTTATATATTTAAAGAAACCCTATTCAATTTTTCCGTAGTTTGTTTTATGAATCGCTGTTACAATCGAATAGTGAAATATCAAACAGATATTTCTTCTAAAACTTCAAGAAGTTCGGAACAATAGATGTCAGGCTTGAGAGATGCATTCCATAGTACTTTTCGTTTTAATTTAAAAATATATATTATTTAACTATGCGAGAAGTAACAATATTATCAATAAGCTTACATCTGAACTGCTTGTTACTACAGTAGATCTAACAATATCGAGTTAGGCCTTCTGAAATTTTACACATCATTCTCTGCTGTAAGCGATAATCTTACCTGCTCGTTCTCGTTTGGCGCATTGTACTCTTATAATTACAGACAAAAATCTGATGCCTGCATTATCTTGGATAATACTATCAGTACATAAATAACTTATTTATTTTTTTGCCTGGGAACTCACCCTTCAAAATACCAATTTTACTTTTAAAAAAACTAGTTGTTCTGAAAAGAGTATTAAAGCAGACCGACAGCAAGAGGTGATAATAAAAAAGGATGAGTCATCAAAGCCTAATACAAAAACTAATTCTAATGTGTAATAAATTGCAAATGAATAAGCCAGTTATCGATATTTATGATAAATAAATTAGCACTGTACACTTGTAGTTAAAAAAAAATCTGGTGTGAAACACTCACACGATTTTCTCTTGCCAATGCAAATAATGAAAAATATAACCTAACATTAGTAAATAAAACATTAGAAATAAACAAAAAACTAACCACAAAAAACATAACCTTATTTTAAATATGAGTGAATAATTAAAAATGAAAACCAACCTCAGTTTGGCTTAAAAATACGGAAAATCACTTTTTCACGCTAAACCAAACTCTGGCTCTGTAGCAAACATTTCTCAAAAAAAGTTGTAGATCTTTTAATTTCCTATAAATTTAATCACATACACTTTTTTCGTAAAATGCATACTAATGCTGAAATCTTAAAAAATCTTCTTTTTTACAGATTTTCATGACAAAAAAACAGAAAGTCACTAATTACCGCTGAACTAAGCGTTATAAAAAAATGTCTAAATTAAAAGTTGTAGGGTTTTAAATTTTCTACAATGTTTGTTATAAACATTTTTGCGCTAAAATGCATATTAAAGCCGCAATCTTAACAAAACATTTTTTACGAGAAAACAGCCTTCCCAAGAATTTTAGCAGACATGGCGCCTACCATATCTTCTAAAGTATAAAAAATTTAATAAATGAGGCGATTTTTAAAAAACATTGTTGAAGCCGTTTTTGAAAAAATCGCAAAAAAGTGAAAAATGACACGAATAAACTACTACTTCCGGTTGACCGATTTTGATGAAAATGTTCGTGTTGGGTCCTCTAGTGGTATCTAACTTAAGTTTCAAGTTTCAAGTTCGTACAATGTTCCGTTCTTGAGATATTCTGTTCACACACCACCACACACACAAACACACACACGCACACACACACAAATACACAGAACAATCAAAAACATGTTTTTTTTGGATTCAGGGGGTCTGAACATTTGTAGATCCGGTGAAAATAGATTTCGAAAAATCGACATGAAAATAATAGTACTTTCCTTCCTATGTATAATATAAAATCAAGAGATAGTAAAAGAAATATAGTTATCCGTTATCTAACAATATTAATTGACATTTACGCCAAACGAGCTATCTTTTCTTTTTACTTTTGTTAACATTTTTCTCTTGTTGACCTTATATTTGTCTTTTCATGAGAATATACTGAGAGGTTCTATAAAAGTCTTCTACAGTAAGTACCACCATATTGCCAGACTTATAGTTAACTCGGTTGTGACAGCTAATTTCCACCAAATCCATCAGTCTGTCTGTCGTACATCTTTCTCTTTAACAGTATGAATCGGCTTTTGGTCAGGCACTGGAAAGTGTAGATTAGTAAAAATAGATTTTAGGTTTGAAGGGTACATTCCATAATAAGTTTTGTTTTATACTATTTTCCAAGGCTGATGAGCTCTGAACGTATGCATTGGCCCCTACCAACTTTATAGCTAGCCAATGACTTGCCAACAACGTTGCCAATACTTGCTCTTTTAGCTCTGTTAAATATTTCGTCAGCCATGTTTTTGGTCTTTCAATAACAACCTATAAACATACAATCAGCTGATTATATTATAAAGTATTGCATGTTAACGCACTCTATAATCGATGTGTTTAGTACGAGATGCAAGACGAGAGTGAACTATTGCGGCTCTTATACGCATGCGCGCTAAATGTTTGTCAGGTATAATCTGACAACTCTGGCAAACGTTCCGATTGGTCTAAACGTGTGGAACAGCAGAGCTCATTAACCGTGAAAAGCAAATTAGTTTCGCAATTTAAGATTTATTGTTCAGGCTATTAACTATAAAATTATAAGAAGAATCAGAGGAGAATTAGGCTTAATTTCCACTCTTTGGTCAGTAATCAACACATTGGCTCTTTAAAATCATTTAGTACAGTGATAATCGAAAACGTATTATTATTATTATTACCATTAGAGGACAAGACGTCATATTATCTCGTGTAAAAATGGTTCAAGAGCTATACAAAACTCGCACACAAATTTAAAGTTGACAACTATTCAATCACGGATATAAAGAAAGATGAAAACTTTTAATACATGGAATTATTTTTTTCATTACTTAGCATAATTTAATTATTTTTCTTTCCATTCCCAAATATGATCCATAATATAAAAATTTAGCAGTTTAAAATTTTCACGCTCCAATAATAATTGCTTATAACTGAGCTCCTACTGAACGGTATTTTTTCATCAATAATAATACCTCAAGTAATTAAACAGCGAACTAAATATAATACTACTGGACACTAAAAGTAATCTTGAAACACTTTTACCGTTTTTAGTAATTATGAAGATTCATTTGGAAAAGTAAATACGTCGGTAGGTTTAGTCAGGTACGAAGGAAATTATCCATTATATTTAAATAGTTTACGTCGAACTTATATAAATTCATTGGACGTAAATCATTTTTACAAAATTATTCTCCGCTGTGAACGGAGAGGCACAAGACAGATAAAACCATTTCCTTAAAATTATTATACAAACCAGAGGAAACTCAAAGTTTACGATAATAAATAAGGCTAAATATAACAATAATATCAGTTACTAAGCATGATTTAACACAAACCAAAAGCTTAAAACAAACTTGAAACTCCGGTTCAGAAATTGCTATAGCCCACTAACAGTTTTCTACGTGAATGCTTTACAGTTTTCCTGCGGTCAATACGGAGTAAAACTAATTTTCAACTTATCAAAATGTTACGTAATTCATATTCAATTGAAAATTAAATGAAACTTTGACGTCATTAAAAATAAAAATAATAAATGGAGCATCCTTACCCTGGGAACTCAAAATTATTTAAATTTCTTCTACACAATTTATATGTACTACGTACATAAATTTATATTGAATTAAACATCCCACACGCACAGCTCTATAAAGCCAGTTTACATTACTGCAGATCAATATTTCCCATCATATATACACGATCTCTCTCGGATTGCCTATTATTTCAAATCATGCATCCGAGCTGCTAACAAAGTTTGCATTAGTGCTGACTCATCTTCCCGTAATTATTCATTTTCACTACTTTACCATGATGGATAATTTCCTTCGTACCTGACTAAAACCACCTACGTATTTACTATTCCAAATGAATTTAAATAATTACTAAAAACGGTAACGAAAAATTTAAGTGTTTCAAGATTACCTTTAGTGTCTATTAATTATTACTGAATGTTAAACATAAAATGTTTAATGTTAAATCAGACTTAATGACTAAAAATGAGCAAATATCATAAACAAAATAAATGGATACACATTATGTGGAATTTCTTTACATTTATATCAATTTAAATTGTTCACATACCACTTTATTGGACACTATTTGAAAAAGTGGAGCGAATGTCCATTTTATATTTAACTTTTCTAAAAGCCGATATTGAATCGATACCACTCAACATAAAAAATAATGTTACTTTGTTGTTAAGGTCATCAGCCGAAAGGCTGGTTGGAATTTGTAGAGGTTTTACTACGTAAAACGAGGAATGAGATGGTTTACATTGCCTTCCTCACTGAGTGAAAAAGTACGTTTATCAACATGCCGGGCCCTCTGAAAAGCACATATTATTTTTCACACTGCAAATTACACCTTCACTTCATTCACCACGGGGTCTGGCTGTATAATGAAATTCATTACTTTCAAAGGAGATAACTCTGATTAGTGTTTTTTACACCTATACCTCTTCTGTTCTTAAATGATTCAGTCGTTTAATTGGCTGACCATGTGATAAGAAATAGAATTTATTTTAGCCCTGCAACGAACAAATTGAGTGTAAATAATTTGACACTCCACCTGTCTGTTATGGGCAGAAATGTAACTTTAACACATATATACTTATGAATAATAATGTTTAGACAAAAATTCGATAACAGCTTAAATATTTTTTTTCTTTTGTCTGTTTCAGTAAGTACTGAAATTACATAGAAGCTAATATCTGCCGAACTACAAAATGAATTGCTAAGTTTTGCTTTCGTTGTATTAATCATTTAATGTTTATATGAACTGTTTTTTAATATTTTAACTGTATAATCAATTCCTGAAGTATAACCCGTTTCTCCTGAAACACCTCGTAATATAATATAATATGATTTATACGCCTACTTATTTTAAAATACAATACCTGGAATACATAGATTGCAAACAATTATGTCAGAATAATTGTAAACGTACTGCTTAGTAGCTACTTGTGTATTATTAAACTTCACAAAAGACACAATTAGGTATTGAATAAACAATACAAATTGTGTAAACATTCTTTACAGCAATAGAAAAGATGCGTAGAATAGAATTTATTATCACATTTTATTCAATATGTAAACGATATGTTAGGATTCCAGTAAATAACTTCTAGTAAACTGCTCAGCAGAAACAATGCAACCACATAGCGCGACCTAATATTTGATAAAAAAAATGTGTTTTTCGCCACTAACGCTCTATCACAAGGGATAAGTAAAAGGTAGGCAGTTGAAACTATTGAAGTACCAGCTATACATTTTCTGATAAAATATTCTTTCTTGGCATAAATCTTAACTCAGTCTTGCAATTCTGGATGGAATATTCTTATGTACATACTTATTTATTTGTTCAGAGTTCAAAAACGTATGGAACTTAATTGTCTTCCAAATAAATACTAGAGTCAAATAAATTAATAGACATTTTTCGCTACGAAAGATAATAATCTATATTATATACAAAATGTCATATTTTGAAATAGAGACTGGGTAGATATCATACTGAATAGAACGCAAAAAGGGGACTGACCAGGTATTCCATTGGAAACGTCAATAATGACTATAAGGAAACCTTAAACAGGACAGTCAATGTATAAAAAAATCAATCACAACAAAATTTTAGATTCTCCAAGTCATTTTAAATGTTTTCTTTTTGATTACCGGTAATTAACTAATTCAAAAAAACGAAAACAATGAAACAATAACAAATCTAAAACAGATTATTTTTATGTGCATAAAGATATTATAAACACAAAATACAAAACCAAAAAACCATTAAGATTTCCCATCTGTGATATTCTGTGGGATACAAGAAGTGTATCACTCGACCGAGATTTCCCACTGAAACGATTACCTTACCTTGACGATGGTTACGTAGTCATTTAATTATTCTTGTTTCCAAAAATCTGAGTTTGTATTTCTGAGCAAGAATCCTTTAACGCTTCAGATACTTGTACGAAGTAATTAAAGATAGAATTCACAGAGGTTTCCACATTTCAAAACTGGCTTAAGCAAGAAATACAATACGCTTTCAGGTACCATTAAACGTAAATAACAGTAACTTTGTAACATAAGAGTAAGTGTTACACGTGTCCGTATATAAATTTCACACGCGTTTAATTCGGATCACAAGAAAACTGTTCTCTCAACGGAACGTTTCCCTACCATTACTCATCACACAATACCAGTACGTAGTTAACTCTAAAATTACACAAAATAATATTACAAAATTCAAATTACATTTCTACCATTCATTAAGTAAGCCGGTATAGTAGCGACCTACCTGTTTCCAAACTAAAACTGATAATTCAAAAACAATCCAAATATTGTAAAAAAATATTTGCTAAAAATATATCTGAAGCTTAATCTTGATTTAGCGTGTAAATTTCACGATATCACATTTGACAATCGTGTTACTTAATATAAACAGTACTAGATACAGACAGTGTAGCCTAGACTATAATTGACACTATAGACACTTATTTTACATGGTTTCATGGTTTTCCATGAAACGTAAAATAATAACAAGAAAATATGTGGAGACAATAATAAACTGTAATTTTACAAGCTAATTGCTATATTCTCATTTTGTTCTTAATTGGAGCACAGTAAGTGAAAATTTGTCATTGAAAAAATCAAAAAACAATTCTTAATCTTTTATAACTATCTAGTTTGCGTAAAAATCAAACTAAATGTAGCATTACCATTAAATGGAGATAAAGCATCAACACAGAGTTAATCACTGTGAAAGCTCCTTACCAACTAAATTGTGTTACTTAAATTTAATAGCAAAGTATTTAGCACCAAAAAACGTTGCGTTCCGGGCTCAGTTCTGCACGTTAAAAGTACAAGTACTTTCATATCGATTTTTATTTAGCATATAACATAGCCCATTATTAATCAAAGGCATATTTTATTGAATTTACAAAAGATCATTTTTTTAAAACGATAGACGCAATATTTAACATGAAAATACCTAAATAAAATTAGCCAACTGTGGTAGGCTACGTTGTATTCATAAGAACTAAGAAGAAAAATCTGGTATGAAACACTCACACAACTTTCTCTTAACAATGCAAATAATGAACAATATAACCTAAAATTAGTAATAAAATATTAGAAATAAACAAAAAACGAACTTCAAAAAACATAACCTAATTTTAATGATGAGTGAATGATGGAAAATTAAAACCAACCTTAGTTCGGCTTAATAAAAAGGAAAATCACTCTTAGACGATAAACTAGGCTCCGTAGAGAAAAATGCTCTAAATAAAAGTTGTAGGTCTTTCAATTTCCTAAATATTTTATTATAAATTTAACTTTATGTCGGTAAATGCATACAAAGGCCAAAATCTTATAAAATCCATTTTTTACAGATTTTACTGAAGAAAAAACAAAATCACTAATACCGCTAAACTAAGCGTTATACAAAGAAATGTTTGAAATAAAAGTTGTAGGTTATTGAATTTTATACAACTTTTGATTACTTTTGCTCTAAAATGCATATTAAGGCCGTGATCTTAAAAATACATTTTTTTCTACGAGAGAACAGCCTCTTCAAGAATATTAGCAGACATGGCGCCTACCCTATCTGGTAGAGCACTATAAATGTAGTAAATGAGGCGATTTAAAAAAAAAAAAATCATAAGAGCCGTTTTTGAGAAAATCGCAAAAAGCGAAAAATTATACGAATAAACTATTACTTCCGGTTGACCGATTATAATGAAAAATTTTGAGTCGGGTCCTCTAGTAGTACCTAACTTAAGTTTAAAGTTTCAACTTTGTACAATGTTCCGTTCTTGAGATATTTTGTTCACACACACACAACCAATCGCTAAAAAACAAGTTTTTTGGTTTTAGAAAGTCTAAAAATGTGTATATTCGGTGATAACTTAATTTCGAAAAATTGACATGAAAACAATACTTTCTTTCCTGCGTATTCACACAGCGAAGAAAGAGTAAAATCAATAAGTTAAAACGCAATTTTTTCAACTGAAACAGGTTTTTACGCAGCAGACTTAGCTTACCCTTCCAAAGTAAATAGAAAACATAAGTTTAGTTCTAGAGAAAGGTAATTCCATGTAGGATTTTAATAAGAAATAATGGGCACTTTACCTTAACGTGTTTCAGCATAAAGTAGACGTAATTACAGTACAAGATAACATTTACGGTTATTTATAAACTTTATACTACCAGTTCTTTTACAAAACAGGAAGCCATACACCAAACAATTGAAATGTTTCTATAAAAGCAGTATATTTTTAAAATTGAAAAACAAAATTTCTTTCACTCACACCTTCTATATAAATTGTCGCAACGTCTTAGACTAAAATAATTTCTTTATCAGTATTATTCTGTAAAAAAGGAATTACAATAAAAAAATGCTCGATCTATAAACACCAAAATTTGACATTAAAAAATAGTAACACTTCCGAAGTCAACATACGCCCGTGAAACCCGTTTCAAATTTAACCGAGTAGAAAACGGACCAGTTGATAAATAATGAAAGGAGAACCACTAGAAATTCCATAAACAAAAAAAATTTGAAGTCCACGGGATCTGGTACATTGTTTTTAACAAACTGTCTACAGAGAAATCAGTCCGATTATCAGTTCAATGAAAATGAAGGAATATCCTACTTCCCACATTATTAGAATGCCAGAAAACTTTATTTTAATGAAATTATTGCTTTAAATTTTAAAAAAGACGGTCAGCCGAAAATGAGTTGAAACAAATAATCTAGAACTCAAACTAGCATCACAGACGCATATAAATAGAACAAAATCAATACACTCAACAAACACTAGCAACGAAAACCTCCCACCGAGATCACATCACGCAGGCATATCAGGTTAACGGACACTATCAGAAAGCACACGTATGAAAAAGTACAGGGAAACTCGCAAGAGCAGAACGGTGGGTCTCTTATGAAAGATGAGAAACGAAACAAGACTTAAAACAAATGGGAATACCGCAAAACAGTAATTATGTAATTTGATTAACAAAATTTCTAGAAACGACTTTTAATTTTTGATAAAACGCGCAAATGCCTTTGTGGTTTTGACGGTTTATAATTTCGGAGAGAACAATATATAAGCTGAAGTTACTACGCCTTATGCCAAAGTAAACATAAATGTGAACGGAACACGTAAGTACGGTTTAACGCATAGAATAGTTTTCACTTCACAAATTTTGTTAAACTGTCGGTATATTAAGGTAAGACCATAAGAATACTGATCTTTAAAAAAAACATTTATGTAGGACAAGGTATAATTAAGTTATTATATGTGTAAATTATTGGATTTACAGATAACGACTTAGGTAATAAATAATAATATATCTGTAAAGAGAATTGCTGCGAGTTGATATTGAACGTATTAACATTAATATACAAGGGCGCATTATCAATACGCCGATATTTTAATTGCATCTATTCCTCTACCTACCCAATGCGGCAATATAAATATAATTTTCAATAACAACGGCTGAGGAACGAACGAGGAAGCCAGTTGCGGCGAGTAGAGGTATATCGGCTGGGATACGTTGCCATGGTAACATTAGTATGCAAAACACCCACGATTTGCTCTTGTGGATGTTGCCCCTACCCTTTCGTTCCACATCTGCTATATCTAACATTTTGCCTGTCATAGTTACATCAAAATCGTACTTGAATGGACACTAAATTCAATTTAAACTGTGTAACCATTGCCGTTGTCAATAACGTGTCGCTGCTTAATTTGAAAATTGTCAAGGTTAAAAACATAGTACTGTTATTATTATTACATTTAAAATAACAAACGTTAAAACGAAATATATGCGTAACGGCTTCACAGTTCCAGTAATTTATCATCTTCTGTTATGATTAATAAAAAACTAAACCAAAAAACTGCAATAATATTGGAAGCCATTCTAACCAGTTTAAAAAACACATGAATACTAATTTTATAGTAAATTTAAAAATATATATGCTCTACGTTTCTGTCCACAATGAACAAAAACAGGTTGATTGATAATACTGAAGAGACCAGTTATAAAGCGTTGGCTATAGATTTAAAAGAGTGAGACGTATTTTTTCGTCGTTAATTCATGATCGACCAATATACTTGACTAGAAGCTATAAAATAGGCAAGTGAGTAAAGCCCTTTGCTTCGAAGTGAGTCTTTTGGGAGTTTCGCAGTTGCTCCTCTCCAACTACAGATAAAAGAGAAACGGCAGTTGAGCTGAGAATGAAAACGAAATTGTAAAATCGAATATTCTTTTAAACGGAACTAAAATAAAAAATTGTTCGTCAACTGAATGCATGTCAATTAAAAATGGTTGAAACTGATTTGTGGTCCTAAAGTACACTGTTGTCAGACTTTTGTAAGTTAGCTCCTACAAGAGATACGTTGTGAGAGTTAGAAGATTATGATATTAAGTTATTTAAGTACAATCAGATTTACACTAGTCAACTAAACTTACAAATATTAGTATTAAAACTATCACAACAAACGGGTAATTCGTTTAATATATCAGTGCTAGATGTAGTATTCTGACAAACTGTCATCAATAACGATAAATATTGACCGAACGTGTTTTTCTGAGTTTATTTGATACAATCATTTTCACTCACAAACATTCCAAGTATTTATTTTTTGTTGAGTGTCTAATGTGCAATAAAAACCAAATTTTATGCTACTACAATGCAATAAATTTAGTCAACTTTGTTACTTCTTTGCTCTCACCAAATTCCCTATACCTCATGAAATATATATGTTTAGTTGGGTTGAAAGTATCTGGCGGGGGGGCAAATTATAACGATGAAAGGATTACTAGTGATCGATCTTTGGGATTTCCAATTTCTTTACATTTTTATATACCTGCACATTTGGCCCCCGCTACATGGTTTAAAGATAATTTTTTCGTTCTTTCACATACAAAAAGGCTCTGTGATGAAATGGAATTTCTAAAAGGCCTATCAAATTGGGAACAGTATTTAAATGAGTAAGGGTTAATAAGATATTTACTTTTATACAAACTTATGCACTTCATTTTTATAAAAATTTGTACATTTCAATTTGAAAAAATATTGTGACAATATTCCTTGAGCCGCTGCTGTATGGATTTGGTGCACTGGTTTGTAATAATTATGTACAATCTTTATACATTGGGGAGTAAGGGGCGAAGTTCTAATAATGACAGCCCAAATGTCAACCTCACCTGCTCGTGCGATAACTAACGTTATCCGGTGCTCCCTGCTAGATAACTGACGAGGCTCTGACGACCGAATGATTGCCGGAATAAGCGATCCACCTTCAACTTGTCAACGGCTATGGGCGGATGAACAAGTTAAGGAAAGGGCACTCTTTTGTCCTGAGGTTGAAAATCGGCCTCAAAGGCGGAGGAATTACTAAGGTAATCAACGGCATAAGGATACCCAAGGCAACGGGAAACCAGGGTATTAAAGATCAATATGATATCCCTAGTACAATCGTACACAGCAATCATGGCAATGTTCAAAACAAAATGTTCCGGAGTTAATAGTTCCCCAATCGGATCTCCGGGGGGAACAGTGGCGAACAAGTTTATGAAAGCAGCAGTGAAGAATATGAAGATCGGAACGTGGAATGCAAGAAGTGTTTTTGCACCAGGAAAACTGGACAACATTGTGAAGGAAAAGTTGAGACTGAATGTGGATTTTTTGGGGGTTAGTGATGTGAGATGGCCGGGAAGTGGCAAATGCGCAACGGGAAACGGCACTTTCTATTACTCTGGGAATAGTGACCCAAAGCATTTGTATGGAGTTGGAGTGTTTGTGAATAGAAAGTTTACTGGGTCGGTTTTGAATTTTACACCTTGCTCAGACAGAGTCATGATGCTTCAACTTAAAACACATACGGGAATTATGAACATAATTCAGGTGTATGCACCAACAGCGGATAAAGAGGACGATGAAGTTGAAGAATTTTATGCTGAGCTTGATGATATCTTTAGAAGCATAAAGAATAATGATATCACAGTGATTATGGGAGATTTCAACGCCAAAGTAGGCAAAGAAAAAGTCGAAGCACACACACGGAGTTTTGGCCTGGGAGAAAGGAATAGTAGGGGGGATCGGCTGGTAGAGTTCTGTCAAGTTAGAGATCTTATGATAGAAAATACGTTTTTTAAACTACCAGATCGTAGATTGTACACCTGGAAATCACCTAAAAATAACCCAGGAAATAGAGTTAGAAACCAAATAGATTTCATCCTCGTTAACAATCGCTATAAGAACTCAGTCAAAGCTGCAAAAACCTACCCAGGTGCTGACATTAATTCCGACCACAACCCAGTTATAGCCAAGCTCAGTATAAGAATGAAAAGGATAACAAAACGTTTAAACAACTATATAGACCCAAAACTCCTTAAGAACTCTACAATCCATGACACAGTTAGGAAAGAGGTTAACAAATGTATGAGAGATATTGGTGCGTCTGATGAAGTTAATGTGGATGTAAGGTGGAACCGAGTTAGAAACAGTAGCTGAAAAACATCTAAGAAGCAAAAGA
This sequence comes from Catonia carolina, assembly GCA_035578175.1. Taxonomy (NCBI): domain Eukaryota; kingdom Metazoa; phylum Arthropoda; class Insecta; order Hemiptera; family Achilidae; genus Catonia; species Catonia carolina. The sequence continues at coordinate 99,969,535 of JAQMRL010000001.1, read as the reverse complement.
GCCAAGAAAAAGCCCTGGATGACATCGGAAATTCTGGATCTTATGGAAGAAAGGAGAAAGAGCAAAGGCAACAAAGATGAGTACGGGACACTGAATGGGGCAGTACGGAGAAAAATAAGGGAGGCAAAAGAGGAATACCTAGCAGCTGAATGTGCGGAAATAGAGGTACTAGAAAAGAAATTTGACAGCTTTCACATGCACAAAAGGATAAAGGAAATGGCTGGATGTAACAGTGTAACAGGATCAAGGCAGCTGGTAATACTATCAAGGATATAAATGGGTGTATAATAACTGACGTGGGGGACAAACTTGAAAGGTGGAAAACATACCTGTCAGAACTGTTCGATGACGAAAGACCTCCAAAACCGATCTTAGAATCAAGTAATGTGCACTCGAAAATATTAAGATCGGAAATAGTATATGCCTTGGAAACTATGAAACCCGGTAAGGCTGTTGGTCCGGATCGGATACCCATAGAGCTTATCAAACTCTTTGACGATGATGTGATTGATATTCTTCTGGGCCTCTTTAACCGCATTTA